>JAWZYU010000023.1:43974504-48774504 GCA_038380435.1 Ryuthela nishihirai | reverse complement strand
CTGAGCGTGAGTGAGAAATATTAATTCCATCTCTAATGAGGCAACAGAGTTGTCCACTTCCTGGATAGATGGCGCCACTAGTGCGAATCATATAAAATCCGGAAGGTTTATAAGGTCACATAAGCTGAGAAAACGTTAGCCTTTGGTGATGTAGAGGTAGCATAACAGGCATGTTTCTTCGGGATGTGGGTTCGAATCCCACTCATGGCAAAACCAAATTTTTTTCACCTCATCATTTCATGAGTTCCATGTCGACAGGATTTATCCTGTGATTATTTACTACTGATTTATTGATTTAACGCCGTGATCCTGAGTGACAAATATTAATTCAATCTCTATTGAGGCAACAGAGTTGTCCACTTCCTGGATAGATGGCGCCACTAGTGCCAATCAAATAAATAAAATCCAGAAAGCTTATTAGGTCACTAAGCTGAGAAAAGGTTAGCCATTGATGGTGTAGTGGTCTAGCATAACAGGCATCTTTCCTGGAGACGTGGGTTCGGATCTCACTCATGGCAAATCCAAATTTTTTTCAGCTCATCATTTCATGAGATGAAAACTAATTTCAAAACAACTGGTATCTACATTTTTTGTACAAGACAGAAACAGTTTCAAAATAATTACTTTACCCAAGGATGGTGGCAAGCTAAGACAAGAGGTTCTTCTGACGTCATGTTTCCAGTGATGATCGATGGATGCTTCCAGTCGCCTGTCAAACATCCTTCCTAGAAATAGGTTTAAAAAATCTAACGATGATGTCATCCCAGGTAGAAGAATGTACGATGTATTAATGCTCTATACAGTATAATTACTCTTACATGTTAAAAGAAAATTTAAAGTAGAAAAAGCAAATTTTTTGATACGTATAGTGCAACTAATGAAATTTGACATTAATTATGATCCAGTTGTCATAATTGGCTAATGAAACTCGATATCACATCATCCAACTGAGAGAAATGGCTAATGAAACTCGATATCACATCATCCAACTGAGAGAAATGGCTAATGAAACTCGATATCACATCATCCAACTGAGAGAAATGGCTAATGAAACTCGATATCACATCATCCAACTGAGAGAAATGGCTAATGAAACTCGATATCACATCATCCAACTGAGAGAAATGGCTAATGAAACTCGATATCACATCATCCAACTGAGAGAAATGGCTAATGAAACTGATACCAATTGTCATAATTAGATAATGAAACTGATGTCGACTATCGTCGAACTGGCATATTGGCTGATGAAATTTAATGTCACTTGTGATCGAATAGGCGTATTTGGCTAATGAAAGCGATGCGACTTTGAAAAAGTTATATATCTGCAGGCTATTCTATTCATTCATATTTATAAAATATCTTTCGGAATTTCAAATGAAAGCATCTGAATACTGGATCAGAAACAATGAAAACAAAATATTAATTCCAAGATTATAAAAAGCAAAGTTTAGGCAAAATGTTTCGTATACTAGTTACAAATTATGTAATAAGTTAAATAATGATATCAGATCTTAAAATAGTGAAATATTATCTAAAAAAACACATCTGTGAGTGGCTTAGGAAACTGGAAAATACTGATTATTTACGACAACGCATGACATATGCTGTGAATCATTTTTATTTGAAAATTTTTGTATAATTTTTGTGTAATTTTTGTATAATTTTTGTATAATTTTTGTTTCATACAAGTTTTCTTAAGAGGTTGTTGTTGGAATAAATTAGAACTGTATTGAAATGTCAATTGTCATCCAACTGATGTAAGTGGCTAATGAAACCGATACAGACTGTCTTTTCGCAATAATTGGGCAATGAAACTGATGTCTATTGACATCCAAGTGCATAATTGGACAATAAAACTGATGTTTATTGACATCCAAATGCAAAATTGGGCAATGAAACTGATGTCTATTGACATCCAAGTGCATAATTGGGTAATGAAACTGATGTCTATTGACATCCAAGTGCATAATTGGGCAATAAAACTGATGTCTATTGACATCCAAGTGCATAATTGGGCAATAAAACTGATGTCTATTGACATCCAAGTGCATAACTGGGCAATGAAACTGATGTCTATTGACATCCAAGTGCATAATTGGGCAATGAAACTGATGTCTATTGACATCCAAGTGCATAATGAAACTTAATGTCGATTGTGGTTCAACTGGAATAATTGGGTAATTCAACTTAATGTTATACAAGTGATAATGAATAAATCCGATTGCATCTCAAAACGTCTAATGAAACTTAATATTGGTTGTCACCAAATAGGTATTATTGACTAATGAAACTGATGTCGATTGTCATTCAACTGATACAGTCGCTCAAAAAAGTATCCGAACACTACAGTTGATTTCAAAATTCATAAAAAATATCTGGCAACGATTTTTTCAGAAATTAGTGATCTGGCAGCCTTCGTGTCACGTGACACGCCAGATCCCTAATTTATGAAAAAATCGTTGCCAGATATTTTTTCTGAATTTTGTAATCAACCGTAGTGTTTGGATACTTTTTTGAGCGACTGTAGGTGGTCATATTATTTTGATACTAGATCGTGTGGGCTCACTCACGGAAATATTGAGCGTGTGCAGTTACCGTTCACAGCAAACTGGAGCGTGTGCAGTAACTGCACACGCTCCAGTTTGCTGTGAACGATAACTGGAGCGTGTACAGTTGCTGTACACGCTCCAGATATTTTTCCTGAATTCTGTAATCACGTGACACGAAGGTTGCCAGATCACTAATTTCTAAAAGAAAATCGTTGCCAGATATTTTTCCTGAATTTTGTAATCAACAGTAGTGTTCGGATACTTTTTTGAGCGACTGTACAAATGTCTAATGAGACTTAATGTCTGTTGTTATCCAATAGGCATGATTCGCTAATGAAACTTAAGTAGAGAGGAAGAAAAGAGTTACTATTCCCATTAAGTCTGAAATTAGCACGAAGAGAAAGGGGCGCGGGTGGCTCAGTCGGTAGCGCGCCAGGCTCGTAATCTGCAGTTCCCAGGTTCGAGTCCCAGCTGGGTCAGCGTTGAGATTTATCTCCGCAAAATTCCCCGCCCTTCCCACGGTCAGTAGGGGACACCGATGGGCTTGGAAAGGCCGCCGTCCGTCGGATGGGACGTTAAGCCGTGGCCCCGTGTGCGGGAGAGCCATAACCTGTGCACGTTAAAGAACACGCTGGATGGCCTTGACGGGAGGCTACCATCTGTCTCCCAACAGCTGTTCCAGTGGGTCCCCTCCCCCAACCTTCTCTGAGCCTTCGGGGTCCATGTGATCTGGCCATTTAGCCCATGGTGTGCAAAAAAGTGCCGCTCAGAGGTAAAACAACCCAATCCAACCCAACGAAGAGAAAAATAAGAGCAGAGAATAAAATTAACCATTTCCATCAAGGCTGAAATCATCATGAAAAGAGGAACAGAAATTAAAGACTTACCATTCCCATCATGGCTGAAATCATCATGAGAAGAGATATGAGGACACACAACACCATGCGAACGACAACGCTTCCTATTAGAGACCGGAACCTCCTCAGAAATAAATAATCTCCAGACTTCTGTCAAAGAAACAAAAAAAGATTAGTACAGAGATGTTTTTCAAAATTACTAGTACAGTCGCTCAAAAAAGTATCCGAACATTATGGTTGATTACAGAATTCAGAAAAAATTACTGTCAACGATTTTTTTTAGAAATTAGTGATCTGGCAACCTTCATGTCACGTGACACGAAGGTTGCCAGATCACCAATTTCTAAAAAAAAATCGTTGACAGAAATTTTTGGAAGTACGCTGTGAGAGCTCAAAGGTCGCTAGATCTAGTAACAAAATACAAATAACCATTGCTATACTATAACTATAGTTTGATCTATCTATACAAGGGGTATGCCAGTTACATACACATTTCCAGGGGTTACGTGAAGCATAAAAGGTTGAGAACCACTGCGCTAATCTATAATTATCCATACGGGCAACATGGCCAAACCAACGGAGTCTCTCTCTGCACAATATGCTGCACAGAGGAGGTTGCGACTCCTTTGCCTAACCTCATCATTACTTACAAAGTTGAACCACCTAACGTCCAAGATACTGCGTAAGCATCTCGAATGAAAAGCACCTAGTTTCCTGTTACCTTGTTTACAAAGCTTCCAAGTTTCACTACCATAACTAACCCTAGAAAGAACCAAATTTTATATACTATTATGAATACGAAATAAACATAGAGTCATATCATTTGGATAATAAATATTTTTAATATTCAGCAATAAGTAACTCCCACTAACATTACTAATAAATTAATTTTCACAATCCACTTTTTCCTATCTTTTCACTATATTCGAGTAGCATGTTAATCTGTTCTATATCACTTAAATTCAGAGGTGTTGGCTTGTTTTACTTGTGAGTGATCCTTTTCTACAAGTAATGGCAAAGTCACAAGGACCCCAGAGGCTCACAGGAGATCCACTGAAAGTTAGGAGCCAGAAAAAAGTCTCCCGTCAAGGCCACCTAGTTGTATTCTTTAGGGTGTACAGAGTATGATTCTCCTGCCAGGGAACCACGGCTTAACTTCAGTTTTCCCAAGTCCATTAGCTTCTCATTTCTTATCACAGGCAGAATGGAAGTTAGCAGAGAAAATTCTGAATGGTGACAGAGGTGGAGACTCGAACCAGAGAACTTCAGATTATGGCACTAGTACTCTACCGAGTGGGTCTCACTTGTGTCAGCATTAATATTTATCTCCGCAAAACCCCTACCCTGCCCTTCCCCAAGGTCACACAGGGGACACTGATACACTTGAAAAGACCGCCGTCCGTCGGATGGGAATTAAAGCCGTGGTCCCATGTGCAGGAGAGAGATAATTTACAGACATTAAAGAACACAATGAATGAGCGTGATGGGTAGCTACCATCTGTCTCACAACAGCTGTTCCCAGTGGGTCCCCTCCCCAACCTTCTCTGAACCGTTGGGGTCCTTGTGATTTGAATATTTAACCCATTGTGTGCTAAAACATTACGCTCAGAGGTGAAAAAACAACATAAAAACTTCCCCTTTATGCAAGAGAACCATACGCTTTGAACGTTAAAGAACAAGCTGGATGGACTTCATGGAAGACTTGCCTATGTTTCCTAACAGCTGTGGGGGTGGCTCACCAGTAGGTAGCGCGCCAGGCTCGTAATCTGCAGTTCCCAGGTTCGAGTCAGCGTTGAGATTTATCTCTGCATAACTTCCCGCCCTGCCCACGGTCAGTAGGGGACACCAATGGGCTTGGAAAGGCCACCGTCCGTCGGATGGGAAGTTCAGCCGTGGCTCCGTGTATGGGAGAGCCATACCCTGTGCACGTTAAAGAACACACTGGATGGCCTTGACGGGAGGCTACCATCTGTCTCCGAACAGCTGTTCCAGTGGGTCCCCTCCCCCAATGGAGCGGGGGTAGCTCAGTCGGTAGCGCGCCTGGCTCGTAATCTGCAGTTCTCAGGTTCGAGTCAGTGTTGAGATTTACCTCTGCATAACTCCCCGCCCTGCCCAGGGTCAGTAGGGGACACCAATGGGCTTGGAAAGGCCGCCGTCCGTCGGATGGGACGTTAAGCCGTGGCTCCGTGTATGGGAGAGCCATATCCTGTGCACGTTAAAGAACACTGGATGGCCTTGACGGGAGGCTACCACCTGTCTCCTAACAGCTGTTCCAGTGGGAACAGCTGTTAAGAAACCCCTATCCTTCTCTGAACCTTCGGGGTCCATGTGACCTGGCCATTTAGCCCATGGTGTGCAAAAAAGTGCCACTCAGAGGCAAAACAACCCAACCCTAAAAGCTGTCCAGTGAGTCCCCTTCCCGTAACATTTTCTGATCCTCAGGATTGTTGTTGTTGTTTTACCCCTGAGCGGCACTTTTTTGCACACCATGGGCTAAATGACCAGGTCACATGGACCCCGAAGGCTCAGAGAAGGTTGGGGGAGGGGACCCACTGGAGCAGATGTTGGGAGACAGATGGTAGCCTCCCGTCAAGGCCATCCAGCGTGTTCTTTAACGTGCACAGGGTATGGCTCTCCCGCACACGGTGCCACGGCTTAACGTCCCATCCGACGGACGGCGGCCTTTCCAAGCCCATCGGTGTCCCCTACTGACCGTGGGCAAGGCGGTCTGATCCTCAGGATCTTTGTGACCTTGCTCTTTTAACCTTGTAGACCTAACTCTTTAAAATGCAGTTCAGAGGTAAAACTGAGAAATGCCAATGAAGCTGTTCCACCGAAATCATTGTCTATGCGTGGCTAAGTCCTAAAGCAACATGACATGATGAACTGAGGGAATAAAGGGGAGATTTCTTTGTGTTTAGGGGCGGGAGTGGCTCAGTCGGTAGCGCGCCAGGCTCGTAATCTGCAGTTCCCAGGTTCGAGTCAGCATTGAGATTTATCTCCGCAAAATTCCCCGCCCACAGTCAGTAGGGGACACCGATGGGCTTGGAAAGGCCACCGTCCGTCGGATGGGACGTTAAGCCTTGGCCCCGTGTGCGGGAGAGCCATACCCTGTGCACATTAAAGAACACGCTGGATGGCCTTGACGGGAGGCTATCATCTGTCTCCCAACAGCTGTTCCAGTGGGTCCCCTCCCCCAACCTTCTCTGAGCCTTCGGAGTCCATGTGACCTGGCCATTTAGCCCATGGTGTGCAAAAACGTGCCGCTCAGAGGTAAAACAACACAACCCAAATCTTTGTGTTTACTTACCTTTACTTTGGACCAAATATAAGTGCTCCACGAACATAAAAGGCTGATAAAAATCATCACGAAAGTTGCACTGCAAGCGATCGAAAAGTAGGATGGTCTGAAAAGATAAAGAAAAATCAGTCAAAGGACTTATTGTCTTCCGATTGAAATTAGACTTCATACTTGATGACTGAATACACTTCACAGGGACGGGGAATTTTTTCTTCTGCTTAAGATCAAGGTTTATGATTCTTTGTCTTTGATTAAGGAAGAAAGACATTTGGTTCAAGATTTTCAACATATCAAAATATCATTAGGAGAAACCATACTGATTAGAAACATTTCAGTTTAGTACAAGCTGATACACTCGGTCCTCGACTGAATGGGGCGGGGATGGCTCAGTCGGTAGCGCGCCAGGCTCGTAATCTGCAGTTTCCACGTTCGAGTCCCAGTTAGGTCCCATTTGAGCTTTATCTCCGCAAAATTCCCCGCCCACGGTCACTAGGGGACACCGATTGGCTTGGAAAGGCCGCCGTCCGTCGGATGGGACGTTAAGCTGTGGCTCCGTGTGCGGGAGAGCCATACCCTGTGCACGTTAAAGAACACGCTGGATGGCCTTGACGGGAGGCTACCATCTGTCTCCTAACAGCTGCTCCAGTGGGTTCCCTCTCCCAACCTTCTCTGAGCCTTCGGGTCTTTGTGATCTGGCCATTTAGCCCATGATGTGCAAAGAAGTGCCGCTCAGAGGTAAAACAATCCAACTGAATGGGTCTGGATGGCTCAGTCGGTAGCGCGCCAGGCTCCTAATCTCAGTTTCCAGGTTCGAGTCCCAGCTGGGTCAGCGTTGAGAGTTATCTCTGCAAAACTCCCCGCCTTACCCATTGCCAGTAGGAAGCACCTATGGACTTGGAAAGGCAGCCAACCGTCGGATGGGACGTTAAGCCATGGCTCCGTGTGCGGGAGAAAGCCTTAACCTGTGCACGTTAAGGAACACGATGATGGCCTTGACAGGAGAGTTGAAAAGGAGAAATGGTTTGTTGCCCAGACATAAAAATATTGAAAAGGAGAAATGGATAGAGTAATAAAGATTGAATAGGATAAACTGATTATTATCGAGGAATGAAGATTGGAAAGGAGACATTGACTGTTGTCGAGTAATAAAAGTTGGAAAAGCGAAAATGTCCACTAAAAAAGATTGAGTGAAAATGGATTGTTATCCTGACATAGAGAATGAAAAGGGGAAAATGGATTGTTGTCCAGTAATAAAGACTGAAAATGAAAAATGGATTGTTGTCCAATAATAAAGACTGAAAATGAAAAACGGATTGTTGTCCAGTAATAAAGACTGAAAATGAAAAATGTTTTTATGTCCAGTAATAAAGACTGGTCTGTAAATGGTAGCTAGGTAGTAACTGGAAGGAGAGCTATGCACCAATCCCCTGTGATGATGCATAGAACCGGCCAGGCCTAGCACCTAATGTCCGACCCCGCCTTCTCGTGGTGCGGACCGTTAGTACCTTTCAAAAGAGATACTCTCTTGTGGAAGTGAACGGAAGGGGAGGGCTGCCAGATTAGTGTGGCCTACTGATCTGGACAACTATGGCTACTTTTCTTTTTTTTCTACCCTGCTGAGGAGTGGTCAACCACACAGGGTCCTGGTGCTGACCATATAAACCTACTGGACTGGACAGATATATGGCTCTGAGCTTGATTATGGATCCTGATTTTGCTGCACTGGTGGGCTTCTGTAGAGGGAAAATCTTCCGCTGTGTTTTCTGTTTGTTTGTGGGTTGACAGCCCCAAGTGAATAGATTCATAGGATATGTTTATCAGCTGGTGGATAATCCTGAGCAGAAGTCATCGCAGGCACCTGAACTCTTTGCTTCTATTGGCATCGTCAAATTCTACATTGGAGGAAGTCTTCCCGTGTAGATGGCTTCAGCCTTTAGTAGTGGGGGAACAGGTCTTTGCCCCATGTCTGCGATTAGGGGGCTGTTTGATATTGTCGGCATTCCCTCTCTCAATAAACATAGTTTCTTTAAACATCCCACTAACCATTTTCTCTCCATAGGTAGTTGGAATGTGAGGACTCTGCACAGAGCTTTTTCTCTTGATGTCCTCACACAAGAATTCCACCGTTATAATTTAGATATTCTCGGCTTGCAAGAGACCAGATGGACTGATAAAGGTCAGATTCTTAAAAATAATCTTAAATTTCTCTTTTCAGGGAGGGACGACAATAAGCATCACTGATAGGTCGCAGACCTATTGATTTTATTGATTTTAATTTTTTTTATATACTGTATTTCATTTCTATCCTGATGCAACCACTTTGTGTCTGGAGATGTCTTCGGAGGTTAATGGGTGCAACATCTCCGTTGCGAATTTCATTCAGGGTTCCATTTCATCTGTTTGCATTGGTTGCCGAGAGGGAACTTGGCTAATGTACGGAGACGAGAGGTGTCTTGTGAAACAATTTCACCTCGCCCAAAAGCAGACATTGACCTTCGAGAGGAATTTGAGTGTTGGCTGGCAGCAGAGCTCCATCTCACTTGTGAAATATGGAAGTGGAGTCGGGTTTTGCCCAGGGCTCGATTCTGATTGGCCCTTTTTGGTCGAGAGTTCCCAGGGTTGCCAGAAAGATATTGTCACGCTCGACCCGGGAGGAACAGTTCGGTGTGGGTTGATCAGACTAACAGACCAGGGTTTGGTCTTTTTCTATCTTTCTTTTGCTATCTTTGCTAAGTCCAACTTTAGTGAAATTCACTGTACTGACTTTTAGGCCATGATTTAGGGAGGGAAAGTGTTAAATTAGACATCTCTTAAATTAGTGAGATGATAAACTTTTACCTAAGTATGTTAGGCGAAATTTAAAGAAATTTGCTTTGCTTGGGAAAAACCACGATCAGAGAAATCTGGAGTGGGTGTTTCATGAAAATTTACGCCGTGTGCACATCACAATAACTTAGCAGAATACAGTTCTCGTCCCGGAGAAACTTCAACACGGTACAGTTATTTTAATTTAACCTACTCTGCTTGTTGTCACTTTCACTTTTAAGTTTTACTTTCATTATTTTGTGTGAATGTTGTTCGAATTCAAGCTTAACTGAATGGAGTGAGTACTTAGTCAATTAATTGTAATGTAAAATCATCCACCTTTATAAGCCAGTGGTGGAACTTTGTTAAGTGTTGAATTTAAATAAATTCAAAATTTTTTGTTATTGTTCAAACAAAAATTGGGTCTTGGTCAATCATGTGAAATCTCTTACTCGTCGCAACTACAGTTAGAGAATACGGAACTGCGTATTGCTAGCTTGTAGATTGTTCCTGGTTTGAATCTAAAATCTTCTTTCGGCCACTCTTTCAAAAATATTTGTTTGAAGGCATTAAATTTCGAAGTCAGATCATCAAGCTATTGACATGCAGTTCTAGATATGATAATTATTTTAGTAAACGCGGAACATTTTAAGTTCATACCGTATGCCTCGAAGAGGAAAAAGTTGCGGGTGACAAACTGGCATCCTTGCGACAGAACCAGGTTGAGTAGAGAGGTAAATAGATTATTAAATTGATAAATAATCTCAAACTTTTGTTGTGACAAAAAATTGGAATATTTATGAGAAATCAAGTGTATCAAGAGTATATTAAAGTAAGATAATTCTGTTAGAAAGTGACAACAATCAATTTGCATTAAGGGTATTGAATTTGTTTCCAATTCTGATTAAGTTGATTAGAGTTAAGATATAAATATTCCAGCTCATGTTAATGCTGAGAAAAAGATTTTAAGGAAAAGTTTAGCATATTAAGTACTAAATTTTAGTTGTAAAGTAGAAAATAAGTTTTAGTGTGTAAAATTTTGAAAAAAAAAATGGCACAAGCTTCGTCACCCACCACGACCGAAACATCAGATCCTCCCACGATTAATATAGAAACCCAGGAAGTCCCTAGTGCGAACAATGGAAACAACAGTGCCCAAAACTCTTTTGCGAACATTGCCGGATTCATTAATTTGGTTCCTGTCTATAATGCCACAGATCCTGGCGGGACGGCTGAACAATTTTTCGAAACTGTGTCAGAAGTGTCGAAAATCGCAGGATGGTCGAATCAGGTCGCATTAACCGTTATAAAATCTAAATTCAGGGGAAAGGCGATGGAATTTTTAACTGAGTCTTCTGAGCTCAGGAAAGAAACACAATTGGGAAATTTTCAGAAGTGTGTAATAGATAGATTCGATGCAAAGGAACCTCTTTCGGTGAGACTTCATAAGTTCACCACAGCAAAACAAACTATTCAGGAAGATGTGATAACGTACTCCACTAGATTGAGAGCTTTGGTGCATAAATATATGCCACAAAAATCGGAGGAATCACAGGAAGTGAAAACGCTTCGAGATCAAACACTTTTATCTCAATTTGTCGCGGGACTTTCGGATAAAGTCAAACGACCTGTATTGAGCAGGAATCCCCTTAATTTTGATCAAGCTCTAGATTTTGCTGTGCAGGAACAACAAAATAATTTGTTAATGTCCAAAACGAGAGAAGTAAATGCAATACAGGGAAATAAAACTGTAAATGATACCGAGTCAATATACGTAATTATGGAGGAACTGAGGTACAAGTGTGATAAAACGGATAAAACACTTCAACTTTTGACCGAACAGATTCAGAACATGGGAATTAATGCAGTAGATTCGAAAACTACCCCTGGGGAATATAGAAATCATAATACATACATCCCCCAGACACAAGTAAAAGAAACTTTCTGTAGTATGCAGTCAGAAAGAGGCGAACCTCAAGTTTTTCGCAGGAGAGTTAATTTTGGGAGAAACTCTCCCCGACAAACTCCAAGATGGACAAACTCGCAGATAGTTTGTTTTTATTGTCGTGGAAAGGGACATATTGCGAGGAATTGTACAAAAAGAATTAACCCAAAATTTCCTGAAGTCAGAAATCGTAATGTGCCTCCTCAAATTTCGGTATTTGGACAAAGTAGAGAAAATCCCAGATTTTGTGTGCCAAATGCGAGAGGAGATAGGAAAGTTCCCATTGCAAGGAATGATCCAGACCAACAAATGAACTATCAAATCGATAGGTGCACAAACGCTAGTGTTAATCCTTTAAACGCAGAGGGAGTCGAACAAAGCAGGGCGTATCGGCTCCAGAGAAAGGAATAAAATTTCCCTGCAGTTAGGTTCATCGCAACAAAACATGATTCACATCTTCCCATTGTGAAAGGATCATCTGGGAATGTTCCCCTTCGCATACTCGTTGACACGGGAGCGTCGGTTTCTCTCATGAATATGAGAACATTTAAAAGAGTTTGTGCTAAAATGCCAGTGAGACGGATCCAAACAGATGTTAAAATATTCGGAATAACAGGTGAATCTTTGCCGATTGAAGGATGCTATGAAATCCAGTTTGAACTCTCTGGCAAATCTTTCAAGTATCCGATTTTTGTGACTCGACAGGAAATGAGTAAACAGTACAATACTCTGTTTGGGATAGATTTGTTAAGGCATCACCGATTTAACTTTGATGTGGGAAGAGGAATTTTAACAGTAACTGGGAACACAGTCAAGAGGAAAATGAATGATGGAGGTGCTCATGTAAATTATATTTCTACTGTACCCAAAAAGGAAAAATTTGCTAGGATTATAAGAAAGGAAAGAATTTTTCCTAGAACCGAAAGGATAATTTCTGTCCAGCTTGAAGACATATATCCTTTTCAAAGTAAAGACATTGTTCTAGTTCAACCCAATGAACAGAATCGATTCAAAGATTTCTGTGTCGCTAGATTAGTGAATACTCTTAACGCTGATGGTACACTGAGTGTTAGAGTAGCAAACCTTTCTTCCGAACCAGTGTGGTTAAATAAGGGATCTAAACTGGTAACTGTTGAACCAGTCAAAGTTAGACACACTGATGTTCCCAAATGTAGAAACAAGAGAGTTAAGCCTCTGTCTGCAGATGATTTTAAATTGCAACACACATCCCCACAACAAAAAAGACTGCTTGAAAGATTGATTCTCCAGTACTCAGATGTGTTTGCCAGATTTCCTTGTGAATTGGAAGGCACTGATCTAATCCAACATGAAATCCATCTGACTGATGATCGACCCATAAGACAAAGACCATATAGAGTACCTCATGCACTAAGATCCGAGTTAGAAGAGCAGGTTGCAGAACTTTTGGAGGCCGGAATTGTCAGACCTTCAAATAGCAGTTACGGTTTTCCAGTAGTTTTAGTTAAAAAACCTGACCAAACTTACAGATTCTGTATAGACTTCCGCAAACTAAATGCTGTTACAAGAAAGGATTGCTATCCTCTTCCCCTTATTCACCAAACCTTAGACTTATTGGCAGAATCCAAATATTTTTCTACTCTTGATCTCACATCGGGATTTTATCAAATTCCTATCCGAGAGGAAGACAAACATAAAACTGCTTTCATCTGTCATAAAGGACTTTTTGAATTCAATAAACTTCCGTTTGGACTTTGTAATTCGCCTGCTACCTTTGAAAGGATGATGGACAATCTATTTTCTGATTTAAGAGATGATTGTGTACTAGTCTATATTGATGATATCTTGATTGCGTCCTCAGATTTTGATTCCCATCTGAGAAAATTAGAGACAGTTTTCAAACGACTCAGAGAACACCATTTAAAATTAAAGCCGTCTAAGTGCAATTTCCTGAGAAAAGAAGTGAAATATCTTGTCATATCCTTGATAAGAGTGGAGTGAGACCAGATGAGAAAAATGTTGAAGCTGTCAGAAAATTCCCTACCCCAAAAACTGTAAAACAAGTTAGAGCTTTCCTTGGACTCGCTGGTTATTGCAGGAGGCACCTCAAAAACTTTGCACAAATTGTCCTTCCCCTCAACAGACTCACACGAAAGGATGTAAAATTTAAATGGGATGAGTCATGTGATAAAGCATTTAGAAAACTGAAGGAAATCTTAGTCCAGAAACCCTTATTAATTTTTCCGGATTTTAAAAAGGAATTCTTTTTGATTACTGACGCTAGTAACTTCGCGATTGCTGGAATTTTAGAACAGGAAAATGAAGATGGTGAGAGACAACCAGTAGCTTACTTCAGTAGGAAGTTAAACTCTGCGGAAACAAATTACTCCACAATTGAGAAAGAGGCTCTCGCAATCGTTGCTTCGATCGCTCACTTTCGAGTGTATCTTGTTGGGCGAAAATTTACAATTATTACTGACCATGCTCCCTTGAGATGGCTTATAAATCTGAAGACCCCAAGTTCGAGACTTGTAAGATGGAACCTGTCCCTGGCAGAATATGATTTTTCTGTAATATACAGGGCTGGTGCTAAAAATGTTAATGCAGATGTATTATCCAGATACATAGCTACAATAGAAGAGACTGGAAGTGAAATTTCCCCAGACCTAGATATCAATCAGATAAGATTGGCCCAAAGAAATGATCGAGACATTCGCGAAATAATTGATGAAATTGAACAGAAAAAGTACACAGCCCAGTCAAAAGTTTCGGACAAATTCTTCTTGAGAGATGGACTGTTGTACCATTTTTCTTTGCCACAAGAAAGATCGACGAGAACACAAGTTCTTGAACAGCTTGTTGTTCCACACAGTCTCAGGAGAGAAGTCTTAAAAATCCTGTCATGACAGTTTGAGCTCAGGGCATTTAGGATTTGAAAAATCACTGGAAAGAGTTAGAAGAAATTATTTTTGGACAAATATGTATTCTGACATTAGAAAGTACATCGATACATGTCCTTCATGTCTGGAAAGAAGAGGCTTTAGATCTTCGCAGAAGGCAAACCTCATCCAGCCCACTATACCAAACGCCCCATGGACTAAATGTGCTATGGATGTATTAGGACCATTGCCAATAACAGAGTCAGGGAATAAATATATCCTGGTAGTTTGTGACTATTTCACCAAATATCCAGAACTGTTTGCAATGAAAGATCAAACCAGCACAACCGTAGCGAAGATATTCGTTGAACAAATCATTTGTCGTCATGGCACACCAAAGAAACTGTTAACTGACCTTGGTACCAATTTCGTTTCAATGTTGATGAGTGACATTTGTCAGAAATTGGGAGTCACGAAGCTTAGGACTACACCAATGCACCCCCAGGCGAATGGAATGGTTGGACGTCACAATGCGACAATTCTCCAGATTCTATCCCATATGGTGTCTGAAAATCAGAGAGATTGGGATGAACATCTTGCTTTTGTCATGATGGCGTATCGTGCCGCAGTTCATTCCAGTACAAGAGAAACCCCAAATTTCTTGATGTACGGAAGAGACCTCACTTTACCCCATGATCTTTTCACAGCCCCACCACAATTTTCGTATGCAGATGTTCAAAACTATTCGGAACAATTTGTGGGAAGGATGCAACGTGCATATGAAGTTGTGAAAGAAAATCTTGAACAAGCGTCTGAAAAACAACATTTGCAAAGAAGTAAGATAGCGAAAGATAAACAGATAAAATTAGGTTCCTCAGTTTATCTATATACCCCAGTAGTAAAACCAGGACGAAGTAAGAAGTTAGCGAGACTGTCCAGTGGACCATACAGGGTCACAAAACAGCTCTCACCTGTCACGTTTGAGATTTCTTTGATTCGCGACCCGAAAAAAGTGAAGATTGTACACGTGGATCGTTTGTTTAAAGCAAATATACACAGACCATTTGAGGAATTTGTAGGTGAAGAGGAATCCAAAACTTTGCCCAGATTGCCAGAAAGGGAACTAATAATTAAGAATCGCATCGATCAAATTTGGGAAGAAGTAGACAGAGCAGAGGATGAAGGATTTCACATTACAACGTATGGAGGACGACAGAGAAACCAACCTGTAATGACGGAGGAACAATCAATCGAATCCTTACCTGTTAAGATACCACTAACACTATTGCAAAGGGATGAATATTCTGGAAACGACCAGAGTTCGCAGACTATACCCAAAGTTGTAGAAACAGAGACACGACAAACGTCTAGATATAATCTACGACCTAGGGATGCCTTCGGAAGAGTTCAATCTCTACAATGCTTCGAAGATTGGTTAGAAAGTGAGAACTCACAAGTTCACGAAGAAGCCGACTTTGAAGAATCTTCTAGTGCACAACCCATGATACTGCTTGCTTCAGAAGAGAAATTACCCGAAGAAATTGAATTGGCATCTTCAGAAGAAAATATACAATGTGATCGGAACCTCGAAGAATGCACATATAATGAATCGTTCCGCTATGGCGTGAATGAGATCGATTGAATGAGCATTAGAGAACTTCAGAGAAAACCAGAGAAAGGACTATATCTTTTCACTATGAACTTTCTCTCAAATTGTTTTGGTTCCACTTCAAAAAAAAGAAGCTCTTTCCAACTTGTGAAATCTTCCATTCTGACTCGTAGTTCATTTGAGCCAAGCGCGCAGGTGCATCTGGACTAACTAGTCAGAATTTCCCTTCTTCTATTTCTTCAACTGCGAGAAAAACTGTGGCTAATCTTTTCTTGTGGATGTGCAAGGAGCCGAGCAAACAAGAATTATCTACGGAGACAAAATGGGTCTCTGGAGAAAAATGGGTGAAGTGCCAGAACTGTTAAAGAATATATTAACTTGTAATTAAGGGTAGAATTTTATTTAAGTAGAAATTGATTAAACATTTTGGAAATTATGTAAACATTTGTTTTGAGTTAGTGGAGGAATGTCAGAAATGTGGTGTGTCTTCAAAGTTAAATAAGTATTTTAACTAAAGAAATTGTTTAAAGTGTATGACAGTGATTTATATTGGAGAGTTGAATTTATGTTATTAGTCTATGAAGAGAACGTAGATCCAACTTTGAGATAAGAGCACAGGTCAATCGGTAAACTCGCGGTAGATCGTATTACTCTGCAGCAGCATCGTGGCTGGAAAGAGTAAGGAACGAAACTACGGAGAAACGGGTGCGGAAAGAATTGAACTTTGCCTACATCTCGATTAACTGGGAAGTTTAGGAACAATTTTTGGCTCAGTGCCAATGGAAATAAGGTTTCGACTGTGATGATGCCTTATAGTAGCTTAGAAGAGGACTCTTTCGCTCTCTTTTTCTAAGGAAATTAATTTTTGTTTATCTTCTTTCTTGGAGGATTCAACACATGGGAATAACACGACTTAGGGGGTGAGTATAAATTTGCCGGATGATTGTGGAAGTCCGACCACATCGATGGCCCATATCAAATAGTCTCTGTGACGGTGAAAGGGGTGATGACAATTAACTCTGGTAGAAGAGTGTGAGGATGATAAAGGTGAGTAAGGATTTGAATCCACTCACTAGTTTCGCTTTCAGATGTTTCAAGCTCATTTTTTGATTGGAGACGTCTCCCTATACATGTAGCAAGCCCAAACTGCATGGGTTCAGACGGATGTTTAGCAAACTATGTTTACCCTTTGACATGGGATGCTAGTCTGGACAGGGGAGGAAGACGGAAGGACCTGCTATCATTCTATGGTAGTCCTGGAAGTGGAATCTTTCCGTCCCCACTTTTCTTTTCTGGCTATAAAGTTAAAAGATTTTTTTTTGGGAAACAGGGTAAACATAACACATAAATTTTAGAATTTTGGACAGAACATTGGTATCCTCATAAGAAAGATGTGCACTGATTTGTTTTCTTTTAACGATGTATTAGTTTGAAATTTTATGATAATTTTGAAAATATGGAAACTAGGAAATATGGTTGATGTGGGTTATTCTAAGTTGAAGAGAGATGATTTTTCTGCTTGTAAGATCAGACAAATCTAAGTTGTCCTATATATTATATTACGAATATTTACGATGTGTAAATTAAAAGTATATTATATCTTGTAATCAATATTTACCTTGCCATCTATCATAAATATGCTATTGTTCTGCTTATAAGTTGACATTGATATATAGAGTTAATTACCATGTTTTAAACATTTGCATTGAATATTTTGTCATAAACAAATAGATATTAAGAGTAATTTTATGTGTTTATATATATGAATGGAATTATTCTACTCACGCTTTTCATTTTTGTTTTGTTTCCGGTGTTTAAATGTTGGAGAAATATTGTGTGATACGTGAAGAAACTGGGAATTCTTCTCTAATCGAAAGCACCAGTTCAACAAAATTTTGTGCTGTTTTTTTTTTGAAAGAAAACCAGCAAATTGTTGTGATGGAGAGAATTATTCGAAATTTCAAAACCTGGTACCACTCCAAAATTTTCATTTCGGAATGTAATAATTGACGACACACAGGGTGTTGGCTTGTTTTTAAGAAGGGAGGAATGATAGGTCGCAGACCTATTGATTTTATTGATTTTAATTTTTTTTATATACTGTATTTCATTTCTATCCTGATGCAACCACTTTGTGTCTGGAGATGTCTTCGGAAGTTAATGGGTGCAACATCTCCGTTGCGAATTTCATTCAGGGTTCCGTTTCATCTGTTTACATTGGTTGCCGAGAGGGAACTTGGCTAATGTACGGAGACAAGAGGTGTCTTGTGAAACAATTTCACCTCACCTAAAAGCAGACATTGACCTTCGAGAGGAATTTGAGTGTTGGCTGGCAGCAGAACTCCATCTCACTTGTGAAATATGGAAGTGGAGTCGGGTTTTGCCCAGGGCTCGATTCTGATTGGCCCTTTTTGGTCGAGAGTTCCCAGGTTTGCCAGAAAGATATTGTCACGCTCGACCCGGGAGGAACAGTTCGGTGTGGGTTGATCAGACTAACAGACCAGGGTTTGGTCTTTTTCTATCTTTCTTTTGCTATCTTTGCTAAGTCCAACTTTAGTGAAATTCACTGTACTGACTTTTAGGCCATGATTTAGGGAGGGAAAGTGTTAAATTAGACATCTCTTAAATTAGTGAGATGATAAACTTTTACCTAAGTATATTAGGCGAAATTTAAAGAAATTTGCTTTGCTTGGGAAAAACCACGATCAGAGAAATCTGGAGTGGGTGTTTCATGAAAATTTACGCCGTGTGCACATCACAATAACTTAGCAGAATACAGTTCTCGTCCCGGAGAAACTTCAACACGGTACAATTATTTTAATTTAACTTACTCTGCTTGTTGTCACTTTCACTTTTAAGTTTTACTTTCATTATTTTGTGTGAATGTTGTTCGAATTCAAGCTTAACTGAATGGAGTGAGTACTTAGTCAATTAATTGTAATGTAAAATCATCCACCTTTATAAGCCAGTGGTGGAACTTTGTTAACTGTTGAATTTAAATAAATTCAAAATTTTTTTGTTATTGTTCAAACAAAAATTGGGTCTTGGTCAATCATGTGAAATCTCTTACTCGTCGCAACTACAGTTAGAGAATACGGAACTGCGTATTGCTAGCTTGTAGATTGTTCCTGGTTCGAATCTAAAATCTTCTTTCGGCCACTCTTTCAAAAATATTTGTTTGAAGGCATTAAATTTCGAAGTCAGATCATCAAGCTACTGACATGCAGTTCTAGATAAGATAATTATTTTAGTAAACGCGGAACATTTTAAGTTCATACCGTATATCTCGAAGAGGAAAAAGTTGCGGGTGACATCACCAAGGCGTGGGTCTGCTTCTCAGCAGACACGCTAGCGATGCTCTTCTAGGATATGAGTGCATTAATGAAAGATTTCTTACAGCAAAATTTCAGACAAGCGTTAAAGACTTGAATGTTATCTGCTGTTATGCCCTCACTGAGGATGCCGATGAGGATGAGAAGGATAGGTTTTATGAACAACTTCAGGATATTTTGAATTCTGTCAAGGAAGGAGATATTACCCTTGTTCTTGGTGACTTCAATGCCAAAGTTGGTACTGACTCTGACCTTTGGGGAGGGGTGATTGGCCCTTTTGGTATTGGTAACTGCAATGGCAATGAGCAACGTCTCCTACAGGTAAGTAAACTCAATGGTTTCAGAATAAGTAACACATATTACAAACACCGCAACATACATAAGTACACATGGGTTTCACCTGATGGGCTGCATAGGAATATGATTGATTATATATTAATTAACAGCAAATGGGCTAGTTCTGTTAGGAATACCAGGGCATATAGGGGAGCTGAAATTGGATCGGACCATTACCTTGTTAAAAGTGTGTTGCAACTTAAACTTAAAAAGTGTTGTGCTAGGGTTAAAAAATTTACTTTTAATACTGAAGCTCTGAAAGATCCAGTTATAGCCAAAGCTTACCATGATAGGTTACTTAGTCATTATGACAGTCATGGTTTGCTTACTACTGAAGTTGAGGAAGAATGGGATCATTTTAAACAGGCGTTTTTGGACACTAACAGTACTCTTTTAGGAAAAAAGGAGCAGAAGAGGCAAAATTATCTGAGTGATAAGGCATTTGAGCTTATTTCGGAAAGAAAGAACTGCAGGAATGCCCTTAATCAATACCCTACTAGTCCTAATAGAAAGCATTACAGAGACCTTAATAAACTTGTAAAGGATCAGTTAGCTGCTGATAAGAATCTTTGTCTTGATGGTTTGGCTGACAAAGCCGAGGATGCAGTTAGACAGCACAACAGCAGAGAGCTGTACCAGATAGTTAATGTTTTGTGTGGTAGAAAATGGACAGGCATACAAGGATTGAAGGATAAACAAGGTAAGGTTATAGAAGGGGAGGATTCTGTCATGGCTAGGTGGGCTGAGCATTTCAGTGATGTTCTAAACAATGTAGTTAGTTCTACTCCCATTGTTTGCAATGATGATAGATGCATTGGTGGCTTTAATGTTGACCCTATAACACAGTCTGAAGTTATTTTGGCTGTTTCTAAACTTAAACTTCATAAATCCCCAGGGGTAGATGAAATTACTACGGAAATGCTTAGAGCTGGGAATGTTTCGGTTACCACTTGGATGACTGAAATTCTGAATATCTTTTATGATAAAGGCATGGTTCCTAAGGATTTTACCAGAGCTATTGTTATCCCTATTTTCAAAAAAGGTGATCGCAGTTCTTGTGATAACTATAGGGGTATCAGCCTACTCTCTGTTCCAGGTAAAGTTCTTTCCATGATTGTGCTTAATAGAATTAAGAATCTGGTTGACAGTCAATTGCGTGATGAGCAATGTGGATTCAGAAGTGGTAGGGGATGTGTGGATCAGATATTTTCACTTAGGTAGATTCTTGAGAAATGTTTAGAGTTTCAGAAACCTTTGGTTGCTAGCTTTGTTGATTTCAAAAAGGCTTTCGACTCTGTTGATCGTCATAATTTGTGGTTGATTGTGAGATCATATGGTATACCAGACAAGTTAGTTAACATTATGAAAGCTCTCTATGAAAGCTCTCTATAATAACACTGAGTCGTGTGTGAGAGTTGGTAAGGCTTGTAACAATTGGTTTAGCATTACTTCTGGTGTTCGACAAGGGTGCATTTTGTCTCCTTTTCTCTTTAGCTTGGTTATTGATTATGTTATGCGAAATTCTCTTCAAGGGAAAGATTTTGGCCTTAAATGGGCTGGAGATACGAAAATTTCTGATTTAGATTATGCTGATGATTTAGCCCTTTTGGCAAATGATGTTGATGAGATGAACTCTTTCATTCGAGCTGTTGATGGGACTGGTAGTCGAGTAGGTTTGGTTATAAACAGAGAGAAAACTAAAGTGATGAAAATTGGTCAGGCAGGCTGTGATTCAGTTAATCTGAATGGTTGCAGTCTTGAGCAGGTGTCACAGTTTAATTATCTTGGGAGCTATGTAACAGATAATGGTGATGTGCGGCATGAGATTAACAGACGAATAGGGATTGCTGCCGGGACTTTTAAGAACCTATGGAGAGTGTGGAGAAATAGGCGTATACACCTAAAGACTAAAATTAGACTGTATAATAGTTTGGTTCTTTGTAGGGTTAGTTATGGTAGTGAAACTTGGAAACTTTGTAAACAAGATAACAGGAAACT
Organism: Ryuthela nishihirai; assembly: GCA_038380435.1. Classification (NCBI taxonomy): domain Eukaryota; kingdom Metazoa; phylum Arthropoda; class Arachnida; order Araneae; family Heptathelidae; genus Ryuthela; species Ryuthela nishihirai. The sequence continues at coordinate 48,752,911 of JAWZYU010000023.1, read as the reverse complement.
AGATGCTTTTGATTCCAGATGCTTACGCAGTATCTTGGGCATTAGGTGGTTCAACTTTGTAACTAATGATGAGATTAGGCAAAGGAGTTTGCAACCTCCTTTAAGCAGCATATTGTGCAGAGAAAGAATCCGTTGGTTTGGCCATGTTGCCCGTACAAATAATTATAGATTGGCGAATAGGGTTATGAACAGTGTGCCTAAAGGCCTCCGAAAGAATGGGAGACCTAGGATGCGGTGGGCAGACAATGTCAAACAGGACCTTGTTAGAATTGGTGTGCAGTGGCCAGATGCAGTAGATGTAGCTCAGGATAGACTTGCTTGGAGAACTAAATTGCACGGTCTGGTTGGACCTCCGTAGCCCATGGCTGCTTGAGGATGATGATGATGATGATGAATAAAGACTGAAAATGAAAAACGAATTGTTGTCCAGTAATAAAGACTGAAAAATGAAAAACGGATTATTGTCCAGTAATAAAGACTGAAAATGAAAAACGGATTGTTGTCCAGTAATAAAGACTGAAAATGAAAAACGGATTGTTGTCCAGTAATAAAGACTGAAAATGAAAAACGGATTGTTGTCCAGTAATAAAGACTGAAAATGAAAAACGGATTGTTGTCCAGTAATAAAGACTGAAAATGAAAAACGGATTGTTGTCCAGTAATAAAGACTGAAAAATGAAAAACGGATTATTGTCCAGTAATAAAGACTGAAAATGAAAAATGGATTGTTGTCCAGTAATAAAGACTGAAAATGAAAAACGGATTGTTGTCCAGTAATAAGAACTGAAAATGAAAAATGGATTGTTGTCCAGAAATAAAGACTGAAAATGAAAAATGGACTGTTGTCCAAATATTAAAGATTGAAAAGGAGAAATGGCTTGTTGTGCGGTGAAAAAGATCGAGAAGTACAAATTGATTGTTGCCTTTATATAAAAACTTAAAAAGAGAAAGTTACTGCTGTCCAGTGATAAAGATTGAAAATGAAAAATTGATTGTTGTCCAGTAACAAATATGAAAAGATTTGGGTTGCTTTACCTGTAAGTTGCACTTTTTGCACACCGTGGGCTAAATAGCCAGGTCACAAGGACCCCGAAGACTCAGAAAAGGTTGAAGGAAACAGACCTACTGGAACAGCAGTTGGGAGACAGATGGTAGCTTCCCACAAAGGCCATTCAGCGTGTTCTTTAACTTGCACAGGGCACGGACCACGGCTTAAACTTCCACACACGCGGACCACGGCTTAATGTCCCATCCGACGGACGGCGGCCTTTCCAAGTCCATCGGTGTCCCCTACTGATCGTGGGCAGTGCTGAAAATTTTTCGGAGATAAATCTCAACGTTCGCCGTGCTGGGACTTGAAACTGAGAACTACAGATTACGAGCCTGACGCGCTACCAAACCGAGCGCCCCCTCGACCAACAGGACGGTTACCCACACTACCTAGACTGAAAAGAAGAAATTGATTGTTGTCGAGTAATAAAAACTGAAATAGATAAATTGATTGTTGTCCAGTACCAAAGATCGAAAAAGAAATGGATTTTTGTTCGGTAATAATGATTGAAAATGAGATTCTAGTAATATTTTGCTTTCTAGTAATAAAGATTGAAAAGGAGAAATTGATTTTTCAACAATAAAGATTGATCAGAAGTCCAATAAATAAAGATTGAAAAGAAGAAATTGATTGTTTCCAATAATAAAGATTGAAAAGAAGAAATTAGTTGTTTTTCAGGTAATAAAGACTGAAAATAAGAAATTGATTGTTTCCCAGTAACAAAAATTAAAAATAAGAAATTGATTGTTTCACAATAATAAAGATTGAAAAGAAGAAATTGGTTGTTTTCGAGTAATAAAGACTGAAAAGAAGAAATACATTGTTTCCCAGTAATAAAGACTGAAAAGAAGAAATTGGTTGTTTCCAATAATAAAGATTGAAAAGAAGAAATTGGTTGTTTTTCAGGTAATAAAGACTGAAAATAAGAAATTGATTGTTTCCCAGTAACAAAAATTGAAAATAAGAAATTGATTGTTTCCCAGTAATAAAGATTGAAAAGAAGAAATTGGTTGTTTTGAGTAATAAAGACTGAAAAGAAGAAATACATTGTTTCCCAGTAATAAAAACTGAAAAGAAGAAATTTTCCCAATAATAAAGATTCAAAAGAAGAAACTGATTGTTTTTCAAGTAACTGAAAAGAAGAAATAGATTGTTTCACAGTAATAAAGATTGAAAAGAAGAAATGGATTATTTCCCAGTAATAAAGATTGAAAAGAAGAAATGGATTGTTTCCCAGTAATAAAGATTGAAAAGAAGAAATTGATTGTTTCCCAGTAATAAAGATTGAAAAGAAGAAATGGATTGTTTCCCAGTAATAAAGATTGAAAGGAAGAAATGGATTGTTTCCAATAATAAAGATTGAAAAGAAGAAATTGATTGTTTCCAATAATAAAGATTGAAAAGAAGAAATTGGTTGTTTTTCAGGTAATAAAGACTGAAAATAAGAAATTGATTGCTTCCCAGTAACAAAAATTGAAAATAAGAAATTGATTGTTTCCCAATAATAAAGATTGAAAAGAAGAAATTGGTTGTTTTCGAGTAATAAAGACTGAAAAAAAGAAATTGTTTCCCAATAATAAAGATTGAAAAAAAGAAACTGATTGTTTTTCGGGTAATAAAGATTGAAAAGAAGAAATTGATTGTTTTCGAATAGACAAGAGATGAAGGAAGATATTAACTGTTGTACAGTAATAAAAATGAAAAAGAAAAATTGACGGTTGTTCAGTAATAAAGACTGAAAAGGAAAAATTGACGGTTGTTCAGTAATAAAGACTGAAAAGGAAAAAATCGATTTTTGTTAATTAATGAGATTTTTACTCTATATTTATTATCCAGTAAAAAAGATTGAAAATAACTTTTCAATCTTTATTACTGGACAACAATCATTTTGTCTTTTAAAAGGGTTCCTATTCCTCACGCAATAATGTTTAAAGAAGCTGGTGAATTTGCAAATTCGTTGGGTTGGGTTGTTTTACCTCTGAGTGGCATTTTTTTGCACACCATGAGCTAAATGGCCAGGTCGCAAGGACCCCGAAGGTTCAGAGAAGGTTGAGGGAGGGAACCCACTGGAACAGCTGTTAGGAAACAGATGGCAGCCTCCCTTCAAGGCCATCCAGTGTGTTCTTTAACGTGCACAGGGTATGGCTCTCCCGCACACAGTGCCACGTCTTATCGTCCATTTTGACGGACGGCGGCTTTTCCAAGACCATCGGTGATCCCTACTCGTGGGCAGGGCGGAGAGTTTTGCGGAGATAAATCTCAACGCTGACCCAGCCGGGACTCGAACCTGGGAACTACAGATTACGAGCCTGGCACGCTATCACCCACGCCCCTTGTAAATGCGTACATTTTCGTTTGGTCAGAGACAATAAAAATATTCTTTATTGTTTACAAGTATATAAAATTTTATTTCCTTTTTAACACACTAATATTTTGCAGGCAAATACGAAAAATCACTTTCGAAGTGCTGAAAATATAAACAAAGATCGGCGAGACAAGGAAAGCATCCGAGGTGTATTCTTATAACGGTAAAAGCAATAATATAAAACGATTGTAGACAAGTAGTGCAGAAATCGTGTCATACTGAGGAAGCAGTCGAAAACCAGCTATTTAGCAGAATTGCTTTTGTTCTGTTTATCAAGTTTTTACCTTGGTTAATAAACATAGTAGGACAACAGTCAAAGCCTAAGTGGTCAGAAATCGTGTCATACTGAGGAACCAGCAGTGCCAGTCGAAAACCAGCTATGTAGCAGAATTGCTTTTGTTCTGTTTATCAAGATTTTACCTTGGTTAATGAACATAGTAGGACTACAGTCAAAGCTTAAGTGGTTTGGGGTTTTTTAGTCTTATTAGAGGAGCCTGCAAGTGAGATCGATATTCCTCATTAATTTCTACTTTAGTTTATATACCACCATTCTGATTATATACCGTCTTCATGATGAATGCAGTAGGTCCACATACATTCAAGATATGTGTGCAAAAAAGATGAAAGTGGCGACTGTACTCAGAACGTTTACTGAGAGAAATACACAGTTTTTATCTTGAATTAGAAAGGGGTGTATTGTTGTACCTCTGAATGGCACCCTTTTGTATACTATATGCTAAATGTCCAAGTCACAAGGATTCCAAAGTCTCAGAGAATGTTGGAGAAAGTATATCTACTGAACAGTAGTTAGGAGACAGATGGTAGTCTCCTGTCAAGGTCATCTAACCTGGTCTTTAACGTGCATAGGGTATGGCTCTCTCCTGCACGTGCCACCGCGGCTTAAAGCTCCATCCGATGGATGACCAAGTCCAATGATGTTCCATTTATGTTAAGAGTAGGGTCGTGGTTTAGCGGAGTTAAATCTCAACCACAAGTCACAGTTGGGGCTCAAACCTGGGAGGGGCGGGGGTGGCTCAGTCGGTAGCGCGCCAGGCTCGTAATCTGTAGTTCCTAGGTTCGAGTCCCAGCTGGGTCAGCGTTGAGATTTATCTCCGCAAAATTCCCCGCCCTGCCCACGGTCAGTAGGGGACACCGATGGGCTTGGAAAGGCCGCCGTCCGTCGGATGGGACGTTAAGCCGTGGCCCCGTGTGCGGGAGAGCCATACCCTGTGCACGTTAAAGAACACGCTGGATGGCCTTGACGGGAGGCTACCATCTGTCTCCCAACAGCTGTTCCAGTGGGTCCCCTCCCCCAACCTTCTCTGAACCTTCGGGGTCCATGTGACCTGGCCATTTAGCCAATGGTGTGCAAAAAAATTGCCGCTCAGAGGTAAAACAACCCAACTCGAACTTGGGAACTGCAGATTAAGAGCCCTGAGCGCTACTGATTGAGCCAATACCGTGCGTAGGGTATGCCTTCTCCCCTCTACAAACTGGCCAATCGACGCTAAAGAAAGATTTCTTATCTGTTCTTACCTTGGTTTGGTGATGGCGCTGATTGCTGTGATGGCAGAGCACACGACGAATACTCCCAGCAGAGAATACTTGTACAAGGGATCGCCCTGCTTCAAATAAGGCCCCCTCCCCCCTACAAACTGGCCAATCGACGCTAAAGAAAGATTTCTTTTCTGTTCTTACCTGGATTTGGTGAGGGCGCTGATTGCTGTTATGGCAGCGCACACGACGAATACTCCCAGCAGAGAATACTTGTACAAGGGATCGCCCTGCTTCAAATAAGGAATCTCCAAGGGACGTTGACGGAAAGTGAGCAGCAGTGGCTGGATCCCTTCCGACTTAAACCACTGACTGAAAAAGAGAAAGGGAGTCTTAATTAAGTTAATATTTGCTTTATAAATTGCTGAAGAAACTAATCACTTAGAATTTCATTTGAAACCATTAATTAGAGATATGGATACATTTCAGGATGGGTTGTGTTGCCTCTGTCGTAACTTTTGTTTCACACAATGGGCTAAATGGCCAGGTCACAAGGATCCCGAAGGCTCAGAGTATGTTGGGGGAGGGGACCCACTGGAAGAGCTGTTGGGAGACAGATGGTAGCCTCCCGTCAAGTCCATGCAGCGTGTTCTTTAACGCGCACTGGGTATGACTCTCCAGGACAAGGTGCCACGACTTAACGTCCCATCCGACGGACGGTGGCCTTTCCAAACCCATCGCTATCACCTACTGACCGTGGGCAGAACAGGCAGTTTTGCGGAGATAAATCTCAACGCTGACCCAGCTGGGACTCGAACCTGGGAACTGCAGATTACGAGCCGGGAGTGCTATCGACTGAGCACCCCTGTCCCACTTTCATTTACGTACGGATCCATGACGTAAAGTCCCATCTTGTGGACGGTGGACTTTCCAAGCTCATTGATGTTCTCTTTCTGGTAACCCACGTAGAGATAAATCTCAACGTGGGTTGTTTTACCTCTGAGTGGCACTTTTTTTGCACAAAATGGGCTAAATGGCTAGATCACAAGGACCTCAATGAAGGCTCATAGGTGGTTGGGAGAGGGGATTCACTGGACATCTATTAGGAGATAGATGATAGCCTCACTTCAAGGCTCTCCAGCGTGTTCTTTAAAGAGCACAGGGTATGGCTCTTCGCAGGCTTATAGGACAACATCTATGGATGCCCTCCTGGTGTTCACAGGGATCCCTCCGCTATTTTTGACGGTTTGATGACCATATTTAGAGTCCTGCAGGCTAAGGAGAAAGCAACATTCCTCGGAGTCCAGTATGACCCTGAGGAGTTTGAGACAAATACCGCTAAGTGGGACCTCCATCCCACGAGGATACTATGTGTGCCCTGGTCCAAGGAGTTACCATCAGGAATAGGTATTGAAATATACACCGATGGTTCCCAGAGCGAGGAGGGTGTGGGCCTAGCCTTCACCGTCTTCAATCAAGGAGCCAAGGTGTATGATTACCAGAGGAAGGTTACAAATAATAGCTCGTCCTTCCAAGCGGAGTTGCTCGCTATCAGAGAGGCCCTGAACTGGGCCCTCAATGACGGCGGTCAGAATAACGACATTCGGCTGTACACGGACAGCCAGGCAGCTCTGCAAGCACTTGAAGATGCGAATAACAGGCATCAGGTCATGGCTGAGATCAAGTGCTTCCTGGGCAATCAGAACATGCCCAGGGTTTCCTTCTCCTGGATCAAGGCGCATATAGGACATGAAGGGAACGAGCGGGCCGACCAACTGGCCCGCTCCGCAGGTAATAATACTCAACCTGTGATAGCGGTAAAGACTTCAAAAACAACCCTGAAGTCTATAATTAGTCAAAGAGTATTAACGGAGTGGCAGAGACTCTGGGATACGACTGAGAATGGTCTTCAAACAAAGACATTTTGAAAAGGGTCAGTCTATCCCTGAGGTCCTCTGACCATTATTTGACGCAGGTCCTAACAGGACATGGGAGTTTCCCCAAATACCTGGAGCGGTTTTAAGATCTCTGCCCACAGTTACTGTAGCTGTGGGGCTCCAGAAGCAGATGTCGGGCACTACATCCTCAGATTTCCGATTACCGAAGGGTTCGCTAACGAACTCAAGGACTCCCAGGCGATCAATGAGGTAGCTGGCGAGTTGGTCTTAGTGTCCATTGAGAGTGCCCGTGTCAGGGCGCACTTGAAGGACATGGGCTGGCTGGTCTGCCGGCTCCGGGACTCCCTTCTTTGAGGTCAGGAGCTGCTTTCTCTCTCTTGTTTATTTTCCCACTTTCATCCGGGCTGCACTCAGCACCCCCTTTAACGACACCCATACTTCAAGTCCCTACTGGTCTCCTCTGAGACAAACTTCATCTTGTACTTCTAGGCTTCTCTTTCGCCAAGCACGTGTAGTGTCGTGAGACGGAGCACGTGCTTTCCCCATGGGGAGTGGGTCCTTCGGGACCCACTCCCCACCCCGTATTAAAGAGAGGTATCCGTTGGACGGCCGCCCCGATAGGGGACCACCTTGACGTGGTGGTGGTGGTGGTGGTGGTGGTGGTGGTGATGGGGAGGTGGCTTGAGGCCAAGCAACCTGTCGAAGACTCTGCTGACCGGTCTGGTCCTCCGGTTGGACAGAGACAATACCAACCAAGATCAAAGGCATCGCTGACCGGTTTAGTGGCCCGGTTGGACAGTGCTAAGACCTCAAAACCAGGTGCTCAGTGGAGCAGTTCAAGGGCCCTGCAGAACGGAGTGGTGCCCTAGTAGGCAAGGGCCCTTTTCAAAGTCTGGGTCCCACTAAGAGTCTCCACCTCGGGTGCCGAACGGATTGGTCCCCTATTAGGAAAGGGTCCTTTTCAAAGTCTGGGTCCCACTAAGGGTCTCCACCCATGGTGCCGAACGGATTGGTCCCCTATTAGGAAAGGGCCCTTTTCAAAGTCTGGGTCCCACTAAGAGTCTCCACCCCGGGTGCCGAACGGATTGGTCCCCTATTAAGCAAGGGCCCTTTTCAAAGTCTGGGTCCCACTAAGAGTCTCCACCCCGGGTGCCGAGCGAACTTGGATCTATATATCCATGTTCATGGCTAACCGAGGAACAGAGTAAATCCAGGTTTTGACCGATGGATGAGCTTTCCTTCTATAGGACTGCTCGCCATAGGATGCCGGGGATGAGATGCATCTATATGGTGTAGCCTTGCCCCCAACAGTAGATAGTCGCGGCTTTCCATAACTTGGTAGTGTCGAAAGACGGAACCGGGGATTGCCGTGGTTGCTGTGTTGTGCAGCAACAAAGAATACTTTGTCCGTTGGACGAGACGTTAAGTTGTTACCATCATTGTGCATGTTGAAGAACACGCTGGATGGCCCTAATGAGAGGTTACCATCTATCTCCCAACAGCTGTCCAGCGGGTCTCTGTGATGTGCCGCAGGGGATGAGAGATAAAGATCTCTTCCCTGCGCACTTCGTAGGGGGCAATTAATTAGTCCACTTAATTAGGGTTGGGTTGTTTTACCTCTGAGCGGCACTTTTTTGCACACCATGAGCTAAATGGCCAGGTCACATGGACCCCGAAGGCTCAGAGAAGGTTGGGGGAGGGGACCCACTGGAACAGCTTTTGGGAGACAGATGGTAACCTCCCGTCAAGGCCATCCAGCGTGTTCTTTAACGTGCACAGGGTATGGCTCTCCCGCACACGGGACCACGGCTTAACGTCGCATCCGACGGACGGCGGCCTTTCCAAGCCCATTGGTGTCCCCTACTGACCGTGGGCAGGGCGGGGAAATTTTGCGGAGATAAATCTCAACGCTGACCCAGCTGGAACTCGAACCTGGGAACTACAGATTACGAGCCTGGCGCGCTACCGACTGAGCCACCCCCGCCCCCCACTTAATTAATATTCACCATTATCTTAAGAGAACTCGCAGGTTCGTTGGATTTTTTACGTCCGAGCTTAGGAGTGCCTCACATGTGCTGTGCTAAACGTCGTGTAGAAATATGAAACAAACTAATGCACAAGCGCTCCTCTCCATCATCAGCACGAGAACCTCCGGCTAGTGACGTCAGAGTCATAAAAGCGCTTTTGCTGATGCGCTCGAGCACGTGGGAAACAGCCTAGCTGGCACGAATGACATCTCATGAGCCACATTCCCATTTCGGACACTTCAGAAAATACACTATACATAGATATGTACAATAACAATAAAATATAATAACAAAATAAATTAGAGAGACATGACAGTTCCCTTCCCCCAACCTTCTCTGATCCTTCGGGGTCCTTATGATCCGGCCATTTTGCCCATGGTGTGCAAAAAAGCACCTCTCAGAGGTAAAACAATTCAACAACTCAGGATATGGCTCTGCGACACACGGGACCATGACTTTACATCCTATCCGATGGACGGTGGCCTTTTCAAAGCCATCAGTGTCCCTTTTCTGACCGAGGGCAGGGTGGGAGTTTGGCGGAGGAAAATCTCAATGCTGGAACATGTGGGATTCGAACCTGGAAAATAACTGCAGATTACTTCCGTGGCTCCTACTGAATGAACCCCCATACACCATTGAAGTGTTTTATCTCCGCAAAACTCTCCATCCTGCCCCTGATAAGTAGAGGACACCGATGGAATTCGAAAGCCGTCGTCCGTCGGATGGGACATTAAGCCATAGCCCCATTTATGGTCTCCACAAAATTCTCTGCCGTGCCCTCGGTCAGTAGGGGAGACCAATGGGCTTGGAAAGATCGCCGTCCTTCGAAGGGGATGTTAAGCCGTGGCCCCGTGTGCTGGAGAGCCATACACTGTGCATGTTAAAGAACACAATGGATGGCCTTGACGGGAGGCTACCATCTGTCTCCCAACAGCTGTTCCAGTGGGTCCCCTCCCCAAACCTTCTCTGAGCCTTCGGGGTCCATGTGACCTGGCCATTTAGCCCATGGTGTGCGGGCGGGGGTGGCTCAGTCGGTAGCGCGCCAGGCTCGTAATCTGTAGTTCCAAGGTTCGAGTCCCAGCTGGGTCAGAGTTGATATTTATCTCTGCAAAATTCCCCGCCCTGCCCACGGTCAGTAGGGGAGACCAATGGGCTTGGAAAGATCGCCGTTCTTCGGATGGGATGTTAAGCCGTGGCCCCGTGTGCGGGAGAGCCATACCCTGTGCACGTTAAAGAACACACTGAATGGCCTTGATGGGAGGCTACCATCTGTCTCCCAACAGCTGTTCCAGTGGGTCCCCTCCTCCAACCTTCTCTGAGTCTTCGGGGTCCATGTAACCTGGCCATTTAGCCCATGGTGTGCAAAAAAGTGCCGCTCAGAGCTAAACCGTGTACGGGACACCCATACCCTGTGCACGTTAAGTAACACGCTGGATAAATGGCTTTAAGGAGAGAGCTTCCATCTGTCTCCTAATTAATCTCTGTGCAGTGAGTCCACTTCCCCTAACTTTCTCTGAGCCCTCGAGGTCCTTGTGACCTGGCCATTTACCGCATTTTATGGGAAAAAGTTCCGCTCAAAACAATCCAATCCAATCTACTGAAGTGTTGATGAATATCTTTGTTAATAGGATTAGAAATGAATCCTTCATTTTTGTCTATTTAACAGAATCATCGGGGTGCAAAGGTGACATTGAGTGAGACAGAGAGAATGAAGGTTAGATTAAGAAGGTGAGACCTACTCTTTCTTACTTAGAGCCATGGCGTGAATGGCAGACTCCATAAATTGATTCACTTGAGACACCATCTGACGAAACTGCAGCAAACTATATAAAAAGAGATTAAAAACATTAACATTCAATACTATACACTAAGGAACAAGAAACGTTCTCAGGCAAAAGAACAATCAACAAGTTAAAAAGTGTTCAAAAACTGAGATTCGTCTGCAGAATGATCAGGTCCATAACTAGAGAATGGTCGTCGGGGTGAGGGGGGGGAGGCGCAGAGTTAGTTCAACCGCCGGAAAAATCGATCTAAAAATTTATTTATGTTAAATAACATAATACGCACCAAAAATTAAACCTTTTTTCTCTCACATTCACAATAATACATAAATAATAATAAATAAATAAATAAATAAATAAATAAATAAATAAATACCCCCTCAAGCAGCTGCTTGCCACAGAGGTCTGACAGGAGCCTGTCAGTTTATATGCCATAGCAGAAGATCTGAGAGGATGGCAGGACCTCAGCAGAAAAACGACACATACATCCATGCCTTACCCGGGGCTCGAACCCAGGTCCCTTAGATCAGTAGCCAAGCGCGCTAACCACTCGGCCATGAGCAAAAATAAAAACACAAAGGAAATAATAAAGTTTTCAATCTTGAAATGAAGTGGCAGACTATCTGCCCGTCCAGGAATGAAAACATTCTACCACTGAACACTTCCTAGTGGTGGTGGCAACACTGTGGTATGACTTAAAAAACTAGGGAGAAACTAATAAACGTTAGCTAGCATTTTATATATTCTTCTAAATCCTGAATGTTAAAAACATATTCCTTTAAACGTTTTTGAAACAATGGGCCTTTTTCCATCCTCAAATTATAATTAAGTAAATTGAAAGTTTTTGGTGCGACTTAAAGGAAAGATGCTTCATAAAATACTTTTATGAGGCGAAGACACAACAAACATTAATCCAACTCTTCTTGGGTTGGGTTGTTTTAACTCTGAGCGGCACTTTTTTGCACACCATGGGCTAAATGGCCAGGTCACAAGGACCCCGAAGGCTCAGAGAAGGTTGGTGGAGGGGACACACTGGAACAGCTGTTGGGAGACAGATGGTAGCCTCTCGTCAAGGCCATCCAGCGTGTTCTTTAACGTGCACAGGGTATGGCTCTCCCGCATACGGGGTCATGGCTTAACGTCCCATCCGACGGACGGCGGCCTTTCCAAGCCCATCGGTGTCCCCTACTGACCGTGGGCAGGGCGGAGAATTTTGCGGAGATAAGTGTCAACGCTGACCCAGGTGGGACTCGAACCTGGGAACTACAGATTACGAGCCTGACGCGCTACCGACTGAGCCACCCCCGCCCCCAACTCTTCTTGAATTATAAGGTAAAACTAAATGTGCAATCCACTGCTGATTAATAAACAGAAATTACAGAATCTTATAAAAATAGATTTGTCTAATGTAATAGTAGTGAGTGTTATTTAACATGCACTGCTCACAAAAATTAGGCAATATTTCAAAATGAATATGAAGCGATAAAAAAAAGTAGCATTTGAATTGTTTTTATTGAACGAGAACATCAGAAAAGCAATTTGGGTCGTTTTATCTCTGAGCTGCCAGATCACATGGAACCCGGAGGCTCAGAGAAGGTTGGGGGAGGGGACCCACTGGAACAGCTGTTAGGAGACAGATGGTAGCCTCCCGTCAAGGCCATCCAGCGTGTTCTTTAACGTGCACAGGGTATGGCTCTCCCACACACGGGACCACGGCTTAACGTCCCATCCGACGGACGGCGGCCTTTCCAAGCCCATCGCTGTCCCCTACTGACCGTGGGCAGGGCGGGGAATTTTGCGGAGATAAATCTCAACGCTGACCCAGCTAGGACTCGAACCTGGGAACTACAGATTACGAGCCTGGCGCGCTACCGACTGAGCCACCCCCCGCCCCTCAGAAAAGCGAACGACAAGTCAAAGAAAGTTGCCCGATTATGCAAATGAGATGAAAAACCAACTTTGATGTCATTTGTGAAAATGAACTGTACAAAAGGCTGAAAGTACTGGAGTATCAGCACGTTCCCTGAGCTTGAAAGTGCACATCCTGCAATTTCCCAACCCTTGCAATGCCCCTGCAACACGATTTGCCCGAATGCGAAGCCTGGAGAGCCATAGGACGTCTTGAAGCTGGTCAAACACAGACGACAGTGGCAACAGCACTTGGAACATCCCAAAGCGTGATTAGCAGACTGTGGAATCGCTTTCAAGAGACTGGCACAGTACGAAGAAGACGGGGGCAGGGTCGCCCATCTGCCACAACAGCAAGAGATGACCGCTACTTGACCTTATTGGCAAGAAGGAACAGGCGCAGCAATGCAACAGAGCTGCGGGGACAGTTTCTTGCTGCCACTACACGACGGATATGCACCCAGACTATACGAAATCGCCTCCATCGTGTTGGATTGCGTGGCCGGCGACCAATGGTATGCATTCCGTTATCTGCTGAACACCGTAGAACCCGTAGAAGGTGGGCTGATGAGCACCGTTATTGGACCCGTGATGAGTGGTCAACTGTCCTCTTCTCTGATGAGTCACGGTTCAGTCTGCAGCCTGACAATCATCGTGTCCTGATCTGGCGTGAACGAGGAACACGGGAGAATCCACGTTTCATGCGAGACAGGGACTCCTTCGGTGGTGGTGAAATCATGGTGGGGGCTGGCATCAGCATTGGTGGTCGTACCGACCTCCACGTCATCAGAAACGGATCGCTGACTGCTGTCAGATGTCGAGATGAGGTCCTGCACCCTATAGTGGTACCCTATGCTGGAGTAGTTGCAAACTTTCTTTTCATGGACGATAATGCAAGGCCCCACCGTGCGCATCTCGTCAACAACATGCTTCAGGAGGCAGGAATCGAACGCATGGACTAGCCTTCACGTTCTCCAGACCTGAATCCCATTGAACATGCTTGCGATGCACTGGGAAGACGTCTGGCAAACCGTCCAATGCCTCCCACAACGCTTCTTGAGCTGGAAGTTGCCCTGGAGCAAGAGTGGCAGAGGATCCCACAAGAACTGCTGGACATTCTGATCCTGTCCATGCTCCATCGCTGTCAGTGTGTTTTGGCAGTCTTGGGTGACCATACACCCTACTGAACAGTCAATGTGTGGCACTCTCGTCCAGTTTGACATGCTTCTGTTCACCCCCACCAATATGTCACTTGCTACTCAATCACGACAATTGAGTTTGCTTCTCATTTGCATAATCGAACAACTTTCTTTGACTTGTCGTTTGCTTTTCTAATATTCTTGTTTAATAAAAAAAAAAATTAAAATGCTTCTTTTTTTATCGCTTGATATTCATTTTGAAATATTCCCTAATTTTCGTGAGCAGTGTATTTATAGAAGAAAAAGACTTTACATTAAAGATTAATTAATAAATTTTTCGTGTACAAAACATAATCTTTAAAATTGTGTCCATAATCCCTCCCAGCTACATATACCGTATTGAATAATCGAATATACCCAAGCATAATACAGTAAAATCAAAAATTATTTTAGTATAAATTTCTTTAAATAGTATAATCTATACAAAATAATCCTCAGTATTTAGGGGCGGGGGTGGCTCAGTCGGTAGCGCGCCAGGCTCGTAATCTGTAGTTCCCAGGTTCGAGTCCCAGCTGGGTCAGCGTTGAGATTTATCTCCGCAAAATTCCCCGCCCTGCCCACGGTCAGTAGGGGACACCGATGAGCTTGGAAAGACCGCCGTCCGTCGGATGGGAGGTTAAGCCGTGGCCCCGTGTGCGGGAGAGCCATACCCTGTCCACGTTAAAGAACACGCTGGATGGCCTTGACGGGAGGCTACCATCTGTCTCCCAACAGCTGTTCCAGTGGGTCCTCTCCCCCAACCTTCTCTGAGCTTTCGAGGTCCATGTGGCCTGGCCATTTAGCCCATGGTGTGCAAAAAAGTGCCGCTCAGAGGTAAAACAACCCAACCTTGAGGTAAACCTGCATTAATTGTCATATAATCACTAATGTGAGACTCAATATAGACAGCTTGTTTTCTATTTTTCAAATAACTTTGAAACCATTCTAGACAAATACCTCTTATGCCACTAATAAAAAGTTTATTCAACAGAAGGTCATGGTAACTGTGTCAAATGCCTTTTTAATATCAAGAAAAACAGCTAGTATTTTTTTGCCTTCATTAATACTTTTAACAATATTTCCAGTTATAACTAATACAGCTTGTTCAGTATTTCTGTTGTCTCTGAAACCAAACTGAGAATCATGAGAAAAAAAAAAAGTTTTTTAAAGAAGCCAATAATTCTCTTTTTAACAATGTTTTCAATCACTTTTGAAAATATTGGTAGCACAGATATTGGTCTATAATTATTTATCAGATTTCTGTCTCCTGATGGGGCGGGGGGTGGCTCAGTCGGTATCGCGCCAGGCTCGTAATATGCAGTTCCCAGGTTCGAGTCCCAGCTGGGTCAGCGTTGAGATTTATCTCCGCAAAATTCCCCTCCCTGCCCACGGTCAGTAGGAGACACCGCTGGGCTTTTAAAGGTCGTCGTCCGTCGGATGGGACGTTAAGCCGTGGTCCCGTGTGCGGGAGAGCCATACCCTGTGCACGTTAAAGAACACGCTGGATGGCCTTGACGGGAGGCTACCATCTGTCTCCCAACAGCTGTTCCAGTGGGCCCCCTCCCCCAACCTTCTTTGAGCCTTCGGGGTCATTGTGACCTGGCCATTTAGCCCATTGTGTGCAAAAAAGTGGCAAAAATCCAACCCTGTCTCCTGACTTATAAATAGGATAAACTAAAGCTTTTTTGAAATCATCACAAAAGAACCCATTCTGGATTGAAATATTTGTTAAATGAGTCAAACTGTGAATGTGGCATTTACAGAAGATTTTTTAGCACTTTAATAGTTATGAATAGCATTTTTAATAGTTAGGAACCTATTAATAATGATTTATATTATTAATCGGTCATGACCCGCTAATTTGTTGTTATCTAAGTTATTTATTATATTTAATAATATATTATATTTATAAATAGATACGTGTATAACGTGTAGTTATATATATGAGCCTATAGTTAGAATGTTTTATTTAAACAAAAAGGTAAATCATAGTTTGTTTTTTTTACGATTTCTTTTGTTTTTGGAAACTATTTATTTATTATTATGAAAACACTTTTTTACGTATATTTTCAATAATAAGTTTGCTTTATTTTAAATTTTATATTCGGGCATCCTTAGGCATGGGTGACTCAATTGGTAGCACGCCAGGCTCGTAATCTGCAGTTCCCAGGTTCGAGTCCCAGCAGATATTTATCTTCGCAAAACTCCCCGCCCTACCCACGGTCAGTAGGGGACACCGATGGGCTCAGAAAGGACGCCGTCCATCGAGTAAGACATTAAGTCTTGACCCCGTGTACGAGAGAGCCATAGCTTGTGTGCGTTAAAGAAAACGCTGGATGGCTTTGATGGCAAGCTACCATCTGTCTGCCAACAGCTGTCCAGTGGGTTCCTTCCCCAACCTTCTCTGAACCTTCAGGGTCCTTGTGACCTGACCATTTAGCACACTTTTTTTTTATTTGCGATATATAGGACAGAGAAGAATCCTAGAAACTACTCCTAGCTTAATATAGGCCTTCTCATACAAGGACATGCCCTACTAAGACCGAAGTCATTGCTGATCATTGCCTTAGTTAGAGCTAACACAACATACAAAGTTTGCCTTGCTGGAACAGTCGCTAGCTGCCTAACCACTATGCCAGTTAAGGCTGATGTGCAAAACATGCCGCTCAGAGGTAAAACAGCCCAACCCAATCCTAAGATCAATAGCCAAGAAAGCTAATGATTCGGCCACAACGACGCAGATTAATAAATGATTTCTTAAATATCAATTTCCTGAATGAGGTGGTGATTGGCCTCTCAGCCCCAACGCATCCTTTGTTACAATAACATAGCTCATAGTTATATATATATACAGGTACTGGACTGAAAAATGAAAACAGTTCCATGTTATCTCAATAGAAAATCACATCCAGAGCTCAATAACTTCTTCAATATCATTTTTGGTGAAAAATATATCTAAAGATTAATTAAAGACCTCAATCAAATCTGACTAAAGCCATATTTTAAACAACATTTTTTTCAATATTCAAAGAGAATTACTGAAAAAAATTAACAAAATCACCTTCAGAAAAGTTGTATAACTCCAAATTTGAGTCATGTCATCTGAGGAATATCTCGATTTCGCGGTTTGCTTTTAGTGTCGACATTGTGGAATTGTTGTCCAGTCGAAAATAGGGAATACATTGTATATTCAATACGATATTATATTAAAATCTGAACGCTTGAATATTTAACAGGATACAAAAAACTGACTCCGAATTGTAACTGACACATTAAAAGTGATTAAGTTGGGTTGGGTTGTTTTACCTCTGAGCGGCACTTTTTTGCACACCATGGGCTAAATGGCCAGGTCACCTGGACCCCGAAGGCTCAGAGCAGATTAGGGGAGGGGACCCACTGGAACAGCTGTTGGGAGACAGATGGTAGCCTCCCGTCAAGGCCATCCAGCGTGTTCTTTAACGTGCACAGGGTATGGCTCTCCCGCACAAGGGGCCACGTCTTAACGTCCCATCCGACGGACGGCGGCCTTTTCAAGCCCATCGGTGTCCCCTACTGACCGTGGGTAGGGCGGGGAAATTTTGCGGAGATAAATCTCAACGCTGACCCAGCTGGGACTCGAACCTGGGAACTACAGATTACGAGCCTGACGCGCTACCGACTGAGCCACCCCTGCTCCAAAAGTGATTAAGAGATCAGTACAGGTTGCAATACAAGATCAGTAAAGGTTGCTCTACTAGAGTCAACTATTATCTCTGATCTCTTAACCTGTTTTAATTAAATTTTCGGGTCAATTTTTTGTAGCCTGTTAAATATATTCCAGCATTCATAACTCTTTGAATGCTGAAAAAATATTGTTTAAAATCGAGATTTAGACAGAATTTATTGAGAACTTTAGAGATATTTTTCTCTAAAAAATTATGTTAAAGAAGGGGCTGGGGTGGCTCAGTCGGTAGCGCGCCAGGCTCGTAATCTGTAGTTCCCAGGTTCGAGTCCCAGCTGGGTCAGCGTTGAGATTTATCTCCGCAAAATTCTCCGCCCTGCCCACGGTCAGTAGGGGACACCGTTGGGCTTGGAAAGGCCGCCGTCCGTCGGATGGGACGTGGCCCCGTGTGCGGGAGAGCCATACCCTGTGCACGTTAAAGAACACGCTGGATGACCTTGACGGGAGGCTACCATTTGTCTCCCAACAGCTGTTCCAGTGGGTCCCCTCCCCCAACCTTCTCTGAGCCTTCGGGGTCCATGTGACCTGGCCATTTAGCCCATGGTGTGCAAAAAAGTGCCGCTCAGAGGTAAAACAACCCAACCCATATTAAAGAAGTTATTGAGCTCTGATTGTGATTTTCTATTGAGATTACATGGAACTATTTCCATTTTTCTGTCCAGTATCTGTATATACGTTACCGCTAAAGTGCAGAAATCAGTTATTCTACAGATTATTTAGGTATTGTGCAGATTAACTAGGGTGATCCGTTAACGTGCGGAAAATTGTTTCATTTCTCAAATTACCTAGGTAATCTGCAAATTACCTGGATAATCTGCACATTACGTACTAGGCACTCGTTAAAGTGAAAATAAGATCTTTGCTGGAACAACAGGGACGTTCCTGTACGCTTAAATTAACATAATGTTATTTATCTAGTGTCCGAGAGTAGAGTTGAAACCAGGGTTATCCCTCTGTCAACATGAATCAGTCGTACGAATTATAAAAAACGCCCCCAAAATGAGCAGGCCAAGAGAGAACGAATCATTTTAGTGATTCGTTTTCAAAAATGAATCACTTTACCGATTCGTTCTGACTTGGCCTCCGCTCATCCGGGGCGTTTTTTATAATGCGGACGAGTGAATCACGTGACACGAAGATTCATATTCAAGAGATTCGCCACTATGAGTGAAACAAACTTTTGAACTTTAACGATACGGAAGCCGTTAATGTGCACATTACCTAGGTAAAATGCGGAAAACTCTTGATTCCGCACGTTAACGGAGCAAATCAGTTAATCTGCAGATTAGCTAGGTAATGTGCACATTAACGGCTTTCGAGCTTTAGCGGTAACAGATATAATAAAAAGGCTTTTTTTTTTAGGATACGCAGGTATGCTCTGTATTCCCACCTGTTCTATCCGTAAAAAATTTATTTAATTATTATCTTTTAATTGAGGTTTTGTTAATAAATAATTTTTAATGTAAACTTGATGATATTTTGCCTTACCCCATTTTCGACTGGACAACAATTCCACAATGTCGACACCGAAAGCAAAGCGCGAAATCGAGATATTCCTCAGATGGCATCACTCAAATTTGGAGTTTGTTATTCAACTTTTCTGAAGGTGATTTTGTTAATTTTTTTTGTACTATTAATTTGTACTTTCGTTCTAACTTCCCAGTAAATAAAATTAAATTATATTGAAATATATGTTTAACTTCTTTCATGCATTTGGGTCTCCGCAAAATTCCCCGCCCTGCCCACGGTCAGTAGGGGACAGCGATGGGCTTGGAAAGGCCGCCGTCCGTCGGATGGGACGTTAAGCCGTGGCCCCGTGTGCGGGAGAGCCATACCCTGTGCACGTTAAAGAACACGCTGGATGGCCTTGACGAGAGGCTACCATCTGTCTCCCAACAGCTGTTCCAGTGGTGGAGCTGTTCCAATCTTCTCTGAGCCTTCGGGGTCCTTGTGACCTGGCCATTTAGCCCATGGTGTACAAAAAAGTGCCGCTCAGAGGTAAAACAATCCAATCAGTTATTTAGTTAAAACATTTGCGTGTGATTTCCATTTCAAATCCTGATCTATAATTACACCTAGATATTTGAAATTGGTCGCTCTTTCTAAATATGGACAATCACAATGTTGGTGGTTACCACAGATATTGTTATGATACCTCAAACCAAAATGAACATTATCCCCAATGAGATTAAATAATATAAATTTGGTTTTTTGAACTTTTAAGGATAATTTATTTAAATGGAACCAGCAATTAATTTGCGTTAAACCCAGCTCAACTATAAACTTTAAATCTGTTATATTGTTGGTTGGGGCGAGGGTGGCTCAGTCGGTAGTGCACCAGACTCGTAATCTGTAGTTCCCAGGTTCGAGTCCCAGCTGGGTTAGCGTTGAGATTTATCTCCGCAAAATTCCTCGCCCTGCCCACGGTCAGTAGGGGACACCGATGGGCTTGGAAAGCCACCGTCCGTCGGATGGGACGTTAAGCCGTGGCCCCCGTGTGCGGGTTGGTTGGTTGTTTTACCTCTGAGCGGCACTTTTTTGCACACCATGGGCTAAATGGCCAGGCCACATGGACCCCGTAGGCTCAGAGAAGGTTGGGGGAGGGGACCCACTGGAACAGCTGTTGGGAGACAGATGGTAGCCTCCCGTCAAGGCCATCCAGCGTGTTCTTTAACGTGCACAGGGTATGACTCTCCCGCACACGGGGCCACGGCTTAACGTCCCATCCGACGGACGGCGGCCTTTCCAAGCCCATCGGTGTCCCCTACTGACCGTGGGCAGGGCGGGGAATTTTGCGGAGATAAATCTCAACGCTGACCCAGCTGGGACTCGAACCTGGGAACTACAGATTACGAGCCTGGCGCGCTACCGACTGAGCCACCCCGCCCCCCCGTGTGCGGGAGAGCCATACCCTGTGCACGTTAAAGAACACGCTGGATGGCCTTGACGGGAGGCTACCATCTGTCTCCCAATAGCTGTTCCAGTGGGTCCCCTCCCCCAACCTTCTCTGAGCCTTCGGGGTCCATGAGACCTGGCCATTTAGCCCATTGTGTGCAAAAAAGTGGCTCTCAGAGGTAAAACAATCCAACCCTGTCTCCTGACTTATAAATAGGATAAACTAAAGCTTTTTTGAAATCATCACAAAAGAACCCATTCTGGATTGAAATATTTGTTAAATGAGTCAAAATGTGAATGTGGCATTTACAGAAGATTTTTTAGCACTTTAATAGTTATGAATAGCATTTTTAATAGTTAGGAACCTATTAATAATGATTTATATTATTAATCGGTCATGACCCGCTAATTTGTTGTTATCTAAGTTATTTATTATATTTAAAAATAAATTATATTTATAAATAGACACGTGTATAACGTGTAGTTATATATATGAGCCTATAGTTAGAATGTTTTATTTAAACAAAAAGGTAAATCATAGTTTGTTTTTTTTACGATTTCTTTTGTTTTTGGAAACTATTTATTTATTATTATGAATACACCTTTTTACGTATATTTTCAATAATAAGTTTGCTTTATTTTAAATTTTATATTCGGGCATCCTTAGGCAAGGGTGACTCAATTGGTAGCACGCCAGGCTCGTAATCTGCAGTTCCCAGGTTCGAGTCCCAGCAGATATTTATCTTCGCAAAACTCCCCGCCCTACCCACGGTCAGTAGGGGACACCGATGGGCTCAGAAAGGACGCCGTCCATCGAGTAAGACATTAAGTCTTGACCCCGTGTACGAGAGAGCCATAGCTTGTGTGCGTTAAAGAAAACGCTGGATGGCCTTGATGGCAAGCTAACATCTGTCTGCCAACAGCTATCCAGTCAGTTCCTTCCCCAACCTTCTCTGAACCTTCAGGGTCCTTGTGACCTGACCATTTAGCACATTTTTTTTGATTTGCGACATATAGGACAGAGAAGAATCCTAGAAACTACTCCTAGCTTAATACAGGCCTTCTCATACAAGGACATGCCCTACTAAGACCGAAGTCACTGCTGACCACTGCCTTAGTTAAAGCTAACACAACACACAAAGTTTGCCTTGCTGGAACAGTCGCTAGCTGCCTAACCACTATGCCAGTTAAGGCTGATGTGCAAAACATTTCCGCTCAGAGGTAAAACAGCCCAACCCAATCCTAAGATCAATAGCCAAGAAAGCTAATGATTCGGCCACAACGACGCAGATTAATAAATGATTTCTTAAATATCAATTTCCTGAATGAGGTGGTGTTTGCCCTATCACCCCCAACGCATCCTTTGTTACAATAACATAGCTCATAGTTATATATATATACAGGTACTGGACTGAAAAATGAAAACAGTTCCATGTTATCTCAATAGAAAATCACATCCAGAGCTCAATAACTTCTTCAATATCATTTTTGGTGAAAAATATATCTAAAGATTAATTAAAGACCTCAATCAAATCTGACTAAAGCCATATTTTAAACAACATTTTTTTCAGTATTCAAAGAGAATTACTGAAAAAAATTAACAAAATCACCTTCAGAAAAGTTGTATAACTCCAAATTTGAGTCATGTCATCTGAGGAATATCTCGATTTCGCGGTTTGCTTTTAGTGTCGACATTGTGGAATTGTTGTCCAGTCGAAAATAGGGAATACATTGTATATTCAATACGATATTATATTAAAATCTGAACGCTTGAATATTTAACAGGATACAAAAAACTGACTCCGAATTGTAACTGACACATTAAAAGTGATTAAGTTGGGTTGGGTTGTTTTACCTCTGAGCGGCACTTTTTTGCACACCATGGGCTAAATGGCCAGGTCACCTGGACCCCGAAGGCTCAGAGCAGATTAGGGGAGGGGACCCACTGGAACAGCTGTTGGGAGACAGATGGTAGCCTCCCGTCAAGGCCATCCAGCGTGTTCTTTAACGTGCACAGGGTATGGCTCTCCCGCACAAGGGGCCACGTCTTAACGTCCCATCCGACGGACGGCGGCCTTTTCAAGCCCATCGGTGTCCCCTACTGACCGTGGGTAGGGCGGGGAAATTTTGCGGAGATAAATCTCAACGCTGACCCAGCTGGGACTCGAACCTGGGAACTACAGATTACGAGCCTGACGCGCTACCGACTGAGCCACCCCTGCTCCAAAAGTGATTAAGAGATCAGTACAGGTTGCAATACAAGATCAGTAAAGGTTGCTCTACTAGAGTCAACTATTATCTCTGATCTCTTAACCTGTTTTAATTAAATTTTCGGGTCAATTTTTTGTAGCCTGTTAAATATATTCCAGCATTCATAACTCTTTGAATGCTGAAAAAATATTGTTTAAAATCGAGATTTAGACAGAATTTATTGAGAACTTTAGAGATATTTTTCTCTAAAAAATTATGTTAAAGAAGGGGCTGGGGTGGCTCAGTCGGTAGCGCGCCAGGCTCGTAATCTGTAGTTCCCAGGTTCGAGTCCCAGCTGGGTCAGCGTTGAGATTTATCTCCGCAAAATTCTCCGCCCTGCCCACGGTCAGTAGGGGACACCGTTGGGCTTGGAAAGGCCGCCGTCCGTCGGATGGGACGTGGCCCCGTGTGCGGGAGAGCCATACCCTGTGCACGTTAAAGAACACGCTGGATGACCTTGACGGGAGGCTACCATTTGTCTCCCAACAGCTGTTCCAGTGGGTCCCCTCCCCCAACCTTCTCTGAGCCTTCGGGGTCCATGTGACCTGGCCATTTAGCCCATGGTGTGCAAAAAAGTGCCGCTCAGAGGTAAAACAACCCAACCCATATTAAAGAAGTTATTGAGCTCTGATTGTGATTTTCTATTGAGATTACATGGAACTATTTCCATTTTTCTGTCCAGTATCTGTATATACGTTACCGCTAAAGTGCAGAAATCAGTTATTCTACAGATTATTTAGGTATTGTGCAGATTAACTAGGGTGATCCGTTAACGTGCGGAAAATTGTTTCATTTCTCAAATTACCTAGGTAATCTGCAAATTACCTGGATAATCTGCACATTACGTACTAGGCACTCGTTAAAGTGAAAATAAGATCTTTGCTGGAACAACAGGGACGTTCCTGTACGCTTAAATTAACATAATGTTATTTATCTAGTGTCCGAGAGTAGAGTTGAAACCAGGGTTATCCCTCTGTCAACATGAATCAGTCGTACGAATTATAAAAAACGCCCCCAAAATGAGCAGGCCAAGAGAGAACGAATCATTTTAGTGATTCGTTTTCAAAAATGAATCACTTTACCGATTCGTTCTGACTTGGCCTCCGCTCATCCGGGGCGTTTTTTATAATGCGGACGAGTGAATCACGTGACACGAAGATTCATATTCAAGAGATTCGCCACTATGAGTGAAACAAACTTTTGAACTTTAACGATACGGAAGCCGTTAATGTGCACATTACCTAGGTAAAATGCGGAAAACTCTTGATTCCGCACGTTAACGGAGCAAATCAGTTAATCTGCAGATTAGCTAGGTAATGTGCACATTAACGGCTTTCGAGCTTTAGCGGTAACAGATATAATAAAAAGGCTTTTTTTTTTAGGATACGCAGGTATGCTCTGTATTCCCACCTGTTCTATCCGTAAAAAATTTATTTAATTATTATCTTTTAATTGAGGTTTTGTTAATAAATAATTTTTAATGTAAACTTGATGATATTTTGCCTTACCCCATTTTCGACTGGACAACAATTCCACAATGTCGACACCGAAAGCAAAGCGCGAAATCGAGATATTCCTCAGATGGCATCACTCAAATTTGGAGTTTGTTATTCAACTTTTCTGAAGGTGATTTTGTTAATTTTTTTTGTACTATTAATTTGTACTTTCGTTCTAACTTCCCAGTAAATAAAATTAAATTATATTGAAATATATGTTTAACTTCTTTCATGCATTTGGGTCTCCGCAAAATTCCCCGCCCTGCCCACGGTCAGTAGGGGACAGCGATGGGCTTGGAAAGGCCGCCGTCCGTCGGATGGGACGTTAAGCCGTGGCCCCGTGTGCGGGAGAGCCATACCCTGTGCACGTTAAAGAACACGCTGGATGGCCTTGACGAGAGGCTACCATCTGTCTCCCAACAGCTGTTCCAGTGGTGGAGCTGTTCCAATCTTCTCTGAGCCTTCGGGGTCCTTGTGACCTGGCCATTTAGCCCATGGTGTACAAAAAAGTGCCGCTCAGAGGTAAAACAATCCAATCAGTTATTTAGTTAAAACATTTGCGTGTGATTTCCATTTCAAATCCTGATCTATAATTACACCTAGATATTTGAAATTGGTCGCTCTTTCTAAATATGGACAATCACAATGTTGGTGGTTACCACAGATATTGTTATGATACCTCAAACCAAAATGAACATTATCCCCAATGAGATTAAATAATATAAATTTGGTTTTTTGAACTTTTAAGGATAATTTATTTAAATGGAACCAGCAATTAATTTGCGTTAAACCCAGCTCAACTATAAACTTTAAATCTGTTATATTGTTGGTTGGGGCGAGGGTGGCTCAGTCGGTAGTGCACCAGACTCGTAATCTGTAGTTCCCAGGTTCGAGTCCCAGCTGGGTTAGCGTTGAGATTTATCTCCGCAAAATTCCTCGCCCTGCCCACGGTCAGTAGGGGACACCGATGGGCTTGGAAAGCCACCGTCCGTCGGATGGGACGTTAAGCCGTGGCCCCCGTGTGCGGGAGAGCCATACCCTGTGCACGTTAAAGAACACGCTGGATGGCCTTGACGGGAGGCTACCATCTGTCTCCCAATAGCTGTTCCAGTGGGTCCCCTCCCCCAACCTTCTCTGAGCCTTCGGGGTCCATGAGACCTGGCCATTTAGCCCATTGTGTGCAAAAAAGTGGCTCTCAGAGGTAAAACAATCCAACCCTGTCTCCTGACTTATAAATAGGATAAACTAAAGCTTTTTTGAAATCATCACAAAAGAACCCATTCTGGATTGAAATATTTGTTAAATGAGTCAAAATGTGAATGTGGCATTTACAGAAGATTTTTTAGCACTTTAATAGTTATGAATAGCATTTTTAATAGTTAGGAACCTATTAATAATGATTTATATTATTAATCGGTCATGACCCGCTAATTTGTTGTTATCTAAGTTATTTATTATATTTAAAAATAAATTATATTTATAAATAGACACGTGTATAACGTGTAGTTATATATATGAGCCTATAGTTAGAATGTTTTATTTAAACAAAAAGGTAAATCATAGTTTGTTTTTTTTACGATTTCTTTTGTTTTTGGAAACTATTTATTTATTATTATGAATACACCTTTTTACGTATATTTTCAATAATAAGTTTGCTTTATTTTAAATTTTATATTCGGGCATCCTTAGGCAAGGGTGACTCAATTGGTAGCACGCCAGGCTCGTAATCTGCAGTTCCCAGGTTCGAGTCCCAGCAGATATTTATCTTCGCAAAACTCCCCGCCCTACCCACGGTCAGTAGGGGACACCGATGGGCTCAGAAAGGACGCCGTCCATCGAGTAAGACATTAAGTCTTGACCCCGTGTACGAGAGAGCCATAGCTTGTGTGCGTTAAAGAAAACGCTGGATGGCCTTGATGGCAAGCTAACATCTGTCTGCCAACAGCTATCCAGTCAGTTCCTTCCCCAACCTTCTCTGAACCTTCAGGGTCCTTGTGACCTGACCATTTAGCACATTTTTTTTGATTTGCGACATATAGGACAGAGAAGAATCCTAGAAACTACTCCTAGCTTAATACAGGCCTTCTCATACAAGGACATGCCCTACTAAGACCGAAGTCACTGCTGACCACTGCCTTAGTTAAAGCTAACACAACACACAAAGTTTGCCTTGCTGGAACAGTCGCTAGCTGCCTAACCACTATGCCAGTTAAGGCTGATGTGCAAAACATTTCCGCTCAGAGGTAAAACAGCCCAACCCAATCCTAAGATCAATAGCCAAGAAAGCTAATGATTCGGCCACAACGACGCAGATTAATAAATGATTTCTTAAATATCAATTTCCTGAATGAGGTGGTGTTTGCCCTATCACCCCCAACGCATCCTTTGTTACAATAACATAGCTCATAGTTATATATATATACAGGTACTGGACTGAAAAATGAAAACAGTTCCATGTTATCTCAATAGAAAATCACATCCAGAGCTCAATAACTTCTTCAATATCATTTTTGGTGAAAAATATATCTAAAGATTAATTAAAGACCTCAATCAAATCTGACTAAAGCCATATTTTAAACAACATTTTTTTCAGTATTCAAAGAGAATTACTGAAAAAAATTAACAAAATCACCTTCAGAAAAGTTGTATAACTCCAAATTTGAGTGATGCCATCTGAGGAATATCTCGATTTCGCGTTTTGCTTTTACTGTCGACATTGTGGAATTGTTGTCCAGTCGAAAATAGGGAATACATTGTATATTCAATATGATATTATGTTAAAATCTCAACGCTTGAATATTTAACAGGATACAAAAAAAATGACTCCGAATTACAACTGACACATTAAAAGTGATTAAGATGGGTTGGGTTGTTTTACCTCTGAGCGGCACTTTTTTGCACACCATGGGCTAAATGGCCAGGTCACATGGACCCCGAAGGCTCAGAGAAGGTTGGGGGAGGGGACCCACTGGAACAGCTGTTGGGAGACAGATGGTAGCCTCCCGTCAATGCCATCCAGCGTGTTCTTTAACGTGCACAGGGTATGGCTCTCCCGCACACGGGGCCACGGCTTAACGTCCCATCCGACGGACGGCGGCCTTTCCAAGCTCATCGGTGTCCTCTACTGACCGTGGGCAGGGCGGGGAATTTTGCGGAGATAAATCTCAACGCTGACCCAGCTGGGACTCGAACCTGGGAAGTACAGATTACGAGCATGGCGCGCTACCGACTGAGCCACCCCCGCTCCAAAAGTGATTAAGAGATCAGTACAGGTTGCAATACAAGATCAGTAAAGGTTGCTCTACTAGAGTCAACTATTATCTCTGATCTCTTAACCTGTTTTAATTATTCTGTAGTTCCCAGGTTCGAGTCCCAACTGGGTCAGCGTTGAGATTTATCTCCGCAAAATTCCCCGCCCTGCCCACGGTCAATAGGGGACACCGATGGGCTTGGAAAGGCCGTCGTCCGTCGGATGGGACGTTAAGCCGTGGCCCCGTGTGTGGGAGAGCCATACCCTGTGCACGTTAAAGAACACGCTGGATGGCCTTGACGGAAAGCTACCATCTGTCTCCCAACAGCTGTTCCAGTAAGTACCCTTCTCTGAGCCTTCGGGGTCCATGTGACCTGGCCATTTAGCCCATGGTGTGCAAAAAAGTGCCGCTCAGAGGTAAAACAACCCAACCCAACCTGTTTTAATTAAATTTTCGGGTCAATTTTTTGTAGCCTGTTAAATATATTCCAGCATTCATAACTCTTTGAATGCTGAAAAAATATTGTTTAAAATCGAGATTTAAACAGAATTTATTGAGAACTTTAGAGATATTTTTCTCTAAAAAATCATATTAAAGAAGTTATTGAGCTCTGATTGTGATTTTCTTTTGAGATTACATGGAACTATTTCCATTTTTCTGTCCAGTATCTGTATATACGTTACCGCTAAAGTGCAGAAATCAGTCATTCTACAGATTATCTAGGTATTGTGCAGATTAACTAGGGTGATCCGTTAACGTGCAGAAAATTGTTTCATTTCTCAAATTACCTGGATAATCTGCACATTACCTACTAGGCACTCGTTAAAGTGAAAATAAGATCTTTGCTGGAACAACAAGAACGCTTCTGTACGCTTAAATTAACATAATGTTATTTATCTAGTGTCCGAGAGTAGAGTTGAAACCAGGGTCATCCCTCTGTCAACATGAATCAGTCGTCCGAATCATAAAAAACGCCCCAAAATGAGCAGGACAAGTGAGAACGAATCATTTTAGTGATTCGTTATCAAGAATGAATCACTTTACCGATTCGTTCTCACTTGGCCTCCGCTCATCCGGGCGTTGTTTTATAATGCGGACGAGTGAATCACGTGACACGAAGATTCATATTCAAGAGATTCACCACTATGAGAGAAACAAACTTTTGAACTTTAACGATACGGAAGCCGTTATTGTGCACATTACCTAGGTAAAATGCGGAAAACTCTTGATTCCGCACGTTAACGGAGCTTTGGGTTGGGTTGTTTTACCTCTGAGCGGCACTTTTTTGCACACCATGGGCTAAATGGCCAGGCCACATGGACCCCGAAGGCTACCCACTGGAACAGCTGTTGGGAGACAGATGGTAGCCTCCCGTCAAGGCCATCCAGCGTGTTCTTTTCTTTAACGTGCACAGGGTACGGCTCTCCCGCACACGGGGCCACGGCTTAACGTCCCATCCGACGGACGGCGGCCTTTCCAAGCCCATCGGTGTCCCCTACTGACCGTGGGCAGGGCGGGGAATTTTGCGGAGATAAATCTCAACGCTGATCCAGCTGGGACTCGAACCTGGGAACTACAGAATACGAGCCTGACGCGCTACCGACTGAGCCACCCCCGCCCCCCGTTAACGGAGCAAATCAGTTAATCTGCAGATTAGCTAGGTAATGTGCACATTAAAGGCTTTCGAGCTTTAGCGGTAACAGATATAATAAAAAGACTTTTTTTTTTTAGGATACGCAGGTATGCTCTGTATTCCCACCTGTTCTATCCGTAAAAAAATTAATTTAATTATTATCTTTTAATTGAGGTTTTGTTAATAAATAATTTTTAATGTAAACTTGATGATATTTTGCCTTACCCCATTTTCGACTGGACAACAATTCCACAATGTCGACACCAAAAGCAAAGGCGAAATCCAGATATTCCTCAGATGGCATCACTCAAATTTGGAGTTTGTTATTCAACTTTTCTGAAGGTGATTTTGTTAATTTTTTTTGTACTATTAATTTGTACTTTCGTTCTAACTTCCCAGTAAATAAAATTAAATTATATTGAAATATATGTTTAACTTCTTTCATGCATTTGGGTCTCCGCAAAATTCCCCGCCCTGCCCACGGTCAGTAGGGGACAGCGATGGGCTTGGAAAGGCCGCCGTCCGTCGGATGGGACGTTAAGCCGTGGCCCCGTGTGCATGAGAGCCATACCCTGTGCACGTTAAAGAACACGCTGGATGGTCTTGACGGGAGGCTACCATCCGTCTCCCAACAGTTGTTCCAGTGGGTCTCCTCCTCAAACCTTCTCTGAGCCTTAGGGATCCATGTGACCTGGCCATTTAGCCCATGGTGTGCAAAAAAGTGCCGCTCAGAGGTAAAACAACCCAACCCAACAACTCTACTCAAAAAAGTCACGCTTCACCACTGGATAGATGGTTTCCATATAACACAAAATTATAGCCTAAAATATGTGCATTTATTGTGCTGCTCTACAGGGCTCGCGAACTCGCCTTTGTGTATTATAAAACAAACGTTATCTAGCGCTCCCTGTCGAGCAACAGTCCAATCTGATATCTTAACATTTATTAAGTTCCTGACCTTAGGCCAGGAAACTAATATTTTATTAAATATTATATTTATATATAGCGCAAATGGCAATGACAATAAAAGGAAACATACCCGAAGTGGCCCAATGGGCAAAAAAAAGGTGTTTACTTAAAACACAGCAGAAAAAGTATATAGGTTAAAAACAAGCAACGTAACAATAGAAGTGTAGATTACATCATAGTGTAAATGCAAGAGGATTCATCATAGTGTAAATGCAAGAGGATTCATCATAGTGTAAATGCAAGAGGATTCATCATAGTGTAAATGCAAGAGGATTCATCATAGTGTAAATGCAAGAGGATTCATCATAGTGTAAATGCAAGAGGATTCATCATAGTGTAAATGCAAGAAGATTCATCATAGTGTAAATGCAAGAGGATTCATCATAGTGTAAATGCAAGAGGATTCATCATAGTGTAAATGCAGGAGGATTCATCATAGTGTAAATGCAAGAGGATTCATCATAGTGTAAATGCAAGAGGATTCATCATAGTGTAAATGCAAGAAGATTCATCATAGTGTAAATGCAAGAGGATTCATCATAGTGTAAATGCAAGAGGATTCATCATAGTGTAAATGCAAGAGGATTCATCATAGTGAAAATGCAAGAGGATTCATCATAGTGTAAATGCAAGAGGATTCATCATAGTGTAAATGCAAGAGGATTCATCATAGTGTAAATGCAAGAGATTCATCATAGTGTAAATGCAAGAGGATTCATCATAGTGTAAATGCAAGAGGATTCATCATAGTGTAAATGCAAGAGGATTCATCATAGTGTAAATGCAAGAGGATTCATCATAGTGTAAATGCAAGAGGATTCATCATAGTGTAAATGCAAGAGGATTCATCATAGTGTAAATGCAAGAAGATTCATCATAGTGTAAATGCAAGAGGATTCATCATAGTGTAAATGCAAGAGGATTCATCATAGTGTAAATGCAGGAGGATTCATCATAGTGTAAATGCAAGAGGATTCATCATAGTGTAAATGCAAGAGGATTCATCATAGTGTAAATGCAAGAAGATTCATCATAGTGTAAATGCAAGAGGATTCATCATAGTGTAAATGCAAGAGGATTCATCATAGTGTAAATGCAAGAGGATTCATCATAGTGAAAATGCAAGAGGATTCATCATAGTGTAAATGCAAGAGGATTCATCATAGTGTAAATGCAAGAGGATTCATCATAGTGTAAATGCAAGAGATTCATCATAGTGTAAATGCAAGAGGATTCATCATAGTGTAAATGCAAGAGGATTCATCATAGTGTAAATGCAAGAGGATTCATCATAGTGTAAATGCAAGAAGATTCATCATAGTGTAAATGCAAGAGGATTCATCATAGTGTAAATGCAAGATATTCATCATAGTGTAAATGCAAGAGGATTCATCATAGTGTAAATGCAAGATATTCATCATAGTGTAAATGCACGAGGATTCATCATAGTGTAAATGCAAGAGGATTCATCATAGTGTAAATGCAAGAGGATTCATCATAGTGGAAATGCAAGAAGATTCATCATAGTGTAAATGCAAGAGGATTCATCATAGTGTAAATGCAAGAGGATTCATCATAGTGTAAATGCAAGAAGATTCATCATAGTGTAAATGCAAGAGGATTCATCATAGTGTAAATGCAAGAAGATTCATCATAGTGTAAATGCAAGAGGATTCATCATAGTGTAAATGCAAGAGGATTCATCATAGTGTAAATGCAAGAGATTCATCATAGTGTAAATGCAAGAGGATTCATCATAGTGTAAATGCAAGAAGATTCATCATAGTGTAAATGCAAGAGGATTCATCATAGTGTAAATGCAAGAGATTCATCATAGTGTAAATGCAAGAAGATTCATCATAGTGTAAATGCAAGAAGATTCGTCATAGTGTAAATGCAAGAAGATTCATCATAGTGTAAATGCAAGAAGATTCATCGTAGTGTAAATGCAAGAGGATTCATCATAGTGTAAATGCAAGAAGATTCATCATAGTGTAAATGCAAGAGGATTCATCATAGTGTAAATGCAAGATATTCATCATAGTGTAAATGCAAGAGGATTCATCATAGTGTAAATGCAAGAGGATTCATCATAGTGTAAATGCAAGAGGATTCATCATAGTGTAAATGCAAGAAGATTCATCATAGTGTAAATGCAAGAGGATTCATCATAGTGTAAATGCAAGAGGATTCATCATAGTATAAATGCAAGAGGATTCATCATAGTGTAAATGCAAGAAGATTCATCATAGTGTAAATGCAAGAAGATTCATCATAGTGTAAATGCAAGAGGATTCATCATAGTGTAAATGCAAGAGGATTCATCATAGTGTAAATGCAAGAGGATTCATCATAGTGTAAATGCAAGAGATTCATCATAGTGTAAATGCAAGAAGATTCATCATAGTGTAAATGCAAGAAGATTCATCATAGTGTAAATGCAAGAGGATTCATCATAGTGTAAATGCAAGAGGATTCATCATAGTGTAAATGCAAGAGGATTCATCATAGTGTAAATGCAAGAAGATTCATCATAGTGTAAATGCAAGAAGATTCATCATAGTGTAAATGCAAGAGGATTCATCATAGTGTAAATGCAAGAGGATTCATCATAGTGTAAATGCAAGAGGATTCATCATAGTGTAAATGAAAGAGGATTCATCATAGTGTAAATGCAAGAGGATTCATCATAGTGTAAATGCAAGAGATTCATCATAGTGTAAATGCAAGAGGATTCATCATAGTGTAAATGCAAGAGGATTCATCATAGTGTAAATGCAAGAAGATTCATCATAGTGTAAATGCAAAAGGATTCATCATAGTGTAAATGCAAGAGGATTCATCATAGTGTAAATGCAAGAAGATTCATCATAGTGTAAATGCAAGAGGATTCATCATAGTGTAAATGCAAGATATTCATCATAGTGTAAATGCAAGAGGATTCATCATAGTGTAAATGCAAGAGGATTCATCATAGTGTAAATGCAAGAGGATTCATCATAGTGTAAATGCAAGAGATTCATCATAGTGTAAATGCAAGAGGATTCATCATAGTGTAAATGCAAGAGGATTCATCATAGTGTAAATGCAAGAGGATTCATCATAGTGTAAATGCAAAAGGATTTATCATAGTGTAAATGCAAGAGGATTCATCATAGTGTAAATGCAAGAGGATTCATCATAGTGTAAATGCAAGAGGATTCATCATAGTGTAAATGCAAGAGGATTCATCATAGTGTAAATGCAAGAGGATTCATCATAGTGTAAATGCAAGAGATTCATCATAGTGTAAATGCAAGAGGATTCATCATAGTGTAAATGCAAGAGGATTCATCATAGTGTAAATGCAAGAGGATTCATCATAGTGTAAATGCAAAAGGATTCATCATAGTGTAAATGCAAGAGGATTCATCATAGTGTAAATGCAAGAAGATTCATCATAGTGTAAATGCAAGAGGATTCATCATAGTGTAAATGCAAGATATTCATCATAGTGTAAATGCAAGATATTCATCATAGTGTAAATGCAAGAGGATTCATCATAGTGTAAATGCAAGAGGATTCATCATAGTGTAAATGCAAGAAGATTCATCGTAGTGTAAATGCAAGAGATTCATCATAGTGTAAATGCAAGAAGATTCATCATAGTGTAAATGCAAGAGGATTCATCATAGTGTAAATGCAAGAGGATTCATCATAGTGTAAATGCAAGAGGATTCATCATAGTGTAAATGCAAGAAGATTCATCGTAGTGTAAATGCAAGAAGATTCATCATAGTGCAAATGCAAGAAGATTCATCGTAGTGTAAATGCAAGAGATTCATCATAGTGTAAATGCAAGAAGATTCCTCATAGTGTAAATGCAAGAGGATTCATCATAGTGTAAATGCAAGAGGATTCATCATAGTGTAAATGCAAGAGGATTCATCATAGTGTAAATGCAAGAGGATTCATCATAGTGTAAATGCAAGAAGATTCATCATAGTGTAAATGCAAGAGGATTCATCATAGTGTAAATGCAAGAGGATTCATCATAGTGTAAATGCAAGAGGATTCATCATAGTGTAAATGCAAGAGATTCATCATAGTGTAAATGCAAGAAGATTCATCATAGTGTAAATGCAAGAAGATTCATCATAGTGTAAATGCAAGAAGATTCATCATAGTGTAAATGCAAGAAGATTCGTCATAGTGTAAATGCAAGAAGATTCATCATAGTGTAAATGCAAGAAGATTCATCATAGTGTAAATGCAAGAGATTCATCATAGTGTAAATGCAAGAGGATTCATCATAGTGTAAATGCAAGAGGATTCATCATAGTGTAAATGCAAGAGGATTCATCATAGTGTAAATGCAAAAGGATTCATCATAGTGTAAATGCAAGAGGATTCATCATAGTGTAAATGCAAGAAGATTCATCATAGTGTAAATGCAAGAGGATTCATCATAGTGTAAATGCAAGAGGATTCATCATAGTGTAAATGCAACAGGATTCATCATAGTGTAAATGCAAGAAGATTCATCATAGTGTAAATGCAAGAGGATTCATCATAGTGTAAATGCAAGAGGATTCATCATAGTGTAAATGCAAGAGATTCATCATAGTGTAAATGCAAGAAGATTCATCATAGTGTAAATGCAAGAGGATTCATCATAGTGTAAATGCAAGAGGATTCATCATAGTGTAAATGCAAGAGGATTCATCATAGTGTAAATGCAAGAGGATTCATCATAGTGTAAATGCAAGAAGATTCATCGTAGTGTAAATGCAAGAAGATTCATCATAGTGCAAATGCAAGAAGATTCATCGTAGTGTAAATGCAAGAGATTCATCATAGTGTAAATGCAAGAAGATTCCTCATAGTGTAAATGCAAGAGGATTCATCATAGTGTAAATGCAAGAGGATTCATCATAGTGTAAATGCAAGAGGATTCATCATAGTGTAAATGCAAGAGGATTCATCATAGTGTAAATGCAAGAGGATTCATCATAGTGTAAATGCAAGAGGATTCATCATAGTGTAAATGCAAGAGATTCATCATAGTGTAAATGCAAGAGGATTCATCATAGTGTAAATGCAAGAGGATTCATCATAGTGTTAATGCAAGAGGATTCATCATAGTGTAAATGCAAAAGGATTTATCATAGTGTAAATGCAAGAGGATTCATCATAGTGTAAATGTAAGAAGATTCATCATAGTGTAAATGCAAGAGGATTCATCATAGTGTAAATGCAAGAGGATTCATCATAGTGTAAATGCAAAAGCTTCATCATAGTGTAAATGCAAGAAGATTCATCGTAGTGTAAATGCAAGAAGATTCATCATAGTGTAAATGCAAGAAGATTCTTCATAGTGTAAATGCAAGAAGATTCGTCATAGTGTAAATGCAAGAAGATTCATCATAGTGTAAATGCAAGAAGATTCATCGTAGTGTAAATGCAAGAAGATTCATCATAGTGTAAATGCAAGAAGATTCATCGTAGTGTAAATGCAAGAGATTCATCATAGTGTAAATGCAAGAAGATTCATCATAGTGTAAATGCAAGAGGATTCATCATAGTGTAAATGCAAGAGGATTCATCATAGTGTAAATGCAAGAGGATTCATCATAGTGTAAATGCAAGAGGATTCATCATAGTGTAAATGCAAAAGGATTCATCATAGTGTAAATGCAAGAGGATTCATCATAGTGTAAATGCAAGAAGATTCATCATAGTGTAAATGCAAGAGGATTCATCATAGTGTAAATGCAAGAGGATTCATCATAGTGTAAATGCAAGAGATTCATCATAGTGTAAATGCAAGAGGATTCATCATAGTGTAAATGCAAGAGGATTCATCATAGTGTAAATGCAAGAGGATTCATCATAGTGTAAATGCAAGAGGATTCATCATAGTGTAAATGCAAAAGGATTCATCATAGTGTAAATGCAAAAGGATTCATCATAGTGTAAATGCAAGAGGATTCATCATAGTGTAAATGCAAGAAGATTCATCATAGTGTAAATGCAAGAGGATTCATCATAGTGTAAATGCAAGAGGATTCATCATAGTGTAAATGCAAGAGGATTCATCATAGTGTAAATGCAAGAGGATTCATCATAGTGTAAATGCAAGAGATTCATCATAGTGTAAATGCAAGAGGATTCATCATAGTGTAAATGCAAGAGGATTCATCATAGTGTAAATGCAAAAGGATTCATCATAGTGTAAATGCAAAAGGATTCATCATAGTGTAAATGCAAGAGGATTCATCATAGTGTAAATGCAAGAAGATTCATCATAGTGTAAATGCAAGAGGATTCATCATAGTGTAAATGCAAGAGGATTCATCATAGTGTAAATGCAAGAGGATTCATCATAGTGTAAATGCAAAAGGATTTATCATAGTGTAAATGCAAGAGGATTCATCATAGTGTAAATGCAAGAGGATTCATCATAGTGTAAATGCAAGAGGATTCATCATAGTGTAAATGCAAGAGATTCATCATAGTGTAAATGCAAGAGGATTCATCATAGTGTAAATGCAAGAGATTCATCATAGTGTAAATGCAAGAAGTTTCATCGTAGTGTAAACGCAAGAGATTCATCATAGTGTAAATGCAAGAAGATTCATCATAGTGTAAATGCAAGAATATTCATCATAGTGTAAATGCAAGAATATTCATCATAGTGTAAGTGCAAGAAGATTCATCATAGTGTAAATGCAAGAAGATTCATCATAGTGTAAATGCAAGAATATTCATCATAGTGTAAGTGCAAGAAGATTCATCATAGTGTAAATGCAAGAAGATTCATCATAGTGTAAATGCAAGAATATTCATCATAGTGTAAATGCAAGAATATTCATCATAGTGTAAACGCAAAAGATTCATCATAGTGTAAATGCAAGAAGATTCAACATAGTGTAAATGCAAGAAGTTTCATCGTAGTGTAAATGCAAGAGATTGATCATAGTGTAAATGCAAGAGGATTCATCATAGTGTAAATGCAAGAGGATTCATCATAGTGTAAATGCAAGAAGTTTCATCATAGTGTAAATGCAAGAGATTCATCATAGTGTAAATGCAAGAAGATTCATTATAGTGTAAATGCAAGAAGTTTCATCATAGTGTACATGCAAGAAGATTCATCATAGTGTAAATGCAAGAAGTTTCATCGTAGTGTAAATGCAAAAGATTCATCATAGTGTAAATGCAAAAGGATTTATCATAGTGTAAATGCAAGAGGATTCATCATAGTGTAAATGCAAGAGGATTCATCATAGTGTAAATGCAAGAGGATTCATCATAGTGTAAATGCAAGAGATTCATCATAGTGTAAATGCAAGAGGATTCATCATAGTGTAAATGCAAGAGGATTCATCATAGTGTAAATGCAAGAGATTCATCATAGTGTAAATGCAAGAGGATTCATCATAGTGTAAATGCAAGAGGATTCATCATAGTGTAAATGCAAGAGATTCATCATAGTGTAAATGCAAGAGGATTCATCATAGTGTAAATGCAAGAGGATTCATCATAGTGTAAATGCAAAAGGTTTCATCATAGTGTAAATGCAAAAGGATTCATCATAGTGTAAATGCAAGAGGATTCATCATAGTGTAAATGCAAGAAGATTCATCATAGTGTAAATGCAAGAGGATTCATCATAGTGTAAATGCAAGAGGATTCATCATAGTGTAAATGCAAGAGGATTCATCATAGTGTAAATGCAAGAGATTCATCATAGTGTAAATGCAAGAGGATTCATCATAGTGTAAATGCAAGAGGATTCATCATAGTGTAAATGCAAGAGATTCATCATAGTGTAAATGCAAGAGGATTCATCATAGTGTAAATGCAAGAGGATTCATCATAGTGTAAATGCAAAAGGATTCATCATAGTGTAAATGCAAAAGGATTCATCATAGTGTAATGCAAGAGGATTC
This sequence comes from Ryuthela nishihirai, assembly GCA_038380435.1. Taxonomy (NCBI): domain Eukaryota; kingdom Metazoa; phylum Arthropoda; class Arachnida; order Araneae; family Heptathelidae; genus Ryuthela; species Ryuthela nishihirai. The sequence goes on along the minus strand of JAWZYU010000023.1, from coordinate 48,715,060 downwards.
ATCATAGTGTAAATGCAAGAAGATTCATCATAGTGTAAATGCAAGAGGATTCATCATAGTGTAAATGCAAGAGGATTCATCATAGTGTAAATGCAAGAGATTCATCATAGTGTAAATGCAAGAGGATTCATCATAGTGTAAATGCAAGAGGATTCATCATAGTGTAAATGCAAGAGATTCATCATAGTGTAAATTCAAGAGGATTCATCATAGTGTAAATGCAAGAGGATTCATCATAGTGTAAATGCAAGAGGATTCATCATAGTGTAAATGCAAGAGGATTCATCATAGTGTAAATGCAAGAAGATTCATCATAGTGTAAATGCAAGAAGATTCATCATAGTGTAAATGCAAGAAGTTTCATCGTAGTGTAAACGCAAGAGATTCATCATAGTGTAAATGCAAGAAGATTCATCATAGTGTAAATGCAAGAATATTCATCATAGTGTAAATGCAAGAATATTCATCATAGTGTAAGTGCAAGAAGATTCATCATAGTGTAAATGCAAGAAGATTCATCATAGTGTAAATGCAAGAATATTCATCATAGTGTAAGTGCAAGAAGATTCATCATAGTGTAAATGCAAGAAGATTCATCATAGTGTAAATGCAAGAATATTCATCATAGTGTAAATGCAAGAATATTCATCATAGTGTAAACGCAAGAGATTCATCATAGTGTAAATGCAAGAAGATTCAACATAGTGTAAATGCAAGAAGTTTCATCGTAGTGTAAATGCAAGAGATTGATCATAGTGTAAATGCAAGAGGATTCATCATAGTGTAAATGCAAGAGGATTCATCATAGTGTAAATGCAAGAAGTTTCATCATAGTGTAAATGCAAGAGATTCATCATAGTGTAAATGCAAGAAGATTCATCATAGTGTAAATGCAAGAAGTTTCATCATAGCGTACATGCAAGAAGATTCATCATAGTGTAAATGCAAGAAGTTTCATCGTAGTGTAAATGCAAAAGATTCATCATAGTGTAAATGCAAGAGATTCATCATAGTGTAAATGCAAGAAGATTCATCATAGTGTAAATGCAAGAGGATTCATCATAGTGTAAATGCAAGAGGATTCATCATAGTGTAAATGCAAGAGGATTCATCATAGTGTAAATGCAAGAGGATTCATCATAGTGTAAATGCAAGAGGATTCATCATAGTGTAAATGCAAGAGGATTCATCATAGTGTAAATGCAAGAGATTCATCATAGTGTAAATGCAAGAGGATTCATCATAGTGTAAATGCAAGAGGATTCATCATAGTGTTAATGCAAGAGGATTCATCATAGTGTAAATGCAAAAGGATTTATCATAGTGTAAATGCAAGAGGATTCATCATAGTGTAAATGTAAGAAGATTCATCATAGTGTAAATGCAAGAGGATTCATCATAGTGTAAATGCAAGAGGATTCATCATAGTGTAAATGCAAAAGCTTCATCATAGTGTAAATGCAAGAAGATTCATCGTAGTGTAAATGCAAGAAGATTCATCATAGTGTAAATGCAAGAAGATTCTTCATAGTGTAAATGCAAGAAGATTCGTCATAGTGTAAATGCAAGAAGATTCATCATAGTGTAAATGCAAGAAGATTCATCGTAGTGTAAATGCAAGAAGATTCATCATAGTGTAAATGCAAGAAGATTCATCGTAGTGTAAATGCAAGAGATTCATCATAGTGTAAATGCAAGAAGATTCATCATAGTGTAAATGCAAGAGGATTCATCATAGTGTAAATGCAAGAGGATTCATCATAGTGTAAATGCAAGAGGATTCATCATAGTGTAAATGCAAGAGGATTCATCATAGTGTAAATGCAAAAGGATTCATCATAGTGTAAATGCAAGAGGATTCATCATAGTGTAAATGCAAGAAGATTCATCATAGTGTAAATGCAAGAAGATTCATCATAGTGTAAATGCAAGAGGATTCATCATAGTGTAAATGCAAGAGGATTCATCATAGTGTAAATGCAAGAGGATTCATCATAGTGTAAATGCAAGAAGATTCATCATAGTGTAAATGCAAGAGGATTCATCATAGTGTAAATGCAAGAGGATTCATCATAGTGTAAATGCAAGAGATTCATCATAGTGTAAATGCAAGAAGATTCATCATAGTGTAAATGCAAGAGGATTCATCATAGTGTAAATGCAAGAGGATTCATCATAGTGTAAATGCAAGAGGATTCATCATAGTGTAAATGCAAGAAGATTCATCGTAGTGTAAATGCAAGAAGATTCATCATAGTGCAAATGCAAGAAGATTCATCGTAGTGTAAATGCAAGAGATTCATCATAGTGTAAATGCAAGAAGATTCCTCATAGTGTAAATGCAAGAGGATTCATCATAGTGTAAATGCAAGAGGATTCATCATAGTGTAAATGCAAGAGGATTCATCATAGTGTAAATGCAAGAGGATTCATCATAGTGTAAATGCAAGAGGATTCATCATAGTGTAAATGAAAGAGGATTCATCATAGTGTAAATGCAAGAGGATTCATCATAGTGTAAATGCAAGAGATTCATCATAGTGTAAATGCAAGAGGATTCATCATAGTGTAAATGCAAGAGGATTCATCATAGTGTAAATGCAAGAAGATTCATCATAGTGTAAATGCAAGAGGATTCATCATAGTGTAAATGCAAGATATTCATCATAGTGTAAATGCAAGAGGATTCATCATAGTGTAAATGCAAGAGGATTCATCATAGTGTAAATGCAAGAGGATTCATCATAGTGTAAATGCAAGAGGATTCATCATAGTGTAAATGCAAGAAGATTCATCATAGTGTAAATGCAAGAGGATTCATCATAGTGTAAATGCAAGAGGATTCATCATAGTGTAAATGCAAGAGGATTCATCATAGTGTAAATGCAAGAGGATTCATCATAGTGTAAATGCAAGAGATTCATCATAGTGTAAATGCAAGAGGATTCATCATAGTGTAAATGCAAGAGGATTCATCATAGTGTAAATGCAAAAGGATTCATCATAGTGTAAATGCAAAAGGATTCATCATAGTGTAATGCAAGAGGATTCATCATAGTGTAAATGCAAGAAGATTCATCATAGTGTAAATGCAAGAGGATTCATCATAGTGTAAATGCAAGAGGATTCATCATAGTGTAAATGCAAGAGATTCATCATAGTGTAAATGCAAGAGGATTCATCATAGTGTAAATGCAAGAGGATTCATCATAGTGTAAATGCAAGAGATTCATCATAGTGTAAATTCAAGAGGATTCATCATAGTGTAAATGCAAGAGGATTCATCATAGTGTAAATGCAAGAGGATTCATCATAGTGTAAATGCAAGAGGATTCATCATAGTGTAAATGCAAGAAGATTCATCATAGTGTAAATGCAAGAAGATTCATCATAGTGTAAATGCAAGAAGTTTCATCGTAGTGTAAACGCAAGAGATTCATCATAGTGTAAATGCAAGAAGATTCATCATAGTGTAAATGCAAGAATATTCATCATAGTGTAAATGCAAGAATATTCATCATAGTGTAAGTGCAAGAAGATTCATCATAGTGTAAATGCAAGAAGATTCATCATAGTGTAAATGCAAGAATATTCATCATAGTGTAAGTGCAAGAAGATTCATCATAGTGTAAATGCAAGAAGATTCATCATAGTGTAAATGCAAGAATATTCATCATAGTGTAAATGCAAGAATATTCATCATAGTGTAAACGCAAGAGATTCATCATAGTGTAAATGCAAGAAGATTCAACATAGTGTAAATGCAAGAAGTTTCATCGTAGTGTAAATGCAAGAGATTGATCATAGTGTAAATGCAAGAGGATTCATCATAGTGTAAATGCAAGAGGATTCATCATAGTGTAAATGCAAGAAGTTTCATCATAGTGTAAATGCAAGAGATTCATCATAGTGTAAATGCAAGAAGATTCATCATAGTGTAAATGCAAGAAGTTTCATCATAGTGTACATGCAAGAAGATTCATCATAGTGTAAATGCAAGAAGTTTCATCGTAGTGTAAATGCAAAAGATTCATCATAGTGTAAATGCAAGAGATTCATCATAGTGTAAATGCAAGAAGATTCATCATAGTGTAAATGCAAGAGGATTCATCATAGTGTAAATGCAAGAAGTTTCATCATAGTGTACATGCAAGAAGATTCATCATAGTGTAAATGCAGGAAGTTTCATCATAGTGTAAATGCAAGAGATTCATCATAGTGTAAATGCAAGAGGATTCATCATAGTGTAAATGCAAGAGGATTCATCATAGTGTAAATGCAAGAGGATTCATCATAGTGTAAATGCAAGAAGTTTCATCGTAGTGTAAATGCAAGAGATTCATCATAGTGTAAATGCAAGAGGATTCATCATAGTGTAAATGCAAGAAGATTCATCATAGTGTAAATGCAAGAGGATTCATCATAGTGTAAATGCAAGAGGATTCATCATAGTGTAAATGCAAGAAGTTTCATCATAGTGTAAATGCAAGAGATTCATCATAGTGTAAATGCAAGAAGATTCATCATAGTGTAAATGCAAGAGGATTCATCAAAATGTAAATGCAAGAAGTTTCATCATAGTGTACATGCAAGAAGATTCATCATAGTGTAAATGCAAGAAGTTTCATCGTAGTGTAAATGCAAAAGATTCATCATAGTGTAAATGCAAGAGATTCATCATAGTGTAAATGCAAGAAGATTCATCATAGTGTAAATGCAAGAGGATTCATCATAGTGTAAATGCAAGAATATTCATCATAGTGTAAATGCAAGAGGATTCATCATAGTGTAAATGCAAGAAGTTTCATCATAGTGTAAATGCAAGAGATTCATCATAGTGTAAATGCAAGAAGATTCATCATAGTGTAAATGCAAGAGGATTCATCATAATGTAAATGCAAGAAGTTTCATCATAGTGTACATGCAAGAAGATTCATCATAGTGTAAATGCAGGAAGTTTCATCGTAGTGTAAATGCAAGAGATTCATCATAGTGTAAATGCAAGAGGATTCATCATAGTGTAAATGCAAAAGGATTCATCATAGTGTAAATGCAAGAGGATTCATCATAGTGTAAATGCAAGAGGATTCATCGTAGTGTAAATGCAAGAAGTTTCATTGTAGTGTAAATGCAAGAGATTCATCATAGTGTAAATGCAAGAGGATTCATCATAGTGTAAATGCAAGAAGATTCATCATAGTGTAAATGCAAGAGATTCATCATAGTGTAAATGCAAGAGGATTCATCATAGTGTAAATGCAAGAGGATTCATCATAGTGTAAATGCAAAAGGTTTCATCATAGTGTAAATGCAAAAGGATTCATCATAGTGTAAATGCAAGAGGATTCATCATAGTGTAAATGCAAGACGATTCATCATAGTGTAAATGCAAGAGGATTCATCATAGTGTAAATGCAAGAGGATTCATCATAGTGTAAATGCAAGAGATTCATCATAGTGTAAATGCAAGAGGATTCATCATAGTGTAAATGCAAGAGATTCATCATAGTGTAAATGCAAGAGGATTCATCATAGTGTAAATGCAAGAGGATTCATCATAGTGTAAATGCAAGAGATTCATCATAGTGTAAATGCAAGAGGATTCATCATAGTGTAAATGCAAGAGGATTCATCATAGTGTAAATGCAAAAGGTTTCATCATAGTGTAAATGCAAAAGGATTCATCATAGTGTAAATGCAAGAGGATTCATCATAGTGTAAATGCAAGAAGATTCATCATAGTGTAAATGCAAGAGGATTCATCATAGTGTAAATGCAAGAGGATTCATCATAGTGTAAATGCAAGAGGATTCATCATAGTGTAAATGCAAGAGATTCATCATAGTGTAAATGCAAGAGGATTCATCATAGTGTAAATGCAAGAGGATTCATCATAGTGTAAATGCAAGAGATTCATCATAGTGTAAATGCAAGAGGATTCATCATAGTGTAAATGCAAGAGGATTCATCATAGTGTAAATGCAAAAGGATTCATCATAGTGTAAATGCAAAAGGATTCATCATAGTGTAAATGCAAGAGGATTCATCATAGTGTAAATGCAAGAAGATTCATCATAGTGTAAATGCAAGAGGATTCATCATAGTGTAAATGCAAGAGGATTCATCATAGTGTAAATGCAAGAGATTCATCATAGTGTAAATGCAAGAGGATTCATCATAGTGTAAATGCAAGAGGATTCATCATAGTGTAAATGCAAGAGATTCATCATAGTGTAAATTCAAGAGGATTCATCATAGTGTAAATGCAAGAGGATTCATCATAGTGTAAATGCAAGAGGATTCATCATAGTGTAAATGCAAGAGGATTCATCATAGTGTAAATGCAAGAAGATTCATCATAGTGTAAATGCAAGAAGATTCATCATAGTGTAAATGCAAGAAGTTTCATCGTAGTGTAAACGCAAGAGATTCATCATAGTGTAAATGCAAGAAGATTCATCATAGTGTAAATGCAAGAATATTCATCATAGTGTAAATGCAAGAATATTCATCATAGTGTAAGTGCAAGAAGATTCATCATAGTGTAAATGCAAGAAGATTCATCATAGTGTAAATGCAAGAATATTCATCATAGTGTAAGTGCAAGAAGATTCATCATACTGTAAATGCAAGAAGATTCATCATAGTGTAAATGCAAGAATATTCATCATAGTGTAAATGCAAGAATATTCAACATAGTGTAAACGCAAGAGATTCATCATAGTGTAAATGCAAGAAGATTCAACATAGTGTAAATGCAAGAAGTTTCATCGTAGTGTAAATGCAAGAGATTGATCATAGTGTAAATGCAAGAGGATTCATCATAGTGTAAATGCAAGAGGATTCATCATAGTGTAAATGCAAGAAGTTTCATCATAGTGTAAATGCAAGAGATTCATCATAGTGTAAATGCAAGAAGATTCATCATAGTGTAAATGCAAGAGGATTCATCATAATGTAAATGCAAGAAGTTTCATCATAGTGTACATGCAAGAAGATTCATCATAGTGTAAATGCAGGAAGTTTCATCATAGTGTAAATGCAAGAGATTCATCATAGTGTAAATGCAAGAGGATTCATCATAGTGTAAATGCAAGAAGATTCATCATAGTGTAAATGCAAGAGGATTCATCATAGTGTAAATGCAAGAAGTTTCATCGTAGTGTAAATGCAAGAGATTCATCATAGTGTAAATGCAAGAGGATTCATCATAGTGTAAATGCAAGAAGATTCATCATAGTGTAAATGCAAGAGGATTCATCATAGTGTAAATGCAAGAAGATTCATCATAGTGTAAATGCAAGAGGATTCATCATAGTGTAAATGGAAGAGGATTCATCATAGTGTAAATGCAAGAAGTTTCATCATAGTGTAAATGCAAGAGATTCATCATAGTGTAAATGCAAGAAGATTCATCATAGTGTAAATGCAAGAGGATTCATCATAATGTAAATGCAAGAAGTTTCATCATAGTGTACATGCAAGAAGATTCATCATAGTGTAAATGCAAGAAGTTTCATCGTAGTGTAAATGCAAAAGATTCATCATAGTGTAAATGCAAGAGATTCATCATAGTGTAAATGCAAGAAGATTCATCATAGTGTAAATGCAAGAGGATTCATCATAGTGTAAATGCAAGAATATTCATCATAGTGTAAATGCAAGAGGATTCATCATAGTGTAAATGCAAGAGGATTCATCATAGTGTAAATGCAAGAAGTTTCATCATAGTGTAAATGCAAGAGGTTCATCATAGTGTAAATGCAAGAAGATTCATCATAGTGTAAATGCAAGAGGATTCATCATAATGTAAATGCAAGAAGTTTCATCATAGTGTACATGCAAGAAGATTCATCATAGTGTAAATGCAGGAAGTTTCATCGTAGTGTAAATGCAAGAGATTCATCATAGTGTAAATGCAAGAGGATTCAGCATAGTGTAAATGCAAGAGGATTCATCATAGTGTAAATGCAAGAGGATTCATCATAGTGTAAATGCAAGAAGTTTCATCGTAGTGTAAATGCAAGAGATTCATCATAGTGTAAATGCAAGAGGATTCATCATAGTGTAAATGCAAGAAGATTCATCATAGTGTAAATGCAAGAGGATTCATCATAGTGTAAATGCAAGAGGATTCATCATAGTGTAAATGCAAGAAGTTTCATCATAGTGTAAATGCAAGAGATTCATCATAGTGTAAATGCAAGAAGATTCATCATAGTGTAAATGCAAGAGGATTCATCATAATGTAAATGCAAGAAGTTTCATCATAGTGTACATGCAAGAAGATTCATCATAGTGTAAATGCAAGAAGTTTCATCATAGTGTAAATGCAAGAAGATTCATCACAGTGTAAATGCAAGAAGATTCATCGTAGTGTAAATGCAAGAAGATTCATCGTAGTGTAAATGCAAGAAGATTCATCGCAGTGTAAATGCAAGAAGATTCATCGTAGTGTAAATGCAAGAAGATTCATCGTAGTGTAAATGTAAGAAGATTCATCATAGTGTAAATGCAAGAAGATTCGTCATAGTGTAAATGCAAGAAGATTCATCGTAGTGTAAATGCAAGAAGATTCATCGTAGTGTAAATGCAAGAAGATTCATCGTAGTGCAAATGCAAGAAGATTCATCGTAGTGTAAATGCAAGAGATTCATCATAGTGTAAATGCAAGAAGATTCATAATAGTGTAAATGCAAGAAGATTCATCGCAGTGTAAATGCAAGAAGATTCATCATAGTGTAAATGCAAGAAGATTCATAATAGTGTAAATGCAAGAAGATTCGTCATAGTGTAAATGCAAGAAGATTCATCATAGTGTAAATGCAAGAAGATTCATCATAGTGTAAATGCAAGAAGATTCATCATAGTGTAAATGCAAGAAGATTCATTGTAGTGTAAATGCAAGAGATTCATCATAGTGTAAATGCAAGAGCTTCATCATAGTGTAAATGCAAGAAGATTCATCATAGTGTAAATGCAAGAGGATTCATCATAGTGTAAATGCAAGAATATTCATGATAGTGTAAATGCAAGAAGATTCATCATAGTGTAAATGCAAGAAGTTTCATCATAGTGTAAATGCAAGAATATTCATCATAGTGTAAATGCAAGAAGATTCATCATAGTGTAAATGCAAGAAGATTCATCGTAGTGTAAATGCAAGAAGATTCATCATAGTGTAAATGCAAGAATATTCATCATAGTGTAAATGCAAGAAGATTCATCATAGTGTAAATGCAAGAAGATTCATCATAGTGTAAGTGCAAGAAGATTCATCATAGTGTAAATGCAAGAATATTCATCATAGTGTAAATGCAAGAATATTCATCATAGTGTAAATGCAAGAAGATTCATCATAGTGTAAATGCAAGAAGATTCATCGTAGTGTAAATGCAAGAAGATTCATCATAGTGTAAATGCAAGAATATTCATCATAGTGTAAATGCAAGAAGATTCATCATAGTGTAAATGCAAGAAGATTCATCATAGTGTAAGTGCAAGAAGATTCATCATAGTGTAAATGCAAGAATATTCATCATAGTGTAAATGCAAGAATATTCATCATAGTGTAAATGCAAGAAGATTCATCATAGTGTAAATGCAAGAAGATTCATCATAGTGTAAATGCAAGAATATTCATCATAGTGTAAATGCAAGAAGATTCATCATAGTGTAAATGCAAGAATATTCATCATAGTGTAAATGCAAGAATATTCATCATAGTGTAAATGCAAGAATATTCATCATAGTGTACGTGCAAGAAGATTCATCATAGTGTAAATGCAAGAATATTCATCATAGTGTAAATGCAAGAATATTCATCATAGTGTAAGTGCAAGAAGATTCATCATAGTGTAAATGCAAGAAGATTCATCATAGTGTAAATGCAAGAATATTCATCATAGTGTAAATGCAAGAATATTCATCATAGTGTAAATGCAAGAATATTCATCATAGTGTAAATGCAAGAAGATTCATCATAGTGTAAATGCAAGAAGATTCATTATAGTGTAAATGCAAGAATATTCATCATAGTGTAAGTGCAAGAAGATTCATCATAGTGTAAATGCAAGAAGATTCATCATAGTGTAAATGCAAGAATATTCATCATAGTGTAAATGCAAGAAGATTCATCATAGTGTAAATGCAAGAAGATTCATCATAGTGTAAATGCAAGAAGATTCATCGTAGTGTAAATGCAAGAAGATTCATCGTAGTGTAAATGCAAGAAGATTCATCGTAGTGTAAATGCAGGAGATTCATCATAGTGTAAATGCAAGAAGATTCATAATAGGGTAAATGCAAGAAGATTCGTCATAGTGTAAATGCAAGAAGATTCATCATAGTGTAAATGCAAGAAGATTCATCATAGTGTAAATGCAAGAAGATTCATCATAGTGTAAATGCAAGAAGATTCATCATAGTGCAAATGCAAGAAGATTCATCATAGTGTAAATGCAAGAAGATTCATCATAGTGTAAATGCAAGAAGATTCATCATAGTGTAAATGCAAGAAGATTCATCATAGTGTAAATGCAAGAAGATTCATCGTAGTGTAAATGCAAGAAGATTCATCATAGTGTAAATGCAAGAATATTCATCATAGTGTAAATGCAAGAATATTCATCATAGTGTAAATGCAAGAAGATTCATCATAGTGTAAATGCAAGAAGATTCATCATAGTGTAAATGCAAGAAGATTCATCATAGTGTAAATGCAAGAAGATTCATCATAGTGTAAGTGCAAGAAGATTCATCATAGTGTAAATGCAAGAATATTCATCGTATTGTAAATGCAAGAAGATTCATCATAGTGTAAATGCAAGAATATTCATCATAGTGTAAATGCAAGAATATTCATCATAGTGTAAATGCAAGAATATTCATCATAGTGTAAATGCAAGAATATTCATCATAGTGTAAATGCAAGAAGATTCATCATAGTGTAAGTGCAAGAAGATTCATCATAGTGTAAATGCAAGAAGATTCATCATAGTGTAAATGCAAGAATATTCATCATAGTGTAAGTGCAAGAAGATTCATCATAGTGTAAATGCAAGAAGATTCATCATAGTGTAAATGCAAGAATATTCATCATAGTGTAAATGCAAGAATATTCATCATAGTGTAAATGCAAGAAGATTCATCATAGTGTAAATGCAAGAAGATTCATCATAGTGTAAATGCAAGAATATTCATCATAGTGTAAGTGCAAGAGGATTCATCATAGTGTAAATGCAAGAAGATTCATCATAGTGTAAATGCAAGAATATTCATCATAGTGTAAATGCAAGAAGATTCATCATAGTGTAAATGCAAGAAGATTCATCATAGTGTAAATGCAAGAAGTTTCATCGTAGTGTAAATGCAAGAGATTGATCATAGTGTAAATGCAAGAGGATTCATCATAGTGTAAATGCAAGAGGATTCATCATAGTGTAAATGCAAGAAGTTTCATCATAGTGTAAATGCAAGAGATTCATCATAGTGTAAATGCAAGAAGATTCATCATAGTGTAAATGCAAGAGGATTCATCATAATGTAAATGCAAGAAGTTTCATCATAGTGTACATGCAAGAAGATTCATCATAGTGTAAATGCAGGAAGTTTCATCATTGTGTAAATGCAAGAGATTCATCATAGTGTAAATGCAAGAGGATTCATCATAGTGTAAATGCAAGAGGATTCATCATAGTGTAAATGCAAGAGGATTCATCATAGTGTAAATGCAAGAAGTTTCATCGTAGTGTAAATGCAAGAGATTCATCATAGTGTAAATGCAAGAGGATTCATCATAGTGTAAATGCAAGAAGATTCATCATAGTGTAAATGCAAGAGGATTCATCATAGTGTAAATGCAAGAGGATTCATCATAGTGTAAATGCAAGAGATTCATCATAGTGTAAATGCAAGAAGATTCATCATAGTGTAAATGCAAGAGGATTCATCATAATGTAAATGCAAGAAGTTTCATCATAGTGTACATGCAAGAAGATTCATCATAGTGTAAATGCAAGAAGTTTCATCGTAGTGTAAATGCAAAAGATTCATCATAGTGTAAATGCAAGAGATTCATCATAGTGTAAATGCAAGAAGATTCATCATAGTGTAAATGCAAGAGGATTCATCATAGTGTAAATGCAAGAATATTCATCATAGTGTAAATGCAAGAGGATTCATCATAGTGTAAATGCAAGAGGATTCATCATAGTGTAAATGCAAGAAGTTTCATCATAGTGTAAATGCAAGAGATTCATCATAGTGTAAATGCAAGAAGATTCATCATAGTGTAAATGCAAGAGGATTCATCATAATGTAAATGCAAGAAGTTTCATCATAGTGTACATGCAAGAAGATTCATCATAGTGTAAATGCAGGAAGTTTCATCGTAGTGTAAATGCAAGAGATTCATCATAGTGTAAATGCAAGAGGATTCATCATAGTGTAAATGCAAGAGGATTCATCATAGTGTACATGCAAGAGGATTCATCATAGTGTAAATGCAAGAAGTTTCATCGTAGTGTAAATGCAAGAGATTCATCATAGTGTAAATGCAAGAGGATTCATCATAGTGTAAATGCAAGAGGATTCATCATAGTGTAAATGCAAGAAGTTTCATCATAGTGTAAATGCAAGAGATTCATCATAGTGTAAATGCAAGAAGATTCATCATAGTGTAAATGCAAGAGGATTCATCATAATGTAAATGCAAGAAGTTTCTTCATAGTGTACATGCAAGAAGATTCATCATAGTGTAAATGCAAGAAGTTTCATCAGAGTGTAAATGCAAGAAGATTCATCACAGTGTAAATGCAAGAAGATTCATCGTAGTGTAAATGCAAGAAGATTCATCGTAGTGTAAATGCAAGAAGATTCATCGCAGTGTAAATGCAAGAAGATTCATCGTAGTGTAAATGCAAGAAGATTCATCGTAGTGTAAATGTAAGAAGATTCATCATAGTGTAAATGTAAGAAGATTCATCATAGTGTAAATGCAAGAAGATTCGTCATAGTGTAAATGCAAGAAGATTCATCGTAGTGTAAATGCAAGAAGATTCATCGTAGTGTAAATGCAAGAAGATTCATCGTAGTGTAAATGCAAGAAGATTCATCGTAGTGCAAATGCAAGAAGATTCATCGTAGTGTAAATGCAAGAGATTCATCATAGTGTAAATGCAAGAAGATTCATAATAGTGTAAATGCAAGAAGATTCATCGCAGTGTAAATGCAAGAAGATTCATCATAGTGTAAATGCAAGAAGATTCATAATAGTGTAAATGCAAGAAGATTCGTCATAGTGTAAATGCAAGAAGATTCATCATAGTGTAAATGCAAGAAGATTCATCATAGTGTAAATGCAAGAAGATTCATCATAGTGTAAATGCAAGAAGATTCATCGTAGTGTAAATGCAAGAGATTCATCATAGTGTAAATGCAAGAGCTTCATCATAGTGTAAATGCAAGAAGATTCATCATAGTGTAAATGCAAGAGGATTCATCATAGTGTAAATGCAAGAATATTCATGATAGTGTAAATGCAAGAAGATTCATCATAGTGTAAATGCAAGAAGTTTCATCATAGTGTAAATGCAAGAATATTCATCATAGTGTAAATGCAAGAAGATTCATCATAGTGTAAATGCAAGAAGATTCATCGTAGTGTAAATGCAAGAAGATTCATCATAGTGTAAATGCAAGAATATTCATCATAGTGTAAATGCAAGAAGATTCATCATAGTGTAAATGCAAGAAGATTCATCATAGTGTACATGCAAGAAGATTCATCATAGTGTAAATGCAAGAAGATTCATCATAGTGTAAGTGCAAGAAGATTCATCATAGTGTAAATGCAAGAATATTCATCATAGTGTAAATGCAAGAATATTCATCATAGTGTAAATGCAAGAAGATTCATCATAGTGTAAATGCAAGAAGATTCATCATAGTGTAAATGCAAGAATATTCATCATAGTGTAAATGCAAGAAGATTCATCATAGTGTAAATGCAAGAATATTCATCATAGTGTAAATGCAAGAATATTCATCATAGTGTAAATGCAAGAATATTCATCATAGTGTAAGTGCAAGAAGATTCATCATAGTGTAAATGCAAGAAGATTCATCATAGTGTAAATGCAAGAATATTCATCATAGTGTAAGTGCAAGAAGATTCATCATAGTGTAAATGCAAGAAGATTCATCATAGTGTAAATGCAAGAATATTCATCATAGTGTAAATGCAAGAATATTCATCATAGTGTAAATGCAAGAATATTCATCATAGTGTAAATGCAAGAAGATTCATCATAGTGTAAATGCAAGAAGATTCATCATAGTGTAAATGCAAGAATATTCATCATAGTGTAAGTGCAAGAAGATTCATCATAGTGTAAATGCAAGAAGATTCATCATAGTGTAAATGCAAGAATATTCATCATAGTGTAAATGGAAGAAGATTCATCATAGTGTAAATGCAAGAAGATTCATCATAGTGTAAATGCAAGAAGATTCATCGTAGTGTAAATGCAAGAAGATTCATCGTAGTGTAAATGCAGGAGATTCATCATAGTGTAAATGCAAGAAGATTCATAATAGGGTAAATGCAAGAAGATTCGTCATAGTGTAAATGCAAGAAGATTCATCATAGTGTAAATGCAAGAAGATTCATCATAGTGTAAATGCAAGAAGATTCATCATAGTGTAAATGCAAGAAGATTCATCATAGTGTAAATGCAAGAAGATTCATCATAGTGTAAATGCAAAAAGATTCATCATAGTGTAAATGCAAGAAGATTCATCATAGTGTAAATGCAAGAAGATTCATCATAGTGTAAATGCAAGAAGATTCATCATAGTGTAAATGCAAGAAGATTCATCATAGTGTAAATGCAAGAAGATTCATCATAGTGTAAATGCAAGAAGATTCATCGTAGTGTAAATGCAAGAAGATTCATCATAGTGTAAATGCAAGAATATTCATCATAGTGTAAATGCAAGAATATTCATCATAGTGTAAATGCAAGAAGATTCATCATAGTGTAAATGCAAGAAGATTCATCATAGTGTAAATGCAAGAAGATTCATCATAGTGTAAATGCAAGAAGATTCATCATAGTGTAAGTGCAAGAAGATTCATCATAGTGTAAATGCAAGAATATTCATCATAGTGTAAATGCAAGAAGATTCATCATAGTGTAAATGCAAGAATATTCATCATAGTGTAAATGCAAGAATATTCATCGTAGTGTAAATGCAAGAATATTCATCATAGTGTAAATGCAAGAATATTCATCATAGTGTAAATGCAAGAAGATTCATCATAGTGTAAGTGCAAGAAGATTCATCATAGTGTAAATGCAAGAAGATTCATCATAGTGTAAATGCAAGAATATTCATCATAGTGTAAGTGCAAGAAGATTCATCATAGTGTAAATGCAAGAAGATTCATCATAGTGTAAATGCAAGAATATTCATCATAGTGTAAATGCAAGAATATTCATCATAGTGTAAATGCAAGAAGATTCATCATAGTGTAAATGCAAGAAGATTCATCATAGTGTAAATGCAAGAATATTCATCATAGTGTAAGTGCAAGAAGATTCATCATAGTGTAAATGCAAGAAGATTCATCATAGTGTAAATGCAAGAATATTTATCATAGTGTAAATGCAAGAAGATTCATCATAGTGTAAATGCAAGAAGATTCATCATAGTGTAAATGCAAGAAGATTCATCATAGTGTAAATACACGTCCTCAAAAACCATCAATTTTGGGCGTTTGAACTTGTTCAGCACCAAAGGATCATAATTCAGTAAACATTTTAGTAAATATAAAAGTAAAAAAGTATTTATAATTTCATAAGGGTGGTCTCCCACTGCCTCGAAAAAGGTCTGCGAGAGTTTCCTGATATACAGGTTGTCTCAAAAATATAGGTACAAACTTTTAGGGGAGGTGGATAACACCTAAAGGAATGAGAATTGCATAGGAACCCATAACCGGAAACGTCATGGGAAAGTGGTAGCAGAGGCACAAGATCTGAAAGGACACAAGACAGTGATTAATGGGAAAACATTTATTGGACATAATTACTACAAATGGCGTACTAGATGATACATTTCATAATGTTGCAGCAGATTTTGATGTAGACACAAATGTTGATGCGCACGTGCAAACAAACGGTGGCCCGGTACATGTCTCTGTGGGAAGCGTTCTTGATACATTCGTTGAGCGGTTCGTCCGTTGCCCTCAGCTCTTCCATACACTAAGTGCATGTCTGCCAGCTTCCTCTTCGAATATCTTTGCATGCTCTTCGTAAGCCGACTACCGCTCGAATGAAGAAATCCGAAATTTCCTCTCTAGCGCACTGATGAGCAGCGCCACCTATTGACTTACAGTGACGTTTCCGGTTATGGGTTCCTATGCAATTCTCATTCCTTTAGATGTTATCTACCTCCCCTAAAAGTTTGTACCTATATTTTTGAGACACCCTCTATGTATATATGTGCTCCATGCCCAGATCATTGTGAATGGTTTTATTCTACACAAACCATGGCGCACTGACCACTGATCTTAAAACTTTGTTTTGGAAACTCTGTAGTCTCCTGATGTTCGTGTTGGTGGTGATGCCCCACACTGGTAAGGCATACGTCAGGATAGGCCGCAGAATGGTCTTATACAATAATAGTTTCTTTTCCAGAGGAAGCATAGAGTTACACCCTTCAAAGGGTTGGGTTGTTTTACCTCTGAGCAGCACTTTTTTGCACACCATGGGCTAAATGGCCAGCTCACATGGACCCCGAAGGCTCAGAGAAGGTTGGGGGAGGGGACCCACTGGAACAGCTGTTGGGAGACAGATGGTAGCCTCCCGTCAAGGCCATCCAGCGTGTTCTTTAACGTGCACAGGGTATGGCTCTCCCGCACACGGGGCCACGGCTTAACGTCCCATCCGACGGACGGCGGCCTTTCCAAGCCCGTCGGTGTCCCCTGCTGACCGTGGGCAAGGCGGGGAATTTTTGCGGTGATAAATCTCAACGCTGACCCTTCAAAGGGCCAAGATTAGATCTATCGATATTAGCTTTTGAAAGTACATTAGTTACACGTGTATCCCATTTAAGCTTTTTATGTAGAGTGACAGCAAGGTGTTTAACCGTTGGTGTTCATTACGTTTGTATACCAAATATAGTTGGAGAGTCAGGATTAATAATTCTTTTACTAGAAAAGAGAACTGATTGATTCTTTTGAGGATTAATCCTGATTCTTCATTTAGAGTACCAGCGCTCTGCTTTTTTCTAGGGGCGGGGGTGGTTCAGTCGGTAGCGCGCCAGGCTCGTAATCTGTAGTTCCCAGGTTCGAGTTCCAGCTGGGTCAGCGTTGAGATTTATCTCCGCAAAATTCCCCGCCCTGCCCACTGTCAGTAGGGGACACCGATGGGTTTGGAAAGGCCACCGTCCGTCGGATGGGACGTTAAGCCGTGGCCCCGTGTGCGGGAGAGACATACCCTGTGCACGTTAAAGAACACGCTGGATGGCCTTGACGGGAGGCTACCATCTGTCTTACAACAGCTGTTCCCGTGGGTCCCCTCCCCCAACCTTATGTGAGCCTTCGGGGTCCATGTGACCTGGCCATTTAGCCCATGGTGTGCAAAAAAAGTGCCGCTCAGAGGTAAAACAACCCAACTGCTTTGTCTAATCCCAGCTGCAGTCGTTTTATAGCCAGACTGGGCTTTGACACGGAGAGAACAGAGCAATATCATCGGCACTATCGGTTTAAGATCAAGATCATGAAAAACATAGAGCAAGTCCCAATAAGGAACCTTGTAGGACACCTGCATCTATCTGTCTCTGATTAGACGGCTCTCTCTCGAGATTTCGTCGGGGTAGGACGTGATTTTCAGTGCTCGTGAATTTGTGCGCTTTCTAGTGCCAAAATAGATTACCAGAGTGATGAAAGACTTAAATCGGTTTTTAAAATAAAGCACCCTGGCCTCAGTTATGAGTCAGTGGACAAAACGATTGCTAGCAAGCTTCACCCAAGCTCTATCAACATTGCTTGTCACATTTTCATCCCAAGATCAAGCAGATTTATTTGCCACTGATCCAAGGGACTGTCTGGACGGATTTCCAGTTGTAGTTACCAGACTTGGAATTCCTGTTACCAAAGTATTAGTAACCAAGCTACCTTTCTTCGTTTCCGATCGAGACATCTCATTGACCTTGGAACCTTTCGGAAAGATCAATAGTATTTCAGATGAGTTTCTCGACATCTCGGGTCTTGAGTCCTTTCGAACTGGAACCAAGGTTGTGCTCATGGAAATGAAAAAGTCAGTGCCTAATATCATCAAAGTCAACAATTTTTCTGCTACCATTTTCTATCCTGGAGTGATTAAGCTTTGCAAATGGTGCAAGCTCCCAAATCATTTCATTAAAGACTGTGTCGTCTTTGCAAATCAAAGGCACCCTTCGTCTTGTTTGGAAACAAGTGCTTCAAACATTTCCAAAATGGGCGGGGGTGGCTCAGTCGGTAGCGCGGCAGGTTCGTAATCTGTAGTTCCCAGGTTCGAGTCCCAGCTGAGTCAGCGTTGAGATTTATCTCCGAAAAATTCCCCGCCCTGCCCACGGTCAGTAGGGGACAGCGATGGGCTTGGAAAGGCCGCCGTCCGTCGGATGGGACGTTAAGCCGTGGCCCCGTGCACGGGAGAGCCATACCCTGTGCACGTTAAAGAACACGCTGGATGGCCTTGACGGGAGGCTACCATCTGTCTCCCAACAGCTGTTCCAGTGGGTCCCCTACCCTGCTCTGAGCCTTCGGGGTCCATGTGACCTGGCCATTTAGCCCATGGTGTGGAAAAAAGTGCCGCTCAGAGGTAAAACAACAACCCAACCCATTCCCAAAAGTGACTTACCAACCGTTCGAAATAATTCACTGGACTCTGAAATTTAATCGTCCTCAGTCAAAAATCTGACTGTTTCATCGGAGATTCAACAAGATTGAAATCAAAAAAGAACCATTTGAGGATACTTTCAAAGGTGACCAAATATCGCAAAAGCGAAAATGCCTTTCGTCTTCTGCGAACTCCCTTTCCAGAGAAGAAGTAAAAGTTTCATCGGTTTCCAAGAAGAAACACGACTGTGACTCACTTCTTCAAAATAACCTAAAAAATTTTATTTTGGAAAAAAAAAGTCTTCACCGACTCTGACTTATTTTTGAACTCTGCTGAAAAATTGGAAACATTCGAAGACATAGTTGATTTTCTCAAATTCCTTGCAAACCCATCGCTTGCAGCGGCAGTGTGGGAAGTCCCTATGTCTCTCAAATCTCTGAAAAGAACGGTGTCAAAAAATGGATACGTTCTCTCAACATTTCATAAACCCTACCTAACAGCTCTAAAAAGATGTCCTCAGGATGACATGGGTTGGGTTGGGTTGTTTTACCTCTGAGCGGCACTTTTTTGCACACCATGGGCTAAATGGCCAGGTCACAATGACCCCGAAGGCTCAGAGAAGGTTGGGGGAGGGGACTCACTGGAACAGCTGTTGGGAGACAGATGGTAGCCTCCCGTCAAGGCCATCCAGCGTGTTCTTTAACGTGCACAGGGTATGTCTCTCCCGCACACGGGGCCACGGCTTAACGTCCCATCCGACGGAAGGCGGCCTTTCCAAGTCCATCGGTGTCCCCTACTGACCGTGGGCAGGGCGTGAATTTTGCGGAGATAAATCTCAACGCTGACCCAGCTGGGACTCGAACCTGGGAACTACAGATTACGAGCCTGGCGCGCTACCGACTGAGCCCCCCCCCCGCCCCCCTCAGGATGACAATTTTACAGTCTGGGACTATCTTCAACATGTAAATAAATTATTACCTAAATACAGGTAATTCTTATTTGTTTACGTTATTTTTCTTGTTTTACTTTCATGTTTCAATGTTCTGCTTTTGGATTCTTCTCTCGGCCAATGCCAAAATTTCTCGTCTCTGATTGGCTGAGAGATTTTCGGCCAGAATCCGTTTCTTCTACATGTTTTTAGGCTTTTTCTTTTTAAAATTTGACTAAATTTTATTTTTTTTCTCTCTCTCCCACGCTTTTAAATTTACCATTTTCTTCTTTTCACTTGTTATTTATTGTTTTTCTTGAATTCAATCGCCATCCAGTGTCATGGCGCATTTGAATAGTCCCCCCCATCATGGGGTGGACTTACAGTAGTGCTATTTTTCGTCAAATTTTCCTGAACCTGAACCTCTGATTAGACAGGCAGTTGCCAAAATTGCAACAATCGAAATATGTTCCAAATAATAATATATATGAATAATACTTTAAAAATACACAGGTAACTTAAAAAAAAAGCTAATTTTATATTATTCTATAAAATTCTTGAGTAATCTTAATAAATAAAATTTTCTGTTTCATATATTTTTTAAAGAGAAATAAAAAAATAAAAAAACAAATAATATGTTAACTATAGTTATAGTGCAACAATGAGAATAAAATGAAACATATATATATACACACATATTAAATTTTGTATTCATAAATTACATATATCGATAAACACAAAAAAATGACATAAACAATTTAACAAATCTTATAAACATTTTACTGGGTAATCAGTGAAATGGACTTGTTACTAGATCTAGCGACTTTTGAGCTCTCACGGCGTACCCCAAAAAGTTTTACCGCGTACCCACGTGAACCCCTAGTCTAGTGGATTGCTTCCTCAGCTGAGTCCTTGTGTGTGTGTGTGTGTGTGTGAGGGGGGGGGGGTTGTGACTTTGACATTCAGCCCATTGTGTGCACAAAAAAAAGCTTCTCTCAGGGGTAAAACAACCCCAAAAAACTTTAGATTAACCAACACACTAGTTTAACCGTCTTCAAAATGGCGGACACTCGCATTTCCACACCAGTCTCAAGTGTGGTTCTCAGAATTTTGTGAGAGCAAACTTCTCAGAAATCCCCCACTGCTTTTCTGTTCTTTGCACACATGCCGCTATCTTGTCATACTAATCAAGCTATTCCTGCCTCAGTCCTAGATCTGCTCAAGTTTGCTTCAAGCTGAATATACAGAATGTTGAAGTATTATGCCTGCAGCCTTAGCTGAGGTGTGGCCTATAGCAGCAAAGTTGGGTTGTTTTACCTCTGAGCGGCACTTTTTTGCACACCATGGGCTAAATGGCCAGGTCACATGGACCCCGAAGGATCAGAGAAGGTTCGGGGAGGGGACCCACTGGAACAGCTGTTGGGAGACAGATGGTAGCCTCCCGTCAAGGCCATCCAACGTGTTCTTTAACGTGCACAGGGTATGGCTCTCCCACACACGGGGCCACGGCTTAACGTTCCATCCGACGGACGGCGGCCTTTCCAAGCCCATTGGTGTCCCCTACTGACCGTGGGCAGGGCAGGGAATTTTGCGGAGATATGCAGCTGCTTGAGGGGGTATTTATTTTTTTTATTTTTTATAGCAGTAAAGAAGCACCAGGTTTGTGCCTCTGTATATGGGGCTGTTCATAATAATTCGTATGATTTAAAAAAAGAACAACAAAATCCACAGCACTAGAGGAAATTATATAAAGTACAAACGAACCAATGATGGTCACAAAGACCCCGAGAAGGTCGGGATTACGGGACCCACTGGTAAGGAATTAGGAGATAGTCTCTCGTCAAGGCCATCCAGTGCTTCTTTAACGTGCAGAGGGTAAAGCCTTCCCGCAAAAGGCTGTGGCTTTACGTCCTGTCTGACGGACGGGAAGTTTTCTAAGACCATCGGTGTCCCCTTTCTGACTGGGGACAGAGTGATAGCGGAGATAAAGCTGAAACCTGGGACCCGAACCTGGGAAGTACAGTCGCTCAAAAAAGTATCCGAACCTATGGTTGATTACAAAATTCAGAAAAAATATATGTGGCAACGATTTTTTTTAGAAATTAGTGATCTGGAAACCTTGGTGTCACATGAGCGAAGGTTGCCAGATCACTAATTTCGAAAAAAAAATTATGATTACGAGCCCGGCATGCTACAGACTAAGCTGGGTTGGGTTGTTTTACCTCTGAGCGGCACTTTTTTGCACACCATGGGCTAAATGGCCAGGTCACATGGACCCCGAAGGCTCAGAGAAAGTTGGGGGTGGGGACCCACTGGAACAGCTGTTGGGAGAGAGATGGTAGCCTACCGTCAAGGCCATCCAGCGTGTTCTTTAACGTGCACAGGGTATAAGCTCTCCCGCACACGGACCACGGCTTAACGTCCCATCCGACGGACGGCGGCCTTTCCAAGCCCATCGGTTTTCCCTACTGACCGCGGGCAGGGTGGTGAATTTTGCGGAGATAAATCTGAACCCATACCCAGCTGGGACTCGAACCTGGGAACTACAGATTACGAGCCTGGCGCGCTACCGACTGAGCCACCGCCGCCCACACAGACTAAGCGAACCACTTGATATTGAAATGTATGAAACAGCCATTCCCAACTCTTTTTAGCTCTTTCATCAAGTATTATTTGTGAACGCTGCCATTTTAGAAAGTATAATTTTTCTAATGGCCCCACTTCACAGAAATCAAATTTTTTTCCTGTATAAAAGTAGTTGAAAGTAGATGGCGGTATCGTCTCCGTAGGGAACCACTGGTTTAAATCTATAGTGAGAAAAATTTGTTGATCTGAATATTTTTTCGTAGGGGCAAAAGATATTAAGTTTTTTTTTTTACTTTAAATATAGGCTATAAAAATTTTCTTTTTTTTAAATTACAATGATATAAATCTTACTTTAAATGTGAACAGGGTGATCTAAAATAAAATTACTCACCTAAATCCTAAGACTGTTCGCCTTCTTGAAGACAAAACTTCCACCACTGCTGATTGCTTCTATAAGGGGAGAATAAGAAGGGAATGTTAGGATAGTTTCAATCACACAGCAATCATCATTGTGAATTAAGAAGTTGGGTTGTTTTATCTCTGAGTGACACTTTTTTGCATACCATGGGCTAAATGTCCAGGGCACATGGACCCCGAAGGCTCAGAGAAGGTTGGGGGAGGGGACCCACTGGAACAGCTGTTCGGAGACAGATGGTAGCCTCCCGTCAAGGCCATCCAGCGTGTTCTTTAACGTGCACAGAGTATGGCTCTCCCGCACACTGGGCCACGGCTTAACGTCCCATCCGACGGACGGCGGTCTTTCCAAGCCCATCGGTGTCCCCTACTGACCGTGGGCATGGCGGGGAATTTTGCGGAGATAAATCTCAACGCTGACCCAGCTGGGACTCGAACCTGGGAACTACAGATTACGAGCCTGGCATGCTATCGACTGAGCCACCCCCTATGGTGTATAGGCCTCCATTTAGAGCAGAGGTTCCCAAACTTATTTGTTCTACCGCCCCCTTTTCAGAAAACAAATTACTTGGCGCCCCCCTGGAAATCTACCTCCTTTAAGCGAACAAACAGAAAGATGCAGTGACAAATTTGCGTTCTTTTATGTATCTATATTTCTACCTACATCCTACAACATAGTACAGAAATATTTTGTTGTAAATAAGACACCTCGAAGCTTGAAATTATAAAATTATTTATTATAATCAACCATAGTAACATTCGCATTATACACGGAAAATTAAGATAACGAAGGATAATTTTGTGTTTATTTGGAAAATAAAGTAATCACTACCACTTTAACTCTATCTTACACAACAGATGAAACATGTACAAACGGTTTTTCACAATTTTCTTATC
The DNA here is from genome assembly GCA_038380435.1 of Ryuthela nishihirai. Lineage (NCBI taxonomy): Eukaryota > Metazoa > Arthropoda > Arachnida > Araneae > Heptathelidae > Ryuthela > Ryuthela nishihirai. Next base: position 48,691,351 of record JAWZYU010000023.1, on the reverse strand, counting down.
TTCCCTTCTTTCTTTATGCTTCCACCGCCACTCCCCCCCCCATTTGCACCTGAGGCTACTACCGACCCCCTGGATCGTTCCAGCGCCCCCCAGGGGGCGGTATCGCCCACTTTGAGAAACATTGATTTAGAGTATATCAGTTAATTGACTCTACCATCAGCCAGGAGCAACTTACCCTATGAATTTTGGAGTGCTGTTGGACAGACTGTCGCCTGATGTAATTTGGAGTCTTGTCTGGAGAGACAGAATTGTAAACGGAATCCCTCTTGATCTGCGGCAAAACATAAAAAAGTTTGTAATACTTTAAATTAATGAAATAAGCACAGTAAGAATAAATAATATTTTGTGGGAAAAATGCGTTTGTCGATTTGCGGGAGTCGAATCTTTGCAGATATTCGATATACGAAGTTTTGGATTGTTTTATCTCTGGACACCGATGGGTTTAGAAAGGCCGTCGCCCGTCGGATGGGACGTTAAACTGCGACCCCGTGTGTGTTGGGTTGTTTTACCTCTGGACACCGATGGTTTTAGAAAGGCCGTCGGATGGGACGTTAAACTGCGACCCCGTGTGTGTTGGGTTGGGTTGTTTTACCTCTGGACACCGATCGGTTTAGAAAGGCCGTCGCCCGTCGGATGGGACGTTAAACTGCGACCCCGTGTGTGTTGGGTTGGGTTGTTTTACCTCTGGACACCGATGGGTTTAGAAAGGCCGTCGCCCGTCGGATGGGACGTTAAACTGCGACCCCGTGTGTGTTGGGTTGGGTTGTTTTACCTCTGGACACCGATGGGTTTAGAAAGGCCGTCGCCCGTCGGATGGGACGTTAAACTGCGACCCCGTGTGTGTTGGGTTGGGTTGTTTTACCTCTGGACACCGATGGGTTTAGAAAGGCCGTCGGATTGGACGTTAAACTGCGACCCCGTGTGTGTTGGGTTGGGTTGTTTTACCTCTGGACACCGATGGGTTTAGAAAGGCCGTCGCCCGTCGGATGGGACGTTAAACTGCGACCCCGTGTGTGTTGGGTTGAGTTGTTTTTCCTCTGGACACCGATGGGTTTAGAAAGGCCGTCGCCTGTCAGATGGGACGTTAAACTGCGACCCCGTGTGTGTTGGGTTGTTTTACCTCTGGACACCGATGGGTTTAGAAAGGCCGTCGCCCGTCGGATGGGACGTTAAACTGCGACCCCATGTGTGTTGGGTTGGGTTGGGTTGTTTTACCTCTGAGCGGCAATTTGTTTGTACACCATGGGCTAAATGACCAGGTCACATGGACCCCGAAGGCTCAGAGAAGGTTGGGGGAGAGACCCACTGGAACAGCTGTTGGGAGACAGATGGTAGCCTCCCGTCAAGGCCATCGAGCGTGTAAGGCCACAGGGTATGGCTCTCCCGCACACGGGGCCACTGCTTAACGTCCCATCCGACGGACGGCGGCCTTTCCAAGCCCATCGGTGTCCCCTACTGACCGTGGGCAGGGCGGGGAGTTTTGCGGAGATAAATCTCAACGCTGACCCAGCTGGGAGTCGAACCTGGGAACTACAGATTACGAGCCTGGCGCGCTGCCGCCAGGCGCGTATCTGGGGGGTACGGAGGGTAGCGGGGGCGGCAGTCGCGCGCTGCCGCCTGGCGCGACTGCCGCCCCCGCTACCCTCCGTGTGTGGGAGAGCTATATCCTGAGCAAGTTAAAAAACACGCTGGATGACTTTGACGGGAGTCTACCATATGTCTCCCAACTGCTGTTCCAGTGTGTCCCCTCCCCGCAACAATCTCTGAGACTTCGGGGTCCTTGCGACCTGGCCATTTAGCCCATTGTGTGCAAAAAAAGTACCACTCAGAGGTAAAACAAGAAACTCAGCCCTCTAAACGCGTCTTTTTTGTCCACAATGGCTTAAATGGCCAGGTCACAAGGACCCCGAAGGTTCAGAGAAGGTTCGGGGAAGGAGACAGCTATTAGGTAACAGACGGACTTGTTAAGGCCATCCAGAGTGTTATTTCACGTGCACAGGGTATGGCTTTCTCTCTATCTTCTGCATGTGAGATCACGGCTTAATGTTTCATCCGACGGACGGCGGCCTTTCCAAGTCCAACGGTGTACCCTTACTGACCCAGGGCAGGGTGAAGGTTTGGCGGAGATAAATCTCAACGCAGGCAGAAGTGAGACTCGAACCTGGGAACTGATGATTAGGAGTCTGGCGCGATAACGATTGAGTCAGCTCTCGTCTACATTTGTAATGAGTAATGAATTTGAAAAAAAAAATGCATTTTTAACGAGTAAAGAAAATATCTTGATAGAAAAACAAAAAAAAAGAGATTTTAAATGAGTACTATGAATTCGCAAAATCGTTCAGTTATTCATCTAAAATATCTGGTCAAAAGAAAAAGGAAGCAATGGGTCATATTCAGTATACTGATGATTTGATTTTATGACCAGCAAGTTTTTTTTTTTTCAGTGATTCGCGTGTTGGACGGGCCCTATCTGGATCGATGAATTCCGCAATCAAAGGGGGCGGGGGTGGCTCAGTCGGTAGCGCGCCAGGCTCGTAATCTGTAGTTCCCAGGTTCGAGTCTCAGCTGGGTCAGCGTTGAGATTTATCTCCGCAAAATTCCCCGCCCTGCCCACGGTCAGTAGGGGACACCGATGAGCTTGATAAGGCCGCCGTCCGTCGGATGGGACGATAAGCCGTGGCCCCGTGTGCGGGAGAGACATACCCTGTGCACGTTAAAGAACACGCTGGATGGCCTTGACGGGAGGCTACCATCTGTCTCCCAACAGCTGATTCAGTGGGTTCCCTCCCCCAACCTTCTCTGAGCCTTCGGGGTCCAAGTCACCTGGACATTTAGCCCATGGTGTGCAAAAAAGTGCCGCTCAGAGGTAAAACAACCCAACCCGCAATCAAATGAATGGTAAACGCACAGAGTTTTCTGTTAACGCAGAAATCAAATAAATCAATAAATAGTGTTGCGGAAAAAATAAGTTTCTTACTGATGTGTGGGACTCGAACCTCCTTACAGTGAATTACGCAGAGTGTAATCAGTAAACAAACTAAAAAGAAAAAAGGGGCTTGTTTGTCATAAAAGTCCAAACAAATTGTTGAATAGCATTGATGTTGTTAAATATATACCGAAGAGGCAAAACATTATGAGCGCATCTTTATGCAAATCGAAGCAACTGCAGGTAAACGACGGCGCGTGCGAAGGTCATGAAACAGTATAAATAACACCTGATACTGAGCTCGGTTAAAGATGGGAAAGGTAACGGGTTGTCGGGTTGTTTTACCTCTGAGCGGCACTTTTTTGCACACCATGGGCTAAATGGCCAGGTCACATGGACCCCGAAGGCTCAGAGAAGGTTGGGGGAGGGGACCCACTGGAGCAGCTGTTGGGAGACAGATGGTAGCCTCCCGTCAAGGCCATCCAGCGTGTTCTTTAACGTGCACAGGGTATGGCTCTCCCGCACACGGGGCCACGGCTTAACGTCCCATCTGACGGACGGCGGCCTTTCCAAGCCCATCGGTGTCCCCTACTGACCGTGGGCAGGGCGGGGAATTTTGCGGAGATAAATCTCAACGTTGACCCAGCTGGGACTCGAACCTGGGAAGTACAGATTACGAGCCTGGCGCGCTACCGACTGAGCCACCCCCGCCCCCAAAAGATGGGAAAGGTAACGGACTTAAGTGAGTTTGACAAAGGTCAAATTGTAATGGCCAGATGCCTGGGTCAGAGCATTTCCGAGACGGGAAAGCTTGTGGGGTGCTCTCAGTCAGCTGCGGTTAGTGCCTTCAAAAAGTAGTCCGAGGGGAGAAAAACCACGAACCGCTGGCAAGGTGTGGGCCCACCATGGCTCATCGATGCTAGAAGTGAGCGAAAGCTATCCCGTATGATACGAGTTAACAGAAGGGACACTGTGTCGCAACTCGCCCGTAATTTCAATGCTGGTGACGGGAGTAATGTGTCACAACACACAGTACATCAAACCCTGCTGAAAATGGGGCTGCATAGCTGCAGACCGCGCCGAGTGCCCTTGCTAACCTCTGTTCACCATCGAAAGTGACTGCAATGGGCACGCGAGCATCAAAACTGGACTTTGAATGATTGTAAGAAGGTCGCCTGGTTCGATGAATCTCGTTTCCTGTGGAAGGCCGGGTACGTGTGCGTTGTTTATCTGGGGAAGTGTTGGCACCAGGATGCACTGTGGGACGAAAACAAGCTGATGGAGGAAGTGTAATGCTTTGGACAATGTTCTGCTGGGAAATCCTGGGTCCACTCATTCATGTGCAGGAAACTATAACGTCTACCACATACCTGAAGATCATTGCAGACCAGGTACATCCTTTCATGGCAACGGTATGTCCCTCTAGTAGTGCCTTCTTTCAGCAGGAAAATGCACCATGCCACACTGCCCGAATTGTTCGAGAATGGTTCACGGAACATGAGGATGACTTCCAGGTATTGTCCTGGCCTCCAAATTCCCCATACATCAATCCAATCGAGCATCTGTGGTTTGTGTTGGAACAGCATATCCGATCTGCGGAGGCTCAACCACATAACTTACAAGAGTTAAAGGACCTGCTGGTAACGTGTTCGTACCAGATACCAAAAGACACCTTTAGAAATCTTGTAGCATCCATGCTTCGCCGTGTAAGAGCTGTTTTGGCGGCACGTGGAGGACGAACATCATATTAGGCAGGTGGTCAAAATGTTTTGGCTCTTCGGTGTATAAACTTTCAAAATCGGTATATAGATAAATTTAATTGAGATCTTTAATTTCTTTTCTTATTTAACAGAAATTAGATCCAGGAGGCGGATGTGTGGATTTTTGGGACAAGAGCGATTCTGTCGGTAGTGCACCAGTCTCGTAATGTACAGTTCTCAGGTTCGAGTTCCAGCTGGTCCAGCGTTGAGGTTTATCTGCGCAAAACTCCCCGCCCTGCCCACGGCCAGTAGGGGACACCGATGGGATTTGAAATGGCGTTCATCAATCGCAGTGTCTCGCAAACTCTTTTACTCTGCGGCACACTGAATCTAATTTTTTTCCGCGGCACACTGAATCTAATTTTTTTTCCGCGGCACACTGAATCTAATTTTTTTCCCGCGGCACACCTAAAAAAGAATGAAAGCAAACTCTATATAATCGTCATTATATTTGCGTTTTGTTGAAGTCATCAGCCTGGTTTTACTTGAAGATTTGCTCTCGTTCTTTAATTCATAACTCGGTGTTTGTTTTAAATATGTGTCCATTCTATGGCTTGAAATAATCAAAAATTAATACCAAAATTTGGAAAAAGCTTGATAAATACTTACAAGATCCCAGTTGATAAAATGTGAAAGATTTTTATTAAAGCACGTCGATAACACAAGTCAAGTCAAAATGAAATATTTGGAATATCTAGTGTCAATTTGAAAATCTCTCGCGACACACTTGGAATCTCTCGCGGCACACTACTGTGCCGCGGCACACAGTTTGCGAGACACTGATCTATCGGACGCGCGTGAAGCTGTTGCCCAATGTACACAAGAGACATATCTCGTTCACGTTAAACGCTGGATGACCTTGACGAAAGGCTACCACCTGTTTCCGAACAGCTGTCCAGTGGATTCCCTCCCCCCAACCTTCTGGGTTCTGTCGCAGCCATTGTCACCTGATCATTTTAGCCCATTGCGTACAAAAACATTTCCGCTCTGAGGTAAAACAACCCAACCCTTTTTTAACAAAAAAAGTTATTTAAAAAAGATTCGGAGCTAATATTGTTCTATATTGATATAGCCATGGAGATGATCTACAAGTCACCAGCATCTCTAGAGAGAGAGGGCTGTAGCCATGGAGATGATCTTCAAGTCACCAGCATCTTTAGAGAGAGAGGGCTGTAGCCATGGAGATGATCTTCAAGTCACCAGCATCTCTAGAGAGAGAGGGCTGTAGCCATGGAGATGATCTTCAAGTCACCAGCATCTTTAGAGAGAGAGGGCTGTAGTCATGGAGATGATCTTCAAGTCACCAGCATCTCTAGATAGAGAAGGCTCTAGCCATGGAGATGATCTTCAAGTCACCAGCATCTCTATAGAGAGAGGGCTGTAGCCATGGAGATTATCTTCAAGTCACCAGCATCTCTAGAGAGAGAAGGCTGTAGCCATGGAGATGATCTTCAAATCACCAGCATCTCTAGAGAGAGAGGGCTGTAGCCATGGAGATGATCTTCAAGTCACTAGCATCTCTAGAGAGAGAGGGCTGTAGCCATGGAGATGATCTTCAAGTCACCAGCATCTCTAGAGAGAGGGCTGTAGCCATGAAGATGATCTTCAAGTCACCAGCATCTCTAGAGAGAGAGGGCTGTAGCCATGAAGATGATCTTCAAGTCACCAGCATCTCTAGAGAGAGAGGGCTGTAGCCATGAAGATGATCTTCAAGTCACCAGCATCTCTAGAGAGAGAGGGCTGGCAGAAGAGCAGAATTCTAGGCAGTCGATTGCGGCAGCTACATTTTAAGGGCGGAATGCTAGTAAATATATGGGCTTGCTCTAGTTGCTACCAAAAATAAGAGTGCCATGAATGTAAAGTGCCTTACATGTCTTTGAGAGTATTGTGAATTTGATATCCTTTTACTAATAATTTAGATGGTAATTTATTTCAAATGTGGAGCAGAAAATGTACTCGGAGCCACAAAAATGGCAAAATCGTTTCAGATGGCAAAAATGTAGCTTACGGCGGCGTATCGTAGATCATTACATCATAAAATGAAGTACCAAGTACAATAGTACCCATAACCTGTTTCATCTGGAAATATGCCTAATTGGCATCAGTTTGAAAAAACAAACAAAAGTAAACCACACAACGGTGGGCCCCAAAGGGCAAAAGAACATAAAACAAAAGAGTAGTAATGATGCACAAGAGACCTAAAATGGATAACTTTCTTTAGCGAAAGCCATCATCTTAGGCCTCTTTTATCTGTTAAGGACTTCATGATCGTAGTCCAGAAGGCAGGATATAATCTCATGCGGGTTTCTCTGCACTGACTCGTAGAAACCACGCGAGTCAAACTTAAGATATGTGTAAATATGATCAATGCCCAGATCTTTATGCAATTGTCTATTGGTTACAAACCAGAGGGCATTGACCACACATCGCAGGATTTTATTCTGCAAGACCTGTATCTTGTGAATGTTCGTGGGAGTTGTGTTCGCCCAAATAGGGGAAGCATAGGATATTATAGGTCGAATGACCATGTGATAAATTAGTAATTTATTATCAATGGATAATACTGAGTTTCTTCCTACAAGAGTCCCCAGTTGACATCTGACAAAGTTAACTTTTGTGATGATCCCGTGTATATGGGGATCCCACTTAAGCTTCTGATGCAGAGTGACTCCCAAATATTTGACAGTCTCCTGCCACTTGAATTGTTCATCTAAAAAGTGTAAATTAGAGGATTTTTAATCCTCTTACCACTGAAGAGGATGGCGTTACTCTTCTCAGTGTTGATCTTTATTTTCCATTTCTCATACCAGGTATCCATTTTATCAAGGCAATTCTGAAGTCTTCTGATTGCAATATCAACTCCCAAGGAAGGGGAGTTGAGATCAATGTCATCAGCATATTGTGCGATAAAGATTCGCTCAAATGAAGGAATATCAGAGAGATATAATGAGAAGAGAGTAGGACCTAGGAGAGAGCTTTGAGGAACTCCAGCGGCCATTACTCTCTTGGTAGAAATAGAAGATTTAATATGAACCTGGAATGTTCGATTTAAGAGATACGATTGAATGATACAGGTGAGTCCCGTAGGCATTCCAATCTTGGAGAGTTTGTAAATGAGGCCGTCCATCCAGATGCGGTTGTTGGCTACTGATGTTGAGGAGATGAATTCGTTCATTAGGCTATTAATGAGACTGGTAATAGAGTAGGTTTGGCGATAAACAGAGAAAAAACTTAAATGATGAAAATTGGTCAGGCAGGTGGTGCTTCGGTTGCTTTGAATGGCTGTACTATTGAGCAAGTGTCTCAGTTTAATTCTCTTGGGAGCTATGTAACAGATACTGGTGACGTGCGGCATGAGATAAATAGAAGAATATGGATGCCGCTGGGACTTTTAAGAATCTATGGAGAGTATGAAAAAATAGGCGTATACACCTAAAGACTAAAATTAGACTGTATAATAATTTGGTTCTTTCTAAAGTTAGTTATGATAGCGAAACATGGACCCTTTGTAAGCAGGATAACAAGAAACTTGATGCCTTTGATTCTAGATGCTTACGCAATATCTTGGGCATTAGGTGGTTTGACTTTGTAAGTAATGATGAGGTTAGAAGAAAGAGTCATCAACCTCTTTTGAGCAGCATATTGTGCAGAGAGAGACTGCATTGGTTAGGCCATGTTGTCTGTATGCATAGCTGCAGATTGGCAAAGAGGATTATGAACAGTGTACGTAAGGGTATCAGAAAAAGGGGGAGACCTAGGATGCGATGGGCAGACAATGCCAAACAGAATCTGGATAGAAGTGTCCTAGAGTGGCCAATTGCAGCAGCTGTAGCTCAAAAGAGACACGTGTGGAGAGGAAAATTTCACATTCTGGTTGGACCTCCGTTGCTCATGGCTGCTTGAGGATTTTGTATGTATGTAGATATTAAGAAATTAATCACAGATGCTAGTTACAACAGACATTTAAAAATTGTCCACTTTTTTAAGAAGTAAACTCTAATACACAGTAAATGTTTTTCAAAATGATTATTTTGTAGTGTGCAACTATCACTGCGGTTTTTGTTTTGGTATTTCAGTAAAAGAAATATGTTTGGTATGTTTGTTTCAGTATAAGAAATATTTTAGAATAAAATTGGTCACCGCTCGATTTCATTATACTTTCACTATAAATAGTTTTTTCTGTTAGATGAAAAAGATTGAGTGCTCTGGAAAACACTATATTTTATGAATAATTTTAATTTGCAAGATATTGAACATGAAGAGAATTAAACGAGATTGCTGATTTCCGGAATAGGCATCTGGCCATCAATTTATTGACCATGTAATTATTTCTCTATATTTCATTTAATGTATAGTTGTAGTATTAATGTGTAATGCTAGTTGGTGAAGCTATTTGTGAGGTTTTTATTGTAAAATCATTAACGTTTATTGCGGGTAAACTATCACATATTATATTCCCATTCCTCAATATTTGCATGTCAAATGTACAATGGATGGAACATAATCTTGAAAGAACTGCAGTTTACAGGACTTTGTTTTCGTTCGTTGCTTTAGTCCAGAATTTGTTCAGAATATTTCTTATTTTTAATAGTAATTTCTTATAGTAAGAAAAAATTTCCTTTTGAATTTCGTAAGAGGTTCAAAAAATTATTTATTTTTTAGTAATATATTATTAAAAATTTATTCTTTTAGCTATGGCATTTGTAAATGAATTTAAAACATACTGGTTAACAAGTTCGAGCATTCATTATTTCGCAACACAATATTGCAAATGGAATATTATTGTGTCAACAATTGAATCCTCTTTGACGGAACACAAGAGCTTCCCTTCTACTATTTTCGTTTTCGCCATGTCACCTAGCAAGTGAAGCAGAAGCTCATGTCGGTTCCGGTGCTCCGCAAAATTCCCCGCCCTGCCCACGGTCAGTAGGGGACACCGATGGGCTTGGAAAGGCAGCCGTCCGTCGTATGGGACGTTAAGGCTTGGCCCCGTGTGCGGGAGAGCCATACCCTGTGCACGTTAAAGAACACGCTGGATGGCCTTGACGGGAGGCTACCATCTGTCTCCCAACAGCTGTTCCACACAACCCGATTCCGGTGAGATAGCTGAAATGGAAGAATATTCATTTTGCGGGGATATCTAAGCACACAGGTAAGACAGCAGAGGTAGGTGAAATTTTATCCCTTGCATTAAAAAATTCTCAGGAATTTAATAGTAAGACGCATTTTCTAAATACCATGTCGTTTTGCTCTATATAGCTATATTTGATTAATCAGAAAAATACTCTTTTTATACGCAAGTGTTTATACATTTTCGAGACTAGGCACGGTTCATCTCATAGTTCGGAATAGTAGAGAGTTTTCATTTTGTAAACAATTCAAACTCGGATATTTAACAGTTCACAATTTCTATGTAACTTTGGTTTTATCTTCAAAATTCATTGTGTGTCTGAAGGTGCGAATTCGAACTAGTGAGAGATTAAGAATATGCAACCATGTTTAATTAGTGCTTTTCCAAATAAACATTTATATTTTATTACCTCGTAAAAGTAACGGTTGTATTTTTATACGCCTGCTACTCATATACGCACAATATCTGGTGTATTTAACATTCACCATGCTTATTGATGAAGAATAACACGTTCCCACAGTTACAGCCTAATCATGAGTTTTTTTTTATCTAGCATGTTGAATCATTTCTAAATTATTTCTTTCATGCAAATACATACATTTCAGTTACCATTTGAGTCGCATTTATCAATAAAGGCTATCTTGAAATTCTAAACGATCGAAGCGAAAGTGTTTTTTACGACCGTAGGAGCATGGATATAGATACAATTGTTTACAGTAATTGCCAACCTTTACAACGCCAAGGACTCACCTACCAATTCTCATTCTTTCTCCTAACCCCCTACCAAATCTAGCCCTTCCTCTAAACCCTCTTCTCGTCATTGATTGGTACATTTTAACTAAAATAAAGGTCCCCGCAAAGAGGACTCCTAAAAATACAAGGACGAATTACATCTATAGTTCTTTATCTGTGGTTCATTTATGGTTACTTTGCGATTTGAATCTAAAACTGTGGGTGTAGAAATTCAAAGGCCCCAGAAATTTTTATATGACCAACAGACAATTTCATCTTGTGATCAATATGAGAAAACCAGTGTTGCCATAGTGAAATAGCATAATTCCAGTCAAAAGCAATGAAAATTAATGCTTCATGTAATCGCGTAAATTGTGTTTTTCCCATTATAATTTTTGATATTTTGAAACCAGTACGCCTGTCCCCTCTCCTTTCCTGCGTTCGCTGATGGTGCGGGGAACAGAGCATTGTTCTATATTTTATGAAAAATTAAATAATTTTTAAAGAATCGATAAAACATTTTGATCATAAAACAGAAAAAATTCTCATCAAGAAATGAGACTCTGAATTTGCAAAATCGTTTAGCTACCCACTTAGAAATGTATAGACAAGTAATTGGAAGAATTGAGCCCGATTGAATATATGATTGTTTGTTTTATGAGCCGAAAGTTCTTTTGCAATGATCATCTGGTAGGATTGGCTTAATATACACTACGAATTTTAAATATGAAAGCAGATTAAATATTTTAATACGCTACATAATATAAAGAAATCGGGATAGATTAAAATATTAAGATATTTAAATATTAGCTAGAGCTACGTAAGCAAAAATCATATCTCATGTGTCTTAATTCTACAGTTGAATTGCCACAAAGAGTGCATCACTTCTCAAGTGGAATTAGTAGGCTGAGCAGACGTAAACTTCGTCCACGAAGCTATTTTATCTATCTATCTATCATGCTGAAGATGGATGAGAATTCATACCCCCAGATCCATAAATGGATCGATAATAAAATCACTTGGCTCTACAAAGAGACTTAGCGTAAGAATGCCATGGTGCTTAAAATTGTTTCAGAATGCTTGTTAAACATTTATTGTTTGAGGTCTATCAGGAAAGAAATTATCGTAAAGAATTTTCTTTTAACTGATACTAATGAGTATCTTAGTTTTCAGCTTGGAATCTATTAAGTACTTCTCTTCAAATACTTCCATAAATGAAATAATAATTGCCTCTCTTATTTTTCATTAGGAAAAAAAAACCAACAGCTTTGAAACAAAATAACACTCAATTTTAAAATTAGCACTTGATACACGTTGGTCACCTGTTTAAGTCTCGGTAGAATAGATTGATTCTCTTTACCTATAAAACGTACACATATGTACATTCTTTGGTAAAGATTCACGTGTAATTTTAATCTCTTAAAGCGCGTGTACATTATTTGAGACAAACTCTATTTGTAAGTTTGATTTCCTTCTTCGTAAAAGTGGGAAATTTCGTTTGTTAATCATTCCATAGATCAGTTTTAACTGTTCATAGCTTTAACTACATCTTTGGTTTTGAATATATAATGCATTTTCTTTAAATGATTTAGTATCAAACTTAGAATATTTAAAATATAACTCTTTTTCTACCTGAAATTAAGAATAGATACAAATAGCTTAGCCGTTCCGTGGCCGAGTGGTTAGCGCGCTGGGCTACTGATCTAAGGGACCTGGGTTCGAGCCCCGGGTAAGGCATGGCTGTTTTTGTCGTTTTTCTGCTGAGGTCCTGCCATCCTCTCAGACCTTCTACTATGGCATATAAACTGACAGGCTCCTGTCAGACCTCTGTGTCAAGCAGCTGCTTGAGGGGGTATTTATTTTATTACAAATAGCTGCGCATTCATTTATTACGCATTCTAATATTTCCATTGCTTCTTCCACACAACTTTGTTTCAGCTTTGAAATCTGAAATCATTGAGTTCAGTCGCTATATTTCTTGCATTTGCTGAATGCATCACGATTATCTAAAAGTGTGAGTTTTAAATTCTTGATGTTTTACTTAATAAAAGATTTGAAACAAAAATGAAATACTGGTACAAACTTTCATATTTATCATAATATAATTACGCATAATTAATTTATATTTAGATATTTAAATTTGCACTGTTTTATACAGCTTTATTACATTCACTGTTATATTATTCTCTTTATTACTAGGTATAAATTCAAAATTACCCTTCAGAAGTTAATAAATTATTCTTAATACTTAGAAAAATTAAATGAGATGATAAGTTTAAATTTCATACTTTTTGACGCTTTCTCTGAGAATCCACCATACTACGATATAATAATAGAGAGCAACTAGGCAGATAAGAACAAATTTGATAGTAATTACTACGTATACAGGGTGTTTCGAAACTCTCTGTACAAATTTCAGTGGAGATAGGGAACACCAAGACAAACCTTTTTCGTCTCTAAATGTATGTCCGTTGACGTAACCCTTCGGTGCTAGAGGGCGCTGAGAGAAATATTGGTGGAGCTTGTACATAAATGAATATAAACAAGTGTGAAAAGCATGTTTATTTAAAGAAGGTGCTCAAAGTTGCGACCGGATTGCATGCATGACAACGTGGAAGCATTGATTTGTCGTACATGTCGAAAGATTTCCGGAATTTCGCGAACAGTTGCATCGGCGACACCGATTCTTGCGATGAGGTTTTCATCTTAGTCAATGGGAGTGTCGTACGTTTCCTCAAAAAATATCCGAATACTATGGTTGATTACAGAATTCAGAAAAAATAATCTGGCAACGATTTTTTTTAGAAATTAGTGATCTGGCATCCTTCGTGTCACGTGACACGAAGGTTTCTAAAAAATCGTTGCCAGATAGTTTTTCTGCATTCTGTAATCAACCATAATGTTCGGATATTTTTTGAGCGACTGTACACGAGCTTCTTAATGAGTCCCCAGAGGAAGAAAACGATACATGTTAAATTGGGAGACCTTGGTGGCGACGGATCCACCCCGTCCTATCCATCGCCCCCAAAAAGTGGCGTTCAGATAATCCCGCACATAATTGCTGAAGTGTGCTGGCGCCCCCGTCGTGTTGAAACCACATTCATCTGCGAATATCCACAGGAACATCTTCCAGCAGTCCTGGCAATGTTTTTTCAAGGGAGGCAGCAGGTATGGCCCAATCAAAATGTCATGGATGATACCCCCCCAAACATTGACAGCGAACCGTTGTTGATGACCATGAGCCTTTGTGGCATGCGGATTTTGGTGTGCCCAAACGTGAGAATTTTGCACACTAAACACACCCTCACGTGTGAACGAGGCCTCATCTGATAAGAGCACATGAGCCGGAAATCAGGCTGCACCGCAGTCTGCTGCAGAAACGAGAGCACAAATTCTACACGAAGAGTGTAATCCTGAGGCTGCAATGCCTGGAATCTCTGACGATAAAACGGATGCAACTGTTGCTCGTGCCACTCTCCACACGAAGGGGTGGTTCACACCGAGGTTACATGCAACAGCTCGCGTGCTTTTGTCTGGATTATCATCAATCACTCGTAGTATATCTTCTCCCATGTCAGGAGTGTGCATGGTTCTCTCCAGACCAGCGTGTTGCATGTTTGCATAGAATGTTCCAGTTTCTTGCAGCGAAAACATTTCCGGTGCAAACGCACAAATGTTTGGTGGTTTGGCACATGTCTGTTTGGGAAGCACTGTTGATACAACCTCACAGCAGTTCTTGTTTCCATTGGCAGTCCCATACGCCAGATGCATGTCAGCCATCTCAGCAGACGTGAAACACTCCATGTTACACATAATGTGAATGATTTACAGATGCTGACGGCAAACACAAGTCCGTTTTCCGTCCCATTTCGCCCCTCTAGCAAATTGCAGTGCCGCCAAACAGCGCCCTCTAGCACCTTAGGGTCAGGTCAGCGGACATCCATTCAGTGAAGAAAAAGGTTTATTTTGGTATTCCCTATCTCTCATTGAAATTTATAGAGAGTTTTGAAACACCCTGCATGTATAACTCATCAACTGGGATTAATTCATGTTAGTTTCAGTAGCTTGTTAAATCTTTTACACTTATATTGTATCTTGTATCTGATAATCTGTTTTAATTGTTTCGTACAGTTTATCTGAATATATAATTATAATAGTGCTCGAAGCATGTCTCATTCGTTTCACAGTTCCAATTTAAATGACGAATTTTCATTCGATATTAAACAGATTTTAAAATGATTTTAGAAAAACTGATATACAAGTGTCCAAGTGAAAAAATCTTTGAAAATTCGACCTTTAAATGAAAACCTCCTCAAGCAGCTGCTTGCCACAGAGGTCTGACAAGAGCCTGTCATTTTATATGCCATAGTAGAAGCAAGGAGTGTCTAAGGGAGAAGAGAGCTTGCTTCCATAGGCTTAATGTAAACTTTTCGATTGCAGCGCCCTCTAAACATGGCAAATTTGTGCATTGCAGTGAAGCCACCATGCCAGGGCGAGGAGCCAGTTCCTTGCGTAATTTTTCCACTGCCCAGCAAGGTTTTCAATGGATTTACACCACGTGTCTAATTTTACATACAATTTGACTCCGTTCAAAATGTTCATTTCTGCTCATTCAGTTTGTTTTTCTTTTCGTTTAGAGAGAAAATAACAATAATTAGTTAAAATTATTTTCCTTAATAAAATCCCATTTTGTAAAACAGGTAGTAGCTATTCTCAACAAAAAAATATTTATATTTTGAACACTCTACAATATTTAATATTCACCTATCCCTCGATTTACACGATACTCAGTTCACACAATTTTGGCTTTGCACGGTCAAAAAATGCAACCAGTTTCGATTTACACGGTACAGTCGCTCAAAAAAGTATCCGAACGCTCTGTAAATGGTAGCTAGGTAGTCACTGGAAGGAGAGCTATGCACCAATCCCCTGTGATGATGCATAGAACCGGCCAGGCCTAGCACCTAATGTCCAACCCCGCCTTCTCGTGGTGCGGACCGTTAGTAACTTTCAAAAGAGATACTCTCTTGTGGAAGTGAACGGAAGGGGAGGGCTGCCAGATTAGTGTGGCCTACTGATCTGGACAACTATGGCTACTTTTCTTTTTTTTCTACCCTGCTGAGGAGTGGTCAACCACACAGGGTCCTGGTACTGACCATATAAACCTACTGGACTGGACAGATATATGGCTCTGAGCTTGATTATGGATCCTGATTTTGCTGCACTGGTGGGCTTCTGTGGAGGGAAAATCTTCCGCTGTGTTTTCTTTTTGTTTGTGGGTTGACAGCCCCAAGTGAATAGATTCACAGGATATGTTTATCAGCTGGTGGATAATCCTGAGCAGAAGTCATCGCAGGCACCTGAACTCTTTGCTTCTATTGGCATCGTCAAATTCTACATTGGAGGAAGTCTTCCAGTGTAGATGGCTTCAGCCTTTAGTAGTGGGGGAACGGGTCTTTGCCCCATGTCTGCGATTAGGGGGCTGTTTGATATTGTCGGCATTCCCTCTCTCAATAAACATAGTTTCTTTAAACATCCCACTAACCATTTTCTCTCCATAGGTAGTTGGAATGTGAGGACTCTGCACAGAGCTTTTTCTCTTGATGTCCTCACACAAGAATTCCACCGTTATAATTTAGATATTCTCGGCTTGCAAGAGACCAGATGGACAGATAAAGGTCAGATTCTTAAAAATAATCTTAAATTTCTCTTTTCAGGGAGGGACGACAAAAAGCATCACCAAGGCGTGGGTCTGCTTCTCAGCAGACACGCTAGTGATGCTCTTCTAGGATATGAGTGCATTAATGAAAGGTTTCTTACAGCAAAATTTCAGACAAGCGTTAAAGACTTGAATGTTATCTGCTGTTATGCCCCCACTGAGGATGCCGATGAGGATGAGAAGGATAGGTTTTATGAACAACTTCAGGATATTTTGAATTCTGTCAAGAAAGGAGATATTACCCTTGTTCTTGGTGACTTCAATGCCAAAGTTGGTACTGACTCTGACCTTTGGGGAGGAGTAATAGGCCCTTTTGGTATTGGTAGCTGCAATAGCAATGGGCAACGTCTCCTACAGGTAAGTAAACTCAATGGATTCAGAATAACTAACACTTATTACAAACACCGCGACATACATAAGTACACATGGGTTTCACCTGATGGGCTGCATAAGAATATGATTGATTACATATTAATTAACAGCAAATGGACTAGTTCTGTTAGGAATACCAGGGCATATAGGGGAGCTGAAATTGGATCTGACCATTACCTTGTTAAAAGTGTGTTGCAACTTAAACTTAAAAAGTGTTGTGCTAGGGTTAAAAAATTTACTTTTAATACTGAAGCTCTGAAAGATCCAGTTATAGCCAAAGCTTACCATGATAGGTTACTTAGTCATTATGACAGTCATGGTTTGCTTACTACTGAAGTTGAGGAAGAATGGGATCATTTTAAACAGGCTTTTTTGGACACTAACAGTACTCTTTTAGGAAAAAAGGAGCAGAAGAGGCAGAATTATCTGAGTGATGAGGCACTTGAGCTTATTTCGGAAAGAAAGAACTGCAGGAATGCCCTTAATCAATACCCTACTAGTCCTAATAGAAAGCATTACAGAGACCTTAATAAACTTGTAAAGGATCAGTTAGCTGCTGATAAAAATTTTTGGCTTGATGGTTTGGCTGACAAAGCCGAGGAAGCAGTTAGACAGCACAACAGCAGAGAGCTGTACCAGATAGTTAATGTTTTGTGTGGTAGAAAACGGACAGGCATACAACGATTGAAGGATAAACAAGGTAAGGTTATAGAAGGGGAGGATTCTGTCATGGTTAGGTGGGCTGAGCATTTCAGTGATGTTCTAAACAATGTAGTTAGTTCTACTCCCATTGTTTGCAATGATGATAGATGCATTGGTGGCTTTAATGTTGGCCCTATCACACAATCTGAAGTTAGTTTGGCTGTTTCTAAACTTAAACTTCATAAATCCCCAGGGGTAGATGAAATTACTACGGAAATGCTTAGAGCTGGGAATGTTTCGGTTACCACTTGGATGACTGAAATTCTGAATCTCTTTTATGATAAAGGCATGGTTCCTAAGGATTTTACCAGAGCTATTGTTATCCCTATTTTCAAAAAAGGTGATCGCAGTTCTTGTGATAACTATAGGGGTATCAGCCTACTCTCTGTTCCAGGTAAAGTTCTTTCCATGATTGTTCTTAATAGAATTAAGAATCTGGTTGACAGGCAATTGCGTGATGAGCAATGTGGATTCAGAAGTGGTAGGGGATGTGTAGATCAGATATTTTCACTTAGGCAGATTCTTGAGAAATGTTTAGAGTTTCAGAAACCTTTGGTTGCTAGCTTTGTTGATTTCAAAAAGGCTTTCGACTCTGTTGATCGTCATAATTTGTGGTTGATTGTGAGATCATATGGTATACCAGACAAGTTAGTTAACATTATGAAAGCTCTCTATAATAACACTGAGTCGTGTGTGAGAGTTGGTAAGGCTTGTAGCAATTGGTTTAGCATTACTTCTGGTGTTCGACAAGGGTGCATTTTGTCTCCTTTTCTCTTTAGCTTGGTTATTGATTATGTTATGCGAAATTCACTTCAAGGGAAAGATTTTGGCCTTAAATGGGCTGGAGATAGGAAAATTTCTGATTTAGATTATGCTGATGATTTAGCCCTTCTGGCAAATGATGTTGATGAGATGAACTCTTTCATTCGAGCCGTTGATGAGACTGGTAGTAGAGTAGGTTTGGTTATAAACAGAGAGAAAACTAAAGTGATGAAAATTGGTCAGGCAGGCTGTGATTCAGTTAATCTGAATGGTTGCAGTCTTGAGCAGGTGTCACAGTTTAATTATCTTGGGAGCTATGTAACAGATAATGGTGATGTGCGGCATGAGATTAACAGACGAATAGGGATTGCTGCTGGGACTTTTAAGAATATATGGAGAGTGTGGAGAAATAGGCGTATACACCTAAAGACTAAAATTAGACTGTATAATAGTTTGGTTCTTTCTAGGGTTAGTTATGGTAGTGAAACTTGGACACTTTGTAAACAAGATAACAGGAAACTAGATGCTTTTGATTCCAGATGCTTACGCAGTATCTTGGGCATTAGGTGGTTCAACTTTGTAACTAATGATGAGATTAGGAAAAGGAGTTTGCAACCTCCTTTAAGCAGCATATTGTGCAGAGAGAGACTCCGTTGGTTTGGCCATGTTGCCCGTATGAATAATTATAGATTGGCGAATAGGGTTATGAACAGTGTGCCTAAAGGCCTCAGAAAGAAGGGGAGACCTAGGATGCGGTGGGCAGACAATGTCAAACAGGACCTTGTTAGAATTGGTGTGCAGTGGCCAGATGCAGTAGATGTAGCTCAGGATAGACTTGCTTGGAGAACTAAATTGCACGGTCTGGTTGGACCTCCGTAGCCCATGGCTGCTTGAGGATGATGATGATGATGATGATGGTTGATTACAGAATTCAGAAAAAAAAAATATCTGTCAACGATTTTTTTAATTAGTGATTTGTCAACCTTCGTGTACTGTACGACGGTTGCCAGATCCCTAATTTCTAA
This sequence comes from Ryuthela nishihirai, assembly GCA_038380435.1. Taxonomy (NCBI): domain Eukaryota; kingdom Metazoa; phylum Arthropoda; class Arachnida; order Araneae; family Heptathelidae; genus Ryuthela; species Ryuthela nishihirai. Next base: position 48,672,222 of record JAWZYU010000023.1, on the reverse strand, counting down.
AAAAATCGTTACCAGATATTTTTTCTGAATTCTATAATCAACCATAGCGTTCGGATACTTTTTTGAGCGACTGTACTGACTGAGACGTACACAGAAAGGATATCTCAGTCAGTACCGTGTAAATCGAAACTGGTTGCATTTTTTGACCGTGCAAAGCCAAAATTGTGTGAACTGAGTACCGTGTAAATCGAGGGATAGGTGTATTATAATAAATTGAAATTTATGGCTTAATGTGAGACAACATGTTTTGTTTAATTATATTTTATAAAATTTTAGGTATTTTCAATAAAAGTCAAATCGAGTTTCTTACTTATATAAACTGTCAATAGATGGCAGCAGGCACTTCTCGTATCAACCATAAATAAAATTTACTATTAGAACAGAGTGCAGACACTTATATACATCGAAATTCTCCAGAGAACACAAAACTGCAACATACATTGACTTATGTATTTGCAAGATGATTAAATGTATTAATTTAGATACTAATTTTAAAAATTCTGCAAAATTGCTCAAAATAAACTTATTACGGCATCTTAAGCTATCGTAACATGAACTCCTGAATCGATAAAACACTCATTGAATAACTTTAGGGTCAGCTGCAACTGTACGCAAATAGCCATGGATGTTAGACACGTTGAATCACTAAATCACAATAAATATATAAAGAGTAAGACAAACCATAGTTACAATGGGCTAAAATTATTACATTGCGCATGCGCAAATAACCCCTTAGAGTTGTTTTTCTGCGTGCACACCAATTTGCCACGTTCAGCTTCGGCAAAATTCCGCAGAGCGGCGCCACTTACGCTTGTGCGAAGCTGGCCTTTTTAGACCTTCTTTGGCAGAAGGTCTAAGAGGATGGCAGGACCTCAGCAGGAAAACTACACATTACAGCCATTCCTTAACCCGGGGCTCGAACCCAGGTCCCTTAGAGTAGCCAAATGCACTAACCACTCGCCCATGGGACGGCTTTTATATTTGTTAAAAAATATTCAATTTCTACATGCGTAGAAACTGGAACATGACATTATATTTATTCCGTGATTATGTCCATACGATTAAATCGGATCGTTAGTTCTTTTAAATATTATTTTTATATTTAAACAGGTAGTAGTAGTTATCATGAAAAAAATGTTTATACCTATTGCGATAAATAAAAGTGTGATGTACTGTTCGTTTTATTTTCGATAAATTCTCAGGTAGATGTGTCTGAAGTGTAGTTAGATGTATAAAGGATTTAGTTTGTCTAAGTTTATTTATTGCAATAGACTCCATGAAGACAGATTTTAGGATAAATATGTCAAATAAATTTCTAAATCAATTCTTTGATGCTGAGATTTTCTGTTTTATTTAATAAGTAACTGAAGCAGGATATTATGTTATATTGATGTGATATAACACAGTCTTAAGACGATGTGTATCTATAACACGGTATAAAGTATATTAAATGTATAACGATATGTTTCTATAACACAGTCTGAAGTTTATTAAATGTATTAAGTAACAAATGTCAATTAATATGTGTATATATTAGTAGGCCTGTAAATAGTATCTAGGTAGTCACTGGAAGGAGAGCTTATGCACCAATCGCCTTGGCCCAATGGGAGGAAATGCGAAACCGTAGCAACGATGTGAAGAACAGCCTGGATCATCACCGCTGGTCCATTGTTAATTTTCACCTGCGGCACGCCATCGCTGAACAGAGAGACCTTCTACTAGCGTTTCTTTTGACTCCCCCGGCAGGGGATCAAGGGCATTTGATGCAGCTATTGATGGACATTGTAATGCACGATCTAATTCAAGCCTTGCTACCCGGGACTAGGCTTATAGAGTCCGAGGATAAAGAACATTGTTTGAATACTTGTTTGAACGATGCAGTGCGCTCATTGGATATTGACGCTGTTGCTAATGCATTTGTTGACACGTCGTGGTCTCGAGACCTCCTCTGTTATGTGGATGCCGCTTTTCTTTGCTCTCTGTCCTTTGGTGACGTGTTAAAGAGAGCGAAAGACAATTGTATACTAGCGACAATTGGTTTTGTAAATAAAAGTCCGATATTACCTAACAATTACTGTGTTGTGTACTCATTTAAGTTATGAATCGTATGAAGACAGCATCAGCAACAGCTGTGATTTGTAGGGTCACGTTATCTCCAGATTATTTAGCCACACATTGCGGAGATTCTAGGCATTTGGGAGGAAACGTTTGGTTGAGCGTGTGTAATAAAACAGTGGATATCAGATTATTTTTACGTAAACAACCGACGGTGAAAGGAATTAACTTATCTTTTTCTCAGTGGAAGAAACTCGTCACTCTGAACGAGTGGGTCGAAAAAATGTTGTGGGCTGCGAGTTACCGATTCTGTCTGGTGGAGGTGGGAACAAAAGCGATGTACTATGACCATCCGGTCATTTACACATCGAGAGAGTTGTGTGAAGAGACTGCAGATCGTACATCTATAGACATACCTGACTCCCTTCCTATCGAGGTCTGGATTAAAGAGGGAAAGCTACTGCTGGTCGATGAACGACGCGTTGGAAAAACCTTATTACGATCCCAAGAATCCTGGCAGCTATGGAGGGGTGACTCGATTATCCCAGAGTACTGGACAGGATCCAAAGACAGTCAGAGAATGGTTAGCGGGTCAAGAGACGCACACTCTCCACAGACCGGTATTAGATTTATCCGTAAGTGGAGTTACTACCTCACGTGTAGGAAAATAAGAGCATCCTTTATAATTGGACGTATGGCCAAGGTCATAATTGGCACATTTTGGCGGACTCTCTTCCTTCTTACGAAGACAGTCCTTCGTCATGATTTCCAGCGCATTTGACGCAGCGTGGCAGATTAGAACAGCCACTCTGCGAGTGGCCATATCGTTGGCATTTATGGCACTGTGTTGGTGTTTTCTTCGACCTGTAACTCTCCACATATATTTTCAGGTGAAAGAGGTCTGTGACATTGTATATCTTTTTATTCGCATCATCCTTAGGCAATTCTGCCAAGAATACAGGGATCGGAGATTTGTCTTTTCCCCCGTGTCATCTGTGAGAGTTTAATAATTGTAAAGTCAAAGTCCACCAAGGCGACTCTGACATCATCAGTGGTAATGTCATTGGGTAGATTTTTGATTACCACTCTGAGGTTGTTTTCCTCTTTTAATTTCTATGTATGAAATTGTTGCTTTGAAGCTTCAAAAAATCTGACGAAGGACCTCTAATCATTAAAGCATTTGGTTTGTAATCTGACCGTTTCTCCAGAGGTCTTTGCAGTGAAAGCTTCCACAGCAATTTTAGTTGATTCTTTGTAAGTGTTCAGCCAGTTCTTAGGAGAACGTAAAATGATGGGAGGTATTTTCCCATTATTATTGCTATTCCCTTTAGGAATAGGGGTAGAGTCAGAATCCTCCATTTCAGAAACTGGAGGGTCCAAGTATTCCTCCTCTAAGACCGAAAATCTGGTCTTAGAGGCATAGGCAGAGTCAGTGATGAGAGACAAGGCTCTCTTGTGTCCTTTCTTTAAGTTTTTGCCAACACCCTTCCTTTTAGGTTTTTTGGCAGCATCAGAAATATCTTGAAATAAATCCATGCCATGTTTTGGGGCAGGATCCAATTCCTGAACAACTTTCAAAACAATTGTTTGACTAGAGCAAAGTCCAGAGCAAACATGTTCGTTAATATCTTTCTCAAGATAAAACCTTCCCAATATTGCATCATTGAATTTGACGCGATCATCAGGCAAAAGGCTGTGTGATTCCTTCATAGAAGGTAAATTTGCCAAAATTGAGTTTAAATCAAAATAGGAGTTTATTTTTCTGCGATAAAAATGTGCAAATTTGGCGTTATAAGTAAGTTGTGAACTATCCGTAGAGACTTGAGCTTCAGAAGTCTCTGAGAGGTCCGGACTAACGTCATTGACAGAGTAGCTCTCTGTCAGGACCGGGATAGAAATTTCATGAATGTCAGATTTTGACGTTACAAATGCTTAAAAGTTTGAACAATTTAAAAAAAAACAGTTGAAAACAAATAAATAAGTATGTATAAGATAAAAATGAAAGAAATACAACAAATTTACATAAAAATTAATGCAAACTATTCTGAAATTTCAAATATAAAAGTGACAGTGGAAACTGTAAAAGTTGACAGTTGTAACTGTAAGAACCGGCTCAGACCGGATTTGAAAAGGACATAATTACTGTAAAATAACAGTAATCTGTACAAAAACAATATTAAAACTCAAAAATGAGTATAAAATATCAGAATAAAAGTAAAATTACAAATCTAATGAAAGAAAAAATAAAAAAAATCTACTTTTCCAGTAGCGACTAAAATCGAATAAAATACGAAAAACTTAGAGCTAGAATACCTCAACGGAGGAATTTTAAAGTCGAAATGCTTACTTGTAAAGTATCTTTCCAAGCAAATAACGGCCAATCGATGAGTCGGCTATCAGCACGCACTCTTCCAACGCCAATAACGGCCAACTTAAAGTCGGCTGTTGGCGCGTACTTTTCCTATGCTGATAGCGGCCAACTTACGTCGGCTATTGACTTGTACTTATACTTATCTAATGTAGATTAGTATGTCGAAAGCCGGAGACTTTATTAACACATCATTGTAGAAAATAAACCTGTAAAAACGTTACCTGTAAAAACGTTAACTAAGAAACTACAAGTTTAAGTAAAAGATTAGGCTAAACTAGCTCCCCTTCCTGCCAAAGGCTCCACTAGGATTTTCACCCAGTCTTGCCCAAGGCTAATAGGAAATTTAAGTAAATAGTTAGCTAATCATTAGTACTTGAAGTAATCCAGGAGCGATGCGAAAACACGTCATGACCTTCGAAGTCAGAGATCGAAATCCAAATCATCCCTTACTACGGCGAAAAAGTAGTAAATTTACTTGAGGTAAGAAAATAAATTTTTGAGGTGGTGGCAAATATAAGTTTACTTGGGTGGCAAAAAGTAAACTAACTTGTAGGTGGCAAAAGAAGTTCTCGGAGTGACGAAACGAAATTAATCTGTAGACATCGAGAAACAACGTTACTTCGAGTGGCGAAAAGTAAATTAACTTGTAAGCGGCAAAAAGTAAATTAACTTGTAAGCGGTTGGGTTGGGTTGTTTTACCTCTGAGCGGCACTTTTGTGCACACCATGGGCTAAATGGCCAGGTCACATGGACCCTGAAAGCTCAGAGAAGGTTGGGGGAGAGGACCCACTGGAACAGCTGTTGGGAGACAGATGGTAGCCTCCCGTCAAGGCCATCCAGCGTGTTCTTTAACGTGCACAGGGTATGGCTCTCCCGCACACGGGACCACGCCTTAACGTCCCATCCGACGGACGGCGGCCTTTTCAAGCCCATCGGTGTCCCCTACTGACCGTGGGCAGAGCGGGGCTTATAAGCGGCAAAAAGAAAATTAACTTGCAAGCGGCAAAAAGTACATTAACTTGTAAGCGGCAAAAAGTACATTATCTTGTAAGCGGCAAAAGAAAATTTACTTGTAAGCGGCAAAAAGTGAATTATCTTGTAAGCGGCAAAAAGTAAATTATCTTGTAAGCGGCAAAAAGTAAATTATCTTGTAAGCGGCAAAAAATATTCTTGCAGTTTCAAAAAATAACTTATAGGCAGCAAAAAAGTAAATTAATTTGTAGGTGTTAAAATGGTTCTTGGAGCTTCAAAAATTAACTTATAGGCGGTAAAAAAGTTGTTGGAGTGGCAAAAAGTAAATTAATTTGTAGACAGCAAAAAAAGTTTCTTCAAGTGGCAAAAAGTAAATTAGGGCGACAAAAAAGTTCTTGGAGTAGCAAAAAGTAATTTATCTTTAGGCGGCAAATATTATTTGGTTATTATTATTTACTTAAGTTACAAAACGTTAACTTCAGGCGGCAATAAACTTAATTAACTTCAAAGTGGCAAAAACAAAATTACTTGGAGGACAAAAAAATTAATTAAGTTTAAGGTGATAAAGATAATGTTACTTGGAGCAGCAAAAATTAATTAATTTAGGACGACAAAAATAAAGTTACTTCGAGAGGCAAAAAAAGTTAACTTTAGGGGGGCAAAATGTCTTTGACCGGCACTGCCTGTAGATCCCAGTACTCTTAATATAATCTTAAGTATCCCTTGGGTGAATTCAAACCTAACGTAACAAGTTCCCATACTTCTTGATAATATTCAACAACTAAGAAAAGCAAGAACTTCTAGATCCCATGCTTCTTGATAATATTCGACAACTAAGAAAAGCAAGAACTTCTAGATCCCATGCTTCTTGATAATATTCGACAACTAAGAAAAAACAAGAACTTCTAGAACCCATGCTTCCTGACAATATTAGACAACTAAGAAAAGCAAGAACTTCTAGATCCCATGCTTCTTGACAATATTCGAGAACTGAGAAAAGCAAGAACTTCTAGATCCCATGCTTCTTGACAATATTCGAGAACTAAGAAAAGCAAGAACTTCTAGATCCCATGCTTCTTGACAATATTCGACAACTAAGAAAGCAAGAACTTCTAGGTGCAAGAAGCGAACAACTTCACGTGATAATCAAAGAAAATGAAAAATCCTTTACCTGATTTTTCTTGACTTGTTGGATGAGGAAAGTTTCCATGTTCGCTTTGGCCAAATACGCGTCTCTCAAATGACCGTGACCCGGTTCTGTCTGGTATTTACTCTGAAGGAGATCTTTTGTGGCTCGTGTCACGTGAACACAACTGTTGGAAGGAGAGATTGAAAGTGGAAAGAGTTCAACATTAGTATAAGCAAACAACACAAAGAAAGCAGAAGTCTAATTTAATTTGGAGGTATGTGTACAGTCGGTCAAAAAAGTATCCGAACACAAAACGTTGCCAGATATTTTTTCTGAATTCTGTAATCAACCATAGTGTTCGGATATTTTTTTGAGCGACTGTAGCTGAACCTACCCCCGAACTAAAACATTTAGAAAATTAGTTCGTTTTGCAAAAAGAAAATCTTTGAAAATTGACGGAAATTAAAACAATTATTACGCGAACTGTTAAAAATATTCTTATACGCTTTAGTAAAGTTTAATATTACGCTGCGTTTGCACTTGTTCTTATGAACTTTTCAGAGAAATTCACTTGTTTCCATAAATGAAGGAACTGCCCTATGTTAAGTCAATGGGAAGCTAACATCGGAGCTCTATAACTTCTAAAATAAGATTTTTTCTTTTGAAAAGTGTGATTGCAGATAAAGATCTCAATCAAATAAATCAATATCTCGATTTTCAACAATATTCGTTCAGTATTTAATAAGTTATGGAAGTTTGAATATTTAATAACAGCAATGCCAGTCTTAAGAAACATACAAAACTGAAAGTGAAAGAATTCTTGACACAAAGTTCTAAAGTACCAACTTATTTTATTAAACACTTTGATCCAATACTTATTTTACTAAGTTTTAATTAACTTCTGGAGACAATTTTTGTGGCTGGCATTGCTATTGTTAAATATTTAAACTTCCATAACTCATTAAATACTGAACGAATATTGTTGAAAATAGAGATATTGATTTATTTGATTGAGACCTTTATTCGCAATTACATTTCTCGAAACAAAAAAACTTATTTTAGAAGTTATAGAGCCTTGACTTAGCTTCCCATTGACTTAACACAGGATTGTTCCTTCATTTATGGACACCATTTTATAAACTTCAATTTATATTTATTTCCAAACCAATGTATTTCCCACAAGTTACTACGTAGAAGCTGAATCTAATTCTGTAATTTTTTCTTCACTTGTACCTTGAAGGTACCAGTTCTCGAATGAAAATGTTCAATCCCAGAAAGTAAAATCTAACGGGTCATTTATTTTATTAATATATGTCTATTAAAAGAACAGCGGTAGTTAATTAAGTCTTTTATCAATTGATTATTGTGTGCACAAAGTGACGCTCAGAGGTAAAACAACTAACCAAATATTGTGGCCTTATGTGAGTAATCGTGTTCTAATTTATTTCAGTTAAAATGGTTTGTTTGGCGTAGAAAAAAAAATCAAGTTTACTTTTGATTCGAAATAAAAAAAAGTCTCTCTAATACACAAATGTGCGAATGTTAATATCCCCCTCAAGCAGCTGCTTGTCATAGAGGTCTGGCAGGATTGGATTGGATTGTTTTACCTCTGAGCGGCACTTTTTTGCACACCATGGGCTAAATGGCCAGGTCACATGGACCCCGAAGGCTCAGAGAAGGTTGGGGGAGGGGACCCACTGGAACAGCTGTTGGGAGACAGATGGTAGCCTCCCGTCAAGGCCATCCAGCGTGTTCTTTAACGTGCAGAGGGTATGGCTCTCCCGCACACGGGGCCACGGCTTAACGTCCCATCAGACGAGAGGTCTGGCAGGAGCCTGTCAGTTTAATACGCTATAGTAGAAGGTCTGTGAGGAAATCGAGACCCTAGCAGAGAGAAAACACCGGGGCTGAAACCAAGGTCCGTTTGATCAGTAGTCAAGAGAGTTACACTATAATACTAAAAGCTTTAGGCTACTTCCATGTTATTTGAATGTTCAAGTCTTCCAAGTATGAAAAGAAGCTTTTAACTGAAAGATGAAGCTAGAGATAAATGGAAGATCTCGCTTTTAAATCTCGATATATTTTCAACTAATCTTTTAAAAAAAGTTTTCAAGGCTGAAACAATTACTAGAAGCTGCTGCCCTAAATTCTTGTTTCCCTTTTCAAAAATTGACGAAAAACGAAAGCATAATTGCACAGAATTACTAAACTTATGGTTCTTTTAGCAAACCACGTGTTGCTTCAGTTAAAAATACTAAACCTCAAGGGCCGGAGGTGGCTCAGTCGGTAGGGCGCCAGACTCGTAATCTGTAGTTCCCAGGTTCGAGTCCCAGCTGGGTCAGCGTTGAGATTTATCTCCGCAAAATTCCCCGCCCTGCCCACGGTTAGTAGGGGACACCGATGGGCTTGGAAAGACCGCCGTCCGTCGGATGAGACGTTAAGCCGTGGCCCCGTGTGCGGGAGAGCTCTACCCTGTGCACATTAAAGAACACGCTGGATGGCCTTGACGGGAGGCTACCATCTGTCTCCCAACAGCTGTTCAAGTGGATCCCCTTCCCCAACCTTCTCTGAGTCTTCGGGGTCCATGTGACCTGGCCATTTAGCCCATGGTGTGCAAAAAAGTGCCGCTCAGAGGTAAAACAACCCAACCCAACCCAGCTAGGTCAGCGTTGAGATTTATCTCCGCAAAATTCCCCGCCCTGCCCACGGTTAGTAAGGGACACCGATGGGCTTGGAAAGACCGCCGTCCGTCGGATGGGACGTTAAGACGTGGCCCCGTGTGCGGGAGAGCTCTACCCTGTGCACGTTAAAGAACACGCTGGATGGCCTTGACGGGAGGCTACCATCTGTCTTCCAACAGCTGTTCCAGTGGATCCCCTTCTCCAACCTTCTCTGAGTCTTCGGGGTCCATGTGACCTGGCCGTTTAGCCCATGGTGTGCAAAAAAGTGCCGCTCAGAGGTAAAACAACCCAACACACAACTAAACCTCAGCTGCAAGAGCGAAGTGTAAAATCATTTATTATACACTGGGTTCCATAAATTACGGAAAAGCCCTATCTCATGGTAATGGCAAGCTAACATTGAAGCTCTGTAACTTCTAAAATAAGTTTTTTTTTGTTTTGAAAAATGTGATTGCAGATACAGATCTCAATCAAGTAAATCAATATCTCGATTTTCAACAATATTCGTTCAGTATTTAATGAGTTATGGAAGTTTGAATATTTAACAACAGCAATGCCAGTCTTTAAGAAACTTATACAAAACTGAATAGTGAAAGAATTCTTTACACAAAAATTCTAAAATACAAACTTATTTTATTAAACACTTTGATACAATACTTATTACTAAGTTTTAATTAACTTCTGAAGTCAATTTTTGTGACTGCATTGTTATTGTTAGCGTGTTCTTTAACGTGCACAGGGTATGTCTCTCCCTCATACTGAGCCACGCCTTAAAGTCCCATCCGACGAACGGCAACCTTTCCATGCATATGGGTATCTCCTACTGACTGAGGCAGTTTTTCAGAGTTGGGTTGGGTTGTTTTACCTATGAGCGGCACTTTTTTGCACACCATGGGCTAAATGGCCAGGTCACATGGACCCCGAAGGCTCAGAGAAAGTTGGGGGAGGGGACCCACTGGAACAGCTGTTGAGAGACAGATGGTAGCGTCCCGTCAAGGCCATCCAGCGTGTTCTTTAACGTGCACAGGGTATGGCTCTCCGCACACGGAGCCACGGCTTAACGTCCCATCCGACGGACGGCGGCCTTTCCAAGCCCATCAGTGTCCCCTACTGACCGTGGGCAGGGCGGGGAATTTTTGCGGAGATAAATCTCAACGCTGACCTAGCTGGGACTCGAACCTGGGAACTGTAAATTACGAGCCTGGCGCGCTACCGACTGAGCCCCCCCCCCCTCCAGTTTTTCAGAGAGCAGTTTTGAAGAGGCAGTTTTGCAGAGAAAAAACTCAACGCTGACCCAGGAAGGACTCGAACCTGGGAACTGCAGATTACGGGTCTGGCGCATTACCGACTAAGCCATCCCTGCCCCTGGGGTCCTTACGACCGTTTGTGCCCATTGTGTGATTTTGACACTGTACCCATTGTGTGCAAAAAAGTGTCGCTCTTAGGTAAAACAACCCAATGGGATTAGTAGCATTTTCATGGAGAAGTGACATAGCCTCCTTTCCCTCCAGATCCAGTCCTACTCAAAGGTTGGGCGGGGGTGGCTCAGTCGGTAGCGCGCCAGGCTCGTAATCTGTAGTTCCCAGGTTCGAGTCCCAGCTGGGTCAGCGTTGAGATTTATCTCCTCAAAATTCCCCGCCCTGCCCACGGTTAGTAGGGGACACCGATGGGCTTGGAAAGGCCGCCGTCCGTCGGATGGGACGTTAAGCCGTGGCTCCGTGTGCGGGAGAGACATACCCTGTGCACCTTAAAGAACACGCTGGATGGCCTTGACGGGAGGCTACCATCTGTCTCCCAACAGCTGTTCCAGTGGGTCCCCTCCCCCAACCTTCTCTCAGCCTTCGGGGTCCATGTGACCTGGTCATTTAGCCCATGGTGTGGAAAAAAGTGCCGCTCAGAGATAAAACAACCCAACTCAAAGGTAATAATTTTTCTTCTAGTTTCCCTTAGTCAGAGGAACATAATAGAACGTTGAAAAAACCCGGATGATTTTTTGTAACAGACGGAGACAAAGCTCGAATGTAAATTTATATATTTTCAAAGGGCACCGCTGATCTCCGTTAAGAATGCCCAGATACCCACGCAACAAAATTGCCGTATCTGGTTTCCATTTCGTTTTCTCCGAAGAGATTATGTACACAGATAATGATCATAGAGCATGACTTGTGATTTTTGGCGTTTCTCAAATGTTTAGAGAAAGGAGTCATCTTTACAATGGGTTCGTAAATCCCGAGATCGTCTCGACACAGAATCCTGTTCAACTTAATAACGAAATTTACAACTCGCTATTTTTGCAGAAGTTTACAAGGCAATGGGAAGATTAAGTACAAAAAAAATGATTATTGTGAAAGCAAAAGGATTAACTCTTTCTGTTTAGAATGACCATGGATAACGAATAAGGTATAAACCATCCTCTGGTGGCTGAAGGGTCATTTAATGTCACTACAAAATACTACCAATTGTGGCAAGAGAGACTGGAAGGGAGATTCTTTCCATGATTGCATGTTTGGCTCTAGCTCTTCAAATTTGATGAGTTGTTGTTGGGTTGTGTTACCTCTGAGCGGCACTTTTTTGCACACCATGGGCTAACTGGACAGGTCACATGGACCCCGAAGGCTCAGAGAAGGTTGGGGGAGGGAACCCACTGGAACAGTTGTTGGGAGACAGATGGTAGCCTCCGGTCAAGGCCATCCAACGTGTTCTTTAACGTGCACAGGGTATGGCTCTCCCGCACACGGGGCCACGGCTTAACGTACCATCCGACGGACGGCGGCCTTTTCAAGCCCATCGGTGTCCCCTACTGACCGTGGGAAGGCGGGGAAATTTTGCGGAGATAAATCTCAACGCTGACCCAGCTGGGACTCGAACCTGGGAATACAGATTACGAGCCTGGCGCTCTACTGACTGAGCCACCCCCGCCCCGAGGATTCAACAACGTTGTTTTTGTGTAAAATTGATGTCACCTTGATACAGGAGGGTGAATTTACCTCTGATCTTCTCTGAGCCTTCGGGGTTCTTGTGACCTGGCTGTTTAGCCCATGGTGTGCAAAAAATGACACGCAGAGGTAAAACAACCAACCCTCTGAACGACACTTTTTTTGCCCACAATGAGCTAAATTTCCAGGTCACAAGGACCCCGAGGGCTCAGAGAAGGTTGGGCGAAGGAGACCAACTGGACTGATGGTAGCCTCTCATAAAGACCATCCAGCGTGTTCCTTAACGTGTACAAGGGTTGGGTTGTTTTACATCTGAGAGGCACTTTTTTGCACACATGGGCTAAATGGCCAGGTCACAAGGACCTCGAGGGCTCAGAGAAGGTTGGGCGAAGGAGACCAACTGGACTGATGGTAGCCTCTCATAAAAACCATCCAGCGTGTTCCTTAACGTGTACAAGGGTTGGGTTGTTTTACATCTGAGAGGCACTTAATGGGCTAAATGGCCAGGTCACAAGGACCCCGAGGGCTCAGAGAAGGTTGGGCGAAGGAGACCAACTGGACTGATGGTAGCCTCTCATAAAAACCATCCAGCGTGTTCCTTAACGTGTACAAGGGTTGGGTTGTTTTACATCTGAGAGGCACTTTTTTGCACACAATGGGCTAAATGGCCAGGTCACAAGGACCCCGAGGGCTCAGAGAAGGTTGGGCGAAGGAGATCAACTGGACAGATGGTAGCCTCTCATAAAGACCATCCAGCGTGTTCCTTAACATGTACAAGGGTTGAGTTATTTTACATCTGAGAGGCACTTTTTTGCACACAATGGGCTAAATGGCCAGGTCACAAGGACCCCGAGGGCTCAGAGAAGGTTGGGCGTAGGAGACCAACTGGACAGATGGTAGCCTCTCATAAAGACCATCCAGCGTGTTCCTTAACGTGTACAAGGGTTGGGTTGTTTTACATCTGAGAGGCACTTTTTTGCACACAATGGGCTAAATGGCCAGGTCACAAGGACCTCGAGGGCTCAGAGAAGGTTGGGCGAAGGAGACCAACTGGACTGATGGTAGCCTCTCATAAAAACCATCCAGCGTGTTCCTTAACGTGTACAAGGGTTGGGTTGTTTTACATCTGAGAGGCACTTTTTTGCACACAATGGGCTAAATGGCCAGGTCACAAGGACTCCAGAGCTCAGAGAAGACTGGGACTATGGAACCCATTGGAGAGCTGTTGGGAGACAGATGGTGAAGGTCATCCCGTGAAGGTCATCCAGCGTGTTCTTTAACGTGCACAAGGTATGGCTCTCCTGCACATGAGAACACGGCTTAACGTCTCACCGGACGGACGGCAGCCTTTCAAAGTCCATCGGTGTCCCCTACTGACCGTGGGCAGGGCGAGGAGTTTTGCGTAGATAAGTCTCAACACTGGCCCAGCTGCAACTCGAATTTGAGAACTGCAGATTACGAGTCTGTCGCGCTACCGACTGAGCCATTTCCGCCATTGATACACGAGGCGCGGGCAGCAAGTAATCGAAAGGACAGAAATTGAATATGCATAAAAATTTAAGCGACATAATTTTTCAAAAACTTATCAGAAAATCTAATTTTTTAAACTACCTAAAGCGAAATAATTTTTTAATTACGATTACATTCAACCCTCCACGTGCGCGAGAGTTCCGTTTTCCACAAACATCGTGCAAACGGAGAGTTAGGTTATTTTACCTCTGAGCGGCACTTTTTTGCACACCATGGGCTAAATGGCCAGGTCACATGGACCCCGAAGGCTCAGAGAAGGTTGGGGGAGGGGACCCACTGGAACAGCTGTTGGGAGACAGATGGTAGCCTCCCGTCAAGGCCATCCAGCGTGTTCTTTAACGTGCACAGAGTATGGCTCTCCCGCACACGGGGCCACGGCTTAACGTCCCATCAGACGGACGGCGGCCTTTCCAAGCCCATCGGTGTCCCCTACTGACCGTGGGCAGGGCAGGGAATATTACGGAGATAAATCTCAACGCTGACCGAGCTGGGACTCGAACCTGGGAACTACAGATTACGAGCCTGTCGCGCTAACGACTGAGCCACCCCCGCCCCCGTGCAAAAGGAGAATTTAATAGGAAATAAAGGATTAGGTTCCGGGATTGCTTGCAATTACATCTATATACTTTTTTAGTAAACTAATTATTTATGTAAATTACATAAATTAATTCAAATAAAAAGTGATGAAATTCAAAGGTTTACAAGAAATTAATTTACTACATTTTTGTAAAGGCAACAAAGAAATAAAATTTTTTTCCACATCCCAGTCTTTTTAAAATTTTTGATTTTGTTTTGACTAAAATTAAGTGTCACGTAAAAAGAAAGAAAGAAATCAGAAAAAAGGAGAAATTTTGCAATAAAATGGCACAAATGAATTCCTTGGTAATGTCGACGACGATTATTTCCATCCTACAGCGCCAATGTTTGGTACAGGTGAAAATTTCTGAAATGTAAAATATTTTCTTATTATCTCTGATTGCTTTCTTATTATTTTCATATTGTAAAATAGTGAACTTTTTTTCTTTGTAAAATTTATCGGATTTTTTAAAAAGAATTTTCAATTGTAAAGTATCGGATTGTAAAGAGTTTAATGTACAGTCGCTCAAAAAATATCCGGACACTATGGTTGATTACAGAATTCAGAAAAAATATCTGGCAACGATTTTTTTGGAAATTAGTGATCTGCCAACCTTCGTGTCACGTGACACGAAGGTTGCCAGATCACTAATTTCTGAAAAAATCGTTGCCAGATATTTTTTTCTGAATTCTGTAATCAACCATAGTGTTCGGATACTTTTTTGAGCGGCTGTAGGTGGTCATATTATTTTGATACTAGATCGTGTGGGCTCACTCACGGAAATATTGAGCGTGTGCAGTTACCGTTCACAGCAAACTGGAGCGTGTGCAGTAACTGAACACGATCCAGTTTTCTATGAACGGTAACTGGAGCGTGTACAGTTGCTGTACACGCTCCAGATATTTTTTCTGAATTCTGTAATCAACCATAGTGTTCGGATATTTTTTGAGCGACTGTACTCTTAAAACCTTTATATTTCCAAAATCCTAAAAAAAAAATCATAAACCTTTCCGGTTTTTAAATTATTTGAAAGCTAGAAATGAGCCTCTACAGAGCTTATATAAATATTGGTGTGAAATAAATAACGCCCTTGCTTTTTAATCTCATTTCCTGTGTGCCTTTCAACCATTAATCCATTAACCAGCAGATCATTTAGACAACATAGTAAACACAAATTCCATTCTTTATATTAACGGACACCACCAGGTGGACCATTACCTTAACTGAGTCTGGCTCACAAATTAAATGCACAAATTCCAGATAATCCCGTCACATTGTCGTAATTTCCTCGACCATTATTTAAATATTTACGCCACCAGCAGGCTAAAAAATGTTCACCTTAAGTGCGAAAAAGATAAAATGACCACAAAGCTCATTACTTGTCGTCACTGAATTCGTACATTGCAAGGATGCATTAGAATAGATTAGAGGACGAAGCTTGCAGGAAATAGTGGACGCTTTTGCAAAACAGTCGAAATGTAATATAGTGTGATTACTCCCACCCATTGTCTCAGGGGAGGGGGTGGCTCAGTCGGTAGCGTGCCAGGCTCGTAATCTGTAGTTCCCAGGTTCGAGTCCCAGCTGGGTCAGCGTTGAGATTTATCTCCGCAAAATTCCCCGCCCCGCCCACGGTCAGTAGGGGACACCGATGGGCTTGGAAAGGCCGCCGTCCGTCGGATGGGACGTTAAGCCATGGCCCCGTGTGCGGGAGAGACATACCCTGTGCACGTTAAAGAACACTCTGGATGGCCTTGACGGGAGGCTACCATCTGTCTCCCAACAGCTGTTCCAGTGGGTCCCCTCCCCCAACCTTCTCTGAGCCTTTGGGGTCCATGTGACCTGGCCATTTAGCCCATGGTGTGCAAAAAAGTGTCGCTCAGAGGTGCAAAAAAGTGCCGCCCAACAACCCATTGTCTCATCGAACAGTTTAACAATGCTAGAAAACGTCACACCCATTCACTGTAGGAGATTTGCTCCGACACTGTAGGAAATTTGCTCCAGAACTGGTGGAGATTTGCCCAGGGACTGATGAAATTTGCTCCAGAACTGGTGGAGATTTGCCCAGGGACTGATGAAATTTGCTGCGGAACTGTGGAGATTTCTCCCTGCACTGCTGAAAATTTGCTCCGGAACTGCTGGAGATTTGCCTCCGGCACAGATAGAGATTTGCTACGGAACTGGTGGAGATTTGCTCTGGAAGTGGTGGAAATTTGCCCTGGCATTGGTGAAAATTTGCTCCGGAATTGGTGGAGATTTACCCCGGCATAGATGGAGATTTGCTACTGAACTGGTGGAGATTTGCTCCGGCACTGGTGGAAATTTGCTCCGGAACTGGTGGAAATTTTCTCTGGAACTAGTCGAGATTTGCTCCGGAACTGGTGGAAATTTTCTCTGGAACTAGTCGAGATTTGCTCCGGAACTGGTGGAAATTTTCTCTGGAACTAGTGGAGATTTGCTCCGGAACTGGTGGAAATTTTCTGTGGAACTAGTCGAGATTTGCTCCGGAACTGGTGGAAATTTTCTCTGGAACTGGTCGAGATTTGCTCCGGAACTAGTCGAGATTTGCTCCGGAACTAGTGGACATTTTCTCTGGAACTAGTCGAGATTTGCTCCGGAACTGGTGGAAATTTTCTCTGGAACTAGTCGAGATTTGCTCCGGAACTGGTGGAAATTTTCTCTGGAACTAGTCGAGATTTGCTCCGGAACTGGTGGAAATTTTCTCTGGAACTAGTCGAGATTTGCTCCGGAACTGGTGGACATTTTCTCTGGAACTAGTCGAGATTTGCTCCGGAACTAGTGGACATTTTCTCTGGAACTAGTGGAGATTTGCTCCGGAACTGGTGGAAATTTTCTGTGGAACTAGTCGAGATTTGCTCCGGAACTGGTGGAAATTTTCTCTGGAACTGGTCGAGATTTGCTCCGGAACTAGTCGAGATTTGCTCCGGAACTAGTGGAAATTTTCTCTGGAACTAGTCGAGATTTGCTCCGGAACTGGTGGAAATTTTCTCTGGAACTAGTCGAGATTTGCTCCGGAACTGGTGGAAATTTTCTCTGGAACTAGTAGAGATTTGCTCCGGAATTGGTGGAAATTTTCTCTGGAACTAGTCGAGATTTGCTCCGGAACTAGTGGAAATTTTCTCTGGAACTAGTCGAGATTTGCTCCGGAACTGGTGGAAATTTTCTCTGGAACTAGTCGAGATTTGCTCCGGAACTAGTGGAAATTTTCTCTAGAACTAGTCGAGATTTTCTCCGGAACTGGTCGAGATTTGCCCCAGCAGTGGTGGAGATTTCTCCGGCACTGGTGAAGATTTACTTCGGCAGTGATGGAGAAATTCTGATTTACTTTTTCTATTTTTAAGTACCATCAATTTATTTTTATTAGCGTAGTATAAAATAATTTATTTATAATAATTTTATGGAAATATCTATGAATATTTAAAAAATAATAAGCTGCTAGTTTAGATTTTAAGAAATGCTGTTTAAAAAGAAACGCTATAAACCGAAGAGTTTATTCTTCTGTTGATGTACCGTCCGAAAACAGTGTAATGCAGATGGCTCTGACAGAACCACTTAAAACGATTATGGCAGAGCCTGAACAGTGAACAAGCAAAAGAATTACTTTTCAAATAAAAAATTTTTTAAGTTCTATCGGTGTAAATTCAACATATACTTATTTAATTTTGAAATTTGGTAATTAGTTTTAAAATATAAATAAATTGTAATAAATAAATTATTTTACTTTATGCTCTTTAAGAATGAATAGCTTATAGTTAAAAATTAGATAAATCATTTAAAGTTTTAGGCACATTTAATTTCCTTCTTTTAATTCAACGGCTGTTCTGACCTTGCGAAGTTGGGGTTGCTGAATCATTAGCGCACCAGGTTCGTAATCTGAATTCCCCAGGTTGGAGTCCCACCTAGGTCAGCACTGAGATTTATCTCCGAACCCCCCCCCCACCACCACCACCACCACCATCCCCTTGGTCAGAAAGGGGACACTAATGGACTTAGAAAGACAGCCGTCCATCGGATGTGAGGTTAAGCCGTTGCTTCATGTGCAGGAGAGCCGACCCTGCCCACGCTGAAGAATATACTGTTTGGGCTTGACCGGAGATTTCCATCTCTCTTCTGGGGCGGGGGTGGCTCAGTCGGTAGCGCGCCAGGCTCGTAATCTGCAGTTCCCAGGTTCGAGTCCCAGCTGGGTCAGCGTTGAGATTTATCTCCGCAAAATTCCCCTCCCTGCCCACGGTCAATAGGGGACACCGATGGGTTTGGAAAGGCCGCCGTCCGTCGGATGGGAGGTTAAGCCGTGGCCCCGTATGCGGGAGAGCCATACCCTGTGCACGTTAAAGAACACGCTGGATGGCCTTGACGAGGCTACCATCTGTCTCCCAACAGCTGTTCCAGTGGGTCCCCTCCCCTAACCTTCTCTGAGCCTTCGGGTCCATGTGACCTGGCCATTTAGCCCATGGTGTGCAAAAAAAGTGCCGCTCAGAGGTAAAACAACCCAACCCAATCCATCTCTTTTCTACGAACTGTCCAGAGGATCCTTTGCCCCAACTTTCTCTGAGCCCTTGGGTCCTTGTGGCCTGACCATTTATCCCTGTGTGTGCAGAAGAAAAGACCGGTCAGAGGTAAAACAGCTCAACTTAACCTGGTCCAATGTATCCTAGATGACCTGAACCAGAGCCGTTCAATCAATTCGGAGCCCAGGGCACCTAGGATTCTGGGGGCCCTCTTGCGACCAGAAATCAATCATAAGCAAATTAGTAAATAAATGAATTAATAAACGATATTAATAATACTGTTTTACTAAGTGAATATGGTTTTTTGAGTGTACCAGCCTTTTTTAAGACTCTTTTTTTTAGAATATAATTTTTATTCATAACAGTAAAGAATACAAATACATTTACAATTTGACCCGCAAAGCTAAATAGCATATCTGCAGGAAAATGAATAAATTATATTAAACATAGGTCATTCAGCCACAAAAATGGTGTACATCAAATAAATCCACAAAACACAACGCATAAAAATCAGCTAAATAGAAAATACCAAATAATTTTTTAACTCCATTTTAAGTCTTCTAAAAGAATCTATATTTAGTAATTCTTTTGGAATAGCATTAAATATAAGTGGTACTTGATATTCGGAGGTATGTTTCCCGTAATTATTTCGAAAATTTGGCAATTTGTAATAACCTTGGTTTTGAAGTCTTGTATTTTTATTATGTTGAATTTTTAGTTTGTAAGTTTCGTCAAAAATGTTTTTAATTATTACATTATATTTATATAAATTGCTGTAGGATAAAAAAATTTAAAAATTTTAATCTCTCGGTAGAAGTTTTATAAATTTTTTGCAAATGAGATGGAATAATATTTTCAGCTATTATAGACTGCAGTTTTTCTATTTTATTTATGTTAGTTAAGTTAGTTGTTCCATGCACAATTATTCCATAATTTAAAATAGATTCGCATATTGCTTAATAAAATAGTACACATGTTCTAAGTCCTTTAGTATTCTTTATAAGGACTGAGAAAAAAAATAATTCCTAAAGTCAATAGCTAATTCATATTCATGAATTTCGAATGGTTTCATAAATTCATTTCATTGTTACTATTTACAGAGGCTGTATAAGTTTGAAAAAAAAATATTTAAGATCGTACTAGGTTGGGTTGTTTTTACCTCTGAGCAGCATTCTTTTGCATACAATTGGCTATGTGCCAAGGTCACAAGAACCCCATGGATTCAGAGAAAGTTGGGTGGAAGAGGAATCCCTGTACAGCTGTTAGGGTTGGGTTGTTTTTACCTCTGAGCGGCACTTTTTTGCACACTATGGGCTAAATGGCCAGGTCATATGGACCCCGAAGGCTCAGAGAAGGTTGGGGGAGGGGACCCACTGGAACAGCTGTTGGGAGACAGATGGTAGCCTCCCGTCAAGGCCATCCAGCGTGTTCTTTAACGTGGACAGGGTATGGCTCTCCCGCACACGGCGCCACGGCTTAACGTCCCATCCGACGGACGACGGCTTTTCCAAGCCCATCGCTGTCCCCTACTGACCGTGGGCAGGGCGGGGAATTTTGCGGAGATAAATCTCAACGCTGACCCAGCTGGGACTCGAACCTGGGAACTACAGATTAGGGGCCTGGCGCGCTACCGACTGAGCCCCCCCCCCGCCCCCCTATCTTATTAAAGCCCAGAACCTGGGACTCCTAGGCCTTTACCTTAATCCTGGCCAGGTTAGGACTAATGCCAAGCATTGTAAAAAAACAAGTGTTTAATAGTATACAGTCGCTCAAAAAAATAACCGAACACTATGGTTGATTACAGAATTCAGAAAAAATATCTGGCAACGATTATTTTAGAAATTTGTGATCTGGTGTACACTATACGAAGTATTACAAATTAGTGACCTTTGTGTCACGTGACACGAAGGTTGCCAGATCACTAATTTCTAAAAATATCGTTGCCAGATATTTTTTCTGAATTCTGTAATCAACCATAGTGTTCGGTTATTTTTTTGAGCGACTGTATACTATTAAACACTTGTTTTTTACAATGCTTGGCAACAAAAACAGTGCTTGGGTGGTTTTCTGAATTCTGTAATCAACCATAGCGTTCGGATAATTTTTTGAGCGACTGTACCAATTTTTGGTGTGATCTTACACCTTAAAAGGGTGCTGAATCGACTGGTTTCATTTTTAACACCATCCTTGAAATAAAATCCTATTCTTGAATTTGACATTTGATTGCTTTTCACTATTCTGAAATAATTACAAAAAATAGTAAAGGTAACAATGATCGGATTCTTTTCAACGTTTTCAAAGGCTAAAACAAAATGTAATTTTTTTACTTCTTTATTCATTTTATCAATTACCAGTACAAATATTTTGAAAATTACTATATATTAATTTACCAAGAAAGAAAGAACTGTAAGAAAGAAGAAAAGATTGAACACGGACAGATATGAGGGTTGGGTTGTTTTACCTCCGAGCGGCACTTTTTTGCACACCATGGGCTAAATGGCCAGGTCACAAAGACCCCGAAGGCTCAGAGAAGGTTGGGGGAGGGGACCCACTGGAACAGCTGTTGGGAGACAGATGGTAGCCTCCCGTCAAAGCCATCCAGTGTGTTCTTTAACGTGCACACGGTATGGCGCACCCGCACACGGGGCTACGGCTTAACGTCCCATCCGACGGACGGCGGCCTTTCCGAGCCCATCGGTGTCCCTTACTGACCGTGGGTAGGGCGGGGAATTTTGCGGAGATAAATCTCAACGCTGACCCAGCTGGGACTCGAACCTGGGAACTACAGATTACGAGTCTGGCGCGCTACCGACTGAGCCACCCCCGCCCCACAGATATGAGGACTTGGGGCTCTAACTTCGAACGGTCATGACGTGTTTTCGCATCGCTCCAGGATTACTTCAAGTACTAATGATTAGCTAACTATTTACTTAAATTTCCTATTAGCCTTGGGCAAGACTGGGTGAAAATCCTAGTGGAGCCTTTGGCAGGAACGGTAGCTAGTTTAGCCTAATCTTTTACCTAAACTTGTAGTTTCTTAGTTAGGGTTTTTACAGGTTTATTTTCTACAATGATGTGTTAATAAAGTCTCCGGCTTTCGACATACTAATCTACATTAGATAAGTATAAGCCAATAGCCGACTTTAAGTTGGCCGTTATTGGCGTTGGAAGAGTACGTGCTGATAGCCGACTCATCGATTGGCTGTTATTTGCTTGGAAAGATACTTTACAAGTAAGCATTTCGACTTTAAAAATCCTCCGTTGAGGTAGCTCTCCGTTTTTCGTATTTTATTCGATTTTAGTCGCTACTGGAAAAGTAGCGTTTTTGAAGTTTTTCGTTTTATTTTTACATTTATTTTGATATTTTACACTCATTTTTGAGTTTTAATATTGTTTTTAGACAGATTACTGTTATTTTACAGTAATTCTGTCCTTTTCAAATCCAGTCTGAGCCGGTTCTTACAGTTACAACTGTCAACTTTTACAGTTGCAACTGTCAATTTTATATTTGAAATTTTAGAATAGTTTGCATAATTTTATGTAAATTTGTTCTATTTATTTTATTTTTATCTTATTTATAGTTATTTATTTGTTTTCAACTGCTTTCGTTTGAAAATTGTTCAAACTTTTAAGCATTTGCAATGTCAAAATCTGACATTCATGAAACTTCTATCCCGGTCCTCACAGAGAGCTACTCTGTTAATGACGTTAGTCCGGACAAATCTCCGATCCCTGTATTCTTGGCAGAATTGCCTAAGGATGCTGCAAATAAAAAGATATACAATGTCACAGACCTCTTTCACCGGAAAATACATGTGGAGAGTTGCAGGTCGAAGAAAACACCAACACAGTGCCATAAATGCCAGCGATATGGCCACGCGCAGAGTGTCTGTTTTTAATCTGCCACGCTGCGTCAAATGCGCTGTAAATCACATGACGAAGGACTGTCTTCGTAAGAAGGAAGAGAGTCCGCTAAAATGTGCCAATTGTGGCCTTGGCCACACTGCCAATTATAAAGGCTGCTCTTATTTTCCTACAGGTGAGGTGGTACCTCCACTTAAGGATAAATCTAATACGGCCCGTCCAAGAAGGCTATTAGTATCCCTGTTACCCCTCAACTATCATATGCAAGTGCTCTTGCTAAAGGCACATCAGCTGCCAAGTCAACTGGAATAGACAAACCTTTACCTAAAAGAGTGTCTCCTACTGCTCTACCTCCAAAGCAAGCTCCTTCTACAAGTGAGCAGTTTGATGCCACCATTTTGAACGATCTGAAGGAAATCTCTCTGATCTTTAAAAAACTTAATGTTTCAAAGATTTTATTAATGGCTAAGTCATTAATCAATGAATACCAAAATGCCAACTGCCTGATGGGTAAACTCACCGTTGGACTAAAAGCTTTCGATTATCAACTCTCTTCGCTGTCCTCAGATGGAGCACAACAGTAAGAAGAATTACCTCCAGATTTTTCCTGGAATGCAAACGGTATTCTTACCGACTTATGGGAGTTCAGCAACTCTTTGTCTGACTCCCACGCTAACATAATCCTTTTGGGCGAAACCCATCTTAGTGTTTCTGATAGTCTCAGACTTCCAAACTTTGAAGTTTACAGGACGGATCGACAGCACAACAGCGGTGGAGGTACCGCTGTAGTCGTCAAACGATCCATTAAACATCACCTCTTGCCAACTCAGCACTTCAATTCTTTGTAAGTTACTGCTATTGCAGTTCATGATGATACTTTTGGAACTTTGAACGTCTTTGCGGTTTATAAACCGCCTAATTCTGAACTTGCCTTCAATGATTTTAAAGTCATTTTTGACATAACACTCCTACAATTTTGGCAGGAGATTTAAATTCCAAAAATATTGCTTGTAATTCCAGAACTTGCAATAAAAATGGTAATCTACTCTTAGATTATGCCACGTCAAATGGCATCATTGTTGACGCTCCTAGCGAGGCTACGTTTTACCCGTTTGATTCCATGCATAGATCGGATGTTTTGGACCTGGTTATGTTTGGGAATTTTTTACCCACCTATGAACTTAGTGTTCATAATGATCTGAATTCCGATCATCTTCCGGTTGCCATTGCCCTTTATCTGTCTGTTACTATTGCTCCAGACACTTTTAGTGTTGTCAATTGGGAACTATACAGAACAATTGTCAACGAAAAAACTTCAGGATCATGCAAATCTCTTTCGCTCAGAGCGGTAAATGATTCCATACTAACATTTACTGATTTGTTGACTGATTCCAGAATTGAAGCCGGCACTCTACGAAAACCTCATAGAGACTTATATTTTTCCAAAGGATCTATCGGATCTTATTAGGTTTAAAAACAGAGCCAGACATAATTGGCAAATATCCAGAGATGCTCACGATAAAAATGTTTATTACTCCCTCAAGATTGAGGTTCGACAAAAAATCAAGGATCACCGTAGCTTTATGTGGAACAAAAAACTCAGCTCACTCTCTACAAGTGACAATTCTATTTGGAAGATGGTTAAATCTTTCAAGAACCCTCGTTCTAAATTTCCCCCCATTCATGGGAAGTCAGGTTTATGTTACAGCGAGGATGATAAATCCGAAACATTTGCTGATGCCCTTGAATTACAGTTTCAAGAGAATTTTGATCTTTTTGATCATGACACCTGTGAAGGGGTAGAAGAAACTCTTTTTCGTTTCGGACAGAAAGAAAGATCAGAACTACCCTTTACATCTCCTCTTGAGCTGTCTCAAGCCATCAAGAAATTGAAACCTAACAAGGCTTCAGGCCCCGATAATGTTTCCAACAGAATGCTGAAATACCTTCCGAAGATAGCCATTACGCATCTGTGCGGGATTTTTAATTTCCTTCTCCGTCACTATGTTTTTACAGAAGCCTGTAAAAACGCTTATGTCAGACTGATACACAAACCAGGAAAGGACCCTGTATATCCTGACAGCTATCGTCCAATCAGTCTGCTTTACTGCCTACAAAAACTGTTTGAACGTATTATCCTCAATAGATTGGAAGAGTTCCTCTCAATCCATCCTGTCTTACCTGAAACCCAATTTGGTTTCAGGCTAAAAGATCGACAGAACATCAGGTCCTCAGAGTTGTGGAAACTATTTCTGAGGCACTGAACAAGAAGGAAACAGTTGCTGCCGTTTTTCTAGACGTGGCCAAGGCTTTTGACCGCATCTGAATGGACGGCCTCATTTACAAACTCTCCAAGATTGGAATGCCTACGGGACTCACTTGTATCATTCAATCGTATCTCTTAAATCGAACATTGCAGGTTCATGTTAAATCTTCCATTTCTACCAAGAGAGTAGTGGCCGCTGGAGTTCCTCATAGTTCTCTCCTAGGCCCTACTCTCTTCTCATTATATCTCTCTGATATTCCTTCATTTGAGCGAATCTTTATCGCACAATATGCTGATGACATTGCTCTCATCTCCCCTTCCTTGGGAGTTGATTTTGCAATCAGAAGACTTCAGAATTGCCTTGATAAAATGGATACCTGGTATGAGAAATGGAAAATAAAGATCAACACTGAGAAGAGTAACGCCATCCTCTTCAGTGGTAAGAGGATTAAAAATCCTCTAACTTTACACTTTTTAGATGAACAATTCAAGTGGCAGGAGACTGTCAAATATTTGAGAGTCACTCTGCATCAGAAGCTTAAGTGGGATCCCCATATACACGGGATCATCACAAAAGTTAACTCTCTCAGAATGTCAACTGGGGACTCTTCTAGGAAGAAACTCAGTATTATCCATTGATAATAAATTACTAATTTATCACATGGTCATTCGACCTATGATATCCTATGCTTCCCCAATTTAGGCGAACACACTCCCACGAACATTCGCAAGATACAGGTCTTGCAGAATAAAATCCTGCGATGTGTGGTCAATGCCCCCTGGTTTGTAACCAATAGACAAATGCATAAAGATCTGGTCATTGATCATATTTACACATATCTTAAGTTTGTCATGCGAGGTTTCTACGAGTCAGTGTAGAGAAACCCGCACGAGATTATATCCTGCCTTCTGGACTACGATCATGAAGTCCTTAACAGATACAAGAGGCCTAAGATGATGGCTTTCGCTAAAGAAAGTTATCCATTTTAGGTCTCTTGTGCATCATTACTACTCTTTTGTTTTATGTTCTTTTGCCCTTTGGAGCCCACCATTGTGTGATTTACTTTTGTCTGTTTTTTCAAACTGATGCCAATTAGGCATATTTCCAGATGAAGAAGGTTATGGGTACTATTGTACCTGGTACTTCATTTTATGATGTAACGATCCACGAGAGAGAACTATATTTTTCAAATGTCGAGAAAGAACAATAACGTAAACATTAATTTACCTTTTGACAGGGCTAGGATGGGGGCATGACACCACCCCCTTTGAGAATGCTAGTAAGGGATATGGGGGCCAAATGTATTAAACTTCTGCACATTTCATACGTTTCTGAATAAATTTTTTAAAAACGTTTGAAACGAACAACCCCAGTTTCCCCCATAAGCTGGTGTAAGGTAGCAGTTGGTGTTGCAGTGTAACTGAAAAAATTTCGACGAGACCTTCTGATGAACTTTAATGTAAGGGACGATGGAATCTTATATGAGAAAGGAGATCCACTAAAACTTCTTCTATTTGAATGGCGACCCACTAGACTTCTTCTATTTTAATGGCGATCCACTAAAACCTCTTCTATTTGAATGGCGACCCACTAAAAATTTTCCATTTGAATAGCGACCCACTAAAATTTTTCCATTTGAATAGCGACCCACTAAAATTTTTCCATTTGAATAGCAAACCACCAATTTTTTATTTGAATGACGATCCACTAAAACCTCTTCTATATGAATGGCGACCCACTAAAATTTCTTCCATTTGAATGGCGACCCACTAAAATTTCTTCCATTTGAATGGCGACCCACTAAAATTTCTTCTATTTGAATGGCAACCCACTAAAATTTCTCCTATTTGAATGGCAACCCACTAAAATTTCTCCTATTTGAATGGCGACCCACTAAAACCTCTGCTATTTGAATGGCGGCCCACTAAAATTTCTTCTATTTGAATGCCGACCCACTAAAACTTCTATTTGAATGGCGACTCACTAAAATTTCTCCTATTTGAAAGGCGACCCTCTAAAATTTCTCCTATTTGAATGACGACCCACCAAAATTTCTTGTATTTGAATGGCGACCCACTAAAAATTCTCCTATTTGAAAGGCGACCCACTAAAAATTCTTCTATTTGAGTGGCGACCCACTAAAAATTCTTGTATTTGAATGGCGACCTACTAAACTTCTTCTATTTGAATGGCGACCGACTAAAACTTCGTCTATGTGAATGGTATCCCGTTCAAATTTCTTCCATTTGAATGACGACTCACTTATCTATATCGATGGCTACGCATTAAAATTTCTACTATTGGAATGCCGACCCATTGCAACTTCTACTATGGAATGACGACCCATTCAAACTTCATACGACTCATTAATATTCCATTTGTCTAAATGGTTGTGATAACATAAATTCGGCTGTTTGCGACAATGTTTTGCTCAGGAATTTTCAATTTCTGAAGGAAATATTGTTCAGGGTGTTCAAAGTGAATAGAGTTCGGGTGTTTCAGCATTAAGTTAGTGAGGTAAGGGTTCAGCATGTTCCAGCATTAAACGAGAGAGTAGGTGAGCAGGTTGTTTGTGTCGAGATGAGGGTGTCAGGTTCTTCCAGTGTTAGGGGGGTGAGGGTAAATGTTCAAGGTGTTTCACCGTTAAGAGAGTGAGGGTAAGGGTCCAGAGTATTCCGATGTTAAGGTGGTGAGGGTAGGTGTTCCGGGTGGTCCAGCATTAAGGTGGTGAGGGTAAGTGTTTGGGGTGGTTCAGTATTAAGGGAGAAGTCTAAAGGTTTTCAATAGTAAAAGAGTGAGGGTAAGTGTTCAAGGTATTTCACCATTAAGAGAGTGAGGGTAAGGGTTCAGAGTGTTCCGATGTTAAGGTAGTGAGGGTAGGTGTTCAGGGTGATCCAGCATTAAGGTGGCGAGGGTAAAGTTGTTTGGGGTGGTCCAGTATTAAGGGAGAAGTGTAAAGTTTTTCAATGGTAAAAGAGTGAGGGTAAGTGTTCTAAATATTTCACCATTAAGAGAGTGAGGCTAAGTGTTCAAGGTATTTCACCATTAAGATAGTGAGGGTAAGGGTTCAGAGTGTTCCGATGTTAAGGTGGTGAGGGTAGGTGTTCAGGGTGGTCCAGCATTAAGGTGGTGAGGGTAAGTGTTTGGGGTGGTCCAGTATTAAGGGAGAAGTGTAAAGTTTTTCTATGGTAAAAGAGTGAGGGTAAGTGTTCAAGGTATTTCACCATTAAGAGAGTGAGGGTAAGGGTTCAGAGTGTTCCGATGTTAAGGTAGTGAGGGTAGGTGTTCAGGGTGATCCAGCATTAAGGTGGCGAGGGTAAAGGTGTTTGGGGTGGTCCAGTATTAAGGGAGAAGTGTAAAGTTTTTCAATGGTAAAAGAGTGAGGGTAAGTGTTCTAAATATTTCCCCATTAAGAGAGTGAGGCTAAGTGTTCAAGGTATTTCACCATTAAGATAGTGAGGGTAAGGGTTCAGAGTGTTCCGATGTTAAGGTGGTGAGGGTAGGTGTTCAGGGTGGTCCAGCATTAAGGTGGTGAGGGTAAGTGTTTGGGGTGGTCCAGTATTAAGGGAGAAGTGTAAAGTTTTTCAATGGTAAAAGAGTGAACCCATTTATGTGTTCAAGGTATTTCACCATTAAGAGAGTGAGGGTAAGTGTTCAAGGTATTTCACCATTAAGAGAGTGAGGGTAAGTGTTCAGAGTGTTCCGATGTTAAAGTAGTGAGAGTAGGTGTTCAGGGTGGTCCAGCATTAAGGTGGTGAGGGTAAGTGTTTGGGGTGGTCCAGTATTAAGGGAGAAGTGTAAAGTTTTTCAATGGTAAAAGAGTGAACCCATTTATGTGTTCAAGGTATTTCACCATTAAGAGAGTGAGGGTAAGTGTTCAAGGTATTTCACCATTAAGAGAGTGAGGGTAAGTGTTCAGAGTGTTCCGATGTTAAAGTAGTGAGAGTAGGTGTTCAGGGTGGTCCAGCATTAAGGTGGTGAGGGTAAGTGTTTGGGGTGGTCCAGTATTAAGGGAGAAGTGTAAAGTTTTTCAATGGTAAAAGAGTGAGGGTAAGTGTTCAAGGTATTTCACCATTAAGAGAGTGAGGGTAAGTGTTCAAGGTATTTCACCATTAAGAGAGTGAGGGTAAGTGTTCAGAGTGTTCCGATGTTAAAGTAGTGAGAGTAGGTGTTCAGGGTGGTCCAGCATTAAGGTGGTGAGGGTAAGTGTTTGGGGTGGTCCAGTATTAAGGGAGAAGTGTAAAGTTTTTCTACGGTAAAAGAGTGAGGGTAAGTGTTCAAGGTATTTCACCATTAAGAGAGTGAGGGTAAGTGTTCAAGGTATTTTACCATTAAGAGAGTGAGGGTAAGGGTTCAGAGTGTTCCGATGTTAAGGTAGTGAGGGTAGGTGTTCAGGGTGATCCAGCATTAAGGTGGCGAGGGTAAAGGTGTTTGGGGTGGTCCAGTATTAAGGGAGAAGTGTAAAGTTTTTCAATGGTAAAAGAGTGAACCCATTTATGTGTTCAAGGTATTTCACCATTAAGAGAGTGAGGGTAAGTGTTCAAGGTATTTCACCATTAAGAGAGTGAGGGTAAGTGTTCAGAGTGTTCCGATGTTAAAGTAGTGAGAGTAGGTGTTCAGGGTGGTCCAGCATTAAGGTGGTGAGGGTAAGTGTTTGGGGTGGTCCAGTATTAAGGGAGAAGTGTAAAGTTTTTCAATGGTAAAAGAGTGAACCCATTTATGTGTTCAAGGTATTTCACCATTAAGAGAGTGAGGGTAAGTGTTCAAGGTATTTCACCATTAAGAGAGTGAGGGTAAGTGTTCAGAGTGTTCCGATGTTAAAGTAGTGAGAGTAGGTGTTCAGGGTGGTCCAGCATTAAGGTGGTGATGGTAAGTGTTTGGGGTGGTCCAGTATTAAGGGAGAAGTGTAAAGTTTTTCAATGGTAAAAGAGTGAGGGTAAGTGTTCAAGGTATTTCACCATTAAGAGAGTGAGGGTAAGTGTTCAAGGTATTTCACCATTAAGAGAGTGAGGGTAAGTGTTCAAGGTATTTCACCATTAAGAGAGTGAGGGTAAGTGTTCAGAGTGTTCCGATGTTAAAGTAGTGAGAGTAGGTGTTCAGGGTGGTCCAGCATTAAGGTGGTGAGGGTAAGTGTTTGGGGTGGTCCAGTATTAAGGGAGAAGTGTAAAGTTTTTCAATGGTAAAAGAGTGAGGGTAAGTGTTCTAAATATTTCACCATTAAGAGAGTGAGGCTAAGTGTTCAAGGTATTTCACCATTAAGATAGTGAGGGTAAGGGTTCAGAGTGTTCCGATGTTAAGGTGGTGAGGGTAGGTGTTCAGGGTGGTCCAGCATTAAGGTGGTGAGGGTAAGTGTTTGGGGTGGTCCAGTATTAAGGGAGAAGTGTAAAGTTTTTCAATGGTAAAAGAGTGAACCCATTTATGTGTTCAAGGTATTTCACCATTAAGAGAGTGAGGGTAAGTGTTCAAGGTATTTCACCATTAAGATAGTGAGGGTAAGGGTTCAGAGTGTTCCGATGTTAAGGTAGTGAGGGTAGGTGTTCAGGGTGGTCCAGCATTAAGGTGGTGAGGGTAAGTGTTTGGGGGTGGTCCAGTATTAAGGGAGAAGTGTAAAGTTTTTCTATGGTAAAAGAGTGAGGGTAAGTGTTCAAGGTATTTCACCATTAAGAGAGTGAGGGTAAGTGTTCAAGGTATTTCACCATTAAGAGAGTGAGGGTAAGTGTGTAGAGTGTTCCGATGTTAAAGTAGTGAGAGTAGGTGTTCAGGGTGGTCCAGCATTAAGGTGGTGAGGGTAAGTGTTTGGGGTGGTCCAGTATTAAGGGAGAAGTGTAAAGTTTTTCAATGGTAAAAGAGTGAACCCATTTATGTGTTCAAGGTATTTCACCATTAAGAGAGTGAGGGTAAGTGTTCAAGGTATTTCACCATTAAGAGAGTGAGGGTAAGTGTTCAGAGTGTTCCGATGTTAAAGTAGTGAGAGTAGGTGTTCAGGGTGGTCCAGCATTAAGGTGGTGAGGGTAAAGGTGTTTGGGGTGGTCCAGTATTAAGGGAGAAGTGTAAAGTTTTTCAATGGTAAAAGAGTGAGGGTAAGTGTTCTAAATATTTCCCCATTAAGAGAGTGAGGCTAAGTGTTCAAGGTATTTCACCATTAAGAGAGTGAGGGTAAGGGTTCAGAGTGTTCCGATGTTAAGGTAGTGAGGGTAGGTTTTCAGGGTGATCCAGCATTAAGGTGGCGAGGGTAAAGGTGTTTGGGGTGGTCCAGTATTAAGGGAGAAGTGTAAAGTTTTTCAATGGTAAAAGAGTGAACCCATTTATGCGTTCAAGGTATTTCACCATTAAGAGAGTGAGGGTAAGTGTTCAAGGTATTTCACCATTAAGAGAGTGAGGGTAAGTGTTCAGAGTGTTCCGATGTTAAAGTAGTGAGAGTAGGTGTTCAGGGTGGTCCAGCATTAAGGTGGTGAGGGTAAGTGTTTGGGGTGGTCCAGTATTAAGGGAGAAGTGTAAAGTTTTTCAATGGTAAAAGAGTGAACCCATTTATGTGTTCAAGGTATTTCACCATTAAGAGAGTGAGGGTAAGTGTTCAAGGTATTTCACCATTAAGAGAGTGAGGGTAAGTGTTCAGAGTGTTCCGATGTTAAAGTAGTGAGAGTAGGTGTTCAGGGTGGTCCAGCATTAAGGTGGTGAGGGTAAAGGTGTTTGGGGTGGTCCAGTATTAAGGGAGAAGTGTAAAGTTTTTCAATGGTAAAAGAGTGAGGGTAAGTGTTCTAAATATTTCCCCATTAAGAGAGTGAGGCTAAGTGTTCAAGGTATTTCACCATTAAGATAGTGAGGGTAAGGGTTCAGAGTGTTCCGATGTTAAGGTGGTGAGGGTAGGTGTCCAGGGTGGTCCAGCATTAAGGTGGTGAGGGTAAGTGTTTGGGGTGGTCCAGTATTAAGGGAGAAGTGTAAAGTTTTTCAATTGTAAAAGAGTGAACCCATTTATGTGTTCAAGGTATTTCACCATTAAGAGAGTGAGGGTAAGTGTTCAGAGTGTTCCGATGTTAAAGTAGTGAGAGTAGGTGTTCAGGGTGGTCCAGCATTAAGGTGGTGAGGGTAAGTGTTTGGGGTGGTCCAGTATTAAGGGAGAAGTGTAAAGCTTTTCAATGGTAAAAGAGTGAGGGTAAGTGTTCAAGATATTTCACCATTAAGAGAGTGAGGGTAAGTGTTCAAGGTATTTCACCATTAAGAGAGTGAGGGTAAGTGTTCAAGGTATTTCACCATTAAGAGAGTGAGGGTAAGTGTTCAGAGTGTTCCGATGTTAAAGTAGTGAGAGTAGGTGTTCAGGGTGGTCCAGCATTAAGGTGGTGAGGGTAAGTGTTTGGGGTGGTCCAGTATTAAGGGAGAAGTGTAAAGTTTTTCTATGGTAAAAGAGTGAGGGTAAGTGTTCAAGGTATTTCACCATTAAGAGAGTGAGGGTAAGTGTTCAGAGTGTTCCGATGTTAAAGTAGTGAGAGTAGGTGTTCAGGGTGGTCCAGCATTAAGGTGGTGAGGGTAAGTGTTTGGGGTGGTCCAGTATTAAGGGAGAAGTGTAAAGTTTTTCAATGGTAAAAGAGTGAGGGTAAGTGTTCAAGGTATTTCACCATTAAGAGAGTGAGGGTAAGTGTTCAAGGTATTTCACCATTAAGAGAGTGAGGGTAAGTGTTCAGAGTGTTCCGATGTTAAAGTAGTGAGAGTAGGTGTTCAGGGTGGTCCAGCATTAAGGTGGTGAGGGTAAGTGTTTGGGGTGGTCCAGTATTAAGGGAGAAGTGTAAAGTTTTTCAATGGTAAAAGAGTGAGGGTAAGTGTTCAAGGTATTTCACCATTAAGAGAGTGAGGGTAAGTGTTCAAGATATTTCACCATTAAGAGAGTGAGGGTAAGTGTTCAAGGTATTTCACCATTAAGAGAGTGAGGGTAAGTGTTCAGGGTGTTTCACCGTGAGAGAGTGAGGGTAAGTGTTCAGGGTGTTTCAAACGTTAAGAAGATGAGTTTGTGTTTGGGGTGTTCCAATGGCAAGGTGACGGGAGTAAGTGTTCAGGGTGTTCCATGTTAAAGGTGACGTGAGGGTAAGTATTCGTTGTGTTCCAATGTTAAGGGAGGGAAAGTTGTTCATTCAGGATGTACCAATGTTCAAGGTACCCAATTCAAGAGGGTAGAAATATTCAATTTGTAAAGATAAAAATTGCGAAATGAAAAGCCTAGAATGAAAGAACTGTGAATAATTGATCATTAAGATTGTTTCTGCATGGGTATAGCTCGCATATTACATTATCTGCTTTCTTCGTAATATGAACTGAATATATTTGGATTATTTTCGCTTTGAATGTTTGAAGTATTATTTGAAAAAGGCAATCAATCGTGTAATAAATGAACCGTGACCTTACATGACCTTTACTCACCCTGGTTTCCCCGTCTGCTCCATTCTGCTGGCAATAGTGACATCACGTGACCAAATGTCGAACTGCCACTTGCGGAGACCGAGGAGTCCACTCAGCACGTTGCCGCTGTGCACGCCGATGCGCATGTCCACGTTCAGGTGACTCTCTTCTCGGAAAGACCTGCACAAAAGTATCAGAAGATTTAACGACATAATTCCCCTTAACAAGGCACATTTTTTTTAAGCAACTTTGTTTCAACTAGATATTAAAGTACGAAAGACATAAGTTGGGTTGGGTTGTTTACCTCTGAGCGGCACTTTTTTGAACACCATGGGCTAAATGGCCAGGTCACATGGACCCCGAAGGCTCAGAGAAGGTTGGGGGAGGGGACCCACTGGAACAGCTGTTGGGAGACAGATGGTAGCCTCCCGTCAAGGCCATCCAGCGTGTTCTTTAACGTGCACAGGGTATGGCTCTCCCGCACACGGGGCCACGGCTTAACGTCCCATCCGACGGACGGCGGCCTTTCCAAGCCCATCGGTGTCCCCTACTGACCGTGGGCAGGGTGGGGAATTTTGCGGAATTAAATCTCAACGCTGATCCAGCTGGGACTCGAACCTGGGAACTAGGTTCAAGTTGCGCCAGATGAATATGATCAGATGACTATATTGCGCCAGAAGAATTGTTTTTTCTGCTGACATCATTTTGGGTAGCGCGAGCCTGGCGCGCTACCGACTGAGCCACCCCCGCCCAGTAAGGTGCATAGAATATGTCTTTTTCTGTACATGGGACATATCTGATGAACGGCGGCCCATCGATCGAATACACAAAGGTATTCCCTTCTTCATCATGGAGAGGCCGCCGTCCGTGGTCTCGTGTTCGGGAGAGCCACACCCTGTGCATGTTAAAGAACACGCTGGATGGCCTTGACGGGAGGCTACATCTGTCTCCCAACTGCTGTTCCCGTGGGCCCTCTCTCCCAACCTTCTCTGAGCCTTCGGGGTCCATGTGACCTGCCCATTTAGCCCATGGTATGCAAAAAAGTGCCGCTCAGATGTAAAACAACCCAACCAAGGAGAGGAAGATGATTAGCGTTGAAAATTCTCAGAGAGATTGGTTTCAGTTGTTTTACCTCTGAACGACATTTATTTTCAGAGTGGACTAAATGCTCAGAGAAGAAAGGAGATCCACTGGATAGCAGTTAGGCGACAGAAAGTATCTTCACGTCAAGCCATACAGCGTGTGCCAGGTTCTAGAGCATATCGGACCACGATTTAGCGTCCCATCCGATGGACGGCGGTCTTTCAAAGTCCATAGGTGTTCCCTTTCTCACCGAGGACAGGGTGGAGATCAGCAGAGAGAAATCTCAATTGTGGGGACAACCGGGGCTCGATTCTGGGAACTGCTAATTGCGAGTCTAGCTGGTCTAGTGCGCTACCGACTGAGCCACCCCATCCTCGAGCCCTTGGGGTCCTTGCAAGCTGGCTATTTTGCCCATTATGCACAGGAAAACTAAAGAAATACAAAAAGAAATCCCCAAATTCATCCCAAAGCAAAAAACCCACGCTCTAAAGAAATGTATGACATAACAAAGTCTAAAACCAGAAAACTACATTTGACTCTAAAATGAACCAAAAAGTAAAAAAAAACTAGTTCTAATGTCCCAAAGTAGTGTTCGAATCAAGGTCATCCGTCTATCAACAAGAATCAGTCGTATGAATTATAAAAAAAAGTCCCAAAACTGATTAGGACCCATAAGAACCCATTAGTAAAGTTACCCATGTTAGAGCTATAAGATCTCGGAGTATTGAAAAGTCAAAAAAGGTAATATTTCAAAAATTCACCAAAAAAAAAACAAATCCACTCAGAATGGAAGTGAAGACATCCACTTGAAGGTCTAAACCCATATTAGGGGTGTATAACAAAAAAAAAAGACCTAAAGTCCCCTGTAAGTGGGTCAAAAAAGACCCCCAAGAAGCGAAATCCCGAAATCTATATGAAGGAAAGGTAGCAGAGACGAAACTTGGTGTACACCATGCCCCCTACCATACATACCACAACCAAGATATCAGATGAGAAAACTGGCAAAAACACGAAAAATGATCAATGTCATTGAGTGACAGGGGGTGTATAGTCGCTCAAAAAAGTATCCGAACACTAGGGTTGTTACAGAATTCGGAAAAAATATCTGGCAACGATTTTCTTTAGAAATTAGTGATCGGGCAACCTACGTGTCACGTGACACGAAGGTTG
Organism: Ryuthela nishihirai; assembly: GCA_038380435.1. Classification (NCBI taxonomy): domain Eukaryota; kingdom Metazoa; phylum Arthropoda; class Arachnida; order Araneae; family Heptathelidae; genus Ryuthela; species Ryuthela nishihirai. The sequence continues at coordinate 48,636,673 of JAWZYU010000023.1, read as the reverse complement.
CCAGATCACTAATTTCTAAAAAAATCGTTGCCAAATATTTTTTCTGAATTCTGTAATCACGTGACACCAAGGTTGCCAGATCACTAACTTTTAAAAAATCGTTGCCAGATATTTTTTCTGAATTCTGTAATTAACCCTAGTGCACTAACTGCACACGCTCCAGTTTGCTGTGAACGGTAACTGGAGCGTGTACAGTTGCTGTACACGCTCCAGATATTTTTCCTGAATTCTGTAATCACGTGACACGAAGGTTGCCAGATCACTAATTTCTAAAAAAAAATCGTTGCCAGATATTTTTTCTGAATTCTGTAATCAACCATAGTGTTCGGATACTTTTTTGAGCGACTGTACATCCAAATCAGTAAAAACAATCAATTACGAAAAAAATGCCTCTCAGAGGTAAAACGAAATCTGCACAAAAACTCCAAATAAAGAGAACACATTTTACGATACTTGTAAAGTCATTCTCGACATCGATTTACTTAACAACTAAACAGCGAAGAAAAAGAGAGCTAATAAAGGAAAATTGCACGATAATTTTAAACGAAAGCAAACCAGTTTTCGTGATTTACCTCGAAGCAATGAGTTACGTGAACTCGTTCCAGTTATTCCAGTGAATGAATGAATGAGTCGCACCGAACAAATGCGGTACCAAGTGGACTAGTTGTGTCGACGCTGTGACCTCTTTTCCAGTATCTGTCATTGTCTGCAAATGCTCTAGCGGGAAATTCCATCGCACAGGTAGATATGGCGCGAAAGTCTGACAAGGTCACGTGGAATTGGATAATAAACATTTCCTAGATATTGCTCCAATGAATTTTTTTTTCTGCTGACATCATTTTCCTTGCGAGCCAAATGAAGGTTGGGTTATTTTATATCTGAGCGGCACTTTTTCGTGCATAATGGGCAAAATGGCCAGGTCACAAGGATTTGGGTTGGGTTGTTTTACCTCTGAGCGGCACTTTTTAGCACACCATGGGCTAAATGGCCAGGTCACATGGACCCCGAAGGCTCAGAGAAGGTTGGGGGAGGGAACCCACTGGAACAGCTGTTGGGAGACAGATGGTAGCCTCCCGTCAAGGCCATCCAGTGTGTTCTTTAACGTACACAGGGTATGGCTCTCCCGCACACGGTGCCAAGGCTTAACGTTCCATCCGACGGACGGCGGCCTTTTCAAGCCCATCGGTGTCCCCTACTAACCGGGAATTTTGCGGAGATAAATCTCAACGCTGACCCAGCTGGGATTCGAACCTGGGAACTACAGATTACGAGCCTGGCGCGTTACCGACTAAGCCACCCCCGCCCCACGTCACAAGGACCCCGAGGGCTCAGAGAAGGTTGGGGGAAGGGGACCCACTGGACAGCTGTTAGGAGAGAAATGGTAGCCTCCGCGGTCATGGCCATCCAGCTTGTGTAAGGCGATCCTGTACACGGGGCCATGGCTCAATGTCCTATGTGACGGACGGTGACTTTCCAAACTCATCGAAGTCCCATTTTTCATCGAGGGTAACCAGGGAAATGCAGATTACGAACCTGTGGGAAACTCGTTCCATTACGAGCATGGCATTAGTGTTCGGGTCCCCATTTTGTCTGCCGTGACATTGCAGGCAAAACTGGGACTTGAACCTACATCTATCCTGCTTTTGATGTAGAGCGATAGACTGATGGACTATCCCTCTTCATCAGAGGATATACGGAGGTTTCGCGGAGATAAGTATCTCCGCTGGCACGGGTGGGACTTGAACCTGAGAACTGCAGACTAGGAGTCTGGCCGCTACCGACTGAGCCACTCCCACCACAAGGATGTCCGATAATTGGGTGTTATTTTATAAAATGCGGAAGACGTCCATGATGGCCCCATTCTGCCCTCAGTTAATAGGGGACATCGATGGGCTTGAAAAGACGGCCATCCGTCAGATGGGACGTTAAGCCGTGGGACGTTAAGCCGTGGCCCTGTGTGCGAGAGAGCCCTACACTCTGGACGTTAAAGAACACGCTGGATGGCCTTAACGGGAGGCTACCATCTGTCTCCCAACAGCTGTTCCAGTGGGTCCCCTCCCCCTTCTCTGAGCTTTCGGGGTCCTTGTGACCTGGCCATTTAGCCCATGGTGTGCAAAAAAGTGCCGCTCAGAGGTAAAACAACCCAACCCAACGCTACCGACTGAGTCACTCCCACCACAAGCATGTCCGATAATTGGGCGTTATTATATAAAATGCGGAAGACGTCCATGACGGCCCCATTCTGCCCTCAGTTAATAAGGGACATCGATGGGCTTGAAAAGACGGCCGTCCGTCAGATGGGACGTTAAGCCGTGGCTCCGTGTGGTGGAGAGCCATACCCTGTGCACGTTAAAGAACACGCTGGATGGCCTTGACGGGAGGCTACCATCTGTCTCCCAACAGCTGTTCCAGTGGGTCCCCTCCCCCAACCTTCTCTGAGCCTTCGGGGTCCTTGTGACCTGGCCATTTAGCCCATGGTGTGCAAAAAAGTGCCGCTCAGAGGTAAAACAACCCAACCCAACGCTACCGACTGAGTCACTCCCACCACAAGGATGTCCGATAATTGGGCGTTATTTTATAAAATGCGGAAGACGTCCATGATGGCCCCATTCTGCCCTCAGTTAATAGGGGACATCGATGGGCTTGAAAAGACGGCCGTCTGTCAGATGGGACGTTAAGCTGTAGCACCGAGTGCGGGAGAGCCATACCATGTGCACGTTAAAGAACATGCTGGATGGCCTTCACGGGAGAGTACCACCTGTCTCCCAACACCTGTCCAGTGGGTCTCCTCCCTTCCAACCTTCTCTGAGCCCTCGGGATCCTTGTGACCTGCCCATTTAGCTCATTGTGTGGAAAAGAGTGACGCTCAGAGGTAAAATAACCCAAAGCCCATGGTGGCGATCAGAGAGTTTGCAATTACATTATCGGGTTGGGTTGTTTTACCTCTGAGCGGCACTTTTTTGCACACCATGGGCTAAATGGCCAGGTCACATGGACCCCGAAGGCTCAGAGAAGGTTGGGGGAGGGGACAAACTGGAACAGCTGTTGGGAGACAGATGGTAGCCTCCCGTCAAGGCCATCCAGCGCGTTGTTTAACGTGCACAGGGTATGGTAACTGGAGCGTGTACAGTTGCTGTACACGCTCTTGAATTCTGTAAACGTCACGTCCTGAATTATGTTCATTTTTCCTGAATTCTGTAATCACGTGACACGAAGGTTGCCAGATCACTAATTTCTAGAAAAAATCGTTGCCAGATATATTTTCTGAATTCTGTAATCAATCTTAGTGTTCGGATATATTTTTGAGCGACTGTAGGTGGTCATATTATTTTGATACTAGATCGTGTGGACTCACTCACGGAAATATTGAGCGTGTGCAGTTACCGTTCATGTTAACTGCACACGCTCCAGTTTGCTGTGAACGGTAACTGGAGCGTGTACAGTTGCTGTACACGCTCCAGATATTTTTCCTGAATTCTGTAATCACGTGACACGAAGGTTGCCAGATCACTAACTTCTAAAAAAAGTTGTTGCCAGATATTTTTTCCTGAATTCTGTAATTAACCATGGTGTTCGGATATTTTTTTGAGCGACTGCACTGCATCAAACACGTAGCCAGTTTTTGGGGAGGGTTCTGAGAATAAGACTTGAGTAGGGTTTCCCATGAATGGTCGACCCTTCGTCCAAGCTTCCAATCTGAACTGAGATTTATCTCCGACAAACACCCATCATGTCCTCAGTCAGAAAGAGGACACTAATGAGCTTGGAAATGCTGTCCTCAGTTGCATGGGCCATTAAGTCATGACCCCGTTTACTCAAGAGGCTGTTCACGTTGAAGAACATGCTAGATGGTCTTCACTGGAGGCTACCATCTGGCTCTAAAACAGCTGGTCAGTAGATCCCCTTCCTGAACCTACTCTGAACCCTTGGGGTCTTCTCAGGTTCGAGTCCCAGCTGGGTCAGCGTTGAGATTAATCTCCGCAAAACTCCCCGCCCTGCCCACGGTCAATAGGTGACACCGATGGGTTTGGAAAGACCGCCGTCTGTCGGATGGGACGTTAAGCCGTGGCTCCGTGTGCGGGAGAGCCATACCCTGTGCACGTTAAAGAACACGCTGGATGGCCTTGACGGGAGGCTACCATCTGTCTCCCAACAGCTGTTCCAGTGGGTCCCCTCCCCCAACCTTCTCTGAGCCTTCGGGGTCCATGTGACCTGGCCATTTAGCCCATGGTGTGCAAAAAAGTGCCGCTCAGAGGTAAAACAACCCAATCCAACTTGTTATCAGGCTTGATTGGACTCTTTACTTTTTTTCTAGATGCTGGCCTCTTGTTATTTATGCCTTACAAATAATTTATTAGCTTGAATTTTCACAGAGGGCGCAACAGTCGGAAAATGACAAATTTTCATTCTCTTTGAAAACAAGAATCTCATATTCGCTAGGGGCGAATTCTTCTTTTTCTAGTTAAACAATTCTAGTTATTTATAGTACATTTTATAGTTTATTTATAGTTATTTATAGCAATATTAAATCCTTAGTTACTATTCAAAATAGAGTAATTAGATGTATATTAAGAAAAAGAAAATATGATAGTGTTAAATATTTTTATAATGATCTTCAAATTTTACCACTACGAAAAATGTATGTTTATAATGTGATCTTATATTTAAAAAAGCACTATAGAGAAAGTGACATTAAAAATGTGATGCAGAATACCAGAACAAGTGCACATATTAATTTCATTGTACCACTTCCGAAGAAAACTATTACGCAAAAACGTTATATATTTTTGGCGCCTAAAATATTTAACAGATTACCTGAAACTATAAAGGATGAAATAAATTCTTTTACGTTTTCTCGAAAACTATGAGATTGGATTTGTAATATAGATGATATAGAAAAATTTCTTTAGGTTGGAGGGTTTTCCCCCTATATTTCTGATTCTAAAATTTTCTTTTTATTTGTTTGCTCTTTGGGATGTTAAATTTATGAATAAAATTGGTGTATTTATAGTTTATTATTGATTCTGTTACTATGTTGTTGATGTAACCATGACAGAAAATATGAATATGGTAATATACTTAAAATGTTGTTTCTAATGTTTATCTATGTTTTTTTTATTTTAACCTTATACTCCGCGTGCGAGTCTATGAACTCTTGTGGAGTTGTATATTTCCAAAATTTTTGTAAATACTTATATTGTATCATAATTTAATATAAATGGAAATAAAGGATACTACTACTACTAATAAAAAATCCCAGATACATTAAATCAATTTACTAAAACAAATTAATCATGTCAAATTAATGTGTCTTCGTACAATAAAAAATATTATATAGACGCGCATACAAACAGAGTACAAAAAATTAGCATCTTACTTTTACTATTTACGTATTTTTACGTTTTTTTTCTACTATTTACGTATGAAAATATGGAGGGCAACTGTAGGTTGGGTTGGGTTGTTTTACCTCTGAGCGGCACTTTTTTGCACACCATGGGCTAAATGGCCAGGTCACATGGACCCCGAAGGCTCAGAGAAGGTTGGGGGAGGGGACCCACTGGAACAGCTGTTGGGAGACAGATGGTAGCCTCCCGTCAAGGCCATCCAGCGTGTTCTTTAACGTGCACAGGGTATGGCTCTCCCGCACACGGGACCACGGCTTAACGTCCCATCCGACGGACGGCGGCCTTTCCAAGCCCATCGGTGTCCCCTACTGACCGTGGGCAGGGCGGGGAATTTTGCAGAGATAAATCTCAACGCTGACCCAGCTGGGACTCGAACCTGGGAACTACAGATTACGAGCCTGGCGCGCTACCGACTGAGCCACCCCCCGCCCCGGTAACTGTAGGAGAAAATATAAAGGGTGGAGAGGGAATGAGTCTATCAAGTCGCAAAAATTAAACTGGGGGTGAAGCGTGAGACTGGAATTTCATTTGCAATCGAACATTTCCCCCTAATTTTAGAAATCTGAAAAAAAAACTTGAAAAATGCATGAAATATAAAAAAAATTCCTCAAGCAGCTGCTTAACCATCGAAGTCTGATAGCTTAATATGCTACAGAGGAGATCAGTGAGGGAGACGAGACCTCAGCAGAAAGACAACACAAAAATCCATGCCTTACCCGGGACTCGAACCCAGGTTCCTCTGATCAGTAACCAAGCACACTAAACACTTGGTCACTGGAAGTTGAATAATTTTCCATCAATAATTTTTAGTTAATAATAACCGTTCTGTGCCTGTTTTTTAAGAACACGATATTATTACATATCCTTATTCAGTTTTGATTAAAAGAAAACAGATAATCCTTCTGCTATCAAAGGGGCGGGGGTGGCTCAGTCGGTAGCGCGCCAGGCTCGTAATCTGTAGTTCCCAGGTTCGAGTCCCAGCTTGGTCAGCGTTGAGATTTATCTCCGCAAAATTCCCACGGTCAGTAGGGGACACCGATGGGCTTGGAAAGGCCGCCGTCCGTCGGATGGGACGTTAAGCCGTGGCCCCGTGTGCGGGTTGGGTTGTTGGGTTGTTTTACCTCTGAGCGGCACTTTTTTGCACACAATGGGCTAAATGGCCAGGTCACATGGACCCCGAAGGCTCAGAGAAAGTTGGGGGAGGGGACCCACAGGAACAGGTGTTAGGAGACAGATGGTAGCCTCCCGTCAAGGCCATCCAGCGTGTTCTTTAATGTGCACAGGGTATGGCTCTCCCGCACACGGGGCCACGGCTTAACGTCCCATCCGACGGACGGCGGCCTTTCCAAGCCCATCGGTGTCCCCTACTGACCGTGGGCAGGGCGAGGAATTTTGCGGAGATAAATCTCAACGCTGACCCAGCTGGGACTCGAACCTGGGAACTACAGATTACGAGCCTGGCGCGCTACCGACTTAACCCCCCCCCCCCCCCGTGTGCGGGAGAGCCATACCCTGTGCACGTTAAAGAACACGCTGGGTGGCCTTGACGGGAGGCTACCATCTGTCTCCCAACAGCTGTTCCAGTGGATCCCCTCCCCCACCTTCTCTGAGCCTTCGGGGTCCATGTGACCATGTGCCCATAGTGTGCAAAAAAGTGCCGCTCAGAGGTAAAACAACCCAACCCTGCTATCAAATCGATTGAGTCCATTCCTTTTCCCCTTGCTGTAAGAGGAAAATTCTCACCTGATGATTTCAATCATATCGAGTCCCATCTGGACACAGTGATCTGCATGAAGAGGATCACTGTCTGGGATCCCAGAGACACAGTAATAGCAATCTCCTAACAGCTTGATACGGAGGCAGAAATTTCTCTACGGGAAAAAAAAATACGCAAAATTCAATTTCAATTTATTATTTCATTTTGAACTTCGCACAATTCACATTTTATACATTTTACGCAATTTGAGTTTACACAACAAAAAATTTATTTGTTTTCAGTTGTACAGTCGCTCAAAAAAAGTATCCGAACAGTATGGTTGATTACAGAATTCAGAAAAAATATCTGGCAACGATTTTTTTAGAAATTAGTGATATGGCAACTCTCGTGTCACGAAGGTTGCCAGATCACTAATTTCTAAAAAAATCGTTGCCAGATATTTTTTCTGAATTCTGTAATCAACCATAGTGTTCGGATACTTTTTTGAGCGACTGTAGGTGGTCATATTATTTTGATACTAGATCGTGTGGGCTCACTCATGGAAATATTGAGCGTGTTCAGTTACCGTTCACAGCAAAGTGGAGCGTGTGCAGTTACTGCACACGCTCCAGTTTGCTGTGAACGGTACCTGGAGCGTGTACAGTTGCTGTACACGTTCCAGATATTTTTTCTGAATTTTGTAATCAACAATGGTGCTCGGATGCTTTTTTTTTTTGAGCCACCGTACAAACTTTATAGTACAAATTATTAAATATATGTTATTAATTTATTACATTTATTATTATAATCATTGATTTTCATGTTAGTAATAAAAAAAATGATGTTTCTTAAACATTTGTTTATTATTACAAGTAATAATTGGAAGATCAACCATCCACAGAAGTACCACACTAACATGTGGAAATGCAATTTTATGAAAATATAAATTCATTAAAATTTATTTATTCCTAAATGAGAATTAAATTTCACAATTTATAATGATTATTGATTCATAAATAGTACAGTCGCTCAAAAAAGTATCCGAACACTGTGGTTGATACAGAATTCAGAAAAAATATCTGGCAACATTTTTTTTAGAAATTAGTGATCTGGCAACCTTCGTGTCACGTGACACGAAGGTTGCCAGATCACTAATTTCTAAAAAAAATCGTTGCCCGATATTTTTTCTGAATTCTGTAATCAACCATAGTGTTCGGATATTTTTTAATATATATAATGCGTATGAATATGTCGCAGGGAGATGATAAAAATAGTGATTTGATCAAATCCCTAAGGTATATAATCAATTCACGGAAGATGTTAAAATAACAACTCTGTGGGGTGATTTCCCTGAAGAAAGTAAGTGATTTGATCAAATCCCTTAACTGTTTTAGTGAAAAAATGAAATAATATTTTTTAGATATTAAAAGTATTTATTTAGTAAACCATGCATTATTAAATGTAGAATAGTTAATACAACAATAGTCATTGAAACGCAAATTATTTCGGCTATTACGGAATTGTAATAGCCAGTACATTGCACTTTTTTCGTTTTTTCCGAATCGCCTTTTTCACCTCTTATTATCTCCTTTCCGAATCGCCTTTTTAAGGTATTCTTAATGTATCTCGATCTACAATACACCGCCTGCCGAATTATTCAAAACGCCCTTCATGAGCGAAGGCCAAGTGAGAACGAATCTGTAAAGTGATGAATCTCTCTTCGGGTCACGTGACTCCGTGGTCCGAATTATAATGAAAGGCCCCGAATGAGCGGAGGCCAAGTGAGAACGAATCCGTCAAGTGGTGAATCCCTTGAGTATGAATCTTTAGCTCACGTGACACTACTTTGGACACTAGAAAGGTTCCTTTTTTTTACCTTTCTGGAAAAAAATGTTTAAGTAGTGGTGCTAATTTAAATTGTTCAATGATTGTGACAGCTTCTTCTATCCTTTCGCGAGTCCACAAAGGTTTTTCTTTTTCATGCAGCTTGTTCAAAAACGTCCTGATAATTTAATTAAACTGTTCTTCAGATACAAATTCGGTCAGAGTTTGATTTTTTTCTATATCTGAACTCATTTTTCTACGGTAGGTACTTGATAAAACTCGAAATATAGAAAACAATAATAAAAATGCGCGCAACCTTCCTCGCGTAATGTTTGGGCGCTGGCCGGCACGGACGCCAGAGGGGAGCGGTGAGGTAAAGGGGAGTGGTAACAAGCGAAACATAGAGCTGTGCGAGTCCTGACTTGTTTATTTCATCTTTTCACTAAAACAGGTAAGGGATTTGATCAAATCACTTACTTTCTTCAGGGAAATCACCCCACAGAGTTGTTATTTTAACATCTTCCGTGAATTGATCATATACCTTAGGGATTTGATCAAATCCCTATTTTCATCATCTCCCTGCGACAAATATATAATGCAATGAATATGGAGCGTGTGCAGTTACCGTTCACAGCAAACTGGAGCGGTTGCGGTTAATGTTCACAGCACATTGGATCGTGTTAGCTCACAAAGACCTAGATCGTGTGGGCTCACTCACGGAAATATTGAGCGTCACGTGATAATCACGTGACACGAAGGTTGCAGATCACTAATTTCTAAAAAAAACGTTGCCAGATATTTTTTCTGAATTCTGTAATCAACCACAGTGTTCGGATACTTTTTTGAGCGACTGTACCAATATTTATCACTTTCATTTATAGCAACAAATATACAATAATATAATCAGTTTTCTTAAGAATTATTTAAATGTCAATAATTTTATCAATTCATACTTTTAAGAAATAGGAAAATTTATGCATTTTCCTCTCATTTTTTATTATTCTCGGCAATTCGTTGAAACTTTTCGGTGCTAAATTTATATAATATATCTGTGCAATACTTTTCTTAGGGTGTGGAACAATTACATTAGTGTAATCATTTGATCTCGTATTATGATTAGAGGGTTTAACATTAATTTCTGTATAATGTTTTCTAATATATAATAGAATGTTATAAACATGTAATTTTCTTAATTGAAGAATATTTAAATCATATTAATAATATCTAACACTGTCATATTTTTTCTTTTTCAATATATATTTAATTATGTTATTTTTTATAATAATAAGTGGTTTAACACGATAATGTAATAATAGTAAAAATAATAAGACCAAAATATTATTATCTTTCAAGTTGTTAGAGGGAGGTTTACTCCTAATAATAAATGATACATTGGAAGTAAAGCGATATTAACTTTCGCCAGTTTATGTTGATAGTAGGTTTTTACCATTTTGTAGAGGGGAGGTGTCTCAGTTAGGAGCGCGCTGGGCTCGTAAGCTGCAGTTCCCCCTAGGTTCGAGTCTGGTTGTTGGGTTGTTTTACCGCTGAGCGGCATTTTTTGCACACCATGGGCAAAATGACCAGGTCAGATGGACCCCGAAGGCTCAGAGAAGGTTGGGGGAGGGGACCCACTGGAACATCTGTTGGGAGACAGATGGTAGCCTCCCGTCAAGGTCATCCAGTGTGTTCTTTAACGTGCACAGGGTATGTCTCTCCCGCACACGGGGTCACGGCTTAACGTCCCATCCGACGGACGGCGGCCTTTCCAAGCCCCTCGGTGTCTCCTACTGACCGTGGGCAGGGCGGGGAATTTTGCGGAGATAAATCTCAACGCTGACCCAGCTGGGCCATCTCAGAGGCCATACCTTAGCCATCTCAGAGGTAACCGCAGTTAGGACTCGAACCTGGGAACTACAGATTACGAGCCTGGCGCGCTACCGACTGAGCCACCCCCGCCCCCTTAGGTTCGAATCCTAACTGGAACAGCGCTGAGATTTATCTCCGCAAAACTCCCCTCCCCCCCTGCCCACGGTCTGTAGGGGACCTCAATAGGCTTCGAAAGACCGCAGTCGGATGCAACGTTAAGACACGGCCCTGTTTTCCGGGAGAGCCATACCCTGTGCACGTTAAAGAACACGCTGAATGACCTTGACGGGAAGTTACCATGTGTCTCCCAAGAGCTGTCCACTGGATCCCCTCCTCTACCTTCTCTGAACTCGGGGTCTTTGTGACCTGGCCATTTAGCCCATCTCAGAGGTAACCCAAGTATTTTGTGGTGAAAATTAACGTTATATTTTAGTGCAAGGTTGCACAAAAAAAGCGAAATTTAACACCAAAAACAAGTGTAAGTAACACCACATTCTGGTTAAAAGGATACATAAAAAAATGGAACCTAACACCATAAAAGGGGGTAAAGTAACATATACACCATCCCCAGATTTAGACGTTATATAGGGTGCGGAAAATCACTCTCTAAATCGAAACCCACAACTTATGGGAAAAAGGGATATAGGTTCCGAAAAAAAAAATCCCTGTTATGAATAAAACTGCATCGAAAGTTTTATATCTGCATATTTTTATCAAATTTCAGTTCAGCAGTAATAATTAACATTAATGTAACATTATTTCATACTTTATCTGCACTAATCCAGATAAACTTAAATTAATTCCTATACATTCGTTTTCGGTAACAAAAGGGGCGGGGGTTGCTCATTCGGTAGCGCGCCAGGCTCGTAATCTGTAGTTCCCAGGTTCGAGTCCCAGCTTGGTCAGCGTTGAGATTTATCTCCGCAAAATTCCCCGCCCTGCCCACGGTCAGTAGGGGACACCGATGGGCTTGGAAAGGCCGCCGTCCGTCGGATAGGACGTTAAGCCGTGGCCCCGTGTGCGGGAGAGCCATACCCTGTGCACGTTAAAGAACACGCTGGATGGCCTTGACGGGAGGCTACCATCTGTCTCCCAACAGCTGTTCCAATGGGTCCCCTCCCCCAACCTTCTCTGAGCCTTCGGGGTCCATGTGACCTGGCCATTTAGCCCATGGTGTGCAAAAAAGTGCCGCTCAGAGGTAAAACAATCCAATCCAATCGGTAACAAAAACTGCTAATCGTTAATGTAGACGTACACTACAGAATTTGGAGACAGAATTTCAAAGGATGAATGAACTGAATACAAATTAAGAAGTAACCACTTCTACAAACGCTTAATGCTTCATTTTTTCAAAATAGTTATATGATATTTTATTAAACAGTGTAATCAGGAATTAGCTGTATTTCACCTATATAGTACTGCACAAAAGCTTCAGCTAAAAAATAGATAAACACGTTTTTTTTTATAAGCCTGAAATAATTCAGTGTAGAAAAATGAGATTTCGATGTCGATTTCAAATAGGCTTCATTTCATTAAGTTGTCGCGAGACAGATTGCATTACAATGGCAAGAATATAATTTCAGCGAAAGAACATAAATATAACTTGTTAGAGACGACGATTTTATTAATATGGGAATTTATCATTATCTATTTACTCTTGAAAAAAATAACAGTTAAAACAATTTAATTGATTTTCACTTTGAGATGACAGTCTAATAATCGCTTTTGACGCTGTGTCACTGCTACTTCATAATATGTGTTACATATAAATATATGAAAAGAAATCGCAATCCGTAAGGTGTGAAACGGAGTCTATAAAAGTGTTAAATACCAGCAAAGGGAATAAAGTAGCACTCTAGTCTAACATCAGGAAAAAGAGTAGAATATTCTAACACCAGAAAAAAAAGAACAAAGTAGTACTATGTATTCTATAAAAAAAATAAAATAAATACCCCCTCAAGCAGCTGCTTGCCACAGAGTTCTGACAGGAGCCTGTCACTTTATATGCCAGAGTAGAAGATCTGAGAGGATGGCAGGACCTCAGCAGAAAACAACACGAATATCCATGCCTTACCCGGAGCTCGAACCCAGGTCCCGTAGATCAGTAACCAAGCGTGCTAACCACTCGGCCACGGGACGGCTGCCTATGTATTCTAACACCCAATAAAAAGGGAATAGAATAGATTTTATTCTCTTTACAATTTATAATGATTATTGATTCTTTATTCTAATCCATACCCACCCACCAAGCACTCTATATTCTAATGCCAGAAAAGAGAATAGAATAACACTCTATATTGTAATACCAGAAAACAGAATGAAGTAGTACTCTATATTCTAACATCCGAAGAGAAAATAAAGTAGCACTCTATTGTAATACCAATAAAAAATGAGAATAAAGTAGCAATCTATATTCTACCACCAGAAAAGGCTATAAAGTACCACTCTCTATTGTAACACCAGAAAACAGAATAAAGTAGTACTCTATATTCTAACATCCCAAATGAAAAAAAAGTAGCACTCTATATTGTAATAACCAGAAAAAGAGAATAAAGTAGCAATCTATATATTTTTACACCAGAAAAGACAATAAAGTAGCATTTTATATTCTAACAAAAGAAAATAGAATAGAGTATTACTCTATATTCTAACACCCAAGAAAAGGAATAAAGTAGCACGCTATATTCTAGCAGCGGGTGAGAGAATACAGCAACACTCTATTCTAAAAGCCCCCCCCCACAAAAAAAATGGAATAAAGTAGCACTCAAAATTCGAAAAGCAGAAAACATAAGGAAATTACGCTCTATATTCTAATGCCAGAAAAGAGAATAGAGTAACCTCTATATTGTAACACCAGAAAACAGAATAAAGTAGCACTCTATATTCAAATAGCTGATGAGAGAATAGAGCGATACTCTGTATTCTAATAGCAGAAAACAGAATAGAGTAACATTCTATAATCTAATCCACACCCACCCATAAGCACTCTATATCCTAATGCCAGAAAAGAGAATAGAGTAACCTCTATATTGTAACACAAGAAAACAGAAAAAAGTAGTACTATATATTCTAACATCCGAAAATAAAATAAAGTAGCACTCTATATTGTAATACCCCCCAAAATACAGAATAAATTAGCCCTCTGTATTCTAACACCAGAAAAGACAATAAAGTAGTATTTTATATTCTAACACCGGAAAAGAGAATAGAGCATTACTCTATATTCTAACACTAAAAAAAGGGAATAAAGTAGCACTCTATATTCCAACAGCAGATGAGAGAATAGAACATTGCTCTGTATTCTAACGCCCAAAAAAGGGAATAAAGTAGCACTCTATATTCAAACCGCTGATGAGAGAATAGAGCGATACTCTGTATTCTAATACCAGAAAAGAGAATAGAGTAACATTCTATATGCTAATCCACACCCACCCATAAGCACTCTATATCCTAATGCCAGAAAAGAGAATAGAGTAACCTCTATATTGTAACACCAGAAAACGGAATAAAGTAGTACTATGTATTCTAACATCCGAAAACAAAATAAAGTAGCACTCTATATTGTAATACCCCCCAAAATACAGAATAAATTAGCCCTCTGTATTCTAACACCAGAAAAGACAATAAAGTAGTATTTTATATTCTAACACCGGAAAAGAGAATAGAGCATTACTCTATATTCTAACACTAAAAAAGGGAATAAAGTAGCACTCTATATTCCAACAGCAGATGAGAGAATAGAACATTGCTCTGTATTCTAACGCCCAAAAAAGGGAATAAAGTAGCACTCTATATTCAAACCGCTGATGAGAGAATAGAGCGATACTCTGTATTCTAATACCAGAAAAGAGAATAGAGTAACATTCTATATGCTAATCCACACCCACCCATAAGCACTCTATATCCTAATGCCAGAAAAGAGAATAGAGTAACCTCTATATTGTAACACCAGAAAACGGAATAAAGTAGTACTATGTATTCTAACATCCGAAAATAAAATAAAGTAGCACTCTATATTGTAATACCCCCCAAAATACAGAATAAATTAGCCCTCTGTATTCTAACACCAGAAAAGACAATAAAGTAGTATTTTATATTCTAACACCGGAAAAGAGAATAGAGCATTACTCTATATTCTAACACTAAAAAAGGGAATAAAGTAGCACTCTATATTCCAACAGCAGATGAGAGAATAGAACATTGCTCTGTATTCTAACGCCCAAAAAAGGGAATAAAGTAGCACTCTATATTCAAACCGCTGATGAGAGAATAGAGCGATACTCTGTATTCTAATACCAGAAAAGAGAATAGAGTAACATTCTATATGCTAATCCACACCCACCCATAAGCACTCTATATCCTAATGCCAGAAAAGAGAATAGAGTAACCTCTATATTGTAACACCAGAAAACGGAATAAAGTAGTACTATGTATTCTAACATCCGAAAACAAAATAAAGTAGCACTCTATATTGTAATACCCCCCAAAATACAGAATAAATTAGCCCTCTGTATTCTAACACCAGAAAAGACAATGAAGTAGTATTTTATATAACACCGGAAAAGAGAATAGATAATTACTCTATATTCTAACACTAAAAAAAGGGAATAAAGGAGGACTCTGTATTCTTACAGCAGATGAGATAATAAAGTGACACTCTATATTTTAACACCAGAAAAAATAATAAAGGAATACTTTATATTTTAACACCATAAACAAGTGTAAAATAACACGATCATTTGATGAAATGATACACATGAAAAGTGAAACATAATGCTATAAAAATGAATGAAATAACATTACAGTATATTATATCTAACACCAGGAATATGTGTAAAGTAGCTCCACATTCGGGTCGTAGATCGTAGATCGTTACATCATAAAATGAAGTACCAGGTACAATAGTACCCATAACCTGTTTCATCTGGAAATATGCCTAATTGGCATCAGTTTCAAAAAGCAAACAAAAGTAAACCACACAATGGTGGGCCCCAAAGGGCAAAAGAACATAAAATAAAGAGTAGTAATGATGCACAAGAGACCTAAAATGGATAACTTTCTTTAGCGAAAGCCATCATCTTAGATCTCTTGTATCTGTTAAGGATTTCATGATCGTAGTCCAGAAGGCAGGATATAATCTCGTGCGGGTTTCTCTGCACTGACTCGTAGAAACCTCGCGAGACAAACTTAAGATATGTGTAAATATGATCAATGCCCAGATCTTTATGCATTTGTCTATTGGTTACAAACCAGGGGGCACTGACCACACATCGCAGGATTTTATTCTGCAAGACCTGTATCTTGTGAATGTTCGTGGGAGTTGTGTTCGACAAATTGGGGAAGCATAGGATATCATAGGTCGAATGACCATGTGATAAATTAGTAATTTATTATCAATGGATAATACTGAGTTTCTTCCTAGAAGAGTCCCCAGTTGACATCTGACAGAGTTAACTTTTGTGATGATCCCGTGTATATGGGGATCCCACTTAAACTTCTGATGCAGAGTGACTCCCAAATATTTGACAGTCTCCTCCCACTTGAATTGTTCATCTAAAAAGTGTAAAGTTAGAGGATTTTTAATCCTCTTACCACTGAAGAGGATGGCGTTACTCTTCTCAGTGTTGATCTTTATTTTCCATTTCTCATACCAGGTATCCATTTCATCAAGGCAATTCTGAAGTCTTCTGATTGCAAAATCAACTTCCAAGGAAGGGGAGATGAGAGCAATGTCATCAGCATATTGTGCGATAATGATTCGCTCAAATGAAGGAATATCAGAGAGATATAATGAGAAGAGAATAGGGCCTAGGAGAGAACTTTGAGAAACTCCAGCGGCCACTACTCTCTTGGTAGAAATGGAAGATTTAATATGAACCTGGAATGTTCGATTTAAGAGATACGATTGAATGATACAGGTGAGTCCCGTAGGCATTCCAATCTTGGAGAGTTTGTAAATGAGGCCGTCCATCCAGATGCGGTTGTTGGCTACTGATGTTGAGGAGATGAATTCGTTCATTAGGCTATTAATGAGACTGGTAATAGAGTAGGTTTGGCGATAATCAGAGAAAAAACGTAAATGATGAAAATTTGTCAGGCAGTTGGTGCTTCAGTTGCTTTGAATGGCTGCACTATTGAGCAAGTGTCTCAGTTTAATTCTCTTGGGAGCTATGTAACAGATACTGGTGACGTGCGGCATGAGATAAATAGAAGAATATAGATGCCGCTGGGACTTTTCAGAATCTATGGAGAGTATGAAAAAATAGGCGTATACACCTAAAGACTAAAATTAGGCTGTATAATAATTTGGTTCTCTCTAAAGTTAGTTATGGTAGCGAAACATGGACCCTTTGTAAGCAGGATAACAAGAAACTTGATGCCTTTGATTCTAGATGCTTACGCAGTATCTTGGGCATTAGGTGGTTTGACTTTGTAAGTAATGATGAGGTTAGAAGAAGGAGTCATCAACCTCTTTTGAGCAGCATATTGTGCAGAGAGAGACTGCCTTGGTTTGGCCATGTTGTCCGTATGCATAGCTGCAGATTGGCAAAGAGATTGTTCAGAATATTTCTTATTTTTAATAGTAATTTCTTATAGTAAGAAAAAATTTTCTTTTGAATTTTGTAAGTGGTTCAAAAAATTATTTATTTTTTAGTAACATATTATTAAAAATTTATTCTTTTAGCTATGGCATTTGTAAATGAATTTAAAACATACTGGTTAACAAGTTCGAGCATTCATTATTTCGCAACACAATATTGCAAATGGAATATTATTGTGTCAACAATTGAATCCTCTTTGACGGAACACAAGAGCTTCCCTTCTACTATTTTCGTTTTCGCCATGTCACCTAGCAAGTGAAGCAGAAGCTCATTTCGGTTCCGGTGCTCCGCAAAATTCCCCGCCCTGCCCACCGTCAGTAGGGGACAACGATGGGCTTGGAAAGGCCGCCGTCCGTCGGATGGGACGTCAAGCCGTGGCCCCGTTTGCGGGAGAGCAATACCCTGTGCACGTTAAAGAACACGCTGGATGGCCCTGACGGGAGGCTACCATCTGTCTCCCAACAGCTGTTCCACACAACCCGGTTCCGGTGAGATAGCTGAAATGGAAGAATATTCATTTTGCGGGGATATCTAAGCACACAGGTAAGACAGCAGAGGTAGGTGAAATTTTATCCCTTGCATTAAAAAATTCTCAGGAATTTAATAGTAAGACGCATTTTCTAAATACCATGTCGTTTTGCTCTATATAGCTATATTTGATTAATCAGAAAAAATACTCTTTTTTATACGCAAGTGTTTATACATTTTCGAGACTATGCACGGTTCATCTCATAGTTCTGAATAGTAGAGAGTTTTCATTTTGTAAACAATTCAAACTCGGATATTTAACAGTTCACAATTTCTATGTAACTTTGGTTTTATCTTCAAAATTTATTGTGTGTCTGAAGGTGCGAATTCGAACTAATGAGATCTTAAGAATACGCAACCATGTTTAATTAGTGCTTTTCCAAATAAACATTTATATTTTATTACCTCGTAAAAGTAACGGTTGTATTTTTATACGCCTGCTACTCATATACGCACAATATCTGGTGTATTTAACATTCACCATGCTTATTGATGAAGAATAGCAGATTCCCACTGTTACAGCCTAATCATGAGTTTTTTTATCTAGCGTGTCGAATCATTTCTAAATTATTTCTTTCATGCAAATACATACATTTCAGTTACCATTTGAGTCGCATTTATCAATAAAGGCTATCTTGAAATTCTAAACGATCGAAGCGAAAGTGTTTTTTACGACCGTAGGAGCATGGATATAGATACAATTGTTTACAGTAATTCCCAACCTTTACAACGCCAAGGACCCACCTACCAATTCTCATTCTTTCTCCTAACCCCTTACTAAATCTAGCCCTTCCTGTAAACCCTCTTCTCATCATTGATTGGTACATTTTAACTAAAATAAAGGTCCCCGCAAAGAGGACTCCTAAAAATACCAGGACGAATTACATCTATAGATCTTTATCTGTGGTTCATTTATGGTTACCTTGCGATTTGAATCTAAAAATGTGGGTGTAGAAATTCAAAGGCCCCCAGAAATTTTTATATGACCAACAGCCAATTTCATCTTGTGATCAGTATGAGATAACCAGTGTTGCCATACTGAAATAGCATAATTCCAGCCAAAAGCAATGAAAATTAATGCTTCATGTAATCGCGTAAATTGTGTTTTTCCCATTAAGGTTTTTGATATTTTGAAACCAGTACGCCTGTCCCCTCTCCTTTCCTGCGTTCGCTGATTCTTAGGGGTGCGGGGAACAGAGCATTGTTCTATATTTTACAAAAAATTAAATAATTTTAAAGAATTTTGAATAACATTTAAACAACTCACAACAAATATTTTTTTGATTTTATGTTCTTTGAAATTAATTCGCTTGCAGCTAGACATTAACAACTTTTTGAACACTATTATGATGTAAGTCAACGTGGATATAGAGGAAAATTGTCTATAGCCGAATTGGGTCTGAACCCCCGACTTAATGACATGTCAGGTGGTCTGGTCATCAAATGTTCGTAGGTTCAGATTCCATTCGGTTGAAGACAATTTTCCTCTATGCCCACGTTCACCTACAACAAAATAGTGTTCAAAAATTTGGTACTATTACTATGAAGCGCTGTGATACAAAATGTCTAACAATATAACAGATAATCTATACTGTTTACACCTATTTGATAATCGTTTTCAATGTTTGTTATTTTTGTTGACTACTGTCTTAGGCTGTCTTATTTTGGCGACCCTGCTAAATACGAAGATACAGAACAGAAAATGGTTTCATGCAAGTTTTCTTTGCCAGTAAAATTTAAAGTTCATTTTAAAACCACAAATATTTAGCAAAACAAATCGCTTAGATTCAACACTTTACAATATATCATATATTCCTGTGAAAGCCACAACAAAGGTTTGTCGCCAAACGTATGTCTATTGAGAATATCTTCGGAAAATATCGGAAGTAATTTCGGACACTTTTTTAGGGATCATTCCCACCCACTTCAGCTAGAAACCCGATCTGTTACTCACAACAGGGCTAGAACTAAGTGGGCCACCACACCAAATTTGGGACCGATCGTTCAAGTAGCCGTGGAACCACAGGAAAAGAGATAATTTCTGTCAACGATGACATCACAAATGTTAGCCTGTAAATTCGTTGTTACATAATATGATCTATAGACCCGACCCGTTTAACCCAAATTTAATGAATAGGAACTAATGAAAACAGTATATTCTTAATGAGGGGAAGGAATAATTCTCTACTTGAAAACAATCTTTCTAATGAGTAGTGAATTGGAAAAAAAATAATTTTTAAAGAATCGATAAACCATCTTGATCATAAAACAGAAAAAAATTCTCATCAAGAAATGAGACACTGAATTTGCAAAATCGTTTAGCTACCCACTTAGAAATATATAGACAAGTTATTGGAAGAATTGAGCCCGATTGAATATATGATTATTTGTTTTATGAGCCGAAAATTCTTTTGCAATGAGCATCTGGTAGGATGGGCTTAATATACACTACGAATTTTAAATATGAAAGCAGATTAAATATTTTAATACGCTACATAATATAAAGAAATCGGGATAGATTGAAATATTAAGATATTTAAATATTAACTAGAGCTACGTAAGCAAAAAATCATATCTCATGTGTCTTAATTCTACAGTTGAATTCCCATAAAGAGTGCATCACTTCTCAAGTGGAATCAGTAGGCTTAGCAGGCGTAAACGTTTCTCCATAATGCTATTTTATCTATCTATCTATCACGTTGAAGATGGATAAAATATCATATCCCCAGAGCCATAAATGGATTGATAATAAAATCACTTGGCTCTACAAAGAGACTTAGCGTAAGAATGCCATGGTGCTTAAAATTGTTTCAAAATGCTTGTTAAACATATATTGTTTGAGGTCTGTCAGGAAAGAAATTATCGTAAAGAATTTTCTTTTAACTGATACTAATGAGTATCTTAGTTTTCAGCTTGGAATCTATTAAGTACTTCTCTTCAAATGCTTCCATAAATGAAATAATAATTGCCCAACTTATTTTTCATTAGGAAAAAAAGACCAATAGCTTTAAAACAAAATAACACTAAATTTTAAAATTGTCACTTGATACACGTTGGTCACCTGTTTAAGTCTCGGTAGAATAGATTGATTCTCTTTACCTATAAAACGTACACATATGTACATTCTTTTGTAAAGAATCACGCGTAATTTTAATCTCTTAAAGTGCGTGTACATTATTTGAGACAAATCTATTTGCAAGTTTGATTTCCTTCTTCGCAAAAGTGGGAAATTTCGTTTGTTAATCATTCAATACATCAGTTTTAACTGTTCATAGCTTTAACTGCATCTTTGATTTTGAATATATAATGCAGTACAGTTTATCTGAATATATAATTATAATAGTGCTCAAAGCATGTCTCATTCGTTTCACAGTTCCAATTTAAATGACGAATTTTCATTCGATATTAAACACATTTTAAAATGATTTGAAAATTCTATCTTTAAATAAAAACCTCCTCAAGCAGCTGCTTGCCACAGAGGTCTGACAGGAGCCTGTCAGTTTATATGCCACAGTAGAAGGTCTGAGAGGATGGCAGGACCTCAGCAGAAAAACGACACATAGAGCCATTCCTTAACCCGGGGCTCGAACCCAGGTCCCTTAGATCAGTAGCCAAACGCACTAACCACTCTCCCATGGGACGGCTTTTATATTTGTTAAAAAATATTCAATTTCTACATGCGTAGAAACTGGAACATGACAGTTTTATTCAGAGAGATTTTATCCATACAATTAAATCGGATCTTTTATTCTTTTAAATATTATTTTTATATTTAAACAGGTAGTTTTCGTTATCATGAAAAAAATGTTTATACCTATTGCGATAAATAAAAGTGTGATGTACTGTTCGTTTTATTTTCGATAAATTCTCAGGTAGATGTGTCTGAAGTGTAGTTAGATGTATAAAGGATTTAGTTTGTCTAAGTTTATTTATTGCAATAGACTCCATGAAGACAGATTTTAGGATAAATATGTCAAATAAATTTCTAAATCAATTCTTTGATGCTGAGATTTTCTGTTTTATTTAATAAGTAACTGAAGAAGGATATTATGTTACATTGATGTGATATAACACAGTCTGAAGACGATGTGTGTCTATAACACGGTATAAAGTATATTAAATATATAACGATATGTTTCTATAACACAGTCTGAAGTTTATTTAATGTATTAAGTAATAAATGTCAATTAACATGTTTATATATTAGTAGGCCTCTAAATAGTATCTAGGTAGTCACTGGAAGGAGAGCTTATGCACCAATCCCCTGTGATGATGCATAGAACCGGCCAGGCCTAGCTCCTAATGTCCGACCCCGCCATCTCGTGGTTAGTACCTTTCAAAAAAAACTTCACGTTTCGGTGAAGTACGGTAAGTAAGGAGTACGGGTGCCTGGACGATATTGTACGTCACATCCACGAAAAGTGTCGCAAGCCTTTTACTTCCGTCATCGCTTACAAGAGAGGATTCTACGAGAAGCGACTACTGACCAGACTTGGTATAACCTCTCTGGATTTAGAAAAAATTGGTTGTCCACGTTTCAAAAACCTTCCTAAAATACCTGGAACTGAGTGCGGTTATCACGAAGGTTGTGGAGTGCATTGTTCACAAGCCGAGACAGCAGCATTTAGCACATGGATGAACGAGTATATCGAGAAGCACTCTACGCAATGGACCGGTCGTTAATTGGTCAACCACACGGACAATTAGAGGCTTTTCCTTTGTGGGACTTGTTCGACGAACCTGACTATTTTGGCGAGAACGCTCCGCCTATGATTGAAGATCCGAGTCCTGTTGAAGACAACCCTTCTGTGAATGAAGAAGGTAGCCTTCTTGTGAATGAAGAAGACACTCCAACTGTGAATGAAAGCAACCCTCCTATTAGTGATGAGGAAAAACCTTATTAACTTATGTAGATGACGCTTTTCTTTCCTCTCTGTCCTTTGGTGACGTGTTAAAGAGAGCGAAAGACAGCTTGTATACTAGCGACAATTGGTTTTGTAAATAAAAGTCCGATATTACCTAACAATTACTGTGTTGTGTACTCATTTACGTTATGAATCGTGTGAAGACAGCATCAGCAACAGCTGTGATTTGTGGGGTCACGTTATCTCCAGATTATTTAGCCACACGTTGCGGAGATTCTAGGCATTTGGGAGGAAACTTTTGGTTGAGCGTGTGTAATAAAACAGTGGATATCAGATTATTTTTGGTAAACAACCGACGGTGAAAGGAATTAACTTATCTTTTTCTCAGTGGAATTAACTTATCTTTTTCTCAGTGGAATAAACTCGTCACTCTGGACGAGTGGGTCGAAAAAAATGTTGTGGGCTCCGAGTTACCGATTCTGTCTGGTGGAGGTGGGAACAAAAGCGATGTACTATGACCATCCGGTCATTTACACATCGAGAGAGTTGTGTGAAGAGGCTGCAGACCATACTTTCCTGACTCCCTTCCTATCGCGGTCTGGATAAAAGAGGTAAAGCTACTGCTACTACAGATGGTAGTCTCCCGTCAAGGCCATTCATCATGTTCTTTAACGTTTACAGGGTGTGGCTCTCCGACACACGGAGCCACGGTTTAACGTCCCATCCGACGGACGAGAGTCTTTCCAAGCCCATCGGTGTCCCCTACTGACCGTGGGCAGGACGGGAAATTTTGCGGAGATAAGTCTCAACGCTGACCCAGCTGGGACTCGAAATTGGAAACTACAGATTACAAGCCTGGCACGCTACCGACTTGGTCACCCCCGCTCCTAATTTATTCATGGAGTAACTCATTATAACGCAGATACTCCCATATTCAAGAGACCCCTCAAGTCAGATGGCAAGAGCTTTGTGCTCATGAAGCAATGGTCATGGGTTTGTTCCGCTCATTAATCACAATTTGGGGTGGAGGTGACTTAGTCATTAGTCCGCCAGGCTCGTAATCTGCAGTTCCCAGGTTCGAGTCCCACTTGGGCCAGCGTTGAGATTTATATCCGCAAAATTCCCCACCCTGTCCTCGGTCAGGAGGATCAACGATGGGCTTAGAAAGACATTCGTCCGTCGGATGAGACGTTAACACGGGATGCTCTGCGTGGGAGATCCATACCTGAGCACATTAAAAGAATACGCTGGATGGCCTCGATTCCGATCAACCAGCTACGATCTGTCTTCTAATAGCTATCCAGTAGTTCCTTCTCTCAAACTTCTCTGAGCTCTAAGGGTTCTTGTGACCTGGCCATTTTGCCCATTGTGCGCAAAAAACTGCCACTCAGAGGTAAAACAACCCAACCCAATAAACCTTATTCAATCTTGCCAACAGAGAACAGTCATCCTCTTATGATCGACGTGCTTTTTGCACGGAAACACTCTACCATTGCTTGTGTTGGTCGAGTATGAAACTCTCAAGTGAGACTGTCATTTCTCCAAATATCGATGTATTTTTCTTCTAGGCTCAACTGATTTGATTTATCACTATTTCCCAAATATTTCAAATTTTAAAGTACCCCTCCATGTCTTATATTAGTGTACTGATATTGTACTTTCCGGTCATTTCTCTAATAATGATGTCTTGGGAGAAATGCGAATAGGTATGGTTTTAAGGTTCTACAAAGGAGGGACTTCCCCACCACCTTCCTAAGTCAGGATCATTGAGATGCAGCTCAGAGCTTAAGACGTGTATTAGCCATATCTTATGTATTGGAATTTATTTAAATCTTTTACATTAATTACCTCAGACACGAAGTTTCTTAGATTATTTGTCAAAGTGAGAACAAAGATGTTACGCATTTAGGGAACTTTTTTTAAAATTTTGGCTATTAATCTATATTGGTGATAAGTTGAGCATTATTCACAGACTTTTAGATATAAACGACGGAAATTGTAAACATTACGTTTCATACGGCAATGGAATAATGCATAGGCAAAGTTCATGCTTCCCAAAAAATCGTCTGACTGACAAAATATGTATAAATACCCCCTCAAGCAGCTGCTTGCCACAGAGGTCTGACAGGAGCCTGTCAGTTTATATGCCATAGTAGAAAGTCTGAGAGGATGGCAGGCCCTCAGCAGAAAAACGACACAAACAGCCATGCCTTACACCGGGGCTCGAACCCAGGTCCCTTAGATCAGTAGCCAAGCGCGCTAACCACTCGGCCATGGGACGGCAAAATATGTATACGTGACTGGAAAAACAAATCTGGGGGGATAAAATTCGTGATTCTGATTCTGCGGCACTTGCGTCCTGTTGGTCAAGCGTTGTGGCTATCCTCACAACCACAATATCCAGAGAATACCCATAAGACATCTAGGATCACAAATGGATATCGAATTGGATCTCAGATATCCTATGGATATTTTCTGGATATTGTGATTGTTTGAGTAGGACTGTAAATGTCCCCCCAGTCAATGCGTTCAAGACTTCTAACAAACAGGAGACGTTAGCCATAGACGATAGCACGAGAAATATAAAAGAGTGACGACAACACAGGATGAATGCTATCGTATGCTAACAGTCTGACGTCATAGGGCTATGTCAACCAGGCAACTCTCTCTGGAGCTTCCTGCAGCCATTGAGAGGACAGTTCCGAATCAAACAGTTTACCTAAGGCTTCATCAAAGAGGGATTTATGCCAGATGACTGGTGGCCCTCAATCCCTCTCATAGGACAGCCTGACAACATGGTTCAGACAACATCGTGACTGGACTCCATACCAATGGGAGCATGTGCTCTTCACCAACGAATCACGATTCAGTCTTCAGACTGATTCTCGACATGTTTTGATCTGGAGAGAGATCGTAGATCGTTCCATCATAAAATTAAGTACCAGGTACAATAGTACCCATAACCTTCTTCATCTGGAAATATGCCTAATTGGCATCAGTTTGAAAAAACAAACAAAAGTAAACCACACAATGGTGGGCCCCAAAGGGCAAAAGATCATAAAACAAAAGAGTAGTAATGATGCACAAGAGACCTAAAATGGATAACTTTCTTTAGCGAAAGCCATCATCTTAGGCCTCTTGTATCTGTTAAGGACTTCATGATCGTAGTCCAGAAGGCAGGATATAATCTCGTGCTGGTTTCTCTGCACTGACTCGTAGAAACCTCGCGAGACAAACTTAAGATATGTGTAAATATGATCAATGCCCAGATCTTTATGCAATTGTCTATTGGTTACAAACCAGGGGGCATTGACCACACATCGCAGGATTTTATTCTGCAAGACCTGTATCTTGTGAATGTTCGTGGGAGTTGTGTTCGCCCAAATTGGGGAAGCATAGGATATCATAGGTCGAATGACCATGTGATAAATTAGTAATTTATTATCAATGGATAATATTGAGTTTCTTCCTAGAAGAGTTCCCAGTTGACATCTGACTGATCCACATTCGAGTGAAAGTTTGTGCCTAAAAGGCGAAACTTAATGAAATAAATATACTGGTTGTTAGTCAATAACATACATTAATGTACACCTAATGCTATTTAGTTTGTTGCTATTAAGTTGATATATTATTATTAATATATATTACTCTAAATTGCAACAGCTAATAAATGAAACCGAATATCAATAGATGTTGTTTTTTCTCAACAGTTGGGGAAAACGTATATATATATTATATAATTTTATATAATATTTTGCTAATATTCGTTGAGGTAGGCAGAAATCATAAACACATAGTGTAAAAAGTACTCTAATGTAATTTTTTAAAATAATGCGTTTTTTGCTTTTTAAATTTTTAACTTCTTTTAGAATCATCATCATCAAGTAGCCATTGGCTATGGAGGTCCACACAGACTGCGCAATTTAGTTCTCCAATCATATCTCTCCTGAGGTGCGTCTGATGCATTTCGCCATTGTAGACCAATTGTAGCAATGCCCTGTTTGACTTTGTTTGTCCACCGCATCCTAGGTCTTCCCCTCTTTCTGAGGCCTTTAGGTACATTGTTCATGAGCTTATTCGCTAATCTATAATTATCCATACGAGCAACATGGCCAAACCAATGGAATCTCTCTCTGCATAATATGCTGCTCAAAGGACGTTGCCGACTCATTTGCCTAACCTCATCATTAGTTACAAAGTTGAACCACCAAATGCCCAAGATACTGCGTATGTATCTTGAATCAAAAACATAAAGTTTCCTGCTATGTTGTTTACAAAGCGTCCATGTTTTACTACCATAACTAACCCTAGAAAGAACCAAACTGTTAAACAGTCAAATTTCAGTCTTTAGGTGTATACGACTATTTCTCCCCACTCTCCATAGATTCCTAAAAGTCTTGGCAGCAATCCTGCAGCATTCCAAATAGAATACCTAAATAAAATTAAATATCCAATCTATAAATAATATATGATAAATTTTATTGGTGTTATAATGTTAAACGTCAAATTGAAGACTAGTTGGGTTGGTTTACCTCTTAGCGGCACTTTTTTTGCACAAAATGGGCTTAATGGCCAGATTATAAGAACCTAGAGGGCTCAGAGAAGGTTGGGAGAGGGGACCCACTGGATCATGTGGCCTAGAGACCTCTTTGATGAAGCCTTTTGTAAATTGTTTGCCTCAAAACTTTCCTTTCAATGGCTGCAGAAAGCTCCAGAGAGAGCTGCCAGGCTGTTAGCATGAGATTGTCGTCATCCTGTGCTGCTGTCACTCTTGTACGACCTTGTTCTTGTCTGTGGCTAACGTCTTCTGTCTGTTGGAAGTCTTGAAATCACCGACTGGGGGAAATTTACAGTCCTAACCATATCGGTCGGGGTTGGTTGGTTGTTTTACCTCTGAGCGGCACGTTTCTGCACACAATGGGCTAAATTGGCCAGGTCACATGGACCCCGAAGGCTCAGAGAAGGTTGGGGGAGGGGACCCACTGGAACAGCTGTTGGGAGACAGATGGTATCCTCCCGTCAAGGCCATCCAGCGTGTTCTTTAACGTGCACAGGGTATGGCTCTCCCGCACATGGAGCCACGGCTTAACGTCCCATCCGACGGACGGCGGCCTTTCCAAGCCCATCGGTGTCTCCTACTGACCGTGGGCAGGGCGGGGAATTTTGCGGAGATAAATCTCAACGCTGACCCAGCTGGGACTCGAATCTGGGAACTACAGATTACGAGCCTGGCGCCATCGCTCGGGGATCAGCTAGACTAAGAGTTCTCAAAGTGGGGTACGCGGTAAAATTTTTTGGGGTACGATCTGAGAGCTCAAAAGTCGCTAGATCTAATTACCCTGTAAAATTTTTATAATTTTATTATATTTGTTAAATTGTTTACGTAATTTGTTGTGTTTATCGATATATATAATTTATGAATTTTATTCCCATCGTTACACTATAACTATAGTTTTATCTATCTATACAAGGGGTACCCCAGTTACATACACCATTCCAGGGGTACGGAAGCCTAAAAGGTTGTGAACCACTAAGCTAGACTATAACATACCGTTTGCTCCATATCATGTTGGGTTGTTTTACTTCTGAGAGGCACTTCTTTTCACACAATGGGTTAAATGGCCAGGTCACAAGGACCCCGAAGTCTCAGAGAAGATTGGGGGAGGAGACCCACTGGACAACTATTGGGAGTCAGATGGCAGCCTCCCATCTAGATCATCTAGTGTTGGTTGGTTGGTTGGTTGGTTTACCTCTGAGCGGCACTTTTTTGCACACCATGGGCTAAATGGCCAGGTCACATGGACCCCGAAGGCTCAGAGAAGGTTGGGGGAGGGGACCCACTGGAACAGCTGTTAGGACACAGATGGTAGCCTCCCGTCAAGGCCATCCAGCGTGTTCTTTAACGTGCACAGGGTATGGCTCTCCCGCACACGGGGCCACGGCTTAACGTCCCATCCGACGGACGGCGGCCTTTCCAAGCCCATGGGTGTCCCCTACTGACCGTGGGCAGGGCGGGGAATTTTGCGGAGATAAATCTCAACGCTGACCCAGCTGGGACTCGAACCTGGGAACTACAGATCACGAGCCTGGCGCGCTACCGACTGAGCCACCCCCGCCCCAGATCATCTAGTGTGTTTCTCTAACGTGTACAGGGTATGGCTCTCCTGCACAGGGGACAACGACTTAATGTTCCCTCCGACGGACAGCTACCTTTGGAAGCCCATTGGTGTCCCCTACTGACCGTGGGAAGGGAGAGGAATTTTGCGCAGATAAATCTCTACGCTGGGCCAGCTGGGACTCGAACCTGGGAAGTGCAGATTACGAGCCTGGCGCTCTCCGACTGAAACTCTCTCGCCCCCATATAATGTAAAAGCATCTTCTATATGATGTCTACGTGACGTACTGTTATTATAAAACACTCTATAAACATGAAAACAATGTGTGCTTACCGGAAAAAATATGGCGGATAATCAAAAATATTTTTTTATGAAGCTCTGGATTTGTTTTTTAAGTCACTAATGCATATTTTTTCTGGTAAGATGACTTTTAGAAATCACACGACCTTACGTATATTCTAATTTCTTTCCATAAAAAATTTCCATTTCTAATTTCAATGCCATATAAAATGAAATGTGAATAATTTCAGCCTTTCTTGAGATATTTAACAGTTTGTGAATAATGCTGAACTTTTTGGTACCCCAGTGCTGCCATCCTCACAGACCTTCTACTGTGGCATATAAACTGACAGGCTCCAGTCAGACCTCTGTGGCAAGCAGCTGCTTGAGGGGGTATTTATTTTGCCGTCCCGCGACCGAGTGGTTAGCGCGCTTGGCTACTGATCTGAGGGACCTGGGTTCGAGCCCCAGATTAAGGCATGGTTGTGTGTGTCGTTTTTCTGCTGAGGTCCTGCCATCCTCACAGACCTTCTACTGTGGACGGGCTCCTGTCAGACCTCTGTGACAAACAGCTGCTTGAGGGGGTATTTATTTTGCCGTCCCGCGACCGAGTGGTTAGCGCGCTTGGCTACTGATCTGAGGGACCTGGGTTCGAGCCCCAGATTAAGGCATGGTTGTGTGTGTCGTTTTTCTGCTGAGGTCCTGCCATCCTCACAGACCTTCTACTGTGGACGGGCTCCTGTCAGACCTCTGTGGCAAGCAGCTGCTTGAGGGGGTATTTATTTTGCCGTCCATCGACCTAGTGGTTAGAGCGCTTGGCTACTGATCTGAGGGACCTGGGTTCGAGCCCCAGATTAAGGCATGGTTGTGTGTGTCGTTTTTCTGCTGAGGTCCTGCCATCCTCACAGACCTTCTACTGTGGCATATAAACTGACGGGCTCCTCTCAGACCTCTGTGGCAAGCAGCTGCTTGAGGGGGTATTTATTTTGCCGTCCCGCGACCTAGTGGTTAGAGCGCTTGGCTACTGATCTGAGGGACCTGGGTTCGAGCCCCAGATTAAGGCATGGTTGTGTGTGTCGTTTTTCTGCTGAGGTCCTGCCATCCTCACAGACCTTCTACTGTGGACGGGCTCCTGTCAGACCTCTGTGACAAACAGCTGCTTGAGGGGGTATTTATTTTTTATTTATTTTAGTGTATAGTATATTGACTATATGCACAACGAATACAACTTAAGCAACCGCAAATCCAAAAGAGTGACTGTGCCACTTGTGGCCTCCGAAATTGTTCAGAAACGTAGGCTAAAATTAAAAAAATACGAAACGGTGGCGGTGTTATACTGTAATTGCAAAACAAGATAAGAGTGTCACAAGAGAGTCAATGAGTTCTTCAATGATTTCTCACCTCTGCGCAATCGTCGAACCTTCCGAAGAGTTCGTTCAAAGTCTCGACCAAATCACTCACAGACAGACTGGCCGTGAGGGCCACGGAGTTCACGATGTCAGCGTAGAGGATGCTGAGGAAAGTAGGAAATGAAATACTTTGTCAGCACATAAAAATCAACAAGATGTGATACTTACGTAACATATTCATAGCATGTCCAAAAATATCTTAATTGGGTCAAAATAAGATAGGGGCCTAGACAGAGCCGCCTATATGATACCGGGCCTGGACAGAACAGCAACAGAATTTTTTTTTTTTTTTCAAATAAAATAGGTGCTTTGATTAAATTTAATATCGTGAAATTCAACGTATTTATTTTAAAAATTATTCTTAAATTATGGGATAGATTTGTAATCAATAAATTATTTTGTTTTATGTGATCTAAAAATTTAAATTACGCTACTTATTATTTACTAATAATTTATTAAAAAATAATAAATAAATTATAATTTAATTAATTAACTGATTAATTAATACAAAAAGTGACAAAAATCACTTAAATTTTTTCGCATATTTATTTTCTTCTCTTCCATTTATTTAACAGCTGTCCAGGTTATGTATGTAGAGTACCCTGGCCAAGGTCACCTTGGTACACCAGGCCTCGACAGCCGTATTTATTCATACGAGAATGTTTAAATATTTTACATATTTTAAAATTATTATCAGATTTTTAAAAACTAATAGCTACAGTCTGAATTTTAAACATAGTACAGTCGCTCAAAACACTCCGAACACTACGGCCGATTACAGAATGCAGAAAAAATATCTGGCAACGTTTTTTTTTAGAAATCAGTGATCTGGCAGAATCAGTGATCTGGCAACCTTCGTGTCACGTGACACGAAGGTTGCCAGATCACTAATTTCTAAAAAAAACGTTGCCAGATATTTTTTATGAATTCTGTAATCAACCATAGTGTTTGGATATTTTTTAACATATATAATGCGTATGAATATATAATGCAATGAATATGGAGCGTGTGCAGTTACCGTTCACAGCAAACTGGAGCGGTTGCGGTTAATGTTCACAGCACATTGGATCGTGTGAGCTCACAAAGACCTAGATCGTGTGGGCTCACTCACGGAAATATTGAGCGTGTGCAGTTACCGTTCACTGCAAACTGGAGCGTGTGCAGTAACTGCACACGCTCCAGTTTGCTGGGAACGGTAACTGGAGCGTGTACAATTCTGTAATCACGTGACACGAAGGTTGCCATATCACTAATTTCTAAAACAATCGTTGCCAGAACTTGGAGATTTTCGTCCCTCTCTTCCAGACCGTCAAGAATGGAACAATTGCCTAAAAGCAAGACCTCTCCTTTGTTCAAAGTTACTTTAAATTCTTTCGAAAAGATCACAATTATGTAGAAATTACAAAGTTTCCTAAAAACAAAATCTTCTTAAAGAAGTGTCTCCTTGTCCTAATAGACTTTTAAGATATAATTCAGTAACATTATTTCTTTTTAGACTGTTTATTAATTCTCTCCTTTGATTTTCATATTCTTCACAATTAAGAAGCACATGTGATACTGTTTCTTTCGCACTGCAATGAAAACAGTTCGGAGATTTTACCTTTTTCGTTTTGAATAAGGAATCGTTTAATAAAGTTGAGCACGTTTGAGTCTGGCGATGCAGATTAAGTTTCTTCCGGTCAATTTTTAAAAATCTATTTGTTCTAATTATATCTCTTAAAATTCAACTGGTAACTTTTTATTTAAAAAAAAGTACTCTTTGAATGTTTTTAAATTAGTTACTATTTTAATATATATTGGTGTGTATAATAAGAAAATTATTTTATGGCATTCTAAACTAAATATCACGTAGTTAAACATGTGACAGATTAAATCACTTAGATCTTTATGAATATTTATTTTCCCTTCTTTCGCTCAACAGTTGTCCTTGGCCGTCCTCAGGTCTCAAGTAAGAAGGGGAGGTGTGGGGGAGCGTTCCCTTAGCTGCTAGAATCTAGTGGGATTTTAAATAAAATAAATAAATAATAAATACCCCGTCAAGCAGCTGCTTGCCACAGAGGTCTGACAGGAGCCTGTCAGTTTATATGCCATAGTAGAAGAATCTGTGAGGATGGCAGGACCTCAGCAGAAAAACGACACACACATCCATGCCTTACCCGAGGCTCGAACAGAAATTTATTCTTTTTCTAAACTTATGCAACCTTTGTAATTATTAAAATGAAAAATATTGTTCGCTAGTAAGAGTATTAAGGGACATAAAAGCGTCTTTAAGAAAGGGTGGTAAAGTAAAAATCAAAAATTTAATAAGGATTGGATTGTTTTACCTCTGAGCGGCACTTTTTTGCACACCATGGGCTAAGTGGTCAGGCCACAAGGACCCCGAAGGCTCAGAGAAGGTTGGGGGAAGGGACTCACTGGAACAGCTGTTGGGAGACAGATGGTAGCCTCCCGTCAAGGCCATCCAGCGTGTTGTTTAACGTGCACAGGGTATGTTGTGTTGGGTTGTTTTACCTCTGAGAGGCACTTTTTTGCACACCATGGGCTAAATGGCCAGGTCACAAGGACCCCGAAGGCTCAGAGAAGGTTGGGGGAGGGGACCCACTGGAACAGCTGTTGGGAGACAGATGGTAGCCTCCCGTCAAGGCCATCCAGCGTGTTCTTTAACGTGCACAGGGTATGTCTCTCCCGCACACGGCGCCACGGCTTAACGTCCCATCAGACGGACGACGGCCTTTCCAAGCCCATCGGTGTCCCCTACTGACCGTGGGCAGGGCGCGGAAATTTTGCGGAGATAAATCTCAACGCTGACCCAGCTGGGACTCGAACCTGGTAACTACAGATTACGAGCCTGGCGCGCTACCGACTGAGCCACCTCCGCCCTTCAAAATTTAATAAGATAAATCAGTGTTTTTAACATTGTTTATTAATTTACTTATTTAAAAATTAATTTCAGATTTATTTCTGGTTGCAGAAGAGCCCCCAAACTCATGAGGTGCTCCAGAATTTTTTAAACCAGACCTGACTACTAAGAATATATTTTTTTCATATTGTTAGTTATATCACAACACGCAAAATTAGTAGCTTACTTTGCAGGTACTGACAGACTTAAAACAACATTCCACCACATGGGAGTCGAACCCTGTCTCCGGCTATGTAATAATAATGTCGTCTATGTAATTGATGTTCCACTGATACTTGGTACAGTCGCTCAAAAAATATCAGAATACTATGGTTGATTACAGAATTCAGAAAAAATGTCTGGCAACGATGTTTTTAGAAATTAGTGATCTGGCAACCTTCGTGTCACGTGATTACAGAATTCAGGAAAAACATTTGGAGCGTGTACAGCAACTGTACACACTCCAGTTACCGTTCACAGCAAACTGGAGCGTGTGCAGACGCTCCAGTTTGCTGTGAACGGTAACTGCACAATGGATCGTGCGGATCAATGGATCGTGCGGTTAATGTTCACAGCACATTGGATCGTGTGAGCTCACAAAAACCTGGATCGTGTGAGCCCACTCACAGAAATATTGAGCGTGTGCAGTTACCGTTCACAGCAAACGCTCAATATTTCTGTGAGTGGGCCCACACGATCCAGGTTTTTGTGAGCTCACACGATCCAATGTGCTGTGAACATTAACCGCAACCGCTCCAGTTTGCTGTGAACGGTAGCTGCACACGCTCCATATTCATTGCATTATATATTCATACGCATTATATATATTAAAAATATCCAAACACTATGGTTGATTACAGAATTCAGAAAAATATCTGGCAACGATTTTTTTAGAAATTAGTGATCTGACAACCTTCGTGTCACGTGACACGAAGATTCGGATACTTTTTTCAGCGACTGTACAAGATGTCACAGATTCGATTTTTTTTTACATCTCAGCTGAACTTTTGTACTGAAAATGTACTAAATGACTAAGTCACAAGGACCCCGAGGGTTCAGAGAAGGTTGGGGGAGGGAACCCACTGGACAGCTGCTAAGAGACAAATAGACTTCTTTCAAGGTCATGTAAGATGTTTTAATGTGCGCCGGTCATGGCTCTCTCTCTGGTACACGGAGACACGGCTTAACACTGCATTCGACGGACGGTTATCATTTCAAGCCAATCTGTGTTCTCTTCCTCACCAAGGAGTTGCTGAGATGAATCTTATCACAGGCACATTTCTGGCTCGAAATTTGGAACTGCAAATTTCGTGTCTGGTCAGAGCTATCTATATCATATGATGGGGCGGGGGTAGCTCAGTCGGTAGCGCGCCAGGCTCGTAATCTGTAGTTCCCAGGTTTGAATCCCAGCTGGGTCAGCGTTGAGATTTATCTCCGCAAAATTTCCCCGCCCTGCCCACGATCAGTAGTGGAAAACGATGGGTTTTGAAAAAAGTCGCCGTCCGTCGGATGGGACGTTAAGCCGTGGCCCCGTGTGCGGGAGAGTCATACCCTGTGCACGTTAAAGAACACGCTGGATGGCCTTGACGGGAGGCCACCATCTGTCTCCCAACAGCTGTTCCAGTGGGTTCCCTCCCCCAACCTTCTCTGAGCCTTCGGGGTCCATATGACCTGGCCATTTAGCCCATAGTGTGCAAAGAAGTGCCGCTCAGAGGTAAAACAACCCAACCTATATCATATGATCCCCGACAATGAACTAACAGAAAAATCAATTACTAAATAATATATAGTTGTTTTGAATCCAATGCATTTGCCTTAAAATTCAATTAGTAGCTACCACTTTTTAAAATCTTGGTAACTAATTTTAAAATGAATTACTAAACTTATAAAAATAAATAACTACTAATTGAATTTTATGATAGAGTTTTAATTAAAACACTTTGATATTTGAAAATTAATTATTCTGATGCTGCACTGTCCAGGCCTGGTATGATAGAGGAGGCTCTGCCCATGCCTGGTATGATAGAGGAGGCTCTGCCCAGGCCTAGTATGATGGAGGAGGCTCTGCCCAGGCCTGGTATGATAGAGGAGCTCTTCCCAGGCCTGGTATGATAGAGGAGGCTCTGCCCAGGCCTGGTATGATAGAGGAGGCTCTGCCCAGGCCTGGTATGATGGAGGAGGCTCTTCCCAGGCCTGGTATGATAGAGGAGGCTCTTCCCAGGCCTGGTATGATAGAGGAGGCTCTGCCCAGGCCTGGTATGATAGAGGAGGCTCTGCCCAGGCCTGATATGATAGAGGAGGCTCTGCCCAGGCCTGGTATGATAGAGGAGGCTCTGCCCAGGCCTGGTATGATGGAGGAGGCTCTGCCCAGGCCTGGTATGATAGAGGAGGCTCTGCCCAGGCCTGGTATGATAGAGGAGGCTCTGCCCAGGCCTGGTATGATAGAGGAGGCTCTGCCCAGTCCTGGTATGATAGAGGAGGCTCTTCCCAGGCCTGGTATGATAGAGGAGGCTCTGCCCAGGCCTGGTATGATAGAGGAGGCTCTGCCCAGGCCTGGTATGATAGAGGAGGCTCTGCCCAGGCCTGGTATGATAGAGGAGGCTCTGCCCAGGCCTGGTATGATGGAGGAGGCTCTGCCCAGGCCTGGTATGATAGAGGAGGATCTTCCCAGGCCTGGTATGATAGAGGAGGCTCTGCCCAGGCCTGCTGCTCTACCGATTGAACCAATTCCAATATTAGCTGGACGACCACCCTGCCCTTGGTCGGAAAGGAGACACCGATGGGCTTGGAAAGGTCGCCGTCTATCAGATGGGGCGTTAAGCCATGGCTCCTTTACAGAAGAGAGATATGCTGTACGTGTTAAAGAACATGCTAGATGGCCTTGATGAGAGGCTATCATCTGTCCCCAACAGCTATCCAGTGGTTCCCTCCGCCAACCTTCTCTGAACCATCGGGGTCCTTGTGACCTGGATATTCAATCCACTGTGTGCAAAAAAAGTGCCGCTCAGAAGTATACAACCCAACAACAAAAGCTCGTTATCAGAATTTCGGGATACATGTTATTTTGTCTCCTATAGCCACTGGCTGTCCCGTAGCCGAATGGAGAGCGTGCTTAGATGTGGGTTAAAATCACCTGGATTCGAGGCATGGATGTTCGTTTTATTGCCTTTCTACTGAGGGATGTCTTTCCGAACAGGTCTTCTCTATATTGTAGTATACTGACAGGTTTCTGTCAGACTTAATATGGCAAACAAGTGCTTGGAAAGCAATTTATAATTTTTAAATGAATCGAAATGCAGACTTTGAAGTGATGACGCGATTCATGATTAGGTTATTTTACCACTGAGCGGCACTTTTTTTGCACACAGTGGACTAAATAGCCAGGTCACGAAGACCCCGAGTGCTCAGAGAAGGTTGTGGGAAGAGGACCCACTGGGCATCTGTTAGGAGACAGATGATAATCACGTCAAGGCCATTCAGCGTGTTCTTTAACGTTCATAGTGTATGTCTCCCGCATACGGGGCCACGGATTTACTTCCCATTCGACGGACGGCGGTCTTTTCAAGTGCATCAGTGTTCCCTTTATGATCTGGGGAAGGGCAGGGGTGGAAGGGACCCACTGGATAACAGTTAGGAAACAGATGGTACCCTCCAGTCAAGGCCATCCAGCGTGTTCTTTAAGGTGCACAGGATATGGTCCTCCCGCACACGGAAACATAGCTTAACATTCCATCCGAGGGATGGCAGTCTTTCCAAGACCATCGATGTCCCCTACTGACCGTGGACAGGGCGGGGGAGTTCAGCGGAGATAAATCTCAACGCTGGCCCAAGTGGGACTCCAACCTGAGAACTGCAGGGTTGTTTTGGGTTGGGTTGTTTTACCTCTGAGCGGCACTTTTTTGCACACCATGGGCTAAATGGCCAGGTCACATGGACCCCGAAGGCTCAGAGAAGGTTGGGGGAGGGGACCCCTGGAATAGCTGTTGAAAGACAGATGGTAGCCTCCCGTCAAGGCCATCCAGCGTGTTCTTTAACGTGCACAGGGTATGGCTCTCCCGCACACGGGGACACGGCTTAACGTCCCATCCGACGGATGGCGGCCTTTCCAAGCCCATAGGTGTCCCCTACTGACCGTGGGCAGGGCAGGGAAATTTTGCGGAGATAAATCTCAACGCTGACCCAGCTGGGACTCGAACCTGGGAACTACAGATTACGCGCCTGGCGCGCTACCGACTGAGCCACCCCCGCCCCGAGAACTGTAGATTACGAGCCTGGAGTGCTGCAGACTGAGCCACTCCCTACCTAACGATTGATGACAGAGAGATATTATTTCAAAGACATCCCTTACCTGACATTTCTGTGTTTCTCGACGAAGAGTTCAGTGAAGGGTCTTTGAGGCACGGGTGCCTGGTCCAGTCTCCTGATTACGTCCCGAATCCCATCCCTCACTTGCACAGAGATGTGTCTGGGCAACACGCTTAGCAGAAGTTGTTCCTGAAACGAATCGTGATTTATTTGTAGGTGACATTAAAGTAACATTTATAAATGTGTTTCTTTTATTGATCTGAAGGTTTTAAAATAATTCCCCTCTACATATATTTTTTGATGCTTAAAGGTTGGGTTGTTTTACCTCTGAGCGGTACTTTTTTGCACACCATGGGCTAAATGGCCAGGTCACATGGACCCCGAAGGCTCAGAGAAGGTTGGGGGAGGGGACCCACTGGAACAGCTGTTGGGAGACAGATGGTAGCCTCCCGTCAAGGCCATCCAGCGTGTTCTTTAACTTGCACAGGGTATGGCTCTCCCGCACACGGAGCCACGGCTTAACGTCCCATCCGACGGACGGCGGCCTTTCTAAGCCCATCGGTGTCCCCTACTGACCGTGGGCAGGGCGGGGAATTTTGCGGAGAAAAATCTCAACGCTGAGCCAGCTGGGACTCGAACCTGGGAACTACAGATTACGAGCCTGGCGCGCTACCGACTGAGCCACCCCCACCCCTGATGCTTAAAGTAATGAGACATTGTATTCACTGAAAATATAATGATCAAAAGTTTCATTGGTTGTTGTGTATGGTTGTATTATCTCTATGCTGAACTTTTTAACGCGGGGCGGGGGTGGCTCAGTCGGTAGCGCGCCAGGCTCGTAATCTGTAGTTCCCAGGTTCGAGTCCCAGCTGGGTCAGCGTTGAGATTTATCTCCACAAAAATTCCCTGCCCTGCCCACGGTCAGTAGGGGACACCGATGGGTTTGGAAAGGCCACCGTCCGTCGGATGGGACGTTAAGCGTGGCCCCGTGTGCGGGAGAGCCATACCCTGTGCACGTTAAAGAACACGCTGGATGGCCTTGACGGGAGGCTACCATCTGTCTCCCAACAGCTGTTCCAGTGGGTCCCCTCCCCCAACCTTCTCTGAGACTTCGGGGTCCATGTGACCTGGCCATTTAGCCCATGGTGTGCAAAAAAGTGCCGCTCAGAGGTAAAACAACCCAACTTTTTAACGCACAGTGACTTAAATGAATTATGAGGGTAGTTTGAGAACGTTGGGGTTGGTTGGTTGGTTGTTTTACCTCTGAGGGGCAATTTTTTGCACACAATGGGCTAAATGGCAAGGTCGCAAGGACCCCGAAGGCTCAAAGAACGTTGAGGGAGGGAACACACTGGAACAGCTGTTGAGGGACAAATGGTATCCTCCCGCCAAGGTCATCCAGAGTGTTCTTTAACGTGCATAGGGTATGGCTCTCCCGCACACGGGGCCATGGCTTATTGTCCCATCCGACGGATAGCGACTTTTCCAAGCTCATCGGTGTCCCCTACTGACCATGGGCAGGGCGGGGAGTTTGCGGAAATAAATTTTAACTCTGGCCCAACTGGGACTCGAACCTGGGAACTGCCGATTAGGAGCCTGGCGCGTTAGCGAAAGAACCTCTCAGAGATAAAACAACCCAACTTTTAAACTTTCACGATTGATGCACAGTCTCCAGTACTCATTACAGCCCTAGCTGCCAAATACGTCATAAAATCCAAAACAATCAACCGACTTCATATGCAGTGAGGTGCCAATGTTGACTCAAGTGGTGCAGCCATTTCCTTTCAGCTGTGTGTGTGTCAATCCTTCGTGACGACGGTCATTTCCTGCCGGCCAAGTCTTGAATATTTACAAGACCACTTCTGTTATTTCCCTCCACACAGTCAAAGATGAAGCAAAGACATCAGCAGCACAAATCTCCTTACGCTGTGACGTCATCTGTTCCTTACATTTCGTGATCATTTCGTCAGTTGGAGTTTTTCTTATATCACCAAACATGGGTCGGAGTCATAAAAATCGGCTGCCAGGTGCAGGACAGAAAATAACTTTCGTTAATAAGGGAAAATAAATCCCTACTCAACCAGCGGCGGTCCCAAGGGTGTTAGCGGATATCACTGACACCCTCCCTCCCCTCCCGAAGGCTAAGGAGAGTCAGAGAGTTTTATTGCGCAGTTCTACGCCGGAGCCCCCAGAGAATTGCTCAATACCACCAAAAATTGAAAGGAGTCTGAGAGAATCATTCTGCACGGTTTTCGAGAGTTGCTCATTGATCCCTCCCGCAAAGGCTAAGAGGAGTTAAAGAGAATCATTGTGACCATTTTTCCACAGTTTCCCTCTTCCCTCTACCCCAATGTCTAAGATGAGTCAGAGAGAATCATTGCGACCATTTTTCCAATTTCTCACTTCCCTCTACCGCAAAGGCTAAGAGGAGTCAGAGAGAATCATTGCGACCAATTTTCCAGTTTCTCACTTCGTCTACCCCAAAGGCTAAGAGGACTCAGAGAGAATCATTGCGACCATTTTCCCAGAGTTTCTCGCTGCCCTCTACCTGAAAGGCTACGTGGAGTCAGACAGAATCATTGCGACCGTTTTGACAGAGTGTCTTCCTGCATCCTCCCCCAAAGGCTAAGAGGAGTCAGAAAGAATCATTGCGACCATTTTTCCAGTTTCTCACTTCCCTCTACCCCAAAGGCTAAGAGGAGTGAGAGAGAATCATTGCAACCATTTTCCAAGAGTTTCTCGCTGCCCTCTACCTGAAAGGCTACGTGGAGTCAGACAGAATCATTGCGACCGTTTTGACAGAGTGTCTTCCTGCATCCTCCCCCAAAGACTAAGAGGAGTCAGAAAGAATCATTGCGACCATTTTTCCAGTTTCTCACTTCCCTCTACCCCAAAGGCTAAGAGGAGTGAGAGAGAATCATTGCAACCATTTTCCAAGAGTTTCTCGCTGCCCTCTACCTGAAAGGCTACGTGGAGTCAGACAGAATCATTGCGACCGTTTTGACAGAGTGTCTTCCTGCATCCTCCCCCAAAGGCTAAGAGGAGTCAGAAAGAATCATTGCGACCATTTTTCCAGTTTCTCACTTCCCTCTACCCCAAAGGCTAAGAGGATTGAGAGAGATTCATTGCAACCATTTTCCAAGAGTTTCTCGCTGCCCTCTACCTGAAAGGCTACGTGGAGTCACACAGAATCATTGCGACCGTTTTGACAGAGTGTCTTCCTGCATCCTCCCCCAAAGGCTAAGAGGAGTCAGAAAGAATCATTGCGACCATTTTTCCAGTTTCTCACTTCCCTCTACCCCAAAGGCTAAGAGGAGTGAGAGAGAATCATTGCAACCATTTTCCAAGAGTTTCTCGCTGACCTCTACCTGAAAGGCTACGTGGAGTCACACAGAATCATTGCGACCGTTTTGACAGAGTGTCTTCCTGCATCCTCCCCCAAAGACTAAGAGGAGTCAGAAAGAATCATTGCGACCATTTTTCCAGTTTCTCACTTCCCTCTACCCCAAAGGCTAAGAGGAGTGAGAGAGAATCATTGCAACCATTTTCCAAGAGTTTCTCGCTGCCCTCTACCTGAAAGGCTACGTGGAGTCAGACAGAATCATTGCGACCGTTTTGACAGAGTGTCTTCCTGCATCCTCCCCCAAAGGCTAAGAGGAGTCAGAAAGAATCATTGCGACCATTTTTCCAGTTTCTCACTTCCCTCTACCCCAAAGGCTAAGAGGAGTGAGAGAGAATCATTGCAACCATTTTCCAAGAGTTTCTCGCTGCCCTCTACCTGAAAGGCTACGTGGAGTCAGACAGAATCATTGCGACCGTTTTGACAGAGTGTCTTCCTGCATCCTCCCCCAAAGACTAAG
Organism: Ryuthela nishihirai; assembly: GCA_038380435.1. Classification (NCBI taxonomy): domain Eukaryota; kingdom Metazoa; phylum Arthropoda; class Arachnida; order Araneae; family Heptathelidae; genus Ryuthela; species Ryuthela nishihirai. The sequence continues at coordinate 48,595,019 of JAWZYU010000023.1, read as the reverse complement.
AGGAGTCAGAAAGAATCATTGCGACCATTTTTCCAGTTTCTCACTTCCCTCTACCCCAAAGGCTAAGAGGAGTGAGAGAGAATCATTGCAACCATTTTCCAAGAGTTTCTCGCTGCCCTCTACCTGAAAGGCTACGTGGAGTCAGACAGAATCATTGCGACCGTTTTGACAGAGTGTCTTCCTGCATCCTCCCCCAAAGGCTAAGAGGAGTCAGAAAGAATCATTGCGACCATTTTTCCAGTTTCTCACTTCCCTCTACCCCAAAGGCTAAGAGGAGTGAGAGAGATTCATTGCAACCATTTTCCAAGAGTTTCTCGCTGCCCTCTACCTGAAAGGCTACGTGGAGTCAGACAGAATCATTGCGACCGTTTTGACAGAGTGTCTTCCTGCATCCTCCCCCAAAGGCTAAGAGGAGTCAGAAAGAATCATTGCGACCATTTTTCCAGTTTCTCACTTCCCTCTACCCCAAAGGCTAAGAGGAGTGAGAGAGAATCATTGCAACCATTTTCCAAGAGTTTCTCGCTGACCTCTACCTGAAAGGCTACGTGGAGTCACACAGAATCATTGCGACCGTTTTGACAGAGTGTCTTCCTGCATCCTCCCCCAAAGACTAAGAGGAGTCAGAAAGAATCATTGCGACCATTTTTCCAGTTTCTCACTTCCCTCTACCCCAAAGGCTAAGAGGAGTGAGAGAGAATCATTGCAACCATTTTCCAAGAGTTTCTCGCTGCCCTCTACCTGAAAGGCTACGTGGAGTCAGACAGAATCATTGCGACCGTTTTGACAGAGTGTCTTCCTGCATCCTCCCCCAAAGGCTAAGAGGAGTCAGAAAGAATCATTGCGACCATTTTTCCAGTTTCTCACTTCCCTCTACCCCAAAGGCTAAGAGGAGTGAGAGAGAATCATTGCAACCATTTTCCAAGAGTTTCTCGCTGCCCTCTACCTGAAAGGCTACGTGGAGTCACACAGAATCATTGCGACCGTTTTGACAGAGTGTCTTCCTGCATCCTCCCCCAAAGGCTAAGAGGAGTCAGAAAGAATCATTGCGACCATTTTTCCAGTTTCTCACTTCCCTCTACCCCAAAGGCTAAGAGGAGTGAGAGAGATTCATTGCAACCATTTTCCAAGAGTTTCTCGCTGCCCTCTACCTGAAAGGCTACGTGGAGTCACACAGAATCATTGCGACCGTTTTGACAGAGTGTCTTCCTGCATCCTCCCCCAAAGGCTAAGAGGAGTCAGAAAGAATCATTGCGACCATTTTTCCAGTTTCTCACTTCCCTCTACCCCAAAGGCTAAGAGGAGTGAGAGAGAATCATTGCAACCATTTTCCAAGAGTTTCTCGCTGCCCTCTACCTGAAAGGCTACGTGGAGTCAGACAGAATCATTGCGACCGTTTTGACAGAGTGTCTTCCTGCATCCTCCCCCAAAGACTAAGAGGAGTCAGAAAGAATCATTGCGACCATTTTTCCAGTTTCTCACTTCCCTCTACCCCAAAGGCTAAGAGGAGTGAGAGAGAATCATTGCAACCATTTTCCAAGAGTTTCTCGCTGCCCTCTACCTGAAAGGCTACGTGGAGTCAGACAGAATCATTGCGACCGTTTTGACAGAGTGTCTTCCTGCATCCTCCCCCAAAGACTAAGAGGAGTCAGAAAGAATCATTGCGACCATTTTTCCAGTTTCTCACTTCCCTCTACCCCAAAGGCTAAGAGGAGTGAGAGAGAATCATTGCAACCATTTTCCAAGAGTTTCTCGCTGCCCTCTACCTGAAAGGCTACGTGGAGTCAGACAGAATCATTGCGACCGTTTTGACAGAGTGTCTTCCTGCATCCTCCCCCAAAGACTAAGAGGAGTCAGAAAGAATCATTGCGACCATTTTTCCAGTTTCTCACTTCCCTCTACCCCAAAGGCTAAGAGGAGTGAGAGAGAATCATTGCAACCATTTTCCAAGAGTTTCTCGCTGCCCTCTACCTGAAAGGCTACGTGGAGTCAGACAGAATCATTGCGACCGTTTTGACAGAGTGTCTTCCTGCATCCTCCCCCAAAGACTAAGAGGAGTCAGAAAGAATCATTGCGACCATTTTTCCAGTTTCTCACTTCCCTCTACCCCAAAGGCTAAGAGGAGTGAGAGAGAATCATTGCAACCATTTTCCAAGAGTTTCTCGCTGCCCTCTACCTGAAAGGCTACGTGGAGTCAGACAGAATCATTGCGACAGTTTTGACAGAGTGTCTTCCTGCATCCTCCCCCAAAGGCTAAGAGGAGTCAGAAAGAATCATTGCGACCATTTTTCCAGTTTCTCACTTCCCTCTACCCCAAAGGCTAAGAGGAGTGAGAGAGAACCATTGCAACCATTTTCCAAGAGTTTCTCGCTGCCCTCTACCTGAAAGGCTACGTGGAGTCAGACAGAATCATTGCGACCGTTTTGACAGAGTGTCTTCTTGCATCCTCCCCCAAAGGCTAAGAGGAGTCAGAAAGAATCATTGCGACCCTTTTTTCAGTTTCTCACTTCCCTCTACCCCAAAGGCTAAGAGGAGTCAGAGAGAATCATTGCGACCATTTTCCCAGAGTTTCTCGCTGCCCTCTACCTGAAAGACTACGTGGAGTCAGACAGAATCATTGCGACCGTTTTGATAGTGTCTTCCTGCATCCTCCCCCAAAGGCTAAGAGAAGTCAGAAAGAATCATTGCGACCATTTTTCCAGTTTCTCACTGCCCTCTACCCCAAAGGCTAAGAGGAGTCAGAGAGAATCATTGCAACCATTTTCCAAGAGTTTCTCGCTGCCCTCTACCTGAAAGGCTACGTGGAGTCACACAGAATCATTGCGACCGTTTTGACAGAGTGTCTTCCTGCATCCTCCCCCAAAGGCTAAGAGGAGTCAGAAAGAATCATTGCGACCATTTTTCCAGTTTCTCACTTCCCTCTACCCCAAAGGCTAAGAGGAGTCAGAGAGAATCATTGCGACCATTTTCCCAGAGTTTCTCGCTGCCCTCTACCTGAAAGGCTACGTGGAGTCAGACAGAATCATTGCGACCGTTTTGACAGAGTATCTTCCTGCATCCTCCCCCAAAGGCTAAGAGGAGTCAGAAAGAATCATTGCGACCATTTTTCCAGTTTCTCACTTCCCTCTACCCCAAAGGCTAAGAGGAGTGAGAGAGAATCATTGCAACCATTTTCCAAGAATTTCTCGCTGCCCTCTACCTGAAAGGCTACGTGGAGTCAGACAGAATCATTGCGACCGTTTTGACAGAGTGTCTTCCTGCATCCTCCCCCAAAGGCTAAGAGGAGTCAGAAAGAATCATTGCGACTATTTTTCCAGTTTCTCACTTCCCTCTACCCCAAAGGCTAAGAGGAGTCAGAGAGAATCATTGCAACAATTTTCCAAGAATTTCTCGCTGCCCTCTACCTGAAAGGCTACGTGGAGTCAGACAGAATCATTGCGACCGTTTTGACAGAGTGTCTTCCTGCATCCTCCCCCAAAGGCTAAGAGGAGTCAGAAAGAATCATTGCGACCATTTTTCCAGTTTCTCACTTCCCTCTACCCCAAAGGCTAAGAGGAGTCAGAGAGAATCATTGCGACCATTTTCCCAGAGTTTCTCGCTGCCCTCTACCTGAAAGGCTACGTGGAGTCAGACAGAATCATTGCGACCGTTTTGACAGAGTGTCTTCCTGCATCCTCCCCCAAAGGCTAAGAGGAGTCAGAAAGAATCATTGCGACCATTTTCCCAGTTTCTCACTTCCCTCTACCCCAAATGCTAAGAGGAGTCAGAGAGAATCATTGCGACCATTTTTCCAGAGTTTCTCGTTGCCCTCTACCTGAAAGGTTACGTGGAGTCAGAGAGAATCATTGGACCGTTTTTGCAGAGTGTCTTCCTGCATCCTCCCCCAAAGACTAAGAGGAGTCAGAAAGAATCATTGCGACCAATTTTCCAGTTTCTCACTTCGCCTACCCCAAAGGCTAAGAGGAGTCAGAGAGAATCATTGCAACCATTTTCCAAGAGTTTCTCGCTGCCCTCTACCTGAAAGGTTACGTGGAGTCAGACAGAATCATTGCGTCCATTTTCCCAGTTTCTCACTTCCCTCTACCCCAAAGGCTAAGAGGAGTCAGAGAGAATCATTGCGACCATTTTTCCAGAGTTTCTCGTTGCCCTCTACCTGAAAGGCTACGTGGAGTCAGAGAGAGAATCATTGGACCGTTTTTGCGGAGTGTCTTCCTGCATCCTCCCCCAAAGGCTAAGAGGAGTCAGAGAGAATCATTGCGAAGTGTATCCAGAATTTCTCACTGCCCTCTACACGAAAGGCACGAGGAGTCAGAGTGAACTAATGCGAGCGTTTTTGCAGAGTTTCTAGCTTCCCCCTGTCCCAAAGGCTAAGATTTAGTTTAGTTTAGTTTACACTTCACAAAAATTGGGAGTTCCTTGCACAGACTTTCCCATAGAATTTATGTTTTCCTTTTTTTTTTTTGAAAATTCTTGATGTTCAGTATTTTTTTTTCCTCTTAGATTTTAAGAGATTTTTTTTTTTGTTTCGTCTTCCTCCTAAACTTTAGGATTTAATTCTTTTGTTTATTTTGTTTTTGTTTATTTAATTTTGATTTATGTCTTTTTTTTTTGGTATAAATATATATATTTTTTTATTATTATTTTTTTTGGCTTTCTTTAATTTTTTTTTATAACCCTTTTTTTTATTATATTTTTTTTGTTATTTTGTTAATTTTTTTTCTTTCTTTTTTTTTGTTTTTTAGAATTTTTTTTTTATTTTATTTTTTTTATTTTTAATTTTTTTTTATTTTTTTATTTTTTTTTTTAAGATTTTTTTTAATTATTTTTTTTCTTATTTTTATTAATGAAAAAAAAAAATTTTTTTTCTTTTTTTCTTTCTTTTTTTTATATTACGTTTTTTTTTTTGTTGTTGTTCTGTGTTACAATTTATTCCATATCTCTGTTTCTTTGATGAATTCCAATAGGAAGGCAAATATTTTTGTTTGAATTGAGATTGTAGGGTGATTTAAAATTAAGTTCAGAGTAAATTCGTTAATATTTATGTTTCTAAGTTTTTCAAAGAATTTTTCTCGTTGTGAGTCATATTTTGCACAATTTAATATAAGGTGTGAGGAATTTTCAGTAATATTGCATTTTGTACATTTGGGTGAGGTACTTAATTTGAGTAAGAATTTTGATTTATTTAAAAGAATTGTATCTGTTCTTAGCCGAAATATGATTTTGGATTCATGTCTGGAAAATGGTAATTGTAGGAAGGTATTAATTTTGTTGGAAAGTTCAAATCTGAAATTTGGTTTGAAGATAGAGTGAAATTGAACATGTTTTTCTAAAATTTTGAATTCTAATTGTTTTATTTCTTTTTTAACATGTATATAAAAATTGTGTGTTGGCGAGATGTTATCATAATCATGTGCTGATTTTGCTATGTTATCTACATATTCATTTTCTTTAAATCCAGAGTGTCCTGGTATCCAACAAAGTTGAATATGGTTATTTTTTTCATTTAGGTTTTCATTATAAAGTTTTAGGAGTGTATGTGTGTAGTATGGATATGTGGTGTATGTGTTGTCTTGTATTAATGTGTGTATAGCACTTTTAGAATCAATGAATATAACTATTGATTGATTTGTTAAATTGTCTAATGTCCAGTTAAGTGCGGCAAATATTGCATAAATTTCAGCATGCAATATCTGAGTAAAATCAGGCAATTTGTATGCTAATGATATGTTGTGTGATGGAATATATACAGCAGCACTGGATGACCCAGAATCTTTTATGTAGGACCCATCTGTGTAGATTTCCAAACAATTGTTAAATTTTTCAGATTTAAAATTAATGAATAATTGATATAGAGCTTCATTAGAAATTTCATTTTTTGAATTTAAATGTGGAATCTCTGTATAAACTACTGGGAGTTTGTAACACCATACTGCTACAGATTCAGTAATGTCTCCTCGCAGTTCATCTTTAGTTAGTTTATTAAAGAATTCTTTTAATAATTCATTTTCTTCGATTTTTTTATAGAATATGAGTCTTTTAAAGTTTAGATAAAATGGGTGGTCTGGTAGTTTATAGTGGAGTCTTGTGTAATATTTTAAGATTAAAATTGAATGCCTAATTTCAAATGGAGGAATGGCTGTTTCAGCCAGAAGAGCTAATGTTGGACAAAATTTTGGTAAGCCTAAAGCAATTTTTAAACATTTGTTTTGAATAACATTTAATTTCTTTAAGTTAGTTAAATTAGGTTTGTCTATAAGGTCTAAGCCATATTCCATTTTTGATCTGATTAAATTTAAGTAGAGTGTAATTAAGGTTTTTTGATCAGTACCTTCTTTTTTGAATGCAAAGTATTTAAAAATGTTTAGGAGTTTTGAACCAGAATTGTAAGCTTTCTCCAGATGAGAGTTCCATATTAATTTTGAGTCTAAGTTAAATCCCAATAATTTACATTTGTTGACTTGATTAATAGGTTGCGAGTTAATTTTTAAGAGAAATTTTGGATTATAATTTCTACGTCTATAGAAGTAAATACAAAAAGTTTTATCTGTGTTAATTGTTAAATTCCATTTGTTACAATAATCTATTAGTTTGTCTAATTGTTGTTGTGTTTTTTCTTGTAGAGTATATTCATTTTTGTCTGATACCCAGAAGGTAAGGTCATCAGCATAGCTTGTAAAGTTAAATTTTTTATCAAAAATCTTTTTGATGTCATGTAAGTATAAATTAAAAAGAACAGGGGATAAGGTAGATCCTTGTGATAATCCTTGTGTAATGTTATAAGACTTAGAGTAGGTTGAGTTTAATTTAACCTTTAATTTTCTGTTTCTCAAAAATTTTGCTAGGAATTCTATTAATTTATAGTCTAATTTAGCTTTACACAGTTTGAGTAGTAAATGTTCTATGGAAACTGTATCAAAAGCCTGTGATAGGTCTATTGACACAGCTAGTACTGTTTTTTTCTTTTTATTGGCAGAGTAAATATCATTTAAGAGTAGTGAGATGCATTCTTTAGAAGATCTGTTTTTTCTGAAGCCAAAGAAGTTTTTTGGTAATAATTTTTTCTCTTCAATTTGCCAATTCAGTCTAATAAGAAGCATTTTTTCAAATAATTTTAAGGAGTTGGATAATAGAGAGATTGGTCTATAAGAAGTTATTTCTGTAGGGATTTTATTGGGTTCCAGAGTTTCTCGCTGTCCTCTACCCCAAAGTCTAAGAGAGTCAGAGAGAATCATTGCAATCGTTTTTCCAAAGTTTCTCACTCCCCTCTCCCACGTAAGGCTGAAGAATCAGAGGGAATCATTGTGCAGTTCCACGGGTTCCATTCTCGAGAGTTGCTCATTGTTTCCCACCACCTCTTCCAAAATATAGTTTCTTCGATCGCTCCTGTATTAAACCTTGTTTACGTAAGTAAGATAGAAATTAAAAGAAATTAAAAGAAATTAATAGAAACTAAAGCACATTAGCTCCGACCAGGAAACTAACGTTGAGTCATTAATATTCGAAACTGATCACTACTATTTTTAAAAAATAGCAATCAGTTTTGAATTAGTTTTTTAGACATAGCTGGATATTTTTTTTTCACTACTCTCAATACCAATATAATGCAAAAATCCGAAGCAAAGAACATATTTTTACATAAAATACCTTTAGTTCAAGAGTTCATACTAAACTCATTAACATAAATTATAAAATATATTTATATGAAAGTTAAATAGTAAAGTTAGATTAAACAAAGTGAACGATTTGAGGGCAGTAAACAGAAATTAGTTTTTCACTTGAGTCGTAGCTAGTTTGGGAGAAGTTCAAAAATATAATATTTACGAAATTAGCTACAAAAGTATTATAAAAAAATTTAACACTATTATTTCAAATGTCTCTTTGCAAATTTTCACGTCATCAGAATCCAATAGCCAGAATCTAAAGCAAAAATATTTCTTTTCAATTTAAATGTTAGCCGGTAGAGCATTCAAAATATTTGGTGCCAAATAAACATAATGCGTTTAGGTAATTGATTTTTTTTTTATAATAAGGCATAGTTAAATGCACAGTTTATGATAAACGTATATTTGGGAAAGATATTAATATCAGAATCATCCCAATTTTGCATATAGTTCACTAATAAGTGACAAATTTATACTTTCCTAACTGGTAAGATATTTAATATTTTATAACAAATTTTTGTACTGCCAAATTTTTTTGTTATTCTCATGCATCCTAATACATAAGTTTGAGAATATTGTGCTGGTTTAACATTAGCCGTCCCGTGGCCCAGTGGTTAGCGCGCTTGGCTGCTGATCTAAGGGACCTGGGTTCGAGCCCCGGATAAGGCATGGATGTTCGTATTGTTTTTCTGCTCAGGTCCTGCCATCCTCTCAGATCTTCTACTGTGGCATATATTAACTGACAGGCTCCTGTCAGACCTCTGTGGCAAGCAGCTGCTTGAGGGGGTATTAATTAATTTAAAAAAAAACATTTGTTTCATAAAGACCTCCTCAAGATATAATGTCATGTTTTAAATAAGATTTTATCCAAGAATAATAATTTTTAACATTGACAAATTTATAAAACAATTTAAATAATGAAGCTTTTAAACCAAAAATAAATAATATTTAAGTTTTGATTGTAAATTTTATATTCGTTTTCCAATAAATTTTTTTAATCAAGGCAGACACCCAAATATCTAAAGCAATCAACATTCCGAATAGCTGCACTTTTACAATACAGTCGCTCAAAAAAATATCCGAACACTATGGTTGATTACAGAATTCAGAAAAAATATCTGGCAACGATTTTTTAGAAATTAGTGATTTGGCAACCTTCGTGTCACGTGACACGAAGGTTGCCAGATCACTAATTTCTAAAGAAATCGTTGCCAGATATTTTTTCTGAATGACACGAAGGTTGCCAGATCACTAAATTCTAAAAAAAAAATCGTTGCCAGATATTTTTTCTGAATTCTGTAATCAACCATAGTGTTCGGATATTTTTTGAGCGACAGTACATCGCATCAAATTTAAATCATGATAAAAAATTTTGTTGATGAAATCATCGGTGCGATTTTCTTGTACTCTAAAGTTTATGTGCTTCCATTTAGCAACGTTCAAAGCAAATTTATTTTGAGTAAACGAATTTTTGATTTTTTTTTAGATCATTACTTATTTGAAAAATTAATTCCTCTGTTCTACCTGCATAAGTTAAAGTTATAGCATCCTCAAAAGCTACATTCCTGCCACACAATTTTAAATCACAAAGGTCATTAAAGTAAATGAAAAATAATAAAGGACCCGAAAACAGATCCCTGAGGAACACCGAAATTTACCTTAGCATTGAAACTGTAACAATTTTTATTTCTATCTTTTGGTTTCTATTTGTCAGATATCTAGATAGACAAGATAGCATTTGTCTATTTTGGCTGTTCAATAAGAATTTACTAATTAGATAAATTATTCTATATTTTTTAGCCATTCCATGGACAAGTGGTTAGCGTGCTTGCCTACTAATCAAAGGGACCTGGGTTCGAGCCCCGGGTGTCATTAAAATTTACACGTTTAATTACCTCCTCTTACCCTTCCTCTCGTTTGAAGCTACCCAGTTCGGTTTTATCTAGGTCGCCCAACCTCCTCCCCCGGGGCGGAGGTGGCTCAGTCGGTAGCGCGCCAGGCTCGTAATCTGTAGTTCCCAAGTTCGAGTCCCAGCTGGGTCAGTGTTGAGATTTATCTCCGCAAAAATTCCTCGCCCTGCCCACGGTCAGTAGGGGACATCGATGGGCTTGGAAAAGCCGCCATCCGTCGGATGGGACGTTAAGCCGTGGCCCCGTGTGTGGGAGAGACATTCCCTGTGCACGCTAAAGAACACGCTGGATGGCCTTGACGGGAGGCTACCATCTGTCTCCCAACAGCTGTTCCAGTGGGTCCCCTCTTCCCAACCTTCTCTGAGCCTTCGGGGTCCATGTGACCTGGCCATTTAGCCCATGGTGTGCAAAAAAGTGCCGCTCAGAGGCAAAACAACCCAACCCTTCCTCTCGTTTGAAGCCACCCAGTTCGGTTTTATCTAGGTCGCCCAACCTCCTCCCCCGCAACATACGCTCATTCATTCGCAATCAACTTTATACGACATCGAAAAACATTGGAATAGCCACTCACCTCCTGTTCTTTTTCGTATTGTAGATGGAATTTATTTTCAAAGAACTCTCTCCTGTCCAAAAATGCTTTTCTGTTCGTGAATTCCATCAGGAAACGAATGTACAACCCGATCAGTCCAAGGGTCACGTGGAAAACGACGTCAGCAGACATCTGAGCCTATTAAGAGGAAGGAAAAATCACGTGTAGGTTTCATCAGTCAAAATCATTTATGCATGCGTACAAAACTACCACAGCGCCTTTTTCCTGTAAAATAAATTCCCTTCCCTCATTAGCCATTCATACTTGCTAGAGAGATTTCACAGCAGGAATCATCAGAATAGTCCTTGCGTAACCCGAATTTTTTCTCCGCAAGACTCCCGCCCTCCCTCCCGCCCTCCCTCGGTCAATAGGGGACATCATATGCTTGGAAAGGCTACCGTGCCTCGGATGGGACGTAAGCTACTGCCCCGTGTGCGGGAGAATCATATCCTGTGCACGTTAAAGAACATGCTGGATGGGAGGCTACCATCTGTCTCCCAACAGCTGTTCCAGTGGGTCCCCTCCCCCACCTTCTCTGAGCCTTCGGGGTCCATGTGACCTGGCCATTTAGCCCATGATGTGCAAAAAAAGTGCCACTCAGAGGTAAAACAACCCAACTCGAATTTTACATGTCGGAAAGACCCTTTTGATGTCTTGTATAAGTATACCGGGTGATCCAAATGTAATAGAAAATATAAAAATGCAATAATTCGAAAAATATAGACAGTAGCACGATGCGGTTTCACAGAAATGTACAGAAAGACATGGGATTTTTTTTAATAACGAAAAAATTTTATTGCCAGAATAGTTACATTTGTCATCGACAGGTGGCGCTGTAGCGGTCTCGGAGCTGCTGCCTGTCGCTATTTAAACAGATCCGCCGGCCGCAGCTCCTCAACCCATCAGTTTCTTACCTTACATGGGAAAGCTATTGGAACGAATCATTTTACACAGATTAAACGACTCTTTAACTACACTTAATATTCTCCCCCCCCCCCCCAACAATTTGGCTTCCTCAAACATCACTCCACAGTTCGTCAAATCCTACGTGTGGTGGAAATCCTAGCTGTGGCCGGAAAGAGGAAAGAACATTCAGTTTCTGTCTTTATTGACGTGGCCAAAGCTTTCGATAAGGTTTCGATAAATGGACTCCTTTATAAATTGGTTCAATTTAACTTTCCCCTGCGCTTGTGCGTATTCTGCGGAGCTATCGCACGGACAGAACTTTTCAAGTTAAACTAAGCTCAGATGTCTTCAGCAGAAGGCATATTCATGCCGGGGTTCTCCAAGGGTCCCTTATTGCTCCTACCTTATTCAACATATATGCTTCTGACTCTCCAAGTCCAGCTCGTAATCTGTAGTTCCCAGGTTCGAGTCCCGGCTGGGTCAGCGTTGAGATTTATCTCCGCAAAATTCCCCGCCCTGTCCACGGTCAGTAGGGGACACCGATGGGCTTGGAAAGGCCGCCGTCCGTCGGATAGGACGTTAAGCCGTGGCCCCCTGTGCGGGAGATCCACACCCTGTGCACGTTAAAGAACACGCTGGATGGCCTTGACGGGAGGCTACCATCTGTCTCCCAACAGCTGTTCCAGTGGGTCCCCTCCCCCAACCTTCTCTGAGCCTTCGGGGTCCATGTGACCTAGCCATTTAGCCATGATGTGCAAAAAAAGTGCCGCTCAGAGGTAAAACAACCCAACCGCACATGGGTGATGCAGTATGCATGAAATTTCAAGACGAACTGGCATTTTGTACAGGACTGTGTGGCGATCACTCAGGATCATCCTCAAGAGGTATCCTTACAAAATCCAACACGCACGGGAACTGAAAAGAACCGATTTCGAGAGACGTCATGAATTTGCAAATTGGGCTTTTCAACAGATGGAAAACAACACGGACTGGCTGTCAAACGTCCTGTGGACTGACGAGATGCACTTTTCGCTTAATGGAAGTGTAAATGCACACAACTGCCGGATCTGGGTGAGAGAGAACCCACACGCGATTGTGGAAACCCCTTTGCATCAGCTAAAGGTGACAGCATGGTGCGGGTTCACTGTGTCATTCATTGTAGGCCCCTTTTTCTTTGAGGAAGTCCACAGCGGTACATTTCGCACTGTTATTGTCATAGGCGAACGTTATGCAGCGCTTTTAAGAGACAGCATCATTCCCTCCTTGCAAGAGACGCAAGCGCTCCATAGTGTAACATTCATGCAGGATGGAGCGCCTCCGCACATCACAGGTCCTTTCCAGCACCTGTTGCGATCGACATTTGGCAATGACCGTGTCCTCAGTCACTCTTTTCCGCACAAATGGACTCTTGACTTTAAATGGGGCGGGAGTGGCTCAGTCGGTAGCGCGACAGGTTCGTAATCTGTAGTTCCCAGGTTCGAGTCCCAGCTGGGTCAGCGTTGAGATTTATCTCCGCAAAATTCCCCGCCCTGCTCACGGTCAGTAGGGGACACCGATGGGCTTGGAAAGGCCGCCGTCCGTCGGATGGGACGTTAAGCCGTGGCCCCCGTGTGCGGGAGAGCCATACCCTGTGCACGTTAAAGAACACGCTGGATGGCCTTGACGGGAGGCTACCATCTGTCTCCCAACAGCTGTTCCAGTGGGTTCCCTCCCCCAACCTTCTCTGAGCCTTCGGGGTCCTTGTGGCCTGGCCATTTAGCCCATGGTGTGCAAAAAAAGTGCCGCTCAGAGGTAATCCAATCCAATCTCTTGACTTTACACCTTGTGGCTTTTGGTTATGGGGCTACTTGAAGTCACAGGTGTACAGAGGTCGGCCGACGTCATTGGACATGTTGAAAGAAGCTATTCGCCATCATGTGACAGGAATTACAGCTGAAACCCTCTTCGATGCTGTGCAGAGTGTCATGCCACGTCCGACGGCCATTCTCATGAATGACGGCTGTCACATTGAACATTTTTAATCCTAGATGCATTGCGAACTGTGCTGCGCCACTGTACAAATTACTGACACAACTGAAGCGCCATCTGTTGGTGGCAAATGCAACTATTCTGGCAATAAAATTTTCCGTTGCCGAGTGGTTAGCGCGCTTGGCTACTGATCTAAGGGACCTGGGTTCGAGCCCCGGGTAAGGCATGGCTGTTTGTGTCGTTTTTCTGCTGAGGTCCTACCATCCTCTCAGACCTTCTACTATGGCATATAAACTGACAGGCTCCTGTCAGACCTCTGTGGCAAGCAGCTGCTTGAGGGGGGTATTTATTTTTTTTTATATTAAAAAAATCCCAAGTCTTTCTGTGCATTTCTGTGAAAACTGCATCGTGCTACTGTCTATACTTTTCGAATTATTGCATTTTTACTTTTGGATCACCCGGTACTTTACTTAATGAAAAATAATAATTTTTCCCTTAATTAAAATAAATGGAGTCTGTTTAGGGCCAGATTTACATCTCATGAGCCCCTAGGACTCATGAGATGTAAGTCCGACCCTGCGTAGACTCCACTCTTTATACTCTTTTTACGTAAATCTTCTTTATACCCCTAGGGGGTATAAAGAAGATTTAGGTATAAAGAGTGGTAAAGCGCCCTTATGTAGAGTCGATTTAAAAAAATTATAAAAAATGTTTCTTCATGGTTGTAAAAGCATAAAAAATGTTTTTTTGCTTTTATAACCATGAAGAAAGGAAGTGGGAATATTAATACGTAATACAGTCGTTAGTTGTAAGTGACGTCTCATAGTAAAGTAGGTTGATCAAATCTTTTGAGCGACTCCCATTTACCTCTGAGTCATAAGTACAATACAAATGATCCTTGCAGTTTTAATCCAGCAGTAGTGATGCCTTGCAACTGTTTTAATAGTGCAAATAAATTTTGTTACATTTGTGGGGAAGTGACGTTTGGGAGCCAGAAAAGGGCCATCACTCCAGTAGCAAAAGCAGCATATGAATTTTATTTTGGATGCAAGATCGTGTATCAGGACAAGGCCTGGGCCCCACACATATGCTGCAGTACGTGTACAAGAAATCTTCCGAAGTGGCTGAAAGGCGAAAAAGTGGCGATGCCTTTGCTGTTCCTTTGGTTTGGAGAGAGCCAAGCAATCCCACAAATGACTGCTACTTTTGCATGGTTCCACCTGTTTCTGGAGCCACTACAAGGAAAGTGAAGTGTAAAATAGCATACCGGAATATACAATCTGCTCTCCGACCAGTTCCGCACGTTGAAGTCCTTCCTTTTCCCGAACCTCCAAAAGAATTTTCCATCGATTCAAACAATGAGGTGGGAGGCGAACTGATGTCGAGTACTCCGCTGCTTTCGGTGTCTAATGATGATCCATAAGTCTGCATGGTGCGTAATCTGCACCATGCATTCGTACTGAAGAAGAAATGAACGATCTTATTCGCGATCTGGAGCTGTCCAAGGCCAAAGCAGAGTTACTTCGATCAAGACTTGAACAATGGAATCTTCTCAAGGAAAATATATGAGTGACTTCGTTTTGAATGTCATGAGCAGTTTGTCATTTCAGAAAGGAAAATGACCTTGTGTTGTACTCCAATGTAGATGGCCTGATGAATGCCCTCAGAACCAAACATGACCCTCAAGAATGACGACTATTCATAGACTCCTCGAAATTGAGTCTCAAGGTGGCAAATCGACTTCCATCCATTCCGGTCGGACACACTGTCTACATGAAAGACACCAACGACAACCTAAAACAGGTGTTGAACTGTCTTCAATACAACAAGTATGGCTGGTATCTCTGTTGTGACTTGAAGGTATTGGCTCTGATGATGAGTCTGCAACTGGGATATAACGAAGTACTGCTGTTTCTTATGTGAATGGGACAGCCGAGCAAAGACTTTGCAATACGTGAAGAGAAATTGGCCTCAGAGGAAATCTCCGAAGGCCAGAGAGAAGAATGTGGAACACCCAGCACTAGCAGATATGCACAAAATCCTGCTACTGTTCCTACACATCAAACTCGGTGTGATGAAAAACTTCGAAAAAGCTATGGACCGGACTGCATCAGCTTTCAAGTACTTGGCTGACAAATTCCCTCGACTCAGTGAAACGAAAATTAAAGAGGGAATTTTTGTGTGTCCTCAGATCCACGAGCTGTTCAGCGACTAGATGTTCGACAACTTGCTTCAGGGTAACGAGAAAAAGGCTTGGGACGCGTTTCGTCTGGTGTCAACTAAATTCCTCTGGAATGTCAGGGCAATTGTAGTTGTCAGGGCAATTTGTCTCTGCGTCAGAAACTTGGCTGAAATATGTCCTTAAAGATCCACTTTCTTCATTCCCACTTAGATTTCCTCCCCGACAACTGCGGCATGGTTAGTGATAAGCACGGTGAACGTTTTCACCCAGGACATTGCAACTAGGGAGAAACGATACCAGGGAAACTGGTCCACTTCAATGTTGGCTGACTACTGTTGGACGCTCGCCAGAAATGATCCTGAGCAGCTGTACAAGCGACGGGCAAAGCGACGTCGGAAGCAGAAGCGGAGTTTTACCGATACATGTCATATGTAGGTATTACTCTATTATATAAGAAACTATTGCGGATTTCTCAGATATCGTAGCCAATTTTGCATTTCCATTGTATATTCATGTTCAGCACCTTGAAATAATTAGGAAATGGCTACTTTTATCTCAAAGGCATGACTTTTATGAAAGTTTGTTGCCCAGTGTAGTTAACGTGTTTGTATCGCCAGCCTAATGGGAATTTGGATTTTGGGTCACCAGAGTAGTGATAAGTGGAATTTGGATTGTGAGAGAAATAAAATTTTTATATTAGGGTTATGAGATGAATGAAAATTAAAATTTTTGGTCGCAAGACAACTGGGAATATGAATTTTGGGTAGTAACACAAATGGAAATTTGGGTCCACAGACCAATTGAATTTGATTTTTGGGTCTCAAGAATAATGGGGATTTGACTTCTGGGTCTCGAGAACAATGGGGATTTGACTTTTGGGTCTCGAGAATAATGGGGATTTGACTTTTGGGTATCGAGAACAATGGGGATTTGACTTTTGGGTCTCGAGAATAATGGGGATTTGACTTTTGGGTATCGAGAACAATGAGGATTTGACTATTGGGTATCATAAACAATGGGGATTTGACTTTTGGGTATCGAGAACAATGGGGATTTGACTTTTGGGTATCGAGAATAATGGGGATTTGACTTTTGGGTATCGAGAACAATGAGGATTTGACTTTTGGATTTCGAGAACAATGAGGATTTGACTATTGGGTATCATAAACAATGGGGATTTGACTTTTGAGTCTCGAGAACAATGAGGATTTGACTATTAGGTATCAAGAATAATGGGGATTTGACTTTTGGGTATCGAGAACAATGAGGATCTGACTTTTGGATTTCGAGAACAATGAGGATTTGACTATTACGTATCAAGAACAACGGGGTTTTGACTTTTGGGTTTCGAGAACAATGGGGATTTGACTTTTGGGTCTCGAAAACAATGGGGATTTGACTTTTGGGTCTCGAGAATAATGGGGATTTGACTTTTGGGTCTCGAGAACAATGAGGATTTGACTTTTGAGTCTCGAGAACAATGAGGATTTGACTTTTGGATTTCGAGAACAATAGGATTTGACTATTGGGTATCATAAACAATGGGGATTTGACTTTTGAGTCTCGAGAACAATGAGGATTTGACTATTAGGCATCAAGAACAATGGGGATTTGACTTTTGGGTATCGAGAACAATGAGGATCTGACTTTTGGATTTCGAGAACAATGAGGATTTGACTATTACGTATCAAGAACAATGGGGTTTTGACTTTTGGGTTTCGAGAACAATGGGGATTTGACTTTTGGATCTCGAGAACAATGGGGATTTGACTTTTGAGTCTCGAGAACAATGGGGATTTGACTTTTGGGTATCGAGAACAATGGGGATTTGACTTTTGGGTCTCAAGAATAATGGGGATTTGACTTTTGGGTATCGAGAACAATGGGGATTTGACTTTTGGGTCTCGAGAATAATGGGGATTTGACTTTTGGGTATCGAGAACAATGAGGATTTGACTTTTGGATTTCGAGAACAATGAGGATTTGACTATTGGGTATCATAAACAATGGGGATTTGACTTTTGAGTCTCGAGAACAATGAGGATTTGACTATTAGGTATCAAGAATAATGGGGATTTGACTTTTGGGTATCGAGAACAATGAGGATCTGACTTTTGGATTTCGAGAACAATGAGGATTTGACTATTACGTATCAAGAACAATGGGGTTTTGACTTTTGGGTTTCGAGAACAATGGGGATTTGACTTTTGGGTCTCGAAAACAATGGGGATTTGACTTTTGGATCTCGAGAACAATGGGGATTTGACTTTTGGGTCTCGAGAACAACGGAGATTTGACTTTTGGGTCTCAAGAACAATGGGGATTTGACTTTTGGGTCTCGAGAACAATGGGGATTTGACTTTTGGGTATCGAGAACAATGAGGATTTGACTTTTGGGTATCGAGAACAATGAGGATTTGACTTTTGGATTTCGAGAACAATGAGGATTTGACTATTGGGTATCATAAACAATGGGGATTTGACTTTTGAGTCTCGAGAACAATGAGGATTTGACTATTAGGTATCAAGAATAATGGGGATTTGACTTTTGGGTATCGAGAACAATGAGGATCTGACTTTTGGATTTCGAGAACAATGAGGATTTGACTATTACGTATCAAGAACAATGGGGTTTTGACTTTTGGGTTTCGAGAACAATGGGGATTTGACTTTTGGATCTCGAGAACAATGGGGATTTGACTTTTGAGTCTCGAGAACAATGGGAATTTGACTTTTGGATCTCGAGAACAACGGAGATTTGACTTTTGGGTCTCAAGAACAATGGGGATTTGACTTTTGGGTCTCGAGAACAATGGGGATTTGACTTTTGGGTATCGAGAACAATGGGGATTTGACTTTTGGGTCTCGAGAATAATGGGGATTTGACTTTTGGGTATCGAGAACAATGGGGATTTGACTTTTGGGTCTCGAGAATAATGGGGATTTGACTTTTGGGTATCGAGAACAATGAGGATTTGACTTTTGGATTTCGAGAACAATGAGGATTTGACTATTGGGTATCATAAACAATGGGGATTTGACTTTTGAGTCTCGAGAACAATGAGGATTTGACTATTAGGTATCAAGAATAATGGGGATTTGACTTTTGGGTATCGAGAACAATGAGGATCTGACTTTTGGATTTCGAGAACAATGAGGATTTGACTATTACGTATCAAGAACAATGGGGTTTTGACTTTTGGGTTTCGAGAACAATGGGGATTTGACTTTTGGGTCTCGAAAACAATGGGGATTTGACTTTTGGATCTCGAGAACAATGGGGATTTGACTTTTGGGTCTCGAGAACAACGGAGATTTGACTTTTGGGTCTCAAGAACAATGGGGATTTGACTTTTGGGTCTCGAGAACAATGGGGATTTGACTTTTGGGTCTCGAGAACAACGGAGATTTGACTTTTGGGTCTCAAGAACAATGGGGATTTGACTTTTGGGTCTCGAGAACAATGGGGATTTGACTTTTGGGTATCGAGAACAATGGGGATTTGACTTTTGGGTATCGAGAACAATGAGGATTTGACTTTTGGATTTCGAGAACAATGAGGATTTGACTATTGGGTATCAAGAACAATGGGGTTTTGACTTTTGGTTTCGAGAACAATGGGGATTTGACTTTTGGGTCTCGAAAACAATGGGGATTTGACTTTTGGATCTCGAGAACAATGGGGATTTGACTTTTGGGTCTCGAGAACAACGGAGATTTGACTTTTGGGTCTCAAGAACAATGGGGATTTGACTTTTGGGTCTCGAGAACAATGGGGATTTGACTTTTGGGTATCGAGAACAATGGGGATTTGACTTTTGGGTATCGAGAACAATGAGGATTTGACTTTTGGATTTCGAGAACAATGAGGATTTGACTATTGGGTATCATAAACAATGGGGATTTGACTTTTGAGTCTCGAGAACAATGAGGATTTGACTATTAGGTATCAAGAATAATGGGGATTTGACTTTTGGGTATCGAGAACAATGAGGATCTGACTTTTGGATTTCGAGAACAATGAGGATTTGACTATTACGTATCAAGAACAATGGGGTTTTGACTTTTGGGTTTCGAGAACAATGGGGATTTGACTTTTGGGTTTCGAGAACAATGGGGATTTGACTTTTGGATCTCGAGAACAATGGGGATTTGACTTTTGGGTCTCGAGAACAACGGAGATTTGACTTTTGGGTCTCAAGAACAATGGGGATTTGACTTTTGGGTCTCAAGAACAACGGAGATTTGACTTTTGGGTCTCAAGAACAATGGGGATTTGACTTTTGGGTCACGAAATGAATGGGAACTTTAAATTTTGGATTGTGAGGTGATTGGAAATTTGAATTGAATAACTTGAAATAATTGGAATTGGAATTTAGATCGTGAGAGAAATGGGAATTTGAATTTGGGTCATGACCAAAATAGTTTAGGAGACACTCCTTTCACTTAATAACTTCTTCTCGACAGGATAATCTTCATCAACTTACCAAGGAAAGAATTCCCGAGACGCGGTATGCGAGTCCATCTAAAGTGAGTGCCAGAATAGTGAGAATGAGCGTCGCGAGCATTGCTTGGTAGAGTCGTGGGAATGGCAGAAGGACGGTGGTGACGAGAAGAGGGTAAGCGGAGAAGCGGGTCCCAGGCGAGTGACCTTTGGCCAGCTGATGAATGCTTCCGCCCATCTCGCTGCCCGCAGTGACGATGAGCACGAGACACGAGACGCCAAGTCGAGCCTCTGCAGACAGAAACCACGATTCTCGGTATGCGACGATGTAGAGGGCCAAGCTGGCGGTCACCGCTGCGCAACGAACGGCGACCGTCACGTTCAGATCGTCAGAGTGAGCCTGCAAAGAGGAAAACCTTTAAATCATTTGATAGCCAAGAAAATTATCATTCGATGTATGCGTAAGTGGGGAAAACATTCAATTAGTATTTGCGTAAGAAAAGAAAAAGTGTCAATCAGCATATGTGTGAGAAAAAAAATGTTATTCAGTATTTGTGTGAGAAAAAAATGTTAATCAGTATTTGTGTGAGAAAAAAGTGCTGATCAGTATTTGTGTGAGAAAAAAATGTTAATCAGTATTTATATGAAAAAAATGTTAATCAGTATTTGTGTGAGAAAAAAATGTTAATCAGTATTTGTGTGAGAAAAAGTACTGATCAGTATTTGTGTGAGAAAAAAATGTTAATCAGTATTTATATGAAAAAAATGTTAATCAGTATTTGTGTGAGAAAAAAATGTTATTCAGTATTTGTGTGAGAAAAAAATGTTAATCAGTATTTGTGTGAGGAAAAAAAATGTTATTCAGTATTTGTGTAAGAAAAAAATGCTATTCAGTATTTGTGTGAAAAAAAAATGTTAATCAGTATTCATGTGAGAAAAAAAATGTTAATCAGTATTCATGTGAGAAAAAAAATGTTAATCAGTATTCATGTGAGAAAAAAAATGTTAATCAGTATTCATGTGAGAAAAAAATGTTATTCAGTATTTGTGTGAGGAAAAAAATGTTAATTAGTATTTGAGTGAGAAAAAAAATGTTAATAATGAAGAAGAGAATATTTTTTATCACTACCTGTGTAAAAAAAGAAACCATTCAATCAGTACTTGGGTAATAAAATAAACTTTTCAGTACTATTTGCGTATTAAAGAAATCGTTGAATTGCAGTGTATGATAATAAATCTCTCAATTAGCATTTGCGTAAGAATTCATTAACAACAAGACGTTCAGTCACTATTTGCATTAAGAAAAACTATACAAACACTGCTTCTATAAAAAATATTTAAAATTTTTTTTTTACCTAGCTTGTATACGATATTAAAAAAAAACAATGACTCCGTTTGTACAATGGGGGCGGGGGTGGCTCAGTCGGTAGCGCGCCAGGCTCGTAATCTGTAGTTCCCAGGTTCGAGTCCCAGCTGGGTCAGCGTTGAGATTTATCTCCGCAAAAATTCCCCGCCCTGTCCACGGTCAGTAGGGGACACTGATGGGCTTGGAAAGACCGCCGTCCGTCGGATGGGACGTTAAGCCGTGGCCCCGTGTGCGGGAGAGCCATACCCTGTGCACGTTAAAGAACACGCTGGATGGCCTTGACGGGAGGCTACCATCTGTCTCCCAACAGCTGTTCCAGTGAGTCCCCTCCCCAAACCTTCTCTGAGCCTTAGAAGGTTTGGGATAGTTTTTCCATGTGACCTGACCATTTAGCCCATAGTGTGCAAAAAAGTGCCGCTCAGAAGTAAAACAACCCAACCCGTTTGTACAAAAAGAAACCATTCAATGACTCCTTTTGTAAGAAAAAGGAAACAATAAAGAGACCTTTTTTTAAAAAAAGAAACAATTCAATGACTTCTATTGAAGGGAAAGAAATCATTCAACAACTTGTTTCGTAAGAAAAGTGATTCAGTGATTCCATTCAGTGACTTCTTTCTTAAGAAACCACTCAATACTTTTTTTTTGAAGAAATAGTTACCACTCAATAACTTCATTTGTGAAGAAAGAGATCATTCAATACTTCTTTTGTAAGAATAAAGGCCATTCAATGGCTTCTTTTACAAAAAAAAAATGCAATAGAGTGACCTAATTTTTTTTTAAATGAAACCTTTCAATACTTTTTTAAAGAAGCAATTCAATGACTTCTCTTGAAGGGAAGGAAACCACTCAACGACTTAATTTGTAAAAAAAAACATTCAATGACTCTTTTTATAAAAAGTAGGAAATATTCGCTGATTTCTTTCACAAGAAACCACTCAATAACTTCTTTTGAAAGAATAGAGAACATTCAATAACTTCATTTGTAAGAAACCACTCAATACGCTTTTTGTAAGAATATAGCGCGTTCAATGACTTCTTTTGCAGAAAACAACAATTTAGTAACTTTATTTTTAAAAAACGAAATGTTTCAATGTCGTTTTTTTAAGAAGCAATTCGATGACTTCTCTTGAAGGAAAAGAAATCCTCCACCGATATCTTTTGTAGAAAAAACGCATTCAAAGACATCTTTTATAAAAAGTAGAAAGCATTCAATGCCTTCTTTCACAAGAAAACGGTCAATAGCATTTTTTAAGAAAAGAAACCACTAAATAATATTTTTTTAAGAAAAGAAACTAGTCAATAACATTTTTTAAGAAAAGATACCAGTCAATAACATTTTTTAAGAAAGAAACCAGTCAATAGCATTTTTTAAGAAAAGAAACCACTCAATAACATTTTTAAAGAAAAGATACCACTCAATAACATTTTTTAAGAAAAGAAACCAGTCAATAACATTTTTTTTAAAAAATATACCACTCAATAACATTTTTTAAGAAAATATACCACTCAATAACATATTTTAAGAAAGAAACCAGTCAATAACATTTTTTAAGAAAAGATACCACTCAATAACATTTGTTACGAAAAGAAACCAGTCAATAACATTTTTTAAGAAAATATACCACTCAATAACATTTTTAAAGAAAAGATACCACTCAATAACATTTTTTAAGAAAGAAACCACTCAATAACATTTTTTAAGAAAAGATACCACTCAATAACATTTGTTACGAAAAGAAACCAGTCAATAACATTTTTTAAGAAAATATACCACTCAATAACATTTTTAAAGAAAAGATACCACTCAATAACATTTTTTAAGAAAGAAACCAGTCAATAACATTTTTAAGAAAATATACCACTCAATAACATTTTTTAAGAAAATATACCACTCAATAACATTTTTTAAGAAAGAAACCAGTCAATAACATTTTTTAAGAAAAGATACCACTCAATAACATTTTTTAAGAAATGAAACCAGTCAATAATATTTTTTAAGAAAAGATACCACTCAATAACATTTTTTAAGAAATAAAACCAGTCAATAACATTTTTTAAGAAAGAAACCAGTCAATAACATTTTTAAGAAAGAAACCAGTCAATAACATTTTTTAAGAAAAGATACCACTCAATAACATTTTTTAAGAAATAAAACCAGTCAATAATATTTTTTAAGAAAAGATGCCACTCAATAACATTTTTTAAGAAATGAAACCAGTCAATAGTATTTTTTAAGAAAAGATACCACTCAATAACATTTTTTAAGAAAAGAAACCAGTCAATAACATTTTTAAAGATACCACTCAATAACATTTTTTTAAGAAAAAACCAGTCAATAACATTTTTTAAGAAAGAAAAATGTCAATAACATTTTTAAGAAAGAAACCAGTCAATAACATTTTTTAAGAAAAGATGCCACTCAATAACATTTTTTAAGAAAAGAAACCATTCAATAACATTTTTTAAGAAAAGATACCACTCAATAACATTTTTTAAGAAATGAAACCAGTCAATAATATTTTTTAAGAAAAGATGCCACTCAATAACATTTTTTAAGAAATGAAACCAGTCAATAGTATTTTTTAAGAAAAGATACCACTCAATAACATTTTTTAAGAAAAGAAACCAGTCAATAACATTTTTAAAGATACCACTCAATAACATTTTTTTAAGAATAAACCAGTCAATAACATTTTTTAAGAAAGAAACCTGTCAATAACATTTTTTTTTAAGAAACCAGTCAATACATTTTTTAAGAAAAGAAACCAGTCAATAACATTTTTTAAGAAAAGATACCACTCAATAACATTTTTTAAGAAAAGAAACCAGTCAATAACATTTTTTAAGAAAAGGAACCAGTCAATAACATTTTTTAAGAAAAGATACCACTCAATAACTTTCTTTAGGCAGGTCCGGGAGTTTTGCGGAGAAAAATCTCAACTATGGCCCAGGCGGGACTCGAACAAGGGAACTGCAGATTGCAAGCCTAGAATGCTACTAACTGAGCTACCCCCGCTCAGTTTCCAATAGGCAAGCCCTAATTTTCAATTAGGCAGGTTATGCACTAACCAAGGGACGCTACATGTCAGTAGAGGACTCCGATGGGCTTGGAAAGGCCGCCTTCGGATGGATATTAAGCCGGGGCCCCGTGTGCGGGAGAGCAAAAAAAAAAACTGTGCACATTAAAGAACACGCTGAATGGCCTTGAAGGGAGGCTACCATCTGTCTCCTAACAACTGTCCAGTGATAACTACCACTCAATAACATAATAATTCTTTCGACCTTCCTGGGGTTCTTGTGACCTGGCCATTTAGCACATTGTGTGCAGAAAAAGGTGCCGCTCAGAGGCAAAATATTTCAACCCATCCATATTATCATTACTCAAAAACTGATCGTTCTCTAATCCCAATGTTCCGTGTAAATATTCTGTGATTATTAATTAGCCTTTCGTTCTCTTTGTTTTACCACCTTATGACTGTGTAGAGAAGGTTGGGTTGGGTTGTTTTACCTCTGAGCGGCACTTTTTTGCACACCGTGGGCTAAATGAATGGCCAGGTCACATGGACCCCGAAGACTCAGAGAAGGTTGGAGGAGAGGAGCCACTGGAACAGCTGTTGGGAGACAGATGGTAGCCTCCCGTCAAGGCCATCCAGCGTGTTCTTTAACGTGCACAGGGTATGGCTCTCCCACACACGGGGCCAAGGTTTAACGTCCCATCCGACGGACGGCGGCCTTTCCAAGCCCATCGGTGTCCCCTACTGACCGTGGGCAGGGCGGGGAATTTTGCGGAGATAAATCTCAACGCTGACCCAGTTGGGACTCGAACCTGGGAACTACAGATTACGAGCCTGGCGTGCTACCGACTGAGCCACCCCCGCCCCAACTGTGTAGAGAAAAAATGTGTCTTGGAATAGGACCTTCTATTGTAAGTGGAACCAAAATTTACACATGTGTTTTGTGAGGACCATAATGAAAGTCTATGAGCAAAATTTGTGCTCGATAGGAATAAAAATGGCTGAAATGAAGAGTGTTACAGAGGACCAAGAGAGAGCGTCGGGTTGTTTTACCTCTGAACAGCACTTTTTTTGCACACCATGGGCTAAATGGCCAGGTCACATGGACCCCGAAGACTCAGAGAAGGTTGGAGGAGAGGAGCCACTGGAACAGCTGTTGGGAGACAGATGGTAGCCTCCCATCAAGGCCATCCAGCGTGTTCTTTAACGTGAACAGGGTATGGCTCTCCCACACACGGGGCCAAGGTTTAACGTCCCATCCGACGGACGGCGGCCTTTCCAAGCCCATCGGTGTCCCCTACTGACCGTGGGCAGGGCGGGGAATTTTGCGGAGATAAATCTCAACGCTGACCCAGTTGGGACTCGAACCTGGGAACTACAGATTACGAGCCTGGCGTGCTACCGACTGAGCCACCCCCGCCCCAACTGTGTAGAGAAAAAATGTGTCTTGGAATAGGACCTTCTATTGTAAGTGGAACCAAAATTTACATATGTGTTTTGTGAGGACCATAATGAGAGTCAATGAGCAAAATTTGTGCTCGATAGGAATAAAAATGGCTGAAATGAAGAGTGTTACAGAGGACCAAGAGAGAGCGTTGGGTTGTTTTACCTCTGAACAGCACTTTTTTTGCACACCACGGGCTAAATGGCCAGGTCACATGGACCCCAAAGACTCAGAGAAGGTTGGAGGAGAGGAGCCACTGGAACAGCTGTTGGGAGACAGATGGTAGCCTCCCACCAAGGCCATCCAGCGTGTTCTTTAACGTGAACAGGGTATGGCTCTCCCTCACATGGGGCCACGGCTTAACGTCCCATCTGACGGATGGTGACCTTTACAAGCCCATCGGTGTCCCCTACTGACCGTGGGCAGGGCGGGGAATTTTGTGGAGATAAATCTCAACGCTGACCCAGCTGGGACTCGAACCTGGGAACTACAGAATACGAGCCTGGCGCGCTACCGACTGAGCCGCCCCCAAAAGAGAGAAATAAAAGCCTTTTAGTGGTTTGATAGTCTCATAAATTATGGCAACAAATTACAACTTTTACTTTCTAGATTCAAACATACGGATTTGATTGTAAAAATGAGTCTTGGAAAGGGTTAAGGATTTCCTTTCGATAAAAACAGATTTTGCAAACTATTTAGCCTTGATTGTCAGAGTGTCAAAAGAATCCTAAACATCTAATCAACGGTTACGGATTGACGTTTCCATACCAATGATTTGATCCAGAGGACGATGAGAGCGATGCTCCCACAGAGCACGTTGAGCATGAGAGCGAGCATGAAGAGAGTGTGCTGCAGTCTCGCTTGATATTTGTGGAACAGACCTTCTGCATTCTTGATGCAAAACTGCTCCTGGAAATAGAAAAAGCGAAATAAATAAGTACGACTAGATTATTCTTTGTTAAGATTACTACTCGGTTTAATTTTAAAGGAAAAATGGTTTTTAGCGAACAACAGTAGACTTTGAATTATTCACAATCTTAATAACTGATATAAATTCTAAGAACAAATAAAAGAAACGATTTTTAAAAGAAGCAGTGCTTTTTCGTTAAACTTTAAGCACTACCTGGTGTACTGATGATATTCCACCAAATGCGTGAAAGAGCGATTTTAGTCTGAGAACCTTTGTATTAGGGTAATAGGCAGGGGTACGCAAATTTTATGAAAAGCGAACACCAAGAGACCCAGGAAAGGACTTAGCGAATACCAAAGAGACACAAGGACGGGCATGGGGAGCACCAAATATAAACAAGGAAGGCGTGGAGAACACCAAAGGGACACAAGGAAGGGCGTGGAGAACACCAAAGGGACAGAAAGAAGGGCAAGGAGAACACAAAAGAGACACAAGGAAGGGCATGGAGGACACCTAAGGGACATATGGAAGGGCTTAAAGAACACCAAAGGTACACAAGGAAGGGCGTGGAGATAACCAAAGATTTGTCCTTCCTGGTGTCCCTTTGGAAGTTCCGTTCTTTGGAAAAACGAAACTTCCAAAGGGACACAAGGAAGGGCATGGGGAACACCAAAGGGACACAAGGAAGGGCGTGGAGGACACCAAAGAGACACAAGGAAGGGCGTGGAGGACACCAAAGAGACACAAGGAAGGGCATGGAGGACACCAAAGAGACACAAGGAAGGGCATGGAAGATACCAAAGAGACACAAGGAAGGGCGTGAAGAACACCAAAGGGACACAAGGAAGGCGTGGAGGACACCAAAGGGACACAAGGAAGGGCATGGAGGACACCAAAGAGACACAAGGAAGGGCATGGAGGACACCAAAGAGACACAAGGAAGGGCGTGGAGATAACCAAAGATTTGTCCTTCCTTGTGTCCCTTTGGAAGTTCCGTTCTTTGGAAGAACGAAACTTCCAAAGGGACACAAGAAGGCGTGAAGAACACCAAAAGGACACAAGGAAGGACGTGGAGGACACCTAAGAGACACAAGGAAGGGCGTGGAGATAACCAAAGATTTGTCCTTCCTTTTGTCCCTTTGTAAGTTCCGTTTTTTGGAAGAACGAAATTTCCAAAGGGACACAAGGAAGTGTATGGGGAACACCAAAGGGACACAAGGAAGGACGTGGAGGACACCTAAGAGACACAAGGAAGGGCGTGGAGATAACCAAAGATTTGTCCTTCCTTTTGTCCCTTTGTAAGTTCCGTTTTTCCGAAGAACGAAATTTCCAAAGGGACACAAGGAAGGGTATGGGGAACACCAAAGGGGCACAAGGAAGGGCGTGGAGGACACCTAAGAGACACAAGGAAGGGCGTGGAGGACACCTAAGAGACACAAGGAAGGGCGTGGAGATAACCAAAGATTTATACTTCCTTGTGTCCCTTTGGAAGTTCCGTTCTTTGGAAGAACGAAATTTCCAAAGGGACACAAGGAAGGGCATGGGGAACACCAAAGAGACACAAGGAAGGGCATGGAGAATACCAAATGGACACAAGGAAGAGCACGAAGAACAAAGGGACACAAAGAAGGGCATGGAGAACACCAATGGACCCCAGAACCAACTTGAAGGGCACAAAGACATCCATCGACAGATTTGAACAGCACCAAATGGAGAAGGCCGAATAATTTCAATAAACCTCTCATCCAAATAACTGTAGTGAAATGTTCATTTAAAATTACCTTTATTAAAAATATATATAAACAATTTTTTTTATAAATATAAATTTATTTCAGTGGTTACCAATTAGGACGACTACATGTTTTAAATAAATATAAAAATAAAATATTTTAAACATCGTTATAGTTGGGTTGTTGGGTTATTTCATCTCTGAGCAGCACTTTTCTTGCATACATTTGGCTAAGTGCCCAGGCCACGAGGACCCCAGCGGTTTAGAGAAGGTTAGTGTTAGGGGACCAACTGAAAAGCTGTGAGGAGACAGATGGAAATCTACCTGCAAGGCCATTGAGAGTGTTCTTTAACATGCACAGGGTACAGCTCTCCTGAATACGGGGCCACGGTTTTATCTCTCATCGACGGACGGCGATCTTTTGCAAGCCAATCAGTATCCCCATAGAAACCGAGGGCAGGATTAGTGAAAAAAATTCTCGAAGCTGGCCCAGGTGGGGCTCCACCATCATCATAGAAAAGTGGAATATAAACTGCGTTGTTTTTTAAATAATATAAAATGTGGATTTTATTATTATTATTATTATTGAGGGGTTGGTTATTGTTGGGTTGTTTTACCTCTGAGCGGCACTTTTTTGCACACCATGGGTTAAATGGCCAGGTCACATGGACCCCGAAGGCTCAGAAAAGGTTGGGGGAGGGGACCCACTGGAACAGCTGTTGGGAGACAGATGGTAGTCTCCCGTCAAGGCCATCCAGAGTGTTCTTTAACGTGCACAGGATATGGCTCTCCCGCACACGGAGCCAAGGCTTAATATCCCATCCGACGGACGGCGGCCTTTCCAAGCCCATCGGTGTCCCCTACTGACCGTGGGCAGGGCGGGGAGTTATGCGGAGATAAATCTCAACGCTGACCCAGCTGGGACTCGAACCTGGGAACTGAAACAGCTGTTGCGAGACAGATGGTAGCCTCCCGTCAAAGCCATCCAGCGTGTTCTTTAACGTGCACAGGGTATGACTCTCCCGCACAAGGGGCCACGGCTTAACGTCCCATCCGACGGACGGTGGCCCTACTGACCGTGGGCAGGGCGGGGAGTTATGCGGAGGTAAATCTCAACGCTGACCCAGCTGGGACTCGAACCTGGGAACTGAAACAGCTGTTGCGAGACAGATGGTAGCCTCCCGTCAAAGCCATCCAGCGTGTTCTTTAACGTGCACAGGGTATGACTCTCCCGCACAAGGCGCCACGGCTTAACGTCCCATCCGACGGACGGTGGCCCTACTGACCGTGGGCAGGGCGGGGAGTTATGCGGAGGTAAATCTCAACGCTGACCCAGCTGGGACTCGAACCTGGGAACTGCAGATTACGAGCCTGGCGCGCTACCGACTGAGCCACCCCCGCCCCTATTATTGAGGGATACAGTGTATTATCGCTGCATTCCAATTTCGTATTATGATCCAACTATCACAGAACTATTCTATGGTTCTTTCGTTGCGATTCCATCCCACTGAAAAAAGAGAGAATCTTCCAAAAAGAAATTAGCTAAACCTATTACATAACGACTACCGACAAAGAACATTTGGGTGCTCGTTTCGGATATATTTATCTTTTATTTACAACTATGCTTCGTGATATTAAGCAGATTTTAAGAAAATAAAACTAACGGAAATTTGAACCCGAGGCATATAATAGTAAAACTCGCACGTTTTACATTATAAATCGTGACCAAATACGCGGGGGGCAGGGGGGGGGGGCTTAGTCAGTAGCGCGCCAGTCTCGTAATCTGTAATTCCCAGGTTCGAGTCCCAGCTGGGTCAGCGTTGAGATTTATTTCCGCAAAATTTCCCGCCCTGCTCATGGTCAGTAAGGGACACCGATGGGCTTGGAAAGGCCGCCGTCCGTCGGATGGGACGTTAAGCCGTGGCCCCGTGTGTGGGAGAGCCATACTCTGTGCACGTTAAAGAACAGGCTGGATGGCCTTGACGGGAGGCTACCATCTGTCTCCCAACAGCTGTTCCAGTGAGTCCCCTCCTCCAACCTTCTCTGAGCCTTCGGGGTCCATGTGACCTGGCCATTTAGCCCATGGTGTGCAAAAAAGTGCCGCTCAGAAGTAAAACAACCCAACCCAATCCAAATACACGGAAATATCACCAACAGCTCACTTGTGATAGTCATGGCATTTTTCATTACAGGATGTATGCAATATATTGGCACAAAATTAAAAAGTAATAAATTCGTGAACTAATGAACATACCTTTTTCTGATTGCTGTTAGAAAGTCCCAAAAGATCAGAGTTTTTCACATAGTAATTTCCATATGAGCATCATTCGTTACATGGACAATCTCATATGATAATCAATCTTAATCCATGTTAGGTTGAAATATATCTAATGTGATTGTGAAAAGCCTATTGAGAACATTCTGAAGATCTGTAGCAAGATTAGCATATACGATATCTTTCACTTACCACCAAAGGAATAAATCTTGGGGGGATTAAATCTAGCAATTCTCGGAGACCAGTCGATTAACACATTTAGAACAATTCAGAAAATTTTCTGTTCAGAATGTACAGTCGCTCAAAAAAGTATCCGAACACTACGATTGATTGCAGAATTCAGAAAAAATATCTGGCAACGATTTTTTTAGAAATTAGTGATTTGGCAACCTTCGTGTCACGTGACACGAAGGTTGCCAGATGGTTTGCTGTGAACGGATACTTTTTAATATATATATTGCGTATGAATATGGAGCGTGTGCAGTTACCGTTCACAGCAAACTGGAGTGGTTGCGGTTAATGTTCACAGCACATTGGATCGTGTGAGCTCACAAAAACCTGGATCGTGTGGGCTCACTCACGGAAATATTGAGCGTGTGCAGTTACCGTTCACAGCAAATTGGAGCGGTTGCGGTTAATGTTCACAGCACATTGGATCGTGTGAGCTCACAAAAACCTGGATCGTGTGGGCCCACTCACAGAAATATTGAGCGTGTGCAGTTATCGTTCACAGCACACTAGAGCGTGTGCAGTAACTGCACACACTCCAGTTTGCTGTGAACGGTAACTGGAGCGTGTACAGTTGCTGTACACGCTCCAGATATTTTTCCTGAATTCTGTAATCACGTGACACGAAGGTTACCAGATCACTAATTTCTAAAAAAATCGTTGCCAGAAATTTTTTCTGAATTCTGTAATCAACCGTAGTGTTCGGATACTTTTCTGAGCGACTGTACGTCACTATACCGCGGAGATAGCATTGCTTGGAAGTAGGATGTTTCTTTCATTTTCTTGTTACTTATTATGACTAAAACAGTTCATAGTGTTTGTTTCTCTATTGCATTTTTATTTGGGATCGCTCTACTTAACAAAATTTAATTCTATTAAGTTAAAATATACAACTCAGCAAAGATACTGGATATTTATTTATTTAATTATTTTTTAAGGTGAGCCCTGGGTTACGTGCCGGAAAAAAGTCGTTGGCAAGCCAAGGGTTCCCCACCGCTACTATGACGTATCAAATTCCTGCTTTGAAGTGAAGCCATCGCGTCATAAATAAAGAGGTAAATTATATCTCTCCTCTTTAAAGAGGTAAATTATATCTCTCCTCTTTTAAAGAGGTAAATTATATCTCTCCTCTTTTAAAGAGGTAAATTATATCTCTCCTCTTTAAAGTGGTAAATTATATCTCTCCTCTTTTAAAGAGGTAAATTATATCTCTCCTCTTTTAAAGAGGTAAATTATATCTCTCCTCTTTTAAAGAGGTAAATTATATCTCTCCTCTTTAAAGAGTACTAATTATATCTCTCCTCTTTTAAAGAGGTAAATTATATCTCTCCTCTTTTAAAGAGGTAAATTATATCTCTCCTCTTTTAAAGAGGTAAATTATATCTCTCCTCTTTAAAGAGGTAAATTATATCTCTCCTCTTTTAAAGAGTACTAATTATATCTCTCCTCTTTTAAATTTTTTTTAATCTCTCCTCTTTTAAAGAGAACTAATTATTATCTCTCCTCTTTTAAAGAGGAAAATTATATCTCTCCTCTTTAAAGAGGTAAATTATATCTCTCCTCTTTTAAAGAGTACTAATTATATCTCTCCTCTTTTAAATTTTTTTAATCTCTCCTCTTTTAAAGAGAACTAATTATATCTCTCCTCTTTTAAAGAGGAAAATTATATCTCTCCTCTTTAAAGAGGTAAATTATATCTCTCCTCTTTTAAAGAGTACTAATTATATCTCTCCTCTTTTAAATTTTTTTAAATCTCTCCTCTTTTAAAGAGAACTAATTATTATCTCTCCTCTTTTAAAGAGGAAAATTATCTCTCTCCTCTTTAAAGAGGTAAATTATATCTCTCCTCTTTTAAAGAGTACTAATTATATCTCTCCTCTTTTAAATTTTTTTAATCTCTCCTCTTTTAAAGAGAACTAATTATATCTCTCCTCTTTTAAAGAGGAAAATTATATCTCTCCTCTTTAAAGAGGTAAATTATATCTCTCCTCTTTTAAAGAGTACTAATTATATCTCTCCTCTTTTAAAGAGAACTAATTATATCTCTCCTCTTTTAAAGAGGTAAATTATATCTCTCTTTAAAGAGGTAAATTATATCTCTCCTTTTTAAAGAGGTAAATTATATCTCTCCTCTTTTAAAGAGTACAAATTATATCTCTCCTCTTTTAAATTTTTTTAATCTCTCCTCTTTTAAAGAGAACTAATTATATCTCTCCTCTTTTAAAGAGGAAAATTATCTCTCTCCTCTTTAAAGAGGTAAATTATATCTCTCCTCTTTTAAAGAGTACTAATTATATCTCTCCTCTTTTAAATTTTTTTTAATCTCTCCTCTTTTAAAGAGAACTAATTATTATCTCTCCTCTTTTAAAGAGGTAAATTATATCTCTCCTCTTTAAAGAGGTAAATTATATCTCTCCTCTTTTAAAGAGTACTAATTATATCTCTCCTCTTTTAAATTTTTTTTAATCTCTCCTCTTTTAAAGAGAACTAATTATTATCTCTCCTCTTTTAAAGAGGAAAATTATATCTCTCCTCTTTAAAGAGGCAAATTATATCTCTCCTCTTTTAAAGAGTACTAATTATATCTCTCCTCTTTTAAATTTTTTTAATCTCTCCTCTTTTAAAGAGAACTAATTATATCTCTCCTCTTTTAAAGAGGAAAATTATATCTCTCCTCTTTAAAGATGTAAATTATATCTCTCCTCTTTTAAAGAGTACTAATTATATCTCTCCTCTTTTAAATTTTTTTTAATCTCTCCTCTTTAAAAGAGAACTAATTATTATCTCTCCTCTTTTAAAGAGGTAAATTATATCTCTCCTCTTTTAAAGAGTACTAATTATATCTCTCCTCTTTTAAAATTTTTTTATATCTCTCCTCTTTTAAAGAGGTAAATTATATCTCTCCTCTTTAAAGAGTACTAATTATATCTCTCCTCTTTTAAAGAGGTAAATTATATCTCTCCTCTTTTAAAGAGTACTAATTATATCTCTCCTCTTTTAAAATTTTTTTATATCTCTCCTCTTTTAAAGAGGTAAATTATATCTCTCCTCTTTAAAGAGTACTAATTATATCTCTCCTCTTTTAAAGAGAACTAATTATATCTCTCCTCTTTTAAAGAGGTAAATTATATCTCTCTTTAAAGAGGTAAATTATATCTCTCCTCTTTTAAAGAGTACTAATTATATCTCTCCTCTTTTAAATTTTTTTAAATCTCTCCTCTTTTAAAGAGAACTAATTATTATCTCTCCTCTTTTAAAGAGGAAAATTATATCTCTCCTCTTTAAAGAGGTAAATTATATCTCTCCTCTTTTAAAGAGTACTAATTATATCTCTCCTCTTTTAAATTTTTTTAATCTCTCCTCTTTTAAAGAGAACTAATTATATCTCTCCTCTTTTAAAGAGGAAAATTATATCTCTCCTCTTTAAAGAGGTAAATTATATCTCTCCTCTTTTAAAGAGTACTAATTATATCTCTCCTCTTTTAAATTTTTTTTTATATCTCTCCTCTTTTAAAGAAGTAAATTATATCTCTCCTCTTTAAAGAGGTATAATTTATCTCTTTAAAGAGGAGAGATATAATTTATCTCTCCTCTTTTAAAGAGTACTAATTATATCTCTCCTCTTTTAAATTTTTTTATATCTCTCCTCTTTTAAAGAGAAGTAATTATATCTCTCCTCTTTTAAAGAGAACTAATTTTATCTCTCCTCTTTTAAAGAAGTAAATTATATCTCTCCTCTTTAAAGAGGTAAATTATATCTCTCCTCTTTAAAGAGGTAAATTATATCTCTCCTCTTTTTAAATTTTTTTATATCTCTCCTCTTTTAAAGAGAACTAATTTTATCTCTCCTCTTTTAAAGAGGTAAATTATATCTCTCCTCTTTAAAAAGGTAAATTACATCTCTCCTCTTTTAAAGAGTACTAATTATAGCTCTCCTCTTTTAAAATTTTTTTTATATCTCTCCTCTTTTAAAGAGAACTAATTATATCTCTCCTCTTTTAAAGAGGTAAATTATATCTCTCCTCTTTATTTATTGAACTAGTCTTTTACAACCCAAAGAGAAGTGTGGTTCTCACACTTTTTGATACTGTGATCCTCTAGAATTGCAATAAATTTATGCGACCCACTAGAATCATAGATAAAATTATACGACCCCTTCCCTCTCTTCCCTGCAATATAGGACCTAGGAAAATCTAATTATTTCGTTATATTCAGATGGGATAAAACAAAACAAAATTGTCTTTTTGAATTATCACACGATGTCAAATATTTTGACATAGTGTAATATAAATATTGTAAAACAAATTCCGCCAGAAATGTAGCAATTATAAACTATTAGAGCTTTGCTACCCTCTTCCTTGAGACAAAGAACGTATAAGGAAAAGAAGTTCAGCTTTGACAAAGCGTAAGTGGCGACCTCAAGTGGTGTTTCGATTCGTATCGTGCATTTGTTTAAGCTGGGAAGCAAACAATAAGGGGCAAAGGAATTATGCAACAAAATATTTATATTTAAATAAAGGAAAAAAAGTAACTGCACTTTGTATTTGAAAAAAATAATATCATGATTTTAATAGAGGTTTATTTTCTCCATTGGAATTATTTTTCGTTGAACCAACAATTATAAATTAAATGGATAGAGAAGATTTGAAATTATCCTGAAGTTAATTTATAGAATAAATTATTACAATAAAGAGCTTTGTTGGTTGCATAGAAACAGGAAACAGAATTGATATTAATATACTCTGCAAGGATATCAATGGGAAATTATTACATAGGAAAAGCGAAGAGAATGGAAGCTGACAGTAACATGTAATTAGAAAAGCATTCGTCCCCTGTAATGTTCGTTTCACCTCTACGCAAAATGCACGATACTCGATTTTACATTAATCTCTATGGAAGCTTAACTTCTTCTCCCTCTACATTCTTTGCTTGAGGGTTGCGACCCACAGTTGAAGAAACCCTGAATGTAATTATCCAGAAATGCGAAGAAATGCAATCCCTCAACGTTAACATTTAAAAGTCAGATATTTCAGTTTTTTAATAAAATAAATATTTCAAAAATTAGTAGTAATATTAAAAGGAAACAAAAAATTAGCTATTGAAACACTACGGTGCCTACTAATATAATTGTAAAATGATATTTATATTAAAATAGAGGCTGCTGATTAACATGAAAATATATTTCTATATATTATAATATTATTGTAACACTGCAGAGTGCGTATAACAGTTTTTTTTTTTGAAAAGCATAAATTTGCCACTATAAGATTACTTAAAAATTCGATAGGTGGCGTTATTTACTCCTTGACACAAATCGCATCTTTTGTGATTTTGTAACAGCATTTCTACTCGCATAACAGATATACTTCAGCGAACTTGGACTGAGATTGGTTGTGAAAGTCCTCCATCTTTTCATCAACCTCCATGGTTTGTAACTTTCCAACAGCAATCAATATAAATATATGTTCATTAACTCAAATTTTTTACTGTTAATTATTTGACATTATTTGTGTACATGGAGTAATGTGCAGGTCATATGTAGCATAGGCAGGATTTGGGTTGGGTTGTTTTACCTCTGAGCGGCACTTTTTTGCACACAATGGGCTAAATGGCCAGGTCACATGGACCCCGAAGGCTCAGAGAAGGTTGGGGGAGGGGACCCACTGGAATAGCTGTTGGGAGACAGATGGTAGCCTCCCGTCAAGGCCATCCAGCGTGTTCTTTAACGTGCACAGGGTATGTCTCTCCGCACACGCAACCAAGGCTTAACGTCACCTCCGACGGACGGCGGCCTTTCCAAGCCCATCGGTGTCCCCTACTGACCGTGGGCAGGGCGGGGGGTATTGCGGAAATAAATCTCAATGCTGACCCAGCTGGGACTCGAACCTGGGATCTACAGATTACGAGCGTGGCGCGCTACCGACTGAGCCACCCCCGCCCCCATAGGCAGGAAGTAATGTACATGGAGTAATGTGTCAGGCAGGTCCACGGCTCTTGAAAAGGTCCGCTTGAAAAGGTGGTGACTGAAGTTCCTGCCAGCTGTTAGCAGTGGAAGAACCTCAACCCTCACTCACCTAGTTGGTCTTCGCCAATCCTAAACTGGAGTAATATGTCTCAGGCAAGTCATATGGCTTTTGAAAAAGTGGTGCCTGAAGTTCCTATCAGAATCGATGACTTCAGCCTTGAAGAAATGTTGTGCTAAGGTTGAGAAAATTACCTTTAACACTGAAGATCTGAAAGATCCAGATAGACTCAAAGCATACCATGATAGGCTACTTGTCATTATGACAATCGTGATTTGCTTACTTCTGAAGTTGCGAGAGAATGGATTAGTTTAAACAGGCTTTTCTTGAAACCAACAATACTCTTTTAGGTAAAAGGGAACAGAGGAAACAAAATTATTTGAGTGATAAGGCTATGGAACTTATTTCTGAAAGAAGGAAGTGCAGAATTAATATGAATCAACACACTACTAGTCCTAACAGAAGGCATTGCAACGAGCTTAATAAACATGTAAAGGATCAGTTAACAGCTGATAAGAATCTTTGGCTTCATAACTTGGCTGACAAAGCAGAGGAAGCAGTTAGACAGTAAAAATCAGGGGGTTGTACCAGATTGTTAATGTTTTATGTGAGAAGAAACAGATAGGATTGAGGGATAAATACAGGCAATTATGATAAATACATAAAAACACAGGGATTGAGGGATAAATACGGCAAGGTGGTTGAAGGTGAGGATTCTGTGATGACTAAGTGGGCTGAGCATTTCAGAGATATCCTAAATAATGTGATTATTTCTACTCCCATTGTTTGTAATGAGGATAGATGCATTACTGGCTTTAATGATGACCCTATATCGCATTCCGAAGTCGCATTGGCTATCTCTAAATTAAAACTGCGTAAATTCCCAGGGGTGGATGAAATCATCACTGAAATGCTTAGAGCTGGGAACATTTGTGCTGTTACATGGCTGACTGAAAATTTGGATATTTTTTCTGATAAAGGTATTGTTTCTAAGGATTTTACTAGAGCTATCAATGTCCCAATTTTTAAAAAAGGTGATCTTGTTCTTGTGATAATTATAGAGTAATTAGTTTACTTTCTGTTCCAGGTAAAGTTCTTTGCATGATTATACTTAATAGAATTAATAATTTAGTTGATGGACAACTGCGTGATGAACAGTGTGGATTCAGAAGTGGTAGGGGATGTATTGATCAAATATTTTCACTTAGGGAGATTCTTGAGAAATATTTAGAGTTTCAGAAACCTGCGATTGCTAACTTTATAGATTTCAAAAAAGCTTTTGACTTTGTTGATCGACATAATCTGTGGTTGATTGTTAGATCACGTGAAATACCTGATAAGTTAATTAGTGTAATGAAAGCTTTCTATAATAACACTAAGTTGTATGTGAGAGTTGGTATGTATGCAGTGACTGGATTAGACAAGGGTGCATTTTGTCTCCTTTTTCTCTTTTGTTTCGTTATTGATTATGTTACACGAAATTCTTTGCAAGAGAAGGATTTTGACCTAAGTGGTCTAGAGATTTCAAACTTTTTGATTTAGATTATGCAGATGATTTGACCCTGTTTGCTACTGATGTTGATGAGACGAATTCGTTCATTAAGGCTGTTAATGAAACTGGTTTGGCGATAAACAGAGAAAAAACTAGTCATGAAAATTGGTCAGGCAGATGGTGCTTCAGTTGCTTTGAAGGGCTTTACTCTTGAGGAAGTGTCTCAGTTTAATTCTCTTGGGAACTATGTAACAGATACTGGTGACGTGCGTCATGAGATAAATAGAAGAACATGGATTGCCGCTGGGACTTTTAAGAATCTATGGAGAGTATGAAAAAATAGGCGTATACACCTAAAGACTAAAATTAGGCTGTATAATAATTTGGTTCTTTCTAAAGTTAGTTATGGTAGCGAAACATGGTCCCTTTGTAAGCAGGATAACAAGAAACTTGATGCCTTTGATTCTAGATGCTTACGCAGTATCTTGGGCATTAGGTGGTTTGACTTTGTAAGTAATGATGAGGTTAGAAGAAGGAGTCATCAACCTCTTTTGAGCAGCATATTGTGCAGAGAGAGACTGCCTTGGTTTGGCCATGTTGTCCGTATGCATAGCTGCTAAGTAGCAAACAGGGTTATGAACAACAGTGTTTATAAACAGGATTATGAACAGGCTTTCAGAAAAAGGGGAAGACCTAGGATGCGATGGGCAGAGAGTGTCAAATAAGACCTTGGCAGAATTGGCCTAGAGTGGCCAAATGCAGCCGCTGTAGCTCAGAAGAGACACGTCTGGAGAGTTGGGTTGTTTTACCTCTGAGCGGCACTTTTTTGCACACCATGGGCTAAATGGCCAGGTCATACGGACCCCGAAGGCTCAGAGAAGGTTGGGGGAGGGGACCCACTGGAACAGCTGTTGGGAGACAGATGGTAGCCTCCCGTCAAGGCCATCCAGCGTGTTCTTTAACGTGCACAGGGTATGGCTCTCCCGCACACGGGGCCACGGCTTAACGTCCCATCCGACGGACGGCGGCCTTTCCAAGCCCATCGGTGTCCCCTACTGACCGTGGGCAAAGCGGGGAATTTTTGCGGAGAAAAATTTCAACGCTGACCCAGCTGGGACTCGAACCTGGGAACTACAGATTACGAGCCTGGCGCGCTACCCACTGAGCCACCCCCGCCCCAACACGTCTGGAGAGAAAAATACACATCTAAATGGCCAGGTCAGAAGGACTCCGAAGGTCCAGAAAAGGTTCGGGGAGGAGACCCACTGAACAGCTGTTGAGAGACAGATGATAGCCTCCTATCAAGGTAATCCAGTGTGTTCTTAAACGCGCACAGCGTATAGCTCTCCTGCACAAGGGGGACACGGATTGACGTCACATCTGACGGACTGCGGCCTTTCCAAACCCATCGGCGTCCCCTTCTGAGTGTGGGCAGGTCGGGGAGCTTTGCGGTGATAAATCTCGACTGGACTAGAACCCCCAGCTGGGACTAGAACCTTGGAACTGTAGATTACGAGCCTGGCATGCAGCCTACTGAGCCACCCCCGACCTCATTTTGTGTACACTCTGCATTTGGTTCAGAGAAGGTTTTCCAGGATGGGAGATAGAATTATTGCTTTCTCCAATTCGAAACTTTTTATTCATTATCTTATCAATATTATATATTTATTTTATCTATACTACGTTAATCAGTTATTGCCTCCGACTGATAACACATTTCACTGGAAGGTTAAACTGTGCACTTACAACAATTCCTTCACACAAATAATTATTCTCCAGTTCTTCGTGTGTATGTGTGTGCATTTTTTTCTGATAGAACAGGTCACACTAGAATGATGTCTTTGTATGTTTAATTAAACAAATAGTTATCAAAGGATGTGCCGCGAGATTCGCCAGGTTTGCCGCTAAATATCTGATGCTATTGAGATTAAAGGAAATTTATAGACCATTTTTTTTTACTACTTTCTGCTACTTATTATTCATTTTCCAAGCCCGTCGGTGTCCCCCACTGACCGTGGGCAGGGGCGAGAGTTTTGCGGAGATAAGTCTGAACGCTGGGGGGGGGGGGTTCCTGATAATTTTGTTTTGGGGTATCCGAGATTTCAGTTCCGGGGGAGGCTCCCAGAATGTCCCAGAATAAAACTTGAGTAGTGTTTCCTAATTGCTAAAATATTCCACAGAACATTGGGTTGAGTTGTTTTACCACTGAGCGGCACTTTTTTGCACACCATGGGCTAAATGGCCAGGTCACATGGACCCCGAAGGCTCAGAGAAGGTTGTGGGAGGGGACCCACTGGAACAAGCTGTTGTGAGACAGATGGTATCCTCCCGTCAAGGCCATCCAGCGTGTTCATTCAGGTGCACAGGGTATGTCTCTCCCGCACACGGGGCCACGGCTTAACGTCCCATCCGACGGACAGCGGCCTTTCTAAACCCATCGGTCTCCCCTACTGACCGTAGGCAGGGCGGGGAATTTTTGCGGAGATAAATCTCAACGCTGACTCAGCTGGGACTCGAACCTGGTAACTACAGATTACGAGCCTGGCGCGCTACCGACTGAGCCACCCACGCCCCCATCTGCCATGCAAAGTTTCGTTTCGTTATATTCACTGGGTCAAAACATCCATTATTAATACGCCAGATATAATATCTGTCATTATATAAAGGTCGGAGCATATATATATAGGCCGAACAATAAAGAGGAGGAAACTTATGAAATTGAAAAAAGAGGGGGGAGGGCAAGAGACTGGATTTCCATTGAAGTGTAATATTTTCCCCTCCGTTTTATATGCCTTAAAAGTTTTCTTCAAAAATGCATAAAATATGCACAAGTTTAATCAAAAAGAATTTTTTTGTCTCTATTACCCTTACAAAAAATCGCTCAAAAAATGCACGTTCATTTTTTGTCTCCATTTCCCTTGTAAAAAACTCTTCAAAAGTGACTAAAATACGCACAATTTTTCTGTTGTTGTTTCCATTACCTTTATTGTTACCCCCCCCCCACACACACACATACATACAACCTAGACCTCGTTGAATTTTTGCGATATACCCATTTATCAATAAAAACGCCAAACCTACAAGCATCGTCATCAGCATGCCAACAGCAATCGCCACTGTTTCTGGAAAAGCAATTCGCTCTGGAATGTTGGGGCGGGGGTGGCTCAGTCGGTAGCACGTCAGGCTCGTAATCTGTAGTTCCCAGGTTCGAGTCCCAGCTGGGTCAGCGTTGAGATTTATCTGCGCAAAATTCCCCGCCCTCCCACTGTCAGTAGGGGACACCGATGGTCTTGGAAAGGCCGCCGTCCGTCGGATGGGACGTTAAGCCGTGGTACAAGGTGCGGGAGAGTCATACCCTGTGCACGTTAAAGAACATGCTGGATGGCCTTGACGGGATGCTACCATCTGTTTCCCAACAGCTGTTCCAGTGGGTCCCCTCCCCCAACCTTCTCTGAGCCTTCGGGGTCCATGTGACCTGGCCATTTAGCCCATGGTGTGCAAAAAAGTGCCGCTCAGAAGTTAAACTACCCAACCACCGATTTATCAATAAAAACGCCAAACCTACAAACATCGTCATCAGCATACCAACAGCAATCGCCACTGTTTCTGGAAAAGCAATTCGCTCTGGAATGTTGCGCAGTCGAAAGCAAAATCTGATTGACAGCCTCGTTCGTGAAACGATAAAGCTTCCTCTGCAAACATCAATTGCCTTGTTTTGCTGAAAGAACCCCCCCCACACACAAATGACGGGATTACCAAACGTCATCACGGAAAAAAATCTTGACGACCGAGGAACTTCGAGAGATCTGAACTGCGAAGTCAACACTTTGAAGGAGTCGTTTACATTTGTCTCGGCCACCGACCGAATGCCGATCTTCAAAGGGTGCGAGGAGATTCTGCTGCAAAGGGCAATCATCCGTTCCTCTTCCCACATGATTAAAAGTGACATCATCGTCAACAGCTGCCAGCTGATCAGGAGTCTTTTACCTTAGACTTCGGCCTCGATGCTTACAACACTCAGATGACACTTAAGAGGCTATTTATTTGTCTTACAGAAGCTCAGATTAAACCTGTGACCAATTTCATCCCAGTTGTGTAACCATCGTCTGCCCTTTCGAGGTAGTTATGGCCGGAATTAAAATTTTTGAAATTCTGATGGGAACCGAAAAAAGGAAGCGGAGAGAGGGGAGTTGGGTTGTTTTATTCCTGAGCGTACGTTTTTGCACACCATGGGCTAAATGGCCAGGTCACATGGACCCCGAAGGCTCAGGGAAGGTTGGGGGAGGGGACCCACTGGAACAGCTGTTGGATTGGGTTGGGTTGTTTTACCTCTGAGCGGCACTTTTTTGCACACCATGGGCTAAATGGCCAGGTCACAAGGACCCCGAAGGCTCAGAGAAGGTTGGGAGAGGGGACCCACTGGAACAGCTGTTGGATTGGGTTGGGTTGTTTTACCTCTGAGCGGCACTTTTTTGCACACCATGGGCTAAATGGCCAGGTCACAAAGACCCCGAAGGCTCAGAGAAGGTTGGGGAGGAGACCCACTGGAACAGCTGTTGGGTTGGGTTGTTTTACCTCTGAGCGGCACTTTTTTGCACACCATGGGATAAATGGCCAGGCCACAAGGACCCCGAAGGCTC
This sequence comes from Ryuthela nishihirai, assembly GCA_038380435.1. Taxonomy (NCBI): domain Eukaryota; kingdom Metazoa; phylum Arthropoda; class Arachnida; order Araneae; family Heptathelidae; genus Ryuthela; species Ryuthela nishihirai. The sequence goes on along the minus strand of JAWZYU010000023.1, from coordinate 48,552,241 downwards.
AGAGAAGGTTGGGGGAGGGGACCCACTGGAACAGCTGTTGGGAGACAGATAGTAGCCTCCCGTCAAGGCCATCCAGCGTGTTCTTTAACGTGCACAGGGTATGGCTCTCCAACACACGGTACCACGGCTTAACGTCCCTTCCGACGGACAGCGGCCTTTCCAAGCCCATCGGTGTCCTCTACTGACCGTGGGCAGGGCGGGGAGCTTTGCGGAGATAAATCTTAACGCTGATCCCAGTTGGGACTTAACTGGGAACTGCAGATTACGAGCCTGGCGCGCTACCGACTGAGCCCCCCTCCCCCAGTCCCCAAGCGCAAAAGACTAGATTTCGTTTACAGTGTAATATTTTCACCTCCGTTTCGTAGATCCTAAAAAATTCTTAGAGAAATTGTTAACGTAAGAAAAATTTCTGATGTTAAAAAAATTGTTTGAGTGGTTGATGAAAAAGTGATATTTTTATTCGGAATCATTTATCGTTTTATTCGTCTTCTCTCTCATTTATCCATTTTAATTCTTCATTTTATGTAATGATACTGATGTAATCTAGATCATATCTGTCAGAACCATATACATTCCCACTGATTATCGGATTAGTGTATCAGAGGGGTTTTTTATGGATTAGTGGGATTAAATTATGTACTTTTACATTACAATAATTAATACTTTTGAAAATTGAAAATCTGATTATCTACCTTTATACCTGGGGTAGGGGTGGCTCAGTCGGTAGCGCGTCAGGCTTGTAATCTGCAGTTCCCAGGTTCCAGTCCCTGCCATGCCAGCGTTGAGATTTAACTCCTCGCCCTGCCCTCGGTCAGTAGTGGGACACCGATGGACTTGGAAAGGTCGTCGTCTGTCGGATGGGACGTTAAGCCGTGGCCCCGTGTGCAGGAGAGCCATACCCTGTGCAAGTTAAAGAACACACTGGATGTCCTTGACGGGAAACTACCGTCTGTCTCCAAGCAGCTGTCAAGTGGGTCCCCTCCTCCAACCTTCTCTGAATCTTCGGGGTCCTTGTGACTGCAGATTGCGAGCCTGGCTTGGTTGAGTTGGGTTGTTTTACCTCTGAGTGGCACTTTTTTGCACACCATGGGCTAAATGGCCAGGTCACATGGACCCCGAAGGCTCAGAGAAGGTTGGGGGAGGGGACCCACTGGAACAGCTGTTGGGAGACAGATGGTAGCCCCCCGTCAAGGCCATCCAGCGTGTTCTTTAACGTGCACAGGGTATGTCTCTCCCGCACACGGGGCCACGGCTGAACGTCCCATCCGACGGACGCCGGCCTTTCCAAGCCCATCGGTGTCCCCTACTGACCGTGGGCAGGGCGGGGAATTTTGCGGAGATAAATCTCAACGCTGACGAGCCTGGCGCGCTACCAACTGAGGCAACTCTTGTCATTTCAAGAGAATTGGTTTTCAAATCATCAGAGGACGTTCGCATGCTTTAAGTTTTTCTTTAAATTATTTACAATCTCGAGGCAAAACAACTGATCGACTCTACTCCTTACTCCCCCCCACCTCTGAGTACATCACTGGAATGTTCCAGAGTGCATACTGTCACGCCCGTGTTGAGGTAATCCTTCTGCACTGTCATCCGATACGGACCGTGATGTGATGACTTGGAACTTCTTGGAAGAGGGAAAAGCGCTGGCAGATGCAAAGAAGAATGCAGGGAAGAGGTGAGAGCGCGGAAGAGTTGTTGTCAAATGATTGTCAAGATAAAATAAGTACTCATGCAAAATTTGTAAAATAAAAAACATTGTTGGGAGAAAAAACAGGCTTTCATTAAGCAACTAGAAAGCACAATGGTTTTTTGGTGAATATGAAAAAAAAATTTTTTTTTTCCAGAAGCAAAAAAAAAATGCGTTTTTCCCTTTGACCTCTCTGCGAGAATGCATGTCCCAGTTGACAATCTCTTGACATTTTTTTACCTCCACACTCTATTCCCAAAATATCAAATTTCATTCAAAAAAAGGAACGTTTAAAGCGGGGATTCGCAACCAGTGTTCAGTTAAAGAGCTTTAGGCGCGCTGTGAAAGAGCTTCAGGTGTATCATGAAAGAGCATTAGGTGTGCCATTAAAGGGCTTGAGGTGTATCACGAAAGAGCTTCAGGTGTATCATGAAAGAGCTTCAGTGTATTATGAAAGAGCTTCAGGTGTATCATGAAAGAGCTTGAGGTGTATCATGAAAGAGCTTCAGGTGTATCATGAAAGAGCTTCAGTGTATCATGAAAGAGTTTCAGTGTATCATGAAATAGCATTAGGTGTGCCATTAAAGAGCTTGAGGTGTATCATGAAAGAGCATTAGGTGTGCCATTAAAGAGCTTGAGATGTATCATGAAAGAGCTTCAGTGTATCATGAAAGAGCTTCAGGTGTATCATGAAAGAGCATTAGGTGTGCCATTCAAGAGCTTGAGGTGTATCACGAAAGAGCTTGAGGTGTATCATGAAAGAGCTTCAGGTGTATCATGAAAGAGCTTCAGTGTATCATGAAAGAGCTTCAGGTGTATCATGAAAGAGCATTAGGTGTGCCATTAAAGAGCTTGAGGTGTATCACGAAAGAGCTTCAGGTGTATCATGAAAGAGCTTCAGTGTATCATGAAAGAGCTTCAGGTGTATCATGAAAGAGCTTCAGGTGTATCATGAAAGAGCATTAGGTGTGCCATTAAAGAGCTTGAGGTGTATCACGAAAGAGCTTCAGGTGTATAATGAAAGAGCTTCAGTGTATCACGAAAGAGCTTCAGGTGTATCATGAAAGAGCTTCAGGTGTATCATGAAAGAGCTTCAGTGTATCATGAAAGAGCTTCAGGTGTATCATGAAAGAGCTTCAGGTGTATCATGAAACAGCTTCAGGTGTATCATGAAAGAGCTTCAGTGTATCATGAAAGAGTTTCAGTGTATCATGAAATAGCATTAGGTGTGCCATTAAAGAGCTTGAGATGTACCATGAAAGAGCTTCAGTGTATCATGAAAGAGCTTCAGGTGTATCATGAAAGAGCTTCAGGTGTATCATGAAAGAGCTTCAGTGTATCATGAAAGAGCTTCAGGTGTATCATGAAAGAGCTTCAGGTGTATCATGAAAGAGCTTCAGGTGTATCATGAAAGAGCTTCAGTGTATCATGAAAGAGTTTCAGTGTATCATGAAATAGCATTAGGTGTGCCTTTAAAGAGCTTGAGGTGTATCATGAAAGAGCATTAGGTGTGCCATTAAAGAGCTTGAGATGTATCATGAGAGAGCTTCAGTGTATCATGAAAGAGCTTCAGGTGTATCATGAAAGAGCATTAGGTGTGCCATTAAAGAGCTTGAGGTGTATCACGAAAGAGCTTCAGGTGTATCATGAAAGAGCTTCAGTGTATCATGAAAGAGTTTCAGTGTATCATGAAATAGCATTAGGTGTGCCATTAAAGAGCTTGAGGTGTATCATGAAAGAGCATTAGGTGTGCCATTAAAGAGCTTGAGATGTACCATGAAAGAGCTGCAGTGTATCATGAAAGAGCTTCAGGTGTATCATGAAAGAGCTTCAGGTGTATCATGAAAGAGCTTCAGGTGTATCATGAAAGAGCATTAGGTGTGCCATTAAAGAGCTTGAGGTGTATCACGAAAGAGCTTCAGGTGTATCATGAAAGAGCTTCAGTGTATCACGAAAGAGCTTCAGGTGTATCATGAAAGAGCTTCAGTGTATCATGAAAGAGCTTCAGTGTATCATGAAAGAGCTTCAGGTGTATCATGAAAGAGCTTCAGGTGTATCATGAAAGAGCTTCAGGTGTATCATGAAAGAGCTTCAGTGTATCATGAAAGAGTTTCAGTGTATCATGAAATAGCATTAGGTGTGCCATTAAAGAGCTTGAGGTGTATCATGAAAGAGCTTCAGTGTATCATGAAAGAGTTTCAGTGTATCATGAAATAGCATTAGGTGTGCCATTAAAGAGCTTGAGGTGTATCATGAAAGAGCATTAGGTGTGCCATTAAAGAGCTTGAGATGTATCATGAAAGAGCTTCAGTGTATCATGAAAGAGCTTCAGGTGTATCATGAAAGAGCTTCAGGTGTATCATGAAAGACCTTCAGTGTATCACGAAAGAGCTTCAGTGTATCATGAAATAGCATTAGGTGTGCCATTAAAGAGCTTGAGGTGTATCATGAAAGAGCTTCAGGTGTATCATGAAAGTGCTTTAGGTGTATCATGAAAGAGCTTCAAGTGTATCGTGAAAGAGCTTCAGGTGTATCATGAAAGAGCTTCAGGTGTATCATGAAAGAGCATTAGGTGTGCCATGAAAGAGCTTGAGGTATATCATGAAAGAGCATTAGGTGTGCCATTAAAGAGCTTGAGGTGTATCATGAAAGAGCTTAAGGTGTATCATGAAAGAGCTTCAGGTGTATCATGAAAGAGCTTCAGGTGTATCATGAAAGAGCTTCAGGTGTATCATGAAAGAGCTTCAGGTGTATCATGAAAGAGCTTCAGGTGTATCATGAAAGAGCTTCAGGTGTATCATGAAACAGCTTCAGTGTATCATGAAAGAGCTTCAGGTGTATCATGAAAGAGCTTCAGGTGTATCATGAAAGAGCTTCAGTGTATCATGAAAGAGCTTCAGTATATCATGAAATAGTATTAGGTGTGCCATTAAAGAGCTTGAGATGTGTCATGAAAGAGCTTCAGGTGTATCATGAAAAAGCTTCAGTGTATCATGAAAGAGCTTCAGGTGTATCATGAAAGAGCTTCAGGTGTATCATGAAAGAGCATTAGGTGTGCCATGAAAGAGCTTGAGGTATATCATGAAAGAGCATTAGGTGTGCCATTAAAGAGCTTGAGGTGTATCATGAAAGAGCTTAAGGTGTATCATGAAAGAGCTTCAGGTGTATCATGAAAGAGCTTCAGGTGTATCATGAAAGAGCTTCAGGTGTATCATGAAAATGCTTCAGGTGTATCATGAAAGAGCTTCAGGTGTATCATGAAACAGCTTCAGTGTATCATGAAAGAGCTTCAGGTGTATCATGAAAGAGCTTCAGGTGTATCATGAAAGAGCTTCAGTGTATCATGAAAGAGCTTCAGTATATCATGAAATAGTATTAGGTGTGCCATTAAAGAGCTTGAGGTGTATCATGAAAGAGCTTCAGTGTATCATGAAAGAGCTTCAGGTGTATCATGAAAGAGCTTCAGGTGTATCATGAAAGAACTTCAGGTGTATCATGAAAGAGCTTCAGTGTATCATGAAAGAGCTTCAGTGTGTAATGAAATAGCATTAGGTGTGCCATTAAAGAGCTTGAGGTGTATCATGAAAGAGCTTCAGGTGTATCATGAAAGAGCTTCAGTATATTCTTAAAGAGCTTGAGGTGTATCATGAAAGAGCTACAGGTGTATCATGAAAGAGCTTGAGGTGTATCATGAAAGAGCTTCAGTGTATCATGTAAGAGTTTCAGGTGTATCATGAAAGAAATTTAGTGTATCATGAAAGAGCTTCAGTGTATCATGAAAGAACTTCAGTGTATCATGAAAGAGCTTCAGGCGTATTATGAAATAGCTTCAGGTGCGCGTGAAAAAGAGCGTCAGATGTTGTCGTGACCCAAAGAGAAAAGATTCTGTCTGACTATGTCAGATGTGATGTCCCCTGTGTTCGGATGCTGTCAGACTGTGACAGATGTGATGACCCAGTCCACACAGGAGAGAGGGACGACGTAATTGCCTCTTAATTCACTTCGGTGCAAATTACAGATTCTCGAGTTTTTACGCCCGTGCCCTTGCATGCCTCAAACTTTGCTGCGTTGAATGAAGAATAACAATGGTCCATCAATTACTGCACGAGAATTATACTGTATAGGGACGACACAATTTTCATTCATACTATGTACAGCTACGTGCTGGAAATGAACTCCACTCCGTGGGCCTTTCCTGCTTCACACTGTAGTTCTTTCTGAATCCACAAAACTACTATCAAATTCACCGCTCAACTCCGTGAGCCTTTGCTGCTTTGCTACTGCAAATATTACTAAAATGAGGTGGAGAATTGCACACTCTGCATTTTCTCACTTTCATCATCATCATCCTCAAGCAGCCATGGGCTACGGAGGTCCAACCAGACCGCGCAGTTTAATTCTTCAAGCATATCTGTCATGAGCTACATCTGCTGCATCCGGCCACTGCACACCAATTCTAACAAGGTCCTGATTGATATTGTTTGCCCACAGCATCCTAGGTCTCCCCCATCTTTCTGAGACCTTTAGGCCCACTGTTAATAACCCTATTCGCCAATCTATAATTATTCATACGGGCAACATGGCCAAACCAACGGAGTCTCTCTCTGCACAATATGCTGCTTAAAGGAGGTTGCAAACTCCTTTGCCTAACCTCATCATTAGTTACAAAGTTAAACCACCTAATACCCAAGATACTGCGTAAGCATCTGGAATCAAAAGCATCTAGTTTCCTGTTATCTTGTTTACACAGCGTCCACGTTTCACTACCATAACTAACACTAGAAAGAACCAAGCTATTATACAGTCTAATTTTAGTCTTTACAGATCTCAAAACTTGGCGATAGGATAACCAACCTTTGCCTACACTGTGGCTTCTCCTGAACCACAAGAATAAAAATACAAGATTCTCCAAGAATCTGGATTCCCTCTTGGAATCGCACCCTGACTTCAAGGGTTAATTTGAGAAAAGCGGCGTCCTTTTGACGCGTGTCAACGCGACCTCTTCGCTTGACAGCTAACGCACAGACTGATACTTCCAACTCCGTCCCCTAGCCTCATGCACGGACTTCACGCCGCAGGCTAATTAGTCATATACGGCACAAACAACTTCTGGCATTGATTCTTTCCACAAGCAGCAAGCTTCAGACCCGAAAACAACAACAGTGAGTCATCCCAGCACAAACATTTCAAAGAACACATAAAAATATATACAACAATATAATACAACAAAAATATACAATAAATAAATAAATATAAAATTCGAGGGACATGACAGATGTGTCATGAAAGAACATTATGTGTGCCATCAAAAAACTTCAGGGATATCGTGAAAGAGCTTCAAATGTACAGTCGCTCAAAAAAGTATCCGAACACCATGGTTGATTACAGAATTCAGAAAAAATATATGGCAACGATTTTTTTAGAAATTAGTGATCTGGCAACCTTCGTCGTCACGTGATTACAGAATTCAGGAAAAATATCTGGAGCGTGTACAGCAACTGTACACGCTCCAGTTACCGTTCACAGCAAACTGGAGCGTGTGCAGTTACTGCACACGCTGCAGTTTGCTGTGAACGGTAACTGCACACGCTCAATATTTCCGTGAGTGGGCCCACACGATCAGGTATCAAAATAATATGACCACCTACAGTCGCTCAAAAAAGTATCCGAACACTATGGTTGATTACAGAATTCAGAAAAAATATCTGGCAAAAATATCTGTAATCACGTGACACGAAAGTTGCCAGATCACAAATTTCTAAAAAAATCGTTGCCAGATATTTTTTCTGAAATCTGTAATCAACCGTAGTGTTCGGATACTTTTTTGAGCGACTGTACCATAAAATGCTTCAGGTCAGCCGTGAAAATGCTTCAGATGCGTCGTGAAAGAGCTTCAAGTGTGTAGTTAATAAATATTTACATTTACGTATAATTTTCATCACTCTATTGTCTACATTGTAAATTATCTCTTTGATATTTAAGGAAGTCAAAAGTAGAATTTTTTCTCCATTTATCTTATTGAAAATAAGAATCCTTTGTGAGGTAATTTTGTATAATGGCATGAGGGATCTGAGAGCTTTTTAATTCGTTTACAAATATTTATAGAAATCTGGAAAAAAAAAGAATAAATTAAAAATTTTGCTTTATTTTCATTTAATTATCTTATTATTTATATTCATTCATATATTTATATTCATTCAATTATCCAACTACACTGCCTGACCAAATTATTACGAACATCGTAGTTTGGTTTGTTTTATCTCTGAGCGGCACTTTTTTAAACACCATGGGCTAAATGGCCAAGTCACAAGGACCCTGAAGGCTCAGAGAAAGTTGGGGAAAGGTACACACTGGAAGAGCTGTTGGGAGACAGATGGTACCCTCTCGTTAAGGCCATCCAGCGTTTCTCTAACGTGAACAGGGTATGACTCTTCCGCACATGAGGCCACGGCTTAACGTCCCATCCGACGGACGGCGGCCTTTCCAAGCCCATTGGTGTCCCCTACTGACCGTGGGCAGGGCGGGGAGTTTTGAGGAGATAAATCTCAACATTGACCAGGCTTGGACACGGGTTGGGTTGGGTTGTTTTAGCTCTGAGCGGCACTTTTTTGCACACCATGGACTAAATGGCCAGGTCACATGGACCCCGAAGGCTCAGAGAAGGTTGGGGGAGGGGACCCACTGGAACAGCTGTTGGGAGACAGATGGTAACCTCCCGTCAAGGCCATCCAGCGTGTTCGTTAACGGGCACAGGGTATGGCTCTCCCGCACACGGGGCCACGGCTTAACGTCCCATCCGACGGATGGTGGCCTTTTCAAGCCCATCGGTGTCCCCTACTGACCGTGGGCAGGGCGGGGAATTTTGCGGAGATAAATCTCAACGCTGACCCAGCTGGGACTCGAACCTGGGAACTACAGATTACGAGCCTGGCACGCTACCGACTGAGCCACCCCGTTCCGATCTGAGAGTTAGGAACCTGTCAGTAGGAGTTAGTTGAGGCGCCTGTCAGTTTATACGCCATAGAGGAGATCTGTGACGAAGGCGAGACCTCAGAAGAAAGACAACACCAACATCCATGCCTTACCCGGGGCTTCAAACCAGCTTCCTTTAATCAATAATCAGGCACGCTGACAACTTGCCTTATGTTTAATATAGCTAAAAACGCACAAAATGTGCGCATTTAAGGTTTTTTGTGACAACATAAATTTTTCGATGAGAGTCCTAGAAGCTATTCCTAGCTTGCACATGTAAGGATAGCACACGATAAACAGCCATGACACTATTCAGGATTCGACCCGCTCTGCAGTAGCTGTAGTGTAACTATGAGGCAATGCGATATCACTGTTTCATCGAGGAGGCTTGTAAATTTTTATATAATACTTCAAAAAAATTGATACTGTTAATAGGTCACGTAATGGTGTTATGTGGGCAGTAGCAAAAACAAGTAACGAGATCTCCTTACTTGGGGCGGGGTGGCTCAGTCGGTAGCGCGTCAGGCTCGTAATCTGTAGTTCCCAGGTTCGAGTCCCAGCTGGGTCAGCGTTGAGATTTATCTCCGCAAAATTCCCCGCCCTGCCCACGGTCAGTAGGGGATACCGATGGGCTTGAAATTGCCGCCGTCCGTCGGATGGGACGTTAAGCCGTGGCCCCGTGTGCGGGAGAGCCATACCCTGTGCACGTTAAAGAACACGCTGGATGGCCTTGACGGAAGGCTACCATCTGTCTCCCAACATCTGTTCCAGTGGGTCCCCTCCCCCAACCTTCTCTGAGCCTTCGGGGTCCATGTGACCTGGCCATTTAGCTCATGGTGTGCAAAAAAGTGCCGCTCAGAGGTAAAACAACCCAACCCAACCTTATTTGATTAAAATAAAAAAATATATACCCCCTCAAGCATCTGCTTGCCACAGAGGTCTGACAGGAGCCTGTCAGTTTATATACCAAAGTAGAAGGTCTGAGAGGATGGCAGGCCCTCAGCAGAAAAACGACACATACATCCATGCCTTACCCGGGGTTCGAACCCAGGTCCCTTAGATCAGTAGCCAAGCGCGCTAACCACTCGGCCATGGGGACGGCCTTACTTGATTAGTGGAGATCAATTACTCGAAAGAATTAGATAAACAAAACATTAAAAAAATATTCACCTTATATTTTAAGTGGAAGCATTTTACAGCAAGCGCTATAGCTACACGATAAGGTCAACTTTTGACTCAAGTTGAAAGAATACACCGCTCCCCTGACCACACCACGACTTTAACAATCGACAGTGAAGTTTAAGGGGGGGGGGGGGACAATAGTTGCTTGTTAAATAATGCGACTTACAGAAGGAAAATTTTTATTTTGTGACTGACAAAAGTCGTTCTTTTCTTTTCGCATTTTGGACGTGGGAACCCTGCAATTTTACATCAATTGTCACGGATATATCACAGAGGCTAAATATCCGTACGTCGTGTAATAATAGATTACACTTGATGAATTTTCTAAGTTATTATCAGAGAAGTATTGTTCTCAGTTTAACGACGATATCAGATATAGAGGAAAAATTGTCTTGAGCCAGATGGAATACGAATCCATGACCTCTTGATAAGATGTCAGTTGTTCTGACCGCTAAGGGGGGCGGGGGTGGCTCAGTCGGTAGCGCGCCAGGCTCGTAATCTGTAGTTCCCAGGTTCGAGTCCCAGCTGGGTCAGCGTTGAGATTTCGCTCCGCAAAATTCCCCGCCCTGCCCACGGTCAGTAGGGGACACCGATGGGCTTGGAAAGGCGGCCGTCCGTCGGATGGGACGTTAAGCCGTGGCCCCGTGTGCGGAAGAGACATACCATGTGCACGTTAAAGAACACGCTGGATGGCCTTGACGGGAGGCTACCATCTGTCTCCCAACAGCTGTTCCAGTGGGTCCCCTCCCCCAACCTTCTCTGAGCCTTTGGGGTCCATGTGACCTGGCCATTTAGCCCATGGTGTGCAAAAAAGTGCCGCTCAGAGGTAAAACAATCCAACCCAAATCTGACTGCTGAGCTACCTGTCGCCCTTCAAGAGCCTGCCTTCAAGAGACAGAATTGTGTACTGCAGGTAAGAAAGTTCAACATCAATTAGAGGAGATTATGATCGGCGGTCGGTGCCTCAGTGGCTAGAACACCTGACATATTATCAGAAGGTCGTGGGTTCGTATCCCACGCGGCTCAAAATAATTTTTCTCTAGGTTTGATATCGACGTTAAGCTAAGAGTGAATACTTCGCAGCTAGTTGAACAAAAGCGTCGAAATAGTTCTTCAATTTAAAAGTTACTCTGAATCTCAGATATATATATCATTCTAAACAATGCTTAAATTTGGGATCTGGGTTTAGAATACGCAAATTGAAAGCTAAAAATATAAATGTTTTTATGTGAAAAAATTTCTATTAATAACTCAACTTAAGAATATTACACTAGAAAACAATCTAACATCTTTTTTATCGTTTTTTGAAGGGGGGCGGGGGTGGCTCAGTCGGTAGCGCGCCAGGCTCGTAATCTGCAGTTCCCAGGTTCGAGTCCCAGCTGAGTCAGCGTTGAGATTTATCTCCGCAAAATTCCCCGCCCCGCCCACGGTCAGTAGGGGACACCGATGGGCTTGGAAAGGCCGCCGTCCGTCGGATGGGACGTTAAGCCGTGGCCCCGTGTGCGGGAGAGACATACCCTGTGCACGTTAAACAACACACTGGATGGCCTTGACGGGAGGCTACCATCTGTCTCCCAACAGCTGTTCCAGTGGGTCCCCTCCCCCAACCTTCTCTGAGCCTTCGGGGTTCATGTGACCTGGCCATTTAGCCCATGGTGTGCAAAAAAGTGCCGCTCAGAGATAAAACAACCCAACCCAATTGTTTTTTGAAAAACGGAATCGATAAGTATTCAAGTATATTAATATTTATTTCAAATTAAAACCCCCATATTATTAGCTATTTGAGGAAAGCATAGGAAGAAATAGAAAATACTGGGGAAGAAAAAAAGAAACTAGAAAGTACTTTTCTCACCAAACACCCTGTAAGATGACTTCTCTGGGGTGACAGCCTATGCGTGATTTTCCACTCATAGTTATGCTTTGAATTACCGGTAAGAAATAAAATCTACTTTCATGGCTAGACGTATCCATGATTTTGTTTCGGGAAGGGAAAAGATGTCAGATGGTTATCTAGTGTAATATTCTTGTTATTAATAGAAATTTTTTCAGATAAAAACTTTTAGGAAGTTTCGAGCAGGGTTCGAGAATTTAGTATTAGGACGTACGATGTTTCAGAATAAGTATCGAGTAGAATTTCCCAATTACTAAAGCATCCCAACGGACCAAAAAAAAAGAAATATTAAAATGAAATGATTAAAATTATATTCCATATTCTCTATGGAATAGAATTTTATGGTGTGTTTGTTCAATCTATTTTTAGTATCCGAAATATACTATGGGGCTAAAATAAAATTATGCGACAACTGTTTTGGATTTCGAAGTAGATAAACAAGTTCCAATATTTTGTATAGGATTTTGACAGATAGTGGGAAAGTGAGAATTACCGTCGGCTGCTAAAGAGGGCGCTGCAAGCAATCGTATTGCATCATCCATCTGTGCCAACTAGCTAGTCTTTGATGTTTAACACTTTTGCAATAGAGTTACGATTGTTGAAGCACCACAGATTTATGCATTTGTATTGTGTTGTGTTGTTTTATCTCTGAGCGGCACTTTTTTGCACACAATGGGCTAAATGGCCAGGTCACATAGACCCCGAATGCTCAGAGAAGGTTGGGGGAGGGGACCCACTGGAACAGCTGTTGGGAGACAGATGGTAACCTCCCGTCAAGGCCATCCAGCGTGTTCTTTAACGTGCACAGGGTATGGCTCTCCACACACGGGGCCAGGGTTTAACATCCCATCCGATGGACGGCGACTTTCCAAGCCCATCGGTGTCCCCTACTGACCGTGGGCAGGGCGGGGAATTTTGCGGAGATAAATCTCAACGCTGACCCAGCTGGGACTCGAACCTGGGAAGTACAGATTACGAGCCTGGCGCGCTACCGACTGAGCCACCCCCGCCCCTATGCATTTGTAAAATATAAGTTTCTTCCTGGAAAGAAACTTATCTAGAAGAGTAGATATTATCACAATTATTAAGCATTAAAGTAATTAATATAATATGTAAGACTTTAAATAATCTTTTTACTGGTAGATGTTTATAGTATATATTATTTAATATAAATATGCAATTGTGAGCGACTGATGTTAGGCCCTGTGTCCATTTGTAGGAGAGCCATACCGTGTGAACGATAAAGAAACAGTGGATGACTTTGAAAAGCGTCTACCGTCTGTCTACTATCAGCTATTCACTGAGTTCCTTCCCCCAACCTTTTTTAAGTCCTTAGGGGTCCTTCTCACCAGGGCATTTTAGGTAACAGTTTGTAGACAAATGTCGCTCAGAGGTACAAAAAAAAGCTTCATCCAACATTCTGTTATTGCTTTAAAACTTTGGTTAGGGTTCCTTCGGAAAATATTTTCTGGCTAAAGGTTGGGTTGTTTTACCTCTGAGCGGCACTTTTTTGCACATCATGGGCTAAATGGCCAGGTCACATGGACCCCGAAGGCTCAGAGAAGGTTGGTGGAGGGGACCCACTGGAACAGCTGCTGGGAGACAGATGGTAGCCTCCCGTCAAGGCCATCCAGTGTGTTCTTTAACGTGCACAGGAATGGCTCTCCCGGACACGGGGCCACGGCTTAAGGTCCCGTCCGATGCTTTCCAAGCCCATCTGTGTCCCTACTGACCAAGGTTGGGTTGGGTTGTTTTACCTCTGAGCGGCACTTTTTTTGCACACAGTGGACTAAATGGCCAGGTCACATGGACCCCGAAGGCTCAGAGAAGGTTGGGGGAGGGGACCCACTGGAACAGCTGTTGGGAGACAGATGGTAGCCTCCCGTCAAGGCCATCCAGCGTGTTCTTTAACGTGCACAGGGTATGGCTCTCCCGCACACGGGCCACGGTTTAATGTCCCATCCGACGGACGGCGGCCTTTCCAAGCCCATCGGTGTCCCCTACTGACCGTGGGCAGGGCGGGGAATTTTGCTGAGATAAATCTCAACGCTGACCCAGCTGGGACTCGAACCTGGGAACTACAGATTACGAGCCTGGCGTTTCTGGCTACGTGAGTAGTAATTTTGTTAACATATTTCAAAAGTTGGTAATTTTACTTGTGTTTGAAATGTTAGATTTCTTCATTTAATGCAAACCAGTTGTTTATAAATAATATGTGAAAATTACGATAATAAAAGCTTATAGCAGGAGTACATAAATGTTTTTTGACATTTTGCCAAATAGAAAAACATTAGTTTTCTGTATCTTGGGTATTAGGTGGTTTAACTTTGTAACTAATGATGAGGTTAGGCAAAGGAGTCTGCAACCTCCTTTAAGCAGCATATTGTGCAGAGAGAGACTCCGTTGGTTTGGCCATGTTGCCCGTATGGATAATTATAGATTGGCGAATAGGGTTATGAACAGTGTGCCTAGAGGCCTCAGAAGGAGGGGGAGACCTAGGATGCGGTGGGCAGACAATGTCAAACAGGACCTTGTTAGAATTGGTGTACAGTGGCCGGATGCAGCAGATGTAGCTCAGGACAGATATGCTTGGAGAATTAAACTGTGCGGTCTGGTTGGACCTCCGTAGCCCATGGCTGCTTGAGGATGATGATGATGATCCAATGTTTAAAAGGGGTGAGTAATAAAAATAACACAAAAAAAGTGTTTAATGTTGCTTATTACAATTTGCTTGGCATATGTTATGTACAAAATATTCAAAAAATTGATAATGTTACGACAGATGAACGAGCAACAGTGACTTCGTGACTTAGCGTGGGTTGGGGCCCTCGTGTGTGCTTCTGCGAGGGATTTTAATTAGCCAACGAATTGGAACTGAGAACGATTCGAAGAATAAAAAATATAGCAGTGCAGTGTGTAAAAAGTTGTGAGATGTGAAAGGACTTTCAGATGGTCTGAGTCAGTGCGCGTTAAGTGAAAATAAGTATCTTTTATGTGATGTGTGAGCGGGCGGTCATTTTGTTTTGCTAGTGTGATAAGTTTAGTGAACTAGCACAGGACGAGAGTTTGTTTACGTCTGAAGATATTCAAGTGACATGGTAAACAAAGTGAAGAGGTAGTATTTAGTAGAATAGACAGAGCTGATATTGTATACTCTGTACAAAAAGGTTAATGACTTATGCATGATAGTAGTTAATTTGTTTATAAGATACTTCATCCATATTTTCTTTGTAACAATTTGCATTGTATTGTAATTGGTTTCAAATTATAATTATTAATATATAATATATTATACAGTGCTTATCCATTTTGTAATTCGCAACAATAACAACATAAAGTTTATTAACGTCTAAAGTAAGGTTGTTTTGCATCCCAGGTATTAGCTGCTGAACATTCGGTTTCAGTTACGTTGTAGCTACTAGTTCCCACACAACCGCAATCTCCAGAATATATCCATTAGATATTTAAGATGACCAGTAGATATCCTTCGGTGATCTTCGATATATATGGATATTATCTGGAGATTGTGGTTGTGTGATGTTATTAATAATTTCTTTCGTCTTATTAGAATATTATTCACGCTATTAGAGTCAGACTTAAAAAGAAGATATATTTTTAGTATTATCTACTTTTCAAGCGGGATGGATAACATTGCTTCATCATTCGGAATTTGTGCACCCTTGTTATAAATTAACTTTCCTCGCTGATCATACGTAAGGTTCATTATTCTCATAGGGTCCCGTCAGACTTCTGTGTCAAACATATGCTTGAGGTGCATATTATACTCTGATATTTTATCAGTCGACATTTTGAAGCTGAATTTATAGCATTTTAATTTAATTTCATATGATAATGAATTAATATTAAAAATCAATTGAAATCTTGTCGTTTAAATCATTTTATCAGTTCAAAACGTTAGCATTAACGCAATGTTGTAACAATGATTTATTCCTATAATAAAATCGTTGCGACTTTTTAAAATATTTCGGGGCGGGGGTGGCTCAGTCGGTAGTTTTGATTGTAAATGGCGAAATTTTAAGTAAAAAGGCTTCATTTTTTAATAGAAAGTTAATTTTTTTTTATTTTTTCACAAAGAAATTTATTTTAGTTTTAAATAAAGAAATATAATGTTCTGGTCTTTTTTGTTTCCTATAAATTGTTTATTTTTTAAACATATAAACATAAACAGTCGATTTTTCTAAATTTATACAATCATTCCTGGGATCCCGGGAATCAATAAAATTTCCCGGGATATTTCTGGGAAATCCCGGGAGGAAAAAAAACTGTATATTTGAGAAGCCCTATTGCAAACGATGTATTTGTGTCAGAAAGTTTAAATTTTGATGGTAGAATTTGAAGTTCACGAGGTTTGCATTTGCAATAATGAGTTGCCCCCAATATGTTCAGGGCTTGCCATCCCGTGGCCGAATAGTTAGCACGCTTGGCTGCTGATCTACGGGACCTGGGTTCGAGCCCCGGGTGAGGCATGGACGTTTGTGTCGTATTTCTGCTGAGGTCCTGCCATCCTCACAGACCTTCTACTATGGCATATAAACTGACAGGCTCCTGTCAGACCTCTGTGGCAAGCAGCTGCTTGAGGAGGTATTTTTTTTGTGGGCAATGGTTTCTTTTAAGAGATAATTGAAAAACACTTTGCAGTTGAACTGGTTCTAATGAGGGGCGGGGGTGGCTCAGTCGGTAGTGCGCCAGGCTCGTAATTTGTAAGTTCCCAGGTTCAAGTCACAGCTGGGTCAGCATTGAGATTTATTTCCGCAAAATTTCCCGCCCTGCCCACGGTCAGTAGAGAACACCGTCTGTCGGATGGAACGTTAAGCCGTGGCACCGTGTGCGGGATTTGGGTTGTTGGGTTGTTTTACCTCTGAACGGCACTTTTTTGCACACCATGGGCTAAATGGCCAGGTCACATGGACCCCGAAGGCTCAGAGAAGGTTGGGGGAGGGGACCCACTGGAACAGCTGTTGGAAGACAGATGTTAGCCTCCCGTCAAGGCCATCCAGCGTGTTCTTTAACGTGCACAGAGTATGGCTCAACCCGCACACGGGGCCATGGCTTAACGTCCCATCCGACGGACGGTGGCCTTTCCAAGCCCATCGGTGTTCCCTACTGACCGTGGGCAGGGCTCCGTATGCGGGAGTGCCATACCCTGTACACATTAAAAACACGCTGGATGGCCTTGACGGGAGGCTACCATCTGTCTCCCAACAGCTGTTCCAGTGGGTCCCCTCCCCCAACCTTCTCTGAGCCTTCGGTTTTCTGACCTTCGGGGTCCATGTGACCTGGCCATTTAGCCCATGGTGTGCAAAAAACTGCCGCTCAGAGGTAAAGCAACTCAACCCAACTCAACGGTACTAATGAAATATTATAATTCTCATTTTTCAAATCCTTAGATGGTATTAATTTACATCGTTAGAGGGTACAGTCGCTCAAATAAATATCCGAACACTATGGTTGATATGATATAATTGATACACTATAATCACTATGAAATTAGTGATCTGGCAACCTTCGTGTCACGTGACACGAAGGTTGCCAGATCACTAATTTCTAAAAAATTCGCTGCCAGATATTTTTTCTGAATTCTGTAATCAACCATAGTGTTCGGATACTTTTTTGAGCGACTGTACTAAATATGGAAAAGGGCCAATCTTTTAAGGAATATTGCATTACTAGGCTTTTTTAGGCTAAGCACATGAGACCTCTTTGAGGGGGGGATACCGGGGGGTTCAATATCAACAGAAATTTTAAATTTCAGAAGGCTACCCTTTGTCTCCTAACATCTGTACAGTGGGTGCCATTCCCCAAACTTTATCTGAGTCTTTTGTGTCCTTGTGACCTTGCCATTTAGCCCAATGTGTGCACGAACGGGGGTGGCTCAGTCGGTAGCGCCCCAGGCTCGTAATCTGTAGTTTACAGGCTCGAGATCTCACCTGGGCCAGGGTTAAAATTTACCTTCGCAAAATTCCCCGTCCTGCCCTCGGTCAGTAGGGGACACCGATATGCTTGGAGAGGATGCCGCTTGTCGGATGGAACTTGAACGTCGTGACCCCGTGTGCGGTAGAGTCATACCCTATGCACTTTAAAGAACACGCTGGATGGTCTTGACGGATGGCTACCATCTGTCTCCCAACAGCTGTCTCCCAGCTAGCTGTTCCAGTGGGTCCCCTCCCCCAACCTTCTCTGAGTTTGGGAGCCCTTGTGATCTGGGCATTGAGACCATTGTTTGCGAAAACTTTCTTCTCAGAAGTTAAACAACCCATCTGGTTTCCTTTATGACCTCCCCGTTAACACGAAGTCTGTTGTAAAGTAATTCCTCTACTAATCCATCTTCTTGCCATCATTCTTCTACATGCAAATATTCATCTTCTTATCCCTCAACATTTCCTGAAAGAATTTCCTTGTTCAGGCAAGAATCTCTAATCAGTCATGCATTGCTCCCTTCAATGGCAGATGACAAATGTTTAAAGAAATCACGCTAATTTCTTTCAAAGTCAAATGAAGGACAAAAGGTTGCTTCAAGAATCAAAGACGCTCGAGCAACGAAACCTTGTTTCTTTTTATTCTACATTTTTTACCTCTTCTTTATCGTCACACATTTTGTTTCCTTCCCAAAAGAAAAAGACGAAATACTTTTTGCACACCGGAAGGAATATTTCTTTACTCGAAACGACAAAGGTGAAATTCCTGATATGCGTGTGGAGCGGGGGTGGCTCAGTCGGTACCGCACCAGGTTCGTAATCTGCAGCTCCAAGGTTCATCGCACCAGGTTCGTAATCTGTAATTACCAGATTCATCGCACCAGGTTCGTAATCTGTAATTACCAGATTCATCGCACCAGGTTCGTAATCTGCAGCTCCCAGGTTCATCGCACCAGGTTCGTAATCTGCAGCTCCCTGGTTCATCGCACCAGGTTCGTAATCTGTAATTACCAGATTCATCGCACCAGGTTCGTAATCTGTAATTACCAGATTCATCGCACCAGGTTCGTAATCTGCAGCTCCCTGGTTCATCGCACCAGGTTCGTAATCTGTAATTACCAGATTCATCGCACCAGGTTCGTAATCTGTAATTACCAGATTCATCGCACCAGGTTCGTAATCTGTAATTACCAGATTCATCGCACCAGGTTCGTAATCTGCAGCTCCCTGGTTCATCGCACCAGGTTCGTAATCTGTAATTACCAGATTCATCGCACCAGGTTCGTAATCTGTAATTACCAGATTCATCGCACCAGGTTCGTAATCTGTAATTACCAGATTCATCGCACCAGGTTCGTAATCTGCAGCTCCCTGGTTCATCGCACCAGGTTCGTAATCTGTAATTACCAGATTCATCGCACCAGGTTCGTAATCTGTAATTACCAGATTCATCGCACCAGGTTCGTAATCTGTAATTACCAGATTCATCGCACCAGGTTCGTAATCTGTAATTACCAGATTCATCGCACCAGGTTCGTAATCTGTAATTACCAGATTAATCGCACCAGGTTCGTAATCTGTAATTACCAGATTCATCGCACCAGGTTCGTAATCTGCAGCTCCCATGTTCATCGCACCAGGTTCGTAATCTGCAGCTCCAAGGTTCATCTCACAGGTTCGTAATCTGTAATTACCAGATTCATCGCACCAGGTTCGTAATCTGCAGTTCCCAGGTTCATCACACCAGGTTCGTAATCTGCAGCTCCCAGGTTCATCGCACCAGGTTCGTAATCTGTAGTTCCCAGGTTCATCACACCAGGTTCGTAATCTGCAGCTCCCTGGTTCATCGCACCAGGTTCGTAATCTGTAATTACCAGATTCATCGCACCAGGTTCGTAATCTGTAATTACCAGATTCATCGCACCAGGTTCGTAATCTGCAGCTCCCTGGTTCATCGCACCAGGTTCGTAATCTGTAATTACCAGATTCATCGCACCAGGTTCGTAATCTGTAATTACCAGATTCATCGCACCAGGTTCGTAATCTGTAATTACCAGATTAATCGCACCAGGTTCGTAATCTGTAATTACCAGATTAATCGCACCAGGTTCGTAATCTGTAATTACCAGATTAATCGCACCAGGTTCGTAATCTGTAATTACCAGATTCATCGCACCAGGTTCGTAATCTGCAGCTCCCATGTTCATCGCACCAGGTTCGTAATCTGCAGCTCCAAGGTTCATCTCACAGGTTCGTAATCTGTAATTACCAGATTCATCGCACCAGGTTCGTAATTTGCAGTTCCCAGGTTCATCACACCAGGTTCGTAATCTGCAGCTCCCAGGTTCATCGCACCAGGTTCGTAATCTGTAGTTCCCAGGTTCATCACACCAGGTTCGTAATCTGCAGCTCCCTGGTTCATCGCACCAGGTTCGTAATCTGTAATTACCAGATTCATCGCACCAGGTTCGTAATCTGTAATTACCAGATTCATCGCACCAGGTTCGTAATCTGTAAGTACCAGATTAATCGCACCAGGTTCGTAATCTGTAATTACCAGATTAATCGCACCAGGTTCGTAATCTGTAATTACCAGATTAATCGCACCAGGTTCGTAATCTGCAGCTCCCAGGTTCATCGCACCAGGTTCGTAATCTGTAATTACCAGATTCATCGCACCAGGTTCGTAATCTGCAGCTCCCTGGTTCATCGCACCAGGTTCGTAATCTGTAATTACCAGATTCATCGCACCAGGTTCGTAATCTGTAATTACCAGATTCATCACACCAGGTTCGTAATCTGCAGTTCCCAGGTTCATCACACCAGGTTCGTAATCTGCAGCTCCAAGGTTCATCGCACCAGGTTCGTAATCTGTAATTACCAGATTCATCACACCAGGTTCGTAATCTGCAGCTCCAATGTTCATCGCACCAGGTTCGTAATCTGTAATTACCAGATTCATCGCACCAGGTTCGTAATCTGTAATTACCAGATTCATCGCACCAGGTTCGTAATCTGTAATTACCAGATTCATCGCACCAGGTTCGTAATCTGTAATTACCAGATTAATCGCACCAGGTTCGTAATCTGTAATTACCAGATTCATCGCACCAGGTTCGTAATCTGCAGCTCCCATGTTCATCGCACCAGGTTCGTAATCTGCAGCTCCAAGGTTCATCTCACAGGTTCGTAATCTGTAATTACCAGATTCATCGCACCAGGTTCGTAATCTGCAGTTCCCAGGTTCATCACACCAGGTTCGTAATCTGCAGCTCCCAGGTTCATCGCACCAGGTTCGTAATCTGTAGTTCCCAGGTTCATCACACCAGGTTCGTAATCTGCAGCTCCCTGGTTCATCGCACCAGGTTCGTAATCTGTAATTACCAGATTCATCGCACCAGGTTCGTAATCTGTAATTACCAGATTCATCGCACCAGGTTCGTAATCTGCAGCTCCCTGGTTCATCGCACCAGGTTCGTAATCTGTAATAACCAGATTCATCGCACCAGGTTCGTAATCTGTAATTACCAGATTAATCGCACCAGGTTCGTAATCTGTAATTACCAGATTAATCGCACCAGGTTCGTAATCTGTAATTACCAGATTCATCGCACCAGGTTCGTAATCTGCAGCTCCCAGGTTCATCGCACCAGGTTCGTAATCTGCAGCTCCAAGGTTCATCTCACAGGTTCGTAATCTGTAATTACCAGATTCATCACACCAGGTTCGTAATCTGCAGTTCCCAGGTTCATCACACCAGGTTCGTAATCTGCAGCTCCCAGGTTCATCGCACCAGGTTCGTAATCTGTAGTTCCCAGGTTCATCACACCAGGTTCGTAATCTGCAGCTCCAAGGTTCATCGCACCAGATTCGTAATCTGTAATTACCAGATTCATCGCACCAGGTTCGTAATCTGCAGTTCCCAGGTTCATCACACCAGGTTCGTAATCTGCAGCTCCCAGGTTCATCGCACCAGGTTCGTAATCTGTAGTTCCCAGGTTCATCACACCAGGTTCGTAATCTGCAGCTCCAAGGTTCATCGCACCAGGTTCGTAATCTGTAATTACCAGATTCATCGCACCAGGTTCGTAATCTGCAGCTCCAAGGTTCATCGCACCAGGTTCGTAATCTGTAATTACCAGATTCATCACACCAGGTTCGTAATCTGCAGTTCCCAGGTTCATCACACCAGGTTCGTAATCTGCAGCTCCAAGGTTCATCGCACCAGGTTCGTAATCTGTAATTACCAGATTCATCACACCAGGTTCGTAATCTGCAGCTCCAATGTTCATCGCACCAGGTTCGTAATCTGTAATTACCAGATTCATCGCACCAGGTTCGTAATCTGTAATTACCAGATTCATCACACCAGGTTCGTAATCTGCAGTTCCCAGGTTCATCACACCAGGTTCGTAATCTGCAGCTCCCAGGTTCATCGCACCAGGTTCGTAATCTGTAGTTCCCAGGTTCATCACACCAGGTTCGCATCTGCAGCTCCCAGGTTCATCGCACCAGGTTCGTAATCTGCAGCTCCCATGTTCATCGCACCAGGTTCGTAATAGTCGGTAGCGTGCCAGGCTCGTAATCTATAGTTCCGAGGTTCGAGTCCCAGTTGGGTCGGCGGTAAGATTTATCTCCGCAAAACTACCCGGTCAGTAGGGAGCACCTATGGGCTTGAAATAGGCCGCCGTCCGTCGAATGGGACGTTAAGCTATGGCCCCGTGTACGGGAGAGCCATACCCTGTGCACGTTAAAGAACTCGCTGGATGGTCTTGACGGGAGACTACCATCTGATTCCTAACAGCTGTTCCAGTGGTTTCCCTCCCCCCAACCTTCTCTTAGCCTTTGGGGTCCTTGTGACCTGGCCATTTAGCCCATTGTGTGCAAAAAAAGTGCCGCTGAGAGGTAAAACAACCCAATCGAAAACAACCTATTCTCCTTTACCTACTTCTGCACTCTTCATAAGGTTTAATTTGAACTAATGGATGATGAAAAAATGCAAATAGTAACATTTCACAACATAAAAATTATTTGTGTTTTATTTCTTATATTTATAAAGTTACTTCCTCACATCCTCTTTGAGAAAAGGGGGCAGAATGTTGCTGCCAGTAAAATACCTCTCACCACTCTACCACTGAAATTTCAAATTTCCACCATGAGCAGGTCACTTGCAACATCCGTTAGAAGTTCGCCGTTTCCATATCTAATGATATATAAATCAAAATTACTTAAGGATTTGGGGCGGGGGTGGCTCAGTAGGTAGCGCGTCTGGCTCGTAATCTGTAGTTCCCAGGTTCGAGTCGCAGCTGGGTCAGTGTTGAGATTTATCTCTGCAAAATTCCCTGCCCTGCCCAGGGTCAGTAGGGGACACCGATGGGCTTGGAAAGGCCGCCGTCCGTCGGATGGGACGTTAAGCCGTGGCCCCGTGTGCGGGAGAGCCATACTCTGTGCACGTTAAAGAACACGCTGGATGGCCTTGACGGGAGGCCACCATCTGTCTCCCAACAGCTGCTCCACTGGGTTCCCTCCCCCAACCTTCTCTGAGCCTTCGGGGTCCATGCGACCTGGCCATTTAGCCCATTGTGTGCAAAAAAAGTGCCGCACAGAGGTAAAACAACCCAACCTAAGGATTTAAAAAATGCGAATTACAACATTTCATTAGTATCAATCCAATTATAAAAGGGTTTACCAATTATCTCTTAAAAAAAAAAGATTCGCATTTGCCACCCCGCTTCCCTGAGTGTAAGTCATTGTTGCCAATGCAAACCTCATGACCTTAACATTCCACTGCCAAATTTTCGAATTTATAGCACAAATACATCGTTTCAAATTTTCGTTAAAATTTCCACCTTAAGAGGGCGCAATTACAGCCTTTGAGAGATTCAGAAAGTACGAATCGTAATATTGCATTAATACATGCCCAACCCAAAAACAGTTAGGTTTTCGGCTATTGATCTAAGGGACCTGGGTTCGAGCCCCGGGTAAGGCATGGTTGTGCGTGTTGCTTTTCTGCTGAGTTCCCGCCATCCTCACAGACCTTCTACTATGGCATATAAACTTACAGGCTCCTGTCAGATCTCTGCGGCAAGCAGCTGCTTGAGAAACTATTTTTTTTGTTTTACCAAGCCGTCCAGTGGCCGAGTGGTTAGCGCGTTTGGCTACTGATCTAAGGGACCTGGGTTCGAGCCCCGGGTAAGTAATGGCTGTCTGTGTCGTTTTTCTGCTGAGGTCCTGCCATCCTCTCAGACCTTCTACTATGGCATATAAACTGACAGGCTCCTGTCAGACTTCTGCGGCAAGCAGCTGCTTGAGAGACTATTTTTTTTTGTTTTACCAAGCCATCCCGTGGCCGAGTGGTTAGCGCGTTTGGCTACTGATCTAAGGGACCTGGGTTCGAGCCCCGGGTAAGGCATGGCTGTCTGTGTCTTTTTTCTGCTGAGGTCCTGCCATCCTCTCAGACCTTCTACTATGGCATATAAACTGACAGGCTCCTGTCAGACCTCTGTGGCAAGCAGCTGCTTGAGGGGGTATTTATTTTTATTTATTTTACCACTCAATGGCACTTTTTGCACACACTGCTCAAATGGCCAGGTGACAAGAACACCGAGGTCTATGAGTAGGTTGAGAGGAATGGACCCACTAGACAGCTGTTGGGAGACAGATAGTAGCCGCCCATCAGTCATCCAGCGTGTTCTTTAACATGCACATGACATGACTCTTCAGAACACGGAGCCACGGCTTAACGTCCCATCCGACGGACGGCGGATGGGACCCCACACTGACCCCATTGCTAACCCTGCTGGAACTCGAACCTTAGAACAGCAGATTACGATCCTGCCGCGCTACCGACTGCGCCACCCCCCCCCCCCCCCCATCCACCCAAAAAGAAATTTTAATTTTTCCCTAAAAAGAAAACAAAAAAAGTTGGATATCTGCAGACGGACACACAGATGATAAAGTGAAAAACATTACCTCGTTTATAATAATTACCATATGTCTTTTGATAATTTAATTTTCCTGTTCCATTTAAAATGATGTTACCAACGAACTTTCAGGGTTGGGTTGTTTTACCTCTGAGCGGCACTTTTTTTGCACACCATGGGCTAAATGGCCAGGTCACATGGACCCCGAAGGCTCAGAGAAGGTTGGGAGAGGGGACCCACTGGAACAGCTGTTGGGAGACAGATGGTAGCCTCCCGTCAAGGCCATCCAGCGTGTTCTTTAACGTGCACAGGGTATGGCTCTCCCGCACACGGAGACACGGCTTAACGTCACATCCGACGGACGGCGGCCTTTCCAAGCCCATCGGTGTCCCCTACTGACCGTGGGCAGGGCGAGGAAT
The DNA here is from genome assembly GCA_038380435.1 of Ryuthela nishihirai. Taxonomy (NCBI): domain Eukaryota; kingdom Metazoa; phylum Arthropoda; class Arachnida; order Araneae; family Heptathelidae; genus Ryuthela; species Ryuthela nishihirai. The sequence continues at coordinate 48,527,231 of JAWZYU010000023.1, read as the reverse complement.
TTTGCGGAGTTAAATCTCAACGTTGACCCAGCTGGGACTCGAACCTGGGAATTACAGATTACGAGCCTGGCGCGCTACCGACTGAGCCCCCCCCCCCCCCCCCCCCCCCGCCCACACGAACTTTCAGTTTCTGGTAGTAGTTCTAATATTTTTCTTCCCAAATAACGTTATCATTTTATGTAGAGAAATTTTCTTCCAAATCGACCACGGGCTTAACAATTTTCGAAATGTTTTGGGTTCAGGCAGGCGCGAGCTTTAAAGACAGCCCTAACTCACCCCCAATTTAAATCACATGATTTTTAGCACATCGATAATCCTTTTTATTTTTATATCGATTCCTGTTTAACCACTATTCATCTCATATATAACAGCTAGGCTACGTCAATGAATTTTCCCCGGACGCGGGGGTGGCTCAGTCGGTAGCGTGCCAGGCTCGTAATCTGTAGTTACCAGGTTCGAGTCCCAGCTGGGTCAGCGTTGAGATTTATCTCCGCAAAATTTCCCCGCCCTGCCCACGGTCAGTAGGGGACACCGATGGGCTTGAAAAGGCCGCCGTCCGTCGGATGGGACGTTAAGCCGTGGCCCCGTGTGTGGGAGATCCATACCCTGTGCACGTTAAAGAACACGCTGGATGGCCTTGACGGGAGGCTACCATCTGTCTCCCATCAGCTATTCCAGTGGGTCCCTTCCCCCAACCTTCTCTGAGCCTTCGGGGTCCTCGTGACCTGGCCATTTAGCCCATGGTGTGCAAAAAAGTGCCACTCAGAGGCCCTCACACGGGGCCACGACTTAACGTCCCATCCGACGGACGGCGGCCTTTCCAAGCCCATCGGTGTCCCCTACTGACCGTGGACAGGGCGGGGAATTTTGCGGAGACAAATCTCAACGCTGACTTAACTGGGACTCGAACCTGGGAACTACAGATTACGAGCCTGGCGCGGTACCGACTGAGCTACCCCCGCCCCTGTCAGCTGAACTGATAGATCGATAAAATGTGATGGGAGGGTTGGGTTGTGGGTTGTTTTACCTCTGAGCGGCACTTTTTTGCACACCATGGGCTAAATGGCCAGGTCACATGGACCCCGAAGGCTCAGAGAAGGTTGGGGGAGGGGACCCACTGGAACAGCTGTTGGGAGACAGATGGTAGCCTCCCGTCAAGGCCATCCAGCGTGTTCTTTAACGTGCACAGGGTATGACTCTCCCACACACGGGGCCACGGCTTAACGTCCCATCCGACGGACGGCGGCCTTTCCAAGCCCATCGGTGTCCCTTACTGACCGTGGGCAGGGCGGGGAATTTTGCGGAGATAAATCTCAACGCTGACCCAGCTGGGACTCGAACCTGGGAACTACAGATTACGAGCCTGGCGCGCTACCGACTGAGCCACCCCCGCTCCAAGGGTAACAGAGGAAAAAGAATTAAATTTCTGCATATTTTACGGATTTTTCAACAAATTTTGTAAAGACCTCTAAACTGGAGGAAAAAATATTATACTGGGGTGGAAATCGTCTCTTGGGTCCCCGATTTTACTTTTTTCCCGGCGAATAAACTGTTCCCCAAGAGAGCGCTGTTTATGCATTTTGTCACAATGGGGCGGGGGTGGCTCAGTCGGTAGCGCGCCAGGCTCGTAATCTGTAGTTCCCAGATTCGAGTCCCAGCTGGGTCAGCGTTGAGATTTACCTCCGTAAAATTCCCCGCCCTGCCCACGGTCAGTAGGGGACACCGATGGGCTTGGAAAGGCCGCCGTCCGTCGGATGGGACGCTAAGCCGTGGCCCCGTGTGCGGGAGAGCCATACCCTGTGCACGTTAAAGAACATGCTGGATGGCCTTGACGGGAGGCTACCATCTGTCTCCCAACAGCTGTTCCAGTGGGTCCCCTCCCCCAACCTTCTCTGAGCCTTCGGGGTCCATGTGACCTGGCCATTTAGCCCATGGTGTGCAAAAAAGTGCCGCTCAGGGGTAAAACAATCGAACGTTAAAGAACACGCTGGATGGCCTTGACGGGAGGCTACCATCTGTCTCCCAACAGCTGTTCCAGTGGGTCCCCTCCCCCAACCTTCTCTGAGCCTTCGGGGTCCATGTGACCTGGCCATTTAGCCCATGGTGTGCAAAAAAGTGCCGCTCAGAGGTAAAACAACCCAACCCAAGCATTTTGTCACTGCCCCTTCTTATCCGTTCAGATGAATGTTGCCAAACTCTGAGGTTAAATGTCCCGTAAATATTCGTAAGCAAAAACACAGCGCTAACTTAAAAGGTTTGGAAATCACAGCTGCAATGAAAAAGAAACGTTCCTGGGGGGGGGGGAATTCTCAAAAGAAGTGCACTGATTACCACATTCACGCGTCTCAATCCAAAGTGTAAACGTTGCTATCGCCTTCAGCCGATCTGTGACGTAAACACTTTCATTGAAGATAAACCCGAGCATTCCAAAGCAACCAACATCACATTGAGAGGAACTGGCTCTTCTGATTATTTGCACCTGAAATTCCTCGAAAAAGGCCGAACTGTTCCGCTCTAATGACATTGATTGACGGCGATCTTATCTCTCTTCAGACTCTTGATAAGCACTTGGAACTGACTGATATTTTCTTTCCATTCGGTCTCCACAACGACAGAGAAATGCCGGCCTTTCGAGGGGCGGGGGTGGCTCAGTCGGTAGCGCGCCAGGCTCGTAATCTGTAGTTCCCAGGTTCGAGTCCCAGCTTTGTCAACGTTGAGATTTATCTCCGCAAAATTCCCCGCCCTGCCCACGGTCAGTAGGGGACACCGATGGGCTTGGAAAGGCCGCCGTCCGTCGGATGGGACGTTAAACCGTGTCCCCGTGTGCGGGAGAGCCATACCCTGTGCACGTTAAACAACACACTGGATGGCCTTGACGGGAGGCTATCATCTGTCTCCCAACAGCTGTTCCAGTGGGTCCCCTCCCCCCAACCTTCTCTGAGCCTTCGGGGTCCATGTGACCTGGCCATTTAGCCCATGGTGTGCAAAAAAGTGCCGCTCAGAGGTAAAACAACCCAAAGCCGGCCTTTCGACGTCTAGTGTGTTTTTAATTTCACAAAAATCACTGCATCATCCAGTTAAGAGTTACTGTTTACGTTTTTGTAAAGTCATCCTGCTGCTTAAAATTATAAAAGATAGAAATTTACCAATGAAACTTATTGACGTTTACAGAATAAGCAACCGTTCGGTTGGGTTGTTTTACCTCCGATACGCACCATTTTGTGCACAATAGACAAAATGGCCTAATCCAGGCCCGGATCTAGAAAAAAAATCGAGGTTGTTTTAGGTTGTTTTACCTCTGAGCGGCACTTTTTTGCACACCATGGGCTAAATGGCCAGGTCACATGGACCCCGAAGGCTCAGAGAAGGTTGGGGGAGGGGACCCACTGGAACAGCTGTTGGGAGACGGATGGTAGCCTCCCGTCAAGGCCATCCAGCGTATTCTTTAACGTGCACAGGGTATGGCTCTCCCGCACACGGGGCCACGACTTAACGTTCCATCCGACGGACGGCGGCCTTTCCAAGCCCATCGGTGTCCCCTATTGACCGTGGGCAGGGCGGGGAATTTTGCGGAGATAAATCTCAACGCTGACCCAGGTGGGATTCTAACCTGGGAATTACAGATTACGAGTCTGGCGCGCTACCGACTGAGCACCCCCCCCCCCCCCAAAAAAAAAAATCGAGATGGAGGCCGGAGGGGTGTTATCCGTACGACCAACTGTTTTTAAAGTCTTTAAAACATTTCTTGAAAAAAACATGGAATATAAATAAGTTTAATAATTTTTTTGCCTCTAATACCATTATTAGTATTCTGAGAGTTGGGAGAGAGCATGATCCCCTTACTCCGCTCCTACATCCGGCCCTGGCCAGGTCACAACGACACCAAAGGCTCAAGGGAGGTTGGGGTAAGGGAACTCACTCGACAACTGTTAAAGACAAAAATCCATCCTAAGAATGCAAACCACCTATCAAGGCTATCCAGTGATGCTCTTTAACGTGCACAGGGTAAGGCTCTCCTTCACATTTGGGCCACGGCTTAACGTCTCATCCGACGGACGACAGTCTTCCAAAACCCAACCTGAGACTCAGCAGTTCTGAAAGAGAGGTAGTTTCAAAGCACTAGGATTTTTTTTTTTTTTTTGGGGGGGGGGGGGGGTGAGAAAATAAGTGAAATTTTTTTTTTATAAAAAAACTGCTCGTTTCGTAAAAAATGTATGACATGAAATGTGATATAATTTAGAGAAAAATGCAATGATAACTTAAGAAATTCTGGAATTATTAAAACATTACAATTACGTATTTAACTTGAGAAGTCTTAAAACCATTCTATTTCAGTTTTCAAATTAAACCATATTAAATTTTAAAAAAATCAAGCAGCTACTTGACTCAAAGGTCTGACAAGAGATTGACCTCAGCAGAAGAACACAGAAAAAAAAAACATTCTTAAATAATCTGAGGCTCGAACCCAAGTTTCTTTGATCACAAACGTTTCCGTTGGAAGAAGTTTAAAAATTAACTCATCTGATCTACATTGTAAATTTGTTCTGCGCATAGGCCTTCTTCTTCAATAAGCACTAAAAGTTTTTCTGAAAATGCCTTTGCTGCTAAAGGATCAGCTAACAATTTCTCACCATAAACACCAAGGTAATGAACACCATGCCGTTTTTTCCAGTGAGAAAGCGATCCCTCGCTTGCTGAAAAATGTTCCCCATTATCGATTTTAGAATGAGGGATTAATGCTTTTTCTTTCAAGATTGGCCCACTGATTGGCGTTCCTTTTCGACGCTTTTGCATGAACCATACCCAAAGTGCATTATCAACAATTTAATTTTTCGGCTTTTTAGGGGGGGCGGGGGGGGGGCTCAGTCGGTAGCGCGCCAGGCTCGTAATCTGTAGTTCCCAGGTTCGAGTCCCAGCTGGATCAGCGTTGAGATTTATCTCCGCAAAATTCCCCGCCCTGCCCACGGTCAGTAGGGGACACCGACGGGCTTGGAAAGGCCGCCGTCCGTCGGATGGGACGTTAAGCCGTGGCCCCGTGTACGGGAGAGCCATACCCTGTGCACGTTAAAGAACACGCTGGATGGCCTTGACGGGAGGCTACCATCTGTCTCCCAATAGCTGTTCCAGTGGGTTTCCTCCCCCAACTTTCTCTGAGCCTTCAGGGTCCACGTGACCTGGCCATTTAGCCCATGGTGTGCAAAAAAGTGCCGCTCAGAGGTAAAACAACCCAACGGCTTTTTAAGAGTGCACCGAGAAGAAAGCGTTTTTTCAGACTCGACTTGAGTTCAAAAATCCTGTAAAGATTTTCTATTCCTTCTCTAATCATTTCCCGTGCTTTTACCTACCCCTAGTTGATCACAAATATGCTTTACTGGATCACCTTTGTCAATACGTTCCGACGCTTTTAATTTCATCTCCATCGGAACGACATTACGCTTACGTTTGCACCCACTCATTTTGTACCACACAATAATTAATAGATCACAACATACACTCCTGTATACGCACAGTACACTGTAATATTCACAAGGAGGAACTGAAACAAATATGAATTTTACTACAAACAAAACATGCGGCGACTTGCTTCCGCTTCTTGGAACGCCAGGTTAAAGCGGAGGGCGTTGAGCTGAGACCGAATAAGAGAGAGTCTACTGTATTTATTTCTCCGTCCGTGATTTTACATGGATGATCTTATTGCTTTCACTGAGATTCAAATATTTGAATTCAAACTATTAATAATAAAAACCTCAATTAACTACCGCTGTTTTTTTAATCGATATATATTAATATTCCATTAAATTTAAAAAAGTTCAATCAATCCATCCATTCGAGAACTGGTACATTCGTGGTACAGGTATAGAGAAAATTACAGAAATAGATTCAGCTTCTACGTAGTAACTTGTGGGAAACATATTGATTCGGAAATAAATATACAGGTAACCCCCCGTTCATCGCAACCCCGGCGAATGGGTTGGGTTGTTTTACCTCTGAGCGGCACTTTTTTGCGCACCATGGGCTAAATGGCCAGGTCACAAGGACCCCGAAGGCTCAGAGTAGGTTGGGGGAGGGGACCCACTGGAACAGCTGTTGGGAGACAGATGGTAGCCTCCCGTCAAGGCCATCCAGCGTGTTCTTTAACGTGCACAGGGTATGGCTCTCCCGCACACGGGGCCAAGGCTTAACGTCCCATCCGACGGACGGCGGCCTTTCCAAGCCCATCGGTGTCCCCTACTGACCGTGGGCAAGGCGGGGAGTTTTGCGGAGATAAATCTCAACGCTGACCCAGCTGGGACTCGAATCTGGGAACTACAGATTACGAGCCTGTCGCGCTACCGACTGAGCCACCCCCGCCACCCCCGGCGATTGCGGATTCGTTATATCGCGATCTTTTTTTTTTGTCTCGGCACTTGTCTGGCTTTGAAACATGCGAGGAAAAGTCAAAATGAATGGTTGCACGTGCGTGCTAACTTTCTTTTTCGCTCAATCACATCATACACATGTACATAACGTAAAGTGACGAGCGTGGGCGAGACAAAAGAACGCCGTACGGCGGTGCTTTGTACGATTGAGCCAGTGTATCATTTGGGTTTATCCTTCAGTGCAATCTTAGCTGCAGTGTCAAACGCACGCTAATTAAATTGACTACATATTTTTTTATCCCTTCGTAATTTTTAAAATGTCAAAAAGACAATGTGAAAATTCGGTTAAGAAAATTCGCAACGTAGTGACTTTGGAAGAGAAACTAAAAATTATAGAAAGGATAGAAAGTCGTGTTAAATTTACAGTTGTAGGAAGTGATTTCAAATTGTCTGAGTCTACAGTGCGATCAATTGTGCAACAAAAAGACAAAATTAAAAAGTCTGGCGAAAGTGTTACTCCAATTACAGAGACGAAAGTTTTACGAACCAGAAGTTTTTTGATGACAGAAATGGAAAATTTATTAAGCAAATGGATAGAGGACCTAAATGAAGACCACATGCCTGTGAGTACCCAAATCATAATGAATAAATCACTTAGTCTTTGGGATCATTTAAAATCTCAACATTGGGGAGAAGAAGTTTTTAAAGCAAGCAAAGGTTGATTTGATCGGTTTAGAAAACGATCAAACTTGCATAGACTTAAAATGATTGGCGAATCGGCTAGAGCAGACGTAGAATCAGCTGAAAAATATCCAATGGAGTTCCGTGAAATTGTGGAAAGGGGAAATTATCCACCAAATTTAATTTTTAATGTAGATGAGACGGGACTCTATTGGAAACGAATGCCAACACGTACGTTTATTTCCATAGAGGAGAAGACTGCTTCTGGATTTAAAGCAGCCAAGGATCGTCTAACTCTTCTTCTCGGCGGAAATGCATCCGGAGAATTAAAATTGAAACCATTGTTGATTTATCAATCAGAAACTCCTCGTGCCATGAAAGGTTATTCTAAAAACAATTTACCAGTTTTTTGGCGAAGTAAGCCTAAGGCTTGGATGACACAAAATTTATTTGTGGACTGGTTTAAAACTTGTTTCTGCCCAGCAATAAAAAAATATTGCAAGGATATTGGAGTTGAACCTCGAGTTCTTTTGCTGTTGGACAATGCGCCGGGACATCCTGTGGAACTTGAGACTCTGTGCACTGATTTTCCCGTTGAAGTGGTATTCTTACCTCCGAATACCACTTCCATCTTACAGCCTATGGATCAAGGCGTAATAGCAGCATTCAAAGCCTATTATTTAAGAAAAATGATGCGCCAACTCAATGAAGAATCTGATGGAGGTGGTACCATTCAATGAAGAAACTGATGGAGGTGGTTTGGTGGAAACAATTTAATATTATGAAAGCTATCAGAAACATCGACGAAGCGTGGAATGAAGTCGCCCAGTCGTGTATGAAGGGTGTTTGGAAAAGCTTGCTCAGAGAAATTGTTGAAGATCACCTCAATTATGAAAATGATGTTCAAAATATCATCGAAGAGATTAGTCTTATAGCCACTTCCGGAGGCATCGAAGGTGTTGATGTAGATGATATTCAGACTTTGTTAAAATCACATGGCGAACCCTTAACTAATGAGGAACTGCAGGAAATGCCATACTATGTCCCAAGAAAATGACGTGTCTCGGAACCTGTTCCTGTGCGAAAGTTAAGTGTCAAAACCATTGAAAAGGCCCTTTCTCTTCACAATCAATGCATGGAGTTATTAAAAGAAAACGACGAAGATTACGAGCGAGTGAGTGCTATAAAGCGTGGTTGTTACGGATTATTTGACAGTTATCGGCAAATTTTGCATAATAAACGTAGAAATGCCAAACAAGGGAATCTAGATTCCTTTTCGCAACGCGGAACAAAATGAATGAATTGTGTTATGTATGACTTTTTTTTGTTATTAATAATATTTATTTTATTAATAAAGTGTTTTTTCGAATTTTAAAATGATTTTTTTTTAAATCCCCCGTTGATCGCGAAATATCGCTTATCGCGACCATGTCCAGAACGTATCCTTCGCGATGAACGGGGGGGGGGGGGGGTTACCTGTATTGGTTTGGTAAAAAATAAAAACTGAAGTGTATGAAAGAGTAATATTTTTATCACTTATTCGATACAACCCTTTATTCCGTGTTTTACCCTTAGGAGAACAGGTACGCCACAGATTATTTATGAATTTTTATATTCAATAAAAGAGATCTTTATTAAAGTACCAAGTCTTCGGCAGCAATTTATTTAACAAAGCTTTAATTTACACATAAACATGCTAATATTTAACTCATTTCCAAACTGATTATCTGTATTTAGCATTATTCAAGGCGTGAACCATGCTTCTCTTTGGGATTGGTAGTAATGGAGGAATAAAAATGATTAAACTTGTGTATATTTCACGCATTTTTCAAAATATTTTTAAAGACCTCTAAAACGGAGTGGAAAATTTTATGGGGTAATGTAAGTCCAGTTTCTTGAACCCTTCCTTTTGCTTTTTTCCGGCTCGATTGCGTCGCGTTACCTTCTCTCCCCCCCCCCCTCGTGGTTCAGTCGGTAGCGCGCCAGGCTCGTAATATGTAGTTCCCAGGTTCGAGTCCCAGCTGAGTCAGCGTTGAGGTTTATCTCCGCAAAATTCCCCGCCCTGCCCACGGTCAGTAGGGGACACCGATGGGCTTGGAAAGGCCGCCGTCCGTCGAATGGGACGTTAAGCCGTGGCCTCATGTGCGGGAGAGCCATACTCTGTGCACGTTAAAGAACACGCTGGATGGCCTTGACGGGAGGCTACCATCTGTCTCCCAACAGCTATTCCAGTGGGTCCCCTCCCCAACCTTCTCTGAGCCTTCGGGGCCATGTGACCTCGCCATTTAACCCATGGTGTGCAAAAAAGTGCCGCTCAGAGATAAAACAACCCCCCTCCCCATTTTTCTTTCTCTAGATCTATGCCTGGCTATACCTATCCTTCGGAGTGCACAGAATATGGCTCTCTCCTGTACACGGAGTTGTTTTACAGCAGCAATTTATTTGCACACAATGGGAAAAATAGCCAGGTCACCAGGACCCCAAAGGCTCAAAGGAAGTTTGCGGAAGAAATCTATCAGATAGTTGTTAAGAGACAACAGATGGTGAGTTGCCGTGAAGACCATCCAGTGCGTTCTTTAACTCCTTTAAACTCCATCCTGCCCTCAGTCAGAAAGGAGACACTTATGTGCTTGGAAAAGCTGATTCCTTCGAATGAAAGGTTAAAGTAGAACCCTGTGAGTAGGAGAGCCATAACTTGTGTACGTTAAAGAACACGCTGGATGGAATTGACAGGCCATTGGGAATTGTCCTTAAATGCACAGCATATGGCTCTGGTGCATAGTGGATCACGTCTTAACGTCTCATCCGACGGTCAGCTCCTTCCCAAGCCCATCAATGTCTTCTTTCTCATCGAGGAAATGAATCTTAAAGCTGGTAGTGCTGGGACTCGAACCTGGGAACTGTTGATAACGGCCCTGACACTGTACCGATTGAGCCAACCCCCGCCCGAAACGCAATTTGGACTCGAACCTAGCAACATCATATTACGAGCCTGATGCGCTATCAACTAAGTCAACGTTATGAGTTACCCAAATGTTACAAGATGCTAAATACAGGGTTGGGTTTTTACCCCTGACCGGCACTTTTTAGCTCTTAATGGGCCAAATGGGCAGGTCACAAGGACCCCAAAGAACAGTTATAGGAGAATATAGGAGGTTATAGGAGGGGACCCACTGGACAATTATTGGGAGACAGATGGTAGCCTCCTGTCAAGACCATAGAGCGTGTTGTTTACCGTGCACAGTGTATGGCTCTATCGCTCAAGGACCACTACTTAACGTCTCATTCGACGGACGGAAGTCTTTCTAAACCGAACCTGAGGACTGCAGATTAAGAACCTGGCGCTTGATCCGATCCAATCAGCAGTTCTGAAAGAGGGGGAGTTGTAAAGGACTGCGAATGTTATTTTTTTGGGGGGGTGGGGAAGTTAGTTCTACTCCCATTGTTTGTAATGATGATAGATGCATTGGTGGCTTTAATGTTGGCCCTATAACACAATCTGAAGTTACTTTGGCTGTTTCTAAACTTAAACTACATAAATCCCCAGGGGTAGATGAAATTACTACGGAAATGCTTAGAGCTGGGAATGTTTCAGTTACCACTTGGATGATTGAAATTCTGAATATCTTTTATGATAATAGCATGGTTCCTAAGGATTTTACCAGAGTTATTGTAATCCCTATTTTCAAAAAAGGTGATCGCAGTTCTTGTGATAACTATAGGGGTATCAGCCTACTCTCTGTTCCAGGTAAAGTTCTTTCCATGATTGTGCTTAATAGAATTAAGAATCTGGTTGACAGGCAATTGCGTGATGAGCAATGTGGATTCAGAAGTGGTAGGGGATGTGTGGATCAGATATTTTCACTTAGGCAGATTCTTGAGAAATGTTTAGAGTTTCAGAAACCTTTGGTTGCTAGCTTTGTTGATTTCAAAAAGGCTTTCGACTCTGTTGATCGTCATAATTTGTGGTTGATTGTGGGATCATATGGTATACCAGACAAGCTAGTTAACATAATGAAAATTCTCTATAATAACACTGAGTCGTGTGTGAGAGTTGGTAAGGCTTGTAGCAATTGGTTTAGCATTACTTCTGGTGTTCGACAAGGGTGCATTTTGTCTCCTTTTCTCTTTAGCTTGGTTATTGATCATGTTATGCGAAATTCACTTCAAGGGAAAGATTTTGGCCTTAAATGGACTGGAGATACGAAAATTTCTGATTTAGATTATGCTGATGATTTAGCCCTTTTGGCAAATGATGTTGATGAGATGAACTCTTTCATTCGAGCTGTTGATGAGACTGGTAGTAGAGTAGGTTTGGTTATAAACAGAGAGAAAACTAAAGTGATGGAAATTGGTCAGGCAGGCTGTGATTCAGTTAATCTGAATGGTTGCAATCTTGAACAGGTGTCACAGTTTAATTATCTTGGGAGCTATGTAACAGATAATGGTGATGTGCGGCATGAGATTAACAGACGAATAGGGATTGCTGCTGGGACATTTAAGAACCTATGGAGAGTGTGGAGAAATAGGCGTATACACCTAAAGACTAAAATCAGACTGTATAATAGTTTGGTTCTTTCTAGTGTTAGTTATGGTAGTGAAACTTGGACAGTTTGTAAACAAGATAACAGGAAACTAGATGCTTTTGATTCCAGATTCTTACGCAGTATCTTGGGCATTAGGTTGTTCAACTTTGTAACTAATGATGAGGTTAGGCAAAGGAGTCTGCAAACTCCTTTAAGCAGCATATTGTGCAGAGAGAGACTCCGTTGGTTTGTCCATGTTGCCAGTATGAATAATTATAGATTGGCGAATAGGGTTATGAACAGTGTGCCTAAAGGCCTCAGAAAGAAGGGAAGACCTAGGATGCGGTGGGCAGACAATGTCAAACAGGACCTTCTTAGAATTGGTGTGCAGTGGCCGGATGCAGTAGATGTAGCTCAGGTCAGACTTGCTTGGAGAACTAAATTGCACGGTCTGGTTGGACCTTCGTAGCTCATGGCTGTTTGAGGATGATGATGAAAAGGAGGAAGTGAGAAGGTAAGCGAAATGTTTTTCTATAAAATAGCTGCTCTTTTTGTAAAAAATATATGGCATAAGGAATGATATAATTTAGAGAAAAATGCAATGATAATTCAATTCTTTTAAAAATATCAAAACATTATAATTACTTAACTTGAGAAGTGTTATAAAAAATTCTATTTCAGTTATCAAATGAAACCATATTAAATTAAAAAAAACCTTCTCAAGCAGTTACTTGACTCAAAGGTCTGACAAGAGCCTGACCTCAGGCGAAGTGCACAGAAAAAAAATCATAACTTATCGGGGGTTCGAACCGAAGTCCCTTTGATCAGTAGCCAAGCACGATAACCAGGCGGCCACTAAGACGGTTTCATCTTGTTAATTAATGGGATGGTTTGTAATTTGCAGTTCCTAGGTTTCGAGTCCCAACTGTACCAACTTGAGATTTATCTCCGCTAAACTCGCGCTCTTACCCTCTGCCTTTAGGGGACACCGATGGGCTTGGAAAAGGATGCCGTCCCTCGGATGCAAAGCAAAGTCTTAACTCCGTGTGCAGGAGAGCCATACTCTCTCCACGTTAAAGAACGCGCTGGATGGCCATGACGGGAGGCTGCCAAATGTCTCCCAACAGCTATTCCAGTGGGTGCCTTTCCCTCAACCTTCTCTAAGCCTTCGGGATCCTTGTGACATGTCCATTTAGCCCATTGTGTGAGAAAAAGTTGGGTTGGGTTGTTTTACCTCTGAGCGGCACTGTTTTGCACACAATGGGCTAAATGGCCAGGTCACATGAACCCCGAAGGCTCAGAGAAGGTTGAGGGAGGGGACCCATTGGAATATCTGTTGGGAGACAGATGGTAGCCTCCCGTCAAGGCCATCCAGCGTGTTCTTTAATGTGCACAGGGTATGGCTCTCCCGCACACGGGGCCACAGCTTAATGTCCCATCCGACGGACGGCGGCCTTTCCAAGCCCATCGGTGTCCCCTACTGACCGTGGGCAGGGCGGGGAATTCTGCGGAGATAAATCTCAACGCTGACCCAGCTGGTACTCGAACCTGGGAACTGCAGATTACGAGCCTGGCGCGCTACCGACTGAGCCACCCCAGCCCCTGTGTGTGAGAAAAAGTGCCGATCAGAGTAAAAACAAGTCAACAGCAACAACCCTACCAACTCTCAGTCTTGGGTCATTGTGACCTGGCCATTTAGTCCACTGCTTGCACAAAACTGTAGCTCAATGGTAATACAATCCAACTCTGATAATGAGCAGCGGCTCTATATTACTGAGTGTTTATCTCCGAGCAGTGTTTTCCTTATTGATGGCTATGAAACATTATGCCATGTAGTTTAATCACTCCAAGTATTTTTGACTAAAATTGAAGTTTAATATGGAAAGAAATATTTTTACCTTAGTTTGTCGACTAACGAAGCATAGAACTTAAAGATATAGAAGTCACTAGAAATAGTATTATTAGGGTCTTCATATATTAACTTGGAGAATAGTGATTAACTACTAAAAAAATCATAACCACCTGTAGGTCGAAGTCTTGAAGGCCGAGGAAAAATTGTCTTGACCCGACTGTGTTACGAACCTACACCCTCCTGTAACATTTAAGTGTAAAGGATATAATGTTAGAGTTTGATTATTTTACCTCTTGTTAGCACTTTTGTGAGCACAATGACTGAAATGTCCAAGTCACGAGGATCCCAAGGATTCAGAGGAAGCTGGGTGAGGAGATTACTGGAGAGCTCTTACAACACAGATGGAATCCTCTCATCAACACCATCCAGCGTGTTCTTTAACGTGCACAGAATATGGCTCTCTCTCTCCTTCACAAGGGGTTGTTATGCTCTTTTACCTCTGAACAGCACTTTATTTATTAGACTTTTTCCTAAATCCGGTCGTGCATCGTCATGTTCGTTCCGACTCTGTTCCACACCGCACGGGTGGCTAACATTAATGATTGCTTCTAGTTAGTGACACAGTTCGGTACTAATATGCGACCGCCCTGCCCACGGTCAGTAGGTGGGCACCGATAGGCTTGGAAAGGCCGCCGTCTGTCGGATGGGACATTAAGCCGTGGCCCCGTGTACAGGAGAGAATACCCTGTGCACGTTAAAGAACACGCTGGATGGCCTTGACGGGGGGCTACCATCTGTCTCCCAACAGCTGTTCCAGTGGGTCCCCTCCCCCAACCTTCTCTGAGCCTTCGGGGTCCATGTGACCTGGCCATTTAGCCCATGGTGTGCAAAAATGTGCCGCTCAGAGGTAAAACAACCCAACCTAATATGCGGTGGTACTAAGTGCCAGTAGCTCCTGATATTTGTTAAATTGGCGAAGAACAACAATCTGAGAACCTTTCTTCTTAATCTTTTTTCTTTTAATTTTGTAACATACACATATTTTGTTTATTCAGGCTTATTCAAGTTTCAGTTAAGATAATTACTTATAGAAAAATCAATAACATTTCGTATGAACATATTCGAACATATTCATTATAACATCCATTTGAATTTTTTTCCTCAGACATCTAACATTTATATGCATTGCAGAAGGAATGTCTCTATTGGAACACGAGATATTTTGGGTTCAATCTCTAAGGTCTCGAATTGTTCCGTATTTGTTTAATTCATCAGTACGTTGTGTAAAAAGTAGTTGAAAAATTGTCGTCTGGGTCCATGGCAGATCAAAGGGGAAGGGGGGCAATGCCGCATTTCCCCCTCCTTTCAGAATGTAAGGGAAATTCAGTGTAAATATTATTTTGTTCATATTTCACGCATTTTTCAAGTGATTTTTTTACAGACCTCTGAAAAGAGAAGGTGAAAATGTTGTACTGGAGTGACAATCCAGTCTCTTCTTACCCACCCACCCTTACTTTTCCTCTTTTCTGTCTAGATTGCATCACTTGCAATCCACCCTGAAACCAACTGCTTCTCTTCAGCGTCCTTTCTGAAAACCTAATTAATTTGATTTGATTAATTTTTTCAGAGTAGTTAAGTGATGAGTCATTCCGTAACCGATTTGTTAGGGCGCTTGTCTACTGATTAAAGAGCCCAGGTAAGGAATGGATATTTGTGCTATATTTCTGCTGAGGTCTCATCTTCTCTTTGGCACATTAAACTGACAGGAGCATGGCAGAATTCTGTGGCAAGCAGCTCACTGAAGGTTTTCTTTTGTCAGTCTATGATTTTATATTGATCATCTTATTGTTTTCATTGGAATTCAAATATTTCAATTCAAACGATTAATTTATAAGAGGCTTAATTTACTACCGCTATTATTTTATTCAATTTAAATATATAAAATAAATGTTTCGTTTAACCATGCTTTCTCCAACATGTTTATTCTCATTCCAGAACGTACTCTTCACGGTACAGGTACAATAGCTAAAAATGTAAAATTCGATCAGCCCTGTATATAGTAACTTGTATCAAACATATTGTTTTCTTAAAAATATAAATTGAAATTTAAATTGAAGTTTATACGTTACTTATGAATTCTTATAATTAATAAATGCGATCTTTATAGGAATGCTACCAAGTCTTCATCAGTAATTTATTTAGAAAAGCATTAATTTATACATAAACATACTAATATTTAATTCATTTAGTTCCAGATGATTATTTCTTCAGTGTACAGTCGCTCAAAAAAGTATCCGAACACTAAGGTTGATCACAGAATTCAGAAAAAATATCTGGCAACGATTTTTTTTAGAAATGAGTGATCTGGCAACCTTCGTGTCACGTGACACGTGTCACGTGACACGAAGTTGTCAGATCACTCATTTCTAAAAAAAATCGTTGCCAGATATTTTTTCTGAATTCTGTGATCAACCCTAGTGTTCGGATACTCTTTTGAGCGACTGTACCAAAGGGACAAAGGACCATGCTCTCTTTGAGAATGCTAGTGAATGTAATGGAGGCATAAAAATTATTAAGCTTCTGTATATCTCACGCATTTTAAAAAAATATTTTTAAAGACTTCTAAAGCGGAATGGAAAATTTTATGGGTCCAATGTAAGTGCAGTTTCTCCGCCCCAAACGTCTACTTTTTCCCCGGCTATTCGATTGCGTCACGTGATCTTCCCGCTCCTCTTTTTCTTAGATCTAGGCTTGGTTATACGTAAATAAGTAATTAAGTAGATTTATTTGTTTTACCACTAAATTACGCCAATATTTGAGGACAACTCTTTAATGTAGAAAGATACTTAAATATATAAACAAGAAATAAAAAATCAACAATTTAATCAACAATTTATATTTTTTACCAAACAAATATCATTGATACGTGTCACAACACAGAGGCTCTATCTAATCGTACTATCTTTTTCTATTGAATCTGACCATGAAAGTAGATCAATTGCAAATAAAATTTACGGCTAAAAATAACAGATAATTAATGTACTGAAACTCATTTCTTCCAGTTTTTTGACCAAACATTTTGAGGTGCATAACTCAACGATTTTCCCAATTCATGGAACTCATTGGAAATGTTTAGTTCTATTTTGATAATCAAGTTTTTTTTTCAAATTCCTTAAAAATATAATTTTTTCCAGTTCATTACTCATAGAAATGTATGTTTTCTTTTTTAAGTAGAGAATTTTTGCTGTTGCCTTTTAAGAACGAGAGTTTTTACTTATTGGCTCTCCACTAAGTCTGGATTGGACTGGAAACAACAACAAGGAATTAATATAATCTGAACCATTTTAAACGCAACTGAATAATCTACCAGGCACTTACAAAGAAATTCATATCGGGGAGGGTCCGAAGAATAATACTTGAGTGGAGTTTTCAATTAGTAAAATATTCCAGGAAAGATTAAAATGATATGCTATATGAAATTGAATTTTATAGTTGTAATTGTACGTCCCTGCTCTGTACGACATATTTTTAAAGTTAGAAAGAAAAACCTCTTGCCACAGAGGTCTCACACGAGTTTGTCAGTTTAATACATCATAGAGAAGGTCTGTGATGAGGAGAGACCTGAGCAGAAACAGAATACAAACATTCATGCCTTTCCCTGAGTTCGGACCCAGGTCCCTCTGATTAGTAGACAAGCATGCTACCATTCAGCCACCGGGTTGGGTTATTTCCGGCAGTTATTTCTGAGCGGCACTTTTATGCACACAATGGGCTAAATGACTAGGTCAAAAGGACTCCGAAGGAACAGGAACAGCTGTCCCAGTGGGCAGGGAACCCACTGGAACAGCTGTCCCAGTGGGCAGGGAACCCACTGGAACAGCTGTTGGAAAACAGATGGTATCTCCCCCCCCCCCGTCAAGACCATCAGGCATGTTCTTTAACGTGCACAGGGTACGGCTATTTTGCAAACGGCGCCACGGCTTTTTAAATTTGTGCATATTTCAAGAATTTTTCAAGTGATTTTTAAAGACCTCTGAAACGAATGCGAAAATGTGCACAAGTTTAAAAAGGAACTGGAATTGAAAAACTGAACTGAACTGGAACTGGAAAAGGAACTGGAATTGAAAAACTGAACTGAACTGGAACTGGAAAAGGAACTGGACTGAAAATCCAGTCTCTTCGCACCCATCCACCCACTCTTCTTTTTTTCCGGTTAGATTGCTTCACTTGCAATAATTGCTTGGAATAAATTGCTTCTCTTCAGCATCCATTGTAAAAACAAATTAATTTAATTTTCTTAAACTTTTTAGCGTAGTTATTGGTGGAGCCAAACCGTGACCGATTGGTTAGGGGCTTGTCTACTGATGGAAGAGATCCAGGTCAGGAATGCATGTTTATGTTGTCTTTTGCTGATGTCTATCCTTCCTCAGAGATTCTCTACTATGGCTTATAAACTGACAGGCGGATGGCAGACTTCTGTGGGAAGTAGCTGATTGGAGGGGATTTATTTATCCGTGAATGATCTTATTGCTTTCACTGAGATTCAAATATTTCAATTCAAACTGTTACTGATAAGTGTCTTAATTTTCTACCGCTGGTGATATAATTAGCTTAATTTGATAAAATAAATGTTCCATTTAATCTCAGAATGTTGTATCATAAGTTACACTCGAGAACGTACCTTCACGGTAACAGGTACAATAGCGTTGGGTTGTTTTACCTCTGAGCGGCACGTTTTTGCACACCATGGGCTAAATGGCCAGGCCACATGGACCCCGAACGCTCAGAGAAGGTTGGGGAAGGGGACCCACTGGAACAGCTGTTGGGAGACAGGTGGTAGCCTCCCGCCAAGGCCATCCAGCGTGTTCTTTAACGTGCACAGAGTATGGCTCTCCCGCACACGGGGCCACGACTTTACGTCCCATCCGACGGACGGCGGCCTTTCCAAGCCCATCGGCGGTACAGTAGCGAAAATTGCGGAACTAGATCGGGTCTCTGTATAGTAACATGTAACAAACATATTGGTTTCGTTAAAAATATGAATTGGAGTTTGTAAAAGAATTATATTTTGTTACTTATTCGACACAATCCCTGATTCCGTACAGGTACACCCAGATGTTTTCTGAATTCTTGTAAACAATAAATGATATCCTGATAGGAGTGCTACCAAATCTTCAGCAGTAATTTATTTAGCAGTCTTTAAGCCGTCCCATGGCCGAGTGGTTAGCACGCTTGGCTACTGATCTAAGGGACCTGGGTTCGAGCCCCGGATTTAGGCTATGGATGTATGTGTGGTTTTTCTGCTGAGGTCCTGCCATCCTCTCAGATCTCCTACTATGGCATATAAACTGACAGGCTCCTGTCAGACCTCTGTGGCAAGCAGCTGCTTGAGGGGGTATTTATTTTATTATTATTTATTTTTATTTATTTACACATGAAGATACTAATATTTAACTCATTTCCAGATTAAATATCTCTACTTAGCATTATTCAAGGCCTGATCCAAAGGGTAAGAGACCATGCTCTCTTTGGGAATGCTAGTAAGTGTATGGAGGCATAAAAATGATTAAACTTGTGCATTTTCATGCACTTTTTAAAATATTATTCAAAAACTTCTAAAACGAAATGAAAATTTTTCTGGGGCAATGAAAGTCCGTCTCTTGGCTTAATCCTTTTGGTTTCTTACGGTAAGATTACTTCACATAACCTCCCCCCCCCCTCCCTTTTTCTTTCTAGATCTGGACCTGGCTATATATAAATAAGTAATTAAGTAATAAATTAGGTATAATATGTTTTACCAACAAATTACCCCAGTTTTCGAGGGCAACTCTTTAAATAAAAAAAAAACAAATATGTGAACAACAATTAAGTCAATAATTTATATTTTTTACCAAATGAATATGTTTGATACGTATCACTAAACAAAGCCAAAGAATGTAGAGGGAGAAGAAGTTCAGCTTCCATAGAGATTAATGTAAAATCGAGTATCGTGCATTTGGCATAGAGGTGAAACGAACATTACAGGGGACGAATGCTTTTGTAATTACATGTTACTGTCAACTTCCATTCTCTTCGCTTTTCCTATGTAATAATTTCCCATTGATATCCTTGCAGAGTATATTAATATCAATTCTGTTTCCTGTTTCTATGCAACCGTAATAATTTATTCTATAAATTAACCTCAGGCTAATTTCAAATCTTCATAATCCGTTCAATTTTTAATTGTTGGTCCAACGAAAAATAATTCCAATGGAAAAAATAAACCTTTATTAAAATCATGATATTATGTTTTTCAAATACAAAGTGCAGTTACTTTTTTCCTTTTTTAAAATATAAAGTTTTTGATGCATAATTCCTTTGCCCCTTATTGTTTGCTTCCCAGCTTAAACAAATGCCCGATACGAATCGAAACACCACTTGAGGTCGCTACTTACGCTTTGTCAAAGCTGAACTTCTTTTCCTTATACGTTCTTTGACAAAGCCTCGATCTGATCCTACAATTTTTCTCAAACTGGATCGTTAAAGGTACTTTCTTGAATTACTCTGTCCAAACACAATTGGTTTTCAGTAAATGAAATATTTATTTTATTGAAACAATTATTAAAATATCAGCGGTAGTAAATTAAGACTCTTATAATTCAATATTTTGAATTGAAATATTTGAATCAATTTTAAAACAAAACTATTATTTTCTAGAATTTTTCTCATGCTCAATCTGTGTTTTATTCAGCATTTATTTAGAACGATTTTAAGAATACTACTGATGCTATGCACTCGATCATAAAGTACTTTGAGTAATGTGAATCAGGTGAAAGGCCTCGGCAAGAAATTAGAAACTTCTTACGTCAGAGTGGAGTTAACTTCGAAGTTTTATCTTACACATAAGCATAGTTTGCATCTGTGTGTCTATCTGTCCGCTTATGCATTCAATCTTTTTAAAGATCTAGAGCACTTTCATTGCAATCTCATTGTAATTAAAAATATATATATAAATTAAAGAACTACGCTTTTTCAATTGCAAAAGAATTTGCGCCTAAAAAAACAGAAAATCAATAGACTGGTTGCTTTCTTCCAATTTTTTCACCAAACATTTTTAGGGATTTATCAAGCGGTTGGGTTGTTTTACCTCTGAGCGGCACTTTTTTGCACACCATGGGCTAAATGGCCAGGTCACATGGACCCCGAAGGCTCAGAGAAGGTTGGGGGAGGGAACCCACTGGAACAGCTGTTGGGAGACAGATGGTAGGCTCCCGTCAAGGCCATCCAGCGTGTTCTTTAACGTGCACAGGGTATGGCTCTCCCACACCGGGACCACGGCTTAACGTCCCATCCGACGGACGGCGGCATTTCCAAGCCCATCGGTGTCCCATACTGACCGTGGGCAGGGCGGGGAATTTTGCGGAGATAAATCTCAACGCTGACCTAGCTGGGACTCTAACCTGGGAACTACAGATTACGAGCCTGGCGCGCTACCGACTGAGCCACCCCCGCACCTTTATTAAACGATTTTCTCAATTCGTGGAACTGATTAGAAATGTTTAGTTCTATTTTTATAATCAAGATTTTTTTTGATTCCTTAAAAATAATTTAGATTTTTTATAAGAAAAAATTAAAATTATTATTAAAAATTAAAAATAATAATTCCTTTTCCCCCAGTTCATTACTCATTTAGAAATGTATGTTTTTAAGAAGAGAATTTTTCCTGTTGTTCTTTAAGAACGAGAGATTTTTACCTACCTGCTCTCCACTGGACGGGTCTGATATGCATTACAAGAAAATTAATAAATAAAAAAATAAATACCCCCTCAAGCAGCTGCTTGCCACAGAGGTCTGACAGGAGCCTGTCAGTTTATGCCATAGTAGAAGGTCTGAGAGGATGGCAGGACCTCAGCAGAAAAACCACACATACATCCATCCATGCCTAATCCGGGGCTCGAACTAAGGTCCCTTAGATCAGTAGCCAAGCGTGCTAACCACTCGGCCACGGGACGGCACAATAAAAATTATATAATCGAAAACATTTTAAGCGCAACTCTATTAATACCGAGTACCAGTGGGGTGGGGCGGGGGTGGCTCAGTCGGTAGCGCGCCAGGCTCGTAATCTGTAGTTTCCAGGTTCGAGTCCCAGCTGGGTCAGCGTTGAGATTTATTTCCGCAAAATTCCCCGCCCTGTCCACGGTCAGTAGGGGACACAGATGGACTTGGAAAGGCCGCCGTCCGTCGGATGGGACGTTAAGCCGTGGCCCCGTGTGCGGGAGAGCCATACCTTGTGCACGTTAAAGAACACGCTGGATGGGCTTGACGGGAGGCTACCATCTGTCTCCCAACAGCTGTTACAGTGGGTCCCCTCCCCCAACCTTCTCTGAGCCTTCGGGGTCCATGTGACCCGGCCATTTAGCCCATGGTGTGCAAAAAAGTGCCGCTCAGAGGTAAAACAACCCAACCGAGTAGCAGCACTTACTAAGGATTTAGTATTGGGGAGGGTCCGAAAAATAAGACTTCGGTAGGGCTGTGTACCATATATTTTCCAAGTTAAAAAAAAAACTGATACAATTGCTTGTCACCATGGGCGTCCGCAGAGGGGGGCAAACGGGGCACTTGCCCCTACCCCCTCCTGGGATCCAGTAAAAATTTTTGTTTCAATTAATTTTTGCGTCCTTTATATTGTAAATTTATATATATTATGTATGTGTTTTGTATTGATGCAATATTGTATGCTATAATCTACTTGTGAAAAAAAATAATTAAATAAAAATTTATTGATGTAATTGTTTGTCTCCAAGCTTTGCCCCTCCATGGAAAATTTTCTGCGGACGCCCATGCTTGCCACAGAGGTCTGACTAGGGTCTGTCAGTATAAACGTCATAATAGAAGGTCTGTGAGGTAGGCGAGACCTCAACGAAAAGAAAACACAACATCCATGCTTTTCTCTGGATTCGAAATCAAGTCTCTTTGACCAGTAGTCAAGGATGCTCACCACTGGGTCATCGGCACGGCTGAATAGAAATTAACTATTAAAAAATCACCGATAAGCACTTCTAGATTGAAATCCTTGAAGGCAGAAGAAAAGTTGTTTTGAGCCGACTGGGTTACGCACCCTCACCCTCCTTTAACGTTTAAGTGTGAAGGAATGTTATAGAGTTTGATTATTTTACCCCTTTTTGGCACTTTTCTGAACACAATGACTTAAATGACCAGATCACGAAGACCCCAAGGACTCAGAGGAAGCTGATTGAGACTCACTGGAAAGCTCTTAGAACACAGATGGAAACCTCTCATCATAACCACCCAGCGTGTTCTTTAGCGTGCACACAAAATGGCTGTCTCCTGCACACGGGGTTGTTAGGTTGTTTCACCTCTGAGCAGCACTTTATTTGCACACAATGGGAGAAATGTACAGGTTACCAAGACCCCAAAGACTCAAAGAAAGTTTGGGTAGGAGACCTATTGGACAGCTGTTAAGAAACAGATGGTTAATTCCGTGAAGACCATCCAGTGCGTTCTTTAACTCCTTTAAACTCCATCCTGCCCTCAGTCAGAGGGGCGGGGGTGGCTCAGTCGATAGCGCGCCAGGCTCGTAATCTGTAGTTTCCAGGTTCGAGTCCCAGCTGGGTCAGCGTTGAGATTTATCTCCGCAAAATTTCACCGCCCTGCCCACGGTCAGTAGGGGACACCGATGGGCTTGAAAAGGTCGCCGTCCGTCAGATGGGACGTTAAGCCGTGGCCCCGTGTGAGGGAGAGCCATACCCTGTGCACGTTAAAGAACACGCTGGATGGCCTTGACGGGAGGCTACCATCTGTCTCCCAACAGCTGTTCCAGTGGGTCCCCTCCCCCAACCTTCTCTGAGCCTTCGGGATCCTTGTGGCCTGCCATTTAGAGGTAAAACAATCCAATCCAAAGCCCTCAGTCAGAAAGGGAACACTTATGTGCTTGGAAAAGCCGATGTCCTTCGGATGAAACGTTAAAGTGGAGCCCTGTGTGTAGGAGAGCCATAACTTGTGCACGTTAAAGAACACAATGGATGGAATTGACAGACCATTGGGGAGTGTCTTAACGTTTATAGGGTATGGCTCTCGTGCATAACGGATAATGGCTTAACTTCTCATTTAGCTAGTAATGTTGGGACTCGAACCTGGGAACTTCTGATACCGTGATCAGCAGTTCCCAGGTTCGAGTCCCAACACTACTAGCTTTAAGATCCTGGCACGGTATCAATTGAGTTAATCCCCGCCCTAAACGCATTTCGGACTCAAACCTAGGACCATCAAATTACGAGCCTAATGCGCTATCAACGTTATGAGTTACCTAAATGTTACAAGATGTGAAATACAGGGTTAGGTTGTTTTACCCCTGACAGGGATTTTTTTTTTCACCCGATGTGCTACATGGCCAGGTCACAAGGACCCCGAAGGCTCAGAGAAGGTTGGGGGAAGGCGACCCACTGGAACTGTTGTTGGAAAATAGATGATAGCCTCCCGTCAAGGCCATCTAGCGTGTTCTTTAACAATCAATCAATCAATAAATCAAACAATTTATTTCCATATACAATAACGTCTAGGGGGCGGGGGTGGTTCAGTCGGTAGCGCGCGAGGCTCGTAATCTATAGTTCCCAGGTTCGAGTCCCAGCTGGGTCAGCGTTGAGATTTATCTCCGCAAAATTCCCCGCCTTGCCCACGGTCAGTAGGGGACACCGATGGGCTTGGAAAGGTCGCCGTCCGTCGGATGGGACGTTAAGCCGTGGCCTCGTGTGCGGGAGAGCCATACCCTGTGAACGTTAAAGAACACGCTGGATGGCCTTGACGGGAGGCTACCATCTGTCTCCCAACAGCTGTTCCAGTGGGTCCCTTCCCCCAACCATCTCTGAGCTTTCAGGGTCCTTGTGACCGGCCATTTAGCCCATGGTGTGCAAAAAAGTGCCGCTCAGAGGTAAAACAACCCAACCCAACCAATAGCGTCTAGAAATACTTTTACATTCACGTTTGATAGTTGGAGTTAACAAGAGTTACAAACTCGCCTGTTGATAAGAAAATACACATATTATGTGTAAGACACAAACGTGTTTTCCGAAGTGCTGTTTACTCTATTCAGTAATCTATATGCAATCTAAACAAGTAACAGAAAAATATACAACAGGGGTTACTGCAAAACTTCTATATCATATATATTATGCAACTAAGTTCTTAGTTTATTCCTAAATTTATGAAGATTTCTTTCAGTTTCAATACATTCAGGCATTACATTGAAAATTTTAGAGGCTTTATAGACAAAATGCTTCTGAATGAGAGTTTTTGTAGGTTTGGAAATATGAATATTTGGGTTTTTGCTTCTTCTACTTTTGCAAACTGATGTTACTAAAATTTATTTATCTCAGTTTTTAAACAAATCCAATAGGATTCTGAATACATACATTTTCTTACGGGTAACATATCGAACTCTTCATAAATATTTCAAGTGCTGTCACATTTCATTGTTTTGGCAATATATCTTACAACATGATCTGTACCCGAATAAGAAATCTTATGTGACTTCAATAATACTGAAAACTTATGAATACTTCAATAATACTGTCGCTCAAAAAAGTATCCGAACACTATGGTTGATTACAGAATTCAGAAAAAAATCACTAATTTCTAAAAAAAAATCGTTGCCAGATATTTTTTCTGAATTCTGTAATCAACCATAGTGTTTGGATATTTTTTTGAGCGACTGTACGACCCCAAGGATGTAATTACATAAATTAAGTACGACTTAATAAATGAATGATATAACATTTTTAAAACCGATAAATCTAGAAAATTTCTAATAAAACAAAGACTTGGAATTTTTGCATTAATACATTTAATAACATGAGATACCTGGTGCCACCCAATTTAATTTGCAGTCAATGTAAACTCCCACATATCTATATTCATCAACACCCTCAATTGCATTACATATACATTTATTTCCAATACAACTCCTATCATGATAAAATATTACTTCTTATTCTATCCGGTTGCCCTCTCAATCTGAGAGGCGGGGGTGGCTCAGTCGGTAGCGCGCCAGGCTCGTAATCTGCAGTTCCCATGTTCGAGTCCCAGCTTTGTCAACGTTGAGATTTATCTCCGCAAAATTCCCCGCCCTGCCCACGGTCAGTAGGGAACACCGATGGGCTTGAAAAAGCCGCCGTCCGTCGTATGGGACATTAAGAAGTGGTCTCGTGTACGGGAGAGCCATACCCTGTGCACGTTAAAGAACACGCTGGATGGCTTTAACGGGAAACTACAATCTGTCTCCCAACAGCTGTTCCAGTGGGTCCTCTCCCCCAACCTTCTCTGAGCCTTCGGGGTCCATGTGACTTGGCCATTTAGCCCATGGTGTGCAAAAAAAGTGCCGCTCAGAGGTAAAACAACACAACCTCTCAATCTAAAAAATAAACGTGCACAAGGTATATCTCACCCCGACACTGAGCTACGGCTCAACATCCCATCCGACTGACGGCAGCCTTTTCAGGCTTATCAGTGACTCCCTACTGAACGAGGGCTGGACATTACGTGACTGACAGGCTATCGACTAACCCCCCCCGCCCCCCGACCACCACCACCACATTAAAAAAGGAAAATTAATCTCTTACCATGATCCTTTTCCACGACCATTCGTCATCTTCTGTCCTTTCGGCCATTTTCAAAAGAGACTCCGAGATGAGGATGGATGCCTCGCTTCCTCTCTCGAGACTCTTCCGGGCCACAAGGTCCAGCCCCGCCATCCTTCTGAAAATAAGAAAAAAAAAATCCATCTTTTCACAAACGTATGCTCATTAAGATATGTCAGGTAAAAAATATATTATTTATCCCAACTTGAAAGGAGAGACTTCAATTCAAACACTTAATTAAAAAATAAATATTTAATAAGTATTTTGATGGTCAGCATTTTATCGGTAGCTAGAGCATTAGACCTATATACACAAGTATTTTGATGGTCAGCATTTTATCGGTAGCTAGAGCATTAGACCTACATACACGGAGCCCAAACAGATGTAGCATAAAAAATGAAAGGGCCTAATTTGTCTAAAGTTCAACTTTGATCTTATTACTTAAAAATGATATAAAGTAATATAATATTTTTGTTGTTTATTATTTCAGTGACACATTTATTGATATTTTAAAATAAATAGCTACCGTTTAGAATTTTAAGAATAAAACTAGAAAAGTGTTCATTAAGCTGGTTGGTAATCTACTGATTTCTGATTTGATGTTCCTAGCTAGATTCGACATGATTTATCTTTGATAACACCTATCCTGTGTATAGCAAGAAAAGGAACACCGAGAGACTTAGGCCTTGGATCAGTGTACGGGAGCCCATATCCTATGCATCTTAAAGAATACTGAGAAACACGACGGCAAGTTCGACGTACAATATTTTGAAAATATGTTTGGGGGCGGGGAAATTTGATATTTTCAAAAGATTAAAACAAAGGTAATCAATACGTAAATATTTGAAAGAAACCAATAAGTATATAAAAGTCAGTGGCTTATTTTGCATCAATGCTTAATAGTTGGTAAATGTTTCAAAATCATTAAAATGCAGAATAATGTTTGAAACGTATACTTCGGAAGGCTATGGAGAGGGGAGAATAAACCCCCAAACCTTCCCCTTAAATACCACTGTTGACGATGGGTTTTTCCTTTCTCTTCTCTAGCTGTCTGGTGATCTGTCCACTTTAATGATTGATCATAAACTTTTACTCTATGATATGATCATCAGACCGGTGATTCTCTATGCTTCACCCATATGGGCGAATACTACACCGACCAATATTCGTAAGATTCAGGTCTTACAGAACAAGATTTTGAGAACTGCGGTCGATGCCCCCTGGTTTGTCACTAACGGACAACTCCATAAAGACCTGGGCATCGACCATACATACACACATATAAAACGCACCTTAAAAATATTTTTTGAGGCTGTAAGCAATAATCCCAATGAGATTATTTCTTGTCTGATTCTTTACGATCATACTGTTTTGAACAAGTACAAGAGGCCTAAAAAGGTAACGTTCTCTGAGGAGACCTACCCGTTTTAGGTTTTTTATACAATTTTACTGCTATTTATAGCTTTTCTTATGTTTGCCCTTAGGGGCCCACCTAAGGGTGGTTTACATATATATTTTGTTCTTACTCATGCCAAGTAGGCATGTCTTTATGATGCAGATGGTTAGGGGTAAAATTATTACCCGGTGCATCGAATATGATTATACGATCTACGATGACTGGTGATCTGTTTCCAGCAACTTGCTTTGGTCCCTTGGAGTCCTTTGCATTTCGTTATTTAACTCCCTGTGGACAAAACAAATAAGCGCCACTCAGATTCCAATATTTGAATCTATCTTCAGCAGCTCTTCAATGAATGAATGCCTCGTCCATGAATTCAATGAATGTTTGCCTCTTTCTTGCACATAAATTCAACGAATGAATGCTATTACTCGTCCATGAATTCAATGAATGAATGGCTTTTCCTCGCCCATACGTTCAATGAATGGATGCATTCTTTCTCACCCATGAATTCAATGGCTGAATGTCTCTTCCTTAATCATGAATTCAATGAACGAACGCCTCTTCCTGAACCTTGAGAAAAACGAAATAATGCAACTTCCTGACTCATGAATTCATGAATGAATACCTCTTACCCATCCATGAATTCAACGAATAAATACCCAGTTTTCATCCGGGAATTCAATGAATGAATGAATGCATTCTTTCTTATTCATTAATTCAATGAATGCCTCTCATCCACGAATAAAGTGTACGAATAATTCGTGACATAAATTCACTGGATGAATGCTTCTGTCTCACCCTTGAATTCAATGAATGAATGAATGCATCTTCTTCGCCATTGATCAAAGAATGAATGCTTTCCCTTCCCATGAATTCAATGAATGAATTCATGGGAAGGGAAAGCATTCATTCAAGCCTTTTCCTCCTTCCACTTCTATGAAATCAACGATTGAATGCCTCTTCCTCGCCCATGAAATCAATGCTTCTTCCTCCCACATGAATTCGATTAATGTGTGCCTATTCCTCGCCCATCAATTAATTAAATGAATGCCTGTTCCTTGCCCATGCATTCGGGGAATGAATTCCTCTTCCTGACCCATGAATTCAATTAATAAATGACGCTTCCTCTCCAACGAATTCATTTAATGAAGCCACGTTCCTTCCCCATGAGTTCAGTGATTGAAGCCTCTTCCTGACCCATGAATTCAACGAATAAATGTCTCATCCTGACCCATGATTTCAATGACTTCTTAGTTCAGGAAATGCATAAATGGTAATTATCTTTGAAAATAGGTGGCGTTAGTAGGTCGAATTTTGTGTTTATCTGTTTAATTGGATGAGACTGCACTTCTTTCACTTCTTTATCACCATAGGTAACGCAAATTACAGTATTTTTATCAACGTATAGTTTTGTAGCAGCATCATTGTTTAGAATTGGGTGTCAACATTCGTAATTCGTTTCCCATTTGCATCGCCAGTGAAACTGCTCCCACTTGATGCAAAAAGTCCATTTTCATTTCTCAATAGAGCATTGGATGGGTTAGGATCTAACTTTGTCAAGCCATCAACGTAACTTTTTGTTGTCGCATTTCTGTTATGCCTCGGTTCCCCGAGATTTCCTATTCTCTTATTGTTCGCATTAAAGATATTCTCACCAGTTAATGCGACTTTTTCGAAATATCCCTTAGTTACAGCAGCAGAATCCGACTCGGGATCGGCAATATCAACGATTTTTTTTTTCTGCATTGAAACTATGCCCTTCGAATGCAATGCTTCGTGGAACGTAAAGCCCATTTTTATTTCTCACCAATGTATTCATTGAACTATTTTGAACAGTGGTCAAGTTGTCGACGTAGTGTTTCGTAGTGGCATTGGATGAATCGATCGGTTCTGCAAGATTTTTAATGCTTTTATTGCTTGCATCGTAATCATCATTGTCATTGCAAAGTGCTCTTTTTTCCAGATATCGTTTTGTAACTACTCCAGAATCTGCATCTGGTTCAGTAACATTGATTATTTGTTTGCTTCGCGCATCGTAGCGATTGTTCCGAAAAATTAAAGAAGCATTATTAACGTATGGAATGGTAGCGGCATCTCCATTTTCTATAGGTCTGCCTACGTTCGATATTCTTTTAGTATTTGCGTTATAATTTCCCGTGTGATTCAGTGTTAAGATTCTTGTTGTAGATACAATTTTGTCACAGAATCCGAATCTTCTTCGGGATTGGCTACATTTCTCAATTTTTTATTACTCATGTCGTAGTCCCCATCGTGTGTCAATTTAAAACCGATACCTGGAATTCCCGCTGGTACTCTTTCGGAACCGGTCTCAGAGCTGATGACGCCAAACTTTGTCAAGTAATTCATCTTTATTTTCCAAAATTCTTCCTGTATTTGAGAGCTATGAGCTTCATTTTTTATCGATTAATAAGAAATCGTGTGGTTTTGAAACTGCATATGCATAAAACTGCATAAAAATATCTTTCCTGATTTCTGTTGCCTGATCCATTTGTATCTGCAACATTTCTCTCTTGTTCTGCATATTAAAGAATATAAAATAATTACACTGTAGTTGAATGTCTTTTGGAGTCGAAATATAACTCTGTGTCAGGTAAATCAATGATATGTTCTTTTTCCTTCCTCTGACGAATAATTCTTCGATGAGTTTTTTATCTCTTTCCGTTACGAAATCGTCGAAAACAATTAAATTTTGCATGGCGGGATGCAGTTCGTTGACCTTGACGATATCTTCTTTACTGGAAGAAAAAGTTGCAACTGGGATTTTTTCGCCAAACGTTTTCTCCAGAATTTCGTGCAAATCGTGAATATTTCTTGCATAAACTGATATTTCGGCTCAGTTAAGTCTTTGGCATATTAAAATATTTTATTATAGTAGAGATGGTTAAATATTCAGTTCAAAAAAAGATTTGTCTTCCCTAAACCCGATGGACCACAGATTAAAAGTCTAAATGGCCAGGGTGTGGCCTAATACGTTTCTGTTTAAGAAATTGTTGTCTTCTTCAAAGTCGAAATTTTGAATTTCCATTTACTTTATTTTAAAAAGAGATTTTCTTCTTTTATCCAGGAATTAAACGTGTTATCATTACCAAACCATTTAACGTAATATTCTTTCTCACTCTAGTTTTCAGAATGGTTTCTGCTTTGTAAATATCGTCTGGTTTTTCGTATTTTACCATTTCTTGGGTGTAAAAACTACCGACGATAGGCTCCACTTTCAAATCTTTTATCTTATAAGTTATGGGATCTGTGTTTAGTATTTGAGCAATTTCAAAAAAATTTTCTGTGAAATTAGGCAGATATCCCTTTCTGAAAGCTACCTCTGAGCGGCACTTTTTTGCACACCATGGGCTAAATGGCCAGATCACATGGACTCCGAAGGCTCAGAGAAGGTTGGGGGAGGGGACCCACTGGAACAGCTGTTGGGAGACAGATGGTAGCCTCCCGTCAAGGCCATCCAGAGTGTTCTTTAACGTGCACAGGGTATGGCTCTCCCGCACAA
Source organism: Ryuthela nishihirai (assembly GCA_038380435.1). Taxonomy (NCBI): domain Eukaryota; kingdom Metazoa; phylum Arthropoda; class Arachnida; order Araneae; family Heptathelidae; genus Ryuthela; species Ryuthela nishihirai. Next base: position 48,496,259 of record JAWZYU010000023.1, on the reverse strand, counting down.
GGGGCCACGCTTAACGCCCCATCCGACGGACGGCGGCCTTTCCAAGCCCATCGGTGTCCCCTACTGACCGTGGGCAGGGCGGGGAATTTTGCGGAGATAAATCTCAACGCTGACCCAGTTGGGACTCGAACCCGTGAACTACAGATTACGAGCCTGGTGCGCTACCGACTGAGCCACCCCCTTTCTGAAAGTTGTCTTGTATTTGGCGATTCTCACTCGTCGTCGATTTTAAATTTTGGTTTCGTAAGAGATTTAATTTTTTTACCAAACAGATTTAAATGCACGATATTTTGGTTTTTCTTTAAACTTGCCTCTTCTGGAGTCATTTTTATTGATCTGTGATAAGAATTATTGTAATTCTTAACAAGCTTCGTAAGAACATTGATCCATTTCCTCGTATTATTGGCAGTGAAATATTTCCACATTTTTGTCTTTAGAGTCCTATTGAAACGTTCAACTATCTGGTTACATTTCTCTTGGTTACATTTCCGGTGGCGAACTCATTTCACGCCGCGTTGGCTAAAGAGCGTTTGTGTTTCTCTATTAATAAACTCAGTTCCCTTATCTGTTGGGGGCGGGGGTGGCTCAGTCGGTAGCGCGCCAGGCTCGTAATCTGCAGTTCCCAGGTTCGAGTCCCAGCTGGGTCAGCGTTGAGATTTATCTCCGCAAAATTCCCCGCCCTGTCCACGGTCAGTAGGGGACACCGATGGGCTTGGAACGGCCGCCGTCCGTCGGATGGGACGTTAAGCCGTGACGTTAAGCCGTGGCCCCGTGTGTCGGAGAGACATACCCTGTGCACGTTAAAGAACACGCTGGATGGCCTTGACGGGAGGCTACCATCTGTCTCCCAATAGCTGTTCCAGTGGGTCCCCTCCCTCAACCTTCTCTGAGCCTTCGGGGTCCATGTGACCTGGCCATTTAGCCCATGGTGTGCAAAAAAGTGCCGCTCAGAGGTAAAACAACCCAACCCCTTATCTGTTTGTAACTTGGATGGCTTGCGCTGTTGAAATATTATGACAAACGCCTTTGTAATCTCGCTACCAGTTTTCTTTTTAACAGACACTGCCCAAGCGAATTTACTGAAAATGTCAATAACTGTTAAAATATAATTCGTGTTGTTATTATGTAATTGAAATTTTTGCATATCGATTAAATCACTCTGCCATTGGTCGTCCACATCAGAGACGTAAACCCGTCTTGTTTTGAATTTCGTGTAGATGGGTTTGTGTAACGTGTACACATCTTGTTGTTCGAGAAACTTCTTTTCCTCTTTTTCCTTCAATCCAGTTTTGTGTATTAGATCCTTAATACCGGAAAAATCCCTTTAATGGATCGTAATAAACGGAAGAAAACATCTTATTTCTTGTGCCCTAAGCCGAACCGTTTCTTTGTTTTAATGATAGGTTTGATTATCGTTCTTGAAATTCTTTCTCCTAAAGTTGCATTCTGAATTTCATCCAAATCATTTAATAATTCTTGGTCGGTTTCGTGTCTCTTTTTAGTGTCTGCAGACTTGCTGTAAAGAAATATCATGCTTTTTGCAGGCTTTGTCCACACGGTTAATACCAGGATCTCCTTGGGGGCGGGGGTGGCTCAGTCGGTAGCGCGCCAGGCTCGTAATCTGCAGTTCCCAGTTCGAGTACCAGCTGGGTCAGCGTTGAGATTTATCTCCGCAAAGCTCCCTGCCCAGGCAGTAGGGGACACCGATGGGCTTGAAAAGGCCGCCGTCCATCGGATGGAACTTTAAGCCGTGTCCCCGTGTGCGGGAGAGCCATACCCTGTGAACGTTAAAGAACACGCTGGATGGCCTTGACGGGAGGCTACCATCTGTCTCCCAACAGCTGTTCCAGTGGGTTCCCTCCCCTAACCTTCTCTGAGCCTTCGGGGTCCATGTGACCTGGCCATTTAGCCCATGGTGTGCAAAAAAGTGCCGCTCAGAGGTAAAACAACCCAACCCAACCCAGGATCTCCTCGCATTAACCTTTTCTCCAGTTTCGTAAAAGGTCCACAATACTGGTAACCTGGAATGTGCATTTCGGGTGGATTAAGCATTTATTTAATCCAGCTTACTATATCTCCACCTTTTACAAATTTTCCTTTCTGTTTCACAAATTTATATTTCATTTTTCCACATGTTCGGCATCTGCCTCTCATCATTACTCTTTTATTCTTTGATGTGACGTATTCAACGTTATCCGTTAAGGTTTTCGTTTTACGCTTTACACAATACATGCATAATTTTTATATATAAACTCAAGTACGTGATACTTATAAAAATAAAGTATAATGTATCACAGTTATCTAACTAGTTTAACAGCTGAAAATATCTGGCAACGATTTTTTTTAGAAATTAGTGATCTGGCAACCTTCGTGTCACGCGACACGAAGGTTGCCAGATCACTAATTTCTAAAAAATTCGTTGCCAGATATTTTTTTCTGAATTCTGTAATCAACCGTGGTGTTCGGATATTTTTTTGAGCGACTGTAGGTGGTCATATTATTTTGATACTAGATCGTGTGGGCTCACTCACGGAAATATTGAGCATGTGCAGTTACCGTTCACAGCAAACTGGAGCGTGTGCAGTAACTGCACACGCTCCAGTTTGCTGTGAACGGTAACTGGAGCGTGTACAGTTGCTGTACACGCTCCAGATATTTTTCCTGAATTCTGTAATCACGTGACACGAAGGTTGCCAGATCACTCATTTCTAAAAAAATCGGTGCCAGATATTTTTTCTGAATTCTGTAATCAACCGTAGTGTTCAGATACTTTTTTGATCGACTGTACAACATTTCTACACAACGCATCCGTCATCTTGTAAGTTCCATGCCATGAAGAATTCAGTCTGTTCTGAAAGCCAAAGCAGGGCAACGCTACTAAGTCGGTGTAGTTAATAAACTGGCATCTCGGTGTATTTTTAGCATCGGCCATATAACATGTGGCTAAAATAAAATTGTACAAAGACACCTGCTTTGGATATCAAAGTAATTAACTAGTTCGAGATAAAGTTCGTAGACCGTTCGAATACTGCTTTGTAGTAAAGCAACCCAACTACAAATCTAAAACTTGGTCGTCGGAATAATATTTCCGATGCAGTAATACAAAAGAGTACGGGGGCGGGAGCGGGGGTCGCTCAGTCGGTAGCGCGCTAGGCTCGTAATCTGTAGTTCCCAGGTTCGAGTCCCAGCTGGGTCATCGTTGAGATTTATCTCCGCAAAATTCTCCTACCTGCACACGGTCAGTAGGGAACACCGATGGGCTTGGAAAGACCGCCGTCCGTCGTATGGGACATTAAGCCGTGGTCTCGTGTACGGGAGAGCCATACCCTGTGCACGTTAAAGAACACGCTGGATGACTTTAACGGGAAACTACAATCTGTCTCCCAACAGCTGTTCAAGTGGGTCCCCTCCCCCAACCTTCTCTGAGCTTTCGGGGTCCATGTGACCTGGCCATTTAGCCCATGGTGTGCAAAAAAGGTGCCGCTCAGAGGTAAAACAACCCAACACAACCCAAAAGAGTACGTTTTGCATCTTGTACGTTTATTGCTTTGTTACGTCTAAAGTTTAAAAATTATTTGTTAAATTACGGAAGTCTTGTAAAGGAGATCGTTTTTTGAGAGCCCAAAAATTTCCTTGTATATGTGAAATAAATATATTTAAGCAAATTACTACTGTAACAATCGATTCTTTCCCAAACAATTGCGTCCCCTTGTCGTACGTTTGTTGGCATTGTCCATTTAGTTTTAAAATATACGATTTTTTTCTTACTATTAATTCTTTATACAGTTCTCTTCAAGGTACAGTCGCTCAAAAAATATCCGAACACTATGGTTGATTACAGAATTTAGAAAAAATACCTGGTAACGATTTTTTTTAGAAATCAGTGATCTGGCAATCTTCGTGTCACGTGACATGATCACTAAGTGCCAGATCACTAATGTCTAAAACAAATCGTTGCCAGATATTTTTTTCTAATATCTCGTAATCTGCAGTTTCCACGTTTGAATCTTGTCTGGGTCAGTATTGCAAGTTATCTCCGCAAAACTCCCCCCCCCCCTGCCCTCGGTCAGCATGGAACGTTAAGCCGTGGTCTCATCTGCAAGAGAGCCAAACCCTGTGCATGCCAAAGAACACACTGGATGTCTTTAACGGGTTGTTGTGTTGTTTCACCTCTGAGCGGCACTTTTTTCCACACCATGGGTTAAATGGCCAGGTCATATGAACCCCGAAGGCTCAGAGAAGGTTGGGGGAGGGGACCCACTGGAACAGCTGTTGAGAGACAGATGGTAGCCTCCCGTCAAGGCCATCCAGCGTGTTCTTTAACGTGCACAGGGTATGGCTCTCCCGCACACGGGACACGGCTTAACGTCCCATCCGACGGACGGCGGCCTTTCCAAGCCCATCGGTGTTCCCTACTGACCGTGGGCAGGGCGGGGAATTTTGCGGAGATAAATCTCAACGCTGACCCAGTTGGGACTCGAACCTGTCAACTACAGATTACGAGCCTGGCGCGCTACCGACTGAGCCACCCCCGCCCCTGAGACAACTGTGTGCAAAAAAGTGCCGCTCAGAGGTAAAACAACCCAACTACCGAGGACATTTATTTCTCGGGTCCATAATAATAACAAACTCTTGTTTTCACACATTAAGGAACAAACCTATGTTATGTCAATGAGAAGTGAACGTCGAAGCGAATAACTTCCAAAATATGATTTTTTTTTCCTTTTGAAAAATGTGACAGCAATTGTGGTGGAAATGGGTTTAGACGGGAGAGGACGTCGTCCCATTAGTTCCGAAAAACTAATAAAAAAAATACCCCCTCAAGCAGCTGCTTGCCACAGAGGTCTGAGAGGAGCCTGCCAGTTTATGTGCCATAGTAGAAGGTCTGAGAGGATGGCAGGACCTCAGCAAAAAAACGACACACACATCCATGCCTTATCCGGGGCTCGAACCCAGGTCCCGTAGATCAGTAGCCAAGTGTGCTAACCACTCGGCCACGGGACAGCTGTTGAAAAACTAAAGAATAAAAAATTTCTTTTAATTTAAAAACACCTTAAACTTAAAGCATATCGATGGTGCAATCAGTCAGTTCTCTTCGAAGGAAGATAGGGCGCCAAGATTACCGACGTCTTATCTTCCTTTGAAGTGTGGGGCGGGTGTGGCTCAGTCGGTTGCGCGCCAGGCTCGTAATCTATAGTTCGCAGGTTCGAGTCCCAGCTGGGTCAGCGTTGAGATTTATCTCCTCAAAATTCCCCGCCCTGCCCACGGTCAGTAGGAGACACCGATGGGCTTGGAAAGGTCGCCGTCCGTCGGATGGGACGTTAAGCAGTGGCCCCGTGTGCGGGAGAGCCATACCCTGTGCACGTTAAAGAACACGATGGATGGCCTTGATGGGAGGCTACCATCTGTCTCCCAACAGCTGTTCCAGTGGGTCCCCTACCCCAACCTTCTCTGAGCCTTCGGGGTCCATGTGACCTGGCCATTTAGGCCATGGTGTGCAAAAAAGTGCCGCTCAGAGGTAAAACAACCCAAATCCTGTGAAGTGAATACGAACTCAGTGACTGATTGCACCATCGATATGTTTTAAGTTACTTTTTATGGGCTTTTTTTAGTTTTTTATTTATATTTTTTGTTTGTCACTAAAAACACCTACCTTCAGAACCTTTCCTTTGAAATATGACTCATAAACATCGAACACATTGTTCCTCCTCCTCACTTTTATTTTTTTCGATTTTTGTTTAATGTAGCCATGACACTGGAGACGTCACAAGCTATAATTTGAGAACATAACTAATTAAGGTCGACCGAGCGATGTACAGTCGCTCAAAAAAGTATCCGAACACTACGGTTGATTACAGAATTCAGAAAAAACATCTGGAAACGATTTTTTTAGAAATTAGTGATCTGACAACGTTCGTGTCACGTGATTACAGAATTCAGGAAAAATATCTGGAGCGTGTACAGCAACTGTACACGCTCAATATTTCCGTGAGTGAGCCCACACGATCTAGTATCAAAATAACATGACCACCTACAGTCGCTCAAAAAAGTATCCGAACACTATGGTTGATTACAGAATTGAGAAAAAATATCTGGCAACGTTTTTTTTTAGAAATTAGTGATCTGGTAACCTTCGTGTCACGTGACACGAAGGTTGCCAGATCACGGACCTTGTCCGTGATCTGGTTATCACACGGGACCGAGGCTTAACGTCCCATCCGACGGACGGCGGCCTTTCCAAGCCCATCGGTGTCCCCTACTGACCGTGGGCAGAGCGGGGAGTTTTGCGGAGATAAGTCTCAACGCTGACCCAGCTGGGACTCGAACCTGGGAAATGCAGATTACTCCCCAAATTAACTGGAAAAAAGCATTACATAAGCTTCTAAAATTACGTCTGTTTTAGTAAAAAACTGCAACTTTTGATGTTAATCCTTTTGATTATTAACACTGCGATTAAACATTTCAGCTTCCAAGTCTTTATATAATACAGAAATATTTTTGGAAAAGGAGATTTGGGGGCAGTTGCAATAAATAGTTGAAAAATGGAAGTGTCCCAATTCTTAGAATTATTTGTTCATCCCGGAATTTGTTTTCAGATTTTTCTTAAAGGATTAAATTGTACAGCAAAAGCAGATCGTTTATTAGTAGAATAGAAGTGGCAGCACTTAAAATTTCGGTCGGTAATGCAGATGACTGAAAAAAATGAGGCTGGAATTTTAGAACGAAAGTCGTGAATTGCAAAGTGTCAGACTAGGGTAACCAAACGTTCCCGTTTTCCGGGTACAGTCGCTCAAATAAATATCCGAACACTATGGTTGATTACAGAACTGATAAAAAAATATCTGGCAACGATTTTTTTAGAGATTAGTAACTGAATTAGTCTGTCATAGACTAATTCCGTCACTAACATCATTAACATAGATAGGAATTAGTCTGGCAACCTTTGTGTCACGTGACACGAAGGTTGCCAGATCACTAATTTCTAAAAGAACATTGCCATATATTTTTTTCTGAATTCTGTAATCAACCATAGTGTTCGGATACTTTTTTTGAGCGACTGTACATCTGGATCAACCTTTCAAACTGAATTTTCGAAAGTCCACGGAACCTTTTTTGTTTTCAAATCTGGTCACCGAAAGTATCTTACTTTTTTTAAACATCATTATAAAAAATTTCGATTATAAATGACGTTGTTTACATCCACTTTCATATATCCATTTCCCATGTGAATGTAGTACTAATATGGCCGGTTGTTTTTAGAAAATATATTGACTTTTATTCTTACGAGGAATTTTCATAATATTGCAAAAGATACTGCTACCGACATCTCTAAAGAAAAGTACGACTTCGTGCACGAGACAAATGAAAATATACACGAGAGCTTCTCATAAGTCCACTTCGAGTCCTCGCGCATCAAGTATGAGATAGTCTACTAAAAATATTTTTGTACCGGTTAGGAAGATCTTTAACAGTTTTAGCACCAAAAATACCCTGTCTGTAAAAGCAGACGACTCTTTGATAACTAATAAACGCGCTTGGCTACTGATCTACGGGACCTGGGTTCGAGCCTCTGGTAAGGCATGGATATGTGTCGTTTTTCTGCTGAGGTCCTGCCATCCTTTCAGACCTTCTACTATGGCATATAAACTGGTAGGCTCCTGTTAGACCTCTGTGGCAAGCAGCTGCTTGAGGGAGTATTTATTTCTTTTTTTAAACGCTCACGATAACTAATAAAAGATTTATCGCGAGCACTTTTAACTACTCCTGGAGCACCGTGGTGCTCGCGAACAAGGGTTGCCTATACCTGCTATAACTAAATAAACATATAAACAGAAAGGAAAATACATTTTGTTCTTCTTTTTTGATAAATTTCCGAAAATGTGTAACTTACAATTCAAAACAGAATTTCAGAGAGAGAATTTAAAAATATTCCCGCCCTTTTTCCTCAGTGTTCCAAACACTTATATTTTTCTCGTTTTCTTTCGAATTGCATATTTAATATTGGCAACAGTCGTCTGCTTACCGGGTATTCTCTTGATCTCTACTGAACTTCGGTGGGATCTGGCAATATACGTTTTCAAAATCCTCCGCAGTTACGTCATTCAAAACGAGGTTGATATAAACACGTGCAGCAGCGTCTGGCAACAACGAAAGACTACCCACTACGATGATTCAGCGCCTCCTTGTGCCTTTTAAGGAAAACTTACGTTTCTCCGTTTACGTTCCAAAAGCAATAAACATTTATTCCACCTGCGTGCACCTGATGAAGGCGGTCCTTCGGTCGAAACCTGCCTTATCAGCTGTTGGCAAAGATCCAAGAAATAATGCATCCAGCCATCACTCGACTGTCGTGACTCAAGTCAGTGTCACGAGCGAAGCGACATCGTAATTCAGATGACAACAAAATAAGAATCAGCATAAATATTACGTGGATCACAGAAAGGTTTCCAAATCGTTTAAATCCCCCCAAAAAAACCCTTTCTAAAACTTTATTACCGCGTAGGCGGAATCGTGGAGGTCACTTCACGACTCCGCCTACGCGGTAATAAAGTTAAATCCCTACGCGGAGTTAAATCCCTACGCAGGGAATTAACTTCGCCAATCCATCTTATTCGGATTTGGCATTTGGTTTCATCACGTTGGCATGTTAAGCCGCGGATGAATACAATTGGTGTTGGCCTCGCATGCAAGAAGTAGTGCGGTGATGAAAGTGTCTTTGTGTGTAAAGAGAACGCGAGATTTATTATTCCTTTAAGGAAAAGATTATGTTTTATGCAATTACGGCGTTTGTGTTTCTTTTCTACAAAAAGAACGCAGATAAAAACTTTAAGTTTCTTAAGGTTTCGTTTGGAGAACCACCTAACAGATTTATGAGTCCGCTTTCATTTCATTCTCAACTTGAAATCGTACAAACGAAAAGTATTTTAGCGGTGTGATAATACATAAAATAGGGAACACTTCGAAGGGAATAGGGAGGATTAGTGGTTGCATTTTGTCTTCGTGTTACACGTCTAGGAGGATTTAAAGTTCGTGTTACACGTCTAGGAGGATGTAAAGTTCGTGTTACGTAACGCTAAAAAACTCAGAGACACACAACAAGGTTTGTATCCACCCCATTGTGTTACATAGCCGGTAGTGCTCTAGGGTCGTGTTGTGAAGCTCCCTGGTTCGAGTCCCACCTGTGTCAACGTTGAGATTTATCTCAATAAAACCTTTATAACCCCTAGTTAGACCAAGTTGATCAGTAGTGACAACGTGGACTCGGAAAAGCCGCCGTCTGTTGAATGGAACATTGAGCCGTGACCCTATATGAAGGTTGGGTTGGGTTGTTTTACCTCTGAGCGGCACTTTTTTGCACACCATGGGCTAAATGGCCAGGTCACATGGACCCCGAAGGCTCAGAGAAGGTTGGGGGAGGGGACCCACTGGAACAGCTGTTGGGAGACAGATGGTAGCCTCCCGTCAAGGCCATCCAGCGTGTTCTTTAACGTGCACAGGGTATGTCTCTCCCACACACGGGGCCACGGCTTAACGTCCCATCCGACGGACGGCGGCCTTTCCAAGCCCATCAGTGTCCCCTACTGACCGTGGGCAGGGCGGGGAAATTTTGCGGAGATAAATCTCAACGCTGACCCAGCTGGGACTCGAACCTGGGAACTACAGATTACGAGCCTGGCGCGCTACCAACTGAGCCACCCCCGCCCCAGGTCTGACAGGAGCCTGTCAGTTTATATGCCACAGTAGAAGATCTGAGAGGATGGCAGGACCTCAGCAGAAAACAACACGAACATCCATGTCTTACCCGGGGCTCGAACCCAAGTCCCGTAGATCAGTAGCCAAGCGCGCTAACACACTCGGCCACGGGACCACTCTGACATGTACGATCCGAAATATCTTAAGGCACCAATTTTTACCTTTGTAACATACGTAGGTAGAAATCTGACCTCTGACCTCAGGATCATCACATTTGACCGTTTGACCTCGAGGTCATATATTTTGTCTCTGCTCTTCAGGCCTTTACAAGTTACTGTCATTCCATTCCTGTCACATCTCTCGTTACCTATTAAGGAGCAATATTCTCTCAAGGTATGAATTACTTATGAGAATCGGAAAAATCTTATCCATAAGATTCGTTAGATTTTTAAAATCCATCATACACTTGAGAAATCGCACTTAGACAGAAAACTAATGTAGATCGTACAATCATATTCGATGTACCGGGTAATAATTTTACCCCTAACCATCTCCATCATAAAGATATGCCTATTTGGCAAGAGTAAGAACAAAATATATAAGTAAATCACCCCTAGGTGGGCCCCTAAGGGCAAACATAAGAAAAGCTAAAAATAGCAGTAAAATTGTATAAGAAACCTAAAACGGGTAGGTCTCCTCAGAGAACGTTACCTTTTTAGGCCTCTTGTACTTGTTCAAAACAGTATGATCGTAAAGAATCGGGGAAGAAATAATCTCATTGGGATTATTGCTTACAGCCTCAAAAAATCTTTTGAGGTGCGTTTTATACGTGTATATATATATGGTCGATGCCCAGGTCTTTATGGAGTTGTCTGTTAGTGACAAACCAGGGAGACCATTGACCGCAGTTCTCAAAATCTTGTTTTGTAAGACCTGAATCTTACGAATATTGGTCGGTGTAGTATTCGCCCATATGGGTGAAGCATAGAGAATCACCGGTCTGATGATCATACAGTGAGTCACTCACAATTGCATATTTATGTTAAATATTATACGATGAAACATCTACCGGTAGAAAGATTATTTAAAGCCTTACATATTACATTAATTACTTTAATGCTTAGCAATTTTTGACATCCCTTACTCTTCTAGATAAGTTTCTTTCCAGGAAGAAACTCATATTTTACAAATGCATAAATCTGTGGTGCTTCAACAAGTCCTTATTCTTCGTAACTCTATTGAAAAGTGTTAAACATCAAAGACTAACTAGTTGGCACAGATGGATGATGCAATACGATTGCTTGTAGCGCACCCTTTAGCAGCCGACGGTCGTTCGGGGTCAAAGGTCAAATTTAGATCTCTTGGTGTTAGAGAGCTAAAAATTGTTTCCTGGGTCGTAGATTTCGGAAAACATGCGGATTTTGGATGCGGTGGATCTGCGAGGTTTTAGATGGAAAAGATTGTATTTTAATCAATATAACAATGTCACATTAATATGTTTGATGCTAAATTGTTATTTTATGCTTAGCTGGTCAAGCAGTATTAAATTATTATTATGATTTATATACTATGGTCTATCTCGAAAGATTTTCTGTCTTAAAAGAAGATTGCAGAGTCCAAAAGTTTTATGGGGGCGGGGGTGGCTCAGTCGGTAGCGCGCCAGGCTCGTAATCTGTACTTCCTAGGTTCGAGTCCCAGCTGGGTCAGCGTTGAGATTTATCTCCGCAAAATTCCCCACCCTGCCCACGGTCAGTAGGGGACACCGATGGGCTTGGAAAGGCCGCCGTCCGTCGGATGGGACGTTAAGTCGTGGGCCCGTGTGTGGATGAGCCATAACCTGTGCACGTTAAAGTTGGGTTGTTTTACCTCTGAGCGGCACTTTTTTGCACACCATGGGCTAAATGGCCAGGTCACATGGACCCCGAAGGCTCAGAGAAGGTTGGGGGAGGGGACCCACTGGAACAGCTGTTGGGAGACAGATGGTAGCCTCCCGTCAAGGCCATCCAGCGTGTTCTTTAACGTGCACAGGGTATGGCTCTCCCGCACACAGAGCCACGGATTAACGTCCCATCCGACGGACGGCGGCCTCTCCAAGCCCATCGGTGTCCCCTACTGACCGTGGGGAGGGCGGGAATTTTGCGGAGATAAATCTCAACGCTGACCCAGCTGGGACTCGAACCTGGGAACTACAGATTACGGCGCTAAAGTACAGCCTGGCGCGCTACCGACTGAGCCACCCCCGCCCCATGCACGTTAAAGAACATGTTGAATGGCCTTGAGGGGATGCTACATTCTGTCTCCCAACAGCTGTTCCAGTGGGTCCCCTCCCCCAACCTTCTCTGAGCCTTCGAGGTCCATGTGACCTGGCCATTTAGCCCTGGGTGTGCAAAAAAGTGCCGCCCAGAGGTAAAACAACCCAACCCAACTCGTACATTTCTGGTGCGTAAATCAGATACTTATACTAGAAGAAGGAACACTGTCCTCTGGTGCATATGGTAAACTCGTTCTCAAAGAGAATGAAGTTTTTCGTTTACCCATTTTTTTCAGTCCTTAAAGCTTTTCATTCGAACTAATGGATAATGCGGAAATTGCCAATAGTTGTATTTTTCATTCGTAATTATGCAAAAAAAATTTTTTTTTAATTCTTTTATTTTCGTTACGTATTTGATATTTCGGTGGTTCAAGAGATATTCAACTGAGGGCAACAATCTGCCCCCTTTTCTCAGAGATTGGGTTGGGTTGTTTTACCTCTGAGCGGCACTTTTTTTGCACACCATGGGCTAAATGGCCAGGTCACAAGGACCCCGAAGGCTCAGAGAAGGTTGGAGGAGGGAAGCCACGGGAACAGTTGTTGGGAGACAGATGGTAGCCTCCCGTCAAGGCCATCCAGCGAGTTCTTTAACGTGCACAGGGTATGGCTCTCCCGCACACGGAGCTACGGCTTAACGCCCCATCCGACGGACGAAGGCCTTTCCAAGCCCATCAGTGTCCCCTACTAACCGTGGGCAAGGCGGGGAGTTTTGCGGAGATAAATCTCAACGTTGGCCCAGCTGGGACTCGAACCTGGGAACTGCAGATTACGAGCCTGGCGCGCTACCGACTGAGCCACCCCTGCCTCTCTGGCATGCTGAAACAGAATCAGGATTCATCTGTGAACAACACTCTCCTCCATTCAGTAGTCCCATTTTGCTTCGCTCAACACCAGTAGGGACAGCATCACCAGTAATGTCGCTACAACGGAAGATGCAGAACTGAATCTCTCGCCTTCATTCCTGCGTCAGGCAAATGTTTTCTAATGATTTGCATAGAAACACGGTACCGATAGCGGTCCGTCGATGGGAAGTTAAGCAGCGGCTCCCCCTTGTGAGGGTTGGGTTGGGTTGTTTTACCTCTGAGCGGCACTTTTTTGCACACCATAGGCTAAATGGTCAGGTCACATGGACCCCGAAGGCTCAGAGAAGGTTGGGGGAAGGGACCCACTGGAACAGCTGTTGGGAGACAGATGGTAGCCTCCCGTCAAGGTCATCCAGCGAGTTCTTTAACGTGCACAGGGTATGGCTCTCCCGCACACGAAAACGTTACTATGCACGTTAAAGAACACGCTGGATGGCCTTGACGGGAGGCTACCATCTGTCTCCCAACAGCTGTTCCAGTGGGTCCCCTCCCCTAACCTTCTCTGAGCCTTCGGGGTCCATGTGACCTGGCCATTTAGCCTATGGTGTGCAAAAAAGTGCCGCTCAGAGGTAAAACAACCCAACCCTATTAATCTCAGTATCGGCATTTTCACTTTCGGAAGTTGTTTGCTGAAGAACGAAACTCTTAGTCATTAGCTTATGACGGAAATGTTTTCTCTCTCTTTAGGTTCGCATATCTATGTCAAACAACTTTTAACAAGATAAAATTCAGAAAGACGAAACGTAGGAACCGCACCTTACTGATATGCATTTTAGCCAGATGCTTAGGTTTGCCATTTCGAAACAACTGATTAAAATAAATTGTGCAGTAATGCTGGGTTGTTTTGCATTTACACACAATGGGCTAAATGGTCAGATCACAAGGACCCCAATGGCTCAGAGAAGGTTGAATATCAAATACCGATTAACAGTTCACTCATAAAAAGGCATAATACTTATTCAATTTTGATACCCTAATTTAAAATTTATGACATCGGCCGATTTTTTCCTCAGTGACAAGGAATTAATATTGTTACGACAGATGCAAGTGCTACAATGAACTTGTGATTTGATGTGTCATTTTGATGCTCGTATGAGTGGTTAGCGCGCTTGGCTGTTGATCTAAGGGATCTGGGTTCGAGCCCCGGATTAAGGCATGGATGTTCGTCTTGTTTTTCTGCTGAGGTCCTGCCATCCTCTCAGATTGATTGATTGATTCAACTTCACAAATATTGGGTGGTCCTTTTTCAGGCTTACCCATTTATAATTAAGTGAAGAAATAACTTTAATATTTTTAAAAAAAAATTTTTTTTAGGTTATATTTTAAGTATTTTCTTTATTTTTTTTATTATGATCTCCCTTTTTTTTAATATTTATATATTATTTTTGAGTTTTTTTTTGTATTTTTTTATAATTTATTCCATATATCTCTTTTTTTGGAATTTTTTGTTATATGTATACTTTTTTTTTAATTTTTTTGTTATTTATATATTTTTTTGGGAGAATTTTTTGATATATGTATTTTTTTTATAATTTATTCCATATATCTGCTTTTTTGAGGAAATCTAATAAAAATCGAAAAATTTTTAATGCCATCCTCTCAGATCTTCTACTGTGGCATATAAACAGACAGGCTACTGTCAGACCGGGCGGGGGTGGCTCAGTCGGTAGCGCGCCAGGCTCGTAATCTGTAGTTCCCAGGTTCGAGTCCCAGCTGGGTCAGCGTTGAGATTTATCTCCGCAAAATTCCCCGCCCTGCCCACGGTCAGTAGGGGACACCGATGGGCTTGGAAAGGCCGCCGTCCGTCGGATGGGACGTTAAGCCGTGGCTCCGTGTGCGGGAGAGACATACCCTGTGCACGTTAAAGAACACGCTGGATGGCCTTGACGGGAGGCTACCATCTGTCTCCCAACAGCTGTTCCAGTGGGTCCCCTTCCCCAACCTTCTCTGAGCCTTCGGGGTCCATGTGACCTGGCCATTTAGCCCATGGTGTGCAAAAAAGTGCCGCTCAGAGGTAAAACAACCCAACTCTAGGAGTTGTATAGTGACAAAACCGCATCTAATCACCCGTGACAAAACCACATCTCATCACCCGTGACAATGTCTGTTAACCGTTTGGGTCTGCTAGGTTCGAACATTGCCAGCATCTCCTTTCACGAGTCGATTCTAACCCTTTTTTGCTGTTCTTTCAGCTTGTGGGGTACAGTCGCTCAAAAGAAGTATCCGAACACTATGGTTGATTACAGAATTCAGAAAAAATATCTGGAGCGTGTACAGCAACTGTACACGCTCCAGTTACCGTTCACAGCAAACTGGAGCGTGTGCAGTTACTGCACACGCTCCAGTTTGCTGTGAACGGTAACTGCACACGCTTAATATTTCCGTGAGTGAGCCCACACGATCTAGTATCAAAATAATATGACCACCTACAGTCGCTCAAAAAAGTATCCGAACACTGGTTGATTACAGAATTCAGAAAAAATATCTGGCAACGATTTTTTTTAGAGATTAGTGATCTGGCAACCTTCGTGTCACGTGACAGGAAGGTTGCCAGATCACTAATTTCTAGAAAAATCGTTGCCAGATATTTTTTCTGAATTTTGTAATCAACCATGGTGTTCGGATATTTTTTTGAGCGACTGTACCAATCCTTTCTCCATGTAGAAGTCTGACTTATTTATATCTTATGTTTTGACTACAGTCGCTCAAAAAAGTATCCGAACACCATGGTTGACTACAGAATTTAGAAAAGAATATCTGGTAACGATTTTTTTTAGAAATTAATGATCTGGCAACCTTCGTGTACGTACAGTCGCTCAAAAAATATCCGAACACTATGGTCGATTACAGAATTCAGAAAAAATACCTGGCAACGATTTTTCTAGAAATTAGTGATCTGGCAACCTTCGTGTCACGTGACACGAAAGTTGCCCTCGTGGGTTAGGTTGTTGATTCACCTCTGAGAGGCACTTTTTGCACACAGTGCGCTAAATGGCCAGGTCACAAGGACTCCGAAGGCTTATAGAAGGTTGGGGAGGGGACCCACTGGCACAGCTATTGGGAAACAGATGATAGTCTCCCATCAAGGCCATCATAATTCTTTAACATTTTCTTGCAAGAGGGTCTAGCTCTCTCGCACACGGGGCCATGGTTTAATATCGCATCCGTCGGACCTTTTCAATGCCATCGGTGTCCCCTACTGATCGTAGGCTGCTAAATAAAACTCAAACTGCGCATAAGAAAAATTCTAGAAAATAATAGTTTTGTTTTAAAATTCATTCAAAATATTAAATTAAAATAGTTTTAATTTACTACCGCTGGAATTTTAATAATTGTTCAGATAAAATATATATTCGTTTAATAAGTAATAATCATCATAACTATAAATTGCAATTCAAGAAAGTTCCTTTAATGGTTGAGGTTAAATTGTGGAAAAATTGAAGAATTAGATCGAGGCTTTGTTTAGTGATAAGTATCATGCATATTCATTTGGTAAAAAATATAAATTATTGATTTAATTGTTGTTTATATATTTAAGTTTCTTTTTATATTTAAAGAGCTGCCCTTGAAAATTGAGATCAATTATTAGTAAAAGAAATTAAACCTAATTTATTACTTAATTACTTATTTATATATAGCCAGGTCCATATCTAGAAAGAAAAAGGGATGGGGGGGGGAGACAAACTCCTAACCAATCGGTCACGGTTTGACTCCACCAATAACTACGCTAAAAATTTTAAGAAAATTAAATTAATTCGTTTTTACAATGGATGCTGAAGAGAAGTAATTTATTCCAAGCAATTATTGCAAGTGAAGCAATCTAGCCGGAAAAAAAGAAGAGTGGGTGGATGGGTAAGAAGAGACTGGATTTTCAGTCCAGTATAACATTTTCGCCTTCGTTTCAGAGGTCTTTAAATGATCACTTGAAAAACTGCAGAAATGTGCACAAATTTAAAAAAACCGTACTCTGGGCACGTTAATGAATACGCTTCATGGTCTTCACGGGAGTGGGGGGGGGGGGGGGTTACCATCTGTCTTCCAACAGCTGTTCGAGTGGGTTCCCTCCTCCAACCTTCTCTGAGCCTTCGGAATCCTTTTGACCTAGTCATTTAGCCCATTGTGTGCAAAAAAGTGCCGCTCAGAAATAACTGCCGGAAATAACCCAACCCGGTGGCTGAATGGTAGCATGCTTGGCTACTAATCAGAGGGACCTGGCTCCGAACTGAGGGAAAGGCATGGATGTTTGTATTCTGTTTCTGCTCAGGTATCTCCTCATCACAGACCTTCTCTATAAATAAATAAATACCCCCTCAAGCAGCTGCTTGCCACAGAGGTCTGACAGGAGCCTGTCAGACCTTCTCTATGATGTATTAAACTGACGAACTCGTGTGAGACCTCTGTGGCAAGAGGTTTTTCTTTCTAACTTTAAAAATATGTCGTACAGAACAGGGACGTACCCAAACGTAGATGCAAAAAAATACAACTATAAAATTCAATTTCATATAGCATATCATTTTAATCGTTCCTGTCCGGTGGAATATTTTACTAATTGAAAACTCCACTCAAGTATTATTCTTCGGACCCTCCCCGATATGAATTTCTTGGTAAGTGCCTGGTAAATTATTCAGTTGCGTTTAAAATGGTTCAGATTATATTATTTCCTTGTTGTTTCCAGTCCAATCAAGACTTAGTGGAGAGCCAATAAGTAAAAACTCTCGTTCTTAAAAGGCAACAGCAAAAATTCTCTATTTAAAAAAGAAAACATACATTTCTATGAGTAACGAACTGGAAAAAATTATATTTTTAAGGAATTAAAAAAAAAAATCCTGATTATCAAAATAGAACTAAACATTTCCAATGAGTTCCATGAATTGGGAAAATCGTTGAGTTATGCACCAAAAAATGTTTGGTCAAAAACCTGGAAGAAATGAGCCAGTCTCAGTACATTAATTATCTGTTATTTTTAGCCGTAAATTTTATTTGCAATTGAAAAAATGCAATTCTTCAGTTTTTTTTAATTTTTTCTATTCCAATGAGCAGCTGGTTGGCCGAAACTGCCTCATATCTTTAAAAAGACTGAATGCATAAGCGGACAGATTCAAACTCTCTTCTTTATACAAAAGATAAAACTTCGAAGTTAATTCCACTATGACGTAACTTTTCACTTTATGTAAAACCTTTCACTTGATTCACATTACATAAAATACTTTATAAGTCGAGTGAATAGCATCAGTAATATTCTTAAAAACGTTATAATTAAATACTAAAATAGAATACAGTTGAAGCACAGCAAAGTTTTGGAAAATAATAGTTTTCATTTAAAATTGTGATTGAAATGTTTCAATTCAAACCATTAATTTATAAGAAGCTTAATTTACTACCGCTGGTGTTTCAATTATTAATATTCATAAATTATATGCTTCGTTTGTTGTTGTAGATTACTTCTAATAGCTAAATTCAAAAACACACCTTTCATGGTCAGATTCAATTAAAAAAGATTGTACAATTAGAGCTTCTGTGTTGCGACACACATCAATCATATTTGTTTGGTAAAAAATATAAATTGTTGAATAAATTGTTGTTTTTATTATTTGTTATTTATATATTTAAGTTTCTTTTTATATTTAAAGAGTTGTCCTCAAAAACTGGTGTAATTTATTGATAAGTAATAAATTAGATTTAATTTGTTTTAAGTAATTGGGTTGGGTTGTTTTACCTCTGAGCGGCACTTTTTTGCACACCGTGGGCTAAATGGCCAGGTCACAAGGACCCCGAAGGCTCAGAGAAGGTTGGGGGAGGGGACCCACTGGAACAGCTGTTGAGAGACAGATGGTAGCCTCCCGTCAAGGCCATCCAGCGTGTTCTTTAACGCGCACAGGGTATGGCTCTCCCGCACACGGGGCCACGGCTTAACGTCCCATCCGACGGACGGCGGCCTTTCCAAGCCTATCGGTGGCCCTACTGACCGTGGGCAGGGCGGGGAATTTTGCGGAGATAAATCTCAACGTTACCCAGCTGGGACTCGAACCTGGGAACTACAGATTACGAGCCTGGCGCGCTACCGACTGAGCCACCTCCGCCCCCTTAATTACATTTACGTATAGCCAGGCCTAGATCTAAAAAAAAAGAGGAGTGGGAAGATCACGTGACACAATCGAACCGGGGGAAAAAAGCAGACGGGGGGGGGATAAACTGGACTAACATTTGCCCCATAAAATTTTCCATTGCGCTTCAGAAGTCATTAGAAATATCTTTTAAAATGCGGGAAATATACGCAAGCTTAATAATTTTTATGCCTCCATTGCATTCACCAGCATTCCCAAAGAAAGCATGGTCGGTCGCTCAAAAAAGTATCCGAACACTATGGCTGATTACAGAATTCAGAAAAAATATCTGGCAACGATTTTTTTAGAAATTAGTGATCTTCGTGTCACGTGACACGAAGGTTGCCAGATCACTATTAGAATTATTATAAATTATATATTTATTATTATATATTTATTTTATTTTTTAGAAATTAGTGATCTGGCAACCTTCGTGTCACGTGACACGAAGGTTGCCAGATCACTAATTTCTAAAAAAAAATCGTTGCCAGATATTTTTTCTGAATTCTGTAATCAACCATAGTGTTCGGATACTTTTTTGAGCGACTGTCCCTTGTTCCTTTGGTTCTCTCCGTGAATAATACTAAGAAGAGATAATCATCTGGAAATAAATGAATTAAATATTGGTATGTGTATGTACAAATGAAGGCTTTTCTAAATAAATTACATTTATGTAACAAACGAATTGGAACATAGAACCGATCTGAAATTTAAGAAAGATTGAATTGCAATGTTGGAGTTGTGGATACGTAAAAAAAAAAGACGCAGTTAGTTTCAGTGTATACGCGATAAGTGTTTGAAAAGAAGAAATATTTTTATATGGTGAGTGCGTGGGAGGTTGATTAGTTTTATTAGTGTAAAATCTAGTGAGTTAACACAGAAAAATAGAATGATTTGTGCCTAAAGTGAGAGATAAAAACAAGGATATTTACGATAAAAAATTTAAGTGCTAAACGTTGGTCAATTGAGTAGACAGAACTAGTTTTAACTGTTCTGTAGGAATTTTTTGGTTGTTTTACTTCTGAGCGGCACTTTTTTGCACACCATGGGCTAAATGGCCAGGTCACATGGACCCCGAAGGCTCAGAGAAGGTTGGGGGAGGGGACCCACTGGAACACACCATGCTGGAACAGCTGTTGGGAGACAGATGGTAGCCTCCAGTCAAGGCCATCCAGCGTGTTCTTTAACGTGCACAGGGTATGGCTCTCCCTCACACGGGGCCACGGCTTAACCTCCCATCCGACGAACGGCGGCCTTTCCAAGCCCATCGGTGTCCCCTACTGACCGTGGGCAGGGAATTTTGCGGAGATAAATCTCAGCGCTGACCCAGCTGGAACTCGAACCTGGGAACTATAGATTACGAGCCTGGCGCGCTACCGACTGAGCCACCCCCGCCCCCTCGTTCTGTAGGAAAAGATTAAATACTCTCTTACATAAAGTAGTAGTTTGTTTATAAGTAATTTCATTCATGCTTTTGTAACAAATAGCATTGATTTGTAATTTGTATTGTAAAATATTCTTACTTATACACACGCTCAGTGCTCATCCATTTTAAATTTATTAAATTATTCTAATAGTATAAAACACGGAATCAGGGATTGTATCGAATAAGTGATAAAAATTTTATAAACTTCAATTTATATTTTTACGAAACCAATATGTTTGATACATGTTACTATATACAGATCGAATTTTACATTTTTAGCTATTGTACCTGTACCGTGAAGAGTACGTTCTGGAATGAGAATAACATTTTGGAGAAAGCATGGTTAAACGAAACATTTATTTTATATATTTAAATTGAATAAAATAATAGCGGTAGTAAATTAAGCCTCTTATAAATTAATCGTTTGAATTGAAATATTTGAATTTCAATGAAAACAATAAGATGATCCATATAAAATCATAGACTGACAAAAGAAAACCTTCAGTGAGCTGCTTGCCACAGAATTCTGC
Source organism: Ryuthela nishihirai (assembly GCA_038380435.1). Lineage (NCBI taxonomy): Eukaryota > Metazoa > Arthropoda > Arachnida > Araneae > Heptathelidae > Ryuthela > Ryuthela nishihirai. The sequence continues at coordinate 48,475,332 of JAWZYU010000023.1, read as the reverse complement.
CATGCTCCTGTCAGTTTAATGTGCCAAAGAGAAGATCTGTGAGGAAGATAAGACCTCAGCAGAAATATAGCACAAATATCCATTCCTTACCTGGGCTCTTTAATCAGTAGACAAGCGCCCTAACAAATCGGTTACGGAATGACTCATCACTTAACTACTCTGAAAAAATTAATCAAATCAAATTAATTAGGTTTTCAGAAAGGACGCTGAAGAGAAGCAGTTGGTTTCAGGGTGGATTGCAAGTGATGCAATCTAGACAGAAAAGAGGAAAAGTAAGGAGGGGGGGGGGTAGGAAAAGACTGGATTGTCACTCCAGTACAACATTTTCACCTTCTCTTTTCAGAGGTCTGTAAAAAAATCACTTGAGAAATGCGTGAAATATGAACAAAATAATATATACACTGAATTTCCCTAACATTCTGAAAGGAGGGGGAAATGCGGCATTGCCCCCCTCCCCCTTTGATCTGCCATGGACCCAGACGACAATTTTTCAACTACTTTTTACACAACGTACTGATGAATTAAACAAATACGGAACAATTCGAGACCTTACAGATTGAACCCAAAATATCTCGTGTTCCAATAGACACATTCCTTCTGCAATGCATATAAATGTTAGATATCTGAGGAAAAAAATTCAATTGGATGTTATAATGAATATGTTCGAATATGTTCATACGAAATGTTATTGATTTTTCTATAAGTAATTATCTTAACTGAAACTTGAATAAGCCTGAATAAACAAAATATGTGTATGTTACAAAATTAAAAAAAAAAAGATTAAGAAGAAAGGTTCTCAGATTGTTGTTCTTCGCCAATTTAACAAATATCTGGAGCTACTGGCACTTAGTACCACCGCATATTAGGTTGGGTTGTTTTACCTCTGAGCGGCACTTTTTTTGCACACCATGGGCTAAATGGTCAGGTCACATGGACCCCGAAGGCTCAGAGAAGGTTGTGGGAGGGGACCCACTGGAACAGCTGTTGGGAGACAGATGGTAGCCCCCCGTCAAGGCCATCCAGCGTGTTCTTTAACGTGCACAGGGTATGTCTCTCCTGTACACGGGGCCACGGCTTAACGTCCCATCCGACGGACGGCGGCCTTTCCAAGTCCATCGGTGTCCACTACTGACCGTGGGTAACCTCGTGTCACGTGACACGAAGGTTGCCAGATCACTAATTTCTAAAAAAATCGTTGCCAAATATTTTTTCTGAATTCTGTAATCAACCATAGTGTTCGGATACTTTTTTGAGCGACTGTACAACTCTCCCTCTGTTTCAGAACTGCTGATTGGATCGGATCAAGCGCCAGATTCTTAATCTGCAGTCGTCAGGTTCGGTTTAGAAAGAGTTCCGTCCGTCGAATGAGAGGTTAAACAGTGGTCCCTGAGCGGTAGAGCCATACCCTGTGCACGGTAAACAACACGCTCTATGGTCTTGACAGGAGGCTACCATCTGTCTCCGAATAGCTGTCCAGTGGGTCGTCTCCTACAACCTTCTATGAGACTTCAGGGTCCTTGTGACCTGGCTATTTAGCCCATTGGGCGCAAAAAAAGTGCCGGTCAGAGATAAAAACCCAACCCTGTATTTAGCATCTTGTATCATTTGGGTCACTCATAACGTTGACATAGTTGATAGCGCATCAGGCTCGTAATCTGATGTTCCTAGGTTCGAGTCCAAATTGCGCTTGGGGCGGGGGTTGACTCGTCGTATGGCACGAGAGCCATATGCTGTGCATTTAAGGACAATTCCCAATGGCCTGTCAATTCCATCCAGCGTGATCTTTAACGTACACAAGTTATGGCTCTCCTACACACAGGGTTCTACTTTAACCTTTCATTCGAAGGAATCAGCTTTTCCAAGCACATAAGTGTCTCCTTTCTGACTGAGGGCAGGATGGAGTTTAAAGGAGTTAAAGAACGCACTGGATGGTCTTCACGGCAACTCACCATCTGTCTCCTTTCTGACTGAGGGCAGGATGGAGTTTAGAGGAGTTAAAGAACGCACTGGATGGTCTGGACGGCAACTCGCCATCTGTCTCCTTTCTGACTGAGGGCAGGATGGTGTTTAGAGGAGTTAAAGAACGCACTGGATGGTCTGGACGGCAACTCACCATCTGTCTCCTTTCTGACTGAGGGCAGGATGGTGTTTAGAGGAGTTAAAGAACGCACTGGATGGTCTGGACGGCAACTCACCATCTGTCTCCTTTCTGACTGAGGGCAGGATGGAGTTTAGAGGAGTTAAAGAACGCACTGGATGGTCTGGACGGCAACTCACCATCTGTCTCCTTTCTGACTGAGGGCAGGATGGAGTTTAGAGGAGTTAAAGAACGCACTGGATGGTCTGGACGGCAACTCACCATCTGTCTCCTTTCTGACTGAGGGCAGGATGGAGTTTAGAGGAGTTAAAGAACGCACTGGATGGTCTGGACGGCAACTCACCATCTGTCTCCTTTCTGACTGAGGGCAGGATGGAGTTTAGAGGAGTTAAAGAACGCACTGGATGGTCTGGACGGCAACTCACCATCTGTCTCCTTTCTGACTGAGGGCAGGATGGAGTTTAGAGGAGTTAAAGAACGCACTGGATGGTCTGGACGGCAACTCACCATCTGTCTCCTTTCTGACTGAGGGCAGGATGGAGTTTAGAGGAGTTAAAGAACGCACTGGATGGTCTTCACGGCAACTCACCATCTGTCTCTTAACAACTGTCTGATAGATTTCTTCCGCAAACTTCCTTTGAGCCTTTGGGGTCCTGGTGACCTGGCCATTTCTCCCATTGTGTGCAAATAAATTGCTGCTGTAAAACAACTCCGTGTTCAGGAGAGAGCCATATTCTGTGCACCCCTAATTGGGGGGGGGGGAGAAGGTTATGTGACGCAATCAAGCTGGAAAAAAACAAAAGGAAGGGTTCAGGAAACAGGACTTGCTTTGTACCATAAAATTTTCCACTGCGTTTTAGAGGTCTTTACAAATATCTTGAAAAAATGCGTGAAATATACACAAGTTTAATAATTTTTAAGTTCCCATTACATTCACTAACACTCCCAAAGAGAACATGGCCCCTTCCGTTCACGCCCTGAATAACGGTAAGTACTGATAATCAATCTGGGAATAAGTGAGTTAAATATTAGCATGTTTATGAATAAATGAAGGCTTTGCTAAATAAATTGCTGCCGAAGACTTGGTACTTCAATAAAGATCTCTTTTACTGATGATAAAAATTCATAAATAATCTTTGCTGTACTTGTTCTCCTAAGTGTACAACACGGAATCAGGGATTGTATCGAATAAGTGATAAAAATATTACTTTTTTATAAACTTCAGTTTTTATTTTTTACCAAGCCAATATGTTTGATGTCATTTACTATACAGAGGTGTTATCCAATTCTACAATTTTTGCTGTTGTACCTGTACCGTGAAGGGTACGTTGGGTTGGGTTGTTTTACCTCTGAGCGGCACTTTTTTGCACACCATGGGCTAAATGGCCAGATCACATAGACCCCGAAGGCTCAGAGAAGGTTGGGGGAGGGGACCCACTGGAACAGCTGTTGGGAGACAGATGGTAGCCTCCCGTCAAGGCCATCCAGCATGTTCTTTAACGTGCACAGGGTATGGCTCTCCCGCACACGGGGCCACGGCACACGGGCCACGGCTAACGTCCCATCCGACGGACGGCGGCCTTTCCAAGCCCATCGGTGTCCCCTACTGACCGTGGGCAGGGCGGGGAATTTTGCGGAGATAAATCTCAACGCTGACCCAGCTGGGACTCGAACCTGGGAACTACAGATTACGAGCCTGGCGCGCTACCGACTGAGCCACCCCCGCCCCCCGTGAAGGGTACGTTCTCGAATGTACCACATATTTAAAAATGTTTAAAAATAAACGGAACTCTGAGTTATTAAATCAAATTGATTAAAACACCAGCGGTAGTAAATTAAGCCACTCAGACTCGGTGATTTAGTCTAGTGTGTGTGCTCGTAGGTAAAATAATCTCAACCCGCGACTCTCTCTCAGTATCTTCTTAGATTCTCTGAACAAATGTAATTTTTAATTGTATGTTAAAAATTACATTAGTGTTGTAAGAAATTACTTAATATGCAAGAAAAATATCAACGACCAATCGTTCAGGTTGGGTTGTTTTACCTCTGAGCGGTACTTTTTTGCACACCATGGGCTAAATGGCCAGGTCACATGGACCCCGAAGGCTCAGAGAAGGGTAGGGGAGGGGACCCACTGGAACAGCTGTTGGGAGACAGATGGTAGCCTCCCGTCAAGGCCATCCAGCGTGTTCTTTAACGTGCACAGGGTAGGTCTCTCCCGCACACGGGGCCACGGCTTAACGTCCCATCAGACGGACGACGGCCTTTCCAAGCCCATCGGTGTCCCCTACTGACCGTGGGCAGGGCGGGGAATTTTGCGGAGATAAAACTCAACGCTGACCCAGCTGGGACTCGAACCTGGGAACTGCAGATTACGAGCCTGGCGCGCTACCGACTGAGTCACCCCCGCCCCACCAATCGTTCAAGAAAACAATTTATGTCAAATCTTGAACAGACAGTAATTGGTAACAATATCCTTTTCCAACTCAAGTGTTGAATAATCTGCATTTTTTTTGTAAAAAAATATATTTTCATGCTTGAGATTAACTTAAATGACTCCGAAGAATTTCGTGTAGTCGTCTGTCTCCATACCCTCATGACACATAAGTCGTCTGTCAATTGCTTACTTTAGAGTCATACTGTGCAAAACCTTGGGAAGGCTTTTGACTTATTTCGTGAAGGTTAAGCTCGGGTCAGTGCCCTTTGCGGTAGCAGATGAACTTCCTCCGCCAGCCTTGGCCTCTTTTCAGACGAAGTCTTTCGAGCATCACCACCGGGACTCTCACAGCTGGAAACAAAACACAGGCAGCTGGCAACACTCTCATTGGCGTTGCAAGTGTCAAAACGAAATCAAGAGTTGAGGTGATCAGGTGAAATGAGGAGAAAATGCCACGTGCTGTTTCAGGTTGCAGAAAAAATTTGGTTGTTGCTTTTTAACCTTTGAATGATGAGGGCGTGAATGACTCAGTCGGTAGCGCGCCAGGCTCGTAATGTGTAGTAGTAATCTTCGCGTTCCACCTGCGCCAGCGTTGAAAGTTATTTCCGCAAAACTCTCCACCCTGCCCTCAATCCCAGGTTCGAGTCCGAACTGGGTCAGAGTTGAGATTTATCTCCGCAAAACTCTCCGCCCTGTCCACGGTCAGTAGGGAACACCGATGGGCTTGGTTAGACCACCGTCCGTCGGATGGGACGTTAAGCCGTGGTCCGTGTGCGGGAGAGCCATACCCTGTGCACGTTAAAGAATACGCTGGATGGCCTTGACGGGAAGCTACCATCTGTCTCCCAACAGCTGTTCCAGTGGGTCCCCTCACCCAAACTTCTCTGAGCCTTCGGGGTCCATGTGACTTGGCCATTTAGCCCACGGTGTGCAAAAAAGTGTCGCTCAGAGGTAAGGACAGAGATGGGCTTGGGAAAGACGTCCTTTGGGACGGGACATTATGCATGGCTTCCTGCGCGGGAAAGCCATATCCTGTACAAGTTAAAGAACAAGCTGGATGGCCTGCACAGGAGTCTACTATCTGTCTCTTAACAGTGTTCCAGTGGGGCCCCTCCCCAACCTTCTCCGAGCTCTCGGGGTCCTTGTGACCCGCAAAAAAGTGTCACTCAAAGGTAAAACAACCCAACCCTAAGCGTCTTTATGTTTAAGGATCATCTTCAAAATGGGTCCCTTTCATAAAGCGGGTGTTTCATCATCTTCAAAATGGGTCCCTTTCATAAAGCGGGTGTTTCATCATAACACAGGTCTTAAATAAATGGGAGTAACACAGACACTATAACCCCATTCGAAAATGCAAGCGGTGAGGGGCGCATGCAGGTTTATTTGGAGGGGGAATTTTTGTTGCTGAACGTAATTGTTTTCAGTGGCCTTGAAAAACAATTTAGCACAGCTTATACAACAGCATTGTAAAGACATTTAATTTGGCCGGGGAGGGGGGAGGAGGTTCTTTGCATTTTATATATTTAGGGTGGGTTGTTCTACATGTGAGCGACATAGCCAGCCTAAATGGCCAGGTCACAAGGACCCCGAAAGTTCAAAAAAGATTGGGGCGGGGGTGGCTCAGTCGGTAGCGCGCCAGGCTCGTAATCTGTAGTTCCCAGGTTCGAGTCCCAGCTGGGTCAGCGTTGAGATTTATCTCCGCAAAATTCCCAGCCCTGCCCACGGTCAGTAGGGGACACCGATGGGCTTGGAAAGGCCGCCGTCCGTCGGATGGGACGTTAAGCCGTGGCCCCGTGTGCGGGAGAGACATACCCTGTGCACGTTGAAGAACACGCTGGATGGCCTTGACGGGAGGCTACCATCTGTCTCCCAACAGCTGTTCCAGTGGGTCCCCTCCCCTAACCTTCTCTGAGCCTTCGGGGTCCATGTGACCTGGCCATTTAGCCCATGGTGTGGAAAAAGTGCCGCTCAGAGGTAAAACAACCCAACCCAACTCAAAAAAGATTGAGGAAAAAAAACCACTGGAACAGTTGTTGTGAAGCAGAGAGTAGCATCTCGTCAAAGCCATCCATCGTTTTCTTCTATATTTCTTCATCTACATTTAATATTGAAGGGTATAACAAGCTTGCTTTAGAGGCATAAAAAAAATAAACAACGTGGGATAATCATTTTTTATCCAAACAAATTTAATCTAGTATAACTGGATGAAACTATTGGAGAATCAGTAGAAGCAATAATTACTAAATTATTAATTGATAATATTCATATTGATGTGTCAAATACTAATAAATATAGTTGTGATATGTATTTAAATATTTTGATTGAATTTGGTTTAGAACAAATTGTTAAGGGTTTTATTAGAGAAGACGAAACATTAAATTTACGAGGAGGTTAATTGATCATGTTTTGGTTAAAACACGCATTTTTGATGTTAAAAGTGAAACATATAGAAATAAATTTGCAGACCATTATGGTACAGTCACTCAAAAAATATCCCAACACTATGGTTGATTATAAAATTCAGAAAAAAATATCTGGCAACAATTTTTTTAGAAATTAGTGATCTGGTAATCTTCGTGTACTGTACATGGGGGTTGTGTTGTTTTACCTCTGAGTGGCACTTTTTTGCACACCATGGGCTAAATGGCCAGGTCACATGGATCCCGAAGGCTCAGAGAAGGTTGGCGGAGGGGACCCACTGGAACAGCTGTTGGGAGACAGATGGTAGCCTCCCGTCAAGGCTATCCAGCGTGTTCTTTAACGTGCACAGGGTATCGCTCTCCCGCACACGGGGCCACGGCTTAACGCCCCATCCGACGGACGGCGGCCTTTACCAAGCTCATCGGTGTCCCCTACTAACCGTGAGCAGGGCGGGTAATTTTGCGGAGATAAATCTCAACGCTGACCCAGCTGGGACTCGAACCTGGGAAGTACAGATTACGAGCCTGGCCCGCTACCGACTGAGCCACCCCCGCCCCTGTACATGGAGGTAGGAAGATAGGGAGGCGCCCTATCGCTTGAAACCTGTAACAGAGCGTCGCCATATTGTCGCTACTTGTAATCTTGCTATCACTGTGTTAAAGAACGACAGATTGCATTGAAAAAATGGATTTGGGTAACGCGTTTGATTACAGTAATGAACTTGCAAAAAGATCAAAAGAATAACATTTCATAGGTGAGAAGTAATGTGAAAGTTTTGCTTTGTAAATTAAAAACCTTTTCGTCATTTCAAATAATTTATGACAGTAGTGTAGTTAGGCCTAGCGGAGGGAAGGGTTGCGAAATTTTCTCAGTGTTTTTATTGTAAACTGATGAAATAAAGTGTTCTTTATAAATTCATCGAAAGAGAAAAAAAATCAACAGGGGAAAATGTGATACTGATATCATTCGTCATTTCCTGTGTTTTTGAAGTACCTTACCGAAACGTTAGAGAATTTCCTGTTATGTCAATGAGAATCTAATTTCGAAGCTCTGTAATTTCTAAAATATTCATTTAATGGAAAAATTTGACTAAAGATAAATTAAAAAACGTAATTAAATCTATTTAAATCTCGATTTTAAACAATATTCGTTAAGTATTTAAAGAGTTATGGACGCTAGAATATTTCATCGTAAATTATGTTCAATGTCGATGAAAATCTAATTGTGAAGTGCTATAACTATTAAAATATGTATTTAATGGCAAAATACGACAGAAGGCAAATTAAAGATCATAATCAAACCTATTTAAATATCCACTTTTAACGATATTCATGCAATTTAATGGAAGAATATGACAGAAGATAAATAAAAGTCATAATCAAAACCATTTAAATTTCTATTTTAAACAGGGTTGGGTTGTTTTACCTCTGAGCGGCACTTTTTTGCACACCATGGGCTAAATGGCCAGGTCACATGGACCCCGAAGGCTCAGAGATAGTTGGGGGAGGGGACCCACTGGAACAGCTGTTGGGAGACAGATGGTAGCCTCCCGTCAAGGCCATCCAGCGTGTTCTTTAACGTGCACAGGGTATGGCTCTCCCGCACACGGTGTCACGGCTTAACGTCCCATCTGACGGACGGCGGCCTTTCCAAGCCCATCGGTGTCCCCTACTGACCGTGGGCAGGGCGGGGAATTTTGCGGAGATAAATCTCAACGCTGACCCAGCTGGGACTCGAACCTGGGAACTACAGATTACGAGCCTGGCGCGCTACCGACTGAGCCACCCCCGCCCCCTATTTTAAACAATATTCAGTAATTAGGCCTATATTAAAGTCTGGATATTTCACAACAAAATTCCTGCTTTTTATTCCAAAGAGATTGTTTTTGTTAATATTTACATTTTTTCTTCTGTAAGAGATTTGACTTATCACAGTTTACTCTGAACATTAGAAACTTGATTAAACAATGATAGAACTTTGAAATATTATGCAGGGCAGAGGAATTCAGTCCCTATTTTATGAAAACGATGGTGTAGTTTTCATTTGATATGTAATTTGTTATTATTAAGTGTGAATAAACAACTGTGTTTAAAAACGTAAACAAACGAAAAACTAAAGCGGAAAAAAGAATTTTCATATATATGTTAAATATCTCTTGACATTTCAAGAAAAAAAATCGATTTAGCAATATTCGTCGAAATATTTCCTTTTTTGTATATGAAACAATTGCGGTTTTATTGAGCAGTATTCGTATAAAGCATTCGGATACATCACAACTGACGTGCAGCGTGCGGCATTCTGAGTAGCAAGAAATAATGGCTACCGCCGTTCTGCGCGGCTACACTAGCGACCTATGTTAAGATATAGTAAGGGCGCCTCCCTTCTTCCTACCTCCATGGTCACGTGACACGAAGGTTGCCAGATCACTAATTTCTAAAAAATACGTTGCCAAATATTTTTTCTGAATTCTGTAATCACGTGACACTAAGGTTGCCAGATCACTAATTTCTAAAAAAAATCGTTGCCAAATATTTTTTTCTGAATTCTGTAATCACGTGACACGAAGGTTGCCAGATCACTAATTTCTAAAAAAAATCGTTGCCAGATATTTTTTCTGAATTCTGTAATCACGTGACACTAAGGTTGCCAGATCACTAATTTCTAAAAAAAATCGTTGCCAAATATTTTTTTCTGAATTCTGTAATCACGTGACACGAAGGTTTCCAAGATCACTAATATCTAAAAAAACTTCCCCAAATATTTTTTTCTGAATTCTGTAATCACGTGACACGAAGGTTGCCAGATCACTAATTTCTAAAAAAAACGTTGCCAGATATTTTTTCTGAATTCTGTAATCAACAAATAATAAATTAATTATAAATTATTCAAAAATATCCGTAGTGTTCGGATATTTTTTTGAGCGACTGTAGGTGGTCATATTATTTTGATACTAGATCGTGTGGGCTCACTCACGGAAATATTAAGCGTGTGCAGTTACCGTTCACAGCAAACTGGAGGGTGTGCAGTAACTGCACACGCTCCAGTTTGCTGTGAACGGTAACTGGAGCGTGTACAGTTGCTGTACACGCTCCAGATATTTTTCCTGAATTCTGTAATCACGTGACACGAAGGTTGCCAGATCACAAATTTCTAAATAAAATCGTTGCCAGATATTTTTTCTGAATTCTGTAATCAACCATAGAGTTCGGATATTTTTTTTTCAGCGAATGTATCTTAATTAAGATATTGAAAAAGAATTTTAGTTCTAATGAGGTTATATTTTTGAAAGAGGATTCAAGCATAGGTTTTAAAAAATTTTATAATGATACTTTGTTATTCAAAATGTGCAAATAACACAGTGGAATGATATAGTTGATGAAGACATTAACACACAATTAGTGTATCAGAAAGTATTAAGTGAACTTGATGAAATTCGGAAAAATTATTGTTGTTTTAAACAAACTAATGAGAATAAGGAAAGAATGGACTGATGACATTATTTTGGCAATTAAAAATAGAGATAAATTATGGAAAAGATATAAAGATAATATTAATAATAAACAAAATTATGGTTTATATAAAATGGAAACAAATATGGTAAACACCATTTATAAGGAACTAAAAAAGCATATTTTATTCAAATGAATTAGCAATTAATAAAGATAATAATACGAGGTTGTGGGATTAATTAATGATATTATTGATGATATAAAATGGATGTCAAGCGACGAAAATGTTGAAAGACACTTGATTAGAGAAAATGCACCAAAAGAAATGTTAAAAAAACTTAATAAAATTATTTAAAAACTATTAGTGAGAGTCAAAGAGAATTTGCGACGATGAATACTAAATCAGATAAGGTTTACGAATTATGTTACGTAAATAAGAATTCTATAGATTTTCCACTAGCTAGTAACTTCGAGGGTTGGGTTGTTTTACCTCTGAGCGGCACTTTTTTGCACACCATGGGCTAAATGGCCAGGTCACATGGGCCCCGAAGGCTCAGAGAAGGTTGGGGGAGGGGACCCACTGGAACAGCTGTTGGGAGACAGATGGTAGCCTCCCGTTTAAGGCCATCCAGCGTGTTCTTTAACGTGCACAGGGTGTGTCTCTCCCGCACACGGAACCAGGGCTTAACGTCCCATCCGACGGACGGCGACCTTTCCAAGCCCATCGGTGTCCCCTACTGACCGTGGGCAGGACGGGGAATTTTGCGGAGATAAATCTCAACGCTGACACAGCTGGGACTCGAACCTGGGAACTACAGATCACGAGCCTGGCGCGCTACCGACTGAGCCACCCCCGCCCCAAGTAACTTCGATGTTTCCAATATTATAGATTACCTAAAATATAACTCATCTCCTGAATTTGAAAATATTAAACGAAAATACATAAAATTTTGTGCATGTAATAACAATTCTTATAAATAAAATTTTTGAAAACTCGCAAATTCCAATAGTTATGAAAATTGGAATTCTCCGTCCGATATATAAAAGTGGATAAAAAAAGAATTTAATAATTATAGACCAATCACTCTATTAATAATTTTTGATAAGATAATGGAAAAATACGTTGGAGATCGCCTGCAAAATGTTTTGAATAAATTTTCTGTTAAGTCAGCATTTGGGTTTCGTAAAGGTATGGGAACGCAAAGCATTTTGGAAGATCTTATAAATAATATAAATATTAATCTCAACATAAGAAAGAAATGCGTTTTGGTATTTATGGACTTAAAGCATTTTATTCCGTTGACATTGACATCTTGCTACATAAATTATATTTACTTGGTACTAAAGGGAATATTTTTGAATAGTTTAAAAGCTACTTATTACAAAGAGAAACAGTTCTGAAAATAAATGATAATTATAGTGATAATTTTCAGATCAATTTTGGAGTTCCACAAGGATCCATTTTCGGCCATATTGTATTTCAAATATAAGTAAATGATCTGGCTAATATTAATATCAATAGTAAATTTTATATCTATGTTGATGATATAGTTCTAATCAACTTCCACTCAGATTTAGAATATGTTATTTGCAATCTACAAAATGATTTAAATAATGCAGTTAAATAGTTTACTCCTAAAAAACTGAGTGTAAATGAGAAAAAAAATTATTTTATGTGCATTGGTTTTCAACAACCTACACTTAATAGATGTATTACTAATAATCGAATCAGTTGTTCTATGTTGGATGGTTTATTATCTGATACATGCAATTGTTCTAAAATAGAAGAAGTAAACGAAATAATTTACCTAGGCTTGAAAATGAATTCGAAAATGAAATGGAATAAACATATTGATTGGATGTGTTCAAAACTACGATTTGTAGCATTTAAAATTAGGAAACTTAACTTGTTTGTTGATACATAGATAACTATTTTAGTATATAAATTACTTTTTGAATCTATAATTAGATATGGAATAACAGTTTATGGGACAGCCTATAAGACAGAATTAAATAAAATTAAAAGAATGCAAATTAGTCTGCTAAAAGGATTGTGTAATTCAGAAGTTAAAAAATTCCCTTACAACGAAAGATGATATATTTAGTTATCTGTCCCATCCGTCTGATGGTGACCTATTCCAAACCAAATGATGTTCCTTTTCATTGCACGACGGGGGTTGGTAGAAATTAATAGTGGCAGAGTTGGGACTCGAACCTGGAAACAGCAGATTGCGAGCCTGATGTCTTACCAACTGAGTACAGTCGCTCAAAAAAAAACAATCCGAACACTATGGTTGATTACAGAATTCAGAAAAAATATATGGCAACGATTTTTTTAGAAATTAGTGATCTGGCAAACCTTCGTGTCACGGGAAAAATATCTGGAGCGTGTACAGCACTGTACACGCTCCAGTTACCGTTCACAGCAAACTGGAGCGTGTGCAGTTACTGCACACGCTCCAGTTTGCTCTGAACGGTAACTGCACACGCTCAATATTTTCCGTGAGTGAGCCCACACGATCTAGTATCAAAATAATATGACCACCTACAGTCGCTCAAAAAAGTATCCGAACACTACGGTTGATTACAGAATTCAGAAAAAATATATGGCAACGATTTTTTTAGAAATTAGTGAATGGCAACCTTCGTGTCACGTGACACGAAGGTTGCCAGATCACTAATTTCTAAAAAAATCGTTGCCATATATTTTTTCTGAATTCTGTAATCAACTATAGTGTTCGGATTGATTTTTTTTTCAGCGACTGTACCTCCACCATCGGTTTTTTTATGTATATGTCACCGGCAAAGTTTGAAATCCGGCATTCTATAGAATGCCTAGGCATTGTATATAATGCCTAAAACTAGCCGGCAATGTATGAAACGATTCATATTTCTCACATTTCCTAGGCATTCTATAGAATGTCAAAAGGCAAATCGGCAAAGTATAAAATACTCCCGGCAGTGATGTTTAATGTCGCAATGCGAGTCACGTGACTCTCGACGCTCGCCTCAAACAGAGAGCCAGAGCACTCAGTCCAATTCGAATTGACCAGTAAAGGTTCCCCTGGGTCCCCTATAGGCTCATCCTGATTGCCAGATCCGCCAGTCCCTAGTTTCGGTAAAAAAGAGCGCCGTAGTTGGTCACTTTGGACACCAAAAAGACACCCTTCCATTCGGAAAAGAGCCCCCTAGCGTTGTAAGAGTGCAAAAAAAGGGTTGCCTCAATAGGGATCCCAAAGTTTGAGAACCCTAGCTTCCATAGAAAGAGAGTTAAGGTCAAAAAACAGATTTAAAAAAGTCATCAAAAAACGACATATCACAAGCATCTCGGAACTCCACTGAAATAGATTTGACAAGTAGTAAAGTGAAATACGAGTATCCTAACTCGAATTGCAAACTTCGAATATTCAACACTTTACTGATTCGTTCTCATTTGGCTTTACCTCATTTGGGGCGTTTTTTATAATGCGGACGACAGAATCATTACAGGTTATGATGTTAATATTTCTGGCGGTAGTTCAGCAATGGTATTTTTCTCTTTTTGTAGAAAAATCCCGTATCTTATATTTTGTACTTCTTACATTTTCACATGCATCTTTTCAATAAAAGCCTTTTTCATACTTTGCCGAAATAGTATTTGTCATTCTATATAATGCCTAGGTATTCTATACAATGCCTAGGGAAAGTATGTAATAATTCTCATATTTCATACATTGCCTAAAAATGCCGGGTATTCTATAGAATGCCTAGGCATTCTATAGAATGCCGGCTTTTCATACATTGCCGGTAACATATACATTCGAAGAAGTCTATGCAGAAGAAACCTGTTCTGTTCTTTCAACCGTAAATGATGGTTAATCATAATTAAAGTAATGCTATTTTTTTTGAGCCACCAGAATAGATGTAAGTAGCTTAAGAAACAAAAATTTCACAAATTCATTGATAATTTCATCGCTTACTGATCACTGTGTTGCTTCATGAATATTTCTAAGTAGTTGCAATTTTCCCTTCGAGCTATACGCTTCTATCCCACTGTTGGGGGGCTGGGGTGGCCCAGTCGGTAGCGCGCCAGGCTCGTAATCTGTAGTTCCCAGGTTCGAGTCCCAGCTGGGTCAGCGTTGAGATTTATCTCCGCAAAATTCCCCGCCCTGCCCACGGTCAGTAGGGGACACCGATGGGCTTGGAAAGGCCACCGCCCGTCGGATGGGACGTTAAGCTGTGGCCCCGTGTGCGGGAGAGCCATACCCTGTGCACGTTAAAGAACACGCTGGATGGCCTTGACGGGAGGCTACCATCTGTCTCCCAACAACTGTTCCAATGGGTCCCCTCCCCCAACCTTGTCTGAGCCTTCGGGGTCCATGTGACCTGGCCATTTAGCCCATGGTGTGCAAAAAAGTGCTGCTCAGAGGTAAAACAACCCAATCCAACCCCACTGTTGGGCTTTTAGACGCCAGAGTAAGCGATAGGCGAGCTGCAATAGCTTTAGCATCTTTTTTTCTTCTCAATTTTAATTGGCACTGATCTTTCGGGAGGGGGAGAGCTCAGCTTAGCGCGCCAGGCTCCTAATCTACAGTTTCCAGGTTCGAGTCCAGCTGAGCTAGCGCTCAGATTTATCTCCACAAAACTCCCTGCCCTTAGTCAGTAGGCGACACCGATGGGCTTGTAAAAGTAGACGTCCGTCAGATAGGATGTTAAACCGTGGACTTTATGTGGAGAGCTATGCCCTGTGCATGTTAAAGAAGACGCTGGATGGCCTTGACGGGAGGCTATCATCTGTCTCTTAACAGCTATCCAATGGGTTCCCTTCCCCCAACCTTCTCTGAGTTCTCGTGGTCTTTGTGACCTAGCCATTTCGCCCATTGTGTGCAAAAAAAGTCCCACTCAGAAGTAAAACAATCCAATCCAGAATGGCGTTGCGGTTCATTCCGATTTTATCTTTCCCCTCCTCTCTGTTTCTTTCTAGACATGGGTCGGAATGCAATTTATATATATTCAATACTTTTTTACCTTAGGGAGTAGCGTGGCTACTTCTCTCTCCTAGACACACTACTTTTGAACGAGGGTGGCTCAGTCGGTAGCGCGCCAGGCTCGTAATCTATAGTTCCCAGGTTCGAGTCTCAACTGGATCAGCATTGAGATTTATCTCCGCAAAATTCCCCGCCCTGCCCACGGTCAGTAGGGGACACCGATGGGCTTCGAAAGGCCTCCGTCCGTCGGATGGGACGTTAAGCCATATCCCCGTGTATGGGAGAGCCATACCCTGTGCACGTTAAAGAACACGCTGGATGGCCTCTGTCTCCCAACAGCTGTTCCAGTGGGTCCCCTCCCCCAACCTTCTCTGAGCCTTCGGGGTCCCTGTGACCTGGCCATTTAGCCCATGGTGTGCAAAAAACTGCCGCTCAGAGGTAAAACAACCCAACCCACTGGATGGCCTTGACAGGAGGCTACCATCTGTCTCTTAACATCTATCCAGTGAGTCCCCTCCCCCTAACCTTCTCTGAACCCTCGGGGTCCTTGTGACCTTGATATTTGTCCCATTGTATGCAGAAAAACTGCAGCTCAGAATTAAAACCTGATAAAGGGTGGATTATAAAAGCAGCCTGAATGACAGCACAGCAGGTGATCGACTTTTTGAAGCAAGGGCTATTAACTTAAAAAGAAGTATGCTGCCAAAGCTATTAGCTTGCTTGTCTTCGGAGAAAGGGACACGGGTTCGAATCCCGGATAAAACGTCAATGTTTACTTTCTGTTTATTCTAGCTGATATGCATCAGGCTGAAAGATCCTATATCACATTGGACCTGGACAATGCATTAACAAAAAAAATTAATTTTTAAAAATAAGTGTTTTTTTCATTTATTAAAATTCAACTGCTTGTTATTAATTTTTCAGAATCTAATGATGAATTTTAAAATATTCATAAATATTTAATATAGTCGTAACGAATAAATTACTTTATTTACTCTAAAACAATTTTAGTTGCTCAACTAGTGTCTAGGTCTGGTGTATCCACAAGGTGACCTTGACCTGCCGCTGCCACTTTTAATCTCCATATTATTATTATTTTCGCTTCACTAAATGTTAGTTTTGCGAACAGCCGATCCTTTGGCACAGATGCAAAACGAAGAATTGTCCGTTGTTTGCTCAGGTCTTTGCTGACGTCATCATGGCACTCTATCATAGCCAGTGGCTTCGTTTCTAAGCAAACTATCGAGATTTTTAACTTGACAGATTTTGGTATGAGTTGGGTTGGGTTGTTTAACTTCTGAGCGGCACTTTTTTCCACACCATGGGCTAAATGGCCAGGTCACATGGACCCCGAAGGCTCAGAGAAGGTTGGGGGAGGGGACCCACTGGAACAGCTGCTGGGAGACAGATGGTAGCCTCCCGTCAAGGCCATCCAGCGTGTTCTTTAACGTGCACAGAGTATGGCTCTCCTGCACACGGGGCCACGGCTTAACGTCCCATCCGACGGAAGGCGGCCTTTCCAAGCCCATCGGTGTCCCCTACTGACCGTGGGCAGGGCGGGAATTTTGCGGAGATAAATCTCAACGCTGACCCAGCTGGGATTCGAACCTGGGAACTACAGATTATGAGCCTTTCGCGCTACCGACTGAGCCACCCCCGCCCCCATTTTGGTATGAGAGTTTGTAGCAAAATGTGGGAAGAACGACTCTCTCTTTACAATGCGCGAGCTTTAATAGATGTGCAAAATGATTTATTGCCATTTTCACTCTCATACTTGGTCTGAAGAATTTATTATTCTTCCATTTGCCTTAAATGTATATGGGGCGGGGGTGGCTCAGTCGGTAGCGCGCCAAGCTCGTAATTTGTAATTCCAAGGTTCGAGTCCCAGCTGGGTCAGCGTTGAGATTTATCTCCGCAAAACTCCCCGCCCTGCCCACGGTCTGTAGGGGACACCGATGGGCTTGGAAAGGCCGCCTTCCGTCGGATGGGACGTTAAGCCGTGGCCCGTGTACGGGAGAGCCATACCCTGTGCACGTTAAAGAACACGCTGGATGGCCTTGACGGGAGGCTACCATCTGTCTCCCAACAGCTGTTCCAGTGGGTCCCCTCTCCCAACCTTCTCTAAGCCTTCGGGATCCATGTGACCTGGCCATTTAGCCCATGGTGTGCAAAAAAGTGCCGCTCAGAGGAAAAACAACCCAACCCACGCGCACACACGGCATTATCATTATTACTAGAAATACATTTTTTCCAGACTTTAGATATGTTGCATTGATTTGTTGGTGTTAAGAAACTTTATATTCACCCCTGGAGTAAGGTGTCGATGACTGGCAGTCCCTTTGCTAATCCTGAGCTGATGCAGCTCCCCTTGTTGGGATTAAAAAAAAAGGTTCCCTAGCTGCAATGACGCGCCTTAATATAATAATGCATTTGGGAATGTCAAGGGACCTGGCAACGGCAGCAGATTTAAACGTCACCAATCTTACGTTCACAGTTTGGAAGCAGAAAATGGCAACAATACATTTGGCAGGGAGTACGCTTTCCTTAGGAATAGCATGGTAAATATCGTTTTGTAGCAAACCTCCCTATTAGAATTTCGACTTGAAATTCGGCACTGTACAGTCGCTCCAAAAAATATCCGAACGTTATGGTTGATTATAGAATTCGGAAAAAATATGTGGCAACGATTTTTTTAGAAAGTAGTGATCTGGCAACCTTCGTGTCACGTGATTACAGAATTCAGGAAAAATATCTGGAGCGCGTACAGCAACTGTACACGCTCCAGTTACCGTTCACAGCAAACTGGAGCGTGTGCAGTTACTGCACACGCTCCAGTTTGCTGTGAACGGTAACTGCACACGCTCAATATTTCCATGAGTGAGACCACACGATCTGGTATCAAAATAATGTGACCACCTACAGTCGCTCAAAAATATATCCGAACACTATGGTTGATTACAGAATTCAGAAAAAATATCGTTGCCAGATATTTTTTCTGAATTCTGTAATCAGCCATAATGTTCAGGTATTTTTTTTTTGAGCGACTGTAGCTCGGACGACAACCAGGAACACTCTGAAAAATTTGGAAGCGTCTGTCACGATTTCCTGATGAGTTATGGCAGCCCTAGTAGCAGACTTATTTTGCTATGGAGGGTGTTAAAAACGTTGCTGACAGGTGTCTGTAGAATTGCACTTAATCCGAAGTTAACGAGCTACGCTAATTATCCGAAGTTAACGAGCTACGCTTTGTTCGAAAGCTTGTTCAAACTTGTCATTTGTGATAAAACAAAGGGTTGCATCATCATTTCTCTCTTCGTTGGCGGCGCGTAAATTTAGGTCTGAGAAATCTGCGTTGTTGCTATGGAGACTACTGAAGAGGGGCGGGGGTGGCTCAGTCGGTAGAGCGCCAGTCTCCTTAATCTGTATTCCCAGGTTCGAATCCCAGCTGGGTTAGCGTTGAGAACTCCCTGCCCACGGTCAGTAGGGGACACCGATGGACTTGGAAAGGCCGCCGTCCATCGGATGGGATGTTAAGCCTTGGCCCCGTGTGCGGGAAAGCTATATCTTAGCATACTGGATGGCCTTTATGGGAGGCTACCACCTGTCTCCTGACAGCTGTTCCACTGGGTCCCCTCCCCCAACCTTCGCTGAGCCTTCGGGGTCCCTTGCCATTCGGGTTGTGACCTTCCCATTTAGCCCATGGTGTGCAGAAAAGTGCCGCTCAAAGGTAAAACAACCTACCCAAAGCCTACCGAAGACGGGGAAAGATTTTGCATTTTCACAAAGCGTAATAAATTGGCATGATTTTTTTCAAGTATATGGGAATCGCCCGTCCCGTGGCCGAGTGGATAGCACGCTTGACTACTGATCTAAGGGACCTGGGTTCGAGCCCCGGATTAGGCATGGATGTGTGTGTCGTTTTTCTGCTGAGGTCTTGCCATCCTCTCAGATCTTCTACTATGGCATATAAACTGACAGGCTCCTGTCAGACCTCTGTGGCAAGCAGCTGCTTGAGGGGGTATTTATTTTTGCCGTCCAGTGGCCGAGTGGTTAGCGCGCTTGGCTACTGATCTAAGGGACCTGGGTTCGAGCCCCGGTTAAGGCATGGATGTAGTAATGTTTTTCTGCTGAGGTCCAGCCAACCTCTCAGATCTCCTACTGTGGCATATAAACTGACAGGCTCCTGTCAGACCTCTGTGGCAAGCAGCTGCTTGAGGGGGTATTTATTATTTTTTTTATATGGGAATCATGCCTGTTCATATGGCAGTGTTACGGGATGGATGCGCAAGTTCAAAGAAGGACGGCAGAGCTTCAAAAACCTCTCTCATGCAGGAAAAGCGAATTAAGCCGTGAACTTTAACGAGAGAACCATCGCTGCTGTTCGTGAACTCATTAAGGAAAACCCACACATCACCGTTCAGTTAATAAGTTTAGATATCAGTGTACCGATTGAGGCTGGGGTGGCTCAGTCGGTAACGCGCCAGGCTCGTAATCTGTAGTTCCCAGTTTCGAGTTCCAGCTGGGTCAGTGTTAAGATTTATCTCCGCAAAATTCCCCGCCCTGCCCACGGTCAGTAGGGGACACCGATGGGCTTGGAAAGGCCGCCGTCCGTCGGATGGGACGTTAAGCCGTAGCCCCGTGTGCGGGAGAGACATACCCTGTACACATTAATGAACACGCTTGATGGTTTTAACGGGTAGCTATCATCTGTCTCCCCAACAGCTGTTCCATTGGGTCACCTTCCCCAACCTTCTCTGAGCCTTCGGGGTCCATGTGACCTGGCCATTTAGCCTGAGGTGTGCAAAAAGTGCCGCTCAGAGGTAAAACAACCCAACCCGCCGACAAACATAAAGCAAGATGGCGCCTAAGGGCCTTACACGGCCTTTCCGGCTAATTTTTTTCCTATCCAAAGAAATATAAATAGAATTTTAATACTTTAATTCCCTGATTAAACCTTTTCACCCACGACACTAAACCTAATATTCTCTATATCTGTAGTAAGTCTGTACCTACATTGTTTCCCAACGGTTGATAACTGTAACTTCCTGCATCGCAACGCACAGCAATCCGATGTCGTTTCCCTGTTTCTCTTGCGAACCGTGGATCGGAAATCATCAACTGTAAACAAGCCACGGACACTAAAAATACCGTTGACAGTTTGCGAAACTTCAAACATTAATATCGCCATTGTTGTTCTTCTCGTTGCCACCGTTAGAACCAGATTTGTGTAGAGAATAAAAATAAGAAAATCTGTTGCCAGAAAAGTGAAACCAATTGCATCAACATTGCTTGGCAACAGTGGTGTAATCGTTCTTCTGCTGAGTGAAAAAAAGAAAAAAAAGGATAAGGGACTAATCCGGTATGTTGGGAATGGGCATCCGTGTCGCAAGTGTCCATCCTTGAAGCCCCCATCCCATATTGTGATGCACGAGCATCACATCCTCCTGCGGCGAGGATCGTTGGCATTGAGCTGTCACAATCAGACGAAGCTTGTGACATGTTTTAGAAGTCATTCCCAGTGACTGACATTTGTACACAAGGTTCCTGCTTTTGAAAAGGACGCTGCAGGTTGTATGACTAACACCAGTTGTTTTACTTTGAATAGTTTCCATGCTGTTTTCTTGTTCTTAGTAGGGGCCAGGCAAACATTTTTATCAAAGGGACTTTAAATATTAACTAGGTTAAAAATCTGGTTTTATGATTGGTCACAAAGACAGCGATTTCGGCAACCCAGACTTAAGGGTTGGGTTGTTTTACCTCTGAGCGGCACTTCTTTCGCAAACCATGGGCTAAATGGCCAGGTCACATGGACCCCGAAGGCTCAGAGAAGGTTGGGAGAGGGGACCTACTGGAATAGCTGTTGGAAG
This sequence comes from Ryuthela nishihirai, assembly GCA_038380435.1. Classification (NCBI taxonomy): domain Eukaryota; kingdom Metazoa; phylum Arthropoda; class Arachnida; order Araneae; family Heptathelidae; genus Ryuthela; species Ryuthela nishihirai. The sequence goes on along the minus strand of JAWZYU010000023.1, from coordinate 48,454,093 downwards.
ACAGACGGTAGTCTCCCGTCAAGGCCATCCAGCGTGTTCTTTAACGTGAACAGGTATGGCTCTCACACACACGGGTCCACGGCTTAACGTCTCATCCGACGTACGGCGGCTTTTCCAAGCCCATCGGTGTTCCCTACTGACCGTGGGCAGAGCGGGGAATTTTTCGGAGATAAATCTCAACGCTGACCCAGCTGGGACTCGAACCTGGGAATTACAGATTACGAGCCTGGCGCACTACCGACTGAGCCACCCCCGCCCCAACTCAGTCTTAAGAATAGTGGAGTTATCGCAATTTCTTAACTACCAATTTTTATTTTTACTATTAGAGTAAGGGTTGACTTGGTTTGTTTTACTTCTGAGAGGAATTTTTTTTGCCTATAATGGGGCAAAAAATGCAACAATGGGCTAAATAACCATGTCACTAGGACCCTGAACGCTCAAAAAATGTTGAGGAAAGAGGACCCACTGAACAGCTATTGGGAGACAAATGGTAGCCTCATGTCAAGGCTATTTAACGTGTTCTTTAACGTGAACAGGGTATGGCTCTCCCGCACACGGAGCCAAGGAGACAGACGGCGGTCTTTCCAAGCCCATCGGTGTCCCTCTACTGACCAAGGGCAGGATAAATCTCAACGCTGGCCGAGGTGGAATGCGAATCTGGATTTAGAGTAAGACACCGAAAATCCGAAAACTTGAGGCCCAAGTTTTTCTTGATTTTTGTGATTTTCTGGATTTTGGGTCATTGTGTATAAAAACATTACCTGTTTTAAAAACATTAAAAAGTACAATAAAATGGAAAAAATTTCGGCGTTTACTGGTATAATATCGTTCTTACAGTTATAAAGTTAGATCATTATTTATTTTAACTGAAAAACATTACGTTTAAAATAATATCGAATTTATTTTTAAAAAGTTAAGATTAAATGATTTTTCGAGCCTTTTAAAAATAGCGGAAAAAAAAAACATTTCATAATTATTTTCAAGTGCATAGTTTGAAAAGAGTTATGGATTTTTTGGGACGCCAGATTCGGGGTTCGTTATTGTATTAACTCGTTTTCAAGAAGAAGAAAAAGAACGAGCAAATGTTTCACTTTGTCGTCTATTTGTCTGTAGATATTTAGGATTCTTGTTTTTAGAAATAATTTAAAAATTCCTTTTAGGTTGGATAGATATCGATGAAATACTGCAATTTCCATTTTCCTAATCTCCTAATAGCTTCAATAGCTCCCTCTTATGGTGGAAGTAAGTTGTAAGGTTCAAATTTTGAACAATATTGTCAATGATTCATCAAGAACCGCTGCAAAAAACGCCATCTCCATCCTCTGCCATTATGCCACATTGCCGTCTCGTACACTCCTGTTTCGTTGTCTGCACGTAAAAAAGTCACGAAATCACCGACCAAAACGTCTGTAGAAACTCAAACCGAAGTTGGTCCGACGACCCTCTATCTATTGAGGGTCATCGGTACCTCTAAGGTCCTGGGTTCATGTCCCGTCCGGATCAAGACAATTTTTTCTCTAAATTTGATAATTTCATATCCATGCTAAAAGCGACTCCATATCTTTATATTACGCGCACTTTTCAACAAAACTTTTTAAAGACCACTTAAATGGAGAGGAAATAGGAACTTCGGTTCCCAGGTTCGAATCCCAGCTGGGCCAGCGTTGAGATAGCAAAAACTCCCAGAACTGCCCGCGGCCAGTAAGGGACACCGACGGAATTGGAAAGACCACCGTCCGTTGGATGGGACGTTAAGCCGTGGTCCGTGTGCAGGGGAACCATGCCCTGTGCACATTAAGCAATATATTAGAAGGCCCTGACAAAAGGATTTGTCTCCTAACAGTTGTGCAATATGCACCCTCCCTCCTCCAACCTTCTCTAAACCTTCGGGGTTCTTGTGACCTGGTCATTTATCCGATTGTGTGAAAAAAAGTATCGCTCAGAAATAAAATAACAAAACACCTTTATATTTCAGCAGTTGTTTTAGCTGTTCTACTTAACAAAGTCAGGATCAAAGCTGTTATCAATGTGGGAGAATTATACACACTTTATAATGGAGCTTCAAATAAATTGCTAAGACAATGTATTGCACAACGTACAATATTTATTTACAAAATATGCAAGTCAACAATACATCACATATGAACCTGCATCATCTGTTGCAGTAAATGAGCTATACGTTATCATCTTTATAACTTCAGCCAACAGAATCAAGATATTACTTCAGTCTATAAACTCGCTTCTGTAGATAGATAACAAATCTAGTTGCTGGCACACTTAGAAGTGGAATCAGGTACACAGCAATTGTGTGTCATTACAGGGGTTGACTTTGACTCAGTTTCCCTAAGGTTCTGTCATTGCTGAACAGCTACTAAGTCGTACCCTTAGTTCAGGGGTTAACAAACCTGTAAACGAGGATTTAGTGAGATTAAAATTTATATATCACACACCAAAATCTTCTGCATGGTAAAATAATTTTTCTTAGATGAGTCTCCATTTGGGTTGGATTGTTTTACCTCTGAGCTGTACTTTTTTTGCACATGATGGGCTAAATGGCCAGGTCACAAGGACCCCGAAGGCTCAGAGAAGGTTGGGGGAGAAGGCCCACTGGGACAGGTGTTGGGAGACAGATGGTAGCCTCCCGTCAAGGCCATTCAGCGTGTTCTTTAACGTGCACAGGGTATGGCTCTCCCGCATACGGGGCCACGGCTTAACGTCCCATCCGACGGACGGCGGCCTTTCCAAGCTCATCGGTGTCCCCTACTGTCCATGGACAGGGCGGGGAGTTTTACGGAGATAAATCTCAAAACTAGCCCCATCTGGGAACCGAACCTGTAAACTGCAGATTATGAGCCTGGCACGCTACTGACAGAGTCCTTCCTGCCCTATTCTCCACTAATATCTAATATGGTGAATACGCCCAAGGTAGGTAGGAAACGGTGCGGTTTTGTTTTAGAGATAATTGGAAATCTCTTTTTTAGTTGGTACTAATGAAATATAATTCGCATTTTCAAAGGTAGTTTCAATTTATATTATTAGAGATCACTTAATATTAATCTCTTTAATATTAAAAAATAAATAAATAAATACCCCCTCAAGCAGCTGCTTGCCACAGAGGTCTGACAGGAGCCTGTCAGTTTATATGCCACAGTAGGAGATCTGAGAGGATGGCAGGACCTCAGCAGAAAAACGACACACACATCTATGCCTAATTCCGGGGCTCGAACCCAGGTCCCTTAGATCAGTAGCCAAGCGTGCTAACCACTCGGCCACGGGACGGCTTAAAGATCTTTAATCTTTAATATTAAAGAGAAATTTAAATTTTTTTATCTTTTATTTTATTAATTCTTTAAATTTAAAGATTAAAGTTTGAATATTTAAGATCACTTAAATATTCAAACGACAAAACTTCAATGGATATTTCAATTGATCTGTTTGTGGTAGAAATTTCGACGGTAGAGTTCTGTTATGGTAGGGTATTATTTGGTACAGATTTCTTATGTATTTTGCAATAAGTAAAATAATCCTATAATCGATAGCTCAGGTTATTAGAGGCCCTATATATAGGTAGAGGTTAGTTATCTCAAAATTGGAGGCATGCTTTTTCGTTCCTCGGACGGTTGGAAATTTCTCTGACAGCAATGATCTGCCGACTATTTTCAGAGGGGTGAGAGAAAAGCAACTTTTTAAATTTAAGAACTAAAAGACAAATACTTTTTATGTTGATAATTACTAATAAAATACTACTATGTGAATTTTATTACATCATACATAAAAATTACCCGCCTAAAATTAACCATTATCAGTTTTATGGGTCGAGTTTTTATTCCGTTGAATCCGCACTGTGCTTGCGTTGAGAGCATTAACTGGAAACGAACTAAATATTACACCTTTCTTTTGCCCGTCTTTAGACATCGGACTTTTATGCTTTCAAAGATAGATCTTTACAAAAAATTCCGTTTCGATACGTATTGATGAAATCTCCCAAAAGCCATAATTGCGCCCTCTAACTGGAAATTTTTGTAATTCATCTCCTGATAAGATTATATTTCCTTTTGCATTGCCCTTCCCCCAATTGTTCTCTGGAATCTTTACACATTCGTATTGTAATTCGAAGCTTGAGATAGGGCAGTCACTTTTTGGCATTTCCTTCCACCACCAGGCACCAACGTTTCACCTTTTGACCTCGGCGCTGGGTCATAAGCGCGGCACATTTTTCGTCTTTTAATTTACCACATATTCTGCGCACGCAAAAAAACAGATTCACATCGTTAAGGTATAAGACAGGTATTTCGACAAAAAAGATGAGAAAAAAGAAAGCCTAACATTCAAGCGATTTTGTTGAATCCTTTGGGTGTCCAGGCTTGTAATCTGCAGTTCCCAGGTTCGAGTCCCAGCTGGGTCAGCGTTGAGATTTATCTCCGCAAAATTCCCAACGTCCTGCCTACGGTCAGTAGGGGACACCGGTGGGCTTAGAAAGGCCGCCGCCCGTCGGATGGGACGTTAAGCCGTGGCCCCGTGTGCGGGAGAGCCATACCCTGTGCACGTTAAAGAACACGCTGGATGGCCTTGACGGGAGGCTACCATCTGTCTCCCAACAGCTATTCCAGTGGGTCCCCTCCCCCAACCTCCTCTGAGCCTTCGGGGTCCATGTGACCTGGCCATTTAGCCCATGGTGTGATCCCAACAGCTGTTCCAGTGGGTCCCCTCTCCCAACCTTCTCTGAGCCTTCGGGGTCAATATGACCTGGCCATTTAGCCCATGGTGTGCAAAAAAGTGCCGCTCAGAGGTAAAACAACCCAAACCCTTTGGGTGTCATCAATGAGATATTTTATTTCTGGGGTGACCAACTCACTATTATTGAAGAACCACTTGGGAAAAAGAAGTATATGCTTAAGAGGCCGCACAAAAAATTCATTACTTAAAACAAATTTCTAATTGGTAAAGAAACTGTATATTTAAGGCAGTGTTTCTCAAAACTTTTGACACCATAATCCCCTTGAATTGTAATAAACTTATGAGACCCATTACAATTATAAGAAATTTATGCAACCATGTAAAACTGCAATAAATTTATGCGACTCCTTAGAACTATAATAAATTTATGACTCTTACAACTGTAATAAAAAATTTATGCAATCCTTAGAACTCTTAATAAATTTATGCGACCCTTAGAACTGTAATAAATTTATGCTATCCCATAAAACGGCAAAAAATTTAGCGGCCCATTCTAACTGTAATAAATTTATTCGACCCATTAGAACTATAATGAATTTATTGACCTCCTAGAATTGTAATAAATTTATGTGACTCTCTAGAATTGTAATAAATTTGTATGACCCCTTAGAAACTTGAATATATTTATTCAATCCATTAGAACTGTAATAAATTTATGCAATCCTTTAGAACTGTAAAAATTTTATGAGACCTCTATTGCAATAAATGTACGAGACTCCCTAGAACTGTAATGTATTTATGAGACCCCTTTCAAATGTAATATATCTATTCAACCCCTTAGAATTTTGATAAATTTATGCAACCCCCTAAAGTCGTAGATATCATGATGCGACCCCTTCCCTGTAATGTAAAACCTACGAATTAAATCCAATGATTTCATTATATTTAGATAGAATAAAATGAATCAAAATTATCGATTTCTGTTTAGCACAATACATTTAAAATCGCAAAACGCTTCTTTACAGAAACGCACATAGTCTCACATAATATTGCAAACAAAAAATTCATAAAAATGCTATCAAATATAAAACTATTCTCAGCTTTGCGACTCACCTTGAAAGCTGCTCGCGACCAACAGATTGAGAACTATTGTTTTTAAGGAATCGAGAAAATATCTTGATTTAAAACCAGGAATATGCATTTCGAATGAGTAGTACGAATTGGCAAAATCGTTTACTTATGCACAAAAATTGTTTGCTCAAAGGATTTGGAAGAAATGTTATATTATATATGGCGTATCACGTGAATAGCAGACGCGTGCGCATTCGTGTGCATGAGCCATAACAGTCGTCTGCCAGTGAACTAGGATTGGGTTGGGTTGTTTTACCTCTGAGCGGCACTTTTTTGCACACCATGGGCTAAATGGCCAGGTTGCAAAACACATGGACCCCGAAGGCTCAGAGAAGGTTGGGGGAGGGGACCCACTGGAGGAGCTGTTAGGAGACAGATGGTAGCCTCCCATCAAGGCCATCCAGTGTGTTCTTTAACGTGCACAGGGAATGCCTCTCCACGGCTTAACGTCCCATCCGACGGACGGCGGCCTTTCCAAGCCCATCGGTGTCCCCTATTGACCGTGGGAAGGGCGGGGAATTTTTGCGGAGATAAATCTCAACGCTGCCAAGCCCATCAGTGTCCCCTATTGACCGTGGGCAGGGCGGGGAATTTTTGCGGAGATAAATCTCAACGCTGACCCAGCTGGGACTCGAACCTGGGAACTACAGATTACGAGGCTGGCGCGCTACCGACTGAGCCACACCCGCCCTAGGAACTACAGATTAAGAGGCTGGCGCGCTACCGACTGAGCCACCCCCGCCCTAGTGAACTAGGAGAAATTGAAAGAAATGAGCCAGATTCGCTACGCTAATTATTTGTTTAAGAGGTGTCTTTTGGAAGAGACTATCTAATTTGAAAAGAGCTCAGAAGTACCTACAACAGTTTCCTGTTATTGGAAAATCCGTTGTTGACTGTAATAAATTTATGCGACCTCAAAAATGCTAACAATAATCCATTCTCATTTTATTTATCCACTAATCATGCCTCTTTCGAATTCTGATAAATTCGCTCTTCACCGATTATTTGCGTCAGTTTTAAATTCAAACTCATCACAGGCTGCACCACGAACTATTAAAAGTTGCCAGTGTTTGCGAGGGCGATCAGATTTGATTGCGCCTTCGCAAAAGTGCAGGATTGTCTCGGTCGACAGTGGAACAAACGGAGTGATTTAATTTGTCTAAATTTTAACTATAATTTAATTATTTTTAAATTATGCAAAATAAATTTATTCATTCGTTACTATTGTAATAAAATATTTATGAATATTTTAAAACTAGTTAAAATATCATCAGAAATAAATAGCTACCAGCTGAATTACAAAAATTAAACCTAAATATGTATATTGAGAGTTAACAACTATTACTCTTCTACTGCATTGTTCAGCCCTGGTATAATATACACCAAAGAGCCAAAACATTATGACCATCTTTGTAATATAATGTTGGTCCTCCACATGCTGCCAAACACAGCTGTTACCCGACGAGGCAGTGGACGCTACAAGATTTCTAAAGGTGTCTTGTGGTATCTGGTACCAACACGTTACCAACAGATCCTTTAACGCTTGTAAGTTACGTGGTTGAGCCGCGGCAGATCGCATATGCTCTTCCAACACAAACCACAGATACTTGATTGGATTGATGTCTGGGGAATTTGGAGGTCTTCATGATGTTCCACGAACCATTCTTGAACAATCCAAGAAGTGTGGCATGGCACATTATCCTGCTGAAAATAAGGCACCACTAGAGGGACATACCGTTGCCATGATGTTTAAGTAAGTGGTAGACGTCATAGTTTCCTGCGCATGAATGACTGGACCCAAGGTTTCCCAGCAGAACATTGCCCAAATTATTACACTTCCTCCATCAGCTTGTTTTCGTCCCATGGTGCATCCTGGTGCCAACACTTCCCCAGTAAACGACGCACACGTACCCGGCCGTCCACATGGCGCAACAGGAAACGAGATTCATCGGACCAGACGACCTTCTTACAATCATTCAAGGTCCAGTTTGAATGCTCACATGCCCATTATAGGCGCTTTCGACGGTGAACCGAGGTTAGCATGAGCACTCGGAGTGGCCTACAGCCACGCATCCCCATTTTCAGCAGAGTTCGATGTACTGTGTGTTGTGACACATTACTCCCATCACCAGCATTCAAATTACAGGTGAGTTGGGCCACAGCATCCCTTCTGTTGGCTCGTACCTTACGGGATAGCTTTTGCTCATCTCTAGCATCGATGAGCCGTAGTCGGCCTACATCTTGCCGGCAGTTCGTGATTTTCCTCTCCTCGGATCAGGATTTGAAGGTACTAACCATGGTTGACCGTGAGCACCATACAAGCCTTGCCGTCTCGGAAATGCTCTGACTCAGTCTTCTGGCAATTACAATTTGACCTTTGTCAAACTCACTTAAGTCCTCTGCCTTTCCCATCTGAAGAACAAGAATAACACTGATTAACAGAGCTCAGTATCAGGCGTTATTTATTCCGTATCATGACCTTCACATGCGCTGTCTTTTACCTGAAGTTGCTTCGATTTGCATAAAGACGCGCTGGTCATAATGTTTTGGCTCTCGGTGTAGGAGACTTTGTAAGGCTCGCAACCTGTAGTTAGCAGGTCCGAGTCCCAACCTGGCGTTCTTTAAGATTTTCTCAGCAAACTTCTGTGCCCTTGCTCAGAGAGAAAAGGCCGATGGGGCTGGAAAAGCTGCTGTCCGTCCGATGGATGTTAAGCCATGATCCCATTTGTAAGGAAAGCCATACCCTGTGCATGTTAAACAACATGGTGAATGGTCGTGACGGGAGACTATCCTGTATCTCCTAACAACTGTCCATCGCGTCCCTTTTGCAACCTTCTTGCCGATGGACTTGGAAAGACCGCCTTCCGTCTGATGGGACGTTAAGCCGTGGATCTGTGTTGGAGAGCCATACCCTGTGCACGTTAAAGAACACACTGGATGGCCTTGACAGGAGGCTGTCATCTGTCCTCCAAAAGCTGTTCCAGTGGATCCCCTTCCCCAACCTTCTCTGAGCCCTCAGGGTCTGTGTGACCTAGGGGCGGGGGTGGCTCAGTCGGTAGCGCGCCAGGCTCGTAATCTGTAGTTCCCAGGTTCGAGTCCCAGCTGGGTCAGCGTTGAGATTTATCTCCACAAAATTCCCCGCTCTGCCCACGGTCAGTAGGGGACACCGATGGGCTTTGAAAGGCCGCCGTCCGTCGGATGGGACGTTAAGCCGTGGCCCCGTGTGCGGGAGAGCCATACCCTGTACACGTTAAAAAACACGCTGGATGGCCTTGACGGGAGGTTACCATCTGTCTCCCAACAGCTGTTCCAGTGGGTCCCCTCCCCCAACCTTCGCTGAACCTCTGGGTCCATGTGACCTGGCCATTTAGCCCATGGTGTGCAAAAAAGTGCCGCTCAGAGGTAAAACAACCCAACCCAACTGTGTGACCTGGCCATTTAGCCCATTATGTGCAAAAAAAGTGTCGCTCAGAGGTAAAACAACCCAAACTTCTTTGATTGTTTTGGGTTCTTGAGACCTGTTTCCGCGTTCACATTACGCTACAGGTATTATTTTTTATGTCTGGGATCTACATTTGGCGACCGAATGTCACCTTCCCTTTTCGGTTATTGCTCAGCCTCAATCCATAACCGTTAAAAGGAACAGGCATTCGCGTCTGCACGAGCGATCACAATCATCTGCCAGTGAACTTTATTTATGCGAAGCGCAACAAAAAATTAGGCTTAACAAATAAACGAATAAACTACCTCTGCCTTTATGTAGGTGGCATGAAATCGGTTGGTAGTATGATGTCATCGAGGTATGGCCACGCTACAGTGCTCAGTCATCACAATTTAAATTGTGCCACTTCAGCAGTATTTTTGCTGTCGATCGCCTCGTTGGCTCAGTGGATTCAAGTCCCTGGTATGGTAATTTGTTCTGCCATGTATGTCGTTCGACTTTTACTTGTTCGTCGAGTTCCCAAAGAACGATTTTAGAGATTTCTCTCTGCCACTGAAAAGACAGGAAGCTACTAGATGCAGCTACTCTAAGGTGTCCAAATGTCCCGGCTTTTAGAGAACTATCATGGTGTTCGGAAAAAATTCAGAACGTCCAAATGTCCCAGTTTTTCGTGATGATATAGAATAGATTCTGGATTTACGTTCTTTTTTTTGTGTGGAATAGCGTAGTTTTCGCTGAGCACCAAATAGTGGTAAACACTGGCGTCGTATTTGAATGTTTTGAACTTTACCGCAAGCATCGCACGTCAGGGCTTCGAATTAATCTGTCAAAAGTCACATCTCTCCAACACTCTGCCAGGTTGGGTTGTTGGGTTGTTTTGGGTTGTTTTACCTCTGAACGGCACTTTTTTGCACACCATGGGCTAAATGGCCAGGTCACATGGACCCCGAAGGCTCAGAGAAGGTTGGGGGAGGGGACCCACTGGAACAGCTGTTGGGAGACAGATGGTAGCCTCCCGTCAAGGCCATCCAACGTGTTCTTTAACGTGCACAGGGTATGTCTCTCTCGCACACGGGCCACGGCTTAACGTCCCTCTGACGGACGGTGTCCTTTCCAAGCCCATCGGTGTCCCCTATTGACCGTGGGCAGGGCGGGGAATGTTGCGGAGAGATAAATCTCAACGCTCAGAGGTAAAACAACCCACCCCACCCTGCACCGCACATGCCATAAAACAACTTTGGGGCGCAATTTCCAACTGCTCATATTACTTTTACAAATCATGCCGTTAGAAAATAAAATTTTGTTACATAGGTATATTTTCCTTTGGACGGGAGTTCATAGTTTATATATTGTATTGAATTATTACGTTTATAAACCCCCGGGATTGTTTAAGATCAACACGAGGACAGGAGCGGACATCATCACTTTGTTTGCTATCAATCGAGCGAGAACTGACTCAAAAAACTAATTTTGATAACGATTTTGCCAACAAAAAAGTTGGAAAAATTAAAATACTTTAAAAAATTATTAATTACAATTTCTTTTGCAATTAATATTTATTCCTGTAACTGTATTAAAATAATGACAATAAATATATATAATATAAATAACATGTGTATTTTTTATCTATAACTAAACATGGGCGGACAATCATAAATTTGCCAAGGGCGCCAAAAACCTAACTACGCCTCTAGCGGGGGCGGCTCAGTCGGTAGCGTGCCAGGCTCGTACTCTGTAGTTCCCAGGTTCGAGTCCCAGCTGGGTCAGCGTTGAGATTTATCTCCGCAAAATTCCCGCCCTGCCCACGGTCAGTAGGGGACACCGATGGGCTTGGAAAGGTAGCCGTCCGTCGGATGGGACGTTAAGCCGTGGCCCCGTGTGCGGGAGAGCCATACCCTGTGCACGTTAAAGAACACGCTGGATGGCCTTGACGGGAGGCTACCATCTGTCTCCCAACAGCTGTTCCAGTGGGTCCCCTCCCCCAACCTTCTCTGAGCCTTCGAGGTCCATGTGACCTGGCCATTTAGCCCATGGTGTGCAAAAAGGTGCCGCTCAGAGGTAAAACAACCCAACCCAATGCCTCTGGCAGGGTGGGGAGTTTTTCGGAGATAAATCCAACGCTGGTTCAGATGGAACTCGAACCCTTCTGTTTCTGAGCCTGAGAGTTTATTAGCTGCTTACGAGCCTGGCACACTACCGACTGAGAGAACCCTCGTCCCACTGGGCGAATTGCTATTCCTCTCCCCCACCTACTGCAAATTGTCCGTCATGACCTATTAAATTTAATTAAATTTAATTCTTTTTTGCGGGATTACACTTATCAAAAAAAAATCCCACTTCCATTAAACTGAAATCGGAACCCTGACCAAACTGTCCCGGTTTCAACTTTCCGAAACCAAGACATTTACTGAAACACCGTAAGTTGGGTTGTTTTACCTCTGAGCGGCACTTTTTTGCACACCATGGGCTAAATGGCCAGGTCACATGGACCCCGAAGGCTCAGAGAAGGTTGGGGGAAGGGACCCACTGGAACAGCTGTTGGGAGACAGATGGTAGCCTCCCGTCAAGGCCATCCAGCATGTTCTTTAACGTGCACAGGGTATGTCTCTCCCGCACACGGAGCCACGGTTTAACGTCCCATCCGACGGACGGCGGTCTTTCCAAACCCATCGGTGTCCCCTACTGACCGTGGGCAGGGCGGGGAATTTTGCGGAGATAAATCTCAACTCTGACCCAGCTGGGACTCGAACCTGGGAACTACAGATTACGAGCCTGGCGCGCTACCGACTGAGCCACCCCCGCCCCTCACAGCTGTTGGGAGACAGATGGTAGCCCCCCGTCAAGGCCATCCAGCGTGTTCTTTAACATGCACAGTGTATGGCTCTCCTGCACACGGGGTCACGGCTTAACGTCCCATCCGACGGACGGTGGTCTAACCAAGCCCATCGGTGTCCCCTACTGACCGTGGGCAGGGCGGGGAATTTTGCGGAGATAAATCTCAACGCTGACCCAGCTGGGACTCGAACCTGGGAGAAACACCGTAAGCCACTCAGACATAGTAATAGAGTACTGACACACGTTTCGTTTGTGTCAGTATTCGGGAAAAAAAATATGAAAATTCAAGGTTCTTGCTGCGTGTAGATAGAAAAGTATTAAGTAGACTCTGCGCTAGTGATTTGACAGTCACGTTATGAAAGCAGGTTTTTTCGCATTTAATCTCTCGGTTTCACGACTCAGAGTAATATGGAGACTGACTCATGGAGTTTTCGAAACGCTCGTTTAACGTGTCTCGTGGACTGTAACAATCTGATCTTTCTATTTGAAGATCTGAACACACTTAAATGCTCTTTATAGAATTTAGAACTGTATTTTTCAGCAGTTGGTCGAATGGCTAGCGTGCTTGGCAACCGATCACAGGGACCTGGGTTCCAGCCCTGGGTTAAAGTAGGTGGCTCAGTCGGTAGCGCGCCAGGCTCGTAATCTGCAGTTCCCAGGTTCCAGTCTCAGCTGGGCCAGTGTTGAGATTTACTCTGCAAAATTCTTGAGTGGCAGGTTCCCCTCCTGTCCACGGTCAGTAGGGGAAGTGATGGGCTTGGAAAGGCCGCCGTCCGTCGGTGTGACGTTAAGCCGTGTACCCGTGTGAGAGAGAGCCATACCCTGCTCACGTTAAAGAACACGCTGGATGGCCTTGACGGGAGGTTACCATCTGTCTCCTAACAGCTGTTCAGTGGGTCCCCTCCCCCAACCTTCTCTGAGCCTGCCATCGGGATCCTTGTGATCTGACCATTTAGCCCACTGTGTGCAGAAAAAGTGCTGCTCAGAAGTAAAACAACCGAACCCAATCCAGTGTGCGGGAGAGCCCACCCTGCGCACTTTAAAGAACACGCTTGATGGCCTTGACGGATGGCTAACATCTGTGGGTCCCTTCCCCCAACCTTCTCTGAGCCTGTAGGTGTCCTTGTGACCTGGCCATTCAGCTCACAGTGTGCAAAAAGAAGTGCCACTCAGAGGTAAAAGAATCCACCTGATGCCCATCCCACCTCCTCTCTGAAGTCATCAACAGTAAAGTAGAGCTAGCATTGCCGACTCTGCAACCTTCAGATTCCTGAATGATATAAACGCAGCGATAACTGAAGTCGCGAGTAAACAGGATGAAGTCTCTTTGTTCCCAATGAATGACTCCACTACAGAACTATTCTAAGTCGGCGGAAGGAAAAGAATGGGGCAAATGGGTTGCACCTGGACCTCGTGCTCTTCGGATCTCCTGTTCAAGGATTACAAACAGAAATTCAAACCGCTTTAAATGCCAACAGCAGTTTGAATGAAGTAAATTATACTTACGTCAAATTTTTTTTCGCACGCGACCATTGTCAACGTAACACTAACCACGAGGGTATTTAAGCCCCGCCTCCCCCTCAGCCAAATGTATCGTTTCAGTTTGTTTTTGCATTTTTATGCTTTTGAAATATTTAGTAACTCCTGAGCATTGATGCCAAATGCATCAGAAGTTTCTATTTGCTTATTAGTTGCCGTTTTCTAATATTTAAAAAATAATAAATAAATACCTCCTCGCCACAGAGGTCTGACAGGAGCCTGTCAATTTATATGCCATAGTAGAAGATCTGAGAGGATGGTAGGCCCTCAGCAGAAAAACGACACATACATCCATGCCTTCACCCGGGGCTCGAACCCAGATCTCTTAGATCAGTAGCCAAGCGCACTAACCACTCGGCCACGGGACGGCTTCTAATATTTACTTGTTGTTTACTTTCTTCTTTATCATTCGAAAAAATAAAACCCTCCCTCACCGCAAATAAATATTTTCCAAATGCGCAATGACATTAACATAGAATATTAAGTCCAACTTTAGAGAGCACTGGGTCAATAGGGGACACCAATGACCTTGGAAAGGCCTCTGTCCGTCGGATGGGACATTAAGCCGTGGCTCCGTGTGCGGGAGAGCCATATCCTGTGCAGGTTAAAGGACACGTTGTATGGCTTTGACGGGAGGCTACCATCTGTCTCCTAACAGCTGTTCACTGGGTCCCGTCCCCCAACCTTCTCTGAGCCTTAGGGTCCTTGTGACCTGGCCATCATATGATAGTTATCTTTTCTTACCGCGTCACAAGTTTCATATATTCCAAGGGCCACCAATTCAGAAGGAAAATGCACTTAAATAAAAATTCTCTCTGAATAGCTTCAATCGTTAGGACTAAAGGCTCTCATATGGACAGATGACTCAAGGCTCTCGTATAGCAAGGCTCTCATATGGACAGATAACTCAAGGCTCTCGTATAGCAAGGCTCTCATATGGACAGATGACTCAAGGCTCTCGTATAGCAAGGCTCTCATATGGACAGATGACTTAAGGCTCTCGTATAGCAAGGCTCTCATATGGACAGATAACTCAAGGCTCTCGTATAGCAAGGCTCTCATATGGACAGATGACTCAAGGCTCTCGTATAGCAAGGCTCTCATATGGACAGATGACTCAAGGCTCTCGTATAGCAAGGCTCTCATATGGACAGATGACTCAAAGCTCTCATGTGGATAGATGACTCAAGGCTCTCATATAGTAAGGCTCTCACATAGACAGATGATTCTGCAAAAACCTCCTTGAAGCTATATTTTAAAATAGCATTTGATAGAAAAATATTATTAAAGATCATAATCACATCCATTTAACATTTCTGAAAAAAATTCATCGCCGACACGGCGGGAATCGAACCCGCAACTCTCCAGATCCATGCCAGAGCGCGCTACCCAGCGCGCTCTGGCATGCATCTGGAGAGTTGCGGGTTCGATTCCCGCCGTGTCGGCGATGAATTTTTTTCAGAAATGTTAACTAATGCTGAAGTCTATTTCTACAGGTAATCAGATGTATTTACTATGGATGGATTTTTAACATCCATTTAAATCTCGATTTATAACAATATTCGTTAAGTATTTAAAGAGTTCGGGTTGGGTTGTTTTACCTCTGAGCGCCACTTTTTCGCACACCATGAGCTAAATGGCCAGGTCACATGGACCCCGAAGGCTCAGAGAAGGATGGGGGAGGGGACCCACTGGAACAGCTGTTGGGAGACAGATGGGAGCCTCTCGTCAAGGCCATCCAGCGTGTTCTTTAACGTGCACAGGGTATGGCTCTCCCGCACACGGACCACGGCTTAACGTCCCATCAGACGGACGGCGGCCTTTCCAAGCCCATCGGTGTCCCCTACTGACCGTGGGCAGGGGGGGGGGAAATTTTTCGGAGATAAATCTCAACGCCCACCCAGCTGGGACTCGAACCTGGGAACTGCAGACTACGAGCCTGGCGCGCTACCGACTGAACCACCCCCGCCCCAAAGAGTTCGGAAAAGCTGGAATCTTTAACAATAAATTTTCTGCCATAAAATCATTCATAATCACCTAATACTGAAATAATCATTACGCAAACTTTTGAAATGCATATTTTTATTAAAAGGTTTGAAACAATGTTGTCATTAAGTTTTAATGAATCTCGCCTAACAAGACTCTCATCATATCGACAGATGACTCAAGGCTCTCATATAGACAAATGACTCTGCAAAAACCACCTTTACATGCTCAGAGAGCCCCCCCCCCCCCCGCGAAACGTGCTTCTGAATACAAAAATCTCCAGATTGCTTTTTACAAGATGTCGAATTTCTCGTGTTCGATGTGACAAAGCTAAACCGAAAGATAACAACCTCCCGCATTTATCTGCATCTTACGTGTTTTTGTGTTTATTTTGCTTCAGGGATTTCCCCCCATCACATACAATCGCTAAAAAAAATATCCGAACACTATGGTTGATTGCCAGATATTTTTTCCCGAATTCTGTAAAGATTTTTTTTTTTTAGAAATTAGTGATCTGCCAACCTTCGATGTCACGTGACACGAAGGTTGACAGATCACTAATTTCTAAAAAAAAATCGCTGCCAGATATTTTTTCTGAATTCTGTAATCAACCTGGTGTACGGATATTTTTTAATATATATAATGCGTATGAATATATAATGCAATGAATATGGAGCGTGTGCAGTTACCGTTCACAGCAAATTGGAGCGGTTGCGGTTAATGTTCACAGCACACTGAATCGTGTGAGCTCACAAAAACCTGGATCGTGTGGGTCCACTCACATAAATATTGAGCATGTGCAGTTACCGTCCACAGCAAACTGGAGCGTGTGCAGTAACTGCACACGCTCCAGTTTGCTGTGAACGGTAACTGGAGCGTGTACAGTTGCTGTACACGCTCCAGATATTTTTTCTGAAATCTGTAATCAACCACAGTGTTCGGATATTTTTTTGAGCGACAGTACTTCTGTTTCGTAGGCCCTCTGGCGGCTGCATTCTATGCGTTTATCGATTTCGATAGTGAGATGGGTGATCCAAATATCTTTTATTTTTCTCCGACAGCACAACGAAATTTAACAGGTCTTAACAGCTGATCTATTATTTATTCAAGAAGGGATCTGTGTTACAGTTTTCATCATACAAAGGGGAAAAAAATCGTCAAAAATTAAATCGTCAGGCCTAAGGCACAGAGTCTACTGTTCCTATTGTTTGGAGGCCCTGTATAGTATCCCAGGCGAACACGGATTTGCCAGAAAAGCATCCACCACACTAAGCGGGTGTTATCTGTATTTTCTCCACTGTTTGACAAAGTAACGAAAATCACAATATGTGTACCAGGCTCCTAATCTGTAGTACCCAGGTTCGATTCGCACCTAGGCCAGCGTTGAGATTTATCTTCGCAATACCCCCATGGTACCCTCGGTCAGTTGGGGACACCGATGGACTTTAAGAGGCTTTCCGATGGGACGTTAAGCCGTGGCTCCGTATGTGGAGAACCATACCCTGTGAACGTTAAAGAACACGCTGAATGGCCTTTTTGGGAAGCTACCATCTGTCTCCTAACAGCTATCCAGTGGATTCCCTTTCTCCAACCTTCTCTAAGCCTTTGAAACCCTTGTGACCTTGCCATTTAGGGGCGGCGGTGGCTCAGTCGGTAGCGCGTCAGGCTCGTAATCTATAGTTCCCAGGTTCGAGTCCCAGCTGGGTCAGCGTTGAGATTTATTTCCGCAAAATTCCCCGCCCTGCCCACGGTCAGTAGGGGACACCGATGGGCTTGGAAAGGCTGCCGTCCGTCGGATGGGACGTTAAGCCGTGGCCCCGTGTGCGGGAGAGCCATACCCTGTGCACGTTAAAGAACACGCTGGATGGCCTTGACGGGGGGCTACCATTTGTCTCCCAACAGCTGTTCCAGTGGGTCCCCTCCCCCAACCTTCTCTGAGCCTTCGGGGTCCATGTGACCTGTCCATTTAGCCCATGGTGTGCAAGAAAGTGCCGCTCAGAGGAAAACAACCCAACCTGACAGACCTCTGTGGCAAGGAGCTGCTTGAAGGGGTATTTATTTGCCGTCCCATTTCCGAGTGGAGCGCTTGGCTACTGATCTAAGGGACCTGGGTTCGAGCCCCGGGTTAAGGAATGGCTGTATTGTGTCGTTTTTCTGCTGAGGTCCTGCCATCCTTTCAGACCTTCTACTGTGGCATATAAACCGACAGGCTCCTGTCAGACCTCTGTGGCAAGCAGCTGCTTGAGGGGGTATTTATTATTTTTAACAGTTTATTAACCGTTAGGCCTGCCTCAGCAGAAGGAATTCAAAGAAGCCTGACAAAAATGAAAAATTATCTCTTGCATTCTCAGTTGCCATATCCCTTATGAAAATAGCACTTAAGCAGAGTGTTTTGCTCAAAACGTTAATCCCAGCAACGGGTGAGTGCGTTTTGTTTGCAAGTGATGCATAAAGCCTTTCAGTTTACAAAGTTTCACGATTTGCAATTGCTTAGGACGAGAGAGAGGTCAAGTGAAGTTCACATTTTCATTGGAATGTCAGTCGTTCAACTTCTAATTTACTGTTGCCATTGGGGGCAGGGGTGGCTCAGTCGGTAGCGCGCCAGGCTCGTAATCTGTAGTTCCCAGGTTCGAGTCCCAGCTGGGTCAGCGTTGAGATTTATCTCCGCAAAATTCCCCGCCCTGCCCACGGTCAGTAGGGGACACCGATGGGCTTCGTAAAGTTCGCCGTCCGTCGGATGGGACGTTAAGCCGTGGCCCCGTGTGCGGGAGAGCCATACCCTGTGCACGTTAAAGAACACGCTGGATGCCTTGACGGGAGGCTACCATCTGTCTCCCAACAGCTGTTCCAGTGGGTCCCCTCCCCCAACATTCTCTGAGCCTTCGGGGTCCATGTGACCTGGCCATTTAGCCCATGGTGTGCAAAAGAGTGCCGCTCAGAGGTAAAACAACCCAACCCAACTGTTGCCATTACAAGATTAATATTATTAATTTAAATCAGAAGTATTACAAGATTAATATTAACAATTTAAATCAGAAGAGTAATATTTAACTTCTGGCAAATATGTGATGCTCTTTTTAAAAAAAATAATACGAAGTTTTTTTAATTTTCTACTTTTGCACTTTCTAAGCGTGGAAATTAGAACTAATGTATGATTGCGAAATAATGATTAGGACTAACGGAGGAGTGGGTTGGGTTGTTTTACCTCTGAGCGGCACTTTTTTGCACACCATGGGCTAAATGGCCAGGTCACATGGACCCCGAAGGCTCAGAGAAGGTTGGGGGAGGGGACCCACTGGAACAGCTGTTGGGAGACAGATGGTAGCCTCCCGTCAAGGCCATCCAGCGTGTTCTTTAACGTGCACAGGGTATGGCTCTCCCGCACACGGGGCCACGGCTTAACGTCCCATCCGACGGACGGCGGCCTTTCCAAGCCCATCGGTGTCCCCTACTGACCGTGGGCAGGGCGGGGAATTTTGCGGAGATAAATCCCAACGCTGACCCAGCTGGGACTCGAACCTGGGAACTACAGATTACGAGCCTGGTGCGCTACCGACTGAGCCACCCCCGCCCCAACGGAGGAGCGAAAAACTGAAAAAGGTAATTTTAGTAAATCCATCCCTTGACTGAATGGTAATCGGGCTTGGCAACGGATCAGAAGGACAGAGGGAGAATTTGCGAAGATAAATCTCAAACTCTGGTCAAGGTAGGACTCGAATCTGGGAACTACAGATTACGAGTTTGGCGCGCTACAGACTGCAATGCCTCCAAGGCAGTGTCACAACTGCATTTCGCGGTATTCTCTTGTGCGAAGTCTTAGTTGTGCCTCTCCTGCAACGTCATGCACAGATGAGGGAAAGAAAGTGTCTCTTGAATCACTTCCACAGTCATTACTTTCATAAAAGCTTTCTCTCAAGACATTATTAGATTAATGACAAGACATTATTATTATCTCAAGACATTATTATTGAGATTACTAGCATTCTCAAGGGGGATTTGGGTTGGGTTGTTTTACCTCTGAGCAGCACTTTTTTGCACACAATGGGCTAAATGGCCATGTCACAAGGACCCCAAAGGCTCAGAGAAGGCTGAGGGAGGGGGCCCACTGGTAGCCTCCCGTCAAGGCCATCCAATGTGTTCTTTAACGTGCCAGGATAAGGCTCTCCCGCACGCGGGGCCACGGCTTAACGTCCCATCCGATGGACGGCGGCTTTTCCAAGTCCATCGGTGTCCCCTACTGACCCGTGAGCAGGGCGGGGAATTTTTCTCAAAGGGGAGGAAACATGGCTGTTAACCCTTCCCCCCCATACACACTAAGTCCGGCCCTGATTATCTAATTCTATGGCGGCCATTCCATTTCGATTTTCTATTATGAGGCCTTTCATCTAAAAAGTTTGCCCAGGTCTGTCCTAGACGGGTCGAGATTGAATCCGCAACGTCTTCTATAGCTTCATCTGAACAATTTTTCCCCTCCTCAAAACATTTTTAGCGCCCAAGAAAAAATTCTTAAAAATCTACGTACTTAACGTTCAGCTATTACAAATTCTTTAGTCTTAAGGTTTAGTGAAATTTTCAACCAATAGAAGTGCATTATGCTTTGATTAATGACCTAAATGGGCCAGGCAATAATGCCTTGTAGCAATGAGCCCATTATTACACAAAGGCCCCTTGGTAATGCATAGCTCAAGTAAAAGGGGATTCCCATTGCTTCTTAAAAAGAATGTTAAACTAATTTTAGGGTTGGGTTGGGTTGTTTTACCTCTGAGCGGCACTTTTTTGCACACCATGGGCTAAATGTCCAGATCACATGGACCCCGAAGGCTCAGAGAAGGTTGGGGGAGGGGACCCACTGGAACAGCTGTTGGGAGACAGATGGTAGCCTCCTGTCAAGGCCATCCAGCGTGTTCTTTAACGTGCACAGGTTATGGCTCTCCCGCACACGGGGCCACGGCTTAACGTCCTATCCGACGGACGGCGATCTTTCCAAGCCCATCGGTGTCCCCTACTGACCGTGGGCAGGGCGGGGAATTTTCCGGAGATAAATCTCAACGCTGACCCAGCTGGGACTCGAACCTGGGAACTAGAGATTACGAGCCTGGCGCGCTACCGACTGAGCCACCCCCGCCCCGCCTTGTAGCAATGGGCCCATTATTACACAAAGGCCAAGTGATATCCCCCTTGGTAATGCATAGCTCAAGTAAAAGGGGATTCCCATTGCTTCTTAAAAAGAATGTTAAACTAATTTTAGAGTTGCGAATTACTCTTTATTGCAAACCAGTCAGAGTTGTTATTCATCTATAGTTAAGTTGTCTCTACCGTATTTGGTTTCTGGGCTGTTTTGCTACGTTTTAATCTAAACATGACAAAACACAACCATTCAGTTTGACTGTTCCAATAGCAGAGCCCTTCACTGATAGCAAAGTTACATCCACATCGCAAGATCTTATCCGCAAACTTTATCAGCATCCGCGTATATTAGCATTTAATAAGCATTTTGCGTATATTAGCTATTTAATAAGCATTGTGCGTATATTACGTGCTCAACAACCGTCGAAATCATTTGACTGATGATTTGGCACTTTTGGCAAATGGTGTTGATGAGATGAACTCTTTCATTCGATCTGTTGATGCGACTGGTATTAGAGTAGGTTTGGTTATAAAGAGAGAGAAAACTAAAGTGATGAAAATTGGTCAGGCAGGCTGTGATTCAGTTAATCTGAATGGTTGCAAGTCTTGAGCAGGTGTCACAGTTTAATTATCTTGGGAGCTATGTAACAAATAATGGTGATGTGCGGCATGAGATTAACAGACGAATAGGGATTGCTGCCGGGACTTTTAAGAACCTATGGAGAGTGTGGAGAAATAGGCGTATACACCTAAAGACTAAAATTAGACTCTATAATAGTTTGGTTCTTTCTAGGGCTAGTTATGGTAGTGAAACTTGGACGCTGTGTTAACAAGATAACAGGAAACTAGATGCTTTTGATTCAAGATGCTTACGCGGTATCTTGGGTATTAGGTGGTTTAACTTTGTAACTAATGATGAGGTTAGGCAAAGGAGTTTGCAACCTCCTTTAAGCAGCATATTGTGCAGAGAGAGACTCCGTTGGTTTGGTCATGTTGCCAGTTTGGATAATTATACATTAGCGAATAGGGTCATGAACAGTGTGCCTAAAGGCCTCAGAAAGAGGGGAAGACCTAGGATGCGGTGGGCAGATAATGTCAAACAGGACCTTGTTAGAATTGGTATGCAGTGGCTGGATGCAGCAGCTGTCGCTCATGACAGACGTGTTTGGAGAACTAAATTGCACAGTCTGATTGTACTTCCGTAGACCATGGCTGCATGAGGATTATGTCTGTAACATGTTATTCATTAATATATATATTTGATTTAATATGAGAGATAATGTTGTTACGTTGATAAAAGAATAAAAATATTTGGCTTACTATTCGTCTTATATCTAGTTCCAAGTTTCAGTCTGTTTCGGCATTTTTTTTACTTATTTCTTAGCGTATAAAAAGCACATTTGCATAAGTTATAAAAATACATCAAGTATTCCAATGACAAAAAAAAAGATATCAGATAGAAGCATACGCCCTCATAATGAACATGCTCGAGACTTTTTGAGACCTCTTTGATAAGCAGATGCTTAAGGTTTCATTTGCTTTGTATTATTGAGACCAGGACCGAATCTAGGGGATGCATCTTTCTTACACGGGGATGCAAATAGTTATTGAACTTGTGTATATTGCCCGCGTTTTTGGTGAAATTTTTTGAAACATTGTAACCGAAAGGGGTTGGGTTGTTTTGGGTTGTTTTACCTCTGAGCGGCACTTTTTTGCACACCATGGGCTAAATGGCCAGGTTACATGGACCCCGAAGGCTCAGAAAAGGTTGGGGGAGGGGACCCACTGGAACAGCTGTTGGGAGACAGATGGTAGCCTCCCGTCAAGGCCATCCAGCGTGTTCTTGAACGTGCACAGGGTATGGCTCTCCCGCACACGGGGCCACGGCTTAACGTCCCATCCGACGGACGGCGGCCTTTCCAAGCCCATCGGTGTCCCCTACTAACCATAGGCAGGGCGGGGAATTTTGCGGAGATAAATCTCAACGCTGACCCAGCTGGTACTCGAACCTGGGAACTACAGATTACGAGCGTGGCGCGCTACAACCGAAAGGGAATAATAATATAAGCTGCCCCCTTTTCTCAGAGGGATGTGAAAAAAGCAATTTTTTAAATTAAAGGAAAAAAAAAGACAAATACTTTTTATGTTGTATAATTTCAAATATAATACATTTGGTTGGTTTTCCCCATCATCCATTGGGCTCAGTCGGTAGGGCGCTAGGCTCGTATCTGCAGTTCCCAGGTTCAAGTCCCAGCTGGATCAGCATTGAGATTTATCTCCGCAAAATTCTCCGCCCTGGCCACGGTCAGTAGGGGACACCGATGGGCTTGGAAAGGCCGCCGTTCATCGGATGGGACGTTAAGCCGTGGTCCCGTGTGCGGGAGAGACATACCCTGTGCACGTTAAAGAACACGCTGGATGGTCTTGACGGGAGGCTACCATCTGTCTCCCAACAGCTATTCCAGTGGGTCCCCTCTCCCAACCTTCTCTGAGCCTTCGGGGTCCATGTGACCTGGCCATTTAGCCCATGGTGTGCAAAAAAGTGCCGCTCAGAGGTAAAACAACCCAACCCATCATCCATTAGCTGAAATTAAAACTTTTATGGAGTGAAAAAGTAGGTAAAGGAAAAACTTAATTCTCTTTGAAAACGAGATTCCTATATGCCCCAGAGGCGATATTATTTCTCCTAATTACTTAATGACTTGCTATTAGCGTTTTTAATGATTCTGCTCAAGGATTTACAATTTCTATGAATCATTTCCAATACCTTTCGTTCCAAATAACATTTAAATATTAATTTTTGTCTTTTAAGTATACTTGTAATAGTCTTTTACACAAAGAATTAAAAAATGATTTAGCACCGTGAATTTCTGATACTCAGTTCTTAACTAATACGACAGATGCGTTCTTAAAAAAATTCCTATAAGGAGAAATTTATAATAATATGATAACATAAGAATAACTTTTTATGCTATTAAAAGAGTTAGACTGTGTCTTTAATTTTTTTTATGCTAAGGGTGTTCGTTTTTCCTTTATTAGCATAAAAATCGATCAACTGATTTCAGATTTCTTCTTTAACATTTGATGCTAAAAATATTCTGCGCTAAACTCGGTCATTTTTTCTGTGTTTCTTCTATTATTTTTTTACGCCAAAATCCATTCGTTAAAATCAGTGATTCGATTTTGAACTCTGACCTCGAGCTTTTTTGTACCTGACATTTTCCCAATAGAAGATAGTATTCAAGAGTGTCTCGATTGAGATAAAAGATTCCGAAGAATTATTTTATCTAGATGCAGACAATGGGATGCAGAATTGATATTGCAACTAAAGACAGATACAAGATGAGAGATAAATCGAAAGATAATAAATCTTTATTGCATATCTCTTCAAATACACTTCAGGAAAGAAAGAGGCGGCATTAGAAACTTAATGCTTGGTAAAGGGTATCCTCCCATCAAGGCCATCCAGCATGTTCTTAAACGTGCACAGGAATGGCTCTCCCGCACACGGGGCCACGGATTAAGGTCCCGTCCGATGCTTTCCAAGTCCATCTGTGTCCCTAATGACCAAGGTTGGGTTGTTTTACCTCTAAGCGGCACTTTTTTGCACACCATGGGCTAAATGGCCAGGTCACATGGACCCCGAAGGCTCAGAGAAGGTTCGGGGAGGGGACCCACTCGAACAGCTGTTGGGAGACAGATGGTAGCCTCCCGTCAAGGCCATCCAGCGTGTTCTTTAACGTGCACAGGGTATGGCTCTCCCGCACACGGGGCCACGGCTTAACGTCCCATCCGACGGACGGCGGCCTTTCCAAGCCAATCGGTGTCCCCTACTGACTGTGGGCAGGGCGGGGAATTTTGCGGAGATAAATGTTAACGCTGACCCTTATGGGACTCGAACCTGGGAACTACAGATTACGAGCCTGGTGCGCTACCGACTGAGCCACCCCCGCCCCACTGACCAAGGACAGGGCGGGGAGTTTTGCGGAGATAAATCTTAACGTTGGCCCAGGCTGTACTCGCACCTGGGAACTGAAGATTACGAGCCTGGCGCGATACCAATTGAGCCCCCCCCCCCTTTCCCAAGTGATATGACGTTTTTACCTAGACGTTATGTCCCTGCTTCGTTCGTTACGTGATATGGAACGCAATGTGAAAATGTACGTCAAACTATGAATAGAACAAAGTTGGAAGAAAATGTACACTGAGTGATCATTGAATTATGACCACCCCACTCGATGTTATGTCAATGGGACACTAACTTTGAAGCTCTCCAACTTTTAAAATAAGCGTTTTATGGGAAAATGTTACTAAATGTCAATTAAAGATCTCAATCAGTTATATCTAAATATTGATTTTTAATAATATTCGTTCAGTATTTAAATAGTTATGGACGTTTGAAAATTTAACGACAGCAATGCGAATTGAAAGAATTTATCTTTGAAGTTCATTGAAACAGAAAATAGTTGCATTATTTCAAACCATTTCATAAATAACTTCATATGCTTTCAAAAGTGTGTGTGCAAATAATTTCTTTAATATTAGTTTGTTTGTTTTTTTGATAAATTTCGCAGAACACATTGCTGCATTTAAATCTTTAACCTGTAATACCTGTTTAAATACCGAAAGCATATTGTTGAAAATCGAGATCTATATATATTCAGTGCTGCCCAACTTCTCTTAGACCGCGGGCCATTTTTTCTTCCGCCAATATTTCGCGGGCCATTTTTTCTTCCGCCAATATTTCGCGGACCATTTTTTCTTCCGCTAATATTTCGCGGGTTATTTTTTCTTCCGCCAATTTTCGCGGGCCATTTTTTCTTCCGCCAATATTTCACGAACCAATTTTTCTTCCGCCAATATTTCGCGGACCATTTTTTCTTCCGTCAATATTTCGCGGGCAATTTTTTATTTCGCCAATATTTCACGGACCATTTTTTCTTCCGCCAATATTTCGCGGGCCATTTTTTCTTCCACCAATATTTCGCGGGCAATTTTTTCTTCCGCCAATATTTCGAGGGCCATTTTTTTCTTTCGCCAATATTTCGCGGACCAAAAAAAGAATAGGTAATTGAAAAGTCAGTTCATGTCACCTCAAAAAATTATTTTATTTACACAAAAAATAATAAGCAATAATAAACCAATATAAATTTTCTAAACCTTATCAAATATTTAATAAATTTAATGGATGCATTGTGGCCGTAGTTGTTGGGCAATAAGAATAGAATGAGCAAGTTGAAATAGTGCAATAAAAATTGCAAATAGAATGTGTAAGTTGAAGAGTTGAGTCAAGTAAAGTAATATAAGTTGACAAAAAATTATCGGGTGTATTACAGATATTTATTTAGAGAGCTTTTACTTTTAGATCTTTTTTAATTATTCTCAAAACGCTTATTTTTAAAGTTATAAAATTAGCATCCCATTGATATAACATGAGAATGAGTGGCCCTAATTCAATTTTCACTAACTGTAAGTCAGCAATGACTGGCTTATTTGGTATTTTGATTCTGTTCCGATTATAAATTTATAATTAATATTTTAAACTGAACTACTCGTCATAAATCATCACTTGAGCAGTTGTCTATTTCGATTATATTGAAATTACAATATTAATTTATCATATATACATTTTATATTATTGGATTAGCCTTGTGTAAAACGTAAATCTGTCAGCCAGGATTGCACAGTCGTATCAGAATAATATCACCACCTACCTAACGGGGCGGGGGTGGCTCAGTCGGTAGCGCGCGAAGCTTGTAATCTGTAGTTCCCAGGTTCGAGTCCCAGCTGGGTCAGCGTTGAGATTTATCTCCGCAAAATTTTACGCCCACGGTCAGTAGGGGACACCGATGGGCTTGGAAAGGCCGCCGTCCGTCGGATGGAACGTTAAGCTGTGGCCACGTGTGCGGGAGAGCCATACCCTGTGCACGTTAAAGAACACGCTGGATGGCCTTGACGGGAGGCTACCATCTGTCTCCCAATAGCTGTTCCAGTGGGTCCCCTCCCCCAACCTTCTCTGAGCCTTCGGGGTCCATGTGACCTGGCCATTTAGCCCATGGTGTGCAAAAAAGTGCCGCTCAGAGATAAAACAACCCAACCCACCTACCTAACAATGGGAATGGGGATGGGGTCATATTATTCTGATACGACTGTGTATTAGTGTTTTTTTTGTTGTGAAAAATTAAAAATGACTTCTGTCGTTTTTTAGAAATGTTGTCCTTAGTGGACATTGTGTATTAAATAAGGAGCATCATTGTTAAAAATCGATGTTATGATTTGTGTGGTTATTTAGTTTGAAGTGTTATATTCTTTTATGATTTTATATTGATGTAGGACAATAATAATCAGCCATTAATTTAAATAATGCATTCGTATTTGCTAAATTCTTATAGATTGACTATTTTATTTAATAAATAACTTCATTTATTATCTGTTTGGTTATTTCGAATTCACACACGGTGTTGTGAAATAAAAAAACTGTAAAAAATAATAATCTATAACAATATATGCCAAATTGAAGTAGAAAGGACAACAACATCTTTTCGAGTTTGTCTTTTTCTTTTCCCCCGAAATTTTTTGTTAAATAATGCGCTTTGGGAATAGTTAAAAAGTTCCATTCCATTCAATATTAGATTTTCCCCATTTTTTCCTACATCCGGACGCTCCCTGTACTAGTCAAGTGCTCCACTGAAAATTTTAGTCACAAATCTGCCACTATCTCTCATCATTATATCAAGGAATAAAAATAAAATAAATAAAATAAATACCCCCCTCAAGCAGCTGCTTGCCACAGAGGTCTGACAGGAGCCTGTCAGTTTATATGCCATAGTAGAAGGTCTGAGAGGATGGCAGGACCTCAGCAGAAAAACAACACATACATCCATGCCTTACCCGGGGCTCGAACCCAGGTCCCGTAGATCAGTAGCCAAGCGTGCTAACCACTCGGCCACGGGACGGCTAATATCAAGGAATAAATAAAATAAATAAATAAATACCCCCTCAAGCAGCTGCTTGCCACAGAGGTCTGACAGGAGCCTGTTAGTTTATATGCCAAAGTAGAAGATCTGAGAGGATGGCAGGACCTCAGCAGAAAAACGACACATACATCCATGCCTTACCTGGGGCTCGAACCTAGGTCCCTTAGATCAGTAGCCAAGCGCACTAACCACTCGACCACGGGATGGCAAAAATAAATACCCCCTCAAG
The DNA here is from genome assembly GCA_038380435.1 of Ryuthela nishihirai. Lineage (NCBI taxonomy): Eukaryota > Metazoa > Arthropoda > Arachnida > Araneae > Heptathelidae > Ryuthela > Ryuthela nishihirai. Next base: position 48,426,150 of record JAWZYU010000023.1, on the reverse strand, counting down.
CAGCTGCTTACCACAGAGGTCTGACAGGAGCCTGTCAGTTTATATGCCAAAGTAGAAGATCTGAGAGGATGGCAGGACCTCAGCAGAAAAACGACACATACAGCCATTCCTTAACCCGGGGCTCGAACCCAGGTCCCGCAGATCAGTAGCCAAGCGTGCTAACCACTCGGCCACGGGACGGCTAATATCAAGGAATACACTTTTAAAAAATCTCCTAATAAAAGAAATACTCAAATTTCAGCACATAAAAGTGAAACTACTTACCAATGTAGGCTTTACGTGTATGTATCCAGAGCGATAACCACCTATTACCTATTCACTATCTGCACCATGAAGCTATCATTTCATACACAATTCCTGTCTTTGTTTTTTCTATCTGATTGTAGGTCAGCAGCGTATCAGTGTCAGACAGATCAGCCCACTTCCAACGCAAGTTAAACACAACATTCTTCAACCAAGAAAAATTTGCAATGCCAATTAGAAGTCCCGATGCCTACATGACTCGTAGAGCGTCCACGTCTCACTGAAGGCTATTTATCCGACAGTGAACTTCCATCCCCAAGCGGAGAAATTTCCGCACCTGCTGGTTGCTGCCGAAGAGTGCCGAAGTCTCGTTCGGGAGCGTCGTCGTTCGGCGCCGCGTTGGTGACGACGTCCGTCACCTCCTCGCGATAGCGTGAACTGACGTGACCTCACGTGCCGTTGTAAAAGTGGATGTTGGAGGCGGAGATCGTTCCTTGCGCAATCGCAGGTAACACGTGCTTTGCTACAGCGGAGTTTTACGTCATCGGCGCTGAGTCGTTTACGATGGGAAAAACTGAAAATGGTCAGCCTGCGTAGAAAAGGAATCTTTAGTAACGCAAGCTCCTTCATTCAATCATCTCAGGGACTGTCTCATTGGGTACTGTGCACACTTAATAAACAGGGAAACCCCAGTTAAAGTGAGTGGCTCTGTCAGCAGCATAACAAATTCGTAATCTGTAGTTTCTAGGTTTGTTTTGGGTTGTTTTACCTCTGAGCGGCACTTTTTTGCACAACATGGGTAAATGGCCAGGTCACAAGGACCCCGAAGGCTCAGAGAATATTGGGGGAGGGACCCACTGGAACAGCTGTTGGGAGACAGATGGTAGCTTCCCATCAGGGGCGGGGGTGGCTCAGTCGGTAGCGCGTCAGGCTCGTAATCTGTAGTTTCCCGGTTCGAGTCCCAGCTGGGTCAGCGTTGAGATTTATCTCCGCAAAATTCCCCGCCCACGGTCAGTAGGGAACACCGATGGGCTTGGAAAGACCGCCGTCCGTCGGATGGGACGTTAAGCCGTGGCCCCGTGTGCGGGAGAGCCATACCCTGTGCACGTTAAAGAACACGCTGGATGGCCTTGACGGGAGGCTACCATCTCTCTCCCAACAGCTGTTCCAGTAGGTCCCCTCCCCCAACCTTCTCTGAGCCTTCGGGGTCCATGTGACCTGGCCATTTAGCCCATGGTGTGCAAAAAAGTGCCGCTCAGAGGTAAAACAACCCAACGTTAAAGAACACGCTGGATGGCCTTGACGGGAGGCTACCATCTGTCTCCCAACAGCTGTTCCAGTGGGTCCCCACCCCCAACCTTCTCTGAGCCTTCGGGGTCCATGTGACCTGGCCATTTAGCCCATGGTGTGCAAAAAAGTGCCGCTCAGAGGTAAAACAACCCAAACAACGCTTCCCATCAAGGCCATCCAGCGTGTTCTTTAACGTGCACAGGGTATGGCTCTCCCGCATACGTGACCACAGCTTAACGTTCCATACGACGGACGGCGGCCTTTCCAAGCCCATGAGTGTCCCCTATTGCCCGTGGGCAGGGCGGGGAGTTTTGTGGAGATAAATCTCAACGCTGACCCAGCTGGGACTCGAACCTGGGAACTGCTGATTACGAGCTTGGAGTTACCGACTTAGCCACCCCGCCCCTTTTTGAACTACCTACGTATGGATATCGGAAAGGAAACCTCTACAGTCCACCACTCTACCAACTGAGCAATCGTCGATTGGTTTCCAGGTGTGAGCACTTGGGCCAGTGTTGATATTTATGCCCGCAAAACGTCTCTCCCTGCCCTCGGTCATAAAGGGGACACTGTTTGGCTTGGAAAGGCTATAGTCCGTGTATTTGACATGTTAAGCCGTGGTTCCGTGTGCGGGAAAGAGATACCTTGTGCACGTTAAAGAACGCACTGGCTCCCTTCTGTTCAGGGGCGGGGGTGGTTCAGTCGGTAGCGCGCCAGGCTCGTAATCTGTAGTTCCCAGGTTCGAGTCCCAGCTGGATCAGCGTTGAGATTTATCTCCGCAAAATTCCTCCGCCCTGCCCACGGTGAGTAGGGGTTGGGTTGTTTTACCTCTGAGCGGCACTTGTGAGTAGGAGACACCGATGGGCTTGGAAAGGCCGCCGTCCGTCGGATGGGACGTTAAGCCGTGGCCGTGTGTGGGAGAGCCATACCCTGTGCACGTTAAAGAACATGTTGGATGGCCTTGACGAGAGATGCCATCTGCCTCCCAACAGCTGTTCCAGTGGATCCCCTCCCCCAACCTTCTCTGAGCCTTCGGGGTCCTTGTGACCTGGCCATTTAGTCCATGGTGTGCAAAAAATGTGCCGCTCAGAGGTAAAACAACCCAACCCAACCCGCATAAGGAGCACCGGCTTAACGGCCCATCCGACGGACGGCGGTCGTTTCAAGCCCATCGATCTCCACTATTGACGAAGGTTGGGTTGGGTTGCTTTACCTCTGAGCGGCACTTTTTGGCACACCATGGCCTACATGGCCAGGTCACAAGGACCCCGAAGGCTCAGAGAAGGTTGAGGGAGAGAACTAACTGAAACATCTGTTGGGAGACAGATGGTAGCCTCCCGTCAAGGCCATCCAGCGTGGTCTTTGACGTGCACAGGTTATGGCTCTCCCGCACACGGGATCACAGCTTAACGTCCCATCCGACGGACGGTGACTTCTCCAAGCCCATCGGATTGACCGACGGCAGGGCCTGAAGTTTTGTGGAGATGAATATTAATGGTTGCCCATTGGGACTCGAACCTGGGAACTGCAGACCTGGCCCGCTACTGATTAAGCTATCTCCGCCCCATTGGGAGAGGGGGGGGGGGGTCAAATGACGCAATCAAGTCAGGGAGAAAAAGAGTGTGGGGGGCAACAGATTGAATTTCTATTGTAGTGTAACATTTATTTCTCCGTTTTAGAGCTCTTTAAAAATTTGTTGAAAAAAAAAGTGCGCAAGTTTTAAAATTTTTACCACCAGTACCCTTAGTAGAATTCTCAAGGGGAGGGAAGGCACCCATGTACTCCCCCCTCTATATCCGGCTCTGTTGTTGATGGTGACGGATTTATAGGTTCAGGCATTCTACGGCGTGTAGTCGAAACAAACTCTACAATTATGAAAGCATTTTTCATTATTCCATGCAATTACTGGAAAATGAGCATTTTATTTCGATAATAAAAATAATAATAAAAAATACGATAATATAATCAAAAGATACGAAATACACAGAACCACTAGGGGGACCTGAAGCTGCCGCTTGTCCCCTTATAGGTAAATCCACCTCTGGCTACTCAATGTAGTTAGTTATCTTCACTCTGTAAGGGCGCCAAGCTACCCGCCGCGTAATCTGTTGTTCCGAAGATCGTACAGTCGCTCGAAAAAGTATCCGAACACTATGGTTGATTACAAAATTCAGAAAAAATATCTGGCAACGATTTTTTTAGAAATTAGTGATCTGGTAACCTTCGTGTCACGTGATTACAGAATTCAGAAAAAATATCTGGAGCGTGTACAGCAACTGCACACGCTCAATATTTCCGTGAGTGAGCCCACACGATCTAGGTCTTTGTGAGCTCACACGATCCAATGTGCTGTGAACATTAACCGCAACCGCTCCAGTTTGCTGTGAACGGTAACTGCACACGCTCCATATTCATTCGCATTATATATATTAAAAAATATCCAAACACTATGGTTGATTACAGAATTCAGGAAAAATATCTGGCAACGATTTTTTTCAGAAATTAGTGATCTGGCAACCTTCGATGTCACGTGACACGAAGGTTGCCAGAAAAAGTGCCCTTTTGCACGTTGTAGGGTCACTTGAATTACTATTGCATGGGTCCCCCCCCCCTACCTTTCCATTCAGCCTCCTCCCCATCATTTTTGCGTTTGGACCAGATGATAGGGGACCACTCAACACCCTTCACAACTCAACCTTTGCCTTCATTCACCACTCAAACCAAATTGCCTTCATTCACCACTCAACACCCTTCACAACTCAACCTTTGCCTTCATTCACCACTCAAACCAAATTGTCTTCATTCACCACTCAACACCCTTCACAACTCAACCTTTGCCTTCATTCACCACTCAAACCAAATTGCCTTCATTCACCACTCAACACCCTTCACAACTCAACCTTTGCCTTCATTCACCACTCAAACCAAATTGCCTTCATTCACCACTCAACACCCTTCACAACTCAACCTTTGCCTTCATTCACCACTCAAACCAAATTGCCTTCATTCACCACTCAACACCCTTCACAACTCAACCTTTGCCTTCATTCACCACTCAAACCAAATTGCCTTCATTCACCACTCAACACCCTTCAACCCCCCCACTCAACACCTGGACACAAAGAGGTCCAGATTGGAAGAAGCAGGATGTTAGAATCTGTGGTTTTGAGTGCTTTTTTTCTGTTTTGTTTGGTGTTGTGATTTTTCGTGCTTTTGAGAATAATCACGGAACTTTGATTGAAATATAGAAATCATGGGAAAGCAGAAAAAAAAAAGAAAAAAATTATTGGGACTGAGCAACAGGACCATTTAACAGGAATCCATCATCTGGAAAATAAACTTAAAGCGCTAAAGGAAATGAATTCCAAAAAAACGAAGGAAAGGAATTCTAATTTAGGAAAATCAAGTTTTTGTAACAATATTCAGGACTTATTAGAAGATAGCGCAATCTTCTAAAGCTGTCAAGAAAATCTGAGTAAAGGTAATTCTTCAAAAAATTTAAAAAATTCTTTACTGTCTAGTGCCTCCGATATCAATTTGGTTTCAAATGATAATGACTCTATAATTTCTGATCTTTTAAATGTAGAAAAGGATAAAATGCAATTTTTAACTCACAAGAAAATGGAAAAACTATTGGACGAAGAACAGGAATTGTGTACCATTTTTCATGATGAATCAGGCAAATTAAAAGACTTAGATTTTAAAGAAGTCACAAAATTCTTCAACAAAAAAAAAATGAAAAAACAAATTATAGGACTATATATTAGAAACGTAATATCGCTTTATATCCCACTAATACTAATGATCTAAATTAGGGGTTCTCAACGTGGAGTACGCGGTAAAATTTTTTGGGGTACAGTCGCTCAAAAAAATATCCGAACACTATGGTTGATTACCGAAAAGAATGGCGAGGCAGATATTGGCAAATATATTTTGCAGTTTTTTGTCGTAAATTGCGTTCAGAAGTCTAATCGGGCTTCTTTCAGTGCCGAAAACTATCTTGTGAATACTTTCTAGGTGAAGGATTTGGTGCAGTAAGTCTTCTGACATATCTTTCTCATATGTATTTACAAGTTTTGTTGCTTTTGTGGTAAGTTGACCAGTTTTGGAAGTTCAAAATGGATGATAATAATAAAAAAAGCGATTTTCTTTTTAAATATATCAAAACAGGCACGTGTTGTCCATCGGCATAAATAAGAGTATGATTGGCGATAAATCACAAAGACGAAACAAAGTCGGTATTATGAGAGGAAATGTAATGTGGCTAATAAAATAATCAATTTTAGTTGGATGGACAAAAGCCAATATTTTTTAAAGTCGCTCTTTGTCTTCTGTTCATCTCACTTAACTGGCCGACCCGCCAAGCCGGGTCCCCCCCCTAATCCCGGGCCCCCAGGCTAGAGCCCTGTCAGCCCTACCCTTGTGAGGGCCATGCTATAGCTACTTAGATATGTGGTTAAAACCGAAGACGACTTCCTGCTAATCAGAGACATTCTACGGGCCGATTAAAAAATGAATCACGTTTAAAAAATTTGCAATGGAATTGTTACGGTCTGTTATCTAAAAAGAAGGAACTGATGTTATTGGTAAAATACTACCACTTTAATAAAATAGTTCTACAAGAAATCAAAGCTAACAAAAATGTAAAACTAAATAATTTTGAATGTTATTCTTATTTTTGTCAAAACGGAGGTGCTGCCATCTACATTCAAAGAAAGGTACCACATAAAAATAGAGCTATTTTAAATCATGAAAAAATAGATATTGTAGCAATCGAGATATTAATAAGTAATAAAATATATACTCTGTTCAATATTATGTACGCAATTAAAATATTAATTCGGAAGTATATAATAATTTAATTTCACAATCTCCACATCCAGAATCTTATTTGGAGACTTTAATGCTCATCATAAAAGTTGGTTCTCATTTAAAAACAACTCAGCTGGAATTTCACTACTTGACTTTATTAATCAACACCATTTCCACTTCTTAAATAAAAAAGCATTAACACATATAAATAAATCAAATTCATTTTCTGTAATAGAACTTTCTATCATAGCCACCTCTCTAGCTGAAATATTGGAATGGGATCGATTTAACGATCTCAGGGGAGTGATCATTACCTCTCAAGCAGCTGCTTGCCACAGAGGTCTGAAAGGAGCCTGTCAGGTTATATGCCATAGTAGAAGGTCTGAGATGATCGCAGGACCTCAGCAGAAAAACGACACATACATCCATGCCTTTCCCGGGGCTCGAACCCAGGTCCCTTAGATCAGTAGCCAAGCGCGCTAACCACTCGACTACGGGACGGCAAAAATAAATACCCCCCTCAAGTAGCTGCTTGCCACAGAGGTCTGACAGGAGCCTGTCAGTTTATATGCCATAGTAGAAGGTCTGAGAGGATGGCAGGACCTCAGCACAAAAAAGACACATACATCCATGCCTTACCCGGGGCTCGAACCCAGGTCCCTTAGATCAGTAGCCAAGCGCGCTAACCACTCGACTACGGGACGGCAAAAATAAATACCCCCTTCAAGCAGCTGCTTGCCACAGAGGTCTGACAGGAGCCTGTCAGTTTATATGCCATAGTAGAAGGTCTGAGAAGATGGCAGGCGATCAGCAGAAAAACGACACATACATCCATGCTTTATCCGGGACTCGAACCCAGGTCCCTTAGATCAGTAGCCAAGCGCGCTAACCACTCGACCACGGGACGGCAAAAATAAATACCCCCCTCAAGCAGCTGCTTGCCACAGAGGTCTGACAGGAGCCTGTCAGTTTATATGCCATAGTAGAAGGTCTGAGAGGATGGCAGAACCTCAGCAGAAAAACGACACATACATCCATGCCTTACCCGGGGCTCGAACCCAGGTCCCTTAGATCAGTAGCCAAGCGCGCTAACCACTCGACCACGGGACGGCAAAAATAAATACCTCCCTCAAGCAGCTGCTTGCCACAGAGGTCTGACAGGAGCCTGTCAGTTTATATGCCATAGTAGAAGGTCAGAGAGGATGGCAGGACCTCAGCAGAAAAACGACACATACATCCATGCCTTACCCGGGGCTCGAACCCAGGTCCCTTAGATCAGTAGCCAAGCGCGCTAACCACTCGACCACGGGACGGCAAAAATAAATACCTCCCTCAAGCAGCTGCTTGCCACAGAGGTCTGACAGGAGCCTGTCAGTTTATATGCCATAGTAGAAGGTCTGAGAGGATGGCAGGACCTCAGCAGAAAAACGACACATACATCCATGCCTTACCCGGGGCTCGAACCCAGGTCCCGTAGATCAGTAGAATTACCCCATCATTATCTCTCATTTCAAATACAAACCAATTAGAAAATTCATAAATTTAAACAACTGGATAGACTTAAAAAAAAATCCTAGAAAACAAATCACCTTTAAAATTTAATCTAGATATCAAATTTTCTTAGATGAAATTAATAACTTGACAAAAAAAAAATGCTTTAAAACTATACTAAATAAAATTCCAAGAATAGAAAGAAATTTTTGATACATGAATAGGATAGTAGTAATAAGGAAAAAAGCAAAACACAAGGCAAATAGGACCAAAAATTTTGTAGATTTTATTCATTTAAAAAAAATTAAAACTTTAGTGAAAAAAAAACTTAAATACCTATATAGAGAAAACTGGAGGATATTTGCTGAAAAATTCAACTTAAATGATAGAAATAGAAATATCTGGGAAACCTTTAAAACCATAAATAAAAATAATTTAAACTAACAGCAATACTCTTAGAATGAAATAGCAATAGAAATCAAATCACTTTAAAACAAACTGCTAATCTTTTTTGCTCAAATTATTAAATTAACTCAACAATCAAAATCATCCAATTATTTAGTGCACAAAATGTGTATCTTAGCTATAATTAGGCAAATTACCCTACCTGCCCACGGTCAGTAGTGGACACCGATGGGCGTGGAAAGGCCGCTGTCCGTCGGATGGGACGTTAAGCCGTGGTTCCGTGTGCGGGAGAGCCATACCCTGTGCACGTTAAAGAACACGCTGGATGGCCTTGACGGGACGCTACCATCTGTCTCCCAACAGCTATTCCAGTAGATCCCCTCCCCCAACATTCTCTGAGACTTCGGAGTCCTTGTGACCTGGCCATTTAGCCCATTGTGTGCAAAAAGGGCCGCTCAGAGGTAAAACAACCCAACCCATCACCTGGTTTCTGAGGCTGTGGTAGGCGAAAGAACATCGCCAATGGACCCATGGAAGACTGCGAATGGGTAGCTTATCTAAGAAGTCGAGGTTCCAATTACAACATGCCGAAGGGAGTTTGCATGTATGGCAGAGATCACATGAGGACAGGGTTGGGTTGGGTTGTTTTACCTCTGAGCGGCACTTTTTTGCACACCATGGGCTAAATGGCCAGGTCACATGGACCCCGAAGGCTCAGAGAAGGTTGGGGGAGGGGACCCACTGGAACAGCTGTTGGGAGACAGATGGTAGCCTCCCGTCAAGGCCATCCAGCGTGTTCTTTAACGTGCACAGGGTATGGCTCTCCCGCACACGGAGTCACGGCTTAACGTCCCATCCGACGGACGGCGGCCTTTCCAAGCCCATCGGTGTCCCCTACTGACCGTGGGCAGGGCGGGGAATTTTGCGGAGATAAATCTAAACGCTGACCCAGCTGGGACTCGAACCTGGGAACTACAGATTACGAGCCTGGCGCGCTACCGACTGAGCCACCCCCGCCCCGCTTTGATGGGAGGCTATCATCTGTCTCCCAACAGCTGTGCAGTGGGCCCCTCCCCCCAACCTTCTCTGAGCCCCCATTTTGCACACAATGGTCTAAATGGCGAAATCACAAGGACTCCTGATTCAGGAGTCCTTGTGATTTCGCCATTTAGACCATTGTGTGCAAAAAGAATGCTGCTCAGAGGTAAAACTACCCAACCCAACCAGGCCAGTAGAGGTAGTATAATACTCTGGGGCCAGTTAACGTGGTCCACCATGGTGCCCCTTATACCTATTGAGGCCACCATTGCTTCAAAAGGCTATGTTGACGTACAGTCGCTCAAAAAAGTATCCGAACACTATGGTTGATTACAGAATTCAGAAAAAACATCTGGCAACGAATTTCTAAAAAAATCGTTGCCGGATATTTTTCTGAATTCTGTAATCAACCATAGTGTTCGGATACTTTTTAATATATATAATGCGTATGAATATATAATGCAATGAATATGGAGCGTGTGCAGTTACCGTTCACAGTAAACTGGAGCGGTTGTGGTTAATGTTCACAGCACATTGGATCGTGTGAGCTCACAAAGACCTAGATCGTGTGGGCTCACTCACGGAAATATTGAGCGTGTGCAGTTACCGTTCACAGCAACTGTACACGCTCCAGTAACTGGAGCTTGTACAGTTGCTGTACACGCTCCAGATATTTTTCCTGAATTCTGTAATCACGTGACACGAAGGTTGCCAGATCACTAATTTCTAAAAAAAATCGTTGCCATATATTTTTTCTGAATTCTGTAATCAACCATAGTGTTCGGATACTTTTTTGAGCGACTGTAGGTGGTCATATTATTTTGATACTAGATCGTGTGGGCTCACTCAAGGAAATATTGAGCGTGTGCAGTTACCGTCCACAGCAAACTGGAGCGTGTGCAGTAACTGCACACGCTCCAGTTTGCTGTGAACGGTAACTGGAGCGTGTACAGTTGCTGTACACGCTCCAGATATTTTTCCTGAATTCTGTAATCACGTGACGACGAAGGTTGCCAGATCACTAATTTCTAAAAAAATCGTTGCCATATATTTTTTCTGAATTCTGTAATCAACCATGGTGTTCGGATACTTTTTTGAGCGACTGTATCACCGACCACTTAACCCGTTCATGGGTATCCATTTCCCACAGCAGGATGGCGTCTTTCAGCAAAACAACTTCTGCTCTTATCGCTCCCGTTTGGCGAAGGACTGGTTGCAGGAGCATTCCAGTGAGTTCACAATTCACGAACGGCCCTCTCACTCTCTGAATTTAAACCCTATTAAGCATCTGTGGGAGCGATGCATTTGATCCCAAAACCCACCATCAGCAACTCTTGGCACTTTACAGATGTCTGTCCTGGAATCATTGGGTGCAGTACTATCCAAACGTTTCGAACATCTGGTAAAGACCATACCACGACGTATTGCTGCTGTTGTGAGGGGGAAAGGTCAGAAAGGTGGACCCACATGTCAGGGATGTACTTAGGGGGTTCTCCCCCTAAGTACAGTTAGGTTAGTTAGATGCCCTCAAGCAGCTGCTTGCCACAGAGGTCTGATAGGAGCCTGTCAGTTTATATGCCAAAGTAGAAGGTCTGAGAGGATGGCAGGACCTCAGCAGAAAAACGACACATACATACATGCCTCACCCGGGGCTCGAACCCAGGTCCCGTAGATCAGCAGCCAAGCGCGCTAAGCACTCGGCCACGGGACGGCTAGAACCAGAAAAAATCAGATTGGCGCTTGGTGCAATGACAGCTGAGTCATCACCGCTTCTGCTTAGTTGTTTTCGCTGTTGGGTTGGGTTGTTTTACCTCTCTCTGAGCCGCACATTTTTTGCACACCATGGACTAAATGGCCAGGTCACAAGGACCCCGAAGGCTCAGAGAAGGTTGGGGGAGGGGATCCACTTGAACAGCTGTTAGGAGACAGATGGCATCTTTCGTCAAGGCCATCCAACATATTCTTTAACGTGAACAGGGTATGGCTCTCCCGCATACGGGACCACAGCTTAACGTCCCATCCGACGGACGGCGGTCTTTCAAAGCCCATCGGTGTCCCCTACTGACCGTGGTCAGGGCGGGGTTTTTTGCTTAGATAAATCTCAACGCTTGTCCAGCTGGGACTCGAACCTGGGAACTGCAGATTACGAGCCTGCCACACTACCGACTGAGCCACTCCCGCCCCATATTTTCACTGTATAAATCCATGCTGGCCCCAGCCAAAGAATGTAGAGGGAGAAGAAGTTCAGCTGCCATAGAGATTAATGTAAAATCGAGTATCGTGCATTTGGCGTAGAGGTGAAACGAACATTACAGGGGACGAACGTTTTTGTAATTACATGTTACTGTCAACTTCCATTCTCTTCGCTTTTCCTATGTAATAATTTCCCATTGATATCCTTGCCAAAGAATGTAGAGGGAGAAGAAGTTAAGCTTCCATAGAGATTAATGTAAAATCGAGTATCGTGCATTTGGCGTAGAGGTGAAACGAACATTACAGGGGACGAACGCTTTTGTAATTACATGTTACTGTCAACTTCCATTCTCTTCGCTTTTCCTATGTAATAATTTCCCATTGATATCCTTGCCAAAGAATGTAGAGGGAGAAGAAGTTAAGCTTCCATAGAGATTAATGTAAAATCGAGTATCGTGCATTTGGCGTAGAGGTGAAACGAACAGTACAGGGGACGAACGCTTTTGTAATTACATGTTACTGTCAACTTCCATTCTCTTCGCTTTTCCTATGTAATAATTTCCCATTGATATCCTTGCCAAAGAATGTAGAGGGAGAAGAAGTTAAGCTTCCATAGAGATTAATGTAAAATCGAGTATCGTGCATTTGGCGTAGAGGTGAAACGAACAGTACAGGGGACGAACGCTTTTGCAATTACATGTTACTGTCAACTTCCATTCTCTTCGCTTTTCCTATGTAATAATTTCCCATTGATATCCTTGCCAAAGAATGTAGAGGGAGAAGAAGTTAAGCTTCCATAGAGATTAATGTAAAATCGAGTATCGTGCATTTGGCGTAGAGGTGAAACGAACAGTACAGGGGACGAACGCTTTTGTAATTACATGTTACTGTCAACTTCCATTCTCTTCGCTTTTCCTATGTAATAATTTCCCATTGATATCCTTGCCAAAGAATGTAGAGGGAGAAGAAGTTAAGCTTCCATAGAGATTAATGTAAAATCGAGTATCGTGCATTTGGCGTAGAGGTGAAACGAACATTACAGGGGACGAACGCTTTTGCAATTACATGTTACTGTCAACTTCCATTCTCTTCGCTTTTCCTATGTAATAATTTCCCATTGATATCCTTGCCAAAGAATGTAGAGGGAGAAGAAGTTAAGCTTCCATAGAGATTAATGTAAAATCGAGTATCGTGCATTTGGCGTAGAGGTGAAACGAACATTACAGGGGACGAACGCTTTTGCAATTACATGTTACTGTCAACTTCCATTCTCTTCGCTTTTCCTATGTAATAATTTCCCATTGATATCCTTGCCAAAGAATGTAGAGGGAGAAGAAGTTCAGCTTCCATAGAGATTAATGTAAAATCGAGTATCGTGCATTTGGCGTAGAGGTGAAACGAACATTACAGGGGACGAACGCTTTTCTAATTACATGTTACTGTCAACTTCCATTCTCTTCGCTTTTCCTATGTAATAATTTCCCATTGATATCCTTGCAGAGTATATTAATATCAATTCTGTTTCCTGTTTCTATGCAACCAAGAAAGCTTCTAATTGTAATAATTTATTCTATAAACTAACTTCAGGCTAATTTCAAATCTTCTCTATCCGTTCAATTTATAATTGTTGGTTCAATGAAAAATAATTCCAATGGAGAAAATAAACCTTTATTAAAATCATGATATTATTTTTTAAAATACAAAGTGCAGTTACTTTTTTTCCTTTTTTAAAATATTAATTTTTGATGCATAATTCCTTTGCCCCTTATTGTTTGCTTCCCAGCTTAAACTAATGCACGAGACGAATCGAAACACCACTTGAGGTCGCCACTTACGCTTTGTCAAAGATGTTCTTTTCCTTATACGTTCTTTGCCCCAGCTGTTTAGAACCTTACGACCCCCATGAAAATTTCCTTTACATAACGTGGAAGTGTCTGGAAACTTTATAATCGTGAAGTTTCGTGAAAGTTTATGTCAACGTGCAGAGTTTGAAGAACTCAATTAGGAGAATTTCATGGAATTATCAATATAGATAGAAATAATGACAGCCAGTTGCATGTTACTCTGTGCACACGAAGTGTTCATTTACGTAAATCGCTTCAGCGAATCTTCTAGAAAAACAAAAACTGCGTCGACTTTCCTTGAGCAAATTGGATGTCCGCAATGTATCTTTTGTAAACCTTCTAACCAAGCGAGTTGGGTTGGGTTGTTTTACCTCAGAGCGGCACTTTATTGCACACCACGGGCTAAATGGCCAAGTCACATGGACCCCGAAGGCTCAGAGAAGGTTGGGGGAGGGGACCCACTGGAACAGCTGTTGGGAGACAGATGGTAGTCTCCCATTAAGGCCATCCAGCGTGTTCTTTAACGCGCACAGGGTATGGCTCTCACGCACACAGGGCCACGGCTTAATGTCCCATCCGACGGACGGCGACCTTTCCAAGCCCATCGGTGTCCCCTAGTGACCGTGGGCGGGGAATTTTGCGGAGATAAATCTCAACGCTGACCCAGCTGGGACTCGAACCTGGGAACTACAGATTACGAGCCTGGCGCGCTACCGACTGAGCCACCCCCGCCCACCCCTAACCAAGCGAAGTCCTCGGCCGTCTGACGAGAATCAGTCAACCATAGATCTGTTTTTTTTTTTTATTAATTCAGTGCCATATCGGAATGTTAAAAATTTCATGTAAATGTCCTAGCTCTTCGACTCTTTAGAACATGAGGCAGGGGGTGACTCAGTCAGTAGCGCGTCAGGCTCGTGTTCTGCAGTTCCCAGGTTCGAATTCCAGCTGGGCGAGCGTCGAGATTTTTCTCCGCCAAACTCCCCTCCCTGCCACGGTCAGTAGGGGACACCTATGGGCTTGGATAGACCCCCGTCCGTCGGATGGGATTTTAAACTTTGGCCCAGTGTACGAGACAGCCATACCCTGTGCACGTTAAAGAACATGATCATCATGATTGATGGTCTTAACAGGAGGCTACCATCTGTCTCCGAACAGTCTCCAGTGGATCCCTCCCCAAAGTTTCTCGGGGTCCTTGTGACCTGGCAGTTTACCCCATTGTGTGTAAAAAAAGTGCCGCTGAGAGGTACCAACACACCCAACCCAATTTTCGAATATCCACTCTCCTTCCCCAGATTTGAAGAGAGTGGCAAAGTTGTTTTACTTCTTCATGACACTTTTTTTTTTGCGCACAATGGGGTAAATGGCCAGGTTACAAGGACCCCGATGGCTCAGAGAAGGTTGGGGGAAGGGGGCCCACTGGACAGGCACGTACCCAGGATTTAGTTTCGATAATTTAGTTTCGGGGGGGTGGGAGGTCTGAGAATGAAATTTGAGTAGAGTCTCCCTATTACTAAAACAGATACTGGTGACGGGCGGCATGAGATTAACAGATGACTAAGGATTGCTGCCGGAACTTTTTTGGGGCGGGGGTGGCTCAGTCGGTAGCGCGCCAGGCTCGTAATCTGTAGTTCCCAGGTTCGAGTCCCAGCTGGGTCAGCGTTGAGATTTATCTCCGCAAAATTCCCCGCCCTGCCCACGGTCAGTAGGGGACACCGATGGGCTTGGAAAGGCCGCCGTCCGTCGGATGGGACGTTAAGCCGTGGCCCCGTGTGCGGGAGAGACATACCCTGTGCACGTTAAAGAACACACTGGATGGCCTTGACGGGAGGCTACCATCTGTTTCTCAACAGCTGTTCCAGTGGGTCCCCTCCCCCAACCTTCTCTGAGCCTTCGGGGTCCATGTGACCTGGCCATTTAGCCCATGGTGTGCAAAAAAGTGCCGTTCAGAGGTAAAACAACCCAACAACCCTATTACTAAAATATTCCACCGAACACGAAAGGTTAAATTGATGTTCTATAAGAAATTAGATTTTACAGAGGTATATGTTGTTTTTCTGCTGAGGTCCTGCCATCCTCTCAGACCTCCTACTTTGGTATATAAACTGACAAGCTCCTGTCAGACCTTAAGGAGTATTTATTATTTATTTTTTTTTATTTTAAATAAGATTTCACAGGGTTTTTTTTTTTTAAATTCATTTTTAGTGTCGGACGTAAAATATGGGGCTAAAATAAAATTATACAAAAACAACTGTTTTGTATTTCGAAGCAGGTAGATATTTTTGAGATTTCGTATAGAACCAGGGTGTGCGGGCAGTTGTTAGGAGACATGGTAATCTCCTGTCAAGATCACCCAGCGTGTTCTTTAACGTGCACAGGGTACGGCTCTCATGCACACTGAGCCGCGGCTTAACGTTCCATCCGGCGGATGGCTGCCTTTTCAAGCCCATCAGTGACCCCTTTCTGAAACCAGGGTAAGGTGGAAGTAAATCTTAACACAGAACAGGTAGGACTCGAACCTGGGAAATGGCTTAATGCGATGCGGACTGAATCAACCGGTGTTGCTATTCGTATAGAAAAGATTAAATTAATACACTTTCAATTTGTTTGAATTTGTCGCACTACAGAGATATAAACAAAGATAAGAGAGTGAATCATTACTATTAAAATTCCATGTTTTGTGGCAGTGTACGTGTACTATTGATGCAAGATACGGGACGCCACAATTACATTAGAATAAATAGAAACAATCCTCGCTGTAACGAATTGATTGGTTCGAAAAGCCCATTCTTTAAATCAGTGTCTCGCAAACTTTTTTACTCTGCGGCACAATGAATCTAATTTTTTTTCCGCGGCACACTGAATCTAATTTTTTTTTCCGCGGCACACCTAAAAAAGAATAAAAGCAAACTCTATATAATCGTCATTATATTTGCGCTTTGTTGAAGTCATCAGCCTGGTTTTACTTGAAGATTTGCTCTCGTTCTTTAATTCATAACTCGGTGTTTGTTTTAAATATTTGTCCATTCTATGGCTTCAAATAATCAAAAATTAATTCCAAAATTTGGAAAAAGCTTGATAAATACTTACAAGATCCCAGTTGATAAAATCTGAAAGATTTTTATTAAAGCACGTCGATAACACAAGTCAAGTCAAAATGAAATCTTTGGAATATCTAGTGTCAATTCGAAAATCTCTCGCGGCACACTACTGTGCCGCTGCACACAGTTTGCGAGACACTGCTTTAAATGAAACTGAAAGTCTCGTATTAATGTAAGGGAATTCAGTTTATTGATCATTTTAGGAGTAAACTTTCTTTGAACTAGCCACGGGATATCTCAGAGAGTTTGAAACTCATAGTACAGTAGTTCCCCACTGTGGGGTTGAAACGGTCAAAACCACAAGGATATGGTGACCTATATACTGGCCTTAACCCTGGAGGGTCGGTACATTCCCATGTAGACAAGAAGCAAACATACTGCATAATTGCAAAAGGTCTAAAAAAAAAAAACAACAGAGTAAGATCATACTTATTAAAAATAAAAATACTGTAGGTACGTATGTTAACATTTGCTGACGAATATTAGTTGTGATATTTAAAAGAATTAGACCGATGAGTTTGTGCAAAAGTAATCTCGCTAAAAAATCATTGGCAATGCATTTGTTATTATATGTAAATAACAAAATTTATTACCTAGCATCTGAAAACTTGGGTTATTTTTATTTCAACCAGAATTTGAGAAATAATATTGGATTATTATTTTCTCGACCTAATTTCAACTCAAATTTGCAAAAAAAAAATTACTCCCCAAACGGAGTTTTCAAAGACGAAAAAGTCATACCCTACTAAAAATTATTTTCCTTGATAATGGATGTAAAAGTGAAATGACAAAATAATGAAAATCACAATAAGGTTTGTTTTGTTTTGAGAATTTTATAATCTATCGCGCATTCCTTATTTCCGCAGGGGCGGGGATGTTCAGTCGGTAGCGCGCCAGGCTCGTAATGTGTAGTTCCCAGGTTCGAGTACCAGCTGGGTCAGCGTTGAGATTTATCTCCGCAAAATTCCCCGCCCTGCCCACGGTCAGTAGGGGACACCGATGGGCTTGGAAAGGCCGCCGTCCGTCGGATGGGACGCTAAGCCATGGCCCCGTGTGCGGGAGAGCCATACCCTGTGCACGTGAAAGAACACGCTGGATGGCCTTGACGGGAGGCTACCATCTGTCTCCCAACAGCTGTTCCAGTGGGTCCCCTCCTCCAACCTTCTCTGAGCCTTCGGGGTCCATGTAACCTGGCCATTTAGCCCATGGTGTGCAAAAAAGTGCCGCTCAGAGGTAAAACTACCCAAAACAACCCAACCCCTTTCGGTTACAATGTTTCAAAAAATTTCACCAAAAACGCGGGCAATATACACAAGTTCAATAACTATTTGCATCCCCGTGTAAGAAAGATGCATCCCCTAGATTCGGTCCTGGTCTCAATAATACAAAGCAAATGAAACCTTAAGCATCTGCTTATCAAAGAGGTCTCAAAAAGTCTCGAGCATGTTCATTATGAGGGCGTATGCTTCTATCTGATATCTTTTTTTTTATCATTGGAATACTTGATGTATTTTTATAACTTATGCAAATGTGCTTTTTATACGCTAAGAAATAAGTAAAAAAAAATGCCGAAACAGACTGAAACTTGGAACTAGATATAAGACGAATAGTAAGCCAAATATTTTTATTCTTTTATCAACGTAACAACATTATCTCTCATATTAAATCAAATATATATATTAATGAATAACATGTTACAGACATAATCCTCATGCAGCCATGGTCTACGGAAATACAATCAGACTGTGCAATTTAGTTCTCCAAACACGTCTGTCATGAGCGACAGCTGCTGCATCCAGCCACTGCATACCAATTCTAACAAGGTCCTGTTTGATATTATCTGCCTATCGCATCCTAGGTCTCCCCCCTCTTTCTGAGGCCTTTAGGCACACTGTTCATGACCCTATTCGCTAATGTATAATTATCCAAACTGGCAACATGACCAAACCAACGGAGTCTCTCTCTGCACAATATGCTGCTTAAAGGAGGTTGCAAACTCCTTTGCCTAACCTCATCATTAGTTACAAAGTTAAACCACCTAATACCCAAGATACCGCGTAAGCATCTAGAATCAAAAGCATCTACTTTCCTGTTATCTTGTTACCACAGCGTCCAAGTTTCACTACCATAACTAACCCTAGAAAGAACCAAACTATTATACAGTCTAATTTTAGTCTTTAGGTGTATACGCCAATTTCTCCACAATCTCCATAGATTCTTAAAAGTCCCGGCAGCAATCCCTATTCGTCTGTTAATCTCATGCCGCACATCACCATTATTTGTTACATAGCTCCCAAGATAATTAAACTGTGACACCTGCTCAAGACTGCAACCATTCAGATTAACTGAATCACAGCCTGCCTGACCAATTTTCATCACTTTAGTTTTCTCTCTCTTTATAACCAAACCTACTCTAATACCAGTCGCATCAACAGATCGAATGAAAGAGTTCATCTCATCAACACCATTTGCCAAAAGTGCCAAATCATCAGTCAAATGATTTCGACGGTTGTTGAGCACGTAACATACGCACAACGCTTATTAAATAGCTAATATACGCAAAATGCTTATTAAATGCTAATATACGCGGATGCTGATAAAGTTTGCGGATAAGATCTTGCGATGTGGATGTAACTTTGCTATCAGTGAAGGGCTCTGCTATTGGAACAGTCAAACTGAATGGTTGTGTTTTGTCATGTTTAGATTAAAACGTAGCAAAACAGCCCAGAAACCAAATACGGTAGAGACAACTTAACTATAGATGAATAACCACTCTGACTGGTTTGCAATAAAGGGTAATTCGCAACTCTAAAATTAGTTTCTGGGTCAGCGTTGAGATTTATCTCCGCAAAATTCCCCGCCCTGCCCACGGTCAGTAGGGGACACAGATGGACTTGGAATAGGCCGCCGTCCGTCGGATGGGACGTTAAGCCGTGGTCCCGTATGCGGGAGAGACATACCCTGTGCACGTTAAAGAACACGCAAGATGGCCTTGACGGGAGACTACCATCTGTCTCCCAACAGCTGTTCCAGTGGGTCCCCTCCCCCAACCTTCTCTGAGCCTTCGGGGTCCTTGTGACCTGGACATTTAGACCATGGTGTGCAAAAAAGTGCCGTTCAGAGGTAAAACAACCCAACCCAACCTCTCAAGAAACTGCTTACCCAGAGGTCTGACAGGAGGAGATTAATAAATTTTACTATAGAGATCTGTAAGACTCCAGCAGAAGAACAACACAGAAACGTCCATCCGAGCCTGTGTCCCTTCGATCAACTTCGTGCCCACATTTGTTTTATCATGTGGACACGACTGTTGGTGTGGAGGGTCATGGATGCCCTTATCCTCGTTCGATAGTGCCATTTTACATTGCCTCCATTTTTGATGTCCAGTTCGATGAACAGGAACGCTGCCGTCGGCACAGAATCTTTCAGATTGACCCTGAAACCCCAGATGGCAGAGGGACTATATGACATGCATGGTAAACAACTTTGGACAGAGGGGATCTGAGATTCCTTCCTCGGCTACTCCATGAAACTGATCCATTGTGTATCATCTGATAACCTTTGATCATTGAGCTGAATTAACTTTTGGAGTGGCTTCAGTCATCGCTTGAGGAAAGTCCCCTTAATTGAGAAGGGCCGCCTGTTAGAATTGCCCCAAAATGGTTGTGTGTAATCTGTTATTTACTGATTCTGTTAATATTTGTTACCTGTAATTGATCGCAGTGTTGCCTATTACTATAGGGTGGGGGTGGCTCAGTCGGTAGCGCGCCAGGCTCGTAATCTGTAGTTCCCAGGTTCGAGTCCCAGCTGGGTCAGCGTTGAGATTTATCTCCGCAAAATTCCCCGCCCTGCCCACGGTCAGTAGGGGACACCGATGGGCTTGGAAAGGTCGTCGTCCATCGGATGGGACGTTAAGCCGTGGCCCCGTGTGCGGGAGAGCCATACCCTGTGCACATTAAAGAACACGCTACCTTGACGGGAGGCTACCATCTGTCTCCCAACAGCTGTTCCAGTGGGTCCCCTCCCCCCAACCTTCTCTGAGCCTTCGGGGTCCATGTGACCTGGCCATTTAGCCCATGCTGTGCAAAAAAGTGCCGCTCAGAGGTAAAACAACACAACACACAACCCTATTACTATATGTGTGTAGATTTTAATGTTGGGTCCGGAAACTGCCTTAGATTTGGCAGCTTGGAAAGGTCGTCGTCCATCGGATGGGACGTTAAGCCGTGGCCCCGTGTGCGGGAGAGCCATACCCTGTGCACATTAAAGAACACGCTACCTTGACGGGAGGCTACCATCTGTCTCCCAACAGCTGTTCCAGTGGGTCCCCTCCCCCCAACCTTCTCTGAGCCTTCGGGGTCCATGTGACCTGGCCATTTAGCCCATGCTGTGCAAAAAAGTGCCGCTCAGAGGTAAAACAACACAACACACAACCCTATTACTATATGTGTGTAGATTTTAATGTTGGGTCCGGAAACTGCCTTAGATTTGGCAGCAAGTAGAGGATCACAGCCCTTAGTGTGTGCCATTCTAAAACATACACGGCGTAGTCACCACACAACAGCCAATCATACTAATCGTCGGCCACCTTTGGGAAATTCCAGTAACCAATGTGAAAATTCTTGAAGGGTTAAGGCAAAAACGTTTAACACACAATTTTATAAGAGCACAATTTTTATTACTCTTTTAAAACACAAATAAATAATATCCTGGATTTTACCCAAAAATATCAATTATGCTACTGAATTATGCGTTTATGAGATGCAAAATTCATGTAGAAATGTTTACTTTCGCCAAAAAAGGATAATTCACACGTTTCCAATAATAATTTTATTTTAAATACAACAATGGAACAACTGAAATGTGTATTTAACAATAAATTGTCTTAAAAAATCGTTCATAATTTAATCATCATTACGCAAATTTCTAAAGTGTATGTTTATTAAGGCGTTTGAAACAATTCTTATTTAAGTTTCAATTAATTTTTCTGGTAAATTATTGACTCATTACTGTTGTGAAATGTTCCACCTTCCATAATTCTTTAAGTACTGAAAAAATATTGCTAAAAATCGAGATTTAAATAGATTTGATTGTGATCTTTAATTTATCTTCAGTGACATTTTTCCATTAAATGCATATTTTAGAAGTTATATAGCTTCGAAGTCAGATTCCCACAAGAATTACAAAAGGAAAACGTTTTACTTACATACCACAGAAGTCAATAAATCCACGAGTACGATATCCGTTTGAAGTCTGCAATTGGCCAATCAAGGCCACGTCACGTCATCGTAAAGAACCCAAAGTTCGTCAACAGAAGGGTCCTTCCACACAGAAAGTGGTTTGAAGTCTTTAGCATTTCAAGCGGTTTGGTTTCTTAAAACCATTACCAACAACGGTAGTGGCCACACTCCAAACTTCCAAGAGCTTGCCTACACTGACTCATTATTGCAGAAGCTTCAGTTCACTGTCAGCCCTCTCTTTTTTTTGGTAACTGTTTTGTTAAAACGACAGGAAGCTTAAAAACGTTAAGCCGCTCAAATCGCTCTCTGTATAGCCACGCCATCCAGAGAGTGGGAATATCTACTGCCCATCAAGCCTTCCAAGGAGAAGTGACGTCAATCTTAACTTAATGACATCAGAAGTGCATCATCAGTGAAAGAATTTTCTCGGAATTTTCGGTAATATCTTCACC
The DNA here is from genome assembly GCA_038380435.1 of Ryuthela nishihirai. Lineage (NCBI taxonomy): Eukaryota > Metazoa > Arthropoda > Arachnida > Araneae > Heptathelidae > Ryuthela > Ryuthela nishihirai. The sequence goes on along the minus strand of JAWZYU010000023.1, from coordinate 48,404,044 downwards.
ATATGGGCCAGAAGGACCATAGGAGGTAATGCTTACTAGAAATAAAGTACTCATCATATCAAATCAACAAACTGCATGTCCTGGAAAATGAACGATCTGTTTCCCAATTGATTCATATCCTTTACATAACGTTTTTTGCAACAATAATGGTTTGCATCCTATTTCAGCTTTAAAATTCACACGACTACGTTACTCAGTGGTGCACCCAGGATTTCAAAAAAGGAGTGGGATGCATTTCTTAATTTATTATATATAGGTTTCTTTAGAAGCCTAAAGACGCTTTTCAAAATATATAGTAGACACCAGCGGCGTAAGTACAACGTAAGCCCCCCCAGGCACAAAATTTAATACCTCCCCCACTCATTCCATTTAATTCTAACAATAAAAAAATTAAATATTTAATTATTCAGTTATAAACTTCTAAGCATTTTTAATTTTAAAATCTGAATTATTTTATAAGTATTACTATTCTAATTTATATTATTATTGAAGGCCAAATAAGTTCTATAAAACCGTTAATCTTCATCTTACTTGAAAGTAGTTAACCACGCAAAATTTCTTGCAAAATTTCAAACAAAAGCTAGAAAGCTTTTGTTTGGGTTACCTCTGAGCGGCACTTTTTTGCACACCATGGGCTAAATGGCCAGGTCACATGGACTCCGAAGGCTCAGAGAAGGTTGGGGGAGGGGACCCACTGGAACAGCTGTTGGAAGACAGATCGTAGCCTCCCGTCAAGGTAGCGTGTTCTTTAATGTGCACAGGGTATGGCTCTCCCGCACACGGGGCCACGGCTTAACGTCCCATCCGATGGACGGCGACCTTTCCAAGCCCATCGGTGTCCCCTACTGACCGTGGGCAGGGCGGGGAATTTTGCGGAGATAAATCTCAACGCTGACCCAGCTGGGACTCGAACCTGGGAACTACAGATTACGAGCCTGGCGCGCTACCGACTGAGCCACCCCCGCCCCCATTTGTTTGGGCAAAAGCGATTAGTTTATGGTGTCCAACTGATAAAACACTTTAACAATTCAAATGTTCTTCTGATATCTTTAATTAATATTATGAGCTTCAAAAGCCTATCGCTTATATCTCGAAGTCCGAAATAGTGGCTGATTGGCAATAACAAAAGTAAAACACATAAACCCCAAAGGGGCTACATGGGCGAAATAAATTTGCTAAAGCACAACTAAGAGTTAAACATGCAGGTGTCAGACACCACAATCTTAGGACGCTTGAATTGGTTTAAAACCAATGGATCATAATCAAAGATCTAATTATATCATAAGGATTATCTCCCACTGCCTCGAAAAAGGTCTGCGCGAGCTCCCGAATGTGGGTGAAAATCTTCCCGACAGGAAGCATAATTAATTTCATATGTACACGATACCCATCGTAAAAACGGGAAGTATTTTTATGTGGTGAGTGCATGGAAGGTTTAGTTTATTGGTGTAGATTGTGTTGCTAAGCTGATAATGGAAAAGAATTCATCTTCTGCATGGTGATCAACGTCTGAAAAGAATTGGTTCTGAGAAATCAGTACACTTAGCTGCAGTTTTGGACTTGATGACTAAAAACTTAGAAAGAAGTCATTTAGAGTATAGTTTGTTTAGGAATCGGTATTCTCGTTAGATTGAATATTTATTTGCCAACATGATTTATTTTCATTAAATGATATTAGCCTCGTTTTATGATTTGGATGTAATTAGAATTGAGATAATGAATTCTTCTGAAAGTTTATCTTTGTATTGTTATAGAGTTTCGTGCCGGTTGACTTAGTTTGTTTATAAATAATGTCATCCACGCTTTTGTAATAAATTGCATTGTTTTGTAATTTTCATTGACATATTTTTACTTGAACTCATGCTCAATGCTCATCCATTTTAATTTGTAACAATATTATTTGCTATAAAATATTGTGATCAACTCTCATGAAATTTCCCTCCCCATTTTCTTTGAAAAGAAGGTGGCATATTTTGAAGTAACCCATGATACTCCCTACATCAGTAACTTTCATTTGAGACATTCATTTCATACAATTTGTTAGGATAGATAATCGTTTATATATTCCCCCTTTTGGGGGGGAGGAGATTGGGTTGGGTTGTTTTACCTCTGCGTGGCACTTTTTTGCACACAATGGACTAAATGGCCAGGTCGCAAGGACTTTGAAGGCTCAGAGAAGGTTGGGGGAAGGGACCCACTGGAACAGCTGTTGGGAGACAGATGGTAGCCTCTCGTCAAGACCATCCAGCGTGTTCTTTAACATGCCCAGGGTATGGCTCTTCCGCACACGGGGCCAAGGCTTAACGTCCCATCCGACGGATGGTGTCCTTTCCAAGCCCATTGAGGGGGGGGGGGAAGAAAGATTGAGAGGCCAAACCTTTACATTGCTTAAAGCCATGAAGACAGCCTTAAACAAAATTTTTAGTGGGTTAGGCAAGAAAGGTTGGGTAGTCAAATTCATGCATTTCTTTAAATTACTGTGTGGAAGACGCATACCGAATTTGGTAGCCCTAGTTCTTACTCTTTAGGAACAGTTTTTATCTCGTTTTTCTTTGGAGAATAAATCATTGGGGTCTAAACCCTTACATTGCCCTAAACCCTAATTTCTACTGATTGGCATTCAATTACTGTGTCAGAGTTGCCATGTTTGCTGACATAATTCTTGGTTTAGTAGCATATCCAGGGGAGAGTTATATAAATATTAAAAATATATATATTTTCCAAGGCAGTCCCTGAAAGTCAGCTCCAGTCCCACCTGGACCAGTGTTGAGATTTATCTCCACAAAACTTTGTGTCTTGCCCTCGGTCAGTAGGGGACACTGATGAGCTTGAAAAGTCTGCTCTGTTGGATGAGATATTAAGCTATGGCCCTGTTTGCTGGAGAGACATACCCTGTGCACATTAAAGTACACACTGGATAGCCTAGATGAGTGACTACCACCTATCTAGTAGGTACCCTTCTCTAGATCTCCGAGTCCCTTGGTATTTTTGTGACCTGGCGATTTAGCCCACTGTGCAAAAAAGATACTGCTCAGAGGTAAAAAATAAAATAAATACCCCCTCAAGCAGCTAACACTGAAAATCAGACTTAAGCATATCAAATCCCCTGCCTCCACATTCGGAATTTTCTGGGCCTTATTGTCACTAACTTCAGTCCAAGGAAATCATTGCCACATAGGTTTATACATAAAAGTTTTACTGTTAACGACCAGTTTATAATGAATGAATTTGCATCATTTTGCATTCTTTAATGTTTAAACATAGCTATTGACCTTCAGAATAGTGGGATTATTGGAAGTGAGTTTATAATCTTCATAGTAATTTTTCACATTTAGGCGAAAATTTTTAATGTATTTTTTTCTGAAAAAATGATTTTTACCACATATAAATGTAACTGAGGAACTAGAATGAATCCTCCCTTTCGTTATTATCTATCTTCTTAGTGCTTTTTGCTCATCATTTTAGTTTCATGTGAGAGCCAGGTTGCAGATTCCCAATTATTGATGGTGCTACAAACAAAAAAAAAATGGTAAGATTTATAGCCACAAAATGAACTAGCTGCGATACTTCAGTGGCTATAACACCTGGTATTTTATCAGGTTATAGTATAGGCTCGTATTCCATTTGCAGCAAAACTCAATTATTTGAGATAGTTCTTGATTTGTTTACCATAATGGTTGTTTCATATCTTCTCCAATTGTTGTCTGATCACAAGTTTTGTGTGAAATGAAAGTACTTGGAATGCATTCTGATTCAATGATTCGAAAACATCAAGTACTGGAATGGCGTTTCAATTCAGTGATTTGGAAATATTAAGTACCTGAATGCCTTTGGTAATTGCTTTCCCTACTCAAAAAGTCACACATTGCCACTGATGAGCAATGTTATTTATTCTCCAGAATATACGTATGTTAAAATTGAAAACATTTCATAATTGCAGCACCAGCATGTTTTCACCTACTATTTATAGAAGCTTTTGCAACAGTTCCAGCACATCTGTGATCAACCACATTTTGAGCATAGGTAAGTTTACACTGGAATAGATTTTTGGTGCCAGTTCATTGATAGAGAGCTGTAACCATTTCAATTGTTGTGTTAAAGCAGTCAACACCATCATCAATTTACTGAATAAAGTCAGAGAAACCACAAAAAATTTGCAGACACTGGATTTACTTTAACTATTTGCAGGTGTTTCATAAACAAGTTTAAAAGTATGATGTGTCAAAAGAATGTAAATTTAAATGTGATTTCATTGTTTTAAATTGAAAGCATAAAATAAGAAGTGTTAAATATTTTTATTGCATTAAACAACCAACTATTCCTTATCAAAAAAACCTTTGAATTCTTCATCTACAGGATAAGCTGAATGTGGCCGAAGATCCCTATACTTCCCTATACGATTTCTCTCTTTCCAAAGATCAGCTTTCTGCCACGAAGCAATATTGGGTGGTTTTTTATAAATGTTTGGATACTTCGGTGGTGGTGGTTCTTCTTCAAATGGTGACACCATTTTCAGCCTTTTCAAAAGAACTTCTTTTTTGATTTCCTTAGGGTCTCTGTATCTATCTAAATATCTATTTAAAAAAGATTTTTAAAATTACATTTATTAAAATATACTAAAAAGTATATGCCAGGAATAACAAATTAGGCTAAACTTCATTTAATAGTAATAAAAACACACAATTTAACAACAAATATAATTAAAGATTTAAAAGCTTCAAATTAATATGAAATGAATAATGTAGAAGCAAAAAAAAAATTATGGTAATCTGTGCTTTCCACAATTATTTTTTTATGTAGACTTTTGAGATAAGCTTAATAAGTATTAGTCCATGCCTGTAATGACCAGTCAAATGAAAGTGAGCCACCCCTTGGATCATAAGGCACATCTAGAATTCTGTGTAGATATAAAGGTCTTGAAAGAATTTTCCTCCGTTGCAGCACTTTTGTCGAACAGTTGTGTGTGGTGGTTCTGATGGAGGCAAAAAGCAAAAATTTCCCCCCAATGATTGTAATTTATGGGGTACATTGCCTGTCATTATTAGCTGTGAAGCAAATATTTCACTGAAGAACACTTTTATGTGAAGGATGACAATGGTATCGCCATTATGCAAGATATAATTGCACAAGCAGATGCCACTGTGAATGCAAATCAATGGACATTAAGGGAATTGCTTAAACTGTATGCATTAGCCATGGCTTAAGCATATTAATCTGCACCAAGATTTGTATCAGCTAATATGTACCCAATGGGTTCTCAAAAACATGCTGATATAATAGGATTCCTGCAATAGTGAAGAGGACCACTTCACACACACAACGAGTTGTAGTGCCACCATTGTGGTCTCACAATGGTGGAAACAAAGTAGTGATATCATCAGTGGATCACCTCTGAGTGGCATCTTTGTGCTGACAAATTACCAGGTCCAGTAGCATATTTTGAAAACATGTTTGGGAGGGGGGAGGATTTGTTTTTTCAAAAGATTAAACATTTTGAAACTTTTGAAAAAAAACAAATATTATAAAAAGATTAAATTAGGCAATCAATACACAAATATTAAAAAAAGCAACAAATAAGTAAATAAAAACCAGTAGTACATTTTGCATCAATGCTTAATAGGTGTTAAATGTTTCAAAAGCATAAATACAATTTTTAAAAAGTATAGATTTGAGGCCCCCTTAAATAAGGTTAAACCCCTCAAACCTCCCTCATAAATATGCCACTGGCCAAGTCACAGAAGGTTGGAGAATGATCCACTGGACAGTTGTTAGTAGATGGAAGCCTCCCATCAAGTGTTATGTAACATAACAGGCATAGCCTTTCCTTCACTCGGGGTCACAGCATAATGTCCCACCCGACAAATGGCAGCCTTTCCAAGTCCATTGTGTTTTCTTTCTCACTGAAAGCAGAATGGGTTAGTGGAAATAAATCTCATTGCAGACAGTTGGAACTCAAACCAGGAAACATTAGATCACTACCAACTGTGTCAACCCTCCACCCCTATCATCACCAGAAGTATCTGGACTGTCCACCATTGATAAAAAGATCATCAGCATCCAAGGCTGGGAAAGTTCTACACACCTTATTCTTTAATCACAAGGGATACCAATTATCAAATTCAGAGAACATAGACAGATCATCAATGCACTGTGTTAGTCCACTACAGTGAAACATTTATGCAAGGCTACTGAAAACAAGTTGCATTGTCTCTGAACTCAGGAAGTGATCATATTTGATTCTGATGGGAAGTAACGGAATTAACTTTACAGCACCAACTCTTGTCATGCAATTTTCAGGTATTCAAAGAGATTCAGAACTAACTCAGAGAGTTTTGAAAATTGCTTAAAAGGTTGCAGCTTTTCATTAGATGATGTGAAGGAGGAAGTGCAGAACATCCTATACCAGTTACTGACATCCTTCTTTGAGCAGGTCATCACCTGGCTTTTGAGCTAACTTCAGTGATCATGAGTATTTCTAAATAAAGATAAAGGTTCTGATATCTTTCACTTTGACTTCACCTTATGCTGTTGTGTTAACAAACTATTAATCCTTTAATATAACCACTTATATTAGTGATATCATAAGGAAACTATAAAGAGTTAGAGAAAAAAAAATACCCCCTCAAGCAGCTGCTTGCCACAGAGGTCTGACAGGAGCCTGTCAGTTTATATGCCACAGTAGGAGATCTGAGAGGATGGCAGGACCTCAACAGAAAAACGACACACACATCCATGCCTAATCCGGGGCTCGAACCCAGGTCCCTTAGATCAGTAGCCAAGCGTGCTAACCACTCGGCCACGGGAACAAAGGATCAAACAATATAAAGCAGAAATTATATGCACCATCTTATTTTTATGATGCAATGAGCAATTTCGATACATTACTATCTCACCATTTCATTCATTAAACATTTAGTGTCCTGTTGCAACTTAAGTAAAATTACAAATTGTGAATGCCATTAGACAGCTATCTATAATTTTGCACTTGAGCTTTTTTCCAAGCTGAAAATCCTTGGCACATGCTTGTGGTCAGGACTATGAGATGACTGATGGAAACATTGCAACAAATTCTATTTAAACACTGGTTTGAAGTTGTTCTAAATGGCTATTATATAGAATATTAACTTGTATGATTTCCACAGTAAAACATCATTAGATCTCTGAATACTGGGCTATATAGAAGTAAGGTGTGTACTTTCAATTGTTGCTGTCACTCCCAATATGCTCTGTTTGTTGTTTAGCACTTTGCAGACCAAATTCAACATAAAAAAAAAATTAATTCATACTTAACTTTATCAAATGAGCAAAATTTTCTTGAGCCCTATGATGATAATTAGGACACAAATAATTAATCTTATTTAATTGCCAGAAAAGTAAATAATAAACAGTGACACCAGCAAAGTTGAACACCTGCCTAAGATGCCCAATTTTGTGACATCCTGAAAATGGTACTATGCTTTAATATGCCTGGCCAACCTTCTGTAACTTGACCACTGGCTTAAAATGACATTTTGTTCAACCATAAGGGTGCAACATAGGCTTTTCTATAATTATCTTTCCTTTGGAGTTATTTGATATATAAAGTGTTTCTAGTACATGAAATAAGCAAAATATATTTGAAAAATTTACAAACCTACACTTATGGAAATTTGTAAACTACGTATGTTGCGAATATATTTTGAATTATCAAATTAGTCTTATACACAAAATTAATGCATTAATTGTACTAATATGTATTCTATGTATGAAATCAGTGACTAATTCATTTTCAGAATTTTAAGTAATGACTAAATGAATACTAAGAGCAGTGAGAGCTGTATATCAATTACTATGGGTATTTTTAGAGGATAATAAGCCATCCCGTGGCCGAGTGGTTAGCGCACTTGGCTGCTGATCTAAGGGACCTGGGTTCGAGCCCTAGGTAAGGCATGGATGTTCGTGTTGTTTTCTGCTGAGGTCCTGCCATCCTCTCAGATCTTCTACTGTGGCATATAAACTGACAAGCTTCAGTCAGACCTCTGTGGCAAGAGCTGCTTGAAGGGGTATTTATTTTATTTTTAATAAAAATGCATTATTTTGTTATTTTCATTTCAGATGTTGTTGGACAAAAAATTGTTGGACCTATTTTGTGACATCCTTCTTTCTACATTATCCTATTAACCTTTTACAATAGCCTAAACTAAATTTGCTGTAATTTTTTTTTTTAATTATTATGTCTAGATGTTATAGATCAGACTACATTCATAATTTATAAACATCTTTAAGCAATACTTATTTATACTGTGAGAAATATGTGAAATACAGTTCCTTTTAAGCAATGAGCTAATCAATTTCTTGGGGAAATTAATCAGTAAACAGTTTTATGTGGACAAGAATAGTACAATCTTATCCTTCAAATATACAAGACTTATAGTATGATCAAATATGAAGTGCATCATAAATTTACTTACAAGTTAAATGGTTCTCTGATAGGATATTTCTGTTGTGGCTTGAAATAAAATGGTGGATGACAGTAATCAAACACTGGTTCTCTCATATCTGTAAAAAAATGTTTTAAATAAATGGTTGCTTTTACATTAATATGAAAATGTTTCATAATGAGAAATAAGGTATATAAAATGTAACTTTGGAAAGCTGTTTTGGAAAGCAGTTTTTTTTGGGGGGACAGAGAAGGGATGATCGAAACGGATTTTATATTCATACATATTAGGGTCTCCAACCTTGGGCAGCAATGAGCTGCATTTAAAATTCAAATTACTCATAAGTCACAATCAAATATATGAAAAAGTGTGAATTTAAAAACAATATATATAAGAATATAATTATAATTTTAAGACTTTAATTCAAAATTTAAAATTATCTTTTAATAATGAAATTATAAAATTTAATAATAATAAAAAAGATCCTACAAGTTTAAATGCAGCATTTGGCATTGAGTTTTAGCCTTTGTGCTATGCTAACTCACTGCAAAGACTTTGAGCCATATTGGGAGCCACGTGAGACTCACAGGCAACAACACATTGGAAAACTATGCTAATGCATATAGGAGGAACAAACTGCCAGGAGACAGACATTGGCATTTAAATCCTGTTAGACTAAAATATACTGAGTAATTGGAAATAGTTATTTCAATTGCTAGTTTCTGTAAACTTGATAGCTGGTAAATAAAAAGGACCCTGCATGATATGAAAGGCATCAATTTGGAAATCAATTTATCACGGATTATTTGAGAGCATGTGAAAACAGTAGAGTTTATGTTGAAACAAAGTCAACTGTACAAACTTAACATGCTTTCTGACAACAGTTGAGATGTCTAAAAGCATCCTCAGACTGTTCAATAAGAAATTAATTACGTAAATGGAGGAAGCCAGGCTCAGTGTATGCTTTATTTTATCTAGGGCAAGCCAAGACTGCCAGAACACCAAAATGTTTATGTAACTGTCACAAGGAGTCCACAGTGGTCAACTAAGCACTCACCACTTTCAAATATTTATTTTGACAAATTCTGTAGTACACTTTCATTACATTTACAATCATAATAAACATACTACAGTTATTTAAAATAATAAAAATGCTGGTTAATTTTAAAAAAAATATATACAAAAACATGCTTTAGAATTTCTAAAAAAAAGTTGCACTACTAAATTTACCGAATAATAGATTTTATAATACTTAAACCTAGAAGCAGCAGTTGTCAAATATTTAGTATATTTAGCCATGAACAAGTGTTGAAAATTCGACAGATACTGCTTCTAGAGTTAAACATTATCTACAGAATATATACCATTATCAGAGTATGACATTACAGTCATAATTGATGCTTGCTGTTTATTTTGTGGTTTCATTGTTCAGTAGAGAAATTATGGCATGAAATCGTATTTTAACATGTTGCATTTTCTGGCCAAATCATTTTTAAATGTTTCAGAAAATTAAGTGAAGGATTTCCTCTTTGGATTACAATAATTTGAAATGACCTTTTTCATTTTAACTCTATTTCTTGAATTATCCTTATTGATTATTAGATATATATTGTGATTTTAAAAACCTTCTTTTAGCAATTACTGCAGCAAAGGCAAACTAGTCTTAGTTCTAAACGAGTGCAGTGTTCACTTATATAACACATATATATATATAGCCGTCTCTCTTATAATTAAAACCATACACTTCTTGTTAAAGGCAACTATTTTTTAATTTTTGTTCACAAATGAAATGTATCACCTTGGTATGCAACAGGACATATTTTTGATCATTAGTTATTTTCAGAATAGTGTTTCTCACTGTTTCATAATAAAAAAGGGTTGCTCAAATGAACATATTTCCTTTTTACTTTCATAAAATATTTTATTATTTCTTAGAATACTCTTTCTTTTGGAATATAATTTAGTCATTCTGTTCATTACTTAGTTCAGGATAAAGTTCTAAATAGTAATAATTGTTGTAGCTACCAGGGTTTAGTTTTGCCTGTGTGGCAATCAAAGACTTAACAAGTCTTGACAGAATACTCAAAAATCAGAAGCATACTAATTTCTGATAGATTAATTTTGGCAAAATATAAGAATAAAAATAACTAAAAATTCTCTGTCATTGAGCAATAAAATTTTAAAGTTCATCCTTCAAACTATTTGCATATTTTTAACATGCAAATAGTTTGAAGGATAAGCTTTAAAATTTCATTGCTCAACAACAGAGAATTTCAAGTTATTTTTAAATAATTTCTGAGCTAGAAGGTCCTTTTAATTGTGCATAAGAATAAATATTGTAATACCATAAAAACAAGTTTTAAATAATAGTCTAATGAAATAAACAAAAACCTAATTCAATAGACAGACAATAAAGATTAGGATAAAGTATTCAAATTTTCAAAATAATACTTTTTTACATCAATAACTGTGACTAAATTTATTCAGATTAAATGCAACCTAATTTAAGAGTTCAAGAAACATTTATGATCTAGAGAAGGCCTGGGTAAACTAAGACCTGCAGGCCACAGTGGCTCACCATCTCTTTTTATGCAGCCTTCAAGCTATTGATGACAAATAAATTTCTAAAAGAGGAAAAGAATGTATAGAGGACAAGAAGACCAACTTCTGCAAAGTGAATTCTCATTAAAATAATTGATTTTAATAAAATTATTTTGCATATGTTTCACCTTTAGTTTTTTTTTTTTTGGTTATACAAAAGTTATTGATTATATTTATTTGAAGCCACTATCTTCACCACTGCATTTCTGCTAACACTTGATACAGAGGAAAAATTGTCTTGTGCTGGGTGGGATCTGAACTCACGACTTCCTGATAACATATCAAGTGCTCTGACTGCTGAGCTACTGCCCATTGATCAAAATTTCCCCTTTTGTTGTTGTTAAGTCTCAACTTACCCTAGTTTCAAATAGATGTTATGGTTGCAGATAAAGCTTCCATTCATCAGAGTTATTTCAGGATTCATGCACAACACTATAAGCACACCAAGGCAATCCAACTGGCATTTTTTTAGCATACTATAACACCTCTCCATGGTGTTAAATTAAATTATCCATTATACATGTTGGTATATGTTAGCAAGCCATAGGTAATGGATGATGTCTAGGGGTTACTAACATATACCAACATGTATAACGCATGGAGAGGTGTTAAAGTATACTAAAAAAAATACCAGTTGGATCACCTATGTGCACTTCTGGTGTATGCACGAGCCTGAAATAGCTCTGATGAATGGATGCTTTATCTGCAATCATACATCTACTTGAAAGTAGAGTAAGTTGAGACTTAACAAGAACAAATGGGGAAATCTTGATCAATGGCCAGTAGCTCAGCATTCAGGGCACCTGATATGTTATCAGGAGGTCATGGGGTCAGATCCATCCCGCATGAGACAATTTTTTCCCTTTACTCAGTGTTACTTCTACTGCTAGTGTTAGCAGAATACAATAACAAAGATATTGGCTTCAAATAAACCTGATGATCACTGTGAATGCAAAAGAAGATGTATTGATTATATAATTCTTTGGATGCCCTCCATTCTATTTTGGTTTTCTAAGGACTTTCAGCTAAATAATTTGCCCAGGTCTGATCTAAGACCATTAGGTATTATATTTGAAGCCTATATAATAATAAAAAAAATTGAAAGGTTAAATCTAATTATAATGACATATAATAACTTAGCAAAACCCAAAATTGCATTAACAAATTACTACAAATAACTGAATGATATTCAAATAGTAGACAAATAGTAAAGCTATCAAAAATATTCCAAAGATAAGCATCCTGTTACTTACTGAGTGTGTTATGAAAAAAATCAGTTAAACTGTTGTCCCAGACACACTGATAAAAGGCTAAACCAGCAGGAGTTAACATGTCCTGATGTTCCTTGTAAAATTTAAATGTTTGGAAAGTTCTTTCTTTTAGACTGTAACTATAAAAACAAACAATGAATGTATCTTAAAATCATGAGTTTAAGATGCTCTTATTCAAGCAGAACAAAGATTAAATGTTTCATTTATAAATACAAAGCATACAAAATCCTCAGGCAACCAAAGACTATAAAGGTACAACCAAATTGTTCAATTTTATTTCCCAAACACTATTCTACACTCTGGGGCATCAAGCCACTTGAACATTTAAATTAATATCTAAAATTGCATGTACACTGACTTTACTGTAACCCCTCCTCCCCCACGCATGCACACACACACACACATATCCCTGCATGAAATAAATTACAATAAAATACAATATCTCTATCCTCAACAGTGCTACTTGTGGCCATTGCAGGCCAATTCTAATAAGGGTCCACTTGGTATTTTCTGCTCATTAATTTTTGACCAACCCTTCTGTTTCTTCATACTATTAGGAATGCTGTTTATAACCCTACTTGATAATCTGACTTCCTTCATGTGAAAAACACAAGTCAAATCAAAGCAATTCCTTCCTGTACAAAATAATACTGAAAGGAGATTAATGATTCCTTTATGGAAGCTCATAATTTTTTTTGTGAAATCAAATCACCTAATAAAACTAAAGCATCAGCATAAAAAATATCTATCTATATGCTTTTTTCACTGATACTAGCACAAAAGTTCTGCAAAATGTTCATATAGCAATGTCTTCAAGACAAACACAATACATCAGAAAACTCATAATGTCCTTTGGAACATAAATTACATGAATTTATTTCATGATGCCATACAGTTTACAGAAGAAAACATTATTTCATGAACAGATGAAATAATGGTACAAACTAATCAATCACTGTACACATTACAAATTCATCATTGCTTTACCAAATACAATACTTAAACTAAAATATACTGAAAACTTAATATCTTAATAGCAAATACTGTTGCAATACTAATCTCTAATATTCCTGCAGCAGGGCAAATTTTATTTACAGCAATTTCCACAATATAACTTTTTATATAAAAATTAAAATGACAATTAAATCAAATTATATAAATTCACTTAATACCCATTCAATCACATTGAGATAATTTTAATGACAACAATGACATAGCAATAATGAGTATTAAAAACATGCATCTGCTAAATGATCTAACACATTTGTTATGTGATACTTCAAACCTTGCAAACATCAAATTGTTTTTAAGCAATCTGAATTAAATGATTTCTTGTGTAGCCTTCTTAACAACACCTTCAATCTGACAATGGATATAAATATATCCAAAATCGCAATAACTGATCAACTCTTGCAAATGTGTACAGTAAATTATGATTAGTTGTGCCATCATTGATTTCTGTTCACGAAATGATGTTTCCTTATGCAAACATTATGTCATCATGAAATAAATTCATCTTATGTCCCAAAGGGTATTTATGAGCTTTCTGATGTATTGTGCTTATCACGAAGACATCATTGTTACGTAAACATTTTAAACAACTGTTCTAATAGTGAAAAAAGGTGTATACATATAAATTTTGAACACTGAGCTAAGTAATTTATACAAAAATATCAAACACCTGTAATTCAACTTACAAAGAATTTGAGTTTCCCTACCATAACAAACTTTAGAAATGACCAAACTGTTAAAAATCTATGTTTAGTCTTTACATATATCAGTCAATTTTTACACTCTCTTCATATATCCTTAAGAGTTCTAGTAAACATCCAGTTCTCGTGTTAACATCAAATAGTACATTCTATGCATTTGTCAAAATTTTCAAGCAATTAATCTGGAAGAATTAACCCAAAGTATAATCATTTAAGAGAATTTGGAGGGAAATGTTTAGGATGTATAACAGCCTTGTCTGTTGTTAACATTTCTAACTTCAATGACTTTATAAATATTAAATGAATATTACTGAAAATTGAGATTGGGAGAATCTTTTTAATCCAAATTTAAAGAATTTAGAAAAAGCAAAAAAAAATATCATAACCCACCTGACCAGATTTCAAAATTTGTTTTTTTCTCATACTGATTTTAAGCCTACAACAACAGTTTCATCAATAGCTCTAATGAAAGCTAATTTTCTTAACACTTTTCCAAAAAGGTTATGACAGTTAGCAAAACATAAATTTCATATTTTCAAGTTTCTAAATTAGTGATTTTCAACCCATGAGGTACACCTTAAGCTGCAAGGATTCAGATTGGAAAAGGTGAGCTGTGGCACTATCACAATGCAAGTGTATTGTTAAGGGAATCTTTTAAAACAAAAAATATTTATTCTACTTATTACTATAAGTTGTTTAACATGGTTATTGGGTGTTCTCCCAGTTCTTCCTTTTGTCCCCCATATCTTTTAATTTACTTTATGGTAGTCATATTGAAGAACCAGTCTCCTTACATATACATTTTGCTATAATATCAAATACAGAAAATTAATTTTATATTGGCATGGATGGCTATCTAAAACCAAGTGGCTATTGGATTACATCAGTGAATGGCAGTGTAAAGAAAAAGGGTATATGAGCAAGAAGAAGCTTTCATACAATATTACCACTTTTTTGAACACAGGACCACATTTAATGTACTATCTGACAGCAGCAGCCTTTCTATGCCACTGGTATCTCTTTTGCAACAAGGGTAGGGTGCAAGCAAGTTGATAAAATTTCTGTGCTAAATCAATTGAGACTTGGAACATCAACTTACAAGCTGGCATACTATTTCTGCTTTTCTCAACTTTGGTTTTATGTCCTTAATGATAATATCCTTCTACACTAAATACAGATAACGCTATTCCTATAGCAACTTCGTAATGCTATGCTGTGAACACTTTGCTACAAAGAAAGTTTTCTGCATGCTCCTATTCTAATTTACACCCCTTCCTAAAATGTACAACTGAATTAGATTGTAACCAAAAGTGATAGGACACTTACATATTATTTAAATGGAAAGCCACATTCAAAGTTCCTATACTTAATATTTTTATATACTTTTTTATATTTCCTATACTTTATATCTCTCTAAATCTTTTTTTCTAAATTAAGATTAAAAATATTCTCTAAATAATAATATTAATGTATTTCAAGTTCTCAATTTTCAATACTATTCATTTAATACTTAAAAGGTTATTGAATTTGGAAACATTAGCAGCAGATACTGATGTTATTCCTAAACATTTTTCATCAAAAGTAACAAAAACTGAAAGAATCATTACACCAACTTCTAAAATGGTATTTATTTCAGTAAGCAATATGCTACGGTAATTATATTTTTGTTTTAATTAAATATCGAAGAAAGTTTTATGATTAATGATGCTGTTGTTAAATGCTTCAGTTACCATTACTCTTTAACCCTTCCAGTGTCCATGTCATCTGTATACGTTCGGAGAATCTGAACTGGGAGGCCAAGGACCTATGTATTCATTTTTAATAAAACAAAAAAATATAAAAATTAAAAAAAAAATAAAAATTGCCATTGTAATTTTTTTATGTATATATCTTATAAAAATTATACAATTCAGGCTACAAAAATAATATTTTGTTTATTAATTTGATGCATATTTTATTAAACTACAATATAAATAATTTGATAAAGCCATCTGATTGCCATTTCTTAGAAGCACTAAACGGTATTGCCAATTTGCTTGTTAATGTCCCTATTTGCTGTAGCAACCTTCTGATATAAGCTCACAAGTTTGATTTGAACTATTATCAAATCTTTTCCTTAAATTTTCGAAAATCTCCTAAAAAAAAAAACTGTTATTTTTAAAAACAATAGATTTTGGAAGTATTTACAAAATACATACCACCATTTTTCCCCCTGTTTCACTCTTTTCTGTCATAAACCTATTTCAGTATTCACGAGTTATTTTTATCATTTTCCCCAGCATTCTATGCATCTTTCCCACTCTTAAAATCCAAACTGGAAGTAAATTCATCCTTCTTAGAAATACTGGTTGCAGATACATTTAATTAGTTATGCTTTACTGAGACAAACAAGAAGCAGTGGGCTGATACATGCTATCTCTGTTCCGTGTTCTAAACAGTTTTGGTCCAGCTTAAAGAACATCCTTTGTAAAGTTAGTATTTACTTTCTTTGTATTTAAACGTTAGTTTTCATTTCAGTAGATTTAGTTTTGGAAATTAACAATCTTTTGTCCAATCGATAAGTATTGAGTTTTTCAAAGTTATGCTACATTGTATGGCCAGCCTACAACTCGTGGCTATGGATATTTTAACATCGCATTAGGCTATATGTTAATTTTTATTATATTATTTATTACTTTTCCAGTAAAACTTTGATCTAGTATCATTTTCTGAAAATAAATGAGGTTTTGGATATGGAAGCAAATTCATTTCTGTATATTTACTTCTGTTAGTTAGCGATCTTCGATCAGCAGATTTATCGACCTTTCCAAGTTATGCTAAATCGGAGGCAGCTTAAAAGTTGTTGCATATATTTTATTTAACATCCCATTAAGTTATATGTAATTTTTCTTTTATTATTTATTGTTCTTTTAGTAAAAAGAATTTGAGCTTGTACCGTTTCCTGAAAATGAATGTCTTGGATATGGAAACAAAATAGACTTCCTCACGGAAATCAGCCATCATGTGGGAGGGCAATTTCGGGAAGGCATCCCTTCCGCTAAACTCAAATGAAAGTTTCACCCCCCCCCCACCTCTAGAAAAATATATATATTTTTTAAATTATGAGTTTTTATGTTTATATTGAATGATTTTAAAGGCACCTACCCCCCCCCCCCCCCTCAATACCTTGGCTGTGCCTCACAGACGATATAACATTATTTTTTTATTTGTTCTGGTGCACAAACCTTTCTGCACTTAGGAAAGATCGCCAAACTTCAACATCCAAAGAAAAAATTCATAACATTTAGTAAAAAAAAAAGCCAAGAAAGTTTTTTTCTATTTCATAACCAGTTCAGAAAATCCTGTGAATGTGAGAAGTCCAAGTCACGTTGTATAACACTGGCCGTATTTAAAATATATGATACTGAAAAGAATCAAAATTCATATTTCAGGTTGAATATTATATTATTCAGGAGGAAATTTCCTTTCGATAAATATATAATTTAACTTTTATTTTTATTCATCAGATTTTCCAAAATGAAGCCTTAATTGTATTGTGTGATTTTTTCCCCCACCATACACATTGAAAAAGGCATATTAAAATCAATATGCTTGCAAATTTGTTCATATTATTTATTTTCATAAAATTTGTAATTAAATTATGTTTAATTTCGTATATAACATGACCTATTTCCGGTAATTGGTTATTTTTTTTTTAATTCTAAAGTTGACTTGTTTATGTGACTCAGCACAATTGGTTAAAAGTCTGGAATTTTCTCAAAGTATGGTACTGAGAAAAAAAATTACAAACGAGAAAAATATTTATTCAAAACCAAAAATATAATTTTTTTGTTATTCAGAAATATATAGTCATTCTATTCATGGGCATTGTAATCATTTCTGTCTATTAGTTTTTTTTAAATAAATTTTTATTTGTGTTGTCAGATGCATTTTTTACTACATGACTATAAAAAGTCCTATGAAAATACAACAAAATGTCTTTTTTTTGTTAAATATTTTATTTTCAGAAAATCCAGAATTAAATGCTGATTAATTTGCATACAACATGCCATATTCCTTTCATTACTTATTTAACAAAAAAGTTCTAAAGTTTTTTGTTTTTTTTTTATTTGCGACATATAGGACAGAGAAGAATCCTAGAAGCTACTCCTAGCTTAATACAGGCCTTCTCATACAAGGACATGCCCTACTCAGACCAAAGTCACTGCTGACCACTGCCTTAGTTAGAGCTAACACAACACACAAAGTTTGCCTTGCTGGAACAGTCGCTAGCTGCCTAACCACTATGCCAGTTCAAGTTTTTTTTTGGCTGAACATAGAGTTGTTGGGTTGTTTTACCTCTGAGCAGCACTTTTTTGCACACCATGGGCTAAATGGCCACGTCACAAGGACCCCGAAGGCTCAGAGAAGGTTGGAGGAGGGGACCCACTGGAACAGCTGTTGGGAGACAGATGGTAGCCTCCCGTCAAGGCCATCCAGCATGTTCTTTAATGTGCACAGGGTATGGCTCTCCCACACACGGGATCATGGCTTAATGTCCCATCCGACGGACGGCGGCCTTTCCAAACCCATTGGTGTCCCTACTGACCGCGGGCAGGGCGGGGAATTTTGCAGAGATAAATCTCAACGCTGACCCAGCTGGGTCTCGAACCTCGAAACAGATTACAAGCCTGGCACGCTACTGACCGAGCCACTCCCACTCCACTGAGCATAGGGGGGAAAAATAGCTTGGCCTCCGAATGGAAACCTGTTTTTCAGGCTGGACACTGAAAAAGTTAAATATCACACAAATATTGGAAATTAAGATTTAAAAGTATTTGAGTGAGATCTTCAATTAATCACCAGTGGCATTTTTCTGCAAGAAACTTTCATGAAAAACTTTTATTATATTATAGATTTTGAATGTGGCTTCCCATTCAAATAACATGGAAGTGTCTGAACATTTGTGGTTAATACACACTTTTCTTAAATTCAAAATTAATTTATTTTTATGAATTAAAGAAGAAACCTGATAAAACATTGATTGCCAAAAGGGTCTTATTATATGACAACTCTAAATAGCATCATGTAAAGTATCAGGTAAATAACTGAATATTAGTAATTTTTACAATGTAAATTAAATAGAATGAAAATAAATATATTTAGGAACACAGTGCCACATTTAAAATTAAAATTTCAATTTTAAATGTCATGAAAATATTTTTGGAAATTAAAATTTTGCTCCTTAAATAAATTTATAATTATTCATTACATTTTGCTCTATATTGCACATAAAATATAAATATTCCATTTACATAATTATGTTACCAGAAAAATGTGTTTCACATGAATATTTTAAAACACCATAAATAGCAAGTAAATATTTTATACTTCTGAATAAACAGATATTTATTTCAAAATATCTTACCATGGTAGTTGCTTTTTTAGAGAAGTGTAATCTATTGGTTGATCCTGTTTGTACAAAATGAAAACCATTCGGTGATATCCTGATCCTCGATATGGAAATGGTTGAAGATAGTCACATATTACTTCCCCGGTACTTATGTCGCTTCCTTTAATATTTCCTCTATATGAATTAACAGAAAAGAACATTAATACTTTTTCAAGACATTGCTTATTCATTCATAAGAACATACAAAATACACAGGACCCACAAAGTTAAGTAGCTTATCTGTATGCAATTGAATAATACATTCAAAATACATGTACACATGTTCTCCCAATGAATAGCTTTATTAAAAAATAAAAATAAGACAAAATATAAAATGCAAAAAGTTCATGAAATATACAAAATTTAATACAGTTACATAATTTAGTTAAGATAATCTTTAAATTTTATTGTTAATCTATTATAATAACTGTTAACATTTATAACTTCTCTCAGAATTAAATTAAAGTGTGTTGTATTTTATACTCACTGATACATCTTCCATAATTGTTTTTAAATTTAGGTAGTTTGTAATAATTTTTAGCTTCTAAATCTTGCATTTTGAAAATGATCTATTTTCTTTTCAAATATATTATCAAAATAATGCTTTAAGATTATATCTATATAACAAAAGAAAATGTCTCTGTGTGTGTGTCTGTGGCAGCCATAACTCATTGGGAAATCAATATAGAAGCTTCAAATTTTCAGAGAATGTTTCTGGTTGTGGTCTGGGTTACAGTGCCAAATTTGAAGTTGAAAGTCCAAGGGGGAGGGGGGGGGGGGCTTGCAAGAAGCAAAAATATTTACCATGCTATTCCTACAGTAAATGATAATCGCTGTCAAATTTATTGTTGCCATTTACTGTCTCCTAAATGTGAACGCAGAGTTAAAATAATATTTAAATCTGCTGCTGTTATCCAATTCCCCACATTTCCAAAGGCATTATTAAGGAGTTCCATTGCAGCTAGGGACCTGATTTTTAAATTTTTAAATTAATTTTTTAATTTTTAAAGCAGTTAATCTGAGATATTCACATATTTTAGAGATATGCATATTCCATCTAAAATGTTTATCAATATATATATATACCTAAATATTTTATGTAATTTACATGTTCAAGTTTATAACAATTACAAACAGAATCATTAGTAAAAAATTTTTTTCAGGAGGAACCTACCTATGAAATTTGGGACCTTTCGATCAAGTATGTTGGGAATTACAGAATGCCAAAACCTGTCGAAATAAAAATCTTGATAGTTTGCTATGGGCTATGAGAGTGCATGCCAAGTCAGCAACAATGGGAAATTCTTCATATTAAACTATGCTAGATGTTGGGGGGGGGGGGGGGGAGATACTCACAAAACTAACCTTTAGTGCAGTAAACACAGAATATGCAGATTAAAAGTGAGACATGAGCTGTCACAATTTGTGTAGAAATGAAGTCATGGGTCAAGTGGGAACCTGTTTTTTAAACTAATCACTGGGGTACATGGGGGACACTGTGCAGGAAATTTAGACTGTGTAGTTGAGTATCACAGGAGCCACAGGGCATTCATAACGGATATAAAAATCTAGATAGTTTAAGCAGAAACTAAGCCACAGGCTATGACAGAGCTTGCTGACATCAACAATGACCCATGCAAACACCGGGAAATTTTCTTCGTGTTGAAAATCTGCGTTAAGAGGGGGAGGGGGGGGTTACAAAATTTACCTTTAGTGCAGTGTCAGGTATCAGTTTATTATAAATTTATAACTATAAATATATAAGTTTCTGTATGATAACAAGTTCAAGTAATGTAATCTGTCTCTTAAAATCGCATAATTTTTGTCTGTTTTGTAAGTATTATTATTTTAGTTATTATAGATTGAAGATTTTCAATTTTCATTATATTTGTTAGGTTTGTTGTACTATGAATGGCTATGCCATAGGATATAATTGTTAACATACAAATTTATAGAATAAAATGCATGTTTTTAGTATTAAATATATATCTTAATTTTTAAAGCAGTTAATCTGAGATATTCACATATTTTAGATATGCATATTCCATCTAAAATGTTTATCAATATATATATATACCTAGATATTATAAGTAATTTACATGTTCAAGTTTATAACAATTACAAACAGAATCACTAGTAAAAAACTTTTTTTAGGGCATTTTATTCTATGAGTAAATTCTTTCTGTAAGTGCATTTTATATTTAATGTTGTTGTAAATGATTAATATCTTTAGTAACATACCATCCTCCTGAAACCTGCTAAATATATGTATAATACACAACCTACATGAAAAGTAGAGAGTTTCCAATAATGATAGCAGAAAGCTACATTGAAAACTAAAATTACTAAAACAAGCTTTTAGGGGGATGAGAATAAAGATCTGAATTAAGTCTCTTTAAATCTTGACTTTGAACAAAATTCTTTCATTTTTAAAGGGCTTAGAAGTATGAACATTTAACATAAGCATCACTCGTAATAAAACACTTTTTTCAAAGTTTAATTTGTCCTCCTCGGAAGAGTTATAGAGCTATGAACTCAGCATTACACTGACATAATGTGAAAATTACCTTTTTTTTATTTCTTCCAGATAGTGCACAAAATAGTGTTGACAAAGAACATCATAAGGAAAAATAATAATAAAAAAAAAATAAATACCCCCTCAAGCAGCTGCTTGCCACAGAGGTCTGACAGGAGACTGTCAGTTTATATGCCACAGTAGGTGATCTGAGAGGATGGCAGGACCTCAGCAGAAAAACGACACACACATCCATAGCCTAAATCCGGGGCTCGAACCCAGGTCCCTTAGATCAGTAGCCAAGCGTGCTAACCTACCAGGAAAATCATCACACAGAAGAAAACATTGGAAGGAAACTCAATGCTTGGCACAGTAAAAACAACACATAAAAACATCACAAGGCAATAACATCGTGTGGCATCCACCTAGGCTTTAAAGTTTGAGGTTCATTGCTCTGGTTGTGAGATAATATAGTGCACTTTACTTAATTTTTTTCCTATTGCTCTTGCTGTAAGCATAGACTAAGTTAAAAGTTCAATGAAAAAGAGGAAGCTTCAAGCAGACAATATTACAACTCTTCTGCACACAGGTTTTAATATTGCAAATTTCCTTTACTACACATCAGCCTTTCTAAGGTGTGGGAGTTGGCTCAGATGGTAATGTGCCAGCTCATAATCTGCAGTTTCAGCTTTGAGTCAGAACTCTACCAGCATTGAGATTTACCTTTGCTAACTTCTACCTTGCCTTCAGTGAAAAAGGGCACACAGATGGGTTTGAAAAAATGCCATCATTCATATGGGGCATTAAGCTGTGGCTCCATGTGCAGTAGAACCATATCCAGTGGATGCTAAAGGTGCTGAATGATCTTAATGGAAGGCTCCCATCTCTCATCTAGCAGCTGTACAGTTGATCCTCTTCTCCAACCTTCTCTGAGCCCCTTGGGTTTTTTTGTGATCTGGCCATTTAGCTCATTGTATGCAAAAAAAAAAGGTAAAACACCCTAACCCTATTGGTATCTCTTTTGCCCAATGGGAACAAGTTATTTCTCTCTTGCTCTTTCAGTTAAAGACTTGCTTAATAAAGTGTGGTGGATTCCTTATGTGAAAAGAATCTGTCATCATAAAAACAAGTTTAATAAAAACATTAGCAAAAAAATTTTTTTAATGAAATTCTCAATTTATATAATTGTTATTAAATAAACTGATAACTATATGATAATGAGAAACAAATGACAGAAGGGGAAAAAAACAATGATGGTGAGAAATACACAATTTTATGAACTAAAATGATGTGGGCAATACATACTACAGATAATGTGAATTGCCAATCAAGACTTTATTATTCTAAATTTTTATGCAGAAACCATGGCAGCAACAAAGAGAAAGAGAGGGGGCCTTACTTATATTCTTGAAAAGGAAGGTTAGGTTAGGTTGTTTTACCTCTGAGTGGCACTTTTTTGCATACCATGGGCTAAATGGCCAGGTCACATGGACCCCGAAAGCTCAGAGAAGGTTGGGGGAGGGGACCTGCTGGAACAGCTGTTGGGAGACAGATGGTAGCCTCCCGTCAAGGCCATCCAGCGTGTTCTTTAACGTGCACAGGGTATGGCTCTCCCGCACATGGGGCCACGGCTTAATGTCCCATCCGATGGACGGCGGCCTTTCCAAGCCCATCGGTGTCCCCTACTGACCGTGGGCAGGGTGGGGAATTTTGTGGAGATAAATACGCTGACCCAGGGAACTACAGATTACGAGTCTGGCGTGCTACCGACTGCGCCACCCCGCCCTCTTGAGAGGGAAGGATGCAAGATATATGATAAGAGAGCTGTTTGTAATGCACTTCTTATAATATTTATGTTTTGTGACCGACTAAATTCAAGCATTTCTTAATATAATGAATAAAAATTTCCATTTTGTGATAAAGCGACAGCTGACAAGAAATCAGAAATTTCTGTTCTCAGACAATGTCACATTGATAAAAATTCTCTTTTTGATTGAGTAGTTTTACCTCTGATTGACACTTTTGTGCACACAATGGGCTAAATAGCCAGGTCAAAAGGATCTCAAGGGCTCAAAGTTGGTTAGAGGAGGGGAACCCACTGAACAGCTATTAGTTTGAAGTCAAAGTTTGCATTCACAGGGTATGGTTCTTCTGTACACAGGACATCTGACAACTTTACATCTCATCCAATGTGCAGCAGCCTTTCCAATTCCATCAGTGTCCCCTTTCTGATTGAGGGCAGTGTGGAGGTTTAGAATAAATAAATCTCAATGTTGGCACAGTTGAGAATTGAACTGGAAACTGTAGACTATGAGCCTGGCACACTAATGACTGAGCCTACCCTTATAACTTTTGACATTTTATTCAGCCCCCAATGTGCTAAGAGTTAACCTATCTATAAATGTTTGAACAATTCTATTTACCCCCACTTGAATGGAATTTTTTCATTAACAGACAATATATCTCCTACTAAATGTACATAACAAAACAGTTTTATACTTTCACAGAATGTATATCACTTTTACCATTTCCTTTCTATTACGGTAAGGGTGGCCATGTCCCAGGCAGCAGAATGCCAGGCTCATAATCTGCAGTTCCCAGGTTTAAGTCCCAGCTGGGCCAGCATTGAGATTTATCTCCTCAACACTCCCTGCCCTACCAATGATCAGTAGGGGATACTGATGGGCTTGGATAGGCTGCCATCTATTGAATGGGACATTAAGCCATGGATCTGTGTGCAGGAGAGCCATAACATGTGCATGTTAAAGAATATGGTGGATGGCCTGGATGGGAGACTACTGTCTGTCACCCAACAGCTTTCCAGTGGGTCTCCTGCCCAAACCTTCTCTGAGCCTTTGGAGTCCTTGCAACTTGGCCATTTAGCCCATTGTGTGCAAAAAAGTGCCGCTCAGAGGTAAAACAATCTATTCCAATTCTATTATAGCCTAAACTTATACAAAAAGCATTTTATTCTGAAAAGAATTCAAAACATTTACAAAGTGGCACAACAAATTGACATCTAAGATTTGAAATAATCTAATTTCGGTTACCACTAAGAATAAAATACTATTAAACAATGAAGAAAACTACTTGCATGAACCAATGCAGATATTCTGATTCAGTATCTAAAAGATGTCCATCAGGATTTGACAAAATTAAAGTCCACAGGTCATCTGGGCTGCTGTTGAACATCACGTTAGGCACTTGTTCTGCCTAAACAATAAACAAAGTGTGATAAATAAAAAATAACTACAAGTTTGGTTGTTATTGTGTTACATAGGGCATAATTTGGCCAGTTATTATGCCAACACTATTGTGGCCCTGGACAAAAGCAATTTAACACTATATATTTTAAATTACTAATCACATCATATTTTTATATCAAATTTCACTATGAAAAAGTAGCATAACAGTAATGTGGCATCCCAGGGATGCCCTGTGTTTTTAGTAATTCTTCAAGATTAAAAAAAACAACACTTTTTTCTAATAAATTTCATGTAACTCTTCTATGTTTATTTTTGTAAATACTGTTTTTGTGTTTTGAAATATATACTCAATCAAGCTGAAAGCTTCTCTTGACATAAAAAATCTAGACTTTCTTCACTTTTTATATTTGCCTAATATATAAATAAAATAAATACCCCCCCTCAAGCAGTTGCTTGCCACAGAGGTCTGACAGGAGCCTTACCAGTTTATATGCCATAGTAGGTCTGTGAGGATGGCAGGACCTCAGCAGAAAAAGAGAAACTTTTATATGTTTTACACATTTGAATTTCAAATAAGCATTATTGATTTAGGAGAGAGAAAACCACTTCATCAATTAAATTTTGTCACATCTCCTTCCTCTCCTAAGAGTGGTGCTACTGATTATAAACAATACTATTTTATTTACTAATAGGAATGTAAATTTTTTGAGGATTGTTAAATTTAACATTATTTTGCAAAAACCTGATGTTATTGAACTGATTTTGAAACTATTTAATGAGGAGGATTAGTCGTTATCTAAAAGGGTTGGGTTGACAGATGGTAATAACAGAATCTGTTGTGACCTTCAATTATCATGTGTTCTCATAAGTCACAGTTCTATACTTACAATGGGTTAATTTATCATTTCAGGAGTTGGTTTTCAGAAATAATTACACTTAAACTAAATTATTGGGTTTTTGAAGTGTTCAGTTCCTTGAAGTATGACTTCTCGAAATGACAACAGCAAAATTTTAGTTACGGAGAATGCAGTGGAAAACATTTACTGGGGAATTACAGCAAACAGAAAAAGAGAGGCTTTGAATAATAGCATATAATTTTTTATAAAGTACATCATACAACCATTTTCAGAAACTACCTTTACAGTTCCATTCGTTTTTAGAGGGCTAAGATAACCTAGAAGTTTTATCAGGCTTGTCCTAGTTTCTCATACAACATACAAACACATACATGAATAAATAACCATGCCATCCTGGGACTTGAACCCCGACCCCAGTAGCTACATTGTCATTGCAGGCCAATGTGATACCACTGCACCCACTGAGGTGGCAAATAACATTCTTAATACTGTATAATTATAAAGTAGCTTATATAATTCAAACTGTTTTATTTGTTATAAGAAAGGTAAACAAAAACATGACAATTAAGAGAAATACATCAAGTATACATATGGTGATGGAGCAGATAGTCTAAAAAATTAAATTTCCTCCTACTCTACAAAGGAATTAGCGACATTAATAGTAATTCTGTCCTTCAGTTCACTGATTAGTTAACTTGGGATAATATTCACTTCCAAAAATTGTAAACTCAAGTTGAGAAAATATGGAAGAATATCTCTCGAGATAATATGGGAAATAGTAACAAAAATCGTTTACAGTAACAAAATCACATCATTATTAACAATGAAAAAAATATTAGTAACCTAATAAGCTTATCATTTTACTTTAACCAGGAATCACTGTGATCAGAACAGTTTTGGATGAGATAGTAGCAAGTAAAATATTTTACTTATAATAAATTAATTTTTAATATTTATTGAAATTAAAGGGATCAGAATATATAATTACATAAAAAATAGGATTGTACATTGATTAAAATTTTTTATTAGTTAAAGCATTTTGCAAAGCCCAATTAACTTTGAAACATACATCAATATTAACTTTAACAACATGGTACATTAAATTTATCTTATGTATTTTAAGAAAAAAATTCTGATGTTGCATTTGTTGAAATCTCCAATATTTTAAGCTTATTTTTAGTAAAACAAAAGCCTTACTACTTTAATTATTTTATTTCAATCAGGACTTCAGACATAATAGCTAATATTTGTTAATTCCAATACATATAAGAGTTTGTCAACACTTATTCCAATATTACTTTAAAATAATTTACTAAAAAAAAAACTTTTATTGACTACTCTTTTACTCGGCACCAAAGCTATACAGAGTTTGTTTTGCAAAACTTAAATGCAGAGGCAATTGAAGTGAATACACTTCTATTAAAATAGTGGATCTATAAAGCTCTCTTTCATTTCAGATACCTTCAACAAATTCTTAGATTTTAAAGCTACTGCTAATGGTTGGTTGAATTTAGCTCTCTTTTTGCATAAATGGCATATTTATGATCAAAACAGCTTCTGACATTTATCTTTCAACAAATTTGGCTGTTGAATGCACGGATTGGAGTTGTTGGGTTGTTTTACCTCCGAGTAGCACTTTTTTGCACACAACGGACTAAATGGCCAGGTCCCAAAGACCCTGAAGGCTCAGAGAAGGTTGGGGGAGGAGACCTACTGGAACAGCTGTTGGGAGACAGATGGTGGCCTCCTGTCAAGACCATCCATCCAGCGTGTTCTTTAACATGCACAGGGTATAGCTCCCCCGCACATGGGGGCCATGGCTTAACATCTCATCGACAAACGGCAGCCTTTCCAAGCCCATCGGTGTCCCCTACTGATTGTGGGCAGGGTGGGGGAGTTTTTGTGGATATAAATCTCAATGCTGACCTAGCTGGGACTCGAACCTGGGAACTGCAGATTACGAGCCTGGTAGGCTACTGACTGGTAGGACTGAGCCACTCCCACCCCTGGAGGACTGAGCCACTCCCACCCCTGAATGCACAGATTTATTTGCAATATTCTCATTATGTTTCACATGCTCTGTCTATAAAATGGGCAATTAAGGGGCTTGGACTGATCATACAAGTTCAAGTTTATTATCATTATAAATTCTACATTAAATTTAATCAACATATAAACAACCTAAAAGCAAAAGCTTGACTAGGTTGCTGTAATACATATTACATTTGCTACAATAAATAAATTTAAAAATCAGTTTTAAGAATCAAAAAAATTATAATTAATTAACAGATCAATTAATTAGTTAATGATGACAATGAATAATATAACAGCAACAATCTAATTAATATGAAACATCACAAATAGACAATATACATAATATAGAAGAGTAGGTAATAAAATCAAAAATGCTAATTTTATGTTATCTAAGAACTGTAAACATGTTCAATATCATAGCCAAGAAGTACTTTTTTAATTTCCTTTTATACAAGAGCCATCCACCATTATGATTTCTTAAATCAAGAGGTAAATGATTAAACATCTTAGAACCAAAATAATTTATGCATTGGTATATTAGTTCATTAATTACTAGGGGAATTTCACACTTCTTTCCATTTGATTGCATAAATAATTATCTACTTTCAGATCATAGAAATTACCGTTTATAAAGAGGAGTATCATTAATTTATAGCCATATAAGTTTCTCAACAGTAGTATGCTAAGTTAATATGGGTATTATGTAGACCAGTGGTTCTCAAAGTGGTTCCTACGGACCCCTAGGGGTACTTGTGACCGCTGAGGGGGTCTGGGGCAAATTAAAATTAATTTGGGGGTGCGTGGACAACGTTGGGGGTCCATGAAAGGTTTAATATAAAGTAAAATAATTGTGACCCATTTTCATTATTATGAAAGTTAAAATAAATAGCAATAAATAAATTGGTAGCGATTTTTACGTCCTGAGTAAAATATAAGTATAGATAGGTACCTAAAATACAAGCAATTTCAAGCATCGCACGGTGGGAGTAGGGTCGACCGCGGCGGTCTATCTATATATCTATGCAGGTTTAAACAGGAACGGTATCTCGCCGCTACATGCAATAACTTGTCTAAAATATGGCACTATAAAAGAGTCATGCATCTAATCAACAATTTAGCTCTGTTTTGTGCATAATGTGAAGTGCATGCAACAAATTTTCCTAGTTTTGAACAAAAAGCATTATCATTTTTTGTATTGTTACGAAGATAGCGTACATTACGTAAGTATTTTTTAATACAATTGATATCTTCTTGCATATTAAATTTATTTAAGCAAAGTTATACTTTTGTTGTTGTCCCATGGCCGAGTGGTTAGCACGCTTGGCTACTGATCTAAGGGACCTGGGTTCGAGCCCTGGAATTAGGCATGGATGTGTGTGTCGTTTTTCTGCTGAGGTCCTGCCATCATCTCAGATCTCCTACTGTGGCATATAAACTGACAGGCTCCTGTCAGACCTCTGTGGCAAGCAGCTGCTTGAGGGGGTATTTATTATTTTTTTTTATACTTTTGTTAAAGTTAATTTATGAAACAGTTTTATTATATAATATTTATCAATATTATATTTTGTTATTTATTCATTTATTTGATAATAATTGAATTATTTATTTTTCAAGAAAAATAAATAATTAGTAAAAAATGCATACCTATACAATGTCATCATCATCATCATCCTCAAGCAGCCATGGGCTACGGAGGTCCAACCAGACTGTGCAGTTTAATTCTCCAAGCATATCTGTCCTGAGCTACATCCACTGCATCCAGCCACGACACACCAATTCTAACAAGGTCCTGTTTGACATTGTCTGCCCACCGCATCCTAGGTCTCCCCTTCCTTCTGAGGCCTCTAGGCACACTGTTCATAACCCTATTTGCCAATCTATAATTATCCATATGGGCAACATGGCCAAACCAGAGGAGTCTCTCTCTGCACAATATGCTGCTTAAAGGAGGTTGCAGACTCCTTTGCCTAACCTCATCATTAGTTACAAAGTTGCACCACCTAATACCCAAGATATTACGTAAGCATCTAGAATCAAAAGCATCTAGTTACCTGTTATCTTGTTTACACAGCGTCCAGTTTCACTACCATAACTAACCCTAGAAAGACCCAAACTATTATACAGTCTAATTTTAGTCTTTAGGTGTATACGCCTATTTCTCCACACTCCTCCATAGATTCTTGAGAAATGTTTAGAGTTTCAGAAACCTTGATTGCTAGCTTTGTTGATTCAAAAAGGCTTTCAGACTCTGTTGATCGTCAATAATTTGCTGGTTGAATGTGAGATAATATGGTAATACCAGACAATTTAGTTAGTTAACATAATAAAGCTCTCTATAATAACAGCTGAGTCATGTGTAGAGTTGTAAGTCTTTGTAGCAATTGGTTTAGCGTTACGTCTGGTGTTCGACAAGGGTGCATTTTGTCTCCTTTTCTCTTTAGTTTGGTTATTGATTATGCTATGTGAAATTCACTTCAAGGGAAACCAGCCGATTTAAGGCCAAAATCTTTCCCTTGAAGTGAATTTCACATAGCATAATCAATAACCAAACTAAAGAGAAAAAGGAGACAAAATGCACCCTTGTCGAACACCAGACGTAACGCTAAACCAATTGCTACAAGACTTACCAACTCTCACACATGACTCAGTGTTATTATAGAGAGCTTTCATTATGTTAACTAACTAACTTGTCTGGTATACCATATTATCTCACAATCAACCACAAATTATGACGATCAACAGAGTCGAAAGCCTTTTTGAAATCAACAAAGCTAGCAATCAAAGGTTTCTGAAACTCTAAACATTTCTCAAGAATCTGCCTAAGTGAAAATATCTGATCTACACATCCCCTACCACTTCTGAATCCACATTGCTCATCACGCAATTGACTGTCAACCAGATTCTTAATTCTATTAAGCACAATCATGGAAAGAACTTTACCTGGAACAGAGAGTAGGCTAATACCCCTATAGTTATCACAAGAACTGCGATCACCTTTTTTGAAAATAGGGATAACAATAGCTCTGGTAAAATCCTTAGGAACCATGCCTTTATCATAAAAGTTATTCAGAATTTCAGTCATCCAAATGGTAACTGAAACATTCCCAGCTCTAAGGATTTCAGTAGTAATTTCATCTACCCCTGGGGATTTATGAAGTTTAAGTTTAGAAATAGCCAAAATAAGTTCAGACTGTGTTATAGGGCCAACATTAAAGCCACCAATGCATCTATCATGATTGCAAACAATGGGAGTAGAACTAACTGCATTGTTTAGAACAGCACTGAAATGCTCAGTCCACCTAGCCATGACAGAATCTTCCCCTTCTATAACCTTACCTTGTTTATCCTTCAATCCTTGTATGCCTGTCTGTTTTCTACCACACAAAACATTAACTATCTGGTACAGCTCACTGCTGTTGTGCTGTCTAACTGCTTCCTCAGCTTTGTCAGCCAAGCCATCAAGCCGAAGATTCTTATCAGCAGCTAACTGATCCTTTACAAGTTTATTAAGTTCTTTGTAATGCTTTCTGTTCTAGTAGGGTATTGATTAAGGGCATTCCTGCAGTTCTTTCTTTCCAAAATAAGCTCAAGTGCCTTATCACTTAAATAGTTCTGCCTCCTCTGATCCTTTTTTCCTAAAAGAGTACTGCTAGTTTCCAAAAAAGCCTGTTTAAAATGGCCCAATTCTTCCTCACTTCAAACCATTGATTATTAAGCAAACCATGACTGTCATAATGACTAAGTAACCTATCATGGTAAGCTTTAGCTATAACTAGGTTTTTCAGAGCTTCAGTATTAAAGGTAAATTTTTAAATTTAGCACAACACTTTTTAAGTTTAAGTTGCAAGACACTTTTAACAAGGTAATGGTCAGATCCAATTTCAGCTCCCCTATATGACCTGGTATTCCTAACAGAACTAGCCCATTTGCTGTTAATTAATATATAATCAGTCATATTCTTATGTAGCCCATCAGGTGAAACCCATGTGTATTTATGTATATCGCAGTGTTTGTAATATGTGTTAGTTATTCTGAAACCATTGAGTTTACTTACCTGTAGGAGACGTTGCCCATTGCCATTGCAGCTACCAATACCAAA
This sequence comes from Ryuthela nishihirai, assembly GCA_038380435.1. Classification (NCBI taxonomy): domain Eukaryota; kingdom Metazoa; phylum Arthropoda; class Arachnida; order Araneae; family Heptathelidae; genus Ryuthela; species Ryuthela nishihirai. The sequence goes on along the minus strand of JAWZYU010000023.1, from coordinate 48,371,898 downwards.
AGGGCCTATCACCCCTCCCCAAAGATCAAAGTCAGTACCAACTGTGGCATTGAAGTCACCTAGAACAAGGGTAATATCTCCTTTCTTGACAGAATTCAAAATATCCTGAAGTTGTCTGTAAAACCTATCTTTCTCATCCTCATCAGCATCCTCAGTGGGGGCATAACCACAGATAACATTCAAGTCTTTAAATCTTGTTTGAAATTTTTCTGTAAGAAACCTTTCATTAATGCACTCATATCCTAGAAGAGCATCACTAGCATGTCTGCTGAGCAGCAGACCCACGCCTTGGTGATGCTGTCCATCCTCCCTCCCTGTAAAGAGAAATTTAAAGTTATTTTTAAGTATCTCACCTTTACCTGTCCATCTGGTCTCTTGCAAACCTAGAATATCTAGGTTATAGCACTGGAATTCCTGCATGAGGACATCAAGAGAATAATCTCTATGTAATGTAAACCAGGACCCTGTGAAGTTGACCACTTCTCAGCAGGGTTGAAAAAAAAAGAAAAAAAGTGGCCATAGATGACCAGATCAGTATGCCATACTGAACTGGCAGCCCTCCCCTTCCCTTCCAAAAGGGAATATCTCTTTTGAAAGGTATTAAAGGCCTGCACCACGAGAAGGCGGGGTCGGACATTATATGCTAGACCTGGCCGGTTCTGTGCATCATCACTAGGGATTGGTACACAGCTCTCCTTCCAGTTTATGCCTAGCTACCATAGCCAATATGTGACACTTACTTAAAATTTTATCCTTATATCTTAAATAATTAATTGATGCGAGCATTACTTTGTGGCATTCCATTTTCAAAATAAAAGAAAATATTAATAAATAGTGGTTTTTTGCAAAGAAATAATTTGTTTTATTTTCTTATATCTTAAATTTGTGGCCTTTTTTTACAGATAACAGTATGAGTGAGCCGAAGAAAAAATGCAGACAATAATAGTGTTGAATATTCAAAATATGGCTTTATTCCATTACCAGGAAATAGTACTTTACCTATGTGCCTTCTATGCAATAAAACTTTGTCAAACAATTCAATGAAACCTTCTAAGCTTAAGGAACATTTGACAAAAGTCCATAGCGACAAAAGAGATGAAGATTTAACTTTTTTTAAAACAGTCAAAGAACAATATTTGAAAACACCATCATTGCGACAACTTTTAGTGACAACATCTGAGCGAGATGACGATGGACTGCATGCTTCTTATAACATTTCTTTACTGATTGCAAAGTCCGGAAAGCTGCAGACCATTGGTGAAGAACTTATTCTACCAGCTGTAAGTGAGGTAATACGCATCGTGCTGCATAAACCAGCTTTTGATATTATAAGAAGAATTCCACTGAGTAATAATACAGTACAAAGAAGGATTGATGAAATGGCTCAGCACGTAGAAAATTCTTTATGTGAGTACTTAAAAACATTTGAATTCTCTATATAGCTTGACGAGTCAACTTTGCCAGGAAACGAAGCTTTACTTTTAGCTTATGTGAGATTTGTAAAAGAAGAAAAAATTTCCCAAGAATTGTTATTTGCCAAATGTTTGAAAACTGATACAAAAGGTGAAACAATATTTAATGAATTAAAAAGATTTTTCGATGTAAAAGCTATACCCTTGAGTAATATCCTCTTCGTTGCTAGTGATGGTGCTCCGGCAATGGTAGGACGACACTGAGGCTTTCTGGCATACTTAAAACAAGCTATACCGAATGTATTATCTGTATATTGTGTCATTCATCGACAACATTTAGTCGCCAAAAATCTTAGTGAACGCTTGCATGGCTCACTAGATTATGTCATTAGAGCAGTTAATAAAATCAAAAGGAATGCTTTAAATGAGAGATTATTTGCTCAACTTTGCTTGGAAAATGATGAAGATTATAATCGTTTACTACTTAACACGGAAGTTTGTTGGTTATCTAAAAGTGCATGTTTGGATTGCTTTTATGCACTCTTTGATTCAGTGTTGGAATTCCTGGTAAGTAAAGACAATGATTTGCAACTCAATTTAATTAATTCAAAAAATGACATAGCTTATATGACTGACTTATTTGCCAAATTTAATGAAACCAAATTGAAGTTACAAGGTGATCAATTAAATGTAATCAAAACTAAAAGTATAATATCTGCATTTGTTGCAAAACTTTTTCTATACAAACAAAACTTGGGGAGAGGAGGATGCTCTGTTTCCAAATCTTTCAAAATTGCAAAAATGAGATGAAGATTTGCTTGCTTATTGTCAACACTTAACAGCTCTTCATTCTGACCTCAGCCAAAGATTTGAAGACATTCTTCACTTGGTTATCCCCGATTGGGTGTTGGACCCTTTTGCAAGTAGACCCACAAACTCAGATGAATCCATACTAATACAGGAGCAATTTATTGAATTATCCACAAATGAGGAGCTGAAACCAATGTTTGAACAAGGATACCACAAATTCTGGTTACAAAAACAGATACCAATTTTATATCCTGCATTATGGGTCACTGTACAGAAGCTGTTGATTGCTTTCCCATCTTCCTATTTAGTAGAATGCGGATTTAGTGCAGTTATGAGCCTCATCACGAAAAAAGAAACTGACTGGAAATTAGTGCTGGTGGAGACTTAGGTATGTTACTCACAAACATAGAGCCGAACATAGATAATTTCATATCATCCCATCAGGTTCACCCATCTCATTGAAAAAAAAAAATAACGTGTTTTTGTATTTTAAAACAAAAGTTATAATTTCAATAAATACTACTTTAAATATCAAAATGCTTTATTTATATTTTATTTTTACGTCACCATTTATCATTCAAGACATCAAAGTTAAATTTGTAATTTTTCTATTATGCAGTTATGTAGAGTTATTTCACTTGGGGGGTTCATGGTCAGTTTTTGCTATAAGAAGGGGTCCATGGGCATAGTAAGTTTGGGAACCACTGATGTAGACCATCTCCAAATCAATTATTATCAGTAATTTTTTTTTATTATTTTATTTTGCAGATTTATCACTGCCTAAGGATTGATGTATAAGTTACTTCCATAGCAAAGTAGCTCATATTGTATAACAGACTGTATCCATGAGTTTTACAGGGTATTTCAAAAAGGACGGAACCCTAAACATAAGAGAGTAGAACTTACATGCATGTACATTTTATGCCACAATATTAGTCAGTTGGCATTACTGTACTCAAGGCTAACAGCCTTTAGCAGTTGAAATGACCTTGTCACGCACTAGTCTCACTCAAGCATTCATTCCTTTGTGTTATGTCAGCTATGTCGTTTTCCAAAAACAAAAGTGTATTTATTGTTGAGACTTATTGTGTGTACAAATCTTACAAACGTGTGAGAGAGGAGTTTGAGTTGAAGTTTCCTCAGTCTGCAGTTCTCAAAAAGTCGACAATATCTCGTTTGACTTATAAATTTCGTGACACTGGGTCTGTACAGGATCGAAAGAGCCCAGGCTGGCCATCACTGTTAACTGCCGAAGTTCTTGATGATGTGTCTCATCTTTTAACTTACTCACCCAGAAAATCTCTTAGAAAGTTATCTTCACAGGTTGGACTGTCACCAGCTACTGTTTTCAGGGCTACAAAGAAGTTAAAACTTCATACCTACCGCATTGGTGTTGTTCATGAACTGAAAGAACCAGACCATGAAAAACATTTACGGTACTGTCGTTGGTTTCATTCTTTCGTTGATGAAAATGGAATTGAAGTGTTGGACTGTGTTTATTTCAGTGACGAGGCTTGGTTTCACTTGGATGGGTATGTGAACAGTCAAAACAATTGAATATGTGAAAATCCTCACTTTTCATGAACGACCATTACATGCACAGAAAATTGGTGTTTGGTGTGCAATTTCTCGTCATCGTGTGATAAGGCCTTTATATTTTGACTTAACTGTAACTGGTGAAGTTTATTGTGACCTCATCCAACAGTTTATTGCACTATTGGATGTGAATGAACAAGAGTGTTGATTTCAACAAGATGGCACAACTGCCCATACTGTAAATCACACAATGGTCATGTTGCAGGAATTTTTTGGTGATCATTTGATTTCAAAATATTTGTGGCCCCCAAGATCCCCAGATCTTACTCCTCCAGATTTTTTCCTTTGGGGATATCTCAAATGTGTAGTGTTTCAAAACTATTCATATACACTTGAAGACTTGAAGACTAACATTGAAAGAGAGATTTTAAACATAAGAAAGCAAACATTATGAAAAGTGACTGCAAATGTCATGAAACGGGTATGAACCTGCATCCAGGTAGCAGGAAACCACTTTCAACATTTGTTGTAAAAGTAGATATATGTCTAATTTGCATCTTTCAAAATTTGTGTCTTTTGTCAAGTTTAAATCGAAAAATACAATAGAGGGTTGCATCCTTTTTGAAACACCCTGTATATAGCAGATAATATTTCCAGATTAAAAATTTTTTTAGATAATATATTTTATATAACATTGATCTCAGGGTTTTTTTTGTCAGATTATTAATATGTGGTTTTCAATTTTTGACTTATTGTTATCCCTACATACATAATTTCAGGAACTCATTCAATAGAAACAAACGCACAATAATTCACTATATTATAGATTTATGCATTTTTATTACTATATCATTTATAACAATAGAACTATTTTTAAAGTACACATAATATATTTCATTTTACCAATATTCAGAAATAGATTATTAGTTTCAAACCATTTATTAACATTAATTAAAACATTTGTTATGCTATATATATATAGCAAGTTATCATAATTTTTCACTCGAAACATTACGGCTGCATCATCAGCAAGACAATTTATAGGTCCACCTATTTTTAAAGAACTAAATAAATAAATAAATAAATAAATAAATACCCCCTCAAGCAGCTGCTTGCCACAGAGGTCTGACAGGAGTCTGTCAGTTTATATGCCACAGTAGGATGGCAGGACCTCAGCAGAAAAACGACACACACATCCATGCCTAATCCGGGGCTCAAACCCAGGTCCCTTAGATCAGTAGCCAAGCGTGCTAACCACTCAGCTCATTCAAAAATATCAAGAAAAGAATTGATCCTAAAACTATTCCTCTTGGGACACCCTGCTTTAAACTCAACTCATAGTTTCAACTCATCGTTTAGAAAACTGTTAATTTTTCCAATCTGTTTTTGGTTTCATAGATAGTTCTTAAACCAATTTAGCACTATGCCCCTGATTCCAGATATGTTAATTGCAAAAGTTGCCAATAGCAATCCATCAATTTAGGTTAAGTTATTTAACCTCTGAGCAGGGGTTAAATATGTCACAAGGATCCCAAAGGCCAGGTCACAACGATCCCAAGGGCTCAGAGAAGGTTGGGGAAGGGGAACCCAGAGACAGCTGTTAGGATACAGTTGGAAGTCAAGGCCATCTAGCACGCTCTTTAATGTACACAAGGCATTTCATCAATCTAAGATTTAGATCAATGATGCATGCTTTATTTAAAATAACTTATATTCACTCCAAGTATAAAATATTTGCTCCTCTGTTTTCCTTAACATAGTATGGGGCAGAGATTAGGTTAAGTTGGTAGTGCACCAAGTTCAAAATCTGCAGTTCTCAGGTTTGAATCCTAACTGTGCCTGCATTCAGAATTTGCTCTGTTCTGCCTCAGTGAGGAGGGAGGGAATAGATCAGCTTAGAAAGGTTGCTGTTCATCAGATGATATATTAAACCACAGTACTATTGTGTTAAAGAACATGTTGGATGGCCTAGATGAGAGGCTTGCATCTGCCTCCTAACAGCTGTTCAGTGGATACCATTCCCTACTCTTTCTGAGCCCTTGGGGTCCTCATGACCTGGCAATATAGCTGATTGTGTGCAAAAAAGTACAGTTCAGAGGTAAAGCAATCCAACCCACACATAGTGATGAATCTCTGAAACATGGTACACTGAAATGCATACAGAAATCGAATTTAAAATGATTTTATTTCTTATGGTAATTAAGCTACAAATAAGCTTATTCTTCCATTTTTGATGTTAAAATTCCATTGTTTGCCACACATAGCTTTCAACAGATAATGATGTACATGTGTTTTTAGATGCTAAGGACTTAAATACAGTCTCATTATGCCTCTGGAATGCCATATTTGAAATTCAGTAACTTTTAAACCAACTTTTTTTTATGAAATGTAATAAAACTGAAGATCAATTTTTAAATAAAATTATCTAAATCTTGATTTTTCAAATATTTCATTCTGCATTAAAAGAACTATGCAAGACTAGATATTTCTAGCTGCACTACCATTCTCAAAAAAAAAAAAACAGTTTAGAACCCTTCCTATGCCCAGCCTGAAAAATTTAAACTAGGGTTCAAAATATTTTTAATTGTGCTTTATAACCAACTTTTTTTTTTTAGCTAAATAACTAGTGAACAGAAATGGGTCATGTTACATTACTAATTTAATAATAGTTAATTCTAAATTTATGAGAATGAAATTTTTTAGTCAAAATGAGAAACATATTTTAATCTAAATAAGACTTTTTTTTTACAATGATACAGTTAAGGAAAGTTCTAGAGAGATAATTAATGTTAAGGCTTAATTCTGAAAAACCTAAAATAAAAAATAAATACCCCCTCAAGCAGCTGCTTGCCACAGAGGTCTGACAGGAGCCTGTCAGTTTATATGCCATAGTAGATCTGAGAGACGACACATAGATCTGAGAGACGACACATACATCCGTGCCTTACCCGGGGCTCGAACCCAGGTCCCTTAGATCAACAGCCAAGTGCGCTAACCATTTGGCCAAGGGACGGCTCTGAAAAACCTAGAGAACAAAAACAATTTTATGTAATATTCCTGCTCATGTTAATGAAATTTTTGTTTATGTGAAAAATGTTTTGCAGTTTCCATCTATGTGAACAAGAGCCAAAATTGCACAAGGTGACTTTGCACTGTTTATTCATGGAAGCTTTTTGTCCTATTTGTGACAATAAAGCACAGGACATATTTTCTCCTCCACTTTTTTTTTGTCAGTGCATGGCACAAAATTCTTTTTTGGCAGTTGCACTTTCAGGATCTTTCTGGCAAAGAGACATGTCAGGTGCACTAAGGTTAAATATTTTCAATACCCCAAAGTGGTTTTTAATACCCCCAAATCAAGGCTTTTAATCATTAAATGTAAACTCCTAAAGCAGTATTTTAAATTGCTTTACCCACTATTAGCTTCATAGTGTGAAACCTAATGTCACATATGTATATCATACCTTTTGTACGCGAACTTCAATGGTTCCGCCACCAGGTTACTTCTGCTGAGGCTTCCCCTGTTGAGACGACTTCGCTGTTGTGTAAGGAATTATGTTCCTTTTACAGCTACCAGTACTAGTTCTAGGCAGTCCTTTCTAGATCGTTTGCAGGTTTTTAAGTCACACACAAAATGACTGACTCATCTCTAGGGAGCAAACCTTTTACTCACTTAAAAATTAAAATATACACACACAAAATACAATGCTTTTCTATGCGTTTGTTTGTTCACAAATTTTTTCAGGATTAAGTTAAATTTTAAGTAATTACTTAAAAATAACATTTTGACAAGATGGGTTAGACCCCCTCCACAATGTAGGAAAAGGGGGGGGGGAGGATTATAACTCTTTTGACAAAATTGCACCCTCCTCATCCTCTCTCCTTCCATCACTAGAGAGGGAAAAGAGGTGGGGGGGAATGACTGATTTTCACACCAAGGAAATCTTTGTTACTATATCTGAGACCTCATTTATTCTCAGCAAATGATAAAACTTTTTGATTGGAAAAATCAAGAAATAATGTACATTAAGTTAAAAAAAAACTACAATAAGTTGTACAACTTACTCATCAGAAGAAAAAAAAACAAAAACAAAGACATAGCTATTACTCTATAAGACTAATAATAATAAATAAATCTATGAAAATTAAAACAGAAGTTTAGTGAAAATATCTGCATTTCTGCTTCATTCATACATTACATTCCTGGAACCAAAGAGATGTCTTAACAGTTTAGCTTTTGCAATATTATACTATGAATAATAAAAATAATTCTAGAAATACTGTAATTAGTTTAAACAGAAAAGATAAACTAAAATAAAAGAAATATTTATTTGGAAATTTCTTGAAAAATTCTTTAATTTCAAGAAATTTTTAGTTAATTTTGAGAGCATATTGAAACTTTACTGAAAATTGTGTTGGCAACAGTTGAGATCAAACCTGTGAGTAAAAATTGTAGGATAGCTTGATCATTTAAAAACAGAAATGGTGATAATGAAAATAGAGTACTTTGGAATGGCAATCCAAACAGTAGTGAACATTATTTACAGCATATCAAAATATGAACCAAATTGAAGAGTTAACATTACTAGTTTGACTTTATGTCACATATTTTAATGATGTATGTAAAAAAATTCAAATGTGAATTTCTGTTTAAAAAAATTAATTTCTTTCATTGTAGTAGCAATGTTCATCAATGCATCCACATTCTGGGCAAGCTGTTTTGAAATGCTGCACAGCAACGATGCAGCATAAAGATTCAAAGCACAGTTTTCCTATATGGTGTGAAGATGGAGTTAGATCTCAGATGTTATACAGGTACTGGATGGAAAAATGGAAACAATTTCATGTTATATCAATCAGAGCTGTGGAGTCCAGGTCGAAAGCAATTTTGGTGCTGCTGGAGTCATAGTTGGTACATTTTTACCGACTCTGACCTCAATACAAATTTTAATAAAATATGTTTTTGTGTGTGACATCACTGGAAGCTATGGTGGTTAAACCACTTAAATAATAAACACAATGTTTTCAATTTCAGACACTAATACCATTAATTCATTTTTTCTTTTCAGAAAATATTTTTGATTTTTAATGCTTATTTAATTTTGAGTTCTTTCTAAATTTCATAAGTTTTAAACTTTTAAGTCTAAACCCTTTCACAATGGCAAAGAGAGTTCCAATAAAATTTGCAGTTTTTGAATATTTTACAATAACCACAGATGGAAAACATTTTGTGTGTCAGTGTATGATAGAAGATGATGATAGTGAAATATTATGTCAAGCACAAATCAGTAGTTTTAGTGGCTGTGGTAAAAATGCACCAACCAGAGAATCAAATATAAATAGACATTTGCAGTGTTTCCATCCCAAAATTTTAGAAGCTGTCATTGAGAAAAATAGTAATAAAAACCTTCCAAGTACTTCAAAGTTAAGGCATCTACTGAATGACAAGAACCACTCACAAGATTCTTTACTATACTCACTTGTGAATATCTAGTACTGGCTAGTTAAAAGTTATCACCATAACTTTTAATTAGTCGGTACATTGACCATGCACACTGATTATTACCATAACAATGACCACAGAAAAGTTCAGGAAACGTATCATCAAACTGGTGGTAAGAAATGGTGTAGCCTTATATTTATTTTCACAACTAGCCTTTCTAGGCCTAAATGGAGAAATGGCCAAGAAACCTTGGAGTTTCTCTGAAAAGACAGGGTATCAGAAAAATTATAATTGAAGAAGCCACAAATAAAAAGGAAGAACTTCAAAGAATTCTAAAGAGATGCTTTATGTTTATTAAAATGGATGCAGCCACATCTCATATGTCTATTTTACCATCAATGCTAGATTGGTAGATGAAAATAATAAAATGGTAACTCGGACATTGGGAGTAAATGACACTAAGGTGCATCACGACAGCAACTATCTTCAGAAGTTAGTGTAACGCTCCAAAGAAATGAAAATTACTTTTAAGTTTGGACCCTTTTTCTGATCCAATTAGTTTTATGCTCCGGATAGCTGAGACGGGCGCCAGGCAATAATTAACAAATTGCCAAAAAAATAGAATAAGTTAAATTAGGGTTCAAAATACCAGCGAGCGTTAATGAGTAAGAATCCAAAAATGATTGTCAAGTTAAATATCTAAATATAATCAAAACTTAATTCACGTTGCTCAAGAGAAAAAATAGTAAAGACTCAAAAGGTTTAAATAACAAACAAATTTATTTCCAAAAATCAACTCACCAAAACTTCAATGAAGAAGATACATCATACACTAACTGTGCACTCAACTGAGCTCTCTTACTGTGCTATGTGCACTTACTATGTGCTAACTGACTTCTATGCTATGTGCACTTACTACGCTGTGCTCTGACAACTCACTGTGCTGTGCTACTGTGACTAGCATGTCACCGGTTTTAACAAGAGCCGAACGTGTCATGTTGCATGCTGGGAAAGACATTTACATAAAATGACGAGCGACGCAAGCTATGACGCAAGAGGGGGCGTGTCCTTGTGCACGCGCTTTAGTGGGTGACAGTCGGAAGATCGGAGTTGCGCATGTGCAACTCCTAACTCTTGGAAACGAGTGCTGTGATGCCAAAAAGGAAATAAAAATCCCCAAAATGATAAATATAACATAAATTAAGCAAAACTGGTTAAGGTAAAGTAAAAGTGAACGATGGGGCATTACATTAGTGGAAGAAGTTTTACAAGATTTTGAAATTAAGAAAGGACAAATTCTATGTATTGTCACAGATAATGCTTCAAACATGCTAAGCAAATTAAGATGTTGAATAAATTTATGAAGGAAAAGAGGCCGGTGAAGATTACTGAGGCTGAAACTGATTCTCAAACAGCACAAACAGAACAGAGTGAGCCAGAGTTGTAGATGGAGTCAGATAGAAAAAAAAATTTGAGGAGTTGGAGTTTTTTTGTGCTGACTCCACAGACTTGATCTCAATAGAAAATCACATTCAGAGCTCAATAACTTCTTCAATGTGATTTTTACTGAAAAATAGATTTGATGGAGATCTTTAATTTATCTTTAGATATATTTTTCAGTAAAAATCACATTGAAGAATCTAAATCTCAATTTAAACACTCTCTGACTCTAGCAGGGTAAACCACGATCTCTTAACCTGCTTTAACGTTTCAATTAAATAGTGAGGTAAATTTTTTGCAGTCTATTAAATAATTCTAGCATTCATAACTCTTTGAATACTGAACAAATATTGTTTAAATCAAGATTTAAATAGATTTAATTGAAAACTTTATCTTTAGACATATTTTTCATTAAAAATCAGATTGAAGAAGTTTCTGAGCTCTAAATGTGATTTTCTATTGAGATAACATGGAACTATTTCCATTTTTCTGTCCAGTACCTATGGTTGGCAATGTTCATGTTTTATTCCAGGAGAATGGTACGCAGCTGTCTATTTATAGTGTCATTTACTGACCAGCAATATCATAAGTGTTTTATATTCTAAATGGGATAAAGAATAAACTGAGATTAAAAATACACAACTTTTAACTCATTAAAGATTTAGAAAACAATACATACATCTGAAGCAGAAATAACATTCCCTCTATGAACAGGAGTAACATAATCTTCATCATAGTAATAGAAAACATCAAGTGGAACACATGGTGTAAAATAACCATGATCAAAGAGATCTTTAAAAATACCATAGTGATCTGCAATTTTACGAATCTGTTCTGATCCAACAGTTTTTTGCCAGTCAGCTTTCACTTCTTCCAGTGGCACTTTTACTAAAAAGAGAAAAATCCCAAAAAGGAATTAAAACTGTTTTCTCAAAGTAGATTCAATGACAAAATGGTAATTAAAATTACTTACTAAATGAAAAATAGATAACCAGAAAATTGAAAGATATTCTATTGAAGCATTACAATACTTAGCCTTCCATATTAACATTTTTAGGCATATTCTCAATTGGCAAACTTTGCTGAATTCAAATGTTTTAACTTGCTGTTTTATGTTTCTGAGCAATGATAAATCTTTCAAGATTCTACGGACCATTCAATGTGATGCCTAGTATTTCAGTGTTCTGAAATAATTGAAGAAAAAAAAAACTTTTTGTTACATTCATACAAACAAAACATACAGGGTGTCTGAAAAATAATAGTATGGTTTTGAGAATCAATATGTAAGAAAATAATATTAAAAAAAAGTAATATTTTAATTGAAAGCATACCTCAAATAGTTTTGAATGTAATCAGTGAATTTCAACATGTGCACTGTTGTGACCCTGCATATATCTTGCCTAATTGGCATTCCACTTCTTTCCATACATACTTCAGCATATCTCTAGTTATCTGCTCAGTTGCTTCTCTTATTCTGGCTTTCAAATAATTCGGGCCTCGAATTCTGTCGATGTAAGCATTATTCTTTACAAAGCCTCACCAGAAAATATCAAAGGGTGTCAATCAGAGATCAAATCAGAGCTCCTTAGCAGCCATAAAATTGGACCACCCCTGCCAATCCATCTGTCAGAAAATATTAAACTAAGAATTTTTGTAACATCTCTTGAGAAATGTGGTAGTTTCTTACTGGTGGCCACTAGTAAAACTGGGGGGAGGGGGATGTACAAGTACAACATTCAATGTGATGCCTTTTGTGTATTTGGGGACAGTGCTTCCTGAAACTCCATCACTATTAGATGAACACCCTGTATTTCTTATTGTCTTCGACTTTACTGTTTTGTTCATTTCAGCAATAATGGCAGGAGAATTTATTATACTATTATATTTATATGGGTTAGTGATGAGTAATTGCAAAAGAACTTGGATGTAACCTGAATATTTCAAAATACATGGGTAAAATGCTCAAAAGTACAGACAGTGTCCAATGAATCAATGTTTATTCAATGGACCACATGAGTCATATGCAAACTACACTGCTACCTCAATCTGCTTTTGACTGTTATCCTGAACATATGCTGGGTGAGTGTGCAGAAAAATTTCTTTTTCATACTGTAAAACAATGTTTTGTGTATTAGCAATAGTTTCTGATGTTTATAGTGACTCAAAGAAAAGTTATAAAAAAGGAAGCTTACTTTCTAAGTATTAAAGGAAAATGAAAGATACTGATCAGTTAGAGGCCGATGTATTGGTGGCTTAGTGATCGATGAGATGTTGCTAAACGAACTGTCTGATATAATAAAGTAACACAATTTCCTCTTAAATTTGATATTGATGCTTCCAGAAGTAGAATAAGCATTGTTCATAGAAAACCATAAAGTTATCTAGTGATAAAAACCTGAAAGAAAAGATTTATAAATGGTTATGTGCACCAACAATTAGTGACACTATTATGTGTAGTACTGAACTTCAGGCTGCTGTTAAAAGACTTGCAAGACAAGTGGATACTGCCAATTTAAATACTAGTGGTTAGTTCTAGCATTTTCAAAGGAGGGATAATATCTTGAAAAACAGAGCAGTGTAGTGATAGTGTATAGATGAGAGTGTAGTACTCTTCAAAAAGAATAATTGAAATTGTTTTTAATTTGAATTTTTATTTAATCTTCAGAAACAAATCAGCAATAAAAAAAAGAGAGAATTATGAAAAAAAATATTTAAATAATAAAAAATATATTTACAGCAAAACTTTTTAATCACCATTAATGTTTCATCTGTGATCGAGAAAAGACTGAAAGCACACACATATTCCCAAGCTGGGGACAGGGTTGGCTCAGTTGACAGCACACCAGACTCATAAACTAATCCTGCTCTAAGAAAGGATAGTAAGCTACTGCCCCTGATAGCAAGTTCTGAACCAGACTTGCCCAATATCACCCATCTTGTAATAAAGCCAAGATTACTGACTGTTGTTCACTTACATCTTCTTCCCACTATAATAGCAAAGGAATTTTGCTATATTAGTGGGCTTCATAACAGTTATTAAATATTAATGCATCTAAATGATTCCTTGTTATTATGAAGATTTCAATACTTCATATTTGTCACTTGTCTGTTGAATCAAGTGCCTGTCCATTCTACTATGCTGCAATTCTATTATGCTCATCTTCTTTTACAGTTGTGGTAAACACACACCCTCTTTACACACACCTGTGTCTAAGAGTTTTAAACATACACCTGTGTTTTTGCATGTTTCTCTTCTTAATACTGATTTCTAGTCAAGAAATTAATATGTACAACTTTTATCATTAATTCTAGAGGGTTCTTTTAATGCTGAATTTAAGATTTTTGATTTTTTGCTATTTAAAATAGTTTTTGAGATATAATTATCAAAATACATCAATTGGGTTGAGGTATTTTGCCTTTGAAAGCCCTTTTCTTCATGCAATGGTAAAATGGGCAGATCACAAGGACCTCGAAGACTCAGAGAAGATTGGGGGAGGGGACCCACTGGACAGCTGTTTGGAGACAGATGGCAGTCTCCAGTCAAGGCCATTCAGCATGTTCTTTAATGTGCACAGGGTATGGCTCTTCCACACAGGGCCACAGCTTAATGTGCCATCTGATGGATCGTGGCCATTCCAAACCCATCAGTGTCCCCCTACTGAAGGTAGGCAGTGAGTTTTGTGGAAATAAATCTCACCATAAGTGCAGCTGAGACTCGGACATCATCATCATCATCATCCTCAAGCAGCCATGGGTTACGGAGGTCCAATCAGAGTGCACAGTTTAATTCTCCAAGCATATCTGCCCTGAGCTACATCTACGGCATCCAGCCACTGCACACCAATTCCAACAAGGTCCTGTTTGACATTGTCTGCCCACCACATCCTAGGTCTCCCCCTCCTTCTTAGGCCTTTAGGCACACTGTTCATAACCCTATTCGCCAATCTATAATTATCCATATGGGCAACATGGCCAAACCAGCGGAGTCTCTCTCTGCACAATATGCTGCTTAAAGGAGGTTGCAGACTCCTTTGCCTAACTTCATCATTAGTTACAAAGTTACACCACCTAATACCCAAGATATTACATAAGCATCTAGAACCAAAAACATTTAGTTTCCTGTTATCTTGTTTACACAGCGTCCAAGTTTCACTACCATAACTAACCCTAGAAAGAACCAAACTATTATACAGTCTAATTTTAGTCTTTAGGTGTAACGCCTATTTCTCCACACTCTCCATAGATTCTTAAAAGTCCCGGCAGCAATCCCTATTCGTCTGTTAATCTCATGCCGCACATCACCATTATCTGTTACATAGCTCCCAAGATAATTAAACTGTGACACCTGCTCAAGACTGCAACCATTCAGATTAACTGAATCACAGTCTGCCTGACCAATTTTCATCACTTTAGTTTTCTCTCTGTTTATAACCAAACCTACTCTACTACCAGTTTCATCAACAGCTCGAATGAAAGAGTTCATCTCATCAACATCATTTGCCAAAAGGGCTAAATCATCAGCATAATCTAAATCAGAAATTTTCGTATCTCCAGCCCATTTAAGGCCAAAATCTTTCCTTTGAAGTGAATTTCGCATAACATAATCAATAACCAAACTAAAGAGAAAAGGAGACAAAATGCACCCTTGTCGAACACCAGAAGTAATGCTAAACCAATTGCTACAAGCCTTACCAACTCTCACACACGACTCAGTGTTATTATAGAGAGCTTTCATTATGTTAACTAACTTGTCTGGTATACCATATTATCTCACAATCAACAACAAATTATGACGATCAACAGAGTCGAAAGCCTTTTTGAAATCAACAAAGCTAGCAACCATAGGTTTCTGAAACTCTAAACATTTCTCAAGAATCTGCCTAAGTGAAAATATCTGATCCACACATCCCCTACCACTTCTGAATCCACATTGCTCATCACGCAATTGCCTGTCAACCAGATTCTTAATTTTCTTAAGCACAATCATGGAAAGAACTTTATCTGGAACAGAGAGTAGGCTGATACCGCTATAGCTATCAAAAGAACTGTGATCACCTTTTTGGAAAATAGGGATAATAATAGCTCTGGTAAAATCTTTAGGAACCATGCCTTTATCATAAAAGTTATTCAAAATTTCAGTCATCTAAGTGGTAACCGAAATATTCCCAGCTCTGAGCATTTCTGTAGTAATTTCATCTACCCCTGGGGATTTATGAAGTTTAAGTTTAGAAATAGCCAAAATAACTTCAGATTGTGTTATAGGGCCGATATTAAAGCCGCCAATGCATCTATCATCATTACAAACAATGGGAGTAGAACTAACCACATTGTTTAGAACATCACTGAAATGCTCAGCCCACCTAGCCATGACAGAATTCTTCCTTTCTATAACCTTACCTTGTTTATCCTGCAATCCTTGTATGCCTGTCCATTTTCTATCACATAAAACATTAACTATCTGGTACAGCTCTCTGCTGTTGTGCTGCCTAACTGCTTCCTCAGCTTTGTCAGCCAAGCCATCAAGCCGAAGATTCTTATCAGTAGCTAACTGATCCTTTACACGTTTATTAAGCTCTCTGTAATCCTTTTTATTAGAACTAGTAGGGTACTGATTAAGGACCTTCCTGCAGTTCCTTCTTTCTGAAACAAGCTCAAGTGCCTTATCACTTAAATAATTCTGCCTCCTCTGCTCCTTTTTTCCTAAAAGAGTACTGTTAGTTTCCAAAAGAGCCTGTTTAAAATGGCCCCATTCTTCCTCAACTTCAGTATTAACCCTTTGAAGCATAGTGGTTCCACACAGAAACCACTTACTTAAATTTTTATTTCTATATGCCGACTGGTTTTACAGCGAAATCACACTTCCTACATGGGTATTAGTGCGTCATCTATTGATCTCCATCATTTTTCTACATATAGAGATGGCCCATACCAAATGTCATTAAAATCGGAAATAAAATCAAAATTCGTGCTTCAAAGGGTTAAGCAAACCATGACTGTCATAATGACTAAGTAACCTATCATGGTAAGCTTTAGCTATAACTAGGTTTTTCAGAGCTTCAGTATTAAAGGTAAATTTTTTAAATTTAGCACAACACTTTTTAAGTTTAAGTTGCAAGATACTTTTAACAAGGTAATGGTCAGATCCAATTTCTGCTCCCCTAGATGACCTGGTATTCCTAACAGAACTAGCCCATTTGCTGTTAATTAATATATAATCAATCATATTCTTATGCAGCCCATCAGGTGAAACCCATGTGTACTTATGTATGTGGCGGTGTTTGTAATAAGTGTTAGTTATTCTGAAACCATTGAGTTTACTTACCTGTAAGAGACATTGCCCATTGCCATTGCAGCTACCAATACCAAAAGGGCCTATCACCCCTCCCTAAAGGTCAAAGTCAATACCAACTGTGGCATTGAAGTCACCTAGAACAAGGGTAATATCTCCTTTCTTGACAGAATTCAAAATATCCTGAAGTTGTCTGTAAAACCTATCTTTCTCATCCTCATCAGCATCCTCAGTGGGGGCATAACCACAGATAACATTTGTCTTTAAATCTTGTCTGAAATTTTTCTGTAAGAAACCTTTCATTAATGCACTCATATCCTAGAAGAGCATCACTAGCATGTCTGCTGAGCAGCAGACCCACGCCTTGGTGATGCTTTCCATCCTCCCTCCCTGTAAAGAGAAATTTAAAGTTATTTTTAAGTATCTCACCTTTACCTGTCCACCTGGTCTCTTGCAAACCTAGAATATCTAGGTTACAGTGCTGGAATTCCTGCATGAGGACATCAAGAGAATAATCTCTATGTAATGACCTCACGTTCCACGTTCCTGCAGAGAGAAAATGATTAGTAGGATTTTTAAAGAAATTAGGTTTATTGAGATTGGTAGGGCCAACAATATCAAACAGCACCCTGATTGCAGGCATGGGGCAAAGACCTGTTCCTCCTCTGCTAAAGGCTGAAGTCACCGATGCTGGTAGGAACTTCAGGCACCACCTTTTCAAGTGGACTTTTCCAAGAGCCATATGGCCTGCCTGAGATACATTACTCCAGTTTAGGCTTGACGATGCCCAACTAGCTAAGTAAGGTTCAGGTACCTGCGATGGCCTCTGATTAGGATTATCCACCAGCTGATATAAGGTATCCCATGCCTCTGTTCACTTAGGGCTGGCAACCCAGAAGCAAACAGAAAACACAGCAGCAGATTCTCCCTCAACAGAGGCCCACCAGTGCAGCAAGTCCAGGATCCATAATCAAACTCAAATCCATAAACAAGTCCATCCTAGTAGGTATAAATAGTCAGCATCAGGACCCTGTAAAGTTGACCACTCCTCAGCAGGTTTGAAAAAAAAGAAAAAAGTGGCCATAGATGACCAGATCAGTAGGCCATACTGAACTGGCAGCCCTCCCCTTCCATTCCCTTCCAAAAGAGAATATCTCTTTTGAAACGTACTAACGGCCTGCCCCCTGCCCCACACAATCAAGTAGAAATTGTAATATGGTAGGAATACATACAAATGAACAGAAACTTAAATTTGTGAAATATTTAATTTTATCAGTGGCATCACATCATTAGGGGCTAGTAAGGTTAAAGCCATAACAGTGATTTTGATAACATCATGATTGGAGGAATACTTTTTAGAAATTTTAGTATAATATTATTGCAGGTTGCTTTTAGGATATGTCTAACAAACAAAAAAACAATGATTAATAACAACATTGAAAGTAACAATAGTTAAATGCATATACATATAAGAGTTTTACTATTTTTAATTTAGTGCTATTGCTGTAAAAATAATACATTGAATATTACATTCTTTTGTTAGGTATATCCTAAAATTACCCACAGTAATATTCACTAATATTTATTTAAAAAATTTCCTTCCATTCATGGCATTATTAAAATCCTTGTGATGACTTTAACCATCATGTAGCCGTGGCTGAACCCCAGTAGCCTCTAATGACATGATTTTATTTTTATTTTCATCATTACACAGCACTGTTATGCATTTTAATCCATTTAAATCAGATGACGAGCTCTGCTCGCATGGTGTTCTTATACACTAACATTGGATGATGAGCTCTGCTCGCGGAGCGTAGAGGTATGAAAAATGCGTTCGTAGTCAGTGTGTTAGATCAGAAATGTCTCTCAAATGCATTTTTTCTTATAGTGGAAGCATGTGGCAATACTGGGATTAACTTTTCTTTGTCCTTCTACAGTTGTTGAAATGAATTTCATAGTAGAAAAACATTTAGAGCTACGAGTAAAAATGGCGTCAAGTTCGTGGTAGTGATAGTGAGGAAATAAACAAGCTCTTAGAATCTGCATTAGGCAGTGAATCTGAAGTTTCTGATTTATCTGACGATGATAGAAGTGATAGTAAATCTATAAGTGAATCTGAATGTACCTCAGTGAAAGAAAACTGATATAAGTGATTATGAAAGTTCCATCCCACCGCCCGCGAAACAACAAAAATGCGTCATGCAAAGTGATTGGAAGTGGGTAAAATCATAAAATAACCCTATTATATATCCATTTAATTGTTACAGTGACGTTGCAATCGAAATAAAAGACAAATCTGAATCCCCATCTGAACTACAAATATTTCTGGACTATATGGACCCTTTTTCTCCGTCATAACAAATGAAACCAATAATTACGTACGGGAGCAGTTAGCTAATCCTGATAGAAAGAAAAGACAATGACAAATGGTTCGAAGTAACAGAAGGTGAAATGAAACGTTACTTTTCCCTGGTAATACTGATGTCCCAAGTTCGTAAATCACATTTACAATTGTACTGGTCCAAAATCAGGTGCATTGAAATGCCAATTTATGTGAAAACTATGAGCAGAGAAAGGTTTCAACTAATCTCTCGATTCCTGCATTTTGCTAATGACAGAGATGCTGAAGAGCAGGACAAGCTAAAAAAGATTAGGCCCATTATCCTTCAAGGTTTACCACACTCAGACATCATACTGAAATAGGGTAGCGAGTATGGAATTCAAATAATTTCAAAATTTGAACCCCACAATACTCAAAGGTTAATTTTTTATGACTTTTTGAAGTAATATAAGCATTGTTAATAGGGAAAGGTGATTTAAATCAGATTCCTGCAGTACAGGCAGGGTGTTTAAATATGAAGCGAATGAGTTAAAGAGAATATTAAACATTTTAAAATCAATATTTTATAGGCCAGTCCTTTCTTTTAATGATCACTTCACATTTTGTCATGATTTCACAAATTTCAGAAGCAGGTCTTTTATAATAATGTGGTTAAAAGGAGATAGAAAAGCCTTGATTAACCAAAAGTTTCCCATAGGATTAAAATCTGGAGATCGTCCAGGTCACTCCATCCTTTCAATGGTACTACCTGTTAATCACTTCTGAGCAACCTTCAAGTGGTGATAAGGAGCATTATCGTCTTGAAAAATACTTGGGTTATCCTCAAAAAGATTGACTGTTGGCAACAATTGCATTTTCAGCTTTTTGATGTAGTCCTTAGCTTTCACTATTCCTTTTACAACAGGTAACCTTCCAAAATTCCAACAAGACATGTAACTCTATACCAAGGTGAGTATATAGAAGGTGGTGCCAAAAGGCTATGTTTTACTAAGGTCATTCAGTGTCACTGAGAGGGCGTGCTCCATCACATCACAGTGGGGAGAGCTCAGCTTAAGTATTTACATAATCGTCTTTCTTTGTTCTCTACTTGATGAATCTCTCTCTGATGTCTTTTAGATAATTTTTGCTTCTTCTTATCATGCCGAACTGTGCAGCAGCAAACTACATGAGTAATCCTCCAAAGAATAAGAAAAGTAATGTTTCATATACATTCCCATTACAAGCAAAAATTAGTATGAAGTGAGTGCAGAAATGTCGGCATGAAGATAAATTCAATGCACACATGCTAAGATACATTATGTAGTAAACATTTTTCAGATACCTGTTAAGATCGATTGCCTTTAAGATTTATGAAGCGAACTCTAAGGAGTACCTTTTAAATGTAAATTAAATGATAATACCATTCCAGATTTTAAAAAAAACCTGTCACATAAAATATTCAGCATTATTACGATGACCAATTCTACTCTTACCAAACGACTGTTTTTTCAGGAATCAATGAAATGATTGCTGGAATAAGGTTACTCTGAAAACTATGACATTGTACCCAATAAAAAAGTAACATTATCTCAGGTAATTGATAATTTAAATACCTTGGCTTATACACTGAAGTGCCATTGAATTAGGGATCATCATCATCATCATCCTCAAGCAGCCATGGGCTACGGAGGTCCAACCAGACCGTGCAATTTAGTTCTCCAAGCAAGTCTATCCTGAGCTACATCTACTGCATCTGGCCACTGCACACCAATTCTAACAAGGTCCTGTTTGACATTGTCTGCCCACCGCATCCTAGGTCTCCCCTTCTTTCTGAGGCCTTTAGGCACACTGTTCATAACCCTATTCGCCAATCTATAATTATTCATACGGGCAACATGGCCAAACCAACGGAGTCTCTCTCTGCACAATATGCTGCTTAAAGGAGGTTGCAAACTCCTTTTCCTAATCTCATCATTAGTTACAAAGTTCAACCACCTAATGCCCAAGATACTGCGTAAGCATCTGGAATCAAAAGCATCTAGTTTCCTGTTATCTTGTTTACAAAGTGTCCAAGTTTCACTACCATAACTAACCCTAGAAAGAACCAAACTATTATACAGTCTAATTTTAGTCTTTAGGTGTATACGCCTATTTCTCCACACTCTCCATAGATTCTTAAAAGTCCCAGCAGCAATCCCTATTCGTCTGTTAATCTCATGCCGCACATCACCATTATCTGTTACATAGCTCCCAAGATAATTAAACTGTGACACCTGCTCAAGACTGCAACCATTCAGATTAACTGAATCACAGCCTGCCTGACCAATTTTCATCACTTTAGTTTTCTCTCTGTTTATAACCAAACCTACTCTACTACCAGTCTCATCAACGGCTCGAATGAAAGAGTTCATCTCATCAACATCATTTGCCAGAAGGGCTAAATCATCAGCATAATCTAAATCAGAAATTTTCCTATCTCCAGCCCATTTAAGGCCAAAATCTTTCCCTTGAAGTGAATTTCGCATAACATAATCAATAACCAAGCTAAAGAGAAAAGGAGACAAAATGCACCCTTGTCGAACACCAGAAGTAATGCTAAACCAATTGCTACAAGCCTTACCAACTCTCACACACGACTCAGTGTTATTATAGAGAGCTTTCATAATGTTAACTAACTTGTCTGGTATACCATATGATCTCACAATCAACCACAAATTATGACGATCAACAGAGTCGAAAGCCTTTTTGAAATCAACAAAGCTAGCAACCAAAGGTTTCTGAAACTCTAAACATTTCTCAAGAATCTGCCTAAGTGAAAATATCTGATCTACACATCCCCTACCACTTCTGAATCCACATTGCTCATCACGCAATTGCCTGTCAACCAGATTCTTAATTCTATTAAGCACAATCATGGTAAGAACTTTACCTGGAACAGAGAGTAGGCTGATACCCCTATAGTTATCACAAGAACTGCGATCACCTTTTTTGAAAATAGGGATAACAATAGCTCTGGTAAAATCCTTAGGAACCATGCCTTTATCATAAAAGAGATTCAGAATTTCAGTCATCCAAGTGGTAACCGAAACATTCCCAGCTCTAAGCATTTCCGTAGTAATTTCATCTACCCCTGGGGATTTATGAAGTTTAAGTTTAGAAACAGCCAAACTAACTTCAGATTGTGTTATAGGGCCAACATTAAAGCCACCAATGCATCTATCATCATTGCAAACAATGGGAGTAGAACTAACTACATTGTTTAGAACATCACTGAAATGCTCAGCCCACCTAGCCATGACAGAATCCTCCCCTTCTATAACCTTACCTTGTTTATCCTTCAATCCTTGTATGCATGTCCGTTTTCTACCACACAAAACATTAACTATCTGGTACAGCTCTCTGCTGTTGTGCTGTCTAACTGCTTCCTCGGCTTTGTCAGCCAAACCATCAAGCCAAAAATTTTTATCAGCAGCTAACTGATCCTTTACAAGTTTATTAAGGTCTCTGTAATGCTTTCTATTAGGACTAGTAGGGTATTGATTAAGGGCATTCCTGCAGTTCTTTCTTTCCGAAATAAGCTCAAGTGCCTTATCACTCAGATAATTTTGCCTCTTCTGCTCCTTTTTTCCTAAAAGAGTACTGTTAGTGTCCAAAAAAGCCTGTTTAAAATGATCCCATTCTTCCTCAACTTCAGTAGTAAGCAAACCATGACTGTCATAATGACTAAGTAACCTATCATGGTAAGCTTTGGCTATAACTGGATCTTTCAGAGCTTCAGTATTAAAAGTAAATTTTTTAACCCTAGCACAACACTTTTTAAGTTTAAGTTGCAACACACTTTTAACAAGGTAATGGTCAGATCCAATTTCAGCTCCCCTATATGCCCTGGTATTCCTAACAGAACTAGTCCATTTGCTGTTAATTAATATGTAATCAATCATATTCTTATGCAGCCCATCAGGTGAAACCCATGTGTACTTATGTATGTCGCGGTGTTTGTAATAAGTGTTAGTTATTCTGAATCCATTGAGTTTACTTACCTGTAGGAGACGTTGCCCATTGCTATTGCAGCTACCAATACCAAAAGGGCCAATCACTCCTCTCCAAAGGTCAGAGTCAGTACCAACTTTGGCATTGAAGTCACCAAGAACAAGGGTAATATCTCCTTTCTTGACAGAATTCAAAATATCCTGAAGTTGTTCATAAAACCTATCCTTCTCATCCTCATCGGCATCCTCAGTGGGGGCATAACAGCAGATAACATTCAAGTCTTTAACGCTTGTCTGAAATTTTGCTGTAAGAAACCTTTCATTAATGCACTCATATCCTAGAAGAGCATCACTAGCGTGTCTGCTGAGAAGCAGACCCATGCCTTGGTGATGCTTTTTGTCGTCCCTCCCTGAAAAGAGAAATTTAAGATTATTTTTAAGAATCTGACCTTTATCTGTCCATCTGGTCTCTTGCAAGCCGAGAATATCTAAATTATAACGGTGGAATTCTTGTGTGAGGACATCAAGAGAAAAAGCTCTGTGCAGAGTCCTCACATTCCAACTACCTATGGAGAGAAAATGGTTAGTGGGATGTTTAAAGAAACTATGTTTATTGAGAGAGGGAATGCCGACAATATCAAACAGCCCCCTAATCGCAGACATGGGGCAAAGACCCGTTCCCCCACTACTAAAGGCTGAAGCCATCTACACTGGAAGACTTCCTCCAATGTAGAATTTGACGATGCCAATAGAAGCAAAGAGTTCAGGTGCCTGCGATGACTTCTGCTCAGGATTATCCACCAGCTGATAAACATATCCTGTGGATCTATTCACTTGGGGCTGTCAACCCACAAACAAAAAGAAAACACAGCGGAAGATTTTCCCTCCACAGAAGCCCACCAGTGCAGCAAAATCAGGATCCATAATCAAGCTCAGAGCCATATATCTGTCCAGTCCAGTAGGTTTATATGGTCAGCACCAGGACCCTGTGTGGTTGACCACTCCTCAGCAGGGTAGAAAAAAAAGAAAAGTAGCCATAGTTGTCCAGATCAGTAGGCTACACTAATCTGGCAGCCCTCCCCTTCCGTTCACTTCCACAACCCCCTCTGGCCCTGATAACGGCTGCCATACGATGAGGTAAGGACTCCACAAGCTTGCGTAAATGTTCCACAGCTATGGCAACCCATGCATCCTTCAGAGCTGTCCACAATTTTCTCAAGATCATCGATGATAGGACACAGACCCAAACACTTTGCTCAATGGTATCCCAAAGATTTTCGATGGGATTTAAATCTGAGCTTCTAGGTGGTCAATTCATTATTTCAATGTCAGCAGAATGCTCCTGTAACCATGCAGTAGCCAACCTGGACCTGTGAGATGTACAGTTGTCTTGCCTGTAGATGCCATCTCCACTGGGATTCACAATGGCCATAAATGGGTGTAAATGACCAGCCATGAGTTCTATGTACCAGGATGCACTGAGAGTCATCGGTACACATACCAAAGCTCCCACAGATGTCCAACTGAAGACACCCCAGGCCATCACTGAGCCACCACCAGCTTGTACTGTTCCAACCTGACATGCAGGATCCATGGCTTAATGGAATGGTGCCATACCCTCAGTCTCCCATCGGCATGATGAAGTTTAAATCTGAATTCATCACTCCAGACTATCCATTGCCAATTTTTGATGGTCCAGTTTCGAAGTTCTTTAGCTCAGGCAAGGCATTGAGCCCGGTGTAATGCCATTAGAAGTGGAACTCTCATAGGTCGGCGGCTCCCGAAGCTGAGACGATGAAGAGAGAATTGCACAGTCTGTGCACTGACTTCCCAGCTGGAACCCACGTTCAGATGGGAGGTGATTTCAGATAGTCTGGCCCCTATCAGTCCATATGATACGGGTCATAAGGAGAAGCCCATGATCATTCAAGGCTGGTTGTCCTTTGCAGTTTGTCCGGGTGCTTGCTTTTTTGACGGAATTTTCATATTCCCAAAACACTCTTGAAACTATCATACAAGAAAATCCAAGTTCATTGACAATTTCGGAGATCGAGTGTCCCATCCGTCAGGCACCTACGATCTGCCCTCTGTCAAATACATCTAAATCCCATGCCTTTCCCATTACGCTTCTCACAACAAATTCTTGGGGAAGCCAAAGCTGACAGCTATATATGACCAGAGTTTCAGCCATGCATGCACGCAAATGCGGTACTTGCGGTACTGAATTTAGATAATGTCTCCTATCCCTAATTGAATGGCACTTCAGTGTACTGTACGGATTCATGGGAATAAAAACTTATGTCAGTGCATAATAGTCTATGCATTAGAAAATTACAGTAGCAGTTTCAAACTGCTATTAAAAACAAATAAACCAGAGGGGAAAATCTCTGCATTGCAAACAAGATTAAGATCAGAGCAAAACCAGTGTAATAAACATAAATAAAAATTGATATAGTAGAATGAAAATTTCAGAGTTAATCAAAACAAGAAAAATAAGCAGATGTTTCATTAGATAACTCCAGGAAAACTTTTCTTAGTAAATTGATAGCTGTGTTTACTCCAGGTCACATTAAATGCTTTTTGGAATGGACAAAATTTAAATTACTTGTGGCAAAAAATTATATTTTTATTATTTTCATTGTAATTATTAACATAGTTGGTAAAAACATAAATGAAATAAAGATCTGGTATTTTACTTCGATCAATTTAATTTTATGTGCAAGATCGGAATAATTTCTCAGAATCATCAAATAGAAATTCTATAGTAATTCAATATGATTTGCGAATGGTGTAATTATGATATCTGTAATATCAACATTTATTCAAAGGGCCAATTTATTAAATACAGTTCCACATTATGTTAACAGTAATGCAGATAATGGACTCCTTAAATAATATTTTTATTTAACTCCTTAAATAATATTTTATGAAAATATATAACTGAAAATAATTTTAGAAACATTATCAAATTTATTTAAATCTTGATTTCCAATAATATGCTTTCAGTATTTCAAGAGTTATGGAAATGTCAGTTACAGAAGCTGATATGCTTAAAAGTTAGCTCTTTCTGCAAAATATCATTCAGAATTAGCGAATATTCACCTAATTTTCACATGAGCTGCTGAAACACTCTGACGTAATTAGTAAAGTTTAGCATAACAGTTATTGCCTTACTTTTAACTTATTTTTATTAACTTTTGAGAGCAATTACTTAAACTGGAATTATTGCTGTTAAATAGTCCAATTTCCTTAACTTTAAATAGCAAATGAATATTGTTAAAAATCTAGGTTGAAATAGATTTCAGATCTTTAAATTGTCTTGCCACATTTTTTTCAAAAAATGATTATTTAAGATGTTCCCGAGTTCTCTATCTCAGCTACTATTGATATAACATAGAACTGTACCTAATAAAGTGGCTGCTGATTGTGTATCTATAATAATAAATATTTCCCTGATAGCTAAATATAAATAAATAAATACCCCCTCAAGCAGCTGCTTGCCACAGAGATCTGACAGGAGCCTGTCAGTTTATATGCCAGAGTAGAAGGTCTGAGAGGATGGCAGGACCTCAGCAGAAAAACAACACATACATCCATACACCACAGAAATTAAAAAAAAACTGAAATCGTAATTTTACACTTTTTCTGCCAACAGAAATCAATATTACCATATGCTTTTTATAAGCTTTGTTTACCGTTGTCTCCCCCACTGCGATATCAAAATGCCTAACCAATGACCATCAAGAAATGCTTCCTTGCATAATGGCACCACCTACCTTCATTCACCCTGACTCCATACCTTGACTTTGGTTGGATATTTCACAGTTGCTGTTTTACCTTTGAACATACAATGGACTAAATGGCCAGGCCACAAGGATCCAAAAGTTCAGAGAAAGTTGTGGAAAGGGATACATTTGACAGTCATTAGTAGATGGAAGCTTCTTCTCAAGGCAATCACATGTTGTTCAATGTGCAATCACATGTTGTTTATGTGTGTAGCAGATGTGCATTCTATCTGGCCCAGGTGAAAATTGGATAATATAAAAAAAAATTTCCTCTCTTTTTCTCTCCCTAATTCATAGATTAAATTTATAAATCTAATTTCTCCAAGAATCATGTTTTAATACAATGAAAGACAAAAATTTAAATAAAATTATACACTTTAGACAAATGAATTCACAGCTCATCATTGATCTACTGAGTATTTATCCACTATCAAGCAATGTTATGTAACAGGATGAAGATGGGTATAGAGGAAAAATTGTCTTGAGCCAAGTGGGATCCGAACCCATGACTTCCTGATGACATGGTTCAGATCCCACCCACCTCAAGATAATTTTTCCTTTACACTTATCTTCATCCTGTTACATAAAGCAGCTTGATAGTGGATAAATACACTGGTTTCCATAAATTAAGGAAAAGTGAGAAACAAATAATTATTATTAAACTCAACTATTAAGTATCCATTAATAATTTCCACTCTGTAAATTGATTCAAATATTTAGAGGAAAAAATGTCTTGAGCTGGGTGGGATACGAACCCATGACCTCCTGATAACATGTCAGGTGCTCTGGACCACTGAGCTACCGGCCGCCAATCAAGATCTCCTCTAACTGATGTTATGAACATTCTCAACCTACTTTCCTAATATGAAGGGAGTGTTCAGGCAATCCCACCTCAAGTGGCTTTTTAATGCCTTTTCTTAGATGGAATGCATGTCTTACGAGTATGCAATCTACAAATAATTATTATTAAACTCAACTATTAAGTATCCACTAATAATTTCCACTCTGTAAATTGATTCAAATATTTAGAGGAAAAATTGTCTTGAGCCGGGTGGGATACGAACCCACTTGTCTTGAGCCGGGTTCATATCCCACCAGGCTCAAGACAATTTTTCCTCTAAATATTTGAATCAATTCACAGAGTGGAAATTATTAGTGAAAACTGAGAAAAATTATGATAAACAAAAAACTATATGAATGATTTTAATGAAATTTGTTGAAAAAATGAATTACAATGCTAGTTTCAGAATGGGATAAAGTATTTTACACTAGAAACATTTTTCGTCAAAAAATAACACAAGGAACTTGTCCAAAAATGAGGTGTCAGAATGCAATGGGCAAGTTCTTTAATAAGGAGTGTGTTCCTTACAGCAATGCAGGCACGACAGTGATGTTCCATGCTGTTTATGATGTTGATCCCCTTTGTTTCAGGTGGTGGGTTGAGGGCAGCAACACTTCTCTCTAGACATTCCACACATGTGCAATTGGATTTAGGTCGGGAGATCAAGCTGGCCACTCCATGTGTATAATGGTCTCCTCTTGAAGGTATTATTCCACTAGTAGAGCTCTGTGTGGATGAGCGTTATTGTCTTTAAGATGAATGTTTCACCTATTGCACCAGCATAAGAGCATACATAAGGGTCCAGGATGTCATCTCTATACCTTTTAGCATTGATGTTCCCATTCATCAACACAGAGGTCTGTTCGCCCACCTAAGGAAATGCCACCCCAAACACACACGCTACCTCCACCGTAACTGTCTCTTTGACAGATGTTATTGGGATGATAGCTGGTTCTCTTCATATCAAACAATATTTGGAATCACTCTGCAAGCAATATCTGGACTCATCTTTGAAGAATACGGACCTCCATTGCTCTTCTGCCCAGTTAACATGCATGCCCAATTCAACTGCTCTCTCCTGTGATGTGACATGAGGGGTATACAAATTACTAGTCTTCTAGCATACAGACCTCCCTCATGAAGCCTTCTATGCACAGTACAAGCTAATACCACCCTCCCAGTGGCTGCTGCAAGAGAGGATCTTAGCTGAGAGGGAGTAGATGTCCTGCTCCTTTGTGCTATTAATTGCAGATATCAGTCATAACTCTAGCCCTTCCTCAGCTAAACCTCTGAGACATGGAATCCATGCTAGGAAATTGATTCCACAGTTTATGGACTCACATTCAGCCATCATGGCACGTCGAACTGATTTTGGCCTGTTTCAAACTGGCCAATAGCTTTCCACTGCAATTCATTTGGCAAATGATGTCTCAAGGCCATTCCTACAAAATAACTATTTTGAATCTCTTTACACATTTACCACATAGAAATAACAATCCACTCCAAAACACTCATTTTTATGCCACTATCCGAATTATGCAAATTGATGCAACCTAGACTAATTTGCATATGATATGCTCACTTGGAATTACTTTACTGGTTACATGAACAAGTTTGGTGAGGATCGCACAATTTTTTGGCAAATTATGGCAATTTTTCTCATTTTTTCCTTAATTTATGGTAACCAGTGTACTTAGTAAATCAATGATGAGCAGTGAATTCATTTGTCTAAATACAAGGTATTACTGATTATACCAGAGAGATGCAAATTCCAATTTGCTCACAAAAAAATATCGGCCAGGAGGCTATTGTAGCTTGGCTGATCATATGCACAAAACTGGGATGGCACTGAAGATATAACAGAGTCCTCCAAAAGCACTCAAAAGACGTGATTGACCAGATGGTGTATAGCATAACATCAGCAGTAGAGGGGAGATTGATCAGCAGTGGGTAGCTAAGTGGGCAGAACACCTGACATGTCAACATGAGATCATGGGTTCAGATCCCACCTGGCTCAAGATAATTCTTCCTCTATACCCATCATCATCCTGTTACATAAAACAGCTTGATAATGGATAAAAACTCAGTAAAATTATACACTACCTCTACATTATTGAAGATGAATGTTGCGCAGCTCATTTCTGGGATATAGTCTTGTCTTTCACATTATGCTTTTGGGCAAGCCAACATCATTTTGATATTAAATTACACTTTTTGTTATCTTTTTTCTTATTATTTTACAGCTATATATGACAAATAAAATGTAATAAATAAAGATTAATTTTTTTATTCTTTTAGTGCCCCACCTTACCTCCACCTTCCAACTCTTGGCCCAGAGCAAACATAATATTTTTCTATTTGTCCTAATGGCAAAAACATTTGTGCACCATTATTTGGGTTGTTTCACCTCTGAATGGAACTTTTTTTGCACACAATGGGCTAAATGGCCAGACCACAAAGACCCTGAGGGTTTAGAGAAGGTTGGAGGAGGGGACATACTGGACAGCTGTTGGAAGACAGATGATCCAAGCCCATCAGTGTTCCCTAGTGACCGTGGACAGGATGAGGAATTTTGTGGAGATAAATCTCAATGCTTGCCCAGCTGGGACTCTAACTTGGGGACTGCAGATTCCAATTGATGTACAGGGTATGGATCTCCTGCACATAGGGCCTCAGTTTAACATCTCATCTGACAGAGAGCAGCCAAATGAAGCTCAATAGTGTTCCTTTCCTTAAAAGGGGCAGGTTGGGGCTAGCAGAGATGAATCTCAACTACTGACATGGTTGGGACTCAAATCTGAGAACATCAGCATGCCAACCAACCCTCACTCTAGATATTTCACGGCAGCTTTAACTCTTTCAGTACCTACTGGGCGAAAAGCAGCCAAGATTTTAAATGGACTCATCCAATCAATGCAACTCCTTCATCGTCACTACCTCCTACCTGCAGTTTGAGACATTTTAGGCCAGTATGGTAGAGAAAGGGTTAAGACTGAGAGTTGAATTCTTCATGAGGCCATCTTCTTACATATGTGAGCCTGGCACGCTACCAACTGCAACACCCCTGCTCCAGGCACACCTAAATTCTTTTTCGTTTTGGCAGAATATTCTGATTTTTTAGTAAGGCAAAATTATCTTTTATCCCTAAATATTACTTTGGTCCAGTCCTCAATAGTTTACAGAGAATGCTTCTTTGCTGATTATAACCATCTCTTGCATGAAAATCTGTCAGTAAAGGTTATGGATGGGCTTTGAAATGACTCTGCTATCTCATTGCTTATAGTTCTTCAGCATATGTTTGTTGCCAATGCCCATTCTTTTAAAAGTTGTGCTGGCTTGAGCTTTATGTTCAAAGGATGCAATCCTATGCAACAGTCTATCAGCATGTAAAGTTGTTTTCCTTAGGTTACCCAGTTTTTTTTCTATCAGCAACAGATCTAGTGTCAGAATGTTTTTCTAATGTTCTCAAAAGAGCAGAAAGTCCACATGACACTTGAACAGTGATTTCATTTAAAAAATAACCTTCTTCCTTTAGATGTATTATTTGATATCTCTGTTTATGAGGCAAAAATGAAGATCTTCCCACAAAACTTCTTTTTGGAACAGAGAAGTGAGTGAGTGCACTCAATTGAGCTCACTCACTCACTTCTCTACATGCTTCCAACTATGTGCTACTCTAAGTGCTGCAACGCACTATGTGCTGCTGTGACAAGATGTCATCAGACTTTTAACAAGAGACGAATGTGTCATGTTGCATGCCGGGAAAGACATTTACATAAAATGATGAGCGACGCAAGCTGACGCAAGAGGGGGCGTGTCCTTGTGCACGCACTTTAGTGGGTGACAGTCGGAAGATCGGAGTTGCACATGGGCAACTCCTAACTCTTTGAAACGAGTGCTGTGATGCCAAAAAGGAAATAAAAATCCCCAAAATGATAAATATAACGTAAATTAAACAAAACTGGTTAAGGTAAAGCAAAAGTGAATGATGGGGCATCACAATACTTGGCTACAGATTAAAGGAAGACAGGTCCAGCCCTGCATAAGGCATGGATATTTTCTACCTTGCGTTTTCTTTACGCTGAGGTGTTGTCCTATTTACAGATCG
Organism: Ryuthela nishihirai; assembly: GCA_038380435.1. Lineage (NCBI taxonomy): Eukaryota > Metazoa > Arthropoda > Arachnida > Araneae > Heptathelidae > Ryuthela > Ryuthela nishihirai. The sequence continues at coordinate 48,339,925 of JAWZYU010000023.1, read as the reverse complement.
CTTTGGCATATAATACAGATAGCCTCCTGTCAGACCATCTGGCAAGCAGTTGCTTTAGGATAATTTATTATTTATTTATCTGTGATTGGCATAACAGAGCACTCGATTGGTTGTAATGAGAGCCCATTCAATCCTCATATCACCTTGTGTTTGTAGCTGTTTGTTTTCTTTTTTCCCAAAATGGGTGAAGATATATTTTAAAATATTTAAAAATAGAAAACATATTTCAAATCAGTATACTTCAGAATAAATAATAAAGGTAATATAAGTTGATAATTTAGGGGGTAAAAATTGCTGAAACACAAGTGTTTAGGACATTTTTGCACCACTGTAAGTTATATTGATTTGCAGGTCTGTTTAAAAATCAGCACTTCAATATTGTACATTTATATTCTTCTATATTCATCAAAATATTAATTTTCTTACAACTGTCTAAGCATTGGAAATTAGCTGAACAAATTGGAATATCAAATAAAATGATAAATATTACTGGAAAAATTCAAGAAAGAAAAAATATAACATTAAAAGAGTTTTTGTTTTACACAAAAAATACATAAAATTCATACATACAAGTTCTTTCCTCTGCAAGTATTTGGACCTTTTCATTTTTGACTTTTTGTCTCCATGTCAATCTTTCTTTCACACCTATCTTTTTCTGCCATATTGCATTTGGCAAACCTATGTCTATTCTTTTATCTACAATAGGATCACTAGCATTCAATTCTGAAAAAAGGAAGTAATTGTAAGATTATGCTTCGCAATGCAGAAATTCAGCAGAGTATAGATTTGCCATTAAGAAGCATTGATAGTAATATCTTTAGAAAAGAAACAATGAAAATTAGTACTAATATCCATCTCTTATTTGATACTAGCTGAATGTATCCGACGCTGCCTGGGTTGTAACGCTCCAAACAAATGCTAAATATTTAAAGTTTTATGCTCCGGATAGCTTAGACGGGCGCCAGGCAATAATAACAAATTGCCAAAATGTAGAATAAGTTGATTTAGGGTTCAAATGCCAGCGAGCGTTCATAAGTAAGAGTCAAAAATGATTCTTAACAAAATAAGAGTTAATGTAAAAAAGATCCTAAATTAGCGTTGCTCAAGATAAAAACTACAGACTCAAAAGTTTGTAACAAAATAGATTTATTTCCAAAATAATTAACTCACCAAGACATCAATGAAGAAACTAAATTCTGTGCTACACGCACGGTGCTACGCACCTTACTACATCTCTCTGCTCTCTCTACAACTCTCTCTCAAGTGCTCTACAACTCTCAAGTGCCTCGCAGGTCACGGTTTTGATAATGGGCCGGCGCATGCCGGGAAAGACATTTGCATACAATGACGAAGGACGCAAGCTATGACGCAAGAGGGGGCGTGTCCTTGGCACGCGCTTTAACGGTTACGGTCGGAAGTTCGGAGTTGCGCGTACGCAACTCCTAGAAACTTGAAAACGAGTGCTGTGATGCCGAAAAGGAAATAAAAATCCCCAAAATGATAAATATAACGTAAATTAAACAAAAACTGGTTAAGGTAAAGCAAAAGTGAACGATGGGGCATCACAGGGTGTAACTTTTAATATGTATATTCTTAATTTTGCCGTCCCGTGGCTGAGTGGTTAGCACGCTTGGCTTGTGATCTACGGGACCTGGGTTTGAGCCCTGGGTAAGGCATGGATGTGTGTGTGGTTTTTCTGCTGAGGTCCTGCCATCCTCTCAGACCTTCTACTATGGCATATAAACTGACAGGCTCCTGTCAGACCTCTGTGGCAAGCAGCTGCTTGAGGGGGTATTTATTTATATTATTTATTCTTATTTTCACTGCACTAAAGGTAAATTCTGTAAGTACCCCCACCACCACCCACACACACACAAACTTTAGCACAGATTTTCAACAGGAAATTTGCCTGGATCGTTGTTAACATCAGCGAGCACTCCTCATAGCCCATGGCTTAGTTCCTGTGCAAGTCATCAAGATTTTATTTCCATTACCAAAAATTTTACTACCCTATGGCTCCTGTGATATTCGTCCACATGGTCCAAATTTCCTGCACGGCGTCCCCCATGTGGCTAGGTGATATTAAAAATCAGGTTCTCACTTGGCCCGTGACATCGTTTCTACACAAACTGTGACAGCTTGTGTCTCACTTTTAATCTGCATATTGTGTTGTTTTCTGCACTAAAGGTTAATTTTGTGAGTATCCCCTCCCCAACATTTTATCACAGTTTGAACACAAAGAATTTTCCAGTGTTGCAGAGCCCGTGACAAACGATCGAGATATTTATTTCGTCAGATTTTGGCATTTTGTAATTCCCAACCTATTTCCCTGAAAGGTCCCAAATTTCGTAGGTGGGTTACCCCTGCCTTATCCCATATGGGGTTAGAAAATCAGGTCTCTAGCTGCAATGGAACATCTCAATAATGCCTTTGGAAATGTGAGGAATCTGGCAACAGCAGTAGATTTAAATGCTATTTTAACTTTTTTCTTTCAGAGTTAGGGACTAAAGACTGAAGCCCTTTACACTGGAAGACTTCCTCCAACGTATAAGGGAAAAAATGCAAATACAAAAATATATTGAAAACTATTTTTAATCACCCTCCCTGAAAGACTCTCCCAAGTTAACAGCATGATAGCTAGGGGAATAAACTCTGTGGTGCCCTCATACCCCTGGTGCCCTAAGCATGTGCTTATTTTGTTTAATTGTTAATCCAGCACTGGTAACCATGGGTTGTTGTGGCATAAGGTTCTACGATTTGTTTCTTTTGGATAGGTAATGTGAAGTCACTTGTCATGTGTGATTTGATGTGAATGTAATATTGTTGTTAGTTTTTTGTTATTGCTAGTGGATTACTTGCCTGAGAGGGTCACAGATAAGTGGACATGTATAATATATATTTTATGAGGGTTTTTTGATGATAAATAGAAAAAGGGTCTGTCTCTCTTGTTTTCTTTTGTTTTGTTTTTTAAATTTCATTAAAATGTGGTAAATAATGAGTTATTTTAAATATTTAGGAATGGAAATTTTTTAGTATTAGGAAGTGTGTTGTTGAAAGTGTTAGCCAACTCTTTTGTAATGCTATGGCCAGGATATTGGGAAGTGGAAGTTTGGTAATTTTTCTGGCTAGGTGTGTAGGTTGGAGGGATGTTTTAAGTTCTTTGGAGTGAGGGTTTGAAGGGAGGTGGGGGGGGGGGGGGTGCAGGCCTATTTTTAATCATATTTCTGTGTTTAGTAGGATGTAGTATGTGTAAAAACTAATAAATGGAAAAAAAAAAAGGAAAAAGTTTGGAATATAGGGAAATGAAATGGTAAAAAGTAGAAAGTTTTTAATGGGGTTGTCATGTCTCTAATTTATTTATTTTTATTTATCATTGCATTTTTATTGTTGTAAATATATCTGTATTAAGTGTTTTTGGAAGTGTTGGGATGGGGGATATGATTCATGAGAAATTTTTGGACACTTTTCTACACATCACTTGGTGCAACAAGTCTGAGGCATATGTTGGTACAGGTGTAACAACTCACAAACCTGTGATTTCACCTAAGTAATGGTGAATATAATTATGGGACTAATTGATCATCCTCTACTATAGAAGGGTTAATCTCTGGCCCAACATGACATATGGTGCAGTTCATGCAGCACATAAGTAATTGCACGTGACGAAATAAAAATCTGCATCATTCCTTACCACAGTCCACGACAGGGGTGTTAGTGTTTTAGGAAAATAGTTTGTAGGCGAAAGAATTGTTTTTGTATGTGGGAGTGAACATGGCAGTTGTAACTAGTACGTGTATCCTGTTATAGTAGTTTGAGATGAATTTGTGGTTGTTAGTATTTCTGTATATTATAATTATTATTGTATTATAATGCTATATTAATTTTGTTAGATATTCATTAAATTTTTATTGTTATTAATATGATTTATTGAGATTATCTGGAAAGGTTTGGTGGCCATTTTTTTACATAAGAAACATTGGATGGAGAATTGTTGATGTGGATAAATCGTAGTTCATAATGGAGGCAGGAAGATTAAAGTGTTATTTCGCGAGTTTTTCTTCATCTAAGAAATATGAATTGTCTTTTAATGGATGGAGGGAGGTCTGTAGTTTTACCAATAGCTTAATTCGGTGTTCTTATGCATGTTTTTATTTATATTTCTGGTTATGAATATTAATAGTGAGAGTATTGATATATTTTTTATGGAATTAAATATTTTACTTTAATTTTGGGTCGGTTTGTTGGTTACGTCCTCAGCTAACAGATGGCAGTGCTCAAAAAGTGTATGATGTCGGAGTGTAAAGTATGATGTCAAAGTGTAAAGTATGACGTAGAAATGTAACTGTTGGTTGTTGGTGACCTATGGCTCTTTGAATTGTTTCTTTTGGGTGGGTGATGTGGAGTCATGTGTTATGTGTGTGATTTGATGGGAGTGTGAAGTTAGCTTTGATTTGTTTCACCATTTTTGCTTCAGATCTCTTTCAGATAACACGTCTATACAGTTAGAGGTAAGTGGATATGTATCGTATATTTAATGGGGGATTTTTAGTGATAGCTAGAATAGGAATAATTAATATGTTACTGTTGTTTTTTGGAAAATTCGTTAAGATATGGTAAGTAATAAGTTATTAAAGATCTTTTGGATTGAAATTATTTAATATTAGGAGGGTTGCTGTTGACAGTGTTAGTGAACTGTTTTGTAAAGTTAAGGACACATGTTTGGGTAGTGGGAGTTCGGCTGCTTTTTGTGGTTGTGTGTGGAGAATGTTTTTCTTGAGTTCCTTGGAGGGGTATTTGAATGGGAAGGGATAAGTGGTTTGTTACAGTTAGTATTATTATTATTATTTTCTTTTTGTATGTGTGTTTAGTGTGATGTAGTTGTTATTAATATGATTTATTGAGATTATTTGGAAAGGTTTGGTGGCAATTTTTTACATAGAAATATTGGATGGAGAATTGCTGATGTGGATAAATCGTAGTTCATAATGGAGGCAGGAAGATTAAAGTGTTATTTAGGGAGTTTTTCTTCATCTAAGAAATATGAATTGTCTTTTAATGGATGGCAAAAGTTTAGAATGTGGGAAAATTAAGTGGTAAAAATGAGTGTTTTTATGGGGTGTTAGGGTTTTAGGAGAATAGTTTTTGGTGAAATGCATAAAGTTAGTTTTTAGATGATTGTAATGTAGTGGGGGGAGTGTGTTTGGGGGAAAGAATGAAGAATGTTTCTGTGGGGGACTGAAAATGGTGATAGTAAGTAACATGTGTATTTTGTTATGGTAGTTTGGGAATAATTGAGATTATTAGTAATTAGTATTGTTAGTGTATTATAGTGATGTATTTTTTTTAGATATACAGGGTGATTCAAAACTTATCGTTCAAATTTCATGGGGAGGTAGGGAATACGTCAGGAAACCGATTTCACATAGGAAAGTATGTCCGCAAATGTATGCATGCGTATGTAGAGGGCGCTGTGTGTACCCAACCAGTGTACAGCTCGCCCGACCACTCCCGCTGTCATCAGCGATCGCTTGGCCACCCAGGTCACCTGATTTATCGCCCATGGATTTCTTTTTGTGGGGGGCCATGAAATACCATGTGTACGAGACCCTGTCGACAGTGAAATGGACCTTGTTGCACAAATAGTGGCCGCCGCAGGCATTGTCCGTGATATGCCAGGCGTTTTTGAAAATGTTTGGTGGTCAATGCAACGGCGCTGTGAATCCTGTGTCCGTGTAAATGGTTGCAATTTTGAGCATCTACTGTGAACCTGTACTTTACCTTGTTGGAATAAAAGTCACATTCATTACCACTTAACTGTACTGTTTCCTTGTGTTCACTTTACTTGTCCATTTTGTTCATGTAGATGACGTTTGCGGACATACTTTCCTATGTGAAATCGGTTTCCTGATGTATTCCCTACCTCCCCATGAAATTTGAATGATAAGTTTTGAATCACCGTGTATACAAGTCTTTTAAAGTTGCAAATATGATTTATTGTTAATATGTGGAAGTGTTTGGCAGAATTTTTTTTTTGTAAGGGCGAGTGTGGCTCATTTGGTAGCATGCAAGGTTCGTAATATGCAGTTTCCGGGTTTGAGTCCCAGTTGCATCAGTGTTGATTTATCTCTGCAAAACTCGCCATGGTTAGTAGGGGACACCGCTGGCCTTGGAAAGGGTGCCAACCATCATTAAGCCGTGGTTAAATTAGGCTGGACATTAAGCTGTGGTCCTGTGTGTGGGAGGACTATACATATACATTGTGCAGGTTGAAGAACACAGTGGGTGGCACTAAAGGGAGACTACCATCTGTCTCCCAAAAGTTGTTCAGTGGGTCTATTCTGTGAATCTTGTCTGAGCCTTTGGGGTCCTTGTGACTTGGCCATTTAGCCCATGGTGTGGAAAAAAAGTGCTGCTCAGAGGTAAACGAGACTTTTTTGTACTGAAATTTGGGTATTGTAGGATTGTTGGTGTGGAAGAATGTCAGTTTTTGATGGAGTCAGGAAGATTAATGAGTAATTTATGGAAGTGTTCTTTGAGCTTATGATGGAGGGGGGGGGGGGGGGGGTATTTTTTTTATTGCCTGGGAGGACATTATTTAGTTTTGGGGGCTTTTTTATAATTCAGTTGGCAGTGCACTATTTCTGATTTTCATGCTTTTCGGTTTGTGTTGCCTGGGAGGAGATTATTTAGTTTTGGGGGCTTTTTTATAATTTGGTCGGTGGTGCACTGTTTCCGATTTTCATGTATTTTGGTTTGTGTTTTCTGGGATGACATTATTTAGTTTTGGAGGCTTTTTTTATAATTCGGTTGGCGGTGCTCTGTTTCCATTTTTTAGGTTTTTCAGTTTGTGTTGCCTCTGAGGTTAGTTTTGTGGAATTGTGGTGGGGAAGTGTATATTAAGGGAGAATAGTTTTTATATGCATTTTTGTGGTTTTCTGGTAATTTTGCTGTGAGTTGTCACCATGTTTGTTTTTACATTGTTGTGTATGAGCTGAGTATTTTGCATATAGGTATTTTCATTGTGGCATGTTGGTGGTGGTTTCATTTTAAATATGGAATTTCTGGTAGTTTTAGTAATTTTTTTGTGAAATGGCTTCCTGTAGTGCAGGTGCAATGGAATGTGGACCTCATATGGTCTTACGGGATTTTACCCTGATGTTTGAGAAGTCTACAAAGGATGGTTTAATATTTTTACAGAATATTGGATTGATCACAGCAGGGTATGAGTGTCCAAAGTGACATAAGGCCATGGTGCTGGTCTCGACTGATACCACTAATTATGGTTTTTGGTGAAGTTGTCAGAAGAGGATTGGCAGGGTCTAGCATGATACTCGAAGGAGTATTTAAAAGGGCTCATGGTTTGAGAGAGATTCCATCTGTCACTAAAACAGTTTATAAAATTGATTCACATATGGGCATTTGATTACCCTCACAGGATTGCCAAAATGGAACTCAGAATAGGATCTGGGCACACAATATCTGATTGGTATTCTTTTTGTCGAGAAGTAGCAATGGATGTTGTGTTTGCCATATCACAGCCAATTGGTGGGCCTGGTACTATTGTCAAGATTGATGAGAGGAAGTTTGGAACCAATAAGTACCACGGGGTAGGTAACGGGAAGGTCGTTGGGTGTTTGGTGGGGTGGAAAGGGACTCCAATAAATGTTTTCTTGTTGTTGTTCCTGACCGCTCTACCAACTCTTTGCTTGCTGTTATCAAGGAGAAAATTTTACCTGGGTCCACGATTTATTCAGATTGCTGGCTGTGGTATAACTGTTTCAGTGAGGAGGGTTTTGTCCACCTCACAGTCAACCACTCTGTTTCGTTTGTTGACTATGAGACAAGGGTCTACACTAACACTGTGGAAGGAATGTGGCAGCATGGAAAATATGAGATGACTAGAGGCCATGTGGATGATACGTTGACAGCTATCTGGCTGAATTCATGTATAGGAATTGGAACATCTGTATCCACCCCATGTGCATGATGAAGTAGTGTGAACCACAAGTTGTGGTGAGTAGTATTTGTTTAGTTTTTAATTGTTTAAGTTAGCAATTTTTAATTTTATGTTTTTATTATAGTTTGGTTCTTTCTAGGGTTAGTTATGGTAGTGAAACTTGGACACTTTGTAAACAAGATAACAGGAAACTAGATGCTTTTGATTCCAGATGCTTACGCAGTATCTTGGGCATTAGGTGGTTCAACTTTGTAACTAATGATGAGGTTAGGCAAAGGAGTTTGCAACCTCCTTTAAGCAGCATATTGTGCAGAGAGAGACTCCGTTGGTTTGGCCATGTTGCCCGTATGAATAATTATAGATTGGCGAATAGGGTTATGAACAGTGTGCCTAAAGGCCTGAGAAAGAAGGGGAGACCTAGGATGCGGTGGGCAGACAATGTCAAACAGGACCTTGTTAGAATTGGTGTGCAGTGGCCAGATGCAGTAGATGTAGCTCAGGATAGACTTGCTTGGAGAACTAAATTGCACGGTCTGGTTGGACCTCCGTAGCCCATGGCTGCTTGAGGATGATGATGATGATGATTTTTAAGTGGTTTAATTTTTGATGTTAGTAGGTTTATTGTGCTTTGAAAAGGGGGGTGGAGTAATGGTGGAAGTGGTTTAGTGTATGTGAGAAGGCAATTGTTTTCTTTGTGTTGGATTTGCAGTTTTGAGTTTTTTTGTAGTTGATAGTTAAGAGTTTTTTGCTTGGGGTAATTTATTTTTGCTTGTTTGTTGAAAATGCAATTTCCTGTTATCATGGTTACAGTGCATTGCGTTTGATAAACTTGAGATTTTTGTTACTATGATAACGAAAAAAACAATCTTTTTGAGGGGTTGTGGGAATTGTCAAAAGGATCGTTCTGTAAAAAAATGGCGGCCGAGGACCGTGATGTGCACTACTGCTAAGGAATTTATACTATGTGGAAAGGAAATTGTTGCACAGTACTGGTTGTGTGTTTAAGGGCTTTTTTTTTTGATAATTTAATTTTTTTTTAATAATTAGTGGTTGTGAAGGATATTTCTTTAGGGGGAGGGAATTAGGATTTGTTTTTTGTTATATTGCATTACTCTAGGATTACAATTACTACGGTAACTGAATGTTGCATTTGATATAAACTGAATTTGGGTTGTTTTACCTCTGAGCGGCACTTTTTTGCACACAATGGGCTAAATGGCCAGGTCACATGGACCCCGTAGGTTTAGAGAAGGTTCGGGGAGGGGACCCACTGGAACAGCTGTTGGGAGACAGATGGTAGCCTCCCGTCAAGGCCATCCAGCATGTTCTTTAACGTGCACAGAGTATGGCTCTCCCGCACATGGGGCCACGGTTTAACGTCCCATCTGACGGACGACAGCCTTTCCAAGCCCATCGGTGTCCCCTACTGACCATAGGCAAGGAATTTTGCGGAGATAAATCTCAACGCTGACCCAGCTGGGACTCGAACCTGGGAACTACAGATTATGAGCCTGGCGCGCTACCGACTGAGCCACCCCCGCCTCTGATATAAACTGAAGTTATCATTACCATGGTAACAGAAAAACAATCTTTTTTCTAGAAACCCCTGTTTGGGTTGGTGTCTGGGGGTTGTGAAAATCATCGAAAAGGACTGTTTTGTTATGATGTGTAAATAAATGGTGGCTGAGGACAATGAATGAAGTTTACTGTTGGCAAAATCTTTTTTTTAGAAATCCATGTTGATTAGGGTCTGAGGTGTGTGGGAATCATAGAGAAAGACAATTTGGTTACACTGCGTAAAAAAATGGCAGCCAAAGGCTGAAAAGTGCAATCTTACTGCAGCTTGGCTCAGAGGTCTGAGACAGGAGCCTACCAGTTTAATACACCATAGTAGATCTGTAAAGATGGTGGAACCTCAGCAGAAAAACATAAATGTCCATGCTATACCTAGTGCTCGAACCCAAGCCCCTCTGATGAGTAACCAAGCATGCTAATCAGTTGGCCATGCACATACTACAACTATATCGTAGAGTTTGGGTTACTGTGGAAACTATAGGGTCCAATTTAGGCTATGCCTTTTTCCCAGGCTTCACTGCAATACTCCTCTGCACTGTAGCCGATTTGCCATCCATATTATAAAAATACACCATAAGGAAATGAAGTATATAATTCTATATAGTTCTAATTGGGGTTTAAAAAAAAATAATCCCATGGGCTGTATCTTAGAAATGCAAAAACCAGAAGGAATATTTAAAAAAAACAGCTTTAGATGCTACCTGCTAATGGCAGCCATTTTACATATTTTTGTGATCGTTAATTTATCCGTTTTCAAGGCCCTCATTGATTTCAAAAATTCTCCGACTGCCGCATTATTAAAAAAAAAAACCCAGAAAGTAATAAATCATTTTTGCGGTTTTCTTGAAGAGTTCTCTAAAGAAAAGGACGTAGCCTAAATTGGAACCTATAATTCCCACAGTAACCCAAACTGTAAAATAACCCGGATTGGATAATTTGGTCTCCATCGCGTGTAACAAACGCCTCTAAGAATTTGCATTGACTAAACTGTGTTTGGGTTACAGACAGTTCTCGACTTCTCTAAGGGTTCGTTTTTTTTACATTAAGTTGGTGGATACCATATAAAAAGCCAACTGCTTATTCCAAACATAGAAAACCACATGGTCTCCAAAATTTAGAGGTTCGGCTTTACAAATAAGTGATAACTAACATCAAGCGCCACTAACCTGCAAGTCTTTCTTTAAGGGTTTTGGAATTCTCAGGCGGTATTCCAATAGTGGTTTCGAACCTCTCTTCGTGATACTTAACAACAGCAGGTGGTCTTTTAAGTCCGTGTCTTGATCTAGCCCGAGTGAAAATTACCCATGTTTGACACACCTGTTTACATGTTTTAAAAACTCCTACATTTTTAGCGGAAAATAATGAGAGCGACATTTTGTTACAAAAGCTTGTTTTCTTCCTTCTTCGCTGAAGAATGCTCATTTTTGAGTAGATCCATTTGGCAAATCCATTATCTCAGTTTCAATATACTTAAACTATATAACCAAGACCAGAAAGCGTTTCGTATCATGTATAATTTGTAGGTCTGGGGACAAGAAATCAAGTCACAATCTAAGTTTCTGAACAGCCACGTTTGATGATTATATTCCTCAGAATTGCTCCTGGATTAAATATTTTTGTACATCCCAGGACTATATAGCTGATGATTTCTTCCAGCAAATAAAAAGGTCATGGACCTGATGATATGAGGGCTGAGGCCCCCTTTACAAATAGGTCCAGACTAGATGAAGGATGTTTAAGAAGAAGAAGGAGTCAAAAAGTTTTGAACTACATTTTAGCTTTCACTGACCAAGTGCTGTATTTGAAAACAAAGAGCTTTACTTAAAGCTACCGTAAGCATTTCTGCCACTTATAGGCAATTTTTTCATACGTACTCAACTCATGATTTGATTTTTTTTTTGCTAAAATATTTTCTCCAGTTTATGTGTTTTTTATCTTAGATGGTAAATCATTGCCTTTTTTTTTTTACAAATTTTCTCCTTTAGTTATGATTGTTCTAACCTTCCTCTGAATACCTTTTCTCTCAGGAAATGTTCATTTCAACCAATGTGTTTAAATATGCTTAAATGAGGAATTTCTTAAACAGCTGATCCCCATTAAACTGGTAGATTTACTGAATATAACAAAGTAGAATAGAGGTTTTGAGATCACAAATTTTGATGCAGTGAAATGTCAGTATAATGAAGTTGGGTGGGCAACCACATATATTCATTTCAATGAAATTTAGTTGCAGTGAAACGAATAAAAAATTCACAACGATAGTTATATATAACAAAATAATTGTAACGAAAGAAACTTTTAAAGGAAAGAAATGGACGAATAATTTTAAAAAAATGTAATATTTCTGCATTTGTTCGCAACTGTTAAGATCACAGTGTTCTATACAAGTGTCACGGTCGCATAGTTGAGCAAACCATCAGAATCATTGCTTAGGTACATCTGTAGAACCCTACGTAGATGTGAATATCATCATTTAGAATCTCTCAGCAGATAATAGATTAAGATTAACGCGGATGGATGACAAAATCGCAGATAAAAAAATCTATGGTAACACAGATAATGGATGAAATCCTGGTTTTGATGAGATATGTACGAACATGAGCAAATATTACTGCCTTATTGATGCTGACAAGAGTGAAAAACTTGAGATGATGGGAAAAAGAACTAACTAATAATGATGGAAAAAAAACCTCAATGATGATATTAGTTCTACAGAGAAAAAAAATGCATTGTGATAATGTAAAATTGAAAAATAATTATTCTGCATGAAAGAAGCGACCTTTTTGCTGGCAAGCAGAAAAATACGCATAAATATCTGTAGTGGAGATCAGCGAAGTTTGCATAGTGATGTTTAGAGGGTAATTACTAGGTAATAAAAAGGAATCCTTTCCCGTTATCACCAATAACAGCATTTTAAACAGCAAAATTAACTCAGAAGAATTTGCAGAGTTGGATTTAAGTTACATTTGTGTCTAATATTTAGGCATATTTTATGAACAAAATGCTTTATTTTATCATAGTATATTTTTTTTCAGTTAATAATCAGTCATTAGTGAGCCATTAAACTGATTTAATTCATTTACAAACATACATCAGACCTCAAGCATTTGCAAAATCTCAACGGTTACTAAGTAAGCAATATAGGCAGATGCTGATAAAGTTTAGCAGATATAGGTTCAGATATGATGTAACGATAGAAAATGCATATGTGCTTATTTGTAACGATGCTCTTTTGGGTTCAGATATGATGTAATGATAGAGAATGCGTATGTGTTTTTTCGTAACGACGCCCTTTTGGGTTAGCCTCTCTGCACCATTTGCCTACAAAAAGCCAGAGGACCAAATTTATGACTTCGTCTTAAGTAGTCCTACTTAGATACATTTCTTATGTTTTTGATGATAACGTATTATTAATGGTGGATTCTGTGCTAATCTTTTTACTAATATTTGTCTATAAATATATTTTATTTAGGAGTAAATTTATTTGTATTAATTAGCATTATTATATTTGGTAATAAATACGAATAATTTTATTTCTAAATAAAATATATTTACAGATAAACATTAGTATAAAGATTAGCACAAGAGTCCACCAGTAATAATATTAGAATCAAAAATATAAGAATTGTCTATATATATACATGTATATGATCATAAGCTTTTACTCTATGATATGATCATCAGACCGGTGATTCTCTATGCTTCACCCATATGGGCGAATACTACACCCACCAATATTCGTAAGATTCAGGTCTTACAAAAGAAGATTTTGAGAACTGTGGTTGATGCCCCCTGGTTTGTCACTAACAGACAACTTCATAAAGACCTGAGCATTGACCACATATATACACACATATAAAACGCACTTCAAAAATATTTTTTGAGGCTGTAAGCAATAATCCCAATGAAATTATTTCTTCTCTGATTCTTTACGATCATATTGTTTTGAACAAGTACAAGAAGCCTAAAATGGTAGCGTTCTCTGAGGAGACCTACCCGTTTTAGGTTTTTTATACAATTTTACTGCAAGGCTCTGCTCACTTGGAAGTCGAAGTCCGTTGCTCCTCTGAGGCGAGCTGATGGAGGTCCAGTGATGAATTCTCCATCGGCCTCGAGACGAAACAAGGGATTTTTGCAGGGTGCCCGTCCATTTGCGGAGGGATTCGTGAAATTTAAGTTGCCGAGTGAGGAAGAGTCGATATGGTCTCACTTCGCAACGAGAACTTGTCCACTCTCCGGAGAGGTCAGCACGGAGTGGCACTTGGGCAGAGTTTAGGAGGAGATATTTCTGAAGATCGATTCAAGTGGCGGCAGATGGGACCATTGGGTGCCTGGGAAAAAAAATATCCTTTCGTTAGAAATAAACATTTTAAGGAGGAGGATTAGAAATTGAAAGTGTAAGTTTCTGTGGCAAAGAGAAAATAGATGTCACTCAAGCAGCTGCTTGCCACAGAGGTCTGACAAGAGCCTTTCAGTGTAATTCGCCATAGAGACGATCTGTGAGAAAGACAAGATCTCAGCAGAAAGACAACTCAAACATCCATGCCTTACCTGGGACTCAAACCCAGGTTCCTATATTCAGTATCCATATAAAAAATTTAGTGCGCTCTGGTCTGACCAAAATATTGTGTCAATATTAATTACGATTTCATGAGATATATGGGGATACTACAGACCTGAGTATATGAGGGTAATGGGGAATGTTGATCCTTGGCCTATACTAAGTCACAGAATAACTATTTGGAACAGATAGATGACTCAATACCACTGCTTGCAACGCCACCTTTAGCAGCCAGGTGTAATTCTCATTTTCCCACTCACTTTTGGATTGGGGAGGGGGTAGCTCCATCAGTAGTGCGCCAGGCTCATAATCTGCAGTTCCCAAGTTCGAGTCTCAGCTGGGTCAGCATTGAGATTTATCTCTGCAAAACTCCCTGCCCTACCCACGGTCAATAGATACTGATGGGCTTGGAAAGGCAGCCTCCATCGAATGGGACATTAGGCCATGGCCTGTGGGCGGCAGAGCTATATCCTGTGCATGTTAAAGAACATGCTGGATGGCCTTGACAGGAGGCTTCCATCTGTCTCCTAACAGCTGTTACAGTGGATCCCCTCCTCCAATCTTCTCTGAGCCCTCGGGATCCTTGTGACCTGGTCACTTAGCCCATTGTGTGCAAGAATAGGGGCAAAATGTCACAGGCGGAGGACTTCTGGAGGCCCACTCAAAGAGATAGAAATTATTATAACTAAATAATCGTCATAATTCTTACGTATATTTCAATAACTTATCATACTTCATTTATAAATAATCATTTCGAAACAATGGGAAAAAAATTTAAGTCTCCTTATCAAACACAAAAGTAGTGATCGTAGGAGGCCCATAAGTTTTGCGAGTGCCTTTCTGTTCCTGGTAAGCGTGCGAGGTTTGTAATCTGCTACTGACTGAGAGTCTGGATCTGATACAGGGTGTAGAATGCCAGGTCATAATCCGGATCGTAGATCTCGGTTAAAAAATCCGAAATTTAACCTCAGACATGTCCTTCAAGGTCAAATAGAGGTCAGGTAGATTTCAACTCTGATCTACGAGTGCTAGAAACATGAAAAGTAGTGTCTTTGGAAGGGTTGTAGATGTAGGAAACGCAATTTTGGATCCAGAGGGTTCCTCGAGGTCAAAGGTCAAATTTAGATCTGTCAGTGGCTAGAGAGCTGAAAATTGGTTCCTGGGGTATTTTAAATCGTAGATATCAGAAACAATGACATATTTTGGATGCAATAGGTCCTTTGTTTCATATTATGTTTCTTATATTATTTTTTCATATTAATAAAAATAAAAAAAAATAAAATTCCACTCAAGCAGCTACTTGCTACAGAGGTCTCACAGGAGCCTCGCAGTTTATACACAAATAGTAGAAGGTCTGTGAGGATGGCAGGATCTCAGTAGAAGATCGACAGGAACATCCATGCCTTTTCCGGGGCTCAAAACCATGCCCTTTAGATAAATTTATTTTATTCATTTTATATTAGTTTATTCATATTATTGACATGTCCCCTACTCCATATTGGGTCACATGACAATTACGTCATTCATATTTCGTCTTTCTGTGAATCATAGATTCTTCTGCATTAAATAGAATTTTTTAAAATAAACTGAAAATGGCACCTTCTGAAACTACTTCTTTATTTTAAAACTTCTTATATTGAGTAAAACGTTTTCGCAATGTAACAATCTTCATAAATTGACATCCTCTCTTTTTTATGTTCTTCCATTTTCTTCTCCGCACTACATTTGTTTTAAATATATCTGTAACTAATGATGAGGTTAGGCAAAAGAGTCGGCAGCCCTCCTCTAAGCAGCATATTTGCAGAGAGAGACTCGCAATCGTTTGGCCATGTTGCCAGTATGGATAATTATAGATTAGCGAATAGAGTTATGAACACGTAATATGTATGTAGCAATCCCGGTGTACCGCATTTGAAGACACCATACCACCTTGAGGGAGTTGCCACGAAACCACATCAATTATCTAGAGAACATTCTATACTCTGCCTTCTTATAACATTCCTAACTTTGGGAGAAGACCTGTAGAAGAGAGAAACAATAACTGTTTAACAGCCTGTCTGAAGATATAATCATCGAGGTGCAGTGAGTGGGCTTTTTGAATTCTGAAATCTTCTCTTTGCTAAATAGAACCAAAAAACTCACTGGATTTAGACCACATAATTGCCAATACAGATATGTTATTTTAGAATTTAGATGCCTAAACATAAGATGACTTAACTTTTTGCATGGGGAAGCTATCATGATGGAGAGCCTTCAGGCTCTCCCATCGACAAGTCACACTTAATAGGGCTGCAGTCCCATTCGGCATGACCCTCAACTTCGTCCTCTCCACTGGGACACCAACTGTCGGCCTCCCTAGCAATACCTCGAGCAGGACTTCGCTGCAGCCGAACAGATGACACACATGACCGGGGACTCCAATCCCGGCCTGCAGGCCCCCACAAGGCCACTCCGTCCCAACTCCATGACACCCCAGACTTCGCTGGGGCAATAAAGGAGCCCAGTTGACTGGATATCCATTCCAGTCGGCGGGCCCTCAGTAAAGCATGTTCATCGGTCATGCGCATGTTCATCGGTCTCATGAACCGATTTATGAACCGATGAACATGCGCATGTTCATCGGTCATGCGCATGTTCATCAGTTCATAAAGCATGTTCATCGGTTTGCGAAGTCCTAGGTCATCATGTCAGGACGACCTAGGACTTCGCAGGGGCTGGCCGATAAGTCTACTGAACTCGGGACAACAGTCCCAGTCGGCAGTCCCCCAGCCAGCCCCTCCATCGAGGCCGCAAGGCACGCCAGAAACACCGACGAGCCGATACCCAGTTTCACTGAGGCACCTTCAAACTCTATACCATGTCATATAAATAAGCCAATCTTGGCAGCCAAAAGAGTTACAGGGGACTCTTTGTTTGGCTTTTCCATCGATAAGCCCGTCAATCGGGGATCCCACTCCCAGTTGCGAGCCTTCAACTTTGTCCTCTCCATTGTGAATGGGCCAAAGCTCCCCCAGTGAACAGTGTTCTGACCACGATATCACTGCACCCACCTCGATTAGTCCACTGGACCAGATACATCCATACCGGTCTGCAGACCCCCATACATCTATACTGGTCTGCAGACCCCCATACATCCATACATCCATACCGGTCCACAGACCCCCAAGGACGGCCCCTCAACCGTGGCTGCAGCCCGTAGCTTCTCAGGGACACATGCAAGTCTGGAGGCTCTCTTACCAGTCCACAGGCACTTTCCATGTCCCTCCACATGAGGCCACAAGACGTCGTGAACCCCGGAGAACCAGCGATCCGAGCCGTAACCATCGAGACTCAAGGCCTTTTCGACGTCACACGTTCTGACGTCAGCATTCGTCGAGCCTCGCGTCGATCTAGTATCTTGACACCCCGTAGCTGCTTGTGTGTTTGTTGGCGGGATTATTATCTTTAATTATTATCTGGTGTTCAACAAATGTATTTTTAAAAAATTTTTGCAAGATAAAAAATGATTGTTTGTTAGAGAATTTAGGAAATAAGAAAAAATGTCTTAGTGCCAAAAAGAGAAAGTTGTCTACCCTCAATAAATAGTATCCACAGAATTAACTGTTGGCTTTGATATTAATAGTTTTGTGACAAACAATTTTTCTGGCATGTGGGATTTGAACCATATCTCTCCAGGTACATGCCACAGTGTTCTAAGGCCACTAAACTAATAAGTTATATTAGTGGAAAAAAAGGCAGAGTCTGTTAGTTTAGTGGTCTTACACCACTGGCTTATATCTGGAAAGATGTATGCCTAAATGATTTAATCTTTCTTTACCAGGGTGCATAGAATTATTTTTTTAACAATCGAAGATTGATTAGAAACTATTTTCTTTACATTTGGGAGGTTAATTGAGCGATTTATTGTCAAATCTTTAGTCATAGATTTAAAGGTAGCTTTGTACACAAAAATATATATGTGTGTGTGCTTGCAGTAAACTGTAGTTTCTAAAGTTTAGATGCACTTTTCCTGCTAGTTTTTGAATATGTATCCCATCGGAAGGTTGTATCCATGTCTAAATATCATTCAAACTTAATGAGAGTTCAGAAAAAAATACAGGTCAATATTCCTATTAATTCAGTCTAATCACTAAGAAAAAGTATTGAAATGAAATCATAACTAACTGAAATTGTTACAGCTAAAGCTATTACAGTATATCATTAATTTTTAGTTCACATTTGCCAATAAAATTGTTCTGAATAATTTTTGTGTGTTTTTTTCTCTTTTTAATAAAACACACTAATTTTCCATAACAATTTATATGTCACGATTATATTATTAATGGTACAAACAACTGGATCAGTTATTGACAGCATTTATCGCGAAAAACATGTGAAGGAAATAATTTTATTTTTGCTAATATATAACCGAGTAATTATTTGCATTTAACTTTATTTCTAAACATATTGTGTCATTGTAATTATACGTGCAACCGATTATGACGCTCCTGGTAATTTATATGTCGTTCTACATGGTCAGAGAACGTTAAACAACGACTACATTTTGAGTCATCAATTTAGCACAATTACAAATCAAGATCAATTTTAGTTTCAACGTCTTCCCTATTTTAAGGATTGCCATAAAAATATTACTCTAATGTACATATATACCATATAATAAAACCATGTCAATCAGTTTTTGAGCACAGTGCTACACAAAAATGCCCTCCCGATCTTATAAAAAAAAAAGGAAATGCTCGATTTGCTATGATAGAACTACGTGCGCAGGATGCACTGTGGATCCACAGGATGTGACGTCAGTTTAGACTGCAAAGGCCTTGAGTCTCGAAGGTCACGTCCGAGCCCAACTTCTCAGAGGCACCATAGACCACCCCCCACAACAAGGTGGTCCCCCTCGGGGGGGGGGATGTGCCTAAAGGTCTCAGAGGGGGAGACCTAGAATGCGGTGGATAGACAATGTCAAACAGGACCTTATTAGAATTGGTGTGCAGTGGCCAGATGCAGCAGATGTAGCTCAGGACAGACTTGCTTGGAGAACCAAATTGTTCGGTCTGGTTGGACCTCCGTAACTCATGGCTGCTTGAGGATGATGATGCTGATGCAAAATGTTTAAATAGTCCACTGAAAAGTGTCACGCGCCTTTCGCAATGATTTATGTCTGGACTTCCAGCTGTTTGTTTTCTCTTGGGTGCTGCCGTAACAAATTCGTAAAAAAAAATTTGCAAGAACAAACAAGTTGCATTCCACGTTATAACGTGATATCTCTAGCAAAAAAAAAACACGAACAGTAACTGGAAACTTTGAATAGGTTGGGATAACCGAAATATTATCCATAAAAGAATTAATGTCGATTTAAATATGCCATTGCTTTTTCAAAGCGCCATCAAACGCCCCCTGGCGATCGCTCATCAGATAGCTGATAAATAAGTCACTCAATGGCCCCAGGATCGTTTGATGCCATGCCCAGTTACCCATGATGCCGACCAACTATGTGGGTAAACAAATTACTCGCCGTCCCTTAGCGGAGTGTTACGTCGGCTGAATTCGGCAAGCACCAATCACCAGGGTCATCCATTGATCTCCAGCTGCTGAAATTAACACCTTCCTGATTCGGGCTGTCATTTCCCATAATCCCTGTCATCAGAATCTCTAACGAAGGGAGGTCGCTTAGCAACGGCCCACGCACTATAAAAAATAAAAATAAATACCCCCTCAAGCAGCTGCTTGCCACAGAGGTCTGACAGGAGCCTGTCAGTTTATATGCCATAGTAGAAGGTCTGAGAGGATGGCAGGACCTCAGCAGAAAAACGACACATACATCCATGCCTTACCCGGGGCTCGAACCCAGGTCCCTTAGATCAGTAGCCAAGCGTGCTAACCACTCGGCTCAGTCGGTAGCGCGCCAGGCTTGTAATCTCTAGTTCCCAGGTTCGAGTCCCAGCTGGGTCAGCGTTGAGATTTATCTCCGCAAAATTCCCTGCCCTGCCCACAGTCAGTAGGGGACACCGATGGGCTTGGAAAGGCCGCCGTCCGTCGGATGTAACGTTAAGGCGTGGCCCCGTGTGCGGGAGAGCCATACCCTGTGCACGTTGAAGTAGACACTGGATGGCCTTGACGGGAGGCTACCATCTGTCTCCCAACAACTGTTCCAGTGGGTCCCCTCCCCCAACCTTCTCTGAGCCTACGGGTTCCATGTGACCTGGTCATTTAGCCCATGGTGTACAAAAAAGTGCCGCTCAGAGGTAAAACAACCCACAAAATGAAGATAGTGGTGTGGCTTGCAGCATTCTATGTCGCCTTATGGAAGGATGCGTGGCACTGAGTTTTGAGCGCTTTGGTGTCATGAGCATCTTTCATAATCATAAAGCGTTAGCGTGGAGTTGTTTCTTAACCTGTACAGTGTAATCGCATCATACGCGCATTTAATTTACGAAAATTCAACTATACGAGGTCGGCCGCACTTACATTTCTATATTAGAAAGACAAAGCATGGTTTCAAAGCAGCTAAAGAGACTGCGATTGTCTTGTTTTGTGGCTATTGGTCATTTGTTAAATCCGGGCTTACTGTACAGTGTTGCAAATTCTCGTGCATAAAGGGTAAGAACAAAAACTCCGCTCATCATACCGACACTGTACTAATCATCATCATTATCGTATTACCGCTGTTATAATCATCATATTACCATTGTCATAATCATCGTATCACCATTATCATCGCCATCGTATACCATAGTCGTAGTCATCGTATCACTGTTATCATCGTCGCCGTATTACCTTTGTCGTAGTCATCAGATCACCATTATCATCGTTATCGTATCAGCAATATCATCGCCATCGTATTCCCATTGTCATAGTATCACCATTATCATCGTCGTCATATTACCTTTATCAGAGTATCACCATTAGCATCGTCATCGTATTACCATTGTCATAGTCATCGTATCACCATTATCGTCTCCGTCTTATTATCATTGTCATAGTATCACATAGTATCACCGTTAGCATCGTCGTGGTAATACCATTGTCGTAGTCATCGTAATACCATTGTCATATTCATCGTATACCCATTATCGTCGTCGCATTACCATTGTCGTAGTCATCGTACCAATATTATCATCATCGTATTACCATTGTCGTATTCATCCTATCCTCATTATCGTAGCCGAATTATCATTGTCATAGTTATCGAATCACCATTACCATCGCCATGGTATTACAATGTCATGGTTATCGTATCATCATTATCATCGTCATCATATTACCGTTATTATCATAGTCGTATTACCATTGTCGTAGTATCATATCCCCATTATCATCGTCGACGTATTACCATTGTCTTACTCATCGTATCTCCATTATCATCGTCTTTGTATTACTATTATCATAGTCATCATAATAATTGTACCATATTTCATTGTCACATGATGATTTTCCACAATATCATCATTATCATCGTCATCGTATCAGCAATATCATCGCCGTCATATTCCCATTGTCATAGAATCACCATTATCATCGTAGTTGTATTACCTTTGTCAGAATATCACCATTAACATCGTCATCGTATTACCATTGTCACGGTCATCGTACCACCATTATCGTCGCCGTCGTATTATCGTTGTTATAGTATTACCATTAGCATTGTCGTAGTCATAGTATTACCATAGTCATAATCATCCTATCACCATTATCATCATCGTCGTATTGCCATTGTCGTAGTCATCATATTACCATTATCGTCGTCGACGGATTACCATTGTCATACTCATTGTATCACCATTATCATCGCCATCGTATTACCGTTGTCATAGTATCACCATTATCATTGTCGTCATATTACCATTGTCATAGTCACAGTATCTCCATTATCATCGTAATCGTATTACTATTGTCATAGTATCATCATTAACATCGTCGTGGTATTACCATTGTCATAGTCATCGTACCACCATTATCATCGCCTTCGTAGACTAACAAGAATATCCAAGATGAAAAATGACTATTCAGTTTGAGGGGGATGGATCAGTCTTAGCATGCCAGGCTCGTAATCTGCAGTTCCCAAGTTCGAGTCCCATCCGGGCCAGCGTTGTGATTTATCCCCACTCAATCCCCAACCTGCCCCTGGTGAGTAGAAGACACCGGGGGAGGAAGGGGCTTAGAAAGGCCGACGTCCTTCAGATGGTACGTTGATCGTGGCTCTGAGTGTATGGGAACTTATCCTGTGCAATTTAAAGATCACTATGAATGGCCTTGACTGGAGGCTACTACTTGTTAGAAGACAAACAGCTGTTCAGTGGGTCCCCTCCTCCAAACTTCTCTGAACCCTCGGGATCCTTGTGACCTGGCCATTTAGGCCATTGTGTGCAAAAATGTGCCGCTCAGAGGTAAAACAACCCAACCAAAATGTTCAGGCTTACTGTCTTCACTATCATTCTTTTTATTCATTTTCCTTTTCTCTTTCTTATGCAATTTAAATAATGTAAATTTATGTTTTGCATTGAATTTATTATTTTGAATTCAAACTGACAATTTATAATTATCTTGTTTCAAAAAAAAAAACGAGATAATATTTCTTCTCTATAATATATACAGATTTTTTGTACAAATAGACTTTAACAATTTTTACAAACATCTGAAAAAACTACCGCTGAGGGAACCGAACCCGCAACTCTCTAGATGCATACCAGAGTGCTCTACCAGTTAAACCACGTATCAGATGATAACAGCGTTCCAGAATAAGGCTTATATCTAGAGAGTTGCGGGTTCGATTCCCGCCGCGTCAGCGATAAAGTTCTTTCAGATGTTTTTAATAATTGTCGAACTCTATTTCTACAGGTAAGATGTATAATTACTATGGATGGATTTTTAATAATAAGTGCTTAAGCGTGATTGACCTCCCTCATTAACATCTAAATCATAGATTCCCAACGGGGGCGATACCGCCCCCCAGTGGGCGCTGGAGCCTTCCATGGGGGCGGTAGGGGATCCAGAGGCAAATGGGGACGTTGAGGAGGTCAAGAGGGGCGGTCAAATAAATAAATAAATTTAATGGAATTTTCTGTGACAACCTTTTTATCTCTTCTATTCTGTGGTGTCTTCCTGGTGATTCTGGTCATCCACTACCTCATCCGTCATGTACAGCTTTTCAACTGCAGCTTGGACAATAAGTTCCCTGCTACCGCCTGCTAGTGTACTGGTACGTCTGAAGTCGACTGAGATGCTCTCAAAAGTTCTCTTCAAGATCACAGATTGGATATCAGCTTCAATATGTTTTCCCACTCCAAGTCGCTTTGAGTATGCTTTATGGTATGTAGTTACAATACCATCCCACGTCAGAACATAAGGTATAATATTAACATTACACTTGTGAATTAGGCTCAACTCATTAGCCAGCAGATCATAATTCCTCTTCTTTTCAACCTCTACTGTCTGCAGGTTATCCTGAGATGTTATTCCTACTTCAATAATTGTAATCTCATTCAATACCTTAACATGCACTACTATATCAGGCTTATTATGTTGGACATGTGTGTCCGTCCTGATAGGCAAATCAACCTTGATGCAATAATAATATAATAATAATAAATTTATTATATTTAAAATTTTTTATAATTATTTTTTTAATATAATAAAATACTTTGAAAATACCTGTTTTCATGAATAAATATTTTATCTAGCTATGTAAATTATCTTATTGTTATCGCGTTAATAAGCATTTTTAAATTAGCATTAGGTATACCTATACCTAATTTGTTTTAGTTTAGAATAGATTGACGGTGACAAGTCCTTGCAAGTTGGTAGGCAAACACGCGGTTCATGCAATTTAACATGTTTCGACAAGAATATGGGAGCTTGAAATGACTTGTTTACGGAGCAAGTGCGCCGGCATCGCAAACATACAAGTTAATGCGTGCACAAAATCAAATCTATAAAAGCGATAGCTCTAGGAATGTTTTATTATTTTTATGTGCTTCGTCGTGATAAATAGTCGTGAGTGATAAATGTTAAAAGTCATTATAAACATTATTTTTATAACTATCTATAAATCTGTTGAGAAGTTAATTTGTATTTGAAAATGTCTGAATCTACATCTAAAAAGCAATTCCGGCAGTACAGTATTGAGTATTTGAAATATGGATTTACGTACTCTCCTACAAACCAATGTGTTTAATTTGCCGAAAAGGTTTTTCAACTGAAGCTATGAAACCTTCTAGGCTACAAGGGCATTTAAATAAAATGCATGCTGATAAGAAGAACAAAGATTTATCCTATTTTCAAGAACTGGAAAAGCATTATTTAAAACAGCCAACTATGTCAAACCTTTTTGCGTCGTCTTCTAAACAAGATGATGATGGGCTACGAGCCTCATATAACGTTTCGTTGTCAATCGCAAAAGCAGGAAAACCACACACAATTGGCGAGGAATTAATTTTGCCGGCAGTCAAAGAGATATTAAAAACTGTTCTTCATCATAAGACACCGTCAGATATCATCAAAAAAAATTCCTCTCAGTAATAATTCAGTGCAAAGAAGAATAGATGAAATGGCAAAAGACGTTGAAATATCATTATGTGATTACTTAAAGACTTGCAAATTTTCCATTCAACTCGATGAATCAACTCTACCAAATAACGAAGCTCTACTCTTATCATACGTACGATTTATAAAAGAAGAAAAAAATCATGACGAGTTATTATTTGCTAAAAATTTGGAATCTGATACAAAGGGAGAATCTATATTTAATACCTTGCAAAAGTTTTTTCAAGAGAAAGAAATTCCTATTTGCAATATTTTGTCTGCTGCTACTGATGGTGCTCCAGCAATGACAGGGCGTCATAAGGGTTTCATAGCGCATTTGAAACAAGCAGTACCAAATGTACTCGCTGTACATTATATTATTCATCGTCAGCATTTGGTTGCAAAAAATTTGAATGAACGTTTGCATACGTCGCTCCATCACGTTATTAAAGCAATCAATAAGATTAGAAGCAATTCATTGAATGACCGATTATTTGGTAAGCTTTGTAATGAAAATGATGAAGATTACAATCGCTTGCTGCTGCACACAGAAGTACGTTGGCTCTCTAAAGGTGTTTGTCTGAATCGTTTTTTCAATCTATTTGACTCAGTACTGGACTTTCTTGAAGACAGACGAAAAATTGCGCGAAAACCTGATTACGTCAAAAAATGACATCGCTTATTTGACAGACCTGTTTAAAATATTTAATCAAGTTAATTTACAATTGCAAGGTGATGAGTTGAATTTAATTAAAACGAAAAACGTCATAGCTGCTTTTGCGGGAAAACTTCTTCTATTCAAACGAAATCTAGGTAGAGGTGAATACAACCACTTTCCCACATTATCATCAGTCTCTGCAAAACCGGAATATTTACTTACTTACTGCCAACACTTGGAAGTTCTTCATGTTGATTTTACGGAGCGTTTCCAAGATATTTTAAACATGAATATACCGAGTTGGGTTTTAGATCCTTTCGCAAACACAGATACTGAAGAATCATCAAATTTGGAAGAGGAACTCTTAGAACTCACGACTAACGAAGGACTCAAAATAAAATTCAAACATGGATACCAAGAGTTCTGGCTTCAAAAATCAATACCAGTTCTCTACCCTGGATTGTGGGCAATAGTACAGAAGTTTTTAATCGCATTTCCTTCGTCCTATATGGCTGAGCGTGGATTCAGTGCAGTAGCTAATTTACTGTCAAAGAAAAGGAACAGACTACACATCACTGAACGTGGCGATCTGCGATTGATGTTAACGAAATTGGAACCCGACATTAAGAAATTGTTAACACTCCACCAGCCTCAACCATCTATTTAATTTTTTTTATTTATTATTAATTTTGTGTTTATCTCATTATTTTTATTTCTTATTGATTCTGTGTTTATTTTTAAAATTTTAATAAACAATTTTACATTTGGTTGTCGTTTTATTAATTTCTGCTTTATGTTTTTTAATAGATAAATAAACAGATAAATTAGGTACAGATAATATGCAACAATATTTTAATATTTCATATAAAATTAACTATTATGGACTAGGGGGGCGTTGAAATTTTTGTTCTCTTCTAAAGGGGCGATGGTCCAGAAAAGGTTGGAAATCACTGATCTAAAGCATTAGCAATAATTGGAAAAATTGACTCTTCGTGATTATAGATAGCGCCACACTCAATGAAAGATTTATAGGTCTTATTCTGTAGTGTTAACTGCATTTGATCCTGGCTTACCATCATAGGTTCTGGCATGTATCTAAAGGGTTGCAGGTTCGATTCCCACCTCATCAGAGATAATTGTTTCAGATATTTTTAATAATAATTCCGATTTTTCGCCTCTCTGTCTGTCCGTCTGTAGACATCAAACTTTTGGTTTTTAAAGATAAATTAAAAATTGTTTTTGTGTTGGATAGGTATTGATGAAATATTACGACTTGAACTTCCCGAAACGCCCTAAAATTAAAATTGCTCCCCTAAGGTGGAAAAAGTTGAAATTTTAAAATTTCAAACGAATATTGCAAACGATGTATTTAGGCGAGTTGGAAATTGAACAGAAGAAAATATTAATTTGTCGTCAAGAACCTGTTTGTACCATGCTTTCAAGTTGAACATTTTGATATTAGTTAAGTGAATATGGAATTATCTTTTCTGCCTCATATCAAGGTACAGTCGCTCAAAAAAGTATCCGAACACTACGGTTGATTACAAAATTCAGAAAAAATATCTGGCAACGATTTTTTTTAGAAAATAGTGATCTGGCAACCTTCGTGTCACGTGATTACAGAATTCAGGAAAAATATCTGGAGCGTGTACAGTTACTGCACACGCTTCAGTTTGCTGTTAACGGTAACTGCACATGCTCAATATTTCCGTGAGTGAGCCCACACGATCTAGTATCAAAATAATATGACCACCTACAGTCGCTCAAAAAAGTATCCGAACACTATGGTCGATTACAGAATTCAGGAAAAATATCTGGCAACGATTTTTTTAGAAATTAGTGATCTGGCAACGATTTTTTTAGAAATTAGTGATCTGGCAACCTTCGTGTCACGTGACACGAAGGTTGCAAGATCACTAATTTCTAAAAAAAACATAGTGTTCGGATACTTTTTAGAGCTACTGTACACATTTTATAAATAGGATGTCTTTCATATATTAGAGAGAAGTTAACCTTTGTAGAGTTTGTGCTGATTTCGACGATCTAATATGAACTCAGTAGCAGCTAAGAATACTAGATCTGCTAAGAAAAAAAGTAAAACTGATAGCTCTGGGCCTTGTAAAGGTAGTAGCAAACCTAAGAAACGAGATCCAGCTATTAGTTTGACAGATCTTATTGAAATGGAAGATAACCATGTTTCTGAGCCTGAAGGACATGATTCTAATATGATAAAGAGATGATGACAACATGGCTGTGGGGCGGGGGTGGCTCAGTCGGTAGCGCTCCAGGCTCGTAATCTGTAGTTCCCAGGTTCGAGTCCCAGCTGAGTCAGCGTTGAGATTTATCTCCGCAAAATTCCCCGCCCTGCCCACGGTCCGAAGGGGACACCGATGGGGTTGGAAAGGCCGCCGTCCGTCGGATGGGACGTTAAGCCGTGGCCCCGTGTGCGGGAGAGCCATACCCTGTGCACGTTAAAGAACACGCTGGATGGCCTTGACGGGAGGCTACCATCTGTCTCCCAACAGCTGTTCCAGTGGGTCCCCTCCCCCAACCTTCTCTGAGCCTTCGGGGTCCATGTGACCTGGCCATTTAGCCCATGGTGTACAAAAAAATGCCGCTCAGAGGTAAAACAACCCAACGCCACCCCAGCCTCGTTTTGATCAGGAGGTGGATTACGAATAAAGAGTTTATGCACTTAAAAATATAGGGTCAAAAAATTGGAAGAAATGAGCCACTTTCAGTACATTGAGCCGCAAGTTCTTTTGCAAATGAGCCGAGGGTGGGACGAAATTGCTCTAGATAATTTAGCAGACTGAGTGCATGGAAGGACAGAGAGGCAGACAGATACAAACTCTTTCTTCTTTGTACATAAGATAGAGCTTCGAAGTTGACTCCACTCTCACGTAACACGGAAAGTTTCACATTTCTTACCAAGGCAATACCATGAAAGTACCTTTCACTTGATTAACATTGTTCAAACTACTTTTAGAGATTAAAAGGACTTTATAAGTCGAGTGTGTAGCAGAAGTACTATTCTTAAAATCATTCTAATTAAATGGTAAATAAAATAAAAATGAAGCATAAATAAAATTTAAAAAATAACTGAGTAATTGTTAAAGCTTAATTTACTACCGTTGCTGTTTCAAACGTTTGAAGTACATAAATCTGATGTTTCGTATAATCTCGTATGTTTTTTCATGTTAATCAATCAGACAAGAACGTACCCTTTACGTTACAGATAAAATAATAAATAATAAATATCCCCTCAAGCAGCTGCTTGCCACAGAGGTCTGACAGGAGCCTGTCAGTTTATACGCCATAGTAGAAGGTCTGAGAGGATGGCAGGACCTCAGCAGAAAAACATTACTACATCCATGCCTTAACCGGGGCTCGAACCCAGGTCCCATAAATCAGTAGCCCAGCGTGCTAACCACTCGGCCACGGGACGGCTTAAAAAAATACCCCCTCAAGCAACTGCTTGCCACAGAGGTCTGACAGGAGCCTGTCAGTTTATATGCCATAGTAGAAGGTCTGTGAGGATGGCAGGACCTCAGCAGGAAAACGACACAAACAGCCATGCCTTACCCGGGGCTCGAACCCAGGTCCCTTAGATACAATAGAGAAAATAGTAGAATTTGATAGAACCTCTACGTAGTAATAGTATTAAGCATATTCGTTTAGTAAAAATATATATTTTTGAATTTGAATAAACTCGACTTATCTTGTTCACAGACTAAGGAAGTATCACTTTTACGTAGATCCAATATTTTTAGAGCAAAAGAGTGAAGGTTGTTGCTTTTATTATTTGTCATTTACATATTTAAGTTGCTTTTGTATTAAAAGATCTGTTCTTGAAAACTAAAATAATTCACTTGTAAATAAAACAAATTGTTTATTACTTCATTTCTTATTTAAGTATAGCCAGGATTAGATCAAGCAAAAAAAAAGGGGAAGCTAGGTAATGAAATCGAGTTTGAAAAAAGCATAAGGAGGAGACAAACCGATTTGAGTGTCATTGCTCCATAAATTTCCCTCTCCGTTTTAAGAGGCTTTAAAACATTTCTTGGAAAATGTGTATATATACAGAAGTTTAACATTTTTCTTCTCCATTACAGTTACTGCCATTCCCAAAGGGGAGAGTGGCATAGGTCTTTGCTCCCCTCCCCGGGATCCTGGGGCGGGGGTGGCTCAGTCGGTAGCGCGCCAGGCTCCTAATCTGTAGTTCCGAGGTTCGAGTCCCAGCTGGGTCAGAGTTGAGATTTATCTCCGCAAAATTTCAGCCCTGCTCACGGTCAGTAGGGGACACCGATGGGCTTGGAAAGCCGCCGTCCGTCGGATGTGACGTTAAGCCGTGGCACCGTGTGCGGGAGAGCCATACCCTGTGCACGTTAAAGAACACGCTGGATGGCCTTGACGGGAGGCTACCATCTGTCTCCCAACAGCTGTTCCAGTGGGTCCCCTCCCCCAACCTTCTCTGAGCCTTCGGGGTCCATGTGACCTGGCCATTTAGCCCATGGTGTGCAAAAAAGTGCCGCTCAGAGGTAAAACAACCCAACCCAAAAATCCCCGGGATCCGGCTCTTAATAATGTTAAGTATAGATATTCAGTCTTGTGATAAATGAGTTAAATATCAATATATTTATAAAAAAAAAAAGCTTTGATAAATAAATTAGTGATGAAGATTTGGTACACTTATAATGATCCCATTTATTGATTATATAAATTCAGAAATCATCTGTGCTGTGCGTATTCTTCTAAGATTAAAACACGGAATCTGGGATTCTATCGAATAAGAAAGAGAAATATCTCTTTTAAAAAAATTTCAATTATACTGTCAATTTATATTTTGCACCAAACGAATATGTTTGATACATATTATTACTACACAGAGGCTCGATCTAGTTCTATAATTTCTTCTATTGCTCTTATAACGTTAAACTACGTTCTTGAATGCTTCATTTACCTAGGAATCATGAGATTAAACGGAACATTTACTTTAAGCAGGTGGATTAAAATATTAGCGTCAGTAAATTAAACCTCTTTTAAATAAATGGGTTTAACTTGAAATATTCGAATAAGAGCGAAAGCAATGCGGTCATTAATGGTTATCTTTTAATCACCTTAAAATATTTTAATAAAATTAAATGAATTTGGTTTTACAATGGGCAACGCTTACAGGCCCGGATCAATAGGTAAAAAATGGGGGAGGGGGGAGTGACGAAATCGCAACGAGAAAAATGTAAAAGGTAGGGGGAGGAGCAAGACAGAATTTCCATGAAATATAATATTTTTCAATTTGTCTCAAGGACCTCTAAAATATTTCTTGAAAAATGAACAAGTGTAAGAATTTTTTTACCTGCATCACCCTTAATAGTATTCTGAAAGGAAAGTGAGACATGACCACCCATCTCCTCCCCACTACTACCTTCCCCCTAAATCCGACCTCGTCTCAAAGATTTTCCCAATATAAATTTCAATGTACTGATGGCTTAAATTCGAAATAAACAATTCGAAACTTTATAGGTTGGGCCGAAAATGACTCCTGTTCCAATAGAGCTCCTCTTTCTGCAATCATATTATGAATTAGAAGTTAAGTTTCTGCAATGCGTATTAATGTTATATAGTTCAACCCCTACCTGTTCTAGTGGTGAGCGTGACTTACTACTAAGACCAGCTGGGCATGTCCTTGTGTAAGTGTTTGCCTGATGTATGAGAATCCAGGATAGGGAAGCACCTTCTTCCTTTAAAAAAAGTCTGAAAAAAAAAAGGTCCAATGCATTTTTCATTTATATATCACATGCTATTCATTTCTTAGATGTAATTATCTTAACCGAAACTTGTACAAACCTCACTAACCAAAATATTTCTCAATTTCAAATTTCCCTCTAACCATTCTTCTTTGATCCATCAGTCTCTAAAGGGAGGGAAATTGACCTCTTTTTTCCGAATTGCATTTGAAATATCAATAACACATCGATGTAAACCCTGAGGAAGTTATCTATAACCTAGGTTACGGGTGCAAACAATTCTCAAACCTTTTACATAATTGGACTACATTCTTCTCGAAACTCAGATCTACCCTTTCCTTACTGAGTTAAGTTTTGGATTCTTTTTTACCTCTGAACGCCACTTTTACAATGTCCTAAACGATCAGGTCACAAGGACCCCCTAAAGCAGTGTCTCGCAAACTTTTTTACTCTGCGGCACACTGAATCTAATTTTTTTCCGCGGCACACTGAATCTAAATTGTTTTCCGCGGCACACTGAATCTAATTTTTTTCCGCGGCACACTGAATCTAAAGTTTTTCCGCGGCACACTGAATCTAAAATTTTTCCCGTGGCACACCTAAAAAAGAATAAAAGCAAACTCTATATAATCGTCGTTATATTTGCGCTTTGTTGAAGTCATCAGCCTGGTTTTACTTGAAGATTTGCTCTCGTTCTTTAATTCATAACTCGGTGTTTGTTTTAAATATTTGTCCATTCTATGGCTTGAAATAATCAAAAATTAATACCAAAATTTGGAAAAAGCTTGATAAATACTTACAAGATCCCAGTTGATAAAATCTGAAAGATTTTTATTAAAGCACGTCGATAGCACGTCGATATTAAAGCACGTCGATAACACAAGTCAAGTCAAAATGAAATCTTTGGAATATCTAGTGTCTATTTGAAAATCTCTCGCGGCACACTACTGTGCCGCGGCACACAGTTTGCGAGACACTGCCCTAAAGGCTCACAGAAGATTGGAAAAGAAGACCAATTGGACAGCTGTTAGGGGACAAAAGGGTAGCCTCCTCTAAAGGTCATCCACCTTCTTTAACGTGAAGGTTTACGTTCCATTCGAAATACGGCGCCCTTTCCAAACCCAATGAACTACTCCTATTCACCCAAGGAAATCTAGTATTAGCAGAGATAAATCTCAACGCTGGCACAGGTAGGAATCGAACAAGGGAGCTGCCGATTACGAACCTGGACAACACCTTCTACAACGAAAGTCCGTACAACTTAAGTTATGACGTCAGCAAAAATAGTCCTAGTAATATTATTTGAAACAATGTCCATGTAATTAAAAATATCTACCTACGTCTTAACTAGATGTCTAGACATCTGTTATATATTTTTTCACTATTATTAGTAGTAAATTTTATTACCAAATTTGTACTAATGTTTAATAATAAAGATGTATTATTTAGAAAAAAAAATGTGTTATTTATATATATAGCAATAAATACACAAATAATGATAGTAGAGATAAGTAATTAGAAATATCTAGATTTTAGGTTTGAGATTTATCTCTGCTAAATTCACCAACCCTGCCCACGGTCAGTATATACCGATGGGCGTGGAAAGGAAGCCTCCGTCGGATAGGACGTTAGGCGTGGCCCGTGTGCGGGAGAACCATACCCTGTGCACGTTAAAGAACACGCTGAATGGTCTTGATGGGAGGCTACCATCTATCTCCCAAGCAGCTGTTTCAGTGGGTCACCTCCTCCAGCATTTTCTGAATTCTCGGGGTTCTTGTGACCTGACTGTTTAGCCCATTGTGTGCAAAAAAATGCCACTCTGAGGTAAAACAACCCAACAACCAAAACTTCGACTAGAGCTTCATCTCACTGTAACTTAATGCACTGTATAAAGTTTCCGACCCCAGAGAAATAGGCTCGCCCCAAAACCTTGCCCGTGGAATGTCTGTCGATTGATAATTTTGCGAACCTATAACTTACTACTCCATTCACAACTTTTCGACTCTTCATTCATAAGGTAGGCGACGACAGCGCCTCCACAGGTATTGGATGCAGTGGGTTGAATACCGACCAACCACAGCTACGAATCTGATCTCTGAACTTCAGGCACCAAGACCTAAGTGGGATCCACCACACCAAATTCGGGACCGATCGGTCTAATACCTGGGGAATTACGAGCAACTAAAAACTTCCGCCATCAGTGATGTCTCCCATGACGTAAACAAATGACCGCCCACCCGTTAAGAATACGCCTCCAACTACGAGTCATTATATAAAGGCCCGTGCAACGCTGGACAAATCTGCTAGTATTATGAATGACAAATCTGCTAGATATACGAACTACAGATTATGAGCCTGGCGCGCTACCGACTGAGCCATCCGCGCTCCAGGATTAATTCCACAAGATGTTCCAGGATCTCTTGTGGTAGCGCTATCCATGCGTTCCACAATATATCCTCTAATGACTTCAGGGCCATCTTTTGGCATAGGCAAATGCTGGGAACCCGCGATTTTCGAGGTCCTTTTTCACTGCCAGACACGAGAGGAAAAAGGGGGATTTCATATTTTACTTTTCCCTAGGGGCTCGGGAAAGGCTTAAGATGTCCCTGAATGACTTAACATTGCTAGCTGGAGGTCTGAGCATCGAATCACCTTTTCCAGCAGGTCTCAAAGATGATCAATTGGTTCGAGATCCGGAGAGTTGGGTGGTCATGGGAGGAAGGAGATTTCATTGTCATGTGCCTGAAACAAATTTTAAATCTTCCAAGCAGTGTTGATAGACGTCACTGAAATCAAATTCCACCAATCTCTGAATCTCTGAAGGACATTTGACTCTTACATTCATTGAAAGAATCCTGGGAGGACGGTCAAGAGTTTTAGTTTAGTTTTAGAGTTTTAGCAACACCTACCTAATACCTAATAGCACTATACAGGAGTTGTCTCCTGCACGTGGAGCCATGGCTTTACGTCCCATCCGATGGACGGCGGTTGTTTCCTGTAATCTTTTCAATTTCTTGTACCCATTCTACGAATAGTTCTCTCTTCAAAATCTTTCAAGCTCTCAAACAGTACTCTCAAACTTTCAAAACAGCTCTCAATCTTTAAATATTGCCATTATGAAGGGGTGTACTTGATCAATGATGATGGTCCACGAAAACTATTCCCAAATCATAACATCACTGCCTCCATCTTGCCGAACACCGACGACGGCTCATGCTGGTGCCAACGCTTCATTTTGAATCTCTTCGAATGAGAACACGATCATCAGTATGAGGAAGTGGGGAACGGGATTCTTCTGATCAGGCGACAGATTTCCACATGTCGATGCTCTGATGTTAGTGCTTACTTGCGAATGTAAGGCAGTTCCTTATGTCTCATAATAAGTATGGGATCCATAACAGCTGTCGATTATCATAGTCCATATGAACACATGTCCAGCACATTGTGCATGTAGATATTGGTCTTGATATTTCAATGTTCTACTAGGTGGTTAGCTGAGCTACTATGCTGCCTCGCTGTTGTGTGAGGCAATGTTCTACTAGGTGGTTAGCTGAGCTACTATGCTGCCTCGCTGCTGTGTGAGGCAATGTTCTACTAGGTGGTTAGCTGAGCTACTATGCTGCCTCGCTGCTGTGTGAGGCAATGTTCTACTAGGTGGTTAGCTGAGCTACTATGCTGCCTCGCTGCTGTGTGAGGCAATGTTCTACTAGGTGGTTAGCTGAGCTACTATGCTGCCTCGCTGCTGTGTGAGGCAATGTTCTACTAGGTGGTTAGCTGAGCTACTATGCTGCCTCGCTGCTGTGTGAGGCAATGTTCTACTAGGTGGTTAGCTGAGCTACTATGCTGCCTCGCTGTTGTGTGAGGCAATGTTCTACTAGGTGGTTAGCTGAGCTACTATGCTGCCTCGCTGCTGTGTGAGGCAATGTTCTACTAGGTGGTTAGCTGAGCTACTATGCTGCCTCGCTGCTGTGTGAGGCAATGTTCTACTAGGTGGTTAGCTGAGCTACTATGCTGCCTCGCTGCTGTGTGAGGCAATGTTCTACTAGGTGGTTAGCTGAGCTACTATGCTGCCTCGCTGCTGTGTGGGGAGACGAGCACACAGGTAGCTCACCATGGCTGTCGATCAAATGTGGTTGCTCACGTGTGATCTTAAACAGGCTGGTTGTTCCGTTGCTATTGAGCTAGTCACAATAGACTCGTGACATCACAGAACGGGAGCAGCTCACCATGACAGCTGTTGTGGAGATACTGTGTTGGGTTGTTTTACCTCTGAGCGGCACTTTTTTGCACACCATGGTCTAAATGGCCAGGTCACAAGGACCCTAAAGGCTCAGAGAAGGTTGGGGGAGGGGACCCACTGGAACAGTTGTTGGGAGACAGATGGTAGCCTCCCGTCAAGGCCATCCAGCGTGTTTTTAACGTGCACACACTTGTGGCAATCAGTTTACCCGTCATTTTAAGGAACGATGGGTCGGCGTCGTAATCTTTTCGACTTGGAATGTAATGTGATTGTGGGGGCAACGTCATTCGTGTTGTCATATTTTCATTCACCTGTCAGTATCTGGATGGGGCGGGGGTGGATCACCCGTCTATTCCTCTACAAGAAGGTGTTGCTAATGAAAAGCCAATTCGGTGTATAATTACATCGTTGATTCCAGGTTAAGACCATTCGGAAACGTAATTTCCTAGCAAGCATTAAAAATGTTTCATCACCAGATGTCGCCCCATGTAAGATGGCCGAAAGGGAATTGTCTTGTGGCGCTCTACAATTATTTCATTATTGTTCTTTTTCAACTTCTTTGTATTAGGATTAATAAATAAAACTCTATCAGAACTTCGAGAAAAAAATCTACCACAAGTTAATATAATTAAGAAACATCTTTTGTTTCTTGATTATGTTAATTTGTGAAGCATTGTCATCTGTAGAACTCTTCTTCGATTTAGGTAAAATTTCTGTTTTGTAGAATTTATTGGCAACGTAATGAAATGTTTCAAAGTATATCTGCTGTCTAAAGACAATAATTTTTACTAAACTTACAGAGGTTTATATGTATTATAAGATAGTGCGACTTGGAGCTCAAACCTTAAAGAGAGCCGACGTGTTTTTGCTCAGCTCCAACAAGTGAACTTTAGTTAGCTAAATTTTTAACTTAAATTGCCTAATAGGCCTGGGAGAGATCGGGAATCCAACCCCGGTGGAGCCCTTGGTCAGCAGGATAGGTTAGAAATAGCTTAATATTTTTTTTAAACTTTAGTATATGTTTAAGATTTTAGAGATTTCAAG
This sequence comes from Ryuthela nishihirai, assembly GCA_038380435.1. Classification (NCBI taxonomy): domain Eukaryota; kingdom Metazoa; phylum Arthropoda; class Arachnida; order Araneae; family Heptathelidae; genus Ryuthela; species Ryuthela nishihirai. The sequence continues at coordinate 48,303,625 of JAWZYU010000023.1, read as the reverse complement.
CTGAAATCTCTACTTATAAGAATTGCAGTGTTTTGACTCCAAATATATTGATCGTTATTTAATCTCAATTTGAGATTAAATTGATTCTTCTATTTTAACTGGCATCTATTTATTTATCAGTTATATTTTTTTATTAAACTTCCGTTGAAATTTTTGTTTTCAAAAGTTTCATCGTTGCAACCGTTGTTCGATTTCAATTGTCATTATGTAACTGTCAGTTTTCTACTTTTGAAAAATTCCGTTGAAGTTTTTGGTAAAATAATTTTATTTGTTTGACTTGTGGAATCCACGTCATCCAACGTCGTTCCAATTACTTTGAAATTGTTGTATATTTTTATTACTTACATTGTGTTTATTAGCCTTTATACGTAATCTGATATTTGATTATTTTGTTCTGTGAAAATCACATAGAATTTCACAATGTCAGCTACCGCTAAAATTGTAATTGTAATTCTTCAACGGCCCGCACAGAGACGCAGCAATCCGAAATTGCTGAATCAGACCGCTCAGAGGCACCACAGTTCTAAAATTCGAACGAAATAACGGTTCCTCTCTACGTCATACCGGTCCGCAGAGACACATCCGAAGCTATAATTTGCAAATCGGACCACCCAGAGAGCGCTGATTGTGGGAAAACTATGCAAAGCTGTCAACTGCTTGATCAGCAAAAGACAAATTTAAAATCACTCAATAAGAAGATGGAGTTCATTCCTCCACTTTTTATTATTAATGATATGAGTAGTGAGCAAGCTGAACAATTTAACCAGGCCATCTGTGATGTTACTTCTTCGGTTGTCTGTCTATTGGGATCACTTAGGAATGTCCCTCCGGTTCGATCGCAATACGCGAAGGGTGAAAGAGTCTTTCAGAACAAAAATCAAAGATCATATTGCAATTGAAGGGACTCAATACTGAGGCTCCTCCCCAAATAAATGGTTCAACTTAGTCCTTGGTAAAACAACAACAATCCTTTATTGATGTGAATTACATTGACTGGTGAGGAAAAACACACTCGTCACTCATTTACTATGCATTACAAAACCAGCTTACTATCCCCATTCAGCTGTTTTCACGAGAGCCCGAGTACCGCTAATACCAGTCGGCACTCACGAGCTTTTCAATTTTGCGTCTTTCCGCGCTCGTCCTTTGACTGGCTCTCCCTTCCTTCTCATTGCCAACGCTCCTCTTCCCTTCTCTCTCTGATTCGGCCATCTGGCAAGGCCGCTAGCCCCCGGGTCCAGGGTCACTTGTCAGCGGACGCCAGCTGTGGGTGACCTCCGTCCCCCGGACACTGCTACTTCAATTAATATTCCAGATGCTGGGACAGAGGGCCTCCCACGTAGCATATGCCTTTTTGGTGACATCCAAAATAACATACAAAACATGAACAAAAAAAAAATATTTAAAAAGGCCTCTAGTCTGACACCATCCATCGGCAATTTTATTTGGATTTGGATTGCCTTACATCTGAGCGGCACTTTTTTGCACACCATGGGCTAACATGGCCAGGTCACATGGACCCCGAAGGCTCAGAGAAGGTTGGGGGAGGAGACCCAATGGAACAGCTGTTGGGAGACAGATGGTAGCTTCCCGTCAAGGCCATCCAGAGTACTCTTTAATGTTGGGTTGTGTTACCTCTGAGCGGCACTTTTTTTGCACACCATGGGCTAAGTGGCCAGGTCACATGGACCCCGAAGACTCAGAGAAGGTTGGGGGAGGGGACCCACTGGAACAGCTGTTGGGGGACAGATGGTAGCCTCCCGTCAAGGCCATCCAGCGTGTTCTTTAACGTGCACAGGGTATAGCTCTTCCGCACAAGGGTACACGGCTTAACGTCCCATCCGATGGACGGCGGCCTTTTCAAGCCCATCGGTGTCCCCTACTGACTGGGCAGGGCGGGGAGCTTTGCGGAGATAAATCTCAACGCTGACCTAGCTGGGACTCGAACCTGGGAACTGCAGATTACGAGACTGGCGCGCTACCGACTGAGCCACCCTCGACCCCCTTCAGAGGAAGAATATGACATAAGTGACGATGTAGGAACATCCTCACAAACGTAGAAAGTTTCATCGCTTCAAACTAAAGTTAAAAGGGACAAAATACCAGCAATAGTTTTGAGGTAACCTAAAAATTGGCTGAACACTCATAAAAAGCTGGTTACGCTGACTGTGGAAGCATTTACAGCAAAAAAATCTGGCGAGATCATTAGAGTCCAAACGAAATGTAGCCAAGACTATAGAAGTTTTATAAACTTCTTTGAGAAAGAAAAGTTTACTTTTCATACATACCAGCTGAAGTCAGAAAAGAACTTAAAGGTGAACATCAAGACATTCCTGATGACATCACCTGTGAGGAATTGGCACAAGAATTGTCCGAAATGGGCTTCTTGACCCTTAAAATTTCACAACTTCAGAAATACAGGGACAAGACTCTCTTACCTATATTTTTCATTGAGTTCGCAAAAACAGATGCCAACGAACAGATCTTTAATCTGACTGATCTGTTTCATCTGAAGGTCACGTTGAGTCCTTTCAAAGGAGGAAAGGATCAACACAATATCACAAATGCCAGCATTATCGGCACACTAAGGGTAACTGTTCAAACACCAGATAATGTGTGAAATGCGCTGGCCACCATCTTACTACTACGTGTGCCAGGCCCACAAGTATGGTTCACCGACCTGTGCTAACTGAGGGAAAGAGCATACGGACAATTACAGAGGTTGTGGGTTCTTTCCCAAACTTCCCAATAGAGGAGTATCTTTGGAAAAACCCAAGAAGGGTAAAAACTAGGTACCCCAATATGTACAGTAGCTCAAAAAATTATCCAAACACTATGGTTGATGACAGAATTCAGAAAAAATATCTGGAGCGTGTACAGCAACTGTACACGCTCCAGTTACCATTCACAGTAAACTCGAGCTTGTGCAGTTACTGCACACGCTCCAGTGTGCTGTGAACGATAACTTCACACGCTCAATATTTTTGTGAGTGGGCCCACACGATCCAGGTTTTTGTGAGCTCACACGATCCAATGTGCTGTGAACATTAACCGCAACCGCTCCAGCTTGCTGTGAACGGTAACTGCACACGCTCAATATTTCTGTGAGTGGGCCCACACGATCCAGGTTTTTGTGAGCTCACACGATCCAATGTGCTGTGAACATTAACCGCAACCGCTCCAGTTTGCTGTGAACGGTAACTGCACACGCTCAATATTTCTGTGAGTGGGCCCACACGATCCAGGATTTTGTGAGCTCACACGATCCAATGCGCTGTGAACATTAACCGCAACCGCTCCAGTTTGCTGTGAACGGTAACTGCACACGCTCCATATTCATTGTATTATATATTCATACGCATTATATATATTAAAAAAAGTATCCGAACACAATGGTTGATTACAGAATTCAGAAAAAATATCTGGCAACGATTTTTTTAAAAATTAGTGATCTGGCAACCTTCGTGTCACGTGACACGAAGGTTGCCAGATCACTAATTTTTAAAAAATTCTAAAAATTCTCTAAAAATTTCTTTTTTAGAAATTAGTGATCTGGCAACCTTCGTGTCACGTGACACGAAGGTTGCCAGATCACTAATTTCTAAAAAAAATCGTTGCCAGATATTTTTTCTGAATTCTGTAATCAACCATAGTGTTCGGATACTTTTTTGAGCGACTGTACAATCCAATAAGACCTACGCACAAGCTACCAGACTTCCTGAAGAGATTCCAGGAAAATCTAGCATTGCAGCATCAGTTACTAAGCCTTCAGATAAAGTGAATGTACCAACTAAAAAGAACAAAGCAAATGAGGAGAAAACGTTTGATTTTGCTAAGGAAGCAAAAAATATCCTGGAATTCTTCAGCAAATTGAATTTGGGTAATATATTGTTCAGATTTAAAACATTTTGTCTTAAATTTAAGATGGCTAAAGATTGGACTGAGAGAATCTCAGTAGGCATCCAAGCCTTTGATTTTGTCGCATCTCTCTTGGATGGATAAGTAACCGGACAAAAGATATTAGATCTATTACGATCCCTTGTTTTTTTACCAGTTCAAGCGTCCAAAGATTTTGGTGTTCGATTCTCGCTTGTTTTACTTTTATAAAGTTTTGCTTTTTTAGCAAATCTGTTTTGCCCTTGTGGTCCCTTTGAGGTTTATATTTTTTAACCTTTGTTATTGCCAATTTGGCACTATTTTAGACTTCGAGATATAAGCCCTGGGCTTGGAACTCATAAAATTAAAGATATCAGATATCACGTATTATAAGGATCTTTAACTGTTTTGAATGAAAAGGAAAATACTCAATATAAAAAGTGTACATGTCCTTAAAGATTTTATGTCGAATTTTAATTTTCCTTTCTCTCATGAATTTGTGTTTAAACAATAAAATGGATTAAATACATTTATATTCAGTCTGAAAATTCGCTGAAGATAATACAAACACAATTATATACTGCATATAGAAATACATTGAACAGATTTTAGATTAAAACTCAAATGGTTAAAAATATTGTGTTAAATAAGATCATTAATTACACAAAATAATAAACTACATAACTTAAAAACCAGCTTAAAAATGCAAACTTTTACTAAAACATTTATTATTCTAAAGGAAAAACATTTACAATCCAAAACAACAGAAGCCAAGCTCTTTCTACTCAACATGGAAAAAGAACATTAACATCACTGTCTAATAGGTATCAAAGTGATTGTAAAATACACATTAGAAATAACATTCAATAACACTAAAAAATTCTATCTAGAGGCTAAATCTACTGAAGTGGTCTATAGAAGGAATTACTCCTAGTTTGAGGAATCAAATGCATGTCAAAGGCGAATAGAATTAGGAATTCACATTTTTCTGTATATCATCGTGATTTTTTTTTTATAACATTACTAACGCTGATTCTTTGATCATTTGATCGTTAAGTTTAAAATAAGAAAATGTTTGTATGGGATATTTAATTGTGTGTAATATACACAAAACTTCACGTTGACTAAGAAGGTATGATATTGATCTCTATTTTAGGTGTAAAAAAAAAACTCCCTCTATTGCTGTCCTTATTCTTCAGTGACGTTTTAGGTTACCTCGGCCCTAAGAATTCATGACTTTTTCAACTATTAAAAATATTCAGTAAAAAACCAAAAAATAGTAATAACTCGGTACTGCAGAGACCAGATGGCTGCCATTTAAGGAATACTTAGAGTTGGGTTGTTTTACCTCTCAGTGGATTTTTTTTGCACACAATGGGGCTAAATGATCAGGTCACAAGGACCCCGAAGGCTCAGAGAAGGTTGGGGACCCACTGGAACAGCTGTTGGGAGACAGATGGTAGCCTCCCGTCAAGGCCATCTAGCGTGTTCTTTAACGTGCACAGGGTCTCCCGCACACGGGACCACGGCTTAACGTCCCATCCGACGGACGGCGCCTTTCCAAGCTCCTTGGTGTCCCCTACTGACCGTGGGCAGGGCGGGGAATTTTGCGGAGATAAATCTCAACGTTGACCCAGCTGGGACTCGAACCTGGGAACTACAGATTACGAGCCTGGCGTGCTACCGATTGAGCCACCCCCGCCCCACTAAGAGGTGAATGCGACAGTATCACAAAATACTTTTTAACAATAAAAATACATAGCATTTCTAAGATTTTGTTTATTCTTCTTTTTAATCTCTCTCTTGTTTTATTTCTTTTGAAAGAATACTGTGTTTTATTTACGACAATTTGTAGCTGTTGAGATTACTTCAGTTGATGCAGAATTAAAATTAAAAGTGGTTTACATTTTTAATTAAGAATTATTGTGTTGTATGGGCTTGGGTTATTTTATTTCTGAACGTCAGTTTTTTTGCACACAATGGCTAAATAGCCAGATTACAAGGTTGGGTTGTTTTACCTCTGAGCGGCACTTTTTTTGCACACCATGGGCTAAAGGTCAGGTTACTAGGACCCCGAAGGCTCAGAGAGGTTGGGGGAGGGGACCCACTGGAACAGCTGTTGAGATACAGATGGTAGCCTCCCGTCAAGGCCATCGAGCGTGTTCTTTAACGTGCACAAGGTATGGCTCTCTCGCACACGGGGCAATGGCTTAACTTCCCATCCGACGGACGGCGGCCTTTCCAAGCCCATCTGTGTTCCCTACTGACAGTGGGCAGGGCGAGGAATTTTGCGGAGATAAATCTCAACGCTGACCCAGCTGGGACTCGAACCTGGGAACTACAGATTACGAGCCTGGTGCGCTACCGACTGAGCCATCCCCACCCCAGGTTAAAGGAACCCAAGGGTTCAAAGGAGATTGGGAAAAGGGACTCACTAGATAGACAGCTGTTAGGAGACAGCCGGAAGCCTGCCGTTAAGGTTATCCAGCGAGTTCTTTAACATGCACAGAGTATGGCTGTCCTGCACAAGGGGCCATACCCTATGCACGTCTTAACATCCCATGCGACGGACGGCGGCCTTTTCAAGCCCATCACTGTCCCCTTTCTCACCGAGGGCAGAGTAGTGGTTTAGTGGAGGATATTCTCAAAGTTGGTACTGTTGGAACTCGAACCTGGAAACTGCAGATTACGAGCCTGACGCGCTACCGACTGAGAAAATCCCCATTACATTATGTGACAACCCCACTAGTACATAAACCTATACTTGCGGCAAAACTTAACTGAAAACAGTGTAGATTTCTAAGAAGCCACAGAGATACAATGTATTAACTTTTCAGCCGAAAACATGGTGTTGATTTAGAATTTCAACCGAACATATAAATAGATGCTTAAATGTTGATTCTTTGTGCCTTGAAAGAATCCGTCTTTCACGCATTTTAAACGAATTAAAGTTTTTACAAATTCGCCGATTTTACTCACAGGGTATAGTGACTTTGATTCACGCCATTCGGAAGACGTGCAGTCGCTCAAAAAAAATATCCGAACCTCTGGTTGATTATAGAATTCAGAAAAAATATCTGGCAAAGATTTTTTTTTAGAAATTAGTGATCTCGCAACCTTCGAAGTGCGAGACACGTAACGTAACACGAAGGTTGCCAGATCACTAATTTCTAAAAAATCATTGTCAGATATTTTTTTTGAATTCTGTAATCAACCATGGTGTTCGGATTTTTTTTGAGCGACTGTACTTGAACCAGCCCCGATTGCATGGTAGTCTCGTGGATTTTTTTCCTAAGTTCATCAACCTAATTAAAGTGCAGTTTTAAAGTGTATATAAATTAATACATTTGAACCTGAATATTAATATACTCGTTACGTTTTTGAAACCATTTTCCTATACAAATGAATTTCTGAGTAGATGAATACATTTCTTCTGGTTTTTTCCGTTTTTTCAAACATGATAAATATTTAATATATTCAACAAAATATTTTCTTTCTTATTTTATATAATTATGATTACACATAAATTTACTTCATACGAATCAAAAACCTTTCAGTCGGTAGCGCGCCAGGCTCGTAATCTGTAGTTCCCAGGTTCGAGTCCGAGCTAGGTCAGCGTTGAGATTTATCTCCGCAAAATTCCCCGCCCTGCCCACGGTCAGTAGGGGACACCGATGGGCTTGAAAGGCCGCCGTCTGTCGGATGGGACGTTAAGCCGTGACCCCGTGTGCGGGAGAGCCATACCCTGTGCACGTTAAAGAACACGCTAGATGGTCTTGACGGGAGGCTACCATCTGTCTCCCAACAGCTGTTACAGTGGGTCCCCTCCCCCAACCTTCTCTGAGCCTTCGGGGTCCATGATGACCTGGCCATTTAGCCCATGGTGTGCAAAAAAGTGCCGCTCAGAGGTAACCCAACCCAACCCACCTGGGCCAGAGTTGAGATCTATTTCCGAAAAACTTGCCGCCCTCTCCTCTGCCAGTATAAGACATCGTTGGGCTCGGAAAGGCCGTCATCCGTCGGATGGGACGTAAGCCGTGGTTCCGTGTATACCCGAAAACCGTACCCTGTAAACGTTAAAGAACACGCTGGATGACCTTGATGGGGAGACTACCATCTGTCTCTAAACAGATGTCAGCTGTTAGTCTTGATGGGGAGACTATTATCTGTCTCTTAACAGCTGTTAGTTTTAACAACTGTCCAGCATTGAAGTCGTGACGTCGCCATTTAACACATTGTGTGTCGCTCAGAGGTCAAACAACACAACCCAAGCCACCTCTGTGCATCACTTTTTTGCACACGATGGCCAGATCAATAAGGACCTAAGGGATCAGAGAAGGTTAGGGAATGGAAGCCACTGGCCAACAGTTAGAGAGACAGATGGAAGCCTCCCGTCAAGACCATTCAGCGTAATCTTTAAAGAGCACAAGATGGGACTTCTCCGTGCACAGAACCACTGCTTAAGTTCCATTCGGCGGACGACGGTCTATTCTAAGATCAGATCATCGGTATCTCTTTACTGACCGAGGACAAGGCAAGGCCGCCTAGAAGACAAGGCCATGACAGCGATACTGTGACGCCACGGATGGAGGGAGAACAGACGAATGAACTGCGCTGTATAAAATAAAAGCTTGTTTGCTGCGTTGGCTTTAACGGAGATACCTCATTCGCCTGTTCCCCCTCCGTCCGTGACGTCAGAGTATCGCTGTCATGGCCTTGTCTTCTAGATAGCCTTGGGCAAGGTCAGTTTTTAATGGATAAAATCTCAACGCTTCCATAGTTGAGACTCGAACCTAGGAACTGCAGATTGCGTGGTTGGTGGCTACCAACTGTGACAAAATCCACCCTCAGCGGAAAGAGTGGAAGGGTGGAATATTTGCTGAAATTGCAATATGGTAATTAAATGGCAAATGAAATAATCTGTTAGACAGAATGAAAACAATATATTTTCATAGATACTATTTTGTTGGGTTGTTTTACCTCTGAGCGGCACTTTTTTGCACACCATGGGCTAAATGGCCAGGTCACATGGACCCCGAAGGCTCAGAGAAGGTTGGGGGAGGGGACCCACTGGAACAGCTGTTGGGAGACAGATGGTAGCCTCCCGTCAAGGCCATCCAGCGTGTTCTTTAACGTGCACAGGGTATGGCTCTCCCGCACACGGGGCCACGGCTTAACGTCCCATCCGACGGACGGCGGCCTTTCCAAGCCCATCGGTGTCCCCTACTGACCGTGGGCAGGGCGGGGAATTTTGCGGAGATAAATCTCAACGCTGACCCAGCTGGGACTCGAACCTGGGAACTACAGATTACGAGCCTGGAGCGCTACCGACTGAGCCACCCCCCGCCCTAGAAACTATTGAATTACATACGAACACATACATTTCAGATCGACACTATTTCTCAGATTTCATAATATATAATCACACAGGGACGTTCGCAGCACAGGATTTTGTCAATGGGACGGGCGAAATGAAAAGAATATTGGTTTATTGGGGAGAAGGCGGTCATATTTTTGATAAACACAAAAACTGGAGCATAAATTTGAAATTCACAGCGTAAAATTTTTATTAATATTTAAACGAAAGTTAATATTCGGGAGAAGGGTTCCAGAGACAGGTTTCCAGAGACTTCTTTTCCTTGTGATTGGAACGTCCTTGTAACACACATAGGCAAGGATCAAGAGAAAATTTAGTGCTCGAGTGTGTGTGGGGTGAACAGATATGGAAAAGTATGACTTCTATGTGACCTCTATTTAATCTTGAATGACTCGTCATATGTCTAATTTTGGATTTTTCCTGAGATATACGACACGGATTACATCTAGGTGTAAATTTTTGGAGCTCTACCATTTCTGGATCATGGCTAGATATACGACACGGATTACCTCTAGGTGTAAATTTTTGGAGCTCTACCATTTCTGGATCATAGCTAGAATTAGCATGATCCTCTGTCAGACTTCAATCACAGTCTTCTATACACAGTCGTATCAGAATAAAATGACCACCTACCTAATAATGGAAATAACCACCCTTGACCCGGATGACTGCAGCGAGACGGCTTGGCATGGACGCAATGAGGTCCTGGAAGTTTGCCAGAGGCACACGTGCCCATTCGGACTCCAGCAGAGCACGGAGGTTCCGGAGATGACGTGATTGTGGGTCCGCACGCTGAACCTGTTGATCCAAATGGTCCTATGGATTTTGAGGTCGGGCCTATGGGATTGAGGTCGGGCGATATCGCCTGCCAAGGAAGAATGGAGACATCGTTGTCGTGTTCGCGGAACCAGTCACACACCATCTTAGCGACATGGCAGGGCGCATTGTCCTGCTGGTAGACACCATCACCACCAGGGTAAACGTCCAACATGAAGGGATGCACGTGGTCAGCGGGGATAGACAGGTAGCCATTGGCGTTCAGGGACCCATCCAGTGGTACCAGCGGTCCCAGGTGGTACCAGTAAAACATCTCCCAGGCATGCACACTGCCACCGCCGGCCTGTACTTGACCAAAAAGCATGTCCGGGTGTTGGTTCTCATGTGTCTGACGCCGCATCCACGATTGCCTGTCACTTCTGTGGAGTAGAAACCTCGATTCGTCGGAGAAGGCAACCTTTTCCCACTGTCCAATGATGGTAGTTCTGTGCGAACCGCAGGTGTCGTTGCCAATGGACCTTGGTTAACATGGGGTGCCTTTACACAACATCAATTTCGGAGACCCATGCATAACAGGGTTTGCTCTACTGTTATTGGGGACACATACCTGGGTGCCTCAGCATTCATTTGAGTACTCAATTGCTGCACTGTTGCTCGTCAATTGCCCTTTACCAGTCAATGGAGGCGATGTTCTCCTCTGGGGTTGATGGCCTTTGGGGCTCCACAGTTATGACGTTTGGAGGTATTCGGTGTGCCAGCGGTCCATTCTTGGTACATCCTTACTACTGCACCTCGCGAACAACCCACGAAGTCTACTGTTTCCGAGATGCTTTTACCCTTGGCGCGGTAGCTGATGATCATTCCTTTTCGAACGTCCATCAAATCAATACCTCTGCCCATTGTGCTCACGTTACGCACTATGTCTCATCTGTTCTGGCCGGCCGCTTACATCTCCGTGTGGTCGACCATGTCATGTGCACTCTGTGATGCGCCTGGGCAGGTACACTGTGATTCGGTGGGTGGTCACAATATTTTGAAACGCCCATGTATATATTAGACAGATTTTTCTTTTAGGAAAATATATTTGCCAAATTGTGCAACATACGTTTTTTGTATTTCATTTCAGTGGGTTTTAAAACAATATTCTCTTAAAATATATGTAATGTATGTTTACTATTGGGTTTATGCAAAAGTAATGGGAAAAAAACGTGAACCATGCATTGACCGTTGTGAGGATATTAGCAGCAGTCTTTTAAACAACGCAAAAGACAGAGCATGCGTAGTTCCGGTACCAAATGGCGTTATGTACCTACACTTAGTCCGTACAAGTGGCAACAGGTATTTTACAATGGGGGCGTAAAATGCATGTATATTCGTTCCATCAAACTGTACGAATTCAGAAATGGTGCGGTGCCTAAGAATGTTTGCGTAAATAGTGCAGATCTTATGATGAGAAAGTCATCTCTAAAAGCACTTGTTAGTGATGGTATGACAAATTCCAGTCAGGTGACTTTCAGCTAGGAAACAAACCTCGAAGAGGCCGGCAGGTGGAGTTGAACGATGACCGTTTAAAGAGCACTGTTGAACAAAAATCCACGTAGAATATGCAGGGAATTGGCACAGCAGAATGACAGAGGACTGAACACCAATCAGTCCTCTGTCATTCTGCAAAAGCTGGATTATGTGTCAAAACTGAATACCTGGATGCCACATTAGTTGTCATAACAGAACATGGTATCTCGCTGTTGGGCTGTTTTACCTCTGAGCGGCATTTTTTGGACACAATGGGCTAAACGCCCAGGTCACAAGGACACCAAAGACTCAGAGAAGGTTGAGGGAGGGGACATACTGAAAAGCTGTAGGGAGACAGTTGGTAGTTTCCCGTCAAGGCCATCCAGTGTGTTCTTTAACGTGCACAGGGTATGACTCTCCCACACACGGAGCCACGACTTAACGTTCCATCCGACGGATGGCGTTCTTTCCAAGCCCAACGTTGTATCCTACTAACCGTGGGCTGGGTGGGGAGATTTGCAGAGATATATCTTAACGCTGACCTAACTGGGACTCGAACTTGGGAACTGCAGACTCCGAGCCTGGCGTGCTAACGAGTTTGGTTGTTTTACCTCTGAGCGGCACATTTTTGCACACAACAAATAAATGGCCAGGTCTCAAGGACTCCAAAGACTCAGAGAAGGTTGGGGGAGAGGTCACACTGGAACAGCTATTGGGAGACAGATGGTAGCCTCCCGTCAAGGGCATCCAGCGTGTCCTTTAACGTGCACAAGATATGGTCTCTCCCACACACACGGAGCCACGACTTAACGTTCCATCCGACGGACGGCGGCATTCCAAGCCCATCGGTGTCCCCTACTGACCATGGGCAGGGCGGGTAATTTTGCGGAGATAAATCTCAACGCTGACCCAGCTGGGACTCGAACCTGGGAACTGCAGATTATGAGCCTGGCGCGCTACCGACTGAGCCACCCCCGCCCCTTGCAAAAGAATTATAAAGACCTGTAGCGTGAAATGTAACAATATGGACAATTATCATATTGTTTTTAATCGGTTCCTGTGGGCGAAAATTTTATCTATAAAAGTTTTACTGAGAAAAGAAATTCTTGTTTCGCTTTCGGAATTTATTTTGTTTTTTTAAATTGATGAAATTAAAAGGCATAAAGCAAAATTAAGAAACAAAAATGTTCATGCATTTACTCGTAACTTTTACTCGCTTATTAATTAATGCAAATAAATTAAATTTAATGTTTCATAAAAACTGCTTTAAGGCATTTTGAGTTGACAAGATGTTTTGGAAATGTGTGATGCTTTGCTTAGTTTTTTATTGTACAACGGCGAGATTACTCACATGCTTAGCTTCTATTTAAAGTAAACCTGATATATCATATGCTTATTTATTTTTCTTAGTTTTCTGTAACATAAAATGCATTGATATGGCTAACATGGAATGCTTTACCAATGATCTCAACAATATCATGGTTATCTACTCTTTGTATCGTACATATTTCATATTTAATTAGAGCCACTACTGCATATTTTAACTAATGCAATTTGTATCTAAAAATCAATTGGTCAAATGCTTTCAAATCTATAACGCTGTATAGTAGTCGCTAAAAAAAAAATCCAAACTCTATTGTTGAGTACAGAATTCAGAAAAAATATCTGGCAACGATTTTTTTACAAATTAGTGATCTGGTAATCTTCGTATACGTACACTAAGGTTGCCAGATCACTAATTTCTAAAAAAAAAGTTCCCAGATATTTTTTCTGAATTCTGTAATCAACCATAGTGTTCGGATATATTTTTGAGCGACTATACTGTTAATCTTAGGCTAACTGGAAATATATACCTGTCATGGTGTAAAGAGTGTAATTTCTAAAACTTCCCTTACCTGTCAATAACACAGCTTGAAATAAATTTCACCTAATAAGTACTTGGAGAAGTACAGTAAAACCTCGATCCTACGGGCCCCGATTTTCGGGATTTCATTTTACCGACAGCGTCCACTAACCCTGCCGAAACTGGTTTGATCAGTTTATATTCAGTGCGAGTTTCAGAGTCAACCACTCTCAGTGCAAACCACGCTGGTTTCTGGATTTGGCTCTCCAATGTTATCCGAGATATTTTGCTACTTCGTTTGGATAAACTGCCTTTTTGCATCGCCAAAGCTATGTTGTTTGCCTAAGTAAATAATGCAACTGGAAAAAAAGTGGCAATAAAAGGAGGCGCACTAGTTGGGTTGTTTTACCTCTGAGCGGCACTTTTTTGCACACCATGGGGTAAATGGCCAGGTCACATGGACCCCGAAGGCTCAGAGAAGGTTGAGGGATGGGGACCCACTGGAACAGCTGTTGGGGGATAGATGGTTGCCTCCCGTCAAGACTATCCAGCGTGTTCTTTAACGTGCACAGGGTATGGCTCTCCCGCACACGGCATCACGGCTTAACGTCCCATCCGGCGGACGGCGGCCTTTCTAAGTCCATCGGTGTCCCCTACTGACCGTATCAGTGCGGGGAATTTTGCGTAGATAAATCTCAACGCTGACCCAGCTGGGACTCTAATCTGGGAACTACAGATTAGAAGCCTGGCTCGCTACCAACTGAGCTACCCCTACTCCAGGCGCACTAGTATTGAACGAAAATGGGGCAGGGATTAGCTCAGACCGTAGAGAGCCAGGACTGTACACGTCTACACTTCACAAGTTCGAGTCTAAACTATACCAGATTTGAGTTTTATCTTCGTTAATCCCCACCTTGACTTTGATTAGAAAAGGGATACCCATGGACTCGGCGGGGCCATCGTTCGTTCGATGGGACGTCACGCCGTGGGTAAGAGAGCCTTACCCTGTGCACGTTAAACAATACGCAGGATGGCCTTGACAGATTTTTCTCTGTCTCCTAATAGTTGTCCCTTCTCCGGCCTTCTTTGAACCCTTGTAACCTGGCCATTCATCGCATTATGGGAAAAAACAGCCTCTCAGTGGTAAAACAACAATAGCTGAGCGATAATAATTCTAAGGTCTTTCTTCCAAAGAACGCTGCCCCAGGGACGACATAAATACTGTACAAAAAGAGTACGTCGCTGTGATGCGGAAAAAACGTCGATCATACGGACAATCATCTATTCCAGACAGTCGTTTCTCCCGCATAATAATATTGGCGCCGTGTACGGAGGGGAAGGGGTGGGGGCTTAGCCCCTCCTGAAAAATTTGTATTATATATCTAACAGACAAAATATCTGGTATCCTGTTATTGTATGTGAGCCCCCTCTGAGAATTTAAAAACCCGGCGCCAGTGATCCCCAGAATCAAGATTTTACTGTACTCAACTCTAATAATATATGACTGACAGAATAACTGAGTAACAAAAGTGATAGTAATTTTAATATATTTAGTGATTACATAAAAATTTAACGTTCTAGAAATATTTTATCTAAACGTTTCGATAGCGAAAAATATTTCAATAAGTTTTGAAGCATTTTAAAAGTTCGAAAACAAGTTCGACCAGGGTCCTCTATGTCCAACATCCCAGGAAAAAGGAAAACTAAGAAATATCTACATCTCTACAAAATAAACGCAGTAATAAATTTGACTATGGTCATAAACACTAAATCATCTAATATATATATAACACATGCAATTTCTACAGAATATACTTAGTTATAGGGAGAACTATATATATATATTTAGGGAGAACTATTCTGCGAATTCTGGAAAGGTCAAAGGAAACGGAAGACAAGTTGGAGTTAAAGAAGAGGTGGTATGATAGAAGAATAGAAACAATGGGTAAGTGGTTAGATGATACCATGCATTGTCAGGGTTTTTATAATAAATCAAAACATTTTACACTTCATAACAAGAAAGTTAAAATTTACCTTAATCGACATAAATGAAATATGAACAACTATGTATGTGATACATGCAAAAACGAAAATGCAACAAATGATATTTAGGGATGCTTTGCAAATTTAAGCTAAATCTCACATGCTCGAAATAAATGAAACTCAGACATTAAAAAAATTCCACTAAATATTTTTATTTAAAGAATAAAAGAAAAAAAAGGCAGATCATTCAGCAATACTATTTTTGGATCTAAACTTGCATTATTTGTTTCGATATATGTGGGGCTGATTTATTGGGAATTGTTTCTGAAAATGGTGGATTTGTGAATGATACTCGAATATATCTGACGTGGACAGCCTTGAAAGGAAAAGTTTTGTTTTTTTCCGTAAACCTAATATCAGCAAAGAGTAAAAGTTCTTTAAATAACATTTACAAATAATCTATACACATGCCAGTGAAATTTGGAGAAAAATATACAAATAAAATAGAAAACATAAAGCTATATAATTGCTTTATAAATTTTAAATGTTTCTTATTTTTGTTAGCAGTAGGTCGAGAGTTGTTGAAGATAATTGTTGCCAAATATTGGACACCAAAAAATTTCCAATGAGTAAGGAGAGGACATTTTTTGTCCATAATTTTCAGGGACTTCCTTAGAAAATATACAATGATTCCTAAAGGGAGGGGCGGGGGTATAACCCACCAGGATATGCCTCTTTTCCAGAAGATATTTTAGAAACCGAGCATATGTGAAAAAACTTTTCATCAGGCCAATTGATTAATAGTTTGAAAAGGTTTCCACAATTTTTCAAAGTTTACAAATGCTATTTTTTTAAAAACATCAGTATTGATTCAAATAATAACACCAACGAAATAAAAGTGTCTTTTTTAATATTTTCGCTATTTAAAATCGAATTTTGATTACCATTCAGTTTTGAAATAATATTATATATGCATAATATACTATAATAATTGACCAAAACATATACCCGATGATGATGCTAAATATATTAAACAGGATATTTAAATCTTAGTTACTCCTCTACATAAAATGTTCGGTCTGTATTCGGTACAAGGATTAATAGTTTAGACACCCTTTGTAAATGATTTAAAATCTCCATCCTCCCAAAGGGGAGCCTTTCGATGTGCACCTAAAATCACAATCTCGCAAATTCAAATCACGTTTTTGCATTAGCATTCTAATTCACAGTTCCTCGCTATATTAACACGATTCAGCATCGCGTTAATACAGTGAGGAACTGTGAAGGAAATTACGTTAAATGGTGTTAACGTAAAATTCTAAGGCTGTTTAGTAAAAATATTTCAATATTTCCTTTGTAATTTATTGCAAACGTTATCGAATTTATTTGTTTCTAAGTTTTTTAATTATATTCTTGATATTGGTATGGCAACACCATTTGATAACGTTCGAGTGACCGTTAGGAATTGTGGCAGAGTTATGATTAACGAGTTAAATTTGTTGTATTGTCTTATTGAATAAGATTTAAGGTAGCTAAGTTACGGTTGCTTCTATTAGATAATATAAAATTTCAAGGTATGTATGTTTCTTATATTAGCGTGCTCTGGTCTTTCGTTTATAATTGTCTAAAGGACAAAGGTCGCATTAACGACGAAAAGTTCGACTATACGAATTGAAAATTCGAATTTATGTTTCATTTACAGACATTCTTATACTGAGAAATTTTGTGGTGTTAATGCAAAACTTACCAAATTTAAGGCAATTTTGTACAATAAATTCTTTGCCTTTTTACTGTTGTGTTTTCTCATAATCTTAAATTGATTAAAGGTAAGTTTTTTCGAAAAAGCTCTCATAGGAAATTCAGATATACCACATTTAGATGTATGCAAGTGGGTTCG
Organism: Ryuthela nishihirai; assembly: GCA_038380435.1. Taxonomy (NCBI): domain Eukaryota; kingdom Metazoa; phylum Arthropoda; class Arachnida; order Araneae; family Heptathelidae; genus Ryuthela; species Ryuthela nishihirai. Next base: position 48,286,360 of record JAWZYU010000023.1, on the reverse strand, counting down.
AGCTCCGGGTAAGGCATGGATATTCGTGTTGTTTTTCTGCTGAGGTCCTGCCATCCTCTCAGACCTTCTACTCTGGCATATAAACTGACAGGTTCCTGTCAGGCCTCTGTGGCAAGCAGCTGCTTGAGGGGGTATTTATTTTATTTTTATTTAAGTACATTAAGCTTGAAACATTAAATTGCTTTCTGAATCAATATTCTTGTGGAATAAAACTCCAGACTCAAAAGTTTGTTTCTGTGACTTGAAAATGTTGCTTCTCTAAATATTTTTTTTTTATTTAGACATTTATGTAACTTGTTAAATTACGTTCTGTTTACACCAGGGGGTGTCAAGCCTGCGAACAAAACTATCGAGATCGTAGCCATTTTTGAAGATTCTTCGGTAAGAACCTTAAGCCGATAAAAAATGGTGTCGTGGGCCATTAGTTTAACACCCCTAGTTTAGGCCAGTAAAAATATAGCGAAATAAAATTATTACACCATTTAAATGTAGCTGAATTTTGTTGATGCCGAGAGACGACGAAGGATATATAATTATACTGCAGACGATATTGCAATATGGAAAAAGTACACGCCATTGGGTTATAACTATATAAACTGAATAGCGGAAATAGAGATCGGTGCACGAGCAATTGAAATTAATTTTACATGCGATTTCGGCATTAATCTGGACACAGAGCTGCGTCATCAATTCTTAAAGAACTGATGTCAAACTGGGCAGGCACTACAGAATAAATCACCGTAGATATAAAAGGTGATAATGACATTAGAAACCCTATCTCAAGAAATCAAGTGGTATTTGAGGTCAGAGTTTTACATGAGATAGTCTGGATATTCATATTATATCTTTCGCCGTTTTCGTAAAACTATTTTATTAAAAACGATTTTATATGTTTTGGTGGATATAATTTCTAATATTGGCAGAACTGCAGTATCGGGTCCTCAGCTGCCATCTTACTTTTTTTCCACCGCAGACTGTCCGAAGGCACCGCGATGAAAAAGTAGTTCGTCCCACATCTACCTTGAGACATGTTTATAGGCTATGCATCATAATACATACAATGCTACACAAAAGAAAAATCACGTTTCCGCACTGGAAAATAAACCTTAAAATAATTCCATCGAAACAAGTGTTCATTAACAACGCTTATCGCTGAGGAATGAAACCTCGTTCCGCACTTAAAAAAAATCCCAAAAATAAATCATGTCATCAAAAGTAGATTTAATTAAAAATGCTTATCGCTAAGGAATTAACATTGGTTCCACACTTAAAAAAGCCCCTTAAATAAATAATCTCATTATAGACAATTATTTGAAACAGCGCATAAAAGTCATAATACCAGAACTAAACAACTGCAATTTTTACCAAAAAAAAACATGTAATGAAACGTCTAACATAAATTAAAAATGCATTAAGAAACAGAATATTTACCTTGAAGAATATTACAGAACAATCCCACAAATCACGATGTAGTAACTATGCGGATGAATCTGAGGACCCTATAATTCAGCGTAGCTCTAATTTTTATGCTTTGTCACATATGATAAAGTGACCTCGCCACGACAAATTGAGTCTAGTTCTGCAAAATAGTCTGTGCTGGGTTTTCTTGGACGAATGAATGAAACTTTTCTGGTGTCCACAAATTAATTATGAAAACGTTCTTTCAACATTGGCATCTGTACCCGGAATATCACTATTCCATTTCTATCGCGATTTTCAGATTGTCTTAGTTAATAAATGTTTTTTTTTTTGGAAAACCGAAAACTTTCAGTGCTATTACTTTATCTTCTGCCGACTCATTCGATTAGCTGATAATAAATGTAATTGAAAGGTGAACGAAACATCTAGAATATTTGTTGGAACATACATTATATTACGAAAAGTAACCTGATACTTCCATGTTATACGAATAGAATGCTATATTCAAAGGTCCATAAATTTGAAAATGAGCCTTTTACGAAAAAATGTCACTACAGATAAACTGAAGATCTCACTCATATCTCTGTAAATTCTCAATTTTCAACGGTAATCACGTAATATTTAAAGAGATATTGAAGCTGTAACATTTAGAAGCAGATGATGCTGTCACACTCTTCCAAAACATTTCCCCCCTTCCCCAAAATTGATTAAAACTAAAAATCCTTATACAAACTTCAAATTTTACATATTTTATGAATGATTTATTACAATAGTTGTGTTTTTTCTTTTGAAGTAAATTTTCATGAATAGCAAAATTTACAGTTAAATGAGTCAGCTTCCGTAAATCTCTAAATATTAAACGAATATTTCAAAAATAGATATTTAAGGAATTTGAGTGAAAATTTCATTTATCTCTGGGAACATTTTTTTACAAGAAACTTATTTTAAAATTTAGGGAGCTTTGAATGTGGCCTTCCATTCGCTTAACATGTTAGTATTTTTAAATAGCTACTTATTTTTAAATATAGTGTATGTATACAAAAAAAGTTGGAAGAAGAAATATACAAGTCCATAAACCGATCTAGTGGTTAGTGTACCCGACTGCTAAACCGACGGGCATGTCCCTGTGTTTGCGTTTTATGAGAAACCAGGACAAGCTCAATAGAGCTACGTAGATTTTCTCCATCCTTGTGTTAGGGGAATATCGTCATCCCTTTTTTAATAAAATAAAAAATATATATATAGAGATAATAGGCCAAAGTTTGGGTGTGCAAATAAGTGGAATAATTGTAAAAATATTTAGATTCAAAAAGCCACCTTAAATTCAGTTACTTTTTATGTGACAGCTAATCGAAATAGAATCGCCTCATTTACTTGACATCTAAATCCAATGTCAGCATGAAAACTACACAGTTAATTAGAATCCGAGGGTGATCGCTCATCTAAAATTCCCATTAAAATTTTTCTGCTAAATTGGAAAATGTCTGTTTTACATTAGTGACAAAAACTACATGTAAGCATTTGAAGCAGTTAGACAGAGCTGTAACGTTTCTCATGGATAAGTGGTTGATTCAGCAATCAATCAGTTGTCAGTCACTGAAGAATCAACGAATGATGGTTGATTTATGATGACCATTGGTATTTATGATGATCAGTGGTTGACTGAGAAGTAATTGATAGTTCAATGAAACAGTTATGTATAAAAATGCAGATGCTCAGCTGAGTTCTTTCATTGCCTCAACTGCTTTGCCACTATTTTATTTCATGCATTTTTATTTCTTACCTAGGCACAAAACCGATCTTAAACGTGTTAAAAATATCATTTCACTTAACCATGAACGTTTGAGTTTTTGACTGACGAAATACTTGTTGTATAATAAAGCGAACAATGGCAAATCAAGTTTTTATATATATCTCGTTGCAAGCTAGCAATAAAAGTATTTAGGTTTTTGTTTTAAAATCTGTTGCGTTTTGTAAGACGTTGGATATTAAGATCTGGCACGGACCTCTGTGTAATAGTTTAATAAAGTGATTTCATTAACCTTAAGAATAGTCTTTAATATTAGTGCAGTGAACATGCCAACTTGCTTCTAATCTGTGAAGCATAGCTTTAGTGATTGCAAATTTAAGGGAAAAAATAACATCAAGACATTTATGAAAAGTTCATCAAGGGCTCTGTTCAGAAAAATGTGCTGAAAGCTACAGGCTTAAAAAATTAGAGAAATAAGCAGGCAAGATTTTTTTGAACGAAAAACAAGTAGTAGAACTGATTGAAATATTTAAAGCACAGCATTACATGGGAACTGAGATCAATGCAGTCAGGTCAAAAAAATACTTCAACATACTGGTGATTCGAGAACTCACACAGATCACAAAATAATTTTGTTGCAGTCCATTCGATGCAAGGTGCTGTTGAAAGAGTGCAACAGGGTGTCCAGAGATATTCCGTGCAAGTATGAACAGTGAGTGTATCATCACAAGTGTTGATAATACTAACTTTTCTCTTTTGCGTCTTTCGGGATGTCTCTAGTTCAGCGGCGAACTCTGACTTTGGACCTCCTGTCAAAGCCTCCATTTCCGAAGTGTTAGTCTCCGTATAGTCTTGCATCATGCCCGGCTCCAAGCCTTTCGGTATGCTTTCTCTATCTTTGAAGATCATTTTGCGAATCTTAGCCAATTCTCTCTCTTGCCACAGCCAATCAGACAGTTTTACAACCTGGGTTGAGATATTTGGTTCCATAAAACATTATAGCCATAACAAAATGATATATAGAAAATTATAGGGAAAAATGTAATATGTAATAGCAGGGGAAACAGTCGATAGAAGATATAGCCAAAAGGAAGACAAAATGACAAAAAGATTTTCATGCAAAACATATATATTCTAAAAAACACATGCAGACACTGTTAAATGACATCAAACTATACACTTCAATTTTTTAAATATACTATAATAATAATAATATGATACAGGACCGGATCTAGATAGGAGGAGGCAAGGGAATCATGTCCCACTTTGGAAATGTTAATAATCCAAATGGCGGCAGAAAAGTATTGAAATCATACAACATATATTTTGAAATTTTTTAAAGACACTAAGACGGAGGGAAAAATTATATGCCGGAACGGCATTCCAGTTCATTTTGCTTGATCCAATCACTTTCCCTCTTCCTCTAGATTCGGACCCGTTAAGATATTAAAAAAGCCTATGTATTTTAGGGCCAATCAATATAAAAATATAGTATTTGCATACACAAAACTCATAAATTTTAACGAATTATCAGATTGAAAAAGCTAAGGAAATCCATTCGCCAACGGCGAGTTACTCTGGTGTGGCTTGTTACTTTCAAAGCTAGGAAAAATTACAACAATAAAATATTTCGAGAGGAACACCAACTTTAATTAATAATTGATTAATACTATACTTGTTCAGGCCTGAGCTAACCTTTTTAGCTGAAGGGCAGCATAGGAAACTAAAATAGAAGGGCGAGTCGCCATAGAAAACTGAAAATGAATGGGCGGGCCGCCTAAGAAATATATAATAATATATGCATAACTACCGGGAAAAAAGTGTGAAGCATAAACAGTATAATTTTATTAAAATTAATTATTTCAATGAGAATTCGCTTTGCCGAAGTTAGACTTCTTGACAAATTTAACTTCACTTTTTACAAATTTAATTTGTCATCAGAGCTCGCAGACCGTAGTTTGCCCAAGCCTGCATTCTAAATCAGCGATCTAACTCTTCTAACTCTTAAAAAAAAAACCTACTTTTGGTTAAAAGCCACGCTTGGCCAATCTGTGGCACGCCTCCCAATTTTTTTTTTCGCTTCTAAATTCGATTCCTCCTGAGTCGCTTCTGGATAACACGTGGTCTATGTCTGGATTTCCATTTGCCATATTGAAGAAAAGAGTTGACCGTTCCTGGTATATATATATATATCTTTTTTTCTGTCTTCTAAAAACTTGTGTGGTCTAATTTTCCCCACACCTGCAGATTAGATATTTCTTAGAACCCAGAAATAAGATGGCAGTTGCGCAAATTACGTATTTTAATATTGATTTGTGGCTGCACATCATAAATTTGGGCCGATGCAATAGTAGAGGTGTCATCAAACAGATGTCAAAAAGAAAAAGTCATACATCATATTTATATTTCGTCGAAGCTTGCACAATTCAGTACAGGTAACTTAGAATTGACTTGCAGATTTACTCAGTGTTTCTCGAGTCAGAAATTCTCTAAAGTAAGGGTTCTCAACTTGGGGTACGCCATGAGAGCTCAAAAGTCGCTAGATCTAGTAAGAAGTCCATTTCATTGATTACCCAGTAAAATGTTTATAAGATTTGTTAAATTGTTTATGTCATTTTTTTGTGTTTATTGATATATGCAATTTATGAATAAAAAATTTAATGTGTATATTATATATGTTTTATTTTATTCCCATTGTTATATTATAACTATAGTTTTATCTATTTATACAAGGGGTACGCCAGCTACATACTCATTACGTGAAGCATAAAAGGTTGAGAACCACTGCTCTAAAGTATGTATAGTAGATGGCACTTTCCATGTCGCAAGCTTTCATTTAGCATAAAACTCATTACGATTATTTCTTCCTTCAGCTTCCCCTTGGTAAGAATTTTATCCCTCCCTTCTAGGGGAGGTAGAGGTGGCCAAACAGTCGATATAGCTGCTTATCAACTTACAGCTGACAGAGCTGCTTATCAACTTACAGCTGACAGAGCTGCTTATCAACTTACAGCTGACATAGCTGCTTATGTTATAGCTGACATAGCTGCTTATCAACTTACACTAATGTGTGCGCACTGGTCACTGTCACTGCTGTATCACAAGTCTTTCAGTGTTTGTGAGAGAATTTGCAGCTAGATAACAGATTTTTAATAAAGTGTATAATTCTAGTATAATTTTACTTGCTATTTTATGCTTAGCTGATCAAGCAGTGTTAAATCATTATTATGACTTAAGTACTATGGTCGATCGCGAAAGATTTTCTATCTTAAAGGTCTATCACAGAGTCCAAAGGTTTGACCCTTCCTGTTCTAAAGTAATAGTAAATGGCACTAGCTTTCATTTGATATAAAATTCATTACAATCGATTGATTTCCTCCACTAGGTAAAATTTTTCTCCTCCTCTCTAGAGGAAGTCTGAAACTCTCTAAAGTTGTAGTAGATGGCACTGATATAGGAGAGACACTGATGTTTAACTGATAATGATAAGTCTATGAGAGTTGGGTTGTTTTGCCTCTGAGCGGCACTTTTTGCACACCATGGGCTAAATGGCCAGGTCACAAGGACTCCGAAGGCTCGGAGAAGGTTGTGGGAGGGGACCCACTGGAACGGCTGTTGGGAGACAGATGGTAGCCTCCCGTCAAGGCCATCCAGTGTGTACTTCAATGTGCACAGGGTATGGGTCTCCCGCACACGGCACCACGGCTTAACGTCCCATCTGACGGACGGCGGCCTTTTCAAGCCCATCGGTGTCCCCTACTGACCGTGGGCAGGGCTGGGAATTTTGCGGAGATAAATCTCAATGCTGACTCAGCTGGGACTCGAACCTGGGAACTGCAGATTACGAGCCTGGCGCGCTACCGACTGATCCCCCCCCCCGCCCCAAATCTATGAGAGACATCGATATTTAACTGCTAATGATAAGTTTATGAGAAACATTGATGTTTTATCTGCTAATGATAAGTCTGGGAATTTCGAGAAATTCAAACCCGCCAACCCCAGTGAGTTCGCGTGTAGACCATATTCCCCTGAGTGAAGGGGAATATGGGTTATATTCTTTTTCTTTATATATTAAATCAATATATAAAGAAGAAAGTTTGTTTGTGTGTCTGTCCGCTTATGCACTCGGCCTCCAGAAGAGTTGAGACGCCAAACTTTGCATGAACGTTCCCTTCACCCAGGGGAAGAAACATAAGCTATGTGCGAATTCGCTGGGGTCAACCAAAATTGGAAGAGGGGGTTGAATTTCTCAAATTCCCCGTAGCTTAACATTAACGATTGAAAGTTATTCAGAATAACTGTTGCTACCATTAAATTTGAAATAATGAATGCATGAAACTAATATCTTACTGGTTTCGCGTGATAAATTCATTGTTCAGTTTGTTGGGTCAAGAGCGCGAGCTTCCATCATATTGAAGTCGTTTTAATTAAGCACCAGCATTTTCACGAGATTCTTTGTCGAAATGAAAGCTTCAAAAACTAAATTCGTATCGGAAGTTAAAATCATTAATTTGAAAAATATGCAGAAGCAAATAAAAATATATAAAAGTAATTAATAAATGTTTTAAATATTATGTTAAGGAAAAAATAATTTTGTTTAATACATACTTGTTAAGTGTGTTTTGTACGTTTACATTTTTTATGCACCTTGGACCATAGTTAATTTTTCTTTTGCTATAAAGTTACATATGCTTGGTACATTGTATACGAGGAGCTCTGGTGGGTACGAAGTGATTTGAAAAGTCCGATTATCTGATCGTGGAAATTCCGGTTTTTGGTTTAGAAATTTCTCTACGTGGGGGATGATAATGGTTACCTCGAACTATGGCCATTTATTATCTCTCCTAAAAAAAAGGGAGAAAATTTTAACGGAGGGAGGTTGGGTTGTTTTACCTCTGAGCGGCACTTTTTTTGCACACCATGGGCTAAATGGCCAGGTCACATGGACCCCGAAGGCTCAGAGAAGGTTGGAGGAGGGGACCCACTGGAACAGCTGTTTGGGAGACAGATGGTAGCCTCCCGTCAAGGCCATCCAGCGTGTTCTTTAACGTGCACAGGGTATGGCTCTCCCGCACACGAGGCCACGACTTAACGTCCCATCCGACGGACGTCGGCCTTTCCAAGCCCATCGGTGTTTTCCTACTGACTGTGGGCAGGGCGGCGCTGGTAGAGTGTCAAGAGATATTCCACTGACAGCAATAATCTGCTCCCTTTTCTCAGAGGGGTATGAGAAAAACAACCTTTAAAATTGAAGGAATAAAAGACGAATGTTTTTTGTGTTGTATAAGTACTAATAAAATACTACTACTTGCATTTTTCCAAAGAATTAAAGCTTGTAAAAGTGAAAAAGTAGGTGAACGAAAAACATTTTTCTCTTTGAAAACGAGATTGTCATATTCGGTAGTAGAGATGATATACGTTCTTCTAGTTTGTTATTTTATGTAGTAGTCACTGTATGTTGTTGAGAAAATAAAAAAAATATATTTGTAATTTCGAGTTTAACTGTTTTGTTACTTTTTTGGTATATATTTATTTCATTGCAAATTAATTTTTGTTTACTTCACATATTGAACTCGAAATTATGGTTTTGTGGCAGGGAGATGGTTGGGTTGTTTTACCTCTGACACCATGGGCTAAATGGCCAGGTCACATGGACCCCGAAGGCTCAGAGAAATTTGGGGGAGGGGACCCACTGGAACAGCTGTTGGGAGACAGATGGTAGCCTCCCGTCAAGGCCATCCAGCGTGTTCTTTAACATGCACAAAACATGGCTCTCTCCCACACACGGAGCCACGACTTAATGTCCCATCAGACGGACGGCGGCATTTCCAAGCCCATCAGTGTCCCCTACTAACCATGGGCAGGGCGGGGAATTTTGCGAAGGTAAATCTCATCGCCGACCCAGCTATGACTCGAACCTGATAACTACAGATTACGAGCCTGGCGCGCTACCGAATGAGCTACCCCCGCCCCCACAGGGAGATAGTTGTCTTCTCAACGTGGGGTACGCGGTAAAATATTTTGGGGTACGCCGTGAGAGCTCAAAAGTAGCTAGATCTAGTAACAAAGTCAGTGTTTTATTTTATTCCCATTGTTATACTATACTATAGTTTTATCTATCTATACAAGGGGTACGCTAGTTACATACACATTTCCAAGGGGTACGTGAAGTATAATAGGTTGAGAACCACTGGTCTAAGGAAATAACGATACATTGCAAAAACTAAAGGGATAAATTCAAACAGTGATATAGCCAAGGGTGGAGTATGAGGATTTAATCCGCCTCTGTTCAAGAAATTTTCAAAAGATATAATTAGTTTTTCCATTAACATTAACAAAAAATATTAAACTGAAAAAAAAAATTCTACTTCCATACTGGTTCGAAATTAAATTTTCGCTCTCATATTAAATCTTCCTTTTCGGATTGTATTTTTTTGTATTTTCCATAGATTGTTTGCGTATCATATATATGTCAGCTTCCGGCAATCGTTAGGAACTTAAAAAACTTTAGAAATCTTTAGAAACTTAAAACTTAAATCCCGCGATCACGTGAACCTGCTTTAGTTTCAGCATATTTTATTATGCAATCATCAAACGTATAATTATTATCCATTCACAAATATCTGTAACTCTTGTTTTCTATTTCAGATAAATTACGAACAGAAATCTGAGGGAAGAAACAAAAATTGCCTTGCAGCCATCTCATTATTTTCTGTTCATAAATATTAAATTTATGAAAGCGAAATATAGCAAAAAATGACTAATGAGAACAACATTATCTTCTGAAAGTGTGTTTATATTATCTCATTAATATCATTGAAACCTTTTTTCTGCGAAACACATTGTTGATCTCTAAGTGTTTTTCAGTGTGAATGGAAATTGTATCATTATTTTCAGAAGTCATGTCAACAAACGTCAAGAAATCGCCTGCCTCTGACTTAATTTTTGTAACAAAGCATTTTCAGAAAATAATATACGGAAACACTTGGACCACACAGGCGAAAAATTCACCATTTGACTGATGAAATGTTTTATGCAGAATATGATTTGAGGTGGCATTTTTAACATCTAAGGATGTCGCAATGATTGTCACGAAATGCTTAAAAGAAGAGATAATGTCGAATGCATTTGAAAACTTGTGTGATGGAATGATTATAAAACTTGTGATTTTCTAGTAAAGATTAATTTCAGAAGACATTTGTTTAACCTTAAGGAAAAACAGTCTCCTTTTGTGTGATGTGCTTCCTCTAGAGTTTTTAATCCAATTAGCAATTTACGATGTCACAAACTCGCACAAAAAAAGTTCATACGGATGTGATATTTGTAGAGTAGCAATTACAGACAAAAGAAGCTTTTTTAAGCATTTATTAATTAAGATGGAAAACTCACATGTCTGTGATAAATCACAACAAAAGAGTTGTTTAAGGTCGCATTTGGTAACAAATAAGAGAGAGCGACATGTCTGTGATCTCCGTAGTAGCATTGTACGAAATAGTTCTCTGAGATCGCACTTCCTAATACGTAACAAACGACGACTATGTGGTTCTGATGACAGTAATAAAATTGTACAAAAGAGTTCTTTCAGTTTGCACTTGCCATCCCATAAAAATAAAGAATTACTTGGCTCTTATGTTAATAGTGAAATTATACAAAAGTGTTCTTTGAAGTCGCGCTTATTAACTTATAAAAAGAGCCACCTATATGGTTCTGGTGTGTGTAGTAAAATGTGTGTACGAAAAAGTTCTTTACTGTCGCATTTGTTAAGGCATAACGAAAAAGAACTATGTGACTGTAACGTCAGTAGCGAAACTATGAAAAAGAGTTCTTTGAAGTCGCAATTGTTAAACCGTAGCAAAGCAGAAGTTCATAGTTGTGATTTGTTTAGCAAAAGTGAAGAAACATATGCAGCAAGGTCACCCTTTTTAACTCGTTGCAAAATACGGTTACATGGCCGTGATATCCGTAGCAAAATTGTACGAAAGAGTTCTTTGAGGTTGCGTTTGCTAACACATAACAAAGATCGACAGCATAATAGTTGTGATATGTGCAGTAAAGAAATTGTATCCAAGAGTTCTCTGAGGTCGATCTTGCAAACATCTGACAAACAACGGCTTCATGCCTCTGGCAGCAATAGTGAAATTATGCAGAAGAGTTTTTTGTGGTCGCACTTTTTACCACATAAAGGCCTTCATGATGAGATTCATGATGAGATTATGACAAGGAGGTTTCTTAGGTTGCATTTGCTAACACATAATAGCTGTTTCGTCAAGAACATTGTAAAAAAGAATTCTCTCCAGTTGCACTTGTCAAAACATAAAGGCGGATTCCACGGCAATGATGTATATAGCAAAAGTATAAGCCATGGTTCTTTGAGGCCACACTTACTATCATATAACAAAGAACTGCCAAATGGCTATGATATCCGTAGTATAGTTGTACAAAAGAGTTTGCTGTCGCACTTGCTAAGGTATAAAGAACACATACAGAAAGACTGTGATATGTGCAGTAAAAAAATTATACGAAAGATTTCTTTGAGGTCACACATGCTAACACATAAAGGAGGAATATATAATTTTGACATCAAGAGCGAAACGGTGCCAAAGAGTTTTTCGCAGTCGCACTTGCTAAAACTAAATGAAGGACAATACGGTAATAATAGTGAAATTGTAAAAATGAGCTCTTTCCGGTTAAACTTGCTGACATATAAGGAAGAAGAGCTACATGGCGCTGATACCAGTAGAAAAACTGTACGAAAGGACTCTTTGCGGTCGCACTTGCTGACATCTCAAAAAGAAGGAATACATGGTTCTGACAATGGTGAAATCGTAAAAACGAGCTCTTTGCAATCGAGCTTCTTAAAAGACAACGAAGGATGGTTATGTGACTCTGATGCCAATAGGCAAATTTTAAAAAAGAGCTCTCTGCGGTCATACGTATTGCAACAGAAGAAAGAAGGACTACATGGCTCTGATGTGAATAATAAAACTGTAAAATGGAGCTCTTTGCAGTCACTCTTGCTGACACGTAAGGAAGAAGAGCTACATGGTGCTAATGACAGTAGTAAAATTATACAAAAGGGTTCTTTGCGGTCACACTTTCTAACATCTCAAAAAGAAGAAATGCATGGTTCTGCCCTTAATAGTGAAATCGCACAGAAGAGCTCTTTGCAGTGGAGCTTTTTAAAAGACGACGAAGAATGGTTATGTAACTCTGATGCCAGTAGTAAAGTTTTACAAAAGAGCTCTTTGCGGTCACACATATTGCAGTGTAAGAAAGGACTATATGGCTCTGGTGTCAATAGTGAATTTGTAAAACGGAGCTCTCTGCAGTCGAACTTGCTGAGACATAAGGAAGAAGAGCTATGTGGTGCTGATGGCAGTAGTAAAATTGTACGAAAGTGTTCTTTGTGGTCGAACATGCTTGCATGTCAAAAAGAAAGAATACATGGTTCTGACATTAATGGTGAAATCGTAAAAAAGAGCTCTCTGCAATCGAGCTTTTTAACAGACAACAAAGAATGGCTATGTGACACTGATGCCAATAGGCAAATTTTAGAAAAGAGCTCTCTGCGGTCACACGCATTGCAACAGAAGAAAGAAGGACTACATGGCTCTGATGTGAATAATGAAACTGTAAAATGGAGCTCTCCGCGGTCAAACTTGCTGAAACGTAAGGAAGAAGAGCTACATGGTGCTAATGCCATTAGTAAAATTATGCAAAAGGGCTCTTTGCGGTCACACTTTCTAACATCTCAAAAAGAAGAAATGCATGGTTTTGCCATTAAAAGCGAAATTGTACAAAAGAATTCTTTGCAGTCGCACTTATTGCAACGTAAGAATAAAGAGCTACGCGACTCTGATGCCAGTAGTAAAATTGTGCAAAAGTGTTCTTTGCAGTCGCATTTGCTGATAAATAAGAAAGAAAAAATGTATTATTCTTATGCTGATAGCAAAATCGTACAAATGTGCTCTTTGCGGTCGCACTTATTAAAACCTGACGAAAAAGGATTGAATCGTTCTGATGTTTATAATGAAATTGTAGGAAAGACTTCATTGTGGTCTCATTCACGAAAACATAACGAAGAACTGAACGACTCGGTTGTCAGAAGTAAAACTGTACGAAACGGTTCTTTATGGTCGCATTTACTAACAAATAAGAAAGAAATATATGGTGGTGACGTCAGTAGTAAAATCGTGCAAAAGAGCTCTTTGCGGTCGTCCTTGCTAACACACAAGAAAAAAGAAAGATGTGGTATTGACATCAATAGTAGAATCGTACAAAAGAACTCGTTGCGATCATACTTCCTAAAACATAACATAGAAAGATTACACGTCTGTGATGTCAGTAATGAAATTGTACAAGAGAGTCCTTTGCGGTCGAACTTGTTTATAAATAAGAAAGAAGGATTAGAAAACTCAGATATCATTAGTGAAAATATAAAAAAGAGTTCTTTGCGGTCGCACTTGAAGAGAAAGAAGGGGAATAAAGAAAAGCAACAAAGCTCTGATGCCAATGGTGAAATTGAACAAACGAATTCTATGAAGATGCACTTGCTAACACATACTAAAACACGATCTCATGGCCGCGTTTTATGTAGTAAAATGCTTGGAGGCAAGGATCATTTAAAGTTACAGTTGTTAAGACATACTAAAGAACGCCCACATAGTTGTGATGTCTGCAGTAAAACATTTGCGCTCAAGAATTATTGGAGGTCGCATATGGTAATACATAGGAAAGAACAACCACATAGTTGTGTTTTCTGGAATAAAAAGTTTGCACTGAAGAGTCATTTAAAGAGGCACTATTTAATGCACACCAAAGAACGCCTATATGGCTGTGATATCTGTAGTAAAACATTTGCACGGAAGAGTGATTTAAAGAGGCACTACTTAACGCACACCAAAGAACGGCCACATGGTTGTGATATCTGTAATAAAACATTTGCACGGAAGAGTGATTTAAAGCTACACAACTTAACGCACACCAAAGAACGAGCACATGGTTGTGATATCTGTAGTAAAGCATTTGCACGAAAGAGTGATTTAAAACGGCACTATTTAACGCACACCAAAGAACGGCCACATGGTTGTGATATCTGTAGTAAAGCATTTGTACGGAAGAGTCATTTAAAGAGGCACTATTTAACGCACACCAAAGAACGGCCACATGATTGTGATATCTGTAGTAGAGCATTTGCACTGAAGTATAATTTAAAGCTGCACTATTTAACACACACCAAAGAATGTCCACATGGCTGTGATATCTGTAATAAGACGTTTGCACGGAAGAGTGATTTAAAGCTACACAACTTAACGCACACCAAAGAACGACCACATGGCTGTGATATCTGTAGTAAAACATTTGCACAGAAGAATAATTTAAAGCTACACTACTTAATGCACACCAAAGAACGACCACATGGCTGTGATGTCTGTATTAAAACATTTGCACTGAAGAGTCATTTAAAGAGTCACTATTTAACACACACCAAAGAACGGCCACATGGTTGTGATATCTGTAGTAAAGCATTTGCACTGAAGTGTAATTTAAAGCTGCACTATTTAACACACACCAAAGAACGTCCACATGGCTGTGATATATGTAATAAAACATTTGCACAGAAGAGTGATTTACAGCTGCACTACTTAATGCACACCAAAGAACGACCACATGGCTGTGATGTCTGTAGTAAAACATTTACGTACAAGAGTTCTTTGAGGTCGCACTTGCTAATGCATACCAAAAAAGAACCAGTTGTGTATGATTTTTGCTGTAAGTCATTTACTCGAAATGAAGAATTGCAAAGTCACTTTCATACTCATACGAAAGAGTGACCATATGTGTGCGATATTTGCAGCAAGTCATTTGCACAAAAGAGAAGTTTACAACGTCACTTTCTTACTCATACGAAAGAGCAACGATATGTCTGTGATTCCTGTAATAAGTCATTTATGACATCACTTTCTTACGCATATGAAATAACGACCATATGTGTGCAATAAGTCATTTGCAAGAAATTATAATTTACAGCATCACTTAAAGACTCACAGAAAAGAACAGCCAATGTGAGTAATATTTTTCGTAATTTAAACTAAAACTTTTTAAGTTGTCAGTTTTTTATTCATATGAATGGGATTCCTCATGCCATAGCATATTCTAAAATACATCCTGATACTGAGATTGCACCACCCAGAAACAGTGCACGGATTTCGTACAAATCAGCATTGACTGCAAGGCAGTGATATATAGACAAACAATTACATTTCCATGACTAACACATGGTATCTGTGGGAGGAGATAAGAGGACAGAAATTGAGCGGCTAAGATAAAATGTTTCAGGCGTAGTAGTTGTCTGCAGCAAGTTACGAAAGAGTGTTGATAGAAGGTATTGAGGACAAAGTGTAAAAGAAACGAAGCCGACTCTTTCGCCAACTGTACTAGCTGGATCCCTTTCAGCATGGAAGAATATTAGTTCTGTGTGAAGCCGGTTGGACCAACCGTATCATCACACATATGGGCCACGATTTAATGACGTTTGGGCATTTCTGGTGCCAGCCCTCTTCAAAAGGTAGTCAAGAGTCGTCCCACAAGGTCGAGCACTGTCAGATACACGCAGTGCTGAGATACACACAGTGCAGATGAGTTGCAGATGGTAGCAGACCCAATCGCAACTGTAACTACAATTTAATGAATTGTATTGTCATGGAAGTTTTTATCACGACTAGACTAGTAGATTTAGGGCTGCAGGCTTAGCATCCATTGTATAGACTGACCTTGACTGAGCCACTGTCAGGCTTGGCTGGACTTGGGTCGAGTTAGAGTTACCTGGAATGAGAAATGGCAATGTAGTCTTGCCATTTCTCATTCCAGGTATATATATCAGCTCAGTGATTTGACCTCTGACATCAAAAGAATCCTCCGGATCTGAAATGTCGTAACGTTTTTCGAGATCTACAACGCAGAACACTCCCAGACATCAATTTTCTCGTTTCTAGCACTCCAAGATCATGGTTTGACCTCTACGTGACCCCATTTGACCTTGAAGGACACTTGAGAGGTCAGATTTAAGATTTTTCCTGAGATCTACGACCCGGATTAACCTTGGTGCAAATTTTCAAAGCTCTGTCCTCTATGCATCAGAGTTAGCATGATCCTATGAGAGTCGCTCACAATCGTCTATATACACACAGTCGCATCAGAATAATATGACCACCTACCATAGTATATGTATGATAGGTGGTCATATTATTCTGATACGACTGTATACGATGCAATAGACAATGAGTTAGCAGCTCTGCATCTAGGAATCTCCTGGAAATTGTTCTGGTCGTGATGAGAACTTTTATGACAGCAATTATAATTCATCAAATGATGGCTATGGTTGAAGTTGAGTCTGCTTTCAGCTACCGACAAGTTATGCAAATCACCTACGCTGTTGTGCGTCTGACAGTCCCTCAGTCTCTTCTTGGGCAGAATGTCGCTATTATTCTGATACGACTGTATACGATGCAATAGACAATGAGTTAGCAGCTCTGCATCTAGGAATCTCCTGGAAATTGTTCTGGTCGTGATGAGAACTTTTATGACAGCAATTATAATTCATCAAATGATGGCTATGGTTGAATTTGAGTCTGCTTTCAGCTACCGACAAGTTATGCAAATCACCTACGCTGTTGTGCGTCTGACAGTCCCTCAGTCTCTTCTTGGGCAGAATGTCGCTAACACCGTCTATCTCAGTCCAATGTGCGGTGCTATGACGAATAGATTATTCGGCTACACACAAGCCTGCAATCCAACCATGCTGAAATGCATGCATTTGCTAATATGGTGGCGAAAGGATTTATCTGGTATTTTCTATACTTCGTCCTCAATAGCTGCTATTAATACTCTTTCATAGTTTTCTGTAAACAACTGTAACGCCTGAAATAAATGTCTTAACTGCTCAGATTATGTCCTGTGATCTCCCACAGATACCACCTGTTTGCCATGGAAACGTAATCATTTGCATATATCAATGCACTGGACCCATGTGATGATTCGCATCCAAATCCGTCCACTACTTCTGGGTGGTGCAATTTCAGTGTCGTTGAGTGTTCTTAAGAAAGTGTTATTTGAGACTGCTTTGTAAATCTTCAAAGTGAGGGTAAAAAATTAGTATAGTAAACGATTAGCAACTAATAATTAAATATTGCTAAGAAGGAAAAACTATGCGCTTCTAATTAAGAATTATTTTATAACTCGCTGTCTGATCAGTATAAACCAAATGCCTAACTTATAGCATTCTTAAGTAGAAAAAAAGTCAATTTCAGGGAAAAAAACATCGAAGTCGTAATTCAGTTTTTCCTTTGGATTTAAACTTTGAATAATACTTCATAAATTTATATGGTAATAAAGAAGTTTGAATATGTTAAGCTCGTTGATATTTCAAATATGAGTTGTTCTTATCGATCATTAATATTTTTTCGTAATATATAATTCCATGTTGATTTCTCTTGCCTGTAGAATAGGGCCTTATGTGTAGTCGGTTTATTTTGGCATGTACTCAGCGGCAGCTGAATTATGACCATCCCACCCTAAGCTGATGAGGGAACTCGGCTAGTGGTTTAAAAGATGGTCTGTACCACTAGTAGCAGCATTCAGATGACCATTGTGAGAAGTGAAAATTTAAAAGAGGTATTAACATTGGACAGCGGAATTTATCAGAACTTCAGAGGCATGATTGTTGGTAACAAGCATCTTGGTGCCTGTATCTCAGAAACTACAAGTTTCATTGGTTGTTCCAGAACAGCTACCGTAAAGCTATATGGGGACTCGACACTACTCGAGATAACAAAAATAGCCATTTGGTCGAGAATTGAGATGGGAAACAAAGTGAATGTAGGAGATGAGAGACGAATCCATTGGCTTCTGCAGGCCAACAGGCAAGCAACGTTGAGACTCATGAAGATTGGGTTGGGCTGCTTTACCTCTGAGCGGCACTTTTTTGCACACCATGGGCTAAATGGCCAGGTCACAAGGACTCCGAAGGCTCAGAGAAGGTTGGGGGAGGGGACCCACTCCCCCAACCTTCTCTGTTGGGAGACAGATTGGCTGTTGATTGGAGAGACAGTTGGGAGATAGATGGTAGCCTCCCGTCAAGGTCATCCAGTGTGTACTTCAACGTGCACAGTGTATGGGTCTCCCGCACACGGAGCCACGGCTTAACGTCCCATCTGACGGACGGCGGCCTTTCCAAGCCCATCGGTGTCCCTTACTACCGTGGGCAGGGCAGGGCGGGAAATTTTGCGGAGATAAATCTCAACGCTGACCCAGCTGGGACTCGAATCTGGGAACTACAGATTTCGAGCCTGGTGCACTATCGACTGAGCCACCCCCGCCCCAAGTCTATGAGAAACATCGATATTTAACTGCTAATGATAAATCTATGAGAAATATCGATGTTTTAGCTGCTAATGATAGGTTTGGGAATTTTGAAAAATTCAAACCCGCCAATCTCAGTTTTTGTTGACCCCAGTGAGTTCTGAGGAAACATCTCTGGTGAGTCAAAACAGGTTTTCAATAAATCGAAATCATCCTCGTTGGGATAGAGTAAACGCCTGTAACCACTGCGCTCCTAACCCTACAACACATACGACTTTTATGATGGCATGGAGGCTTAATCGGTCGTGTCCCAGACTCCTAATCTCCAGTTTCCAGGTTCGAATCCCAGCTGGGTCAGCATTGAGATTTATCTCTGGAAAACTCTTCGCCCTGCCCACGGTCAGTAGGGGACACCGATGGGCTTGGAGAGGCCACCGTCCGTCGGATGGGACGTTAAGCTGTGGTTCTGTGTGCTGGAGAGCTATGCCTTGTGCACATTAAAGAACATGCTGGAGGCTACCATCTGTCTCCCAACTGCTGGTCCATTGGGTCTCCTCTCCCATCTTTCTCTGCTCCTTCTGGGTCCTTATGACCTGGCCATTCAGCCCATTGTGTGCAAAATAGTGCCGCTCAGAAGTAAAGCAATCCAACTTGTATGGTATTTGGAACATTACAAATGGTAGACTGAAAAACAATCTGCTGATCAGATGAATAGTATTTCCTTTTTCAACGTGCAGGTCTATGGTAAAAGCAAGATGAAACACTGGATCATGTGCATTGTGCAGACAATGCAGGCCAGTCCATGGTCCATGGCATGTTCTTCACAGATATTGTTGAGATGTCAATTTGTATTTGATTTGTCGCAGATATTGTTGAGATGTATTTTGTCACAGATATTGTTGAGATGCTTTGTGTTCTCTGATATAGGTGTCACATCATATGAAGGGTGTAGATTGCGTGAACATTGTACCAGATCAAGTATTACTTCATTGTTAATGTTCCTTAATGATGATGACATCTTTCAACAAAACAATTCGTCATGACTTGCACTAGTAAAGAAATAATTTCCAGAAAAACTAGATGATTTCATCTGCCTCATGGCCAGTCAACTACTCGGATCTCAATCTATCCAACAACTGTGGGATGAGGAAAGAGCAATCCAATGGGTTGACTAATACGCTGCTGGTCATTATCAGTAAATTTTGTGGATGCTATTGAAGTCAGATTGGAACGCAAGAGAGGCATATAATTACTGAATATCATTCATGGAACGTCGTGTTCAAGCAGTTCTCAACCCCTAGGAGACACCATACGGTCATGGACGCCGGCAGAAATTTTCCAGAGGGGAAGGGGGAAAATTGAGGGAAGGACAAGATAGAAATATTTGTGTCTAACCGTTATTAATGATTACAGTTGCAAATAAGGAATCGTGCTATATAACTGAGGATGCCCAAAAACGAAGAAAAATAAGTTAGTTATTTTTGGAAATAAGCAAAAAAAAGTTTTTCATAAAAATAAAAATAAATGAAATACTTCCACAACAGTAAAAGAAAGCATAAAAAAAATGTAGTTCCTTAAAAAATTTTTGGTACCCTTGATATTATTTAATATAATTTTTCGATCAATTTTTCTAAAGGGGAAACTGCCCCTATTGTTTCCTCCTTCCGGCTCCCATGCAGACGCTTTAGGTGGATGTCCATATTTCAGTAGCCACTGAGTGGATGTGGATGTATACAAGAAACTCTTCTATATCTAAACAACGTAAGACCGAATTTATTTTCCATAATTGTATCTTTGTATAATTAAGAACGGACTTGTTGGGAGCTTTATTGAAGCTAGTTGTAGCAAGTTGCTACCATGCTTTGCACTGTTCAAACTAGCCCGTATTTCGCACAGTTTGATCTCCTACGATATTCGGTGAGATCAATAAGAATGAGGAAAAGGATAAGGCCATAGAGTCTTCGGTCTACTGCGTCAGATGGTGATCCTAGAATCGTCGGGACTAAGCTCTCATTTCAAAGATGGAATAACAAGCCTCGTAGCAGACCTGTTTTTGCTGTTTTGCTTGAAAATTCAATCTGTTAATTTATTTTCCATACTTAAATTTGAACGATTGCGAAATTCATCTCATTTTTTAGAACCTTTTGGTGAAAATTTCGGATGACCGAAACTTTTTTGGCATAAGAGAGTTTATCCTATTTTTTTTTAATTTACAAGTCTGCAGATTGGTTACTACTAATGGTCTTCCATCTGTGTTTTTCTTGTGTCATTTTAATTCTTTATATGAAGATTCTTTCATATCGGTTTGTACTTATTTTATGTGAAAGTCCCTGTATACTGCTAAGAAAATAAAATGTTTTATATTTCTCATTTTGTGCTTAATTACTTGATTACGTTTGTTTTACAGGGTGATTCAGAATTCATCATCAATATTTGGTGGGGAGGTAGGTAATAAGAAACGAAGGAGATTTCACATAGGAAAGCATGGGCGCATATGCCATGTAGTAGGGCAAAATGACCCCAGTTCAATGATGGAAAGAACACATAAGAAGGAAGTGGTAAGGAAAACACATTTATTATCTTACATGTAACATTTCTTTGCATTGGTTGTACAGACTTACAAGAGGTGCTCGAACTGCCGACCATGTGCTAGAATGCATGACTCACAACGGCGTTGCATGGACAGCCGGACCCTGTGGAAGATGCCTGGCATTTCCCGGATGTTTGAGGCAGCAACTGATATGCGTGCTACAAGATCCATAGCACTATCAACAGGGGTCTCGTACACCATGTTTTTCATAGCACCCCATACAAAGAAATCGATCCTTGTCGAATGACAACTGACTGCACGCGTCAAACAGCTGTGCTTCTGTATGAGAGGTGTGTACACACAGCGCCCTCTACACCACCATGCGTTCGTCTGCCCCCATACTATCCTATGTGAAATCTCTTTCTTTTCTTATTCCCTTTCTCCCCACTAAATATTGATGATGAATTCTGAATCACCCTGTATATTATGCTGATGTTCATAATTTAAGGAAGTTGAGTAAAATTGTAAATATCTCAATAAATCGTTTTTGGAATTCAACGAAAATTTCAGAGCATATTTAGCGAGCATATTTATCGGCTATTAATTTTGCATTTCTCAATGCTCGACTCCGCAATATGCAAATTAAGCTGACGATAAAATTGGCTTGAGGGAAGGGGGCTTATCATTTAGAATTAATAGTGCTCTATCGAGCGTGTATAGTTTTGTTAAAATGCAAAGGAGGAACCATTTGGATGACGGTCAGAGATGGAGAGCCATCGGATGGATGGAAGCAAGACAGTCACATAGAGAACATCTAGAAGAACGAACTAGAGTAAGCCCAGAGTAACAACAGTTCAGGATGATCGTTTCCTGTCCCTAACTACCGACTAGGCGCAATAAAATGATGTCAGCACCACAACTTTCATCGGAGCTGTCAGCTGCTACAGGAAGGACTGTATAAAATAACTGTGTCCAGACGACTTGATGAGAGAGAATTCTCATCGGACGACACGACTGGAATGGAGCAGGCAGCATCTCAATTTGATCAATCGGGACAGGCACTCTTTTCGGATGAATCACGATATAGCATAAGTAGAAACTCTCGGCACCAATGCATATGCAGAGAGCGTGGGACACGTTGTCATCCCATGAATATTGTGGAAAGGGGCAGTTTTGGTGGGAATGGTTTGTTGGTCTGGGGCGGTATTCCTATCAGTGGCCACTGACCATGTCTTCTCATGAGGGGCTCTAACTGCCTAAGTTAGAGACGGAATCGTAGGGCCTTATGTGAGGCATTTTAGAGGTGCCATTGGGTCAGAATTCAGCACGAACTGATCACGAGATTTTTTGTTGAAATGAACGCTTCGAAAACTAGGAAAAATTTATACCGGAAGTAATTTAAAACATGTATTATATTTTATTACAATAATTATTTAAATTAATAAAATATGTTAATAAACGTTTTAAATAAGCAGGTCCGGATCCCGAAAAGTAAAATAAAAGGATGCAATCGAGCAAGAAAAGACTAAAAATTAAGGGGGAGGGGAACAAGAACTAGAATTTCATTTCAGTATAACATTTTCCCCTACATTTTGAAGTTTTAAAATTTATTGAAAAATGCGTGACATATGTACTAGTTTAATAATGTTTTGCTGCCATTACCCTTATACTAGCATTGTTGAAGGGAGAGGAATATGTTTGCACTTAGATCAAGCCCTGTGAATAAAAGCTTTCCTTTTTATTGCACAATACATACTTATTATGTATCAGAGGCTTTGGGCTGTTTTACCTCTGAGCGGCTCTTTTTTGCACACCATGGACTAAATGGCCAGGTCACAAGGACTCCGAAGGCTCAGAGAAGGTTGGGGGAGGGGACCCACTGGAACGGCTGTTGGGAGACAGATGGTAGCCTCCCGTCAAGGCCATCCAGCGTGTTCTTTAATGTGCACAGGGTATGGCTCTCACACACGGGGCCACGGCTTAACATCCCATCCGACGGACGGCGGCCTTTCCAAGACCATCGGTGTCCCCTACTGACTGTGGGCAGGGCGGGGAATTTTGTGGAGATAAATCTCAACGCTGACCCAGCTGGGACTCGAACCTGGGAACTACAGATTACGAGCCTGGCGCGCTATCAACTGAGCCACCCCCGCCCCCAGTGAGTTCTGAGGAAACATCTCTGGTGAGTCAAAACAGGTTTTCAATAAATCGAAATCATCCTCGTTGGGATAGAGTAAACGCCTGTAACCACTGCGATCCTAACCCTACAACACATACGACTTTTATGATGGCATGGAGGCTTTGTCGGTCGCGCCCCAGGCTCATAATCTGCAGTTTCCAGGTTCGAATCCCAGCTGGGTCAGCATTGAGATTTATCTCTGGAAATCTCTTCGCCCTACCCACGGTCAGGGGACAGCGATGGGCTTGGAGAGGCCACCCTCCGTCGGATGGGACGTTAAGCTGTGGTTCTGTGTGCTGGAGAGCCATGCCTTGTGTACGTTAAAGAACGTTCTGGAGGCTACCATCTGTCTCTCAACAGCTGGTCCATTGGGTCTCCTCTCCCATCTTTCTCTGCTCCTTCTGGGTCCTTATGACCTGGACATTCAGCCCATTGTGTGCAAAATAGTGAACACAATGGCTGAAGTAAAGCAATCCAACTTGTATGGTATTTGGAACATTACAAATGGCAGACTGAAAAACAATCTGCTGATCAGATGAATAGTATTTCCTTTTTCAACGTGCAGGTCTATGGTAAAAGCAAGATGAAACACTGGATCATGTGCATTGTGCAGACAATGCAGGCCAGTCCATGGTCCATGGCATGTTCTTCACAGATATTGTTGAGATGTCAATTTGTATTTGATTTGTCGCAGATATTGTTGAGATGTATTTTGTCGCAGATATTGTTGAGATGCTTTGTGTTCTCTGATATAGGTGTGACATCATATGAAGGGTGTAGATTGCGTGAACATTGTACCAGATCAAGTATTACTTCAATGTTAATGTTCCTTAATGATGATGACATCTTTCAACAAAACAATTCGTCATGACGTGCTCTAGTAAAGAAATAATTTTCAGAAAAACTAGATGATTTCATCTGCCTCATGGCCAGCGAACTACTCGGATCTCAATCTATCCAACAACTGTGGGATGTGGAAAGAGCAATCCAATGGGTTGACTAATACGCTGCTGGTCATTACCAGTAAATTTTGTGGATGCTATTGAAGTCAGCTTGGAACGCAACAGAGGCATATAATTACCGAATATCATTCATGGAACGTCGTGTTCAAGCAGTTCTCAACCCCTAGGAGACACCATACGGTCATGGACGCCGGCAGAAATTTTCCAGAGGGGAAGGGGGAAAATTGAGGGAAGGACAAGATAGAAATTTTGTGTCTAACCGTTATTAATGATTACAGTTGCAAATAAGGAATCGTGCTATATAACTGAGGATGCCCAAAACGAAAAGGAAGAAAAATAAGTTGCTTATTTTTTAAAATACGCCAAAAAATTTTTGATAAAAATAAATAAAAATAAATGAAATACTTCCACAACAGTAAAAGAAAGCATAAAAAAAATGCAGTTCTTTAAAAAAATTTTGGTACCCTTGATATTATTTAATATAATTTTTCGATCAATTTTCTCTCAAAACAAATCTCAAAAAAAATAAATAAAAGGAGTGGGGAGTGATCCGAGTGAAAATTGGGAGGAGGGAAAGATCGGGTGGAGAAGAAACGGAATGCAGTTCCGGTATGCAGTTCTTCTGTTTTAGTGGTCTCTAACAAATTTCTTGAAAAATACGGTTATACAGGGTGAATCTGAAAAAGTGGGCAAAATTTTACAGAGTGGTAGAACGCAGCTATACGAGCAATATTCGTCATAGAATGTATGGTCGGAACGCAAGCGGTGAGAAGTTAAAAGGTAGTTTTCCACTGTCACATTTAAAGAATGAACACAAGAAGGAGAGGAGATACTTCAGAAAACATTTTATTAACAGGAATGTAATTGAGGTACATGTTCAAAGAAATTGCTCAAAAGAGCTGCCGCCAGCTGTAATGCAGGCTTCACACCTACGGGATAGGGACCGACGCACATTTGTGTTCTGGAGTGCATCTCATCGGAAACCGGTCGCGGTAACGTCTGTGTGCCTCACTTGCATTCCCGTCCGCCGCACCGTACACAAAGTGCATATCCGCCATTTCGTGGTTAGTATAACCAGCCATCCTCTCGGCAATCCACGGTAGAAATGCCGTTGGGTGCGAGGACCGACCCTTTTATACCATTTCCAACGCCACCTAGCGGCTCGCCGTTTGCGTTCCGCCCATACTTTCTATGACGAATATTGCTCGTATAGCTGCGTTCTACCACCCAGTAAAGTTTTGCCCACTTTTTCAGATTCACCCCGTATATTTGTATGTTCTATAATTTATTTATTTATTGAGAGGAAGGTACAAAAATATTCACTAACACCGCTCAAGGTGTTTCCTATTTTCACCTCCATTCCGATTGCTGGTATTGTCAAAGGGGTTGGGGGCATGCCCCTCCCTAGATCCAGTCCTGGTACGTAGATATCTTTTATATAATTTAGACCCGTTAGACAAAATGTTTCCAAATTTAATTTTCTTTCGCAATAAGTTTATGATCTGACAAATTACATCCCATCACCTCTGCAGTGTAGAAATGATTTTTAAAAGTTTTGTATCAGCGAGGTAATACTGTTTTTCAGTTTATCTGCAGTGTAGAAATGATTTTTAAAAGTTTTGTTTTAGCGAGGTAATACTGTTTTGCTGTTTAGAAACTTCTGACGTGAGGGAGTGTCATAAGATTCCTCAAATTATATCCACTCCTCTCTACCCTTAAAAGAAGATACTGCTTTACTGAATGCAAATTAGTTTTATACCAAATGAAAGCTTGCGAAGTGTCAAATGTCATCTGCTATGTACTGGAGAGACTTTCAGACCCAAACAATGCCGGTTACATTTTCTAGTATGTTAATAATATAAAACAGGAAAATGTATTTTTTCCTTCATTGACTAGTTGCAGAAACGTCTTTGTACGAGCTTGTTATGATTATTAAGAGATATTGCTTTTTATAAATATGGTCATCTGTTCAGTTGCTATTTCTGCTTCTTCCGCCCAAATTATTCCAATTTAAATATTTCTTGTATTGAATCAGTAAAAATCATTAGTATCGGATGTACACTGTCGTGAGGCCAATAAGGCAAGAAAAACTCGTCGGCATGTTCCTGAAACCATTCGTTGGCGATAGAGCCTTGTGAGCAGCTGCTTTATCATGCTGAATTTGTCCTTCCGAGTGAGAATAAACTAGCCATGAAGGGATGAACTTGGTCTGCGACGATGTTCAAATACACCATGGCTTTCTCATGTCTTTAGATGTGTTTCAGGGAGCCTAATGTGTGCCAGGAAAACATTCCCCATACCATCACACTGTCACCACTAGCCTGTACTGTTAACACCTCCAGCTTGTACAAGATGGCTCGGTCTCATGTTGCTTGCGCCAAATTCTTATCCTTTCATCAGCATGATGCAAAAGATAGTCCTCAACACTGAATGACAGTCCTCAATAGTTCAGTGTCGGTGCTCCTGTGCTCACTGGAGACGTGCTTTCGTGTTCTTCGCTGACATCATCGGCATTCGACATGGTTGGCGGCTGTTGTAGCCCATTCACGACAAGGTGCAATACGTGGGGGATTTGGAGATGGCCTTCTGCACACCAATGTTTAAATCTGCTGTGATTGCCTGGCTGGGGCCCATCTGTTTGCTTGCACGATTCTCACCAGTCTCTTTTGATCTACAAGCTGTTTTTGTCCGCAGGATTTCCCGATCACTGGTAAAAACTAGATTAGTATATTGAAATCAAAGATAATGACTTTCCACAGTATTTATTTGATTTTATATCTACAGGTATCTGTGTATTTACTCTGCAAAGATAATGAATTTCAGTAGGCCTGCTGTCTGAAATTTATGTTCCTTTGAAGCAGGCATGTCAAACACGCGGCCCGCCGGTAACTGTTCTGCGGCCCGCCAAGATTGAAAACCAATACGTTTATTTAACTTTTGACAACACTGGATTCTTTAATTAAAATTATAAGTACGTACACGGTACATGAATTAAATAAACGTATTTCAGAAAACATTTCCATTTATATATAAGCGAAACTATTGCGCATAAATGTATTTGTCGGAGCCCGATCATAGAATTGCTCATATCATGAAATGCCCGATCATTTCATGAAATAGTGGCATTTCATGATATGAACAATTCTACGATCGGGCTCCGACATGTATACACATGTCTCGAGGTCATTCAAATGTACGTACTTTGCGCATTGCAATGAGTCACGAAATGCCAGTAGAGTCGGAATCTATTCGTTAGCAGTCAGTGAACGAATACTGCGTTCTAGTCTAGTTTGCACATAACAATATTCATCTGTTTTTTTTTCGTTTTGTGGCCCGCGATTTAATATATAATACTTAATATGGCCCTCGGTGGTTAACGAGTTTGACATGCCTGCTTTAAAGTATCATGAGGCAGAATGAATTGATCTAACTAAACTTGGAAATTGTATTTTGTAGTGTGATTGAACAGGTCAGTAATTTTAAATATCTGCCGGTTACCTTAGATAGATTTATTTGGAACCCACATGTTGATGGAATTACCAGGGAAATGAATAATTATCTTAGAAAGTTTTGCTTTCTAAGAAGTTTTCCTTCTTTCTGTTTTACGCATGGCATGTTTCTCTTTGGCGCATTCCAGTTTGAATTATTGTATGATTTGTTGGGATGATATCTACGTTACTGTTTTGAAACTGTTATGAACTATTCAGAAACTTTTTAAGATAAATTTTGATTAAATCTAGAACCAAACCCTCATTCTCATTCTTTCATAATTTATCTATTTTACGATTTGGATTGGTATATCGATACGGTTTTAAAGTTTTTTTTACTAGTAGTGGTAATAGGGTTTAAGAATTAATATGGAAAAATTTTACCTTTACGGGTACCAAAGATTTTCAATTCCCTACCTTACGAAATTAAAGTGGCTAGTAATTATATAAGTTCCTCTAAGTAATTAAATATATGGTTGATGTACACTTCTGACATTGAAGATTTGCTTCGGTTTACATTTTCATTTTATTGTGAAGGATGGTTTACGAAATCACCTCCTGCTTGTATGGGCACAAGCCTCGCTTGAATATAAATCTAAAAATGTTCAGCTGTGTTCATTTTTGTGTCTTGTTTGTATTTATACATCTTTTGTTTGAGTATTTTTTTACTCACACATATAAGTTCTCTTTGTGAGCAGGTAACTTCAAAGGTTTGCTATATATATATATTTGTAGAGTATAGAAGGAAATAATTATTATTTTATTATTTTTCTGAGCAGTATAAACTAGTTATGAAAGGGGGTAGGAGAGGCAAGGATAAATCCGTCAGGGGAGTTCTTCATTGGCCATTTGACTTTATTTCTAACAGGTATATAATACAGGGTACCCCGAAGGCTCAGAGAAGGTTGGGGGAGGGGTAGGATTGTTTTACCTCTGAGCGGCATTTTTTTGCACACCATGGGCTAAATGGCCTGGACACAAAGACCCCGAAGGCTCAGAGAAGGTTGGGGGAGGGGACCCACTGGAACAGCTGTTGGGAGGCAGATGGTAGCCTCCCGTCAAGGCCATCCAGCGTGTTCTTCAACGTGCACAGGGTATGGCTCTCCCGCACACGGGGCCACGGCTTAACGTCCCATCCGACGGACGGCGGCCTTTCCAAGCCCATCATTGTCCCCTACTGACCGTGAGCACGGCGGTGAGTTTTGCGGAGATAAGTCTCAACGCTGACCTAGCTGGGACTCGAACCTAGGAACTGCAGATTGCGAGCCTGACGCGCTACCGACTGAGCCACCCCCTCTCTATGTTAGAGAGTTCCGTTTACTTTTGAAGAGCTTTTCTTATTTTTCATTTAAAATGCAAATAACCACATTTTTCCCTAAAAATGTCTTTTCCGAGTTAAGTCGCGGTGGCCGAGTGTTTAGCGAGCTTGGATACTGATCAAATATATCTGGGTTCGAGTTCGTATAAGGAATAGATGTTTCTATTTTGTGTTGTCTTTCTTCTGAGATATGTCTTCCTTACAGATCTTCTCTATGGCATATTATACTGAAGGGCTATTTATCAGACCTCTATGGCAAGTGGTTGTGAGAGATAATTATATTTATTTTTTAAGCAAATTATTTTACATCAAATTCGGAGCATTTCATTTCTGAGATTAGTGCAAATCCTTCCAGTTACTCTTTAAAAACTTTTCATTTCAAACAATTTTTTACATTCTCTTAATCTGAGAACTCTCTTCAAATTGAAGCAACTAAAATGGGTTGAGTCAAGTATTTATAATGCAATTGTAAATTTAGATACAAAAACCATTATTTATTTCCAAACTATTTTCATTGAATGCTCAAACCACGGGAAAAAGTTTCAAAATTACAGATGATACTTTATAATCGTGAACTTTCATAATCTATAATTGCATACGCACTTCATATCGAAAAATGTTTGTAAAAATATATATATTTATGAAATCAGAGTCATATGAAACACTATTCACAGGTTGTATTAAAATGTAAAGTTAAAAGTAAACGAAATAAATAAGTAATAAGAATGTAAATAAATGAGGAAGAAGAAGAAGAGAGAAGACTAAATTTCTTTAACGAATGCATTTTAAAGTTTCACTCACCCCGACATCTACATAAACCGAAGACCAGACAAATCGATGCTCTCCTTTAAGAACTAAAGGTCTGCTCATTACTGGAATGTATTTCTGGAAAGAAACATTTCTTTTTATTTTAGATACATACAATAGTCAGAAAGCAAAAAGATCTGGTAAGAAAATGTGAGAGGCCGAGTGTTTATTCTTAAGATCGCGCAGCACATTTTCACAATCGGGAACACTGAAATCGTTGTGTCCAGTCTTTCGCCATTTCACGTCATCGCAGAACGAACTTGCACAGTACTATGGATAACCCTTTAGGTAGGATTTGGACGAATGTGGATTTCCCCTACCTATGCCTTCAAAGCTTTGGTGACATATCTCTCAGAATCCTGAGGTAGTATAGACCTGTCCTTAAACCTGCCCAAGTTCCTTATTCGGATTTTGCACGTCCTAGTCTTTATTTTTGGCCATTGAGACACCTTCATCTAGTGGTGTACTCAGAATGTTTTAATAGGAGGAGTGGATGTTTGAGTCTAATGTTTTGTTTTCACGCGTATGATTACTCAATACGTTCTTTACATGTTTGAGTTTCTAATTTTTGGATAAGACACTCTTTTAAATATCAGAGTCAGAGGAGGTATTAAAACATTCTCGGAAGTAAAAATTACCTGGATGGTCTTTGTAGGACATACTCTTAAATACCTTTATCTTTGCTGCTTTTACTCCCATAGATCCTCTTCTTATTCTGCATTTGTAGTTCTTTAAACATGACCATTTTTCAAGTTCCGATACCACTATTTATTTCTGAGACCGTCATTTCCATTTATCTCCCGTATTTTTGAAAATTCAATTATTTGATCGTTATCGTTGTTGTTTTACTTTTGAGCTCAACTTTTGTGCGCAGAATAGGCTAAACGGCCAGGTCACGCGGACCCCAAGGGCTCAGAGTTGGGTCTATGAACGGGACTCACTGGACAGGTGGTTAGAGAGATAGGTGGAAATCTCACGTCAAAGCTATCCAACATTCTTTAAGCGCATAGGTGTGGCTATTATGCAGAAGTGGCCACGGCTTAAGGTCCATCAGATGGACTGCGGCCTTCCCAAGCCTGTCGGTGTCTTCTTTCTGACCGGTAAGAGAAAATCTCATCGCTGGCACAGGTGGGACTCGAACCAACTGATAACTACAGATTGTGACTGAGTCAATTCCCATTGTGATCGTCTCCGGTATGTTTAGCGTTGAATATTAACAGAGTGTTAGAAACAAAACCGTTTTTCCTTTCTAGAGTGAGAAATTAATTATTAAGATGCTATACACTTAAAAATTACGTTAGAGGGAAACACTAAAACATTATTTCAATATATTATTTCTATTTTGCTTTTCATTGACTTTTTTGATTATTTTTTCGAATTCTTTGCATTACTGTTAAAAAAGGTTTTAGTTAAGAATATGCACCAATAACAATTTAATAAGTTATAATTATTTTTTTTAGTTAGGTTTTTTGCCTCTGAGCGACACTTTTTTTGCACACATTGTGCTAAATGGCCAGGTCACAAGTACGCCAAGGGCACAGAAGTTGGGGAGAGGGGACACACTGAACAGCTGCTAGAAGACAGATGGTAATCTTCCATCAAGACTATCCAGCGTGTTCTTTAACGTGCACAGGGTAAGGCTCTCACGCACACGGAGCCATGGCTTAACATCCCTTCCGACGAACGGCGGCCTTTCCAAACCCATCGGTGTCCTTTACTGATCGAGGGCTTGGCGGGGAATTTTGCGGAGATAAATCTGAACGCTGACCCAAATGGGACTCAAACCTGGGAACTACAGATTACGAGCCTAGTGCTCTACCTACTAAGCCACCGTATTTCGTTGCTATCGCATTAATTTCTTTAAAACATTCTTTGCTCAGCTACATTGAACTAATTGCATGCTCTTAGTTTTAAAGGCATCGAAATACTACCTCAAGGCTCATTTACAGGCTCAAGGTACATAGTATTATGTATTTTCATTACATAATACTACCTCAAGGCTCATTACTCATCTGCTCTACAACCTCAAGGACCGTTTTTGAGGTTGAAATCACTGAATTTAGCCTATTCTGCAAGTGAAAATGTATAGGTTAATGGTGAAAAAAAATCCAACATTACCATTTTCAGCATTTTGATCACTTTAAGATAACTTAATCTGTTATCCTCTTAGAGATGGTCAGCAACTTACAAACTGGGTCAACTGTTTTTCAAGAGGCTCTTTGCAGAAGTTATTTTTATAGCATCTTTTTTATTTATTCGTATCTTCTTCTATCGAGGCCATATTCTCTGTGCAAGGTGTGAGACCAGATAGCGTCCATTCAACACTTCTGCGTTGACACGGCATTGGGTGATTACGTTTCCTGAGGTATATATATAATTTTGAGACATCAATTGAAATGTTACTGCGCTGACAGAATCAAACTACCTAATCACTTGGCATAAAGACTGTAGTTTGTATTTGCGCGTTTTCGTACTGACTTCTAAAGCAAGATATGAAAAGTCTATTGTTCCAAATTCATGATTACTAACGAAGTCCCAGAAATGCATTCGCTGTTAATACGTCTATTTTTTAAAACACTTTCAAGAAAATGACAATTCTTCCTAAGATATGACATTTAATGCTTTCGTAATAATTAGTCTACAATTTCTGTTTGATTTTTCTAGTTCTATAGATTTTTCTTGTCGATTATTGTTTTTAAAAAATTGTACAGGTTAGCGCAAAAATTCCTGTGATTTTTTCAAAGTTCAAATTTTACTTACGATATGAATTTCTTTCACAAGTAATATGAGAAAAAGGAAATTCATAATCTCGGGAATACAGTGAGATCATTTTTGCTCGAAGTGACAATTATTAACTTTTTTTATTAGCTTTTTTGTATGTTTTATTATAACTGTGTTGGCAAAGGATAATAATAAAGTTAAAAAGTACCAACTGTGAAGTGTCCTATCAGTGAGGTTATTCTTCAGTTATTAAATTTGAATGAGGAAGTAGTTATTATACTGTATTTTCAACACAAAACGAATGTATGTAATGCTTGTTACTTTTCTTCCAGTAGTTTAAACAGGAAAACCACAATTTGTTGTGATTTTAAACTTATGATAAGAAACTCATTTGGAGAAATTGCAACGCTAATTGCTGTTTCTATTAAAGTGAGTAAATGTTTTTCAGAAATATGTAAATGTAAGACAATATCAGAGCCGGTCTAGGGAGGGGGCGGATTGCAGTCCAAGGGGGCCATCCTCCCATTTTAAGAATGTTGAGTTGTTTTACCTCTGAGCATCCTTGTTGCACACAATGTGTTAAATAGCAAGATCACAAGGACCCCGAGGATTCAGAAAAGGTTGGGGGAAGGGCACAGCTGTTAGGAGACAGATGGTGGCCTCCCGTCAAGGCCATCCAGCGTGTTCTTTAACTGCTCTGGGTATGGGCTCTCCTGCACATGGGGCCATGGCATTAGGTCCCATCCCACGGACAGTTAATTATTAATTAAAACATTATTAATAAAACATTATTTTAATGACTCTCCAAGCCCATGGTGTCCCCTAGTGACCGAAGGCAGGGCGGGGAATTTTGAAAAGAAAATTCTCAACGCTGGTCTAGCTGGGGCTCGAACCAGGTAAATGCATATTACGAGCCTGGCGGGCTACAGACTGAGTCACCCCCATCCCTAAAAAAAAGTAAATTTTAGCAGAGATTAGTATTTATTAGTGGCTCACAGAAGATTAGTATTCCAGAGTTAAAAATAATTTTGTGTTTGGAAAATTAAGAAAATCGTTTGTGACATCCTGTAATACATGATGCGGAACCATTTTCAATTATTTGTATATCACATACAATTTCATTTTAATATAACCAACTTGTGTCTTTGAACAATAGCGTAACTTGACAGGGTTAAGGCTTTTCTTAAACATCTTATTTTAACGATTTCTGAACTTTGAACTCTGCTATTAAAATACTTCACTTTTTTAACTATTATTTTGGGCATTTCTCCCAGAAGTTCATCCTTGGTGTCACCATCATTTAAAAGCTTGACTGTTCAATTATATTGATTCCTTACTTTTACGAAAGATTTAATTCTATTTTAGGAACTTTTCACTCGTGTAAAGTATTACAGCACTATTAAGAATTTGGAAAACAGCACAAACAGTAAAATAGTTTCAAATTTCTAACATTCGAGATTAATATTGAGGATTAAAATTTCACACAGATTGAAATGCAAAAATATAATGATCAAATGGTCTTACCTGCACTTGTTCTCTTACTTCTGCTAGCGTTGTGACATGAGTATAATAACCTGTGCATTATAAATACGGTCTATTACACAAACACCTATATACACGCATATTTATTACACTAAACTACTTTTAATATATTCGAAACTTTAAAATGACAGAAATATTAACTTTTTAAAAATATAATTTAAAGTTGTTTTAATATTCATAATTGGTTGTTTTACTTCTGAGGAACATTTTTGCGAACAGTAGATTAAATGGCCAGGTCACTAGAACCCCGAGGGCTCAGAGAAGTTGGGGGGAGGGGACTCACTGGAGACAGATGTAGCCTCCTGTCAAGGCCATCAAGAGTGTTCTTTAACGTGAGCAGGGTATGGTTCTCCCGCACACCGAGCCGTGGCTTAACGTCCCATCCGATGGACAACGTCCTTTCCAAGCTCATCAGTTCTTTCTTACCGATCGCAAGGTGGGGGTTTAGTAGAGATAATTCTCAATGCTGGAACAGATAGGACTTGAACCTCGGAAATACGATTACGAGTGCGCTAACGATTGAGCCAACCCCGCCCATAGTTCAGTTTTTTTCCCATGTATATTCAATTCAGAAACTTATCTAAAGAACTGTATTTGATTATAGTAAATAAATTACCCCTTAAGCAGCTGATGGAAGAAGTAATTTTTTTAGAAACGTCAGTATAAGTGAAAAACTACAAAAGTGAAACCTTGTTTCAAGGCATGCGTACCATATTCCTCATTCCTACTTTTGTGCATTTAAAACTTACGCTAAGTTGAAATTACTTCTAGATAGATTTCAGCAATAAAAAGACCCCAAATAAAGTTTATGAATATAATTGTTTAATGAATAAGTATGATGGTATTGATTCGCGAGAATTTTTTTCTCTTTTCTCTTGATAGATCATATGCCCGACTTAATCATTTTAAATTCTCTCTGCCGCGTCGTGGCTTTTTATTTCTCAGCTCTTCTTAACAGTTCCAATTATTTTTTGTAGAGATAACATCTTCTTAAGATTCTTCTTCATTAGAAAAGTCTTCATTTATTCGTTGTTTGTTTCATTATTTCATTGTTTCATTATGTCGTTGCTTTGTAGTTGATATAGTTACAGATAAAAGCCAGTGATGCAGATTAACTTGAGGAAAATGAAACTGGAAATTAGAGCGATATGAGACTGCACAGTTGACTGCATTTCGCCAGTTATCTGGACCGCAGGAGTTTGAAAGGTCACTGATCTATGATTTATAAGAATTGCCATAGCTTCAACTACACAATCTCGTAGTCTCCCCAATTACCACTCACGCTACGCCACTGACAATAGGTTGATATTACAACCACGAGTGGAATCTGGTGCTTATGGCATATAACATGCGATTACTGGGCAAGAGTGCTTTGCATCCTCCAGGACTGTTTCTATCTGCTCTGGAATTGTCTATCCATTACGACTGTTTCTGTCTGTCTCGCCTGGAACTGTCTATTCACTAGGAATGTTTCTGTCTCGAACTGTCTATCCACCAGGACTGTTTCTGTCTATCTGCTCTGAAACTGTCTATCCACCAGGACTGTTTCTATCTGTCTGCTCTGGAATTGTCTATCCACTAGGAATGTTTCTGTCTTGAACTGTTTATTCATCAGGATTATTTCTATCTGTCTGGCCTCGAACTGTTCATCCACCAGAATTGCATCTGCCAGGACTGTTTATATTTCGAACTTTCTAATCACTTGGACTCTTTAAGTCTGGCCTAGAACTGTCTATTCCCAGGATTTTTTTTTTTTTTTTCTGTCTGCCGTGGAACTTTTTATCTTCTGTCTGTCTGGCTTGAAACGTATAGTACGAGTGGATCTCTTCAAATTATCTTTGAATCGATGGAAGTGTTTTCTTCACCCTAAACAACCAACATAGACAGCGTTGTAATATTTTTAGGAGTATTTACTATAGGTATGATAAATTTTGGGAGATAAAAGTAAAATGATCTTTCATTATATATGTGATGTATAAATTACGGTGTGATTAGGTATATATATTTATAATGCATAATTCATCCATTTATTTATATAAATATAGGAATTTAATATTTTTGCTCAGAAATAACAATTGGCAGAATAACATATCTCGCTGGCTAATACATAAATGGGATGCTCGTTTTCAGAAAAAATTAAGTTTCTCATTTTGCGACTCTCTAACAGTGGAGAATGATTGGAATATGCAAATGGTATTTTTTTGTACAGTCTCTCAAAAAAGTATCCGAACACTATGGTTGATTACAGAATTCAGAAAAAATATCTGGCAATGAATTTTTTAGAAATTAGTGATCTCGCAATCTTCGTGTCACGTGACACGAAGGTTGCCAGATCACTAATTTCTGAAAAAATCGCTGCCAGATATTTTTTCTGAATTCTGTAATCAACCATAGTGTTCGGATACTTTTTTGAGCGACTGTACCTCTTCTTTATCTATTAACATGACCAAGTTAGGCTTTTCCACACTCCTTGGAGTTTGGGGAATAATTCGTTGTGTCAGTGTAAATCCCTTGTCCATTGCATCCTACCGCAAAAATATCTAACATAAATAGATGGTTTAAATAAAAAAATAAATATCCCCCTCAAGCAGCTGCTTGCCACAGAGGTCTGATAGGAGGCCGTCAGTTTAATACGCCATAGTAGAAGGTCTGAGAGGATGGCGGGATCTCAGCAGAAAAACATCACAAACGTGCCGATTCTTTTGGGACTTTCAAAAACACAGTTCAAAGAACTTTAACCTAACGTATGTTAATATAACGAAATATTTGTTTTTTTTTTAAACAAATAATGATCAAATAATGTTCAGTTCAGCATGCAAAAGTTAATTTTTTATTGTATATCTTTAAAACACCTGCAAAAAAATGGAATAAATTCCTTACCTCTGTTATTATATGCCACCCATTGGACTTATCCATATCTGTTACTTCTCTGCCAATTAGATACGTGAACACACTGACCTAAAACGATTTACTGATTAAATTTTGCATAAAGGTGTAACAAAGCTAAATTATTTTTAACTAAATCAACAATAATTAAAAACTTTCTAATTTCTATTTAATTAACTTCGTTTTATAGCATTAAATATAATTGCTCTATGCAAAACTCATTTGAAACTATTCACGCAATTTAAGATATATTGATTTAGTTATGATACTCTGGTTTACATAAATTAAGGGAAATCCCTTTGTTAAATCAATATTAAGCTAACGTCAAAAGATCTATAACTTCTAAAAGAATTTTTTTCGTTTTGAAAAATGTGATTACAGATAAAGATCTCAATCAAATAAATCAATATCTCGATTTTCAACAATATTCGTTCAGTATTTAATGAGTTATGGAAGTTTGAATATTTAGCGATAACAATGCCAACCACAAAAATTGACTTCAGAAGTGAATTAAAACTTATTAATAAGTATTGCATCAAAGTGTTTAAAAAAATAAGTTTGTATTTTAGAACTTTGTGTAAAGAATTCTTTCATTACACAATAGTCATAAACACAATACACAACACTCATTACACAACACTCGCGCACTAACCCACTCGGCCACGGGACGGCTAGCAGGGTACAAAATCGACTTCTCGTAGGATACATGGAAGGATACATATGGAAAACATGTTGGTGCAAAATTTGGTGTCTTACTAAAATATTATAAACAAGAGGTTGGTATGGTGATAAAACTTTAAACAAGAAAATGGTTTTGATCAAGAATGGTGATAAAACCATTAACTGACTGGTTTGGTTGATAAAAATATGCGTGAAACGTAATGTACTGGAATTGAAGGTTGTCAGCATAGTGTAAATGACTTGTGTGACTAAAGTATTTTGATACTATGTATGTTGCGCTATTTGAGTGTAGAAAGCAAAACTTCATCCAAGGAGGTGAAAATTGTGTCAAATAAAGATATAGAATTCAGTCTGTGACAAAAATAGGGCTCCGTTCATAGTTGGATGGTAAATTATCGCAAGTAGGCTATTGTTCTAAGCTTTTGTTTCAAGAAGGAAAGGGAAGCATGTGAGAGTGTCGTCGTCTCTAAAGGCACAGGTTGGATAAAAGTCATATAAATGTAATATGAAGCACGCTATCTGCAAAATCGCAAATGTGACAGGACAAGTAGAATAACAGCAAAATTGACAAAATACACTGTAATGGACTTTAAGATAATTCGCGATAGGGGACAGATTAAAACTATAAGAGCGTTTACCATTGCAGATTTAAAAAAAAATTATATCTTACTTTCAAATAATTAACTGATTTTTCTTCCGAGGAAGAAATAATATTTTGTTATCGATTGTTATTAAATAGCGCTACATCCTAGGAAAGAGTAATATTTTGCATAATTGAATCATGTATTGAGGATACAGCGGCAATAAGTATTAGGAATAAAAAGTTTTAAACTTGAGTCCAAGTCACGTAACGGATACACGGAAATTAAAAAAGTTATTTTTATTGGTTATTCTTTTGCTAATGCAGTCGCGATGTCTTTGAAATGACTCAGTAAAGGAAAATAAGTTCATAAATTGGGAGGAGATTGAAATTTGTAAGGAAGAACGAATAATAATAATAACATTCGTGGGATGAGGTTTTTGAAATGGTTTAGTATAACATGAAAATACGGAGAGTAATGAATTGATACGCGGCAGAAATAAGAATTTAAAACCCAACTTTTCTAATAAAGTTAATACAGACATTATCATATCTTTCAAATGTAAGCTACTCATATTATTAACAGGAACTATGGCAACTATATCCCTGTATTTTGATAGCACAGAAGATACCATGAAAACCTGGGCTGATTTTGTGGCATCAAATGCACTTGCACCATAAATTTGACACCCTTTAAATGACATTTGAGGCTGTATATATATTTCATCTAGCAACAAACAAACTAAACGTTCATGTGTCTTTAAATATTTCAATCTGCTTTATAGGTATTTAGCACTACTATCAAGGGCTGAGGTAGAGAGTTGAAAGTTACATATAAGTTTCTGTAAACTTCGAGTATGTGGTAAGAACATTAACCCACATTTTAATAAGACTTTATTGGCTGAGGGTGAATGTACATATAAGCAAGCAACCAAAACCATGGTTTGATTATTACATCGTCTATTATTTGTTTCAACTGCTGATAGTGTGATCTGCTGAACAAGAAATTTTAAACTATCACACTCTTGATAATTTGGTAACATTTTTAAAATTGCAACAGCAAAATCTAAAATATTTTCAACCTTAGCCGCTACTTTCTGCTCTTTAACATACTTCATAAATTCCTCCAGCATATTAAATGAGTTTAAAATAGCATTTTTCGTTGGTAACTTAGATACAGATATTTTTACCTTATCAACGTAAATATTAAATTTTCACTTATATTTATACATCCAGAAACACAAGGGTAATCAGATTCAATATCCATCAAACATAACACAAGCTTACAGTTTGTCCTAAAATATGTCCATTTTTTATGTAATTCAACACTTTTGGATTTTAAGTAGTCTTCGATATTATTCAGACAAATAATGGTATCATTCTGAATATAGTTTCTGTAATCCAGAATGCTTTGCTCCATTGCATTTTGAAGATTTTCTTCTTCGGCATCAGAAAGCCTTTTAACAGATGGGGGTAGTGGAACTTAAATATTTAGGAAGATGCTTAAAAATTGCAGGGTGGCGTCATCTGTTAGTTTTGCTATCTTCGTGGCTATTCTTCCAACTTTCCTTTATACATTATTTTGTCAACTCGATCACCATTGAGTCATCGAAATTGTTAATACATATTCGTGGATCTTTCAGTCCTTCAAAACATGTAGGGATTTTCCTAATCCATTTCTTACGTAACTCTGCATCCTTGGGCAGGGCAAATGTTGTTGTGTGCTCGGATTCTGAATCGTAATTTGAACAGCACCCACTAACACTACAACGACGTGGCATGCTGATGTGGAAGAAAAGCAACTCTACTATCAACAAATTTTAAAGATGCACTGAAAGACAAAAAAAATTGTTGTGAGAAATATATCCCAATGTGCATGTAGCATATGTTACTTAATTTATCATATAAATCTTAGGTGCATGCAAAATCACTACAACAATAATGGTGAACACTTCTAACTTTTAATGATATTTAGTTTCCCATCTAAATTAAATATTTTTATCACAAATAAAAGGGTACCTTTTGTCAATTGTTAGCATGACATGTAAAGTAACATAATTTGTTTCATAAAAACTAATATACCCTTTAGAACAGGTTTCCTCCTAACTGCTGTAGTTTTTTTTTATCGTATTAAGTTTTTTATACAAAATACAATAACTAGGCACAGAGAAATTTACTTTGAGTGACTAAAAAATATTATTTGTCAAAATTTATACGGGCATTTTGCCAAATTCCACTCTTAAATGTCATAATTCTTTTGGCCAATTAAAGCAATTTCCATATCAAAAATTAGAAAGATTACAGTAATATTTTTTAAATATGTATTAAATCAACAACATAATTTATTCAGTACTCTTGCAGCAAGATATTTTAAAAATACTGTAAATATAAACTGTTTTAAATTGAATGCCAGTTCCCAATTGCACATGAATATTAAAACTTGTCAACGTTCACT
Source organism: Ryuthela nishihirai (assembly GCA_038380435.1). Taxonomy (NCBI): domain Eukaryota; kingdom Metazoa; phylum Arthropoda; class Arachnida; order Araneae; family Heptathelidae; genus Ryuthela; species Ryuthela nishihirai. The sequence continues at coordinate 48,245,682 of JAWZYU010000023.1, read as the reverse complement.
CAGCAGGTAGGATACAATCTGCTATTTCTATTGTATGTTTCATATATCTGAGGTACTACACTTTTACAATATATCACCAAATTGTGTTATTATGTCATACATTTAGTTCTGTAAAGGATACCAATTTATGGAACTTATTTTATTTGTAAACCAAATTTTCTTTTGAGAACATGATGATCAAATACTGAATCTAGATTTTGATTAGTTTAGTCACAGAAATATATTTCATAGCTTTTAGTGGGCATTTCAGAGTCTGAATAATTTTGTTCCCATGACATACAAATTTCGAATAATAATTAGATATATTGTATAATTTGTTTCCATTGATAAACACACAAAGTTTCAGGTGTTATTTCAGTAATAATATTTGAAGTTGCTCTAACCAGCGCATGCATATATATATAGATACTTTAAACACCTTAATTAACAATAATAATTTAATCTTTTTTTAATATTTAAAAGCTAGGTAAATGTTTTCCATTTTTATACGAAAAAACATTGCTTTGGAGATAAACTTCCAAAAAAAATCTGTCTTTTAAACATCCATACTTCAGTACTATCGAAAAGGACTCATTTTAAACTTTTTTCATGTTAATATGCAGGTAATATATATATGTAGTTTACACCTAGAAAACTAATAAAAGATCGAAATTTATTGCTTTATTAAAAAGTCTTTGAAATGTAGATTCCAAAAACTACAATTTCAACCTCCATTGTTTTTTTTTGGCCGGAACTCAACTTGTCTTAAAAAACAAATTATAATAGCAGGAAAGCATTAAAAAGTATAAAGAAGTGTAATTAAATATGCACACTTTCTCATACAGTGATATACAAAGCAAATCACATTGTTAACAAAGATTTAAGAAACAAAGGAGATAGGCAACTTACCGAATAGGCACAGCCGACATCAACTTTAGAAGAATTGTTCACACAAACTTGATCCACTTGATTATCACGAACTATTCTTGAAATATCGTTTCAAATATTAATTAGAAACGGATAATGCAACACGAGGAACACACACACACTTGTAATGAACACGAGGAGAACACGAGAAAATCACACGTTCACTCGTCTACTCTAAAACAACACAAACGCTTCGTTACCACCGCCAATCTCGACAGCAAATTCTAAGACCCAGTTGGTCACATGACATTTTCGCGCCGCGGCCTGTCTCTCCCGCTGGCCACGTGCGGAACAGTCAAACACAGATAAAGCAACCAAAGCTCGCTGGTTGACAAAACGTTGTGGAAATTCTTCTAAACTGCTAAAGATGCCGTTACACAGACATCGCCAGCCGTTCCAACAGTTAACAGACTTTGATCGTGGAAGAATCATCGGCCTTGGAGAAGCTGGTTGTCGTACAGAAATATGGCCAACCTAGTTGGCCGCAATCCCAGCACCATCGTGCACATATGGCGCCAATGGATGCACACCGACAAGGATCAAGGAAGACGACGCAGGACCACGGAGTGACAGGACCGCCATTTGCGATGCATGGCATTGCGTGACAGAATCGCGACTACAATGCAACTGAAAAGGGAATGGCGACAGTAACACGTCGAATTCCTACCCGGCGGACGTTAAACAAGAGGAATTTATAGTTTTCATTGCGAGCCTATCATCCGGCACTGCGTTTTGGCCCTCACATCTGCCCACATGTAAGCACGTCTTTAGTAGTGTCGTCTCAGACGGAACTGGAACGAACAAGAGTGGAGTACCGTGTTGTTTAGTGACGATTCTCGTTTATTATGTTGGTCAGGACGACGGTAGGACAACGTGTTCGCCATCATCCAGGGGAAAGAAGCGCCACCTAGTGCCTGCGACATCGTGACACAGCTACTGCACTTGGTGTTTTGGTGTGGGGTACCCAGGGCCATCGCCAGATTACATCGCGCCCTGAGGCAAAAAATTAAATATCGCCCCTGATGGATTATAAGACAAATATATAGAAAATCTCCAATTGCGATTTTGTTCTTATTACAAGAGAAGCATTAATGCAACACAATTATATAATAATATTAATTAAATGTTTGCTCTACGGGGATATCACACAATAAAACTGTTTAATCTCTTCTAAATTTAAATTATAAGCTATGTCCGCCTCTGCCGATACAGTTGCTAGATCAATCAATCTTTCTTGGATCGTACAACGCGCTATTAGGGTGACAATCAAAAGTTCGGAATTGCGCATGCGCAACTCCTACGCTGGGAACGAGGAATGCAATGTCCACAAAATGAAATAATATACCCCAAACTGATAAATATAACGTAAATTAAGCAAAACTGGTTAAGGAAAAGTATAAGTGAATGGGTGGACCATCACAGGCGCCGTGAAGCACCTGAAGTTTACACCTAAAACACTAATAAATTTTATTAGTGTTTTCACTACTATGGCATGTAAACTGACAGGCTCCTGTCAGACCTCTGTGGCAAGCAGCTGCTTGAGGGGGTATTTATTAATTATTTTATTTAACACCTCTTAGTTAGCCAAGCCGTGAAGCAGGCTGCCTCTATGCTACACCCTGTCGACGGTATTGGGAGTGCCATTTGTCGGACATCTCGGTCAGAACTGGTCATTACAAAGGGATCTCTAAGTGTCCAACGATATGTTACCAACATTTTGCAACCATTGGCTGTCTCATTTGTTCAGCAGCACGGAACCATTTACCAGCATTAGTCTGCAGTGTCTACACGAGAAAAACGTTCAGGAACTACCACGGCCAGCACGCTCGTCGGACCTTTCACATATTGAACACGTTTGGGACAGGATGGGCCGGCAGCTCCAACAACAACCAAGAGGTGCGCCAACAACTGTCGCTGAAATGGAACATCGACTTTGCGCTATTTGGCTTTCTATCCCCAAGGAGGACATTATGGAGCTGTACGATGGCCCTCGCCGCTGTGTTCATGAATGCATTCTTGGAAATTAGCACTTTACCTACCCGGTAAAATGGCATAATTATGAAGTATGTTATTGAAACACCTCGCGCAACAATAAATTTTTGTTTTGATAATGTAATCAATCGCATATCTCAGTATATGCTAACAGCTGTCAGCGTTTCAATAAAATGGCATTAATCCTTAGAGGTGTCACAATTGTTTTTCTACTAGTGTATATATAGATATGATGCATCTTTATACACTGAAGTGACATAGAATTAGGGATAGCAACCTAGTAACTTGTTGGACCCCCTCTGGCCCTGATAACAGCTTCCACACGACGAGGCAAGATCTGCGTAAATTTTCTACAGGTTTGGCAACTTATGCATCATCCAGAGCTGTCCGCAATTCTCTCAAAGTCGTCCCTGGTGGGACACGGGTCCGAACTCTCTGCTCGACGGTATCCCAAAGATTTTCGATGGGATTTAAATCTGGCTTCTAGGTGACCATTTCATTATTTCAAAGTCAACAGAATGTTCCTGCAACCATGCAGTAGCCAACCTGGACCTGTGAAATGAACAGTTGTCTTGCTAGTAGATGCCATCTCCATTGGGATGCATGATGCCATAAATGGATGTAAATGGTCAGCCATGAGTTCTACATACCGGGATACACTGAGAGTCGTCGGTACACGTACCAAAGGTCCCACAGACGTTCAACTGCAGACCCCCATGCCACCACTGAGCCACCACTAGCTTGTACTGTTTCGACCTGACATGCAGGATCCATGGCTTCATAGGGTTGGTGCCATACCCTCAGTCTGCCATCGGGTGATGAAATTTAAATCGGGATTCATCACTGCAGGCTATCCGTTGCCAATTTTCGATGGTTTAACTTCGATGTTTTTTAGCCCTGCAAGATATTGAGCCCTGGGTCATGTCGTTAGAAGTGGGACTCTCGTAGGTCGGCGGCTCCTAAAGCCGAGACGATGAATTGAGCGTTGCATGGACTATACACTGACTTCCTGGCTGAAACCCGCGTTCAGATGGGAGGTGATTTCAGAAAATGTCTGACCACTATTTGTCCATACAATGCGGATTAGATGGCGAAGCCCACGATCATTCAAGGCTGGTTGCCCTTTGCAGTTTGTCCAGGTGCTTGTTTTTTTGCAGGAATTTTCATTTCCCGGGACACTCTTGAAATTGTCTTAGGAGAAAATCCAAGTTCGTTGATAATTTCGGAGATCGAGTGTCCCATCCGTCGGGCACCTGCGATCTGCCCTCTGTCAAATGCATCTAAATCCCGCGCCTTTCCCATTATGTTTCTCACGACGAATGCTTGGGGAAGCCAAAGCTCACAACTATATATGAACAGAGTTTCAGCCAGGCATGTGCGCAAATGTGGGACTTGAGGTACTGAATTTGGATAACGTCTATCCCTAATTCAATGGCACATCAGTGTATGTATATATAGTAATTTAACGATTATACGTATATATATGTATATAGAGTAATTTTAGATTTATATATTTGTTTTTAATTTACAATATATAGGAGAGATTTTGCACAGACCTTTACATACAGGTCATGTCTTACTAAAACCGAAGTCGCAGTTGATTTTTGTTTCAATCAAGGAGAAGTATTATATCACACAAAGTTTGTCTGCTGGAACAGTAAATAGTATATTTGAGGATTTATTGTTGAAATTCATTTATCTATCATTTTCACTATGAAATCAATGAGGTACGAGTGCGTGGTGGAGGGTCAAGGTCACCTTGATACATCAGGCCTGAACAGCCGTTGACCAAATGGGATGAAAAATTATATATGCCTAAAAAATTTAAGCAATTCAATATGTCCAAAATTTAACTAAATTCAATTTTTTTAAATAAAATATAACAATGTTATTTATTCATTATTATTATGTTTAAGAATTTATGAATACTTAAAATTATTACCCGAGTTTTTTAAAATTAAAAATTACTGGTAGATTTTGGTAAATAACCATTTGATTGAAATACCTATTTATTTAAAAGTTACTTATTCTGTTATTTCACTGTACAGGACTTGTATGGTATAGCAGACTTTGGGAGTGTACTCTTATTAATGTGCTTTGCGCCTCTTGCAAATTTCGTTACTCCACTGTGTAGAAGATTTCTAGGTTAATGTTGCATGATATTGGTGTTGTATGTCTGCTATAAAGTGTCTCCTCCGTTTAATGCCCGCAAGCTGCAGATCCTTTGAGAGAGTGCAACACCTTAAAATGCCTTAATATCATGATTACGATTGTGTGGATTATTGGGAAGTGAATATGGAAAGAGAGATATGGAGGATCATTTACCACAAGCACGAGAATAACAGCAAGAATGTGAGTGGTCAGTGCATATATTACAATATACATATATACTTTTTTAAGTTTTCAGACTTAATTTTTCCTTCATTGAATGTAAAATGGGTCCCCTTAAGAAAAAGCAACATGAAAATTGTCAGATCAGTTTGATCAAGTTCTTTAAATCCATTTTAATTTTTCCATTCTAATCAGGAAGAGGAGTTGGTCATTGGACCACAAGTATATCTCAGATACGAGAGAACTGATCAGATCTGTTGTCGCATTGCATTCTGGGTCAAAGTGGGGGCAGAGTGACCGGCTAGGTTGATTTCCGGTAAATAAATTGAATATTAAATGTATTTCAGTCTAAGTCGTCAACATATTAGTTTTTCGCAAAACATAAACACTAAAGTAATATGGGTTGGGTTGGGTTGTTTTACCTCTGAGCGGCACTTTTTTTGCACACCATGGGCTAAATGGCCAGGTCACATGGACCCCGAAGGCTCAGAGAAGGTTGGTGAAGGGGACCCACTGGAACAGCTGTTGGGAGACAGATGGTAGCCTCCCGTCAAGGCCATCCAGCGTCTTATTTAACGTGCACAGGGTATGGCTCTCTCGCACACGGTTCCACCGCTTAACGTCCCATCCGACGGACGGCGGCCTTTCCAAGCCCATCGGTGTCCCCTACTGACCGTGGGCAGCGCGGGGAATTTTTGCGGAGATAAATCTCAATGCTGACCCAGCTGGGACTCGAACCTGGGAACTACAGATTACGAGCCTGGCGCGCTACCGACTGAGCCCCCCCCCGCCCCCTTATTATTGGGTGTCATCTACTTCTGAAAGGATAGTGGGTTGGAAGATACGGTTGCGGTTTTTTGGTTTATTATATATATAAACCAAAAAAGCATTTGCAGCACAAGTGCTGCATTTTTGAAAGCGAACATGTGTAAAGGTAAAACGGGAACTAGGTCTTAGGATAAGAAGGGGTTTGTTTTTATTTGGCAAGTCCAGAGAAAATGAAGCAACCAATTCGGTGCAGTTTAATAAGGATATTATACTGCCCTATAAAAATATTAAATATTAATTAAATCATTACGCAAACTTTTAAAAATGGAGATTTATTTTATTCCTTGGTTTGGAACAATATTTATTAGTTTAGTTTTTATTTATTACTGTTTTGAAATATTACATCTTCTATTTAAGTAATGAACGAATAGTATTGAAAATCGAGATTTAAATATGCAGATTTGATCATATTCTTTATTTTATTCTCAGTCACATTTTTTCCATTAAATACACATTTTAGAAGTTACAGAACTTCGCAGTTAGATTCCCATTGACATAACCTGGAAATTCTTTGATATACACTGCCCTGCCAAAATAATATATAATATGTAATAAAATATATTTTTATACATTTTTATATAATATTTTTTTACTATTTTAATATATCTATAATGTATTTTAATATATCTATAATGGAAATAAGGAGAAAATTGGGACTAGACAATTGCAATAAGAATGGGAACTTATTTTTGTTGGGGAGTTGGGTTGGGTTGTTTCACCTCTGAGCGGCACTTTTTTGCACACCATGGGCTAAATGGCCAGGTCACATGGACCCCGAAGGCTCAGAGAAGGTTGGGGGAGGGGACCCACTGGAACAACTGTTGGGAGACAGATAGTAGCCTCCCGTCAAGGCCATCTAGCGTGTTCTTTAACGTGCACAGGGTATGGCTCTCCCGTACACGGGCCACGGCTTAACTTCCCATCCGACGGACGACGGCCTTTCCAGGCCCATCGGTGTCCCCTACTGACCGTGGACAGGGCGGGGAATTTTGCGGAGATAAAACTCAACGCTGACCCAGCTGGGACTCGAACCCGGGAACTAAAGATTACGAACCTAGCGGGCCACGGCTTAACTTCCCATCCGACGGACGACGGCCTTTCCAGGCCCATCGGTGTCCCCTACTGACCGTGGACAGGGCGGGGAATTTTGCGGAGATAAAACTCAACGCTGACCCAGCTGGGACTCGAACCCGGGAACTAAAGATTACGAACCTAGCGCGCTACCGACTGAGCCACCCCCGCCCCTTGTTGGAGGAGGGTGGGTTAATAAAAACTGAGATAATGAAATAGAAAATTCTACAATTCAGTAAAAATATTATTTAAAAAATATATTTCACAATTTTTTTGTAGTTCTTTTAAAAAACGAGCTCATGTCATCGTTTTGTTGTTTGTTTTCTCCGTCTGTAGACATTCAACTTTTTTGTCTTAAGAGATAAATTTAAAATTGTTTTTGAATTGGATAGGAAAATCATACGATTCGCCTTTCAGAATCTTCGAAAGGTGTTAATAGTGCCGGCGAACTGTGAAAAGTTTTCGAAAGAGCAAAACTTTCAACAAATATTGCAAACGATCCATTTACACCAGAAATTTGAAATTTTAGTTGTGGAATGTTTAGGTTATGGGAGACAAAAACACTGACAACATTATATCAGACCCTTCTACGGCAAGCAGCTGCTTGAAAGGTAATTTATTTTATTTTCATTTTCATATATCTCCGGAGCGGTCCCGTGGCCGAGTGGTTTGCGCTCTTGGCTACTGATCTAAAGGACCTTGGTTTGAGCCCTGGATAAGGCATGGGTGTTCGTGTCCTTTTTCTACTGAGGTCCAGCCATCCTCGCAGACCTTCTAATATAGCATAGAAACTGACAGACTCCTGTCAGACCTCTGTGGCAAGCAGCTGCTTGAGAGGGAATTTATTTATTTTATCTCAGTAGGGGGGATGCAATTTTTTGTTTCAACAGATGGAAAAAATTCATTTTTTTAGTGTATAGTTAATAATGAAATACTACGATTCTTTTTTTTCAAATTCTCAGATAGTTTGAATTTCTATCGTTAGAGGCTTTGGATTGGATTGGATTGTTTTACCTCTGAGCGGCACTTTTTTGCATACCATGGGCTAAATGGCCAGGTCACATGGACCCCGAAGGCTCAGAGAATGTTGGGGGAGGGGATCCACTGGACAGCTGTTGGGAGACAGATGGTATCCTCCCGTCAAGACCATCCAGCATGTTCTTTAACGTGCACAGGGTGTGGCTTTCACGCACACGGAGCCACGGCTTAACGCCCCATCCGACGGATGGCGGTCTTTCCAAGCCCATCGGTGTCCCCTACTGACCGTGGGCAGGGCGGGGAATTTTGCGGAGATAAATCTCAACGCTGACCCAGCTGGGACTCGAACCTGGGAACTACAGATTACGAGCCTGGCGCGCTACCGACTGAGCCACCCCCGCCCCACCGATCATAGGTAAAACAACCCAATCGACCCTTATGTGACCTTGAACACAAAACTGTAACGGAAGTTTCTTAACCTTCCTGAGTTCTACGACCATAAATAACTCGATACACCAATTCTCCACTTACTAGCAGATAGATACATAGACAAACTCGAGGTATTCGAAGGATCAGAAATACAGTGCCGTTTCCAAGATGTAGAAACCAGCAGACATCATTTGGAATTTCAAACTCCCACGTGGATCGAAATTCGACCTCTGGTCGACTTCAACGGATTGGTGTATCCAGAATTTCGCAACTCTTCAGAGATGCAGGACTCGAATACCCCTGTACATGATGTTCCACGTTTCTGTTAGGTGTAGTTATTATTATTATTACATTTTGACTGAAATATGACCTCTAAATGGAGACGTCGGATCCAATTTTTCATAAGCTTTCTAAGATCTACGACAAGAAATATCCTCGTAGGCAGGGGAGGTACAGTCGCTCAAAAAAATATCCGAACACTCTGTTTGATTACAGAATTCAGAAAAAATATCTGGCAACGATTTTTTTCGAAATTAAAAATCTGGCAACCTTCGTGTGCGTAAACGAAGGTTGCCAGACCACTAATTTCTAAAAAAATTGTTGCCAGATATTTTTTCTGAATTCTGCAATCAACCTATCTCCGAAAAATTCCCCGCCTTGCCCAAGGTCAGTAGGGGACACGGCTGGGCTTGGAAAGGCCGCCGTCCGTCGGATGGGACGTTAAGCCGTGACCCCGTGTGCGGGAGAGACATACCCTGTGCACGTTAAAGAACACGCTGAATGGCCTTGACGGGAGGCTACCATCTGTCTCTCAACAGCTGTTCCAGTGGGTCCCCTCCCCCAAACTTCTCTGAGCCTTCGGGGTCCATGTGACCTGGCCATTTAGCCCATGGTGTGCAAAAAAGTGCCGCTCAGAGGTAAAACAACCCAACCCAACTGTAATCAACCATAGCGTTCGGATACTTTTTGAGCGACTGTACGTCCCTGCCTACGGGGTGTCATCAATACCCATCCAATTCAACAGGACTTTTAAACTAATTTGTTAAACAAAAAAGATGAAAGTATACAGACAGATAAAACAAACAAAATGATGACATTAGTTCGTTTAAAAACGAACTACAAAAAAAAAATTGCAAAAATATTTGTGAAATAATATTATTAATGAATTGTGTAGAATTTCCTTTTTTATTATCTCTGGGTTTTCATTAACCCACCCTCCCTCAATAAAAATAAGCCCGCTGAGAACCCTGTCGTCTTCTACTAAATATCGAACTCGTCTATCTGCTTTGAAATCCCAAACAATTGTCTTTATTTCGTTCAGTTTAAAAAAATTAAAAAGAAATTGAACAATAATAGTTGGAAGTTATATACAACTTTATTTTAGCCCTATATATTATTCTGACACTAAAAATATATTAAAACAACAATTATAAAATCTCATATAGAATATCATTTTAATCTTTTCTGTTCGGTGGAATATTTTAGTAACTAGGAAACCCTACTCAAGACTTAATCTCGGACCGCCCCGAACAAAATTCTAGGTACGTCCCTGCCCGTAGGCATCAAATTTAGCTCTCTAAAAGTGGTAAATTAAAATTTAATTATTGATCTCGAAGACACACAAAGAATCCGAGATTTTTAAAGCTTCTGGGATCTGGGATCAGAAGTACTCATATACAGGGTGAATCTGAAAAAGTGGGCAAAACTTTACGGGGTGGTAGAACGCAGCTATACGAGCAATATTCGTCATAGAATGTATGGTCGGAACGCAAGCGGTGAGAAGTTAAAAGGTAGTTTTCCACTGTCACATTTAAAGAATGAACACAAGAAGGAGAGGAGATACTTCAGAAAACATTTTATTAACATGAATGTAATTGAGGTCCGCACCTTACACAAAGTGCATATCCGCCATTTCGTGGTTAGTATAACCAGCCATCCTCTCGGCAATCCACGGTAGAAATGCCGTTGGGTGCGAGGACCGACCCTTTTATACCATTTCCAACGCCACCTAGCGGCTCGCCATTTGCATTCCGCCCATACTTTCTATGACGAATATTGCTCGTATAGCTGCTTTCTACTACCCCGTAAAGTTTTGCCCACTTTTTCAGATTCACCCTGTATACCCATATTCACATTTCTAGCACTTTTACGTCAAGCTCTGATCTCTACTTGACCTCTCTCTGACCTTGAAGGACAGGTCGAATATCGAATTTTTTCTCCCGAGAACTACGATCCGAATTACCCCTAAATGCAGATTTTCAGAGCTTTACAACTTCTGCATGATGGTAGTAATTAGCGTCATCCTTTGTCATGCACTCACTCACAATCAGCTAAAAGAATTGTCAATTGAAATTCACAAAATAGATGTCTATAAGCAAATATATAGGTAAAAAAATATATCCTATTAAAGTGTTCCGATCGAGAATGATTGCTGAAAATAAGGCAAAAGGTAACGAATTTCTGCGATCCTTTTCTTATTTGGAAAGAAATTCCTATGATCCTAATTAAACCAAAAAGAAAAATCCATTTTAATATCCCCTAAACAGTGTCATGGGCCTACTTTTGCGCTGTTCAATTCTAAAAAATTGCTTTTTTGGGACCTAGAATTTCAGTTGTGAGCGAAAAAAAAAATAGCGCCACTCGGAGGTGGTGGATATCGCGCCTGGATCGTAATCTGCAGTTCCCAGGTAGGAGTCCCAGCTGGGCGAATGTTGAGACTTATGTCCGCAAAACTCCCCGCACTTCCCTCGGTCAGGAGGGGACACCGATGGGCTTGGAAAGGCAACTGTCCGTCGGATGGGACGTTAAGCCGTAGCAAAGTGAACCTGAGAGCCATAACCTGTGCACGTTAAAGAGCACGTTAGGTGAACTTTACGAGAATCTCTCTCCTAACAACTGTGCAATGATTCCCCTTCCCGCAAACCTGCTCTGAACCCTCGGAGTCCTTGCGGCCTGACCATTTGGACCATTGTGAGCAAAAAAAGTGCCACTCAGAGATAAAACAATTCAACCCTTTTTCTGTATCTACATCTGAACCATTAAGTCCTAGTGACTTCATTTGGCCAGTGAAGGTAAAAAAAAAATCATGCTGACAATTAAAACAACCCAACCAAAAAATAATAATTAAGACCTATCATTTTGAAATCAATAGGATATGAATGATATAATAATCATTTAACGATTTGTTTCCATTTTGAAAGGTTTTAGAAAAAAAATTCAAAAAAATGTTTTTTTATTTATTATTTTTATTCCAACGTTAATCTAAATATTTCAATTGATTTCTTCAAATCATACGGGAAGCCCGAATAATTCAAAAACACGAATATTCTAATTCACGCAATTGACCAACAATATCAGTGTAGAACAATGTCACGTAACAGCCAACAGATCCATTATTAGAATGCGATCACACTGTGTCGTAACGCAAGAATTACAATCAGAGAATATCCGTTTTCAGAGCGGCGGCAAACATTCAGCCTAAGATGAGACTGCGCAGTTGACGCTTTCGAAAATTCTCGTAGATCATTGGTTCACTAATAGGAAAAGCGATCGTGTCGACCTATGTGACTTATGAGAATTTTCAGAGACGTTAACTGAGCACTATTTGCCCCCTCCCTCCCTCCCTCCCTCCCACCCTAATGTGACCCGAGCCGTTGGTCTACTTTTGTTCTTTTACCTGTCAACGGCACTTTAGTTCGCGTAATGAGCTAAATGATCAGGTCAGAAGATCCAGGGCTGGATCTAGGGGGACCGTGCCTTGATGTGTCCTCTGACATGCGACCGTGCCTTGACGAGTCCTCTGACGTGCGACCGTGCCTTGACGTGTCCTCTGACGTGCGACCGTGCCTTGACATGTCCTCTGACGTGCGACCGTGCCTTGACGTGTCCTCTGACGTGCGACCGTGCCTTGACGTGTCCTCTGACGTGCGGCCGTGCCTTGACGTGTCCTCTGACGTGCGACCGTGCCTTGACGTGTCCTCTGACGTGCGACCGTGCCTTGACGTGTCCTCTGACGTGCGACCGTGCCTTGACGTGTCCTCTGACATGCGACCGTGCCTTGATGTGTCCTCTGACGTGCGACCGTGGCTTCACACGGACCACGACCTGAAGTTCCTTCCGATGCTTATTACAGGTATGTAAATTAGTACAAACTGTTTTACCTAGGAGCAGCAACTTTTTTACATGCAATGTACTTAGTGATCAGATCATAAGGACCGCAAAGGTTCAGAGAAGGTTGTATGAAGGGAAATCACTGGGTAGCTGTTAGGATACAGATGGCAGCTCCCGTCAAGGCCATCCAACATGGTCTATAACATTTGCTATGTTATTCTATAGCATGCACAGTGTATGGCTTTTCATGCATATACCCATGTGCATGAAAGCCATACACTGTGCATGCTATAGAATAACATAACAAATGTTATGTCATTTGACGGACAGCGGCCTTTCCAAGCCGATCGGTGTCCCCCTATTGACAAAGGGCAGGGCGGGGAGTTTTGCGCAGATAAATCTCAACGCTGACCCAGGTAGGACTCGAACCTGGTAAATTGAGATTATGAGCCTGGGACTTCACAGAATGAGCCACCACCAAGCCAATACCTTTAACAACAAAACTCAGGTTGATGCCTTCATAGTAGTATTGTGTTGTATTGTTTTACCTCTGAGCAGCACTTTTTTGCACACCATGGGCTAAATGGCCAGGTCACATGGACCCCAAAGGCTCAGAGAAGGTTGGGGAGGGGACCCACTGGAACAGCTATTGGGAGATAGATGGTAGCTCTCCGTCAAGGCCATCCAGCGTGTTGTTTAACGTGCACAGTGTATAGCTCTCCCGCACACGGGGCCACGGCTTAACGTCCCATCCGACGGACGGCGGCCTTTCCAAGCCCATCGGTGTCCCCTACTGACGGTGGGCAGGGCGGGGAAGTTTTGGGAAGATAAATCTCAATCCAGCTGGCCCAGCTGGAACTCGAACCTGGGAACTGCAGATTACGAGCCTGGCGAGCCTGGTGCGACTGAGCCACCCCCGCCCCTCTTCATAGTAGTGATGGCGATCTTATGACACGCGTGCCAAAGGTAACATACCTTTGATTACTTGTTGGCACTCCCTTGAGAGGTGAAGAGAAATAATGACTACGGCTAGTATAGAGAATTAGAAATAATGGCCACAGCAATTCAGTACATGTTTATGGATGAAATCATTGGTAGCAAGATGACGACCAAGTTGTTATAATTAGTTACTTATTCATTACGAATTTCAGTTGTGCATTCACATGTTTAAAATATCTCGCCAACTAACTGATTACACATTTCTCAAAAAGCTGCATCAAAAACAGACGAATTAAAGCTATCAACTGTTCATTAATTTCCTTTAAAGCACTTCTGTAGAACTTAAGATGTAGTTAAGGTTTCTGTTTTAGCTTGAGAGAAATGTTGTACTCTGTCACTTATAAAAATTCACTTCATTCTAGTAAAGGCATCGAAATGTCAGCGATGCTTTCAGCACAAGAGTTGAAAGTAGTATGTGAGTTTGTGCGTGTGAAGGAATGATTTGATTTTCACTTGTGTAATGGCGAGCCTAAAACTTAGTGTTCCGTATCCTTATATTTGAACCGTTATTTGAACTATTTGATTTGCAGTGTATGAGGAACTGATAGATTTCCTCCATTAGATTTTGAAATAATATAGGTTTTCATTTGTTATAATGTTCAATCGTTCAATAAATTCTTCTTGTAATTAACTTTGTTTTGTGGCCAGAATATATATTATTATATAGTATCGTGGCCAGAGTTTTAATTTTTGTCATGGCATGATAAAAGAAATGTTACTTGATTCAAAATGATAATAAATCATGGGTTTATAATGGAAAAATCTATCTCGCCATGTTAAAAAATGTTGAACAATATTCTATGCATTAGTATTATACACTGAACGGCAGGTCAAGAGTAACTCATATACACAGTTAAGTAGCTTCTTAAATAAGATTTGTATGAAAGAATTTAACAAGAAAAAACGAAAAAATATATTTATAATGAGATAGCAATCAAATCTCGTAAAATCTCGGTTTTCAACAGCATTCTTTGGGTAGTTACGGAAATTCGAATACTTAACAGCAGCAATGTAATTACGAAAATAATTAATTTGAATTCGAAAATAATTAATACGAAAATAATTGATTTGGATGAGAATTTAAAAAGGTTAAACAAAAGAAATAAGCGGTATAGAAACTTTAACAAGATATTTTCAGTAGATCGAGTACTGAGTAGTTAAATTTTCACCAATTTGGAATTTTTTTTTGCAGAACGAGATAACTTGCTAAACGTTTCAGTTTCAAAGACTTTAAATATTGAACAAAAGTTTCTATAAAATCAAGATTCAAGTAGTTTATTACTGCAATTAAATCTTTAGCTAAACACACATTTTCCTATTAAAGCATACATAATATATGAGTGAAATGTCCGCACATTATTTTTTTACTCTAAACTAAAAACATCACCAATAATAAAAGTGACCATGTACAGTCGCTCAAAAAAAATATTCGAACACTATGGTTGATTACAGCATTCAGAAAAAATATCTGGCAGCGATTTTTTTAGAATAGTGATCTGGCAACCATCGTGCCACGTGACACGACGGTTGCCAGATTACTAATTTCTAAAAAACTCGTTGCCAGATATTTTTCTGAATTATGTAATCAACCATAGTGTTCGGGTATTTTTTTGAGCTACTGTACGCAAATAATTCATTTGGAGAGAGAATTTAAACAGGTTAAACGAAAGAAATAAGCGGTATAGAAACTTTACCTAGATATGTAGCTGTATTTTCAGTAGATCGAGTACTGAGTAGTTAAATTTTCTCCAATTTAGATTTTTTTTTTGCAGAACGAGATAACTTGCTAAACGTTTCAGTTTCAAAGACACTTTAAATACTGAACAAAAGCTTCTATAAAATCAAGATTTAAGTAGTTTATTACTGCAATTAAATCTTTAGCTAAACACACATTTTCCTATTAAAGCATGCATAATATATGAGTGAAATGTCTGCGCATTATTTTTTTACTCTAAATTAAAAACATCACCAATAACAAAAGTGACCATGTACAGTCGCTCAAAAAAGTATCCGAACACTATGGTTGATTACAGAATTCAGAAAAAAATATCTGCAACGAGTTTTTTTTTAGAAATTAGTGATCTGGCAACCTTCGTGTACAGTTCACGAAGGTTGCCAGAATACTAATTTCTAAAAACTCGTCAGATATTTTTTCTGAATTCTGTAATCAACCATAGTGTTCGATACTTTTTTGAGCGACTGTACACTAGCAGGGTCTCAGCTCCTCGAGCAAAATTATTAAGGGGCCATCGATTCACACCTGTCCCTCGATTTACACGGTACTTGATTTACAGAATTTCGGCATCAGACGCTAAAAAATGCAACCAGATTCGATTTACACCTTAGTTTTCGGAATCTATCGACCGATTAATTCGCCGGATGAGTGTATTTCAATATTTTCTTTTAAATTTATTAATTCGTCGTCAGTTTTATCTTTTTACATTTCCA
This sequence comes from Ryuthela nishihirai, assembly GCA_038380435.1. Lineage (NCBI taxonomy): Eukaryota > Metazoa > Arthropoda > Arachnida > Araneae > Heptathelidae > Ryuthela > Ryuthela nishihirai. Next base: position 48,229,590 of record JAWZYU010000023.1, on the reverse strand, counting down.
TCATATACTCTTATGAATCCCTGCTTATTCGTAGTGAAAAAAAAAATGCTATTTTTATGTAAAAATTTGAATGTGTTTTTTTTCCTTCTAAATATTGTTTACAATTACTTTTCCAATTTATATTTTTATTATATAGGCAAAGTTTTCTGTGCATTTTCTGCTTTGAGTAATGTGTGAATTTATGCGTGTGAAGGAATGAGTTTGTGTTATTTTCGTGCTAATAAAAAAAATATTTGTGCATATATATTGCGCATACAATATTTGTGCAAGAATATTTGTGCAAAAATATTTGTGCATACAATTTCGTGCTAATATAAAAAATAATGTAATAATAAGCATATTCTTATTATTACATTATTTTTTATATTATTTTCGTGGTAAATATGTTTTCTAATGCGAGTGTGGAAAGATTAGGGAATAATTCAAAACTTTTGCCTTGGGTGACAGAATGCCCATGTTCTATCTACACTGATTTAAAACACAACAGCATTCGCTGTTATATCTTTATTTACCATTCTTAGTGAAACAAAAATGTACAATACGTAGTGAAACGAGCCTAATATGTACTTGAACCTTCCCCCACCACTTCCCCAGGTACGTCAGGTCACGTAATTATTACAATGGCCTGTTATAAATAGTAGAGGACACACACTAGACACACTATTAAAATCAACTCTGTCCAAAACAATAATTTCAAATTTAGGTGTTTTCTTAATCCATAGTTTAAAATATTTTTTGAAGAATTTCTGTAATCGCAGTAATAAAAATAATAATAAACGTATATAATCACAATAACGTTAGGCCTAATATTTTTGCACGCGAATCTCGTTCATGCTACTAAGACCTAACCGACGTGTGAAATCCGTAGTGCAATACCACCCTCCCCAATCTAAAAGCAAACGAATGAATTGGGTTGGGTTGTTTTACCTCTGAGCGGCACTTTTTTGCACACCATGGGCTAAATGGTCAGGTCACATGGACCCCGAAGGCTCAGAGAAGGTTGGGGGAGGGGACACTGGAACAGCTGTTGGGAGACAGATGGTAGCCTCCCGTCAAGGCCATCCAGCCTGTTCTTTAACGTGCACAGGGTATAGCTCTCCCGCACACGGGGTCACGGCTTAACGTCCCATCCGACGGACGGCGGCCTTTCCAAGCCCTTCTGTGTCCCCTACTGACCGTGGGCAGGGCTGGGAATTTTGCGGAGATAAATCTCAACGCTGACCCAGCTGGGACTCGAACCTGGGAACTACAGATTGCGAGCCTGGCGCGCTATCGACTGAGCCACCCCCGCCCCAAATGAATGAAATAGGATTGCTTTATTCTTAATTTCTAAGAGCTTTCCTAATTCACATTAAATGTTAATAATATGTAGCTTCGGAACATACTAACACAGCAAATAAAATAAAACACTAAAAATTAAAAATTTCAACTTCCTGACAAATTTGACAAAACGGACGAAAAGGAAAGTTCCAAATTCATGATCTGTACAAAAAATATTTTCCACCCAGGAACTCCAAACTAGATCATAGTAGAAGTGTAAAACAAAATTATCTGTAGGGGTTCATGAGAGACGGTTCGAAATTCTAACTTTATGACACAAAATAAATCCTAGATTTAACGGACAAATTGCAGAAGGGGAGAAAATATCCACTAAACCAGAATATAGATGAAGAGTCAGTGGGATTCTATACAAATCAGAATAGCACGTTAACATTTGCTACTTATAATTGATAATATTATTCGAAATAGTGAGTTAAGTAATTAATTACCGTATATTTCCGCAGATAAGACGATAGTTGAATCATAAAAAAGGCCCCCAAAATCCGGGTCGTCTTATAGGACAGATACAAAAAAAATTAGATTAAAATTTATATAAATTGAAACCATTATAAAATAAAACAAATCACTCACCAACGTATTTAAAATCCTGCAAAATCCTCACATTCATCATCTAAGGCAAATAGCTCCTCAAGTACATCCTCACTTTCGTTGTTGAGAAGCTCGTCATATGGGTCCCATTCTGTACCTAGCGAGTCGATTTCCTCTTCGTCATCAGTATCCCATAAGAAATCGTCCTCAATGCCATCCATAGCATTAGAAATCCCACACTTTTTGAAGGATTTGATCACTGTTTCGACTTTCACTTTTTTCCATGATTTGATCACGATATCACACAACACATCAAGTGACGCAGCCTGTATAGCTCCACCTTTCGTATACGACTTTTCGCCACTCATCATCCAGTTATTCCATTGTTCACGCATGTGATCTTTGAATGGTTTATTCAGAGAGACGTCTAAAGGTTGTAGCATCAAAGTTAAACCACCCGGTATAACAGCAATCTTAGTATTTTTTGGTGCTAAGCGATTTTTAGTGTTCTCAGTTACGTGACTGCGAAACATATTCCACACCAACAAACTGTGTTGATTTCGTAGAGCATCTGGTTGCCTCTACCACACATTTTCCATCCACAATTTTACACCATTCTCGTCCATCCATCCCTTTTCACGAAAATGTACGAAAATGCCTGGTGGGAATTTTATTTTAGGAGTAGTTTTCCTCTTGAAAATGACCATAGGTTTTAACTTTGTTCCATCTGCCATGCATGTTAATACTACTGTAAACCTGGTTTTTTCATGGCCTGTACTTCTTACTTTAACAGTTTTTACGCCTTTTTTCCCCACAGTTCTATTGTTTATCATGTCGAAGTTAATCGGTGTTTCATCCATATTTCCAATATCAGATAATGGAAAGTTGTATTTCTGCCTCATACCAATAACAAACTTGCGAAAACTCGTGACCTTATGGTCAAGATCTTGTGGTAATTTCTGCGCAATTTTTGTTTTCTGTCGTATTACCAGATTTTTTCTGTTCATGAAACGATTGCACCAACCTACTGTTGCTTTAGATTCTTTGCCTTGTTCTGGATTGACCCGTGCCCACTTCAATGCATAAGCCCTAATCATATTTCTTGTAACAACATAACAATTCTGCCTCTGTTCTTGTACCCATTCTGCAGCGTTATTTTCTAAATCTGGTCAGCAAGCTATTCCTCTCCTCATGGAACATTTTTTCATTGGCATTTTTTTTAATAGCATCTTCATTCTTTCTCCAATCTCTTACCATCTTCTCTGTTATATCGAAAGCCCTTGCTGCAGCACAGTTGTTCGATTCTTTAGCCTGTTTTATGACTTTTAACTTGAAGTTTGCTTCATACTTCCTTCTTTTCGTTGGTTCCATGATTAGGCCCACACTTTACAAATTTTACGCTGATTACACTTATAGTACAAATTGTTTGAACACACGACACAACCTACAACGAAACTTGTTAGAGGTACATGTGAGTTCGTGATTCGGCACGTGCTTATGTAGGCAAAAACGTAACAATCCTAAAGGAGGCTTTTCCTTTATGCGTGCAACCACCGACTGCGACTGATCTTGAAAATTACTACAACTTATCGAAAAATCTATCATATTATTTAAATACGCTATATGATAATACATTACATTGTAATAGTAAATAATACATTACATTGTAATAGTAAAACAACACTAAAACAAAATAAATATTAAAAATTATGTTTATTGAGCTACTGAGGAAAAGGACAAACCGTAATTATTTACTAGTACAGAGTAGGGTATGTCCACAAAATAGAATAGCCCATACGACGCTTTGTGAATAGTCAAGGTCATTACCCGAATGCCCGAATCAGTGCGAATGTTTGCGAATAGGACATAATTCCCTATACGCTATACAGTATTATTATCCAGATGATGATCGCCGATCTAAACTAAATTCATAGGCCGTTGATAGTTTGGGGTCGTCTTATAGGACAGATATATGCTAAAACTATAAAACTTTGACAAAAATTTATACCTCGTCTTATTTGAAGGTCGTCTTATCTGCGGAAATATACGGTATGTATTTACGTAATAGGACGTATTTACAAACACGTCCAGCGGATCTATTGGTTCTAATTTTTTAATTAATTCTAACTTCTATTTTATATTTCAATCTATTCCTTTACCTTTTACGCCTACGTTTCAAAACATGATTGATTAAAATTTCAAAATTTTATTATAAAATATTAGGAAAACTCGAAAAGACGTATAAGGGCGATCCAAGACGCAACTCTACACACAGAGACAAAGAAACACACTCAAATACAACGGATAACACAATAATTGGGCACTGAAACAAATATCACACTGCACCCCTACAGCTGAGGGTCCAACCTAGAGAAGTGGAGGGAGAATATATTCAAGTACATATACCGACCTTTTCAGCTTTCTAAATACTAAATACATTTAACACTCTACACTCTGCACATACCAAACACACTAGATGACGTAATCAAAAGAACCAGAGTAATCAATTCGCTCTGCGATGTAGTGACTGAATGCGATCTATAGCTTCTGCTGAGAGTGATTGCCATTTGCTGAAATGGTTGAATGCAGACACCTATTCAACCAGTGTTTCTTGAATAATACATCCATTTCAGATTTCCTATTAACAACCTCTCACACTTTGCACAATATACAAAACAACACACTTCGTACGCTAATCATAAACGGACAAAATAACTAATATGTTGTGCGTTCTTATAGCTGCACACGTTCTATAAGATCTGTTGTGGGTGATTGCTGTTCGTCCAAACAGGTGAACGCAGTCCCCTATTCAACCAGTGACACTCACCTATACATTAACAGATTAAAATAGGTATTTGACTGATTTCATCCTTTGATCAACAGCTTTAACATTTTCCACTAAGTACACAGCAACACACTTAAACGCCAATCAAACGGGATAACTTAATATTTCCGCTGTGCGCTATAATGGCTACACGCGTTCTATATATTCTGTTGAGGGTGATTGCTGTTCGTCCAAACGGCTGAACGCATTCACGTATTAAACCAGTGAGCCCCCAGGTACATATTGACAGATTAAAATAGGTATTTGTCTGATTTTACACTTTGATTATCAGCGTTAACCTTTTCCATTACGTACACATCAACACACTTAAACCCAATTAATAGGGATAACATAATTATTCCGCTGTGCGCTATAATGGCTGCACGCGTTCTATATCTTCTGTTGAGGGTGATTGCTGTTCGTCCAAAGGGCTGAACGCAGTCACTTATTCAACCAGTGACCCCCAGATATATATTAAAAAATTGAAATACGTATTTGTCTGATTTCACACTTTGATTTTCAGCTTTAAACCTTTCCATTAGGTACGCGTTAACACACTTAAACGCCAGTCAATAGGGTAAATTTAATTATTCCGATGTGCGCTATAATGGCTGCACGCGTTCTATGTCTTCTGTTGATGGTGATTGCTGTTCGTCCAAAGGGCTGAACGCAGTCACTTATTCAACCAGTTACCCCCAGATATATATTAATAGATTGAAATACGTATTTGTACGATTTCACACTTTGATTATCAGCTTTAACCTTTTCCATTAGGTACACATCAACACACTTAAACGCCAATGAATAGGGTTAATTTTATTATTTAGATGTGCACTATAATGGCTGTACGCGTTCCATATCTTCTGTTGAGGGTGATTGCTGTTCGTCCAAAGGGCTGAACGCAGTCATTTATTCAACCAGTGACCCCCAGGTACATATTAACATATCAAAATACGTATTTGTCTGATTTCACACTTCGGTTATCAGCTTTAAAGTTTTCCATTACATACACATCAACACACTTAAACGCCAATTAATAGGGTTAATTTAATTATTCCGCTGTGCGCTATAATGGCTGCACGCGTTCTATATCTTCTGTTGAGGGTGATTGCTGTTCGTCTAAAGGTCTGAACACAGTCACTTTTTCAACCAGTGACCCCTAGGTACATGTTAACAGATTAAAATACGTATTTGTCTGATATCTCACTTTCATTATCAGCTTTAACGTTTTCCATTAGGTACACATCAACATAGTGAAACGCCAATCAATAGGGTTAATTTAATTATTCCGCTGTGCGCTATAATGGCTGCACGCGTTCTATATCTTCTGTTGAGGTTGATTGCTGTTCGTCCAAAGGGCTGAACGCAGTCACTTGTTCAACCAGTGACCCTCAGATATATATTAACAGATTAAAATAGGTATTTGTCTGATTTCACACTTTGATTATCAGCTTTAAACTTTTCCATTAGGTACACAACAACACATTTAAACGCGAATCAATAGGGTTAATTTAATTATTCCGCTGAGCGCTATAATGGCTGCACGCCTTCTATATCTCCTGTTGAGGGTGATTGCTGTTCGTCCAAAGGGCTGAACGCAGTCACTTATTCAACCAGTGACCCCCAGATATATATTAGCAGATTAAAATACGTATTTGTCTGATTTCACACTTTGATTATCAGCTTTAAACTTTTCCATTAGGTACACATCAACACACTTAAGCGCCAATTAATGGGGTTAATTTAATTATTCCGCTGTGCGCTGTAATGGCTGCACGCGTTCTATGTCTTCTGTTGAGGGTGATTGCTGTTCGTCCAAAGGGCTGAACGCAGTCACTTGTTCAACCAGTGACCCTCAGATATATATTAACAGATTAAAATACGTATTTGTCTGATATCACACTTTGATTATCAGCTTTAACCTTTTCCATTAGGTACACAACAACACATTTAAACGCGAATCAATAGGGTTAATTTAATTATTCCGCTGTGCGCTATAATGGCTGCACGCCTTCTATATCTCCTGTTGAGGATGATTGCTGTTCGTCCAAAGGGCTGAACGCAGTCACTTATTCAACCAGTGACCCCCAGATATATATTAGCAGATTAAAATACATATTTGTCTGATTTCACACTTTGATTATCAGCTTTAAACTTTTCCATTAGGTACATATCAACACACTTAAACGCTAGTCAATAGGGTTAATTTAATTATTCCGCTGTGCGCTGTAATGGCTGCACGCGTTCTATGTCTTCTGTTGAGGGTGATTGCTGTTCGTCCAAAGGGCTGAACGCAGTCACTTATTCAACCAATGACCCCCAGGTACATATCAACAGATTACATTAGGTATTTGTCTGATTTCACACTTTAATTATCAGCTTTAACTTTTTCCATTAGGTACACATCAACACACTTAAGCGCCAATTAATAGGGTTAATTTAATTATTCCGCTGTGCGCTGTATTGGCTGCACGCGTTCTATGTCTTCTGTTGAGGGTGATTGCTGTTCGTCCAAAGGGCTGAACGCAGTCACTCGTTCAACCAGTGACCCTCAGATATATGATAACAGATTAAAATACGTATTTGCCTGATTTCACACTTTGATTATCAGATTTAACCTTTTCCATTAGGTACACATCAACACACTTAAACGCCAATGAATAGGGTTAATATTATTATTTAGCTGTGCGCTATGATGGCTGTACGCGTTCTATGTCTTCTGTTGAGGGTGATTGCTGTTCGTCCAAAGGGCTGAACGCAGTCACTTATTCAACCAGTGACCCCCAGGTACATATTAACAGATTAAAATACGTATTTGTCTGATTTCACACTTTGATTATCAGCTTTAACTTTTTCCATTAGGTACACATCAACACACTTAAGCGCCAATTAATAGGGTTAATTTAATTATTCCGCTATGCGCTGTAATGGCTGCACGAGTTTTATGTCTTCTGTTGAGGGTGATTGCTCTTCGTCCAAAGGGCTGAACGCAGTCACTTGTTCAACCAGTGACCCTCAGACATATATTAACAAATTAAAATACGTATTTGTCTGATTTCACACTTTGATTATCAGCTTTAACCTTTTCCATTAGGTACACATCAACACACTTAAACGCCAATCAATAGGGTTAATTTAATTATTCCGCTGTGCGCTGTAATGGCTGCACGCGTTCTATGTTTTCTGTTGAGGGTGATTGCTGTTCGTCCAAAGGGCTGAACGCAGTCACTTGTTCAACCAGTGACCCTCAGATATATATTAACAGATTAAAATACGTATTTGTCTGATTTCACAATTTGATTATCAGCTTTAACCTTTTCCATTAGGTACACATCAACACACTTAAACGCCAATCAATAGGGTTAATTTAATTATTCCGCTGTGCGCTGTGATGGCTGCACGCGTTCTATGTCTTCTGTTGAGTGTGATTGTTGTTCGTCCAAAGGGCTGAACGCAGTCACTTATTCAACCAGTGACCCCCAGCCCAGGTACATATTAACAGATTACAATACGTATTTGTCTGATTTCACACTTTGATTATCAGCTTCAACTTTTTCCATTAGGTACACATCAACACACAAGCGCCAATTAATAGGGTTAATTTAATTATTCCGCTGTGCGCTGTAATGGCTGCACGCGTTCTATGTCTTCTGTTCAGGGTGATTGCTGTTCGTCCAAAGGGCTGAACGCAGTCACTTGTTCAATCAGTGACCCTCAGATATATATTAACAGATTAAAATACGTATTTGTCTGATTTCACAGTTTGATTATCAGCTTTAACCTTTTCCATTAGGTACACATCAACACAAACGCCAATCAATAGGGTTAATTTAATTATTCCGCTGTGCGCTGTAATGGCTGCACGCGTTCTATGTCTTCTGTTGAGGGTGATTGCTGTTCGTCCAAAGGGCTGAACGCAGTCACTTATTCAACCAATGACCACCAGGTACATATTAACAGATTACAATACGTATTTGTCTGATTTCCCACTTTGATTATCAGCTTTAACTTTTTCCATTAGGTACACATCAACACACTTAAGCGCCAATTAATAGGGTTAATTTAATTATTCCGCTGTGCGCTGTATTGGCTGCACGCATTCTATATATTCTGTTGAGGGTGATTGCTGTTCGTCCAAAGGGCTGAACGCAGTCACTCGTTCAACCAGTGACCCTCAGATATATATTAACAGATTAAAATACGTATTTGTCTGATTTCACACTTTGAATATCAGCTTTAACGTTTTCCATTAGGTACACATCAACACACTTAAACGCCAATCAATAGTGTTAATTTAATTATTCCGCTGTGCGCTGTAATGGCTGCACGCATTCTATGTCTTCTGTTGAGGGTGATTGCTCTTCGTCCAAAGGGCTGAACGCAGTCACTTGTTCAACCAATGACCCTCAGATATATATTAACAGATTAAAATACGTATTTGTCTGATTTCACACTTTGATTATCAGCTTTAACCTTTTCCATTAGGTACACATCAACACACTTAAACGCCAATCAATAGGGTTAATTTAATTATTCCGCTGTGCGCTGTAATGGCTGCACGCGTTCTATTTCTTCTGTTGAGGGTGATTGCTGTTCGTCAAAAGGGCTGAACGCAGTCACTTGTTCAACCACTGACCCTCAGATATATATTAACAGATTAAAATACGTATTTGTCTGATTTCGCACTTTGATTATCAGCTTTAACCTTTTCCATTAGGTACACATCAACACACTTAAAGCCAATCAATAGGGTTAATTTAATTATTCCGCTCTGCGCTGTAATGGCTGCACGCGTTCTATTTCTTCTGTTGAGGGTGATTGCTGTTCGTCGAAAGGGCTGAACGCAATCACTTGTTCAACCAGTGACCCTCAGATATATATTAACAGATTAAAATACGTATTTGTCTGATTTCACACTTTGATTATCAGCTTTAACCTTTTCCATTAGGTACACATCAACACACTTAAACGCCAATCAATAGGGTTAATTTAATTATTCCGCTGTGCGCTGTAATGGCTGCACGCGTTCTATTTCTTCTGTTGAGGGTGATTGCTGTTCGTCCAAAGGGCTGAACGCAGTCACTTAGTCAACCAGTGACCCCCAGGTACATATTAACAGATTACAATACGTATTTGATTTCACACTTTGATTATCAGCTTTAACCTTTTCCATTTGGTACACATCAACACAAACGCCAATCAATAGGGTTAATTTAATTATTCCGCTGTGCGCTGTAATGGCTGCACGAATTCTATGTCTTCTCTTGAGGGTGATTGCTGTTCGTCCAAAGGGCTGAACGCAGTCACTTATTCAACCAATGACCACCAGGTACATATTAACAGATTACAATACGTATTTGTCTGATTTCCCACTTTGATTATCAGCTTTAACTTTTTCCATTAGGTACACATCAACACACTTAAGCGCCAATTAATAGGGTTAATTTAATTATTCCGCTGTGCGCTGTATTGGCTGCACGCGTTCTATGTCTTCTGTTGAGGGTGATTGCTGTTCGTCCAAAGGGCTGAACGCAGTCACTCGTTCAACCAGTGACCCTCAGATATATATTAACAGATTAAAATACGTATTTGTCTGATTTCACACTTTGAATATCAGCTTTAACGTTTTCCATTCGGTACACATCAACACACTTAAACGCCAATCAATAGGGTTAATTTAATTATTCCGCTGTGCGCTGTAATGGCTGCACGTGTTCTATGTGTTCTGTTGAGGGTGATTGCTGTTCGTCCAAAGGGCTGAACGCAATCACTTGTTACATCAGTGACCCTCAGATATATATTAACAGATTAAAATACGTATTTGTCTGATTTCACACTTTGATTATCAGCTTTAACCTTTTCCATTAGGTACACAACAACACACTTAAACGCCAATCAATAGGGTTAATTTAATTATTCCGCTGTACGCTGTAATGGCTGCACGCGTTCTATGTCTTCTGTTGAGGGTGATTGCTGTTCGTCCAAAGGGCTGAACGCAGTCACTTAGTCAACCAGTGACCCCCAGGTACATATTAGCAGATTACAATACGTATTTGATTTCACACTTTGATTATCAGCTTTAACCTTTTCCATTAGGTACACATCAACACATTTAAACGCCAATCAATAGGGTTAAATTAATTATTCCGCTGTGCGCTGTAATGGCTGCACGCGTTCTATGTCTTCTGTTGAGGGTGATTGCTGTTCGTCCAAAGGGCTGAACGCAGTCACTTGTTCAACCAGTGACCCTCAGATACATATTAACATTAAAATACGTATTTGTCTGATTTCAGACTTTGATTATCAGCTTTAACTTTTTCCATTAGGTACACATCAACACACTTAAGCGCCAATTAATAGGGTTAATTTAATTATTCCGCTGTGCGCTGTGATGGCTGCACACGTTCTATATCTTCTGTTGAGGGTGATTGCTGTTCGTCCAAAGGGCTGAACGCAGTCACTTGTTCAACCAGTGACCCTCAGATATATATTAACAGATTAAAATACGTATTTGTCTGATTTCACACTTTGATTATCAGCTTTAACCTTCTCCATTAGGTACACATCAACAGACTTAAACGCCAATTAATAGGGTTAATTTAATTATTCCGCTGTGCGCTGTAATGGCTGCACGCGTTCTATGTATTCTGTTGAGTGTGATTGCTGTTCGTCCAAAGGGCTGAACGCAGTCACTTGTTCAACCAGTGACCCTCAGATATATATTAATAGATTAAAATACGTATTTGTCTGATTTCACACTTTGATTATCAGCTTTAACTTTTTCCATTAGGTACACACAACACATTTAAGCGCCAATTAAAAGGGTTAATTTAATTATTCCACTGTGCGCTGTGATGGCTGCACGCGTTCTATATCTTCTGTTGAGGGTGATTGCTGTTCGTCCAAAGGGCTGAACGCAGTCACTTAGTCAACCAGTGACCCCCAGATACATATTAACAGATTACAATACGTATTTGATTTCACACTTTGATTATCAGCTTTAACCTGTTCCATTTGGTACACATTAACACATTTAAAAGCCAATCAATAGGGTTAATTTAATTATTCCGCTGTGCGCTATAATGGCTGCACGCGTTCTATATCTTCTGTTGAGGGTGATTGCTGTTCGTCCAAAGGGCTGAACGCAGTCACTTATTCAACCAGTGACCCCCAGAGATATATTAACAGATTAAAATACGTATTTGTCTGATTTCACACTTTGATTATGAGCTTTAACTTTTTCCATTAGGTACACATCAACACACTTATGCGCCAATTATTAGGGTTAATTTAATTAATCCGCTGTGCGCTGTAATGGCTGCACGCGTTCTTTGTCTTCTGTTGAGGGTGATTGCTGTTTGTCCAAAGGGCTGAACGCAGTCACTTGTTCAACCAGTGAGCCTCAGATATATATTAACAGATTAAAATACGTATTTGTCTGATTTCACACTTTGATTATCAGTTTTAACTTTTACCATTAGGTACACATCAACACACTTAAACGCCAATCAATAGGGTTAATTTAATTATTCCGCTGTGCGCTGTGATGGCTGCACGCGTTCTATGTCTTCTGTTGAGGGTGATTGCTGTTCGTCCAAAGGGCTGAACGCAGTCACTTGTTCAACCAGTGAGCCTCAGATATATATTAACAGATTAAAATACGTATTTGTCTGATTTCTCACTTTGATTATCAGCTTTAACTTTTTCCATTAGGTACACATCAACACACTTAAGCGCCAATTAATAGGGTTAATTTAATTATTCCGCTGTGCGCTGTGATGGCTGCACGCGTTCTGTTTTCTGTTGAGGGTGATTGCTGTTCGTCCAAAGGGCTCAACGCAGTCACTTGTTCACCCAGTGACCCTCAGATATATATTAACAGATTAAAATACGTATTTGTCTGATTTCACACTTTGATTATCAGCTTTAACCTTTTCCATTAGGTACACATCAACACACTTAAACGCCAATCAATAGGGTTAATTTAACTATTCCGCTGTGCGCTGTGATGGCTGCACGCGTTCTATGTCTTCTGTTGAGGGTGATTGCTGTTCGTCCAAAGGGCTGAACGCAGTCACTTGTTCAACCAGTGACCCTCAGATACATATTAACAAATTAAAATACGTATTTGTCTGATTTCACACTTTGATTATCAGCTTTAACTTTTTCCATTAGGTACACATCAACACATTTAAGCGCCAATTAATAGGGTTAATTTAATTATTCCACTGTGCGCTGTGATGGCTGCACGCGTTCTATGTCTTCTGTTGAGGGTGATTGCTGTTCGTCCAAAGGGCTGAACGCAGTCACTTCGTCAACCAGTGACCCCCAGATACATATTAACAGATTACAATACGTATTTGATTTCACACTTTGATTATCAGCTTTAACCTGTTCCATTAGGTACACATTAACACATTTAAAAGCCAATCAATAGGGTTAATTTAATTATTCCGCTGTGCGCTATAATGGCTGCACGCGTTCTATGTCTTCTGTTGAGGGTGATTGCTGTTCGTCCAAAGGGCTGAACGCAGTCACTTATTCAACCAGTGACCCCCAGGTACATATTAACAGATTACAATACGTATTTGTCTGATTTCACAGTTTGATTATCAGCTTTAAACTTTTCCATTAGGTACACATCAACACACTTAAGCGCCAATCAATAGGGTTAATTTAATTATTCCGCTGTGCGCTGTAATGGCTGCACGCGTTCTATGTCTTCTGTTGAGGGTGATTGCTGTTCGTCCAAAGGGCTGAACGCAGTCACTCGTTCAACCAGTGACCCTCAGATATATATTAACAGATTAAAATACGTATTTGCCTGATTTCACACTTTGATTATCAGATTTAACCTTTTCCATTAGGTACACATCAACACAAACGCCAATCAATAGGGTTAATTTAATTATTCCGCTGTGCGCTGTAATGGCTGCACGCGTTCTTTGTCTTCTGTTGCGGGTGATTGCTGTTCGTCCAAAGGGCTGAACGCAGTCACTTGTTCAACCAGTGAGCCTCAGATATATATTAACAGATTAAAATACGTATTTGTCTGATTTCACACTTTGATTATCAGTTTTAACTTTTTCCATTAGGTACACATCAACACACTTAAACGCCAATTATTAGGGTTAATTTAATTATTCCGCTGTGCGCTGTAATGGCTGCACGCGTTATATGTCTTCTGTTGAGGATGATTGCTCTTCGTCCAAAGGGCTGAACGTAGTCACTTGTTCAACCAGTGACCCTCAGATATATATTAACAGATTAAAATACGTATTTGTCTGATTTCACACTTTGATTATCAGCTTTAACCTTTTCCATTAGGTACACATCAACACACTTAAACGCCAATCAATAGGGTTAATTTAATTATTTCGCTGTGCGCTGTAATGGGTGCACGCGTTCTATGTCTTCTGTTGATGGTGATTGCTGTTCGTCCAAAGGGCTGAACGCAGTCACTTGTTCAACCAGTGACCCTCAGATATATATTAACAGATTAAAATAAGTATTTGTCTGATTTCACACTTTGATTATGAGCTTTAACCTTTTCCATTAGGTACACATCAACACACTTAAACGCCAATCAATATAGTTAATTTAATTATTCTGCTGTGCGCTGTGATGGCTGCACGCGTTCTATGTCTTCTGTTGAGGGTGATTGCTGTTCGTCCAAAGGGCTGAACGCCGTCACTTATTCAACCAGTGACCCCCAGGTACATATTAACAGATTACAATACGTATTTGTCTGATTTCACACTTTGATTATCAGCTTTAACTTTTTCCATTAGGTACACATCAACACACTTAAGCGCCAATTAATAGGGTTAATTTAATTATTCCGCTGTGCGCTGTAATGGCTGCACGCGTTCTATGTCTTCTGTTGAGGGTGATTGCTGTTCGTCCAAAGGGCTGAACGCAGTCACTTGTTCAACCAGTGACCCTCAGATATATATTAACAGATTAAAATACGTATTTGTCTGATTTCACACTTTGATTATCAGCTTTAACCTTTTCCATTAGGTACACATCAACACACTTAAACGCCAATGAATAGGGTTAATTTAATTATTCCGCTGTGCGCTGTAATGGCTGCACGCGTTCTATGTCTTCTGTTGAGGGTGATTGCTGTTCGTCCAAAGGGCTGAACGCAGTCACTTAGTCAACCAGTGACCCCCACGTACATATTAACAGATTACAATACGTATTTGATTTCACACTTTGATTATCAGCTTTAACCTTTTCCATTAGGTACACATTAACACATTTAAAAGCCAATCAATAGGGTTAATTTAATTATTCCGCTGTGCGCTATAATGGCTGCACGCGTTCTATATCTTCTGTTGAGGGTGATTGCTGTTCGTCCAAAGGGCTAAACGCAGTCACTTATTCAACCAGTGACCCCCAGATATATATTAACAGATTAAAATACGTATTTGTCTGATTTCACACTTTGATTATGAGCTTTTACTTTTTCCATTAGGTACACATCAACACACTTAAGCGCCAATTATTAGGGTTAATTTAATTATTCCGCTGTGCGCTGTAATGGCTGCACGCGTTCTTTGTCTTCTGTTGAGGGTGATTGCTGTTCGTCCAAAGGGCTGAACGCAGTCACTTGTTCAACCAGTGACCCTCAGATATATATTAACAGATTAAAATACGTATTTGTCTGATTTCACACTTTGATTATCAGTTTTAACTTTTTCCATTAGGTACACATCAACACACTTAAACGCAAACAATAGGGTTAATTTAATTATTCCGCTGTGCGCTGTGATGGCTGCACGCGTTCTTTGTCTTCTGTTGAGGGTGATTGCTGTTCGTCCAAAGGGCTGAACGCAGTCACTTGTTCAACCAGTGAGCCTCAGATATATATTAACAGATTAAAATACGTATTTTTCTGATTTCACACTTTGATAATCAGCTTTAACTTTTTCCATTAGGTACACATCAACACACTTAAGCGCCAATTAATAGGGTTAATTTAATTATTCCGCTGTGCGCTGTAATGGCTGCACGAATTCTATGTCTTCTGTTGAGGGTGATTGCTGTTCGTCCAAAGGGCTGAACGCAGTCACTTGTTCAACCAGTAACCCTCAGATATATATTAACAGATTAAAATACGTATTTGTCTGATTCAACACTTTGATTATCAGCTTTAACCTTTTCCATTAGGTACACATCAACACACTTAAACGCCAATCAATAGGGTTAATTTAATTATTCCGCTGTGCGCTGTGATGGCTGCACGTGTTCTATGTCTTCTGTTGAGGGTGATTGCTGTTCGTCCAAAGGGCTGAACGCAGTCACTTAGTCAACCAGTGACCCCCAGATACATATTAACAGATTACAATACGTATTTGATTTCACACTTTGATTATCAGCTTTAACCTGTTCCATTAGGTACACATTAACACATTTAAAAGCCAATCAATAGGGTTAATTTAATTATTCCGCTGTGCGCTATAATGGCTGCACGCGTTCTATATCTTCTGTTGAGGGTGATTGCTGTTCGTCCAAAGGGCTGAACGCAGTCACTTAGTCAATCAGTGACCCCCAGATACATATTAACAGATTACAATACGTATTTGATTTCACACTTTGATTATCAGCTTTAACCTGTTCCATTAGGTACACATTAACACATTTAAAAGCCAATCAATAGGGTTAATTTAATTATTCCGCTGTGCGCTATAATGGCTGCACGCGTTCTATATCTTCTGTTCAGGGTGATTGCTGTTCGTCCAAAGGGCTGAACGCAGTCACTTAGTCAACCAGTGACCCCCAGATACATATTAACAGATTACAATACGTATTTGATTTCACACTTTGATTATCAGCTTTAACCTGTTCCATTAGGTACACATTAACACATTTAAAAGCCAATCAATAGGGTTAATTTAATTATTCCGCTGTGCGCTATAATGGCTGCACGCGTTCTATATCTTCTGTTGAGGGTGATTGCTGTTCGTCCAAAGGGCTGAACGCAGTCACTTAGTCAACCAGTGACCCCCAGATACATATTAACAGATTACAATACGTATTTGATTTCACACTTTGATAATCAGCTTTAACTTTTTCCATTAGGTACACATTAACACACTTAAGCGCCAATTAATAGGGTTAATTTAATTATTCCGCTGTGCGCTGTAATGGCTGCACGAGTTCTATGTCTTCTGTTGAGGGTGATTGCTGTTCGTCCAAAGGGCTGAACGCAGTCACTTGTTCAACCAGTAACCCTCAGATATATATTAACAGATTAAAATACGTATTTGTCTGATTTAACACTTTGATTATCAGCTTTAACCTTTTCCATTAGGTACACATCAACACACTTAAACGCCAATCAATAGGGTTAATTTAATTATTCCGCTGTGCGCTGTGATGGCTGCACGCGTTCTATGTCTTCTGTTGAGGGTGATTGCTGTTCGTCCAAAGGGCTGAACGCAGTCACTTGTTCAACCAGTGACCCTCAGATATATATTAACAGATTAAAATACGTATTTGTCTGATTTCACACTTTGATTATCAGCTTTAACTTTTTCCATTAGGTACACATCAACACACTTAAGCGCCAATTAATAGGGTTAATTTAATTATTCCACTGTGCGCTGTGATGGTTGCACGCGTTCTATGTCTTCTGTTGAGGGTGATTGCTGTTCGTCCAAAGGGCTGAACGCAGTCACTTGTTCAACCAGTGACCCTCAGATATATATTAACAGATTAAAATACGTATTTGTCTGATTTCACACTTTGATTATCAGCTTTAACCTTTTCCATTAGGTACACATCAACACACTTAAACGCCAATCAATAGGGTTAATTTAATTATTCCGCTGTGCGTTGTGATGGCTGCACGCGTTCTATGTCTTCTGTTGAGGGGGATTGCTGTTCGTCCAAAGGGCTGAACGCAGTCACTTGTTCAACCAGTGACCCTCAGATACATATTAACAGATTAAAATACGTATTTGTCTGATTTCACACTTTGATTATCAGCTTTAACTTTTTCCATTAGGTACACATCAACACAGTTAAGCGCCAATTAATAGGGTTAATTTAATTATTCCACTGTGCGCTGTGATGGCTGCACGCGTTCTATGTCTTCTGTTGAGGGTGATTGCTGTTCGTCCAAAGGGCTGAACGCAGTCACTTAGTCAACCAGTGACCCCCAGATACATATTAACAGATTAAAATACGTATTTGATTTCACACTTTGATTATCAGCTTTAACCTGTTCCATTAGGTACACATTAACACATTTAAAAGCCAATCAATAGGGTTAATTTAATTATTCCGCTGTGCGCTATAATGGCTGCACGCGTTCTATATCTTCTGTTGAGGGTGATTGCTGTTCGTCCAAAGGGCTGAACGCAGTCACTTGTTCAACCAGTGAGCCTCAGATATATATTAACAGATTAAAATACGTATTTTTCTGATTTCACACTTTGATAATCAGCTTTAACTTTTTCCATTAGGTACACATCAACACACTTAAGCGCCAATTAATAGGGTTAATTTAATTATTCCGCTGTGCGCTGTAATGGCTGCACGCGTTCTATGTTTTCTGTTGAGGGTGATTGCTGTTCGTCCAAAGGGCTGAACGCAGTCACTTAGTCAACCACTGACCCCCAGGTACATATTAGCAGATTACAATACGTATTTGATTTCACACTTTGATTATCAGCTTTAACCTTTTCCATTAGGTACACATCAACACATTTAAACGCCAATCAATAGGGTTAAATTAATTATTCCGCTGTGCGCTGTAATGGCTGCACGCGTTCTATGTCTTCTGTTGAGGGTGATTGCTGTTCGTCCAAAGGGCTGAACGCAGTCACTTGTTCAACCAGTGACCCTCAGATACATATTAACATTAAAATACGTATTTGTCTGATTTCAGACTTTGATTATCAGCTTTAACTTTTTCCATTAGGTACACATCAACACACTTAAGCGCCAATTAATAGGGTTAATTTAATTATTCCGCTGTGCGCTGTGATGGCTGCACACGTTCTATATCATCTGTTGAGGGTGATTGCTGTTCGTCCAAAGGGCTGAACGCAGTCACTTATTCAACCAGTGACCCCCAGATATATATTAACAGATTAAAATACGTATTTGTCTGATTTCACATTTTGATTATGAGCTTTAACTTTTTCCATTAGGTACACATCAACACACTTAAGCGCCAATTATTAGGGTTAATTTAATTATTCCGCTGTGCGCTGTAATGGCTGCACGCGTTCTTTGTCTTCTGTTGAGGGTGATTGCTGTTCGTCCAAAGGGCTGAACGCAGTCACTTGTTCAACCAGTGAGCCTCAGATATATATTAACAGATTAAAATACGTATTTGTCTGATTTCACACTTTGATTATCAGCTTTAACTTTTTCCATTAGGTACACATCAACACACTTAAGCGCCAATTAATAGGGTTAATTTAATTATTCCGCTGTGCGCTGTAATGGCTGCACGCGTTCTATGTCTTCTGTTGAGGGTGATTGCTGTTCGTCCAAAGGGCTCAACGCAGTTACTTGTTCAACCAGTGACCCTCAAATATATATTAACAGATTAAAATACGTATTTTTCTGATTTCACACTTTGATAATCAGCTTTAACTTTTTCCATTAGGTACACATTAACACACTTAAGCGCCAATTAATAGGGTTAATTTAATTATTCCGCTGTGCGCTGTAATGGCTGCACGAGTTCTATGTCTTCTGTTGAGGGTGATTGCTGTTCGTCCAAAGGGCTGAACGCAGTCACTTGTTCAACCAGTAACCCTCAGATATATATTAACAGATTAAAATACGTATTTGTCTGATTCAACACTTTGATTATCAGCTTTAACCTTTTCCATTAGGTACACATCAACACACTTAAACGCCAATCAATAGGGTTAATTTAATTATTCCGCTGTGCGCTGTGATGGCTGCACGCGTTCTATGTCTTCTGTTGAGGGTGATTCCTGTTCGTCCAAAGGGCTGAACGCAGTCACTTGTTCAACCAGTGACCCTCAGATACATATTAATAGATTAAAATACGTATTTGTCTGATTTCACACTTTGATTATCAGCTTTAACTTTTTCCATTTGGTACACATCAACACATTTAAGCGCCAATTAATAGGGTTAATTTAATTATTCCACTCTGCGCTGTGATGACTGCACGCGTTCTATGTCTTCCGTTGAGGGTGATTGCTGTTCGTCCAAAGGGCTGAACGCAGTCACGTAGTCAACCAGTGACCCCCAGGTACATATTAACAGATTAAAATACGTATTTGATTTCACACTTTGATTATCAGCTTTAACCTGTTCCATTAGGTACACATTAACACATTTAAAATCCAATCAATAGGTTTAATTT
The DNA here is from genome assembly GCA_038380435.1 of Ryuthela nishihirai. NCBI lineage: Eukaryota > Metazoa > Arthropoda > Arachnida > Araneae > Heptathelidae > Ryuthela > Ryuthela nishihirai. The sequence continues at coordinate 48,209,530 of JAWZYU010000023.1, read as the reverse complement.
AATTATTCCGCTGTGCGCTATAATGGCTGCACGCGTTCTATATCTTCTGTTGAGGGTGATTGCTGTTCGTCCAAAGGGCTGAACGCAGTCACTTATTCAACCAGTGACCCCCAGATATATATTAACAGATTAAAATACGTATTTGTCTGATTTCACACTTTGATTATGAGCTTTAACTTTTTCCATTAGGTACACATCAACACACTTAAGCGCCAATTATTAGGGTTAATTTAATTATTCCGCTGTGCACTGTAATGGCTGCACGCGTTCTTTGTCTTCTGTTGAGGGTGATTGCTGTTCGTCCAAAGGGCTGAACGCAGTCACTTGTTCAACCAGTGACCCTCAGATATATATTAACAGATTAAAATACGTATTTGTCTGATTTCACACTTTGATTATCAGTTTTAACTTTTTCCATTAGGTACAAATCAACACACTTAAACGCCAATCAATAGGGTTAATTGAATTATAGCGCTGTGCGCTGTGATGGCTGCACGCGTTCTATGTCTTCTGTTGAGGGTGATTGCTGTTCGTCCAAAGGGCTGAACGCAGTCACTTGTTCAACCAGTGAGCCTCAGATATATATTAACAGATTAAAATACGTATTTGTCTGATTTCACACTTTGATTATCAGCTTTAAGTTTTTCCATTAGGTACACATCAACACACTTAAGCGCCAATTAATAGGGTTAGTTTAATTATTCCGCTGTGCGCTGTAATGGCTGCACGCGTTCTATGTCTTCTGTTGAGGGTGATTGCTGTTCGTCCAAAGGGCTCAACGCAGTCACTTGTTCAACCAGTGACCCTCAGATATATATTAACAGATTAAAATACGTATTTTTCTGATTTCACACTTTGATAATCAGCTTTAACTTTTTCCATTAGGTACACATTAACACACTTAAGCGCCAATTAATAGGGTTAATTTAATTATTCCGCTGTGCGCTGTAATGGCTGCACGAGTTCTATGTCTTCTGTTGAGGGTGATTGCTGTTCGTCCAAAGGGCTGAACGCAGTCACTTGTTCAACCACTAACCCTCAGATATATATTAACAGATTAAAATACGTATTTGTCTGATTCAACACTTTGATTATCAGCTTTAACCTTTTCCATTAGGTACACATCAACACACTTAAACGCCAATCAATAGGGTTAATTTAATTATTCCGCTGTGCGCTGTGATGGCTGCACGCGTTCTATGTCTTCTGTTGAGGGTGATTGCTGTTCGTCCAAAGGGCTGAACGCAGGCACTTGTTCAACCAGTGACCCTCAGATATATATTAACAGATTAAAATACGTATTTGTCTGATTTCACACTTTGATTATCAGCTTTAACTTTTTCCATTATGTACACATCAACACACTTAAGCGCCAATTAATAGGGTTAATTTAATTATTCCACTGTGCGCTGTGATGGCTGCACGCGTTCTATGTCTTCTGTTGAGGGTGATTGCTGTTCGTCCAAAGGGCTGAACGCAGTCACTTATTCAACCAGTGACCCCCAGGTACATATTAACAGATTACAATACGTATTTGTCTGATTTCACACTTTGATTATCAGCTTTAACTTTTTCCATTAGGTAGACATCAACACACTTAAGCGCCAATTAATAGGGTTAATTTAATTATTCCGCTGTGCGCTGTAATGGTTCCACGTGTTCTATGTGTTCTGTTGAGGGTGATTGCTGTTCGTTCAAAGCGCTGAACGCAGTCACTTGTTCAACCAGTGACCCTGAGATATATATTAACAGATTAAAATACGTATTTGTCTGATTTCACACTTTGATTATAAGCTTTAAACTTTTCCATTAGGTACACATCAACACACTTAAGCGCCAATCAATAGGGTTAATTTAATTATTCTGCTGTGCTCTGTAATGGCTGCACGCGTTCTATGTCTTCTGTTGAGGGTGATTGCTGTTCGTCCAAAGGGCTGAACGCAGTCACTTAGTCAACCAGTGATCCCGAGGTACATATTAACAGATTACAATACGTATTTGATTTCACACTTTGATTATCAGCTTTAACCTTTTCAATTAGGTACACATCAACACATTTAAACGCCAATCAATAGGGTTAATTTAATTATTCCGCTGTGCGCTATAATGGCTGCACGCTTTCTATGTCTTCTGTTGAGGGTGATTGCTGTTGGTCGAAAGGGCTGAAAGCAATCACTTATTGAACCAGTGACCGCCAGATATATATTAACGTTAAAATACGTATTTGTCTGATTTCACACTTTGATTATCAGCTTTAACTTTTTCAATTAGGTACACATCAACACACTTAAGCGCCAATTATTAGGGTTAATTTAATTATTCCGCTGTGCGCTGTAATGGCTGCACGCGTTCTATGTCTTCTGTTGAGGATGATTGCTCTTCGTCCAAAGGGCTGAACGTAGTCACTTGTTCAACCAGTGACCCTCAGATATATATTAACAGATTAAAATACGTATTTGTCTGATTTCACACTTTGATTATCAGCTTTAACCTTTTCCATTAGGTACACATCAACACACTTAAACGCCAATCAATAGGGTTAATTTAATTATTCCACTGTGCGCTGTAATGGCTGCACGCGTTCTATGTCTTCTGTCGAGGGTGATTGCTGTTCGTCCAAAGGGCTGAACGCAGTCACTTGTTCAACCAGTGACCCTCAGATATATATTAACAGATTAAAATACGTATTTGTCTGATTTCACACTTTGATTATCAGCTTTAACCTTTTCCATTAGGTACACATCAACACACTTAAACGCCAATGAATAGGGTTAATTTAATTATTCCGCTGTGCGCTGTAATGGCTGCACGCGTTCTATGTCTTCTGTTGAGGGTGATTGCTGTTCGTCCAAAGGGCTGAACGCAGTCACTTAGTCAACCAGTGACCCCCAGGTACATATTAACAGATTACAATACGTATTTGATTTCACACTTTGATTATCAGCTTTAACGTTTTCCATTAGGTACACATTAACACATTTAAAAGCCAATCAATAGGGTTAATTTAATTATTCCGCTGTGCGCTATAATGGCTGCACGCGTTCTATATCTTCTGTTGAGGGTGATTGCTGTTCGTCCAAAAGGCTGAACGCAGTCACTTATTCAAGCAGTGACCCCCAGATATATATTAACAGATTAAAATACGTATTTGTCTGATTTCACACTTTGATTATGAGCTTTAACTTTTTCCATTAGGTACACATCAACACACTTAAGCGCCAATTATTAGGGTTAATTTAATTATTCCGCTGTGCGCTGTAATGGCTGCACGCGTTCTTTGTCTTCTGTTGAGGGTGATTGCTGTTCGTCCAAAGGGCTGAACGCAGTCACTTGTTCAACCAGTGACCCTCAGATATATATTAACAGATTAAAATACGTATTTTTCTGATTTCACACTTTGTTTATAAGTTTTAACTTTTTCCATTAGGTACACATCAACACACTTAAACGCCAATCAATAGGGTTAATTTAATTATTCCGCTGTGCGCTGTGATGGCTGTACGCGTTCTATGTCTTCTGTTGAGGGTGATTGCTGTTCGTCCAAAGGGCTGAACGCAGTCACTTGTTCAACCAGTGAGCCTCAGATATATATTAACAGATTAAAATACGTATTTCTCTGATTTCACATTTTGATTATCAGCTTTAACTTTTTCCATTAGGTACACATCAACACACTTAAGCGCCAATTAATAGGATTAATTTAATTATTCCGCTGTGCGCTGTAATGGCTGCACGCGTTCTATGTCTTCTGTTGAGGGTGATTGCTGTTCGTCCAAAGGGCTCAACGCAGTCACTTGTTCAACCAGTAACCCTCAGATATATATTAACAGATTAAAATACGTATTTGTCTGATTCAACACTTTGATTATCAGCTTTAACCTTTTCCATTAGATACACATCAACACACTTAAACGCCAATTAATAGGGTTAATTTAATTATTCCGCTGTGCGCTGTAATGGCTGCACGAGTTCTATGTCTTCTGTTGAGGGTCATTGCTGTTCGTCCAAAGGGCTGAACGCAGTCACTTGTTCAACCAGTGAGCCTCAGATATATATTAACAGATTAAAATACGTATTTCTCTGATTTCACACTTTGATTATCAGCTTTAACTTTTTCCATTAGGTACACATCAACACACTTAAGCGCCAATTAATAGGGTCAATTTAATTATTCCGCTGTGCGCTGTAATGGCTGCACGAGTTCTATGTCTTCTGTTGAGGGTGATTGCTGTTCGTCCAAAGGGCTGAACGCAGTCACTTGTTCAACCAGTAACCCTCAGATATATATTAACAGATTAAAATACGTATTTGTCTGATTCAACACTTTGATTATCAGCTTTAACCTTTTCCATTTGGTACACATCAACACACTTAAACGCCAATAAATAGGGTTAATTTAATTATTCCGCTGTGCGCTGTAATGGCTGCACGCGTTCTATGTCTTCTGTTGAGGGTGATTGCTGTTCGTCCAAAGGGCTGAACGCAGTCACTTGTTCAACCAGTGACCCTCATATATATATTAACATGTTAAAATACGTATTTTTCTGATTTCACACTTCGATTATCAGCTTTAACCTTTTCCATTAGGTACACATCAACACACTTAAACGCCAATCAATAGGGTTAATTTAATTATTCCACTGTGCGCTGTAATGGCTGCACGCGTTCTATGTCTTCTGTCGAGGGTGATTGCTGTTCGTCCAAAGGGCTGAACGCAGTCACTTAGTCAACCAGTGACCCCCAGATACATATTAACAGATTACAATACGTATTTGATTTCACACTTTGATTATCAGCTTTAACCTTTTCCATTAGGTACAGATCAACACACTTAAACGCCAATAAATAGGGTTAATTTAATTATTCCGCTGTGCGCTGTAATGGCTGCACGCGTTCTATGTCTTCTGTTGAGGGTGATTACTGTTCGTCCAAAGGGCTGAACGCAGTCACTTGTTCAACCAGTGACCCTCAGATATATATTAACAGATTAAAATAGGTATTTGTCTGATTTCACACTTTGATTATCAGCTTTAACCTTTTCCATTAGGTACACATCAACACGCTTAAACGCCAATCAATAGGGTTAATTTAATTATTCTGCTGTGCGCTGTAATGGCTGCACGTGTTCTATGTGTTCTGTTAAGGGTGATTGCTGTTCTTCCAAAGGGCTGAACGCAGTCACTTAGTCAACCAGTGACCCCCAGGTACATATTAACAGATTACAATACGTATTTGATTTCACACTTTGATTATCAGCTTTAACCTTTTCCATTAGGTACACATCAACACACTTAAACGCCAATGAATAGGGTTAATTTAATTATTCCGCTGTGCGCTGTAATGGCTGCACGCGTTCTATGTCTTCTGTTTAGGGTGATTGCTGTTCGTCCAAAGGGCTGAACGCAGTCACTTGTTCAACCAGTAACCCTCAGATATATATTAACAGATTAAAATACGTATTTGTCTGATTTCACACTTTGATTATCAGCTTTAACCTTCTCCATTAGGTACACATCAACACACTTAAACGCCAATCAATAGGGTTAATTTAATTATTCCGCTGTGCGCTGTAATGGCTGCACGCGTTCTATGTCTTCTGTTGAGGGTGATTGCTGTTCGTCCAAAGGGCTGAACGCAGTCACTTTTCAACCAGTGACCCTCATATATATATTAACATGTTAAAATACGTATTTGTCTGATTTCACACTTTGATTATCAGCTTTAATCTTTTCCATTAGGTACACATCAACACACTTAAACGCCAATCAATAGGGTTAATTTAATTATTCCGCTGTGCGCTGTAATGGCTGCACGCGTTCTATGTCTTCTGTTGAGGGTGATTGCTGTTCGTCCAAAGGGCTGAACGCAGTCACTTTTTCAACCAGTGACCCTCATATATATATTAACATGTTAAAATGCGTATTTGTCTGATTTCACACTTTGATTATCAGCTTTAATCTTTTCCATTAGGTACACATCAACACACTTAAACGCCAATCAATAGGGTTAATTTAATTATTCCGCTGTGCGCTGTGATGGCTGCACGTGTTCTACGTCTTCTGTTGAGGGTCATTGCTGTTAGTCCAAAGGGCTGAACGCAGTCACTTATTCAACCAGTGACCCCCAGGTACATATTAACAGATTACAATACGTATTTGATTTCACACTTTGATTATCAGCTTTAACCTTTTCCATTAATTACACATCAACACATTTAAACGCCAATCAATAGGGTTAAATTAATTATTCCGCTGTGCGCTGTAATGGCTGCACGCGTTCTATGTCTTCTGTCGAGGGTGATTGCTGTTCGTCCAAAGGGCTGAACACAGTCACTTAGTCAACCAGTGACCCCCAGGTACATATTAACAGATTACAATACGTATTTGATTTCACACTTTGATTATCAGCTTTAACCTTTTCCATTAAGTACACATCAACACATTTAAACGCCAATCAATAGGGTTAAATTAATTATTCCGCTGTGCGCTGTAATCGCTGCACGCGTTCTATGTCTTCTATTGAGGGTGATTGCTGTTCGTCCAAAGGGCTGAACGCAGTCACTTGTTCAACCAGTGACCCCCAGGTACATATTAACAGATTACAATACCTATTTGATTTCACACTTTGATTATCAGCTTTAACCTTTTCCATTAAGTACACATCAACACATTTAAACGCCAATCAATACGGTTAAATTAATTATTCCGCTGTGCGCTGTAATCGCTGCACGCGTTCTATGTCTTCTATTGAGGGTGATTGCTGTTCGTCCAAAGGGCTGAACGCAGTCACTTGTTCAACCAGTGACCCCCAGGTACATATTAACAGATTACAATACGTATTTGATTTCACACTTTGATTATCAGCTTTAACCTTTTCCATTAGGTACACATCAACACACTTAAACGCCAATCAATAGGGTTAATTTAATTATTCCGCTGTGCGCTGTAATGGCTGCACGCGTTCTATGTCTTCTGTTGAGGGTGATTGCTGTTCGTCCAAAGGGCTGAACGCAGTCACTTTTTCAACCAGTGACCCTCATATATATATTAACATGTTAAAATACGTATTTGTCTGATTTCACACTTTGATTATCAGCTTTAATCTTTTCCATTAGGTACACATCAACACACTTAAACGCCAATCAATAGGGTTAATTTAATTATTCCGCTGTGCGCTGTGATGGCTGCACGAGTTCTATGTCTTCTGTTGAGGGTCATTGCTGTTAGTCCAAAGGGCTGAACGCAGTCACTTATTCAACCAGTGACCCCCAGGTACATATTAACAGATTACAATACGTATTTTTCTGATTTCACACTTTGATTATCAGCTTTAACTTTTTCCATTAGGTACACATCAACACACTTAAGCGCCAATTAATAGGGTTAATTTAATTATTCCGCTGTGCGCTGTAATGGCTGCACGCGTTCTATGTCTTCTGTTGAGGGTGATTGCTGTTCGTCCAAAGGGCTGAACGCAGTCACTTGTTCAACCAGTGACACTCAGATATATATTAACAGATTAAAATTCGTATTTGTCTGATTTCACACTTTGATTATCAGCTTTAACCTTTTCCATTAGGTACACATCAACACGCTTAAACGCCAATCAATAGGGTTAATTTAATTATTCCGCTGTGCGCTGTAATGGCTGCACGTGTTCTATGTGTTCTGTTGAGGGTGATTGCTGTTCGTCCAAAGGGCTGAACGCAGTCACTTAGTCAACCAGTGACCCCCAGGTACATATTAACAGATTACAATACGTATTTGATTTCACACTTTGATTATCAGCTTTAACTTTTTCCATTAGGTACACATCAACACACTTAAGCGCCAATTAATAGGGTTAATTTAATTATTCCGCTGTGCGCTGTAATGGCTGCACGCGTTCTATGTCTTCTGTTGAGGGTGTTTGCTGTTCGTCCAAAGGGCTGAACACAGTCACTTGTTCAACCAGTGACCCTCAGATATATATTAACAGATTAAAATACGTATTTGTTTGATTTCACACTTTCATTATCAGCTTTAACCTTTTCGATTAGGTACACATCAACACACTTAAACGCCAATCAATAGGGTTAATTTAATTACTCCGCTGTGCGCTGTAATGGCTGCACGTGTTCTATGTGTTCTGTTGAGGGTGATTGCTGTTCGTCCAAAGGGCTGAACGCAGTCACTTGTTCAACCAGTGACCCTCAGATATATATTAACAGATTAAAATACGTATTTGTCTGATTTCACACTTTGATTATCAGCTTTAACCTTTTCCCTTAGGTACACAACAACACACTTAAACGCCAATCAATAGGGTTAATTTAATTATTCCGCTGTGCGCTGTAATGGCTGCACGCGTTCTATGTCTTCTGTTGAGGGTGATTGCTGTTCGTCCAAAGGGCTGAACGCAGTCACTTAGTCAACCAGTGACCCCCAGGTACATATTAACACATTACAATACGTATTTGATTTCACACTTTGATTATCAGCTTTAACCTTTTCCATTAGGTACACATTAACACATTTAAAAGCCAATCAATAAGGTTAATTTAATTATTCCGCTGTGCGCTATAATGGCTGCACGCGTTCTATGTCTTCTGTTGAGGGTGATTGCTGTTCGTCCAAAGGGCTGAACGCAGTCACTTGTTCAACCAGTGAGCCTCAGATATATATTAACAGGTTAAAATACGTATTTGTCTGATTTCACACTTTGATTATCAGCTTTAACTTTTTCCATTAGGTTAGGCGCCAATTAATAGGGTTAATTTAATTATTCCGCTGTGCGCTGTAATGGCTGCACGCGTTCTATGTCTTCTGTTGAGGGTGATTGCTGTTCGTCCAAAGGGCTCAACGCAGTCACTTGTTCAACCAGTGACCCTCAGATATATATTAACAGATTAAAATACGTATTTTTCTGATTTCACACTTTGATAATCAGCTTTAACTTTTTCCATTAGGTACACATCAACACACTTAAGCGCCAATTAATAGGGTTAATTTAATTATTCCGCTGTGCGCTGTAATGGCTGCACGAGTTCTATGTCTTCTGTTGAGGGTGATTGCTGTTCGTCCAAAGGGCTGAACGCAGTCACTTTTTCAACCAGTGACCCTCATATATATATTAACATGTTAAAATACGTATTTGTCTGATTTCACACTTTGATTATCAGCTTTAGTCTTTTCCATTAGGTACACATCAACACACTTAAACGCCAATCAATAGGGTTAAATTAATTATTCCGCTGTGCGCTGTGATGGCTGCACGCGTTCTATGTCTTCTGTTGCGGGTGATTGCTGTTCGTCCAAAGGGCTGAACGCAGTCACTTGTTCAACCAGTGACCCTCAGATATATATTAACAGATTAAAATACGTATTTGTCTGATTTCACACTTTGATTATCAGCTTTAACCTTTTCCATTAGGTACACATCAACACGCTTAAACGCCAATCAATAGGGTTAATTTAATTATTCCGCTGTGCGCTGTAATGGCTGCACGTGTTCTATGTGTTCTGTTGAGGGTGATTGCTGTTCGTCCAAAGGGCTGAACGCAGTCACTTGTTCAACCAGTGACCATCCGATATATATTAACAGATTAAAATACGTATTTGTCTGATTTCACACTTTGATTATCAGCTTTAACATTTTCCGTTAGGTACACATCAACACACTTAAACGCCAATCAATAGGGTTAATTTAATTATTCCGCTGTGCGCTGTAATGGCTGCACGCGTTCTATGTCTTCTGTTGAGGGTGATTGCTGTTCGTCCAAAGGGCTGAAGGCAGTCACTTAGTCAACCAGTGACCCCCAGGTACATATTAACAGATTACAATACGTATTTCATTTCACACTTTGATTATCAGCTTTAACTTTTTCCATTAGGTAAACATCAACACACTTAAGCGCCAATTAATAGGGTTAATTTAATTATTCCGCTGTGCGCTGTAATGGCTGCACGCGTTCTATGTCTTCTGTTGAGGGTGATTGCTGTTCGTCCAAAGGGCTGAACGCAGTCACTTATTCAACCAGTGACCCCCAGGTACATATTAACAGATTACAATACGTATTTTTCTGATTTCACACTTTGATTATCAGCTTTAACTTTTTCCATTAGGTACACATCAACACACTTCAACGCCAATCAATAGGGTTAATTTAATTATTCCACTGTGCGCTGTAATGGCTGCACATGTTGTATGTGTTCTGTTGAAGGTGATTGCTGTTCGTCCAAAGGGCTGAACGCAGTCACTTGTTCAACCAGTGACCCTCCGATATATATTAACAGATTAAAATACGTATTTGTCTGATTTCACACTTTGATTATCAGCTTTAACCTTTTCCGTTAGGTACACATCAACACACTTAAACGCCAATCAATAGGGTTAATTTAATTATTCCGCTGTGCGCTGTAATGGCTGCACGCGTTCTATGTCTTCTGTTGAGGGTGATTGCTGTTCGTAAAAAAGGACTGAACGCAGTCACTTGTTCAACCAGTGACCCTCAGATATATATTAACAGATTAAAATACGTATTTGTCTGATTTCACACTTTGATTATCAGCTTTGAACTTTTCTATTAGGTACACATCAACACACTTAAACGCCAATCAATAGGGTTAATTTAATTATTCCGCTGTGCGTTGTAATGGCTGCACGCGTTCTATGTCTTCTGTTGAGGGTGATTGCTGTTCGTCCAAAGGGCTGAACGCAGTTACTTAGTCAACCAGTGATCCCCAGGTACATATTAACAGATTACAATACGTATTTGATTTCACACTTTGATTATCAGCTTTAACCTTTTCAATTAGGTACACATCAACACATTTAAACGCCAATCAATAGGGTTAATTTAATTATTCCGCTGTGCGCTATAATGGCTGCACGAGTTCTATGTCTTCTGTTGAGGGTGATTACTGTTCGTCCAAAGGGCTGAACGCAGTCACTTGTTCAACCAGTGACCCTCAGATATGTATTAACAGTTTAAAATACGTATTTGTCTGATTTCACACTTTGACTATCAGCTTTAACTTTTTGAATTAGGTACACATCAACACACTTAAGCGCCAATTATTAGGGTTAATTTAATTATTCCGCTCTGTGCTGTAATGGCTGCACGCGTTCTATGTCTTCTGTTGAGGATGATTGCTCTTCGTCCAAAGGGCTGAACGTAGTCACTTGTTCAACCAGTGACCCTCAGATATATATTAACAGATTAAAATACGTATTTGTCTGATTTCACACTTTGATTATCAGCTTTAACCTTTTCCATTAGGTACACATCAACACAGTTAAACGCCAATCAATAGGGTTAATTTAATTTTTCCACTGTGCGCAGTAATGGATGCACGCGTTCTATGTCTTCTGATGAGGGTGATTGCTGTTCGTCCAAAGGGCTGAACGCAGTCACTTGTTCAACCAGTGACCCTCAGATATATATTAACAGATTAAAATAAGTATTTGTCTGATTTCACACTTTGATTATCAGCTTTAACCTTTTCCATTAGGTACACATCAACACACTTAAACGCCAATCAATATAGTTAATTTAATTATTCTGCTGTGGGCTGTGATAGCTGCACGCGTTCTATGTCTTCTGTTGAGGGTGATTGCTGTTTGTCCAAAGGGCTGAATGCAGTCACTTGTTCAACCAGTGACCCTCAGATATATATTAACAGATTAAAATACGTATTTGTCTGATTTCACACTTTGATTATCAGCTTTAACCTTTTCCATTAGGTACACATCAACACAGTTAAACGCCAATCAATAGGGTTAATTTAATTATTCCGCTGTGCGCAGTAATGGATGCACGCGTTCTATGTCTTCTGATGAGGGTGATTGCTGTTCGTCCAAAGGGCTGAACGCAGTCACTTGTTCAACCAGTGACCCTCAGATATATATTAACAGATTAAAATAAGTATTTGTCTGATTTCACACTTTGATTATCAGCTTTAACCTTTTCCATTAGGTACACATCAACACACTTAAACGCCAATCAATATAGTTAATTTAATTATTCTGCTGTGCGCTGTGATGGCTGCACGCGTTCTATGTCTTTTGTTGAGGGTGATTGCTGTTCGTCCAAAGGGCTGAACGCAGTCACTTATTCAACCAGTGACCCTCAGGTACATATTAACAGATTACAATACGTATTTGTCTGATTTCACACTTTGATTATCAGCTTTAACTTTTTCCATTAGGTACACATCAACACACTTAAGCGCCAATTAATAGGGTTAATTTAATTATTCCGCTGTGCGCTGTAATGGCTGCACGCGTTCTATGTCTTCTGTTGAGGGTGATTGCTGTTCGTCCAAAGGGCTGAACGCAGTCACTTGTTCAACCAGTGACCCTCAGATATATATTAACAGATTAAAATACGTATTTGTCTGATTTCACACTTTGATTATCAGCTTTAACCTTTTCCATTAGGTACACATCAACACACTTAAACGCCAATCAATAGGGTTAATTTAATTATTCCGCTGTGCGCTGTAATGGCTGAACGCGTTCTATGTCTTCTGTTGAGGGTGATTGCTGTTCGTCCAAAGGGCTGAACGCAGTCACTTAGTCAACCAGTGACCCCCAGGTAAATATTAACAGATTACAATACGTATTTGATTTCATACTTTGATTATCAGCTTTAAACTTTTCCATTAGGTTCACATTAACACATTTAAAAGCCAATCAATAGGGTTAATTTAATTTTTCCGCTGTGCGCTATAATGGCTGCACGCGTTCTATATCTTCTGTTGAGGGTGATTGCTGTTCGTCCAAAGGGCTGAACGCAGTCACTTATTCAACCAGTGACCCTCAGATATATATTAACAGATTAAAATACGTATTTGTCTGATTTCACACTTTGATTATCAGCTTTAACTTTTTCAATTAGGTACACATCAACACACTTAAGCGCCAATTATTAGGGTTAATTTAATTATTCCGCTGTGCGCTGTAATGGCTGCACGCGTTCTATGTCTTCTGCTGAGGATGATTGCTCTTCGTCCAAAGGGCTGAACGTAGTCATTTGTTCAACCAGTGACCCTCAGATATATATTAACAGATTAAAATACGTATTTGTCTGATTTCACACTTTGATTATCAGCTTTAACCTTTTCCATTAGGTACACATCAACACACTTAAACGCCAATCAATAGGGTTAATTTAATTATTCCGCTGTGCGCTGTAATGGCTGCACGCGTTCTATGTCTTCTGTTGAGGGTGATTGCTGTTCGTCCAAAGGGCTGAACGCAGTCACTTAGTCAACCAGTGACCCCCAGGTAAATATTAACAGATTACAATACGTATTTGATTTCATACTTTGATTATCAGCTTTAAACTTTTCCATTAGGTACACATTAACACATTTAAAAGCCAATCAATAGGGTTAATTTAATTATTCCGCTGTGCGCTATAATGGCTGCACGCGTTCTATATCTTCTGTTGAGGGTGATTGCTGTTCGTCCAAAGGGCTGAACGCAGTCACTTATTCAACCAGTGACCCTCAGATATATATTAACAGATTAAAATACGTATTTGTCTGATTTCACACTTTGATTATCAGCTTTAACTTTTTCAATTAGGTACACATCAACACACTTAAGCGCCAATTATTAGGGTTAATTTAATTATTCCGCTGTGCGCTGTAATGGCTGCACGTGTTCTATGTCTTCTGTTGAGGATGATTGCTCTTCGTCCAAAGGCCTGAACGTAGTCACTTGTTCAACCAGTGACCCTCAGATATATATTAACAGATTAAAATACGTATTTGTCCGATTTCACACTTTGATTATCAGCTTTAACCTTTTCCATTAGGTACACATCAACACACTTAAACGCCAATCAATAGGGTTAATTTAATTATTCCGCTGTGCGCAGTAATGGATGCACGCGTTCTATGTCTTCTGTTGAGGGTGATTGCTGTTCGTCCAAAGGGCTGAACGCAGTCACTTGTTCAACCAGTGACCCTCAGATATATATTAACAGATTAAAATAAGTATTTTTCTGATTTCACACTTTGATTATCAGCTTTAAACTTTTCCATTAGGTACACATCAACACACTTAAACGCCAATCAATATAGTTAATTTAATTATTCTGCTGTGCGCTGTGATGGCTGCACGCGTTCTATGTCTTCTATTGAGGGTGATTGCTGTTCGTCCGAAGGGCTGAACACAGTCACTTATTCAACCAGTGACCCTCAGGTATATATTAACAGATTAAAATAAGTATTTGTCTGATTTCACACTTTGATTATCAGCTTTAACCTTTTCCATTAGGTACACATCAACACACTTAATCGCCAATCAATAGGGTTAATTTAGTTATTCCGCTGTGCGCTGTGATGGCTGCACGCGTTCTATGTCTTCTGTTGAGGGTCATTGCTGTTAGTCCAAAGGGCTGAACGCAGTCACTTATTCAACCAGTGACCCCCAGGTACATATTAACAGATTACAATACGTATTTTTCTGATTTCACACTTTGATTATCAGCTTTAACTTTTTCCATTAGGTACACATCAACACAATTAAGCGCCAATTAATAGGGTTAATTTATTTATTCCGCTGTGCACTGTAATGGCTGCACGCGTTCTAAGTCTTCTGTTGAGGGTGATTGCTGTTCGTACAAAGGGCTGAACGCAGTCACTTGTTCAACCAGTGACGCTCAGATATATATTAACAGATTACAATACGTATTTGATTTCATATTTTGATTATCAGCTTTAACCTTTTCCATTAGGTACACGTCAACACGCTTAAACGCCAATTAATAGGGTTAATTTAATTATTCCGCTGTGCGCTGTAATGGCTGCACGAGTTCTATGCCTTCTGTTGAGGGTATTTGCTGTTCGTCCAAAGCGTAGAACGCAGTCACTTATTCAACCAGTGACCCTCAGATATATATTAACAGATTAAAATACGTATTTGTCTGATTTCACACTTTGATTATGAGCTTTAAATTTTTCCATTAGGTACACATCAACACACTTAAGCGCCAATTATTAGGGTTAATTTAATTATTCCGCTGTGCGCTGTAATGGCTGCACGCGTTCTTTGTCTTCTGTTGAGGGTGATTGCTGTTCGTCCAAAGGGCTGAACGCAGTCACTTGTTCAACCAGTGACCCTCAGATATATATTAACAGATTAAAATAAGTATTTGTCTGATTTCACACTTTGATTATCAGCTTTAACTTTTTCCATTAGGTACACATCAACACACTTAAGCGCCAATTATTAGGGTTAATTTAATTATTCCGCTGTGCGCTGTAATGGCTGCACGCGATCTATGTCTTCTGTTGAGGGTGATTGCTGTTCGTCCAAAAGGCT
This sequence comes from Ryuthela nishihirai, assembly GCA_038380435.1. Taxonomy (NCBI): domain Eukaryota; kingdom Metazoa; phylum Arthropoda; class Arachnida; order Araneae; family Heptathelidae; genus Ryuthela; species Ryuthela nishihirai. The sequence goes on along the minus strand of JAWZYU010000023.1, from coordinate 48,194,215 downwards.
GAACGCAGTCACTTGTTCAACCAGTGACCCTCAGATATATATTAACTGATTAAAATACGTATTTGTCTGATTTCACACTTTGATTATCAGCTTTAACCTTTTCCATTAGGTACACATCAACACACTTAAACGCCAATCAATAGGTTTAATTTAATTATTCCGCTGTGCGCTGTAATGGCTGCACGCGTTCTATGTCTTCTATTGAGGGTGATTGCTGCTCGTCCAAAGGGCTGAACGCAGTCACTTAGTCAACCAGTGACCCCAGGTACATATTAACAGATTAAATTACGTATTTGATTTCACACTTTGATTATCAGCTTTAACCTTTTCCATTAGGTACACATCAACACATTTAAACGCCAATCAATAGGGTTAAATTAATTATTCCGCTGTCCGCTGTAATGGCTGCACGCGATCTATGTCTTCTGTTGAGGGTGATTGCTGTTCGTCCAAAGGGCTGAACGCAGTCATTTGTTCAACCAGTGACCCTCAGATATATATTAACAGATTGAAATACGTATTTGTCTGATTTCAAACTTTGATTATCAGCTTTAACTTTTTCCATTAGGTACACATCAACACACTTAAGCATCAATTAATAGGGTTAATTTAATTATTCCGCTGTGCGCTGTGATGGCTGCACGCGTTCTATGTCTTCTGTTGAGGGTGATTGCTGTTCGTCCAAAGGGCTGAACGCAGTCACTTGTTCAACCAGTGACCCTCGGATATATATTAACAGATTAAAATACGTATTTGTCGGATTTCACACTTTGATTATCAGCTTTAACCTTTTCCACTAGGTACACATCAACACACTTAAACGCCAATAAATAGGGTTAATTTAATTATTCCGCTGTGCGCTGTAATGGCTGCACGCGTTCTATATCTTCTGTTGAGGGTGATTGCTGTTCGTCCAAAGGGCTGAACCCACTCACTTGTTCAACCAGTGACCCCCAGATATATATTAACAGATTAAAATACGTATTTGCCTGATTTCACACTTTGATTATCAGCTTTAAATTTTTCCATTAGGTACACATCAACACACTTAAGCGCCAATTAATAGGATTAATTTAATTATTCCGCTGTGCGCTGTGATGGCTGCACGCGTTCTGTGTCTTCTGTTGAGGTTGATTGCTCTTCGACCAAAGGGCTGAGCGCAGTCACTTATTCAACCAGTGACCCCCAGGTACATATTAACAGATTACAATACGTATTTGTCTGATTTCACACTTTGATTATCAGCTTTAACTTTTTCCATTAGGTACACATCAACACACTTAAGCACCAATTAATAGGGTTAATTTAATTATTCCGCTGTGCGCTGTAATGGGTGCACGTGTTCTATGTGTTCTGTTGAGGGTGATTGCTGTTCGTCCATAGGGTGAACGCAGTCACTTATTCAACCAGTGACCCCCAGATATATATTAACAGATTAAAATACGTATTTGTCTGATTTCACACTTTGATTATGAGCTTTAACTTTTTCCATTAGGTACACATCAACACACTTTATCGCCAATTATTAGGGTTAATTTAAGTATTCCGCTGTGCGCTGTAATGGCTGCACGCGTTCTTTGTCTTCTGTTGAGGGTGATTGCTGTTCGTCCAAAGGGCTGAACGCAGTCACTTGTTCAACCAGTGACCCTCAGATATATATTAACAGATTAAAATACGTATTTGTCTGATTTCACACTTTGATTATCAACTTTAACTTTTTCCATTAGGTACACATCAACACACTTAAACGCCAATCAATAGGGTTAATTTAATTATTCCGCTGTGCGTTGTGATGGCTGCACGCGTTCTATGTCTTCTGTTGAGGGTCATTGCTGTTCGTCCAAAGGGCTTAACGCAGTCACTTGTTTAACCAGTGACCCTCAGATATATATTAACAGATTAAAATACGTATTTGTCTGATTTCACACTTTGATTATCAGCTTTAACTTTTTCCATTAGGTACACATCAACACATTTAAACGCCAATCAATAGGGTTAATTTAATTATTCCGCTGTGCGCTGTGATGGCTGCACGCGTTCTATGTCTTCTGTTGAGGGTCATTGCTGTTAGTCCAAAGGGCTGAACGCAGTCACTTATTCAACCAGTGACCCCCAGGTACATATTAACAGATTACAATACGTATTTTTCTGATTTCACACTTTGATTATCAGCTTTAACTTTTTCCATTAGGTACACATCAACACACTTAAGCGCCAATTAATAGGGTTAATTTAATTATTCCGCTGTGCGCTGTAATGGCTGCACGCGTTCTATGTCTTCTGTTGAGGGTGATTGCTGTTCGTCCAAAGGGCTGAACGCAGTCACTTGTTCAAACAGTGACCCTCAGATATATATTAACAGATTAAAATACGTATTTGTCTGATTTCACACTTTGATTATCAGCTTTAAACTTTTCCATTAGGTACACATCAAGACATTTAAACGCCAAACAATAGGGTTAATTTAATTATTCCGCTGTGCGCTATAATGGCTGCACGCGATTTATATCTTCTGTTGAGGGTTATTGCTGTTCGTCCAAAGGGCTGAACGCAGTCACCTATTCAACAAGTGACCCCCAGATATATATTAACAGATTAAAATACGTATTTGTTTGATTTCACACTTTGATTATCAGCTTTAACTTTTTCCATTAGGTACACATCAACACACTTAAACGCCAATCAATAGGTTTAATTTAATTATTCCGCTGTGCGCTGTAATGGCTGCACGCGTTCTATGTCTTCTATTGAGGGTGATTGCTGCTCGTCCAAAGGGCTGAACGCAGTCACTTAGTCAACCAGTGACCCCCAGGTACATATTAACAGATTACAATACGTATTTGATTTCACACTTTGATTATCAGCTTTAACCTTTTCCATTAGGTACACATCAACACATTTAAACGCCAATCAATAGGGTTAAATTAATTATTCCGCTGTCCGCTGTAATGGCTGCACGCGATCTATGTCTTCTGTTGAGGGTGATTGCTGTTCGTCCAAAGGGCTGAACGCAGTCACTTGTTCAACCAGTGACCCTCAGATATATATTAACAGATTAAAATACGTATTTGTCTGATTTCACACTTTGATTATCAGCTTTAAACTTTTCCATTAGGTACACATCAAGACATTTAAACGCCAAACAATAGGGTTAATTTAATTATTCCGCTGTGCGCTATAATGGCTGCACGCGATTTATATCTTCTGTTGAGGGTTATTGCTGTTCGTCCAAAGGGCTGAACGCAGTCACTTATTCAACAAGTGACCCCCAGATATATATTAACAGATTAAAATACGTATTTGTTTGATTTCACACTTTGATTATCAGCTTTAACTTTTTCCATTAGGTACACATCAACACACTTAAACGCCAATCAATAGGTTTAATTTAATTATTCCGCTGTGCGCTGTAATGGCTGCACGCGTTCTATGTCTTCTATTGAGGGTGATTGCTGCTCGTCCAAAGGGCTGAACGCAGTCACTTAGTCAACCAGTGACCCCCAGGTACATATTAACAGATTACAATACGTATTTGATTTCACACTTTGATTATCAGCTTTAACCTTTTCCATTAGGTACACATCAACACATTTAAACGCCAATCAATAGGGTTAAATTAATTATTCCGCTGTCCGCTGTAATGGCTGCACGCGATCTATGTCTTCTGTTGAGGGTGATTGCTGTTCGTCCAAAGGGCTGAACGCAGTCACTTGTTCAACCAGTGACCCTCAGATATATATTAACAGATTAAAATACATATTTGTCTGATTTCACACTTTGATTATCAACTTTAACCTTTTCCATTAGGTACATATCAACACACTTAAACGCCAATCAATAGGGTTAATTTAATTATTCCGCTGTGCGCTGTAATGGCTGCACGCGTTCTATGTCTTCTGTTGAGGGTGATTGCTGTTCGTCCAAAGGGCTGAACGCAGTCACTTAGTCAACCAGTGACCCCCAGGTACATATTAACAGATTACAATACGTATTTGATTTCACACTTTGATTATCAGCTTTAACCTTTTCCATTAGGTACACATCAACACATTTAAACGCCAATCAATAGGGTTAAATTAATTATTCCGCTGTGCGCTGTAATGGCTGCACGCGTTCTATGTCTTCTTTTGAGGGTAATTGCTGTTCGTCCAAAGGGCTGAAACACTTGTTCAACCAGTGACCCTCAAATATATATTAACAGATTAAAATACGTATTTGTCTGATTTCAAACTTTGATTATCAGCTTTAACTTTTTCCATTAGGTACACATCAACACACTTAAGCATCAATTAATAGGGTTAATTTAATTATTCCGCTGTGCGCTGTGATGGCTGCACGCGTTCTATGTCTTCTATTGAGGGTGATTGCTGTTAGTCCAAAGGGCTGAACGCAGTCATTTGTTCAACCAGTGACCCTCAGATACATATTAACAGATTAAAATACGTATTTGTCTGATTTAACACTTTGATTATCAGCTTTAACCTGTTCCATTAGTTACACATCAACACACTTAAAAGCCAATCAATAGGGTTAATTTAATTATTCCGCTGTGCACTGTGATGGCTGCACGCATTCTATGTCTTCTGTTGTGGGTGATTGCTGTTCGTCCAAAGGGCTGAACGCAGTCACTTGTTCAACCAGTGACCCTCGGATATATATTAACAGATTAAAATACGTATTTGTCGGATTTCACACTTTGATTATCAGCTTTAACCTTTTCCACTAGGTACACATCAACACACTTAAACGCCAATAAATAGGGTTAATTTAATTATTCCGCTGTGCGCTGTAATGGCTGCACGCGTTCTATGTCTTCTGTTGAGGGTGATTGCTGTTCGTTCAAAGGGCTGAACCCACTCACTTGTTCAACCAGTGACCCCCAGATATATATTAACAGATTAAAATACGTATTTGCCTGATTTCACACTTTGATTATCAGCTTTAACTTTTTCCATTAGGTGCACATCAACACACTTAAGCGCCAATTAATAGGATTAATTTAATTATTCCGCTGTGCGCTGTGATGGCTGCACGCGTTCTGTGTCTTCTGTTGAGGTTGATTGCTCTTCGTCCAAAGGGCTGAGCGCAGTCACTTATTCAACCAGTGACCCCCAGGTACATATTAACAGATTACAATACGTATTTGTCTGATTTCACACTTTGATTATCAGCTTTAACTTTTTCCATTAGGTACACATCAACACACTTAAGCACCAATTAATAGGGTTAATTTAATTATTCCGCTGTGCGCTGTAATGGCTGCACGTGTTCTATGTGTTCTGTTGAGGGTGATTGCTGTTCGTCCAAAGGGCTGAACGCAGTCACTTGTTCAACCAGTGACCCTCAGATATATATTAACAGATTAAAATACGTATTTGTCTGATTTCACACTTTGATTATCAGCTTTAACCTTTTCCATTAGGTACACATCAACACACTTAAACGCCAATCAATAGGGTTAATTTAATTATTCCGCTGTGCGCTATAATGGCTGCACGCGTTCTATATCTTCTGTTGAGGGTGATTGCTGTTCGTCCAAAGGGCTGAACGCAGTCACTTATTCAACCAGTGACCCCCAGATATATATTAACAGATTAAAATACGTATTTGTCTGATTTCACACTTTGATTATGAGCTTTAACTTTTTCCATTAGGTACACATCAACACACTTAATCGCCAATTATTAGGGTTAATTTAAGTATTCCGCTGTGCGCAGTAATGGCTGCACGCGTTCTTTGTCTTCTGTTGAGGGTGATTGCTGTTCGTCCAAAGGGCTGAACGCAGTCACTTGTTCAACCAGTGACCCTCAGATATATATTAACAGATTAAAATACGTATTTGTCTGATTTCACACTTTGATTATCAGCTTTAACTTTTTCCATTAGGTACACATCAACACACTTAAACGCCAATCAATAGGGTTAATTTAATTATTCCGCTGTGCGCTGTGATGGCTGCACGCTTTCTATGTCTTCTGTTGAGGGTCATTGCTGTTCGTCGAAAGGGCTGAACGCAGTCACTTGTTTAGCCAGTGACCCTCAGATATATATTAACAGATTAAAATACGTATTTGTCTGATTTCACACTTTGATTATCAGCTTTAACTTTTTCCCTTAGGTACACATCAACACATTTATACGCCAATCAATAGGGTTAATTTAATTATTCCGCTGTACGCTGTAATGGCTGCACGCGTTCTATGTCTTCTGTTGAGGGTGATTACTGTTCGTCCAAAGGGCTGAACGCAGTCACTTAGTCAACCAGTGACCCCCAGGTACATATTAACAGACTACAATACGTATTTGATTCCACACTTTGATTATCAGCTTTAACCTTTTCCATTAGGTACACATCAACACATTTAAACGCCAATCAATAGGGTTAAATTAATTATTCCGCTGTGCGCTGTCATGGCTGCACGCGTTCTATGTCTTCTTTTGAGGGTAATTGCTGTTCGTCCAAAGGGCTGAACGCAGTCACTTGTTCAACCAGTGACCCTCAGATATATATTAACAGATTAAAATACGTATTTGTCTGATTTCAAACTTTGATTATCAGCTTTAACTTTTTCCATTAGGTACACATCAACACACTTAAGCATCAATTAATAGGGTTAATTTAATTATTCCGCTGTGCGCTGTGATGGCTGCACGCGTTCTATGTCTTCTGTTGAGGGTGATTGCTGTTCGTCCAAAGGGCTGAACGCAGTCACTTGTTCAACCAGTGACCCTCAGCTATATATTAACAGATTAAAATACGTATTTGTCTGATTTCACACTTTGATTATCAGCTTTAACTTTTTCCATTAGGTACACATCAACACACTTAAGCGCCAATTAATAGGATTAATTTAATTATTCCGCTGTGCGCTGTAATGGCTGCACGCATTCTATGTCTTCTGTTGAGGGTGATTGCTGTTCGTCCAAAGGGCTGAACGCCGTCACTTGTTCAACCAGTGACCCTCAGATATATATTAACAGATTAAAATACGTATTTGTCTGATTTCACACTTTGAATATCAGCTTTAACTTTTTCCATTAGGTACACATCAACACACTTAAGCGCCAATTAATAGGGTTAATTTAATTATTCCACTGTGCGCTGTGATGGCTGCATGTGTTCTATGTCTTCTGTTGAGGTTGATTTCTGTTCGTCCAAAGGGCTGAACGCAGTAACTTATTCAACCAGTGACCCCCAGGTACATATTAACAGATTACAATACGTATTTGTCTGATTTCACACTTTGATTATCAGCTTTAACTTTTTCCATTAGGTACACATCAACACACTTAAGCGCCAATGAATAGGGTTAATTTAATTATTCCGCTGTGCGCTGTAATGGCTGCACGCTTTCTATGTCTTCTGTTGAGGGTGATTGCTGTTCGTCCAAAAGGCTGAACGCAGTCACTTGTTCAACCAGTGACCATTAGATATATATTAACAGATTAAAATACGTATTTGTCTGATTTCACAATTTGATTATCAGCTTTAACTTTTTCCATTAGGTACACATCAACACACTTAAGCGTCAATTAATAGGGTTAATATAATTATTCCGCTGTGCGCTGTGATGGCTGCACGCGTTCTATGTCTTCTGTTGAAGGTGATTGCTGTTCGTCCAAAGGGCTGAACGCAGTAACTTATTCAACCAGTGACCCCCAGGTACATATTAACAGATTACAATACGTATTTGTCTGATTTCACACTTTGATTATCAGCTTTAACTTTTTCCATTAGGTACACATCAACACACTTAAGCGCCAATGAATAGGGTTAATTTAATTATTCCGCTGTGCGCTGTAATGGCTGCACGCATTCTATGTCTTCTGTTGAGGGTGATTGCTGTTCGTCCAAAGGGCTGAACGCCGTCACTTGTTCAACCAGTGACCCTCAGATATATATTAACAGATTAAAATACGTATTTGTCTGATTTCACACTTTGATTATGAGCTTTAACTTTTTCCATTAGGTACACATCAACACACTTAAGCGCCAATTAATAGGGTTAATTAAATTATTCCGCTGTGCGCTGTGATGGCTGCACGCGTTCTATGTCTTCTGTTGAGGGTGATTGCTGTTCGTCCAAAGGGCTGAACGCTGTCACTTATTCAACCAGTGACCCCCAGATATATATTAACAGATTAAAATACGTATTTGCCTGATTTCACACTTTGATTATCACCTTTAACTTTTTCCATTAGGTACACATCAACACACTTAAGCGCCAATGAATAGGGTTAATTTAATTATTCCGCTGTGCGCTGTGATGACTGCACGCGTTCTATGTCTTCTGTTGAGGGTGATTGCTGTTCGTCCAAAGGGCTGAACGCAGTCACTTGTTCAACCAGTGACCCTCAGATATATATTAACAGATTAAAATACGTATTTGTCGGATTTCACACTTTGATTATCAGCTTTAACCTTTTCCATTAGGTACACATCAACACATATAAACGCCAATCAATAGGGTTAATTTAATTATTCCGCTGCGCGCTGTAATGGCTGCACGCGTTCTATGTCTTCTGTTGAGGGTGATTGCTGTTCGTCCAAAGGGCTGATCGCACTCACTTGTTCAACCAGTGACCCTCAGATATATATTAACAGATTAAAATACGTATTTGTCTGATTTCACACTTTGATTATCAGCTTTAACTTTTTCCATTAGGTACACATCAACACACTTAAGCGCCAATTAATAGGGTTAATTTAATTATTCCGCTGTGCGCTGTGATGGCTGCACGCGTTTTATGTCTTCTGTTGAGGGTGATTGTGGTTCGTCCAAAGCGCTGAACGCAGTCATTTATTCAACCAGTGACCCCCAGGTACATATTAACAGATTACAATACATATTTGTCTGATTTCACACTTTGATTATCAGCTTTAACTTTTTCCATTAGGTATACATTAACACACTTAAGCGCCAATTAATAGGGTTAATTTAATTATTCAGCTGCGCGCTGTAATGGCTGCAAGTGTTCTATGTGTTCTGTTGAGGGTGATTGCTGTTCGTCCAAAGGGCTGAACGCAGTCAATTGTTCAACCAGTGACCCTCAGATATATATTAACAGATTAAAATACGTATTTGTCTGATTTCACACTTTGATTATCAGGTTTAACTTTTTCCATTAGGTACACATCAACACACTTAAGCGCCAATTAATAGGGTTAATTTAATTACTCCGCTGTGCGCTGTAATGGCTTCATGCGTTCTATGTCTTCTGTTGAGGGTGATTGCTGTTCGTCCAAAGGGCTGAACGCAGTCACTTGTTCAACCAGTGACCCTCAGATATATATTAACAGATTAAAATACGTATTTGTCTGATTTCACACTTTGATTATGAGCTTTAACTTTTTCCATTAGGTACACATCAACACACTTAAGCGCCAATTATTAGGGTTAATTTAATTATTCCGCTGTGCGCTGTAATGGCTGCACGCGTTCTATGTCTTCTGTTGAGGGTGATTGCTTTTCGTCCAAAGGGCTGAACGCAGTCACTTGTTCAACCAGTGACCCTCAGATATATATTAACAGATTAAAATACGTATTTGTCTGATTTCACACTTTGATTTTCAGCTTTAACCTTTTCCATTATGTACACATCAACAGACTTAAACGCCAATCAATAGGGTTAATTTAATTATTCGGCTGTGCGCTGTAATGGCTTCACCCGTTTTATGTCTTCTGTTGAGGGTGATTGCTGTTCGTCCAAAGGGCTGAACGCAGTCACTTGTTCAACCAGTGACCCTCAGATATATATTAACAGATTAAAATACCTATTTGTCTGATTTCACACTTTGATTATCAGCTTTAACTTTTTCCATTAGGTACACATCAACACACTTAAGAGTCAATTAATAGGGTTAATATAATTATTCCGCTGTGCGCTGTGATGGCTGCACGCGTTCTATGTTTTCTGTTGAGTGTGATATCTTTTCGTCCAAAGGGCTGAACGCAGTCACTTGTTCAAACAGTGACCCTCAGATATGTATTAACAGATTAAAATACGTATTTGTCGGATTTCACACTTTGATTATCAGCTTTAACCTTTTCCATTAGGTACACATCAACACACTTAAACGCCAATAAATAGGGTTAATTTAATTATTCCGCTGTGCGCTGTAAAGGCTGCACGCGTTCTATGTCTTCTTTTGAGGGTGATTGCTGTTCGTCCAAAGGGCTGAACCCACTCACTTGTTCAACCAGTGACCCTCAGATATATATTAACAGATTAAAATACGTATTTGTCTGATTTCACACTTTGATTATCAGCTTTAACTTTTTCCATTAGGTACACATCAACACACTTAAGCGCCAATTAATAGGGTTAATTTAATTATTCCGCTGTGCGCTGTAATGGCTGCACGTGTTCTATGTCTTCTGTTGAGGGTGATTGCTGTTCGTCCAAAGGGCTGAACGCAGTCACTTGTTCAACCAGTGACCCTCAGATATATATTAACAGATTAAAATACGTATTTGTCTGATTTCACACTTTGAATATCAGCTTTAACCTTTTCCATTAGGTACACATCAACACACTTAAACGCCAATCAATAGGATTAATTTAATTATTCCGCTGTGCGCTGTGATGGCTGCACGCGTTATATGTCTTCTGTTGAAGGTGATTGCTGTTCGTCCAAAGGGCTGAACGCAGTCACTTGTTGAACCAGTGACCCTCAGATATATTTTAACAGATTAAAATACGTATTTGTCTGATTTCACACTTTGATTATCAGCTTTAACCTTTTCCATTAGGTACACATCAACACACTTAAACGCCAATCAATAGGGTTAATTTAATTATTCCGCTGTGCGCTGTAATGGCTGCACGCGTTCTATGTCTTCTGCTGAGAGTGATTGCTGTTCGTCCAAAGGGCTGAACGCAGTCACGTGTTCAACCAGTGACCCTCAGATATATATTAACAGATTAAAATACGTATTTGTCTGATTTCACACTTTGATTATCAGCTTTACCTTTTTCCATTAGGTACACATCAACACACTTAAGCGCCAATTAATAGGGTTAATTTAATTACTCCGCTGTGCGCTGTAATGGCTTCATGCGTTCTATGTCTTCTGTTGAGGGTGATTGCTGTTCGTCCAAAGGGCTGAACGCAGTCACTTGTTCAACCAGTGACCCTCAGATATATATTAACAGATTAAAATACGTATTTGTCTGATTTCACACTTTGATTATGAGCTTTAACTTTTTCCATTAGGTACACATCAACACACTTAAGCGCCAATTATTAGGGTTAATTTAATTATTCCGCTGTGCGCTGTAATGGCTGCACGCGTTCTATGTCTTCTGTTGAGGGTGATTGCTTTTCGTCCAAAGGGCTGAACGCAGTCACTTGTTCAACCAGTGACCCTCAGATATATATTAACAGATTAAAATACGTATTTGTCTGATTTCACACTTTGATTTTCAGCTTTAACCTTTTCCATTATGTACACATCAACAGACTTAAACGCCAATCAATAGGGTTAATTTAATTATTCGGCTGTGCGCTGTAATGGCTTCACCCGTTTTATGTCTTCTGTTGAGGGTGATTGCTGTTCGTCCAAAGGGCTGAACGCAGTCACTTGTTCAACCAGTGACCCTCAGATATATATTAACAGATTAAAATACCTATTTGTCTGATTTCACACTTTGATTATCAGCTTTAACTTTTTCCATTAGGTACACATCAACACACTTAAGAGTCAATTAATAGGGTTAATATAATTATTCCGCTGTGCGCTGTGATGGCTGCACGCGTTCTATGTTTTCTGTTGAGTGTGATATCTTTTCGTCCAAAGGGCTGAACGCAGTCACTTGTTCAAACAGTGACCCTCAGATATGTATTAACAGATTAAAATACGTATTTGTCGGATTTCACACTTTGATTATCAGCTTTAACCTTTTCCATTAGGTACACATCAACACACTTAAACGCCAATAAATAGGGTTAATTTAATTATTCCGCTGTGCGCTGTAAAGGCTGCACGCGTTCTATGTCTTCTTTTGAGGGTGATTGCTGTTCGTCCAAAGGGCTGAACCCACTCACTTGTTCAACCAGTGACCCTCAGATATATATTAACAGATTAAAATACGTATTTGTCTGATTTCACACTTTGATTATCAGCTTTAACTTTTTCCATTAGGTACACATCAACACACTTAAGCGCCAATTAATAGGGTTAATTTAATTATTCCGCTGTGCGCTGTAATGGCTGCACGTGTTCTATGTCTTCTGTTGAGGGTGATTGCTGTTCGTCCAAAGGGCTGAACGCAGTCACTTGTTCAACCAGTGACCCTCAGATATATATTAACAGATTAAAATACGTATTTGTCTGATTTCACACTTTGAATATCAGCTTTAACCTTTTCCATTAGGTACACATCAACACACTTAAACGCCAATCAATAGGATTAATTTAATTATTCCGCTGTGCGCTGTGATGGCTGCACGCGTTATATGTCTTCTGTTGAAGGTGATTGCTGTTCGTCCAAAGGGCTGAACGCAGTCACTTGTTCAACCAGTGACCCTCAGATATATTTTAACAGATTAAAATACGTATTTGTCTGATTTCACACTTTGATTATCAGCTTTAACCTTTTCCATTAGGTACACATCAACACACTTAAACGCCAATCAATAGGGTTAATTTAATTATTCCGCTGTGCGCTGTAATGGCTGCACGCGTTCTATGTCTTCTGCTGAGAGTGATTGCTGTTCGTCCAAAGGGCTGAACGCAGTCACGTGTTCAACCAGTGACCCTCAGATATATATTAACAGATTAAAATACGTATTTGTCTGATTTCACACTTTGATTATCAGCTTTACCTTTTTCCATTAGGTACACATCAACACACTTAAACGCCAATTAATAGGGTTAATTTAATTATTCCGCTGTGTGCTGTAATGGCTGCACGTGTTCTATGTCTTCTGTTGAGGGTGATTGCTGTTCGTCCAAAGGGCTGAAGGCAGTCACTTGTTCAACCAGTGACCCTCAGATATATATTAACAGATTAAAATACGTATTTGTCTGATTTCACACTTTGATTATCAGCTTTAACCTTTTCCATTAGGTACACATCAACACACTTAAACGCCAATGAATAGGGTTAATTTAATTATTCCGCTGTGCGCTGTGATGGCTGCACGCGTTCTATGTCTTCTGTTGAGGGTGATTGCTGTTCGTCCAAAGGGCTGAGCGCAGTAACTTATTCAACCAGTGACCCCCAGGTACATATTAACAGATTACAATACGTATTTGTCTGATTTCACACTTTGATTATCAGCTTTAACTTTTTCCATTAGGTACACATCAACACACTTAAGCGCCAATTAATAGGGTTAATTTAATTATTCCGCTGTGCGCTGTAATGGCTGCACGCGTTCTATGTCTTCTGTTGAGGGTGATTGCTCTTCGTCCAAAGGGCTGAACGAAGTCACTTAGTCAACCAGTGACCTCCAGGTACATATTAACAGATTACAATACGTATTAGATTTCACACTTTGATTATCAGCTTTAACCTTTTCCATTAGGTACACATCAACACATTTAAACGACAATCAATAGGGTTAAATTAATTATTCCGCTGTGCGCTGTAATGGCTGCACGCGTTCTATGTCTTCTGTTGAGTGTGATTGCTGTTCGTCCAAAGGGCTTAACGCAGTCACTTGTTCAACCAGTAACCCTCAGATATATATTAACAGATTAAAATACGTATTTGTCTGATTTCACACTTTGATTATCAGCTTTAACTTTTTCCATTAGGTACACATCAACACACTTAAGCGCCAATTAATAGGGTTAATTTAATTACTCCGCTGTGCGCTGTAATGGCTTCACGCGTTCTATGTCTTCTGTTGAGGGTGATTGCTGTTCGTCCAAAGGGCTGAACGCAGTCACTTGTTCAACCAGTGACCCTCAGATATATATTAACAGATTAAAATACGTATTTGTCTGATTTCACACTTTGAATATCAGCTTTAACATTTTCCATTAGGTACACATTAACACGCTTAAACGCCAATAAATAGGGTTAATTTAATTATTCCGCTGTGCGCTGTAATGGCTGCACGTGTTCTATGTGTTCTGTTGAGGGTGATTGCTCTTCGTCCAAAGGGCTGAACGCAGTCACTTGTTCAACCAGTGACCCTCAGATATATATTAACAGATTAAAATACGTATTTGTCTGATTTCACACTTCGATTATCAGCTTTAACCTTTTCCATTAGGTACACATCAACACACTTAAACGCTAATCAATAGGGTTAATTTAATTATTCCGCTGTGCGCTGTAATGGCTGCAGGCGTTCTATGTCTTCTGTTGAGGGTGATTGCTGTTCGTCCAAAGGGCTGAACGCAGTCACTTGTTCAACCAGTGACCCTCAGATATATATTAAGAGATTAAAATACGTATTTGTCTGATTTCACGCTTTGATTATCAGCTTTAACCTTTTCCATTAGGTACACATCAACACATTTAAACGCCAATCAATAGGGTTAATTTAATTATTCCGCTGTGCGCTGTAATGGCTGCACGCGTTCTATGTCTTCTGTTGAGGGTGATTGCTGTTCGTTCAAAGGGCTGAACGCAGTCACTTGTTCAACCAGTGACCCTCAGATATATATTAACAGATTAAAATACGTATTTGTCTGATTTCACACTTTGATTATCAGCTTTAACTTTTTCCATTAGGTACACATCAACACACTTAAACGCCAATCAATAGGGTTAATTTAATTATTCCGCTGTGCGCTGTAATGGCTACACGCGTTCTATGTCTTCTGTTGAGGGTGATTGCTGTTCGTCCAAAGGGCTGAACGCAGTCACTTGTTCAACCAGTGACCCTCAGATATATATTAACAGATTAAAATACGTATTTGTCTGATTTCACACTTTGATTATCAGCTTTAACTTTTTCCATTAGGTACACATCAACACACTTAAGCGCCAATTAATAGGGTTAATTTAATTACTCCGCTGTGCGCTATAATGGCTGCACGCGTTCTACATCTTCTGTTGAGGGTGATTGCTGTTCGTCCAAAGGGCTGAACGCAGTCACTTATTCAACGAGTGACCCCCAGATATATATTAACAGATTAAAATACGTATTTGCCTGATTTTACACTTTGATTATCAGCTTTAACTTTTACCATTAGGTACACATCAACACACTTAAGCGCCAATTATTAGGGTTAATTTAATTATTCCGCTGTGCCCTGTAATGGCTGCACGCGTTCTATATCTTCTGTTGAGGGTGATTGCTGTTCGTCCAAAGGGCTGAACGCAGTCACTTGTTCAACCAGTGACCCTCAGATATATATTAACAGATTAAAATACGTATTTGTCTGATTTCACACTTTGATTATCAGCTTTACCTTTTTCCATTAGGTACACATCAACACACTTAAACGCCAATTAATAGGGTTAATTTAATTATTCCCCTGTGTGCTGTAATGGCTGCACGTGTTCTATGTCTTCTGTTGAGGGTGATTGCTGTTCGTCCAAAGGGCTGAAGGCAGTCACTTGTACAACCAGTGACCCTCAGATATATATTAACAGATTAAAATACGTATTTGTCTGATTTCACACTTTGATTATCAGCTTTAACCTTTTCCATTAGGTACACATCAACACACTTAAACGCCAATCAATAGGGTTAATTTAATTATTCCGCTGTGCGCTGTGATGGCTGCACGCGTTCTATGTCTTATGTTGAGGGTGATTGCTGTTCGTCCAAAGGGCTGAGCGCAGTAACTTATTCAACCAGTGACCCCCAGGTACATATTAACAGATTACAATACGTATTTGTCTGATTTCACACTTTGATTATCAGCTTTAACTTTTTCCATTAGGTACACATCAACATACTTAAGCGCCAATTAATAGGGTTAATTTAATTATTCCGCTGTGTGCTGTAATGGCTGCACGTGTTCTATGTCTTCTGTTGAGGGTGATTGCTGTTCGTCCAAAGGGCTGAAGGCAGTCACTTGTTCAACCAGTGACCCTCAGATATATATTAACAGATTAAAATACGTATTTGTCTGATTTCACACTTTGATTATCAGCTTTAACTTTTTCCATTAGGTACACATCAACACACTTAAGCGCCAATTATTAGGGTTAATTTAATTATTCCGCTGTGCGCTGTAATGGCTGCACGCGTTCTATGTCTTCTGTTGAGGGTGATTGCTGTTCGTCCAAAGGGCTGAACGCAGTCACTTGTTCAACCAGTGACCCTCAGATATATATTAACAGATTAAAATACGTATTTGTCTGATTTCACACTTTGATTATCAACTTTCACCTTTTAAATTAGGTTACACTTCAACACACTTAAACGCCAATCAATAGGGTTAATTTAATTATTCCGCTGTGCGCTGTAATGGCTGCACGCGTTCTATGTCTTCTGTTGAGGGTGATTGCTGTTCGTCCAAAGGGCTGAACGAAGTCACTTAGTCAACCAGTGACCTCCAGGTACATATTAACAGATTACAATACGTATTAGATTTCACACTTTGATTATCAGCTTTAACCTTTTCCATTAGGTACACATCAACACATTTAAACGCCAATCAATAGGGTTAAATTAATTATTCCGCTGTGCGCTGTAATGGCTGCACGCGTTCTATGTCTTCTGTTGAGTGTGATTGCTGTTCGTCCAAAGGGCTTAACGCAGTCACTTGTTCAACCAGTAACCCTCAGATATATATTAACAGATTAAAATACGTATTTGTGTGATTTCACACTTTGATTATCAGCTTTAACTTTTTCCATTAGGTACACATCAACACACTTAAGCGCCAATTAATAGGGTTAATTTAATTACTCCGCTGTGCGCTGTAATGGCTTCACGCGTTCTATGTCTTCTGTTGAGGGTGATTGCTGTTCGTCCAAAGGGCTGAACGCAGTCACTTGTTCAACCAGTGACCCTCAGATATATATTAACAGATTAAAATACGTATTTGTCTGATTTCACACTTTGAATATCAGCTTTAACATTTTCCATTAGGTACACATTAACACGCTTAAACGCCAATAAATAGGGTTAATTTAATTATTCCGCTGTGCGCTGTAATGGCTGCACGTGTTCTATGTGTTCTGTTGAGGGTGATTGCTCTTCGTCCAAAGGGCTGAACGCAGTCACTTGTTCAACCAGTGACCCTCAGATATATATTAACAGATTAAAATACGTATTTGTCTGATTTCACACTTCGATTATCAGCTTTAACCTTTTCCATTAGGTACACATCAACACACTTAAACGCTAATCAATAGGGTTAATTTAATTATTCCGCTGTGCGCTGTAATGGCTGCAGGCGTTCTATGTCTTCTGTTGAGGGTGATTGCTGTTCGTCCAAAGGGCTGAACGCAGTCACTTGTTCAACCAGTGACCCTCAGATATATATTAACAGATTAAAATACGTATTTGTCTGATTTCACGCTTTGATTATCAGCTTTAACCTTTTCCATTAGGTACACATCAACACATTTAAACGCCAATCAATAGGGTTAATTTAATTATTCCGCTGTGCGCTGTAATGGCTTCACGCGTTCTATGTCTTCTGTTGAGGGTGATTGCTGTTCGTCCAAAGGGCTGAACGCAGTCACTTGTTCAACCAGTGACCCTCAGATATATATTAACAGATTAAAATACGTATTTGTCTGATTTCACACTTTGATTATCAGCTTTAACTTTTTCCATTAGGTACACATCAACACACTTAAGCGCCAATTAATAGGGTTAATTTAATTACTCCGCTGTGCGCTATAATGGCTGCACGCGTTCTACATCTTCTGTTGAGGGTGATTGCTGTTCGTCCAAAGGGCTGAACGCAGTCACTTATTCAACGAGTGACCCCCAGATATATATTAACAGATTAAAATACGTATTTGCCTGATTTCACACTTTGATTATCAACTTTAACCTTTTAAATTAGGTTACACTTCAACACACTTAAACGCCAATCAATAGGGTTAATTTAATTATTCCGCTGTGCGCTGTAATGGCTGCACGCGTTCTATGTCTTCTGTTGAGGGTGATTGCTGTTCGTCCAAAGGGCTGAACGAAGTCACTTAGTCAACCAGTGACCTCCAGGTACATATTAACAGATTACAATACGTATTAGATTTCACACTTTGATTATCAGCTTTAACCTTTTCCATTAGGTACACATCAACACATTTAAACGCCAATCAATAGGGTTAAATTAATTATTCCGCTGTGCGCTGTAATGGCTGCACGCGTTCTATGTCTTCTGTTGAGTGTGATTGCTGTTCGTCCAAAGGGCTTAACGCAGTCACTTGTTCAACCAGTAACCCTCAGATATATATTAACAGATTAAAATACGTATTTGTCTGATTTCACACTTTGATTATCAGCTTTAACTTTTTCCATTAGGTACACATCAACACACTTAAGCGCCAATTAATAGGGTTAATTTAATTACTCCGCTGTGCGCTGTAATGGCTGCACGCGTTCTATGTCTTCTGTTGAGGGTGATTGCTGTTCGTCCAAAGGGCTGAACGCAGTCACTTGTTCAACCAGTGATCCTCAGATATATATTAACAGATTAAAATACGTATTTGTCTGATTTCACACTTTGAATATCAGCTTTAACATTTTCCATTAGGTACACATTAACACGCTTAAACGCCAATCAATAGGGTTAATTTAATTATTCCGCTGTGCGCTGTAATGGCTGCACGCGTTCTATGTGTTCTGTTGAGGGTGATTGCTCTTCGTCCAAAGGGCTGAACGCAGTCACTTGTTCAACTAGTGACCCTCAGATATATATTAACAGAATAAAATACGTATTTGTCTGATTTCACACTTCGATTATCAGCTTTAACCTTTTCCATTAGGTACACATCAACACACTTAAACGCTAATCAATAGGGTTAATTTAATTATTCCGCTGTGCGCTGTAATGGCTGCAGGCGTTCTACGTCTTCTGTTGAGGGTGATTGCTGTTCGTCCAAAGGGCTGAACGCAGTCACTTGTTCAACCAGTGACCCTCAGATATATATTAACAGATTAAAATACGTATTTGTCTGATTTCACGCTTTGATTATCAGCTTTAAACTTTTCCATTAGGTACACATCAACACATTTAAACGCCAATCAATAGGGTTAATTTAATTATTCCGCTGTGCGCTGTAATGGCTTCACGCGTTCTATGTCTTCTGTTGAGGGTGATTGCTGTTCGTCCAAAGGGCTGAACGCAGTCACTTGTTCAACCAGTGACCCTCAGATATATATTAACAGATTAAAATACGTATTTGTCTGATTTCACACTTTGATTATCAGCTTTAACTTTTTCCATTAGGTACACATCAACACACTTAAGCGCCAATTAATAGGGTTAATTTAATTACTCCGCTGTGCGCTATAATGGCTGCACGCGTTCTACATCTTCTGTTGAGGGTGATTGCTGTTCGTCGAAAGGGCTGAACGCAGTCACTTATTCAACGAGTGACCCCCAGATATATATTAACAGATTAAAATACGTATTTGCCTGATTTTACACTTTGATTATCAGCTTTAACCTTTTCCATTAGGTACACATCAACACACTTAAACGCCAATCAATAGGGTTAATTTAATTATTCCGCTGTGCGCTGTAATGGCTGCACGCCTTCTATGTCTTCTGTTGAGGGTGATTGCTGTTCGTTCAAAGGGCTGAACGCAGTCACTTGTTCAACCAGTGACCCTCAGATATATATTAACAGATTAAAATACGTATTTGTCTGATTTCACACTTTGATTATCAGCTTTAACTTTTTCCATTAGGTACACATCAACACACTTAAACGCCAATCAATAGGTTTAATTTAATTATTACGCTGTGCGCTGTAATGGCTGCACGCGTTCTATGTCTTCTATTGAGGGTGATTGCTGCTCGTCCAAAGGGCTGAACGCAGTCACTTAGTCAACCAGTGACCCCCAGGTACATATTAACAGATTAAAATACGTATTTGATTTCACACTTTGATTATCAGCTTTAACCTTTTCCATTAGGTACACATCAACACATATAAACGCCAATCAATAGGGTTAAATTAATTATTCCGCTGTCCGCTGTAATGGCTGCACGCGATCTATGTCTTCTGTTGAGGGTGATTGCTGTTCGTCCAAAGGGCTGAACGCAGTCACTTGTTCAACCAGTGACCCTCAGATATATATTAACAGATTAAAATACGTATTTGTCTGATTTCACACTTTGATTATCAGCTTTAACCTTTTCCATTAGGTACACATCAAGACACTTAAACGCCAATCAATAGGTTTAATTTAATTATTCCGCTGTGCGCTGTAATGGCTGCACACGTTCTATGTCTTCTGTTGAGGGTGATTGCTGTTCGTCCAAAGGGCTGAACGCAGTCACTTGTTCAACCAGTGACCCTCAGATATATATTAACAGATTAAAATACGTATTTGTCTGATTTCACACTTTGATTATCAACTTTAACCTTTTCCATTAGGTACACATCAACACACTTAAACGCCAATCAATAGGGTTAATTTAATTATTCCGCTGTGCGCTGTAATGGCTGCACGCGTTCTATGTCTTCTGTTGTGGGTGGTTGCTGTTCCTCCAAAGGGCTGAACGCAGTGACTTAATCAACCAATGACCTCCAGGTACATATTAACAGATTACAATACGTATTAGATTTCACACTTTGATTATCAGCTTTAACCTTTTCCATTAGGTACACATCAACACATTTAAACGCCAATCAATAGGGTTAAATTAATTATTCCGATGTGCGCTGTAATGGCTGCACGCGTTCTATGTCTTCTGTTTAGGGTGATTGCTGTTCGTCCAAAGGGCTGAACGCAGTCACTTGTTCAACCAGTGACCCTCAGATATATATTAACAGATTAAAATACGTATTTGTCGGATTTCACACGTTGATTATCAGCTTTAACCTTTTCCATTAGGTACACATCAACACACTTAAACGCCAATCAATAGGGTTAATTTAATTATTCCGCTGTGCGCTGTAATGGCTGCACGCGTTCTATGTCTTCTGTTGAGTGTGATTGCTGTTCGTCCAAAGGGCTGAACGCAGTCACTTGTTCAACCAGTGACCCTCAGATATATATTAACAGATTAAAATACGTATTTGTCTGATTTCACACTTTGATTATCAGGTTTAACCTTTTCCATTAGGTACACATCAAGACACTTAAACGCCAATCAATAGGTTTAATTAATTATTCCGCTGTGCGGTGTAATGGCTGCACGCGTTCTATGTCTTCTGTTGAGGGTGATTGCTGTTCGTCCAAAGGGCTGAACGCAGTCACTTGTTCAACCAGTGACCCTCAGATATATATTAACAGATTAAAGTAAGTATTTGTCTGATTTCACACTTTGATTATCAACTTTAACCTTTTCCATTAGGTACACATCAACACACTTAAACGCCAATCAATAGGGTTAATTTAATTATTCCGCTGTGCGCTGTAATGGCTGCACGCGTTCTATGTCTTCTGTTGAGGGTGATTGCTGTTCGTCCAAAGGGCTGAACGCAGTCACTTAGTCAACCAGTGACCTCCAGGTACATATTAACAGATTACAATACGTATTAGATTTCACACTTTGATTATCAGCTTTAACCTTTTCCATTAGGTACACATCAACACATTTAAACGCCAATCAATAGGGTTAAATTAATTATTCCGCTGTGCGCTGTAATGGCTGCACGCGTCCTATGTCCTCTGTTGAGGGTGACTGCTGTTCGTCCAAAGGGTTGAACGCAGTCACTTGTTCAACCAGTGACCCTCAGATATATATTAACAGATTAAAATACGTATTGTCTGATTTCACACTTTGATTATCAGCTTTAACTTTTTCCATTAGGTACACATCAACACACTTAAGCGTCAATTAATAGGGTTAATTTAATTATTCCGCTGTGCGCTGTGATGGCTGCACGCGTTCTATGTCTTCTGTTGAGGGTGATTGCTGTTCGTCCAAAGGGCTGAACGCAGTCACTTGTTCAACCAGTGACCCTCAGATATATATTAACAGATTAAAATACGTATTTGTCTCATTTCACACTTTGATTTTCACCTTTAACATTTTCCATTAGGTACACATCAACACACTTAAACGCCATTCAATAGGGTTAATTTAATTATTCCGCTGTGCGCTGTGATGACTGCACGCGTTCTATGTCTTCTGTTGAGGGTGATTGCTGTTCGTCCAAAGGGCTGAACGCAGTCACTTGTTCAACCAGTGACTCTCAGATATATATTAACAGATTAAAATACGTATTTGTCGGATTTCACACTTTGATTATCAGCTTTAACCTTTTCCATTAGGTACACATCAACACATATAAACGCCAATCAATAGGGTTAATTTAATTATTCCGCTGCGCGCTGTAATGGCTGCACGCGTTCTATGTCTTCTGTTGAGGGTGATTGCTGTTCGTCCAAAGGGCTGATCGCACTCACTTGTTCAACCAGTGACCCTCAGATATATATTAACAGATTAAAATACGTATTTGTCTGATTTCACACTTTGATTATCAGCTTTAACTTTTTCCATTAGGTACACATCAACACACTTAAGCGCCAATTAATAGGGTTAATTTAATTATTCCGCTGTGCGCTGTGATGGCTGCACGCGTTTTATGTCTTCTGTTGAGGGTGATTGTGGTTCGTCCAAAGCGCTGAACGCAGTCATTTATTCAACCAGTGACCCCCAGGTACATATTAACAGATTACAATACATATTTGTCTGATTTCACACTTTGATTATCAGCTTTAACTTTTTCCATTAGGTATACATTAACACACTTAAGCGCCAATTAATAGGGTTAATTTAATTATTCAGCTGCGCGCTGTAATGGCTGCAAGTGTTCTATGTGTTCTGTTGAGGGTGATTGCTGTTCGTCCAAAGGGCTGAACGCAGTCAATTGTTCAACCAGTGACCCTCAGATATATATTAACAGATTAAAATACGTATTTGTCTGATTTCACACTTTGATTATCAGGTTTAACTTTTTCCATTAGGTACACATCAACACACTTAAGCGCCAATTAATAGGGTTAATTTAATTACTCCGCTGTGCGCTGTAATGGCTTCATGCGTTCTATGTCTTCTGTTGAGGGTGATTGCTGTTCGTCCAAAGGGCTGAACGCAGTCACTTGTTCAACCAGTGACCCTCAGATATATATTAACAGATTAAAATACGTATTTGTCTGATTTCACACTTTGATTATCAGCTTTAACCTTTTCCATTAGGTACACATCAACACGCTTAAACGCCAATCAATAGGGTTAATTTAATTATTCCGCTGTGCGCTGTAATGGCTGCACGCGTTCTATGTCTTCTGTTGAGGGTGATTGCTGTTCGTCCAAAGGGCTGAACGCAGTCACTTGTTCAACCAGTGACCCTCAGATATATATTAACAGATTAAAATACGTATTTGTCTGATTTCACACTTTGATTATCAGCTTTAAACTTCTCCATTAGGTACACATCAACACACTTAAACGCCAATCAATAGGTTTAATTTAATTATTCCGCTGTGCGCTGTAATGGCTGCTTGCGTTCTATGTCTTCTGTTGAGGGTGATTGCTGTTCGTCCAAAGGGCTGAACGCAGTCACGTGTTCAACCAGTGACCCTCAGATATATATTAACAGATTAAAATACGTATTTGTCTGATTTCACACTTTGATTATCAGCTTTAAACTTCTCCATTAGGTACACATCAACACACTTAAACGCCAATCAATAGGGTTAATTTAATTATTCCGCGTTCGCTGTAATGGCTGCACGCGTTCTATGTCTTTTGTTGAGGGTGATTGCTGTTCGTCCAAAGGGCTGAACGCAGTCACTTAGTCAACCAGTGACCCCAGGTTCATATTAACAGATTACAATACGTATTTGATTTCACACTTTGATTTTCAGCTTTAACCTTTTCCATTAGGTACACATCAACACATTTAAACGCCAATCAATAGGGTTAAATTAATTATTCCGCTGTGCGCTGTAATGGCTGCACGCGTTCTATGTCTTCTGTTGAGGGTGATTGCTGTTCGTCCAAAGGGCTGAACGCAGTCACTTATTCATCCAGTGACCCCCAGGTACATATTAGCAGATTACGATACGTATTTTTCTGATTTCACACTTTGATTATCAGCTTTAACCTTTTCCATTAGGTACACATCAACACGCTTAAACGCCAATCAATAGGGTTAATTGAATTATTCCTCTGTGCGCTGTAATGGCTGCACGTGTTCTATGTGTTCTGTTGAGGGTGATTGCTGTTCGTCCAAAGGGCTGAACGCAGTCACTTGTTCAACCAGTGACCCTCAGATATATATTAACAGATTAAAATACGTATTTGTCTGATTTCACACTTTGATTATCAGCTTTAACATTTTCCATTAGGTACACATCAACACACTTAAACGCCAATCAATAGGTTTAATTTAATTATTCCGCTGTGCGCTGTAATGGCTGCACGCGTTCTATGTCTTCTGTTGAGGGTGATTGCTGTTCGTCCAAAGGGCTGAATGCAGTCACTTGTTCAACCAGTTACCCTCAGATATATATTAACAGATTAAAATACGTATTTGTCTGATTTTACACTTTGATTATCAGCTTTAACCTTTTCCATTAGGTACACATCAACACACTTAAACGCCAATCAATAGGGTTAATTTAATTATTCCGCGTGCGCTGTAATGGCTGCACGCGTTCTATGTCTTCTGTTGAGGGTGATTGCTGTTCGTCCAAAGGGCTGAACGCAGTCACTTAGTCAACCAGTGACCCCCAGGTACATATTAACAGATTACAATACGTATTTGATTTCACACTTTGATTTTCAGCTTTAACCTTTTCCATTAGGTACACATCAACACATTTAAACGCCAATCAATAGGGTTAAATTAATTATTCCGCTGTGCGCTGTAATGGCTGCACGCGTTCTATGTCTTCTGTTGAGGGTGATTGCTGTTCGTCCAAAGGGCTGAACGCAGTCACTTATTCATCCAGTGACCCCCAGGTACATATTAGCAGATTACAATACGTATTTTTCTGATTTCACACTTTGATTATCAGCTTTAACCTTTTCCATTAGGTACACATCAACACGCTTAAACGCCAATCAATAGGGTTAATTGAATTATTCCGCTGTGCGCTGTAATGGCTGCACGTGTTCTATGTGTTCTGTTGAGGGTGATTGCTGTTCGTCCAAAGGGCTGAACGCAGTCACTTGTTCAACCAGTGACCCTCAGATATATATTAACAGATTAAAATACATATTTGTCTGATTTCACACTTTGATTATCAGCTTTAACCTTTTCCATTAGGTACACATCAACACACTTAAACGCCAATCAATAGGTTTAATTTAATTATTCCGCTGTGCGCTGTAATGGCTGCACGCGTTCTATGTCTTCTGTTGAGGGTGATTGCTGTTCGTCCACAGGGCTGAACGCAGTCACGTGTTCAACCAGTGACCCTCAGATATATATTAACAGATTAAAATGCGTATTTGTCTGATTTCACAGTTTGATTATCAGCTCTAATCTTTTCCATTAGGTACACATCAACACACTTAAACGCCAATCAATAGGGTTAAATTAATTATTCCGCTGTGCGCTGTAATGGCTGCACGCGTTCTATGTCTTCTGTTGAGGGTGATTGCTGTTCGTCCAAAGGGCTGAACGCAGTCACTTGTTCAACCAGTGACCCTCAGATATATACTAACAGATTAAAATACGTATTTGTCTGATTTCACACTTTGATTATCAGCTTTAACTTTTTCCATTAGGTACACATCAACACACTTAAGCGCCAATTAATAGGGTTAATTTAATTATTCCGCTGTGCGCTGTGATGGCTGCACGCGTTCTATGTCTTCTGTTGAGGGTGATTGCTGTTCGTCCAAAGGGCTGAAAGCAGTCACTTGTTCAACCAGTAACCCTCAGATATATGTTAACAGATTAAAATACGTATTTGTCTGATTTCACACTTTGATTATCAGCTTTGACTTTTTCCATTAGGTACACATCAACACACTTAAGCGTCAATTAATAGGGTTAATTTAATTATTCCGCTGTGCGCTGTGATGGCTGCACGCGTTCTATGTCTTCTGTTGAGGGTGATTGCTGTTCGTCCAAAGGGCTGAACGCAGTCACTTGTTCAACCAGTGACCCTCAGATATATATTAACAGATTAAAATACGTATTGTCTGATTTCACACTTTGATTATCAGCTTTAACTTTTTCCATTAGGTACACATCAACACACTTAAGCGTCAATTAATAGGGTTAATTTAATTATTCCGCTGTGCGCTGTGATGGCTGCACGCGTTCTATGTCTTCTGTTGAGGGTGATTGCTGTTCGTCCAAAGGGCTGAACGCAGTCACTTAGTCAACCAGTGACCTCCAGGTACATATTAACAGATTACAATACGTATTAGATTTCACACTTTGATTATCAGCTTTAACCTTTTCCATTAGGTACACATCAACA
Source organism: Ryuthela nishihirai (assembly GCA_038380435.1). Taxonomy (NCBI): domain Eukaryota; kingdom Metazoa; phylum Arthropoda; class Arachnida; order Araneae; family Heptathelidae; genus Ryuthela; species Ryuthela nishihirai. The sequence goes on along the minus strand of JAWZYU010000023.1, from coordinate 48,167,712 downwards.
CATTTAAACGCCAATCAATAGGGTTAAATTAATTATTCCGCTGTGCGCTGTAATGGCTGCACGCGTTCTATGTCCTCTGTTGAGGGTGATTGCTGTTCGTCCAAAGGGTTGAACGCAGTCACTTGTTCAACCAGTGACCCTCAGATATATATTAACAGATTAAAATACGTATTGTCTGATTTCACACTTTGATTATCAGCTTTAACTTTTTCCATTAGGTACACATCAACACACTTAAGCGTCAATTAATAGGGTTAATTTAATTATTCCGCTGTGCGCTGTGATGGCTGCACGCGTTCTATGTCTTCTGTTGAGGGTGATTGCTGTTCGTCCAAAGGGTTGAACGCAGTCACTTGTTCAACCAGTGACCCTCAGATATATATTAACAGATTAAAATACGTATTTGTCTCATTTCACACTTTGATTTTCAGCTTTAACATTTTCCATTAGGTACACATCAACCCACTTAAACGCCATTCAATAGGGTTAATTTAATTATTCCGCTGTGCGCTGTGATGACTGCACGCGTTCTATGTCTTCTGTTGAGGGTGATTGCTGTTCGTCCAAAGGGCTGAACGCAGTCACTTGTTCAACCAGTGACCCTCAGATATATATTAACAGATTAAAATACGTATTTGTCGGATTTCACACTTTGATTATCAGCTTTAACCTTTTCCATTAGGTACACATCAACACATATAAACGCCAATCAATAGGGTTAATTTAATTATTCCGCTGCGCGCTGTAATGGCTGCACGCGTTCTATGTCTTCTGTTGAGGGTGATTGCTGTTCGTCCAAAGGGCTGATCGCACTCACTTGTTCAACCAGTGACCCTCAGATATATATTAACAGATTAAAATACGTATTTGTCTGATTTCACACTTTGATTATCAGCTTTAACTTTTTCCATTAGGTACACATCAACACACTTAAGCGCCAATTAATAGGGTTAATTTAATTATTCCGCTGTGCGCTGTGATGGCTGCACGCGTTTTATGTCTTCTGTTGAGGGTGATTGTGGTTCGTCCAAAGCGCTGAACGCAGTCATTTATTCAACCAGTGACCCCCAGGTACATATTAACAGATTACAATACATATTTGTCTGATTTCACACTTTGATTATCAGCTTTAACTTTTTCCATTAGGTATACATTAACACACTTAAGCGCCAATTAATAGGGTTAATTTAATTATTCAGCTGCGCGCTGTAATGGCTGGAAGTGTTCTATGTGTTCTGTTGAGGGTGATTGTTGTTCGTCCAAAGGGCTGAACGCAGTCAATTGTTCAACCAGTGACCCTCAGATATATATTAACAGATTAAAATACGTATTTGTCTGATTTCACACTTTGATTATCAGGTTTAACTTTTTCCATTAGGTACACATCAACACACTTAAGCGCCAATTAATAGGGTTAATTTAATTACTCCGCTGTGCGCTGTAATGGCTTCATGCGTTCTATGTCTTCTGTTGAGGGTGATTGCTGTTCGTCCAAAGGGCTGAACGCAGTCACTTGTTCAACCAGTGACCCTCAGATATATATTAACAGATTAAAATACGTATTTGTCTGATTTCACACTTTGATTATCAGCTTTAACCTTTTCCATTAGGTACACATCAACACGCTTAAACGCCAATCAATAGGGTTAATTTAATTATTCCGCTGTGCGCTGTAATGGCTGCACGCGTTCTATGTCTTCTGTTGAGGGTGATTGCTGTTCGTCCAAAGGGCTGAACGCAGTCACTTGTTCAACCAGTGACCCTCAGATATATATTAACAGATTAAAATACGTATTTGTCTGATTTCACACTTTGATTATCAGCTTTAAACTTCTCCATTAGGTACACATCAACACACTTAAACGCCAATCAATAGGTTTAATTTAATTATTCCGCTGTGCGCTGTAATGGCTGCTTGCGTTCTATGTCTTCTGTTGAGGGTGATTGCTGTTCGTCCAAAGGGCTGAATGCAGTCACGTGTTCAACCAGTGACCCTCAGATATATATTAACAGATTAAAATACGTATTTGTCTGATTTCACACTTTGATTATCAGCTTTAAACTTCTCCATTAGGTACACATCAACACACTTAAACGCCAATCAATAGGATTAATTTAATTATTCCGCGTTCGCTGTAATGGCTGCACGCGTTCTATGTCTTTTGTTGAGGGTGATTGCTGTTCGTCCAAAGGGCTGAACGCAGTCACTTAGTCAACCAGTGACCCCAGGTTCATATTAACAGATTACAATACGTATTTGATTTCACACTTTGATTTTCAGCTTTAACCTTTTCCATTAGGTACACATCAACACATTTAAACGCCAATCAATAGGGTTAAATTAATTATTCCGCTGTGCGCTGTAATGGCTGCACGCGTTCTATGTCTTCTGTTGAGGGTGATTGCTGTTCGTCCAAAGGGCTGAACGCAGTCACTTATTCATCCAGTGACCCTCAGATATATATTAACAGATTAAAATACGTATTTGTCTGATTTCACACTTTGATTATCAGCTTTAACATTTTCCATTAGGTACACATCAACACACTTAAACGCCAATCAATAGGTTTAATTTAATTATTCCGCTGTGCGCTGTAATGGCTGCACGCGTTCTATGTCTTCTGTTGAGGGTGATTGCTGTTCGTCCAAAGGGCTGAATGCAGTCACTTGTTCAACCAGTTACCCTCAGATATATATTAACAGATTAAAATACGTATTTGTCTGATTTTACACTTTGATTATCAGCTTTAACCTTTTCCATTAGGTACACATCAACACACTTAAACGCCAATCAATAGGGTTAATTTAATTATTCCGCGTGCGCTGTAATGGCTGCACGCGTTCTATGTCTTCTGTTGAGGGTGATTGCTGTTCGTCCAAAGGGCTGAACGCAGTCACTTAGTCAACCAGTGACCCCCAGGTACATATTAACAGATTACAATACGTATTTGATTTCACACTTTGATTTTCAGCTTTAACCTTTTCCATTAGGTACACATCAACACATTTAAACGCCAATCAATAGGGTTAAATTAATTATTCCGCTGTGCGCTGTAATGGCTGCACGCGTTCTATGTCTTCTGTTGAGGGTGATTGCTGTTCGTCCAAAGGGCTGAACGCAGTCACTTATTCATCCAGTGACCCCCAGGTACGTATTAGCAGATTACAATACGTATTTTTCTGATTTCACACTTTGATTATCAGCTTTAACCTTTTCCATTAGGTACACATCAACACGCTTAAACGCCAATCAATAGGGTTAATTGAATTATTCCGCTGTGCGCTGTAATGGCTGCACGTGTTCTATGTGTTCTGTTGAGGGTGATTGCTGTTCGTCCAAAGGGCTGAACGCAGTCACTTGTTCAACCAGTGACCCTCAGATATATATTAACAGATTAAAATACATATTTGTCTGATTTCACACTTTGATTATCAGCTTTAACCTTTTCCATTAGGTACACATCAACACACTTAAACGCCAATCAATAGGTTTAATTTAATTATTCCGCTGTGCGCTGTAATGGCTGCACGCGTTCTATGTCTTCTGTTGAGGGTGATTGCTGTTCGTCCACAGGGCTGAACGCAGTCACGTGTTCAACCAGTGACCCTCAGATATATATTAACAGATTAAAATGCGTATTTGTCTGATTTCACAGTTTGATTATCAGCTTTAATCTTTTCCATTAGGTACACATCAACACACTTAAACGCCAATCAATAGGGTTAAATTAATTATTCCGCTGTGCGCTGTAATGGCTGCACGCGTTCTATGTCTTCTGTTGAGGGTGATTGCTGTTCGTCCAAAGGGCTGAACGCAGTCACTTGTTCAACCAGTGACCCTCAGATATATATTAACAGATTAAAATACGTATTGTCTGATTTCACACTTTGATTATCAGCTTTAACTTTTTCCATTAGGTACACATCAACACACTTAAGCGTCAATTAATAGGGTTAATTTAATTATTCCGCTGTGCGCTGTGATGGCTGCACGCGTTCTATGTCTTCTGTTGAGGGTGATTGATGTTCGTCCAAAGGGCTGAACGCAGTCACTTAGTCAACCAGTGACCTCCAGGTACATATTAACAGATTACAATACGTATTAGATTTCACACTTTGATTATCAGCTTTAACCTTTTCCATTAGGTACACATCAACACATTTAAACGCCAATCAATAGGGTTAAATTAATTATTCCGCTGTGCGCTGTAATGGCTGCACGCGTTCTATGTCCTCTGTTGAGGGTGATTGCTGTTCGTCCAAAGGGTTGAACGCAGTCACTTGTTCAACCAGTGACCCTCAGATATATATTAACAGATTAAAATACGTATTGTCTGATTTCACACTTTGATTATCAGCTTTAACTTTTTCCATTAGGTACACATCAACACACTTAAGCGTCAATTAATAGGGTTAATTTAATTATTCCGTTGTGCGCTGTGATGGCTGCACGCGTTCTATGTCTTCTGTTGAGGGTGATTGCTGTTCGTCCAAAGGGCTGAACGCAGTCACTTGTTCAACCAGTGACCCTCAGATATATATTAACAGATTAAAATACGTATTTGTCTCATTTCACACTTTGATTTTCAGCTTTAACATTTTCCATTAGGTACACATCAACCCACTTAAACGCCATTCAATAGGGTTAATTTAATTATTCCGCTGTGCGCTGTGATGACTGCACGCGTTCTATGTCTTCTGTTGAGGGTGATTGCTGTTCGTCCAAAGGGCTGAACGCAGTCACTTGTTCAACCAGTGACCCTCAGATATATATTAACAGATTAAAATACGTATTTGTCGGATTTCACACTTTGATTATCAGCTTTAACCTTTTCCATTAGGTACACATCAACACATATAAACGCCAATCAATAGGGTTAATTTAATTATTCCGCTGCGCGCTGTAATGGCTGCACGCGTTCTATGTCTTCTGTTGAGGGTGATTGCTGTTCGTCCAAAGGGCTGATCGCACTCACTTGTTCAACCAGTGACCCTCAGATATATATTAACAGATTAAAATACGTATTTGTCTGATTTCACACTTTGATTATCAGCTTTAACTTTTTCCATTAGGTACACATCAACACCCTTAAGCGCCAATTAATAGGGTTAATTTAATTATTCCGCTGTGCGCTGTGATGGCTGCACGCGTTTTATGTCTTCTGTTGAGGGTGATTGTGGTTCGTCCAAAGCGCTGAACGCAGTCATTTATTCAACCAGTGACCCCCAGGTACATATTAACAGATTACAATACATATTTGTCTGATTTCACACTTTGATTATCAGCTTTAACTTTTTCCATTAGGTATACATTAACACACTTAAGCGCCAATTAATAGGGTTAATTTAATTATTCAGCTGCGCGCTGTAATGGCTGCAAGTGTTCTATGTGTTCTGTTGAGGGTGATTGCTGTTCGTCCAAAGGGCTGAACGCAGTCAATTGTTCAACCAGTGACCCTCAGATATATATTAACAGATTAAAATACGTATTTGTCTGATTTCACACTTTGATTATCAGGTTTAACTTTTTCCATTAGGTACACATCAACACACTTAAGCGCCAATTAATAGGGTTAATTTAATTACTCCGCTGTGCGCTGTAATGGCTTCATGCGTTCTATGTCTTCTGTTGAGGGTGATTGCTGTTCGTCCAAAGGGCTGAACGCAGTCACTTGTTCAACCAGTGACCCTCAGATATATATTAACAGATTAAAATACGTATTTGTCTGATTTCACACTTTGATTATCAGCTTTAAACTTTTCCATTAGGTACACATCAACACGCTTAAACGCCAATCAATAGGGTTAATTTAATTATTCCGCTGTGCGCTGTAATGGCTGCACGCGTTCTATGTCTTCTGTTGAGGGTGATTGCTGTTCGTCCAAAGGGCTGAACGCAGTCACTTGTTCAACCAGTGACCCTCAGATATATATTAACAGATTAAAATACGTATTTGTCTGATTTCACACTTTGATTATCAGCTTTAAACTTCTCCATTAGGTACACATCAACACACTTAAACGCCAATCAATAGGTTTAATTTAATTATTCCGCTGTGCGCTGTAATGGCTGCTTGCGTTCTATGTCTTCTGTTGAGGGTGATTGCTGTTCGTCCAAAGGGCTGAACGCAGTCACGTGTTCAACCAGTGACCCTCAGATATATATTAACAGATTAAAATACGTATTTGTCTGATTTCACACTTTGATTATCAGCTTTAAACTTCTCCATTAGGTACACATCAACACACTTAAACGCCAATCAATAGGATTAATTTAATTATTCCGCGTTCGCTGTAATGGCTGCACGCGTTCTATGTCTTTTGTTGAGGGTGATTGCTGTTCGTCCAAAGGGCTGAACGCAGTCACTTAGTCAACCAGTGACCCCAGGTTCATATTAACAGATTACAATACGTATTTGATTTCACACTTTGATTTTCAGCTTTAACCTTTTCCATTAGGTACACATCAACACATTTAAACGCCAATCAATAGGGTTAAATTAATTATTCCGCTGTGCGCTGTAATGGCTGCACGCGTTCTATGTCTTCTGTTGAGGGTGATTGCTGTTCGTCCAAAGGGCTGAACGCAGTCACTTATTCATCCAGTGACCCCCAGGTACATATTAGCAGATTACGATACGTATTTTTCTGATTTCACACTTTGATTATCAGCTTTAACCTTTTCCATTAGGTACACATCAACACGCTTAAACGCCAATCAATAGGGTTAATTGAATTATTCCTCTGTGCGCTGTAATGGCTGCACGTGTTCTATGTGTTCTGTTGAGGGTGATTGCTGTTCGTCCAAAGGGCTGAACGCAGTCACTTGTTCAACCAGTGACCCTCAGATATATATTAACAGATTAAAATACGTATTTGTCTGATTTCACACTTTGATTATCAGCTTTAACATTTTCCATTAGGTACACATCAACACACTTAAACGCCAATCAATAGGTTTAATTTAATTATTCCGCTGTGCGCTGTAATGGCTGCACGCGTTCTATGTCTTCTGTTGAGGGTGATTGCTGTTCGTCCAAAGGGCTGAATGCAGTCACTTGTTCAACCAGTTACCCTCAGATATATATTAACAGATTAAAATACGTATTTGTCTGATTTTACACTTTGATTATCAGCTTTAACCTTTTCCATTAGGTACACATCAACACACTTAAACGCCAATCAATAGGGTTAATTTAATTATTCCGCGTGCGCTGTAATGGCTGCACGCGTTCTATGTCTTCTGTTGAGGGTGATTGCTGTTCGTCCAAAGGGCTGAACGCAGTCACTTAGTCAACCAGTGACCCCCAGGTACATATTAACAGATTACAATACGTATTTGATTTCACACTTTGATTTTCAGCTTTAACCTTTTCCATTAGGTACACATCAACACATTTAAACGCCAATCAATAGGGTTAAATTAATTATTCCGCTGTGCGCTGTAATGGCTGCACGCGTTCTATGTCTTCTGTTGAGGGTGATTGCTGTTCGTCCAAAGGGCTGAACGCAGTCACTTATTCATCCAGTGACCCCCAGGTACATATTAGCAGATTACAATACGTATTTTTCTGATTTCACACTTTGATTATCAGCTTTAACCTTTTCCATTAGGTACACATCAACACGCTTAAACGCCAATCAATAGGGTTAATTGAATTATTCCGCTGTGCGCTGTAATGGCTGCACGTGTTCTATGTGTTCTGTTGAGGGTGATTGCTGTTCGTCCAAAGGGCTGAACGCAGTCACTTGTTCAACCAGTGACCCTCAGATATATATTAACAGATTAAAATACATATTTGTCTGATTTCACACTTTGATTATCAGCTTTAACCTTTTCCATTAGGTACACATCAACACACTTAAACGCCAATCAATAGGTTTAATTTAATTATTCCGCTGTGCGCTGTAATGGCTGCACGCGTTCTATGTCTTCTGTTGAGGGTGATTGCTGTTCGTCCACAGGGCTGAACGCAGTCACGTGTTCAAACAGTGACCCTCAGATATATATTAACAGATTAAAATGCGTATTTGTCTGATTTCACAGTTTGATTATCAGCTTTAATCTTTTCCATTAGGTACACATCAACACACTTAAACGCCAATCAATAGGGTTAAATTAATTATTCCGCTGTGCGCTGTGATGGCTGCACGCGTTCTATGTCTTCTGTTGAGGGTGATTGCTGTTCGTCCAAAGGGCTGAACGCAGTCACTTGTTCAACCAGTGACCCTCAGATATATACTAACAGATTAAAATACGTATTTGTCTGATTTCACACTTTGATTATCAGCTTTAACTTTTTCCATTAGGTACACATCAACACACTTAAGCGCCAATTAATAGGGTTAATTTAATTATTCCGCTGTGCGCTGTGATGGCTGCACGCGTTCTATGTCTTCTGTTGAGGGTGATTGCTGTTCGTCCAAAGGGCTGAAAGCAGTCACTTGTTCAACCAGTAACCCTCAGATATATGTTAACAGATTAAAATACGTATTTGTCTGATTTCACACTTTGATTATCAGCTTTGACTTTTTCCATTAGGTACACATCAACACACTTAAGCGTCAATTAATAGGGTTAATTTAATTATTCCGCTGTGCGCTGTGATGGCTGCACGCGTTCTATGTCTTCTGTTGAGGGTGATTGCTGTTCGTCCAAAGGGCTGAACGCAGTCACTTGTTCAACCAGTGACCCTCAGATATATATTAACAGATTAAAATACGTATTGTCTGATTTCACACTTTGATTATCAGCTTTAACTTTTTCCATTAGGTACACATCAACACACTTAAGCGTCAATTAATAGGGTTAATTTAATTATTCCGCTGTGCGCTGTGATGGCTGCACGCGTTCTATGTCTTCTGTTGAGGGTGATTGCTGTTCGTCCAAAGGGCTGAACGCAGTCACTTAGTCAACCAGTGACCTCCAGGTACATATTAACAGATTACAATACGTATTAGATTTCACACTTTGATTATCAGCTTTAACCTTTTCCATTAGGTACACATCAACACATTTAAACGCCAATCAATAGGGTTAAATTAATTATTCCGCTGTGCGCTGTAATGGCTGCACGCGTTCTATGTCCTCTGTTGAGGGTGATTGCTGTTCGTCCAAAGGGTTGAACGCAGTCACTTGTTCAACCAGTGACCCTCAGATATATATTAACAGATTAAAATACGTATTGTCTGATTTCACACTTTGATTATCAGCTTTAACTTTTTCCATTAGGTACACATCAACACACTTAAGCGTCAATTAATAGGGTTAATTTAATTATTCCGCTGTGCGCTGTGATGGCTGCACGCGTTCTATGTCTTCTGTTGAGGGTGATTGCTGTTCGTCCAAAGGGCTGAACGCAGTCACTTAGTCAACCAGTGACCCCAGGTTCATATTAACAGATTACAATACGTATTTGATTTCACACTTTGATTTTCAGCTTTAACCTTTTCCATTAGGTACACATCAACACATTTAAACGCCAATCAATAGGGTTAAATTAATTATTCCGCTGTGCGCTGTAATGGCTGCACGCGTTCTATGTCTTCTGTTGAGGGTGATTGCTGTTCGTCCAAAGGGCTGAACGCAGTCACTTATTCATCCAGTGACCCCCAGGTACATATTAGCAGATTACGATACGTATTTTTCTGATTTCACACTTTGATTATCAGCTTTAACCTTTTCCATTAGGTACACATCAACACGCTTAAACGCCAATCAATAGGGTTAATTGAATTATTCCTCTGTGCGCTGTAATGGCTGCACGTGTTCTATGTGTTCTGTTGAGGGTGATTGCTGTTCGTCCAAAGGGCTGAACGCAGTCACTTGTTCAACCAGTGACCCTCAGATATATATTAACAGATTAAAATACGTATTTGTCTGATTTCACACTTTGATTATCAGCTTTAACATTTTCCATTAGGTACACATCAACACACTTAAACGCCAATCAATAGGTTTAATTTAATTATTCCGCTGTGCGCTGTAATGGCTGCACGCGTTCTATGTCTTCTGTTGAGGGTGATTGCTGTTCGTCCAAAGGGCTGAATGCAGTCACTTGTTCAACCAGTTACCCTCAGATATATATTAACAGATTAAAATACGTATTTGTCTGATTTTACACTTTGATTATCAGCTTTAACCTTTTCCATTAGGTACACATCAACACACTTAAACGCCAATCAATAGGGTTAATTTAATTATTCCGCGTGCGCTGTAATGGCTGCACGCGTTCTATGTCTTCTGTTGAGGGTGATTGCTGTTCGTCCAAAGGGCTGAACGCAGTCACTTAGTCAACCAGTGACCCCCAGGTACATATTAACAGATTACAATACGTATTTGATTTCACACTTTGATTTTCAGCTTTAACCTTTTCCATTAGGTACACATCAACACATTTAAACGCCAATCAATAGGGTTAAATTAATTATTCCGCTGTGCGCTGTAATGGCTGCACGCGTTCTATGTCTTCTGTTGAGGGTGATTGCTGTTCGTCCAAAGGGCTGAACGCAGTCACTTATTCATCCAGTGACCCCCAGGTACATATTAGCAGATTACAATACGTATTTTTCTGATTTCACACTTTGATTATCAGCTTTAACCTTTTCCATTAGGTACACATCAACACGCTTAAACGCCAATCAATAGGGTTAATTGAATTATTCCGCTGTGCGCTGTAATGGCTGCACGTGTTCTATGTGTTCTGTTGAGGGTGATTGCTGTTCGTCCAAAGGGCTGAACGCAGTCACTTGTTCAACCAGTGACCCTCAGATATATATTAACAGATTAAAATACATATTTGTCTGATTTCACACTTTGATTATCAGCTTTAACCTTTTCCATTAGGTACACATCAACACACTTAAACGCCAATCAATAGGTTTAATTTAATTATTCCGCTGTGCGCTGTAATGGCTGCACGCGTTCTATGTCTTCTGTTGAGGGTGATTGCTGTTCGTCCACAGGGCTGAACGCAGTCACGTGTTCAAACAGTGACCCTCAGATATATATTAACAGATTAAAATGCGTATTTGTCTGATTTCACAGTTTGATTATCAGCTTTAATCTTTTCCATTAGGTACACATCAACACACTTAAACGCCAATCAATAGGGTTAAATTAATTATTCCGCTGTGCGCTGTGATGGCTGCACGCGTTCTATGTCTTCTGTTGAGGGTGATTGCTGTTCGTCCAAAGGGCTGAACGCAGTCACTTGTTCAACCAGTGACCCTCAGATATATACTAACAGATTAAAATACGTATTTGTCTGATTTCACACTTTGATTATCAGCTTTAACTTTTTCCATTAGGTACACATCAACACACTTAAGCGCCAATTAATAGGGTTAATTTAATTATTCCGCTGTGCGCTGTGATGGCTGCACGCGTTCTATGTCTTCTGTTGAGGGTGATTGCTGTTCGTCCAAAGGGCTGAAAGCAGTCACTTGTTCAACCAGTAACCCTCAGATATATGTTAACAGATTAAAATACGTATTTGTCTGATTTCACACTTTGATTATCAGCTTTGACTTTTTCCATTAGGTACACATCAACACACTTAAGCGTCAATTAATAGGGTTAATTTAATTATTCCGCTGTGCGCTGTGATGGCTGCACGCGTTCTATGTCTTCTGTTGAGGGTGATTGCTGTTCGTCCAAAGGGCTGAACGCAGTCACTTGTTCAACCAGTGACCCTCAGATATATATTAACAGATTAAAATACGTATTGTCTGATTTCACACTTTGATTATCAGCTTTAACTTTTTCCATTAGGTACACATCAACACACTTAAGCGTCAATTAATAGGGTTAATTTAATTATTCCGCTGTGCGCTGTGATGGCTGCACGCGTTCTATGTCTTCTGTTGAGGGTGATTGCTGTTCGTCCAAAGGGCTGAACGCAGTCACTTAGTCAACCAGTGACCTCCAGGTACATATTAACAGATTACAATACGTATTAGATTTCACACTTTGATTATCAGCTTTAACCTTTTCCATTAGGTACACATCAACACATTTAAACGCCAATCAATAGGGTTAAATTAATTATTCCGCTGTGCGCTGTAATGGCTGCACGCGTTCTATGTCCTCTGTTGAGGGTGATTGCTGTTCGTCCAAAGGGTTGAACGCAGTCACTTGTTCAACCAGTGACCCTCAGATATATATTAACAGATTAAAATACGTATTGTCTGATTTCACACTTTGATTATCAGCTTTAACTTTTTCCATTAGGTACACATCAACACACTTAAGCGTCAATTAATAGGGTTAATTTAATTATTCCGCTGTGCGCTGTGATGGCTGCACGCGTTCTATGTCTTCTGTTGAGGGTGATTGCTGTTCGTCCAAAGGGCTGAACGCAGTCACTTGTTCAACCAGTGACCCTCAGATATATATTAACAGATTAAAATACGTATTTGTCTCATTTCACACTTTGATTTTCAGCTTTAACATTTTCCATTAGGTACACATCAACCCACTTAAACGCCATTCAATAGGGTTAATTTAATTATTCCGCTGTGCGCTGTGATGACTGCACGCGTTCTATGTCTTCTGTTGAGGGTGATTGCTGTTCGTCCAAAGGGCTGAACGCAGTCACTTGTTCAACCAGTGACCCTCAGATATATATTAACAGATTAAAATACGTATTTGTCGAATTTCACACTTTGATTATCAGCTTTAACCTTTTCCATTAGGTACACATCAACACATATAAACGCCAATCAATAGGGTTAATTTAATTATTCCGCTGCGCGCTGTAATGGCTGCACGCGTTCTATGTCTTCTGTTGAGGGTGATTGCTGTTCGTCCAAAGGGCTGATCGCACTCACTTGTTCAACCAGTGACCCTCAGATATATATTAACAGATTAAAATACGTATTTGTCTGATTTCACACTTTGATTATCAGCTTTAACTTTTTCCATTAGGTACACATCAACACACTTAAGCGCCAATTAATAGGGTTAATTTAATTATTCCGCTGTGCGCTGTGATGGCTGCACGCGTTTTATGTCTTCTGTTGAGGGTGATTGTCGTTCGTCCAAAGCGCTGAACGCAGTCATTTATTCAACCAGTGACCCCCAGGTACATATTAACAGATTACAATACATATTTGTCTGATTTCACACTTTGATTATCAGCTTTAACATTTTCCATTAGGTACACATCAACCCACTTAAACGCCATTCAATAGGGTTAATTTAATTATTCCGCTGTGCGCTGTGATGACTGCACGCGTTCTATGTCTTCTGTTGAGGGTGATTGCTGTTCGTCCAAAGGGCTGAACGCAGTCAATTGTTCAACCAGTGACCCTCAGATATATATTAACAGATTAAAATACGTATTTGTCTGATTTCACACTTTGATTATCAGGTTTAACTTTTTCCATTAGGTACACATCAACACACTTAAGCGCCAATTAATAGGGTTAATTTAATTACTCCGCTGTGCGCTGTAATGGCTTCATGCGTTCTATGTCTTCTGTTGAGGGTGATTGCTGTTCGTCCAAAGGGCTGAACGCAGTCACTTGTTCAACCAGTGACCCTCAGATATATATTAACAGATTAAAATACGTATTTGTCTGATTTCACACTTTGATTATCAGCTTTAACCTTTTCCATTAGGTACACATCAACACGCTTAAACGCCAATCAATAGGGTTAATTTAATTATTCCGCTGTGCGCTGTAATGGCTGCACGCGTTCTATGTCTTCTGTTGAGGGTGATTGCTGTTCGTCCAAAGGGCTGAACGCAGTCACTTGTTCAACCAGTGACCCTCAGATATATATTAACAGATTAAAATACGTATTTGTCTGATTTCACACTTTGATTATCAGCTTTAAACTTCTCCATTAGGTACACATCAACACACTTAAACGCCAATCAATAGGTTTAATTTAATTATTCCGCTGTGCGCTGTAATGGCTGCTTGCGTTCTATGTCTTCTGTTGAGGGTGATTGCTGTTCGTCCAAAGGGCTGAACGCAGTCACGTGTTCAACCAGTGACCCTCAGATATATATTAACAGATTAAAATACGTATTTGTCTGATTTCACACTTTGATTATCAGCTTTAAACTTCTCCATTAGGTACACATCAACACACTTAAACGCCAATCAATAGGATTAATTTAATTATTCCGCGTTCGCTGTAATGGCTGCACGCGTTCTATGTCTTTTGTTGAGGGTGATTGCTGTTCGTCCAAAGGGCTGAACGCAGTCACTTAGTCAACCAGTGACCCCAGGTTCATATTAACAGATTACAATACGTATTTGATTTCACACTTTGATTTTCAGCTTTAACCTTTTCCATTAGGTACACATCAACACATTTAAACGCCAATCAATAGGGTTAAATTAATTATTCCGCTGTGCGCTGTAATGGCTGCACGCGTTCTATGTCTTCTGTTGAGGGTGATTGCTGTTCGTCCAAAGGGCTGAACGCAGTCACTTATTCATCCAGTGACCCCCAGGTACATATTAGCAGATTACAATACGTATTTTTCTGATTTCACACTTTGATTATCAGCTTTAACCTTTTCCATTAGGTACACATCAACACGCTTAAACGCCAATCAATAGGGTTAATTGAATTATTCCGCTGTGCGCTGTAATGGCTGCACGTGTTCTATGTGTTCTGTTGAGGGTGATTGCTGTTCGTCCAAAGGGCTGAACGCAGTCACTTGTTCAACCAGTGACCCTCAGATATATATTAAGAGATTAAAATACATATTTGTCTGATTTCACACTTTGATTATCAGCTTTAACCTTTTCCATTAGGTACACATCAACACACTTAAACGCCAATCAATAGGTTTAATTTAATTATTCCGCTGTGCGCTGTAATGGCTGCACGCGTTCTATGTCTTCTGTTGAGGGTGATTGCTGTTCGTCCACAGGGCTGAACGCAGTCACGTGTTCAACCAGTGACCCTCAGATATATATTAACAGATTAAAATGCGTATTTGTCTGATTTCACAGTTTGATTATCAGCTTTAATCTTTTCCATTAGGTACACATCAACACACTTAAACGCCAATCAATAGGGTTAAATTAATTATTCCGCTGTGCGCTGTAATGGCTGCACGCGTTCTATGTCTTCTGTTGAGGGTGATTGCTGTTCGTCCAAAGGGCTGAACGCAGTCACTTGTTCAACCAGTGACCCTCAGATATATACTAACAGATTAAAATACGTATTTGTCTGATTTCACACTTTGATTATCAGCTTTAACTTTTTCCATTAGGTACACATCAACACACTTAAGCGCCAATTAATAGGGTTAATTTAATTATTCCGCTGTGCGCTGTGATGGCTGCACGCGTTCTATGTCTTCTGTTGAGGGTGATTGCTGTTCGTCCAAAGGGCTGAAAGCAGTCACTTGTTCAACCAGTAACCCTCAGATATATGTTAACAGATTAAAATACGTATTTGTCTGATTTCACACTTTGATTATCAGCTTTGACTTTTTCCATTAGGTACACATCAACACACTTAAGCGCCAATTAATAGGGTTAATTTAATTTTTCCGCTGTGCGCTGTGATGGCTGCAGGCGTTCTATGTCTTCTGTTGAGAGTGATTGCTGTTCGTCCAAAGGGCTGAACGCAGTCACTTGTTCAACCAGTGACCCTCAGATATATATTAAGAGATTAAAATACGTATTTGTCTGATTTCACATTTTGATTATCAGCTTTAACCTTTTCCATTAGGTACACATCAACACACTTAAACGCCAATCAATAGGGTTATTTTAATTATTCCGCTGTGCGCTGTGATGACTGCACGCGTTCTATGTCTTCTGTTGAGGGTGATTGCTGTTCGTCCAAAGGGCTGAACGCAGTCAATTGTTCAACCAGTGACCCTCAGATATATATTAACAGATTAAAATACGTATTTGTCTGATTTCACACTTTGATTATTAGCTTAACTTTTTCCATTAGGTACACATCAACACACTTAAGCGCCAATTAATAGGGTTAATTTAATTATTCCGCTGTGCGCTGTGATGGCTGCACGCGTTCTATGTCTTCTGTTGAGTGTGATTGCTGTTCGTTCAAAGGGCTGAATGCAGTCACTTGTTCAACCAGTTACCCTCAGATATATATTAACAGATTAAAATACGTATTTGTCTGATTTTACACTTTGATTATCAGCTTTAACCTTTTCCATTAGGTACACATCAACACACTTAAACGCCAATCAATAGGGTTAATTTAATTATTCCGTTCTGCGCTGTGATGGCTGCACGCGTTATATGTCTTCTGTTGAGGGTGATTGCTGTTCGTCCAAAGGGCTGAACGCAGTCACTTATTCATCCAGTGATCCCCTGGTACATATTAACAGATTACAATAGGTATTTTTCTGATTTCACAATTTGATTATCAGCTTTAACGTTTTCCATTAGGTACACATCAACACACTTAAGCGCCAATTAATAGGGTTAATTTAATTATTCCGCTGTGTGCTCTAATGGCTGCACGTGTTCTATGTGTTCTGTTGAGGGTGATTGCTGTTTGTCCAAAGGGCTGAACGCAGTGATTTGTTCAACCAGTGACCCTCAGGTATATATTAACAGATTAAAATACGTATTTGTCTAATTTCACACTTTGATTATCAGCATTAACCTTTTCCATTAGGTACACATCAACACACTTAAACGCCAATCAATAGGGTTAATTTAATTATTTCGCTCTGCGCTGTGATGGCTGCACGCGTTATATGTCTTCTGTTGAGGGTGATTGCTGTTCGTCCAAAGGGCTGAACGCAGTCACTTAGTCAACCAGTGACCCCCAGGTACATATTAACAGATTACAATACGTATTTGATTTCACACTTTGATTAACAGCTTTAACCTTTTCCATTAGGTACACATCAACACATTTAAACGCCAATCAATAGGGTTAAATTAATTATTCCGCTCTGCGCTGTAATGGCTGCACGCGTTCTATGTCTTCTGTTGAGGGTGATTGCTGTTCGTCCAAAGGGCTGAACGCAGTCACTTGTTCAACCAGTGACCCTCAGATATATATTAACAGATTAAAATACGTATTTGTCTGATTTCACACTTTGATTATCAGCTTAACTTTTTCCATTAGGTACACATCAACACACTTAAGCGCCAATTAATAGGGTTAATTTAATTATTCCGCTGTGCGCTGTGATGGCTGCACGCGTTCTATGTCTTCTGTTGAGTGTGATTGCTGTTCGTTCAAAGGGCTGAATGCAGTCACTTGTTCAACCAGTGACCCTCAGATATATATTAACAGATTAAAATACGTATTTGTCTGATTTTACACTTTGATTATCAGCTTTAACCTTTTCCATTAGGTACACATCACCACACTTAAACGCCAATCAATAGGGTTAATTTAATTATTCCGCTGTGCGCTGTAATGGCTGCACGCGTTCTATGTCTTCTGTTGAGGGTGATTGCTGTTCGTCCAAAGGGCTGAACGCAGTCACTTAGTCAACCAGTGACCCCCAGGTACATATTAACAGATTACAATACGTATTTGATTTCACACTTTGATTATCAGCTTTAACCTTTTGCATTAGGTACACATCAACACATTTAAACGCCAATCAATAGGGTTAAATTAATTATTCCGCTGTGCGCTGTAATGGCTGCACGCGTTCTATGTCTTCTGTTGAGGGTGATTGCTGTTCGTCCAAAGGGCTGAACGCAGTCACTTATTCATCCAGTGACCCCCAGGTACATATTAGCAGATTACAATACGTATTTTTCTGATTTCACACTTTGATTATCAGCTTTAACCTTTTCCATTAGGTACACATCAACACGCTTAAACGCCAATCAATAGGGTTAATTGAATTATTCCGCTGTGCGCTGTAATGGCTGCACGTGTTCCATGTGTTCTGTTGAGGGTGATTGCTGTTCGTCCAAAGGGCTGAACGCAGTCACTTGTTCAACCAGTGACCCTCAGATATATATTAACAGATTAAAATATATATTTGTCTGATTTCACACTTTGATTATCAGCTTTAACCTTTTCCATTAGGTACACATCAACACACTTAAATGCCAATCAATAGGTTTAATTTAATTATTCCGCTGTGCGCTGTAATGGCTGCACGCGTTCTATGTCTTCTGTTGAGGGTGATTGCTGTTCGTCCAAAGGGCTGAACGCAGTCACTTGTTCAACCAGTGACCCTCAGATATATATTAACAGATTAAAATACGTATTTGTCTGATTTCACACTTTGATTATCAGCTTTAACATTTTCCATTAGGTACACATCAACACATATAAACACCAATCAATAGGTTTAATTTAATTATTCCGCTGTGCGCTGTAATGGCTGCACGCGTTCTATGTCTTCTGTTGAGGGTGATTGCTGTTCGCCCAAAGGGCTGAACGCAGTCACGTGTTCAACCAGTGACCCTCAGATATATATTAACAGATTAAAATACGTATTTGTCTGATTTCACACTTTGATTATCAGCTTTAACATTTTCCATTAGGTACACATCAACACACTTAAACGCCAATCAATAGGTTTAATTTAATTATTCCGCTGTGCGCTGTAATGGCTGCACGCGTTCTATGTCTTCTGTTGAGGGTGATTGCTGTTCGTCCAAAGGGCTGAACGCTGTCACATAGTCAACCAGTGACCCCCAGGTACATATTAACAGATTACAATACGTATTTTATTTCCCACTTTGATTATCAGCTTTAACCTTTTCCATTAGGTACACATCAACACATTTAAACGCCAATCAATAGGGTTAAATTAATTATTCCGCTGTGCGCTGTAATGGCTGCACGCGTTCTATGTCTTCTGCTGAGGGTGATTGCTGTTCGTCCAAAGGGCTGAACGCAGTCACGTGTTCAACCAGTGACCCTCAGATATATATTAACAGATTAAAATACGTATTTGTCTGATTTCACACTTTGATTATCAGCTTTAACTTTTTCCATTAGGTACACATCAAGACACTTAAGCGCCAATTAATAGGGTTAATTTAATTATTCCGCTGTGCGCTGTGATGGCTGCACGCGTTCTATGTATTCTGTTGAGGGTGATTGCTGTTCGTCCAAAGGGCTGAAAGCAGTCACTTGTTCAACCAGTGACCCTCAGATATATATTAAGAGATTAAAATACGTATTTGTCTGATTTCACATTTTGATTATCAGCTTTAACCTTTTCCATTAGGTACACATCAACACACTTAAACGCCAATCAATAGGGTTAATTTATTATTCCGCTGTGCTCTGTAATGGCTGCACGCATTCTGTGTTTTCTGTTGAGGGTGATTGCTGTTCGTCCAAAGGGCTGAACGCAGTCACTTGTTCAACCAGTGAGCCTCAGATATATATTAACAGATTAAAATACGTATTTGTCTGATTTCACACTTTGATTATCAGCTTTAACCTTTTCCATTAGGTACACATCAACACACTTAAACGCCAATCTATTGGGTTAATTTAATTATTCCGTTGTGCGCTGTAATGGCTGCACGCGTTCTATGTCTTCTGTTGAGGGTGATTGCTGTTCGTCCAAAGGGCTGAACGCAGTCACTTGTTCAACCAGTGACCCTCAGATATATATTAACAGATTATAATACGTATTTGTCTGATTTCACAATTTGATTATCAGCTTTAACTTTTTCCATTAGCTACACATCAACACACTTAAGCGCCAATTATTAGGGTTAATTTAATTGTTCCGCTGTGCGCTGTAATGGTTGCACGCGTTCTATGTCTTCTGTTGAGGGTGATTGCTGTTCGTCCAAAGGGCTGAACGCACTCACTTAGTTAACCAGTGATCCCCAGGTACATATTAACAGATTACAATACGTATTTGATTTCACATTTGATTATCAGCTTTAACCTTTTCCATTAGGTACACATCAACACATATAAACGCCAATCAATAGGGTTAATTTAATTATTCCGCTGTGCGCTGTAATGGCTGCACGCGTTCTATGTCTTCTGTTGAGTTTGATTGCTGTTCGTCCAAAGGGCTGAACGCAGTCACTTGTTCAACTAGTGACCCTCATATATATATATTAACAGATTAAAATACGTATTTGTCTGATTTCGCACTTTGATTATCAGCTTTAAACTTTTCCATTAGGTACACATCAACACATTTAAACGCCAATCAATAGGGTTAATTTAATTATTCCGCTGTGCGCTGTGATGGCTGCACGCGTTCTATGTCTTCTGTTGAGGGTGATTGCTGTTCGTCCAAAGGGCTGAACGCAGTCACTTAGTCAACCAGTGACCCCCAGGTACATATTAACAGATTACAATACGTATTTTATTTCACACTTTGATTATCAGCTTTAACCTTTTCCATTAGGTACACATCAACACATTTAAACGCCAATCAATAGGGTTAAATTAATTATTCCGCTGTGCGCTGTAATGGCTGCACGCGTTCTATGTCTTCTGCTGAGGGTGATTGCTGTTCGTCCAAAGGGGTGAACGCAGTCACGTGTTCAACCAGTGACCCTCAGATATATATTAACAGATTAAAATACGTATTTGTCTGATTTCACACTTTGATTATCAGCTTTAACTTTTTCCATTAGGTACACATCAACACACTTAAGCGCCAATTAATAGGGTTAATTTAATTATTCCGCTGTGCGCTGTGATGGCTGCACGCGTTCTATGTCTTCTGTTGAGGGTGATTGCTGTTCGTCCAAAGGGCTGAAAGCAGTCACTTGTTCAACCAGTAATCCTCAGATATATATTAACAGATTAAAATACGTATTTGTCTGATTTCACACTTTGATTATCAGTTTTAACTTTTTCCATTAGGTACACATCAACACACTTAAGCGCCAATTAATAGGGTTAATTTAATTTTTCCGCTGTGCGCTGTGATGGCTGCAGGCGTTCTATGTCTTCTGTTGAGAGTGATTGCTGTTCGTCCAAAGGGCTGAACGCAGTCACTTGTTCAATCAGTGACCCTCAGATATATATTAAGAGATTAAAATACGTATTTCACATTTTGATTATCAGCTTTAACCTTTTCCATTAGGTACACATCAACACACTTAAACGCCAATCAATAGGGTTAATTTATTATTCCGCTGTGCTCTGTAATGGCTGCACGCATTCTATGTTTTCTGTTGAGGGTGATTGCTGTTCGTCCAAAGGGCTGAACGCAGTCACTTGTTCAACCAGTGACCCTCAGATACATATTAACAGATTAAAATACGTATTTGTCTGATTTCAAACTTTGATTATCAGCTTTAACCTTTTCCATTATTTACACATCAACACACTTAAACGCCAATCAATAGGGTTAATTTAATTATTCCGCTGTGCGCTGTGATGTCTGCACGCGTTCTATGTCTTCTCTTGAGGGTGATTGCTGTTCGTCCAAAGGGCTGAACGCAGTCACTTGTTCAACCAGTGACCCTCATATATATATTAACAGATTAAAATATGTATTTGTCTGATTTCACACTTTGATTATCAGCTTTAACCTTTTCCATTAGGTACACATCAACACTCTTAAACGGCAATCAATAGGGTTAATTTAATTATTCCGCTGTGCCCTATAATGGCTGCACGCGTTCTATATCTTCTGTTGAGGGTGATTGCTGTTCGTCAAAAGGGCTGAACGCAGTCACTTATTCAACCAGTGACCACCAGGTACATATTAACAGATTACAATACGTATTTTTCTCATTTCACACTTTGATTATCAGCTTTAACTTTTTCCATTAGGTACTCATCAACACACTTAAGCGCCAATTAATAGGGTTAATTTAATTATTCCGCTGTGCGCTGTAATGGCTGCACGCGTTCTATGTCTTTTGTTGAGGGTGATTGCTTTCGTCCAAAGGGGTGAATGCAGTCACTTGTTCAACCAGTGACCCTCAGATATATATTAACAAATTAAAATACGTATTTTTCTGATTTCTCACTTTGATTATCAGCTTTAAACTTTTCCATTAGGTACACATCAACACACTTAAACGCCAATCAATAGGGTTAATTTAATTATTCCGCTGTGCGCTGTAATGGCTGCACGCGTTCTATGTCTTCTGTTGAGGGTGATTGCTGTTCGTCCAAAGGGCTGAACGCAGTCACTTAGTCAACCAGTGACCCCCAGGTACATATTAACAGATTACAATACGTATTTGATTTCACACTTTGATTATCAGCTTTAACCTTTTCCATTAGGTACACATCAACACATTTAAACGCCAATCAATAGGGTTAATTTAATTATTCCGCTGTGCGCTATAATGGCTGCACGCGTTCTATATCTTCTGTTGAGGGTGATTGCTCTTCGTCGAAAGGGCTGAACGCAGTCACTTATTCAACCAGTGACCCCCAGATATATATTAACAGATTAAAATACGTATTTTTCTGATTTCACACTTTGATTATCAGCTTTAACCTTTTCCATTAGGTACACATCAACACACTTAAACGCCAATCAATAGGGTTAATTTAATTATTCCGCTGTGCGCTGTGATGGCTGCACGCGTTCTATGTCTTCTGTTGAGGGTGATTGCTGTTCGTCCAAAGGGCTGAACGCAGTCACTTGTTCAACCAGTGACCCTCAGATATATATTAACAGATTAAAATACGTATTTGTCTGATTTCACACTTTGATTATCAGCTTTAACCTTTTCCATTAGGTACACATCAACACACTTAAGCGCCAATTATTAGGGTTAATTTAATTATTCCGCTGTGCGCTGTAATGGCTGCACGCGTTCTATGTCTTCTGTTGAGGGTGATTGCTGTTCGTCCAAAGGGCTGAACGCAGTCACTTGTTCAACCAGTGACCCTCAGATATATATTAACAGATTAAAATACGTATTTGTCTGATTTCACACTTTGACTATCAGCTTTAACCTTTTCCATTAGGTACACATCAACACGCTTAAACGCCAATCAATAGGGGTAATTTAATAATTCCGCTGTGCGCTGTAATGGCTGCACGCGTTCTATGTCTTCTGTTGAGTGTGATTGCTGTTCGTCCAAAGGGCTGAACGCAGTCACTTGTTCAACCAGTGACCCTCAGATATATATTAACAGATTAAAATACGTATTTGTCTGATTTCACACTTTGACTATCAGCTTTAACCTTTTCCATTAGGTACACATCAACACGCCTAAACGCCAATCAATAGGGTTAATTTAATTATTCTGCAGTGCGCTGTAATGGCTGCACGTGTTCTATGTGTTCTGTTGAGGGTGATTGCTGTTCGTCCAAAGGGCTGAACGCAGTCACTTGTTCAACCAGTGACCCTCAGATATATATTAACAGATTAAAATACGTATTTTTCTGATTTCACACTTTGATTATCAGCTTTAACCTTTTCCATTAGGTACACATCAACACGCTTAAACGCCAATCAATAGGGTTAATTTAATTATTCCGCTGTGCGCTGTAATGGCTGCACGTGTTCTATGTGTTCTGTTGAGGGTGATTGCTGTTCGTCCAAAGGGTCTAACGCAGTCACTTGTTCAACCAGTGACCTTGAGATATATATTAACAGATTAAAATACGTATTTGTCTGATTTCACGCTTTGATTATCAGCTTTAACGTTTTCCGTTAGGTACACATCAACACACTTAAACGCCAATCAATAGGGTTAATTTAATTTTTCCGCTGTGCGCTGTAATGGCTGCACTCGTTCTATGTCTTCTGTTGAGGATGATTGCTGTTCGTTCAAAGGGCTGAACGCAGTCACTTAGTCAACCAGTGGTCCCCAGGTACATATTAACAGATTACAATACGTATTTGATTTCACACTTTCATTATCATCTTTAACCTTTTCCATTAGGAACAGATCAACACATTTAAACGCCAATCAATAGGGTTAATTTAATTATTCCGCTGTGCGCTGTGATGGCTGCACGCGTCCTATGTCCTCTGTTGAGGGTGATTGATGTTCGTCCAAAGGGCTGAACGCAGTCACTTATTCAACCAGTGACCTCCAGGTACATATTAACAGATTACAATACGTATTTTTCTGATTTCACATTTTGATTATCAGCTTTAACTTTTTCCATTAGGTACACATCAACACACTCAAGCGCCAATTAATAGGGTTAATTTAATTATTCCGCTGTGCGCTGTAATGGCTGCACGTGTTCTATGTCTTCTGTTGAGGGTGATTGCTGCTCGTCCAAAGGGCTGAACGCAGTCACTTGTTCAACCAGTGACCCTCAGATATATATTAACAGATTAAAATACGTATTTGTCGTATTTCACACTTTGATTATCAGCTTTAACCTTTTCCATTAGGTACACATCAACACACTTAAACGCCAATAAATAGGGTTAATTTAATTATTCCGCTGTGCTCTGTAATGGCTGCACGCGTTCTATGTCTTCTGTTGAGGGTGATTGCTGTTCGTCCAAAGGGCTGAACGCACTCACTTGTTCAACCAGTGACCCTCAGATATATATTAACAGATTAAAATACGTATTTGTCTGATTTCACACTTTGATTATCAGCTTTAACTTTTTCCATTAGGTACACATCAACACACTTAAGCGCCAATTAATAGGGTTAATTTAATTATTCCGCTGTGCGCTGTGATGGCTGCACGCGTTTTATGTCTTCTGTTGAGGGTGATTGTGGTTCGTCCAAAGGGCTGAACGCAGTCATTTATTCAACCAGTGACCCCCAGGTACATATTAACAGATTACAATACATATTTGTCTGATTTCACACTTTGATTATCAGCTTTAACTTTTTCCATTAGGTATACATCAACACACTTAAGCGCCAATTAATAGGGTTAATTTAATTATTCAGCTGCGCGCTGTAATGGCTGCACGTGTTCTATGTGTTCTGTTGAGGGTGATTGCTGTTCGTCCAAAGGGCTGAACGCAGTCACTTGTTCAACCAGTGACCCTCAGATATATATTAACAGATTAAAATACGTATTTGTCGGATTTCACACTTTGATTATCAGCTTTAACCTTTTCCATTAGGTACACATCAACACACTTAAACGCCAATCAATAGGGTTAATTTAATTATTCCGCTGTGCGCTGTAATGACTGCAAGCGTTCTATGTCTTCTGTTGAGGGTGATTGCTGTTCGTCCAAAGGGCTGAACGCAGTCACTTGTTCAACCAGTGACCCTTAGATATATATTAACAGATTAAAATACGTATTTGTCTGATTTCACACTTTGATTATCAGCTTTAACTTTTTCCATTAGGTACACATCAACACACTTAAGCGCCAATCAATAGGGTTAATTTAATTATTCCGCTGTGCGCTGTAATGGCTGCACGCGTTCTATGTCTTCTGTTGAGGGTGATTGCTGTTCGTCCAAAGGGCTGAACGCAGTCACGTGTTGAACCAGTGACCCTCGATATATATTAACAGATTAAAATACGTATTTGTCTGATTTCACACTTTGATTATCAGCATTAACCTTTTCCATTAGGTACACATCAACACACTTAAACGCCAATCAATAGGGTTAATTTAATTATTCCGCTCTGCGCTGTGATGGCTGCACGCGTTCTATGTCTTCTGTTGAGGGTGATTGCTGTTCGTCCAAAGGGCTGAACGCAGTCACTTGTTCAACCAGTGACCCTCAGATATATATTAACAGATTAAAATACGTATTTGTCTGATTTCACACTTTGATTATCAGCTTTAAACTTCTCCATTAGGTACACATCAACACACTTAAACGCCAATCAATAGGTTTAATTTAATTATTCCGCTGTGCACTGTAATGGCTGCTTGCGTTCTATGTCTTCTGTTGAGGGTGATTGCTGTTCGTCCAAAGGGCTGAACGCAGTCACGTGTTTAACCAGTGACCCTCAGATATATATTAACAGACTAAAATACGTATTTGTCTAATTTCACAGTTTGATTATCAGCTTTAAACTTCTCCATTAGGTACACATCAACACACTTAAACGCCAATCAATAGGTTTAATTTAATTATTCCGCTGTGCGCTGTAATGGCTGCTTGCGTTCTATGTCTTCTGTTGAGGGTGATTGCTGTTCGTCCAAAGGGCTGAACGCAGTCACGTGTTCAACCAGTGACCCTCAGATATATATTAACAGATTAAAATACGTATTTGTCTGATTTCACACTTTGATTACCAGCTTTAAACTTCTCCATTAGGTACACATCAACACACTTAAACGCCAATCAATATGGTTAATTTAATTATTCCGCTGTGCGCTGTAATGGCTGCACGCGTTTTATGTCTTCTGTTGAGGGTGATTGCTGTTCGTCCAAAGGGCTGAACGCAGTCACTTAGTCAACCAGTGACCCCCAGGTACATATTAACAGATTACAATACGTATTTGATTTCACACTTTGATTAACAGCTTTAACCTTTTCCATTAGGTACACATCAACACATTTAAACGCCAATCAATAGGGTTAAATTAATTATTCCGCTCTGCGCTGTAATGGCTGCACGCGTTCTATGTCTTCTGTTGAGGGTGATTGCTGTTCGTCCAAAGGGTCTAACGCAGTCACTTGTTCAACCAGTGACCCTCAGATATATATTAACAGATTAAAATACGTATTTGTCTGATTTTACACTTTGATTATCAGCTTTAACCTTTTCCATTAGGTACACATCAACACACTTAAACGCCAATCAATAGGGTTAATTTAATTATTCCGCGTGCGCTGTAATGGCTGCACGCGTTCTCTGTCTTCTGTTGAGGGTGATTGCTGTTCGTCCAAAGGGCTGAACGCAGTCACTTAGTCAACCAGTGACCCCCAGGTACATATTAACAGATTACAATACGTATTTGATTTCACACTTTGATTTTCAGCTTTAACTTTTTCCATTAGGTACACATCAACACATTTAAACGCCAATCAATAGGGTTAAATTAACTATTCCGCTGTGCGCTGTAATGGCTGCACGCGTTCTATGTCTTCTGTTGAGGGTGATTGCTGTTCGTCCAAAGGGCTGAACGCAGTCACTTATTCATCCAGTGACCCCCAGGTACATATTAGCAGATTACAATACGTATTTTTCTGATTTCACACTTTGATTAACAGCTTTAACCTTTTCCATTAGGTACACATCAGCACACTTAAACGCCAATCAATAGGTTTAATTTAATTATTCCGCTGTGCGCTGTAATGGCTGCACGCGTTCTATGTCTTCTGTTGAGGGTGATTGCTGTTCGTCCAAAGGGCTGAACGTAGTCACTTGTTCAACCAGTGACCCTCAGATATATATTAGATTAAAATACGTATTTGTCTGAATTCACACTTTGATTAGCAGCTTTAACATTTTCCATTAGGTACACATCAACACACTTAAACGCCAATCAATAGGTTTAATTTAATTATTCCGCTGTGCGCTGTAATGGCTGCACGCGTTCTATGTCTTCTGTTGAGGGTGATTGCTGTTCGTCCAAATAGCTGAACGCAGTCACGTGTTCAACCAGTGACCCTCAGATATATATTAACAGATTAAAATACGTATTTGTCTGATTTCACAGTTTGATTATCAGCTTTAATCTTTTCCATTAGGTACATATCAACACACTTAAACGCCAATAAATAGGGTTAATTTAATTATTCCGCTGTGCGCTGTAATGGCTACACGCGTTCTATGTCTTCTGTTGAGGGTGATTGCTGTTCATCCAAAGGGCTGAACGCAGTCACTTAATCAACCAGTGACCCCCAGGTACATATTAACAAATTACAATACGTATTTTATTTCACACTTTGATTATCAGCTTTAACCTTTTCCATTAGGTACACATCAACACATTTAAACGCCAATCAATAGGGTTAAATTAATTATTCCGCTGTGCGCTGTAATGGCTGCACGCGTTCTATGTCTTCTGTTGAGAGTGATTGCTGTTCGTCCAAAGGGCTGAACGCAGTCACTTGTTCAACCAGTGACCCTCAGATATATACTAACAGATTAAAATACGTATTTGTCTGATTTCACACTTTGATTATCAGCTTTAACTTTTTCCATTAGGTACACATCAACACACTTAAGCGCCAATTAATAGGGTTAATTTAATTATTCCGCTGTGCGCTGTGATGGCTGCACGCGTTCTATGTCTTCTGTTGAGGGTGATTGCTGTTCGTCCAAAGGGCTGAAAGCAGTCACTTGTTCAACCAGTAATCCTCAGATATATATTAACAGATTACAATACGTATTTTTCTGATTTCACAGTTTGATTATCAGCTTTAACTTTTTCCATTAGGTACGCATCAACGCACTTAAGCGCCAATTAATAGGGTTAATTTAATTATTCCGCTGTGCGCTGTAATGGCTGCACGCGTTCTATGTCTTCTCTTGAGGGTGATTGCTGTTCGTCCAAAGGGCTGAACGCAGTCACTTGTTCAACCAGTGACCCTCAGATATATATTAACAGATTAAAATACGTATTTGTCTGATTTCACACTTTGATTATCAGCTTTAACTTTTTCCATTAGGTACACATCAACACACTTAAGCGCCAATTAATTGGGTTAATTTAATTATTCCGCTGTGCGCTGTGATGGCTGCACGCGTTCTATGTCTTCTGTTGAGGGTGATTGCTGTTCGTCCAAAGGGCTGAAAGCAGTCACTTGTTCAACCAGTAATCCTCAGATATATATTAACAGATTTAAATACGTATTTGTCTGATTTCACACTTTGATTAACAGCTTTAACTTTTTCCATTAGGTACACATCAACACACTTAAGCGCCAATTAATAGGGTTAATTTAATTTTTCCGCTGTGCGCTGTGATGGCTGCAGGCGTTCTATGTCTTCTGTTGAGAGTGATTGCTGTTCGTCCAAAGGGCTGAACGCAGTCACTTGTTCAACCAGTGACCCTCAGATATATATTAAGAGATTAAAATACGTATTTGTCTGATTTCACATTTTGATTATCAGCTTTAACCTTTTCCATTAGGTACACATCAACACACTTAAACGCCAATCAATAGGGTTAATTTAATTATTCCGCTGTGCTCTGTAATGGCTGCACGCATTCTATGTTTTCTGTTGAGGGTGATTGCTGTTCGTCCAAAGGGCTGAACGCGGTCACTTGTTCAACCAGTGACCCTCAGATATATATTAACAGATTAAAATACGTATTTGTCTGATTTCAAATTTTGATTATCAGCTTTAACCTTTTCCATTAGGTACACATCAACACACTTAAACGCCAATCAATAGGGTTAATTTAATTATTCCGCTGTGCGCTGTGATGGCTGCACGCGTTCTATGTCTTCTCTTGTGTGTGATTGCTGTTCGTCCAATGGGCTGAACGCAGTCACTTGTTCAACCAGTGAGCCTCAGATATATATTAACAGATTAAAATACGTATTTGTCTGATTTCACACTTTGATTATCAGCTTTAACCTTTTCCATTAAGTACACATCAACACACTTAAACGCCAATCTATTGGGTTAATTTAATTATTCCGTTGTGCGCTGTAATGGCTGCACGCGTTGTATGTCTCCTGTTGAGGGTGATTGCTGTTCGTCCAAAGCGCTGAACACACTCACTTGTTCAACCAGTAACCCTCAGATATATATTAACAGATTATAATACGTATTTGTCCGATTTCACACTTTGATTATCAGCTTTAACTTTTTCCATTAGCTACACATCAACACACTTAAGCGCCAATTAATAGGGTTAATTTAATTATTCCGCTGTGCGCTGTGATGGCTGCACGCGTTCTATGTCTTCTGTTGAGGGTGATTGCTGTTCGTCCAAAGGGCTGAACGCAGTCACTTGTTCAACCAGTGACCCTCAGATATATATTAACAGATTAAAATACGTATTTGTCTGATTTAACACTTTGATTATCAGCTTTAACCTTTTCCATTAGGTACACATCAACACACTTAAACGCCAATCAATAGGGTTAATTTAATTATTCCGCTGTGCGCTGTAATGGCTGCACGCGTTCTATGTCTTCTGTTGAGGGTGACTGCTGTTCGTCCAAAGGGCTGAACGCAGTCACTTAGTCAACCAGTGATCCCCAGGTACATATTAACAGATTACAATACGTATTTGATTTCACACTTTGATTATCAGCTTTAACCTTTTCCATTAGGTACACATCAACACATATAAACGCCAATCAATAGGGTTAATTTAATTATTCCGCTGTGCGCTGTGATGGCTGCACGCGTTCTATGTCTTCTGTTGAGTTTGATTGCTGTTCGTCCAAAGGGCTGAACGCAGTCACTTGTTCAACTAGTGACCCTCATATATATATTAACAGATTAAAATACGTATTTGTCTGATTTCGCACTTTGATTAACAGCTTTAACATTTTCCATTAGGTACACATCAACACATTTAAACGCCAATCAATAGGGTTAATTTAATTATTCCGCTGTGCGCTGTGATGGCTGCACGCGTTCTATGTCTTCTGTTGAGGGTGATTGCTGTTCGTCCAAAGGGCTGAACGCAGTCACTTAGTCAACCAGTGAGCACCAGGTACATATTAACAGATTACAATACGTATTTTTCTGATTTCACAGTTTGATTATCAGCTTTAACTTTTTCCATTAGGTACGCATCAACACACTTAAGCGCCAATTAATAGGATTAATTTAATTATTCCGCTGTGCGCTGTAATGGCTGCACGCGTTCTATGTCTTCTGTTGAGGGTGATTGCTGTTCGTCCAAAGGGCTGAACGCAGTCACTTAGTCAACCAGTGATCCCCAGGTACATATTAACAGATTACAATACGTATTTGATTTCACACTTTGATTATCAGCTTTAACCTTTTCCATTAGGTACACATCAACACATATAAACGCCAATCAATAGGGTTAATTTAATTATTCCGCTGTACGCTATAATGGCTGCACGCGTTCTATATCTTCTGTTGAGGGTGATTGCTGTTCGTCCAAAGGGCTGAACGCAGTCACTTATTCAACCAGTGACCCCCAGATATATATTAACAGATTAAAATACGTATTTGTCTGATTTCACACTTTGATTATCAGCTTTAACTTTTCCATTAGATACACATCAACACACTTAAGCGCCAATTATTAGGGTTAATTTAATTGTTCCGCTGTGCGCTGTAATGGCTGCACGCGTTCTATGTCTTCTGTTGAGGGTGATTGCTGTTCGTCCAAAGGGCTGAACGCAGTCACTTGTTCAACCAGTGACCCTCATATATATATTAACAGATTAAAATATGTATTTGTCTGATTTCACACTTTGATTATCAGCTTTAACCTTTTCCATTAGGTACGCATCAACAAACTTAAACGGCAATCAATAGGGTTAATTTAATTATTCCGCTGTGCGCTATAATGGCTGCACGC
The DNA here is from genome assembly GCA_038380435.1 of Ryuthela nishihirai. Classification (NCBI taxonomy): domain Eukaryota; kingdom Metazoa; phylum Arthropoda; class Arachnida; order Araneae; family Heptathelidae; genus Ryuthela; species Ryuthela nishihirai. Next base: position 48,136,452 of record JAWZYU010000023.1, on the reverse strand, counting down.
GTTCTATATCTTCTGTTGAGGGTGATTGCTGTTCGTCCAAAGGGCTGAACGCAGTCACTTATTCAACCAGTGACCACCAGGTACATATTAACAGATTACAATACGTATTTTTCTCATTTCACACTTTGATTATCAGCTTTAACTTTTTCCATTAGGTACTCATCAACACACTTAAGCGCCAATTAATAGGGTTAATTTAATTATTCCGCTGTGCGCTGTAATGGCTGCACGCGTTCTATGTCTTTTGTTGAGGGTGATTGCTTTCGTCCAAAGGGGTGAACGCAGTCACTTGTTCAACCAGTGACCCTCAGATATATATTAACAAATTAAAATACGTATTTGATTTCACACTTTGATTAACAGCTTTAACCTTTTCCATTAGGTACACATCAACACATTTAAACGCCAATCAATAGGGTTAATTTAATTATTCCGCTGTGCGCTATAATGGCTGCACGCGTTCTATATCTTCTGTTGAGGGTGATTGCTCTTCGTCGAAAGGGCTGAACGCAGTCACTTATTCAACCAGTGACCCCCAGATATATATTAACAGATTAAAATACGTATTTTTCTGATTTCACACTTTGATTATCAGCTTTAACCTTTTCCATTAGGTACACATCAACACACTTAAACGCCAATCAATAGGGTTAATTTAATTATTCCGCTGTGCGCTGTGATGGCTGCACGCGTTCTATGTCTTCTGTTGAGGGTGATTGCTGTTCGTCCAAAGGGCTGAACGCAGTCACTTGTTCAACCAGTGACCCTCAGATATATATTAACAGATTAAAATACGTATTTGTCTGATTTCACACTTTGATTATCAGCTTTAACCTTTTCCATTAGGTACACATCAACACACTTAAACGCCAATCAATATTTTTAATTTAATTATTCCGTTGTGCTCTGTAATGGCTGCACGCGTTCTATGTCTTCTGTTGAGGGTGATTGCTGTTCGTCCAAAGGGCTGAACGCAGTCACTTATTCAACCAGTGACCTCCAGGTACATATTAACAGATTACAATACGTATTTTTCTGATTTCACACTTTGATTATCAGCTTTAACTTTTTCCATTAGGTACACATCAACAGACTCAAGCGCCAATTAATATGGTTAATTTAATTATTCCTCTGTGCGCTGTAATGGCTGCACGCGTTCTATGTCTTCTGTTGAGGGTGATTGCTGTTCGTCCAAAGGGCTGAACGCAGTCACATGTTCAACCAGTGACCCTCAGATATATATTAACAGATTAAAATACGTATTTGTCTGATTTCACACTTTGACTATCAGCTTTAACCTTTTCCATTAGGTACACATCAACACATTTAAACGCCAATCAATAGGGTTAATTTAATTATTCCGCTGTGCGCTGTAATGGCTGCACGCGTTCTATGTCTTCTGTTGAGGGTGATTGCTGTTCGTCCAAAGGGCTGAACGCAGTCACTTGTTCAACCAGTGACCCTCAGATATATATTAACAGATTAAAATACGTATTTGTCTGATTTCACACTTTGATTATCAGCTTTAACCTTTTCCATTAGGTACACATCAACACGCCTAAACGCCAATCAATAGGGTTAATTTAATTATTCCGCTGTGCGCTGTAATGGCTGCACGTGTTCTATGTGTTCTGTTGAGGGTGATTGCTGTTCGTCCAAAGGGTCTAACGCAGTCACTTGTTCAACCAGTGACCTTGAGATATATATTAACAGATTAAAATACGTATTTGTCTGATTTCACGCTTTGATTATCAGCTTTAACCTTTTCCGTTAGGTACACATCAACACACTTAAACGCCAATCAATAGGGTTAATTTAATTATTCCGCTGTGCGCTGTAATGGCTGCACGCGTTCTATGTCTTCTGTTGAGGATGATTGCTGTTCGTTCAAAGGGCTGAACGCAGTCACTTATTCAACCAGTGACCCCCAGATATATATTAACAGATTAAAATACGTATTTGTCTGATTTCACACTTTTATTATCAGCTTTAACTTTTTCCATTAGGTACACATCAACACACTTAAGCGCCAATTATTAGGGTTAATTTAATTATTCCGCTGTGCGCTGTAATGGCTCACGCGTTCTATGTCTTCTGTTGAGGGTGAATGCTGTTCGTCCAAAGGGCTGAACACAGTCACTTGTTCAACCAGTGACCCTCAGATATATATTAACAGATTAAAATACGTATTTGTCTGATTTCATACTTTGATTATCAGCTTTAACTTTTTCCATTAGGTACACATCAACACATTTAAACGCCAATCAATAGGGTTAATTTAATTATTCCCCTGTGCGCTGTGATGGCTGCACGCGTCCTATGTCCTCTGTTGAGGGTGATTGCTGTTCGTCCAAAGGGCTGAACGCAGTCACTTATTCAACCAGTGACCTCCAGGTACATATTAACAGATTACAATACGTATTTTTCTGATTTCACATTTTGATTATCAGCTTTAACTTTTTCCATTAGGTACACATCAACACACTCAAGCGCCAATTAATAGGGTTAATTTAATTATTCCGCTGTGCGCTGTAATGGCTGCACGTGTTCTATGTCTTCTGTTGAGGGTGATTGCTGCTCGTCCAAAGGGCTGAACGCAGTCACTTGTTCAACCAGTGACCCTCAGATATATATTAACAGATTAAAATACGTATTTGTCTGATTTCACATTTTGATTATCAGCTTTAACCTTTTCCATTAGGTACACATCAACACACTCAAGCGGCAATTAATAGGGTTAATTTAATAATTCCGCTGTGCGCTGTAATGGCTGCACGCGTTCTATGTCTTCTGTTGAGGGTGATTGCTGTTCGTCCAAAGGGCTGAACGCAGTCACTTGTTCAACCAGTGACCCTCTGATATATATTAACAGATTAAAATACGTATTTGACTGATTTCACACTTTGATTACCAGCTTTAAACTTTTCCATTAGGTACACGTCAACACACTTAAACGCCAATCAATTGGGTTAATTTAATTATTCCGCTGTGCGCTGTGATGGCTGCACGCGTTCTATGTCTTCTGTTGAGGGTGATTGCTGTTCGTCCAAAGGGCTGAACGCAGTCACTTATTCAACCAGTGACCTCCAGGTACATATTAACAGATTACAATACGTATTTTTCTGATTTCAGACTTTGATTATCAGCTTTAACTTTTTCCATTAGGTACACATCAACACACTCAAGCGGCAATAAATAGGGTTAATTTAATTATTCCGCTGTGCGCTGTAATGGCTGCACGCGTTCTATGTCTTCTGTTGAGGGTGATTGGTGTTTGTCCAAAGGGCTGAACGCAGTCACTTGTTCAACAAGTGACCCTCTGATATATATTAACAGATTAAAATACGTATTTGTCAGATTTCACACTTTGATTATCAGTTTTAAACTTTTCCATTAGGTACACGTCAACACACTTAAACGCCAATCAATAGGGTTAAGTTAATTATTCCGCTGTGCGCTGTAATGGCTGCACGCGTTCTATGTCTTCTGTTGAGGGTGATTGCTGTTCGTCCAAAGGGCTGAACGCAGTCACTTGTTCAACCAGTGACCCTCAGATATATATTAACAGATTAAAATACGTATTTGTCTGATTTCACACTTTGATTATCAGCTTTAAACTTTTCCATTAGGTACACATCAACACACTTAAACGCCAATCAATAGGGTTAATTTAATTATTCCGCTGTGCGCTGTGATGGCTGCACGCGTTCTATGTCTTCTTTTGAGGGTGATTGCTGTTCGTCCAAAGGGCTGAACGCAGTCACTTTTCAACCAGTGACCCCTAGGTACATATTAACAGATTACAATACGTATTTGTCTGATTTCACACTTTGATTATCAGCTTTAACCTTTTCGATTAGGTACACATCAACACACTTAAACGCCAATCAATAGGGTTAATTTAATTATTCCGCTGTGCGCTGTAATGGCTGCCCGCGTTCTATGTCTTCTGTTGAGGATGATTGCTGTTCGTCCAAAGGGCTGAACGCAGTCACTTGTTCAACCAGTGACCCTCAGATATATATTAACAGACTAAAATACGTATTTGTCGGATTTCACATTTTGATTATCAGCTTTAACCTTTTCCATTAGGTACACATCGACACACTTAAACGCCAATCAATAGGTTTAATTTAATTTTTCCGCTGTGCACTGTAATGGCTGCACGCTTTCTATGTCTTCTGTTGAGGGTGATTGCTGTTCGTCCAAAAGGCTGAACGCAGTCACTTGTTCAACCAGTGACCCTCAGATATATATTAACAGATTAAAATACGTATTTGTCTGATTTCACACTTTGATTATCAGCTTTAAACTTTTCCTTTAGGTACACATCAACACACTTAAACGCCAATCAATAGGGTTAATTTAATTATTCCGCTGTGCGCTGTGATGGCTGCACGCGTTCTATGTCTTCTGTTGAGGGTGATTGCTGTTCGTCCAAAGGGCTGAACGCAGTCACTTGTTCAACCAGTGACCCCCAGGTACATATTAACAGACTACAATACGTATTTGTCTGATTTCACACTTTGATTATCAGCTTTAACCTTTTCCATTAGGTACACATCAACACACTTAAACGCCAATCAATAGGGTTAATTTAATTATTCCGCTGTGCACTGTAATGGCTGCACGCGTTCTATGTCTTCTGTTGAGGATGATTGCTGTTGGTCCAAAGGGCTGAACGCAGTCACTTGTTCAACCAGTGACCCTCATATATATATTAACAGATTAAAATACGTATTTGTCTGATTTCACACTTTGATTATCAGCTTTAACCTTTTCCATTAGGTACACATCAACACACTTAAACGCCAACCAATAGGGTTAATTTAATTATTCCGCTGTGCGCTGTGATGGCTGCACGCGTTGTATGTCTTCTGTTGAGGGTGATTGCTGTTCGTCCAAAGGGCTGAACGCAGTCACTTATTCAACCAGTGACCTCCAGGTACATATTAACAGATTACAATACGTATTTGTCTGATTTCACACTTTGATTATCAGCTTTAACTTTTTCCATTAGGTACACATCAACACACTCAAGCGGCAATTAATAGGGTTAATTTAATTATTCCGCTGTGCGCTGTAATGGCTGCACGAGTTCTGTGTCTTCTGTTGAGGGTGATTGCTGTTTGTCCAAAGGGCTGAATGCAGTCACTTGTTCAACCAGTGACCCTCAGATATATATTAACAGATTAAAATACGTATTTGTCTGATTTGACACTTTGATTATCAGCTTTAACTTTTTCCATTAGGTAAACATCAACACACTTTAGCGCCAATTAATAGAGTTAATTTAATTATACCGCTGTGCGCTGCAATGGCTGCAGGCGTTCTATGTCTTCTGTTGAGGGTGATTGCTGTTCGTCCAAAGGGCTGAACGCAGTCACTTGTTCAACCAGTGACCCTCAGATATATATTAACAGATTAAAATACGTATTTGTCTGATTTCACACTTTGATTATCAGCTTTAACCTTTTCCATTAGGTACACATCAACACACTTAAACGCCAATCAAAAGGGTTAATTTAATTATTCCGCTGTGCGCTGTGATGGCTGCACGCGTTCTATGTCTTCTGTTGAGGGTGATTGCTGTTCGTCCAAAAGGCTGAACGCAGTCACTTGTTCAACCAGTGACCCTCAGATATATATTAACAGATTAAAATACGTATTTGTCTGATTTCACACTTTGATTATCAGCTTTAACCTCTTCCATTAGGTACACATCAACACACTTAAACGCCAATCAAAAGGGTTAATTTAATTATTCCACTGTGCGCTGTAATGGCTGCATGCGTTCTATGTCTTCTGTTGAGGATGATTGCTGTTCGTCCAAAGGGCTGAACGCAGTCACTTGTTCAACCAGTGACCCTCATATATATATTAACAGATTAAAATACGTATTTGTCTGATTTCACACTTTGATTATCAGCTTTAACCTTTTCCATTAGGTACACATCAACACACTTAAACGCCAATCAATAGCGTTAATTTAATTATTCCGCTGTGCGCTGTGATGGCTGCACGCGTTCTATGTCTTATGTTGAGGGTGATTGTGTTCGTCCAAAGGGCTGAACGCAGTCACTTATTCAACCAGTGACCTCCAGGTACATATTAACAGATTACAATACGTATTTTTCTGATTTCACAGTTTGATAAACAGCTTTAACTTTTTCCATTAGGTACACATCAACACACTCATGCGGCAATTAATAGGGTTAATTTGATTATTCCGCTGTGCGCTGTAATGGCTGCTCGCGTTCTATGTCTTCTGTTGAGGGTGATTGCTGTTCGTCCAAAGGGCTGAACGCAGTCACTTGTTCAACCAGTGACCCTCAGATATATATTAACAGATTAAAATACGTATTTGTCTGATTTCACACTTTGATTATCAGCTTTAACCTTTTCCATTAGGTACACATCAACACACTTAAACGCCAATCAATTGGGTTAATTTAATTATTCCGCTGTGCGCTGTGATGGCTGCACGCGTTCTATGTCTTCTGTTGAGGGTGATTGCTGTTCGTCCAAAGGGCTGAACGCAGTCACTTATTCAACCAGTGACCTCCAGGTACATATTAACAGATTACAATACGTATTTTTCTGATTTCAGACTTTGATTATCAGCTTTAACTTTTTCCATTAGGTACACATCAACACACTCAAGCGGCAATAAATAGGGTTAATTTAATTATTCCGCTGTGCGCTGTAATGGCTGCACGCGTTCTATGTCTTCTGTTGAGGGTGATTGGTGTTTGTCCAAAGGGCTGAACGCAGTCACTTGTTCAACAAGTGACCCTCTGATATATATTAACAGATTAAAATACGTATTTGTCAGATTTCACACTTTGATTATCAGTTTTAAACTTTTCCATTAGGTACACGTCAACACACTTAAACGCCAATCAATAGGGTTAAGTTAATTATTCCGCTGTGCGCTGTAATGGCTGCACGCGTTCTATGTCTTCTGTTGAGGGTGATTGCTGTTCGTCCAAAGGGCTGAACGCAGTCACTTGTTCAACCAGTGACCCTCAGATATATATTAACAGATTAAAATACGTATTTGTCTGATTTCACACTTTGATTATCAGCTTTAAACTTTTCCATTAGGTACACATCAACACACTTAAACGCCAATCAATAGGGTTAATTTAATTATTCCGCTGTGCGCTGTGATGGCTGCACGCGTTCTATGTCTTCTTTTGAGGGTGATTGCTGTTCGTCCAAAGGGCTGAACGCAGTCACTTTTCAACCAGTGACCCCTAGGTACATATTAACAGATTACAATACGTATTTGTCTGATTTCACACTTTGATTATCAGCTTTAACCTTTTCGATTAGGTACACATCAACACACTTAAACGCCAATCAATAGGGTTAATTTAATTATTCCGCTGTGCGCTGTAATGGCTGCCCGCGTTCTATGTCTTCTGTTGAGGATGATTGCTGTTCGTCCAAAGGGCTGAACGCAGTCACTTGTTCAACCAGTGACCCTCAGATATATATTAACAGACTAAAATACGTATTTGTCTGATTTCACATTTTGATTATCAGCTTTAACCTTTTCCATTAGGTACACATCGACACACTTAAACGCCAATCAATAGGTTTAATTTAATTTTTCCGCTGTGCACTGTAATGGCTGCACGCTTTCTATGTCTTCTGTTGAGGGTGATTGCTGTTCGTCCAAAAGGCTGAACGCAGTCACTTGTTCAACCAGTGACCCTCAGATATATATTAACAGATTAAAATACGTATTTGTCTGATTTCACACTTTGATTATCAGCTTTAAACTTTTCCTTTAGGTACACATCAACACACTTAAACGCCAATCAATAGGGTTAATTTAATTATTCCGCTGTGCGCTGTGATGGCTGCACGCGTTCTATGTCTTCTGTTGAGGGTGATTGCTGTTCGTCCAAAGGGCTGAACGCAGTCACTTGTTCAACCAGTGACCCCCAGGTACATATTAACAGACTACAATACGTATTTGTCTGATTTCACACTTTGATTATCAGCTTTAACCTTTTCCATTAGGTACACATCAACACACTTAAACGCCAATCAATAGGGTTAATTTAATTATTCCGCTGTGCACTGTAATGGCTGCACGCGTTCTATGTCTTCTGTTGAGGATGATTGCTGTTGGTCCAAAGGGCTGAACGCAGTCACTTGTTCAACCAGTGACCCTCATATATATATTAACAGATTAAAATACGTATTTGTCTGATTTCACACTTTGATTATCAGCTTTAACCTTTTCCATTAGGTACACATCAACACACTTAAACGCCAACCAATAGGGTTAATTTAATTATTCCGCTGTGCGCTGTGATGGCTGCACGCGTTGTATGTCTTCTGTTGAGGGTGATTGCTGTTCGTCCAAAGGGCTGAACGCAGTCACTTATTCAACCAGTGACCTCCAGGTACATATTAACAGATTACAATACGTATTTGTCTGATTTCACACTTTGATTATCAGCTTTAACTTTTTCCATTAGGTACACATCAACACACTCAAGCGGCAATTAATAGGGTTAATTTAATTATTCCGCTGTGCGCTGTAATGGCTGCACGAGTTCTGTGTCTTCTGTTGAGGGTGATTGCTGTTTGTCCAAAGGGCTGAATGCAGTCACTTGTTCAACCAGTGACCCTCAGATATATATTAACAGATTAAAATACGTATTTGTCTGATTTGACACTTTGATTATCAGCTTTAACTTTTTCCATTAGGTAAACATCAACACACTTTAGCGCCAATTAATAGAGTTAATTTAATTATACCGCTGTGCGCTGCAATGGCTGCAGGCGTTCTATGTCTTCTGTTGAGGGTGATTGCTGTTCGTCCAAAGGGCTGAACGCAGTCACTTGTTCAACCAGTGACCCTCAGATATATATTAACAGATTAAAATACGTATTTGTCTGATTTCACACTTTGATTATCAGCTTTAACCTTTTCCATTAGGTACACATCAACACACTTAAACGCCAATCAAAAGGGTTAATTTAATTATTCCGCTGTGCGCTGTGATGGCTGCACGCGTTCTATGTCTTCTGTTGAGGGTGATTGCTGTTCGTCCAAAAGGCTGAACGCAGTCACTTGTTCAACCAGTGACCCTCAGATATATATTAACAGATTAAAATACGTATTTGTCTGATTTCACACTTTGATTATCAGCTTTAACCTCTTCCATTAGGTACACATCAACACACTTAAACGCCAATCAAAAGGGTTAATTTAATTATTCCACTGTGCGCTGTAATGGCTGCATGCGTTCTATGTCTTCTGTTGAGGATGATTGCTGTTCGTCCAAAGGGCTGAACGCAGTCACTTGTTCAACCAGTGACCCTCATATATATATTAACAGATTAAAATACGTATTTGTCTGATTTCACACTTTGATTATCAGCTTTAACCTTTTCCATTAGGTACACATCAACACACTTAAACGCCAATCAATAGCGTTAATTTAATTATTCCGCTGTGCGCTGTGATGGCTGCACGCGTTCTATGTCTTATGTTGAGGGTGATTGTGTTCGTCCAAAGGGCTGAACGCAGTCACTTATTCAACCAGTGACCTCCAGGTACATATTAACAGATTACAATACGTATTTTTCTGATTTCACAGTTTGATAAACAGCTTTAACTTTTTCCATTAGGTACACATCAACACACTCATGCGGCAATTAATAGGGTTAATTTGATTATTCCGCTGTGCGCTGTAATGGCTGCTCGCGTTCTATGTCTTCTGTTGAGGGTGATTGCTGTTCGTCCAAAGGGCTGAACGCAGTCACTTGTTCAACCAGTGACCCTCAGATATATATTAACAGATTAAAATACGTATTTGTCTGATTTCACACTTTGATTATCAGCTTTAAACTTTTCCATTATGTACACATCAACACGCTTAAACGCCAATGAATAGGGTTAATTTAATTATTCCGCTGTGCGCTCTAATGGCTGCACGTGTTCTATGTGTTCCTTTGAGGGTGATTGCTGTTCGTCCAAAGGGCTGAACGCAGTCACTTGTTCAACCAATGACCCTCAGATATATATTAACAGATTAAAATACGTATTTGTCTGATTTCACACTTTGATTATCAGCTTTAACCTTTTCCATTAGGTACACATCAACACACTTAAGCGCCAATTATTAGGGTTAATTTAATTATTCCGCTGTGCGCTGTAATGGCTGCACTCGTTCTATGTCTTCTGTTGAGGGTGATTGCTGTTCGTCCAAAGGGCTGAACGCAGTCACTTGTTCAACCAGTGACCCTCAGATATATATTAACAGATTAAAATACGTATTTGTCTGATTTCACATTTTGATTATCAGCTTTAACCTTTTCCATTAGGTACACATCGACACACTTTAGCGCCAATCAATAGAGTTAATTTAATTATATCGCTGTGCGCTGCAATGGCTGCAGGCGTTCTATGTCTTCTGTTGAGGGTGATTGCTGTTCGTCCAAAGGGCTGAACGCAGTCACTTGTTCAACCAGTGACCCTCAGATATATATTAACAGATTAAAATACGTATTTGTCTGATTTGACACTTTGATTATCAGCTTTAACTTTTTCCATTAGGTAAACATCAACACACTTTAGCGCCAATTAATAGAGTTAATTTAATTATACCGCTGTGCGCTGCAATGGCTGCAGGCGTTCTATGTCTTCTGTTGAGGGTGATTGCTGTTCGTCCAAAGGGCTGAACGCAGTCACTTGTTCAACCAGTGACCCTCAGATATATATTAACAGATTAAAATACGTATTTGTCTGATTTCACACTTTGATTATCAGCTTTAACCTTTTCCATTAGGTACACATCAACACACTTAAACGCCAATCAAAAGGGTTAATTTAATTATTCCGCTGTGCGCTGTGATGGCTGCACGCGTTCTATGTCTTCTGTTGAGGGTGATTGCTGTTCGTCCAAAAGGCTGAACGCAGTCACTTGTTCAACCAGTGACCCTCAGATATATATTAACAGATTAAAATACGTATTTGTCTGATTTCACACTTTCATTATCAGCTTTAACCTCTTCCATTAGGTACACATCAACACACTTAAACGCCAATCAAAAGGGTTAATTTAATTATTCCGCTGTGCGCTGTAATGGCTGCATGCGTTCTATGTCTTCTGTTGAGGATGATTGCTGTTCGTCCAAAGGGCTGAACGCAGTCGCTTGTTCAACCAGTGACCCTCATATATATATTAACAGATTAAAATACGTATTTGTCTGATTTCACACTTTGATTATCAGCTTTAACCTTTTCCATTAGGTACACATCAACACACTTAAACGCCAATCAATAGCGTTAATTTAATTATTCCGCTGTGCGCTGTGATGGCTGCACGCGTTCTATGTCTTATGTTGAGGGTGATTGTGTTCGTCCAAAGGGCTGAACGCAGTCACTTATTCAACCAGTGACCTCCAGGTACATATTAACAGATTACAATACGTATTTTTCTGATTTCACAGTTTGATTAACAGCTTTAACTTTTTCCATTAGGTACACATCAACACACTCAAGCGGCAATTAATAGGGTTAATTTGATTATTCCGCTCTGCGCTGTAATGGCTGCTCGCGTTCTATGTCTTCTGTTGAGGGTGATTGCTGTTCGTCCAAAGGGCTGAACGCAGTCACTTGTTCAACCAGTGACCCTCAGATATATATTAACAGATTAAAATACGTATTTGTCTGATTTCACACTTTGATTATCAGCTTTAAACTTTTCCATTATGTACACATCAACACGCTTAAACGCCAATGAATAGGGTTAATTTAATTATTCCGCTGTGCGCTCTAATGGCTGCACGTGTTCTATGTGTTCCTTTGAGGGTGATTGCTGTTCGTCCAAAGGGCTGAACGCAGTCACTTGTTCAACCAATGACCCTCAGATATATATTAACAGATTAAAATACGTATTTGTCTGATTTCACACTTTGATTATCAGCTTTAACCTTTTCCATTAGGTACACATCAACACACTTAAGCGCCAATTATTAGGGTTAATTTAATTATTCCGCTGTGCGCTGTAATGGCTGCACGCGTTCTATGTCTTCTGTTGAGGGTGATTGCTGTTCGTCCAAAGGGCTGAACGCAGTCACTTGTTCAACCAGTGACCCTCAGATATATATTAACAGATTAAAATACGTATTTGTCTGATTTCACATTTTGATTATCAGCTTTAACCTTTTCCATTAGGTACACATCGACACACTTAAACGCCAATCAATAGGTTTAATTTAATTTTTCCGCTGTGCGCTGTAATGGCTGTACGCGTTCTATGTCTTCTGTTGAGGGTGATTGCTGTTCGTCCAAAGGGCTGAACGCAGTCACTTGTTCAACCAGTGACCCTCAGATATATATTAACAGATTAAAATACGTATTTGTCTGATTTCACTCTTTGATTATCAGCTTTAAACTTTTCCTTTAGGTACACATCAACACACTTAAACGCCAATCAATAGGGTTAATTTAATTATTCCGCTGTGCGCTGTGATGGCTGCACGCGTTCTATGTTTTCTGTTGTGGGTGATTGCTGTTCGTCCAAAGGGCTGAACGCAGTCATTTATTCAACCAGTGACCCCCAGGTACATATTAACAGATTACAATACGTATTTGTCTGATTTCACACTTTGATTATCAGCTTTAACCTTTTCCATTAGGTACACATCAACACACTTAAACGCCAATCAATAGGGTTAATTTAATTATTCCGCTGTGCGCTGTAATGGCTGCACGCGTTCTATGTCTTCTGTTGAGGATGATTGCTGTTCGTCCAAAGGGCTGAACGCAGTCACTTGTTCAACCAGTGACCCTCATATATATATTAACAGATTAAAATACGTATTTGTCTGATTTCACACTTTGATTATCAGCTTTAACCTTTTCAATTAGGTACACATCAACACACTTAAACGCCAACCAATAGGCTTAATTTAATTATTCCGCTGTGCGCTGTGATGGCTGCACGCGTTGTATGTCTTCTGTTGAGGGTGATTGCTGTTCGTCCAAAGGGCTGAACGCAGTCACTTATTCAACCAGTGACCTCCAGGTACATATTAACAGATTACAATACGTATTTGTCTGATTTCACACTTTGATTATCAGCTTTGACTTTTTCCATTAGGTACACATCAACACACTCAAGCGGCAATTAATAGGGTTAATTTAATTATTCCGCTGTGCGCTGTAATGGCTGCACGAGTTCTGTGTCTTCTGTTGAGGGTGATTGCTGTTCGTCCAAAGGGCTGAACGCAGTCACTTGTTCAACCAGTGACCGTCAGATATATATTAACAGATTAAAATTCGTATTTGTCTGATTTCACACTTTGATTATCAGCTTTAAATTTTTCCATTAGGTAAACATCAACACACTTTAGCGCCAATTAATAGGGTTAATTTAATTATTCCGCTGTGCGCTGCAATGGCTGCACGCGTTCTATGTCTTCTGTTGACGGTGATTGCTGTTCGTCCAAAGGGCTGAACGCAGTCCCTTGTTCAACCAGTGACCCTCAGATATATATTAACAGATTAAAATACGTATTTTTCTGATTTCACACTTTGATTATCAGCTTTAACTTTTTCCATTAGGTACACATCAACACACTTAAGCGCCAATTAATAGGGTTAATTTAATTATTCCGCTGTGTGCTGTAATGGCTGCACGCGTTCTGTGTCTTCTGTTGAGGATGATTACTGTTCGTCCAAAGGGCTGAACACAGTCACTTGTTCAACCAGTGACCCTCAGATATATATTAACAGATTAAAATACGTATTTGACTGATTTCACACTTTGATTATCAGTTTTAACCTTTTCCATTAGGTACACATCAACACACTTAAACGCCAATCAATAGGGTTAATTTAATTATTCCGCTGTGCGCTGTGATGGCTGCACGCGTTCTATGTCTTCTGTTGAGGGTGATTGCTGTTCGTCCAAAGGGCTGAACGCAGTCACTTATTCAACCAGTGACCTCCAGGTACATATTAACAGATTACAATACGTATTTTTCTGATTTCACACTTTGATTATCAGCTTTATCTTTTTCCATTAGGTACACATCAACACACTCAAGCGGCAATTAATAGGGTTAATTTAATTATTCCGCTGTGCGCTGTAATGGCTGCACGCGTTCTATTTCTTCTGTTGAGGGTGATTGCTGTTCGTCCAAAGGGCTGAACGCAGTCACTTGTGCAACTAGTGACCCTCAGATATATATTAACAGATTAAAATACGTATTTGTTTGATTTCACACTTTGATTATTAGCTTTAACCTTTTCCATTAGGTACACATCAACACACTTAAGCGCCAATTATTAGGGTTAACTTAAATATTCCTCTGTGCGCTGTAATGGCTGCACGCGTTCTATGTCTTCTGTTGAGGGTGATTGCTGTTCGTCCAAAGGGATGAACGCAGTCACTTGTTCAACCAGTGACCTCCAGGTACATATTAACAGATTACAATACGTATTTTTCTGATTTCACACTTTGATCATCAGCTTTAACCTTTTCCATTAGGTACACATCAATCCACTTAAACCCCAATTAATAGGATTAATTGCGCTGTGCGCTATAATGGCTGCACGCTTTCTATAACTTCTGTTGAGGGTGATTGCTTTTCGTCCAAAGGGCTGAACGCAGTCACTTATTCAACCAAAGACCCCCCGATATATACTAACATATTAAAATACGTATTTGTCTGATTTCACACTTTGATTGTCAGCTTTAACCTTTTCCATTAGGTACACATCAACACACTTAAACGCCAATCAATAGGGTTAATTTAATTATTCCGCTGTGCGTTATAATGGCTGCACCCTTTCTATATCTTCTGTCGAGGGTGATTACTCTTCGTCCAAAGGGCTGAACGCATGTACTTATTCAACCAGTGACACCCAGATATATATTAACAGATTAAAATACGTATTTGTCTGATTTGACACTTTGATTTTCAGCTTTAACTTTTTCTATTAGGTAGACATCAATCCACTTAAACGCCAATCAATAGGATTAATTTAATTATTTCGCTGTGCGCTGTAATGGCTGCACGCCTGCTATGTCTTCTGTCGAGGGTGATTGCTGTTTGTCCAAAGGGCTGAACGCAGTCACCTATTCAACCAGTGACCCTCAGGTACATATTAACAGATTACAATACGTATTTGACCGATTTCACACTTTGATTATCAGCTTTAACATTTTCCATTAGGTACACATCAACACACTTAAACGCCAATCAATAGGGTTTAAATTAATTATTCCGCTGTGCGCTATAATGGCTGCACGCTTTCTATGTCTTCTGTTGAGGGTGATTGCTGTTCGTCCAAAGGGCTGAACGCAGTCACTTATTCAACCAGTGACCCCCAGGTACATATTAACAGATTACAATACGTATTTTTCTGATTTCACACTTTGATTATCAGCTTTAACCTTTTCCATTAAGTACATAACAACACACTTAAATGCCAATTAATAGGTTTAATTTAATTATTCCGCTGTGCGCTATAATGGCTGCACGCGTTCTATATCTTCTCCTGAGTGTGATTGATGTTCGTCCAAAGGGCTGAACGCAGTCACCTATTCAACCAGTGACCCCCAGGTACATATTAACAGATTAAAATACGTATTTGTCTGATTTCACACTTTGATTACCAGCTTTAACGTTTTCCATTAGATACACATCAATGCAGTTAAACGCCAATAGATAGCGTTAATTTAATTATTCCTCTGTGCGCTATAATGGCTGCACGCCTTCTATATCTTCTGTCGAGGGTGATTGCTGTTCGTCGAAAGCGCTGAACGCAGTCACTTATTCAGCCAGTAACCCCCAGGTACATGTTAACAGATTAAAATACGTATTTGTCTGATTTCAGCCTTTCAATATCAGCTTTAAAATTTTCCATTAGGTACACATCAACACACTTAAACGACAATCAATAGGGTTAATTTAATTATTCCGCTGTGCGCTGTGATGGCTGCATGCGTTCTATATCTTCTGCTGAGGATGATTGCTCTTCGTTCAAAGGGCTGAACGCATTCACGTATTCAACCAGTGACCCCCAGGTACATATTAACAGATTAAAACACATATTTGTCTGATTTCACACTTTGACTATCAGCTTTATCATTTTCCATTAGGTACACATCAACACATTTAAACGCCAATCAATAGGGTTAATTTAATTATTCCGCTGTGCGCTATAATGGCTGCACGCGTTCTGTATCTTCTCTTGAGGCTGATTGCTGTTCGTCCAAAGGGCTGAACGCAGTCACTTGTTCAACCAGTGACCCTCAGATATATATTAACAGATTAAAATACGTATTTGTCTGATTTCACACTTTGAATATCAGCTTTAAACTTTTCCATTAGGTACACATCAACACACTTAAACGCCAATCATTAGGTTTAATTTAATTAATCCGCTGTGCGCTGTAATGGCTTCAAGCGTTCTAAGCCTTCTGTTGAGGGTGATTGCTGTTCATCCAAAGGACTGAACGCACTCACTTTTTCAACCAGTGAACCCCAGGTACATATTAACTGATTAAAAAACGTATTTGTCTGATTTCACACTTTGATTACCAGCTTTAAAGTTTTCCAATAGGTGGACATCAACACACTTAAACGCCAATCAATAGCGTCAATTTAATTATTAATCTGTGCTATATAATGGCTGCACCCGTTGTATAACTTCTGTTGAGGGTGATTGCTGTTCGCCCAAAGGGCTGAACGCAGTCACTTCTTCAACCTGTGACCCCCCAGGTACATATTAACAGAATAAAATACGTATTTATCTGATTTCAAACTTTGATTATCAGCTTTAACTTTTTCCATTAGGTACACATCAACACAGTTTACCGCCAATCATTAGGATTAATTTAATTATTCCGCTGTGCGCTATAATGGCTGCACGCGTTCTATACCTTCTGTTGAGGGTGATTGCTGTTCGTCGAAAGGGCTGAACGCAGTCACTTATCAAACTAGTGACCCCCAGATATATATTAACAGATTAAAATAGGTATTTGTCTGATTTCACACTTTGATTATCAGCTTTAACCTTTCTGTTAGTTACACATCAACACATTTAAACGCCAATTAATAGGGTTAATTTAATTATTCCGCTGTGCGCTATAATGGCTGCGAGCGTTCTATATCTTCTGTTGAGTGTGATTGCTGTTCGTCCACAGGGCTGAACGCAGTCACTTATTCAACCAGTGACACCCAGGTACATATTAACAGATTAAAATAAGTATTTGTCTGATTTCACACTTTGATTATCAGCTTTAAAATTTTCCATTCGGTACACATCAACACACTTAAACGCCAACCAATAGGGTTAATTTAATTATTCCGCTGTGCGCTATAATGACTGCAAGCGTTCTATGTCTTGTGTTGGGTGTGATTGCTTTTCGTCCAAAGGACTGAACGCAGCATTTATTCAACCAGTGACACCCAGGTAAATATTAACAGATTAAAATAAGTATTTGTCTGATTTCACACTTTGATTATCAGCTTTAACCTTTTCCATTAGGTACACATGAACACACTTAAACGCCAATCAATAGGGTTAATTTAATTATTCCTCTATGCGCTATAATGGCTGCACGCGTTCTGTATCTTCTGTTGAGAGTGATTGCTGTTCGTCCAACGGGCTGAACGCAGTCCCTTATTCAACCAGTGACCCCCAGGTACATATTAACAGATTACAATACGTATTTGTCTGATTTCACACTTTGATTATCAGCTTTAATCTTTTCCATTAGGTACACATCAACTCACTTAATAGCTAATCAATAGTGATAACTTGATTATTCCGCAGTGCGCTCTAATGGCTGCACGCGTTCTGTATCTTCTGTTGAGGGTGATTGCTGTTCGTCCAACGGGTTGAACGCAGGCCCTTAATCAACCAGTGACCCCCAGGTACATATTAACACGTTAAAATACGTATTTGTCTGATTTCACACTGTATTTATCAGCTTTAACATTTTCCATTAGGTACACATCAACACACTTAAACGCCAATCAATAGTGATACTTAATTATTCCGCTGTGCGCTATAATTACTGCACGCGTTCTGTATCTTCTGTTAAGAGTGATTGCTGTTCGTGCAACGGGCTAAACGCAGTCCCTTATTCAACCAGTGACCCCCAGGTACATATTAACTGATTAAAATACGCATTTGTCTGATTTCACACTTTGATTATCAGTTTTAACCTTTTCCATTAGGTACACATCAACACACTTAAACGCCAATCAATAGTGATAACTTAATTATTCCGCTGTGCGCTATAAGGACTGCACGCGTTCTGTATCTTCTGTTGAGGGTGATTGCTTTTCGTCCAAAGGGCTGAACGCAGTTACTTATTCAACCAGTGACACCCAGGTACATATTAACAGATTAAAATATATATTTTTCTGATTTCACACTTTGATTATCAGCTTTAACCTTTTCCATTAGGTACACATCAACACACTTAAACGCTAATGAATAGGGTTAATTTAATTATTCCGCTGTGCGCTCTAACGGCTTCATGCGTTCTATATCTTCTGTTGAGGGTAATTGCTGTTCGTCCAAATTGCTGAACGCAGTCTCTTATTCAACCAGTGACCCCCCCAGATATATAGTAACAGATTAAAATACGTATTTGTCTGATTTCACACTTTGATTATCAGCTTTAACGTTTTCCATTAGGTACACATCAACACACTTAAACGCCAATCAATAGTGATACTTAATTATTCCGCTGTGCGCTATAATTACTGCACGCGTTCTGTATCTTCTGTTGAGAGTGATTGCTGTTCGTCCAACGGGCTAAACGCACTCCCTTATTCAACCAGTGACCCCCAGGTACATATTAACAGATTAAAATACGTATTTGTCTGATTTCACACATTGATTATCAGTTTTAACGTTTTCCATTAGGTACACATCAACACACTGAAACGCTTATCAATAGTGATAACTTAATTATTCCGCTGTGCGCTATAATGGTTGCACGCGTTATAGTATCTTCTGTTGAGGGTGACTGCTGTTCGTCCAAAGGGCTGAACACCTGTTGGACTGTTAATAGGGTTAATGACAACTTAATGCCACCTGATATGGCTATTGAGGTGTGATTGCTGTTCGTCCAAAGGGCTGAACGCAGTCACTTATTCAACCAGTGACCCAAGACTTATGTTTACAGATTAAAATACGTATTAGTCTGATTTCACACTTTGATTATCAGCTTTAACCTTTTCCATTAGGTACACATCAACACACTTAAACGCCAATCAATAGGGTTAATTTAATTATTCCGCTGTGCCTTATATTAGCTGCACTCGTTCTTTATCTACTGTTGAGGGTCATTGCTGTTCGTTCAGAGGGCTGAACGCAGTCACTTATTCAACCAGTGACCTGCAGATACTCATTAACAGATCAAAATACGCATTTTTGTGATTTTACCCTTTGATTAACAGTTTTAACATTTTCCACTACCTACAGTCGCTCAAAATTATCCGAACACTCTGGTTGATTATATAATTAAAAAAAATTATAAATTAGTGATCTGGCAACCATTGTGTCACATAACACGAATATTGCCAGACAATTAATTTCTAAAATAAAATAATAAATTTATAATAATAAATTTTCTAAAATATATATATTTTTGTAATTCTATAATCAACCATAATGTTTGGATAATTTTTTGAGTGACTGTACACAACAACACACTTAAACGACAATCAAAAGCGATAACATAAGTATCCCGATGTGAACTAAAATTGCTGCACTCGTTCTATATCTTCTGTTCAGGTGATTGCTTTTCGTCCAAAGTGCTGAACGCAGTCATCTATTCAACCAGTGACACTCAGATGCACATTAACAGATTAAAATAATAATTTGTCTGATTTCAGCCTTTGATTAACAGCTTTAACCTTTTCCATTAAGTACACATCAACGCACTTAAACGCCAATCAATAGGGTTAATTTAATTATTCCGCTGTGCGCTGTAATGGCTGCACGTGTTTCATATCTTCTGCTGAGGGTGTTTGCTCTTCGTCCAAAGGGCTGAAAGCAGTCACCTTTTCAAAAAGTGACCCTCACCTACACATTAGCAGATTAACATACTTGTTTTTCTGATTTCAGACTTTAATTAACAGATTTAACTTTTTCCACTAGGTACGCAACAACACACTTAAACGACAATCAAAAGGGATAACTTAACTATCCGATGTGAGCTATAATGGCTGCATGCGTCTTTATCTTCTTTTGAGAATGATTGCTGTTCGTCGAAAGGGCTGAACGCAGTCACCTATTCACCCAGTTACCCTCAGATACACATCAACAGATTACAATATGTATTTTTCTGATTTCATCTATTGGTTAACTGTTTTAACACTTTCCACTAGGTGCACAACAACACACTTAAACGCCAATCAAAAGGGCTAATTTAATTATTCCGCTGGCACTATAATTGCTGCACGCGTTCGATATCTTCTGTTGAGGGTGATTGCTGTTCGTCCAAAAGGCTGAACGCAGTCAGTTATTCAACCAGTGAACCCCAGATACACATTAACAGATTAAAATACGCATTTGTCTGATTTCACCCTTTGATGAACAGCTTTAACATTTTCCACTACCTACAGTCGCTCAAAAATATCCGAACACTATGGTTGATTACATAATTCAATAAGAAAAATTATAAATTAGTGATCTGGCAACCATCGTGTCACGTGACACGAATGTTGCCAGATCATTAATTTCTAAAATATTTTTTTTTAATTCTGTAATCAACCATTGTGTTTGGATACTTTTTTGAGCGACTGTACGCAACAACACACTTAAACGACAATCAAAAAGAATAACTTAAATATCCCGATGTCAGCTATAATGGCTGCACGTGTTCCATATCTTCTGCTGAGGGTGATTGCTCTTCGTCCAAAGGGCTGAACGCAGTCACCTTTTCAACAAGTGACCCTCACCTACACATTAACAGATTAACATACTTATTTGTCTGATTTCAGACTTTAATTAACAGCTTTAACGTTTTCCACTAGTTACACAACAACACACTTAAACGACAATCAAAAGGGATAACTTAATTATCCGATGTGAAGTATAATGGCTGCACGCGTTCTATATCTTCTTTTGAGGATGATTGCTTTTCGTCCAAAGGGCTGAACGCAGTCACCTATTCAACCAGTTACCCTCAGATACACATCAACAGAGTTAAATACGTATTTGTCTGATTTCATCTTTAGATTAACAGCTTTAACACTTTCCACTAGATAGACAACAACACACTTAAAAGCCAATGAATAGTGATAACCTAATTATTTCGGTGTGCGCTATAATGACTGCACGCATGCTTTGTGTGCTGTTGAGGGTGATCACTGTTCGTCCAAGAGGCTGAACGCAGTCACTTATTGAACCAGTGACCTTCAGTTACACATTAATAGCTTCAAATGCGCATTTGCCTGATTCCATCCTTTGATTAATAGCTTTAATGATTCAGGTGTGGAAACTAGGCATTGACGTTATAATATACAGATATTATAGCTATGCATCAACGTTATAAGATTCAGATATTATAACTATGCATCAACGTTATAAGATTCAGATATTATAACTATGCATCAACGTTATAAGGAACAGATGTTAAAAAAATATATTCATTATGAGGCCGTCTTGTGGCTAGCGCACTTGGTTTCTGATCAAAAGGACCTAATGTTCCAGCCCCAAGAAAGGAATGGATTTTTGTGGTGTCTTTCTGCTATTATTTCTCATTCTTACACACTTCTAGTATTTTGAATTAAAAGTTCCTCTCTGGAAAGAGCTGCTTAAGGTTTTTTTATGCATTATAATTCATAATAGTTTAATCCACACAAGATAATTTGAAAAATAGCCCATGAAAATGAATGACATGGCTGCAATGAGACCACGCAACCTTTGTCTATGAGTGTCTTGAATAAGGCAGAATTTATTCATTAAAGTGAATATTATTGAATTGTTGGCATCACATAAAAATAATAAGCAAGAGGCTAAACATTAGAAAGATAAGTTTCTTCATGTTGTAATTGCATCTAGTATTGTTAATTTCAATATCTGCTATATACAGAAATCATTTCCGGAGAGATTTTTGAAATTGACATATCGAATGTTGTGAATTGAATCGAATATTTACATTATGGAAGTCTTATATTCATTTGACCGGTAGCTATTAATTGACACTGTAGTAGCATGCAAACCTCAAATAAATGTTATACATGTTTCAATAAAAGTATACCGATTATTATATGTAATTATATAATTGTTTTTAATATGTTATTTTTATATTATTGTTGGAATTTAAAATGGATGAGCACAGAGCGTGGATTCAAGTAAAAATTGGTCGATGAAAATTACATACAATACAATTTATTACAAAAGTAAGGATAAAATAATTTATAAACAAAGTCAACCGGTTTCAAACTCTATATTAATATAAGGATAAGATTTAATTAAATAATTAAATAACTATGCACAAAACTGCGACTAAGTGTGCTGGTTTTTCAGAACTAATTCTTTCCATACGTTGATCACTATGCACAAAACGACAATATTTTTCCTTTTAATACACCAGCTTAGCAATATAATTCATGCCAATAAAGTAGTCAATCTCCAGCGCACACACGAAATAAAAACATTTATTCGTTAAACTATCATGTAGAGACTCTTAATTATGCCTCCTTTTGGATCTCACAACTTCAGCAACACTTTTATCTTTCTTATATTTCAGATCGGCTCTATGTTCTAATTCGTTGGTTAATTATTTCTCCCGCACACACAAGTTCATGACACGCCCATCACAAACTCATTGCAGCACGTTCATCTGTCGTAACAATATTATATATAATATCTGTTTGCAATGAATATAAAGGTTATCTCCGATTTAAACATCAAATTATTGATGTGTAAACACGAAAATAATATATTTCAAAAACAAAACCCATATACAATGGATTCTATTTACGTCTTTGAAGACACCACCCGTTACAAAGCAATATCACGATGAAAAGTCGTTTATCGTAGAGTAAATATTCTTTTTACACTAAAAGTACTATAACAGCTATGCATTGTCGCTTTTCATTCTTTTATGCAAGTTTTTTAATGGTAATTTCCTTGTTTGTAGTTTTCTCTATAACTATAAACCTCGCTTTCAATTTTATTGATAACGTCTATTACGCTTTCACATCAAATCACTTAATGTACTTCAACATATTCCAAAGCTGAGGCATACGTGACATAATAGACTTTTCTTCGTTCCGACTGTTATCATAAAACTTTTCTCATTTTTTCTATCCAGGGATTTATGCATAAACTGTAATAAGCAAAGTATTACAATAGCCTTTGTTTTCATAACCATAATAATAACTAACATAGTTTAGTAAATTATGAGCATATAATTAATTTCAATATAATTCTTCCGTTTCAATATTCTTTTCTGAGCATTGGAGTCTTGTGTCTTCATCGGCAACAATGAATTCGCAATGAAGCTAGAAAATAAAGCAGAGGAAGCCTTTTCTACATCTTTGAAGAGATCCTTTCGTGTCCTGATGCCAAAGAGACAATTCAACATTTCTGAATCCATCTCTCGACCTAACCCTGCGTACATTTGTTTCAACACTCAATTTCATGTGAATCTTCTGTATTTTCCACATTTGAAGCAAGCGGATACCTCAACGAACCGACACCGACAACTTATTAAGTGTAATAGTGTTGTACAATACGATATTTTGAAATAAATGTATATTTCATTCATTAAAATGTAGCCTTTTCACTTCCTTGGGTTGGATACATAATAGGATCTCTTCCGTTGACGTACAGTCGCTCAAAAAAGTATCCGAACACCATGGTTGATTACAGAATTCAGAAAAATATCTGGCAACGATTATTTCAGAAATTAGTGATCTGGCAACCTTCGTGTCACGTGACTACAGAATTCAGGAAAAATATCTGGAGCGTGTACAGCAACTGTACACGCTCCAGTTACCGTTCACAGCAAACTGGAGCGTGTGCAGTTACTGCACACGCTACAGTTTGCTGTGAACGGTAACTGCACACGCTCAATATTTCCGTCAGTGAGCCCACACGATCTAATATCAAAATAATATGACCACCTACAGTCGCTCAAAGAAATATCCGAACACTATGGTTGATTACAGAATTCAGAAAAAATATCTGGCAACTATTTTATTTAGAAATTAGTGATCTGGCCACCTTCGTGTCACGTGACACGAAGGTTGCCTGATCACTAATTTCTAAAAAAAAATCGTTGCTACATATTTTTCCTGAATTCTGTAATCAACCATAGTGTTCGGATATTTATTTCAGCGACAGTACAACGCATTCTTGAATTGTAGAACTATTAGCTGTCTTGAACTCGGGTTTTATGACAGAAGCACAATTGTTATAATGCAATATGGGGTGGCAGAGAAGATATCATAGAAGGAATTTGGGGGAGGCACAGACAAGTCTCTGTGTAGCTACAAGGTTAGTAAAAGAGCGAATTAAAATGTTTGATCAAAAATCACCATGTGGGAAAACCATGCACTGTTGGGCAGCCTACTTCAGGCCGCTGCCCATGCGCCCAACCATGAACGAGGAAATAATATTACCTTAACGTCACCCGGAGCTACCCATGGCCAGCGGGGGACAGCTGAGCTAAAGGATTTACATTATCCTCTGTTCTTTCGTTCCTTTCTTTGTACTTCGCTTGGTTAACCTTTCTCCTTAATACTATTTTAAACTAAAATAGTGTTTAGATTAAACTTTATGAGAAGTAAATAATCGTGTACTTTTTAAAAAAGTAGCACTTTTACATTTAAATGCATCGTGATTTTTTTAATGTACATTTGCACTGATCTTTACGAAAAACAGCATTAAAGCCAGTTTCCGAAATTATTAGTTTTTATAGATCCGAATGAAGCATAATGCACAAAGGACTAAATGGTAAAATGTTAGTTATTGCTCAGATAATGCATTTAGGAGTGCAGTGGCTAAGAAGGTTTAATACTCTTACTGATAATTGCAAAACTTTAAATAATAAATTTAATACACAAGCGACCTGCGTCTTTGAATGGCATTATGAAACAGTTCCCTTGGTAATCCCCATGCCTTCCACAAAAACTGATAAGGAGGGTTGGGTTGTTTTACCTCTGAGCGGCACTTTTTTGCACACCATTGGGTAAATGGCCAGGTCACATGGGACCCCGAAGGCTCAGAGAAGGTTGGGGGAGGGGACCCACTGGAACAGCTGTTGGGAGACAGATGGTAGCCTCCCGTCAAGGCCATCCAACGTGTTCTTTAACGTGCACAGGGTATGGCTCTCCCGCACACGGGGCCACGGCTTAACGTCCCATCTGACGGACGGCGGCCTTTCCAAACCCATCGGTGTCCCCTACTGACCGTGGGCTGGGCGGGGAATTTTGCGGAGATAAATCTTAACGCTGACCCAGCTGGGACTCGAACCTGGGAACTACAGATTACGAGCCTGGCGCGCTACCGACTGAGCCATCCCCGCCCCTAATAAGGAGCAAAGATTAGTGGAAAAGTAATAAATTTGGTACTTCGAATTAAAATGCAACTGAGGTAGAATTTCCAGTATTTAAACTTTGAACTTTTTAATACTCAAGTGCATCTTTCTCAAACGATTTGTTTCTACACATAATTTGGATTGCAACGTCTTGAAGATATTAAAAATTATGACTAAAATGGAAATTTGATTGCTTATCTATAAAAGCAGTTTCGGTCATTGCTTACGGATATCAGTTCCATGTGTAATGCTTATCTGTTTGATATTCCAAATCGAGTTATGTCCTGCCTTGTGGTAGTAAAATATTGAACTGAAGGGTTTGGGGAAAACAACTGACATTGTGGTCAATCAGGGTCGAGTGTAGGTGGCATGCCTCTCCCTTTAAAATGTAGTAAGTCTGATGGAAACAAAATATTATTAAAATTGTGCATATTTCACATGTCTCCAGATCTCATCTTAGACACGAAAGTTTAATTTAATTAATTTTAATGTGATTTTTTAACAGACTGAATCTTTCCTCTAAAAAATAGGTCTTACTCATTCTGTTTAATCTTACTACAGCTATGGTCATTAATTTGCATGCAAATTTGCCGCCCCTAAAAAGTGTAACCCGTGAAACAACGCCGCCCCACTGACAAGCTGCAACTTCTTTGTTTTCTTTCATACGCACTTTCAAATAACATAGAGTTTTTCCCAAAACAATGAACTGTGCCTATAAATAATTTTATCATTTTTCAATGAATTGAGCTTTCAAAGATTTTTTAGGGGAAATGCTTTAGCACCCTCCCCACGAATAGGCATCTGTAACAGTCTGCCGAGTGGTTACAGTGCTTCAAAAAGGCTTTCGACTCTGTTGATCGTCATAATTTGTGGTTGATTGTGAGATCATATGTATACCAGACAAGTTAGTTAACATTATGAAAGCTCTCTATAATAACACTGAGTCGTGTGTGAGAGTTGGTAAGGCTTGTAGCAATTGGTTTAGCATTACTTCTGGTGTTCGACAAGGGTGAATTTTGTCTCGTTTTCTCTTTAGTTTGGTTATTGATTATGTTATGTGAAATTCACTTCAAGGGAAAGATTTTGGCCTTAAATGGGCTGGAGATACGAAAGTTTCTGATTTAGATTATGCTGATGATTTAGCCCTTTTGGCAAATGATGTTGATGAGATGAACTCTTTCATTCGAGCTGTTGATGAGACTGGTAGTAGAGTAGGTTTGGTTATAAACAGAGAGAAAACTAAAGTGATGAAAATTGGTCTTTGTTGATTTCAAAAAGGCTTTCGACTCTGTTGATCGTCATAATTTGTGGTTGATTGTGAGATCATATGGTATACCAGACAAGTTAGTTAACATTATGAAAGCTCTCTATAATAACACTGAGTCGTGTGTGAGAGTTGGTAAGACTTGTAGCAATTGGTTTACCATTACTTCTGGTGTTCGACAAGGGTGCATTTTGTCTCCTTTTCTCTTTAACTTGGTTATTGATTATGTTATGCGAAATTCACTTCAAGGGAAAGATTTTGGCCTTAAATGGGCTGGAGATACGAAAATTTCTGATTTAGATTATGCTGATGATTTAGCCCTTTTGGCAAATGATGTTGATGAGATGAACTCTTTCATTCGAGCTGTTGATGAGACTGGTAGTAGAGTAGGTTTGGTTATAAACAGAGAGACTACTAAAATGATGAAAATTGGTAAGGCAGGCTGTGATTTAGTTATTCTGAATGGTTGCAGTCTTGAGCAGGTATCACAGTTTAATTGTCTTGGGAGCTATGTAACAGATATTGGTGATGTGCGGCATGAGATAAACAGACGAATAGGGAATGTTGTCGCGACTTTTAAGAATCTATGGAGAGTGTGGAGAAATAGGCGTATACACCTAAAGACTAAAATTAGACTGTATAATAGTTTGGTTTTTTCTAGGGTTAATTATGGTAGTGACCGTGGACGCTTTGTAAACAAAATAACAAGAAACTAGATGCTTTCGCAGTATTTTGGGCATTAGGTGGTTCAACTTTGTAACTAATGATTTGATTAGGCAAAGGAGTTTGCAACCTCCTTTAAGCAGCATATTGTGCAGAGAGAGACTCCGTTGGTTTGGCCATGTTGGCCATATGAATAATTATAGATTGGCGAATATGGTTATGAACAGTGTGCCTAAAGGCCTCAGAAAGAGTAGGAGACCTAGGAATGCTCTGGGCAGACAATGTCAAAGAGGACCTTGTTAGAATTGTTGTGCAGTGGCTAGATGCAGTAGATGTTGCTCAGGACAGTCTTGCTAGGAGAACCTAATTGCATGGTCTGGTTGGACCTCCGTAGCCCATGGCTGATTGACGATGATGATGATGATTACAGTTTGTTACATGTTTGTTGAAGATGGTGCAAATGGAGAGAAAGGTTTTACGAAAATGCAATTTCTAAATCACATAATAATGGTTCCACTGAAATATACTGCATATCTTAATCTATTATAGCAGGGGTGGGCAAATAGCGGCCCGCTAGGAGTTTTTTGTGGCCCGCCAAGACAGTCAGAAAAATCCGCCATGAACCGAGATTTCCTTCCCCTGCGCAACCGAAGATTCGTCTCGTATTTTCCACTAGGACGGCCACATCAATACGCATGCGCAGTGTAGATACGATGCGCAGTGCTTTTTCGGTTGATCTGGTTAATTTCCATTTTGTCTTTGCAACAGTAAATATATAAATTTTCAACTTTAGTGAAACCACGAACCCTCCGAGAAAACGTAAAATCGGTGATGAATGTCGTGTGTTTAATGAAGAATGGACAAACAAATATTTCTTTGGTAATACAGGGAATAGAGCAGTGTGTTTATTATGTCATGAAACGATAGCCGTATTTAAGGAGTACAATCTGAAACGATATTACGAAACAAAATATAGCGAATTTGGATGCAAACTTTCCAAGGAAGAACGCAAAATAAAAGCTGCGGAGTGTGTGAAAAGGCTGAAGAAGCAACAAATATTATTTACAAAGCAATCAACACTTCAAAATAGCGCTACAGAAGCAAGTTTCATGGTAGCCTACAACCTTGCTAAACGCAACAAGCCTTTTTCTGATGGCGAGTTTATTAAGCAGTGTATGGTAGAGTGTGCAAGCGTATTGTGTCCTGATGTTAGAAGCAAATTTGAAAGCATTTCATTGTCAGGAAGGACTATACTGTAGTGCGGC
Source organism: Ryuthela nishihirai (assembly GCA_038380435.1). NCBI lineage: Eukaryota > Metazoa > Arthropoda > Arachnida > Araneae > Heptathelidae > Ryuthela > Ryuthela nishihirai. The sequence continues at coordinate 48,107,698 of JAWZYU010000023.1, read as the reverse complement.
GCATAGACTCAATTAGTGACGAACTCACAGAACAGCTGAAGACTGCGACCAAAGATTTTGTTTGGTTTTCTTTGGAACTGGATGAGAGCACAGATAACGAAGACACTGCACAATTACTCATCTTTATCCGTGGAATTAATGAAAATTTTGTTATCACAGAGGAAGTACTTGGCCTAGAATCAATGAAAGATAGAACCACTGGTCAGGACTTGCTTGAGTGTGCTGTGAATTGTGTGGAGAAAAGTGGCTTGTCCTGGAACAAAATGGCAAGCATTACAACAGATGGGACCAGAGCTTTCAGTGGAAAAATGTAGGTATAGTTAAGCTTTTAAAAAACAAGTTACAAGCACAAGACACAGACAGTTATATCTTGTCTTTTCATTGCATTTTGCATCAGGAGAGCCTTTGTAAAGCTGCACTGGACTTAAATCATGTGGTAGATCCTTTTGTTAGTGTGGTGAACACAATCATAGCAAGGGCACTCCACCATCGACAGTTCAAATCTTTTCTTGAGGATGTGGAGGCAGAGTATGAAGACGTAATTTACCACAACAGTGTGAGATGGTTGAGCCTGGGCAAAGTGATAAAAAGAGTGGGCATTGCAGAATGGAATCCTCTTATTTCTGGACACGAAGGAGATATCTCATGATTTTGTTACAAAAATATGATGTGAGGAGTGGAGATATGAGATGATGTTTGCAGCTGATGTATTTGAGAAATTGAATGAACCGAATGTGACATTGCAGGGAAAGGGGTTGTTTGCACATGAAATGTGGAAGCATGTAAAATCATTCAAAGCAAAACTAGGTCTATTTGCAAGGCAAGCAGGTGAAGGCAATTTTTGTCATTTCCCTTTATTTGGAAAACAGAAAGTGCCTGAAAATGTTTCTGCTAAGATTAGGGATCATCTGCAGAGTTTGGAGGACGAGGTCACAAGAAGATTTCAGGACTTTAAGAAAATTGAGCCTAAATTCAATTTGCTCTCTTATCCCATCACTGCTGATATTGACACAGCACCTGAGGAGCTGCAGCTTGAACTTATTGACATGCAGTCAGATCACACTGTGAAAGAAATGTTTAATGCTGTGACATTAGTTGACTTTTACAAATCTTTGTCTGCTGAAAAATTTCCATGTATGAAGAAATTTGCTGGGAAAATGTTCTCTATATTTGGATCTACATATATTTGTGAGCAAAGGTTTTCTTGCTTGAAGATCAACAAGAGTAAATATAGATGCTCTTTGACAGACATTAACTTGCAGGCTGTGATGAGAATCTCAACAAGCAATCTCACTCCTGATTTCAAAAAAATTGTAGAAAAGTGTGATAGGGTACATTTCTCATTAAACTGATTCTAAAATTAAATGTGCTTGCAGCTATAGATGTTATGAAATTAGCACAATAAATAAATTGAATAAAACTGCCACCATTTTATTTAATTTATATTTATTGATTTTTATGGTACAATTTATACCTTTTCTGAAATGCAAAGTTAACTAATGAATGCAATCATTTTAAAAGGTGCGGCCCTCCGCTAACCTCCGCTTCCACAAAGTGGCCCCCGAGCCAAAACAATTGCCCACCCCTGATTTAGTCAATTGTGTGAAAAAAAAGGTGCAACTCAGAGGTAAAACAACAAAAATATAACATGGATGTACATGCAAAGAAGTGAATGAACTCCTGATGAAAATGTACATACGTGTTAAGTGTGAGTTAAGTGTGAGTAAAATAAGAGTAAAAGGAAAACAGAAAGTTAAGACGGGACTTTAAGAAAATTGAGCTTAAATTCAATTTGCTCTCTTATTCCATCACTGCTGATATTGACACAGCACCTGAGTCGCTGCAGCTTGAACTTATTGACATGCAGTCAGATCACACTGTGAAAGAAATGTTTAATGCTGTTACATTAGTTGACTTTTACAAATCTTTGTCTGCTGAAACATTTTACACGCAAAGAATGCATGTAATCACTCCTATTTAAGGCGGAATGATTACATGCGGGAAGGCAAATAAATTACTGACAAGAATTTCGGCATCATACGTTTACATCAACTGCATTCTTTTGTGAAGAATATAAAAGATTAGCCATTCTTCGAATATTGTCACCATCTATTGTCACAATATGAAATACATCTCCCAAGAGACTGTCGCCTTGCCGAGCACATCGTCGGAGAAATAAACTTTTTACTACTTAATATCTCAGTGGAAAGTGTTCCGATATTCAAATAATGAAATATGGATCGGTATATTGATGTTGCATTCTCGATTAGCAAATCAGTTATATAAAACTGAGAGTTTGTCTCTGTGTATTTGTTTGACATCTCTTTCTAGATGTTCAGAGAGGACCGACACACTTCGTCTACAGCAGTGATTCCCAACCTTTTCTGGACCATCGCCCTCTTTAGAAGAGAACAAAAATTTCAACGCCCCCCTAGTCCATAATAGTTAATTTTATATGAAATATTAAAATATTGTTGCATATTATCGGTACCTAATTTATCTGTTTATTTATCTATTAAAAATCATAAAGCAGAAATTAATAAAACGACAACCAAATGTACAATAAAATTGTTTATTAAAATTTTAAAAACAAACAAGAATCAATAAGAAATAAAAAAAATAATGAGATAAACACAAAATTAATAATAAATAAAAAAAATTAATGAGATGGTTGAGGCTGGTGGAGTGTTAACAATTTGTTAATGTCGGGTTCCAATTTCGTTAACATCAATCGCAGATCGCCACGTTCAGTGATGTGTAGTCTGTTCCTCTTCTTTGACAGTAAATTAGCTACTGCACTGAATCCACGCTCAGCCACATAGGACGAAGGAAATGCGATTAAAAACTTATGTACTATTGCCCACAATCCAGGGTAGAGAACTGGTATTGATTTTTGAATCCAGAACTCTTGGTATCCATGTTTGAATTTTATTTTGAGTACTTCGTTAGTCGTGAGTTCTAAGAGTTCCTCTTCCAAATTTGATGATTCTTCAGTATCTGTGTTTGCGAAAGGATCTAAAACCCAACTCGGTATATTCATGTTTAAAATATCTTGGAAACGCTCCGTAAAATCAACATGAAGAACTTCCAAGTGTTGGCAGTAAGTAAGTAAATATTCCGGTTTTGCAGAGACTGATGATAATGTGGGAAAGTGTTGTATTCACCTCTACCTAGATTTCGTTTGAATAGAAGAAGTTTTCCCGCAAAAGCAGCTTTGACGTTTTTCGTTTTAATTAAATTCAACTCATCACCTTGCAATTGTAAATTAACTTGATTAAATATTTTAAACAGGTGTGTCAAATAAGCGATGTCATTTTTTGACGTAATCAGGTTTTCGCGCAATTTTTCGTCTCTGTCTTCAAGAAAGTCCAGTACCGAGTCAAATAGATTAAAGAAACGATTCAGACAAACACCTTTAGAGAGCCAACGTACTTCTGTGTGCAGCAGCAAGCGATTGTAATCTTCATCATTTTCATTACAAAGCTTACCAAATAATCGGTCATTCAATGAATTGCTCCTAATCTTATTGATTGCTTTAATAACGTAATGGAGCGACGTATGCAGACGTTCATTCAAATTTTTTGCAACCAAATGCTGACGATGAATAATACAATGTACAGCGAGTACATTTGGTACTGCTTATTTCAAATATTTCAAATGCGCTATGAAACCATTATGACGCCCTGTCATTGCTGGAGCACCATCAGTAGCAGCAGACAAAATATTGCAAATAGGAATTTCTTTCTCTTGAAAAAACTTTTGCATGGTATTAAATATGGATTCTCCCTTTGTATCAGATTCCAAATTTTTAGCAAATAATAACTCTTCATGAATTTTTTCTTCTTTTATAAATCGTACGTATGATAAGAGTAGAGCTTCGTTATTTGGTAGAGTTGATTCATCGAGTTGAATGGAAAATTTGCAAGTCTTTAAGTAATCACATAATGATATTTCAACGTCTTTTGCCATTTCATCTATTCTTCTTTGCACTGAATTATTACTGAGAGGAATTTTTTTGATGATATCTGACGGTGTCTTATGATGAAGAACAGTTTTTAATATCTCTTTGACTGCCGGCAAAATTAATTCCTCGCCAATTGTGTGTGGTTTTCCTGCTTTTGCGATTAACAATGAAACGTTATATGAGGCTCGTAGTCCATCATCATCTTGTTTAGAAGACGACGCAAAAAGGTTTGACATAGTTGGCTGTTTTAAATATTGCTTTTCCAGTTCTTGAAATAGGATAAATCTTTGTTCTTCTTATCAGCATGCATTTTATTTAGGCCATTTAGCCCATGGTGTGCAAAAAAGTGCCGCTCAGAGGTAAAAAAAGCATTTTATTTAAATGCTCTTGTAGCCTAGAAGGTTTCATAGCTTCATTTGAAAACACTTTTCGGCAAATTAAACACATAGGTAATGATTGGTTTGTAGGAGAGTACGTAAATCAATATTTCAAATACTTAATACTGTACTGCCGGCATTTCATTTTAGATGTAGATTCAGACATTTTCAAATACAAATTAACTTCTCAACAGATTTATAGATAGTTATAAAAATAATGTTTATAATGACTTCTAACACTTATCACTCACGACTATTTATCACGGCGAAGTACATAAAAATAACAAAACATTCCTAGAGCTATCGCTTTTATAGATTTGATTTTGTGCACGCATTAACTTGTATGTTTGCGATGCCGGCGCACTTGCTCCGTAAACAAGTCATTTCAAGCTCCCATATTTTGGTCGAAGCATGTTAAATTGCATGAACCGCGTGTTTGCCTACCAACTTGCAAGGACTTGTCACCGTCAATCTATTCTAAACTAAAACAAATTAGGTATAGGTATACCTAATGCTAATTTAAAAATGCTTATTAACGCGATAACAATAAGATAATTTACATAGCTAGATAAAATATTTATTCATGAAAACAGGTATTTTCAAAGTATTTTATTATATTAAAAAAATAATTGTAAAAAAAATATTAAATATAATAAATTTATTATTATTATTATTATTATTATTGCATCAAGGTTGATTTGCCTATCAGGACGGACACACATGTCCAACATAATAAGCCTGATATAGTAGTGCATGTTAAGGTATTGAATGAGATTACAATTATTGAAGTAGGAATAACATCTCAGGATAACCTGCAGACAGTAGAGGTTGAAAAGAAGAGGAAGTATGATCTGCTGGCTAATGAGTTGAGCCTAATTCACAAGTGTAATGTTAATATTATACCTTATGTTCTGACGTGGGATGGTATTGTAACTACGTACCATAAAGCATACTCAAAGCGACTTGGAGTGGGAAAACATATTGAAGCTTATATCCAATCTGTGATCTTGAAGAGAACTTTTGAGAGTATCTCAGTCGACTTCAGACGGACCAGTACGCTAGTAGGCGGTAGCAGGGAACTTATTGTCCAAGCTGCTGTTGAAAAGCTTTACCTGACGGATGAGGTAGTAGATGACCAGAATCACCAGGAACACACCACAGAATAGAAGTGATGAAAAGGTTGTCACAGAAAATTCCATTAAATTTATTTATTTATTTGACCGCCCCTCTTGACTGCCTCAACGCCCCCCATTTGCCTCTGGATCCGCTACCGCCCCCATGGAAGGCTCCAGCGTCCACTGGGGGGCGGTATCGCCCCCATTGGGAATCTATGGCCTACAGCTTCATCTCACCGTAACGTAGTGAATGGTACTGTTTTCGACCGAAAAATATTAACCCCACCCACCTCTCAAAAGTCGGGCACAAAACACCTGTTCATTGATATCTTTGCGTATCAATAAGTTTCTCCTCCCTTCTTAAGGTAGGCGACGACAGCGACTCCAGAAATTTCTGACACTTGCAGCCAGTTGATCCCGATCCACCGCAGTTAAAATTTATATTTGGTTGTTTTACCTCTGAGTGGCACTTTTTTGCACTCAATGGGCAAATGGCTAGGTCACAAGTACCCTGAGGGCTCACGGAGGGTTGGGGAAGGGGACCCACTGGACAGCTGTTGGGTGACAAAAGGTAGACTCCTGTCAAGGCCATCCAGTGTGCCCTTTAACATGGTCAGGATATGGCTCTCCCGCACAAAGAGCCACGGCTCAATCTGCCATCCGACAAACGACGACCTTTCCAAGCCCATTGGGTCCGTACTGACCAGGGGCATGGAGATTAGAGGAGATAAATCTCAAAGCTGGGCAAGGGGACTCGAATCGTGGAACTAGAGATTACGAGCCTTGCACGCTACCAATTGAGCCGCCCCGCAGTTAGGAATCAGATCTTCAAACCCTACGCAAAAGGCTTAAGTAGGGCCACCACATTAAATTCGGGTTTGATCGTTCTAGTACCTGAGGAATTACGAGCAGCAGAAAACTCCTGTCACCACTTACGTCAGCCATGACTTAAACAATATCTGCGCATGTCTTGGGAATATGCTTGCTCTACCGAATCATTATATAGAAGCCCGTGCAATTCTGTGTAGTTCTATAAGCATTACGTATATTTTGCATTTTTTTATATTAAGGAATTTCATGTACTTCTTTGGAATGATTTATAAATCTCTTAGAAGAGGAAATAAAATATTGAACAAAAGGCAGTTAAATTAAACTTCTTCATGCAGGCTACTCAAATTGCATATTCAAGGTGGTCAAATTTTCAAATTTCGTGAATTTCAGGCTTGTTTAATGTCCAACGCCGAAGACTAAAATACACATGTTTCAGAGGAAAAAACAGAACAAATTTTGAAGAATAGCTTATTTCTTTTTGTACGTTCGGCTTGAAAGATTTCATTTATCAATTAATTAAATTTGAATTCAAACATTTAATTTATAATTAAATTAAAATTTTACTTCACTACCGCTTCCATTTTAATTTGTTAAATTTAATAAGCTGAATATTTCCTTCTGTTATTGTATGTTGTTTTCACATACTGTATTCAAGAAAGTATCCGTTGCGGTACAGGTATAATATCAAAGATTGTAAAACTAGGCTGTCCAACCGCAACTTATGAGTCACTAGCATAAGAGACTATTTACGAGACGCAGCAAAATTCTCTATTTAAAAAGGAAAACATACCATTTCACTGAGTAACGAATTATAAAACCAGAAGAATAGCTTATAACCTCTGGTGAATATGGGATAATCGTTTTCAAATAAAATAAAATTCGTTCAATTTACGCCTTTAAAAGGAGTAATTCGTGCTAACGAGTGTTTGGAAAATATAAAAAAAATATGTTATTAACCCTGTGAAAAGAGGAATTTCTCATTTATCTCACACCGTAGGACTGCGGGGCAAATCAGTTAGTGCATTAAAATAAAATTATGTATTTTGTTATTGCTATATTAAAATGTTATTCAAAATTTTGAATTTTGGAATTACTAAATTTTTAGGAATAAGGAACAACAGGTTGAATTTTAAACAATATTCATTTAATAATACAGATATGAATATAAATAACAATTCTTTTAGTAAATTACCTGAATATCATCTATCTTCTTGATCAACACATTCTATCTCCAAAACTTCAAGTTTCCAGGATTATATCATCATCATCATCATCATCATCATCATGCAGCCATGGGCTACGGAGGTCCAACCAGACCGCGCAGTTTAATTCTCCAAGCATATCTGTCCTGAGCTACATCTGCTGCATCCGGCCACTGCACACCAATTCTAACAAGGTCCTGTTTGACATTGTCTGCCCACCGCATCCTAGGTCTCCCCCTCCTTCTGAGGCCTCTAGGCACACTGTTCATAACCCTATTCGCAAATCTATAATTATCCATACGGGCAACATGGCCAAACCAGCGGAGTCCCTCTCTGCACAATATGCTGCTTAAAGGAGTTTGCAGACTCCTTTGCCTAACCTCATCATTAGTTACAAAGTTAAACCACGTAATACCCAAGATACTGCGTAAGCATCTAGAATCAAAAGCATCTAGTTACCTGTTATCTTGTTTACACAGCGTCCAAGTTTCACTACCATAACTAACCCTAGAAAGAAGCAAACTATTATACAGTCTAATTTTAGTCTTTAGGTTTATACGCCTATTTCTCCACAATCTCCATAGGTTCTTAAAAGTCCCGGCAGCAATACCTATTCGTCTGTTAATCTCATGCCGCACATCACCAGTATCTGTTACATAGCTCCCAAGGTAATTAAACTGTGACACCTGCTCAAGACAGGGGCGGGGGTGGCTCAGTCGGTAGCGCGCCAGGCTCGTAATCTGTAGTTCCCAGGTTCGAGTCCCAGCTGGGCCATCGTTGAGATTTATCTCCGCAAAATTCCCCGCCCTGCCCACGGTCAGTAGGGGACACCGATGGGCTTGGAAAGGCCGCCGTCCGTCGGATGGGACGTTAAGCCGTGGCCCCGTGTGCGGGAGAGCCATACCCTGTGCACGTTAAAGAACACGCTGGATGGCCTTGACGGGAGGCTACCATCTGTCTCCCAACAGCTGTTCCAGTGGGTCCCCTCCCCCAACCTTCTCTGAGCCTTCGGGGTCCATGTGACCTGGCCATTTAGCCCATGGTGTGCAAAAAAGTGCCGCTCAGAGGTAAAACAACCCAACAACCCAACCTGCTCAAGACTGCAACCATTCAGATGAACTGAATCACAAGCTGCCTGACCAATTTTCATCACTTTAGTTTTCTCTCTGTTTATAATCAAACCTACTCTACTACCAGTCTCATCAACGGTTCGAATGAAAGAGTTCATCTCATCAACATCACTTGCCAAAAGGGCTAAATCATCAGCATAATCTAAATCAGAAATTTTCATATTTCCAGCCCATTTAAGGCCAAAATCTTTCCCTTGAAGTGAATTTCGCATATCATAATCACCAACCAAACTAAAGAGAAAAGGAGACAAAATGCACCCTTGTCGAACACCAGACGTAATGCTAAACCAATTGCTACAAGACTTACCAACTCTCACACATGACTCAGTGTTATTATAGAGAGCTTTCATTATGTTAACTAACTTGTCTGGTATACCATATGAATACACAATCAACCACAAATTATGACGATCAACAGAGTCGAAAGCCTTTTTGAAATCAACAAAGCTAGCAACCAAAGGTTTCTGAAACTCTAAACATTTCTCAAGAATCTGCCTAAGTGAAAATATCTGATCTACTACCACTTCTGAATCAACATTGCTCATCACGCAATTGCCTGTCAACCAGATTCTTAATTCTCTTAAGCACAATCATGGAAAGAACTTTACCTGGAACAGAGAGTAGGCTGATACCCCTATAGTTATCACAAGAACTGCGATCCCCTTTTTTGAAAATAGGGATAATAATAGCTCTGGTAAAATCTTTAGGAACCATGCCTTTATCATAAAAGTTATTCAAAATTTCAGTCATCCAAGTGGTAACCGAAACATTCCCAGCTCTGAGCATTTCTGTAATAATTTCATCTACCCCTGGGGATTTATGAAGTTTAAGTTTAGAAATAGCCAAAATAACTTCAGATTGTGTTATAGGGCCAACATTAAAGCCACCAATGCATCTATCATCATTACAAACAATGGGAGTAGAACTAACCACATTGTTTAGAACATCACTGAAATGCTCAGCCCACCTAGCCATGACAGAATTCTCCCCTTCTATAACCTTACCTTGTTTATTTTGCAATCCTTGTATGCCTGTCCGTTTTCTACCACATAAAACATTAACTATCTGGTACAGCTCTCTGCTGTTGTGCTGCCTAACTGCTTCCTCAGCTTTGTCAGACAAACCATCAAGCCAAAGATTCTTATCAGTAGTTAACTGATCCTTTACACGTTTATTATGCTCTCTGTAATCCTTTCTATTAGGACTAGTAGGGTATTGATTAAGGACATTCCTGCAGTCCCTTCTTTCTGAAATAAGCTCAAGTGCCCTATCACTTAAATAATTCTGTCTCCTATGCTCCTTTTTTTCCTGAAAGAGTACTGTTATTGTCCAAAAAAGCTCCTTTTTAAAATGATTCCATTCTTCCTCAACTTCAGTAGTAAGCAAACCATGACTGCCATAATGACTAAGTAACCTATCATGGTAAGCTTTAGCTATAACTGGGTCTTTCATTGCTTCAGTATTAAAGGTAAAGTTTTTAACCCTAGCACAACACTTTTTAAGTTTAAGTTGCAAGACACTTTTAACAAGGTAATGGTCAGATCCAATTTCAGCTCCCCTATATACCCTGGTATTTCTAACAGAACTAGCCCATTTGCTGTTAATTAATATATAATCAATCATATTCCTATGCAGCCCATCAGGTGAAACCCATGTGTATTTATGTATGTCGCGGTGTTTGTAATAAGTGTTAGTTATTCTGAAACCATTGAGTTTACTTACCTGTAGGAGACGTTGCCCATTGCCATTGCAGCTACCAACACTAAAAGGGCCTATTACTCCTCCCCAAAGGTCAGAGTCGGTACCAACTTTGGCATTGAAGTCACCAAGAACAAGGGTAATATCTCCTTTCTTGACAGAATTCAAAATATCCTGAAGTTGTCCGTAAAACCTATCCTTCTCATCCTCATCAGCATCCTCAGTGGGGGCATAACAGCAGATAACATTCAAGTCTTTAATGCTTGCCTGAAATTTTGCTGTAAGAAACCTTTCATTAATGCACTCATATCCTAGAAGAGCATCACTAGCATGTCTGCTGAGCAGCAGACCCACGCCTTGGTGATGCTTTCCATCCTCCCTCCCTGTAAAGAGAAATTTAAAGTTATTTTTAAGTATCTCACCTTTACCTGTCCATCTGGTCTCTTGCAAGCCTAGAATATCTAGGTTATAGCGCTGAAATTCCTGCATGAGGACATCAAGAGAATAATCTCTATATAATGTCCTCACGTTCCACGTTCCTGCAGAGAGAAAATGATTAGTAGGATTTTTAAAGAAATTAGGTTTATTCAGATTGGTAGGACCAACAATATCAAACAGCCCTCTGATCGCAGGCATGGGGCAAAGACCTGTTCCTCCTCCGCTAAAGGCTGAAGTCACCGATGCTGGTAGGAACTTCAGGCACCACCTTTTCAAGTGGACTTATTCAAGAGCCATATGGCCTGCCTGAGACACATTACTCCAGTTTAGGCTTGACGATGCCCAACTAGCTAAGTAAGGTTCAGGTACCTGCGATGACCTCTGATTAGGATTATCCACCAGCTGATATAAGGTATCCCCTGCCTCTGTTCACTTAAGGCTGGCAACCCAGATCTACTGAAACTAATAATGATTTATTTTTTAAGATTAACAATGACTTAAAAAGCATAAGAAACTGGTTTGTTAGCAATAACTGGAAATAAATGTGTTAAATCTAATTTTATCTATTTTGGCTTAATAAATATAAGTAAAGAGATTGTCATATTAAAATTCTGGTTGTAATTTGGTAAATGGATGTGTATGTAAAACTATTCAACAGGTCGAATGTGTGAATGTGTTAAATAGCCCAGGTATTTATGTTGAACAAAATCTAAAATGAAAGAAACATGTAGATACAGTGTGTAAAAAGAATAAGATTTATTTTGTACAAGTTATATTATCTTAAATCATGATCTCATAATAAGTTGTTAACTTTAGTTTATATCGCTTGGGTTTATTCAATTACAAGCTATTGAATCACTTGTTGTGGAGGGGGGGGGGGAGGTTATATATCAAACCAACACCTTTGGTGAAATTACAAACAAAATTGCAAACTAGTATCAAATAGCAATATTAGTAATATCATATTACCATTACGTAACTAGTGATATATTACCCTTGAGAAAGTTATATTTATGCCTTTAATTTCTGCATAAAAACAACAATTGGATTGAGAAACGGTTCATCCCATATGAAACCAGATATTCAGCAAACAGGTTTCATGTTTTGAACTCAAGGAAAGAAATCATACAGAAGCATTTTAATTTCATTGCACCAAAAAAAAAGTAACTAATAGTATAAAGGAAGATGAAAAATTAAAGTAATTTTAAGAAGAAAACAAAATTTTATTTTTTAAATATTGATGATATTGAAGATGCTTTTAATGTAATTTCTTAGATTTTTTTTCGCCATTGCCTGAGATTTTCGTTCAAAGCAGAATTTTACTTTTCTGCAGTTTCCATTCAAATCTGATGGTACATTTTATGTTTTAACGTTTCTATAAATGAATATGGAAATAAAGTTATTATTTTTTAGTGTGCAAAATAACCTTTCACTGGGGAGCCTCCCCATGGTGCACTATCATAAGCATGAAACAAAACTGGCTCCCCAAAACTTCTAAAATGTTATTAACACTTATAGCTACGATTTCATACAAATTCCTTCCAGGGCGTAATCAAAGTCGAGGGGTGGGGGTGGTATGTTTTAAATATCATCAGGGAAGTTCATGGGCTCACCTCTACAAGCCCGTAACCTGCTCAAAGCAACAGGAAAGACTTTAACATCTATAGGGAAGACAAGAATTCTGATAAAAATAACAACTGGAAATGCGGGCTCATTTGAAAGAGAATAGGAAATGTTTTGCATTGGCAATCCAAATGTTAAAGAATCCTTGTATTGTAAAATAGAAAAAAAAACGTTTCGAAAATCCAAACAGATTGAAACGTTTGTCAGAGGGGGCTCATGAACTTGCCGGGAGGAGTGAGTGGAGAGGGGGGCTGAACCCTCTCCTGGAAACCGTTTTTTCACTTTAACTTTTAAAACTTTACAATACAAAGTTTAATTTATATTTGGGATGACAGCCCAAAAATATACAAAGGTTCACATTTTATCATAGGCTCACATTTCAAGTGCTCTTAAAAAAACATTTTGTCATTGGTTCGCCACCCCTTTACAAATGCAAACACCTCCGCATAAATGGTAACCCCCTCCCCTCCCCTCCCTAGAGCTTCGAGCAGCTTACGAGCCTCATTTTATCTCCATACAATCGTTGGTCCCATAGTAATTACTCCACTGAAGTTTGAGTTTTTTTTGACGAGATTTAAACTCCTATTGAGCATCGCATTGCTATAATTGAATATGAACACAAAGAGAGTGAATAGCGAGAGGAGAGATCCGATGAATCCTTTCTCTCTTGCTATATTATCTGCGGAAGAATATTGGACGATGAGAGGGAGGGATGGAAGACATTACGAACACGCATCTCTGGTCATGTCGAACCACAAAACATGCGAAAGGCGGTCCACATCACCATCCATCCGGGAAACTGTTATCCTCCCTCCATAGAAGACCATTCGAATGGGGGAGCGTTATTCTCTCTCTCTGAGAGGGAGGGAGGACCAGTGTTCTACAGCTGAATGTGAACTCTCTGCTCTACGGCAGCTTTTGCTCATTGCCAACATCTGCTAAGTAACAGCTGCAGAACATGTTCTCTGCTGCTTGGAAGCTTGGCAGCAGAAGAGGGGAAACAACTGATTCGCAGGGATGGAGGAAGGGAGGAAACTTCCAACGCCTTTTCAGAGATCAAGGCATAACAATTGGATTTTTATTTTGACTTCATTCTCCTTCGTGGAATGTAATTTGGTGATGGTTTTTGTTTTGCAGAGGTGTAAATGTATCGTATATGGTTGGGTTGTTTTACCTCGGAGCAGCTCTTTTGTGCACCCAATGATCTAAAAGGTCAGGTCACAAGGACCCTAAAAACCCTTGGCTCAGAGTTCAAAAGAGGAACGAATCCACTAGACTGCCCTTAGGAGCTGTGGCTGATTTAGGCATAAGCGCACGAGGCGCTCTCCAAGGGCCTCCACGCTCATGGGAGCATCAAAACTCGATTTGTTTTCAACCTTTTTATTGAGTCAAACATTTCTAATCAGTATGATAATTATTTACTTACAGATATCATGCCTTACTTAGGTTAATACCAAATATTGATTTTTTTGTTTAATACACTAAAAGGAGCAAATATTTATTTTCGTTTGTAATTAAAAAATAAAATAAAAATAATATCTCCTCAAGCAGCTACTTGCAATAGAGGCTGGCAGGTGTCTGTCGGTTTCTACCCCACAGTTAAAGGTCAACGAGAATGTCAGGAATTCAGCAGAAAAACAACACATCCAAGCCTTTATCCTGGGCTCGAACCCAGGTCCCGTTGATCAGTATCCAAGCACGCTAACCACTCGGCCACGGAACGATTTGAAATTAAGTTTCTGTATAGTTTTCACTATGTGCAAGATTATATATAATGCATATAAAATTTTCTTTTTATGGATTTCTGTAATTTATTTAACCAATTGCATGTATTGTTTTTTCATTCGTAAGTAGCAAAAAAGTTTGTCGAGTGGTCCTCCCCAACCCCAAATTCATACACTCCGGAATTGTTGGGAGCTTGGGGCCTCCAGATACATGAATCCACCACTGCTTAGGAGACAGATGGAAATCTCCCATCAAGACACCATCCAGTGTGTTTTTTAAAGTGCACTGATATGACCTTCTGCACATGGGGCGCGAGGGTGGGTAGGTGGATAGATGGGGGGGGGGCTCAATCGGTAACACTGCAGACCCCGCTCTGCCCATGGTCAGTAGGGAACATCTCAGTAAAGGGGTCGTCCGTCGGATTGGACATGGCCCCTTGTGCACATTAAAGAACACCTGGATGGCCTCCCGTCCGTTGGATGGAACGTTAACCCGTGGCTCCGTGTGTGAAAAAGTCACACCCTATGCACGTTAAAGAACGGGTTATTTTACCTCTGAGCGGCACTTTTTTGCACACCGTGGGCTAAATGGCCAGGTCACATGGACCCCGAGGGCTCAGAGAAGGTTGCGGGAGGGGACCCACTGGAACAGCTGTTAGGAGACAGATGGTAGCCTACCGTCAAGGCCATCCACGCTGGTGCTTTAACGTGCACAGGTTATGGCTCTCCTGCACACGGACCACGGCTTAACGTCCCATCCGATGGACGGTGGCCTTTCCAAGTCCATCAGTGTCCCCTACTGACCGTGGGCAGGGCGGGGAATTTTGCGGAGATAAATCCGTGGGCTAAATGGCCAGGTCACATGGACCCCGAGGGCTCAGAGAAGGTTGCGGGAGGGGACCCACTGGAACAGCTGTTAGGAGACAGATGGTAGCCTACCGTCAAGGCCATCCACGCTGGTGCTTTAACGTGCACAGGTTATGGCTCTCCTGCACACGGACCACGGCTTAACGTCCCATCCGATGGACGGTGGCCTTTCCAAGTCCATCAGTGTCCCCTACTGACCGTGGGCAGGGCGGGGAATTTTGCGGAGATAAATCTCAACGCTGACCCAGCTGGGACTCGAACCTGGGAACTGCAGATTACGAGCCTGACGTGCTACCGACTGAGCCACCCCACGTTAAAGAACCCACGGATGGCCTTGACGGGAGGCTAACAGATGTCCACTCGTTCCCCTCACCCAACCATTCCTGTTACAACGAGAACTTGAAACTTGGGCATTTGTCCCAACCATTTGAAATTAAGGTAGCAATATTATTTTTTTTTTTTTCAAAAAAAAATTAAGAGCTCGGCTTTCCGTTTTTTAAACGGTCTAATTTCGGCACAATTTATTTGCAGAGTTACAGTTTAATATACATCATAATGTCATCTATAAAAATATCGGAAACTTATTTTAGGCACGGTCCAAAATTCTAAAACAATTCCATTAATTTCCAGAGACGAATGATTAGACCGAAATAGATCTCTTCTATAGAAAGTTTGATCTCTTCTATAGAAAGTAGATCGCTTCGAAAGGTTCCTTCTCCCCTGCTCCGCAGCTCTATTGTCAGTTTCCATTTAGGCTCCATTTACACGCAAATGTGATATTTAGTGGCATCCATCTGATGTAGTATCCTGTATAGTGGAACATCGGATGGCATCATTCAATCTTATTTCCACCTGGATGACCTTGACGGGACGCTAACATCTGTCTTCCAATAGCTGTTCCAATGGATCTTCTCCCCTAATCTTCGCGGTCCTTGCATCCTGGTCATTTAGACCACTGTGCACAAAAAAGGTGCCGCTCAGAAGTCACCCAACCCTGTTGTGCATTGGCATTAACGTATCATCCGACGGACGGCAGTTTTCCCAAGACCATCTCTGTCCCCTTATTGAATAAAAGATGAGCAATAATGGAGATAAATCTTAAAGTCCTCACAGTTGGTGCGAGAACATGAAAATTACAGATTACGAGCCTGCGATGGTACCGACGGAGCTAACCCATGAACCATGTATGCACTTGAAATTTCTCATAGTCAACATTTTATTGATTATTGTCGGTTTAGACCAAAGACTCTGAAGAGATATTTTCTCTTGGCTGCATTACCCACCACGAACAATTCGCTGCTGCTTTATTAAGAATAATTAAATTAAATGAAACCTTAAGGATGTAAATATTAAAATACCGTAAAGAACTTGACCACGAAGAGATTATAGACTGATATCCTTTTATGGAAATAGAAAAATTTATGCATTTATAACACCCTCAAGAACAATCTCTTTTTCATATTAATATTTACACTTCACTTTTTTCCACAAAACTATTTACATCGTACAGTAAATATTTTGTGGAAAAAATTAGTTTTGTCGACTCGCGGGACTCGAACCCACCTCTTTCCCGATTCATGCCAGAGTGTTCTAACCACTAAACTAACTACACTGCTCAAAATGGAAATCACAACTCCAAGAAGGAATGGAAGTAGAATAGGCAAATCGCAAAAGGCAATCGGCCATCAGAGATATACAAATTATCAAAGATCTACAGCAAATGGGACAAGAGACACCAAGACAAGCAGTGGAAAAATATTGGGCACCCATAAAGTTATATCGTAGCACAGCCGACAATAAATTTGGAGTGCATGATGCGAAAATATTTGGAACGTGGCTTGGAGACATTGGAGGTACCTTTATGTGCAATTGATGTATTCTGAAAAAGAGCAATCATCGATATACGAGAATGAGGATTGAGCCTTCGAGCGATCGCTGCACACATGGGACACAATGTCAAAACAGTAGAAATGCGAATCTCACGCAACGTCACGGAGCGCTGAATGACACGAAGGACAGGTAGGTGACGAGCACACTGCACCACAAGATGTAAAGATCGCATGCTCCATCGGAGGACCGTTCGTTACCCTTTTACCACAGCGACTGTGCTGCAGAGTGATTTGGAAAGTTTCACATTTCTTACCAAGGCAATACCAAGAAAGTACCTTTCACTTGATTCACACTGTTCAAACTACTCTTATAGACTGAAAGAACTTTATAAGTCGAGTGTGTAACAAAAGAAACTATTCTTAAAATCATTCTAAGTAAATGGTAAATAATATAAAAATGAAGCATAAAGAAATTTTAAAAAATAACTGTTTAAAATTTAAAGCTTAATTTACTACCGCTGCTCTTTCAAATAACTCAAATACATAAATCTGATGTTTCGTTTAATCCACAAAACTAGTCGATATTAACGGATCACTCAAGAATGTACTCATCGCGGTACTGGTAAAATAGAAAAAATTGTAGAATCAGACCGATCTTCTACGTAGTAATATGCATTAAGCATATTCGTTTGGTAAAAAATTTGAAATGAATAAATTCAAATTATCCGGTTCACAGACTAAGGAAGTATCCCTCTTACGTCGATCCAATAGTTTTAGAGGAAAAGGGTGAAGGTTGTTGCTTTTATTATTGTCTCTATGATGAACTGGTGTATACTCGTGAAACTTTTATTTAGCTTAAATCGAAGTCAAATCTTGAAAAGACTTATTTTCCACATGTTTGGTCATGATGCAATCAATTC
The DNA here is from genome assembly GCA_038380435.1 of Ryuthela nishihirai. Classification (NCBI taxonomy): domain Eukaryota; kingdom Metazoa; phylum Arthropoda; class Arachnida; order Araneae; family Heptathelidae; genus Ryuthela; species Ryuthela nishihirai. The sequence continues at coordinate 48,089,980 of JAWZYU010000023.1, read as the reverse complement.
AAGTTCTGACAGAAGTTTGTGACAGCAACTAGTGTGATGTGACCGCTAAATTTCAACAGTCAGATAACATCTGCTGATATTCTAACTAATGGGGAGACAGCTGGTGACGTGGCCCTCATTGGTGGTAGCTGACGGATTAGTTTGTTGTTGGTCACCATGGAGTAAACTATGCTATCTTTCGGTGAAGTTGTTCGATCTCTGCTCGAGAGCGTCGGTATCCTGTCTCCCGTCGTACCAACACATTCTATCACCAAAACGTTGTTGTTTGGGTTGTTTTACCTCTGAGCGACACTTTTTTGCACACCATGGGCTAAATGGCCAGGTCACATGGACCCCGAAGGCTCAGAGAAGGTTGGGGGAGGGGACCCACTGGAACAGCTGTTGGGAGACAGATGGTAGCCTCCCGTCAAGGCCATCCAGCGTGTTCTTTAACGTGCACAGGGTATGGCTCTCCCGCACACGGGGCCACGGCTTAACGTCCCATCCGACGGACGGCGGCCTTTCCAAGCCCATCGGTGTCCCCTACTGACCGTGGGCAGGGCGGGGAGTTTTGCGGAGATAAATCTCAACGCTGACCCAGCTGGGACTCGAACCTGGGAACTACAGATTACGAGCCTGGCGTGCTACCGACTGAGCCACCCCCGCCCCTATCTCCAAAACTTCAAATTTCTAGGATATATATATACAGGGTGTTTATAAAATAAGTTTCCCTTTTCCGGTGTTCGTTGGAGCAGTGACGAACTAAGAAATGACCGTGAAAATTCGTACTTACGTTACAATTGCCATCGCTTGCAAATCGCTCCCGCATTTTCTCATCAAGCTGCATACCAAATTTCGCAGTGCTATCTCGATTCGTCACCGCTTCAGAGATTGCGGAATGGGGAAACCACCTTCTATATATATATAGTTTGCACTATTACTGCATATTTTACATTTTCTACATTTAGCGCTATCTAATGATGTCAATTAAAGCCTTTTGGATGATTTGAAATGTAGGAATCATCAGAATTTGTTAGTATACCTTCAATACAAAAATAATTTTTTTTTAATCTCTTAAAACAAAAATGTTGCGTTTTCCCATCACCTGGGGAAGAAGGGACGAAGTGTTATTGCCAATATTAATATTTATAGTTTACAATATTAATTCAAAATTTGAAATTTCAAATTACCGTTAGAGGGCCAAATTAAGATCAGAAATATTTTCTAAATTTCTAAATATTTTCTAAATAATTTCTTCTAAAATCAAACAATTATCTTTTTAAAACATTGCCGTGTCCCACCAACCACTGAGGTAAGGGAGAAAATCATTGTCGATACAAACTACATGACTTTAAGATTTCACCACCAAATTTTCAAGTTACTCACTAATTACATCGCTTGCAATATTCGTTTCGAATTTTGGCATTTTCTACTTTTTCTAGCATTAAGAAGGCGCAGTTTTAGTTATTGGGAGAATCCGAAAGTCCGAATCGTAAGAGAGTAAAATGTCTACATATGGAACAAAAGAATAACAAAACATTCGTATGACGAAATTGTTTCCGACCCTGGCCAATTTACTATGTATCTCTATGGAAAAATGTTTAATTTTAAAGAATACCAGTTTAACGAAATAAAAATTTATCCTAACGCAAAAAAATGACCAGTTTAGAGAAATTGTAAAATGAAAATTCTGATGTAAAACGTACCTAAGTAAGTTTTAGCATCTGGCAACACTACAACGATTTAAGCGCTGTCAAATATCTAACCAATCACAGTGCTATGAATCATGATGTTATACTCATGAACGGTTATATATATGCTAAGAATAAGCTACTCGTGGATGTATGTTCAGGATTGGGTTGTTTTACCTCTGAGTGGCAGCTCTTTGCACACAATGGCCTAAATGGCCAGGTCACAAGTACCCCGAAGGATCATAGAAGGTTGGGGAGGTGACCCACTTGAAACAGCTGTTGGGAGACAGATAGTAGCCTCCCGCCAAAGCCATCCAGCTAAACCCATCGGTGTCTCCTACTGGCCTTGAGCAGGGCTGGGAGTTTTGTAGAGATAAATCTGATGGGACTCGAACTTGGCTGCAGATTACTGGATGGCCTTGACGGGAGGCTACCATCTGTCTCCCAACAGCTGTACCAGTGGGTCCCCTCCCCCAACCTTCTCTGAGCCTTCGGGGTTCATGTGACCTGGCCATTTAGCCCATGGTGTGCAAAAAAGTGCCGCTCAGAGGTAAAACATCCCAACCCAACTCATCAAGGCATCCATGTTCCTTAACATGCACAAGATATCTCTCCCACACACATGACCAAGGCCTAACATCCCATCTGATGGATGGTGTCCTTACTAAACCTATTAGTGTCCCCTGCTGACTGAGGGCAGACCAGAAAGTTTTAATGGATAAATGAAATATTACCAAAATTTTTTTCAAATCATGTGTCAATTTAAGAATAAATGCCACAGAACGAACTAGATGCAACAGAAAAAGGATATATAAATATTACAGTGAGAGCTGTCCTGTATGGGAAGATTTATTAGACACAAGAAAAAAATAATTCATTGTAAAATAAAATGCAAAAATATAATATATATTTTCTTAGAAATGTGATATGATATATAAATTAATGAAACATACATTATATGCTTTCCTATACAAGATAATGGGATAGTAAATTCATGAAAAAACATTGTTTAATGCAAATATAGAATCTATCTACACTCCTACCAACTTATTAGGAATTTGCATCTAATATCAATGAGAATTTTTGAATCTCTATTACTCAGCTTTTTATGAAAAAATGCTAATAAAATAAATAATACTCCTTCAAGCAGCTGCTTGCCACCAAGGTATGACAGGAGCCTGTCAGTATATATATCATCGCAGAAGGTTTATGCGGATGGCAAGGCCTCAGCAGATAAACATGAACATCCATGCCATCCAGGGCGTGGATGATATGATAAGTAGCCAAGCACGCTAACTACTCAGACAAATTATTTTCCAACAAATCAATTACACGTGCATGTACCCTTTTCTTCAGAAACGAAGACTTATCAAAGAGAGAAAACACATTTTTGAAATCATTGCACAGAAGTACATCATATCTACCTGCAAATCATAAAATAAATAGCATAAAAATATGCTACTCAATGCAAAACGACACCCACTGAGGTTAAAAGAGTACAATAATTTTGGATAAGTTTCATGGAATTGTGAAAACTATTTCTTAAACTAATTTCCTTTAGGGAAGAATAGTTGTTTAAATAAGGCAAACCACAAATGAAGTTTATTTTCAACTCTATTAGGAGCAAAAAAATTAGGCTAACAATAATAATCAATCATTAAAATGATCTTTTCCTGCATATTGTAGCAGCATAATTTTAACATTAATTCATTTTCTCGCTTTGGGAAATAATTTAATAGTTAATGATAGTTGCAATTTTCTTTTTCCATGAAAAGCATTGTACACAAAGCTTATGAACTCTACAATGACTTAGGGTCAGGGTCAGATCTAACCCCCCCCCCCCCCTCCTTCAGGATGCTAATGAGTAAGAGGCCAAAAATTATTAAGGAATTATTTTCATGCAATTTTCAAAATGCTATATAAAGAGATCTAAAAAAAGATGTGGAAATGTTATATACTGCATTGAAAATCTAGTCTCTTGACCCCTCCCCCCCACATTCTGTCTCAATTGTTTCTTCCTCCCACCCTTTGCTTTTTTCTAGATCCAGGTCCACTTAGGGTAATACTAAATTTTGATCATTGATGAGTAATGCCATCTTACATTATCACTAATAGAATGTATTAAGATATAATGGAAAACAAATTGAAAATTTGAAAAAAAAATCCTCTTTGGCGAAGCATTTATTTAAAATTGTCATTTCTTTTTCCTTAAGAGGCAGTGATATAAAACAGAAAATGGCAGATATCAAATCCAAAATCATTGCGGCTTAATATTGTACAGAGCATCATTAACAGTACACCAATTAGAAATTATGCCTTGTTGTGTAACGATATAATGCAAAGTGCCATAATTTAAAACTTCAGTGCAAGAAACAATGATTCTGTGCAACTTGTTCATAAATTTGAATGTTATCACTATTCAACATTATATTTACTTCCAAAATACTTTACATATATATTTTACTTCTAAAATAAAGAATTATGTAAATATATTTTTCAGTTTTTTGATAAATTTTTGAGATTATTTGTACTTACCCTGTATAATACTTCAGAGAAAAAATTAGGAACAACAAACCTGTTTTCTTACCTTATCAGTATACATTGGTACACAAAGGCACGTGTCAGCTGCAGTGTCAGAATCTGCCATGATCAACAGGAAGACTTTTTTTATTGGAATAATAAAAATTCTTACTTTATATCAGTTTCATGGAATTGGGAAAACTATTTCTAAAACTGCTTTCCTTTAGAAAACAAAACAAACGTTATTAATTCACTGCAAAATAAACTAAGCGCAGCAATACACCACATTTACATACAAATCATTTTCTCTGGATAGGATATTGAGAATTTCAGTTCATCACAGTTGCAGAATTTTTTTTTTCATGTAGGGCATTCTAATGAAAGCTCATAAACTTTAGAATATATTATGGTAATATCAGATAAATTTTAAACATTGGTGAGTACTACTCATCAATCATATATTCCAAAAACAAATTAAAATTTTCAATGTAAAAGTCCTTTTACATCATCATCCTCAAGCAGCTATGGGTTATGGAGGTCCAACCACACCAGGCAATTTAGTTCTCCAAGTATATCTGTCCTGAACTATATCTGCTGCATCTCGCCACTACACACCAATCCTAACAAGGTCCTGTTTGACATTGTCTGCCCACCACATCCTAGGTCTTCCCCTCTTTCTGAGGCCTCTGGCACACTGTTCGCTAATCTATAATTATCCATACAAGTAGCAGGGCCAAACCAACGCAGTCTCTCTCTGTACAACCTACTGCCTAGAGAAGGTTGCCGACTCTTTTGCCTAACCTCTTCATTGCTTACAAAGTTGAACCACTTAATGCCAAGATACTGCGTAAGCATCTAGAATCAAAAGCATCTAGTTTCTTGCTGTCTTATTTACAAAGCATCTAGTTTCTTGCTGTCTTATTTACAAAGCATCTAGTTTCTTGCTGTCTTATTTACAAAGCATCCAGGTTTCACTTCCATAACTAACCCTAGAAAGAATCAAACTATTATACAGTCTAATTTTATTCTTTAGGTGTATACACCTATTTCTCCACACTCTCCATAGATTTCCAAAAGTCCCAGAGGCAATGCCTATTTCACCTGTTAATCTCATGCCGCACATCACCAAACACATTTAATTTTACTTTCGAATTTGCATATTATCCACTTCAAAATGCTGGCCATAAAAGAGAAAATGGAATATTTGAAACATAAAAAACAATGCTTACACCATTTGGTACAGGTTTCATAAACATTGTCTTCCATGGATATGTTATATATTATATATGTATATATATATAAATCCTCTCATGCAGCTGCTTACCACAGAGATCTGATCGCAGTCTTCCAGGCTACACACCATAGAGGTGTGACCTCAGCAGAAAGACAACACAATATCCATGCCTTAACCAGGAAGGGGCGGGGGTTACTCAGTCAGTAGCGCGCCCGGCTCTTAATCAGTAGTTCCCAGGTTCAAGCCCCAGCTGGGTCAGTATTTAGCTTTATCTCTGCAAAATTCCCTACCCTGCCCACGGTCAGTAGCGGACACCAATGGGCTTGGAAAGGTCACTGTCTATCGGATGGGACGTTATGCCATGGCCCCGTGTGCTGGAGAGCCATACCTTGCGCATGTTAAAGAACATGCTGGATGGCCCTGACGGGAGGTTACATCTGTCTTCCAACAGCTGTTTCAGTGGGTCCCCTCCCACAACCTTCTCTGAGCTTTCGGGGTCCTTGTGACCTACCTATTTAGCCCATAGTGTGCAAAAAAGTGATGCTAAGAGGTTAAACAACCCAACCCTTACCCAGGGCTTGAAACCAGGTCCATTAGATCAGTAGCCAAGCACAATAACCACTCAGCTACAAGACTGCTTATACAAGTAAAAATGAAATTTTGAAATTTACAACTTAAATGAAGTGCGAGTAACAAACAATAATTATATGCCATTAGTTTCTCAGCTTTAATGCTTATCAATAGGAAATAACATGTTTTCCTAAAATAAAATAATAAACCTAGAAAGGGCAGGATTTATCTTTTTTCAAATTAATGGTAGTAGCAAAATTCTATTTGTGAAAACAGTGCTTAGATAAGGGGAAATTCTCCTACTTAACCAAAAACTAAATAAAGCTAAAGTAGAAAAAATGTTAAGGCATGACATTTGCCATATACAGGGTGAATCTGAAAAAGTGGGCAAAACTTTACGGGCTGGTAGAACGCAGCTGTACGAGCAATATTCGTCAGAGAATGTATGGTCGGAACGCAAGCGGTGAGAAGTTAAAAGGTAGTTTTCCACTGTCACATTTAAAGAATGAACACAAGAAGGAGAGGAGATACTTCAGAAAACATTTTATTAACAGGAATGTAATTGAGGTCCGCACCTTACACAAAGTGCATATCCGCCATTTCGTGGTTAGTATAACCAGCCATCCTCTCGGCAATCCACGGTAGAAATGCCGTTGGGTGCGAGGACCGACCCTTTTATACCATTTCCAACGCCACCTAGCGGCTCGCCGTTTGCGTTCCGACCATACATTCTCTGACGAATATTGCTCGTATAGTTGCGTTCTACCACCCCGTAAAGTCTTCCCACTTTTTCAGATTCATCCTGTATATACACATATCATTAAACATGATGTTAAGCAATTAAGAAATTTCATTTTGCAAAAAGCAAAATGAAACTTACATCATTTAAAAGAACCACTAAAAAGAATACTCCATTGAAGTACAATGCATGTTATGTTACTCTGCACACATCTAATATTCATTTTTCTATCAAACAATTTTTAAGCACATGATCAATTTTTTTATGATAGAACCTAGGATGCAGTCGCTCAAAAAAGTATCCGAACACTATGGCTGATTACAGAATTCAGAAAAAATATCTGGCACCGATTTTTTTAGAAATTAGTGATCTGGCAACCTTCGTGTCACGTGATTACAGAATTCAGGAAAAAAAGCGGTAACTGGAGCGTGTACAGCAACTGTACACGCTCCAGTTACCGTTCACAGCAAACTGGAGCGTGTGCAGTAACAGCACACGCTCCAGTTTGCTGTGAGCAACTCACAGCAAACTGGTTGAGCGTGTGCAGTTGTTCACAGCAAACTGGAGCGTGTGCAGTAACTGCACACGCTCCAGTTTGCTGTGACAACTGCACACGCTCAACCAGTTTGCCGTTGAACAACCAGTTTGCTGTGTAACTGCACACGCTCCAGTTTGCTGTGAACGGTAACTGCACACGCTCAATATTTCCGTGAGTGAGCCCACACGATCTAGTATCAAAATAATATGACCACCTACAGTCGCTGAAAAAAGTATCCGAACACTATGGCTGATTACAGAATTCAGAAAAAATATCTGGCACCGATTTTTTTAGAAATTAGTGATCTGGCAACCTTCGTGTCACGTGATTACAGAATTCAGGAAAAATATCTGGAGCGTATACAGCAACTGTACACGCTCCAGTTATGGTTCACAGCAAACTGGAGCGTGTGCAGTTACTGCACACGCTCCAGTTTGCTGTGAACGGTAACTGCACACGCTCAATATTTCCGTGAGTGAGCCCACACGATCTAGTATCAAAATAATATGACCACCTACAGTCACTGAAAAAAGTATCCGAACACTATGGCTGATTACAGAATTCAGAAAAAATATCTGGCACCGTTTTTTTTAGAAATTAGTGATCTGGCAACCTTCGTGTCAGTGACATAACTAACCCTGGAAAGAACCAAACTATTATACAGTCTAATTTTATTCTTTAGGTGTATACGCCTATTTCTCCACACTCTCCATAGATCGTCAGTGACACGAAGGTTGCCAGATCACTAATTTCTAAAAAATTCGGTGCCAGATATTTTTTCTGAATTCTGTAATCAGCCATAGTGTTCGGATACTTTTTTGAGCGACTGTGCATCATCCATAATAGCAATCATTTCTTATTGATATATTATATTGTCTAAAAATATAAAAGCTGATATACCAATTGATAAGAACATAATAAAACTGAGGTAGGCAAAAGAAAAAAAATGGTTTAACCTTTCAGCATCATTTCTGTCTGAACCCTCTGGACTGAAGGAACAGCAGTGTAATTTAATCTTCTTCGAAAAGTATCAAGTAGTATCATAGATTCGAGCCTAAAATGCAAGCTGCACACTTAATTGCACATAGTTTCTGCCAGAATCCTTCATTGTATTGCTGCATTCCCATAAATGTAGTCTGTAACAATGCACAAAATATAGTGAACTTTTGGGAAATTTTAAAAGCATGAATCCTAGTATTATGCTTGCAAACAATTAAAAGAAATTATTTATTATTAATTATTAAAAGGAATAAAAGGCAAAGAATTTAGAATGAAATCATATTTATTTTTGATGAATTGTTATAATCGGAGATTTATATTTTTAGAAATATTTTTAAAAATTGTTGAATTTTGTACTTTGTATACTTAAACTCAAAATTATTTAATTGTTACTATAAATATTGGTTTGGCTTTGTGCAGTGTCAGAAGCAATGAAAACATTATAAAAGATGAAGATATGTAGAGACATTATCACAAGGATTATATGTTGTGGTTATTATACACTGTATTTGTATTACCAGTTTGTGATGATTTTTGGTTGCCAGATATTTTTTCTGAATTCTGTAATCAACCATAGTGTTCGGATACTTTTTTGAGCGACTGTAAGTGGTCATATTGTTTTGATACTAGATCGTGTGGACTCACTCACGGAAATATTGAGCGTGTGCAGTTACCGTTCACAGCAAACTGGAGCGTGTGCAGTAACTGCACACGCTCCAGTTTGCTGTGAACGGTAACTGGAACGTGTACAGTTGCTGTACACGCTCCAGATATTTTTCCTGAATTCTGTAATCACGTGACACGAAGGTTGCCAGTTCACTAATTTCTAAAAAAATCGTTGCCAGATAATTTTTCTGAATTCTGTAATCAACCATAGCGTTCGGATACTTTTTTGAGCGACTATAGACAAGCAGCTATAGACATCCCCTTGTCGCCATAGACTGTGAATCGCAGATTGGCTGAGGCAGGTTTATACTCTCTCTAGCCATTGCAACGACGCCATTCACTGGAGCACACATCGTCACACAAGGTTGCAGTAGTTCCGTATGACATGCATGGTACGACAATGGAACCATGTCGTATTCAGCGATGAGTCTCGTTTATGTCACAGCGCAGACAGTCGCCGATTGAGCATCCGGAGATGACGTGGTCACCTGGCTGATCTTGTTGCCATCAATGAGAATTATACGGCTTCACAGCCTGGCATCATGGTTTGGAACGCTATCAGTTTCAACAACCATTCACCGCTCATACATGTAGTGAGTACGATGACAGCACGACTCTATGTCTACGAAGTATTGCAGCCTGTTTTGTTGCCGTATCTCCATGGTATCCCTGATACCCAGTTTCAACACGATAATTTCCGCTTGCACACTGCCAACATCAATAGACAGTACCTATAAGGTGTCCACGTACTGCCTTGGCCAACGCGATCCCCAGACTTTTCCTCAACAGAGAACGTGTGGGATATCATTGCAGACAAATTCATGTCTCTGCACGATCCCCTCACAATGTCGATGAATTATGGACATAGGTCAAAATGCGCGGTCCGCAAATACCTCAGCACACATCCGGGTTACTTTTTCCACTCAATACCACGCCATGTTGCCGAATGTATAGACCAGCATGGAGGTCATACGACTACAGACACGCCACATTATACTGTTTCCTCGCCTATTGCATTCATGCAATTCCTCTGAAATTAAATCACTTCTTTCCCACCTACTTGTCTACGTGTGTGATATGTTTCGTCTCATTTCGTGCATTCCTTCAGTGTGTGGTATTTTCTATGTCGAGCAGTGTGCATATGCATGGAATTTTTAGTTAATCTGCTTTCCGAAATATATATTTTTTCTGTTCAAATAAAGTCCGCAGCTTTTAAAGTGTGTCACACATTCACAAGTTGTGTTCACAAGCTGTACCACATTTGAACATTTTATTATATTTTATGTAAAGTTACGAAAAACGCTTTCTTTTGCGAAACTTGCCCTGAATGCAACCTTGGAAGAATGAATTGCTGATCCAATTGATACAAAAAAGGGTTTGTACCAGAGATCATAGGTTGTGTGAATCCGTATCAAATAATGCATGGAGTTTTTAGTAAATATGATTACCGAAATGTCTCTATTTTGATATTTTAAGTAAAATCTGCGAGTTGCTTTATTATATTGTGTATAATATATTAGATATATATACACAAATAATACATATATATATAGATATATACATATATAACATAGTAGAGTATATTATATTGTGTATAAGTTTTAAAGTTTTTGGGACATTTTATGTAAGTTTATACGAGTTATTCGCCGTTTACTGAATATTTCCCTGAATACAAACTTTCAGAATGAATAAATGTCAAATTAACAGATCGAATTGGGGCGAGGGTGGCTCAGTCGGTAGCGCGCCAGACTCGTAGTCTACAGTTCGAGTCCCAGCTGAGTCAGCGTTGAGATTTATCTTCGCAAAATTCACCGCCCTGTCCACGGTCAGTAGGGGACACCGATGGACTTGGAAAGATGGCCCCGTGTGCGGGAGAGCCATACCTTGTGCACGTTAAAGAACACGCTGGATGGCCTTGACGGGAGGCTAACATCTGTCTCCCAACAGCTGTTCCAGTGGGTCCCCTCCCCACAACCTCTCTCTCTCTGACCCTTAGGGGTCCATGGTGCGCAAAAAAGTGCCGCTCAGAGGTAAGCCAACAGATCAAATTCGTCTATCTGTTGTGGTAATCTTTAGTGCTTTGAGATTTTTAGTTTTTCTGATTTCCAAAATATCTCTATTTTGATGTTTTAAGTAAACTTTGCGAGTTTTTCTAGAAATTTACATGTATATATATCTTCGTATTGGAAATTACATTTTAAGGTTTTGGTGTATTTTAAGCAAATTCACGAAATATTTACGCATTTCTAAAATTTTCTCTTAATACAATAATTCAGCATATATTTCTGAAATGCTGAACATAGGTGGCGTTTGTAGCAGTAATTACACTGTACAACACTGAAAATGTTTCGAAAATGAAAACAGCCATTTTTATTATTTTGATGCGCTAAACATGATTATGACATTAAAAATTTGAAATTAGCTGTTGTTTGAAAATACAGGAAGTGGTGTCCATATACAGTAATTTGAGTCTTTCGCACCCTAAATAAAGCGCCGAGGTGACACAATACCAGGGAGCTATTGCATCACTCGAGGTCACGCAATACCCTGAAGATATTGCATCATTCAGGAGTTACCGTTCCTCATTTGTCATCGGTTCATGATTGTGTGAGAGCATTGGGTGCTTTATGTGAGCGATATGTCTCGTTCTTTTGTGAACAATGCAGGCAGTTTTTGTTGCATTTTGTTGCGACACAGAAACAGGAAGTAATACCTTTCATCAAAAAGACCAACCACCTTTACTTCGGGTGTAAGATTGTAGATTAACAGAGGACCTGGGCTCCTCATATAGTGTATAATAGTTGTACAGTCGCTCAAAAAACTATCCGAACAATATGGTTGATTAGAGAATTCAGAAAAAATATCTGGCAACGATTTTTTTTTTAGAAATTAGTGATCTGGCAACTTCGTGTCACGTGACACGTGACAGTTAGCAGCTGATAAGAACCTTTGGCTTTATAGCTTGGCTGACAAAGCAGAGGAAGTAGTTAGACAGCACAACAGCAGGAGGATTGGGTTGGGTTGTTTTACCTCTGAGCGGCACTTTTTTGCACACCATGGGCTAAATGGCCAGGTCACATGGACCCCGAAGGCTCAGAGAAGGTTGGGGAAGGGGACCCACTGGAACAGCTGTTGGGAGACAGATGGTAGCCCCCCGTCAAGGCCATCCAGCGTGTTCTTTAACGTGCACAGGGTATGGCTCTCCCGGCTTAACGTCCCATCCGACGTACGGTGGCCTTTTTAAGCCCGTCGGTGTACCCTACTGACCGTGGGCAGGGCGGGGAAATTTTGCGGAGACAGCAGGGGGAATGTATCAGATTGTTAATGTTTTATGTTGGAGGAAACAGACAGGTACACAGGGATTGAGGGATAAATATGGCAAAGTGATTGAAGGTGAGGATTCTGTGGTGGCTAGGTGGGCGGAGCATTTCAAAATTCTAAATAATGTGATTATTTCTACTCTCATTGTTTGTAATGAGTAAAGATCCATTACTGGCTTTTATGATGGCCTATATCACATTCCGAAGTCGCATTGGCTATCTCTAAGTTACAACTGCATAAATCTCCAGGGGTGGACGAAATCACCAGTGAAGTGCTTAGAGCTGGGAACATTTGTGTTCTCACATGGCTGACTAAATATTTTTTTATGATAAAGGTCTTGTTCCTAAGGATTTTACTTTAGCTATCATTGTTTCAATTTTTAAAAAAGGTGATCGCAGTTCTTGTGATCATTATAGGGGAATTAGTTTACTTTCTGTTCCAGGTAAATTCTTTGCATGACTATAAATAGAATTAAAAATTTGGTTGGTGGACAACAGTGTGATGAACAGTGTGGATTCAGAAGTGGTAGGGGATATATTGATAAAATATTTCCCTTAGGCAGACTCTTGAGAAATGTTTAGAGTTCAGAAACCTGTGGTTGCTAGCTTTATAGATTTCGAAAAGGCTTTTGACTCTGTTGTTAGACATAATTTGTGGGTGATTGTTGGATCATATGGAATATCTGTTAGGTTAGTTAGTGTAATGAGAGCTCTCTATAATAACACTGAGTCATGTGTGAGAGTTGGTACGGCTTGCAGCGATTGGTTTAGCATTGCTAGTGGTGTTAGACAAGGGTGCATTTTGTCACCATTTCTCTTTAGTTTGGATATTGATTATGTAATATATATGGTTAGGTTAGGTGATGCCATCCGATGCTCTACTATACAGGATAGTACAACATCTAATGGAAGGCACCACATGTCACACTCGTGTGCTGATCGACGTAAAAGGAAAACTCACATTAAAGCTGCTAAGCAGCAGAGAAGGAACCTATCGAAAAGATCTCTATTACACAATAATTGTCTAATTCCCTTTGTACATTCAATTCGACAAAACGGAAACTTTTTAAATTTTGAGCTGTGCCAAGGAATTACTGCCAATAGGGATTGGTAGCGATAAATTCGGAATATATATAATTACTCTGTAATTGAATTATGCCCAGAGTCGATCGTTTTCAAGGGGGAGTTCCGAGCTTTGATTATTATATATAAAAAAAAAGATTATAGCTACCATGAAATCAATTAGTTGGGACTAATGTCCATGTTCCGAGCTCTCGTGGGTGCAAGTATGGTTGCGAGAGGGGACACACTGGACAGCTGTTGGGAGAAGGGTGTCGGCCTCCCGTCAAGGCCATCCAGCGTGTTCTTTAACGTACGTGGGGTGTGGTTCTCCCACACAAGGAATCACTGCTTAACGTCCCATCCGACGGACGGTGGCCTTTTCAAGCCCAACAGTGACCCCTATTCACTGTGGGCAGAGAAAAATCTCTACACGTGCACAGCTGGAACCCGAACCTGAGTATTGCAGGTTACGTGCCTGGCAAGCTACCAACTGAGCCTCCCCTACCCCGTAATAAAAAAAAACAGTTAAGGAAAAAAAGCTTAAAGAATAGAAAAAAGGGAGTAGGAGAAGAATGTATTAAAAATGGGTAAAGAAAAGAGACTGAATAGAATAATAAGTTTTAAAAAAAGGAGAAAAATAAAATAGATGTTTGGGAGTTTAAAATACTCTAGCAGAAGTTTACAAAGTAATTAACATGTACAGAATGAAGGGGTAAGAAAATTGATAAAATGAGAATAGAAATAAAATAGAGGTGAACAGAATTTTAAAATCTATAATCATAAGTAAATATAGTAATTTAATAATATGTTACATACATCAATTGAAAGTCTAAATTTAGTTGACGTGTATAGAATAATAAAGTAAGATAACATGTTAAAGGGGAAAGAATCAGAAGTGAAAAAAAATTAAGAACAAGGAAGAAAAAACATATAAAAAGACACATAGTGATCAGCAGGTACAGAATAAAAGTGTAAAATAATAAATAGGATGAAAAAAGAAATAAAATGAATGGAAAAGAGACGGAAAGGAACAGAAATTTAAAACATTTATATGTGCAGAATGAGAGGAGAAAAAGAAGCAACACGGAAAGGAACAGAAATTAAAACATTTATGCAGAAGGGCATATAGTACATGACATGCACAGATTAGATGAATAAGATGGTAATTACAAGACAAATAAAAAATAAATACCCCCTCAAGCAGCTGCTTGCCACAGAGGTCTGACAGGAGCCTGTCAGTTTATATGCCAAAGTAGAAGGTCTGAGAGGATGGCAGGACCTCAGCAGAAAAACGACATATACATCCATGCCATACCCGGGGCTCGAACCCAGGTCCCGTAGATCAGTAGCCAGGCGCGTAACCACTCGGCACGTGACGGTTTTACAAGACAAGAAAGGGAAAAAAAAACGGAAGTGTATTCAGGCTATGAATTAAACTCATGGCTGTTTGTGTTGTTTTCTGCTGAGGTCCTGCCATCCTTTCAGATCTTCTACTTTGGCATATAAACTGACAGGCTCCTGTCAGACCTCTGTGGCAAGCAGCTGCTTGAGGGGGTATTTATTTTTTTATGTAGAAGGGAATTTCATACAGTGAAGAGCTGAGTGTCCTTCGATTCACCTCTGCCTGAAGCGAGGGCTTAAGATATTCCTCAGTGCTGCTCCTGCGTGAAAAGCAGCGAAAGGGAAGAGACTTTTTAGGTCAAGTTCAGGTCGAAGACAAAGGTATATCATTGGAAAGGGCTAACGGGCGCTGACCAAAGCCGTTTGAAGGGATTTGCATTGGCAAGCTATCAGGGTGTGACGGGAGGGAGATATCAATGGAAGCAGGAAGACAAGGAGTCAGTAGGAGGAACACAGAAGAGCAGAGAGAAAGGGGGGGGGAGGGGGAAAGCTTAGGACGGGACCCGTTATCGAAATCAATGTCGGGGTTCGGATCTATGGAGGGGAAAGAAGGGTACATACATAATGAAATAAAGATTCAAATTAAAATAACACTGACTACAGTTAAAAAAAACACATTATTATGTACTCTAAAGAAATAATTATTTTAGTCAAATAGAAACATATATACTGACACTGCACAGATTTACATTCACATACACCAAGAGATATTTTTATTACACTGTTTTTTACACACTTTTCTAAAACTTTTTTTTCTCTTTCTTTGTTTATTAAACATCAAGATACGTTTTTGTTGTTTTAGTGAACTTTTTAGCTTTTTTGATGTTTTTTTTTTTATATAATGAACAGCAGAAACGCAAAAATAAATCACAGGCATAGAAACATGCTATATTTTTGAAATAATTTTTACTTTTTTATATACGTTTTTTTCTGGTTTTTATATATAGTGGGAGATAGGAAGAGAGTTCGGAGTCTTGGTCAGAGATCCCGACCTATCTTCGAAATGCCTTACTTTATGTCCAGAGACCTGCCTGCCAATTTAAGTGAAATAGTTTTATGTGATTGCCTCTTGAGCGAAGTCTTCGTAATGCTCTAAAAATTGTCTTCATGGCGTTGGAGATTATTGTTAAATTTTCTTGGCTTGTCATGTTTGAGTAATCTTGAATATCTTGATTGATGTTGTTCAGTTTTTACTTCAGATTCAATAAGTTACATTCGAAGAGATAATGTTTGTTGTCACCCCCCCCCCCCGTACTGCATCGACAGAGGGAATTCTCTGCTCGTCCTATTCTAACGAAATACTTGGGGAACTTCCCATTTCCTGTCAAAAATGGAAAGGCCGCCGTCCGTCGGATGGGACGTAAAGCCGTGGCCCCGTGTGTGGGAGAGCCATACCCTGTGCACGTTAAAGAATACGCTGGATGGCCATGACGGGAGGCTACCATCTGTCTCCCAACAGCTGTTCCAGTGGGTCCCCTCCCCTAACCTTCTCTGAGCCTTCGGGGTCCATGTGACCTGGCCATTTAGCCCATGGTGTGCAAAAAAGTGCAGTTCAGAGGTAAAACAACCCAACTCACATCTTTAACGAACTCGTAGAGTGCTCCTCCCTTGTCACTGGTGTTCCATGTATTCTGCCATTCATCCATTACTTTCTTCCTAAATTTATTTTTCACGTAGCTGAGGGGTAGGGGAACTGAATGTGTAACATTTGCTAACTTACTAGCTATCTTCGCATTCCTGTCTGCTTGCTCATTGCCGTTCCAGCCAATGTGCGCCCTGATCCAGTGTAGTTTGATATTTCTTGAGTTCTTGATCCTTTGGTATTTTCTTTTGATTTCGTTTAGTGTCTTGTCTCTATTGTCGCTGCTCCCTAAGGTCTGAAGGGCTGAGAGCGAGTCGCTATATAAATTAATATCTCCTGCTTCTCTCATCTGTAAGGCATAATCTAGGGCTTTCAAAATAGCAAAAGTTTCCGCTTTATAATTAGAGGCATTATCTGTGAGTCGAAATTGTTCCGAATGAAGGTGTATTCCTGAGTACATGACGACGTCCGCTGCTCCTACTTTTTCTTCTTCTTTTGACCCGTCTGTATATATTTCTAGTCCTATTCCTGTCGGTAACTCTTTGTCATGGGAACTATTATTTTGTTCGCAGGGTGTACCAGCCACTGATCTTCTAACTGGGCATTCGCGTGTTCGTTTAAGAATGTTCTGTTACTCTTTACTGCTGTGAGCTTAAATAAATTAAATTTTTCCAAAGCCTTCAAATGGACGGGAATTAATCCTCCCAGAAATAAAGCTGCTTCTGTTGAAACGGTTCTAAACGATCTCGTTATGAGCAAAGCAGATCGGCGCTGAGCGATAAGAATACATTTGCGTAATATTTTATCTTGGTCAATTTTATTTCCCCACATTCCGTGTCCGTAAAGAATTATTCGCTCCAAGCTTCTCTAGTAAATCTGTTTTAATAGACATATTTTTCTGCCATATAATTCTCTTCCGACTCTTATTAGTTTGTACATTACATCGGATATTCTATCACTTAAGGGCTTAAAATGCTTGTAAAAGTATAAATGATTGTCTATTAGGACTCCTAAAATTTTTAGTTCCGTAGCATGTTTTATCGGATCGTTTCACTCTTTCATGGCTTGACTTTGTTCTTTACTAAATTTCAGTTTATTCGCTATACTCCATTCTGTTAACTTGTCCAAATCTTGTTTTCCCAATTCTTCTATTTCGCGTCTTGTGTTTCCACCCACGATGACTAGCAGATCGTCTGCATATGCTTGTACCTTGACTTGTTCTGGATATGTCAATGACAAAGCTTGATCCATTATAAAATTCCTGTATAGCGGACCGGAAAGGAGCCTTGTGGGCATTCTCTTATAGGTTGGGTTGTTTTGGGTTGTTTTACCTCTGAGCGGCACTTTTTTGCACATCATGAGCTAAATGGCCAGGTCACATGGACCCCGAAATCTCAGAGAAGGTTGGGGGAGGGGACCCACTGGAACAGCTGTTGGGAGACAGATGGTAGTCTCCCGTCAAGGCCATCCAGCGTGTTCTTTAACGTGCACAGGGTATGGCTCTCCCGCACACGGGGCCACGGCTTAACGTCCCATCCGACGGACGGCGGCCTT
Source organism: Ryuthela nishihirai (assembly GCA_038380435.1). Lineage (NCBI taxonomy): Eukaryota > Metazoa > Arthropoda > Arachnida > Araneae > Heptathelidae > Ryuthela > Ryuthela nishihirai. Next base: position 48,072,125 of record JAWZYU010000023.1, on the reverse strand, counting down.
TCCAAGCCCATCGGTGTCCCCTACTGACCGTGGGCAGGGCGGAGAATTTTGCGGAGATAAATCTCAACGCTGACCCAGCTGGGACTCGAACCTGGGAACTACAGATTACGAGCCTGGCGCGCTACCGACTGAGACCTCCTCCATCCTCTTGTAATCTTCTGCGTGTGCTTAAATGTGTTAGTTTGGAATATAATGCTTCTCTCAGAAAAATAGCTCTCTGTCAGTCTGTATATATTTTCCCGGACAATTTTTATTTCTTAATTCCTGTAGGATTGCTTGCCACCAAACTTTATCAAAAGCGCCGCTAATATCCAATGAGATGATAGCTGTATGTAATTTGTTGGATTTATTTTCTTCTATTTTCTTGTATAATTTATATAATGCGGAATTGCACGATTTGTCTGTTCTGAATCCGTATTGCTCCGCATTTAAGTTATTTGTTTTATGGAGACGATAATAAATTTTCCTTGTGACCATTTTATCTAATACTTTACTTAATAGCATTTTCGTTATTCCTCAATTCTTGTATTATCTTCTGCGATAAAATGGTGATTTCTAATGGATTTCCTATTTTTTGTTTAGCTATCTTGTAAAGGAGAGAAAACGGGTTTTCTTTTGATATTTTTTCGCAAAAAGCATCCAAAGAAGTTTTTCTACTGAAATTTATTAATCTTCTGTAAAGCGGCGCTTGTTTCTTGTAATCGTTTTTTTTTTTTGATTTTTCTATCCTCTTCCTCTGTTGCTCTTTGGAATCGTCTTCTCAAACCTTTTAATTTTTTCCTTTCAATATTCAGCTGTTGATTCCACCAGGGAACTGCTTTTCTGCTGTCCACTCCCTTTGCTTTCAGGTGCTTGTCGCTTGTCGCTGATATTGTTTCGACGAATGAGTTAACGAATTCATCTAATTGACTTGCTGTGTTGATAGATTTTAATTTTTCTTCTAATGATGCTTCCTCTTTCTTGATATCTCGCGCTATTTTAAATAATCCTCGGTGGGTTAGCTTGTACCTCTGAGCAGTGGGTGATTTTTTTTATTCTCCTAATTCTGTTTTGATGTGTTTGTGGTCGCTGAGGGAATCTTCTTCTAATACTTCCCACTTGGAGATTTCATCTTCCAAATTTTCGCTTGTTATTGTCAGGTCAATCCACCTTTTCCCATTCACTGTTTCAAATGTTGGGGGTGAATGCTGATCATTTATTAATCTCAAATTGTTTCTCAGGATAAAGTCGAATATTTCATCTCCTTTTTCGTCCGTTTCAGGGTTTCCCCATATAGTGTGTTTTCCGTTGAAATCTCCGTTTATTAAGATCTTACTCTTTCTATATCTTCTGACTAGATTTTCCAGTTCTTCTAAATGTTCTTCCAAGTCATCCGACGGTGGGAAATAAGCTGAAATTATTATAAAGTGAATTATTATAAAGTGTGAAAGACCCGAACCTGGGAACTACAGATTACGAGCCTGGCGCGCTACCGACTTAGCCACCCCCACCCCTATTGAGGAGATGAATTCCTTCATTAGGCTGTTAATGAGACTAGTAATAGAGTAGGTTTGGCGATAAACAGAGAAAAAACTAAAGTGATGAAAATTGGTCAGGCAGGTGGTGCTTCAGTTGCTTTGAATGGCTGTACTATTGAGCAAGTGTCTCAGTTTAATTATCTTGGGAGCTATGTAACAGATACTGGTGACGTGCGGCATGAGATAAATAGAAGAACATGGATTGCCTCTGGGACTTTTAAGAATCTATGGAGAGTATGAAAAAATAGGCGTATACACCTAAAGACTAAAATTAGGCTGTATAATAATTTGGTTCTTTCTAAAGTTAGTTATGGTAGCGAAACATGGACTCTTTGTAAGCAGGATAACAAGAAACTTGATGCCTTTGATTCTAGATGCTTACGCAGTATCTTGCGGATCAGGTGGTTTGACTTTGTAAGTAATGATGAGGTTAGAAGAAGGAGTCATCAACCTCTTTTGAGCAGCATATTGTGCAGAGAGAGACTGCGTTGGTTTGGCCATGTTGTCTGTATGCATAGCTGCAGATTGGCAAAGAGGATTATGAACAGTGTACGTAAGGGTATCAGAAAAAGAGGGAGACCTAGAATGCGATGGGCAGACTATGTCAAACAGGATCTGGCTAGAAGTGGCCTAGAGTGGCCAATTGCAGCAGCTGTAGCTCAAAAGAGACACGTCTGGAGAGGAAAATTACACAGTCTGGTTGGACCTCCGTTGCTCATGGCTGCTTGAGGATTTTGTATGTATGTAGGCATTAAGAAATTAATCACAGATGCTTGTTAGAACAGACATTTAAAAATTGCCCACTTTTTTAAGAAGTAAACTCTAATACACAGTAAATGTTTTTCAAAATGATTATTTTGTAGTGTGCAACTATTACTGCGGTTTTTGTTTTGGTATTTCAGTATGAGAAATATGTTTGGTATGTTTGTTTCAGTATAAGAAATATGTAGAATAAAATTGGTCACCGCTCGATTTCATTATACTTTCACTACAAATAGTTGTTCCTATTAGATGAAAAAGATTGAGTGTTCTGGAAAACACTATATTTTATGAATAATTTTAATTTGCAAGATATTGAACATGAAGAGAATTAAACGAGATTGCTGATTTCAGGAATAGGCATCTGGCCATCAATTTATTGACCATGTAATTATTTCTCTATATTTCATTTAATGTATAGTTGTAGTATTAATGTGTAATGCTAGTTGGCGAAGCTATTTGTGAGGTTTTTATTGTAAAATCATTAACGTTTATTGCGGGTAAACTATCACATATTATATTCCCATTCCTCAATATTTGCATGTCAAATGTACATTGGATGGAACATAATCTTGAAAGAACTGCAGTTTACAGGACTTTGTTTTCGTTCGTTGCTTTAGTCCAGAATTTGTTCAGAATATTTCTTATTTTTAATAGTAATTTCTTATAGTAAGAAAAAATTTCCTTTTGAATTTCGTAAGAGGTTCAAAAAATTATTTATTTTTTAGTAATATATTATTAAAAGTTTATTCTTTTAGCGATGGCATTTGTAAATGAATTTAAAACATACTGGTTAACAAGTTCGAGCATTCATTATTTCGCAACACAATATTGCAAATGGAATATTATTGTGTCAACAATTGAATCCTCTTTGACGGAACACAAGAGATTCCCTTCTACTATTTTCGTTTTCGCCATGTCACCTAGCAAGTGAAGCAGAAGGTCATGTCGGTTCCGGTGCTCCGCAAAATTCCCCGCCCTGCCCACGGTCAGTTGGGGACACCGATGGGCTTGGAAAGGCCGCCGTCCGTCGGATGGGACGTCAAGCCGTGAACCCGTTTGCGGGAGAGCAATACCCTGTGCACGTTAAAGAACACGCTGGATTGCCTTGACGGGAGGCTACCATCTGTCTCCCAACAGCTGTACCACACAACCCGGTTCCGGTGAGATAGCTGAAATGGAAGAATATTCATTTTGCGGGGATATCTAAGCACACAGGTAAGACAGCAGAGGTAGGTGAAATTTTATCCCTTGCATTAAAAAATTCTCAGGAATTTAATAGTAAGACGCATTTTCTAAATACCACTTCATTTTACTTTATATAGCTATATTTGATTAATCAGAAAAAATACTCTGTTTTATACGCAAGTGTTTATACATTTTCGAGACTATGCACGGTTCATCTCATAGTTCTGAATAGTAGAGAGTTTTCATTTTGTAAACAATTCAAACTCGGATATTTAACAGTTCACAATTTCTATGTAACTTTGGTTTTATCTTCAAAATTCATTGTGTGTCTGAAGGTGCGAATTCGAACTAATGAGAGATTAAGAATATACAACCATGTTTAATTAGTGCTTTTCCAAATAAACATTTATATTTTATTTCCTCGTAAAAGTAACGGTTGTATTTTTATACGCCTGCTACTCATAGAAAGTACCCATGTGGTATCAATATTTCAAATTTTCAAAGTAAATTATACTCAATACTTAAAACTGAATTACACTGACATTGCCTTTAAGCACAACTAATTTAAAAGTAACAGAAAGTTGGAAATATTTCCAATCGCATTCTTTGTTAGTATCTATTTAAACTGAAAAATGTTTTAAATTATATTTTAGAACAGAATTTGAATTACTACAGATGGACAGAAGACAAAGGGAAAACAAAAGTTCCCGTCTTGAAAATCACTATTTTTCTTTCAAGAAAATCTATATTCTCTTTTATATATGTATAAAGAAATTACATTATTTAAATGCAACCCAACTAGGTAGAATTCTTGAGAAATGTTTCGAAACATATGGTATACGAGTATTTATATATATATATTTCATGAAATCATATAGGTATACACTTTGTGGAAAAAGAGACGCATATCGTATGGTTTCTTTAGCTTTGTTCCCCTATGTTTACGTGATGAAATCTTAACACAAAGTTCTATGTGCAGAATAACAATACGCTTCTTATAGTAAAAAAATCAGAAAGTGTCCTTGATGGGAGACTTAGCTATATCATTTGAAACTGTCCAGGCGATTCCCTTCTGCAAACATATTTAAATTTCGGTTAGTTTATTGTGCAGCAAAATGGGTCTTAAAGGAATTGCGATATCTCAATATTTCACAATTTTTAATAAGGCCATGTCGTTAAAAACAAAAAAAGTTATGGCTTACGCTCATAACTTTAAAAAGAAAACTCGCGGGTAAATAATAAAATATTTTAAATCCGGTTTCAGCGTAATGCATTTATCCTGTCAAAACGGAGAAAGGCCTCACTAACAGAAAACAAATTGTATAGAGTAGGATAATAGGAACTTGGTAATAGAGGCTACATTAAATAAAGGCACAACATTTAACATAATACTCTATCTTCAATATCAATGCTGGGTCTTCATTCTTAAATAAGTTTGCTTTCATTCCAAAGAATGCATTTAAATTTCTCAAATACTGCATGTTTTATGCATATTAGGTTAGATTAATAGAAAACTAATGGAAACAGAATACTACAACGAGTTGCAAATGAGCAATTACGGTCGCTTCGCATAATTAATGGCTAAATGCAAGTTATGGTTTAAGAAAATTGACTTGCATATTCGAAAGCTAAGGAAATGTCTTTGCGATCCAGTGGTCTTTAAAATAGAACATCGTTAGAATGACGAGCAGTGGATCTATCAAATAATATGCACAGCATCTGGTGTATTTAACATTCACCATGCTTATTGATGAAGAATAACACGTTCCCACAGTTACAGCCTAATCATGAGTTTTTTTTATCTAGCATGTTGAATCATTTCTAAATTATTTCTTTCATGCAAATACATACATTTCAGTTACCATTTGAGTCGCATTTATCAATAAAGGCTATCTTGAAATTCTAAACGATCGAAGCGAAAGTGTTTTTTACGACCGTAGGAGCATGGATATAGATACAATTGTTTACAGTAATTCCCAACCTTTACAACGCCAAGGACCCACCTACCAATTCTCATTCTTTCTCCTAACCCCCTACCAAATCTAGCCCTTCCTGTAAACCCTCTTCTCATCATTGATTGGTACATTTTAACTAAAATAAAGGTCCCCGCAAAGAGGACTCCTAAAAATACCAGGACGAATTACATCTATAGTTCTTTATCTGTGGTTCATTTATGGTTACTTTGCGATTTGAATCTAAAAATGTGGGTGTAGAAATTCAAAGGCCCCCAAAAATTTTTATATGACCAACAGCCAATTTCATCTTGTGATCAGTATGAGATAACCAGTGTTGCCATACCGAAATAGCATAATTCCAGCCAAAGGCAATGAAAATTAATGCTTCATGTAATCGCGTAAATTGTGTTTTTCCCATTAAGGTTTTTGATATTTTGAAACCAGTACGCCTGTCCCCTCTCCTTTCCTGCGTTCGCTGATTCCTAGGGGTGCGGGGAACAGAGCATTGTTCTATATTTTATGAAAAATTAAATAATTTTAAAGAATTTTGAATAACTTTTAAACAACTCACAACAAATATTTTTTTGATTTTATGTTCTTTGAAATTAATTCGCTTGCAGCTAAACATTAACAACTTTTTCAACACTATTATGATGTAAGTCAACATGGATATAGAGGAAAATTGTCTTGAGCCGAATTGGGTTTGAACCCCCGACTTAATGACGTGTCAGGTGGTCTGGTCATCAAATGTTCGTAGGTTCAGATTCCATTCGGTTGAAGACAATTTTCCTCTACACCCACGTTCACCTACAGCAAAATAGTGTTCAAAAATTTGGAACTATTACTATGAAGCGCTGTGATATAAAATGTCTAACAATATAACAGATAATCTATACTATTTACACCTATTTGACAATCGTTTTTACAGTTTGTTATTTTTTTTTTGACTACTGTCTTGGCGTGTCTTACTTTGGCGACCCTGCTAAATACGAAGATACAGAACAGCAATGGTTTCATGCAAGTTTTCTTTGCTAGTAAAATTTAAAGTTCATTTTAAAACCACAAATATTTAGCAAAACAAATCGCTTAGATTCAACACTTTACAATATATCATATATTCCAGTGAAAGCCACAACAAAGGTTTGTCGCCAAACGTATGTCTATTGAGAATAACTTCGGAAATTATCCGAAGTAATTTCGGACACTTTTTTAGGGATCATTCCCACCCACTTCAGCTAGAAACCCGATCTGTTACTCACAACAGGACTAGAACTAAGTGGGCCACCACACCAAATTTGGGTCCGATCGTTCAAGTAGCCGTGGAACCACAGGAAAAGAGATAATTTCTATCACCGATGACATCACAAATGTTAGCCTGTAAATTCGTTGTTACATAATATGATCTATAGACCCGACCCGTTTAACCCAAATTTAATGAATAGGAACTAATGAAAACAGTATATTCTTAATGAGGGGAAGGAATAATTCTCTACTTGAAAACAATCTTTCTAATGAGTAGTGAATTGGGAAAAAAATAATTTTTAAAGAATCGATAAACCATCTTGATCATAAAACAGAAAAAAAACTCATCAAGAAATGAGACTCTGAATTTGCAAAATCGTTTAGCTACACACTTAGAAATGTATAGACAAGTAATTGGAAGAATTGAGCCCGATTGAATATATGAATATTTATTTTATGAGTCGAAAGTTCTTTTGCAATGAGCATCTGGTAGGATGAACATACTCTACGAATTTTAAATATGAAAGCAGATTAAATATTTTAATACGCTACATAATATAAAGAAATCGAGATAGATTGAAATATTAAGATATTTAAATATTAACTACAGCTACGTAAGCAAAAATCATATCTCATATGTCTTAATTCTACAGTTGAATTGCCATAAAGAGTGCATCACTTCTCAAGTGGAATTAGTAGGCTGAGCAGACGTAAACTTCCTCCACGAAGCTATTTTATCTATCTATCTATCATGCTGAAGATGGATGAGAATTCATATCCCCAGATCCATAAATTTATCGATAATAAAATCACTTGGCTATACAAAGAGACTTAGCGAAAAATGCCATGGTGCTTAAAATTTTTTCAGAATGCTTGTTAAACATTTATTGTTTGAGGTCTGTCAGGAAAGAAATTATCGTAAAGAATTTTCTTTTAACTGATACTAATGAGTATCTTAGTTCAGCTTGGAATCTATTAAGTACTTCTCTTCAAATACTTCCATAAATGAAATAATAATTGCCTCTCTTATTTTTCATTAGGAAAAAAAACCAACAGCTTTGAAACAAAATAACACTAAATTTTAAAATTAGCACTTGATACACGTTGGTTACCTGTTTAAGTCTCGGTACAATAGATTGATTCTCTTTACCTATAAAACGTACACATACGTACATTCTTTGGTAAAGAATCAAGTGTAATTTTAATCTCTTAAAGCGCATGTACATTATTTGAGACAAACTCTATTTGTAAGTTTGATTTCCTTCTTCGTAAAAGTGGGAAATTTCGTTTGTTAATCATTCCATAGATCAGTTTTAACTGTTCATAGCTTTAACTACATCTTTGGTTTTGAATATATAATGCATTTTCTTTAAATGATTTAGTATCAAACTTAGAATATTTAAAATATAACTCTTTTCTACCTGAAATTAAGAATAGATACAAATCGCTGCGCATTCATTTATTATGCATTCTCATATTTCCATTGCTTCTTGCACACAACTTTGTTTCAGCTTTGAAATCTGAAATCATTGAGTTCAGTCGCTATATTTCTTGCTTTTGCTGAATGCATCACGATTATCTAAAAGTGTGACTTTTAAATTCTTGATGTTTTACTTCACAAAATATTTGAAACAAAAATGAAATACTGGGTTAAACTATCATATTTATCATAATATAATTACAAATAATTAATTTATATTTAGATATTTAAATTTGCACTGTTTTATAAGCTGTATTATATTTACTGTTATATTATTATCTTTATTAAATAAAGTAAATAAATAAATACCCCCTCAAGCAGCTGCTTGCCACAGAGGTCTGACAGGAGCCTGTCAGTTTATATGCCACAGTAGAAGATCTGAGAGGATGGCAGGACCTCAGCAGAAAACAACACGAATATCCATGCCTTACCCGGGGCTCGAACCCAGGTCCCGTAGATCAGTAGCCAATCGCGCTAACCACTCGGCCACGGGGCAGCACATTCTCTTTATTACTAGGTATAAATTCAAAATTACCCTTCAGAAGTTAATAAATTATTCTTAAATAATTTATTAACTTCTGAATTTATTAACTTTCTATTAATATTTAGAAAAATTAATGAAATGATAAGTTTAAATTTCATACTTTTTGAGGCTTTCTCTGAGAATCCACCATACTACGATATAATAATAGAGAGCAACTACGGTAGATAAGAACAAATTTGAGAGTAATTACTAGGTATACAGGGTGTTTCGAAACTCTCTGTACAGGGGCGGGGGTATCTCAGTCGGTAGCGCGTCAGGCTCGTAATCTGTAGTTCCCAGGTTCGAGTCCCAGCTGGGTCAGCGTTGAGATTTATCTCCGCAAAATTCCCCGCCCTGCCCACGGTCAGTAGGGACACCGATGTGCTTGGAAAGGCCGCCGTCCGTTGGATGGGACGTTAAACCGTGGCCCCGTGTGCGGGAGAGCCATACCCTGTGCACGTTAAACAACACGCTGGATGGCCTTGACGGAAGGCTACCATCTGTCTCCCAACAGCTATTCCAGTGGGTCCCCTCTCCCAACCTTCTCTGAGCCTTCGGGGTCCATGTGACGTGGTCATTTAGCCCATTGCGTGCAAAAAAGTGCCGCTCAGAGGTAAAACAACCCAACTCTCTGTACAAATTTCAATGGAAATAGAGAACACCAAGACAAACCTTTTTCGTTTCTAAATGGATGTCCGTTGATGTAACCCTTCGGTGCTAGAGGGCGCTGAGAGAAATATTGGTGGAGCTTGTACATAAATGAATAGAAACAAGTGTGAAAAGCATGTTTATTTAAAGAAGGTGCTCAAAGTTGCGACCGGATTGCAGGCATGACAACGTGGAAGCATTGATTTGTCGTACATGTTGAAAGATTTCCGGAATTTCGCGAACAGTTGCATCGGCGACAGCGATTCTTTCGATGAGGTTTTCATCTTAGTCAATGGAAGTGTCGTACATTTGCTCAAAAAATATCCCAATACTATGGTTGATTACAGAATTCAGAAAAAAATATCTGGCAACGATTTTTTTAGAAATTAATGATCTGGCAACCTTCGTGTCACGTGGCACGAAGATTTCTAAAAAATCGTTGCCAGATAGTTTTTTTTAATTCTGTAATCAACCATAATGTTCGGATATTTTTTGAGCGACCGTACACGAGGTTCTTCATGAGTCCCCAGAGGAAGAAAACGATACATGTTAAATTGGGAGACCTTGGTGGCGACGGATCTACCCCGGCCTATCCATCGCCCCTAAAAAGTGGCGTTCAGATAATCCCGCACATAATTGCTGAAGTGTGCTGGCGGCCCCGTCGCTTTGAAACCACATTCATCTGCGAATATCCACAGGAACATCTTCCAGCAGTCCTGGCAATGTTTCTTCAAGGGATGCAGCAGGTATGGCCCAATCAAAATGTCATGGATGATACCCCTCCAAACATTGACAGCGAACCGTTGTTGATGACCATGCGCCTTGTGGCATGCGGATTTTGGTGTGCCCAAACGTGAGAATTGTGCACACTAAACACACTCTCACGTGTGAACGAGGCCTCATCTGATAAGAACACGTGAGCCGGAAAATCAGGCTGCACCGCAGTCTGCTGCAGAAACCAGCGCACAAATTCTACACAAAGAGGGTAATCCTGAGGCTGCAATGCCTGGAATCTCTGACGATAAAACGAATGCAACTGCTGCTCATGCCACACTCTCCACACGAGGGGGTGGTTCACACCGAGGCTACATGCAACAGTTCATGTGCTAGTGCCTGGATTATCATCAATCTGTCGTAGTATATCTTCTTCTATGTCAGGGGTGTCCATGGTTCTCTCCTGACCAGTGTCTTGCATGTTTGCATGGAATGTTCCAGTTTCTTGCAGTGAAAACATTTCCGGTGCAAACGCACAAATGTTTGGTGGTTTGGCACATGTCTGTTTGGGAAGCACTGTTGGTACAACCTCACAGCACTTCTTCTGTTTCCATTGGCAGCCCCATACGCCAGATGCATGTCAGCCATCTCAGCAGCTCTTCCATGTTACACATAATGTGCATGATTTACGGATGCTGACGGCAAACACAAGTCCGTTTTCCGTCCCATTTCGCCCCTCTAGCAAATTGCAGTGCCGCCAAAGAGCGCCCTCTAGCACCTTAGGGTCAGGTCAGCGAACATACATTCAGTGAAGAAAAAGGTTTATTTTGGTATTCCCTATCTCTCATTGAAATTTATAGAGAGTTTTGAAACACCCTGCATGTATAACTCATCAACTGGGATTAATTCATGTTAGTTTCAGTAGATTGTTAAATCTTTTACACTTATATTGTATCTTGTATCTGATAATCTGTTTTAATTGTTTCGTACAGTTTATCTGAATATATAATTATAATAGTGCTCAAAGCATGTCTCATTCGTTTCACAGTTCCAATTTAAATGACGAATTTTCATTCGATATTAAACACATTTTAAAATTATTTTAGAAACACTGATACACAATTGTCCAAGTGAAAAAAATAATCTTTGAAAATTCGATCTTTATATTTGGTAAGCCGTCCCATGGCCGAGCGGTTTGCGCGCTTGGCTACTGACCTAAGGGACCTGGGTTCGAGTCCCGGGTAAGGCATGGATGTATGTGTCGTTTTTCTGCTGAGGCCCTGCCATCCTCTCAGATCCTTCTACTATGGCATATAAACTGACAGGTTCCTGTCAGACCTCTGTGGCAAGCAGCTGCTTGAGGGGGTATTTATTTATTTTTTTTATTCATATTTGGTAAAAATATTTCAATTTCTACATGCGTAGAAATTTTTTTCTGGACATATTTTGGGAAGCGATCTATTACCTTGTATAATTAAATCGGAACGTTAATTCTTTTAAATATTTTTTTTTTATATTTAAACAGGTAGTTATAATTATCACGAAAAAATGTTTATACGTTTTGAGATTTATAAAAGTGTGATATACTGTTCGTTTTATTTTCGATAAATTCTCAGTTAAATGTGTCTGAAGTGTAATTAGATGTATAAAGGATTTAGTTTTGTCTCAGTTTATTTATTGCAATACAGACTCCATGAGGACAGATTTTAGGATAAATATGTAAAATATGCCAAATAAATTCTAAATCAATTCTTTGATGTGAGATTTTCCGTTTTATTTAATAAATAACTGAAGCAGGATATTATGTTATATTGATGTGATATAACACAGTCTGAAGACGATGTGTGTCTATAACACGGTACAAAGTATATTAAATATATAACGATATGTTTCTATAACACAGTCTGAAGTTTATTAAATGCATCAAGTAATAAATGTCAATTAATATGTTTATATATTAGTAGGCCTGTAAATAGTTCTCTAGGTAGTCACTGGAAGGAGAGCTTATGCACCAATCCCCTGTGATGATGCATAGAACCGGCCAGGCCTAGCACCTAATGTCCGACCCCGCCTTCTCGTGGTTAGTACCTTTCAAAAAAACTTCACGTTTCGGTGAAGTACGGTAAGTAAGGAGTACGGGTGCCTGGACGATATTGTACGTCACATCCACGAAAAATGTCGCAAACCTTTTACTTCCGTCATCGCTTACAAGAGAGGATTCTACGAGAAGCGACTATTGACCAGACTTGGTATAACCTCGCTGGATTTAGAAAAAATTGGTTGTCCACGTTTCAAAAACCTTCCTAAAATACCTGGAACTGAGTGCGGTTATCACGAAGGTTGTGGAGTGCATTGTTCACAAGCCGAGACAGCAGCATTTAGCACATGGATGAACGAGTATATCGAGAAGCACTCTACGCAATGGACCGGTCGTTAATTGGTGAAACACACGGACAATTAGAGGACAATTAGACTATTTTGGCGACTATTTTGGCCATTGCTGAACAGAGAGACCTTCTATTAGCGTTTCTTTTGACTCCCCCGGCAGAGGATCAAGGACATTTGATGCAGCTATTGACGGACATTGTAGTGCACGATCGAATTCAAGCCTTGCTACCCGGGACTAGGCTTATAGGGCTCGAGGATAAAGAACATTGTTTGAATACTTATTTGAACGGTGCAGTGCGCTCATTGGACATTGACGCTGTTGCTAATGCATTTGTTGACACGGCGTGGTCTCGAGGCCTCCTCTGTTATGTAGATGACGTTTTTCTTTCCTCTCTGTCCTTTGGTGACGTGTTAAAGAGAGCGAAAGACGACCTGTATACTAGCGACAATTGGTTTTGTAAATAAAAGTCCGATATTACCTAACAATCACTGTGTTGTGTACTCATTTACGTTATGAATCGTGTGAAGACAGCATCAGCAACAGCTGTGATTTGTGGGGTCACGTTATCTCCAGATTATTTAGCCACACGTTGCGGAGATTCTAGGCATTTGGGAGGAAACTTTTGGTTGAGCGTGTGTAATAAAACAGTGGATATCAGATTATTTTTGGTAAACAACCGACGGTGAAAGGAATTAACTTATCTTTTTCTCAGTGGAATAAACTCGTCACTCTGGACGAGTGGGTCGAAAAAAATGTTGTGGGCTCCGAGTTACCGATTCTGTCTGGTGGAGGTGGGAACAAAAGCGATGTACTATGACATGACCATCCGGTCATTTACACATCGAGAGAGTTGTGTGAAGAGGCTGCAGACCATACATTACCTGACTCCCTTCCTATCGCGGTCTGGATAAAAGGAGGTAAAGCTACAGCTACTACAGATGGTAGTCTCCCGTCAAGGCCATTCATCATGTTCTTTAACGTTCACAGGGTATGGCTCTCCGACACACGGAGCCACGGTTTAACGTCCCATCCGACGGACGAGAGTCTTTCCAAGCCCATCGATGTCCCCTACTGACCGAATATTGTATAATTGAATGAATTCGAATATTTGTATAACATCTCCGTGTCCAAGTATGCCATTGATATTAACGCGGGTAAATCTGGTATTTATGTGTACTCCGACCTGGTAGTGCCTCATTTATTAGGCGACACTTATGCAGAGCTGTTACGTGTGATTAACCCCTCTACAAGAACACCAAACAACGAGGCTATAGTGAAAACTTTTACGAGGGCTGATTATTACCCTCTGGCAAGGAACGTGTTCGAGAGTGTGAGAATATTTCTGCGTACAGATAGTGGGGAACCGTTGTCTTTTAAGTACGGTAAAGTTTTAGTCAAGCTGCACTTTCATCATGCGAATCAAGTACACAGAGCCTAGCCCCCCCCCCCCCTCCACCTACCTGACGTACTATAGGTCTCAGACGGGTGCAGGGGTGTTCAGGGGTGCCCGGTATCAAAGAGGAGGAGGGCTTGGATCCTTATTTAGAAGTATCGGACGTTTCGTATCCCCGATTCTGAAGCCCATGACGTTTTCTCTAGGAAAGCAAGCAGCTAGATCAGGAATTAAATTCGCTTCGGAAGTTGCATCAGGTCGCGACCCAAAAGAAGCGTTCAAATCGAATTTGAAGGACGGCGCGGCTAACGTTTTAGAAGAAGCCGGGGAAAACCTGCGTGGGAGAGGTATAAAGTGTAAGAAACAAAATAAAATTGTCAGATTGTCAAAGAGACACTGTAGAGTGAAGGACGTCTTTGCAAAATGAGCAAAAGAATCCACGGTTCGTCTGGAACTCGACCTGTTTCTATCGGCCTGAATATGTTTTCTATAACCTGCTCTATCGGAACTCGACTTGTTTGCTATACCTCCGACCAACTCACACACTGAAAGAGCTACTTATGTTGCTTACCAGCCCCTTGCTTCGTTAGAAGGAAATGCCCCGTTGGAATTTAACGTCGTTGAAGGTGACGAATATATCGATTTATTCCGATGTCTGTTATTCTTGCTTTAAGAATTAAGGCAAGAATCTTAAGAATCTTAAGAATTAAGGCAAGAATCTTAAGAATCTTAAGAATTAAGGCAAGAATCTTAAGAATTAAGGCAGAATCTTAAGAATCTTAAGAATTAAGGCAAGAATCTTAAGAATCTTAAGAATTAAGGCATCGAAGAACCCATAACGGATGCAGAAACTTTTCTCCGTCGAATAATTTTTTCACGGCTTGTTTAGTCAAGTGGATGTGTACTTGAACGAACATTTAGTGGGTGGAAGCCACAGTCTTTACCCCTACAAAAGTTATCTGAAAACTTTACTTAATTTTGGCGCCGACGCAGTTAAAAGCCATTTAACGTGTGGACTATGGCATCTGGATGCTGGAAGCAAAATGGAAGAATGTGGGGATGCTAATCTCGGTTGGAAAACGAGGAAAACTTTAGCAGGTTCGCGTAGCGTCGAATTAATCGGAAGGGTACACGCGGATCCATTTCTACAAGATAGGTATTTACTGAATCACGTAGACCTCCGATTGAGGATGACGAGGTCAAAACCAGAATTCTGTCTCATTACTAGCGAAGCAAACCCTCTTTACAAAGTGAAATTTGAAGAAGCCGCTTTCTATGTAAGGAAAGTCAAAGTCAGCAGTCCAATGCTACTCGCTCAGGCTCAGGTGCTACACACGACCTCGGCCAAATATCCTTTAAGACGTGTGGAAGTCACATCGTTCACTCTCAGCCCTGGAATTACTTCGTGCACGAGAGATAATTTATTCAGCTCTCAGATGCCCAAAAGAGTCATTGTAGGGATCGTCGACTCAGCTGCCATGAACGGGGATTTTGCAAGAAATCCATACAACTTCAAGCATTACAATCATATATCTCTGCATGCTGACACCGAGCAATTCCCCTCTCAACCGCTCACCCCTGACTATCCAAATCATCAACATATCGCTCTTATCAAACGTTATTGGAATCACTTGACGTCTGGAAAAGGTAGAATGACTGTTTACTTGGTTTGTTGCGTAATGCGCGTCGCAAGATTTAGAAGTACTTGGAAAGGCTTGGGCGATGCCGCAATATATGGGGCTTGGTAAATGTTTGAGGATTACAACATCCATTCTGAGAGGTGATGCCCTGAGCGTTGCAACCGAAAGTTTAGTTGGACTTGGTAAATTTTGAGCCATCACAGCTGGGAAGGTTTTGAAGTCTGAAGATGTTGATTACATCATCCAATCCAGAAATGAGTCATTTTCTGGGAAAGAATGGGATGATTGCAACATTTTCTAGGTCTTTCTAAAAGGCTCTATTACGTCATAGGATGCGAGTTTCACAAATTTCTGGAGACTTTGTGGATGACGTCAGAAACCAAAATGGCGGTCTCGGGACAGAATTATTACGAGGTTTTACTTCGAATGGGTGATGATGGCAGAATCCAAGATGGCCGACGAACGACAAAATTTTAAGAGTTTGTGGTGATGGTGATGACGTCAGAATACAAGATGGCGGACGAACAACAAAATCGGCGGACTTTGTAGCCCGAAGGTCATTATGTCACAATCCAAAATGGCGGATGAATGGCAAAAATGGAGGACATTGTAGCGTGAAGATGGTGACGTCAAATCCAAAATGGTGAACGAACGGCAAAATCGGAGGACTTTATGTAATCGGAAGTGACATCATAGGCGCGTGACCGGAAGTGACGTTTTTACGTCATAATGGGACCACTACTTATACCGATCCATTTTTCATTACTGGAAAATCGTAATACTTTCCATTCAGAACCAGTATTTCGATACTGACTGGTAAAAAATTTATTTCTTCGACGAAGTGATCACCAAGATGACAGTTTCTTGGGCGCTGTATTTCATATTATGACAGTAGATGGCAGTAATATCGTGGAAAGTGATAGTACAAAGTGCGAAGAATGGCTGATAGTTTATATTCTGCTTCATAAAATGAATGCAGTTGATGTAAACTTATGACGCCAAAATGCTTGTCAACAATTGGTTATCTGCCTTCTCAAATGTAATCACTCTGCGTTAAGTTGTAAAGGATATTTGGGTTGATTTACCTCTGAGCGACACTTTTCTTTTCACCATGTGCTAAATGGCCAGATCATAAGGATCCTCGCAACGGCTGAGATCAGTTTCGGGAAGGGAGGAGATTCATTGGACCGATGTTAAAAGACAGAATGAAATCTCCCGTCAATGCTATCCAGCGCGTTGTTTGACGTGAACAGGTTATGGTTTTTTCACACAATGGGCCATGGCTTAACGTACAGTCGCTCAGAAAAGTATCCGAACACTACGATTGATTACAGAATTCAGAAAAAATGTCTGGCAACGATTTTTTTAGAAATTAGTGATCTGGCAACCTTCGTGTCACGTGATTACAGAATTCAGGAAAACTATCTGGAGCGTGTACAGCAACTGTACACGCTCCAGTTACCGTTCACAGCAAACTGGAGCGTGTGCAGTTACTGCACACGCTCCAGTTTGCTGTGAACGGTAACTGCACACGCTCAATATTTCCGTGAGTGAGCCCACACGATCTAGTATCAAAATAATATGACCACCTACAGTCGCTCAAAAAAGTATCCGAACACTGGTTGATTACAGAATTCAGAAAAAAATATCTGGCAACGATTTTTTTTAGAAATTTGTGATCTTGCAAACATCGTGTCACGTGACACGATGGTTGCCAGATCACAAATTTCTAAAAAAAATCGTTGCCAGATATTTTTTTCTGAATTCTGTAATCAACCAGTGTTCGGATACTTTTTTGAGCGACTGTACCATCCGACGTACCATGTGTTCTCCAAGCTCATCGGTGTCCACATTCTCACTGAGAGCATGGTGGTGGGGCAAGGAAAAACCTCTGAAAAATGCATTGGAAAGTTTTTGCAGATTTTTAACCTTAACATGCATTGCAAAAAGATGAGCTTTATAGGAACAGCAGCTATTTTGGTCCCCACCTTATAAGGTCGCTATTTCTTTGGAATTTGGGTCAGTCATCAGTACACTGAAAATCGTAGTGGAAAATTGTCGTCTGCGTCCATGGCGAATCTAAAGGGGGGGGGGGGGGGAATGCGGTCGTGTTACCTCCTCCTTTGAAAATGCTAATAAGAATGATGCATGTAAAATGTTTTTTGATTTTGCGCACATTTCACGCAATTTTCATCCGATTTCTTTTAAAAACCTCTAAAACGAAGGGGAAAATATTACACTACAAAGAAAATCCATTGTTTTTCAAACACTCCATCCTCCCATTTTAACATTTTTCCGGCTCGATTGCAGCATTTGCCATTTCTTCATTACTTTTCTATAGTTCTGGGCCTGGGTTGGGTTGTTTTACCTCTGAGCGGCACTTTTTTGCACACCATGGGCTAAATGGCTAGGTCACATGGACCCCGAAGGCTCAGAGAAGGTTGCGGGAGGGGACCCAGTGGAATAGCTGTTGGGAGACAGATGGTAGTCTCCCGTCAAGGCCATCCAACGTGTTCTTTAACGTGCACAGGGTATGGCTCTCCCGCACACGGGGCCACGGCTTAACGTCCCATCCGACGGTCGGCGTCCTTTCCAAGCCCACCGGTGTCCCCTATTGACTGTGGGCAGGGCGGGGAATTTTGCAGAGATAAATCTCAACGCTGACCCAGCTGGGACTCGAACCTGGGAACTACAGATTACGAGCCTGGCGCGCTACCGATTGAGCCACCCCTTCTGGGCCTGTCTGCGTCGCCTATTGTAAAGACGAATAATTTAATTTATTAAGTTTTTCGTGACCAAGTGGTAGCATGCTCGGCTACTACTCAAAGGGACCTGGGTTCGAGCCCTGGGTAAGGCATGGATATTTGGGTTGTCTTTCTGCTGAGGTCACGCCATCGTCACAGACCTTATACTATTGTGTATAAACTGATAGGCTCTTGTAAGATCTCTGTGGCAAGCAGCTGCTTGAGCGATCATTAAATCTTTTTTATTCGTCAATGATTTAACATGAATGATCATAATGCTTTCATTGACATTCAAATATATCAAATGAAATTATTTTTGTAAAATGCCTTAATTTACTACCGCTTGTGTTTTAAACGATTTATATTGATAAATCTAACTTTTAATCTGAAAAGCATGACACTCGAATTACTTTCGAGAATGTACCCTTTACAGTACAAGTACAATAGCGAAAATTGTAGAACCTGATTCTTCTTAGATTACTGTCGTTCAGTCCCGTTCACTGAAACTAGGGTAGTGCCCGAACCATGAAAAACAGGCCCCTACCAAAGAATGTAGAGGGAGAAGAAGTTCAGCTTCCATAGAGATTAATGTAAAATCGAGTATCGTGCATTTGGCGTAGAGGTGAAACGAATATTACAGGGGACGAACGCTTTTGTAATTACATGTTACTGTCAACTTCCATTCTCTTCGCTTTTCCTATGTAATAATTTCCCATTGATATCCTTGCAGGGTATATTAATATCAATTCTGTTTCCTGTTTCTATGCAACCAACAAAGCTTCTAATTGTAATAATTTATTCTATAAATTAACCTCAGGCTAATTTCAAATCTTCATAATCCGTTCAATTTTTAATTGTTGGTTCAACGAAAAATAATTCCAATGGAGAAAATAAACCTTTATTAAAATCATGATATTATTTTTTTCAAATACAAAATGCAGTTACTGTTTTCCTTTTTTAAAATATAAATTTTTTGATGCATAATTCCTTTGCCCCTTATTGTTTGCTTCCCAGCTTAAACAAATGCACGATACGAATCGAAACACCACTTGAGGTCGCCACTTACGCTTTGTCAAAGCTGAACTTCTTTTCCTTATACGTTCTTTGCCCAGAGTATGATGTCTCCTCCACCAAACTTCACATTTGGGACAAAAGAGTCAGGCAGGTAGCGCTCATGTGGAATCCACCACACGCATACCAGTGTTGAATCCGATGACAGGCGATTTTGTCGCACTGTTGCGTATAAACTGACAGGCTCCTGTCAGATCTTTGTGGCAAGCAGCTGCTTGAGCGATTATTGTATCTTCTTTTATCCTACAATGATTTAACATGAATGATCTTAATGCTATCACTGACATTCGAATATATCAAATAAAAATATTATTGTAAAAATTGCTTAATTTACTACCGCTGGTGTTTTAAACGATTTAAATTGATAAAATGAACTTTCCGCTTAATTCCAATTTTTAAACTCAAATTACCTACATTCGAGAATGTACCCTTTACGGTACAAGTACAATAGCGAAAATTGTAGAACCTGATCTAGCCTCTTTGTATAGTGTTCATCATTCTCAAACAGCCATGGGCTATGGAGGTCCAATCAGACCTTCGTAGGCCTTTAGTTGTCCAATCATATCTGTCCTGAGCTACATCTGCTGCATGTGGTCAATTCACACCAATTCTAAGAAGATCTTGTTTAACATTTTATGTACATCGCATCCTAGATCTCCCTCTCTTTCTGAGGCCTTTAGGCACACTGTTCATAACCCTATTCGCTAATCTATAATTATCCATACGGGCAATATGACCAAACCTACGGAGTCTCTCTCTGCACAATATGCTGCTCAAAGGAGGTTGCCGATTCCTTTGCCTAACCTCATCATTACTTACAAAGTTGAATCACCTAATGTCCAAGATATTGCTTAAGCATCTAGAATCAAAAGCATCACGTTTCCTGTTATCTCTACAAAAGAGCTTTGACTCAATGTAACCGAAAGTGTCTCATTTCTTCCAATTTTTTGACCAGATTTTTTTAAGTGCAAAAACGCTTTATTGATCATCCGCATTCTGAAACTGATCATAATGGGGCGGGGCTGACCAAGGCCACCTTAAAACCAGGCCTGGACAGCTTGAAATAAATGGAGGGAAGAAAGGACGGATATTGATTATGCATAAAAATTCAAGTGATGTAATGTGTTTAAAATTTTATTTAAAGCTCTATATTTTAAACTGAATTAAAATGGTATTATTTATTCATAAGGATTTTATTAAAATAATTTAGAATATTTTTTAATTAATTATCTGATTTTTAAAAATAAGATCTACCAGTGGATATTTTTAAAATTTATATTGAATAAAAACTTTCATGCTTTTGAATATTTGGTCTTCTATTACTGCACTGTCCAGGCTTATTATGTCGAGGTGGCCTCGGGTGCTCAGTTGGTATCGAGTCAGGCTCGTAATTTCCAGTTCCCAAGTTTGAGTCCCACATGGGGCAGCATTCAGATTTATCACTACGAAACTCCCTGCCCTGCCCATGGTCAGTAGGGGACACCAATGGTCTTGGAAAGGCAGCTGTCCGTCGGATGGGACATTAAACTATGGCTCCATGTGCGAGAGAGAGCCATACCCTGTGCACTTTAAAGAATACACTGGATGATTTGACGGGAAGCTACCATCTGTCTCTCAACAGCTGTTCTAGTGGATCACCTCCCCAACCTTCTCTGAGCCTTCGGTGTCCTTGTGACCTGGCCAATTAGCCCATTGTGTGCAAAAAAAGTGTCTATCAGAGGTAAAATAACCCATTCTGAATATACCTCCATAAGTATGCCATCATGATTCAGAGCACTTTGATTGTTACGTAATCTGACAGGTTGGGTTGGGTTGTTTTACCTCTGAGCGGGGGGGCGGAGGTGGCTCAGTCGGTAGCGCGCCAGGCTCGTAATCTGTAGTTCCCAGGTTCGAGTCGCAGCTGGGTCAGCGTTGAGATTTATCTCCGCAAAATTCCCCGCCCTGCCCACGGTCAGTAGGGGACACCGATGGGCTTGGAAAGGCCGCCGTCCGTCGGATGGGACGTTAAGCCGTGGTTCCGTGTGAGGGAGAGTCATACCCTTTGCACGTTAAAGAACACGCTGGATGGCCTTGACGGGGGGCTAACATCTGTCTCCCAATAGCTGTTCCAGTGGGTCCCCTCCCCCAACCTTCTCTGAGCCTTCGGGGTCCATGTGACCTGGCCATTTAGCCCATGGTGTGCAAAAAAGTGCCGCTCAGAGGTAAAACAACCCAACCCAACCTCTGAGCGGCACTTTTTTGCACACCATGGGCTAAATGGCCAGATCACATGGACCCCGAAGGCTCAGAGAAAGTTGGGGGAGGGGACCCACTGGAACAGCTGTTAGGAAACAGATGGTAGGCTCCCGTCAAGGCCACCCAGCGTGTTCTTTAACGTTCACAGGGTATGGCTCTCCCGCACACGGGGCCACGCCTTAATGTCCCATCCGACGGACGGCGGCCTTTCCAAGCCCATCGGTGTCCCCTACTGACCGTGGGCAGGGCAAGGAATTTTGGGGAGATAAATCTCAACGCTGACCCAGCTGGGACTCGAACCTGGGAACTACAGATTACGAGCCTGGCGCGCTACCGACTGAGGCAGCCCCCCCCCCCCCCGACATAATCTGACAGCCTTTAAATCATTGCAGTGTTGCCAGATGCTGAAACGTACTTTGTACGTTTTGTATGAGGATTTTCATTTCACAAATTTCGCTAAAATGGTCATTTTTTTGCATTCGGATAAATTTTTGATTTGTTAAACTGAGCCTTTCGTTATACTGGAATTCATTTAAAATGAAACGTTTTTGCATAGAGGTACATAATAAATCCGCCATGGTCAGAAATATTTCGTTATAGTGGATGCTTCGTTATTCTGGCGTTCGATACATAGACATCTTATTCTATTACGATTCAGACATTCGGAATCTCCGAAAAATTATATTATACCTTTTGACGGTGTAAGAAGATAAAAATGGGAAAACTTTTAAGAAATATTGAAGAAATGTGATTAAATCAGAAATTTGGTGGTGAAATGTTAAAGACACGAAGTTTTGATTGACAAACAATGATTTTTCCCCTTACCACCGAGATTGGTGGGAAAATGCAATTTTTAAAAAAGATAATGGTTTGCTTTTAGAGATAAATTAAAATTCTTTTTGATTATTACGATTCACACGTTTTGAATCTCCCAAATGTTTTAACTGCGCCCTCTAACAGTGGAAAAATGTGATTTCAAAAATTGGAACGAATATTAGAAACGATTATTTGGGCTAGAAATCTGATATTTTAGCGAAGCGATTGGATGACTAAGGGGTTTACATTGGCAACAACAGTTTTCCCCTTCACCCCAACCCTGACCCCATTTTAAAATGTTTTTATGTTAGGAGATTAATGAAAATTATTATCTGTGTTGAATGGATGCTAACAAAATATTGCTAGTTTTCAAATCGTCGAAAATGCTTTAAATTATATCGTTAGACGGCGCTAAATGTAGAAAATATAACTCTTGTAGTGATATTGCAAACGATACACCCTGTATGATCGACAGTATCCACATCCTTGCTCATCCATAATCTCCCATGTAATAGGAAAGGAGTTAATATCGCGTTGGGTTGGGTTGTTTTACCTCTGAGCGGCACTTTTTTGCACGCAATGGGCTAAATGGCCAGGTCACAAGGACCCTGAAGGCTCAGAGAAGGTTGGGGAAGGGGACCCACTGGAACAGCTGTTGGGAGACAGATGGTAGCCCCCCGTCAAGGCCATCCAGCATGTTCTTTAACATGCACAGGGTATAGCTCTACCACACACGGGGCCACGGCTTAACGTCCCATCCGACGGACGGCGGCCTTTCCAAGCCCATCGGTGTCCCCTACTGACCGTGGGCAGGGCGGAGAGTTTTGCGGAGATAAATCTCAACGCTATCCCAGCTGGGACTCGAACCTGGGAACTGCAGATTACGAGCCTGGCGTGCTACCGACTGACCCCCGCCGCTTAATATCGCATTGGTCCACCCTTTGCTATTGTTACAGCCTCCACAATGCAGGGAATGCTTTCCACTAGATTTTGGTACGTTGCTGCGGGAATTAACTGCCATTCTGTCACAACAGCATTAGTGAGGCCGTCACTGATGTTGGTTAGTTCGTCCTGGTTCGCACTCGGCGTTCCAGTTCATCCCAAAGGGTTCCATGGAGTTGAAGATCAAGGGCTCTTCGGAGAGCAGTCAAGTTCTTCTAAACCCATCTCATCAAACCATTCCTGCACATTCGTCGCTTTGAGGACGGGAGCATTGTCATATTGGTACAGGAAAGGATCTTCACCGAACTGTTGCCATAAAGTTGGGAGCACAGAAGTGTCCAGAATGTCATTACAGGCCGCGTCGTTCAGAGTCCCGTTCACTTAAACTAGGAGGCCCAGCCCGAACCACGAAAAACAGGCCCAAGGCATGATGTCTTTTCCACCAAACTTCACAGTTGCCTCAAAACAGTCAGGCAGGTAGCGTTCATTTGGAATCCACCATATCCAGACTCGTCGATCGGAATGCCAGATAGTCGGTGGTGGGTGTTGCAACCGATGACAGGCGATTTTGTCGCGCCACCCTCTTCAACACTCGGTAGTCCAGCTCTGTCATTTTACATGGCTTACCGGGTTGCGATTGTGCTGTTGTTGCTTCTAGGTGTTTCCACTTCCCAATGACATCACTTACAGTTGGTTAGGACAGCTGCAGCAGAGCCGAAATGTCTCAAACTGACATGCTGCTAAGTTGGCATCTTATGAAAGTGCCACGTTGAAAGTCACTGAGCTCTACCATACCACTCATCTCCTGTTCATGCGGGGGGGGGGGGGGGGGGCTCAGTCGGTAGCGCACCAGGCTCGTAATCTGTAGTTCCCAGGTTCGAGTCCCAGCTGGGTCAGCTTGAGATTTATCTCCGCAAAATTTCCCCGCTCTGCCCACGGTGAATAGGGGACACCGATGGGCTTGGAAAGGCCGCCGCCCGTCGGATGGGACGTTAAGCCGTGGCCCCGTGTGCGGGAGAGCCATACCCTGTGCACGTTAAAGAACACGCTGGATGGCCTTGACAGGATGCTACCATCTGTCTCCCAACAGCTGTTCCAGTGGGTGCCCTCCCCCAACATTCTCTGAGCCTTTGGGGTCCTTGTGACCTGGCCATTTAGCCCATGGTGTGCAAAAAAGTGCCGCTCACAGTTAAAACAACCCAAAACAACTTGTTCATGCGTGTCTATGAGGTCCTTTTAGACTATAAATGTGCGTCATTTTATGGACTATCTATGTGCGTCCTTTTATAATTGTTTGGCCCATGGCTGTGGTGAGTATGGGCGAATCCACTACTCAGAAGGGGTGTCCAGATACTTTTGATCAGGTAGAATATATACACTGGCGGAAATTGAAAAAAGAACACACGGAAGGAATTCCTTTAGGGACGTCATATTATAATATGTTAACATCTAAGGGCAGCAGAAACCGTGTTCCAAGACTGAAAGCCATTGGATGAAGTAATGATGGCACTGAGGACGACAACATGTAAATGTAGGCAGTGCGTATTTAGGGACTAGGGCGTGAAGAAAGAAATTATTCGTCTCGTGTCGTGTTGTTCAATGCTCTTTGAAGAAGCTACCATGCCTGGATGATGCAGGTGCACAACATTTGTCCAGTTAGCGGAGTTTCAGCGAGGTCGTATAGTGGGTCTTCGGGAAACAGGTTGGACTTTTCGTCAAATTCCACATTTCCTTAGACGAGAGGTATCGGCAGTGGTACGATGGTTGTGTCGACAGTCAGAAGAGTATTCATACATTCGCAGATGTGATTCCGGGCAACACAGAGTTATGGACGCAAGAGAGGATCGGCGTATCAGAAGAGCAGTTGGTGGCAGAGCAGATGGCTATGGCGTCACAAATTCGATCCTCTGTCGTACCAAGGGTGTTTACAAGAAAGATACACAATCGTCTTTTGGAAGCAGGACTATGGACTCGCGTGCCGCTGGCACAGTTATCACTGTCACCTCGTCACTGTCGAACACGTTTGCAGTGGAGTGAAGAAGAGTTCATTGGAGGGAAGAATGGCAGTCTGTGGTCTTCGATAATGAAAGCCGATTCTGCTTATTAAGCGTCTGATGGTTGTTTACGCATCCGAAGGCGACAAGGTGAGCAGCTTCTTCCATCGTGCATCCGCCAGCCACACACAGGGCCCACACCGAGCATCATAGCGTGCGGAGCGATTAGCTACCACTCTCGAACGTGTCTGGTGCTTGTACAGGGTACAGTCGCTCAAAAAAGTATCCGAACACTGGTTGATTACAGAATTCAGAAAAAAATATCTGACAACGATTTTTTTTTAGAAATTAATGATCTGGCAACCTTCGTGTCACGTGACACGAAGGTTGCCAGATCACTCGTGTCACGTGACACGAAGGTTGCCAGATCACTAATTTCTAAAAAAAATCGTTGCCAGATATTTTTTTCTGAATTCTGTGATCAACCAGTGTTCGGATACTTTTTTGAGCGACTGTACACTGAATAGCAATAGATAGAAAGCGACATCATAAAGTCGGTCGTCCTGCCATATTTGAGTGTAATCTCAAATGATATATTCCAGCAGGATAATGCCCGACCACACTCCGCCTGGACAACTCAGCATGTTCTTGAGGCAATTCCCTTGGCTAATTCCCTTGACCAATTCCCTTGGCTATAGCACGCTCTCCGGACTTGTCTCCAATCGAGCATGTCTGGAACTGGATCGGAAAAAGACTCTTCTGCGATTGGTGGCAGACAACGACTATCGCTGATTACGCGTCCAAATTGTAAGCGCATGGAATGGTACCCCCCAGCGTGATATTTACCATATGTACTGTTATACAAGGGGGGTGGGGGGTGGAATTAAAGAAAGGAAATTATTATATACATTCCGACCCAGTGTTAGTTGGCCGTGATCTTTACCAGTTTCGTTTTAACGAAATCATATCATAAAATTCTGGGTACTACAGCCCAATGATATTTCACACTTCCCCGCTGGAATCTTATCGAACATTGCGTTTTTATTTCTTAATCTAAATCTTACTTTGAACTATACACTTTAGAATCACTCTTAACAATAACATTAACATTTGTTGAAGTTCACATTATTTTTACAATTAACATGACACTTACATTAAACAATCAATGGCGTGGAGACCAAAATACGATGACATTTCAACTCATATCAATGCGACTACAATAATAAGCTCGGTCTCTCTAGAACTCTACCGGGGCTGGAATGGCTCAGTCGGTAGCGTGCCAGGCTCTTAATCTGTAGTTCCCAGGTTCGAGTCCCAGCTGGGTCAGCGTTGAGATTTATCTCCGCAAAAATTCCCCGCCCTGCCCACGGTCAGTAGGGGACACCGATGGGCTTGGAAATACCGCGACCGTCGGATGGGACGTTAAGCCGTGGCCCCGTGTGCGGGAGAGCCATACCCTGTGCACGTTAAAGAACACGCTGGATGGCCTTGACGGGAGGCTACCATCTGTCTCCCAACAGCTGTTCCAGTGGGTCCCCTCCCCCAACCTTCTCTGAGCCTTCGGGGTCCATGTGACCTGGCCATTTAGCCCATGGTGTGCAAAAAAGTGCCGCTCAGAGGTAAAACAACCCAACCCATGTATTTCTGGCCTTGAGATAAGCAAGTGATCACATACCTTCATGATAAACCCAGTCCTTGAGATAGTCCCAGAGCTAGAAATAACAACATTCAGGTCTGGTGAGCATGGTGCCCAGGTCTGAGTAAAGTCTCGAGAAACTAAGCGTGGTAATAATGTGATGCTGGAGAAGAGAAGAGTAACACTCATACGTTAGAGCACACTGCACCATTAGATGTAATCTCCTCAAATAAGAACAGTCCAATGATAAAATCTGCACTGAATCCCCACCACACTCTCATGTATGGGAACACAGAAGATGCAGGTGACACTCTCCATTTGCAGCAGTTCTGTATATTTGATGGCACCAGTGAGGGTGAAGTGCATCTTATTAGTCCACAAGACCACCTAAGACCACTTGTCATACACCTCCATATACGCCAGAAACTGGAGAGTGAATTCGGTGCAATGTTTCCAGTCAAGTGGTCGTAGTTCCTGCACCAGATGTATCCTGTATGGATACATCTGGTGCAGGAACATCATCACACAACACATCATAGCATTTTGCAGACTGTTGCCCACGGAAGATCCAACTGTAGTAACATCGCTGTGGCACTGCTGACTGACAGAATGTCGTTTCCGGCACAGGCTGTCATGGCAACCATCACTTCATCCACCATGTCTTCTACAATGGGCCTCTGTATACGTTCTGGTGTCACTGCCAACTCACCAGTTGCACACACTCACCTGTCTGTCAGTTTCAGTTTTCGTATAAGATGATTGTTTTTTCGTATTCCCCTCCCCCTTGGGTACATCCCTGCTGTGTCCCATTCATTATCAAAGTTTTAAAAATAATATCCCCTCAAGCAGCTGCTTTCCACAGATGTCTGATAATAGCCTGTCAATTTACACACCATAGTAGAAAGTTTGTGAGGTAGGCGAGATCTTAGCAGAAAGACAATACAAACATCTATGCCTTGCCCGGAGCAGGAACGTAAATTGGGTTGGATTGTTTTACCTCTGAGCGGCACTTTTTTGCACACCATGGGCTAAATGGCCAGGTCACATGGACCCCGAAGGCTCAGAGAAGGTTGGGGGAGGGGACCCACTGGAACAGCTGTTGGGAGACAGATGTTAGCCTCCCGTCAAGGCCATCCAGCGTGTTCTTTAAGGTGCATAGGGTATGGCTCTCCCGCACGCGGGGTCACGGCTTAACGTCCCATCCTACGGACGGCGGCCTTTCCAAGCCCAGCGGTGTCCCCTACTGACCGTGGGCAGGGAATTGTGCGGAGATAAATCTCAACGCTGACCCATCTGGGACTCGAACCTAGGAACTACAGATTACGAGCCTGGCGCGCTACCGACTGAGCCACCCCCGCCCCACGAACTTAGGTCCCTTTGATCTGTAGCCAAGCATGCTAACCATCACCAAATCTGCTTGTGATATAAATGTATTAAAAAAGTTTCAGTACAATTATCCCAGATGCTGAAAAAGTCCATCACCTTCTGGAAGAGAAGCATCTATCATTTTCACAATGTTTCTTGCAATATTTCCAATTTTTTCGTCAATGCCGCCACAGTCTGCTGAATATTATGTTTAATAAAAAAGTTTCAGTACAATTATCCCAGATGCTGAAAAAGTCCATCACCTTCTGGAAGAGAAGCATCTATCATTTTCACAATGTTTCTTGCAATATTTCCAATTTTTTCGTCAATGCCGCCACAGTCTGCTGAATATTATGTTTAATTTTCAGCAGGCTGGTTAGCACGCTTGGCTACTGATCTAAGGGACCTGGGTTCGAGCCCCGGGTAAGGCATGGCTGTTTGTGTCGTTTTTCTGCTGAGGTCCTGCCATCCTCTCAGACCTTCTACTCTGGAATATTAACTGACAGGCTCCTGTCAGACCTCTGTGGCAAGCAGCTGCTTGAGGGAGTATTTTTTTTAAGTTATTGCAATAGACTCTTTCTTTAAGATACCTCCACAGAAAAAGAGAAGACGTTCCGCGACCAACGTTTTAGGGAGGGCCTAATTTTATGTGGGAGAAAATATTGTAGTGCACTAAGCCATAATGAGATGAAGCTTCAGACGAAGTTTGGTGGTCTTAGCTCTGACTGTGTAGGAGGAAATGCCGAACAATATAGACAGATACAAAACCTCCATTTTATAAAATAGATTCGTTAGTAAGGAATGCGACATCGATATATTGATCCATTTTTCAATATTGGAATATTTTAATACTTTCCATTCAGAATCAGTATTTTGATAGTGGGCGATGAAATGTTTATTTCTCGGAGGGGGTGTTAAGAAGGCGGCAGTTTGGAGGGCGATTGTGGATGGCTTAAGATGTGGCGAAACGATAGTAAAAAGTGCGAAGAATAGCTAATTTTTTATATTCTGTTTTATAAAAGAATGCAGCTGAAGACAGGACGAGAATTAGCAGAGATAAATCTCAACAGTGGCACAGGTAGGAATCGAACCAGGGATCTGCCGATTACGAACTGGCCAACACCTTCTATAACGGAAGGCCGTACAACTTAAGTTATGACTTCAGCATAGTTAGTCCTAGTAATGTAATTTGAAACAATGTCTATATAATTAGAAACATCTGATATATTTATTTTTACTATTATTAGTAGTAAATTTTATTACAATCTTTGTACTAATGTTTAATAATAAATATGCATTATTTAGGAAAATATCAGTCGTATATAATATATTATCTTTCTAAAATTACTAATAAATGCGAATATTTTTTGCTAAATAGAGCATATTTAAAAATAAACATTAGTATAAGGATTAGCATTAAATACACATGTAATGATCATAGTGATAAGTAATTAGAAATATCTAGATTTTAGGACTACCTATGACGACGTCATAATTACGTTGTACGGCCTCCTATTATTAGAGTTGTTGGACTTTCGAGCTGCTGACCAAACCAGCACTCCAAGCCCGTTCCTTTTTTATTCCTAATTCTGCCAAGTTAACTAGTTATATTCAGATTTCGTGAGAAGTATGTCAAGTTGATTTACACAATATGCACTTTCATTGAATGCCCGTAGTTGGTTGTTTGGTTGTTTGGGGTTTTTTGGCGCAATAGCAACTCAATAATAACAATGGGTGTATAGGACACGTGTAAAAAACAACAGCTAAAACACAGGTAAAAAACCAGGAAAAAAGTGAAAATTCATAAACGAGTAAAATAACCGGTAAAACGTAAAAATTCGAAAACAGGAATTAAAAGTGAGTCATCAGAAAAAAGATGTCCGAGATTTTACGTCCGAGCGATAAGGGGCTCGGACGTAAAATCGTGAAAGGTAAAAAATAAACGTCTGTCAAGTTAAATGCTGGGCAGTTGAGTAAAATACGTTTAACAGTTAAAATGGTGTAACAAAACTCGCACTTAGGTTTATTGAATGCCCGTAATAGTTTACAAAGGTGATATTTAATCGTAATTGCAGTTCCCAAGTTCGAATCCCAGCTGTGCCAGTGTTGAGATTTATCTCCACAAAATTCTCCACGGTCAGTATGAGATATCATTGGCTTGGAAAGGTCGCCGTTCGTCGGATGGAACGTTAAGCCCAGGCTCCGTGTGCGGGAGAACCATACCCTGTTCACGTTAAAGAACACGCTGGTTAGACTTTAAGGGAGGCTGCCATCTGTCTCTCAACTCTTGTCACCTGGTGGACCTTGGAACCAGGCTGTTTAGCCCATTGTGTGCAAAAAATAAGTGCCGTTCAGAGGTAAAACAATCAAACAACCCAAGCTTCATCTACAGCTACATCTCATTGTAACTTAATGCAGTGTATAAAGTTTTTAACCCCAGAGAATTAATCCTGCCCCAAACGTTGCCCGTGCATATGTCTGAACTTCGATAATTTTGGGAACCTGTAACATACTACTCCATTCACAACTTTACAACTCTCCATTCATACAGACGGGGGTGGCTCAGTTGGTAGCGCGCCAGGCTCTTAATCTGTAGTTCCCAGGTTCGAGTCCCAGCTGGGTCAGCGTTGAGATTTATCTCCGCAAAAATTCCCCGCCCTGCCCACGGTCAGTAGGGGACACCGATGGGCTTGGAAAGGCCGCCGTCCGTCGGATGGGACGTTAAGAGGGAGAGCCATACCCTGTGCACGTTAAAGAACACCCTGGATGGCCTTGACGGGAGGCTACCATCTGTCTCCCAACAGCTGTTCCAGTGGGTCCCCTCCCCCAACCTTCTCTGAGCCTTCGGGGTCCATGTGACCTGGCCATTTAGCCCATGGTGTGCAAAAAACGTGCCGCTCAGAGGTAAAACAACCCAACCCAACCATTTGTCTCTTAACAGTCGTCCAGTGGGTCCCCTTCACCCAACCTTCTCAATACTCGGCCATTTTGCCCATTGTGTGAAAAAAAGTATCGCTCGGAGGTAAAACAACCCAATCAACATGCAAGCATTAGTTGAAATCGTTTAAAGAGAAAAAAATCGTTAAAAGAGGCCAATAGATATTTGTATTGGAGTAATCTGTAATTACAAAAGATTTTTTCTTTGCATAATTAACTCTTTTTTTCTTCTCCACAGGCTCGATATGCCCCCTGGAATCGATCAATGCTGGTGCTTGGCTGTCACGTGGTTTACTCTCCACGTATTGGATCGACAGGTAAGTGATAAAACAATGATCGAGACCTCAATGAAAGGGGCGGGGGTGGCTCAGTCGGTAGCGCGCCAGGCTCGTAATCTGTAGTTCCCAGGTTCGAGTCCCAGCTGGGTCAGCGTTGAGATTTATCTCCGCAAAAATTCCCCGCCCTGCCCACGGTCAGTAGGTGACACCGATGGGCTTGGAAAGGCCGTCGTCCGTCGGATGGGACGTTAAGCCGTGGCCCCGTATGCGGGAGAGCCATACCCTGTGCACGTTAAAGAACACGCTGGATGGCCTTGACGGGAGGCTACGATCTGTCTCCCAACAGCTGTTCCAGTGGGTCCCCTCCCCCAACCTTCTCTGAGCCTTCGGGGTCCATGTGACCTGGCCATTTAGCCCATGGTGTGCGAAAAAGTGCCGCTCAGAGGTAAAACAACCCAACCCAACCCCATTCATACGATAGGTAACGACAGCGCCTCCAGAGGTATTGGAAGCAGTGGAATAGACCCACGTAGCAACGAACCCGATCTGTAAACTCTAGGCACCAGGACATAAGTGGGGACACCATACCAAATTCGGCACCGATCGGTCTAATACCCGCGGAATTACAAATAACCTAAAACTTCCGCCGTTAGTGACGTCACCCATGACGTAAACAAGTGACCGCGCACCAGTTAAGAATACGCATGTTACTATGAGTCATTATATAAAGCCCGTGGATCGCTGGACAAATCTCCTAATATTATGTAATTTTCATGTCTTTTAATTTAAAGAATTGCATTCACTTATTTGGATTTATTTATATAAAAAATAAATACCCCCTCAAGCAGCTGCTTGCCACAGAGGTCTGACAGGAGCCTGTCAGTTAATATGCCAGAGTAGAAGGTCTGAGAGGATCGCAGGACCTCAGCAGAAAAACGACACAAACAACCATGCCTTACCCGGGCTCGAACCCAGGTCCCTTAGATCAGTAGCCAAGCGTGCTAACCACTCGGCCATAAGGAAAAAAAATGTTTTACAAAAGACAGTACAGATTTTAAACTTTTCATGTAGGTTACTCAATTGCTGGTCTGCAATTGGTAGCTAGGTAGTCACTGGAAGGAGATATGCACCAATCCCCTGTGATGATGCATAGAACTGGCCAGGCCTAGCATTTAAAGTCCGATCCCGCCTTCTCGTGGTGCAAGCCAACTCTCTTGTCGAAGGCAACGTAAGGATCAGCTGGGATTCGAACTTGGGAACTGCAGTTACGATTAAATATCATCTTTTGTAAACTATTACGGGCATTCAATGAAAGTACATACTGCGGAAATCAACTTGACATATTTCTCACGAAATCTGAATGTAACTATTTAAATTGGCAGAATTAGGAATAAAAGAAATGGGCTTGGAGCTGCTGGCTTGGTCAGCAGCTCGCAAGTCCAACAACTCTAATAATAAAAGGCCTTACAGAGAAAATATGACGTCATGATAGGTAGTCCTAAAATCTAGATATTTCTAATTACTTATCTCTATTATCATTACATGTGTATTTAATGCTACTCCTTATACTAATGTTTATTTTTAAATATGAATTATTTAGAAAAAAATATTCGCATTTATTAGTAATTTTAGATAGATCAGTGTCTCGCAAACTGTGTGCCGCGAGAGATTTTCAAATTGACACTAGATATTCCAAAGATTTCATTTTGACTTGACTTGTGCTATCGACGTGCTTTAATAAAAATCTTTCAGATTTTATCAACTGGGATCTTGTAAGTATTTTTCAAGCTTTTTCCAAATTTTGGTATTAATTTTTGATTAGTAAATTTTGATTATTAAAACAAACACCGAGTTATGATTAGTATATTTATTTAAAAAAATACATTTAACGAAACTTCAATTTTCCTCTTTTTACGTAACCATAAAAAATTCTTTTTTAGGTGTGCCGCGGGAAAAAAAATAGATTCAGTGTGCCGCAGAGTAAAAAAGTTTGCGAGACACTGAGATAGATAATATGTATATATACGACTGATTTTTTCCTAAATAATGCATATTTATAAATAAACTTTAGTACAAAGATTGTAATAAAATTTACCACTAATAATTGCAAAAATAAATATATAAGAGATGTCTAGACGTCTAGTTAAGACTTAGGTAGATGTTTCTAATTATATGGACATGGTTTCAAATTACATTACTAGGACTTCCTATGCTGACGTCATAGCTTAAGTTGTACGGCCTTCCTTTATAGAAGGTGTTGGCCAGGTTCGTAATCGTCAGATTCCTGGTTCGATTCCTACCTGTGCCAGCGTTGAGATTTATCTCTGCTAATTCTCGTCCTTTCTTGAGTGAATAGGAGTAGATCACTGGGCTTGGAAAATGCGCCGTATGTCGGATGGGACGTAAATTTTCACGTTAAAGAACACGGTGGATGGCCTTGAACGTGGCTAGCCTTCTGTCTCCTAACAGCTGTTCCAATAGGTCTTCTTTTCCAACCTTCTGTGAGCCTTTGAGGATCCTTGTGACCTGATCGTTTAGCCCATTGCAAAAGTGGCGTTCATAGAATCCAAAACTTAAGTAAGTAAGGCAAAAGGGTAGATCTGAGTTTGGAGAACAATGTAGTACAGTTATGTAAAACGTTTGAGAATTTTTTCACCTGTAATCTAGGTACAAAATAAATTAGAGAATATGTTGGTGATAAATATTTTGGTTATTGAGGTTTGTACAGTCGCTCAAAAAAGTATCCGAACACTATGGTTGATTACAGAGTTCAGAGAAAATATCTGGCAACGATTTTTTTAGAAATTAGTGATCTGGCAAACTTCGTGTCATGTGATTACAGAATTCAGGAAAAATACCTGGAGCGTGTACAGCAACTGTACACGCTCCAGTTACCGTTCACAGCAAACTGTGCAGTTAACAGCAAACCGTTCACAGCAAACTGTGCAGTTACTGCACACGCTCCAGTTTGCTGTGAACGGTAACTGCACACGCTCAATATTTCCGTGAGTGAGCCCACACGATCTAGTATCAAAATAATATGATCACCTACAGTCTCTCAAAAAAGTATCCGAACACTATGGTTGATTACAGAATTCAGAAAAAATATCTGGCAACGATTTTATTTAGAAATTAGTGATCTGGCAACCTTCGTGTCAGGTGATTACAGAATTCAGGAAAAATATCTGGAACGTGTACAGCAACTGTACACGCTCCACTTACCGTTCACAGCAAACTGGAGCGTGTGCAGTTACTGCACACGCTCCAGTTTGCTGTGAACGGTAACTGCACACGCGCAATATTTTCGTGAGTGAGCCCACACGATCTAGTATCAAAATAATATGACCACCTACCGTACAAGTTTTGGTTAAGATAATTACATCAAAGAAATGAATAACACATGAAATATAAATAAAAAATGCATTGGCTTATTTGTTTTAAGGAAGAAGGTATTTCTCAACACAAAGGACGGAGATAATCTAGAAGCAATATTAGGTTTGTCTTGGTTTCTCGTACAACAGACAAACACTTCAAGGACATGCCCATCATCATCATCCTCAAGCAGCCATGGGCAACGGAGGTCCAACCAGACTGTGCAGTTTAGTTCTCCAAGCAAGTCTATCCTGAGCTACATCTACTGCATCTGGCCACTGCACACCAATTCTAACAAGGTCCTGTTTGACATTGTCTGCCCACCGCATCCTAGGTCTCCCCTTCTTTCTGAGGCCTTTAGGCACACTGTTCATAACCCTATTCGCCAATCTATAATTATTCATACGGGCAGCATGCCAAAACCAAGCTCTTAATTACGCTAACCGCTAGATCAGGTAGGTTCTGAACTATATAACATCAATATGCATTGCAGAAAGAGAAGCTCTATTGGAAAAGGAGCCATTTTTGGTCCAACCTCTAAGGTTTCGGATTATCTGTTTCGAATTTAAGTCAGCAGTACATTGAAATTTGTATTTGGAAAATGTCTCAGACGAGAGTGGGCGGGATAAGTAGTCATGTCTCCATTTCCTTTGAGAATATATTAAGGATGATGCAGGTAAAAAAATGATTAAACTTGTTCATTTTTCAAGAAATATTTTAGAGGTTGGGTTGTTTTACCTCTGAGCGGCACTTTTTTGCACACCATGGGCTAAATGGCCAGATCACAAGGACCCCGAAGGCTCAGAGAAGGTTGGGGGAGGGGACCCACTGGAACAGCTGTTGGGAGACAGATGGTATTCTCCCGTCAATACCATCCAGTGTGTTCTTTTACGTGCACAGGGTATGGCTCTCCCGCACACGGGGCCACGGCTTAACGTCCCATCCGACGGACGGCGGCCTTTCCAAGCCCATCGGTGTCCCTTACTGACCGTGGGCAGGGCGGAGAATTTTGCGGAGATAAATCTCAACGCTGACCCAGCTGGGACTCGAACCTGGGAACTACAGATTACGAGCCTAGCGCTAAATGATAGTCATCAATGACCATATTACTTTCGCTCTGATTCGAATAATTCAAGATAAAGCAATTGATTTAAAAGAGGCTTAATTTATTGAAGCTAATATTTTAAAGGACCTAACTAAATAAATATTCCTTTTACTCTCATGACTCCTAGCTAAATAAAGCATTCAAGAACGTACCTTAACGGTACAGGAGCAATAGAGATAATTATAGAAATAGATCGAGCCTCGGTTTA
Source organism: Ryuthela nishihirai (assembly GCA_038380435.1). Lineage (NCBI taxonomy): Eukaryota > Metazoa > Arthropoda > Arachnida > Araneae > Heptathelidae > Ryuthela > Ryuthela nishihirai. The sequence continues at coordinate 48,035,974 of JAWZYU010000023.1, read as the reverse complement.
GTAATAACATGTATCAAACATATTGGTTTGGAGAAAAATATAAATTGACGTTTTTAAAAGAGATATTTTTCTTACTTATTCGATAGAATCCCGGATTTCGTGTTTTACTCTTAGAAGAATACGTACAGTCGCTCAAAAAAGTATCCGAACACCACGGTTGATTACAGAATTCAGAAAAAATCTGTGGCAACGATTTTTTTAGAAATCAGTGATCTGGCAAGCTTCGTGTCACGTGACACGAAGGTTGCCAGATCACTAATTTCTAAAAAAATCGTTGCCAGATATTTTTTCTGAATTCTGTAATCAACCATAGTGTTCGGATATTTTTTTAAGCGACTGTACACCACAGATGATTTCTGAATTTATATAATCAATAAGTGGGATCGTTATAAGTGTACCAAGTCTTCATGAACAATTTATTTATCAAATCCTTTTTTTATACATAAAGATACTAATATTTCATTCATTTATTTCCAGACTGATAACCTATACTTAGCATTACTGAGAGTTAGATCCTGGGGGGAGGGGAGGTGCACTGGTTCTTCCTCTTTTGGAATGCTAGTAACGGTAATGGAAGTTACCAGCATTCCATTCCATATTAAACTTTAGTATGTATACGCATTTTCTAGGAAATTTTATAAGCCTCGTAAAACGGAGTGGAAATTTTATGGAGTAATGACAGTCCAATTTGTTGGCCTCTTTCTTTTGCTTTTTTCCGGCTCGATTTCGTTACTTTACCTCCTTCATTCCTATTTTTATTTTGTTTGATCTGATCCTGGCTATACTTAAATAAGTAATTAATTAATAAACAATTTATTTTATTTACAAATGAATTATTTTGGTTTTCAAGAACAGACTTTGTAATATAAAAGCAACTTAAAAATATAAACGACAAATAATGAAAGTAACAATTTATTCAACAATTTTATTATTTTGCCAAACTAATATGCTTAATACATATTACTATATTGAGCAGGGGTTTTAAAGGTGGGGTGCGTTGCGGGGTTGCTATTTTTCGGGGTACGCCGTGTGTGCTCAGAAGTCGCTAGATCTAGTAACAAATTCGCTAAATTGGCATTATTATACTATAACTACAGTTTTGTCTATCTATATAAGGGGCACTCCAGTTACATACACATTTCCAGGGGGTACGTGAAGCATGAAAGGTTGAGAACCACTGATATAGAGGTTCGATCTAATTCTGCAATTTTCTCTATTGTATCTGTACCGTGAAAGTACATTCGTGACTTTTAAACTTCGGTTTCGACCTGGCGATTAAACGAAAAATCGGATTTATGGATTTAATTGAATTGAAATATCAGCGGTAGTAAATTAAGCCTTAAAGGTAAAACTGTTATTTTTTAAATTTTCTCTATGCTTCTTAGGTATTTTAATTAGGATTTGATTAGAACGATTTTAAGAATAGTACTTTTGCTACACACTCGATCCATGAGTGTCCTTTCAGTTTCTAAATGTAGTTTATACAGTGTGAAAGGTACTTTCTTGGTATTGCCTTGGTAAGAAATATGAAACTTTCCATGTTACATCAGAGTGGAGTCAACTTCGAAGCTCTATCTTATGTACAAAGAAGAAAGAGTTTGTATCTGTCTGCCTCTCTGTCCTCCCATGCACTCAGTATGCTAAAGATCTAGAGCAATTTCGTCCCACCCTCGGCTCATTTGCAAAAGAACTTGCGGCTCAAAAACAGATGCTCAATGTACTGAAAGTGGCTCATTCCTTCCAAGTTTTTGACCAGATAGTTTTAAGTGCATAAACTCTATCCTAATCATACCTCGATGAGTCAGATCGTCACAAAATGCGTACTAGCGATATACAGTACGACGCGATTCATAGCGCTGTAATTAATTAGATATTTGATAGCGTTTAAATCACGGTTCATATCATTGCATTGTTCCCAGATGATAAAACGTATTTTGTTCATATTGCATAAGGACTTTCATTTCCCAAATTTCGTTACACTACTCATTTTTTGCATCCGGATAATTTTTTATTTTGTTAGAATGATATTTTCGTTTTACTAGAATTCATTCAAATGAAACAGTTTTACAAAAAGATACATAATAAATTTCCCGGTGTCTGAAAAAATTTCGTTATACTGAATGTTTCGTTATTCTGGCTTTCGATATAAAGACATTTAATTCTATTACGATTCAGACTTTCGGAATCTCCCAATGCTTGTAACTGCGCCTTCTAATGGCGGAAAAAGTTTTGCAAACGAATATTCCAAACGATGTAATTAGTCAGTAACTTGAAAATTTGGTGGTGAAATGTTAAAATAAAGAAATTTGAATTGCTGACAATGATTTTCGCCTTACTTCCAGGGTTGGTGGGAAATCGCAATTTTATAAAAAGGTAATTATTTGGTTTTAGAGATAAATTAGAAATTATGTTTGATTTTTACGATTCACACTTTGAGACTTTCCCAAATGTTTTAATTGCACCCACTAACGGTAGAAATATTAGATGTTTAAAATTTTTGAAAGAATATTGCAAACGATCTATTCGATCTATAAATTAGATATTTTAGTGGTAGAGTATGATGATTAAGGGGTTTATATTGGCAATAACTCTTTATTCCTTCATCCCCAAGAGATGGGAAAATGCAGTCTTTTTCTTAAGATATTAATGATTCCTACATTTCAAAATACAAAATAGTCTTTAATTTGCATCGTTATATGGAGCTAAATGTAGAAAATGTAAAATTTGCAGTGATATTGCAAACGATATACGTATATACAGGGTGGTTTCCCTATTCCGCAGTCTCTGGAACGTGACGAATGGAGATAGCACTGCAAAATTTGGTATGTAGCTTAACGAGAACATGAGAAGGCTTTTTGCGAGCGATGGTAATTTTAACGTACCTACCAATTTTTACGGCCCTGTCTCTGTTCGTCACTGCTCCAGGTACTCTGGAAGAGGAAAACATTTTATAACCATGATGTATATATACACAGTCGTATCAGAATAATATAGGAGATAACCTACCATAGTATATGTATGGTAGGTGATCATATTATTCTGATACGACTGTGTATATATCCTAGGAATTTGAAGTTCTGGAGATAGAATGTGTTGATCAAGATATTCAGATAACACTGGGCAACAAATTTTCATAAAAGTCGTGCCTCTGAGATAAAAGTAGTAATTTCTTAAAGATTTTAAGGTGCTGAACACGAATATGACAATGGAAATGGAAAATTGGCTACGATTTATGAGAAATCCGCAATAGTTTCTTATATAATAGAGTAATAAGTGCATATGACATGTATCAGTAAAACTCCGCTTCTACTTCCGACATCGCTTTGCCTGTTGCTTCTACAGCTGCTCAGGATCATCAGCGTCCAACAGTAGTCAGAAAATATTGAAGTGGACCAGTTTCCCTGGTAACGTTTCTCCATCATTGCAATGTCGTGGTGAAAAAATTTACTGTGCTCATCACTAACCATGCCGCAGTTGTTGGGAAAGAAATCTACGTGGTAATGGAGAAAGTGGATCTTTTAAGGACATATTGTAGCCAAGTTTGTGATACAGAGACATGTCCTTAACCAGTTTCTTGTAGTTGTCTGACCTGACATTCCCGAGGAATTTAGTAGACACCAGGCGAAACGTGTCCCAAGCCCTTTTCTCGTCACTTTGAAACAGGTTGTCGAACATCTGCTCGCAGATCTGAGGACCCACAAAAGTTTCCTCTTGAATTTTCGCTTCGCTGAGTGAAGGGAATTTGTCAGCAAAGTACTTGAAAGCTGATGCAGTCCTGTCCATGGCTTTTAGGAAGTTTTTCATTACACCGTGTTTGGTGTGTAGCGACGGTAGCAGGATTTTGTGCATATCTGCTAGTGCTGGGTGTTCCACACTCTTCTCTCTGGCCTTCAGAGATTTCCTCTGAGGCCAATTTCTCTTCACGTATTGCAAAGTCTTTGCTTGGCTGTCCCATTCACATAAGAAACAGCAGTACTTCGTTATATCCCAGTTGCAGACTCATCATCAGAGCCAATACCTTCAAGTCACAACAGAGATACCAGCCATACTTGTTGTATTGAAGACAGTTCAACACCTGTTTTAGGTTGTCGTTGGTGTCTTTCATGTAGACAGTGTGTCCGACCGGAATGGATGGAAGTCGATTTGCCACCTTGAGACTCAATTTCGAGGAGTCTATGAATAGTCGCCATTCTTGAGGGTCATGTTTGGTTCTGAGAGCATTCATCAGGCCATCTACATCGGAGCAGAACACAAGGTCATCTTCCTTTCTGAAGTAAGGTGAAAACTGCTCATGACAAGTTCGAAACGAAGTCACTCGAACATGTTCCTTGAGAAGATTCTATTGTTTAAGTCTTGATCCAAGTAACTCTGCTTTGACCTTGGATAGCTCCAGATCGCGAACAAGATCGTTAATTTTTTCTCCAGTGAGAATGTGTGGCGCAGATGACGCACCGTGGCAGACGTACGGGTCATCGTTAGACACCGAAGGCTGCAGAGAACCCGATGGCGGTTCTCCTCCCTCCTCATCATCTGGATGGACAATTCTTTTGGAGGATCGGAAATGGGAAGGCCTTCGCCGTGCAGAACTGGTCGGAGAACAGATTGTATATTCGGGTACGCTATATGCTTCGTGTGATGCCCCCAGAAACAGGTGGAACCATGCAGAAGTAGCAGTCATTTGTGTGATTGTTTGGCTCTCTTCAAATCATAGGAACAGCAAACGGTATCGCGACTTTTTCACTTTTCAACCACTTCGAAAGGTTTCTTGCACACGTACTGCAGCATATGTGTCGAGCCCAGGCCTTGTTCTGATTCCCAATCTTGCATTCAAATTAAAACTCATACGCCACTTTCACTATTGGAGTGATGGCCTTTTTCTGGCTTGCAAACGTCACTTCCCCGCAAATGTAACAAAATGTATCTGCACTATTAACACAGTCAAGAGACATCCCTACTGTAGGATTAAAACTGCAAGGATCACTTGTGTTGTACTTATGACTCAGGGGTAAATGGGAGTCGCTCAAAAGACTTGCTCACCCTACGAGACGAGACGTTGCTTACAACTAACGATTGCATCATCTTTTGTCCGCGATCGTAAAGCCGCGATTTCATGACTTAACTACATTCCATCAGACAATGATGCACTACCTCTGGGGGTTGTATGTATGGCGGGCTGATGCAATACAATGCAATATGTTCCAATGTGGAATTTAAAATACAGCGTTGCGAAATGGTTACCTATGTACTCAATGCGGACTGAATCGTTTATACATGACCATCTCTGTCTCTCCTAAACAAGAGCCAATCGACAAATTTTATTCTCATTTTCGTGTTGAGCACCTCGAAATTAGTAAAGATTGGCTATTTTCATTTCAAAGCTTTTTTGTGTGTTGTCCAGTGTAATTTACTAACAGACTCATTTACCTTCACATGTGTATTATTAAATGAATATTGTTTAAAATTCAACCTGTTGTTCCTCATTCTTAAAAATTTAGTATTTCCGAAATTTTCAATAGCATTTAAATATAGCAATAATAAATAAAATAACTTACTTTACACGCCCTGACGGATTTGCCTCTTCGCCCTGCGGGATGAGAAAACTCAACGTTTTCATTTTAAAGAAAGAAAAGAGAAATTCATTTTGTACAGGGTTAATAATAAAAATATTTACTTTTTCCAACCACCGTTAGTTATTGGAACTAACAGTTAACTCATGCTGACATAATTTCGGCTACTAACTTCGGAACTAACAGTTAAGTCATGCATAAACAGTTAAGTCGTGCTGACATAACTTCGGCTGCTCGTCATTCCACAGCTACTAGACCGATAGGTCCCGAATTGGGTGTGGTGGCCCTACTTAAGGCTTGTTGCGTAGGGTTTGGAGATCTGATTATTGACTGCGGGGGCCGGGGCTTCTCAGTTGGTAGCATGCCAGGTTCGTAATCTCTAGTTCCCAAGTTCGAGTCTGCTTGCCCAGCGTTGAGATTAGGTTTGGTTGTTTTACCTCTGAGCGGACTTTTTTTGCTCACCATGGGCTAAATGGCGATGTCACATGGACCCTGAAGGCTCAGAAAAGGTTGGGGGAGGGGACCCACTGGAAGAGCTGTTGGGGGACAGATGGTAGCCTCCCGTCAAGGCCATCCAGCGTGTTCTTTAACGTACACATTGTACAGCTCTCCCACACACGGGGCACAGCGTAACGTCCCATCCGACGGACGGCGACCCTTCCAAACCAATCGGTATCCTCTACTGACCCTGGGCAGGACGGGGAATTTTTCGGAGATAAATCTCAATGCTGACTCAGCTGGGACTCGAACCTGGGAACTGCAGATTACGAGCCTGGCGCGCTACTGACTGAGCCACCTGCGCCCCCAGCGTTGAGATTTATCTGCTCAAATCTCACTGCCCTGCCCCCAATCAGTAGGAGACACCAATAGGCTTGAAAAGGCCGTCGTCCGACGGATGACACATTAACCGATGGCGCTGCCACGTTAAAGAACAAGCTGCATGGCCTTGATGGAAGGCTACCATTTGTCTCCCAACAGCTCTCCAGTGGGTTCCCTACCCCAACTTTCTCTGAGCCCTCGGGGTTCTGTGACCTGGTCGTTTAACCCATTATGTGCAGAAGAGTATCCACCCAAAGATAAAACATTCCAAAACCAATTCCCCGCCCTGCCAGCGGTCACTAGGATACACTGATGGGCTTCGAAAAGCTGCCGACCATCTGATGGCAAGGAACCGCACAAGGAGCCACTGCTCAAAGTCCCATCTGACGGACGGTGTCTTTTTAAAATTCATCTGTGTCATCGCTCGCATGGAGAGCATGGTGGTTGGGGTGAGGGGGGAGGTTACCGGAAATACATCGCATTGGTGGCCCAGGTGGAACACGAATTTGGGAAATTCAGTTACGTATAAAAAATAATCTTTGTAAAATATTATGTGCATTTAATAAAAGGTGAATATTGTGTAAACCAATCTACCATTCGTCATCAAATCTCGCCCGAAATCAAAATATGATCAGTCCATTTGTGTTCTAGTCCCGCCTTTGCCAGTGATTTATCTCTGCTAACACCCGTCCAATTCTTGGGGAGAAGGAAGGCATCCTTGGGCTTCCAAAGGCCGCCGTGTGTCGGTTGGGATGTCGGTGAGTAGGACAGCTACAAAATGTTCAGATTATGTTACAGTTAGTAAGAAAAAGGGACAGATCAGTGTTTGGAGAATGATATATTCATAATAATTTCAAAAGTTTCAGTGTTTCGTAAGTTTTATTTGAATAACTTTCGCAAAGTCTACGTCGATGTGTTCTTGAGAATGGAAGATGAAATTCCGAGAAAAGACTCAAATTCCAGTCTCTAGAGACTGATGGATCGAAGGATATTAGAGCGAAATATTAGAATTAAGATATAATTTGGTTATTCAAGCTTGTACAATTTCGGTTCAGATAATTACGTCTAAAAATCAATAAATATCTGATATGTAAATCAAAAATCCATATGATTTTTTTCTGCATATTTCTGATAATTATATGCAGTGCAAAAAGAGTGTCTCTATTAGAACAGGAGATATTTTGCTCTCAATCTGTAACGTTTCTAATTGTTTCGTATTTCTTCAATTCATCGGTATATTCTGAAAGTGTAGTGGAAAATTTTAGTCTGCATCTATGGCGGATCGGGGGGTGGATGCGGCATATTCCCACCCTCCTTTGAGAATGCTGGTAAGGGAAATTCAGCAAAAGTTATTAAACTTGTGCATATTTCATGCATTTTTCAAATAACTTTTTAAAGACTTCTGAAACGAAGGCGAAAATATTATACTGGAGTGAAAATCCAGTCTCTTCCCACACACCCACTCTTTTCCTTTTCCATTAGATTGCATCACTTGCAATCCAACCTAAAATAAATTTTTGTCTTCGACATCTTCCGTAAAAGGGAATTCATTTAATTTTATAAAAAAATTTAGGGTAGTTAATGGATGAGTCATTCCATGACCGATTTCTTAGAGCTCCTGTCTACTGATGAAAGAGCATCAGGTAAGGCATCGATGTTTGTGTTGTCTTTCTGCCGAGGTCTCACCTTCCTCACAGATCTTCTCTATGGCATATTACACTGACAGTCTTATTAAGCATTAAGTGCAATATTAAGCAGACGTCTGTGGCAAGTAGCTGATTGAAGAGGTATTTATTTGTCCATCGATGATCGTATTATTTTCACTGAGATTCAAGTATTTCAATTCAAAGTATTATCGGTAATAGTCTTAATGACCTACCGTTAGAATTATAATGCAGTTAAATTAATATAACCATGTCCCGTTTAATCACCGTAATCTTCTTTTTTAGTCCCATCCTTTCAAGAATGTACCCTTCACGGTACAGATCCAATAGCGAAAAATATAGAATTTGAACGAGCCTGTATGAAGTAAAATGTATCAAACATCATTTACTAGGAAAATATTATAGTCGTATATCGAATTTTATAAAAAATAGTAATATGTTTGTCACATATTCGATACGATCCCTGATTCCATATTTTATGCTATTAAGAGAATACATAAAGAATAAGTTATTTATGAATCCTTATAATCAATAATGGATATTCATAGGTGTGCTAACAAGTCTTCAGCAGTAATTTATTAAGCAAAGCCTTTTTTTTATATATAAACATACTAAGAGTTAATTCATTTATTTCGAGACTGATTATCTCTATTTAGATTATTTAGGCCTCAACCAAAGGGGTCAAGGGATCATGCTCTCTTTGAGGAATATGCTACTGAGTGTAATGGAGTCAAAAAATTATGAAATTGTGTATTTTTACGCATTTTAAAAAATATTTTTAAAGTTCTCCCCTTTTTTGTTTTTTAGATCTAGGTCTGGCTATACTTAAATAAGAAATTAAGTAATAAATTAGGTTTAGTTTGTCTTACGAATAAATTACACCAATTGTGGAAAACTCTTGAAATATAAAAGTAACTGGAATATATAAAAACAAACAATAAAAACAACAATTTTATTCAGCAATTTTTTTATTTTACCAAACGAATAAGTTTGATTAGTGTTACTACACCGATATCGATATGATTCTACAACTTTTCGTATTTGAACCTGCATTGCGAAGTGTAATTTATTTGAGCTTGCTCGAAACGGAACACTTTTTTTTATAAAAGAAACTAATTCAAAAATCAGCGGTAGTAAATTAAGCCTATTATAAAAAAAGTTTCAAATGAAATATTTGAATCACAATTATAAAATAAAACTAGTATTTTCTAAAAATTTTCCATGCTTAAACTGTATTTTATTTAGTATTCAATTAGAACGATTTTGAGAATACTATTGTTGCTATGTACTCGATTTAAAAAATGCTTTGAGCACTGTGAATCAGTTGAAAGGTTTTCACAATACACTCTCTTGGCAAGAAATTAGAAACTTCCCATATTACGTCAGAGTGGAGTTAATTCGAAGCTTTATCTTACTTATAAAGAATAGTTTCGTTCATTCTGTTGCTCATTGCAATTGAAAAAAATATAAATTGCATTTTTGCAATTGCAAAAGAACTTTATGCTAAAAAACAGATAATCAACAGACTGAAACTGGCTCGTTTCTTCCAGTTCCTTGACCAAACGTTTTTAGGTGCATAACTCAATGATTTTCCCCAATTCAGAGAACTTATTAGATATATATATATTTCTATGTCTATAATGAAGATGTTTTTTTGATTCCTCAAAATAACTTTTTTTTTCCAGTTCATTACTCATTGCAAATGAATATTTTCTTATTTAAGTAGAGAATGTTTTCCTGCTGCTCTTTAAGAAGTACAGTTTTTTTTTGCCTTCTTCCTCTCCACTAAGTCTGGGTTGGACTGGCCTGATCTCTATTACAAGAAAATAATATGATAATATAATCTGAACCATTTTGAACGCAACCCATATAAATAATACTGTGTAGCAGGCATCATTTACAGTCGAGGGGGGAGGGGGAGGGGAATCAGAGAATTTGGTATCAGGAAGAGTCTGGAGAATAAAACTTTAAGGGATTTCACAATTACTAAAATATTCCACCGGAGAAGAAAGATTGAAATCATATTCTATACGGAATAAAATTTTGTATTTGTGTTCTTTTATATATAATTTTAGGTTCGGGAATTTAATGAGGATAAAATAAAATTATACAAAGTCACCGGTTTTGAATTTCGAAGTAGGTAGCAGGTACTCAATGTTAGATTTCGTATATGGCGACAATATTTTCAGGTATTGGTTGTGGTCCGCCCCCCCCCCCCCCCTATCGCCTTCGGTACGTCCCTTCTGTACACCATATATTTTTAAAGTTAAAAAGGAAAAACCTCGAACCGCTGCTTACCACAGAGGTCTGACAGGAGCATGTCAGCTTAAGATGCCATAGAGAAGATCTGTGAGGTAGGCGGGACCGCAGCAGAAAGACAACACAAACATCCATGCCTTTTTCGGGGCTCGAACCCACGTTCCTTTGATTAGTAGACAAGCACGTTACCGGGGATATAAAAGTAATAAACAAGTTTCAGTACAATTACCACAGATGCTGAAAATGTCCATATCTTCTTCAAGACAAGTATCCTCACTTTTTACGGTGTTTCTTGCAAATTTTCGAAGAGTTTGAACTTGCCGGGATTGATAAACAGTTCTGTTTAAGCTCCACCAGACTTCGTAAGTTATGGGGGCAGTTTTTGTGTGGGGTGTAGCAGTCGGTAGCGCATCAGGCTCTTAATCTTCAGGTCCCAGGTTCTAGTTCCACCTGGGCAAGCATTGAGATTTATCTCTGTACTCCTGCTCTCGTTAAATAATGGACACTAATGGGCTTTGAAAGATCAACTTCCCTTCGGACGGGATGTTAAACCGTGGCCCAGGGTGCAGGAGAGCTATACCCTATGCATGTTAAGGAACACACTGGGTGTCCTTGAATTAGAAGCTACCATCTGTTATTAAGTTTTTTTGACGGGCCCGTTTCCAAAGAATTTTGATATTGCACCTGTACTACAAAAGATACATTCTTGAAAACAAATAATGGATGCGAAATGTTTATTATTAAACGAAACATTTAATTTATTAATTTTCAGAAATTAAACTTTAACTTCAATAATAAATTTACGGTTTGAATCTTCTAAGCATACTTCCAAGCACACGAGATTACAGAAACAAATAAGCTACTTTTTGCATTTTGCTTTGTTTTCACATCTGAACCATGTGTATTTTTAATCTTCAGTGGCCGAGTGGTTAGCCTGCTTGGCTACTGATCTAAGGGATCTGGGTTCGAGCCTCGGGTAAGGCATGGATGTGTATGCCGTTTTTCTGCTGAGGTCCTGCCATTCTCACAGACCTTCTACTATGGCATATAAACTGACAGTCTCCTGTTAGACCTCTGTGGCAAGCAGCTGCTTGAGGGGGTATTTTTAATGGACCGCGAACAAGCCAGAAATTCAACAAATTGTAAACTTTGAGCACCTTGAATATGCAATTGAGTAGTCTGCAGGAAAAGAGTAAAATTTGTACTGTCTTTTGTTTATTATTTTATTTCCTCTTCTAAGAGATTTATAAGTAATTCGAAAGAACTAAATGCAATTACCTAATTTAAAAGACATGCAAAAATTATTTAATGCTAGGAGAATTGCCCAGGGTTGCACGGGCCTTGGTATAATTATTCAGAATAGCAGACGCATTCCTAACAGGTGCGCGGATATTTGTTAAGTCATGCTGACATAACTTCGGCTGCTCGTGATTCCTCAGGACCGATCGGACCGATCGGTCCCGAATTGGGTGTAGTGGCCCTACTTAAGGCTTGTTGCGAAGGGTTTGGAGATCTGATTATCGACTGCGGGGACCTTAGCTTCTCAGTTGGTAGCGTGCCAGGTTCGTAATCTCTAGTTTCCAAGTTCGAGTCTGCTTGCCCAGCTTTGAGATTAGGTTGGGTTTTTTTATCTCTGATCGGCACATTTTTGCTCACCATGGACTAAATGGCGATGTCACATGGACCCTGAAGGCTCAGAGAAGGTTGGGGGAGGGGACTCACTGAAACAGCTGTTGGGGGACAGATGGCAGCCTCCCATCAAGGCCATCCAGCGTGTTCTTTAACGTGCACATTGTATGACTCACCCACACACGGGGGCACGGTTTAACGTCCCATCCGACGGACGGCGCTCCTTCCAAGCTAATCGGTATCCCCTAGTGACCGTGGGCAGGGTGGCGAATTTTGCGAAGATAAATCTAAACGCTGAACCAGATGGGACTCGAACCAAGGAACTACAGATTACGAGCCTGGCGCGCTACTGACTTAGCCACCCCCGCCCGCAGCTTTGAGATTTATCTGCTCAAATCTCACTGCCCTGCCCTCAATCAGTAGGAGATTCCAATAGGCTTGAAAAGACCGTCGTCCGACGGATGACACATTAACCCATGGCGCTGCTACGTTAAAGAACAAGCTGAATGGCCTTGATGGAAGGCTATCATTTGTCTCCCAACAGCTCTCAGGTGTGTCCCCTACCCCAACTTTCTCTGAGCCCTCGGGGTCCTTGTGAACTGGCCGTCTAACCCATTGTGTGCAGAAAAGTATCCACACAAAGGTAAAACATTCCAAAACCAGTTCCCAGCCCTGCCAGCGGTCACTACGGTACCTGATGGGCTTGGAAAAGCTGCCGACCATCTGATGGCAAGGAACCGCAGAAGGAGCCACTGCTTAAAGTCCCATCCGACTGACGGTGTCTTTTAAAATTCATCTGTGTCATCGCTCGCATGGAGAGCATCGCGGTTGGGGTGAGTGGGGAGGTTACCGGAAATACATCTCATTGCTGGCCCAGGTGGAACACGAAATTGGGAAATTCAGTTACGTATAAAAAAATAATCTTTGTAAAATATTATGTGCATTTAATAAAGGGTGAATATTGCGTAAATCAATCTACCATTCGTCATCAAATCTCGCTCGAAATCAAAATATGATTAGTCCATTTGTGTTCGAGTCCCGCCTTTGCCAGTGAGTTATCTCCGCTAACACCCGTCCAGTTCTTGTGGAGAAAGAAGGCATCCTTGGGCTTCCAAAGGCCGCCGTGTGTCGGTTGGGACGTCGGTGAGTAGGACAGCTACAAAATGTTCAGATTATGTTACAGTTAGTATGAAAAAGGGACAGATCAGTGTTTGGAAAATGATATATTCATAATAATTTCAAAAGTTTTAGTGTTTCGTAAGTTTTATTTGAATAACTTTCGCAAAGTCTACGTCGATGTGTTCTTGAGATTGGAAGATGAAATTCCGAGAAAAGACTCAAATTCCCCCCACCATTTAGAGACTGATGGATCGAAGGATATTAGAGCGAAATATTAGAATTAAGAGATAATTTGGTTTTTCAGGCTTGAACAATTTCGGTTCAGATAATTACGTCTAAAAATCAATAAATATTTGATATGTAAAGCAAAATCCATTTGAATTTTTTTTCTGCATATTTCTAATATTTATATGCAGTGCAAAAAGGGTGTCTCTATTAGAACAGGATATATTTTGGTCTCACTCTGTAAGGTCTCTAATTGTTTCGTATTTGTTTAATTCATCGGTATATTCTGAAAGTGTAGTGGAAAATTTTAGTCTGCATCTATGGCGGATCCCGAGGGGAATGCGGCATGTTCCCACCCTCCTTTGAGAATGCTGGGAAGGGAAATTCAGCTTAAATTATTGAACTTGTGCATATTCGTGCATTTTTCAAATAACGTTTTAAAGACTTCTGAAACGAATGCGAAAATATTATATTGGAGTGAAAATCCAGTCTCTTCCCACACACCCACTCTTTTCCTTTTCCGTTAGATTGCATCACTTGCAATCCAACCTGAAATAAATTGTTTGTCTTCAACGTCCTCCGTAAAAAGGAATTCATTTAATTTTATAAAAAAGTTTAGAGTAGTTAATAGATGATGCACCAATCCCCTGTGATGATGCATAGAACCGGCCAGGGCTAGCACCTAATGTCCGACCCCGCCTTCTCGTGGTGCAGACTGTTAGTACCTTTCAAAAGAGATACTCTCTTGTGGAAGTGAACGGAAGGGGAGGGCTGCCAGATTAGTGTGGCCTACTGATATGGACAACTATGGCTACTTTTCTTTTTTTTCCTACCCTGCTGAGGAGTGGTCAACCACACAGGGTCCTGGTGCTGACCATATAAACCCACTGGACTGGACAGATATATGGCTCTGAGCTTGATTATGGATCCTGATTTTGCTGCACTGGTGGGCTTCTGCGGAGGGAAAATCTTCCGCTGTGTTTTATGTTTGTTTGTGGGTTGACAGCCCCAAGTGAATAGATTCACAGGATATGTTTATCAGCTGGTGGATAATCCTGAGCAGAAGTCATCGCAGGCACCTGAACTCTTTGCTTCTATTGGCATCGTCAAATTCTACATTGGAGGAAGTCTTCCAATGTAGATGGCTTCAGCCTTTAGTAGTGGGGGAACGGGTCTTTGCCGCATGTCTGCGATTATGGGGCTGTTTGATATTGACGGCATTCCCTCTCTCAATAAACGTAGTTTCTTTAAACATCCCACTAACCATTTTCTCTCCATAGGGAGTTGGAATGTGAGGACTCTGCACAGAGCTTTTTCTCTTGATGTCCTCACACAAGAATTTCACCATTACAATTTAAATATTCTCGGCTTTCAAGATACCAGATGGACAAATAAAGGTCAGATTCTCAAAAACAATCTTAAATTTCTCTTTTCAGGGAGGGACGACAATAAGCATTACCAAGGCATGGGTCTGCTTCTCAGCAGACACGCTAGTGATGCTCTTCTAGGATACGAGTGCATTAATGAAAAGGTTTCTTACAGCAAAATTTCAGACAAGCGTTAAAGACTTGAATGTTATCTGCTGTTATGCCCCCACTGAGGATGCCGATGAGGATGAGAAGGATAGGTTTTATGAACAACTTCAGGATATTTTGAATTCTGTCAAGAAAGGAGATATTACCCTTGTTCTTGGTGACTTCAATGCCAAAGTTGGTACTGACTCTGACCTTTGGGCAGCAGTAATAGGCCCTTTTGGTATTGGTAGCTGCAATGGCAATGGGCAACGTCTCTTACAGGTAAGTAAACTCAATGGATTCAGAATAACTAACACTTATTACAAACACCGCGACATACATAAGTACACATGGGTTTCACCTGATGGGCTGCATAAGAATATGATTGATTACATATTAATTAACAGCAAATTCGGCTAGTTCTGTTAGGAATACCAGGTCATATAGGGGAGCTGAAATTGGATCTGACCATTACCTTGTTAAAAGTGTCTTGCAACTTAAACTTAAAAAGTGTTGTTAAAAAATTTACTTTTAATACTGAAGCTGTGAAAGATCCAGTTATATCCAAAGCTTACCATGATAGGTTACTTAGTCATTATGACAGTCATGGTTTGCATACTACTGAAGTTGAGGAAGAATGGGATCATTTTAAACAGGCTTTTTTGGACTCTAACAGTACTTTTTTAGGAAAAAAGGAGCAGAAGAGACAGAATTATCTGAGTGATAAGGCACTTGAGCTTATTTTGGAAAGAAAAAACTACAGGAATGTCCTTAATCAATACCCTACTAGTCCTAATAGAAAGCATTACAGAGAACGTAATAAACGTGTAAAAGATCAGTTAGCTGCTGATAAGAATCTTTGGCTTGATGGTTTGGGTGACAAAGCCGAGGAAGCAGTTAGACAGCACAACAGCAGAGAGCTGTACCAGATAGTTCATGTTTTGTGTGGTAGAAAACGGACAGGTATACAAGGATTGAAGGATAAACAAGGTAAGGTTATAGAAGGGGAGGATTCTGTCATGGCTAGGTGGGCTGAGCATTTCAGTGATGTTCTAAACAATGTAGTTAGTTCTACTCCCATTGTTTGCAATGATGATAGATGCATTGGTGGCTTTAATGTTGGCCCTGTAAAACAATCTGAAGTTATTTTGGCTGTTTCTAAACTTAAACTACATAAATCCCCAGGTGTAGATGAAATTACTACCGAAATGCTTAGAGCTGGGAATGTTTCGGTTACCATTTGCATGACTGAAATTCTGAATATCTTTTATGATAAAGGCATAGTTCCTAAGGATTTTTACCAGAGCTATTGTTATCCCTATTTTTAAAAAAGGTGATCGCAGTTCTTGTAATAACTATAGGGGTATCAACCTACTCTCTGTTCCAGGTAAAGTTCTTCCCATGATTGTGCTTAATAGAATTAAGAATCTGGTTGACAGTCAATTGCGTGATGAGCAATGTGGATTCAGAAGTGGTAGGGGATGTGTGGATCAGATATTTTCACTTAGGCAGATTCTTGAGAAATGTTTAGAGTTTCAGAAACCTTTGGTTGCTAGCTTTGTTGATTACAAAAAGGCTTTCGACTCTGCTGATCCTCATAATTTGTGGTTGATTGTGAAATCATATGGTATACCAGACAAGTTAGTTAACATAATGAAAGCTCTCTATAATAACACTGAGTCATGTGTGAGAGTTGGTAAGGCTTGTAGCAATTGGTTTAGCATTACTTCTGGTGTTCGACAAGGGTGGATTTTGTCTCCTTTTCTCTTTAGTTTGGTTATTGATTATGTTATGCGAAATTCACTACAAGGGAAAGATTATGGCCTTAAATGGGCTGGAGATACGAAAATTTCTGATTTAGATTATGCTGATGATTTAGCCCTTTTGGCAAATGATGTTGATGAGATGAACTCTTTCATTCGGGCTGTTGATGAGACTGGTAGTAGAGTAGGTTTGGTTATAAACAGAGAGAAAACTAAAGTGATGAAAATTGGTCAAGCAGGCTGTGATTCAGTTAATCTGAATGGTTGCAGTCTTGAACAGGTGTCACAGTTTAAATACCTTGGGAGCTATGTAACAGATAATGGTGATGTGCGGCATGAGATTAACAGATGAATAAGGATTGCTGCCGGGGACTTTTAAGAATCTATGGAGAGTGTGGAGAAATAGGCGTATACACCTAAAGACTAAAATTAGACTGTATAATAGTTTGGTTCTTTCTAGGGTTAGTTATGGTAGTGAAACGTGGACACTTTGTAAACAGGATAACAGGAAACTAGATGCTTACGCAGTATCTTGGGCATTAGGTTGTTCAACTTTGTAACTAATGATGAGGTTAGGCAAAGGAGTTTGCAACCTCCTTTAAGCAGCATATTGTGCAGAGAGAGACTCCGTTGGTTTGACCATGTTACCCGTATGAGTAATTGTAGATTGGTGAATAGGGTTATGAACAGTGTGCCTAAAGGCCTCAGAAAGAAGGGGAGACCTAGGATGCGGTGGGCAGATAATGTCAAACAGGACCTTGTTAGAATTGGTGTGCAGTGGCCAGATGCAGTAGATGTAGCTCAGGATAGACTTGCTTGGAGAACTAAATTGCACGGTCTGGTTGGACCTCCGTAGCCCATGGATGCTTTAGGATGATGATGATGAATAGATGAGTCATTCCATGACCGATTTCTTAGAGCTCCTGTCTACTGATGTAAGAGCATCAGGTAAGGCATCGATGTTTGTGTTGTCTTTCTGCCGAGGTCTCACCTTCCTCACAGATCTTCTCTATGGCATATTACACTGACAGTCTTGTTAAGCATGACTTGCAATATTAAGCAGACGTCTGTGGCAAGCAGCTGATTGAAGAGGTATTTATTTGTCCATCAATGATTTTGCGTGAATGTTCGTTTAGTTTCACTGAGATTCAAGTATTTCATTTGAAATTATTATCGGTAATAGTCTTAATGACCTACCGTTAGAATTATAATGCAGTTAAATTAATATAACCATGTCCCGTTTAATCACCGTAATCTTCTCTTTTAGTCCCATCCTTTCAAGAATGTACCCTTCACGGTACAGATCCAATAGCGAAAAATATAGAATTTGATCGAGTCTGTATGATGTAAAATGTATCAAACATCATTTACTAGGTAAATATTATAGTCGTATATCGAATTTGATAAAAAATAATAATATGTTTGTCACATATTCGATACGATCCCTGATTCCGTATTTTATGCCATTAATAGAATACATAAAGAATAAATTATTTATGAATTCTTATAATCAATAAATGGATATTCATAGGTGTGCTAACAAGTCTTCAGCAGTAATTTATTTAGCAAAGCCTTTTTTATACATAAACATACTAAGAGTTAATTCATTTATTTCGAGACTGATTATCTCTATTTAGATTATTAAGGCCTCAACCAAAGGGGTCAAGGGATCATGCTCTCTTTGAGGAATATGCTACTGAGTGTAATGGAGTCAAAAAATTATGAAATTGTGTATTTTTACGCATTTTAAAAAATATTTTTAAAGTTCTCCCCTTTTTGTTTTCTAGATCTAGGTCTGGCTATACTTAAATAAGAAATTAAGTAATAAATTAGGATTAATTTGTTTTACGAATAAATTACACCAATTTTGGAAAACTCTTGAAATATAAAAATAACTGGAATATATAAAAACAAACAATAAAAACAAAACTTTTATTCAACAATTTATTTATTTTACCAAACGAATAAGTTTGATTAGAGTTACTACACCGATATCGATATGATTCTACAACTTTTCGTAATTGAACCTGCATTGCAAAGTGCACTTTCTTGGAGAACAGAGCACTTTTTTTATAAAAGAAACTAATTCAAAAATCAGCGGTTGTAAATTAAGCCTATTGTAAAAAAAAGTTTCAAATGAAATATTTGAATCACAATTATAAAATAAAACTAGTATTTTCTAAAAATTTTCCGTGCTTAAACTGTATTTTATTTAGTATTCAATTAGAACGCTTTTGAGAATACTATTGTTGCTATGCACTCGATTTAAAAAGTACTTTGAGCAATGTGAATCAGGTGAAAGGTTTTCACAATACACTCTCTTGGCAAGAAATTAGAAACTTCCCATATTACGTCAGAGTGGAGTTAATTCGAAGCTTTATCTTACTTATAAAGAATAGTTTCGTTCATTCTGTTGCTCATTGCAATTGAAAAAAATATAAATTGCATTTTTGCAATTGCAAAAGAACTTTATGCTAAAAAACAGATAATCAACAGACTGAAACTGGCTCGTTTCTTCCAGTTCCTTGACCAAACGTTTTTAGGTGCATAACTCAATGATTTTCCCCAATTCAGAGAACTTATTAGATATATATATATTTCTATGTCTATAATGAAGATGTTTTTTTGATTCC
Source organism: Ryuthela nishihirai (assembly GCA_038380435.1). NCBI lineage: Eukaryota > Metazoa > Arthropoda > Arachnida > Araneae > Heptathelidae > Ryuthela > Ryuthela nishihirai. Next base: position 48,016,782 of record JAWZYU010000023.1, on the reverse strand, counting down.
TCAAAATAACTTTTTTTTTCCAGTTCATTACTCATTGCAAATGAATATTTTCTTATTTAAGTAGAGAATGTTTTCCTGCTGCTCTTTAAGAAGTACAGTTTTTTTTTGCCTTCTTCCTCTCCACTAAGTCTGGGTTGGACTGGCCTGATCTCTATTACAAGAAAATAATATGATAATATAATCTGAACCATTTTGAACGCAACCCATATAAATAATACTGTGTAGCAGGCATCATTTACAGTCGAGGGGGGAGGGGGAGGGGAATCAGAGAATTTGGTATCAGGAAGAGTCTGGAGAATAAAACTTTAAGGGATTTCACAATTACTAAAATATTCCACCGGAGAAGAAAGATTGAAATCATATTCTATGCGGAATAAAATTTTGTATTTGTGTTCTTTTATATATAATTTTAGGTTTGGGAATTTAATGAGGCTAAAATAAAATTATACAAAGTCACCGGTTTTGAATTTCGAAGTAGGTAGCAGGTACTCAATGTTAGATTTCGTATATGGCGACAATATTTTCAGGTGTTGGTGGTGGACCGCCCCCCCCCCCCTTATCGCCTTTGGTACGTCCCTTCTGTACACCATATATTTTTAAAGTTAAAAAGGAAAAACCTCGAACCGCTTCTTACCACAGAGGTCTGACAGGAGCATGTCAGCTTAAGATGCCATAGAGAAGATCTGTGAGGTAGGCGGGACCGCAGCAGAAAGACAACACAAACATCCATGCCTTTTCCGGGGCTCGAACCCAGGTTCCTTTGATTAGTAGGCAAGCACGTTACCGGGGATATAAATGTAATAAACAAGTTTCCAGTACAATTACCACGGATGCTGAAAATGTCCACATCTTTTGCAAGACAAGCCTCTTCGCTTTTTACAGTGTTTCTTGCAACTTTTCGAAGAGTTTGAACAGACTGTTGCCGGGGTTGACAAACAGTGTTCTGTTTAAGCTCCACCAGACTACGTAGGCTATGGGAGTAGTGCGTGTGTGTATGTATGTGTGTGTTCTCAGTCGGTAGCGGGCCAGGCTCGTAATCTTTAGGTTCCAGGTTCTAGTTCCACCTGGGACAGCATTGAGATTTATCTCTGCACTCCTGCTCTATGTCAATAGTGGACACTGATGGGCTTTGAAAGGTCGCCGTCCCTTCAGATGGGATGTTAAGCCGTGGCCCCGTGTGCAGGAGAGCTATACTCTATGCACTTTAAGGAACACACTGGGTGTCCTTGAATTAGAAGCTACCATCTGTCTCCTAACAGCTGTCCAGTGGGTCCCCTCCGCCCACCTTCTGTGAGTCCTCGGGGTTCTTGAGACCTGCTCCTAAGACCATTGTGTGCAAAAAACATGCACAGAGTTAAATCGGATCACCATGCAATAATAGCACTCTTGTGACAGCAGTCCAGGCTGCTTCAACCGATATTCACAAGTCATATGATCATTTTATGACTCACTATTTCGTCACATGTTACATTGACAAGACGTACACAGCAGCAAATTGTGTATTAACTACTCAGAACTGCAGCTTCACATACACATGCACGGATCTGGATCTAACGGGAGGAAAGGACCATGCCTCCCTCCCTTGAGAATGCTAGTAAGGATGATGGAGGCAAAAATAATTAAACTTGGGCATACAAAATGGAGGGAAATGTTTTAATGCAATGGAAATCTCAGTCTCTTGCCCACCTCATTTCGCTTTTTTCCTGTTCGATTGCGTAACTTAGTCCCCTCCCCCCCTTTATTTTACCATCCATAAACTTCCATACTTCATTAAGTACTGAAAGAATACATGGGAATAATAACAGCTCTTTAACACTGATGCTTCGACCTCTACTGGAGAACACTGGATAGCTGTCTACATGAACAAGAGAACAGTCGAATGTTTTGACCCCCTAGGCATGGAGCCTAGCATCGAAGAATATTATAGGAAGATAGGGATGAACCGGATATTGTACCCAACGTTACCACTACAGTTGCCAGTTTTCATCATATGTGAGGTTCACTGTCTCTATTTCCTCTTTCTACGAACGAGAGACGTGTCGTTGAAGCGGTTCCTGAAGGAACGTTATTCTTGTCACCTGGGATTTAATGAGCTCTTGATAACACTATTTAATGGCATGCTCGATTATCAGCCAGTCTTTTCCCACTATGCAATCGCCAAGTACAATTCTTGTTAGCGGTCCCAGCCAGTGTGGGAAAACCACTTTTGTTTTGGACCTCATTCGCCATGCAGATAAAGTGTTCTCTCCGAATCCCGACAGAATCATCTACTGTTATTCTTTGTGGCAGCCTGCGTAAGAATCCTTCAAACGAAAAGTAGAATTCGTGGAAGGCTTCCCCGACCTACAGTTGAATGCAAAGCAACGTACTTTGCTCGTGCTGGATGATATGTTTGTTCAAGCTGCAGATGATACAAAGTTATCTGATATATTCACAAAGGGGTCTCATCATCTGAATGCCACGGTCGTCCTCATCACACAGAATTTATTTTTTTTTTCAAGGTAAATGGGCAAGGAATATCAGTCTCAACTCGCATTATTTAGTTTTATTCAAAAACCCCAGGGACGCTTCACAGATTACTTATTTAGCAAGACAAATACTTCCCGGAGAGACGAAATTATTATTGGATGCATTTAAGCTAGCTACACAGAGACCTCATGGATATTTGCTTCTGGACTGTGGTGTGAAAACAACAGATGAGCAGCGTCTTAGAAGTAGAATACTGCCTTCTGAATCTCCTGAAATTATTTATATGAGGATTAAAACGAAGGAACCCTTTTTTCGTTATTTGTTGAACGAATCCGAAAAGAAACGTTCGGCGCTGTTGAAGCTACTTGCTTTGTGCGAAATCTTGTTTCAATTTAGTGAGAGCCAATCTACCAGTTTCTTCAAATGTACTGAAAAAATTGTCCAAACACAAGTGCATTATACGAAAGCTAGCTGCAAAAAACATTAGTGTGAAATCTAAACGTGCATATATATGTCAGAAAGGAGCCGGATTTCTGCTTCCTCTTCTGTCAAGTATAGTTCCCCTGATAGCTAATTTATTCCAGCGATGAGTCTCTCCGTTAAAGCCGTTGAAAAGTGCCAACTAAAAGCGAAAACTGATGATCTCGATGGCGACATGCAACGTATTTTGAAATCTCCTGGAAATCCCGATCACAAAGCAGAGGCGTATCTGACCGCTTTATGAAAATATTTACAATATTCGAAAAAAATCGAGGCGCCAGACGAAATGACAATCACTCCAGGGTTATCAGTAAGAGACTTAATTGAAATGGCTCCTCGTCACTTCAAAAGCAAGGTTCAAGAAAAAATGAAATCTTTGCCCGAAACAGTTCGATGGGATTCAAGAGGCAGACTTTTAAATTACGGTAGAGCCATACCAGACGCATATTTACCCGACCTTCTCACAGAAGCAGTCAGAAAACATCGAAAACCCAACATCCCCGGAGAGAAGGAATTTATACAGCAAATGAATTGGGAAATTTTTTAATGTAAACATCGAAAATATTAATGTAGTCTCAGTAATCGCCTTAATAAAAAGAATGTATCACTGTACTAACGTGTCTAGATTCGTTTTCCTTCCGATTGAATAACACGAATTCCAAAGCCTGGCTTTCCACGCTCGTGGAATGCAGTGCATCTATCTCCCTCCATACCTGGAAGGCCGGGAGCTATGGGAGTACCCAGTGTTCGGTAACCGTGCACTGAGGGGTTCTCCTGCGCGTAGGTAATACCATTCATCTTTGCAGGAGTAAAACAAAACTCATAGATCGTGCAGTAACGCAATTCAGGGTTTAAAAAACATTTCGTGTTTAATCAAAATAATAACTTGAACAGTCATAGCATGAGATGTTAGACTAAAAACAACGACATAATTTAAAATCCTACTGTAGAAATAATGTAAAATCAGAGTATATCAGTAGCATAATAAATCATATCATACTACAGAAATAATAAGTAAAGTAGCAAAACAGTATAATTTACAAAAATAAGTGAAAGACCAATTTAAAACGTAGTGCAGGAATAATAAAGCAGTGACATGCCATAACATAAAAATCATGGTTCAGGAATAATTAAAATCATACTACATAAATAATAAAACAGCGACATAAAATCATACTACATTAATAATAAAACAGCGACATAGTATAAAAATCATAGTTCAGGAATAATGAAGCAGCGACATAAAAATCATACTACATAAATAATAAAACAACGACATAGTATAAAAATCATACTGCAGAAAATAATAACTAAAGCAGCGATACAGTATAAATATCATAGTTCAGGAATAATAAAGCACTGGCATAAAAATCAAAGTTCAGGAATAATAAAGCATAATGTGAAAATAATACTGTAGAAATAATAATAAACCATAATTTACAAAAATAAGTGCATGTCCAATTTAAATCTTAGAAATAATAATGTGAAATCATAGCATTTAAAATCAATAATATGCGTATGGTAGTAACATAATATTAAAATCATACTACATAAGTAATAAAGCACTGATATAGTATAAAAATCAGAATATGTCATAATTTTAAAATAACCCCGGCATGTTAAAAACAGTGACATACTGCAGAAAGAGTTAGAATGTGTCAAAGTGGCTAAAGAATGTAAAATATGGTTTTAATGGGTCTGGTGGCTGCTTATCTGAACGGTTAACTGGAATTTAAGCTTTGAAACCGAAAGGGAATGTGTCACTTTGACCAGCTGTAAAGAACCTCTTATTAAAATTAAAAGTTAGTTTTTTATGGAAAGGGCGGTTAGTGAGGGTGGCCTCGTGTTTGTCAATTTGGACGTTGAAGGGGACAGCAAAAGTGGCTGGGGGACCTCCTAGAATTAGATCGTGGAGAAGTTCCATAGTGTAGCGTTCTCTGTTACGCACACTCAATTTAAAGCCTTTAGCACGGGTGATAGTTTCACCGTTTGAAAGTTCCAGTATATACTTTTTAGGGGCTATGGAGATGTACCGATCTATAGTGACGCTGGGTCCAAATTGATCAGTTATCTCGTTTTTAAAATGCCCCATAAAAAAAAATCAGAAGGACTCTGGAATGAAATCAGAGGACTCTGGAATGAATATGTCGCTGGGTGATGTTTTAAAAATGCACGAAGCTATGTCGGCATAGAGGGCACGCTGTTTTAATTTAGAAAGCATGTCATATAGAGTGAGACGAGTTTGGGCGGTGACGAATGAGGCCACGACAAATATTACCTTTAGGGTTTGTGGGGGTGAATTCTTTAGCCGTTTTGTAGGTCACTAGGATTTTTGGGTTGGGTTGTTTTACCTCTGAGCGGCACTTTTTTGCACACCATGGGCTAAATGGCCAGGCCACAAGGACCCCGAAGGCTCAGAGAAGGTTGGGGGAGGGGACCCACTGGAACAGCTGTTGGGAGACAGATGGTAGCCTCCCGTCAAGGCCATCCAGTGTGTTCTTTAATGTGCACAGGGTATGGCTCTCCCGCACACGGGGCCACGGCTTAACGTCCCATCCGACGGACGGCGGCCTTTCCAAGCCCATCGGTGTCCCCTACTGACCGTGGGCAGGGCGGGGAATTTTGCGGAGATAAATCTCAACGCTGACCCAGCTGGGACTCGAACCTGGGAACTACAGATTACGAGCCTGGCGCGCTACCGACTGAGCCATCCCCGCCCCAGTCACTAGGATATAATCCACATTGACCGCATGGAGATCAGTGAGAATTTTGGAGCGATCGTTCGCTAAGTCCAATAATTTTATGTGGTTGTCAATGACTTGAGACACAGGTCTAGAAAGGTCTTCTGACAATTTTCCCCATAAATTATTTAGCCCCCCCCCCCCTTCGAGAGACTTCTTTTAGTGCTGTTAAACACAACCTCCTGGGGGTTTATTCTCACCCCCTCTGCCTGGAAACATTTTTCGCAAAATTTTGATTTTTCGGCGTCTGTGTTGACGTTTGATGGGTAATCTGAATATTTCTGTTTGGACTCTAAAAAAGTGTCGATGTATTTTCCATATAAGTCGGGGTGCTGGGCAGTGTAAGTAATATTTTCCGAATAGTGCCAAACATCGTAAATTTTGAGAATTTTGTAGCCTTCACAGACGGCTTTATACAGTTCCAGAGCCCGCCCTGCCCACGGTCAGTAGGGGACACCGATGGACTTGGAAAGGCCACCGTCCGTCGGATGGGACGTTAAGCCGTGGCCCCGAGTGCGGGAGAGCCATACCCTGTGCACGTTAAAGAACACGCTGGATGGCTTTGACGGGAGGCTACCATGTCTCCCAACAGCTGTTCCAGTGGGTCCCCTCCCCCAACCTTCTCTGAGCCTTCGGGGTCCATGTGACCTGGCCATTTAGCCCATGCTGTGCAAAAAAGTGCCGCTCAGAGGTAAAACAACCCAACCCAACAGTTCCAGCGACACATAAGAGGCTGTGTGAGTACATGGGTCTACCTGTGCTAATTCTGCACAAGTACTGCACAGAGGAAACATCAGTTTGTTGCGACAACGATAGGGAAGTACGGGGATGTAGAGGTTGGTAGGAGGTAACACAGTGCAGTGAATAATGCCAAAATAACTTGGGGGTGTAATGAAAATTTTCTGTGATCCTCCTGGGGTGTTTAACAGGGAAAACCCCGCGCTTACAAATGGCAGGGTGGAGCGAGTTCACGTCGAAGCACTTCACGTCACAGTTTTCGACCTTCTTGTCCCAAAACAAGGATAATGTCTCCGTTCTCCCACCGTAGAGGAAGGAGCGCTCGCTAATTCTCCTTACCTCTTCTGTCTGCTGATAAATGCGCGCAGCGGTGGGATCTGTTTTGAGTAGCATTAAAGTTTGTATTCATAAATTACATACATCTATAAATACAAATATGACATAAACAATTTAACAAATCTTATAAAATTATGAACAATTTACTGGATAATCAGTGAAACGGTTGCGCTTGTTTACGCTTGCACAGTTCATGAATGGTTGCGGTTATATTGTTAAGGTAGAGTCGCAAGTCATCTTCAACATCGAGCCTGTTCCTATATTTATTTTATACAGCAAAAAAAAAGATGAATAACCAGTTTGACATAAATAAGTTTTTCGAATGGTACAAATATTTGACTGTAATTCTTGACAAAGCCGGATATTCCTTCTCCACTCCAATCCAAAAACTAATCAATGGCTTTTTTTGGAATGAATGCTTTTTAAACTATTGTCACAAGAATCTCAATCAAATCTCAATCTCTTCTTTATTGAAGAATGGAAGCTTACATTTTTCCATATCAAATGTGAAGGGGTCTCGAATCCGTTGATGCGTTTCATCAGGGGGTGGAGAATACTGCCTTACAAGAGTTTTAAGAGTGCCTGGTGTGAACGATTATTTATTGTCTGATGTCTTCAAAGTCTGCTCATTTCCTTTAAGAAATGAATGAAGTCGCTGAAATTGGTCACAGCTGTTCTTTTTAATTCCGTTTTCACAGGGAGAAAATTTTTTATCATGGCCTCTGTTTTCTTTTCAACATAGAATAGGGGCGGGGGTGGCTCAGTCGGTAGCGCGCCAGGCTCGTAATCTGTAGTTCCCAGGTTCGAGTCCCAGCTGGGTCAGCGTTGAGATTTATCTCCGCAAAATTTCCCCGCCCTGCCCACGGTCAGTAGGGGACACCGATGGGCTTGAAAAGGCCGCCGTCCGTCGGATGGGACGTTAAACCGTGGCCCCGTGTGCGGGAGAGCCATACCCTGTGCACGTTAAAGAACACGCTGGATGGCCTTGACGGGAGGCTACCATCTGTCTCCCAACAGCTGTTCCAGTGGGTCCCCTCCCCCAACCTTCTCTGAGTCTTCGGGGTCCTTGTGACCTGGCCATTTAGCCCATGGTGTGCAAAAAAGTGCCGCTCAGAGGTAAAACAACCCAACCCAACATAGAACACATCAACGTTGTCTCCTTGCAATGATAAGTTCAAAATAACCATTTTTTTTTTTCAAAAATATCAATTAAATATGCTAACCGTAAGAAACCATTCTAAGCCTTGTAGTATCAAAGAAAGTCGAAACTCGTGGTCCATAAAAAAAAAGGCTTACTTCATTGTGGAGTTCAAATAAACGGCAAAGAACATTTCCTCGTAACAACCAAAGTATTTCTGTGTGAAGCAGCAATCTCTTATGCAGGTTACCCATTTCTTCACACATAATTGAAAAAAGTCGAAACTTCAATGGTCGGTTTTTGATGAAATTGATCGTTTGTACACTTTAATTCAGAACTCTTTTCAAATTATCAGGGAGAAATTTAGCTATCAGCGCTTCACGGTGAAGACAACAATGAGTGAACTTACATTCTGGTGCAACTGGTTTTATACGACTTGCTAGTTCTGTGATATAACCACTCGTTGCTTTTGCTCCGTCAGTACAGTCGCTCAATAAAGTATCCGAACACTATGGTTGACTTCAGAATTCAGAAAAAAATGTCTGGCAACGATATTTTTAGAAATTAGTGATCTGGCAAACTTCGTGTCACGTGACACGAAGGTTGCCAGATAACTAATTTCTAAAAATATTGTTGCCAAGTATTTTTTCTGAATTCTGAAGTTAACCATAGTGTTCGGATACTTTTTTGAGTGACTGTACATACAGAAATACAATTTCTCAATTCTAGGTTGTTTTCCGAAAGAAAAAAAAAAACGAATCAATCATATTAAAAATATCCTCACCCGTAGTAGAAGTTTTGAGAGGCTTACAAAATAATATACAGTGGACCTTCGTTATAGCGCTGCTCGCTATACCGCGCACTCGGTTATAAGGCGGGCGATGTTCGCGATAAGTTCAAACATGCTTATACAGGTCCGTGCGGCGTTAGTGAGTATCGCATTTTATTGTTACTGCGTATTGAGTAATTGTGTATGTATTGAGTTCCTGCATGTATTTTGAATAGTGTTGAATTATTGTATGCATGATGAGTAAAAGAAACGCTTACAGTGGGAAATTTATTCACATCAACCGCGCCGCTCGGTATAACGCGGGTGTTGTTTCCCGCCCGACATGCGCGTTATATCGGGGGTCCACTGTATCTTCAAATATTGCATCCTGGAATTTTCCACGCACAAAAACATGTAATTGAGCCCAGATACGTCTGCCGGCATTGTCAATTTGAAGGCTTACTTTGTAAGACGCTTTAAGTACACTTTCATTTTCTTCTACACCAGAAAAATACTTATTTACTGGTTTTTTACTACTCAAGTCGTCCAAAAAACGTTCAAAATAACTTAAGGGTTTATTTTTTAAATGTTCATGTTTTGTTTCAAAGTGTCGCTGTAAAAGAGACGGTTTCATAGAATTTTGTGACAGGACTTCAGAGCAAACACACTGAATGTGTGTTTGCTCTGAAGCACAGGAAATTAGTAGACGAATTTAGTAGACGAACTGCACAGGAAATTTAGTAGAACGAAATCTACGTTCTACTAAAATTCCTGTCCATGTAAAGACAAATTGTAAATATCATTTTATATTTTATCACTTGACTGTTTAACATTTAATGTTCTTTTAGTTACTGCTGAATCCACCTCTTTATTCACATGGGATTATGACATAGTCGTAGATGTAAAAGCAATCGATTCCTGCTCTACATTGCTTTTCTTCTTAATTATCCATTTATCCATGTTTCAAGGCACTCTAGAAACACGTTCATTTAACTTCACAGTAAACTGAAGACTAAAAGTAACTTTAAGCACAGCAAGTGAAATAAATCACAACAAATACATTAGAGCAGTAAGAAGGTATACATTCACTCACCTAAAATGGATGTTCTGACTGGGCGATCAGTTGTTCGGGTAAGTACCGCTCACAGGTAGGGAAGGGAGGATTGACAAACGTGTACAGACATGAACTACAACGCCGCGCTTCGTTACTCAGTTCTCAGAAAATAATCAGTAGCAGTGTTGCCAACTTAGCGACTTTGTTACTAGATCTAGCTACTTTTGAGCTCTCATGCGTACCCCAAATATTTTACAGTGTACCCTACGTTGAGAACCCCTACCCTATGTGATCAACAGTATCCGGACACTCCATCATCCACAATCTCCCTGTAATAGGAAAGGAATTAATATCGCATTGGCCCAACCTTTGCTGCTATCACAGCCTCTACTATGCGGGGAAGGCTATATACTAGATTTTGATACGTTGCTGCGGGAATTACCTGTCGTTCTGTCACAAGAGCATTATTGGGGCCAGTCACTGATGCAGTTCGGTCAGGCTCGCAGTCGGAGTTCCAGTTCATCCCAAAGGTGTTCCATGTGGTTGAGATCAGGGCTGTGTGCAGACCATTCAAATTCTTCCACACTCATCTCATCAAACCTCCTCGAAGGAGTCCTCAAATGAGGACATGTGTCCTCCTTTGAGAATGCTAGTAAGGGTAATGCACGTAAAACGTTTATTAATATTTGGCACATTTCAAGCAGTTTTAAAGGACATTTTTAAAGACCTATGAAACGAAGAGGAAAACATTATACTGCAAAGAAAAATACTCCTCCCCTTTTGCTTTTTCCTTCTCGATTGCATCATTTACCATCTCTCCATTTATTTTTATGGAGATTTAATATACATTTTTAATAGATCTGGACCTGTCTGCGTAGCCTATTATAAAACGAATTAATTTCATTTATTAAATTTTCCGTGGTCGAGTAGTTAGCATGCTTGGCTACTAATCAAAGAGACCTGGTTCGAGCCATAAATAAGGCACGGATGTTGTTTTTCTGCTGAAGTTCCGCCATCTTAAGAGGCTACGGAGGCTCCTCCGTAAGAATCCTTCATAGGCTACGGAAGTCTGGTTGTATCTTCGTAGCCCATGGTTGCTTGAGAATTATGAAGACTACACGGAGGCCGCATCTAGTTCTGTAGTACTCGCTATTGTACCTGTCCCGAGAAGGGTGCGTTCTCGAATATAAGTTATGGAGTTCGGCTATTGCGATTAGCTGATATCTGATATTTTAAATTAATCTTTGTAGCATGTAGTATGTAGCATAATTATGATTGTTCGAAGTACCAGGATAAAAGATCCCATAACCTTCTCCATCAAGGATATCCAATAAATGGGTTGGGTTGTGTTGGGTTGTTTTACCTCTGAGCGGCACTTTTTTGCACACCATGGGCTAAATGGCCACATGGACCCCGAAGGCTCAGAGAAGGTTAGGGGAGGGGACCCACTGGAACAGCTGTTGGGAGACAGATGGTAGCCTCCCGTCAAGGCCATCCAGCGTGTTCTTTAACGTGCACAGGGTATGGCTCTCCCGCACACGGGGCCACGGCTTAACGTCCCATCCGACGGACGGCGGCCTTTTCAAGCCCATCGGTGTCCCCTACTGACCGTGGGCAGGGCGGGGAAATTTTGCGGAGATAAATCTCAACGCTGACCCAGCTGGGACTCGAACCTGGGAACTGCAGATTACGAGCCTGGCGCGCTACCGATTGAGCCACCCCCGCCCCATCCAATAAATGGCATGAGTCGCAAAAGACAACACAAAAATCACCAAAAGGTGAGCCCCAAGGGGCAGGAAAACAATGATAAATATGGTAGATCAGGGTACTAGACCATAAAGTGTTCCTGATCGAAAACCAATGGTCTAGCCCTCATGAATCTGCTCATAGGATTAAGATATCATAAGATCATACTTTAAAATGTTGGTAATGAAATCTTGAGGATTCGTATCCACAGCTTCTAAGAATTTCTTAGAGATCTGCTTTATGTGGGTGTAAATATGTTGGACGCCTAAATCCCCATGTATTTATTTGTTGGTCACAAACCATGGGGCATTTACGGCCTGTCTCAATATTTTATTTTGATAGATCTGGAGTTTCTTAATATTTGCCTTTGTCGTGCATGCATATGTTATAACAGGTCTAAGAACTGTATGGTAAAGTAGTAACTTATGATCAATGGAGAGAGTATAATTCCTCCCCATCAATGGGCCAAGTTGGCATCGAATCATGTTTGCGTTTTGCAGAACATTTTCAATGTGCTTGTCCCATCTGAGCTTGCTAAGCAAAGGTAACGCCCAGATCTTAACAGTTTTCTGCCAGTTAAGTGGTGTATCGAAAAGGTTGAGAGTCTGGGGGTTACTGACTCTTTTGGTGGTAAATAAAACTGAAGCACTTTTCTCAACACTGATTTCAATCTTCCATTTACTGTACCATTGCTCTATCTTGTCCAGGCCTAGCTGTAATGTGTTAATAGCAATAGATGCGCTCAGCGAGGGTGAGAGAAGGGCAATGTCATCTGCATACATAGCAGTAGTGATCCTGTCAATAACAGGATAATCATAAAGGTAAATAGAAAAGAGCACTGGTCCAAGAAAATGGTCCAGGAAAGCAAGCTGATTGGGCAGTAATTTTGGGGAAAATTTGTAGTTTTCCCTGGCTTTAGGATCATTCTGACATGAGCATTTTTCCAGATATTCGGGAAGTTACCGTATCTGATGAGTAGATTGAAGATTGAACACAAATGAACAACCGCCTTTTTTCGACAGTTTTTTCAGCATTTTGTTAGTTATGAGTTCAGGACCTGGGACTTTATTTCGCTTAAGGTTTTTTATTGCATCTTCATTTTCCTTGGGTGTGGTAAAAAAAATACTAACAATAGGAAGTTGTAAGAATCTGAAGAATCCATCCTCCACCTCTTCATGTGTGTCTTCATCAGAGAGATCGTGATTTTCCTGAAATTGATCCTCCAGCGAGATGGCACAAACCTCCACCTTCGCCCTGCCCACGGTCAGTAGGGGACACCGATGGGCTTGGAAAGGCCGCCGTCCGTCGGATGGAACGTTAAGCCGTGGCCCCGTGTGCGGGAGAGCCATACCCTGTGCACGTTAAAGAACACGCTGGATGGTCTTGACGGGAGGCTACCATCTGTCTCTCAACAGCTGTTCCAGTGGGTCCCCTCCCCCAACCTTCTCTGAGCCTTCGGGGTCCGTGTGACCTGGCCATTTAGCCCATGGTGTGCAAAAAAGTGCCGTTCAGAGGTAAAACAACCCAACCCAACACAAAGCCTCCGCCTTCTCTTCATCGCTAAAGACCACTCCCTGGAAACCATGAATAGGTGGGAGATTATCCTAAGGATTTTTAAAAGATTTTGTTAACCTCCATATGGAGTTATCACGCACAGAAAGATTGCTGATTTTATCCTTCCAGCTATTTTGTGTAAAATCCTTATTATCATTTCTGATTTGTTCTTTTAGTTGGTAATATAACTTTTTATCTTCTTCATTCCTATTTCTCTGCCATTTATTCCGTGATTTATTTTTATCTCTGATAAGTATTAAAATGGGAGCAGGGAGCGAGTAATAAATAATCTTTCTAACTTTACTCACTTTTACCTTAGAATCAGTTAGAATATGAGTAAAAGTCTCAATATCCTGCGTGATAGTACGTAGATTGGATTAGTTGCATTTTCCAGTGATGGATTCATTTACAAGAGAAGTAAATTTAACCCAGTTGGTGTAAATCAGCTCTGTAGGATTTTCCTCTGAGGAAATAGAAAGTTGCATATTAACAGGAATGTGGTCAGAGTTAAATACATGAATTGTACTTACTCTGTAAATGGGGAAGAAATTTCCAAGTACTACCACATCTAAGACATCCGGTTTGAAATTAGTATTATATGGGTAGTACATGGGATCAGAAGGTGCATCTACGATGAAGCCTTTATTAGTGAAAGAGTCAAGCAAAATGCGACTATTTGCTTTACACCTCCTAGAATTCCAAGCATTATGTTTGGAATTTAGGTCCCCAGCTAAAATTGTTGGGTTTGCTGAATTAAAAATGGTGTCTAAATCAGACGTTTCTAGTTTTTTATTAGGAGGTTTGTAACCTGCTATGATATTTATATTCCCTACATTGGTTCCCAAAATAGAGACAGCAATAATCTCAAGAGAATCAATGTTGGGTATTTCATAAAGGAAATGAGGAACACTATGTTTGATGATAACAGCAGTGCCTCCTCCACTATTATGCAGACGATCAGTTCTGTGTATATCATAATTTGGAATCTTTAAACTATCACTAGCTCTTAAGTGCGTCTCACTCAAAAGAGTTTCAAAAGAGCTATGTCGGTTTTGGATTCCAATAAGAAATTTAAAAATTAAAAGATCAAGTTTCCGGCCATTGCAGTTCCAGGCGAGAATCTTAAGTTCATCCTTAGATACAGTTGTATTAGCCATTGCAGTTTATGGCATTGAATAGGAAATCGAAAAAAACTTAAAACCCATTAATTTAATTTAATAAATTAATCTTAAATCATTAATTTAATAATTTAATCTTAAAACCCACAGTAAGTTTGGCCATAAGGCCAGTGGCTGTCTGATATTCAGTAAACAGTACCTTAATATTTACAAGAAGTTCAGCAAGATTTATTTGCTTGAAAAACTTCAAAACTTCTTTTAGGTCATTAATTAGAATCGAGTTTGATTCTTTATTTTCGGCACTTTTTGCCTTAATATTTTTTGTTGTTGGCTTACTATTAATATTTGCTTTATTTACTTCTACAGGTTGAGGTTTGTCATTTGCTTTTACAATATCTGCAAAAGTAGTATCTCTGGCAGTTTTGACAGGAAGTTTTGGGGTAACTTTTCCTTTGTCTGTTGTTGTTTTTGAACGCAGTGGAGTACGTTTCTCGGAATTTGCACTAATTTCTGAAACTTTTCCATCAGTAGCATCGTGGGTATTCACTGATGCATTCTTAGGGTAGAATTTACACCCTTTAAAGTTGGCTGTGTGGCCAAGCCCACAGTTTGCACACTTTGGGGTGCCATGATTTCTATTGCGTGTACAGATCGTAGTAAAGTGATCTCCAGCACACTTCACGCAAAATGGTCCATTATAACACCCACTCTGGGCGTGGCCATAGTGTTGACGCCTATGGCACTGTGTCCAAAGAATGTAGAGGGAGAAGAAGTTAAGCTTCCATAGAGATTAATGTAAAATCGAGTATCGTGCATTTGGCGTAGAGGTGAAACGAACTTTACAGGGGACGAAGGTTTTTGTAATTACGTTACTGTCAACTTCCATTCTCTTCGCTTTTCCTATGTAATAATTTCTCATTGCTATCGTTGCAGAGTATATTAATATCAATTCTGTTTCCTGTTTCTATGCAACCAACAAAGCTTCTAATTGTAATAATTTATTCTATAAATTAACCTCAGGCTAATTTCAAATCTTCATAATCCGTTCAATTTATAATTGTTGGTTCAACGAAAAATAATTCCAATGGAGAAAATAAACCTTTATTAAAATCATAATATAATTTTTTTCAAATACAAAGTGCAGTTACTTTTTTTTCCTTTTTTAAAATATAAATTTTTTGATGCATAATTCCTTTGCACCTTATTGTTTGCTTCCCAGCTTAAACAAATGCACGATACGAATCGAAACACCACTTGAGGTCGCCACTTACGCTTTGTGAAAGCTGAACTTCTTTTCCTTATACGTTCTTTGCTGTGTCGGAGTGCTACCAAAATTAAAAATATAGTTAGAATATTTTAATTATATTCTTTTTCTTAAATATTTACTGCTAGCTATCTCTTGCTCGGGAGATTATTACTGAAATTTTACTCAACTAGAATTAAGAAGTGGATTTAGGTCGCCTTTGAATTTAATAAATATTTGTGGTGTAAGACTTTAATTAGGTACAAGACATAAAAATTATCCCTCTCGTTCTTCTAGAGTTCTGCGGAAAAATGCAGAGGAATTAAAATAAGGAACTCGAAATAAAAAACTGCGAATAAATTTGCGTTGTTTTACTGCTGATATTTCAGTGCGTCAGAAGTTCAATTTAGCTTTGTGTACAGTCGCTCAAAAAAGTATCCGAACGCTATGGTTGATTACAGAATTCAGAAAAAATATCTGGAAACGAATTTTTCAGAAATTAGTGATCTGGCAACCTTCGTGTCACGTGACACGAAGTTTGCCAGATCACTAATTTCTAAAAAAATCGTTGCCAGATATTTTTTCTGAATTCTGTAATCAACCGTAGTGTTCGGATACTTTTTTGAGCGACTGTACAGGTTGTAGCTGATTGCAAAACACAATGTAGGGAGGTAATTAAAGATAATGAAGTTATTTTTTCAGTTATTATTAAATATGTGATGTAACCCTTAACATGAGAGTTAAATGATTATGTTAGAATATTTTAAATAGTATTCATTATTTTAATTTCATTTTTCTCTTCTCTTATTTTTTTAAGAATGAATTTTTGGAATTCTTTTAATTTGGTCTTCTGCAACAATAAGTCTTTTTCTTATAAAAACCACTTTTGATCAATATTTCCAATATCTTCTTCAAAAAAGTTTTGCAATCTGTGGATGATGAAGATGATTTAATACTTCTGGATGTGGGCTACATTTTGTTTTACGATCAGAAAAGTATTCGTATTTTCGATATGTCAAACAAAAGAAATTTCTTCATAACTGACATCTTTAGGGTTAAACTTGGAATACTGTGGATCCTTTTACGCCTACATTCCTTCCGCAAAGCTCACGAGAAAGTCCATCTGAGTGCTAAACAACTACAATGCGTACTGAGATCCAATGAAAACAACATCACTTTTCTAACCCTTTATCTTTCTACTTTTTTTTAGTACAGCTTGGGCTTGATAATCTACAGGGTGATTCAGAATTCATCATCAATATTTGGTGGGGAGGTAGGTAATAAGAAACGAATGAGATTTCACATAGGAAAGCATGGGCGCATATGCCATGTAGTAGGGCAAAATGACCCCAGTTCAATGATGGAAAGAACACATAAGAAGGAAGTGGTAAGGAACAAACATTTATTATCTTACATGTAACATTTCTTTGCATTGGTTGTACAGACTTACAAGAGGTGCTCGAACTGCCGACCATGTGCTAGAATGCATGACTCACAACGGCGTTGCATGGACAGCCGGACCCTGTGGAAGATGCCTGGCATTTCCCGGATGTTTGAGGCAGCAACTGATATGCGTGCTACAAGATCCATAGCACTATCAACAGGGGTCTCGTACACCATGTTTTTCATAGCACCCCATACAAAGAATCCACCATGCGTTCGTCTGCCCCCATACTTTCCTATGTGAAATCTCTTTCTTTTCTTATACCCTTCCTCCCCACTAAATATTGATGATGAATTCTGAATCACCCTGTATATTATCAGCACAACGGAACCTGACAGCATGCAACGGAGAGACGCACAACCTAAAAGACACCAAGTCCTGATTTAAAAGAACTTCATCCTTCGCCTTCATCAAAATCTACAAATGGGTTGGGTTGGGTTGTTTTACCTCTGAGCGGCACTTTTTTGCACACCATGGGCTAAATGGCCAGGTCACATGGACACCGAAGGCTCAGAGAAAGTTGGGGGAGGGGACCCACTGGAACAGCTGTTGGGAGACAGATGGTAGCCCCCCATCAAGGCCATCCAGCGTGTTCTTTAACGTGCACAGGGTATGGCTCTCCCACACACGGGGCCACGGCTTAACGTCCCATCCGACGGACTGCTGTTGTGTGTGCAGAGTAGATAAAAAAAAGTAAAACTTGTGATGGTTATTTTGATATGGTCATCGGTGAGATCTCACGTGATGCTGGCAACAACACGAGAACCAATCCTGCTTGTTTTCCTTCGATACTTATATAAGCAGAATTTCTTCAATATTGCATTCATAATTTCAGCTCTTCTGAGTTAGCAAGTCTTGTGTCTGGACGTCGGGCCTTAAACGGTAAAGCGGCAGCCTAAGAGGTAAGTTAAAGTGATTAATACTAAATTTTTGTAGTTAATACCTCAAGGAGAAAACATTTTTCTATTTGTACTTCGAAGTTATCATTTGAATAAGAAGCATACAATGCAGTTTCCAGTCACATGAGGGGGGCGGGGGTGGCTCAGTCGGTAGCGCGCCAGGCTCGTAATCTGTAGTTCCCAGGTTCGAGTCCCAGCTGGGTCAGCGTTGAGATTTATCTCCGCAAAATTCCCCGCCCTGCCCACGGTCAGTAGGGGACACCGATGGGCTTGGTAAGGCCGCCGTCCGTCGGATGGGACGTTAAGCCGTGGCCCCATGTGCGGGAGAGCCATACCCTGTGCACGTTAAAGAACACGCTGGATGGCCTTGACGGGAGGCTACCATCTGTCTCCCAACAGCTGTTCCAGTGGGTCCCCTCCCCCAACCTTCTCTGAGCCTTCGGGGTCCATGTGACATGGCCATTTAGCCCATGGTGTGCAAAAAAGTGCCGCTCAGAGGTAAAACAACCCAACCCATTCTGTCATTTTCCGTTTCTGTCATCAAAAAACTTCTGGTTCGTGAATCTTTCGTCTCTGTAATTGGAGTAACACTTTCGCCAGACTTTTTAATTTTGTCTTTTTGTTGCACAATTGATCGCACTGTAGACTCAGGCAATTTGAAATCCCTTCCTACAACAGTAAATTTAACACGACTTTCTATCCTTTTTATAATTTTTAGTTTCTTTTCTAAAGTCACTACGTTGCGAATTTTCTTAACCGATTTTTCACATTGTCTTTTTGACATTTTAAAAATTACGAAGGGATAAAAAAATATGTAGTCAATTTAATTAGCGTGCGTTTGACCCTGCAGCTAAGATGACACTGAAGGATAAACCCAAATGATGCACTGGCTCAACCGTACCAGGCACCGGTGTACGGCGTTCTTTTGTCTCGCCCACGCTCGTCACTTTACGTTATGTACAGTCGCTCAAAAAAGTATCCGAACACTATGGTTGATTACAGAATTCAGAAAAAATATCTGGCAACGATTTTTTTAGAAATTAGTGATCTGGCAACCTTCGTGTCACGTGACACGAAGGTTGCCAGATCACTAATTTCTAAAAAAAATCGTTGCCAGATATTTTTTCTGAATTCTGTAATCAACCATAGTGTTCGGATACTTTTTTGAGCGACTGTACATGTGTATGATGTGATTGAGCGAGAAAAAAATTTAGCACGCACGTGCAACCATTCATTTTGATTTTGACCTTTCCTCGCATCTTTCAAAGCCAAACAAGTGCCGAGACAAAAAAACAGATCGCGATAAAACGAATCCGCACTCGCCGGGGTCGCGATGAACGGGGGTTACCTGTACTGATATATAGTACCTTCCAGTCATTTCTGTAATAATATATCTTCTCACTAAATGCACGGTGTTCGCGACAAAGTTTACCAATAAAAAAGTAACACAATTCGGTATTTAATGCAGCAATGAACATGCATTTTCGGTAAAAGACGGTGAAAGTCATAAAGTTTTGTTGGTAGAAGTGTGGGACAAGAAACTCAATCGAGCTGGTAAAAGTAAAAGGGGGGACAAGAGACACAACCGTGCCAGAAAAAAACAAAACAAAAAGGGACAAGAAACTCAATCGAGACGGAAAAAAGTGGGTAGAGACAAGATACTCAATCGCTTCAGAAAAAAGTGTAATTTGAAGAAGAAATTTAATCGAGCAGGAAAAAAGTGGGTAGAGACAAGATACTCAATCGCTTCAGAAAAAAGTGTAATTTGAAGAAGAAATTTAATCGAGCAGGAAAAAAGTGGGTAGAGACAAGATACTCAATCGCTTCAGAAAAAAGTGCAATTTGAAGAAGAAATTTAATCGAGCAGGAAAAAAGTGGGTAGAGACAAGATACTCAATCGCTTCAGAAAAAAGTGTAATTTGAAGAAGAAATTTAATCGAGCAGGAAAAAAGTGGGTAGAGACAAGATACTCCATCGCTTCAGAAAAAAGTGTAATTTGAAGAAGAAATTTAATCGAGCAGGAAAAAAGTGGGTAGAGACAAGATACTCCATCGCTTCAGAAAAAAGTGCAATTTGAAGAAGAAATTTAATCGAGCAGGAAAAAAGTGGGTAGAGACAAGATACTCAATCGCTTCAGAAAAAAGTGTAATTTGAAGAAGAAATTTAATCGAGCAGGAAAAAAGTGGGTAGAGACAAGATACTCCATCGCTTCAGAAAAAAGTGCAATTTGAAGAAGAAATTTAATCGAGCAGGAAAAAAGTGGGTAGAGACAAGATACTCAATCGCTTCAGAAAAAAGTGTAATTTGAAGAAGAAATTTAATCGAGCAGGAAAAAAGTGGGTAGAGACAAGATACTCAATCGCTTCAGAAAAAAGTGTAATTTGAAGAAGAAATTTAATCGAGCAGGAAAAAAGTGGGTAGAGACAAGATACTCAATCGCTTCAGAAAAAAGTGCAATTTGAAGAAGAAATTTAATCGAGCAGGAAAAAAGTGGGTAGAGACAAGATACTCCATCGCTTCAGAAAAAAGTGTAGTTTGAAGAAGAAATTTAATCGAGCAGGAAAAAAGTGGGTAGAGACAAGATACTCAATCGCTTCAGAAAAAAGTGCAATTTGAAGAAGAAATTTAATCGAGCAGGAAAAAAGTGGGTAGAGACAAGATACTCCATCGCTTCAGAAAAAAGTGTAATTTGAAGAAGAAATTTAATCGAGCAGGAAAAAAGTGGGTAGAGACAAGATACTCAATCGCTTCAGAAAAAAGTGCAATTTGAAGAAGAAATTTAATCGAGCAGGAAAAAAGTGGGTAGAGACAAGATACTCCATCGCTTTAGAAAAAAGTGTAATTTGAAGAAGAAATTTAATCGAGCAGGAAAAAAGTGGGTAGAGACAAGATA
Source organism: Ryuthela nishihirai (assembly GCA_038380435.1). NCBI lineage: Eukaryota > Metazoa > Arthropoda > Arachnida > Araneae > Heptathelidae > Ryuthela > Ryuthela nishihirai. The sequence goes on along the minus strand of JAWZYU010000023.1, from coordinate 47,996,160 downwards.
CTCAATCGCTTCAGAAAAAAGTGCAATTTGAAGAAGAAATTTAATCGAGCAGGAAAAAAGTGGGTAGAGACAAGATACTCAATCGCTTCAGAAAAAAGTGTAATTTGAAGAAGAAATTTAATCGAGCAGGAAAAAAGTGGGTAGAGACAAGATACTCAATCGCATCAGAAAAAAGTGCAATTTGAAGAAGAAATTTAATCGAGCAGGAAAAAAGTGGGTAGAGACAAGATACTCAATCGCTTCAGAAAAAAGTGCAATTTGAAGAAGAAATTTAATCGAGCAGGAAAAAAGTGGGTAGAGACAAGATACTCAATCGCTTCAGAAAAAAGTGCAATTTGAAGAAGAAATTTAATCGAGCAGGAAAAAAGTGGGTAGAGACAAGATACTCAATCGCTTCAGAAAAAAGTGCAATTTGTAAAAGAAATTTAATCGAGCAGGAAAAAAGTGGGCAGAGACAAGATACTCAATCGCTTCAGAAAAAAGTGCAATTTGTAAAAGAAATTTAATCGAGCAGGAAAAAAGTGGGCAGAGACAAGATACTCAATCGCTTCAGAAAAAAGTGTAATTTGAAGAAGAAATTTAATCGAGCAGGAAAAAAGTGGGTAGAGACAAGATACTCCATCGCTTCAGAAAAAAGTGTAATTTGAAGAAGAAATTTAATCGAGCAGGAAAAAAGTGGGTAGAGACAAGATACTCAATCGCTTCAGAAAAAAGTGTAATTTGAAGAAGAAATTTAATCGAGCAGGAAAAAAGTGGGTAGAGACAAGATACTCAATCGCTTCAGAAAAAAGTGTGATTTGAAGAAGAAATTTAATCGAGCAGGAAAAAAGTGGGTAGAGACAAGATACTCAATCGCTTCAGAAAAAAGTGTGATTTGAAGAAGAAATTTAATCGAGCAGGAAAAAAGTGGGTAGAGACAAGATACTCCATCGCTTCAGAAAAAGGTGCAATTTGAAGAAGAAATTTAATCGAGCAGGAAAAAAGTGGGTAGAGACAAGATACTCCATCGCTTCAGAAAAAAGTGTAGTTTGAAGAAGAAATTTAATCGAGCAGGAAAAAAGTGGGTAGAGACAAGATACTCAATCGCTTCAGAAAAAAGTGCAATTTGAAGAAGAAATTTAATCGAGCAGGAAAAAACTGGGTAGAGACAAGATACTCAATCGCTTCAGAAAAAAGTGCAATTTGAAGAAGAAATTTAATCGAGCAGGAAAAAAGTGGGTAGAGACAAGATACTCAATCGCTTCAGAAAAAAGTGTAATTTGAAGAAGAAATTTAATCGAGCAGGAAAAAACTGGGTAGAGACAAGATACTCAATCGCTTCAGAAAAAAGTGCAATTTGAAGAAGAAATTTAATCGAGCAGGAAAAAAGTGGGTAGAGACAAGATACTCAATCGCTTCAGAAAAAAGTGCAATTTGAAGAAGAAATTTAATCGAGCAGGAAAAAAGTGGGTAGAGACAAGATACTCAATCGCTTCAGAAAAAAGTGTAATTTGAAGAAGAAATTTAATCGAGCAGGAAAAAAGTAAAAGGGAGATAAGAAATTCAATCGTACCGGGAGAAAAGTAAAAGGGGATTAAGAAACTCAATTAGCTGGGAAAATGTAAGGGGGTGGGGGAATCAATAATGCCAGAAAAAAAAGTAAATAGGGAACAAAACACTTAATTGTGCTGAGAAAAAGTAAAAGGAGGACAACAAATTCAATCGTGGTGGAAAAAATGAAAAGTGGACTAAAAACGCAATCGAGTTTAGAAAAGAAAAAGGGAGACAACAGACTCAATCGTGCAGGGGGAAGTAATAGGGGGGACAAGAAATTCAATGGAGCTTTAAAAAAGTAAAAGGGAAACAAGAAACTCAAACGAGCAGTAAAAAAAGTAAAAGGGGGACAAGAAGCTCAATCGAGCAGTAAAAAAAGTAAAAGGGGGACAATAAAGTCAATCGTGCTGGAAGAAGTAAAATGGAGATAAGAAACTCAACCTTGTAATAAAAAACGTAAATGGGGACAAGAAACTCATTCGTGCCGGAAGAGAGTGAAAGGGGGATAAGAAACTCAATCGTGCTGGAAAAAAGTAAAAATAGGACAAGAAACTCAATCGAGCCGTAAAAAAGGCAGGACAAGAAATTCAATGGTGCCTGGGGAAGAAGTGAAAGTAGAAAAAGAAATTCAGTCGTGTTGGACAAAAGTAGAAAGAGGCAAGAAGCTCAATCGAGCTGTAAAAAAAACAAAAGGGGGACAAGAAAGTCAATCGTGCTGGAAGAGGTAAAATGGCGATAAGAAACTCAACCTTGTAATAAAAAACGTAAATGGGGACAAGAAACTCATTCGTGCCGGAAGAGAGTGAAAGGGGGATAAGAAACTCAATCGTGCTGGAAAAAAGTAAAAATAGGACAAGAAACTCAATCGAGTCGTAAAAAAGGCAGGACAAGAACCTCAATGGTGCCTGGGGAAGAAGTGAATGTAGAAAAAGAAATTCAGTCGTGTTGGAAAGAAGTAGAAAGAGGCAAGAAGCTCAATCGAGCTGTAAAAAAAAGGGGGACAAGAAAGTCAATCGTGCTGGAAGAAGTAAAATGGCGATAAGAAACTCAACCTTGTAATAAAAATCGTAAATGGGGACAAGAAACTCATTCGTGCCGGAAGAGAGTGAAAGGGGGATAAGAAACTCAATCGTGCTGGAAAAAAGTAAAAATAGGACAAGAAACTCAATCGAGTCGTAAAAAAGGCAGGACAAGAACCTCAATGGTGCCTGGGGAAGAAGTGAATGTAGAAAAAGAAATTCAGTCGTGTTGGAAAGAAGTAGAAAGAGGCAAGAAGCTCAATCGAGATGTAAAAAAAACAAAAGGGGGCCAAGAAAGTCAATCGTGCTGGAAGAGGTAAAATGGCGATAAGAAACTCAACCTTGTAATAAAAAACGTAAATGGGGACAAGAAACTCATTCGTGCCGGAAGAGAGTGAAAGGGGGATAAGAAACTCAATCGTGCTGGAAAAAAGTAAAAATAGGACAAGAAACTCAATCGAGTCGTAAAAAAGGCAGGACAAGAACCTCAATGGTGCCTGGGGAAGAAGTGAATGTAGAAAAAGAAATTCAGTCGTGTTGGAAAGAAGTAGAAAGAGGCAAGAAGCTCAATCGAGCTGTAAAAAAAACAAAAGGGGGACAAGAAAGTCAATCGTGCTGGAAGAGGTAAAATGGCGATAAGAAACTCAACCTTGTAATAAAAAACGTAAATGGGGACAAGAAACTCATTCGTGCCGGAAGAGAGTGAAAGGGGGATAAGAAACTCAATCGTGCTGGAAAAAAGTAAAAATAGGACAAGAAACTCAATCGAGTCGTAAAAAAGGCAGGACAAGAACCTCAATGGTGCCTGGGGAAGAAGTGAATGTAGAAAAAGAAATTCAGTCGTGTTGGAAAGAAGTAGAAAGAGGCAAGAAGCTCAATCGAGCTGTAAAAAAAACAAAAGGGGGACAAGAAAGTCAATCGTGCTGGAAGAAGTAAAATGGCGATAAGAAACTCAACCTTGTAATAAAAAACGTAAATGGGGACAAGAAACTCATTCGTGCCGGAAGAGAGTGAAAGGGGGATAAGAAACTCAATCGTGCTGGAAAAAAGTAAAAATAGGACAAGAAACTCAATCGAGTCGTAAAAAAGGCAGGACAAGAACCTCAATGGTGCCTGGGGAAGAAGTGAAAGTAGAAAAAGAAATTCAGTCGTGTTGGAAAAAAGTAGAAAGAGGCAAGAAGCTCAATCGAGCTGTAAAAAAAACAAAAGGGGGACAAGAAAGTCAATCGTGCTGGAAGAGGTAAAATGGCGATAAGAAACTCAACCTTGTAATAAAAAACGTAAATGGGGACAAGAAACTCATTCGTGCCGGAAGAGAGTGAAAGGGGGATAAGAAACTCAATCGTGCTGGAAAAAAGTAAAAATAGGACAAGAAACTCAATCGAGCCGTAAAAAAGGCAGGACAAGAACCTCAATGGTGCCTGGGGAAAAAGTGAAAGTAGAAAAAGAAATTCAGTCGTGTTGGAAAAAGTAGAAAGAGGCAAGAAGCTCAATCGAGCTGTAAAAAAAACAAAAGGGGGACAAGAAAGTCAATCGTGCTGGAAGAAGTAAAATGGCGATAAGAAACTCAACCTTGTAATAAAAAACGTAAATGGGGACAAGAAACTCATTCGTGCCGGAAGAGAGTGAAAGGGGGATAAGAAACTCAATCGTGCTGGAAAAAAGTAAAAATAGGACAAGAAACTCAATCGAGTCGTAAAAAAGGCAGGACAAGAACCTCAAATGGTGCCTGGGGAAGAAGTGAAAGTAGAAAAAGAAATTCAGTCGTGTTGGAAAAAAGTAGAAAGAGGCAAGAAGCTCAATCGAGCTGTAAAAAAAACAAAAGGGTGCCAAGAAAGTCAATCGTGCTGGAAGAGGTAAAATGGCGATAAGAAACTCAACCTTGTAATAAAAAACGTAAATGGCGACAAGAAACTCATTCGTGCCGGAAGAGAGTGAAAGGGGGATAAGAAACTCAATCGTGCTGGAAAAAAGTAAAAATAGGACAAGAAACTCAATCGAGTCGTAAAAAAGGCAGGACAAGAACCTCAATGGTGCCTGGGGAAGAAGTGAATGTAGAAAAAGAAATTCAGTCGTGTTGGAAAGAAGTAGAAAGAGGCAAGAAGCTCAATCGAGCTGTAAAAAAAACAAAAGGGGTACAAGAAAGTCAATCGTGCTGGAAGAGGTAAAATGGCGATAAGAAACTCAACCTTGTAATAAAACACGTAAATGGGGACAAGAAACTCATTCGTGCCGGAAGAGAGTGAAAGGGGGATAAGAAACTCAATCGTGCTGGAAAAAAGTAAAAATAGGACAAGAAACTCAATCGAGTCGTAAAAAAGGCAGGACAAGAACCTCAATGGTGCCTGGGGAAGAAGTGAATGTAGAAAAAGAAATTCAGTCGTGTTGGAAAGAAGTAGAAAGAGGCAAGAAGCTCAATCGAGCTGTAAAAAAAACAAAAGGGGGACAAGAAAGTCAATCGTGCTGGAAGAAGTAAAATGGCGATAAGAAACTCAACCTTGTAATAAAAAACGTAAATGGGGACAAGAAACTCATTCGTGCCGGAAGAGAGTGAAAGGGGGATAAGAAACTCAATCGTGCTGGAAAAAAGTAAAAATAGGACAAGAAACTCAATCGAGCCGTAAAAAAGGCAGGACAAGAAACTCAATGGTGCCTGGGGAAAAAGTGAAAGTAGAAAAAGGAATTCAGTCGTGTTGGAAAAAGTAGAAAGAGGCAAGAAGCTCAATCGAGCTGTAAAAAAAGTAAAAGGGGGACAAGAAAGTCAATCGTGCTGGAAGAGGTAAAATGGCGATAAGAAACTCAACCTTGTAATAAAAAACGTAAATGGGGACAAGAAACTCATTCGTGCCGGAAGAGAGTGAAAGGGGGATAAGAAACTCAATCGTGATGGAAAAAAGTAAAAATTGGACAAGAAACTCAATCGAGTCGTAAAAAAGGCAGGACAAGAACCTCAATGGTGCCTGGGGAAGAAGTGAATGTAGAAAAAGAAATTCAGTCGTGTTGGAAAGAAGTAGAAAGAGGCAAGAAGCTCAATCGAGCTGTAAAAAAAACAAAAGGGGGACAAGAAAGTCAATCGTGCTAGAAGAAGTAAAATGGCGATAAGAAACTCAACCTTGTAATAAAAAACGTAAATGGGGACAAGAAACTCATTCGTGCCGGAAGAGAGTGAAAGGGGGATAAGAAACTCAATCGTGCTGGAAAAAAGTAAAAATAGGACAAGAACTCAATCGAGTCGTAAAAAAGGCAGGACAAGAACCTCAATGGTGCCTGGGGAAGAAGTGAATGTAGAAAAAGAAATTCAGTCGTGTTGGAAAGAAGTAGAAAGAGGCAAGAAGCTCAATCGAGCTGTAAAAAAAACAAAAGGGGGACAAGAAAGTCAATCGTGCTGGAAGAGGTAAAATGGCGATAAGAAACTCAACCTTGTAATAAAAAACGTAAATGGGGACAAGAAACTCATTCGTGCCGGAAGAGAGTGAAAGGGGGATAAGAAACTCAATCGTGCTGGAAAAAAGTAAAAATAGGACAAGAAACTCAATCGAGTCGTAAAAAAGGCAGGACAAGAACCTCAATGGTGCCTGGGGAAGAAGTGAATGTAGAAAAAGAAATTCAGTCGTGTTGGAAAGAAGTAGAAAGAGGCAAGAAGCTCAATCGAGCTGTAAAAAAAACAAAAGGGGGACAAGAAAGTCAATCGTGCTGGAAGAGGTAAAATGGCGATAAGAAACTCAACCTTGTAATAAAAAACGTAAATGGGGACAAGAAACTCATTCGTGCCGGAAGAGAGTGAAAGGGGGATAAGAAACTCAATCGTGCTGGAAAAAAGTAAAAATAGGACAAGAAACTCAATCGAGCCGTAAAAAAGGCAGGATAAGAAACTCAATGGTGCCTGGGGAAAAAGTGAAAGTAGAAAAAGAAATTCAGTCGTGTTGGAAAAAGTAGAAAGAGGCAAGAAGCTCAATCGAGCTGTAAAAAAAGTAAAAGGGGGACAAGAAAGTCAATCGTGCTGGAAGAGGTAAAATGGCGATAAGAAACTCAACCTTGTAATAAAAAACGTAAATGGGGACAAGAAACTCATTCGTGCCGGAAGAGAGTGAAAGGGGGATAAGAAACTCAATCGTGCTGGAAAAAAGTAAAAATAGGACAAGAAACTCAATCGAGTCGTAAAAAAGGCAGGACAAGAACCTCAATGGTGCCTGGGGAAGAAGTGAAAGTAGAAAAAGAAATTCAGTCGTGTTGGAAAAAAGTAGAAAGAGGCAAGAAGCTCAATCGAGCTGTAAAAAAAACAAAAGGGGGACAAGAAAGTCAATCGTGCTGGAAGAGGTAAAATGGCGATAAGAAACTCAACCTTGTAATAAAAAACGTAAATGGGGACAAGAAACTCATTCGTGCCGGAAGAGAGTGAAAGGGGGATAAGAAACTCAATCGTGCTGGAAAAAAGTAAAAATAGGACAAGAAGCTCAATTGAGCCGTAAAAAAGGCAGGACAAGAAACTCAATGGTGCCTGGGGAAGAAGTGAAAGTAGAAAAAGAAATTCAGTCGTGTTGGAAAAAAGTAGAAAAGGGCAAGAAGCTCAATCGAGCAGTAAAAAAAGTAAAAGTAGGACAAGAAACTCAATCGAGCCGTAAAAAAAGCAGGAGAAGAAACTCAATGGTGCCGGGGAAAAAGTGAAAGAGGAAAAAAAATTCAGTCGTGCTGGAAAAAGGTAGAAAGAGGTAAAGAAACTCAATCAAGCTGTTAAAAAAAAGTAAAACGGGGACAAGAAACTCAATCGAGCAGAAAAAATGTAAGAGAAGAGGACAAGAAACTCAATCGAGCCGGAAAAAAAGTAAGGGAGGGAGGATAGGAAACACAGTTCAGTTGAAAAGAAAAAGGGGGGGGGGGGACAAGATATTGGATTTCCTTCATATTATTATATTTCCCCGTTGTATATTCGCTTAACTCGCCCGAAAACTGCTAATTGTTTGCGACAGTAGTCTACGAATCAACTGATCAACCCTCGTATGTAGTGTATATAAGAAATGGAATTACAAAAGGGTTCCTCAAAATTCACAAAAAAAACTAATTTTTTTGGCATTCCTGTTTCGAATCTGAAGAGGGTAAGGCCAGGTGTTTGAAATCTTCTCTTCCACGAGAAGGATCTTTTTAGATCAGACCACCATTTACAAGAATAGGAAGCGTTTCTTACTTCCGCTACACGTGGATTCCTCAGTATTGTTTGCATATAGCAACCTAGAAAGCCATTCCTACCAGTAAATTTATTATCTCGGAAAAGATGCAAATCATTGCGTTCAGGAGACGAAAGTTTCCGTTCGATCAAATAACGGAAGGAAGCCTCTTCCAAATGATGAGTCTTGTAGTCTTACACGTGCTGAAAGACAATAGTGTCAAGGATTTCTGCGAATGAAATCTTTTCCAACTCTTCCTTTATGGTGCGTCTAATCTCGCAGAGGAAACAGGAATCAACTTGCGGAAGACAACAACTTCTTCAACTTCAGGAAAAGAAGATACCACTTCCGCATTACACTGCTTTAACAAAGAAAATGACTCAAAACTAATTACCTAGCATTATAAATATCAAGTTGCTATTCAAATTCGGAGAAACACTTTTTTTATGCGCTATATTGGTTAAATGGCCAGGTCATAAAAGCCCAAGACCAGGATGTACCCAGGATTTAGTTTCGGAGAGCGGTCCGAGAAATTAGTTTCGTAGGAGGGTGGGGGGAAAATCCCGTTGAATTTAGCTTGTTCTTTGTTTCTTTCTTTCTTTTTCTTTGAGGGGGGGGGGGGCTTTTAGTTTAATTTTGTGGTGGGGACTCCGTTCAATTCAGTTTTGGGGGGTCAGTTGAATTTAATCTTGGAGGACGGGTCCCGTTCAATTCAGTTTTGGGGGGTTAGTTGAATGGCCAGGTCATAAAAGACCCCATCTTGGAGGAGGGATTCCGTTCAATTCAGTTTTGGGGGTCAGTTGAATTTAATCTTGGAGGAGCGGTCCCGTTCAAATCAGTTTTGGGGGGGAGGGTCAGTTGGATTTAATATTGGAGGAGGGGTCCCTTTCAATTCATTTTTGGAGGGTCAGTTGAATTTAATCTTGGAAGAGGGGTCCCGTTCAATTCCGTTTTGGGGGGGGGGTCAGTTGAATTTAATCTTGGAAGAGGGGTCCCCGTTCAACTCAGCTTTTTTTTTTTTTGGGGGGGGGGGGCGGTTGAATTTAATCTTGGAGGAGGGGTCCCGCTCAATACAGTTTTGGAGGGTCAGTTGAATTCAATCTTGGAAGAGGGGTCCCGTTCAATTCCGTTTTGGGGGGTCAGTTGAATTTAATCTTGGAAGAGGGGTCCCCGTTCAACACAGCTTTGGGGAGGGGGGGTTGAATTTAATCTTGGAGGAGGGGTCCCGTTCAATTCAGTTTTGGGGTACGTTGAATTTAATTTTCGGGGAAGGCGGTCCCGTTGAATTTCGTTTTGGGGTCCTTGAATTTAATTTTGGGGTAGGGGTCCCGTTGAATTTAGGTTTGGGGTACGTTGAGTTAATTTTTGGGGAGGAGGTTCTGTTGAATTTAATATTGGGGGATCTGAGAACGAGACTAGGGTTTCCCAATTACTAAAATGTTCCACCGGACAGGAAAGGTTAAAATGATATTCTGTATGGAATAAAGGTTTATAGTTTATCTTATATATAAGACTACTTTTATAGTAGAATGCAGGAGCTAAAATAAAATTATACAAAGACAACAATTACAGAAAAAGTATGGGATTTTGTATGAGATCACCAAATTTTTCAGAGAGGTGGGGGGGGGGGGGTCCGAGAATCGGGACTTCCTGAGTACATTCCTGCCAAGGACTGAGAAGAAGTTGAGGGTTGGGTTGGGTTGTTTTACCTCTGAGCGGCACTTTTTTTGCACACAATGGGCTAAATGGCCAGGTCACATGGACCCCGAAGGCTCAGAGAAGGTTGGGGGAGGGGACCCACTGGAATAGCTGTTGGGAGACAGATGGTAGCCTCCCGTCAAGGCCATCCAGCGTGTTCTTTAACGTGCACAGGGTATGACTCTCCCGCACACGGGGTCACGGCTTAACGTCCCATCCGACGGACGGCGATCTTTCCAAGCCCATCGGTGTCCCCTACTGACCGTGGGCAGGGCAGGGAATTTTGCGGAGATTAATCTCAACGCTGACTCAGCTGGGACTCGAACCTGGGAACTACAGATTACGAGCCTGACGCGCTACCGACTGAGCCACCCCCGCCCCAACAAGTTGAGGGAAACGGATTCACTGAGCAAATGAAAGCTTCTGTCAAGGCCATCCAGTGTGTTCTTTAACAAGTACATGTGTCTCTGACCATGGGTAGGATTTTAGCGAAAGTGAATATCAACGCTAGCAAAAGTCGAACCTGGGAATTTCAGATTATGAGCTTGCTACCGATTAAGCCAACTGCCACCTCCCAGAATTCTCGACTAGGAGATAACAGACCCACAAAAAACATTTTATTTAACAGCTGTCCAATGGACTTGGAAAGACCGCCGTCCATCGGATGGGAAATTAAGACGTAGATCTTTGTGCGGTAGGGCATACCCTGTGCACGTTAAACAACACGTTGGATGGCCTGATCGGAGACTATCATCTGTCTCCTAACAGTTGTCCAATGTGTAATATTTCCCCAACCTTCTCTGAGCCCTAGGGGTACTTGTGACCTGGCCATTTAGTCCATTCTGTGGAAAAAAGCGCTACTCAGAGGTTAGACTACCCAATCCATATTTTATGAAGCAGTGTGCTTACCAATCAGTTGCATTTAGTCTATATAATAATCTAGAAAGTTAATGTTGCTGCTAAAAATTATATTAAACATTGTTTTTACTAGACTGAAAGAATACAGTTGGTTTGGGGTGTTTTACCTCTGGCGGCACTTTTTTTGCACACAATGGGCTGAATGGCTAGGTCACAGAGACCCCGAAGTCTCAAAGAAGGTTGGGGGAGGGGACCCACTGGAACAGCTGTTGGTAGGCAGATGATAGCTTCCTTTCAAAGCCAGCCAGCGTGTTCTTTAGCGTGCATAGGGTATGACTCTCCCGCACACCGGACTACGGTTGACAAGATAAGTCTCATCACTGACCCAGCTGGAACTCGAACTTGAGAACTGCAGATTAGGAGCTTAGCGCGCTACCGACTGAGCACCACTCCATACTCTACCTCACAATACTCGTATGCATTATATCTACATAGATCAAAAGAAAAATCAATCCGTGCCGTGTAAACCAAGCTTATCACCGTGTAAACTGAGTACCGTGTAAATCGAGGGATGGATGTATATGTTTTATATTTACTAACATTTTAGTACAAAAAATTCAGAAGTTAAAGAACTTCATAATTTGCTTCCCATTACATGGAAGTTTTATCATTTTTTTTGGTCTAGATGAGGGGTTCTCAACGAGGGGTACGCGGAAAACGTTTTTGGGGTACACCGTGAGATCTCAAAAGTCGCTAGATCTAGTAACAAAGTCGCTAAATTGGCAACACTGCTGTGCAAAAATGTTATTTTTTGTGTTTATCGATATATGTAATTTATAAATATGAAATTTAATGTGTATATATATATATGTTTTATTTTATTCCCATTGTTATACTATAACTATAGTTTTATCTATCTATACAAGGGGTACTCCAGTTACATACACATTTCCAGGGGGTACGTGAAGCATAAAAGGTTGAGAACCACTGATATATATGTTTTATTTTATTCCCATTGGTATACTATAACTATAGTTTTATCTATCTATACAAGGGGTACGCCAGTTACATACACATTTCCAGAGGGTACGTGAAGCATAAAAGGTTGAGAACCACTGATATATATGTTTTATTTTATTCCCATTGTTATACTATAACTATAGTTTTATCTATCTATACAAGGGGTACGCCAGTTACATACACATTTCCAGGGGGTACGTGAAGCATAAAAGGTTGAGAACCACTGATACATATGTTTTATTTTATTCCCATTGGTATACTATAACTATAGTTTTATCTATCTATACAAGGGGTACGCCAGTTACATACACATTTCCAGAGGGTACGTGAAGCATAAAAGGTTGAGAACCACTGATATATATGTTTTATTTTATTCCCATTGTTATACTATAACTATAGTTTTATCTATCTATACAAGGGTTACGCCAGTTACATACACATTTCCAGGGGGTACGTGAAGCATAAAAGGTTGAGAACCACTGATATATATGTTTTATTTTATTCCCATTGGTATACTATAACTATAGTTTTATCTATCTATACAAGGGGTACGCCAGTTACATACACATTTCCAGAGGGTACGTGAAGCATAAAAGGTTGAGAACCACTGATATATATGTTTTATTTTATTCCCATTGTTATACTATAACTATAGTTTTATCTATCTATACAAGGGGTACGCCAGTTACATACACATTTCCAGAGGGTACGTGAAGCATAAAAGGTTGAGAACCACTGATATATATGTTTTATTTTATTCCCATTGGTGTACTATAACTATAGTTTTATCTATCTATACAAGGGGTACGCCAGTTACATACACATTTCCAGAGGGTACGTGAAGCATAAAAGGTTGAGAACCACTGATATATATGTTTTATTTTATTCCCATTGTTATACTATAACTATAGTTTTATCTATCTATACAAGGGTTACGCCAGTTACATACACATTTCCAGGGGGTACGTGAAGCATAAAAGGTTGAGAACCACTGATATATATGTTTTATTTTATTCCCATTGGTATACTATAACTATAGTTTTATCTATCTATACAAGGGGTACGCCAGTTACATACACATTTCCAGAGGGTACGTGAAGCATAAATGGTTGAGAACCACTGATATATATGTTTTATTTTATTCCCATTGTTATACTATAACTATAGTTTTATCTATCTATACAAGGGTTACGCCAGTTACATACACATTTCCAGGGGGTACGTGAAGCATAAAATGTTGAGAACCACTGATATATATGTTTTATTTTATTCCCATTGTTATACTATAACTATAGTTTTATCTATCTATACAAGGGGTACGCCAGTTATATACACATTTCCAGGGGGTACGTGAAGCATAAAAGGTTGAGAACCACTGATATATATGTTTTATATTAATCCCATTGTTATACTATAAGTATAGTTTTATCTATCTATACAAGGGGTACGCCAGTTATATACACATTTCCAGGGGGTACGTGAAGCATAAAAGGTTGAGAACCACTGGGCTAGCCAATGTATGCAAATATTTATTGCAGTAGAATGCAGTTGATAATAAACATGCATTTGAATTTATAGTGTTATTGATGCTTGCGTTATGCAGGGAGCTATGCCTTTTGACTGTGTACTCAAATCTTCAGGGGGGGGGGGCTGAAGATTTGAGTACACAGTCAAAAGGCAATGTTATATCTTTATATACCCACAGGTGTTTATTAATTTATGACCACCTCCCTCCATGTAATGTCAGTGGAAGATAACTTCAAAGCTCTTTAACTTCTAATAAAAAAGTTTTATGAGAAATTGTAACCGAATATAAATTAAAGAACTCAATCAAATTTATCTAAATCTCGATTTTCAATAACGTTCGTTTTGTACGGTCGCTCAAAAAAGTATCCGAATACTATGGTTGATTGCATAATTCAGAAAAAATATCTGGCAACGATTTTTTTAGAAATTAGTGATCTGGCAACCTTCGTGCCACGTGATTACAGAATTCAGGAAAAATATCTGGAGCGTGTACAGCAACTGTACACGTTCCAGTTACCGTTCACAGCAAACTGGAGCGTGTGCAGTTACTGCACAAGCTCCAGTTTGCTGTGAACGGTAACTGCACACGCTCAATATTTCCGTGAGTGAGCCCACACGATCTAGTATCAAAATAATATGACCACCTACAGTCGCTCAAAAAAGTATCCGAACACTATGGTTGATTACAGAATTCAGAAAAAAATATCTGAAAACGATTTTTTTTAGAAATTAGTGATCTGGCAACCTTCGTGTCACGTGACACGAAGGTTGCCAGATCACCAATTTCTAAAAAAATCGTTTCCAGATATCTTTTCTGAATTCTGTAATCAACCATAGTGTTCGGATACTTTTTTGAGCGACTGTACTTAAGAGTTATGGAAGTTTGAATATTTAATAGCAACAATGCAAGTCTTTGGATAATTTAAAATATCGAAACATTATTTACATTAACTTTTCAAATATACATCTGTTGTATTAAATGATGTGAAATAATACTTATTCAAATTATAATTAACTTCTGAGTTAAATTCTAACGTTAGGCATTGCTGTTATTAAATATATTCAAACTTCTGTAAATCTTTAAATACTAAGTGAATATTATTGAAAATCGAGATTTGGATAGATTTGATTGAGATCTTTATTTTATCTTCCGTTGCGTTTTTTCCAATTCTGCCTAATTTCAGAAAAACAGTCCCAATTTTCGCAACTCGCCTGTATTTTACCAAGGAGCTTGGAATTTTCCTAACTCCCCTAAATTTTGCCATCGACGATTTCCTTTGGAGGAGGAGTAAATAAATCAAAATACTTAAAGAGGAGCGGAGTATCCTCAAAGGCGTGGGGCGGGGGTGGCTCAGTCGGTAGCGCGCCAGGCTCGTAATCTGTAGTTCCCAGGTTCGAGTCTCAGCTGGGTCAGCGATCAGATTTATCTCCGCAAAATTCCCCGCCCTGCCCACGGACAGTAGGGGACACCGATGGGCTTGGAAAGGCCGCCACCCGTCGGATGGGACGTTAAGCTGTGGTTCCGAGTGCGGGAGAGCCATACCCTATGCACGTTAAAGAACACGCTGGATGGCCTTGACGGGAGGCTACCATCTGTCTCCCAACAGCTGTTCCAGTGGGTCCCCTCCCCCAACCTTCTCTGAGCCTTCGGGGTCCATGTGACCTGGCCGTTTAGCCCATGGTGCGCAAAAAAAGTGCCGCTCAGAGGTAAAACGACCCAACCTCAAGGGCGTAGCTATTGGGGAGAGGCGACTGACGGTGCTCCGTTCCTCGCCAGGTATTTTTAAGCATCTACGGAGTGATTGTGACACCAGCAGCAGAACGTGTGATGCAAGCCCACCAAACGTATTTGGTAACGACCAGGTCACAAGGACCCCGAAGGCTCAGAGAACGTTGGGGGAAGGGTGACTCACTGAATAGCTGTTAGGGAACAGATAGTAGCCTCCAATCAAGACCATCCAGCGTGCTCTTTAATCTGCACATGTATGCCTCTCCCGCACAAGGAACAACGGCTTAACACCGCATGCGAAGACGTTTCTCTTTTCAAGCCCATAGAAGTCCCCTACTGACCAACGACAGGGCGGGGAGTTTTGCGGATATAAATCTCAATGCTGGCTAAGCTGGGACTCGAACCTAGGAACTGCAGATTACGAGCTTGGCACGCTACCGTCTGAGCCACCCCTACCCCCTTTTCATTGGTAAATGTTGATCCGAATGCCCTGTATTTATGTGAAGATACATTTACTAAGGTAGCCTTCGAAAATCAGATATTTCAGCATGTTTCCCTGGGGCGGGGGTGGCTCAGTCGGTAGCGCGCCAGGCTCGTAATCTGTAGTTCCCAGGTTCGAGTCCCAGCTGGGTCAGCGTTGAAATTTATTTCCGCAAAATTCTCCGCCCTGCCCACGGTCAGTAGGGGACACCGATGATCTTGGAAAGGCCGCCGTCCGTCGGATGGGACGTTAAGCCGTGACCCCGTGTGCGGGAGAGCCATACGCTGTGCACGTTAAAGAACACGCTGGATGGCCTTGACGGGAGGTTACCATCTGTCTCCCAACAGCTGTTCCAGTGGGTCCCCTCCCCCAACCTTCTCTGAGCCTTTGGGGTCCCCCCTCGCACGTATCTCAAGGGGTGGGGATGACTCAGCAGGTAGCTCACCAGTTTCGTTATCTGCAGTTCCCTTGTTCGAGTCTGAGCTGAGCCAGCGTTGAGATTTATCTCCGCAAAACTCCCCGCCCTGCCCATGGTCAGTAAGGTCTTGCAAAGTTCGTTGTCCGTCGGATGGGACGTTAACCCGTGGCTCCATGTGCGGGAGAGCCATACCCTGAGCACGTTAAAGCACACCCTGGATGGCTTCTACTAGCGGCTACCATCTGTCTCCTAACAGCTTTCCTGTGGGTCCTCTCCCACAACCTGCTCTGGTCATTTAGCTCATCGTGCCTAATAAAGTGCTGCTCAGAGGTAAAACAACCCATCCCTATCTCAATTAGAATATCTTGCAACGTCACCGATTCTGATAATTGGAATTCCACTTCAATATAACTCAGTGATATCTTTAACCACCTCGCTTTTCCTGGGGCGGGGGTGGCTCAGTCGGTAGCGCGCCAGGCTTATAATCCGCAGTTCCCAGGTTGAAGTCCCAGCTCGGTCAGCGTTGAGATTTATCTCCGCAAAACTCCCCGCCCTGCCTACGCTCAGGTAGGAGACACCGATGGGCTTGAAAAGGCCGCCGTCCGTCGGATGGGACGTTAAGCCGTGGCCCCGTGTGCGGGAGAGCTCAGTAGAAGATAAATGGGGGTTCTGACTCACAGGAGGCTAATGTTAATACTATGGGAGAATTCCAATCCAGAAAAAATTGAAGAAGGCTAATGTTAATCCTATCAGAGGTTTCTAATCAAGAGCATCGAAGGTGGTTACTGTTAATCCTGTATGGGGGAAATCACTTTCTGACCCAATCCATTTGATACTATGGGGGGGGAGGTTTCTAAAAGAGAATCTAGTAGGCTAATATTTACTGAATAGGAGTATTTCTCATCCAGAGGAGCCAATATTATTTTTACAGAAAATTTTGCTATTCCAGTTGTTTCACTGGGATGTATATAAATCATTTTGAAGTCATTTCACACGTATTTATAATTATCATGTGTTCTCTTTCAGTAAATATGCAAGATTTGAGGATGAGAGTTAACACGAAAGTCGATAAAACATTACTGGTCCCAATATTCTTGTCATTTTATTGAGCTTGGGGAAAAGCAATGTGAATTCAGGTCCCCCCCCCCCTTAGTATCAAATGGATTGGGTCAGAAAGTGATTTGTCTGTTCTGTCACGTGATTGATAACTGTTTCACTTCTCATCTACTAGCTTAAGACTCTGAAAATGAAGAGAGATGGATTGTATGGTATATGTTCATGATAGAAAATAACGCTTGCATGGTTGGTAAGTTTTTTTTTTTGCCTTAGCATGTAAAAACGGCATGTAATTTTTACATTCAACAGCTTTATCATGTACGAACACTCTTTTTATGTTGAGGCTAAATGCAGATTTTATAATTAATCAAATTATATTTATGAAGTACTGCATGTGTAATACAGATTTCAAGAAAGACACTCAACACATTGACTGACACTGAGACGATTTTTACAGGACAAAAAAAGTCTTTATTTAAAGAAATATCCCATTACATGCTACAGGTTTCTCCAACATAATAAACTTTATTCCTGAGTCCACAATTCCTTTCAACAGCAGTGAGATTTGCACAGCATTTGTTTTTTGAGATAAAAGTCGGTGGGAAAAAATGTTTTTTCTCCCGTTTTCCGCAAAAAAAAAAAACTCTGGATTTTCAAGGACAAGAGATCTGCTGAAAAAGGGTTGCTCTAAGAATTTCAAGCAGCTTTATAATGTCCATAGGCCAAAGTATCATATCCATTAGCAAGTATAAATCTTTTATCATCATAAGGGCATAGCCCTGCTTTCGTTGAAGACACAGTGTAAATACGATGACGATGACTCTCGATTTTCACAGCACTGACTCGCGACACAAATTTGTTTAGCAGACAGTTTTCGTAATCTGCATAGCATATTTTATTTTTAATGATTTTCTTTGGCACACCTTTAGCTGCTTTCTTTTCACCAGCTTTACTTCGAAGACTATACATCTTGGAGCGTAAACCAACAAAACATTCTCCTGGTACACCGAGGAGTTCATCTTTAAATTTTCCCAGTGCTTTTTTATTTCGTGTATTATACAAAAAATGGTCTTCAGGGTAATCCGAAGTATCGAAAAGGTCGGCATGATCTTTCATATCTTCATATACATCTTCTGTTTCTATCTCATAGCACAAGGAGTCAGTATCAATGAACAATAATTTTGCTCTATTTCCATACTTACGCACTATAAATTCATAATGGAAGTTATACATTAGAGTTTTGCTGATGTCAAGTATCGAGAATCCTGCGTCAATAGGCCTGTTAAGCTTCAGTTTCTTACGTTTTGACTGTACACAGGCCAGATCATTATCAAATACTTGGAAGGCATGAAATGCAGGTGATGCGATTAATTTCCGGAGTCTCTTCTTATCTTGAGTTAATTCAATTTTCACACGGTTTCTCACGTCTTCCCAAACACTGCGTTGTTCATCAATTTGAAGAAGTCCTTTTCGAAATCATTTCTCGCCTCTCTTCTTTGGCAGGTATTAAATTCGATGTATGGTTTTAGCCAAGGCGACTGTTTAAATTCTAAAATGCGATGGATATGTTTCAGCTGCATGCCTAGAGCTAAATACTGCTTTAGATTTCGATAATGCACTATATAGTTCTTCTTCGCATATAAATTAGGAACAAGTTTCGCTGATTTGTCTGAAACAGCCAATCCTAGATGGGAAATCAGTTCACAACAGTAAGGCGAGAGCAATTTTGCATCAATCTGAAATTTCTCTGCAGCTAATGGGTAGTCATTATGCATATCGCGAAGCGGAGCAGGATAGTCTAAATCAACCTCTAATATGTAACCGGTTTCAGAATCATCAGTCACTGTGGTAACGTCAAAATTGTCCAGTGTTTCTCTGTCAATCCAGTGAAAGTCGCTTACTGGGAGATACTGAGACATAGCCCAACCGTATAAATTATTAGCGTCTAAATATATGATGTATTTAGAGGGCAGAAGTGGATCGTATGTGTCTAGGTATTTATTGTTCGCTTTGCTATACCGATTGCAAATTACGGAAATGCCGCCACGAATGCCTTTCTCCAGAAACAAATACATCGTAGAATCGGTGAGCAAGTCCATTTCTAGATTTGTCATCTTCAAACATGCTTGCCATGCTAATCCAGGAGCGGTATAGACATGACAAGGATCGAGTTCATAATAATCAATACATAACTTTCTGAAATGCTGAAACACATCAGCTAGTAGAAGCACATCACTCTTGATATACAAGTCATGGTACTCTCCTAGATTTTTCACTTTAAAATCATTCCACACTTTCAAAGCATGATTGTAATCTTCTTCTGCTAACATCTCTTCTGTAAGCTGGTTATAAAAAACTTCACGTGGTGGTAATTTTGTATCCTCAAATTTCTCACAGCTGTCGATATAATCATTGGATACACACCTTTTCTCATGAGGAGAGGCGTCAGTTCAGGTTCAATATGTTCATTCAGAATTTGGAACTCATTTGCAGGTAAATTATGCACCAGTTTCTCTAGTGATGTGTTTAGAAACTGAAAAGAATCTAAAATATGTAGGTTGCCTAGAAAGAAATCTATGTATTTTTCCATATTGTTAGGAATGCAGTTAATTCTTCGATTCTTTATCTTCCCAATACTCTGGATTATTAAATGACTATCATAACCTCTCAGGTTATGAATGACGACTGGAATCTTCTTTCCAGGTTTAAAATTCAAATTACACGCGTTATGTGCGGCTCCTCGAAACTTTCCCGTAAAATGATCATGATCTCTTACTCGATCTCTGCCCAAGGGATTCACGCTTATATGGCAGCTTAAAGCATTTTCGTATAATTTTTGCTCATCGTCGGACAGGCACATAGCAACATTCTGCTTCATCAACTTTTGAATAATTTCTTCTTCTTTTAGAAGGCACTTCAAAAACTCCTCTTTAACATTCGGACCCCTATAAATCGTGGGTGGTTTGTAACTATGTCCATCAGGGCCCACAACCACATAAGCAAATCCACACGCTTCATGTTTAGCCGTAATTGTAGTGTGAGAGGCAGTTGGGTTAGGGGGGCATGTATCTACTTTTACTAAAAATGATTCGAAGTCAGCATAGATCACATAAGGTACAGGGAGCTGAAATTTGAAATTCGTAAACTTCAAACACTTCTCTTCTTCATTTGGCAGCTCTATTTTCTGAGGGGCGTGTTCTTCACAGTAGGTCATATGCTCCTTTAAAATAGATTCCTTCGAAAAACGTTGTAAACAATAATCGCAGTAAAAGCTCATGCATTTATGGCTGGTAAGGGAACTTAGAAGTCTACTCATATTCTTAATGTAGCAGTAATGTCTCTTTTCTCCAACTGATAAGAGCATGAGATTAATATGCCGTTTAGCTTTCACTGATGTAATATAAAGAGGGAATACTTCGTTCTCGTATCCAAATACATTGATAGATATCCCATTCATCTGCTCAAACTTTGGAATTTGCGTTAGAGTCAGAGGATAAACAAGGATTGAGACGTCCAGTTCACTTTCCATATGTTGATAATTAGTCAGACGATCAGCATTCTTTTCAACTGGATGTAAAGCATCAACCAAAGGAAACATTTCTGGTCGTTGTTGCGCACATTAACAATTGCATGCTTTGTTTGTAGCTCTCGTGGTACAGCAATATAGCTAGAGCCTTCTAGAGGTGCATATTTTCCAATTTTCACTTCAGCTAAAAGAATTTAATCTAAAACCCAGCCACTCTGGGAACCTTCATATTCTTCACAGGAAGCCTTAACTTTCTCATAGGCCAGTCGAAGGTCGTTCTTTAAATCTGAATCTGGAAGACTTGTCATGCAGTTACTCCTAAAGAAAGGAGTACTATATTCATCGGTAGAGGGGCTGGCTTTTCGGACGAAACGCACTCTCACCACTAAGTACCACTTGATTGTCTGCTTCAAGTGCAATTCTTCTTGTAGAAAGGTCTGCAGTTCATTCCGCGAATCATCAAGGAAAACAATCAAATCATGTCTTGTCTCATCATTAGCCACCAATTTCCGCATTGATAGAATGTCAGCGAAACGGCACGGGTCGTCTTCTTTATCATCATGCTCATTCCTCTTCTTTTTATTTTGCAAATATCCATCATCTGTAGAACGTTTCCTCTTCTTATTTATATGATGTGGACGTCGGATATGCAGCTTATAATTGTCTTTTCTATTAAAGGTTGTCCCACAAACTTCGCATTCAAAGGAGAAACTACTCTTATGAGAGCTAAGATGTCGCTCAAAGTTATCTTTCCTTGCAAATGTAGTTGTACAAGCCGCACAATGGAAAAGCGCTCCTCTGTCATGAGATTTCTTATGACGTTCCAAGCTTGCAGGATGAGCGTAGACTATTCCACAATCTTTACACTCAAACATCGTCTGCAGAATCAGCATACAAACGCACTGGACAGCTGCACGAACACAAATGACAATATTCGCAGCTTCACTTCCTTATATAATCTTGCTCAAAGTCACCTTAAAACAAATTTAAGTGTGAATCAAATACCGATACACTCAAATTTTTATCGAACATTGAATCGCTACATCAGAATAAAATTTAATAATAATCGTCATATATTGGGGTGTGGGGGGAATAGGGGGCAGAGATATGTATTCGATAACGCCAATTTATAAATTCATCACGAATCACCCCCCCACCCCGAAAATAAAATCAAAGTTAACAAGGCTGAAAGTAATTGAATCTGCATTTATAATCTTTCTTATTAAAAATTAATTAGGCATGAAAAAATTAAATTATCTAATAAAAAAAGACGCAACAAATCATAATTAATTAAGGATAACAATTTTTTGAATTACATTCAAATGAGACATGCGATACTTATGGCTTCATTCAGTCCCCCATTGATAAAGGGTTATGTTAAATATTTACACTTAACAACCAACATAATACGAAACATTATTTTTTCCTATGGTATAATGGGAAAGCAGTTAATAAGCTTCTGTTTGACTCAAGTGTTCCCTTATATATATATATACCAATAATACTATTTTTTTCCGTGTAATGAAAACTAAAGTTTTTTTAGAAAAAAATTAATATTTGCTAGTATCTATTCTAACATTTTTCCATATACATTATATTGTTAATATATATTTTATAGTTTTTTTTACCTTATGGCGCAATATCAGAACTTGTACTAAGCAGCAATTCTTAAAGCTAATTATTTCGAAACTATTCATTATTAACACTATCGAAATTTCGCTAGTCACTTGCTGCAATTAACAGTGTCATTTTCAATTGTGTTTTTGTATACAAAATATTTAAGGCAAACATATGCCACATCGCCAAGCATATGTCGAAATGACTGTGTGAGAAATACTTTTTCCGTAGTCACACAGTATAGAAATATTAAACCTGAATTATCTGTATTGCATATAATTAACATTAAGATACATGGTAAATCAGAAAAAAATTTCTTAAACACTGTACGCATATTAAAATTTTTCTTCCTCACCATAAAAAGAGTTTACATTTAAATTTATTTTAACACCTGCATTTTATGAAACAACAGCACAATAACATTTAAAGGACTCTAAAATTAAAAATGATTAAAAAATTAACTGCACGCTACTAGCTAACCGAAAAAAATTAACTGCAAGCTAATAGCTATCCGCAAAGTCAGAATCTCTCAATACAGGTCTCACACTGTAAAGCTTACAATGAGCGTAATACAATCCATAACACTACCATTTGTACGCGCGATGACAAAAGAAGCAAGCGACCACAGCGCCACGCAACGAAACATTTCAACTCAGGCAACGATCTTCAAGGTCATATCTTGTAAACGGGACGCAAAACAAACTAGCAGCTGTTGAAGTAATTCTGAACAAAATATTTATGTTGGTTGCTCTTTTTCTGCAATCTAATATATGTAATATAATGTTATAATTATTTGTTAAGTATTTCAAGAATGGAAACAAATATCGTTAGTAGTGTCTGAGACTTTCAAAAGTTCTACTGTTTAACAAATATTATTAATTAAATTTCAAAAACATTTCTATATCACTTTTATACCACAAGATGGCGACGCGTACCTTTGGCCCATTTCGGAAAAACTTTTCCCGAAACGTCAAAGGTACGCATCGCCATCTTATAAATTAGCAATTATGTTGGTTGTTAAGTGTAAATATTTAACATAACCCTTTATCAATGGGGGACTGAATGAAGCCATAAGTATCGCATGTCTCATTTGAATGCAATTGAAAAAATTGTTATCCTTAATTAATTAAGATTTGTTGCGTCTTTTTTTATTAGATAATTTAATTTTTTCATGCCTAATTAATTTTTAATAAGAAAGATTATAAATGCAGATTCAATTACTTTCAGCCTTGTTAACTTTGATTTTATTTTCGGGGTGGGGGGGTGATTCGTGATGAATTTATAAATTGGCGTTATCGAATCCATATCTCTGCCCCCTATTCCCCCCACACCCCAATATATGACGATTATTATTAAATTTTATTCTGATGTAGCGATTCAATGTTCGATGAAAATTTGAGTGTATCGGTATTTGATTCACACTTAAATTTGTTTTAAGGTGACTTTGAGCAAGATTATATAAGGAAGTGAAGCTGCGAATATTGTCATTTGTGTTCGTGCAGCTGTCCAGTGCGTTTGCATGCTGATTCTGCAGACGATGTTTGAGTGTAAAGATTGTGGAATAGTCTACGCTCATCCTGCAAGCTTGGAACGTCATAAGAAATCTCATGACAGAGGAGCGCTTTTCCATTGTGCGGCTTGTACAACTACATTTGCAAGGAAAGATAACTTTGAGCGACATCTTAGCTCTCATAAGAGTAGTTTCTCCTTTGAATGCGAAGTTTGTGGGACAACCTTTAATAGAAAAGACAATTATAAGCTGCATATCCGACGTCCACATCATATAAATAAGAAGAGGAAACGTTCTACAGATGATGGATATTTGCAAAATAAAAAGAAGAGGAATGAGCATGATGATAAAGAAGACGACCCGTGCCGTTTCGCTGACATTCTATCAATGCGGAAATTGGTGGCTAATGATGAGACAAGACATGATTTGATTGTTTTCCTTGATGATTCGCGGAATGAACTGCAGACCTTTCTACAAGAAGAATTGCACTTGAAGCAGACAATCAAGTGGTACTTAGTGGTGAGAGTGCGTTTCGTCCGAAAAGCCAGCCCCTCTACCGATGAATATAGTACTCCTTTCTTTAGGAGTAACTGCATGACAAGTCTTCCAGATTCAGATTTAAAGAACAACTTTCGACTGGCCTATGAGAAAGTTAAGGCTTCCTGTGAAGAATATGAAGGTTCCCAGAGTGGCTGGGTTTTAGAGGAAATTCTTTTAGCTGAAGTGAAAATTGGAAAATATGCACCTCTAGAAGGCTCTAGCTATATTGCTGTACCACGAGAGCTACAAACAAAGCATGCAATTGTTAATGTGCGCAACAACGACCAGAAATGTTTCCTTTGGTTGATGCTTTACATCCAGTTGAAAAGTTGGGTTGGGTTGGGTTGTTTTACCTCTGAGAGGCACTTTTTTGCACACCATGGGCTAAATAGCCAGGTCACATGGACCCCGAAGGCTCAGAGAAGGTTGGGGGAGGGGACCCACTGGAACAGCTGTTGGGAGACAGATGGTAGCCTCCCGTCAAGGCCATCCAGCGTGTTCTTTAACGTGCACAGGGTATGGCTCTCCCGCACACGGGGCCACGGCTTAACGTCCCATCCGACGGACGGCGGCCTTTCCAAGCCCATCGGTGTCCCCTACTGACCGTGGGCAGGGCGGGGAATTTTGCGGAGAAAAATCTCAACGCTGACCCAGCTGGGACTCGAACCTGGGAACTACAGATTACGAGCCTGGCGCGCTACCGACTGAGCCACCCCCGCCCCTCCAGTTGAAAAGAATGCTGATCGTCTGACTAATTATCAACATATGGAAAGTGAACTGGACGTCTCAATCCTTGTTTATCCTCTGACTCTAACGCAAATTCCAAAGTTTGAGCAGATGAATGGGATATCTATCAATGTATTTGGATACGAGAACGAAGTATTCCCTCTTTATATTACATCAGTGAAAGCTAAACGGCATATTAATCTCATGCTCTTATCAGTTGGAGAAAAGAGACATTACTGCTACATTAAGAATATGAGTAGACTTCTAAGTTCCCTTACCAGCCATAAATGCATGAGCTTTTACTGCGATTATTGTTTACAACGTTTTTCGAAGGAATCTATTTTAAAGGAGCATATGACCTACTGTGAAGAACACGCCCCTCAGAAAATAGAGCTGCCAAATGAAGAAGAGAAGTGTTTGAAGTTTACGAATTTCAAATTTTAGCTCCCTGTACCTTATGTGATCTATGCTGACTTCGAATCATTTTTAGTAAAAGTAGATACATGCCTCCCTAACCCAACTGCCTCTCACACTACAATTACGGCTAAACATGAAGCGTGTGGATTTGCTTATGTGGTTGTGGGCCCTGATGGACATAGTTACAAACCACCCACGATTTATAGGGGTCCGAATGTTATAGAGGAGTTTTTGAAGTGCCTTCTAAAGGAAGAAGAAATTATTCAAAAGTTGATGAAGCAGAATGTTGCTATGTGCCTGTCCGACGATGAGCAAAAATTATACGAAAATGCTTTAAGCTGCCATATATGCATGAATCCCTTGGGCAGAGATCGAGTAAGAGATCATGATCATTTTACGGGAAAGTTTCGAGGAGCCGCACATAACGCGTGTAATTTGAATTTTAAACCTGGAAAGAAGATTCCAGTCGTCATTCATAACCTGAGAGGTTATGATAGTCATTTAATAATCCAGAGTATTGGGAAGATAAAGAATCGAAGAATTAACTGCATTCCTAACAATATGGAAAAATACATAGCTTTCTTTCTAGGCAACCTACTTTTTTAGATTCTTTTCAGTTTCTAAACACATCACTAGAGAAACTGGTGAATAATTTACCTGCAAATGAGTTCCAAATTCTGAATGAACATATTGAACCTGAACTGACGCCTCTCCTCATGAGAAAAGGTGTGTATCCGTATGATTATATCGACAGCTGTGAGAAATTTGAGGATACAAAATTAGCACCAAGTGAAGTTTTTTATAACCAGCTTACAGAAGAGATGTTAGCAGAAGAAGATTACAATCATGCTTTGAAACTGTGGAATGATTTTAAAGTGAAAAATCTAGGAGAGTACCATGACTTGTATATCAAGAGTGATGTGCTTCTACTAGCTGATGTGTTTCAGCATTTCAGAAAGTTATGTATTGATTATTATGAACTCGATCCTTGTCATGTCTATACCGCTCCTGGATTAGCATGGCAAGCATGTTTGAAGATGACAAATGTAGAAATGGACTTGCTCACCGATCCTACGATGTATTTGTTTCTGGAGAAAGGCATTCGTGGCGGCATTTCCGTAATTTGCAATCGGTATAGCAAAACGAACAATAAATACCTAGACACATACGATCCACTTCTGCCTCTAAATACATCATATATTTAGACGCTAATAATTTATACGGTTGGGCTATGTCTCAGTATCTCCCAGTAAGCGACTTTCACTGGATTGACAGAGAAACACTGGAGAATTTTGACGTTACCACAGTGACTGATGATTCTGAAACCGGTTACATATTAGAGGTTGATTTAGACTATCCTGCTCCGCTTCACGATATGCATAATGACTACCCATTAGCTGCAGAGAAATTTCAGATTGATGCAAAATTGCTCTCGCCTTACTGTTGTGAACTGATTTCCCATCTAGGATTAGCTGTTTCAGACAAATCAGCGAAACTTGTTCCTAATTTATACGCGAAGAAGAACTATATAGTGCATTATCGAAATCTAAAGCAGTATTTAGCTCTAGGCATGCAGCTGAAACATATCCATCGCATTTTAGAATTTAAACAATCGCCTTGGCTAAAACCATACATCGAATTTAATACCTGCCAAAGAAGAGAGGCGAGAAATGATTTCGAAAAGGACTTCTTCAAATTGATGAACAACGCAGTGTTTGGGAAGACGTGAGAAACCGTGTGAAAATTGAATTAACTCAAGATAAGAAGAGACTCCGGAAATTAATCGCATCACCTGCATTTCATGCCTTCCAAGTATTTGATAATGATCTGGCCTGTGTACAGTCAAAACGTAAGAAACTGAAGCTTAACAGGCCTATTGACGCAGGATTCTCGATACTTGACATCAGCAAAACTCTAATGTATAACTTCCATTATGAATTTATAGTGCGTAAGTATGGAAATAGAGCAAAATTATTGTTCATTGATACTGACTCCTTGTGCTATGAGATAGAAACAGAAGATGTATATGAAGATATGAAAGATCATGCCGACCTTTTCGATACTTCGGATTACCCTGAAGACCATTTTTTGTATAATACACGAAATAAAAAAGCACTGGGAAAATTTAAAGATGAACTCCTCGGTGTACCAGGAGAATGTTTTGTTGGTTTACGCTCCAAGATGTATAGTCTTCGAAGTAAAGCTGGTGAAAAGAAAGCAGCTAAAGGTGTGCCAAAGAAAATCATTAAAAATAAAATATGCTATGCAGATTACGAAAACTGTCTGCTAAACAAATTTGTGTCGCGAGTCAGTGCTGTGAAAATCGAGAGTCATCGTCATCGTATTTACACTGTGTCTTCAACGAAAGCAGGGCTATGCCCTTATGATGATAAAAGATTTATACTTGCTAATGGATATGATACTTTGGCCTATGGACATTATAAAGCTGCTTGAAATTCTTAGAGCAACCCTTTTTCAGCAGATCTCCTGTCCTTGAAAATCCAGAGTTTTTTTTTGCGGAAAACGGGAGAAAAAACTTTTTTTCCCACCGACTTTTATCTCAAAAAACAAATGCTGTGCAAATCTCACTGCTGTTGAACGGAATTGTGGACTCAGGAATAAAGTTTATTATGTTGGAGAAACCTGTAGCATGTAATGGGATATTTCTTTAAATAAAGACTTTTTTGTCCTGTAAAAATCGTCTCAGTGTCAGTCAATGTGTTGAGTGTCTTTCTTGAAATCTGTATTACACATGCAGTACTTCATAAATATAATTTGATTAATTATAAAATCTGCATTTAGCCTCAACATAAAAAGAGTGTTCGTACATGATAAAGCTGTTGAATGTAAAAATTACATGCCGTTTTTACATGCTAAGGCAAAAAAAAAACTTACCAACCATGCAAGCGTTATTTTCTATCGTGAAAATATACCATACAATCCATCTCTCTTCATTTTCAGAGTCTTAAGCTAGTAGATGAGAAGTGAAACAGTTAGCAATCACGTGACCGAACAGACAAATCACTTTCTGACCCAATCCATTTGATACTAGGGGGGGGGGGACCTGAATTCACATTGCTTCTCCCCAAGCTCAATAAAATGACAAGAATATTGGGACCAGTAATGTTTTATCGAATTTCGTGTTAACTCTCATCCTCAAATCTTGCATATTTATTGAAAGTGAACACATGATAATTATAAATACGTGTGAAATGACTTCAAAATGATTTATATACATCCCAGTGAAACAACTGGAATAGCAAAATTTTCTGTAAAAATAATATTGGCCCCTCTGGATGAGAAATACTCCTATTCAGTAAATATTAGCCTCCTAGATTCTCTTTTAGAAACCTCCCCCCCCCATACAGGATTAACAGTAACCACCTTCGATGCTCTTGATTAGAAACCTCTGATAGGATTAACATTAGCCTCCTTCAATTTTTTCTGGATTGGAATTCTCCCATAGGATTAACATTAGCCTCCTGTGAGTCAGAACCCCCATTTATCTTCTACTGAGCTCATACTCTGTGCACGTTAAAGAACACCCTGGATGTCCTTGACGGGAGGCTACCATCTGTCTCCCAAGAGCTGTTCCAGCGGATCCCCTCCCCCAACCTTCTCTGAACCTTCGGGTTCATGTGACCTGGCCATTTAGCCCATGGTGTGCAAAAAAAGTGCCGCTCAGAGGTAAAACAACCCAACAACCCAACCCTCGCTTTTCCAAATGTACTGACCTTTTAAAGCAAACAATATCAACGATGAACGAAACTACAATGTTTTTATTCTCTTCCTGCTTAATAGCACATGGAATACAAACTCAGAAAAAGCAAACGCATTTGGAAAAATTTTTTTTACCCCATTGAAAATTAAGTAAGAGGGGTTTGGCAACAAGAATTTGTTCCTTGAAAAAAAAAAACACAATCAGTAAAAGTACAAGTTGGCTTCTCGTGCAAAACTTTCAGCAGTTTCAATGAAATCGGCAGTCTCTGGGAAAAATACATTGTCCATCATTGCCTCTGATTTTGTCGTCCTCACAGAAGCAGCCAGGGACGCATCCACTGTGACATATAGGAATTTGGAAACTGCGACGAAAACTCTGGCAGGTCCTTGGGCAGTTGGAACCACAGGTCTTGAAAACCTCCCCATTTCGACATTGAAGTGCTGCAGAAGATTTAAACAGGGGAAAAAATCAGTTTTAATTTTAAAATGATGTAAACTTAAATGAAATCAGTACTTACTAATTTTCAGTGTAAAATCAACAACAAAATTCACAAATCACAAAGACCAACGAAGGCTCAGCTCCGCAAAATTCCCCGCCTTGCCCACGGTCAGTAGGGGACACCGATGGGCTTGGAAAGGCTTCGGTATGTCGGATGGGATGTTAAGCCGTGGGTCCTTGTGCGGTAGAGCCAAGCTGTGTGCACGTTAAAGAACACGCTGGATGGCCTTGACGGGAGGTTACCATCTGTCTCCCAATAGCTCTTGCAGTGGGTCCCCTCTCCCAACCTTCTCTGAGCCTTCGGGGTGCTTGTGACCTGGCCATTTAGCTCAGGGTGTGCAAAAAAGTGCCGCTCAGAGGTAAAACAACCCAACCCGAAAATTCAAAGAAGGTTGGGGGAAGCGAACATTACATTAGATAAAGATAAGTCCCAGATGTACCGCAGCATATCGCTGCACACCATCTATGGGAAGAATGCGATGAACACCACTACCTACGCCGGGGCAAGACAGCGCCACAAGGACACATCTAATCCACGGCTACTTGGGGCGTGGGTGGCTCAGTCGGTAGCGCGCCAGGCCCGTAATCTGTAGTTCCCAAGTTCGAGTCCCAGCTGGATCAGCGTTGAGATTTATCTCCGAAAAATTCCCCGCCCTGCCCACGGTCAGTAGGGGACACCGATGGGTTTGGAAAGGCCGCCGTCCGTCGGATGGGACGTTAAGACGTGGTCCCGTGTGTGGGAGAGCCATACCCTGTGCACGTTAAAGAACACGCTGGATGGCCTTGACGGGAGGCTACCATCTGTCTCCCAACAGCTGTTCCAGTGGGTCCCCTCCCCCAACCTTCTCTGAGCCTTCGGGGTTCTTGTGACCTGGCCATTTAGCCCATGGTGTGCAAAAAAGTGCCGCTCAGAGGTAAAACAACCCAACCCACGGCTACTTATGGCGAACAATCCTATAGAAGGAAGGTTCATCCATCGGTCAAAACCTAAATTTAATCTGTTCCCCGGTTAGCCACAAACAAAGATATGTAAATCTAAGTTGACTCGACTCACGTTGTGTAGACTCTTCGTTTGGCTTTTCCATCGATAAGCCTGTCCATACCCAAGTCGCAAGCCTCCAACTTCGTCCTCTCCATAGTGCCATGCACCAGCTGCCCCCCAGAAGCAGTCTGTACCCCAACTTCACTGAGGCTGCACCGATGAGCCCACAGGACCGGGCTGGCCAAACCCAGTCCACAGTACTCTCAGCCACAGCCCCTCATTCGGGGCTGTGAACCCTCGGAGCTTCCCTGAGCAAGCAAATAAGCCAACTACACCGGCCCCCTGTAAACCGGTCTACAGACCCTCACAAGCTCTGCCACCAAAGGCCATATCCCATCGTGCAAATGAGGAAACAACAGGCCATGACCCTACTTCACAGAGGCACCATTAAGCCCCCCCACCACCACCACCACCACGTCAAGGTGGTCCCCTATTGGGGGGGGGGGGGGCGAACAACTGGACAGCTGTTAGAAGAAAAATTGCAGCCTCTCGTCAAAGTCATCCAGTGTGCTCTTTAATGTGCAAGGATTCGATTAGGCTGTTTTCCCTCTGAGCAGCACTTTTTGGCACGCTATGGGTTAAATGGCCACGTCACAAAGACCCAGAATGCTCAGAGAAGGTTGGGGGAGGGGACCCAGTGGACAGCTGTTACGAGAAAGATGGCAGCCTCCCGTCAAGGTAATCCAACGTGTTCTTTAATGTGCAGGGATTTGATTAGGCTGCTTTACCTCTGAGCGGCACTTTTTTTGCACACAATGGGCTAAATGGCCAGGTCACATGGACCCCAAAAGCTCAGAAGGTTGGGGGAGGGGATCCACTGGAACAGCTGTTGGGAGACAGATGGTAGTCTCCCGTCAAGGCCATCCAGCGTGTTCTTTAACGTGCACAGGGTATGGCTCTCCCACATACGGGGCCACTGCTTAACGTCCCATCCGACGGACGGCGGCCTCTCCTAGCCCATCGGTGTCCCCTACTGACCGTGGGCAAGGCGGGGAATTTTGCGGAGCTGAGCCTTCGTTGTTCTTTGTGATTTTGCGGAGATAAATCTCAACGCTGACCCAGCTGGGACTCGAACCTGGGAACTGCAGATTACGAGCCTGGCGCGCTACCGACTGAGCTACCCCCGCCCCATGGGAGATTCGGAAAATGCAAATTGTAATATTTCATCAATACCTGTCCAACCCCAATTTTTTTTTACATTTATCTCTAAAAACGTACAATTTCCTGTAAAAACAAAATTGCATTCCCCCCCCCCGGGTCTAAAGGGTCAAGTCTTTGTTGCCAATGGTAACTTCGTAACCTTCACGTTTCAACACCAAAATTTCACACTTCTATCATAGCTACATCGTTTTTAATATTCGTTTAATATTTTGGAGTTTTAAATTTTTTCCACCATTAGAGGGCGCAGTTATAACTTTTGGGAGATTCAAAAAATGCAAATCTTAATATATCATTAGTACTTTTCCGACACAAAAAGGAATTCTTTTATTTATCTGCATAAACAAAAAAGTTCAAGGTCTACAGACGGACAGACAAGAAAGCGAAATGATATCTCTTTTTAAAAAAAAAACACCTTAAAATTTACTTTTATTTTTTAGCCGTTTTCTAAAGTGCTTCCAATCGTAAACACTGAAATCTGCATCAAATATTACCCTACCCTTTTCCGAAATCCAAAATTATTCGTGCAATACCATTCAGCTTTGCACAAACAATTCGAGCGATGACAGACCTACCGTCCAATTTTCAGATATCCGATATCTTTAACGACTTTTATGAGCTCCAAGCCTAGTGTTCATATCTCGAAGTCTAAAATAGTGTCTGATTGGCAATAACAAAGGTTAAAATACATAAACCCCAAAGGGGCCACAAGGGTTGGGTTGTTTTACCTCTGAGCGGCACTTTTTTGCACACCATGGGCTAAATGGCCAGGTCACATCGACCCCGAAGGCTCAGAGAAGGTTGGGGGAGGGGACCCACTGGAACAGCTGTTGGGAGACAGATGGTAGCCTCCCGTCAAGGCCATCCAGCTTGTTCTTTAACGTGCACAGGGTATGGCTCTCCCGCACACGGGGCCACGGCTTAACTCCCATCCGACGGACGGCAGCCTTTCCAAGCCCAGCGGTGTCCCCTACTGACCGTGGGCAGGGCGGGGAATTTTGCGGAGATAAATCTCAACGCTGACCCAGCTGGGACTCGAACCTGGGTACTACAGATTACAAGCCTGGCGCGCTACCGACTGAGCCACCCCCGCCCCAGGGGCCACAAGGGCAAATCAAATTTTGAAATGGCCAATCTCTAACTATATAACCTATATAGGACCTCTATTATAAACGAAATCACTTTAACTACACTGGTGCCTAAAAGTTAAGTTCAATCTAATTTTATGTGAATAAGAAAGTAACTTCGAAACTCTCTAACTCCTAAAATAAGCATTTTATGGTAAAAATGTGTGAAGAAAAATTAACGATCTCAGTCAAATTATCCAAATCTTGAATTTCAGTTCTTGAATTTTGAATTTCAGTTTAGTTCAATATTCGTTAGTTATTAAAAGAGTTATAGAAGTTTGAATATGTAAGAGTAGCAATGGCAGTAAGAAAATATGTAGCATGTAGCATAATTATGATTTTTCGAAATACCAGGGAAAAAGATCCCATAACCTTGTCCATCTGAGGATATTCAATAAATGCCATGAGTCGCAAAGGACAACATAAAAATCCCCAAAAGGTGAGCGCCAAAGGGCAGGAAAACAATGATAAATATGGTAGATCAGGGTACTAGACCATAAAGTGTTCCTGATCGAAAACCAATGGTCTAGCTCTCTTAAATCTGCTCGTAGGATCATGATCATACTTTAAAATGTTAGTAACGAAATCGTGAGGATTCGTGTCCACAGCTTCTAAGAATTTCTTAGAGATCTGCTTTATATAGGTGTAAATATGTTGCACGCCTAACTCGCATGCCATGTATTTGTTGCACGCCATGTATTTGTCTGTTGTTCACAAACCATGGGACATTTACGGCATCATGGTTTGTTTTTATTTGATAACATTTTATTTTGATAGATCTGGAGTTTCTTAATATTTGCCTTTGTCGTGTTAGCCCATATGGGGGCTGCCTGTGTTATAACGGGTCTAAGGTTGGGTTGTTTTACCTCTGAGCGGCACTTTTTTGCACACCATGGGCTAAATGGTCAGGTCACATGGACCCCGAAAGCTCAGAGAAGGTTGGGGGAGGGGACCCACTGCAACAGCTGTTGGGAGACAGATGGTAGCCTCCCGTCAAGGCCATCCAGCGTGTTCTTTAACGTGCACAGGGTCTCCCGCACACGGGGCCACGGCTTAACGTCCCATCCGACTGACGGCGGTCTTTCCAAGATCATCGGTGTCCCCTACTGACCGTGGGTAGGGCGGGGAATTTTGCGGAGATAAATCTGAACGCTGACCCAGCTGGGACTCGAACCTGGGAACTACAGATTACGACCCCGCCCCACGGGTCTGAGAACTGTGGAAGTAAGAAAATGTCTCCTCAGCAGTTAATTGAAATTTTAATAATAACTATTTGTAGCGGTAGTTTCATCAAACGAGTGTATATCTGAGAAGATGGTGAATATTGAAAAAATTTCTGACACAAATATTTTGTAAGTGTCACAGCTGAGCATTACTAATGTTAAATATTACAGCTCTTTAAATTATTTATTAGTGATGAAAATCAAGATTTAGATAGTCAAATCGATATTTGATTCAGATCTTTAATTTATCTTCAGTCACATTTTACCATAAAAAGCTGTTTTTTATGGTAAAATATGACAGAAGTTTCGAAGTTAATTCCCTATTCACATAAAATGTGTTATAGCGTAACTTTTAAGCTCCAGTGAATTAAAATGTTAAGGTTTCTATGCCATAGTATTAACTTGAGTGAGATAAATTTCTTAAGCTGATTTGGTTGGTTGGTTGTTTTACCTCTGAGCGGCACTTTTTGCACACTGTGGGCTAAATTGGCCAGGTCACATGAACCCCGAAGGCTCAGAGAAGGTTGGGGGAGGGGACCCACTGGAACAGCTGTTGGGAGACAGATGGTAACCTCTCGTCAAGGCCATCCAGCGTGTTCTTTAACGTTCACAGGGTATGGCTCTCCCGCACACAGTGCCACGGCTTAAGGTCCCATCCGACGGACTTTCCAAGCCCATCCGTGTCCCCTACTGACCGTGGGCAAGGCGGTGAATTTTGCGGAGATAAATCTAGACGCAGACCCAGCTGGGATTGGATTGGATTGTTTTACCTCTGAGCGGCACTTTTTTGCACACCGTGGGCTAAATGGCCAGGCCACAAGGACCCCGAAGGCTCAGAGAAGGTTGGGGGAGGGGACCCACAGGAACAGCTGTTGGAAGACAGATGGTAGCCTCCCGTCAAGGCCATCCAGCGTGTTCTTTAACGTTCACAGGGTATGGCTCTCCCGCACACAGTGCCACGGCTTAAGGTCCCATCCGACGGACTTTCCAAGCCCATCCGTGTCCCCTACTGACCGTGGGCAAGGCGGTGAATTTTGCGGAGATAAATCTAGACGCAGACCCAGCTGGGATTGGATTGGATTGTTTTACCTCTGAGCGGCACTTTTTTGCACACCGTGGGCTAAATGGCCAGGCCACAAGGACCCCGAAGGCTCAGAGAAGGTTGGGGGAGGGGACCCACAGGAACAGCTGTTGGAAGACAGATGGTAGCCTCCCGTCAAGGCCATCCAGCGTGTTCTTTAACGTGCACAGGGTATGGCTCTCTCCCGCACACGGGGCCACGGCTTAACGTCTCATCCGACGGACGGCGGCCTTTTCAAGCCCATCGGTGTCCCCTACTGACCATGGGCAGGGCGGGGAAATTTTGCGGAGATAAATCTCAACGTTGACCCAGCTGGGACTCGAACCTGGGAACTACAGATTACGAGCCTGGCGCGCTACCGACTGAGCCACCCCCGCCCCACCCAGCTGGGACACAAACCTGGAAACTACAGATTACGAGTCTGCCGAGCTACCGACTGAGCCACTCCCGACCCCTCGTGATAGATGTGTTGTCGTGTTGCGATTGGTCTCATCACTCTCACACATGCAGCATTTCGCCTTTTGGTTTCGGTCGTAACTTTATCTTCTCTATGCTCAGTAGTCGGCAGCGGTGGTTGAGAATTAAAGACGAAAAATTTAAATTAATGGCATCGCAGTCACGAAACACAGATTGGGAAACACTGCGATAAATAACTTAAATTTCCCCCTAGAAACATTGCTTATGAATATTTTTGAAGCAAAAGAGTAAAATAATTTTATATTCCAACAAATCTGTGAATCAATCTTCTTTTCAAATGATTATCGAAAGGAATGATAACTGTGTTCGCTAGAAACTATATTTCTAAACAAACTTTTCCTCGAATGAATTTTATCCAAAATGAATTGGATTGTTTTACCTCTGAGCGGCACTTTTTTGCGCACCATGGGCTAAATGGCCAGGCCACAAGGACCCTGAAGGCTCAGAGAAGGTTGGGGGGAGGGGACCCACTGGAACGGTTGTTGGGAGACAGATGGTAACCTCCCGTCAAGGCCATCCAACGTGTTCTTTAACGTGCACAGGGTATGGCTCTCCCGCACACGGGGCCACGGCTTAACGTCCCATCCGACGGACGGCGGCCTTTTTCAAGCCCATCGGTGTCCCCTACTGACCGTGGGCAGGGCGGGGAAGTTATGCGGAGATAAATCTCAACGCTGACCTACCTGGGACTCGAACTTGGGAACTACAGATTACGAGCCTGGCGCGCTACCGACTGAGCCACCCCCGCCCCATCCAAAATGAAAATTTTAATCAGAAATAAGAGACCGAAATTTGTATCCAGTACTAACTGTTACTACTATTGGTTTTGAAGCTGATTTTACTAAATTGGCAAAAAGTATTTTTTTTTTGATTAAGCATCTAAATAATATTCTTATCTAAAATTTCTCTTACTTTCTGCGTATGTAATTTTTTTGTTATTGTTTCATTTATTGAAATGTTTTTGTTTTTCTATTTGAAATATAAATAATCGTAAAACTATCGATATATTGTTCGGTATATCCCTATTTTTATGCAATATGCAAGAATAATAATATAACAGATTTTTATGTCGATAAGAAATCGATTAATTTCATATATATCACGCTATGTTCTACTATGGGGCGGGGGTGGCTCAGTCGGCAGCACTCCAGGCTCTTAATCTGCAGTTCCCAGGTCCGAGTCCTAACTCGGCCAGCGTTGAGATTTATCCCCACAAAACTCTCCGCCCTGCCTACGATCAGCTTGGAAAGGCTGCCGTCCTCTGATAGGACGTTAAGCCGTGACCCTGTGTGCGGGAGATCCATACCCTGTGCACGTTTAAGAACACGCTGGATGGCCTTGACGGGAGGTTACCATCTATCTCTCAACAGTCGTTCCAGTGGGTTTTCTCCCCCAACCATCTCTGAGCCTTCGGGGTCCTTTTGACCTGGCCATTTAGCCCATTGTGTGCAAGAAAATGTCGCTCAGAGGTAAAATAACCAACCAACCCATTCTGTGCAAAAAAGAGCAGCTCAGAGAGTTAAACAATCCAATTATCACACTAGAAGACCTCTGTGGCAAACAGTTTCCTCACCAATAACTAGGGCGGGGATGACTCAGTCGGTAGCGCGCCAGGCTCGTAATCTGTAGTTCCCAGGTTCGAGTCCCAGCTGGGTCAGCGTTGAGATTTATCTCCGCAAAATTCCCCGCCCTGCCCACGGTCAGTAGGGGACACCGATGGGCTTGGAAAGGCCGCCGTCCGTCGGATGAGACGTTAAGACGTGGCTCCGTGTATGGGAGAGCCATACCCTGTGCACGTTAAAGAACACGCTGGATGGCCTTGACGGGAGGCTACCATCTGTCTCCCAACAGCTGTTCCAGTGGGTCCCCTCCCCCAACCTTCTCTGAGCCTTCGGGGTCCATGTGACCTGGCCATTTAGCCCATGGTGTGCAAAAAAGTGCCGCTCAGAGGGTAAAACAACCCAACACCAGTAACTATGGTGAAACTCATATCAAATACTCAAGTTTCAAATTCTCTACCGAGAGATTTGTTATGCCTGAGCACTTATTCAAACATTTAACGATAAATATTGTTATTAGCCGTCCCGTGGCCGAGTGGATCGTGTGCTTGGTTATGATCAAAGGGACCTGGGTTCGAGTCCCCAGAAAAGGCATGGATGTTTTTGTTTGTCTTTCTACTGAGGTTTCGCCATCCTCACAGACCTATTTTGGCGTATAAACTGAAAGTCTCCTCCTGTCAGGGGCGGGGGTGGCTCAGTCGGTAGCGCGTCAGGCTCGTAATCTGTAGTTCTCAGGTTCGAGTCCCAGCTGGGTCAGCGTTGAGATTTATCTGCGCAAAATTCCCCGCCCTGCCCGCGGTCAGTAGGGGACACCGATGGGCTTGGAAAAGCCGCCGTCCGTCGGATGGGACGTTAAGCCGTGGCCCCGTGTGCGGGAGAGCCATACCCTGTGCACGTTAAAGAACACGCTGGATGGCCTTGACGGGAGTCTACCATCTGTCTCCCAACAGCTGTTCCAGTGGATCCCCTTCCCAACCATCTATGAGCCTTCGGGGTCCTCTTCACTGGCCATTTAGCCCATTGTGTGCAAAAAAGTGCCGCTCAGAGGTAAAACAACCCAACAACAACTCCTCCTGTCAGACCTCTGTGGCAAGCAGCTGCTTGAGGGAATCTTTTTTTTTTTACTACCCAATATAGCCCTATTGACTAGTTTTTCGCTCTTCAGTTCCGGTATATCGAAGTTTGACATTTGTCAACAAACGAAACCTCGTATCAAAAATTTGACAAAATGCTTGAAAAAAATCCCAGGCACAAAATTTTAATTCTTGACCTTTGACCTAAAGGACCCATCATATCCAAAAGTTCCAAAAATTTCCGACATCTAAGACTCAAAATACCACCAGGTTTTACTTTGAAGAACCTTACGGATCCGCAAATTGCGTAGCGATTTCGAATTTCGATGTCTACAATCCAAAAGAATGACTCCTTTGCTTCGTGCACAGAAGGGAGGTGGGGGCTAAAGCTCTTCACGCCCCCTCTCAAAAATCCTGTCGTTTTTCATTAAATTAAAAATTCTCTCCGTGGCCAGGATGGAGGCATTATGCAAGGTGGGTATTATCTCTCTTTTTATGAAAACGACATAAAAATGAAATGCTGCCTTATAACGTTGGTCCTATGTCACATTCTGGTTGGTTGGTTGTTTGGGGTTTAATGGCGCATCGGCAACAAGGCCATAATGCACGAAACAAAAGACAATATAAAAGATAAAAGACATAAAAACCAGCAACCAAAATTTAAAATACATTTTCAACATTGTAAAATGGTAAAACAACAAAAAACAAGTGTATATGAACAGAGTAAAACAACTGTAGAAATACTAAATAAAATAATCCCTTGTGTAAGATACCTGGTGTAAATAATGCGATTAAAATATCCAGTATATATAGTATATCAAATTCGATTAAAATATCCAGTATATTTTAAAAATTGAAAAACAGCGTTAAACAACAATGATCTGATAAAAGATGTAAGAGTGTAAGAGGCTCGGACATAAAATTATGAAAGTTAAAATACATTTTGCGTTCGAAATTAAAAGCTTGACATTCAATTAAAATATGCTTCACAGTGAAAATGGTCTCACAAAACTCGCACTTAGGTACGTCGTCCGCCCGTAGAAGAAACGAATGAGTAATATACGAATGACCTAAGGGGAGCCGAGCAAGTACAACTTCCTCCTTGCGATTCCTGCGGGAACAAGACTGCCATGGTTTGATGATAGGTTTGATCTCAAAGAGCTTGTTCATAAGCTGTTCTGACCAAGATCTCTGCCACTGTGCCCGGAGCTCGATGGTAAAACGCTGCCGGAAATCCAGATAGGGAACCGGCAACGGAGAGTCGGACAGGGGCGTGGCTGACTTGACAGCAGCGTCTGCCAAGTCATTGCCCCTAATCCCGACGTGACCGGGCACCCAACAGAAATGGATGGTCGTGGTGGCTGCCAGACGATGTAGTTGCTGGCGGATCTTAGTAAGAACTGGGTGTGAGGCTGATGCCTCACCGAGATCAAAGCCTGTAGCGAGCTAAGCGAGTCGGTGTAAAGCATACACCGACGATGATGCTTAGTCGCCACGTGGTCCAAGGCGAGGCTGTCACTTCTGGAGTTGTTTTGGCTATCTCTTACTAAAATCTTCATAAATCCCCTGGGGTAGACGAAATTTCGACGGAAATGTTTAGAGCTGGGAATATTTCTGTTAGCACATGTCTGAATGAAATTTTGAATGCCTTTTATGATAAAGGCATGGTTCCTACGGATTTTACCGGAGCTATTATTATTCCTATTTATTAAAAAAGTTACGGTAGTTTTTGTTATAACTATAGGGGTATCAGCCTACTTTTTGTTCCAGGTCTTTGTATGATTGTGCTTAATAGAATTGAGAATCTGGTTGCTGGACAATTGCGTGAAGAGCAATGTGATTTCAGAAGTGGTAGAAGATATACTGACTAAAGTTGATTGCTCCCGATTCGCTTGCATTGTTGGGTTGTTTTACCTCTGAGCGACACTTTTTTGCACACCATGGGCTAAATGGCCAGGTCACATGGACCCCGAAGGCTCAGAGAAGATTGGGGAAGGGGACCCACTGGAACAGCTGTTGGGAGACAGATGGTAGCCCCCCCGTCAAGGCCATCCAGCGTGTTCTTTAACGTGCACAGGGTATGTCGTCCCATCCGACGGACGGCGGCCTTTCCAAGCCCATCGGTGTCCCCTACTGACCGTGGGCAGGGCGGGGAATTTTGCGGAGATAAATCTCAACGCTGACCCAGCTGGGACTCGAACCTGGGAACTACAGATTACGAGCCTGGCGCGCTACCGACTGAGCCACCCCCCGCCCCGATTCGCTTGCGTTACAGTTGCGTTAAGTTTCTGAGAAAATTTCCTTTTTCCACTGCTTGCGTATCCTTGGACAATGGTCGACCTTCGCCGTCTCCTTCCCATTGAACGAGAATAGCAGGCTCAATAGGCCTCGAGTCTCCTTCAATTATCACTTCCATTCGAGTCCCAATCGCGCCACCGTTGAGATTTATCTTTGCTAACCTCTATCCTGCCCTCATTCAATAGAGGACACCAATGGGCTTAGAAAGGTCGCCTTCCATCGAATGAAATCTTAGACTGTGGTCCGATGTATAGAAGAGCCCTAAGCTGTGCACTTTAAAGAATATGCTCGATGGCTTTGACGGAAGGCTACCATCTGTCTCCTAATAACTTTCCAGTGAGTCTCCTTCCCCCAATCTTCTCTGATCTTCGGGGGTCTTTGTGACCTGGCCATTTAGCCTGTTTTGTGCAAAAAAAGTGCCGTTCAGAGGTTGAGTTGGGTTGATTTACCTCTGAGCGGCACTTTTTTGCACACCATGGGCTAAATGGCCAGGTCACATGGACCCCGACAGGGTATGGCTCTCCCGCACACGGGGCCACGGCTTAACGTCCCATCCGACGGACGGCGGCCTTTCCAAACCCATCGGTGTCTCCTACTGACCGTGGGCAGGGCGTGAAATTTTTCGGAGATAAATCTCAACGCTGACCCAGCTGGGACTCGAAACTGGGAACTACAGATTACGAGCCTGGCGCGCTACCGACTGAGCCACCCCCGCCCCACGCTCAGAGGAAAAACAGCCTAACTGAATCTCTGAACATTAAAGAGCACGCTGGATGGCCTTGACGGAAAGCTACCATCTGTTTCCTGATAACTCTCCAATGAGTCCCCTTCCCCCAGGGGCAGGTAGCGCGCCAGGCTCGTAATCTGAAGTTCCCAGGTTCGAGTCCCAGCTGGTCAGCGTTGAGATTTATCTCTGCGAAACTCCCCGCCCAGCCCAAGGTCAGTAGGGGACACCGATGGGCTTGGAAAGGCCGCCGTACGTCGGATGAGACGTTAAGCCGTGGCCCCGTGTGCGAGAGAGCTATATCCTGTACACGTTAAAGAACACGCTGGATGGCATTGACGGGGGCTATCATCTGTCTCCCAACAGCCGTTCCAGTGGGTCCCTGTTTATATATCTCCAGTGGGTGTGTTTATCGGTTGGGTTGTTTTACCTCTGAGCGGCACTTTTTTGTACACCATGGGTTATATGGCCAGGTCACATGGACCCCGAAGGCTCAGAGAATGTTGGGGCAGGGGACCCACTGGAACAGCTGTTGGGAGACAGATGGTAGCCTCCCGTCAAGGCCATCCAGTGTGTTCTTTAACGTGCACAGGGTATGGCTCTCTCGCACACGGGGCCACGGCTTAACGTCCCATCCGACGGACGGCGGCCTTTCCAAGCCCATCGGTGTCCCCTACTGACCATGGGCAGGGCGGGTAATTTTGCGGAGATAAATCTCAACGCTGACCCAGCTGGGAGGAGACTGGCGTGCTACCGACTGAGCCCCCCCCCCCCCTCCCAAAAAAAAGAGTTGTATGTCTTAAGACAAAAAGAATTGTATGTATTTTTTTTTTCAAACGAAAAGAGTAACGTTTTCACTCTTTTATTTTTAAACCTTTTTTTTTTTAAATCTGAGTTAAATAATTAATTACTATAACATTACTTACGTTGTCCTCTAGGGAGTTGTCCCTGAGTTTGCTTCAACATAAGGCAGACAGCAAACAAGGTGACTGCAAGAAACTTAAAGCAGAAACCTTCCATGATTGTCCAGACTGTTAACTGACTTTTTCCAAACACAACAGAAACACCATGCACACGATATTTTAATACTCCAACCTTCCTCTTGCGGATGTTGCGTAGTGTCTCTGAAACTAGTGGTTTTGACGTCATTTCCCGGAAATCAAACAAACTCCTCCTTGTGGTTTCGTGTCCATTGTTATTTCCTGGAATGGAAAAAACAAGTATGAGGAGAATTAGAAGGTCAATCAATGTTGGTTTGTTCTTGTTTTTTCACACGTTAAAGATGTGACAGATGTAAATCCCGTTTCAATGACCTATTGGTGTGACGTCAGTGACGAAGTGTGTATTTTAACACGGTTGCATTTAGAGTAAAACAAGGAGATTGCACATCCTGCTCTGGCAACAGTGTTTCGCAGTCAGAGTTCAAGGAGATATCTTCTGAAGTTCCACTTTTGCTTATTTTAACTGACCTTTTGAGGTCGGAATTTTAGTTTCCTCTAGGAGGAAGAGTTTTCCTTCTTTGTGTTATGGAGTGTATTGGTGTGTTTTTCTGAGTATTTACTATTTCGCGATTCTTCGTAGAAAGGGCGGGGGTGGCTCAGTCGGTAGCACGCCAGGCTCGTAATCTGTAGTTCCCAGGTTCGAGTCCCAGCTGGGTCAGCGTTGAGATTTATCTCCGCAAAATTCCCTGCCCTGCCCACGGTCAGTAGGGGACACTGATG
Organism: Ryuthela nishihirai; assembly: GCA_038380435.1. Classification (NCBI taxonomy): domain Eukaryota; kingdom Metazoa; phylum Arthropoda; class Arachnida; order Araneae; family Heptathelidae; genus Ryuthela; species Ryuthela nishihirai. The sequence continues at coordinate 47,953,621 of JAWZYU010000023.1, read as the reverse complement.
GGCTTGGAAAGGACGCCGTCCGTCGGATGGGACGTTAAGATCCGAAGGATGGGACGTTCCGTGTGCGGGAGAGCCATACCCTGTGCACGTTAAAGAACACGCTGGATGGTCTTGAAGGGAGGCTACCATCTGTTTCCCAACAGCTGTTCCAGTGGGTCCCCTCACCCAACCTACTCTGAGCTTTCGGGGTCCATGTGACCTGGCCATTTAGCCCATGGTATGCAAAAAAGTGCCGCTCAGAGGTAAAGCAACCCAATTCTTCGTAGAAAAAGTCAAAGTCGTAATCTACAAGATTTGCATCGATAAACAAGGGGATGTCAATATGAAGGTGAAGAGTTTTCTTTTAAGTGTTTTCATTATCAAAATTTTAACAATTTTTAAAAATATTAATAATTCCATAATATATTAATTAATATAAAAGGGCAGCACATCACACAAGCTTAGACCAGGAGTGTCACACAAATCACGCAAGCTTAGGCCAAGGGTATCACACAAATCACACAAGCTTACACCAGTAGTGTCACAGAAATTTCACAAGTATATAGAGGGGATGTCACAGACATTTCACAAGCATATAAGAGGGAATGTCACACCAATGATACAAGCTTAGACCAGTGATGTCACATAAATCTCACAAGTATATAAAAGCACAAATCACACAAGCTTAGACCAGGGGTATCATCACACCAATGACACAAGCTTAGACCAGGGTTGTCACACCAATGACACAAGCTTAGACCAGGGGTATCATCACACCAATGACACAAGCTTAGACCAGGGGTATCATCACACCAATGACACAAGCTTAGACCAGGGTTGTCACACCAATGACACAAGCTTAGACCAGGGGTATCATCACACCAATGACACAAGCTTAGACCAGGGGTATCATCACACCAATGACACAAGCTTAGACCAGGGTTGTCACACCAATGACACAAGCTTAGACCAGGGTTGTCACACCAATGACACAAGCTTAGACCAGGGTTGTCACACCAATGACACAAGCTTAGACCAGGGGTGTCACACCAATGACACAAGCTTAGACCAGGGGTGTCACACCAATAACACAAGCTTAGAATCCTGGTGTCACACAAATTTCACAAGTATATAAAAGAGATGTCACACCAATGACACAAGCTTAGATCAGTGGTGTAATACAAATATCACAAGTATATAAAAGGGGTTCACACAAATCATACAAGTTTAGACCAGGGTTAGACAATGACCAAGTTCAGATCAGGAGTTACAAAAATGACACAAGTTTAGACCAGGGTTGTCACACAAATTTTACAAGTATATAGAAGGGATGTCACACCTATGACACAAGCTTAGACCAGTAGTGTGACACAGATCTCACAAGTATATAAAAGGGATACACAAAATTCACATAAGCTTAGATCAGGGATATCACACCAATGACACAAATTTAGACCAGGGTTGTCACACAAATTTCACAAGTATGTAGAAGGGATGTCACACCAATGACACAAGCTTAGATCAGTGGTGTAATACAAATATCACAAGTATATAAAAGGGGTTCACACAAATCATACAAGTTTAGACCAGGGTTAGACAATGACCAAGTTCAGATCAGGAGTCACAAAAATGACACAAGTTTAGACCAGGGTTGTCACACAAATTTTACAAGTATATAGAAGGGATGTCACACCTATGATACAAGCTTAGACCAGTAGTGTGACACAAATCTCACAAGCCACAAATTCACATAAACTTAGATCAGGGATATCACACCAATGACACAAATTTAGACCAGGGTTGTCACACAAATTTCACAAGTATGTAGAAGGGATGTCACACCAATGACACAAACTTAGACCAGGGATGTCACACAAATCTCACAAATATATAAAAGGGGTGCACACAAATCACACACAAGCTTAGACCAGGGTTGTCACACCAATGAACAAGATTAGAACAGCGTTGCCACACCAATAACACAAACTTAGACCAGGGATGTCACACAAATTTCAAAAGCGTCTAGAAGGGATGTCACACCAGTGACACAAGCCTAGACCAGGGGTGTCACACCCATGACGAAAATTACATCAGGGGTGCCACAACAATGACACAAGCTGAGACCACGATTGTCACACAAATTTCACAATATATTTGTATTTCACAAGTATACAGGGTGATTCAAAATTCTTGGACCAAACTTTAAGGGGTGATAGAACACACCTAACAAGTACTTTTCGTCATACAATGCATGGTCGGAACTCAAGTGGTGAAGCGCTAGAGGGCGCTTTCCAGTGAACCCTTATAAGCGCTGGTTTTCGCACTCGTCATCATTTCTACCGTGGATTGTACAACGGATGGATTGTTTCACAAATCAGGAAAAGGCGGACATGCATTTCACGTACAGAGCTGCGGACGGGAATGCGAGGGAAGCCCAAAGATTGTACCGGATGCGCTTTCCGACCAGACGCGTACCTGATCGTAAAACCTTTCAGTGATGCACCGTTGTCTGTGCGAAACGGGCTCCTCTGTCAGCGGCTTGCAGAATATAGGGCATGCAAGGAGTATGAGGACGCCACGTGTTACAGAGGAAATTCTACGAAAGGTTGGCGATCGTCCCAATCGACGGTATGACAAGTTCTACGAGACGAACGATTACATCCCTACCATGCACAGAGGGTGCAGTCCTTGACACCTGCAGATTATCGGCCTCGTGTGGATTTTGCACAGTGATTCCTGCAGCATACTGCAGCGCAACCAGACTTTGATGCACATGTCTTATTCACTAACGAATGCGCCTTTAGACGTGAGGGCATTTTTAATACCCACAATTCACGTGTGTGGGCCACCAGTAATCCACAAGCCATACTTCCACATTCGTACTAGCGGTGTTTCTCCATAAATGTTTGGGCTGGAATCCTCCATGACCATTTGAGTGGCCCATACCTTCTGCCAGCCCGACTGAAAGGCAGAAGGAAAATTGTATTTTTACAATAAGTCTTGCCAGAATTACTGAACCCTGTTCCACCAAACATTCAAATACGTATGTAGTTCCAACACGACGGAGTGCAACCCCATTTCAGCGTGGATGTGCGGAACGCCTTGGATGTGCGGAACGCCTTGGATGTAACATTTCCAGGACGATGGATTGGTCGGGGTGGTCCCATCGCTTGGCCGCCACGATCACCCGATCTCTCATGTCTGGATTTTTTCCTATGGGGTCATATGAAAAGCCTCATCTACGATAGCCCCATCGATTCCAATGAGGACCTTGTTGCCAGGATTTGTATTGCCACTGCCGCTGTACGAGAAATGTCTGGTGTTTTCGCCCATGTACCCCGATCACTACGTCGAAGGTGTGAAGCCTGCATTAATGTTGGCGGTCGCTCTTTTGAGCAGTTTCTGTAATTTGTTCAATAAAATTCTGTTCTTTTTGTTCTGCAATTTCTGCAATGGGTTTCAAACCATTCTGTCATTCTTGTGGTTCTTCATTTCCTGCCACAGTAACTGCTAACCCCTAGCGCTTCGCCGCTTGAGTTCCGACCATGCATTGTATGTAGCAGTGCCTGTTTAGGTCTGTTCTATCACCTCTTAAAGTTTGGTCCATGAGTTTTGAATCACCTTGTATAGAAGGAATGCACACAAATTACACAAGCGTAGTCCAGGGGTGTCACACCAATGACCAAGCTTAGGCTAGGGGTGTGACATAATTTCACAAGTATGTAAAAGGGTTATCACACCATTGACACAAGATTAGACTAGGGGTGTCAGACCAATGACACAAGCTTAGGCTAGGGGTGTGACATAATTTCACAAGTATGTAAAAGGGTTGTCACACCATTGACACAAGATTAGACTAGGGGTGTCAGACCAATGACCAAGCTTAGACTAGGGGTGTCAGACCAATAACACAAGCTTAGGCTAGGGGTGTCACATAATTTCACAAGTGTGTAAAAGGGTTGTCACACCATTTACACAAGATTAGACTAGGGGTGTCAGACCAATGACCAAGCTTAGACTAAGGGTTTCAGACCAATGACACAAGCTTAGGCTAGGGGTGTGACATAATTTCACAAGTGTTTAAAAGGGTTGTCACACCATTGACACAGATTAGACTAGGGGTGTCAGACCAATGACACAAGCTTAGGCTAGGGGTGTAACATAATTTCACAAGTGTGTAAAAGGGTTGTCACACCATTGACACAAGATTAGACTAGGGGTGTCAGACCAATGACCAAGCTTAGAGTAGGTTTTTCAGACCAATGACCAAGCTTGTACTAGGGGTTTCAGACCAATGACACAAGCTTAGGCTAGGGGTGTGACATAATTTCACAAGTGTGTAAAAGGGTTGTCACACCATTGACACAAGATTAGACTAGGGGTGTCAGACCAATGACCAAGCTTAGACTAGGGGTTTCAGATCAATGACCAAGCTTATACTAGGGGTTTCAGACCAATGACACAAGCTTAGGCTAAGGGTGTGACATAATTTCACAAGTGTGTAAAAGGGTTGTCACACCATTGACACAAGATTAGACTAGGAGTGTCAGACCAATGACCAAGCTTAGACTAGGGGTTTTAGACCAATAACACAAGCTTAGGCTAGGGGTGTGACATAAAATCACAAGTATGTAAAAGGGTTGTCACACCATTGACACAAGATTGGACTAGGGGTGTCAGACCAATGACCAAGCTTAGACTAAGGGTTTCAGACCAATGACACAAGCTTAGGCTAGGGGTGTGACATAATTTCACAAGTATGTAAAAGGATTGTCACACCATTGACACAAGATTAGACTAGGGCTGTCAGACCAATGACACAAGCTTAGGCTAGGGGTGTGACATAATATCACAAGTATGTAAAAGGATTGTCACACCATTGCACAAGATTAGACTAGGGGTGTCAGACCAATGACCAAGCTTAGACTAGGGGTTTCAGACCAATGACACAAGCTTAGGCTAGGGGTGTGACATAATTTCACAAGTGTGTAAAAGAGTTATCACACCATTGACACAAGATTAGACTAGGGGTGTCAGACCAATGACCAAGATTATACTAGGGGTTTCAGACCAATGACACAAGCTTAGGCTAGGGGTGTGACATAATTTCACAAGTGTGTAAAACGGTTGTCACACCGTTGACACAAGATTAGACTAGGGGTGTCAGACCAATGACCAAGCTTAGACTAGGGGTTTCAGATCAATGACCAAGCTTATACTAGGGGTTTCAGACCAATGACACAAGCTTAGGCTAAGGGTGTGACATAATTTCACAAGTGTGTAAAAGAGTTGTCACACCATTGACACAAGATTAAACTAGGAGTGTCAGACCAATGACCAAGCTTAGACTAGGGGTTTCAGACCAATGACACAAGCTTAGGCTAGGGGTGTGACATAATTTCACAAGTGTGTAAAAGGGTTGTCACACCGTTGACACAAGATTAGACTAGGGGTGTCAGACCAATGACCAAGCTTAGACTAGGGGTTTCAGATCAATGACCAAGCTTATACTAGGGGTTTCAGACCAATGACACAAGCTTAGGCTAAGGGTGTGACATAATTTCACAAGTATGTAAAAGGGTTGTCACACCATTGACACAAGATTAGACTAGGGGTGTCAGACCAATGACCAAGCTTAGACTAAGGGTTTCAGACCAATGACACAAGCTTAGGCTAGGGGTGTGACATAATTTCACAAGTATGTAAAAGGATTGTCACACCATTGACACAAGTTTAGACTAGGGCTGTCAGACCAATGACACAAGCTTAGGCTAGGGGTGTGACATAATATCACAAGTATGTAAAAGGATTGTCACACCATTGACACAAGATTAGACTAGGGGTGTCAGACCAATGACCAAGCTTAGACTAGGGGTTTCAGACCAATGACACAAGCTTAGGCTAGGGTTGTGACATAATTTCACAAGTGTGTAAAAGAGTTATCACACCATTGACACAAGATTAGACTAGGGGTGTCAGACCAATGACCAAGATTATACTAGGGGTTTCAGACCAATGACACAAGCTTAGGCTAGGGGTGTGACATAATTTCACAAGTGTGTAAAAGGGTTGTCACACCATTGACACAAGATTAGACTAGGGGTGTCAGACCAATGACCAAGCTTAGACTAGGGGTTTCAGACCAATGACCAAACTTATACTAGGGGTTTCAGACCAATGGCACAAGCTTAGGCTAGGGGTGTGACATAATTTCACAAGTGTGTAAAAGGGTTGTCACACCATTGACACAAGATTAGACTAGGGGTGTCAGACCAAAGACACAAGCTTAGGCTAGGGGTGTGACATAATTTCACAAGTATGTAAAAGGGTTGTCACACCATTGACACAAGATTAGACTAGGGGTGTCAGACCAATGACACAAGCTTAGGCTAAGGGTGTGACATAATTTCACATGTGTTTAAAAGGGTTGTCACACCATTGACACAAGATTAGACTAGGGGTGTCAGACCAATGACACAAGCTTAGGCTAGGGGTGTGACATAATTTCACAAGTATGTAAAAGGGTTGTCACACCATTGACACAAGATTAGACTAGGGGTGTCAGACCAATGACACAAGCTTAGGCTAGGGGTGTGACATAATTTCACAAGTATGTAAAAGGGTTGTCACACCATTGACACAAGATTAGACTAGGGGTGTCAGACCAATGACCAAGCTTAGACTAGGGGTGTCAGACGAATAACACAAGCTTAGGCTAGGGGTGTCACATAATTTCACAAGTGTGTAAAAGGGTTGTCACACCATTTACACAAGATTAGACTAGGGGTGTCAGACCAATGACCAAGCTTATACTAGGGGTTTCAGACCAATGACACAAGCTTAGGCTAGGGGTGTGACATAATTTCACAAGTATGTAAAAGGATTGTCACACCATTGACACAAGATTAGACTAGGGGTGTCAGACCAATGACCAAGCTTAGACTAAGGGTTTCAGACCAATGACACAAGCTTAGGCTAGGGGTGTGACATAATTTCACAAGTGTTTAAAAGGGTTGTCACACCATTGACACAGATTAGACTAGGGGTGTCAGACCAATGACACAAGCTTAGGCTAGGGGTGTGACATAATTTCACAAGTGTGTAAAAGGGTTGTCACACCATTGACACAAGATTAGACTAGGGGTGTCAGACCAATGACCAAGCTTAGAGTAGGTTTTTCAGACCAATGACCAAGCTTGTACTAGGGGTTTCAGACCAATGACACAAGCTTAGGCTAAGGGTGTGACATAATTTCACAAGTGTGTAAAAGGGTTGTCACACCATTGACACAAGATTAGACTAGGGGTGTCAGACCAATGACCAAGCTTAGAGTAGGTTTTTCAGACCAATGACCAAGCTTGTACTAGGGGTTTCAGACCAATGACACAAGCTTAGGCTAGGGGTGTGACATAATTTCACAAGTGTGTAAAAGGGTTGTCACACCATTGACACAAGATTAGACTAGGGGTGTCAGACCAATGACCAAGCTTAGACTAGGGGTTTCAGATCAATGACCAAGCTTATACTAGGGGTTTCAGACCAATGACACAAGCTTAGGCTAAGGGTGTGACATAATTTCACAAGTGTGTAAAAGGGTTGTCACACCATTGACACAAGATTAGACTAGGAGTGTCAGACCAATGACCAAGCTTAGACTAGGGGTTTTAGACCAATAACACAAGCTTAGGCTAGGGGTGTGACATAAAATCACAAGTATGTAAAAGGGTTGTCACACCATTGACACAAGATTAGACTAGGGGTGTCAGACCAATGACCAAGCTTAGACTAAGGGTTTCAGACCAATGACACAAGCTTAGGCTAGGGGTGTGACATAATTTCACAAGTATGTAAAAGGATTATCACACCATTGACACAAGTTTAGACTAGGGCTGTCAGACCAATGACACAAGCTTAGGCTAGGGGTGTGACATAATATCACAAGTATGTAAAAGGATTGTCACACCATTGACACAAGATTAGACTAGGGGTGTCAGACCAATGACCAAGCTTAGACTAGGGGTTTCAGACCAATGACACAAGCTTAGGCTAGGGGTGTGACATAATTTCACAAGTGTGTAAAAGAGTTATCACACCATTGACACAAGATTAGACTAGGGGTGTCAGACCAATGACCAAGATTATACTAGGGGTTTCAGACCAATGACACAAGCTTAGGCTAGGGGTGTGACATAATTTCACAAGTGTGTAAAAGGGTTGTCACACCATTGACACAAGATTAGACTAGGGGTGTCAGACCAATGACCAAGCTTAGAGTAGGGGTTTCAGACCAATGACCAAGCTTATACTAGGGGTTTCAGACCTATGACACAAGCTTAGGCTAGGGGTGTGATATAATTTCACAAGTGTGTAAAAGTGTTGTCACACCATTGACACAAGATTAGACTAGGGGTGTCAGACCAATGACCAAGCTTAGACTAGGGGTTTCAGACCAATGACCAAACTTATACTAGGGGTTTCAGACCAATGGCACAAGCTTAGGCTAGGGGTGTGACATAATTTCACAAGTGTGTAAAAGGGTTGTCACACCATTGACACAAGATTAGACTAGGGGTGTCAGACCAATGACACAAGCTTAGGCTAGGGGTGTGACATAATTTCACAAGTATGTAAAAGGGTTGTCACACCATTGACACAAGATTAGACTAGGGGTGTCAGACCAATGACACAAGCTTAGGCTAAGGGTGTGACATAATTTCACATGTGTTTAAAAGGGTTGTCACACCATTGACACAAGATTAGACTAGGGGTGTCAGACCAATGACACAAGCTTAGGCTAGGGGTGTGACATAATTTCACAAGTATGTAAAAGGGTTGTCACACCATTGACACAAGATTAGACTAGGGGTGTCAGACCAATGACACAAGCTTAGGCTAGGGGTGTGACATAATTTCACAAGTGTTTAAAAGGGTTGTCACACCATTGACACAAGATTAGACTAGGGGTGTCAGACCAATGACCAAGCTTAGACTAGGGGTGTCAGACGAATGACACAAGCTTAGGCTAAGGGTGTGACATAATTTCACAAGTGTTTAAAAGGGTTGTCACACCATTGACACAAGATTAGACTAGGGGTGTCAGACCAATGACACAAGCTTAGGCTAGGGGTGTGACATAATTTCACAAGTATGTAAAAGGGTTGTCACACCATTGACACAAGATTAGACTAGGGGTGTCAGACCAATGACACAAGCTTAGGCTAGGGGTGTGACATAATTTCACAAGTGTGTAAAAGGGTTGTCACACCATTTGACACAAGATTAGACTAGGGGTGTCAGACCAATGACCAAGCTTAGACTAGGGGTTTCAGACCAATGACACAAGCTTAGGCTAGGGGTGTGACATAATTTCACAAGTATGTAAAAGGGTTGTCACACTATTGACACAAGATTAGACTAGGGGTGTCAGACCAATGACACAAGCTTAGGCTAGGGGTGTGACATAAATTCACAAGTATGTAAAAGGGTTGTCACACCACTGACACAAGATTAGACCAGTAGTGTGTCACAAATCTCACAACCATATAAAAGAGAAATCACATAAGCTTAGACCAGGGGTGTCACACCAATGATATCTTCTCGCACTTCTCCTTCTCTATACAGGCCCTGCACCTGGCCATATAGACTATTTCATGAATAAAAAAAAGTGCAGCTGAGAGATAAAACAACCGAAAAATTTGTTATGTTCATACTTGAGAAATCGGATTCATACGAAGATGGGATTTTGGAAAAAACAGACCTCTACTTTTCGTGACAATATCTTCAGTAGGCACAATAATAGATATTTTCACTTTTCCGAAATCCCCGAACGATGGAGTAAATAATGGGGACATCAAATCATGACCGTGACCTCCGTCAACGGAAGACCAAATGCCTGTTGAAGATGATCTTTAACTTCTCAATTGAAGTTTGACTCCACATTGTTCTGTCTGTCAGCAGAAAAAGGATAGTTTTGACATCTCTATGGTAACCTGTTTCAGTTCGTGGAGTGACTAATCTCATTTTGAAATCAGTTCCTCGTTTGACTGGCCATGAAACCAAGCTCGGAGTTAGAAATAAATTTAAGGGGAAGAAACCGACTGTGTTGTTTTACCTCCTTGCGTCACTTTTTTTGCATAATGAGTTAAAGGGTCAAGTCACAAGGACCCCAAATGTCCGCAGAAGGTTGGAAAAGAGGTTGGGTTGAGTTGTTTTACCTCTGAGCGGCACTTTTTTGCACACCATGGGCTAAATGTCCAGGTCACATGGACCCCGAAAGCTCAGAGAAGGTTGGGGCAGGGGACCCACTGGAACAGCTGTTGGGAGACAGGTGATAGCCTCCCGTCAAGGCCATCCAGCGTGTTCTTTAACGTGCACAGGGTATGGCTCTCTCCCGCACATGGGGCCACGGCTTAACGTCCCATCCGACGGACGGCGGCCTTTCCAAACCCATCAGTGTCCCCTACTGACCGTGGGCAGGGCGGGCAATTTTGCGGAGATAAATCTCAACGCTGACCCAGCTGGGACTCGAACCTGGGAACTACAGATTACGAGCCGGGCGCGCTACCGACTGAGCCACCCCCGCCTCTTGGGAAAGAGGACTCAATGGAGAGTTTTTAAGAGATACACAGTAGTCTCCAGCCAAGGCCATCCAAAGCGTTCTTTAATTCCACGTTACACAGGGTATGGCTCTCCACACACCACGTCGCTTTCCATGTGCACAGGGTATGGTTCTCCCACACACGGCGTCATGGTTTAACGTCCCATCCGATGGACGATGGTATTTCCAAAATTATCAGTGTTCCTTATTGACCTAAGATAGGATGGGAGTTTTGCGGAGAAAAACATCAACGCTGGTTTAGGTGGGAATGCAAATTACGAGCCTGGCCCTATGCGACTCAGCCATATCCGCACATTTTTTCTGTATGAATTGTATAGGGACCGAAGTTTTTTAAACAATGCTTCCTAAAGAAAGAAAATTGAGAGCTTCACTTTAACAAGTCTTCGTAACACTTAACATTTTAACAGTTATATATTTATAATTGATTTTATTTACATTCAAAAATTGCTTGTCACAGAGGTCTGATAGATTGCTGTTTGGTAGTTTCGCATCTGAGCGGAACTTGGGCTGAAACGCCAGGTCACAAGGACCCAAAAGTTCAAAGAACTTTGTGGAAGGGAACCCTCTGGACAGCTGTTGGGAGACTGATGGAAAGGTCCCATTAAGACCATCTAGCATGTTCTTTAACATGCATAGGGTATGACGCTAGTATACACGGGGTTGGGTTGTTTTACCTCTGAGCGGCACTTTTTTGCACACCATGGGCTAAATGGCCAGGTCACATGGACCCCGAAGGCTCAGAGAAGGTTGGGGGAGGGGACCCACTGGAACAGCTGTTGGGAGACAGATGGTAGCCTCCCGTCAAGGCCATCCAGCGTGTTCTTTAACGTGCACAGAGTATGAGCTCTCCCGCATACGGGGCCACGGCTTAACGTCCCATCCGACGGGCGGCGGCCTTTCCAAACCCATCGGTGTCCCCTACTGACCGTGGGCAGGGCGGGCAATTTTGCGGAGATAAATCTCAACGCTGACCCAGCTGGGACTCGAACCTGGGAACTACAGATTACGAGCCTGGCGCGCTACCGACTGAGCCACCCCCACCCCTAAACTTTGTGGAAGGGAACCCTATGGAGAGCTGTTGGGAAACTGATGGAAGGGTCCCATTAAGACCATACAGCATGTTCTTTAACATGCACAGGGTATGACGCTACTATACACGGGGACACATCTTAACATTCCCTGCTACAAACAGTGATCGTTCCAAACACGTTGGTGCCCTTGCTGACCGAGGGCAGTGCAGAGAATTTTTTAATTCTCAACCCTCGCCCGAGTGGGATTTGAACCTGCAAACTGTAGATTACAAGCCTGGTGTGCTACCGACTGAACCACTCCCACCCAGTTTTTCGAAGAGAATGGAGTTTTTTTATTTTCTGTTACTGCTGAGGTCCTGCCATCCTCACAGATCTACTATGGCATATAAACTGACAGGCTTCTGTCAGACCTCTGTGACAAGCAGCTGCTTGAGGGGATATATTTATTTTTTTTATATTTCTGGCACCAATAGCGGAAATTTGAACTAATAGATTTTAATGTTTTGGGAAAATAGAAAAAATAATATTTTATTTGTACCTATAAGAAAAGATCTTTTCTTCATCTCTTAAAACATGAAAGGTTGTTTTACTACACTCTCTGGGAATAAGGTAGCAAAGCATTGATATTGTTACGACAGAAGGAATCTGGCAACCGAAAGCAAAAAGTATCAGCCAACGAATAAGAACTTTGGGAGAACTTTTGGAAGAAGAACAGTGGAGCGTGTAACGGTCGTGTGTGTAACGGTCGAGAGTTCGAAAATGGACGGTTAGCTGTTCTGAGACAGTGCGTGTTAAGTATAAAGAATTATCTTTATGTGATGTGTACGCGGGAAGTATAAAGTGGTATCTTTTATGTGAGGTGTACACGGACGGTCGTATGGTTCTGCTAGAGTGAGTTAGCGAACTAGCACAGGGCGAGTTTGTTTGTGTATGAAGATGTTCAAGCGACATGGTAATCAAGTAAAAAGGTAATATTTAGTGGAATAGACAGAGCTGATGTTGTGTACTCTGTGCAGGAAGGTTGATGACTTGTGCATGTTAGTAGTTGATTTGTGTATAAGATGCTTCGTCCATATATTCTTTGTAACAATTTGCCTTGTATTTAATTTGGTTTCAAAATATAGTTTTTAATACTCACGCTCAGTGGCTATCCATTTTTGTAATCCGCAACATTTGGTGTCAGAAGTGGGATAAATTTATTGAATGCCGTTAACTAGAAAATGGATGAATTAGTAAAGTTGATGACTGATATTAAAGGTGAAATAGCTGCCCAAAGCAATAAAATAGGTGACCTGGCCGCACAAAATAATGAGTTGAGAGCTGAGATAGTTTCTCAAAAAGATGATTTGAAAGCCGATATGGCCGCGCAAAATACTGAGATGAGAGCTGGTGTGGCTTCTCAAATTGATAAGATTTCTGATAAGTGTAAGGACATTATGACCGAACTAAATGGTGTAAAAGATGATCTTGATAGTGTTAAGTTAGATTATAAACATGAAATTGAAATTGTAAAAACTGATTGTGAACGCCAGTTTCAGATTTTGAGAAATGAAATGTTACCTTCTGCTTGTGATAATAATAATTCTAGTGAAAATAATGTTATTACACATATCGCTAAAAATACAACTAAACCTTCTACATATGATGGTCAATCATCTTGGACAGTATTTAAAACACAATTTGAAGTTATCGCTAGAGCCAATGAGTGGAATGAATTCCAAAAGGCCAGTTTTCTTGCAGCTTCCTTAAGAAATTCTGCTGCAGACGTTTTGCAGTCTGTTCCAGAAGAAAAACGACTTGATTATCAAAGTCTAGTTTCTGCATTAGAACTAAGGTTTGGTGATAGTTATTTAAAACAATATTACGTGACTCAATTTAAACATCGCATGCAGAAAAGTGATGAAACTTTGCAAGAGCTTGCTAGTGATATTGAGCGTCTAGCTAGATTGGCTTATAGTAACTGTCCACCAGAAATTCAAGATAATTTAGCTCAATTACAATTTATTGATGCTATTGCTGACCTTGACACTCAACAATCTCTGAGGATGTTGGAAGGTGAATCCTTAAAGTCAGCTGTGGTACATGCTATGAAATACGAGTGCTCCAGACTTTCCTCCTGAGCGAACAAACGCATAGTGAGATTTGTAAGTGCAGAAGAAACTGTAGAAAAGGATAATGAAATGAAAGCACTAACTAAAGCGATGCTATCCGTTTTGAAAGACATAAGAGGTTCTTCTTCAAAAACTACAACAGACCTTTAGTGTTGGAATTGTGGCAAGACCGGACACATTCGTACCAACTGCAATAGGAAACGAATGAGGAGTCCAAGTCTATCAACTAGACAACAGGATCAGGGAAACAGAAATTAGTCAGTCTTGTGGGGCAAAGGCTGGCTGTTGATTGGTTGGCCCCAGGGGAAGTCGCCCACGTTTCAACATTACATGGTGATAATAATTGATTAGTAGCTGATGGAGCCATAAATGGAATACCTTGCCGTATGATAGTCGACACTGGTGCAAATGTAACTTTACTCAGAACGGATATAATAAAGAAAATAATACCTCACCCAAACTTGAATACTACACAGTCTAAAATAAGCCTACAAACAGCCACTGGAGATCATGCAAAAGTCCATGGAAAAATAGAACTTAACATACGAGTTGGTAGCTGTCTGGTACACCACCCTGTTTACATCGCTGACATCTACGATGAATGCATATTAGGCCTAGATTTTCTTAAGAAACATGGATTCAACATTAGACCCAGTGATAACCTACTCATCTATGAGACAGAAGAGATTCCTCTGCTTAGCCGGAAGTCTGATTCTTTATCAAGCGTAACTTCAATATTAGTGACGGAAGACACAGAGATCCCAGCACAAAATGAAGTTATAGTCCGTGGACATCGGGCGGAGACTTCTGGGGCCTTCCGATTGGCAGTTACAGATGCCTCTGGTAAAGGAGCCTTGGCTCATAATATCCTGGTTGCAAGGACTTTAGTCAGAATAGATAAAGAACAGATCCCTATCAGAGTGATGAACTGTAACAAATCCAATAGAATGTTAAAAAAAGGTGAAGAATTAGCAATATGTGAAGCTGTTACCTGTGTAAGAAGTATACATAAAATAGAGGTTACTGATTCAAATCAAAATCATACAGACATCCCATCTCATCTTACTGAATTATGGAGAGAAACAAGACGAATATTAACTGAAAACCATGCTGTTAAGGCCGAGAACCTATTAAAAGAATTTTCTGACATTTTTTCTGCCACATCAAATGATTATGGCCGTACTAACCTGACAGAACATAAAATTAACACTGGTGATTCTCCTCCAGTCCATCTGCCGGCAAGAAGGCTTCCATTGGCAAAAAGAGAAGAGACGGAACAACTCATAAAGGACATGGAAGCTCAGGGCATTATAGAACCATCACAGAGTCCCTGGACATCACCAGTAGTTCTTGTCAAGAAAAAGGATGGATCTACACGATTTTGTGTAAATTATCGCAGATTAAATGACGTAACAAAGAAAGACTCCTTTCCTTTACCCAGGATTGATGATACACTAGACACTTTATCTGGGTCAGAATGGTTCTCAACATTAGACTTAAAGAGCGGCTATTGGCAAGTTGGTATACGTCCTGAAGACCGTGAGAAAACAGCTTTCACTATAGGGAATGGACTTTGGCAGTTTAAGGTGATGCCATTTGGACTTTGTAATGCACCTGCTACATTTGAACGATTAATGGAGTCGGTGCTCAAAGGTTTGTCTTTGGAGGTCTGTCTGGTTTACTTGGACGACATCATAGTTCTTGGAAGAACGTTTGAAGAACATTTGAGAAATCTTTGTCAAGTATTTGAAAAACTTAAGGCAGCCAAGTTAAAATTGGGACCGACAAAGTGTAAACTGTTCCAGCAAGAAGTTCATTACCTTGGTCATGTGATCACTACATCAGGGATTAAGACTGATCCTAGTAAGGTAGAAGCTGTAAGAGACTGGCCTCCACCACAAGATGTTCATCAACTTCGTAGTTTTATTGGACTTTGCACCTACTATAGAAGATTTGTCAAAGGTTTCTCCAACATCGCAAGGCCATTACACCGTCTGACAGAAGAGGGCCAGCGGTTTATGTGGACCACCGAATGCGATATAGCCTTTCAACAGCTAAAGAAAACTCTTTCCACAGCACCAGTGCTAGCCTACCCACAAACTGGAAAACAATTCGTAATAGATGCTGATGCAAGTAACACAGGAGTCGGTGCTATACTTTCACAAGAACAAGACGGACAAGAGAAAGTTATTGCATACTTTAGTAAAACTTTATCCAAACCAGAGCGGAATTATTGTGTAACACGCAAAGAACTGTTAGCAATAGTAAAAGCAATAGAACATTTCCATCATTATCTCTATGGCCAGAAATTCCTTATCCGTACTGATCATGCTGCACTTAGATGGTTATTAAACTTCAAAAACCCTGAAGGACAAATCGCTAGGTGGATACAACGGTTACAAGAATACGATTTCTCCATCGAACATCTAAGTGGTAAAATGCATAAGAATGCAGATGCTCTTTCCAGGCGCCCATGTATTGACAACTGTAAACATTGCTATAATGCAGAACTGAAATTTGGAACAAAAGAGATAATGCCCATAAGACAAATAGTATCGACACAAACAAACAGTGATACCCCTAACATCTGGAGTCCAATTGAAATCAGGAAGGCTCAACTAGATGATGAAGACATAAAACCAATATTAGAATTGATTGAAAAATCTGATGTAAGACCTAATTGGGAGCAAATCTCGAGGTATAGTCCAACTACTAAAAGTTACTGGGCACAGTGGGACTCCTTAAAAATGAAAGACGGAGTATTATACAGAAGATGGGAGAATCCCACTGGACGGCTGATCCGTTGGCAGATAATCCTTCCTCGCTCCCGAGTGGAACATGTGATGAAAGATGTACATGATAGTGCCACTGGAGGACACTTCGGTGTTAATAAGACATTAGCCAAAGCCAGGGAACGATTTCATTGGTTGAAAAGTAGGGCAGATGTTGAAAGATGGTGTAGGCAATGTGAAGCCTGTGCAGCAAAGAAAGGCCCTAAGACTAGGAGTCGGGGTAAGCTGCAGACGTATAACGTTGGTGCCTCTTTTGAAAGAATAGCCATTGATGTAATGGGTCCGTTTCCTAGAACTGATGATGGAAATCGATATTTATTAGTGGTAATGGATTATTTCACAAAGTGGCCTGAGGTATATCCCATCCAAGACCAGGAAGCAACAACAGTGGCGGAGATGATAGTTAATAACTTCATTAGTAGGTATGGAGTACCTTTACAACTCCACTCTGATCAAGGACGGAATTTTGAATCCAATGTGTTTAAAGTCATCTGTCAACTATTAGGCATTCAGAAAACCAGAACATACCATCCGACCCTCAGTCGGATGGTATGGTTGAAAGATTCAATAGAACAATTGCTCAGCATTTAGCATTATTTGTGAACGACCACCAACGTGACTGGGATCGCCATGTACCACTCCGTTTGCTGGCATATAGGACGGCAGTGCATGAGACAACTGGACAGACACCTTCCATGATGCTTTTTGGAAGAGAGTTACGTCTTCCCTGTGACCTTTTATAAGGTCGGCCCGAAGCAATGCCTGTGTCCACTCCACAATACGTACAAGAATTACAACAACGACTAGAAGAAATCCATCACTCCGTTAGACATAACATCGACATAGCAAGTGACAGAACCAAAACTAGATATGACAGTAAAATAAATGGAACTGTTTTCAATCAAGGAGATCTTGTCTGGCTATACAGTCCACATAGAAAGAAAGGACTATCTCCAAAACTTCAGAAACCTTGGGAAGGTCCATATACAATAGTTAACCGGATTAATGACGTGGTATATCGCATTCGTCGACGTCCAGCTACAAAGTGCAAGGTGGTTCACGTGGATCGTTTGGCCCCGTTTCATCGAAGAACTGAAGAAGCTTTGGAATCCAGAATTGTTCGGGGACGAACAAGACCTAGGAAGGGGGCAGTGTTACGACAGAAGGAATCTGGCAACCAAAAGCAAAAAGTATCAGCCAACGAATAAGAACTTTGGGAGAATTTGAAGAAGAACAGTGCAGCGGGTAACGGTCGTATGTGTAATGGTCGAGAGTTCGAAAATGGACGGTTAGCTGTTCTGAGACAGTGCGCGTTAAGTATGAAGAATTATCTTTATGTGATGTGTACGCGGGAAGTATAAAAGTGGTATCTTTTATGTGAGGTGTACATGGACGGTCGTATGGTTCTGCTAGAGTGAGTTAGCAAACTAGCACAGGACGAGTTTGTTCGTGTATGAAGATGTTCAAGCGACATGGTAATCAAGTAAAAAGGTAATATTTAGTGGAATAGACAGAGCTAATGTTGTGTGCTCTGCGCAGGAAGGTTGGTGACTTGTGTATGAATAATAGTTGATTTGTTTATAAGATACTTCATCCATATTTCCTTTGTAACAACTTTGTTACCTTGTATCGAATTTGGTTTTAAAAATGTAGTTTTTAATACTCACGCTCAGTGGCTATCCATTTTTGTAATCCGCAACAATATCTATATAGATATGTAAATGTTATGACCATCACACTCTATCACCAAAATTTCAAATTTCTACGATAAATAGATCGTTTGCAATATTCGTTTAAACTTTTACTTTTTCCCCACCGCTAGGGGGCGCTACTGAAGCATTTCTGTTCTTTATCGTCATCTAATCAAAGAAGGTCTAAGGAGAAGCCCACCTCCGCACAAGGGTAAGTGGCGCTGCTCTGCGGAATTTTGTCGAAGCCGAACGTGGCAAAAGGTACGATCTGCGCATGAGCAGTGCAATCGCTTTTGCACGCTGTAACTGGGATTTGTCTTGCTCTTCAAATATTTAATGTGATTTAATTAATCTTTCAACCTGTCTAACGATCATGGCTATTTGCCTGCAGTCATAGCTTAGTGTAACGTTATTCAATGAGTATTTTATCCCGTTCAGGAGTTCATGCTACGATAAATGAAAAAGCCGTAGTTAGTAAGTTTATTTTGAGTAATTTTACAGAATTTTTAAAATTGATAATATTTAAATTAATACATTTAATAATCTTGAAAATACATTAGTCAATATATGTTGCAGTTTTGTGCTCCCTGGAACATATCAATGAATATAGGTTTATACATTTTGTTCTAACACTGTAATTCTATTTTATGGTTGATACGAGAAGTACTTGCTGCCATCTGTTGACTATTTGTGCAAGAAATATACTAGATATGCTTTTATTGAATATATGTTGAGTAATATATTTACATAAAACTTGTTACCGTGTATTGACACATAAATTTCAATTTATTATAATATGCTAAATATTGTAGAGTGTTCAAATATATTTATTATATATATGGTGTCTCGTGAAAGACGGGGGGGGGTCAGTCGGTAGCGCGCCAGGCTCGTAATCTGTAGTTCCCAGGTTCGAGTCCCAGCTGGGTCAGCGTTGAGATTTATCTCTGCAAAATTCCCCGCCCTGCCCACGGTCAGTAGGGGACACCTATGGGCTTGGAAAGGCCGCCGTCCGTCGGATGGGACGTTAAGCTGTGGCCCCGTGTGCGGGAGAGGCATACCCTGTGCACGTTAAAGAACACGCTGGATGGCCTTGACAAGAGGGTACCATCTGTCTCCCAACAGCTGTTCCAGTGGATCCCCTCCCCCAATCTTCTCTGAACCTTCGGGGTCCATGTGACCTGGCCATTTAGCCCATGGTGTGCAAAAAAGTGCCGCTCAGAGGTAAAACAACCCTCGTGAAAGAGATATTTTGGAAACGAGCATTTTTCAAAATCAAACTGTAAGTAAAATTTGTCACGTGGTGTAAGCAATTAAAAACCTTGCTCAGCAGTGAAAAATAGGGCACAAAACTCGCTCCTCTCCCTGGCAAGGTGTTTCATCACAATCCATGAATTTGCCATGTTAGAGGGCGCTGCAATCGAAAGGTTTACGCCTATGGAAGCTGTCTCTCTTCTCTCTTAGACACGCCTTGATCTAATGGTGAATATTCCAACTAGTGGAAAAATCAGAAAATGCAAATAGGTATACGCTATTAGTATCTACAAAGCAAGAAATATTTTTTTCATTTTTTTCTAGGGTGGGGTGGCTCAGTCGGTAGCGCGCCAGGCTCGTAATCTGTAGTTCCCAGGTTCGAGTCCCAGCTGGGTCAGCGTTGAGATTTATCTCCGAAAAATTCCCCGCCCTGCCCACGGTCAGTAGGGGACACCGATGGGCTTGGAAAGGCCGCCGTCCGTCGGATGGGAGGTTAAGCCGTGGCCCTTGTGCGGGAGAGACATACCCTGTGCACGTTAAAGAACACGCTGCATGGCCTTGACGGGGGGCTATCATCTGTCTCCCAACAGCTGTTCCAGTGGGTCCCCTCCCCCAACCTTCTCTGAGGCTTCGGGGTCCATGTGACCTGGCCATTTAGCCCATGGTGTGCAAAAAAAGTGCCGCTTAGAGGTAAAACAACCCAACAAAAATCCAACTAGTGGAAAAATCGGAAAATGTAAATAGGTATACGCTATTAGTATCTACAAAGCAACAAATATTTTTTCATTTTTCTCTTAAAAAGAAGTTGAACTTTGCCACCCTCCTGGGTCTCAGGGATAAAGCCATTGTTGCCATTGGAAACTTCGTGACCTTCGCCTTCCACCATCAAAATTCCAAATTTCTAGCATAACTGCATCACTTGTAATATTCGTTTAAATATTTGCAATTTTGAAACTTTTCTACTGTTAGAGGGCGCTGTTATAGTTTTTGGCAGATTATTCAGAAAGTGCAAATTGTAATAGTTCATCACTGACTATAGAATCTAAAACGAATATTTAATTTACATCTAAAAGCAAACAGTTATCACTTAAAATAAACACTTGCATCCCCCCCCCCCCGCCAGACTGGGTCCTTGTCTAATTTCGTGGCCTTTCATTCCATCAAGACAATTTAAAATTTCTAACATTCGTTTTGATCATTTGAAATGCTTCGATTTCCTTTCCTACCGGTAGCGGCCGCTATTAAACGAATTGTGATATTTGGAAAATGCTGATCTTAATATTTCATCAATAGCCATCCATCTGAGAAATAATTTTTTCTGAAAAAAGTTAACGTCTACAGACGGAAAAACAGATGACAAAAGGAAAACATTACTTTTTTTTAAAAAATGACCCAAAAAAAAATATAAATCATCCAGAAATTCTCTGTGAATCGTTCAAATACTCTTAACGTAATGCAAAAATATTTCCCAATTCCTTCGAACAGTCAACTGCCGCTGGTAGATTTTCAAGTAAAGACCTCTACTTCGAAACTAGAGTAAAAAAATCTCTCCGTAAATTCACTTGAGCGGAAGTTGACTTTCACACAGCGGGTTGGGTTGTTTTACCTCTGAGCGGCACTTTTGCACAACATGGGCTAAATGGCCAGGTCACATGGACCCCTAAGGCTCAGGGAAGGTTGGGGAGGGGACCCACTGGAACAGCTGTTGGGAGACAGATGGTAGCCTCCCGTTAAGGCCATCCAGCGTGTTCTTTAACGTGCACAGGGTATGGCTCTAACGCACACGGGGTCACGGCTTAACGTACCATCCGACGGACGGCGGCCTTTTCAAGTCCATCGGTGTCCCCTACTGACCGTGGGCAGGGCGGGAAATTTTGAGTAGATAAATCTCAGCGCTGACCCAGCTGGGACTCGAACCTGGGAATTACAGATTACGATCCTGGCGCGCTACCGACTGAGCCACCCCCGCCCCCTTCACACAGCGGAAGTTTCATTTATTGCAATGAGACAGCGTGCGAAGTGCGATTTATCACGATTTGACGATTTATCACGATTTGGTTTGTTTTACCTCTGAACTGCGTTTTATGCACATAATGAGCTAAATATTTTTGTTTCATGGCTTTAGGTTGTTTTACCTCTGAACGGCATTTTTTTCTGCACACAATGGGCTAAATGGCCAGGCCACAAGGACCCCGAAGGCTCAGAGAAGGTTGGAGGAGGGTGCCCACTGGAACAGCTGTTGGGGAACAAGACGATAGCCTCTTGTCAATGCCATCTGGCGTGTTCTTTAACGTGCACAGGGTATGGCTCTCCCGCACACGGGCCCACGGCTTAACGTCCGATCCGACGGATGGCGGCCTTTCCAAGCCCATTGGTGTCCCCTACTGACCGTGGGCAGGGCGGGGATTTTTGCGGAGATAAATCTCAACGCTGACCCAGCTGGGACTCGAACCTGGGTTGGGTTGTTGGGTTGTTTTACCTCTGAGCGGCACTTTTTTGCACACCATGGGCTAAAAGGCCAGGTCACATGGACCCCGAAGGCTCAGAGAAGGTTGGGGGAGGGGACCCACTGGAACAGCTGTTGGGAGACAGATGGTAGCCTCCCGTCAAGGCCATCCAGTGTGTTCTTTAACGTGCACAGGGTATGACTCTCCCGTACACGGGACCACGGCTCAACGTCCCATCCGACGGACGGCGGCCTTTCCAAGCCCATCGGTGTCCCCTACTGACCGTAGGCAGGGCGGGGAAATTTGCAGAGATAAATCTCAACGCTGACCCAGCTGGGATTCGAACCTGGGAACTACAGATTACGAGCCTGGCGCGCTACCGACTGAGCCACCCCCGCCCCTCGAACCTGGGAACTACAGATTACGAGCCTGGCGCGCTACCGACTGAGCCACCCCCGCCCCTTTAAATATCGGGATCGTAGATTCCGTGGGTAGGTAGTGATCCCTCTGAAAGTGTACGAAATAACTAGGAGCGCTGCCATCGCCTACCATGAATGGAGTATTAATAATAAATGAAATAAAATAAATACCCCCTCAAGCAGCTGCTTGCCGCAGAGATCTGACAGGAGCCTGTCAGTTTATATGCCATAGTAGAAGATCTGTGAGGATGGCAGGACCTCAGCAGAAAAACGACACACACATCCATGCCTTACCCGGGACTCGAACCCGGTCCCTTAGATCAATAGCCAAGCTTGCTAACCACTTTAAGTAGCAAGTAATACGTGTGGAAAGATATGAATGAAGAAAAAATTATCAATGGACATACGTTTCGCGCCAAAATATATCCCATCCTGCCCAACAGAATATCTCATCTATACTCTAGACGTTCATTGACAGATGATGTGCCTTGATTAAATATATCGATATTAAACAGCTTCTAATCATTTTACCCTCCGTTTTAGCAAGTTTCAACAAATTCGTAAAGCAATTCGGGTAATATACATTTAAAACATTTTTGCTTTCGATGCACTTATTTTCAAAAAGGAGGGATCTCTCCTCACCCCGCCTATCCAATAAAACATTCTACTTCTGAATAAGTTGCCGATTGGAAATATCTTTAATAAGATAATTGAATTGCGCAGTAAAATAAATTAAAAACGAAATGCGCTCTAAAATTTTGAATGAATATTTTGAGACATTTATTTTAGCAGTAAGAGGTGAAATTTACAAAATCTGGGTTGGGTTGTTTTACCTCTGAGCGGCACTTTTTTGCACACCATGGACTAAATTGCCAGGTCACATGGACCCCGAAGGCTCAGAGAAGGTTGTGGGAGGGGACCCACTGGAACAGCTGTTGAGAGACAGATGGTAGCCTCCCGTCAAGGCCATCCAGCGTGTTCTTTAACGTGCACAGGGTATGGCTCTCCCGCACACAGGGCTCGGCTTAACGTCCCATCCGACGGACGGCGGCCTTTCCAAGCCCATCGGTGTCCCCTACTGACCGTAGGCAGGGCGGGGAAATTTGCGGAGATAAATCTCAACGCTGACCCAGCTGGGACTCGAACCTGGGAACTACAGATTACGAGCCTGGCGCGCTACCGACTGAGCCACCCCAACCCCTTTAAATATCGGGATCGTAGATTCCGTGGGTAGGTAGTGATCCCTCTGAAAGTGTACGAAATAACTAGGAGCGCTGCCATCGCCTATCATGAATGGAGTATTAATAATAAATATAATAAAATAAATACCCCCTCAAGCAGCTGCTTGCCACAGAGGTCTGACAGGAGTCTTTCAGTTTATATGCCATAGTAGAAGATCTGTGAGGATGGCAGGACCTCAGCAGAAAAACGACACACACATCCATACCTTACCCGGGACTCGAACCCGGTCCCTTAGATCAATTGCCAAGCTTGCTAACCACTTTAAGTAGCAAGTAATACGTGTGGAAAGATATGAATGAAGAAAAAATTATCAATGGACATACGTTTCGCGCCAAAATATATCCCATCCTGAACAACAGAATATCTCACCCATGCTTTAGATCAGTGATTTCCAACCTTTTCTGGACCATCGCCCCCTTTAGAAGAGAACAAAAATTTCAACGCCCCCCTAGTCCATAATAGTTAATTTTATATGAAATATTAAAATATTGTTGCATATTATCTGTACTTAATTTATCTGTTTATTTATCTATTAAAAATCATAAAGCAGAAATTAATAAAACGACAACCAAATGTACAATAAAATTGTTTATTAAAATTTTAGAAACAAACACAGAATCAATAAGAAATAAAAAATAATGAGATAAACACAAAATTAATGATAAATAAAAAAAATTAATGAGATGGTTGAGGCTGGTGGAGTGTTAACAATTTGTTAATGTCGGGTTCCAATTTCGTTAACATCAATCGCAGATCGCCACGTTCAGTGATGTGTAGTCTGTTCCTCTTCTTTGACAGTAAATTAGCTACTGCACTGAATCCACGCTCAGCCATATAGGACGAAGGAAATGCGATTAAAAACTTCTGTACTATTGCCCACAATCCAGGGTAGAGAACTGGTATTGATTTTTGAATCCAGAACTCTTGGTATCCATGTTTGAATTTTATTTTGAGTCCTTCGTTAGTCGTGAGTTCTAAGAGTTCCTCTTCCAAATTTGATGATTCTTCAGTATCTGTGTTTGCAAAAGGATCTAAAACCCAACTCGTATATTCATGTTTAAAATATCTTGGAAACGCTCCGTAAAATCAACATGAAGAACTTCCAAGTGTTGGCATAAGTAGGTAAATCTTCCGGTTTTGCAGAGACTGATGATAATGTGGGAAAGTGGTTGTATTCACCTCTACCTAGATTTCGTTTGAATAGCAGTTTTCCCGCAAAAGCAGCTATGACGTTTTTTGTTTTAATTAAATTCAACTCATCACCTTGCAATTGTAAATTAACTTGATTAAATATTTTAAACAGGTCTGTCAAATAAGCGATGTCATTTTTTGACGTAATCAGGTTTTCGCGCAATTTTTCGTCTGTTCTTCAAGAAAGTCCAGTACTGAGTCAAATAGATTGACAAAACGATTCAGACAAACACCTTTAGAGAACCAACGTACTTCTGTGTGCAGCAGCAAGCGATTGTAATCTTCATCATTTTCATTACAAAGCTTACCAAATAATCGGTCATTCAATGAATTGCTTCTAATCTTATTGATTGCTTTAATAACGTAATGGAGCGACGTATGCAGACGTTCATTCAAATTTTTTGCAACCAAATGCTGACGATGAATAATACAATGTACAGCGAGTACATTTGGTACTGCTTGTTTCAAATATTTCAAATGCGCTATGAAACCATTATGACGCCCTGTCATTGCTGGAGCACCATCAGTAGCAGCAGACAAAATATTGCAAATAGGAATTTCTTTCTCTTGAAAAAACTTTTGCAAGGTATTAAATATAGATTCTCCCTTTGTATCAGATTCCAAATTTTTAGCAAATAATAACTCGTCATGATTTTTTTCTTCTTTTATAAATCGTACGTATGATAAGAATAGAGCTTCGTTATTTGGTAGAGTTGATTCATCGAGTTGAATGGAAAATTTGCAAGTCTTTAAGTAATCACATAATGATATTTCAACGTCTTTTGCCATTTCATCTATTCTTCTTTGCACTGAATTATTACTGAGAGGAATTTTTTTGATGATATCTGACGGTGTCTTATGATGAAGAACAGTTTTTAATATCTCTTTGACTGCCGGCAAAATTAATTCCTCGCCAATTGTGTGTGGTTTTCTTGCTTTTGCGATTAACAATGAAACGTTATATGAGGCTCGTAGTCCATCATCATCTTGTTTATAAGACGACGCAAAAAGGTTTGACATAGTTGGCTGTTTTAAATATTGCTTTTCCAGTTCTTGAAAATAGGATAAATCTTTGTTCTTCTTATCAGCATGCATTTTATTTAAATGCTCTTGTAGCCTAGAAGGTTTCATAGCTTCAGTTGAAAAAACGTTTCGGCAAATTACACACATAGGTAATGATTGGTTTGTAGGAGAGTACGTAAATTTATATTTCAAATACTCAATACTGTACTGCCGACATTTCTTTTTAGATGTAGATTCAGAAATTTTACAAATACAAATTAACTTCTCAACAGATTGATAAATAGTTATAAAAATAATGTTTATAATGACTTTTAACATTTATCACTCACGACTATTTATCACGGCGAAGCACATAAAAATAATAAAACATTCCTAGAGCTATCGCTTTTATAGATTTGATTTTGTGCACGCATTAACTTGTATGTTTGCGATGCCGGCGCACTTGCTCCGTAAACAAGTCATTTCAAGCTCCCATATTCTTGTCGAAACATGTTAAATTGCATGAACCGCGTGTTTGCCTACCAACTTGTAAGGACTGGTCACCGTCAATCTATTCTAAACTAAAACAAATTAGGTATAGGTATACCTAATGCTAATTTAAAAATGCTTATTAACGCGATAACAATAAGATAATTTACGTAGCTAGATAAAATATTTATTCATGAAAACAGGTATTTTTAAAGTATTTTATTATATTAAAAAAATAATTATAAAAAATATTAAATATAATAAATTTATTATTATTATTATATTATTATTGCATTAAGGTTGATTTGCCTATCAGGACGGACACACATGTCCAACATAATAACCCTGATATAGTAGTGCATGTTAAGGTATTGAATGAGATTGCAATTATTGAAGTAGGAATAACATCTCAGGATAACTTGCAGACAGTAGAGGTTGAAAAGAAGAGGAAGTATGATCTGCTGGCTAATGAGTTGAGCCTAATTCACAAGTGTAATGTTAATATTATACCTTATGTTCTGACGTGGGATGGTATTGTAACTACGTACCATAAAGCATACTCAAAGCGACTTGGAGTGGGAAAACATATTGAAGCTTATATCCAATCTGTGATCTTGAAGAGAACTTTTGAGAGCATCTCAGTCGACTTCAGACGTACCAGTACGCTAGTAGGCGGTAGCAGGGAACTTATTGTCCAAGCTGCAGTTGAAAAGCTGTACATGACGGATGAGGTAGTGGATGACCAGAATCACCAGGAAGACACCACAGAATAGAAGTGATGAAAAGGTTGTCACAGAAAATTCCATTAAATTTATTTATTTATTTGACCGCCCCTCTTCACTGCCTCAACGCCCCCCATTTGCCTCTGGATCCGCTATCGCCCCCATGGAAGGCTCCAGCGCAAACTGGGGGGCGGTATCGCCCCCTTTGGGAATCTATGCTCTAGATGTTAATTGACAGATGATGTGCCTTGATTAAATATATCGATATTAAATAGCTTCTAATCATTTTACCCTCCGTTTTAGCAAGTTTCAACAAATTCGTAAAGCAATTCGGGTAATATACATTTAAAACATTTTTGCCTTCGATGCACTTATTTTCAAAAAGGAGGGATCTCTCCTCACCCCGCCTATCCAATAAAACATTCTACTTCTGAATAAGTTGCCGATTGGAAATATCTTTAATAAGATAATTAAATTGCGCAGTAAAATAAATTAAAAACGAAATGCGCTCTAAAATTTTGAATGAATATTTTGAGACATTTTATTTTAGCAGTAAGAGGTGAAATTTACAAAATCTGGGTTGGGTTGTTTTACCTCTGAGCGGCACTTTTTTGCACACCATGGGCTAAATGGCCAGGTCACATGGACCCCGAAGGCTCAGAGAAGGTTGGGGGAGGGGACCCACTGGAACAGCTGTTGGGAGACAGATGGTAGCCTCCCGTCAAGGCCATCCAGCGTGTTCTTTAACGTTGGGTTGTTTTACCTCTGAGCGGCACTTTTTTGCACACCATGGGCTAAATGGCCAGGTCGCATGGACCCCGAAGGCTCAGAGAAGGTTGGGGGAGGGGACCCACTGGAACAGCTGTTGGGAGACAGATGGTAGCCTCCCGTCAAGGCCATCCAGCGTGTTCTTTAACGTTGGGTTGTTTTACCTCTGAGCGGCACTTTTTTGCACACCATGGGCTAAATGGCCAGGTCACATGGACCCCGAAGGCTCAGAGAAGGTTGGGGGAGGGGACCCACTGGAACAGCTGTTGGGAGACAGATGGTAGCCTCCCGTCAAGGCCATCCAGCGTGTTCTTTAACGTTGGGTTGTTTTACCTCTGAGCGGCACTTTTTTGCACACCATGGGCTAAATGGCCAGGTCACATGGACCCCGAAGGCTCAGAGAAGGTTGGGGGAGGGGACCCACTGGAACAGCTGTTGGGAGACAGATGGTAGTCTCCCGTCCCGCCATCAGCGTCGCCCTTTGTGTGCAGGTTTTGGACTTTTCGCAGAGCACTCACGAGGCACGTCCGTCCATCTCGCTCACCCAAAGCAGAAGTCGAAAGAAGAGTCGTCGTCACTGGCGAGGAAAAGTCTTCTTCTTCTTGCACATCCCTCATAATCTGGTCCTATTTGTAAAGCAAGCCTCGGCCTGCTTATCATCAGGACCACGAGCCAATGTCTTCTGTGGGTGATAGAGTGAGGGAGAATTTGTTTAAATTGGTATTTTAAATTATTAGAGGCAAGAGAGGAACGAAAGGCCGAAAGTTTGCGCAGATCTAATTTTGCTCCAAAGATGGTAAGTGTCGTGTAAAACGTGGAAAGAGAGAGAAAAGTGGGGGAAAGGGAATAATTTAATGAGAAATTAGTATTAAGGAGAAAATACATTAAAATTTTGATCGGGGGATCCATAATTAAGAGGGGGGGGAGAAAATAGGCCAAAGAATGGCGTCAGAGTAGCGAGACAGTGAAAATCGATCGCTGGGGCCTCAGCCAATGGGAATGAAGAAATTTTGGCATTGGCTTGGAGCGGGAGCTGGAAGTTTGTTAGGTTTGACGCTAACGGAGATGAGCGGGCAAGAGGGGCCTCAGCCAATGAGAGATAAGGAATTTTGGGATTGGCTGAGAGTGAGGAAAAGAGAGGAGGCTGAAAAACCAACTTTCACAACACATGGGCAGAATCATGGGCCCAACACACTAGCATCAAAAACACTTTCAGAGCCACAATAACAAACACTCCCAATGAAATTTTTTTTCACTATTTACCCAGACACTCTCAAACCTCCATACACAGACTCCGTACGGGCAGAACTAACCTTAATAGGGATCTTTTCCTTATAAACAAGGCACCCTCAGCACTCTGCCCCAACTGCCAGGTGATTGAAGATATCCCTCACTTTCTTCTACATTGTACACTCTTCACTACACAAAGAAACAACTTCTATCACCAACTTGCAAAACTTGGAGTCCACACATACAACATTCAAACAATACTCAATCCCTCCCACAAACACAAACAGGCCCATTTTTCTGCCCTTGCTTCCTACATTCACCTTTCTGGCAAATCCATTTAGCCCTTCCCCCTCCTTACCATCTGATTTGCTGTTCTTTGTTTTTTTAAAAGATCCACTTGGACAAACATAAAGATCCAGGAGCCAAAAAGATCCATTGGACAAAAAAGATCCATTTAAGGACAAAAAATGATGCTCTTTGGACACCTGAATTGCTAACTTTTCATATTTATACAAATTCTAATAATATATATATATGTTCAAATATATATAAATCTTCAAAATAAAAATAATATACTTAATACCTGATGTAATATTATCATTTTTACTGATTTACCCATTGTCTGATCACTGATCCCTTCCACAGTATACCCACATATTGCCCCTGCTTAATTTTTTATTCATTTTATTCATACTCCACCACTAACACACCTCACTGCCTCACCTCCAATTTACAGACACATTACCCACCTTTATCCTAATCCCCACTTTCAAATTCATTTAGCAACTTTTCTTAATGAATTTTGCATGGTCCTTTGTCTGGCCTTGCTTTACCCTACCCCTTCGCCTGGTTTTCACTGCACTACAGTGCACGTGGTTCTGTCAACTTCCCAAATGTTAATTTCCCTTTCTCATCCATTTTTTTTCTGATATATCCCTCAATACTTTGGGACTGCTACCTCCTCCCCCCTCCCTTTTCACCATATCTCACCCTTTGGGCAAGCCCCTGCCTGAGGAGGTCAATAAATTTGAATTTTTAGATTAATAAAAAAAAAATTTTTTTCCTTTAACAAAAAATAAAATTATCTTTTTTTTAGTGCTGACACCCTTTACTGAACTTTTTTGTTCTAAGCTTATTTCCAACACCTTACCCCACCTGCCCCCTCTTACCCCTAACCCATCTGCTCACCCTCCCACTCCTCTTGTGAGATGAATTTCCTTTGATTTTGGACACTCTCTTCTCCTTCCCTTTTTCATTGGCCCTGAGTCATCTTTTCATATCCCTGTTGCCATTTCTCCTTCATCTATAGGCGGCCTGCGGCCAAACGCCTTCGCCAGATTGTAAGTACACTGTGCTATGCTACGTTAGCTTCTGTCTTACATTCCCATCCAGCATCCTCTGACGACCCTTGCGTATGGACCAGATGATCCTAATTCCACTGGAATATGGTACAGAGTGGTCCAGATATGAATGAAGAGATTTATGTTTATGCTGAAATTTTGATCGCTAAAAGAGAAAAGGGAATGAAAATGACGAATTTGGAATAGAAAATAATTTAAAAACGGAAGAATATTGGATTATTTAAATAAAGGGAGGAGATTCTTAACTATTTGGAGGAAGTCCCAAATAGAAAAGCAGTCTCTCTGCGGGCATTTGCCTAAAGCAGAGAGGTAGAGGTCTCGAAACTTTGGCGAAATGAAACCGTCTTTTGATAGCGTTTTTTTTTAGTGCTTTAAGGTGGGGGGGAATTTCCCATTCAGAGGAAGCTAATTTAGGGTTGGAAAGGAATTTAAGAAAATCAAGGAGGTCCTCAAAAGTTTCAGTAAAATCAGGGGGGTCTGAATTTAGAATAATGGAGGGAGAGGTGGATCTATCGATAATGAAATTTTGAATATTACCAATTAATGAGGAAGGCGAGTCAGGAGCTGGCTGTTTTTTCTTCTGATGAGCAGGAACAGTAGACTCAGAGGCAGTAGGTGAATCCGATGGAGAGGAAAGGTGCTTTCTTTTTTGTTGAATCGGGGTAGGAGGTGCTGACTCTGCAGGAGCGGAAATTTCGGTTGACTGGACCGGTACTTCTTCTATATGAGTGGAGGTTGGTGCCAGCTGTTGCGAAGAGACGATGGTCGAGGTGGAGTCCGAAATGGGGGTCGATTTTGGTGCAGGAGGCGTCAGAAGAGGATGGTTCTTCTTGGCGAAGGCAGCACAGTCTTTAATAAGATGACCAGGAAGCCTGCACCACTTACAAAGTCTGATCATGCCGGAGTAGGTAATTGTGGCCGAAAAGGTAGAAATGTGGAGGAAGTTTGGTACCTTTTCTTCATCTCCATGTGGACTACCCTCGTTCCCGTCCGGATCGATTCCAATCCCGGAAGATTCAGGAACTCGTCTGCAATGCTTGAAATATTGCCGTATGGCTTGAGGGCGTCCACGATTTCGCTGTTGGAGATGAAAAATGGAAGTTTTGTGATGGTGACCTTTTTGCGGGGGAATCCTAGGCGCTTGAATACGATAGGCTGGTCTATGGGAAAGTCCAGGCTCGGATCAGCGGCAAACATATCCGCAGCGTGTTCAGAGGCGAAAGTAACAATGGTGAGATCTTTAGAAATGCTTTGGGCGACTTCTATATTAGCTGGGTCCATGTTGTTGGCAAGAGATGTCACAAAAGTCTCGTAACTCAGATCGCGATGTAGAAACTTGAAGCAACGGTTTAAACGAGTGTCCATGTTGATATCCATATCTAGCTGAGATCACAAAGAAACACGTGGGAGACTGGGAGCACAAGAGAACACGTCTTACTAGCTTGAAGTCCGAGGTTGGAATCCGAGGAAAAGTCTCTCCTTTATGCTAGACCTCTCCACCAATCGTTTATGGTCAGTGAGATGTGTTTGTACCTTATTGGTCGAACTTTCGAAGATCAAAGGGGGAGCGTCGAGGCGTGAGCGACGTCCGAGCTCACCGCCGCGGGGAGGGGGGCTGGGGGTCATCTTGACCTCCGCTGCAGTTCGCTCCGCCGAATTTGAACATGGCGGCTGGCTCAACGGCCGGTGTTTTCGAACCTTCCGACTCCCAAAGTCGTGTCCACAGGAGGAATTCGCTGTGTGCACGACGGTATTCCAAGTTCTCTTTCCTTCAAAGGTATTTATGAATTGATGAATGAACCACTATTTTTCGCTTCTATTTCAATTTCTACTTGCGCAGAAACGTCTCTTGAATATGAACTGTTCCCATCAGAATGCATTGATTAAACGAAATAATTACTTCTTTTTATTTCTTTATCTAAATTTTATGCAGGTAGTTTTAGTAATATATCAAAAACCAGCAATCTTAATAACAGTAGTAATAAGAATGGATAATTTTATTTTATCGTTTATTATTTAATATGTTTTTGCACAAAAACTAAAGTCTGATCATGAACAGTTGAGGGAAATTATAGTTCCATGTCATGTGATAGAAGGTATAGGATATAACATATACATAAAAAATTATTATATATTTCATACATATATATATGTTTATTGCGTTCAGAACAAATGCAATTCAAGGTGGAATAGATTTATACAAGCCATGCACATACGGTAAAGGAATGTGGGACAATTCTTCCTGTTTAATATGGTCCAATTGTGCCAGTGATGCTGGAGATGAAAAGTGTGATCTGACCTTGCGTTCCAGATATTGCCACAAATCTTCAATATTGGGTTGTTTTACCTCTGAGCGGCACTTTTTTGCACACCATGGGCTTAAATGGCCAGGTCACACGGACCTCGAAGGCTCAGAGAATGTTGGGGGAGAGGACCCACTGGAACAGCTGTTGGAAGACAGATGGTAGCCTCCCGTCAAGGCCATCCAGCGTGTTCTTTAACGTGCACAGGGTATGGGTCTCCCGCACACAGGGCCACGGCTTAACGTCCCATCCGACGGACGGCGGCCTTTCCAAGCCCATCGGTGTCCCCTACTGACCGTGGGCAGGGCGGGGAATTTTGCGGAGATAAATCTCAACGCTGACCCAGCTGGGACTCGAACCTGGGAACTACAGGTTACGAGCCTAGCGCGCTAACGACTGAGCCACCCCGCCCCCAAATCTTCAATAATATTGAGGTCTAGAGACTGAGGTCGCCATTTTAGCTGTTGTACAGTCGCTCAAAAAAGTATCCGAACACTATGGTTGATCACAGAATTCAGAAAATATATCTGGCAACGATTTTTTTTAGAAATTAGTGATCTGGTAACCTTGGTGTCACGTGACACGAAGGTTGCCAGATCACTAATTTCTAAAAAATTCGTTACCAGATATTTTTTCTGAATTCTGTAATCAACCATAGTGTTCGGATACTTTTTTGAGCGACTGTACCTCATCTTCATGCTTTGCAAATCACAATTTCACACGTTTCGCACAATGCATGGGTGAATTATCCGCTTGAAAAGGGTTGGTCATTAGGGAACAACGGGCAACAATTCCGCAACATTGGGTGCAGATGGTCCTCGAAAATGGATTCGTACGTTGCGGTTGTGAAACCACCCTGAAGAATAACTAATGACCGTAAGGAATGCCATGATATGACACCTCACAGCATCAGGGACCTACCTGTGTGTTTCACAGTCGGAATCAAACAGTCGGGGTGGTACTGTTCTGTGTGGTGGGGGTGGCTCAGTCGGTAGCGCACCAGGCTCGTAGTATCTGGTTCCCAGGTTCGAGTCCCAGCTGGGTCAGCGTTGAGATTTATCTCCGCAAAATTCCCCGCCCTGCCTAAGGTCAGTAGGGGACATCGATGGGCTTGGAAAGGCCGCCGTCGGTCGGATGGGACGTTAAGCCGTGGCCCCGTGTGTGGGAAAGCCATACCATGTGCACGTTAAAGAACACGCTGCATGGCCTTGACGGGAGGCTACCATCTGTTTCTCAACAGCTGTTCCAGTGGGTCTCCTACCCCAACCTTCTCTGGAGCTATCGGGATCCATGTGACCTGGCCATTTAGCGCATTGTGTGCAATAAAATGCCCTAAGAGGTAAAAACAACCAAACCCAAAATGTACTCTTCTGCAGGTTTTCGCCAGACGAATACTCTACCATTGGTAGGAAACAATGTGTAGCACGATTCATCAGACCAGATGACACGTTGCCAGTCTTTAGCATACCAGGTTTTATGTGTTTTGCACCACCTTACACGTTTTCTTGCATTGACTTTGGTAATCAGGGGTTTGTGGATTGCAGCACGGCCATAAATACCGTTACGATGAACTTCCACACGAATTGTTTTGACGTAAATGGAATCATACCGACTGGTGTTCAACTCTGCTGCTATTTGCAGTTTCGTGGTTTTGTGCTTCCATTGTACAATCTGTGCCGACTTTCGCCTATCCCTATCTCACAACTTTTTATGGCATCCACAATTTGCACATTTGGAGGCAACGCCCTGTCATTTTTGATAGGTAGTCATAATCTTCGATACAGTTCCTCATGTTATACCTACTATTTCCGCTGTTCTGGTTACTGAAGCTCCTGCAAGACGCTCATCAATGATCATGCCTTTTTGGAGGTCACTGAGATCTGATATTATCGACAATTACACCCCAAAAGCTATTTCACCTGCGCCTGTGGCACTGCTACGTGAGGCTACGTCAGTCGGTAGCGCGCCAGGCTCGTAATCTGTTGTTCCCAGGTTCGAGTCCCAGCTGGGTCAGCGTTGAGATTTATCTCTGAAAAATTCCCCCCCTGCACACGGTTAATAGGGGACACCGATGGGCTTGGAAAGGCCGCCGTCCGTCGGATGGGACGTTAAGCCATACCCTGTGTGGGGCGGTTGTGGCTCAGTCGGTAGCGCACCAGGCTCGTAATCTGTAGTTCCTAGGTTCGAGTTCCACCTGGGTCAGCGTTGAGATTTATCTCCGCAAAATTCCCCGCCCTGCCCACGGTCAGTAGGGGACACCGATGGGCTTGGAAAGGCCGCCGTCCGTCGGATGGGACGTTAAGCCGTGGCCCCGTGTGCGGGGGAGCCATAACCTGTGCACGTTAAAGAACACGCTGGATGGCCTTGACGGGAGGCTACCATCTGTCTCCCAACAGCTGTTCCAGTGGGTCCTCTCCCTGAACCTTCTCTGAGCCTTCGGGGTCCTTGTGACCTGGCCATTTAGCCCATGGTGTACAAAAAAGTGCCGCTCACAGGTAAAACAACCCAACCCAACCCATACCCTGTGCACGTTAAAGAACACGCTGGATGGCCTTGACGGGAGGCTACCATCTGTCTCCCAACAGTTGTTCCAGTGGGTCCCCTCCCCCAACCTTATCTGAGGCTTAGGGGTCCACGTGACCTGGCCATTTATCCCATGGTGTGCAAAAAAAGTGCCGCTCAGAGGTAAAACAACCCAACTGCTACGTGATAGCCGATATCATACTTCTTCCCTTTATATACCTCACATCGCGGGTGACATCGTCCCTGTGATTCGCATACGGCACATTGCATGTACTCCAGTCACCGTCGGTGTTACCATTATTTTGATAAACCACTGTAAGTAATAGTGCAATATTGAAGGTGCTGCGAAGGTGTTGCGGGAGTGGCTCAGTCGGTAGCGATCCAGTCTCGTAATCTGCAGTTCCCTGGTTCAAGTCCCATTTCGGAGGGGCGGGGATGGCTCATTCGGTAGCTCGCCAGGCTCGTAATCTGTAGTTCGCAAGTTCGAGTCCCAGCTGGGTCAGCGTCGAGATTTATCTCCGCAAAATTCCCCGCTCTGCCAACGGTCAGTAGGGGAGACCGATGAGCTTGGAAAGGCCGCCGTCCGTCGGATGGGACGTTAAGCCGTGGCCCCGTGTGCGGGAGAGCCATACCCTGTGCACGTTAAAGAACACGCTGGATGGCCTTGACGGGAGTCTACCATCTGTGTCCCAAAAGCTGTTCCAGTGGGTCCCCTCCCCCAACCTTTTCTGAGCCTTCGGGGTCCATGTGACCTGGCCATATAGCCCATTGTGTGCAAAAAAGTGCCGCTCAGAGGTAAAACAACACAACCGAACCCACTTCGGAGAGCGTTGCGATTTTATCAGCAGAGTTCCATCCCTCCCTCCCTTGTCAGTAGAAGACATCGATTGGCTTGTAATAGCAGCCATCCTTCTGGCGGACGTTATATATTATAGAGCTTCGACGTTAACCTCCCATTGACATAGCAAAGGGATGGTCCTGAATTTATTGAAGTCAGTGTATTTAGTTGTGGTAATTTCTCACTTAACTAATATTTCTACATTTATAAGGGTTATCAGAGCTGACTGCATGGAACTTAGTCCCAGTGAATAAGACAAGAAATGATATGTAGAATTGACAATAAAATCACTTCTATATGTCAGTAGTACTGGGTTGGGTTGTTTTACCTCTGAGTGGCACTTTTTTGTACACCATGGGCTAAATGGCCAGGTCACAAGGACCCCGAAGGCTGAGAGAAGGTTGAGGGAGGGGACCCACTGGAACAGCTGTTGGGAGACAGATGGTAGCCTCCCGTCAAGGCCATCCAGCGTGTTCTTTAACGTGCACAGGGTATGGGTCTCCCATACACGGAGCCACGGCTTAACGTCTCATCCGATGGACGGCGGCCTTTCCAAGCCCATCGGTGTCCCCTACTGACCGTGGGCAGGGCGGGGAATTTTGCGGAGATAAATCTCAACGCTGACCCAGCTGGGACTCGAACCTGGGAACTACAGATTACGAGCCAGGCGCGCTACCGACTGAGCCACCCCCGCCATTATTAAATTAATTAAAGGAGTACATGCAATTAAAGAATTGCATGTACTTTGAAATTATTTATTCTTATCTTATCTTAGGAGAGGAAATAAAATATCGAACAAGAGACAGTACAGATTTTGACCTTTTCATGCAGGCTACTCAATTGCATGGTCAAGTTGGTCAAATTTTCATATTTCTTGAATTTCAGACTTCTTCGAGGTCCAACGCCAAAGATTGTAAATATTTCTTCCTGTATTCTCGTGTTGTTCTCGTGGATTGTAGATCGTGCATGGATATGCGATGCCCAGATAAAACTTTACCCATACCATCTCCATCTCAGAATAAGTCCAGTTGGCATAAGTAAAAACATATAATAAGTAAACAACCCGTGGGTGGACCCCTAGAGGCTAACATAAAACACAAGATAAAAAATGGCGCTTGTTTTTGAAAGAAGAAATTGCAGGAATAATTTGAATTAACACCCTACTGGTCCTAACAGACAGCATTATAAAAAGTTTAATATACTTGTAAAGGATTTTACATTACTGATTAACACAGGATATTAGCTGTGTAAAGATCTTACACAGCTGATAAGAATCTTTGGCTTGATAGCTTGACTGACAAAGCAGGAAGCAATTGGACAGCACAACAGGAAGGGATTGTATCAGATAGTTAATGTTTTGTCCGGGAAGGGGGGGAAACAAAGGGCCATGCCCTCCCCTTTGGGTTGGGTTGTTTTACTTCTGAGCGACACTTTTTTGCACACCATGGGCTAAATGGCCAGGTCACATGGACCCCGAAGGCTCAGAGAAGGTTGGGGGAGGGGACCCACTGGAACAGCTGTTGGGAGACAGATGGTAGCCTCCAGTCAAGGCCATCCAGCATGTTCTTTAACGTGCACAGGGTATGGCTCTCCGGCACACGGGGCCACGGCTTAACGTCCCATCCGACGGACGGCGGCCTTTCCAAGCCCATCGGTGTCCCCTACTGATCGTGGGCATAGCGGGGAATTTTGCGGAGATAAATCTCAACGCTGACCCAGCTGGGACTCGAACCTGGGAACTACAGATTACGAGCGTGGCGCGCTACCGATTGAGCCACCCCCGCCTCCTCAGTAGTACTGACCTGAGCGTGAGTGAAAAATATTAATTCCATCTCTAGTGAGGCAACAAAGTTGTCCACTTCCTGGATAGATGGCGCCACTAGTGCGAATCAAATAAATAAAATTCGAAGGTTTATAAGGTCACGTAAGCTGAGAAAGGGTTAGCCATTGGTGGTGTAGTGGTAGCATAACAGGGATGTTTCCTGGAGACGTGGGTTTGAAACCCACTCATGGCAAACCCAGATTTTTTTCAGCTCATCATTTCATGAGTTCACTTTTATACCTTCGTACGTTACACTCTACAGAAAGTTTATTCATAAATTTGATATTTTTTCACAAATTTGTTTTAACTGTGATATATTAATTCAAGTAATTTTTTCTGAAGGTTTTCTAATAAAGTATATTATATATCACATATTAATTTAAAATATTATTAATGTAATGTCTAGCAAAATAATGTTACTAATATACAAAAACCTTAGTTATCCGCGGCGGGGGTGGCGCAGTTGGTAGCGCGCCAGTCTCGTAATCTGTAGTTCCCAGGTTCGAGTCCCAGCTGGGTCAGCGTTGAGATTTATCTCCATAAAACTCTGTGCCCTGCTCACGGTCAGTAGGGGACACTGATGGGCTTGAAAAGGCCGCCGTCCGTCGGATCGGACGTTAAGCCGTGGCCCCGTGTGCGGGAGAGTCATACCCTGCGCACGTTAACAGAACACGCTGGATGCACGTTAACAGAACACGCTGGATGGCCTTGACGGGAGGCTAACATCTGTCTTCCAACAGCTGTTCCAGTGGGTCCCCTTCTCTGAGCCTTCGGGGCCCATGTGACCTGGCCATTTAGCCCATTGTGTGCAAAAAAGTGCCGCTCACAGGTAAAACATTCCAATCCAATCTGACCACGAAGGACCCGTCATATTAGAAATTCCTTAATGTTTCTAACTGAAGTACCCTCAGGCACAAGTTTTCAGGTTCATAGCACACCTAGGTGGAAATTTGATCTCTAACCTGACTGGACAAGTCACAACCAAAATTTCGTAACTTTTCTGAAACGTAGAACTCGAAATACCTTCAGTTGTCAATTGTTGATCTCTCTTGAACTCGAAATACCTTCAGTTGTCAATTGTTGATCTCTCTTGAACTCGAAATACCTTCAGTTGTCAATTGTTGATCTCTCTTGAACTCGAAATACCTTCAGTTGTCAATTGTTGATCTCTCTTGAACTCGAAATACCTTCAGTTGTCAATTGTTGATCTCTCTTGAACTCGAAATACCTTCAGTTGTCAATTGTTGATCTCTCTTGAACTCGAAATACCTTCAGTTGTCAATTGTTGATCTCTCTTGAACTCGAAATACCTTCAGTTGTCAATTGTTGATCTCTCTTGAACTCGAAATACCTTCAGTTGTCAATTGTTGATCTCTCTTGAACTCGAAATACCTTCAGTTGTCAATTGTTGATCTCTCTTGAACTCGAAATACCTTCAGTTGTCAATTGTTGATCTCTCTTGAACTCGAAATACCTTCAGTTGTCAATTGTTGATCTCTCTTGAACTCGAAATACCTTCAGTTGTCAATTGTTGATCTCTCTTGAACTCGAAATACCTTCAGTTGTCAATTGTTGATCTCTCTTGAACTCGAAATACCTTCAGTTGTCAATTGTTGATCTCTCTTGAACTCGAAATACCTTCAGTTGTCAATTGTTGATCTCTCTTGAACTCGAAATACCTTCAGTTGTCAATTGTTGATCTCTCTTGAACTCGAAATACCTTCAGTTGTCAATTGTTGATCTCTCTTGAACTCGAAATACCTTCAGTTGTCAATTGTTGATCTCTCTTGAACTCGAAATACCTTCAGTTGTCAATTGTTGATCTCTCTTGAACTCGAAATACCTTCAGTTGTCAATTGTTGATCTCTCTTGAACTCGAAATACCTTCAGTTGTCAATTGTTGATCTCTCTTGAACTCGAAATACCTTCAGTTGTCAATTGTTGATCTCTCTTGAACTCGAAATACCTTCAGTTGTCAATTGTTGATCTCTCTTGAACTCGAAATACCTTCAGTTGTCAATTGTTGATCTCTCTTGAACTCGAAATACCTTCAGTTGTCAATTGTTGATCTCTCTTGAACTCGAAATACCTTCAGTTGTCAATTGTTGATCTCTCTTGAACTCGAAATACCTTCAGTTGTCAATTGTTGATCTCCCTTGTATCTATCGGATGCAAAATTTCGTAAACGTTCTGAGATCTACAACCCGAAATTATCGCAAGCCTCAACTTTTCATTTTTTAGCATTTATAGATCAAGATTCGACCTCTATTTGACTTCGAAGTTCACACCAGATGTCAAATTCAGAATTTTTCTCGCTATCTAGATCCAGATTATCCCTTGGTGTATATAACAACCTTAATACATAACCTTTTCTGCATCAAAGTTAAAATTAATGTGATCCTTCTTCCCCTCTCAACGCAGTTATCTCTATATGTATGTGCGGGGGTGGCTCAGTCGGTAGCGCGCCAGGCTCGTAATATGTACTTCCCAGGTTCGAGTCCCAGCTGGGTCAGCGTTCAGATTTATCTCCGCAAAATTCCCCGCCCTGCCCACGGTCAATAGGGGACACCGATGGGCTTGGAAAGGCCGCCGTCCGTCGGATGGGACGTTAAACCGTGGCCCCGTGTGCGGGAGAGCCATACCCTGTGCATGTTAAAGAACACGCTGGATGGCCTTGACGGGAGGCTACCATCTGTCTCCCAACAGCTGTTCCAGTGGGTCCCCTTCCCCAAACTTCTCTGAGCCTTTGAGGTTCATGTAACCTGGCCATTTAGCCCATGGTGTGCAAAAAAGTGCAGTTCAGAGGTAAAACAACCCAACTCTATATGTATGTAACATCTTAATATGTATAGAATATTTTGATAACTATTATATATATATTAAGATTATATATTAATATAGTATTATTACATAGTCATTGTGGATATTATATAGTCATTCTTAAAAAAAAAGAAAATATTTCATTTGCATAATTATTCTTCTTTTCCTAGTGGTACTCTTTTGCTTACAACAGATTTTTCTGCCTCGTAACAGTATACGATGGTAAGAGCTCCAAGTAATAAGTTACGAAGGAATGAGAAATTCCTTTTCAAATCATTAACAAGCGATATCCGAGTGGTTAGCCGCTTGGCTACTTATCTAAGGGACCTGGGTTCGAGCCACTGGTCTTCTCTATGTTGTAAATTAAATCAAACTTGCAATGTAAACAAGGCAAAAATCGGTTAAATATTATGTTGAGAAAATAGTCACTTACCACACCCCACAACACTGGGGCAGGGGTGGCTCAGTCGGTAGCGCGCCAGGCTCGTAATCTGTAGTTCCCAGGTTCGAGTGAGATTTATCTCCGCAAAATTCCCCGCCCTGCCCACGGTCAGTAGGGACACCGATGGGCTTGGAAAGGCCGCCGTCCGTCGGATGGGACGTTAAGCCGTGGCCCCGTGTGCGGGAGAGCCATACCTTGTGCACGTTAAAGAACACGCTGGATGGCCTTGACGGGGCTACTATCTGTCTCCCAACAGCTGTTCCAATGGGTCCCCTCCCCCAACCTTCTCTGAGCCTTCGGGGTCCTTGTGACCTGGCCATTTAGCCCATGGTGTGCAAAAAAGTGCCGCTCAGAGGTAAAACAACCCAACCCAATTCTGACCTTGATGGGGGCGGACTTAATGCCCATGATATTTCATACTGGTCATTGTGGAATGAAATTCTAAACCATGAACTATTTGAGCGTTTCATTATCAAAAGCGCTTAAGGAATTCAGACAAAAGTCGGTAATGGCTCCAATATGCAATGTGTTTACTCCACCATATTAATTTAAAGGAATTTATTGAATCTGAATTTGAGTTCAGGTTACCAGTGGCGTAACCAGAAAATTCTAAGGAGAGGAGGAATTTTGACCTGTTGCAGTGGGGCGGGTGTGGCTCAGTTGGTAGCGCGCCAGGCTCGTAATCTGTAGTTTCCAGGTTCGAGTCCCAGCTGAGTCAGCGTTGAGATTTATCTCCGCAAAATTCCCCGCCCTGCCCACGGTCAGTAGGGGACACCGATGGGCTTGGAATAGGCCGCCGTCCGTCGGATGGGACGTTAAGCCGTGGCCCCGTGTGCGGCAGAGCCATACCCTATGCACATTAATCAACAGTCTGGATGGCCTTGACGGGAGTCTACCATCTGTCTCCCAACGCTGTTCCAGTGTGTCCCCTTCCCCAACCTTCTCTGAGCCCTCGGGGTCCTTGTGACCTGGCCATTTAGCCCATTGTGTGCAAAAAAGTGCCACTCAGAGGTAAAACAACAACAACAACAACCTGTTGTAGTCTAATATATTGCTGCAACATGTCAAAATATGCAATACCATTTACATATTACTTGTACATACTTCATTCTTAGTTATTTAGAAGTAAGAGAAGAGTATCTGATTGTGGACATGTTACAAAACAGGTTTATTTTAATTGAAACGCAAAAGTTTATTTTAAGTACACAAAACTATGTTTCAAATTATTAACAAAGCGATTAATTTCACCAAGAAGAAAAAGCTGCAGTTCCAATAACAAGTTCCCTTTACTGTTCTATCGCCGACATTGATGATGAAAATCAGGAAAGGTTTTTTTTTAACACACACACACTCCTCTAAACCATGGAGGTTGAAAATTGTAACCGACGTCGCCATATTGCCCTTACTCTTAAGCGCGAGTTGTCTATGTTAATGAACAAGAGATTGTGCAAAAACGTTAGCTCCTATATATAGCATATTCCTGTAGAAATTAACGTGCAAAAATAGATAAAAGGAATGTCATTTCAATGGTAAGAAGTTGAAATAAAGTTTTTCTTTCGAATTTTTAAACTTTTCGTTATTTTAATTATATTGGAAAGTAGCGTAAACAACTGCTACTACTGCTACATATTGCTAAAATTACTGCTGGTTTGAAATGCCCCCCCCCCTTACCTCCTTTTTTTCCTGGAGGATATTATTATTGTTGATTTGCTCTTATTTGATATGGGTTGGGTTGTTTTACCTCTGAGCGGCACTTTTTTGCACACCATGGGCTAAATGGCCAGATCACATGGACCCCGGAGGCTCAGAGAAGGTTGGGGGAGGGGACCCACTGGTACAGTCGCTCAAAAAAGTATCCGAACGCTATGGTTGATTACAGAATTAAAAAAAATATATATGGCAACGATTTTTTTTAAATTTGTGATCTGGCAACTTTCGTGTACTATACACGAAGGTTACCAGATCACTGATTTCTAAAAAAATCGTTGTCAGATATTTTTTCTGAATTCTGTAGTCAACCATAGCGTTCGGATACTTTTTTGAGCGACTGTACAGCTGTTGAGAGACAGATGGTAGCCTCCCGTCAAGGCCATCCAACGTGTTCTTTAACGTGCACAGGGTATGACTCTCCCGCACACGGGGCCACGGCTTATCGTCTCATCCGACGGACCGCGGCCTTTCCAAGCCCATCGGTCTCCCCTACTGACCGTGGGCAGGGCGGGGAATTTTGCGGAGATAAATCTCAACGCTGACCCAGCTGGGACTCGAACCTGGGAACTACAGATTACGAGCCTGGTGCGCTACCGACTGAGCTACCCCCTATTTGATATGTAATTTATTGCGATAGACGTCCAATATCAACCTTAAGAACCGTTTTTAAAAACCACAGACATATTTGATCATGGTGTTCAACTAGTTTTTGCAAACACATTCAAACACAAAAAAGAATTAAAAAAGAGTAAATTCCCATGTACCTAATAATAATACTACTGTTATTGGGAAATATTACGATTTAATTATTCGTTAATCTATACTTCTACATGACATAAACATGGCCAAATCATCGCAGTCTCACTCTGCACAAGAGAGTGGTCAAAGGTTGTTGTTGACTCTTTCGTCTCACCTTATCATTACTTACATAGTCAGACCACCTAGTGCCCAAGATACTACTTAAGTGGGGCGGGGATGGCTCAGTCGGTAGCGCGCCAGGCTCGTAATCTGTAGTTCCCAGGTTCGAGTCCCAGCTGGGTCAGCGTTGAGATTTATCTCCGCAAAATTCCCCGCCCTGCCCACGGTCAGTAGGGGACACCGATGGGCTTGGAAAGGCCGCCGTCCGTCGTATGGGACGTTAAGCCGTGGCCCCGTGTGTGGGAGAGCCATACCCTGCGCACGTTAAAGAACACGCTGGATGGCTTTGACGGGAGGCTACCATCTGTCTCCCAACAGCTGTTCCAGTGGGTCCCGTCCCCCAACCTTCTCTGAGCCTTCGGGATCCATGTGACCTGGCCATTTAGCTCATGGTGTGCAAAAAAGTGCCGCTCAGAGGTAAAACAACTCAACCGAACCCAACTGCTTAAGTATCTAGAAATCAAAGCCGTCAAGTTTCCTGTTATCTTGTTTACGAAAGGTCCAAGTTTCACTACCATAACTAATCATAGAAAATTCCGTATAGTGTCAAGGAAGTTAATGCGTGATCATTTCACGTTGGAACACTGCATTGTCGGTCTGGAATAGCGATTGCATCATGATGCCTCAGAGAGAACGTTTAAATGATTCAAAACGATGAATAGCCATTGGGAGGTTGGAGCCTCTCAAACAATCATTGACCCTGCATTTCCTGACAGCTATCGTCCAATCAGTCTGCTTTCGTGCCTAGGAAAACTGTTTGAACGCATTATCCTGAATAGGTCG
Source organism: Ryuthela nishihirai (assembly GCA_038380435.1). Taxonomy (NCBI): domain Eukaryota; kingdom Metazoa; phylum Arthropoda; class Arachnida; order Araneae; family Heptathelidae; genus Ryuthela; species Ryuthela nishihirai. The sequence continues at coordinate 47,909,118 of JAWZYU010000023.1, read as the reverse complement.
GAAGAGGTCCTCTCAATCCATCCTGTCTTATCTGAAACCCAATTTGGTTTCAGGTGTAAAAGATCGACAGAACATTAGGTCCTCAGAGTTGTGGAAACTATTTCTGAGCACTGAACAAGAAGGAAACAGTTGCCGCCGTCTTTCTAGACGTGGCCAAGGCTTTTGACCACATCTGAATGGACGGCCTCATTTACAAACTCTCCAAGATTGGAATGCTTACGGGACTCACTTGTATCATTCAATCGTATCTCTTAAATCGAACATTCCAGGTTCATATTAAATCTTCCATTTCTACCAAGAGAGTAGTGGCCGCTGGAGTTCCTCAAAGTTCTCTCCTAAGCCCTATTCTCTTCTCATTATATCTCTCTGATATTCCTTCATTTGAGCGAATCATTATCGCACAATATGCTGATGACATTGCTCTCATCTCCTCTTCCTTGGAAGTTGATTTTGCAATCAGAAGACTTCAGAATTGCCTTGATAAAATGGATACCTGGTATGAGAAATGGAAAATAAAGATCAACACTGAGAAGAGTAACGCCATCCTCTTCAGTGGTAAGAGGATTAAAAATCCTCTAACTTTACACTTTTTAGATGAACAATTCAAGTGGCAGGAGACTGTCAAATATTTGGGAGTCACTCTGCATCAGAAGCTTAAGTGGGATCCCCATATACACGGGATAATCACAAAAGTTAACTCTGTCAGATGTCAACTGGGGACTCTTCTAGGAAGAAACTCAGTATTATCCATTGATAATAAATTACTAATTTATCACATGGTCAATCGACCTATGATATCCTATGCTTCCCCAGTTTGGGCGAACACAACTCCCACGAACATTCACAAGATACAGGTCTTGCAGAATAAAATCCTGCGATGTGTGGTCAATCCCCCCTGGTTTGTAACCAATAGACAAATGCATAAAAATCTGGGCATTGATCATATTTACACATATCTTAAGTTTGTCTCGCGAGGTTTCTACGAGTCAGTGCAGAGAAACCCGCACGAGATTATATCCTGCCTTCTGGACTACGATCATGAAGTTCTTAACAGATACAAGAGGTCTAAGATGATGGCTTTCGCTAAAGAAAGTTATCCATTTTAGGTCTCTTGTGCATCATTACTACTCTTTTGTTTTATGTTCTTTTGCCCTTTGGGGCCCACCATTGTGTGGTTTACTTTTGTTTGTTTTTTCAAACTGATGCCAATTAGGCATTTTTCAAGATGAAGAAGGTTGTGGGTACTATTGTAGCTGGTACTTCATTTTATGATGTAACGATCTACGATCTACGATGTACAACGTCTTCAGGAAAAAATCTAAATCTAGTATGTATCTTATCCGGTACAATTACATCCAAAAACAAATAAAATCAAATCCGGCCAATGCGACACCTACCGAACTTAAGCAAAGTCCATGAATTCTACGCCTTGGGGTGGGTTGTTTTACCTCTGAGTGGCACTTTTCGCTCACAATGGGGTAAATGGCCAGGTCACGAGGACCTCGTGAGATCAGAGAAAGTTGGAGGGAAGCTGTTAGGAGACAGATGGTAGTCTTCTGTTAAAGCCATTCAATGTGTTCTTTAATGTGCACGTGGCGCCACGGATTAACGTCCCATCCGACGGACGGCGGCCTTTCCAAGCCCATATTTGTCCCCTACTTAGATTTGCGGAGATGAATCGCAATGCTGGCCTAGCTGGGACTCGAACCGCAGATTCTGGCCAGAGCCTGGCCCACTAACGACAGAGTACAGGGAACACCCCCTATAACAAAAAGCCAAAGAAAAGAAAGCTTCCCACAACCGTAAATGGCGAGGCTTTGTGGAATTTTGCCAAAGCTGAACGTGGCAAATTGGTGTGCAGACACAAAAACAACTCTAAGGGGCGCATGCGCAGTGTAATCATTCTAGCCCGCTGCAGCTGTGGTTTGTCTTACTCTTGATATATTTAATGTGATTTAATTAGTATTTCAATCTGTCTAACACCCATGGCTATTTGTGTACAGTGATAGCTGACACTAAAGTTATTCAATGATTATTTTATCCCGTTCAGGAGTTCATTTTAGGATAACTGGAAAAGCCGTTATATGATTATTTTGAGTAATTTTGCAGAATTTTTAAATTAATATGTAAATTAATACACTTAATCATCTTACAAATATATAAGTCAATGTATATTACAGTTATGTGTTCCCTGGAGCATAGCGATATATATAAGTTTCTGCACTTTCCTCTAATCTTTTTTTATGGTTGATACAAGAAGTGACTGCTGCCATCTGTTGAACGTTTATACAAGTAAAAAATTCAATATGATATTTATTGAAAATATCTATAATTGTATAAAATATAATTATATAAACCATGTGATTGTGTATTGACACATAAATATCAATTTATTAAAATATATTAAATAGTGTAGAGTGTTCAAAATATTAAAATTTTCTTGCTGAGCATTGCTACTTCCTGTTTTACAAAATGGGACTTTATTAAGGAAAATAATTTTAAACACTCCTTGTTATTTTTTCTCTAAGTGAAGATAAAATTATGTTGGTGCCTCATGAAGGAAAATTTTGGAAACGAACATTTTACACAGTCAAAAAAATAAATAAATACCCCCTCAAGCAGCTGCTTGCCACAGAGGTCTGACAGGAGCCTGTCAGTTTATACGCCATAGTAGGAGATCTGAGAGGATGGCAGGACCTCAGCAGAAAAACGACACAAACAGCCATGCCTTACCCGGGGCTCGAACCCAGGTCCCTTAGATCAGTAGCCAAGCGTGCTAACCACAGTGTATGTAAAATTAGTCACGTGTTGTAAGCAATTGAAAAACAGTGGGAAAATATCGCAGCGAACTCACTCCTCACCCTGGCTAGGTGGTTTCACTTGCCATGTTTAGAGGGTGCTGCAATCGAAAAGTTTACATTATGCCTATGGATGCTCACTGACTCTCTTCTCCGTTAGATGTTTTTTAGTTACTGGCACTCTAAGTACTATATAAGTAACTTACAATATTACACCGAAACTGAAAGTTTACTCTCAGACCAAGATACAGTGAACAAGGGTATATAAACCACAAGTTCGATAGGCATCTCGGATGCAGTAATGTCCTCTACACAATCCACTGTGCCACGGACACCGCTGAAACTGGAAAAGGGTTCGTTCTTTTTGTTGCGATGTTATGCAACCACGGCAATTCCCGGTTCCGTCTCACGACACTACCTGGTTATGAAAAGCCATGACTATCTAGAGTCGAGGGCAAGAATGCACCATATAGACGCACCTCAACCCCGACCTCACATGGCAGCAGTCCTATAAAAGGAAAACTAACCACCGGGGGAAACCTAACTTTAATCTGTTCCCCGGTTAGCCATGAACAAGGATATATAGATCCAAGTTCGCTCGGCACCCGAGGTGGAGACTCTTAGTAAGGCCGAGACTTTTGAAAGGGCTCGAGCCTACTGGGGCGTGCAAATCTTTTCAGCTGAGCCCTTGAACTTGCTCATACAGAGCCCTGAGGTTGAGGTCTAAGACACCGTCACCATCCGACCGTTAACACCACCGGTCGGCGATGTCGTCGACCTCGGTTGGTCTTGGCTATGTCCAACCAGGGACCCAATCCGGCCGGCACAGTCTTCGACCGGGTTGCTGGGCCTGAAGCCCCCCCCCCCCACCACCACCACCACCACCACCACGCCAAGGTGGTCCCCTATCGGGAGGGGGGGGGAGGAGTACTGGAAAAGGGTTAGTAGACATAAAAATACTACAATAAACAAGAGAAAATACTACTACATAAAAAGGAGTAAAAACAAACTCAGTAGCGCAGAGCATCACCCGAAGAAAAAGAACAAGAAAAAGAACCAAAAAGGAAACGCACAAAGGCAGGAGATCTTACCATTCATTTACTTGCTGCATTTTTTCTTCTTCTTCTTACCTCCCTTACTGTGTTCATTAGGTGTTGGACTGACCGGTCTACATTCACGATGAAAGTAGGCTTTGGGTGGCAGCCTCCAACCAGTAGCCCAGTCCCCGATCTCATCTCCACTACTGGGGCGGGGGTGGCTCAGTCGGTAGCGCACCAGGCTCGTAATCTGTAGTTCCCAGGTTCGAGTCCCAGCTGGGTCAGCATTGAGATTTATCTCCGCAAAATTCCCCACCCTGCCCACGGTCAATAGGGGACACCGATGGGCTTGGAAAGGCCTCCGTCCGTCGGATGAGACGTTAAGCCGTGGCGCCGTGTGCGGGAGAGCCATACCCTGTGCACGGTAAAGAACACGCTGGATGGCCTTGACGGGAGGCTACCATCTGTCTCCCAACAGCTGTTTCAGTGGGTCCCCTCCACCAACCTTCTCTGAGCCTTCGGGGTCCTTGTGGCCTGGCCATTTAGCCCATGGTGTGCAAAAAAGTGCCGCTCAGAGGTACAACAACCTAACTCATCATCATCAATCAATCAATCTATCTTGGCTATTTAGTCAATACAGGTACACTACAGTATTCCATATAACTTTGCTAAGTATATAGCATGGAGTTCGCAGAACGTCCAATTCACAGAACGTATCGTGGATGTTAAGCAACGCATAGCTGTATGCATTAATGTTTGGTTAACGAGAATTGTTTATTAAGAGTCATCAATCTTTAATTATAGCTACCAGCAGAAATATTGAAATAAAATATATAGATTAAATTGTTTTGATTTTTATTTAATCCTGTAGTAGTTTTTGAGTGTCTTCTAAAAAGGTTTCTGCACGTGTTGGAGCGGGAATCGAAATTTTTTAAAACTAGATAAAAAAAAAATGCATAATATGTTCACTTTATCGTCTCTCCGTCTATCTGTAGACATCATTTTGTTTTTAGAGATAAACGTTCTCTTTGGGTTGGAATAAGTAGGTATTGATGACATACTACGATTCGAACTTTTGGCCTCACAATCACTATAATTGCACCCTTTAAACGAGAAAAAGTTGAAAATTCTAAAACTGTAAAAGATATGTAGCATAATTATGATTTTTCGAAGTACCATGATAAAAGATTCCATAACCTTCTCCATCTGAGGGTATCCAATAAGTGGCATGAGTCGCAAAGGACAACACAAAAATCACCAAAAGGTGAGTCCCAAGGGGCAGAAAAACAATGATAAATATCGTGGATCAGGGTACTAGACGAAAAAGATTTCCTAAATGTAAATCAATAGTTTAGCCCTCTTGAATCTGCTCATAGGATCATGATCATACTTAAAAATGTTAGTAATGAAATCGTGAAGATTCTTGTCCACAGCTTCTAAGAATTTCTTAGAGGTCTGCTTTATGTGGGTGTAAATATGTTGGACGCCTAAATCCACATGCGTTGTCTGTTGGTCACAACCCATGGTGCATTTCCGGCCTGCATCAAGATTTTACTTTCATAGATCTTGGGTTTATTGAAGAAGAATATTACCAACAATTCATTTATACTAGAAATTTGAAATTTTGGTAGTGGAGTATAAGTTTACGAAGTTTACATTACAATGAGTAGACTCCCCACCTCCTATGGGTGAAAAAACGCAACGCTTTTGTTTAAGATTTCGTTTAGATCTTTACCGTTTAGATCTTCAGCCGGAGGTTAAGGATTACGAAGTATGTAATCTTTAATTTCAATTTCTGTAATACTGCTCTTTAATTTTTAATCCAGTGAAGTTATAGTTAAGTTTCCAAGTTGAATGTGGATGGTAGCGCGCCAGGCTCTTAATCTGCAGTTCCTAGGTTCAAGTCCGAGCTGAGACAGCGTTGAGATTTATCTCCACAAATCTACCTGCCTTCCCATGGTCAGAGGGGAACAACAATGGGCTTCGAAAGGCAGCCATCTGTCGGATGAGACGTAAATCCGTGCTCCGTGTGCGTTAGAGCCATACCCTGTGCACGTTAAAGAACACGCTGGATGGCCTTGACGGGAGGCTACCATCTGTCTCCCAACAGCTGTTCCAGTGGGTCCCCTCCCCCAACCTTCTCTGAGCTTTCGGGGTCCATGTGTCCTGGCCATTTAGCCCATGGTGTGCAACTCAGAGGTAAAACAACCCAACAAAAAATCTCGTAAAAATCTGCTTGTGCACTAAAGAATATCTCCGATATGCCTATGCCATTACTTGCGGATTTATGCCACAACTTGCGGAGCGCTGACGAGTCCGTCCCTCATCTCAGTTTCGCGTGGTTCGATGTTCGTGGCAGCACCAATCAACGTCGAGACGGATTTTGTGAACGCTTTCGCCGCTCTCCCCCCCCCCCTCTTACACTTTAGTATACTTCGTATCCTTCCAAAATTAAAATTAATTATATCAATAATAATAATAAATATTTCTTAAAATTTAGAAGTATTATCATGATTGACATTTCTAACCATAAACACATAACAAATTCAAACACTGTCTGGATTTCAAGATTTTACATCTATTTTTTCTATTCGCCATCTTTTTTATTTGCTGGGTCAGCGTTGAGATTTATCTCCGCAAAACTCCCCGCTCCCACGGTCAGTAGGGGACACCGATGGGCTTGGAAAGGCCGCCGTCCGTCGGATGGGACGTTAAGCCATGGCTCCGTGTGCGGGAGAGCCATACCCTGTGCACGTTAAAGAAACGCTGGATGGCCTTGACGGGAGGCTACCATCTGTCTCCCAACAGCTGTTCCAGTGGGTCCCCTTCACCAACCTTCTCTGAGCCTTCGGGGTCCATGTGACCTGGCCATTTAGCTCATGGTGTGCAAAAAAGTGCCGCTCAGAGGTAAAACAACCCAACCCATCTTTCATATTTTGTTTCTCATTATTTCCATCCCCCCTTTTTCTCTCTCCCTTTAATTCTTATTTTTTATCACTATAAGACATGCAAAGGCTTCCTTACGTTAATTCTGATTCAAATTTAAGGGATAATTTTAAACGAATATTAAAGAAAATTTATTCCAAGACTGTTGTCTGGAATAATGTGTTTTTCGATACGTGCACAATACATAGACGAGACAGGGTCTCAAAATATTTTAAACAAGCTATCGAATCCGTGAATTGTAAAATCAGCAATCGGCCAAAATTATTTTGGAAATATAAAAAAATTTTACAGGAAGTGCGTTCTGCTACGTTTCCGCTTCAATCCACTAATTTCCTCCCCAACAACAATTGTTACGAAAAAATTAAGAAAAAACAATGTTAAAGAATTTCATTATTCGCTTGCAGAAAGATTATTTCGAGTAATAAAAATTATTGTTAGAAGTGATTTTTGCTAAACAAACACATCCATTGTTAGGAGTAGATGTGAATCAAAAAAGACCCCCCAAGATCAGGGCAGGTTGGGGAAGGGTATTTTTTCGACCAAGTTGTATTAGTGATCCTCGTAAGCAGCGGCAGATGTCACCTGTTAGGAGACAGATGGAAGCCACCCGTCAAGGTCATCCAGTTTTCGCTAAAGTGCAGAAAGTATGGCCTCCTTCATCAGTAGCGGCGGCTCATTTTTCAATCCGAATCGCAACGCTATCAGTGGAGGGATTCGGACCTAGGGACTACAATTATGAATGTGGAGTTACTGACAGACCCCCCCCCCCCTCCCGGATTAAGGTAAGTCTATTAAGGAATGAGGTAAGTGAAACTAATTCTTTTGAATTTTAGTTTCATTAAGTAGGGTATTACGTTTTGTCTTTAAGAAACTTTAAAATCCTTATAAGTCCCAGGGAGAAATTGTCTCTCATTTAGCAGGAGTGCGGTGAGACTCATGTTGGTGGCATCGCATCCATCGTAAATTTAAAACTTAATTTTTTCAAACTTTAAGAATTCTTTACTGAACCCTATACTTAGAATGTTATATTGGGAAAAAGATTAATAGTATTTTTTAATTAAATTTTTCATATAACTGATTCATTACAATTAGTAATTAAAATACATAAAAAATTTTGTTGTTTTATTAATATAATTGCACAGTATAAACATAGAAGTCACATCACATTCAGTTGAAACACTTCTAAAACAAATAAATAAGTGTCAAATAAATAAGTTCAGCTGAACCAATTTTGCAATCTCGTGCGACTGAATGTGACGTCTTTCTTTTACCATGCCACACAACTTGCACTTTTTTCTATCCCCTTGTTATTTTCCATATCAGCTATTAGTTATATGAGACCATCATGCATTCACTAGGGCAGGGGTGGCCAACCCAAATGATCTTGCGGGCCACTTTGGAAATGCATCATAACTCCGCGGGCCACATATAAAATTATATATCTCCGTATTAGATTTAGACCCACTATAGACATTTTTTTGGAGTGAAAAATTGAAACATAATGAGTTATTATTATTGTCACTGAGGTCACATAAGAGTGAAACATCATGAGTTCGCAGAATATAATTTAATTATTTTGCGAACTCATAACTGTAAACTCATAGATAAAACAGGCAATATCTGTCATATATTCGCAAGAATATTATTTTAAAATCAAAGTTAATTTTTTCTCATAATTTCGACAGTTAATTTTTGAATATATGGATGCACAAATAATGTATTTTTTTAATACATTGGTTTTCACTACTTTGGCCATTATAAAATAAATATATTTTGTAAAAGTGTGATGAATCTCGCGGGCTGGAAAAATGTTCAAGGAGGCCGCGGGTTGGCCACCCCTGCACTAGGGAATGTAGGAATGTACGATTGATACATTCGGAATAAGATCTATTTTTCTCTAACTTTAGATATATCGTAAAGATATATCCGTGATGGATAGAATTTCTTATCATGCCCATTTGTTCAATGATAAAACGAAATGAATTTATTTCAATTAAATTTTATTATAAATCGGGTGGTAGTTTTCAATAAAACTTTCTAATTTCAATTTTCTTACAGTTTTCGTTCATCATTTGTTGATTTTTCAGTTCTATATGTTTGTCAAACTGGTTCTTCTAAGATGTTGACCACTAGCAACATGCTAACTACCAAATAAAAGCCTGTTGTATAGGAGGGTCGTGGATTTTAAAAAATTTCCCAATTTTATTTGCCCATTTAAAGCTATATAACAAAAGCAGGTGACTGTTGTGCCTGTGCAGCCATAACTCATCGGGAATTCAACGTAGAGGCTGCAAATTTTAAGATAATGTTGCTGGCTGTGGTCCGGATTGCAATGCCAAATATCAAGTCGAACATCCAAAAGGGGGGCTTGCTAGAGGCAAAGTTATGTACCATGCTATTATTAGGGGAAACGAAAATCGCTGTCAAATCTATTGTTGTCATTTATTGCTCCCTAACTGTGAAAGTAAAGAGTTAAAATAGCATTTAAATCTGCTGCCGTTGCCAGATTCCCCACATTTCCAAAGGCATTATTTAGGCGTTCCATTGAAGTTAGGGACTTGATTTTCTAACCAAACATGGGGACAGGCAGGGGGAATCCGCCTTCGAAATTTATGACCTTTCGGTAAAGTACATCGGGAATAACAGAATGTCAAAATCTGCTCTATGGGAAAGTTTCTTACAGAGAAGAGAAGGTGTTTTAAAGGAGGATTCTATCGATGGGAGAAAGTTTTAAAAAATTTTTAATTTAATGCAAGATTCTACAAAACATTTCCATTAAATTCGCTCAACAAAAAATAAATTCTGTTTGAGGCTTTAATGGATGTTTTTTGGAATCTTGAACCCTCTTTTTCCTTCCACACTGACTGCCTACGTGTGGAGGGGTTTTCTCCGGGTTAGAGCAAAACACTCTGACATGGATGGTGCCTTGACGTGGCGTCAGAGCTTTGCACTAAACCATCCGGCAGACATCTTTCTAATGTCATAGCCTGTTAATTTTTGCAAACTTTCTATTTTATAGTTAAGATAGTATTAGCTAATCTAAACTTTATGAATGATTTTCAAAGTGAAAATATAAAGGAAATTCCTAATACAATAAACTTTACCTATTGCTCTATTAATCTCTTTTATTACTTCATTAATATTTTCATTTCCTATTCTCGTCACTGAAAGTAATTATTAACGTCTAACTCCATCTTTCATCGACTTCACCAGTCGGAAATCGACTCCAAATCTTCATATTGCCTGCTTCATTGCAAAATACTTTTGCTTGTGAGTATTATGCTTTGTTTAAAAATGAAGATTCAATTCCTAACACAGTTCTCAAAATATTGTCACTGTTTCATGATCAAAATTGAAAGTGAAAGATCATTCGAATGGAAACCAAAAAAACACCAACAAGCAAGATGCAAAACGTAACGATAATCGTGCATTGCATTATTGATTCTTTCTGCTGGCCAGGTATGCACCCTGATGGTGAGTCAGGGGATCTGCTCTCCGACCACCACGGGGGATTTTTGGCCGTCTTATACGAAATCTCGAACATGTCTACCTGCTTTGAAATCCAAAACAATTGTCTTTATATAATTTTAGTTTAATCCCTTGGAGCCCCGGGCAAGGCATTGATGTGTGTGTGTTGTTTTTCTGATAAGGTCCTGCTGTCGTCTCAGACCTTCTACTATGGCATATAAACTGATAGGCACCTGTCAGACCTCGTGGCAAGCAGCTGCTTGAAGGGATTTTTTTTATTTATTATATTTTCTATCTGACACTAAAAATAAATTAAAAAAACTGCAAAAATCTTATTCCATATAGAACATCATTTTACACTTTCCTGTTCTGTGGAATATAAAACTACTTAAGTCTTATTCCCAACACCCCACACCCACGACGTAATTAAATTCTCTAGACCTCCCCAAAACACTGAATTCTAGGAACACCTCCCCCCCAAAAAAACTAAATTCTTGGACACTCTCCTCTTCCCCTAGAAACTAAAATCTCGACAGCCCCTCTTTCCTCCCTCCGAAACTAAATTCTTGGACACTCTCCTCTTCCCCCCGAAACTAAAATCACGGACACCCTCTCCTTTTTGCCCCCGAAACTAAAATCACGGACACCCTTTCCTTTTGCCCCCCGAAACTAAATTCTTGGACACTCTCCTCTTCCCCCCGAAACTAAAATCACGGACACACTCTCCTTTTTGCCCCCCGAAACTAAATTCTTGGACACCCCCTATTACCCCCGAAATTAAATTCTTGGACACTCTCCTCTTCCCCCCTAAACTAAAATCACGGACACCCTCTCCTTTTTGTCCCCCGAAACTAAAATCACGGACACCCTCTCCTTTTGCCCCCCGAAACTAAATTCTTGGACATCCCCTATTACCCCCGAAATTAAATTCTTGGACACTCTCCTCTTCCCCCCGAAACTAAAATCTCGGACATCCTCTCCTTTCTGTCCCCCGAAACTAAATTATTGGACACCCCCTATTACCCCAGAAATTAAATTCTTGGACACTCTCCTCTTCCTTCCGAAACTAAAATCTCGGGCACCCCCTCTTTCTTTCCTCCCCCCCGAACTAAATTCTTGGACACCTCCGTTTCCTTACGAAACTAAATTCTAGGACACCCTCCTTTTCCTCTTGAAATTGATTACTTGGACACCCCCTCTTCACCTCGAAATTAAATTCTTGGACACCCTCTCTTCCCCCCCTACCCCGAAATTAAATTATTGGAGATTTTCTCTTTCCCTTCGAAGGTAAATTCTTGGAATCTACCTCTACCCCCGAAACTAAATTTTGGACACCCCTATGCTTCCCGAAACCAATTCTCCGATACCCCCCCCCCCCCGAAACTAAATCCTGGATACCTGCCTGTTGCTGATATTAATCGTAAACACTCTTAAAGATGGCTGCACCCTTACAGTTGTGCACCAACATAGAGGAGCGATTTGTAATTCGATTTCTAAGAGATGAGGAATATATCCTCTCGCCGAGATTTGAGACCAGTAAAGAGATTTCTGTAAAGTACATCATATCACCTCATCATATGAATACTTGCAATAGTAAACCAGCATTCAGGTTAAAGTTTGAGATGATTGGAGAAAGTCCGCAAGATGACACCCGGCATGTTTCTGGGACACATGGACAGGTCAGGACAGCCATTTTTTCCCCAGTCGAAATCCAGTCAGGACAATCAATACTTTTTGGACTCATTGTTTCAAGTGCATCTGTAGCCACTAACTTCGATGAGAATTTGAGTGCAGCTAAGGCCCACAGAATCGAGCACATTCCCATATTTACACACACCGAAGAGTCAAAACATTATGACCACCTGCCTAATACGATATTGGTTCACGTGCCACCAAAACAGCTCTTAACGGGAAAGGCATAGACGCTAGAAGATTTCTAAAGGTGTCTTGTGGTATCTGGTACTCAAAACATTATGACCACCTTCCTAATATGATGTTGGTCCTCCACGTGCAGCCAAAACAGCTCTTACCTGGCAAGGAGATTTCTAAAAGTGTCCTCTGGTATTTGGTACCAACACGTTATCAGCAGATCCTTTAGCTCTTGTAAGTTACGTGGTTGAGCCGCCGCAGATCGGATATGCTGTTCCAACAACAAACCACAGATGCTCGATTGGATTGATGTCTAGGGAATTTGGAATTGGAAGACCTGGAAGTCTTCCTCATGTTTCGCGAACCATTCTCGAACAATCCGGACAGTGTAGCATGACGCTTTATTCTGCTGTGGAAGAAAGCACTACTAGAGGGGTATACCGTTTCCATGAAAGGATGTTGTTGTTGGGTTGTTTTACCTCTGAGCGGCACTTTTTTGCACACCATGGGCTAAATGGTCAGGTCACATGGACCCCAAATGCTCAGAGAAGGTTGGGGGAGGGGACCCACTGGAACAGCTGTTGGGAGACAGATGGTAGCCTCCCGTCAAGGCCATCCAGCGTGTTCTTTAACATGCACAGGGTATGGCTCTCCACACAGGGGGCCACGGCTTAACGTCCCATCCGACGGACGGCGACCTTTCCAAGCCCATCGGTGTCCCCTATTGACCGTGGGCAGGGCGGGGAATTTTTGCGGAGATAAATCTCAACGCTGACCCAGCTGGGACTCGAACCTGGGAACTATAGATTACGAACCTGGCGCGCTACTGACTGAGCCACCCCCGCCCCTGAAAGGATGTACCTGCAATGATATTTAGGTAGGTGGTAGACATTATAGTTTCCGCACACGAATGATTGGATCCGTGGTTTCCCAGCAGAACATTGCCCAAAGCATTACACTTCCTCCACTGGCTTGTTTCCTGTGCCAACACTTCCCCAGGTAAATGACATCCACGTACCCGACCGTCCACATGTTTCAACAGGAAACGAGATTCATCGGACCAAACTACCTTCTTCCAATCATTCAAAATCCAGTTTTGATGCTCGCATGCCCATTGTAGGCGCTTTCGACGGTGAACTGAGGTTAGCATGAGCACTGGGAGTGGCCTGCGGCTACGCAGCCCCATTTTCAGCAGGGTTCGATATATTTGTGTGTTGTGACACATTACTCCCGTCACCAGCATTCAAATTACGGGCCAGATGCGCCACAGTATCCCTTCTCTCTGTCCGTCTCATACGGGATAGCCTTCGCTCACCTCTAGCATCCATGCGCCGTGGTAGGCCCACATCTTGCCTGCGGTTCGTGGTTTTTCCCTCTTCTGACCACTTTTTGAAGGTACTAACCACGGCTGGCTGTCCCGTGGTCGAGTGGTTAGCACGCTTCGCTACTGATCTAAGGGACCTGGGTTCGAGCCCCGGGTAAGGCATGGATGTGTGTGTTGTTATTCTGCTGAGGTCCTGCCATCCTCACAGATCTTTTACTATGGCATATAAACTGACAGGCTCCTGTCAGACCTCTGCGGCAAGCAGCTGCTTGTGGGGGTATTTATTATTATTATAACCACGGCTGACCATGAGTGCCCCACAAGCCTTGCCGTCTCTGAAATGCTCTGACACAATCTGGCCATTATAATTATGCCTTTGTCAAACTCACTTAAGTCCGCTGCCTTTCCCATCTGAAGAACAAGAATAACACTGATTAACAGAGCTCAGTATCACGTGTTATTTATACAGTTTCATGACCTGCATGCCTGCCGTAGTTCATATGAAATTGCTTCCATTTACATAAAGACGCACTGTCGTAATGTTTTGCCTCTTCGATGTATCTGTGAGTGAAAATAGTGTCGTCCTATACTATGGTGCATTTTTATTTCATTTTCTTACACGAAATATAGCACAGCACGTTGGAAGTACACCTAAACACGGGTGTCAAATCACGCGAATCTCTGGTTTCACGTAGGATAACGGATGAATAGTAATTAATGGGACTATTAATTGCTCTCTACAACGTAAATCGGAAGAGCTTTATTCCTTTCGTCCTCTACGTCCACGACAGATATGCATCTAGAAGCAGACGTTCACCGATGTGGTAACTACCGTCCTCTGAGGGGTATTTGTTTAAGTTTTAACGAGAAATAAATTATCGCAGTGGCTCTCAACCTTTTATGCTTCACGTACCCCCTGGAAATATGTATGTAACTGGCGTAACCCACGTATAGATAGATAAAACTACAGTTATAGTATAGGTTGGGTTGGGTTGTTTTACCTCTGAGCGGCACTTTTTTGCACACCATGGACTAAATGGCCAGGTCACAAGGACCCCGTAGGCTCAGAGAAGGTTGGGGGAGGGGACCCACTGGAACAGCTGTTGGGAGACAGATGGTAGCCTCCCGTCAAGGCCATCCAGCGTGTTCTTTAACGTGCACAGGGTATGGCTCTCCAGCACATGGGGCCACGGCTTAACGTTCCATCCGACGGACGGCGGCCTTTCCAAGCCCATGGGTGTCCCCTACTGACCGTGGGCAGGGCGGGGAATTTTGCAGAGATAAATCTCAACGCTGACTCAGCTGGGACTCGAACCTGGGAACTACAGATTACGAGCCTGACGCGCTACCGACTGTGCCACCCCCGCCCCTAGGAGATAACGAAAATATATGACGTGAGTAGGAGATAACGAAAATATATGACGTGAATAGGAGATAACGAGAATATGGCGTGAATAGGAGATGATGAGACTTAGAAACGATGAGAATAGATGACGTGAATAGAGCATTTTTGTGAATAGATTACGTGAATAACTGATAATGAGAATAGATGATGATAAGAATAGATGACGTGAATAGAAATTGACATGAATAGTAGGTGACATGAATAGGAGATGATGAGAATATGAAATGGCGAGACCAGATGATGAAATAGGTGATAAGAAGAGTAGATGACGTAAATAGGAGATGAAAAGAGTAGATGATCTGAATAGAAGATGATGAGAGTAGCTAATGTGAATAGGAGATAAAAAGAATAGATGACTAAATAGGAGATAAGAGGAATAGATGGAGTGAATAGGAGATGAAAAGAATGGATAATGTGAATAAAAGATGACGTCAATAGAAGATGATATGTATAGGTGATGATGAGAATAGGAAATGACGAGAACAGATGACTTGAATAGGAGATGAGACGAGTAGATAACGTGAACAGCAGATGATGAGAATAGATAATATGAATAGGATATGAAAAGAATCGGTGATGTAAATAGAAGATGAGAAGAGTAGATGAAGTAAATTAGGATATGACGAGAATGGACGACGTGAATTGGATATGATGAGAATGGATGACGTGAATGGGAGGTGATGAGAACAGGAAATGTCGAGAATTGATTTCCTTAAAAGGAGATGATGAGAATAGATGACATGAAGGAGATGATGAGAAAAGTAGATGACGTGAATAGGAAATGATGAGAATAGAAAATGACGAGAATAGATGGCGATAATAAGAGATGACAAAAATAGATGATGTTAATATGAGATGATAATAGATGAGGTGAAAAGAGATGACGAGATAAAATGAGGAGAATAGATCATGTGAATAGGAGATGACGAAAATAGATGACGTGAATGGAAGATGACGAGATAAGATGGCAAGAATAGGGAATGAGGAGAATAGATCATGTGAATAGGAGATGACGAAAATAGATGACGTGAATGGAAGATGACGAGATAAGATGGCAAGAATAGGGAATGAGGAGAATAGATCATGTGAATAGGAGATGACGAAAATAGATGACGTGAATGGAAGATGACGAGATAAGATGGCAAGAATAGGGAATGAGGAGAATAGATCATGTGAATAGGAGATGACGAAAATAGATGACGTGAATGGAAGATGACGAGATAAGATGGCAAGAATAGGGAATGAGGAGAATAGATCATGTGAATAGGAGATGACGAAAATAGATGACGTGAATGGAAGATGACGAGATAAGATGGCAAGAATACGGAATGAGGAGAATAGATCATGTGAATAGGAGATGACGAAAATAGATGACGTGAATGGAAGATGACGAGATAAGATGGCAAGAATACGGAATGAGGAGAATAGATCATGTGAATAGGAGATGACGAAAATAGATGACGTGAATGGAAGATGACGAGATAAGATGGCAAGAATAGGGAATGAGGAGAATAGATCATGTGAATAGGAGATGACGAAAATAGATGACGTGAATGGAAGATGACGAGATAAGATGGCAAGAATAGGGAATGAGGAGAATAGATCATGTGAATAGGAGATGACGAAAATAGATGACGTGAATGGAAGATGACGAGATAAGATGGCAAGAATACGGAATGAGGAGAATAGATCATGTGAATAGGAGATGACGAAAATAGATGACGTGAATGGAAGATGACGAGATAAGATGGCAAGAATAGGGAATGAGGAGAATAGATCATGTGAATAGGAGATGGCGTGAAAAGAAAATGACGAAAATAAATGACGAGATCAGAGAATGAATAGAATAGATAGAAGAATTCTAATCAGCTGTCAGTTGTGCCTCTTTTGAAATTTTTTCCTCTATTTCCTTACTTTGTCTCGGTGCGAAAAGAAACACCGATGTGTTTGAAGAAGCCGCCGTCCGTCAGAACGGACGTTAAGTCCTGAACTCACGTACAGCAGAGTCATACCGTGTGCATGTTAAAGAAATAACTACTAATATGTTATTTGACCATTGAGCGTTTTAAACCTAGCAATCAATTCCCTACAGGCAATCTCATTTTTTAATTCTGTCAGTAAAAATTTCAAATTACAAATGCAAAATTATCTATTACTCATTAAATGCATACAGATCAAAAACTTATAATTTTTTAAATATATTATATCTTTGAAACTAAATTCTATTTCTGAAACTTCCTTTATATTTATTTAACTGTAGTTACCAGTCTAGAGATTAAGTAATAATATATAAATATAAATATTTGAGTTTTCAGCCAATCTTACCTGAAAATTTCTCAGATTCTAGAAAGGTTTGTGCACAAGATGGAGCGGAAATATTAATATATTCTTTCTAAAACAGGATCTTGTTCAAACCCATCCACTTAAAACTTGATGAAGAGCCACTAGGAAAAAACTAGCTTCTTCAAGCGAAATATATTTAAGGAATCAAGGCAAGATTGTAATTAAAAAACGAAAATATGCATTTTTAATGAGTACTATGAACTGACAAAATCGTTTAATTATGCACTTTATGTTTGGTTAAAAGTTTGGAAGAAATGAGCCAGATTTAGCAAATTGATGATTTCTTTTCATGATTTCTTTTCGTGATCTAGTTAACATGTCGACAATTCGTAGCGTTGCAAAATCCATGTATTTTCCCAATGTCTACACTTGCTGATAAACACACTCGTTATGATAAAATATGACATAAGGATCAATGCGATGTTTTTTAACATTGTCAAATTAATCGAAGTTTAATCGTTTATATCTCCCATTCCTTCCTCATCTGAAGAAGCACATTAAAATTTGGATTTTTTAAATATATAAAGTCTTAGTGCAAAGCGATATTTGGAGAGATTTCAGCGAGATAAATCATTCATTAATATTGTAACTCTTTGAAATGCATCCAGTAAGTGTATGAATAATCCATCCAGTAGGTGTAGGAGCTATCCATCTTGTAATGTGTATGTGTAACCCATCGCGTATAAGTAATAAATCGATTCGCGTATAAGTAACCCATCTGGTAGGTGTATGTGTATCCCATCTAGTAAGTGAATGAGTAACCCATTCAGCAAGTGTATGAGTAACCCATTCAGTAAGTGTATAAGTAACCCATTCAGTAAGTGAATGAGTAACCCATTCAGTAAGTGTATAAGTAACCCATTCAGTAAGTGAATGAGTAACCCATTCAATAAGTGAACGAGTAACCCGTTCAGTAAGTGTATAAGTAACCCATTCAGTAAGTGAATGAGTAACCCATTCAGTAAGTGTATGAGTAACCCATTCAGTAAGTGAATGAGTAACCCATTCAGTAAGTGAATGAGTAACCCATTCAGTAAGTGTATAAGTAACCCATTCAGTAAGTGTATGAGTAACCCATTCAGTAAGTGTAAGAGTAACCCATTCAGTAAGTGTATGAGTAACCCATTCAGTAAGTGTATGAGTAACCCATTCAGTAAGTGTATGAGTAACCCATTCAGTAAGTGTATAAGTAACCCATTCAGTAAGTGTATGTGTAACCCATTCAGTAAGTGTATAAGTAACCCATTCAGTAAGTGAATGAGTAACCCATTCAGTAAGTGTATGAGTAACCCATTCAGTAAGTGAATGAGTAACCCATTCAGTAAGTGTATGAGTAACCCATTCAGTAAGTGTATGAGTAACCCATTCAGTAAGTGTATAAGTAACCCATTCAGTAAGTGTATAAGTAACCCATTCAGTAAGTGAATGAGTAACCCATTCAGTAAGTGTATGAGTAACCCATTCAGTAAGTGAATGAGTAACCCATTCAGTAAGTGTATGAGTAACCCATTCAGTAAGTGTATGAGTAACCCATTCAGTAAGTGTATAAGTAACCCATTCAGTAAGTGTATGAGTAACTCATTCAGTAAGTGTAAGAGAAACCCATTCAGTAAGTGTATGAGTAACCCATTCAGTAAGTGAATGAGTAACCCATTCAGTAAATGTATGAGTAACCCATTCAGTAAGTGTATAAGTAACCCATTCAGTAAGTGTATGTGTAACCCATTCAGTAAGTGTATAAGTAACCCATTCAGTAAGTGAATGAGTAACCCATTCAGTAAGTGTATGAGTAACCCATTCAGTAAGTGTAAGAGTAACCCATTCAGTAAGTGTATGAGTAACCCATTCAGTAAGTGAATGAGTAACCCATTCAGTAAGTGTATGAGTAACCCATTCAGTAAGTGTATAAGTAACCCATTCAGTAAGTGAATGAGTAACCCATTCAGTAAGTGTATAAGTAACCCATTCAGTAAGTGTATGAGTAACCCATTCAATAAGTGAACGAGTAACCCGTTCAGTAAGTGTATGAGTAGCCCATTCAGTAAGTGTACGAGTAACCCATTCCGTAAGTGTATGAGTAACCCATTCAGTAAGTGAATGAGTAACCCATTCAGTAAGTGTATGTGTAACCCATTCAGTAAGTGTATGAGTAACCCATTCAGTAAGTGTATGAGTAACCCATTCAGTAAGTGAATGAGTAACCCATTCAGTAAGTGTAAGAGTAACCCATTCAGTAAGTGTATGAGTAACCCATTCAGTAAGTGAATGAGTAACCCATTCAGTAAGTGTATGAGTAACCCATTCAGTAAGTGTATAAGTAACCCATTCAGTAAGTGTATGTGTAACCCATTCAGTAAGTGTATAAGTAACCCATTCAGTAAGTGTATGAGTAACCCATTCAGTAAGTGAATGAGTAACCCATTCAGTAAGTGTATGAGTATCCCATTCAGTAAGTGTATGAGTAACCCATTCAGTAAGTGTATGAGTAACCCATTCAGCAAGTGTATGAGTAACCCATTCAGTAAGTGTATGAGTAACCCATTCAGTAAATGTATGTGTAACCCATTCAGTAAGTGTATAAGTAACCCATTCAGTAAGTGTAAGAGTAACCCATTCAGTAAGTGTATGAGTAACCCATTCAGTAAGTGAATGAGTAACCCATTCAGTAAGTGTATGAGTAACCCATTCAGTAAGTGAATGAGTAACCCATTCAGTAAGTGTATGAGTAACCCATTCAGTAAGTGTATGAGTAACCCATTCAGTAAGTGTATGAGTAACCCATTCAGTAAGTGTATGAGTAACCCATTCAGTAAGTGTATAAGTAACCCATTCAGTAAGTGAATGAGTAACCCATTCAGTAAGTGAATGAGTAACCCATTCAGTAAGTGAATGAGTAACCCATTCAGTAAGTGTATGAGTAACCCATTCAGTAAGTGTATGAGTAACCCATTCAGTAAGTGTATAAGTAACCCATTCAGTAAGTGAATGAGTAACCCATTCAGTAAGTGTATAAGTAACCCATTCAGTAAGTGTATGAGTAACCCATTCAGTAAGTGTATGAGTAACCCATTCAATAAGTGTATGAGTAGCCCATTCAGTAAGTGTATGAGTAACCCATTCAGTAAGTGTATGAGTAACCCATTCAGTAAGTGTATAAGTAACCCATTCAGTAAGTGTATGAGTAACCCATTCAGTAAGTGAATAAGTAACCCATTCAGTAAGTGTATGAGTAACCCATTCAGTAAGTGAATGAGTAACCCATTCAGTAAGTGTATGAGTAACCCATTCAGTAAGTGTATGAGTAACCCAATCAGTATGTGAATGAGTAACCCATTCAGTAAGTGTATGAGTAACCCATTCAGTAAGTGTATAAGTAACCCATTCAGTAAGTGAATGAGTAACCCATTCAGTAAGTGAATGAGTAACCCATTCAGTAAGTGAATGAGTAACCCATTCAGTAAGTGTATAAGTAACCCAATCAGTATGTGAATGAGTAACCCATTCAGTAAGTGTATGAGTAACCCATTCAGTAAGTGTATAAGTAACCCATTCAGTAAGTGAATGAGTAACCCATTCAGTAAGTGTATAAGTAACCCATTCAGTAAGTATATGAGTAACCCATTCAGTAAGTGTATGAGTAACCCATTCAGTAAGTGTATGAGTAGCCCATTCAGTAAGTGTATGAGTAACCCATTCAGTAAGTGTATGAGTAACCCATTCAGTAAGTGTATAAGTAACCCATTCAGTAAGTGTATGTGTAACCCATTCAGTAAGTGTATAAGTAACCCATTCAGTAAGTGTATGAGTAACCCATTCAGTAAGTGTATGAGTAACCCATTCAGTAAGTGTATGAGTAACCCAATCAGTATGTGAATGAGTAACCCATTCAGTTAGTGTATGAGTAACCCATTCAGTAAGTGTATAAGTAACCCATCAAGTAAGTGCAGACATAAGAAAATATACCGAATTTTAAACGCGACGATTTTTATACCTGTCAACTAGATGAGGCCGGTCCAACCCGTGGTTCATAAAAAGAAATCACCAACATACTGAAACTGACCCAATTGAATTGTAAATACGCAGAGTACCCTTTTGATACAGAACAAATCATTAGTGTGGTGGAAAAATGAGTAAATTTTGCCGCTCTGCGGGACTGAAACCCAACGATGGAAGAATGACAAAACCGATTCTAATTTAGCGGTTAGAACATTGTGACATAAATCTGGTGAGACTTAGGTTCGAGTCATGAGGATCGAAAAAACTGATTATTTCCATAAAACTATATACTGAGTCATATTTTCAAATATTTTTATATTAAGTCAGTCCTAACTAGTGTAGTTGTTAAAGAATTTACTACCAAGACAGTTGCATGTCCTGGCGTAAGGTTGGGTTGTTTTACCTCTGAGCGGCACTTTTTTGCACACCATGGGCTAAATGGCCAGGTCACATGGACCCCGAAGGCTCAGAGAAGGTTGGGGGAGGGGACCCACTGGAACAGCTGTTGGGAGACAGATGTGCTCTTAACATGCGTGTTCTTTAACGTGCACAGGGTATGTCTCTCCCACACACGGGGCCACGGCTTAACGTCCCATCCGACGGACGGCGGTCTTTCCAAGCCCATCGATGTCCCCTACTGACCGTGGGCAGGACGGGGAATTTTGCGGAGATAAATCTCAACGCTGACCCAGCTGGGACTCGAACCTGGGAACTACAGATTACGAGCCTGGCGCGCTACCGACTGAGCCACCCCCGCCCCTATCTGGTGTAAGTGTTTGTATGTTGTACTACAGAGCCGCACAAGCCAAAAGCTTGCAGCTTGTCACCGTCCACCGCGTCTCAATCAAATTCAAAGGTTTCGCCAATTCATGGTAGTCCTTAAAATTGTGGGGCGGGGGTGGCTCAGTCGGTAGCGCGCCAGGCTCGTAATCTGTAGTTCCCAAGTTCGAGTCCCAGCTGGGTCAGCGTTGAGATTTATCTCCGCAAAATTCCCCACCCTGTCCACGGTCAGTAGGGGACACCGATGGGCTTGGAAAGGCCGCCGTCCGTCGGATGGGACGTTAAGCCGTGGCCCCGTGTGTGGGAGAGCCATAACCTGTGCACGTTAAAGAACACGCTGAATGGCCTTGACGGGAGGCTACCATCTGTCTCTCAACAGCTGTTCTAGTGGGTCCCCTCCCCCAACCTTCTCTGAGCCTTCGGGGTCCATGTGACCTGGCCATTTAGCCCATGGTGTGCAAAAAAGTGCCGCTCAGAGGTAAAACAACTCAACCTAACCTTAAAATTGTATATTTTCCTAATCATATTATTTTCTTGATTTCTTAAAGATATTTGCTTATAAGAATGTAGCTGGATCTTCAACATGTTTGGATTGGACGGGATTGAACTGGGTTCTACAGAGTGATTCAAATTCGCGCAACCCGAAATGTAAATGTTTATTGTTTCGCGCCAACTGAATGGAATTAAATACCGATTGTAACGTTGGCAATCCTGCAAGTCACTGACATATGCAACACTATTTAGATTACGTCTCACGCTGTCAATTCTTAGTTTGGTGAGGTATATTTCACTACTTGCCTACAATGAAATTTTCCAATCGAACATGTGTACATAGTCAAACAGGTATCTTACAACCAAATCATTTTTAACTGTTCAAACCGACTTCAATGCACAGTTTCCTGATTCTCCGGTACCCAAGAAGTCATTATCACGTTTAATTGCATGATATCGCGAGACAGGAAGCGTACAGTCGCTCAAAAAAGTATCCGAACACTATGGTTGATTAAAAAAATCAGAAAAAAATATCTGGCAACGATTTTTTTAGAAATTAGTGATCTGGCAACCTTCGTGTCACGTGACACGAAGGTTGCCAGATCACTAATTTCTAAAAAAATCGTTGCCAGATATTTTTTTCTGATTTTTTTAATCAACCATAGTGTTCGGATACTTTTTTGAGCGACTGTACATGACAAGAAACATATTGGTTGGGCTTCTCTATTAAGTGATGAAAAACTTGAGACTTGAGATTTTCAACATCTATTGTAACCCTTTCCTAACAATTTGCAAACGTAGATTGAAAATAAATAAAATTTTCTAATATGGGTTGTGCGAATTTTGAATCACTTTGTATTTGCCAAAGTTATGCTATATATACTGAATCCAAAATTGTTATACACACCTACCAAATAATCTGCTGCTTTACCTTTTCCCTCACAACATCAGCCAGACGTCTTGGTAAGGACTCAATAAGGAGGTGGTACTGCCGCCCATGAAGCGAGGATCGCCTGTTTAGAGCAACCACAGTTTCCAGTGGGGGTTGGCGGACTCGAAGAGATCTTTCCAATTCGTCTTACAAATTGGCAATGGGGTTGAAGTCTGGCGATCGAGGGAGCCATTCGAGTATGGTAAACTCCCTTGAATGCTCCAGGAGCCAATTGGTGGCCACTCGGGAAGTATGTGATGTAGCATTGTCCTGTTGAAAGATGGCGTCATGGTGCGGAAAGAGAATAATTACGAACGGGTGTATATGGTCGGTGAGGATGTTCACATACCTTGTGCAGGTGACGACAGGTACAGTCGCTCAAAAAAGTATCCGAACACTATGGTTGATTAAAAAAATCAGAAAAAATATCTGGCAACGATTTTTTTAGAAATTAGTGATCTGGCAACCTTCGTGTCACGTGACACGAAGGTTGCCAGATCACTAATTTCTAAAAAAATCGTTGCCAGATATTTTTTCTGATTTTTTTAATCAACCATAGTGTTCGGATACTTTTTTGAGCGACTGTACGAGGAGACCCAAGGAACCCAATGTAAATGCACCCCAAACTTTTCCACCTGCCTGTATGTCCCCAACTTGACAAGCTGGGTCCATCGCTTCGTGTAGTTTACGCCACACTCTCTCATCGGTGTGATAGAGCTGAAATCATCGGTGTGATAGATTCGGTGTGATAGATCGGTGTGATGATTCGGGTGTGTGAATCATCGGTGTGATAGATTCATCTCATCGGTGTGATAGATTCGTCAGACCAAATGACGTGTTTCCACTCCTCTGCACTCCAGTTACAATAGGCCTTTGTGAACCAGAGCCTAATCTTTCGGTGCCTTGCAGTCAATAAGGGGACACAATGTGGACGTCGACTGCCATAGACTATTTTTTTCCATGGTACAACGAATAGTCTTTGTGCATAAGCTTGTGAACACGCCCTCATTCAATTCCAATGTTATCTGCTCAAAGGTAGCCATACGATTCCTTGTAACGATGCGAGACAGTCTGCGCTAACCTAGAGAGTCAATTACTCGTTCACTCCACATTTCTCCCGCTAGGTGGAAGTTTTGTCGCATTTCACGTAGTCTTCGTCAAAGAAGGTCTAAGGAGAAGAAGGCTAGCTTTGCACAAGCGTAAGTGGCGCCGTTCTGCGGAATTTTACAGAAGCTGAACGTGGCAAATTGACGTGCAGGCACAAAAACAACTGTAAGGGGCGATCTGCGCAAGCGCAGTGTAATCATTTTAGCCCCCTGCAGCTATGGTTTGTCTTACTATTGGTATATATATATATTGCGATTTAACCAGTGTTTCCAAGTGTTTAACAGCCATGCCAGTTTGGCACAGTGGTAGCTGACCCTAAAGTTATTCAATGAGTGTTTTATCTCGTTCAGGAGTACATTTTACGATACCTGGAAAAGTCGTTGTATGTTTATTTTGAGTAATTTTGCAGAATTCTTAAAATTAATATGTAAATTAATACATTTAATCATCTTGCGAATATATATAAGTCAATGTATGTTGCAGGTTTGTGTTCTCTGGAGCATATCGATGTACATTGGCTTCTGCAGTTTGCTCTAATATTGTAATTCTCCCTTTATGGTTGATACGGGAAGTGCCTGCTGCCATCTGTTGAACGTTTATACAAGTCAAAAACTCGATATGATATTTATTGAAAATATCAGCAATTATATGATATATAATTATATAGATCATGTTATCGTGCATTGAGACATAAATCTCAATTTATTATAATGTACGAAATGTTGTAGGTTGTTCAAAATATTAAAATTTTGTTCTTTAGCACAGCTACTACCATATTTACAAAATTGGATTTTATTTAAAGGAATGATTTCGTTAATTTTTCATATATTTTGCTTCTAAACGAAAAGAAAATTATGAGTGTACCTCATGAAGAAAAATGAACATTTTTCAGAGTGAAAGTGTATGTAAAATTAGTCTCGTTGTGTAAGCAATTGAAAACTTTGCTCGGCGGTGGAAAAATAATGCAGGGAACTCGCTCCTCTCCCTGGCTAGGTGGCTTCACTGCAATGCACGAATTTGCCATGTTTAGAGGGCGCTGCAATCGAAATGTTTACATTACGTCTATGGAAGCTAGCTCTCTTCTCCCTTAGACAATCCTTGGTCTTCGTATACACGGCGACAGTCTGACATGAAAACCCAACAGTTCAGCAGTTCCAGTGATTAAATAACCGGCCTTCCTCGCACCTATTATCTGGCCACAGTGAAACTCACTTACGTCACTGCCTTAACCCATGATTACTTTCCGTGATTGGTTTACAATGCATAGAGACCTGCTCTATTTACAGGCAGTAGAAGTTTCAGCGTCCCACGTGAGTGGTTGCCATATTTCTCCTTTGCATGTTGTTATTGGAGTGTACGTAATAACTTGTCCTTTCAGTGTATTTTGCTATATATAAATTTCCGCTCCAATTTGGGCAGAAAGCTTTCTAGAAAACTATCGAGGTCACGAAACACACATTATACCATTTCATTTCATTTCATAACGTCACAAAAGAATTGGGAGGTCCTTATGCAGGCTTTCCCAGAACAATTTTGTTTCACTGAATTTTTTTTTTCTCTCTTTTTTTTTTGTACTATATTTATTTACACATTTTTTATACTTTTTTTTTTATACCTTTTTTTTTTATATATATATTTTTTTTCAATTTTTTTTTTTTAATTTTTTTTCTTTTTTCTTTTTTTTTTATGTATTTTTTTATGAATTTAATTTTTTTTTTATTTTAATTTTTTAAGTTTTTTTTTTGTATTTATTTTTTTTATATCTTGAACCATATATCTGTTTCCTGGAGGAAATCAAGTAAGAGGCGATAAATTTTTATTTGTGTGGGTAATTTTGGATAGTTTAGAATTGAGTTTAAATTGAAATCATTTATTCCTAAGTTTTCAAGCTCCAAAAAAATTTTTTTCCTTTGAGTGATAAATTTATCACAATTTAATATCAAATGAGTGGAATTTTCTTTTAGGTTGCATAGAGAACAATTTGGACTATTGGTTATTTTTAATAAAAATTTTGATTTATTTAACATGATGGTATCTGTTCTTAAACGCATAAGAGCTCTAATTTCTTGTCTATTAAATGTAAAATTTAAGAATTGATTAATTTTATTGGAAAGAAAATGTCTAAAGTTTGGTTTAAGAAGTGAATTTAATTGAAAATATTTTTCTAACATGGTAAATTCTAATTTTTTTATTTCTTTTTTAGTTTGAGTATAAAAGTTATGTATTGGAGTAAAAGTATTTAAATTATGAGCAAGTTTTGCTATATTATCTACTTCCTCATTTTCTTTGATTCCGGAATGTCCTGGAATCCAGCTTAACGTAATTTTATTATTATTTCTATTCAAGTTTTCAGTATTTAATTTTAAAAGTGTGTTAATGTAATAAGGATAGTCTGTGTTTGTGGGATGTTGTTTTAAAGTTTGTATTGCTCCCTTTGAGTCAATATATATAACAATTGAATGATTTTTAATATTTAATAAAAGCCACTGAAATGCAGCAAGAATAGCATAAATTTCTGCATGTAAAATAGGTGTATAATTAGGTAATTTAAAGCTCATGGATAAATTATGTGAAGGTAATATAGACTGCAGCTGTAGCAGATCCAGATTCTTGGAAAAAAGATCCATCTGTATAAATTTCTAAATAATTATTAAAATTTTCTTGTTTAAAGTTATAAAAAAGTTGTAAAATAGCCTCAGTTGAGGTGTCGTTTTTAGCATTTAAAAAGGGAATCTCAGTATAAAAAATGGGTGAGAAAGAGCACCAAAATGCAAAATTTTCTGGACAATCTCCTTTAAGATCTCCTTTCTGAAATTTATTAAAATAATTAAGTAAGATGGGGTTGTCTTTTATAGTTTTATAAAATGGTAATCTTTTATATTTTAGGTAAAATGGATGGTCAGGTAATTTAAGATGAAGTCTAATAAAGTATTTCAGGGTTAAAATAGCATGTCTAATTTCAAAATTTGAAAAAGCAGTTTCTGCCAGAAGTGCAAGTGTGGGGCAGAAACTGGGAAGACCCAATGCAATCTTCAAACATTTATTTTGTATAATATTTAATTTTTTGAGTTTAGGTGGACTAGGAGAATCAATTAATTCTAAGCCATATTCTACTTTAGTTCTAATTAAGTTTTTATATAAAGTTATTAAAGTTTGTGGGGAAGTGCCATCTTTTTTAAAAGCAAAATATTTGTAAATATTGAGTAATTTGGATCCTGAGTTAAAAGCATGTTCTAAGTGTGAATTCCAATTGAGTTTAGAATCCAAACGGAAACCAAGTAGTTTGCATTGATTAACTTGTGTAATCATAATATTATTAATTTTTAAAATAATTTTGGATAAATATATCTATTTCTGTAAAAATGAATACAATAAGTTTTTTGGATATTAATTTTTAAATTCCATTTATTGCAATATAATATAAGTTTGTTGAGTTGTTTTTGAGTTTTTTGTTGAATATCATACTCATTTTTATCAGAAGTCCAAAAAGTCAGATCATCAGCGTAGCTTGTGTAATTAAAGTTTTTATCAAATATTTTATGAATGTCATATAAATATAAGTTGAATAAAATGGGTGATAAGGTGGACCCTTGGGCTAGTCCTTGAGTAATCTTATGAGAGTTAGAGTAGTTTGTGTTAATTTTGACTTTGAATTTTCTATTTTTTAAGTATTTAGATATAAAAATAATTAAGTTGTAATCAATTTTTGCTTTGGCTAATTTTAATAGAAGATAATCAATAGAAACAGTATCAAATGCTTGTGAAAAGTCTATAGAAACTGCTAGTAAAATTTTTTTCCTTTGGTTTGCCATATAAATATCTGACAGTAGTAGGGAAATACACTCTTTGGATGATCTATTTTTTCTGAAACCAAAAAAATTTTAAGGAAGAATATTGTCTTTATCTATTTGCCATACAAGTCTTTTAAATAAAATTTTTTCAAAAATTTTTAGGGAGTTTGATAATAATGAAATGGGTCTGTATGAATTGATTTCTGTAGGTTTTTTGTTAGGTTTTAAAATAAATATTATTATTATCTCTTCCCAAGATTGGGGAATGGTATGTGTAGACCAAATATAATTAAAAATATTAAGTAATTTTTCCTTCCATAATTCAGGTAAGTTTTTAAAAAATTTGTTTGAAATTAAGTCTGCTCCAGGAGCAGATTTTGGATTTGAAACTTGAATAGCTGTATTTAATTCTGTTGAGGTAAAAGGTAAATTAATTTCTGTGTTGATAGATTTTAATTTTTTAAGTTGGGTTTTTAAATAAGAGATTTGTTTATTATCCAAGACTGGAGCATGTTTAGCAATGATTAAATTTTGAGCAAATAATTCTGCTGTTTCACTTAAAGTAAGG
Organism: Ryuthela nishihirai; assembly: GCA_038380435.1. Lineage (NCBI taxonomy): Eukaryota > Metazoa > Arthropoda > Arachnida > Araneae > Heptathelidae > Ryuthela > Ryuthela nishihirai. The sequence continues at coordinate 47,880,263 of JAWZYU010000023.1, read as the reverse complement.
TTATTTTGAATAGCATACTGAGCTATTGGAAGAGATTGATTCTTTTCTTTTAAGACAGCTTTAAATATTCTCCAAATATTCTTTCCTGAATTTTGAGAAGTTAATTGTGATGTAAAATCTATCCAGTCTTCTCTTACTGCTGTTTTAAGCTTTCTTCTCACTTCTGCTTTAATTTTTTTGAAATTATTAATATCCTGAAATGATTTTGTCCTATTAGCTTTATTTTCTGCTTTTTTCCTAATTGCTACTAATCTATTCATATACCAAAAATTCTTTTTTAATTTTGGAATTTTATTTATGATGGTTTTGAAGTTGGATTTAGTATTTTCATTAATAAATTCAAAAAATTCATCATAATTTAGATTTTCAGGAGGGTTAATGTTGTTTAAAATTTTGTAAAAAGAAATCCAATCATTCAGAAAAATTTTTTGCTGAAATTTTACAAATGAGTGAGAAGTAAGCATAATCGGATGATGGTCACTGCCCCTTGTGTCGGGTAACAGTGACCATTTGAATTTATCTATTAATTCAAATGAAATTAATGTAAGATCGATTATAGACTGGTTATATGCTATGTTTTCATGTGTTGTTTGTTTACTATTTAATAATATTAAATATGAGTTACATATAAATTTGCTAAGCTGGACTCCAGCTGGATTAGTTGTATAAGAATGCCAAAGGCCATGATGTGAATTAAAATCTCCTACAATTATTATTGAACCATTTAGTTGTGATAATATATCATTATATTCTTTTTCCTTAATAACTATACCTCGATTGTATACATTTAGGATTGTAAAAATGGTGTTATTAATTAAAATCTTAACAGCAATTAAATCAATTAAATCTAAATTATAATTTAATGTTATGATATTATGTTTAATTTTTTTATGTATAATAAGAGCAACTCCATTATTACTTGAAGGTGAAAAATGATAGTAGGAAACAAAATTAGTAAAGTTGATATGCTTTTTTGTTTTTACCTCTTGAAGGGCAAAAATATTTACTAGTTTATATTTTGCCAGTAACAAGATTTCCTCCTTTTTTGATATTAACCCCCTACAATTCCATTGTAGGAGAGTTAGATTTTTAGGTTTTGAACTGAACGAGAATGTCCATAATCAGTACATATATATCTTCAGAAGGACAGATGAACTTGAGTAAGTGAAGAACTAAATCGATTAGGAGATTCACAGTTACGTTTTCATCCGACAATTGCTTGGCTATCGAATTGGGTGAAAGAGTGTGTTTCGTTTTGTTGGTTTGTACATATTTATTATTTAGTCCTTTCTTCATAATGTTTGCATAACTTGTAGTATTTGATTTTTCCTTTGATTTTTGTGAAGCATCTTTTTCAAAGATTGATAATGTTCTTGAAGCTGTTGGTCTATCCATTTGAACTTCCATTTCATCTCGTTTAGATGCCTTATTCCTTTCGATAATTTGATCTCTATTATGAAGCTTATTAAAGGCGTCCATTCCATGAAGAAGTGGAAAGTTATTCATATTATATGCAGATCTATTATCATTTAATTCATCTTCCAAAAATTGCTGTTTTCTACGATCAAAGTTCTGTGGAAAATCAGATTCAAAATTTGTGAATTTTCTCGGATTCAAAGTCACATTTGTGCGGACGTAAGAGAGCGCATTTTTTTCTCTATTTTGATTGGTCTCATTTTTAGCGATTGCAAAAGCGCTCGTCCAGCTACAGTTTTGCTGGCGCTGGATCTGCATCGCTTTGCATGCAATTTTTTTTACAGGACATGCAAAATGTGTGGCGGGATGATCTTTACCACAGTTAGGACAGTTAAATTCCGTGTTTTTACATATTTTGTAACTGTGAGCGCCACTGCAGCGTTTACACCTCACCCGACTTCTGCAGCCGGTTACTGCATGGCCCCACCTCCAACAATTACTACATATAATGGGCGAGCCATAATGTTCCTTAACATAGAAGTGACTGAATCCTATGTTTACCTCTCTTGGTAATTTATTTCGAGTACAATATAAAACCACATTTTCAGTGGGTTGCTTAAGAAAGCCGTCTTTAGAGTTATTTGGTAAATATCGACACATACGTCTAACTTTAAAAATATCATAAGGTTTGAGACATTGCAGTAAATACTCATCGGTATACTCATCGGTATATTTAGTATTAACGTTGACAAGCAAGCCCATACACTGGTCTTGATCGGGAAAACGATAGCTTACCTCAACTCCAAGGATGTTATTTATTTTTTTGATATCATAAAGTTCTGAGTTATTTTTAGGGAACATAATGATGTCTCCTCTCCTCGTAAATCTGCCCTTGACGTCCGTCTTAAGAATGTTAAACAGAAAGTCAGTCACCTTTTCATCATCCAAATCACTTAGTTTAGATGAGTCACTAAATAATATGATGGCAAAGTCCTCCTTTCTTGAGATAGATCTATAAGGTACATTACCTTGTTCGTCATTTAGGGTTGGGTCGTCATTTGGGATTGGTTCTTCATCTGTGTATTCATCATCGGCACTATTTTCAGTATCCTGTTTGTTGAGTTCTGTTAATGAAGACTTATGAGTTTGAGTATTTGCTGTCACAATTTTCTCCTTGTTATTTTTTACAGTCTGTTGCTTATCAAAGATGTCGCTTGTCTCGAGTAATCCATTTATTTCTTCTTCAGAATCAGCGTTGTAAAGTGAAGCCTTTTGCGCATTTTCGATGTGCTTCGATAACTTTTTTAGTTGATTTTTCTCAGAGCTTTTGATAGGAATGCCTGATGTTCGCTTCATTTTGTTGTTTAGATTGGTTTGCTTCTTCTTTCCTCCCATTGGCTTCCGAAAAGTTTGTAGATGCTTTCAACTCTTCAAATCAAAAGATTTGTCAAACAAAATAACACTAAAATTCAAAACACGAAGAGCCTAAGATTTGGCAACCTGTCATCTCAATAGCTCAAGAGAGACTCCATTCATTCATTATACCATACACAAACGTTTAATTTATATATCTATATTTCTAATATTTCTGCTGGTAGCTAAAACTAAAATTGAAAAATGTTTCGAAATATAAAGTATATTTGGTTAAAAATTAATTTTAATTTCCTGATATTACATACTTTTAAATACATGCAAATTTAGGTTGTGTTGGGTTGTTTTACCCCTGAGTGGCACTTTTTTTGCACACCATGAGCTAAATGGCCAGTCACAAGGACCCTGAAGGCTCAGAGAAATTTGGGGCAGGGGACCCACTGGAAAAGCTGTTGGGAGACAGATGGTAGATCTCAAGTCAAGGCCATTCAGCGTGTTTTTTAACGTGCACAGGGTATGGCTCTCCCACTCATGAGGCCACGGCGGCCTTTCCAAGCCCATCGGTGTCCCCTACTGACCGTGGGCAGGGCGGGGAATTTTGCGGAGATAAATCTCAACGCTGACCCAGCTGGGACTCGAACCTGGGAACTGCAGATTACGAGTCTGGCACGCTACCGACTGAGCCATCCCCGCCCCTGCAATTTTAGGAAAAACCCTATTTTCATGGCACATGTTCTAAAAATCTGAATCACAAAATACAGGAAATTAAAACATTTTAGGAAAACAATGGAAAATTTGTGTCAAGGTCAAAAATGAGGTCACTAGTAATTTGAACCTGTTAGAATTAAAATAATAATTTGACTATAAGAAATTTCGCACCTGTTGTAGGTTTGGAAAAAATTCAAACTACTAGTGACCTCATTTTTAACCTTGATTTTAACCTGACTTTAAGCAACAAGAAGCTTTTCAAAGAAATCACGTTTTAAAGTAATTTAAAATATTGAAATAATGAAAAATTTATGTACAAAGAGATAAAACTAGAAAAAAATGGTATCTTGTTTTAAAAACTAATGAAATTTGTCATTTACCTAATTTTTCACTCCTTAAAATTTTATTTGGAACCTGATGGTTAAATACTAATAGCAGTATTTGATTAATACTCATAGAGGATAAAACGTACTTGTCTTTCATTACCTAAAATTAAATAGTCGCTTTTCTCATATCCCGTTGAGAAATGAGAAAAGATTGTAGCTCTCAGCGGAATATCTCACGACATACTAACACCGAAATTTCGAATTTCTACCATTAAGATATCACTTACAACAATCGATATAAGGTCCGCCTTCCCATATTCAGTGGTCTCTAATGATCTAAATTAAAATCACCGAAGGATTTGAAAAATGAGAATTATAATATTCCGTTAGTACAGTCGCTCAAAAAAGTATCCGAACACTATGGTTGATTACAGAATTCAGAAAAAATATCTGGCAACGATTTTTTTAGAAATTAGTGATCTGGCAATTACTTCGTGTTCACGTGACACGAAGTTGCCAGATCACTAATTTCTAAAAAAATCGTTGCCAGATATTTTTTCTGAATTCTGTAATCAACCATAGTGTTCGGATACTTTTTTGAGCGACTGTACAGTCGCTCAACGAAATATTCGAACGCTATGGTTGATTACAGAATGCAGAAAAAAATATCTAGCAACGATTTTTTTAGAAATTAGTGATACACGAAAGTTGCCAGATCAGTAATTTCTAAAAAAAAACATTGCCAGATATTTTTTATGAATTCTGTAATCAACCATAGCGTTCGGATACTTTTTTGAGCGATTGTACCAATCCGACTAAAAGATGGTTTTCCAATTTTCGGTTAAAATAAAACAATTGCATTTTCTGTCCATTCTGGTCGTAAAGGGTCAACTCATTGGAGTCAATGGAAACCTCATGACCTTTCACACTCCACCGAAAAGTTTCAAATTTAATGCATAAATACGTGATTTTCGTATAATATTGTTACGACAGAAGAATCTGGCAACCGAAAGCAAAGTTTCAGCCAACGAATAAGAACTTTGGGAGAATTTGGAGAAGAAGAGTGGAGCGTTAACGGTCGTTGTGTTGTAACGGTCGAAGAGTTCGAAAATGGCCGGTGGGCTGTTCTGAGACAGTGCGCGTTAAGTATCAAGAAGTAACTTGATGTGTTGTGTATACGCGGAAGGATAAAAGTGGGATCTTTTATCGTTAAGTATCAAGAAGTAACTTGATGTGTTGTGTATACGCGGAAGTATAAAAGTGGGAACTTTTATGGCTAACTTCGAATGTCTACAAGGACTGTCTTTTTGTTCGGCTAGTGTGTGAAAAGTTATTAGCACAGGACGAGAATTGGTTTACGAGTGAAGATCTTCGGGTGACCTGGTAAATCAAGTAAAAGGTAGTATTTAGTAAAATACACAGAGCTGATGTGTGCTCATGCAGGAAGATTGATGACTTGTGCATGTTAATAGTTGATTTGTTAATAAGATACTTCATCCATATTTCCTTTGTAACAATTTACCTTGTATTGAATTTGGTTTTGAAATATAGCTTTTAATACTCACGCTCAGTGGCTATCCATTTTTTTGAAATCCGCAACATTTGGTGTCAGAAGCGGGATAATTTATTGAATGCCGTTAACTAGAAGTATGGATGAATTAGTAAAGTTGATAAATAGCTTGAAAGTCGATATGGCTACGCAGATGACTGATATGAAAGCCGATATGGCTACACAGATGAATGACATTAAAAGTCAAAATAATGACTTGAAAGCCGATATGGCTAACAAAATAGGTGACCTGGCCGCACAAAATACTGAGATGAGAGCTGAAGTGGCTTCTCAAGTTGGTAAGTTTATTGATCACTTCAAGGATCATAAAACCGAACTCAATAGACAATGCAATAGTTTAAATGTTGAATTTGTCAGTGAAAAAGATGATCTTGATAGTGTTAAGTTAGATTGTAAACATGGAAAAGAGAAAGGCAACGCATATAAAAATGTGGATCTGCTGCTGGAAATCAAGAATCGTAGAGATAGCGCAGATAATGCTTTTGACCACGCAACTACTGGTAATGCATGGCAGAGTGTCTATGTCGCTGGTGACATGTCTAGGAACTGTGAAGAACAATCACACAGATCAGAGAGCTGCGAGACTATACAGTACGCTTTGCACTTCAAAATACCTAGGTATACAAGTCTGGCACGATCTGAAGAGAGATCCACACGAAAGGTATTCTATTCCTCGCTCTCAGCAAAATGCGTCATGGACAATTATCGCAAAGGCAGAGTAACGAGTGGTAATGAAGGGGAACGAAACAGAGTTTACGTTTCGCAGAGTGGTCCGAGTAAAGAAGAGGCGTCCATTCATCATAGATACAAAGTGCCATTCGACTTTACCGCGGAAGTCGGAGAGATTTTTCCGAAGCATATAGCCACACTCGAATCGTTTATAGAAAGTGGGGATTTAAGGAAGAGGAATTCCGAAGGATGGCTTAGAAGCATAACAGGTGATGCTAGTAAAAGAGCTTCAGGCAGAGACAGTACTTCAAAGACTAACTTTCTGGATGAAACTAAGCCTCAGAGTTACGATCAGATAGAAGTAAAGCCCTCAGACAATCTCAACGAAACCATGCTGAATTTCTTTTCTGAACAGTCAATGTGCAGATTTGGACATTATAACCATTTAGATTATAAGGATATAGAAAAGTTTTATCACGACTACAAGAGCTCCAAGAAAGTGAATTCGGAAGAAACAGCAAATATGACCTCCTCGGGTCATGTGTTTTGCTGGAGACCCGAGTGGCGCCATCGGATGGTAGATAAAAACAGCACAGGAGGTGTCGGCAACAAAGTGAGTCTTGTCTTGGCTCCTGCACTTGCTGCTTTAGGTCTCAAGGTCCCTATGATCTCCGGTCGTGCTCTCCAATTGACGGGAGATACTCTGGACAAATTGGAATCCATCCCTGGCTTCACAGTCGACTTCACTAAAGATAAAATCGAGCAGATGATGGAAGACGTCGGATGCTGCATCGTAGGACAGACAGAGGAGCTGGTGCCAACAGATAAGGAGATTTACCGCTGCAAGGATCTGACGGCTACCGTAGATAGCGTTCCTCTAAGGAGATGCTCAATTGTGTCCAAAAAGCTGGCTGAAGGAGTGTGCGCTTTGGTTTATGATGTTGAATTCAGAAAAGGAGCTATTGATCTCATCAGTACAGAAGATGTTGCTGTTGATTTAGTTAAGAAAATGGTTGCAGCATCACAAGCTCGTGGAATGAAGAGTTTGAGTTGTTCAGCTGTTATCAGCAACATGGATTCACCTCTTGAAAACTCTGTTGACAACTCTCTGGAAGTGATGGAAGCTGTTCAGTGTTTCCTTGGTGACGGATCCTTGGAACTGCAAGAGCTCGTCGAAGAGTTAGGAGGAGAACTTCTGCGTTTGGTGAACATTGTGGATAATAGGGTAGATGAAGCATCACGTGTCCGCAAGGTTCTGCATAACGGCAATGCTTTGAACAAGTTTCGTAACATGTTAATAGAACAAGGAGTATCTGAAGATGTTGCAAGCTGGCTATGTGAAGATAAAACAGAAAAAATATTGCTAGCAGCCCGACACATCACTGATTTCACTTATACAGGAGAAACAGGTAAGGTTGTCGGATTAGAAGCTGCAGTCCTAGCAAGAGTATGGAAGGAGGAGATGGACCGAAGCGCTAAAAAGAATTATGGAGCTGATATAATTGTGAAGCACCTTGGGGATCAAATTGAATCAGGTGAAATATGGCTGAAGGTTCATCACGACAGTTCTGAATTAAGTGAAAGTCAACTGACAAAAGGGTCAGACTGGAGGATGAAACTCCTCCCTAGATTTTATGTCACTAATGACTTTCATTCCTTGTTACTGTTGATAGAAGTAAAAATCCAAAGAAGAAAACTTTCGACAAAGAAGAAAACTTTTTACAGGTTTTGCACGAAAACTCTTAGTCGATTCTTCTCCCTGCGGAGACATAAACGTGTTCACAAGGGCTATAGGCCTTACACGTATTATGTTTGTGGACGAGGCTTCAGTCAGAAAAGAAATCTACGTCATAATGAGATTCGCTTTCATTTTGACACAGACGTGGTATATCGCATTCGTCGACGTCCAGCTACAAAGTGCAAGGTGGTTCACGTGGATCGTTTGGCTCCGTTTCATCGAAGAACTGAAGAAGCTTTGGAATCCAGAATTGTTCGGGACGAACAAGACCTAGGAAGGGGGCAGTGTTACGACAGAAGAATCTGGCAACCGAAAGCAAAGTTTCAGCCAACGAATAAGAACTTTGGGAGAATTTGGAGAAGAAGAGTGGAGCGTTAACGGTCGTTGTGTTGTAACGGTCGAAGAGTTCGAAAATGGCCGGTGGGCTGTTCTGAGACAGTGCGCGTTAAGTATCAAGAAGTAACTTGATGTGTTGTGTATACGCGGAAGGATAAAAGTGGGATCTTTTATCGTTAAGTATCAAGAAGTAACTTGATGTGTTGTGTATACGCGGAAGTATAAAAGTGGGAACTTTTATGGCTAACTTCGAATGTCTACACGGACTGTCTTTTTGTTCGGCTAGTGTGTGAAAAGTTATTAGCACAGGACGAGAATTGGTTTACGAGTGAAGATCTTCGGGTGACCTGGTAAATCAAGTAAAAGGTAGTATTTAGTAAAATACACAGAGCTGATGTGTGCTCATGCAGGAAGATTGATGACTTGTGCATGTTAATAGTTGATTTGTTAATAAGATACTTCATACATATTTCCTTTGTAACAATTTACCTTGTATTGAATTTGGTTTTGAAATATAGCTTTTAATACTCACGCTCAGTGGCTATCCATTTTTTTGAAATCCGCAACAATATATTTATTATTCGTTGAAATTTTAGTATTTTTTAAATTTGCGCCGTTTAGAGGGAAAAGTTATAATTTTGGAAGATGAGGAAATGGAAGTTGTAATATTTCATCGGTATCTACCCAACCTAAAAAGAAATTGTAATTTATCTTTTGAAATATAAAAGTTGCATTTTCCCAGATCCATGGGGTTAGGGCTAACTCGGTGTTTCCAATAGAAACATCACAACCATCATATTACAGCAAAGCAATTTCATAATGTAATATAAATGAATAATTTGTAATATTCCTTAAGAATTTTGTAAATTTTCCACCGTTAGAGGGAGCAGTACTTATTTTTGTGATATAAAGTTCGAATCGTAATATTTAATCAATACGTATGCAATCTAACAAAAAAAATTTTTAACCTCTGAAAACAAAGAATTATCTCTTAAAACAAAAAAGTTGCCCCCCCCCCCCCCCTGATTTAAAGGGCGTTCACAGACGTTAGTTTTTCCTTCAGGCCGAACTAAAAAATTCCGGACTGAACAGTTTGGCCTACTACGCACACGCTCAGGTAAGCCTGAAGGCGTTTTTCAATTCGCTTGTGTCTTCGGTGTGAACTGTTCTAGGTATGGCTCCCCCTTGATGAATTATTCTAGCTATGGCTCCCCTTGATGAATTATTCTAGCTATGGCTCCCCTTGATGAATTATTCTAGCTATGGCTCCCCTTGATGAATTATTCTAGCTATGGCTCCCCCTTGATGAATTATTCTAGCTATGGCTGCCCTTGATGAATTATTCTAGCTATGGCTCCCCTTGATGAATTATTCTAGCTATGGCTCCCCTTGATGAATTATTCTAGCTATGGCTCCCCTTGATGAATTATTCTAGCTATGGCTCCCCTTGATGAATTATTCTAGCTATGGCTCCCCTTGATGAATTATTCTAGCTATGGCTCCCCCTTGATGAATTATTCTAGCTATGGCTCCCCTTGATGAATTATTCTAGCTATGGCTCCCCTTGATGAATTATTCTAGCTATGGCTCCCCCTTGATGAATTATTCTAGCTATGGCTCCCCTTGATGAATTATTCTAGCTATGGCTCCCCTTGATGAATTATTCTAGCTATGGCTCCCCCTTGATGAATTATTCTAGCTATGGCTCCCCTTGATGAATTATTCTAGCTATGGCTTCCCCTTGATGAATTATTCTGGCTATGGCTCCCCCTTGATTAATTATTCTAGGTATGGCTCCCCTTGATGAATTATTCTAGCTATGGCTCCCCCTTGATGAATTATTCTAGATGTGGCTCCCCTTGATGAATTATTCAAGCTATGGCTCCCCTTGATGAATTATTCTAGCTATGGTTCCCCCTTGATGAATTATTCTAGCTATGGCTCCCCCTTGATGAATTATTCTAGGTATGGCTCCCCTTGATGAATTATTCTAGCTATGGCTCCCCTTGATGAATTATTCTGGCTATGGCTCCCCCTTGATTAATTATTCTAGGTATGGCTCCCCTTGATGAATTATTCTAGCTATGGCTCCCCCTTGATGAATTATTCTAGCTATGGCTCCCCTTGATGAATTATTCTAGCTATGGCTCCCCCTTGATGAATTATTCTAGCTATGGCTGACCTTGATGAATTATTCTAGCTATGGCTCCCCCTTGATGAATTATTCTAGCTATGGCTCCCCTTGATGAATTATTCTAGCTATGGCTCCCCTTGATGAATTATTCTAGCTATGGCTCCCCTTGATGAATTATTCTGGCTATGGCTCCCCTTGATTAATTATTCTAGGTATGGCTCCCCTTGATTAATTATTCTAGCTATGGCTCCCCCTTGATGAATTATTCTAGCTATGGCTCCCCTTGATGAATTATTCTAGCTATGGCTCCCCTTGATGAATTATTCTAGCTATGGCTCCCCCTTGATGAATTTCTGGCTATGGCTCCCCTTGATGAATTATTCTAGCTATGGCTCCCCCTTGATGAATTATTCTAGCTATGGCTGACCTTGATGAATTATTCTAGCTATGGCTCCCCCTTGATGAATTATTCTAGCTATGGCTCCCCTTGATGAATTATTCTAGCTATGGCTCCCCTTGATGAATTATTCTAGCTATGGCTCCCCTTGATGAATTATTCTGGCTATGGCTCCCCTTGATTAATTATTCTAGGTATGGCTCCCCTTGATGAATTATTCTAGCTATGGCTCCCCCTTGATGAATTATTCTAGCTATGGAGCCCTTGATGAATTATTCTAGCTATGGCTCCCCCTTGATGAATTATTCTAGCTATGGCTGCCCTTGATGAATTATTCTAGCTATGGCTCCCCTTGATGAATTATTCTAGCTATGGCTCCCCCTTGATGAATTTCTGGCTATGGCTCCCCCTTGATTAATTATTCTAGGTATGGCTCCCCTTGATTAATCATTCTAGCTATGGCTCCCCCTTGATGAATTATTCTAGCTATGGCTCCCCCTTGATGAATTATTCTAGCTATGGCTGACCTTGATGAATTATTCTAGCTATGGCTCCCCCTTGATGAATTATTCTAGCTATGGCTCCCCTTGATGAATTATTCTAGCTATGGCTCCCCTTGATGAATTATTCTAGCTATGGCTCCCCCTTGATGAATTAGTCTAGCTATGGCTCCCCTTGATGAATTATTCTAGCTATGGCTCCCCTTGATGAATTATTCTAGCTATGGCTCCCCCTTGATGAATTATTCTAGCTATGGCTCCCCTTGATGAATTATTCTAGCTATGGCTCCCCTTGATGAATTATTCTAGCTATGGCTCCCCTTGATGAATTATTCTGGCTATGGCTCCCCTTGATTAATTATTCTAGGTATGGCTCCCCTTGATGAATTATTCTAGCTATGGCTCCCCCTTGATGAATTATTCTAGCTATGGCTCCCCTTGATGAATTATTCTAGCTATGGCTCCCCCTTGATGAATTATTCTAGCTATGGCTGCCCTTGATGAATTATTCTAGCTATGGCTCCCCTTGATGAATTATTCTAGCTATGGCTCCCCCTTGATGAATTATTCTGGCTATGGCTCCCCCTTGATTAATTATTCTAGCTATGGCTCCCCCTTGATTAATTATTCTAGGTATGGCTCCCCTTGATTAATCATTCTAGCTATGGCTCCCACTTGATGAATTATTCTAGCTATGGCTCCCCTTGACGAATTATGTTACGCTACAGTAGTTTGGTCAATTGACCAAAAAAAAAAAACTCTTAGACTATTTTTCACTGCATTGAATACGAACAAGTATTTAATTAGAAATGTATTTCATATGCAAATGCTATAGAACTATTACAAATAATTAAAAGTGGAAAATAATTATGAAATTGTTTCCAAAATCTACTGTATACTACATTTGCAAAAGTTAGGAAAGCATAATTTTGTTTACAATAGAAGAAAAATATGCGTTATGTATCTAACATCAAATTGTAACTTATAAATGAATATGCAATTCTTAATTTAGAATTGCAGCAAATTGAAGTTTTACACATTTAAATCTCTCATAGTTATACCGCGCAGATAAACAGTTGATCAATGAATGTTTATTACGACACAAACGAATAATCTCATGACAAAAACGCTTCATATAAAACTCACCAATTAGAGATTAATTTTTCGATTTGATCATAACCTAAATTATTTGAAATGTCACATACTCTCTAACTGGTAATAGGTTGGGTTATTTTACCTCTGAGCGGCACTTTTTTGCACACCATGGGCTAAATGGCCAGGTCACATGTATCTCGAAGGTTAAGAGAAGGTTGGGGGAGGGGACCCACTGGAACAGCTGTGTTGGGTTGTTTTACCTCTGAGCGGCACTTTTTTGCACACCATGGGCTAAATGGCCAGGTCACATGTACCTCGAAGTTTAAGAGAAGGTTGGGGGAGGGGACCCACTGGAACAGCTGTGTTGGGTTGTTTTACCTCTGAGCGGCACTTTTTTGCACACCATGGGCTAAATGGCCAGGTCACATGTATCTCGAAGGTTAAGAGAAGGTTGGGGGAGGGGACCCACTGGAACAGCTGTGTTGGGTTGTTTTACCTCTGAGCGGCACTTTTTTGCACACCATGGGCTAAATGGCCAGGTCACATGTATCTCGAAGGTTAAGAGAAGGTTGGGGGAGGGGACCCACTGGAACAGCTGTGTTGGGTTGTTTTACCTCTGAGCGGCACTTTTTTGCACACCATGGGCTAAATGGCCAGGTCACATGTACCTCGAAGTTTAAGAGAAGGTTGGGGGAGGGGACCCACTGGAACAGCTGTGTTGGGTTGTTTTACCTCTGAGCGGCACTTTTTTGCACACCATGGGCTAAATGGCCAGGTCACATGTATCTCGAAGGTTAAGAGAAGGTTGGGGGAGGGGACCCACTGGAACAGCTGTGTTGGGTTGTTTTACCTCTGAGCGGCACTTTTTTGCACACCATGGGCTAAATGGCCAGGTCACATGTATCTCGAAGGTTAAGAGAAGGTTGGGGGAGGGGACCCACTGGAACAGCTGTGTTGGGTTGTTTTACCTCTGAGCGGCAATTTTTTGCACACCATGGGCTAAATGGCCAGGTCACATGTACCTCGAAGTTTAAGAGAAGGTTGGGGGAGGGGACCCACTGGAACAGCTGTGTTGGGTTGTTTTACCTCTGAGCGGCACTTTTTTGCACACCATGGGCTAAATGGCCAGGTCACATGTACCTCGAAGTTTAAGAGAAGGTTGGGGGAGGGGACCCACTGGAACAGCTGTGTTGGGTTGTTTTACCTCTGAGCGGCACTTTTTTGCACACCATGGGCTAAATGGCCAGGTCACATGTATCTCGAAGGTTAAGAGAAGGTTGGGGGAGGGGACCCACTGGAACAGCTGTGTTGGGTTGTTTTACCTCTGAGCGGCACTTTTTTGCACACCATGGGCTAAATGGCCAGGTCACATGTACCTCGAAGTTTAAGAGAAGGTTGGGGGAGGGGACCCACTGGAACAGCTGTGTTGGGTTGTTTTACCTCTGAGCGGCACTTTTTTGCACACCATGGGCTAAATGGCCAGGTCACATGTATCTCGAAGGTTAAGAGAAGGTTGGGGGAGGGGACCCACTGGAACAGCTGTGTTGGGTTGTTTTACCTCTGAGCGGCACTTTTTTGCACACCATGGGCTAAATGGCCAGGTCACATGTACCTCGAAGTTTAAGAGAAGGTTGGGGGAGGGGACCCACTGGAACAGCTGTGTTGGGTTGTTTTACCTCTGAGCGGCACTTTTTTGCACACCATGGGCTAAATGGCCAGGTCACATGTATCTCGAAGGTTAAGAGAAGGTTGGGGGAGGGGACCCACTGGAACAGCTGTGTTGGGTTGTTTTACCTCTGAGCGGCACTTTTTTGCACACCATGGGCTAAATGGCCAGGTCACATGTATCTCGAAGGTTAAGAGAAGGTTGGGGGAGGGGACCCACTGGAACAGCTGTGTTGGGTTGTTTTACCTCTGAGCGGCACTTTTTTGCACACCATGGGCTAAATGGCCAGGTCACATGTACCTCGAAGTTTAAGAGAAGGTTGGGGGAGGGGACCCACTGGAACAGCTGTGTTGGGTTGTTTTACCTCTGAGCGGCACTTTTTTGCACACCATGGGCTAAATGGCCAGGTCACATGTATCTCGAAGGTTAAGAGAAGGTTGGGGGAGGGGACCCACTGGAACAGCTGTGTTGGGTTGTTTTACCTCTGAGCGGCACTTTTTTGCCCACCATGGGCTAAATGGCCAGGTCACATGTATCTCGAAGGTTAAGAGAAGGTTGGGGGAGGGGACCCACTGGAACAGCTGTGTTGGGTTGTTTTACCTCTGAGCGGCACTTTTTTGCACACCATGGGCTAAATGGCCAGGTCACATGTATCTCGAAGGTTAAGAGAAGGTTGGGGGAGGGGACCCACTGGAACAGCTGTGTTGGGTTGTTTTACCTCTGAGCGGCACTTTTTTGCACACCATGGGCTAAATGGCCAGGTCACATGTATCTCGAAGGTTAAGAGAAGGTTGGGGGAGGGGACCCACTGGAACAGCTGTGTTGGGTTGTTTTACCTCTGAGCGGCACTTTTTTGCACACCATGGGCTAAATGGCCAGGTCACATGTATCTCGAAGGTTAAGAGAAGGTTGGGGGAGGGGACCCACTGGAACAGCTGTGTTGGGTTGTTTTACCTCTGAGCGGCACTTTTTTGCACACCATGGGCTAAATGGCCAGGTCACATGTATCTCGAAGGTTAAGAGAAGGTTGGGGGAGGGGACCCACTGGAACAGCTGTGTTGGGTTGTTTTACCTCTGAGCGGCACTTTTTTGCACACCATGGGCTAAATGGCCAGGTCACATGTATCTCGAAGGTTAAGAGAAGGTTGGGGGAGGGGACCCACTGGAACAGCTGTGTTGGGTTGTTTTACCTCTGAGCGGCACTTTTTTGCACACCATGGGCTAAATGGCCAGGTCACATGTATCTCGAAGGTTAAGAGAAGGTTGGGGGAGGGGACCCACTGGAACAGCTGTGTTGGGTTGTTTTACCTCTGAGCGGCACTTTTTTGCACACCATGGGCTAAATGGCCAGGTCACATGTATCTCGAAGGTTAAGAGAAGGTTGGGGGAGGGGACCCACTGGAACAGCTGTGTTGGGTTGTTTTACCTCTGAGCGGCACTTTTTTGCACACCATGGGCTAAATGGCCAGGTCACATGTATCTCGAAGGTTAAGAGAAGGTTGGGGGAGGGGACCCACTGGAACAGCTGTGTTGGGTTGTTTTACCTCTGAGCGGCACTTTTTTGCACACCATGGGCTAAATGGCCAGGTCACATGTATCTCGAAGGTTAAGAGAAGGTTGGGGGAGGGGACCCACTGGAACAGCTGTGTTGGGTTGTTTTACCTCTGAGCGGCACTTTTTTGCGCACCATGGGCTAAATGGCCAGGTCACATGTATCTCGAAGGTTAAGAGAAGGTTGGGGGAGGGGACCCACTGGAACAGCTGTGTTGGGTTGTTTTACCTCTGAGCGGCACTTTTTTGCACACCATGGGCTAAATGGCCAGGTCACATGTACCTCGAAGGTTAAGAGAAGGTTGGGGGAGGGGACCCACTGGAACAGCTGTGTTGGGTTGTTTTACCTCTGAGCGGCACTTTTTTGCACACCATGGGCTAAATGGCCAGGTCACATGGACCCCGAAGGCTCAGAGAAGGTTGGGGGAGGGGACCCACTGGAACAGCTGTTGGGAGACAGATGGTAGTCTCCCGTCAAGGCCATCCAGCGTGTTCTTTAACGTGCACAGGGTATGGCTCTCCCGCACACGGGGCCACGGCTTAACGTCCCATCCGACGGACGGCGGCCTTTCCAAGCCCATCGGTGTCCCCTACTGACCGTGGGCAGGGCGGGGAATTTTGCGGAGATAAATCTCAACGCTGACCCAGCTGGGACTCGAACCTGGGAACTACAGATTACGAGCCTGGCGCGCTACCGACTGAGCCACCCCCGCCCCACTGGAACAGCTGTTGGGAGATAGATGGTAAACGCCAGTCAAGGCCATCCAGCGTGTTTTTAAGGTGCACAGGTTATGGCTCTCCCGCACATGGGGCCAGTGCTTAACATCTCACCCGACAGCTGGGACTCGAATCTGGGAACTACAGAATACGAGCCTGGAGCGCTACCGACTGAGCCAGCCCCGCCCCCAACTGGTAATGGATTTAGCCTATTCTTTTCTTTGTGATACCATCTAGATAACTAAATATGCAAATCATATCACTGATTATGGATCACTCGTTTCAAAAAGAATGCTGTTTTTTATTAATACGTGCTCAAGTCCAAAAAATTTAATGTAGTATCAGCTAATGAATGAATAGGAAAACGCAAATTGCAATATCTTACTAGCACCTATAGAATACAAAAGATTTTTTTTAAGTAGTCTATAAATCGAAAGGAACTAGATGTTTGCAGATGAACAGACACAGAAAAAGTGAACATTTAACTCGGTTTTGCTGAATTGCACACTTAATGAAGGAATGGAAACAATCTGATCGGCCACAAACAATAAATAATCGTAGTACCATAATACAGGTATGTAGATGTCATCTATACAGGTGTCATTTCTTTGCAATCAGCACGCCTTAAGAGTCTAAGTACCAAATCAGGGTTAGTCAGATTTGTTTTTAAAGCTATAGTAGAGTATATATAGTTATTAATACGCAATTTTAACACTAGAGGGCGCTTTGGAGCAATCAAATATCTGGCGGCAAAGAATTGAAGATGGCGATCGCAGGACTTAGAATATTTCGAGACCTTAGGATGTTTACTTCCAAAACAGAATGATTTTGGGTGATGGTGCAATACAAGATGATGGACGTGGTAAATTTCGGAACTTTTTGAGTTGTTTATTTCGGATGGGTTTCATCGATGATGGAAGATGACGATCGAGCAGGAAAATCGGGGATCATTCTGGCAGGGGGGGGCATCCCGCTATCCAAAAACTCGAGGGACGTTGTGGCGGCAGAAGGGTCAAAAATGAGGTTCAAGATCATTTTGCTCCGGAAAGCTCCCAGCTCCTATTTTTGTGTTTTATTGTTATACTAGAAATCAATCATTACCTTCGGCACTTCTTGGTGTCTGGCTGGTAACTCCGACTCCTATTTCACTTTGAAAGAGACACCATATATGAAAATTCCTCTTCTTTCTGAGTTATACTGCCTGAAATAACCCTCTTCACCAATTTATAGCCCTCCAGCACCGGGATATCGAATTTGACCTCTGACCTCGAAGGATCCATCACATCCAACTTTTCGCACCATTTCCAAGATCTACGACTCAAAACACCTCTAGGGACCAATTTTTAGCTCTCTAGCACCAATAGATCTCAATTTGACCTTTGAGCTCAAAGGACTCTCTGTTTCCAAATTTTCGTAACATTTTTGAGACATACAACCCGAAACACTCCCAGACACCAATTTTCCCGTTTCTAGTACTCATAGATCATGTTTTGACCTCTACATGACCTCTATTTGACCTTAAAGGACACGTTGGAAGTCAAATTTTGGATTTTTTCCCGAGATCTACGACTCGGATTACCGCTGTGCGCAAACGTTCAGAGCTCTACCATTTCTTCATCAGATTAGAATTGGCGTGATTCCCTCTCAGTCAGCCATCAATAATAAATAATATATAGTCATCATCATCATCATCATCCTCAAGCAGCAATGGGCTACGGAGGTCCAACCAGACCGTGCAATTTAGTCCAAGCAAGTCTATCCTGAGCTACATCTACTGCATCTGGCCACTGCACACCAATTCTAACAAGGTCCTGTTTGACATTGTCAGCCCACCGCATCCTAGGTCTCCCCCTCTTTCTGAGGCCTTTAGGCACACTGTTCATAACCCTATTCGCCAATCTATAATTATTCGTACGGGCAACATGGCCAAACCAACGGAGTCTCTCTCTGCACAATATGCTGCTTAAAGGAGGTTGCAAACTCCTTTGCCTAATCTCATCATTAGTTACAAAGTTGAACCACCTAATGCCCAAGATACTGCGTAAGCATCTGGAATCAAAAGCATCTAGTTTCCTGTTATCTTGTTTACAAAGTGTCCAAGTTTCACTACCATAACTAACCCTAGAAAGAACCAAACTATTATACAGTCTAATTTTAGTCTTTAGGTGTATACGCCTATTTCTCCACACTCTCCATAGGTTCTTAAAAGTCCCGGCAGCAATCCCTATTCGTCTGTTAATCTCATGCCGCACATCACCATTATCTGTTACATAGCTCCCAAGATAATTAAACTGTGACACCTGCTCAAGACTGCAACCATTCAGATTAGCTGAATCACAGCCTGCCTGACCAATTTTCATCACTTTAGTTTTCTCTCTGTTTATAACCAAACCTACTCTATTACCAGTCTCATCAACAGCTCGAATGAAAGAGTTCATCTCATCAATATCATTTGCCAAAAGGGCTAAATCATCAGCATAATCTAAATCAGAAATTTTCGTATCTCCAGCCCATTTAAGGCCAAAATCTTTCCCTTGAAGTGAATTTCGCATAACATAATCAATAACCAAGCTAAAGAGAAAAGGAGACAAAATACACCCTTGTCGAACACCAGAAGTAATGCTAAACCAATTGCTACAAGCCTTACCAACCCTCACACATGACTCGGTGTTATTATAGAGAGCTTTCATTATGTTAACTAACTTGTCGTATACCATATGATTTCACAATCAACCACAAATTATGACGATCAACAGAGTCGAAAGCCTTTTTGAAATCAACAAAGCTAGCAACCAAAGGTTTCTGAAACTCCAAACATTTCTCAAGAATCTGCCTAAGTGAAAATATCTGATCCACACATCCCCTACCACTTCTGAATCCACATTGCTCATCACGCAATTGACTGTCAACCAGATTCTTAATTCTATTAAGCACAATCATGGAAAGAACTTTACCTGGAACAGAGAGTAGGCTGATACCCCTATAGTTATCACAAGAACTGCGATCACCTTTTTTGAAAATAGGGATAACAATAGCTCTGGTAAAATCCTTAGGAACCATGCCTTTATCATAAAAGATATTCAGAATTTCAGTCATCCAAGTGGTAACCGAAACATTCCCAGCTCTAAGCATTTCGGTAGTAATTTCATCTACCCCTGGGGATTTATGAAGTTTAAGTTTAGAAACAGCCAAAATAACTTCAGATTGTGTTATAGGGCCAACATTAAAGCCACAAATGCATCTATCATCATTGCAAACAATGGGAGTAGAACTATCTACATTGTTTAGAACATCACTGAAATGCTCAGCCCACCTAGCCATGACAGATTCCTCCCCTTCTGTAACCTTCCCTTGTTTATCCTTCAATCCTTGTATGCCTGTCCGTTTTCTACCACACAAAACATTAACTATCTGGTACAGCTCTCTGCTGTTGTGCTGTCAAACTGTTTCCTCAGCTTTGTCAGCCAAACCATCAAGCCAAAGATTCTTATCAGCAGCTAACTGATCCTTTACAAGTTTATTAAGGTCTCTGTAATGCTTTCTATTAGTACTAGTAGGGTATTGATTAAGGGCATTCCTGCAGTTCTTTCTTTCCGAAATAAGCTTAAGTGCCTTATCACTCAGATAATTTTGCCCCTTCTGCTCCTTTTTTCCTAAAAGAGTACTGTTAGTGTCCAAAAAAGCCTGTTTAAAATGATCCCATTCTTCCTCAACTTCAGTAGTAAGCAAACCATGACTGTCATAATGACTAAGTAACCTATCATGGTAAGCTTTGGCTATAACTGGATCTTTCAGAGCTTCAGTATTAAAAGTAAATTTTTTAACCCTAGCAGAACGTTAAGTTTAAGTTGCAACACACTTTTAACAAGGTAATGGTCAGATCCAATTTCAGCTCCCCTATATGCCCTGGTATTCCTAACAGAACTAGCCCATTTGCTGTTAATTAATATGTAATCAATCATATTCTTATGCAGCCCATCAGGTGAAACCCATGTGTACTTATGTATGTCGCGGTGTTTGTAATAAGTGTTAGTTATTCTGAATCCATTGAGTTTACTTACCTGTAGGAGACGTTGCCCATTGCCATTGCAGCTACCAATACCAAAAGGGCCTATTACTCCTCCCCAAAGGTCAGAGTCAGTACCAACTTTGGCATTGAAGTCACCAAGAACAAGGGTAATATCTCCTTTCTTGACAGAATTCAAAATATCCTGAAGTTGTTCATAAAACCTATCCTTCTCATCCTCATCGGCATCCTCAGTGGGGGCATAACAGCAGATAACATTCAAGTCTTTAACGCTTGTCTGAAATTTTGCTGTAAGAAACCTTTCATTAATGCACTCATATCCTAGAAGAGCATCGCTAGCGTGCCTGCTGAGAAGCAGACCCACGCCTTGGTGATGCTTATTGTCGTCCCTCCCTGAAAAGAGAAATTTAAGATTATTTTTAAGAATCTGACCTTTATCTGTCCATCTGGTCTCTTGCAAGCCGAGAATATCTAAATTATAACGGTGGAATTCTTGTGTGAGGACATCAAGAGAAAAAGCTCTGTGCAGAGTCCTCACATTCCAACTACCTATGGAGAGAAAATGGTTAGTGGGATGTTTAAAGAAACTATGTTTATTGAGAGAGGGAATGCCGACAATATCAAACAGCCCCCTAATCGCAGACATGGGGCAAAGACCCGTTCCCCCACCACTAAAGGCTGAAGCCATCAACACTGGAAGACTTTCTCCAATGTAGAATTTGACGATGCCAATAGAAGCAAAGAGTTCAGGTGCCTGCGATGACTTCTGCTCAGGATTATCCACCAGCTGATAAACATATCCTGTGAATCTATTCACTTGGGGCTGTCAACCCACAAACAAACAGAAAACACAGCGGAAGATTTTCCCTCCACAGAACTGCCCACCAGTGCAGCAAAATCAGGATCCATAATCAAGTTCAGAGCCATATATCTGTCCAGTCCAGTAGGTTTATATGGTCAGCACCAGGACCCTGTGTGGTTGACCACTCCTCAGCAGGGTAGAAAAAAAAGAACAGTAGCCATAGTTGTCCAGATCAGTAGGCCACACTAATCTGGCAGCCCTCCCCTTCCGTTCACTTCCACAAGAGAGTATCTCTTTTGAAAGGTACTAACGGTCTGCACCACGAGAAGGCGGGGTCGGACATTAGGTGCTAGCCTGGCCGGTTCTATGCATCATCACAGGGGATTGGTGCATAGCTCTCCTTCCAGTGACTAACTAGCTACCATTTACAGACCAATATATAGTATTATATTAATAAAAGTGCTTAATTAAGCAATTTTTGCCAATTCATAGTTGTCATTAATAGCAATATATTTTTTTTATTTTTTAATGAAGTTATTTTCTTGATTCGTTTAAAATATATTTGCTTTTAAAAATGTAGTTTCCACCTAGCGGCTCTTAACCACAATTTGAGTTACATCAACAGGATTGAATTACACGCCATTTTAAAGTGAACGCAGTATATCATTTTCCGCTTCAACTGGTGCAGGAACCTACTTTAGGATCTGTTGCATATTTATACTCTAGAAAGAAACTTTACCCATTACCATCTCCATCTGAGAATAAGCCCAGTTGGCATAAATAAAAACACAAAATAAGTAAACCACCCGTGGGTGGGCCCCCCTAGAGGCTAACATAAAGCACAAGCTTAATATACCATATATCATGCACAAGAGACCTAAAACGAGTAGCTTTCCTCAGAGAAAGCCATCATTTTAGGCCTCTTGTACTTATTAAGAACATTATGATCATAATTAAGCAAAGGAGAAATAATCTCATTAGGATTATTTTTAACAGCCTCAAAAAACCTTTTTTAAATGCATTTAATATGAGTATATATGTGGTCGATTCCCATGTCTTCATGAAGTTGTCTGTTAGTAACAAACCAAGGGGCATCGACCGCAGATCTCAATATTTTGTTTTGCAAGACCTGAATCTTGCGTATATTCGTGGAAGTGGTGTTCGCCCATATAGCGGAAGTATAAGTTATTATGGGATGAACGACCATGTTTTAAAATATAATTTGTGGTCAATGATGAAGACAACATTTCTATACAGGACAAAGTGTATTTTGAATAAACCGTTAATTGATAGATTTTGGAGCGGGGGTGGCTCAGTCGGTAGCGCGCTAGGCTCGTAATCTGCAGTTCCCAGGTTCAAGTCCCAGCTGGGTCAGCGTTGAGATTTATCTCCGCAAAATCCCCCGCCCTGCCCACGGTCAATAGGGGACACCGATGGGCTTGGAAAGGACGCCGTCCGTCGGATGGGACGTTAAGCCGTGGCTCCGTGTGTGGGACAGCCATACCCTGTGCACGTTAAAGAACACGCTGGATGGCCTTGACGGGAGGCTACCATCTGTCTCCCAACAGCTGTTCCAGTGGGTCCCCTCCCCCAACCTTCTCTGAGCCTTCGGGGTCCATGTGACCTGGCCATTTAGCCCATGGTGTTCAAAAAAGTGCCGCTCAGAGATAAAACAACCCAACTCTGATAGATTTCTACGTCTAATATTTCTCCTAACAGCTAATGAGAATTGAAAATTAAGAGAGGTTTGCCAAAGATAATATATATTTTCATAAAAATGTATTTAAGATAATATATATTTTCATAAAAATGTATTTAAGATAATATATATTTTCATAAAAATGTATTTAAGATAATATATATTTTCATAAAAATGTATTTAAGATAATATATATTTTCATAAAAATGTATTTAAGATAATATATATTTTCATAAAAATGTATTTAAGATAATATATATTTTCATAAAAAATGTATTTAAGATAATATATATTTTCATAAAAATGTATTTAAGATAATATATATTTTCATAAAAATGTATTTAAGATAATATATATTTTCATAAAAATGTATTTAAGATAATATATATTTTCATAAAAATGTATTTAAGATAATATATATTTTCATAAAAATGTATTTAAGATAATATATATTTTCATAAAAAATGTATTTAAGATAATATATATTTTCATAAAAATGTATTTAAGATAATATATATTTTCATAAAAATGTATTTAAGATAATATATATTTTCATAAAAATGTATTTAAGATAATATATATTTTCATAAAAATGTATTTAAGATAATATATATTTTCATAAAAATGTATTTAAGATAATATATATTTTCATAAAAAATGTATTTAAGATAATATATATTTTCATAAAAATGTATTTAAGATAATATATATTTTCATAAAAATGTATTTAAGATAATATATATTTTCATAAAAATGTATTTAAGATAATATATATTTTCATAAAAATGTATTTAAGATAATATATATTTTCATAAAAATGTATTTAAGATAATATATATTTTCATAAAAATGTATTTAAAATAATATATATTTTCATAAAAATGTATTTAAGATAATATATATTTTCATAAAAATGTATTTAAGATAATATATATTTTCATAAAAATGTATTTAAGATAATATATATTTTCATAAAAATGTATTTAAGATAATATATATTTTCATAAAAATGTATTTAAGATAATATATATTTTCATAAAAAATGTATTTAAGATAATATATATTTTCATAAAAATGTATTTAAGATAATATATATTTTCATAAATTCAATGTTCTGATCTATATATTTTTCAGACAGAATAAAAGAATAGTGAAAATAGACTGAACTGCAAATTATGGAAAGTTTGAAAACTTGAGGAAACCAATGACAAATTTGTGTTCAATATTAAATTGAGGTTACTGGTATTTGAACATGGGAGTGAGAGAATTAAAATAATTTTTGTCTTTCAAAAATTAGTCGCTGTTTCAAGCTCGAAAAAAAAAATCTCTAATATTTAAGGTTCATGAAAAAATGGTATTTTAAGGGGAAAAAAATGTACAAAGATTCTAAGGACAATATCACCTTTAGCATAATGGAAAAACACTTCTGTGCTACTCGACCCCCAGGGTTGGCCAGAGTTTATTTTTAAACATATAGCGAGTGTCACTGTATAGTTACTAATGCACATCTTGAACACTTGATGATTTTGAACACTTCACATGGGGGGCGGAGGTGGCTTAGTCGGTAGCGCGCCAGGCTCGTAATCTGTAGTTCCCAGGTTCGAGTCCCAGCTGGGTCAGCGTTGAGATTTATCTCCGCAAAATTCCCCGCCCTGCCCACGGTCAGTAGGGGACACCGATGGGCTTGGAAAGGCCGCCGTCCGCCGGATGGGACGTTAAGCCGTGGTCCCGTGTGTGGGAGAGCCATACCCTGTGCACGTTAAAGAACACGCTGGATGGCCTTGACGGGAGACTACCATCTGTCTCCCAACAGCTGTTCCAGTGGGTCCCCTCCCCCAACCTTCTCTGAGCCTTCGGGGTCCATGTGACCTGGCCATTTAGCCCATGGTGTGCAAAAAAGTGCCGCTCAGAGGTAAAACAACCCAACCCAACTTGACAAGGCGCTGTCGAACATTCAAATATCTGGCGGCAAAGAATTTCAGATGGTAATGCAGGACATAGAGTATTTCGGGATGATTTTAAGTCATGGTGCAATCTAGGATGACGGACGTGAGACTTGGCAAATTTCAGAACCTTTAGAGTGTTCTTTACTTCGGATGGGTTTTCTTCGATGATGGAAGATGACGATCGAGAAGAAAAATCGGGGGATCTTTCTAACAGGGGGGGGCGCACTATCAACAAACTCGAGGTACTTTATAGTGTCAGAAGGGTCAAAATGGTGTTCACGGTCATTGGCCCCAAAAAGCTCCCCGTTCCTATTTTTGTGTTTTATATCATACTATACAATAGGGGTTCTCAATGTTAGGTACCCCTTGTGGATACACGGTAAATTTTTTTCGGGTACGCCGTGAGAGCTCAAAAGTCGCTAGATCTAGCAACAAAGTAAAAATAACCATTGTTATACTATAACTAAAGTTTCATCTATCTATACAAGGGGTACGCTAAGGGGTTTAATAGAAGAAATCTAGAAAAATTTTGTTTTGTTTTCTGAAGTGTTGTATGCGTTTATGGTTAGAAAGTTCAACGAATAAAATCTAGTTAATAAGCATATGTAAGGCATTTTTTTGCACTTTTCTATTTTTGAAATAGGGTCATATTATTTCTTCAGGGGATATGATGAATTTCGTCATCTTCCATCAGGTTACATACACATTTCCAGGTGGTACATGAAGCATAAAAGGTTGAGAACCACTGCTATACAGTACGTCAAGCATTGCCTTCGACACTTCTTAGGGGCGGGGGTGGCTCGTAATCTGTAGTTCCCAGGTTCGAGTCCCAGTTGGGTCAGCGTTGAGATTTATCTCCGCAAAATTCCCCGCCCTGCCCACGGTCAGTAGGGGACACCGATGGGCTTGGAAAGACCGCCGTCCGTCGGATGGGACGTTAAGCTGTGGTTCCATGTGCGGGAGAGCCATACCTTGTGCACGTTAAAGAACACGCTGGATGGCCTTGACGGGAGGCTACCATCTGTCTCCCAACAGCTGTTCCAGTGGGTCCCCTGCCCCAACCTTCTCTGAGCCTTCGGGGTCCATGTGACCTGGCCATTTAGCCCATGGTGTGCAAAAAAGTGCCGCTCAGAGGTAAAACAACGCAACTCGGCACTTCTTGATTTCTAGCTGGTCACTCCGACTCCTATTTCACTTTGAATGAGACACTGTATATGAAAATTTCTCTTCTTTCTGAATTGTACTGCCCAAAATAACCCTCTTCAACAATTTATAGCCCTCCAGTACCGGTATATCGAATTTGACTTTTGGCCTCGAAGGATCCATCATATCCTAAAGTTTGCAACATTTCCGAGATCAACGACTCAAGATGCTTCCAGGAACCAATTTTTAGCTCTCTAACACTGATTAATCTAAATGTAACTTTTGAACTAAAAGTACTCTCTGGTTCGAAAATTTCGTAACGTTTCGAGATCTAAAATCGATAAACACCAATTTTCGCGTTTCTAGTACTCGTTGATCAAGTTTTGACCTCTGTTTTAACCTTGAAGGTTCGGAGGTCAAATTTTCATTTTTTCCCAAATCTACGACTCGGATTGCTGCTAGATGCAAATGTTCAGAGCTCTACTATTTCTGAGTTGGGTTGGGTTGTTTTACCTCTGAGCGGCACTTTTTTGCACACCATGGGCTAAATGGCCAGGTCACATGGACCCCGAAGGCTCAGAGAAGGTTGGGGGAGGGGACCTACTAGAACAGCTGTTGGGAGACAGATGGTAACCTCCCCTCAAGGCCATCCAGTGAGTTCTTTTAACGTGCAAGGGTATGGCTCTTCCGCACACGGGGCCACGGCTTAACGTCCCATCTGACGGACGGTGGCCTTTCTAAGCCCATCGGTGTCCCTTACTGACCGTGGGCAGGGCGGGATATTTTGCGGAGATAAATCTCAACGCTGACCCAGCTGGGACTCGAACCTGGGAACTACAGATTACGAGCCTGGAGCGCTACCGACTGAGCCACCCCCGCCCCTACTATTTCTGTATCATAGTTCGAATCAGCGTGATCCCCCTCTGTTAGTCAGCCACCAATCACTCACAATTGTAAATATATATGATGTTAATAAAAATGCTTAATTAAACAATTTTACCAATTCATAGTAGTCGTTAATAATATACTTTTGCTTTTAATCTTATTTTCTTGATTCCTTAAAGAAGGAATATTAGGAATATTTTTTCATAATTAAATTCAAATGGAGATTTTTAAAAAGGCACCATTTGAACCGTGTTAGATCAAAATAAATCGTGTAAAAAGAGAACTGGAATATTTTTCTAAACTAATAACTAATTTTCTAACTATGAACTGGAATATTTTTCTAAAAACTAAGCGTTAAATTAATATCGTATGTAACAATTCCGTGTAAAAAGAGAATTGGGTGTATTTCAATTCCGCTCTAACTTATGCAGAAACCTCTCTAGAAGGCAGCCATGGGTTGGGTTGTTTTACCTCTTAGCGGCACTTTTTTGCACACCATGGGCTAAATGACCAGGTCACATGGACCCCGAAGGCTCAGAGAAGGTTGGGGGAGGGGACCCACTGGAACAGCTGTTGGGAGACAGATGGTAGCCTCCCGTCAAGGCCATCCAGCGTGTTCTTTAACGTGCACAGGGTATGGCTCTCCCACACACGGGGCCACGGCTTAATCAAGGAGTGTCTAAGGGAGAAGAGAGCTAACTTCCATAGACGTAATGTAAACTTTTCGATTGCAGCGCCCTCTAAACATGGCAAATTCGTGTATTGCCGTGAAGCCACCTAGCAAGGGAAAGGAGCCAGTTCCTTGCGTTATTTTTCCACCGCCCAGCAAGGTTTTCAATGGCTTACACCACGTGACTAATTTTACATACACTTTGACTCTGTTCAAAGTGTTCATTTCTTAAATTTTACCATCATGATTTCCTTTTCACAAGGATTAGTTAAAATTATTTTCCTTAATAAAATCCCATTGTGTAAAACAAGTAGTAGCTATG
This sequence comes from Ryuthela nishihirai, assembly GCA_038380435.1. Lineage (NCBI taxonomy): Eukaryota > Metazoa > Arthropoda > Arachnida > Araneae > Heptathelidae > Ryuthela > Ryuthela nishihirai. Next base: position 47,852,575 of record JAWZYU010000023.1, on the reverse strand, counting down.
CTCAAAATAAAAATTTTAATATTTTGAACTTTCTACTATATTTAATATATTATAATAAATTGAACTTTATGGCTTAATGCGAGACGACATGTTTTGTTTAATTATATTTTATAGAATTTAGGATATTTTCAATTAAAGTCACATCGAGTTTCTTAGTTGTATAAATTGTCAATAGATGGCAGCAGGCACTTCTCATATCAACCATAAAAAAATTTACTATTAGAACAAACTGCAGACACCTATATACATCGATCTGCTCCAGAGAACACAAAACTGCAACATACATTGACTTACATGTTCGCTAGATGATTAAATGTATTAATTTACATATTAATTTTAAAACTTCTGCAAAATTACTCAAAATAAACATACAACGGCTTTTCCAGGTATGTAAAATATACTCCTGAACGGGATAAAATACTCATTGAATAAATTAGGGTCAGCTATCACTATGCCAAACAGTCATGGGTGTTAGACAGGTTTAAACACTGATTAAATCGCAATAAATATACCAAGAGTAAGACAAACCACAGCTGCAGTGGACTAAAAATGATTGCACTGCGCATGCGCAGATCGCCCCTTACAGTTGTTTTTATGCATGCACATCAATTTGCCACGTTCAGCTTCGGTAAAATTCCGCAGAACGGCGCCACTTACGCTTGTGCGAAGTTAGCCTTCTTCTCCTTAGACCTTCTTTGTACTGACCGTGGGCAGGGCGGGAATTTTGCGGAGATAAATCTCAACGCTGACATAGCTTGGATTCGAACCTGGGAATTACAGATTACGAGCCTGGCGCGCTACCGACTGAGCCACCCGCGAGATGGCAACCATGTGATCTAAATTTGTAAAGCGAATAAACTATTAATTTATATATTTCTTTATCTAATATTTCTCCTGGTAACTAATGATTGAGGAAAATTGGGGGAGATTTAGGGATCAAATATCTGTATTTCAGATAAAACATGTTTGTAAACAAAGAATTGTTAATATTTTAATCTATATATTTTTAAGACAGAGTGAAAAACGTGTTTAAAATTTCTGAAACTCGAAATGCGGGAAATTTAAAAACTGTACGAAAATAATGATAAAATTGAGGTTGTAACTGTCATATGATGCGAGTCCGTTCCTCCCACCCGAAGCGAAGGTCGAAGGGCCCTCGAACCGGATGTGAGGTGTGTTCAAGGACAGGATGTATTTGATAGACATCGGGATCTGCATACGGCCCACTATTGGGTGTGGAAAAGACTCACATGACCACCCTGAGAGAAGGAGTAAAAAAAGACTGTTTTTTTTCTAAGAATATAATTTTTATTCATAAGAGTAAAGAATTCAAATACATTTACCATTTGACCCGCAAAGCTAAATAGCTTATCTGCAGGAAAATGAATAAATTAAATTAAACGTAGGTCATTCAGCCACAAAACTGGTGTATATCAAATAAATTCACAAAACACAACACATAATAATCAGCTAATTAGAAATTCCCATATATTTTTTTCAATTCGATTTTCAGTCTTCTAAAAGAATCGTTATTTAATATTTATTTTGGGATAGAATTAAATATGTGGTATATGATATTCGGAGGTGATTTCCGTAATTATTTCGAAATGTAGGCATTTTGAAATACCCTTCGTTTTGAAGTCTTGAATTTTTATTGTGTTGAATTTTTTTTAGTTTGCATGTTTTGTCAAAAAATTTTTTATTTATTTAATTATATTTATATAAATGACTGTAGGATAAATAGTCCAAAAATTATAATCTATCTGTGGAAGTTTCCGGAATCCTTCTGCTTGAGAGTCTGCTATAGGTCGGAGATCACGCTCCGATCAGGATAAAAATTCGGCTTGGGAGATATCCCAGTCGCCACTGTTTTTCGGCCAAAGTTTGTGTTGCGGTTAGTTGAGGTAGCCAGCAGTGGTTATTTTTAAGTTCGAGGCCTTAGTGAAAGGCCGATCTTGTATTATTGTAAATACTAGCGATAAAAAATGTGTTGTACATATCGTACAGTCTGTTGGCAATATATGCGACCACCCAGCAAGCCAAATAGCCTGACCAGCTTTAGTAGAACATATTAGGTACCTTTTAAAATGCGCGCCAGGCTCGTAATCTGTAGTTCCCAGGTTAGAGTCCCAGTTGGGTCAGCGTTGAGATTTATCTGCGCAAAATTCCCCGCCCTGCCCACGGTCAGTAGGGGACACCGATGGGCTTGGAAAGGCCGCCGTCCATCGGATGGGACGTTAAGCCATGGCCCCGTGTGTGGTAGAGCCATACCCTCTGCACGTTAAAGAACACGCTGGATGGCCTTGACGGGAGGCTACCATCTGTCTCCCAACAGCTGTTCCAGTGGGTCCCCTCCCCCAACCTTCTCTGAGCCTTCGGTGTCCATGTGACGGGGCCATTTAGCCCATGGTGTGCAAATAAGTGCCGCTCAGAGGTAAAACAACCCAACCCCAAACCTTTTAAAATAATGCTCGGAATCCACCCAGATTCCTAAAGATTTTTGATCTCAAGAAAACACCCCCTTATAGTGGTCAAGGTTAAATTGATGCCACTGGTATTTGATCCTGTTAGTGACAGAATTAATAATAGTTTTTTTGCCTTAGAAAAATTAATCGCTGTTTCAGGTTACAAAAATTCGAAAATCTAAGCTACGGAAGCTTTTTTGAAAAAAATCACATTTTACAGGGCTTTAAAGTATTGAATTAATGAAGGATTTCTGTAAAGAAAATTAAATTTTCTACTCAAAGCGACAGATTATTTGGATATGCCATTCACAACCCCAAAATTCAACCATAGTTTTCAGAAATTTAAAAACGAAATAGTTCTAGGACCTGATTATATCTCCAAAATATGCCTAAATATCTACACAGAATTTCCAAAACTTATTACGTCAATTTATTTAACCCTACCTTTGCAGGAATTAGTCCTCAAGAATGCAATCTCGGAATAACAAAATAATGTATGTACTGGAACAAACATCTTATAATTCTATTCCTTTTTACGTCTAATATGTTAAAAAATTTTCAAAGATCATTTACATCATGTAAGTTGATAATGAAAGAATGTTAAAAATAAAAAGTAGCTTGTAGAGCTGAAGCCTTTTTTGTTGCGGGTCTGGCAGGAGATATCTATGTCATATAGAGCCCGACAATACACAAGCAGAAGAATTACTTTTTAATACATGAATATTCTAATTAAAGTTTTAGGTTTTAAAATTCGACGAAAAGTAAATATTTTTTAAATTTGCTAATGATTTTTAAAATATTTATTAATATTCTAATAAAGACACAATACATAAACTAATTTGTGATATGTTACTTAAATATAAATAGTGTTTATCTTAAAGAGAAATTAAACTATTAAAATCGTTATATATATTAAATTTTTCTGCTTCCTTTTCTTCTGTTGTTCAACGCGTGTCCAAGCCCGGTGTATCTTCGATGGGTCTGTTTCTGGCTCAGTTGGTAGCGAGTCAGACGCGTACCATGATGTATGCTGGTTCGGACCCACGAATATGGCTGCATTGGTGATCAAGTGTTTGACTAGCATGAGTAATGTGTGCGGATGTGAATATCAAATCCATGTAACCTGTTGCTTTAGAGAGATATCTAAAAACATTTTAACTCTCTTTAGTGCAGAAATCATTCGTTATTTCAAAAATTCTTAGCAATTCTATGATGTCCTCCCAGCTCAGATCTTTTCCTACTGAGCCAGATGTGATGTCCTCACTACTCCGATCTAGGGAGATTGAGCCAAATATGATGATCTGTCTTGTATGAGAGACGATTAATCGTGCTCAGATCTTTTCCTCCCAGCTCAGATCTTTTCCTACTGAGCCAGATGTGATGTCCTCACTACTCCGATCTAGGGAGATTGAGCCAAATATGATGATCTGTCTTGTATGAGAGACGATTAATCGTGCGCCTCTCAAGGACGATGAAATTGCAACTAAATAATCTTTACCCTCACTTCGGAGAAAAGACAGGTTCGAGGGTTTTTAGGCACGTAGCACGTTACGCCTCTGATTCGCCGTGTTGAATGTTGAATAAAAATAGCCCATCAATTAACTGCACGAGAGTTGGATAGGAACGACACAGTTTATATACACTTTATCCGTCCCGTGGCCGAGTGGTTAGCACGCTTGGCTACTGATCTACGGGACCTGGGTTCGAGCCCCGGATAAGGCATGGCTGTGTGTGTCGTTTTTCTGCTGAGGTCCTGCCCTCCTCACAGATCTACTATGGCATATAAACTGGCAGGCTCCTGTCAGACCTCTGTGGCAAGCAGCTGCTTGAGGGGGTATTTATTTTTTATTTACACTCAAGTGCTGGGGATGCGCTCAACTCCGTGAGCCTTTGCTGCTTTGCTGCTGCAAACATTAACAATGAGCTGGAGAACCGCACACTCTGCAAGTTCTCACTTTACAGACCTCAAACTCGGCGAAAGGATAACCAACCTTTGCCTACACTGTGGTTCACTCTGAATCCACTAGACTGTTATCATATTCACACAGAATCTCGATTCCCCTTGGAATCGCACCCTCTCTTCAAGGGTTACTTCGAGTAAGGGGCGGCGTCCTTCTGACGCTTTGTTTGGAAAATAAACTAAAGTTTCACAGTCTATATCAGACAGCTACGCTTTAGAGATTCCAAAAGAGTTACAAAGTTAAGAAACGCCGGGGGGCGGGGGTGGCTCAGTCGATAGCGCGCCAGGCTCGTAATCTGTACTTCCAAGGTTCGAGTCCCAGCTGGGTCAGTGTTGAGATTTATCTCCGCAAAAATTCCCCGCCCTGCCCACGATCAATAGGGGACACTGATGGGCTTGGAAAGGCCGCCGTCCGTCGGACAGGACGTCAAGCCGTGGTCCCGTGTGCGGGAGAGCCATACCCTGTGCACGTTAAGGAACACGCAGGATGGCCTTGACGGGAGGCAACCATCTGTCTCCCAACAGCTGTTCCAGTGGGTCCCCTCCCCCAACCTTCTCTGAGCCTTCGGGGTCCATGTGACCTGGCCATTTAGCCCATGGTGTGCAAAAAAGTGCCGCTCAGAGGTAAAACAACCCAATCCAAAGCCACATTTTATTTCTATGAGACTCAGTTCAAATTACCACTGGTCTTCCACGCTTTATGAAAATCAAAAATGTTTCAATATGTGATTTTACCTCTAACTGAAAAATATACGGATTGGGAAATAAAAATGCTTTTTTCGTTATAATACGGTTAAAAAGATCCATTTCAGATTTCTTGTTAAATTTTAAAATAAAATTTCATCTACCTGCAGAAACATTAAATAAATGATTTTAAATTTACAAATCTGTTAAAAAACTTTTCACTTACATGTGACAATTTGAACTTGCTGTTCAACGAAAGCTTCTGTTGGAGTGGAAATTCGTATCGAAAGAATTGAATTATTTTTAAATTCTGACATTTTAATTTCCAACCTTTAAAATTTGTTACATGTTACAAAAAAATTCTTATTGCAATCCGAAAATATTAGGAAATCCGTCTGACACTCTCCCAGTTACCGTTCACAGCAAACTGGAGCGTGTGCAGTTACTGCACACGCTCCAGTTTGCTGTGAACGGTAACTGCACACGCTCAATATTTCCGTGAGTGAGCCCACACGATCTAGTATCAAAATAATATGACCACCTACAGTCGCTCAAAAAAAGTATCCGAACACTACGGTTGATTACAGAATTCAGAAAAAATATCTGGCAACGATTTTTTTAGAAATTAGTGATCTGGCAATTACTTCGTGTCACGTGACACGAAGGTTGCCAGATCACTAATTTCTAAAAATATCGTTGCCAGATATTATTTCTGAATTTTGTAATCAACCGTAGTGTTCGGATACTTTTTTGAGCTACTGTACCTATTTTTCTAATAGAAAAACACAGAATCCGGGATTCTATCGAATAAGTAAGAAACATATTTCTTTTAAAAATGTCAATTGATATTTTGCACCAAACCAATATGTTTGATACATGTTAGTACACAGAGGCTCGATCTACTGCTACAATTTTCTCTATTGCCGTTGTACCGTTAAGGTATGTTCTTGAGTGCTTCATTGAGCTAAGAGTCATGCGATTATCCGGAATATTTAGTTTAAGCAGGTTGATTAAATTGGGCGGGGGTGGCTCAGTCGGTAGCGCGCCAGGCTCGTTATCTGTAGTTCCCAGGTTCGAGTCCCAGCTGGGTCAGCGTTGAGATTTATCTCCGCAAAATTCCCCGCCCTGCCCACGGTCAGTAGGGGACACCGATGGGCTTGGAAAGGCCGCCGTCCGTCGGATGGGACGTTAAGTCGTGGCCCCGTGTGCGGGAGAGCCATACCCTGTGCACGTTAAAGAACACGCTGGATGGCCTTGACGGGAGGCTACCATCTGTCTCCCAACAGCTGTTCCAGTGGGTCCCCTCCCCCAACCTTCTCTGAGCCTTCGGGGTCCATGTGACCTGGCCATTTAGCCCATGGCTTGCAAAAAAGTGCCGCTCAGAGGTAAAACAACCCAACCCAATTGATTAAAATATTGGTGTCAGTAAATTAAGCCTCTTTTAAATAAATAGCTTGAACTTGAAATATTCGAATCAGAGCGAAAGTTATAAGTCACTGATGGCTATCACCTAATCACCCTAAAAAAACTTTAAAAAATTAGTCAACTGGTTTTTACAATTGGCAAAGCTGACAAGCTGGGATTTATAGGAAAAATATAGGGGAGGGGGGGGGGTGACAAAATAGAGACTGAAAATGTAAATGGAGGCGAGGAGAGCAAGATATAGTACTTCTGTGAAGTATGGTATTTTTCAATCACCCCCGCCTTCCTCTTAATCCGATCTCGTCTCAGACATTTTTGCAATACAAATTTCAATGTACTGACGTAAATTCGAAACAAAAAATTAGAATCCTTGTTTGCAATTTGTTTGTTTCGAAATAATCCGAACAAGAACTTGGACCGAAAATACCTCCTGTTCCAACAGAGACATTCTCTCCGCAAAGGATATTATTGTTAGAAGTCTACAAAAAATGTCCAATGCATTTTTCATTTATATTTCACATGTTATTCATTTTTTAGATGTAATTTTTGTAACCGAAAATTGGACAAACCTCAATAACCAAAACATATCTCAATTACTAAATTTCTCTCTAACCATTCTTCTTCGATCCATCAGTCTCTAAAAGAGAGGAAATTGACGTCTTTTGTCCGAATTGCAATTTCAAGTGTCAATAACAGATCGACTTAACACCTGAGGAAGTTATCCGTATCAGAATTGGAACAAATCTCAAACTTTTAACAAAATTGGACAACATTCTTCTCCAAACTCAGATCTACCCTTTTTTCGTACTAACTTAAGTTTTGGTTTCTTTTTCCCTCTCAACGGCGCTAAATGATAAGATTTACAAGGACCCCAAAGGCTCAGAGAAGATTGGAAAAGAGAATCCATTGAACGGTGTTAGGAACCGGAAGGCTAGCCTCGTTCAAGGCCACATACCGTGTTCTTTAAACTGAACAAATGATTTCTCTGCTGCACATGAAAGTTTGCGTCCCATCCGGCGGTCTTCCCAAACCCAATGATCTGCTCCTTCTCACCCAGGAGAGGACGAGTGTTTTAAATAATCCAGTTACCAACGCCGGCACAGATAGGAATCTAACCATGGAGCAGATTACGAATCTGGCCAACACCTCCTATAACAGAAGGCCGTAAACTTTAGTTATAACGTCAGCATAGGTGGTCCGAGTGATGTAGAGACCATGTCCACCTAATTAGAAACCTATACCTATGCCCTACCTAGATGTCTAGACATCTCTTTTACTATTATTAGTGGTAAAATTTATTACCACTAATAATAGCATTATTAGTGATAATTAGTCTTATATATTCATCATCATCCTCAAGCAGCCATGGACTACGGAGGATCAACCAGACCTCGCAATTTAGTTCTCCAAGAACATCTGTACTGAGCTACATCTGCTGCATCTGTCCACTGCACACCAATTCTAACAAGCTCCTGTTTGACATTGTCTGCCCACCGCATCCTAGGTCTCCCTGTCTTTCTGAGACCTTTAGGCACACTATTCATAACACTATTCGCAAATCTATAATTATCCAAACGGGCAGCATGACCAAAACCAGCGAAGTCTATCTCTGCACAATATACTGCTCAGATGAGGATTCCGCCTCCTTTGCCTATCCTCGTCATTACTTACAAAGTTGAACCACCTAATGGCCAAGATATTGTGTAAACATCTAGAATCAAAAGCATCAATCTTCCTGTTATCTTGTTTACAAAGCGTCCAATTTTCACTACCATAACTAACCCTAGAAAGAACCAAATTATTGTACAGTCTAATTTTAGTCTTTAGATCAATACGCCTATTTCTCCACACTCTCCATTTCTAAAAGTCCTGGCAACCATCCCTAATCGTCTGTTAATCTCCTGCCGCATATCACCACTGTCTGTTACATAGCTCCCAAGGTAATTAAATTGAGACACTTCCTCACGAGTGCAACCATTCAATTGTTTCCATTTGCGAGACCAATTTCCATCATTTTAGTTTTATCTCTCCAACTCTAATACCAGTCTCATCAACAGCCCTAATGAAAATATTCATCTCATCAACATCATTATTAGCCAACAAGGCAAAATCATCTACATAACCTAAATCAGAAATTTTGAGATCTCCAGACCATTTAAGGCCAAAATGTTTCCCTTGCAGTAAATTTCGCATAACATAAACAATAACCAAACTAAAGAGAAAAAAAGACAAAATGCACCCTTGTCGAAAATCAGAAGCAATGCTAAACCAATTGTTACAAGCCTTACCAACTCTCACACACGACTCAGTGCTATTATAGAGAATCTTTATTATGTCAACGAACTTGTCTGGTATGTCATACGATCTTACAATCAGCCACAAATTATGGCGTTCAACAGAATCAAAAGCCATTTTGAAATCAACAAAGCTAGTAACCAAAGGTTTTTAAAGCTAATATATAAGGTTCTGTAAGTGGTAGCTAGGTACTCACTGGAAGGATACTTATGCAAAAGTCTCCTGTAATGATGCATAGAACCGGATCATTTATGATAATAAATGATATTAAACATTTCAGTCATCCATGTGGTAAGCATTTCCGTAGTAATTTCATCTACCCCTGGGGATTTATGTAGTTTAAGTTTAGAAATATCCAAAATAATTCAGACTTTGTTTTTAGGGCCAACATTAAAGTCAGTAATGCATCTATCATCATTACAAACAATGGGAGTACAACTAACGAGATTTTTTAGAACATCAGTGAAATGCTCAGCCTTCCTACCCAGGAGAGAATCCTCACCTTCTATAACATTACCTTGTTTATCCTTCAATACCTCTACACCTGTCCGTTTTCTACAACACAAAACATTATCTCTGTAGTAACGCTCTCTGCTATTGTGCTGTCTGACTGCTTTCTCATCTTGGTCAGCCAAGCCATCACGCCATAGATTCTTATCAACACCTAACAGATCCTTTCCACGTATAAAGCTCCCTGTAATGCTTTCTATTTGGACTAGTAGGATATTCATTAAGTACATTTCTGTAATTCTTTCTTTATGAAATAAGCTCAAGTGTCATCACTCAAATAATTATGTCTGTTCTGCTATTTTCTTCCTGAAAGTGTACTCTTAGTTTAAAGAAACCTGTTTAAAACCGTCTCATTCTTCCTCAACTTCAGTAGTAAGCAAACCACGACTTCCGTAGAGACTAATTAACGTATCATGGTAAGCTTTAACTAAACTGGGTCTTTCAGAGCTTCAGAATTAAAGGTAAATTTTTTAAACTTAACACAAAACTTCTAAGCTTAAGTTGCAAGACACTTTTAACAAAGTGATGGTCAGATCCAATTTCAGTTCCCCTATGTGGCCTGGTATTCTTAACAGAACTTGCCGATTTACTGTTAATTAATATATAATCAACCATATTCTTATGCAGCGCATCAGGGGAAACACATGTATACTTATGTATGTCGCGGTATTTGAAACAAGGGTTAGTTATTCTCAAACCATTAAGTTTACTTACTTGTAGGAGACGTTGCCCACTGCCATTGGAGCTACAAATACGAATGCCAGTTGAAGTAAGAGTTCAGGAGCCTGCGATGACCTCTGCTCAGGATAATCCGCCAGATCATAAAACATATCCTGTGAATCTATTCACTTGGGCTCCCAAACCATAAAAAACAAAAACCACAACCGAAGTTCCTCTCTCCATAGAAACTCACAAGTGCAGTAAATTCAGGATCCATAATCAAGCTCAGAGCTTATTCCACTGCAGTAATACATATTTTCAGCATCTGAACCCTGTGTGGTCCACCATTCCTCAGCAGAAGAGAAAAAAAAGTAGCCATAGTTATCCAGATCAGTAGACCACACTGATCTGGCAGCCTTCCCCTTCCGTTCCCTTCCACAAGAGAGTATCTCTTTTGAAAGGTACTCTGCCTGCATCACGAGAAGGCGGTGTCGGACATTAGGTGCTAGGCCTGGTCGGTTCTATGCATCATTACAGGAGACTTTTGCATAAGTCTTCTTCCAGTGAGTACCTAGCTACCACTTACAGAACCTTGTATATTGGTTTTATAAAATTACTAATAAATACATTATAAAAAAACATAAATAAAAACTCCATCAAGCAGGTGCTTGCCCCAGAGGTCTGATAGGAGCCTGTCAGTTTATACGCCATAGTGGAAGGCATGTGAAGATGGCTGGAACATAGCAGAAAAACAACATCTATACCTTACTCGGGGCTCGAACTCAGGTCCCTATATCAGTAGCGTAGCGTGCTAACCACTCGGCCACGAGATGATTAATAAGCACATTTTTTTTTAAAACATTTTGTATGTTTAAAAATAAACATTGTTATAAGGATTAGTATTAAATACACCAGTAATAATAGTAGAGATATTAACTCGAAATATCTAGATTTTAGGAATACTTATGATGACGTCAAAATTAAGTTGTACGACCTACAATTGCAAGAGGTGTTGGCCTTGCCAGCAATTGACAGAGCCAACCACCCCCCCCCCCCAACCATAACCCCTTTTTTATTCTTAATTCTACCAAGTAAACTTGTTAGATTTCGTGCGAAATATGATATCAAGTTGATTTACGCAATATGTACTTTAATTGAATGCCCGTAATACAAAATGAAATTTGAATTTCATTTTGTATTACGGATGTACAAGAATGTACAAGAATGAAAATTGAATGCCGTTGTACAAAAGTAATTTTTAAACATTACTGCAGTTCCCAATTTCGAGCCCCATCTGGATCAGTGTTGAAATTTATCTCCGCAAAACTCCCCTGCCTCCCCGCGGTCAGTACAGGAAACCGATGGGCTTGGAAAGGCCGCCGTCCGTCGGAAGGGACGTTACGACGTAGCACCGTGTGCGGGAAAGTCATACCCTGTGCACGTTAAAGAACACACTGGATGGCCTTAACGGAAGACTCCATATGTCTCCCAACGGCTGTTCCAGTGGGTCCACTCCACTCAGCCATCTCTGAGCCGGATGGGCTGCATAAGAATGTGATTGATTATATATTAATTAACAACCAATGGGCTAGTTCTGTTACGAACACATGTCATGCAGAGGAGCCGAAATTAGATCTGATCATGTTAAATGAAATTTTAAAAGTGTCTTTCAGCTTAAACTTAAGAAATGTTGTGCTAATCTTAAAAAAATTACCTTTAATTCTGAAGCTCTGAAAGACCCAGTTATAGCTAAAACTTACCATGATAAATTATTTAGTCATTATAACAGTAGTGGTTTGCTTACTACTGAAGTTGAGGAAGAATGGGACCGTTTTAAACAGGATTTTCTTGAAAATAAATAATCTTAGGAAAAAAGTAGCAGAGGAGTCAAAATTATTTGTCTCAATACCCTACTTGTCCTAATAGAAAGCATTGCAGAGAGTTTAATAAACATTTAAAGGATCAGTTAGCTACGGATAAGTTCGGATTGACTGACAAAGCCGAGGAAGCAGTTAGACAGCACAACAGCAGAGAGCTTTACCAGCGAGTTAATGTTTTGTGTGGTAGAAAACGGACAGGCATACAAGGATTGAAGGATAAACAAGGTAAGGTTTTAGAAATAGAAGGTGAGGATTCCGTCATGGTTAAATGCGCTGAGCATTTCAGTGATGTTCTAAACAATGTAATTAGTTCTACTCGCATTGTCTGTAATGATGATAGATGCATTACTAGCTTTAATGTTGCCCCTATAACACAGTCTGAACTTAGTTTGGCTATTTCTAACATAAACTACATAAATCTCCAGGGGCATATGAAATTACTTCTTAAATGCTTAGAGCTGGGAATGTTTCGGTTACCATTTGGATGACTGAAATTTTGAATATCTTTTATGATAAGGGCATGGTTCCTAAGGATTTTACCAGAGCTATTATTATCCCTATTTTCAAAAAAGATGATCGAGTTCTTCTACTAACTATAGGAGTATCAGCCTACTCTCTGTTGCTTGTAAAGTTCTTTGCTTGATTGTGCTTAATACAATTAAGAATCTGGTTGACAGGCAATTGCGTAATGAGCAATGTGGATTCAGAAGTGGTAGGGAATGTGTAGATCAGACATTTTCACTTAGGCAAATTCTTGAGAAATATTTTGAGTTTCAGAAACCTGTAATTGCAAGCTTTATTGATTCGAAAAAGGCTTTCAACTCTGTTAATCAACATAATTTGTGGTTGATTGTGGGATCGTATGGCATACCAGACAAGTTAGTTAACATAATGAAAGCTCTGTATAATAACACTGAATCACGTGTGAGAGTTGGTAAGGCTTGTAGCAATTGGTTTAGCATTGCTTCTGGTGTTCGACAAGGGTGAATTTTGTCTCGTTTTCTCTTTAGATTGGTTATTGATTATATTATGCGAAATTCACTGCAAGGGAAAATTTTTGGCTTTAAATGGTCTGCAGATCTGAAAATTTCTGAATTTTATTATGTTGATGATTCAACTTCTTTTGGTAAATGATGTTGATGAGATGAACTCTTTCATTCGAGCGGTTGGTGAAACTGCTAGTAGAGTAGGTTGGTGATAAATAGAGAGAACACTAAAGTGATAAAAATTGGGCAGGCAGATTGTGCTTCAGTTGCTTTGAATGTATTCACTCCTGTGTAAGAGCTTTAGTTTAATTATCTTGGAAGTCATATAACAAATACTGGTGATGAGCGGTATTCGATTAACAGAGGAATAGGGATTGTTGCTGGGACTTTTAATAATCTATGGAGAATGTGGGAAAATAATACACTAGGGTGGGCCAAAAAAATTCAAACTTTTTTTAAGTCGTAATACCGCGGAAAAGTTGCGAATTGGGAAGACTAAAAAGGGGTTAAAAAAGAAATAAAATCGGTTTATATCTTCCAGTCGCGCATGTGCTCTAAATTTTGCCGAAATTTCGAAAAATTCATATTTTTACGATAATTTTTAACATTTTTTAAATTAGCCTCTTCCCAAATGTAATAGCTCAAATTCTTATGTATTAGAACCACAGAAAATAATGTTTAAATATTATTTAAATCCATCAACATCTTCCGGTCGCGCATTGCCTTCAAAATTAATGAAATTTTGAAAACATTTTACAAATAAAGGTAGATCACAGTTCAAAGAAAAAAAAAAACACTAACAACTTACATGTTCTTTATATTTGTTCTTTATTGAATACAAGTTTAAATGTTTAAAAACAAATTATTTCAGACCATTAGTAATATTTATAAACAGATTTCTTTATTGAAAAAACTAAGTTTTTGTATGAAGAGTCGTAAGTCCAAGAAACTCATGTTGAAAAATTGAACATTTCCGTTTTCACTCATTCTTAGCTGAAGGTACTTTGAAATCTGACTTATGGGCGAAGTTAGGCATGGTTGACCTTGACAGCAGAGTCGTTCTGATAAAACCATCCCTAGACTCTCCTCCGCAAACTTTTCCTGAGGCTTCTGTCACGAGTTTCACACATCGTTCAACTGCCTGTGTGTGAACTGGGAATGTCTTGAATGTTATATCCCAATTAGGGACTGAGTCACTTTGAATATGTGATTTATTCTCATCGTCACTGATATCTTTTAATAATGGGGGAGAAGATAAATCACAGTCCATCCAGTTAATTATTTCCGAGTAGTCGTGAGCCTTGAAATTGAGTTTTGGCGGCATGAATGTTCTGATAGTTGTTCTCTTTTGATCTAACTGTCTCGCCTTTAGAATTCGTCGAAGTCCGAGCTCTCTTATCTGTTTTGTATTATCTTGTGTCATGGCTAACATTAAATGTTCTGGTTGAGCGAAAAAGCCATTTCGTTCGATCACAGGGTCGGCAATATTACGTAAATCTTCAGGCAGGTACCTTGAAGATTGTATTGATTGATACACAAGTTTTGGTCCCTCTGTAAAGTATTTACTTGTTTTAATATTAATCACATTGGCATGTATGACTTCAAAATAAATACAACTATTTCTTGAAGTTTAGGTGTGGGACTTTCTTCACTTAAGTACAATCTGAGAGTTCGATTTGCTGTTGTCAACCACCTCTAGTGTGACAAGGGACCAGGATCTCGTACAGCCAAATCCTCTTTACAGTTTCCCGACTTTATTGCCATGGAAATATCGAGTAGATATTATCTACTTTTGTATGAAGACTCGGACTTCAATTCGAGAATGTGTCGGACTTCGACGAATGCTAAAGGCGAGACAGTTAGATCAAAAGAGAACAACTATCAGAACATTCATGCCGCCAAAACTCAATTTCAAGGCTCACGACTACTCGGAAATAATTAACTGGATGGACTGTGATTTATCTTCTCCCCCATTATTAAAAGATATCAGTGACGATGAGAATAAATCACATATTCAAAATGACTCAGTCCCTAATTGGGATATAACATTCAAGACATTCCCAGTTCACACACAGGCAGTTGAACGATGTGTGAAACTCGTGACAGAAGCCTCAGGAAAAGTTTGCGGAGGAGAGTCTAGGGATGGTTTTATCAGAACGACTCTGCTGTCAAGGTCAACCATGCCTAACTTCGCCCATAAGTCAGATTTCAAAGTACCTTCAGCTAAGAATGAGTGAAAACGGAGATGTTCAATTGTTCAACATGAGTTTCTTGGACTTAAGACTCTTCATACAAAAACTTAGTTTTTCCAATAAAGAAATCTGTTTATAAATATTACAAATGGTCTAAAATAATGTGTTTTTAAACATTTAAACTTGTATTCAATAAAGAACAAATATAAAGAACATGTAAGTTGTTAGTGTTTTTTTTTTCTTTGAACTGTGATCTACCTTTATTTGTAAAATGTTTTCAAAATTTCATTAATTTTGAAGGCAATGCGCGACCGGAAGATGTTGATGGATTTAAATAATATTTAAACATTATTTTCTGTGGTTCTAATACATAAGAATTTGAGCTATTACATTCGGGAAGAGGCTAATTTAAAAATGCTAAAAATTATCGTAAAAATATGAATTTTTCGAAATTTCGGCAAATTTTAGAACACATGCGCGACCGGAAGATATAAACCGATTTTATTTCTTTTTTAACCCCTTTTTAGTCTACCCAATTCGCAACTTTTCCGCGGTATTACGACTTGAAAACAAATTTTGAATTTTTTCGGTCCACCCTAATATACACCTAAAAACTAAAATTACGTTGTATAATAGTTTGGTTCTTTCTAGTGTTAATTATGGTAGTAAAACTTGAACCCTTTATAACAAGATAGCAGGAAACTTGATGCTTTTGATTCTAGATGCTTACGTAATATCTTAAGCATTAGTTGTTCAATTTGGTAAGTAATGATGATTTTAGGCAAAGGAGTCTGTAAGCTCTTTTGAGCAGCTTATTGTGCAGAGAGAGACTCCGCTGGTTTGGCCATGTTGTCCGTATGGATAATTATAGATTAACGAATAGGGTTATGAACAGTGTACCTAAAGTCCTCAGAAAGACGGGGAGACTTTGGATGCGATGGGCAGACAATGTCAAACAGGGCCTTGTTAGAACTGGTGTGCATTAGTCAGATGCATCTCAGGACAGATGCTTGGAGAACTAATGCGCTACGGAGGTTTGGTATGTCCTCCGTAACCCGTGGCTGCTTGAGGATGATGAATGACTGCAAGGCAGATTTAGTTCTGCAATATTTGCTACTTTATCAGTACCCGGAAGAGTACGTTCTGGAATGTCCGACAAAGTTACGAAGCTCGAGATTAAACGAACATTCGTTTTATCTATTAAAATTGATTAAAAAACGAGAGGTAGTAAATTAACCCTCCTAATTATAACACGTTGTATATATATAATTCAAATTTTCCATCACATATTATATATAATTAATGGTTTCATTTGATATATTTAAAACTCAGCGAAAGCAGTAAGATCATTCATGGAAAATTATTGACGGAGAAAAAGTAAAAATAATTTCTCAAACAGCTGTTTGCCATAGAGATCAGTCAGAAACAGAGAGCTGTTAGTTTATACGCCATACTAGAAAGTCTGTGAGGATGGCGAGCGAGTCTGTGAGGATGGCGAAAAGAAAGACAACTCAGACATCCATGCCTTATCCGAGGTTCGAACAGGGGCGGGGGTGGCTCAGTCGGTAGCGCGCCAGGCTCGTAATCTGTAGTTCTCAGGTTCGAGTCCCAGCTGGGTCAGCGTTGAGATTTATCTCCGCAAAAATTCCCCCGCCCTGCCCACGGTCAGTAGGGAACACCGATGGACTTGGAAAGACCGCCGTCCGTCGGATGGGACGTTAAGCCGTGGCCCCGTGTGCGGGAGAGCCATACCCTGTGCACGTTAAAGAACACGCTGGATGGCCTTGACGGGAGGCTACCATCTGTCTCCCAACAGCTGTTCCAGTGGGTCCCCTCCCCCAACCTTCTCTGAGCCTTCGGGGTCCATGTGACCTGGCCATTTAGCCCATGGTGTGCAAAAAAGTGCCGCTCAGAGGTAAAACAACCCAACCCGAGGTTCGAACACAGGTTCCTTTCACTAGTAGCCACGAATGCTAACCACTCGACCACCGAAATTTAATGAATTAAATTCGCTTTTACAACAGGCGACGCAGACAGGCCCAAGTCTATAGAAAAATAAATGGAGAGATGGCAAGTAATGCAATCGAGCCGGAAAAGTGTTAAAATGGGGAGGGGGCTCCAAGACACTGCACTTTCACTGCAGTGTCACATTTTCCTCTTCGTTTCAGAGGTCTTTAAAAGAAATCCCCAGAAAAATGTTTAAAACGTGAAAGTCATTAACGTTATTCGTGTATTATTCTTACTAGAATCCTCAAAGGAGGAGGAAACATGGCCGCATCCTCCCCACAAGGTTCGCCATGGACGCACAAGGCAATTTTCCACTACGATTTTCAAAGTACTGATGACTGACACAAATTCAAAAAAAAAAACAGCTGCCTTATGGGTTGGGGTAAAAATAGCTGCTGTTCCAATAGGGGTACTCCTTCTGCAATGCATATTAGTAATAGTAGTCTGTAAAAAAATCCAAATTATTTTTCCTTCATATTTCCATGTTTTTGAATTCTTAGATGTAATTATCTTAACCGTAACTTGTATAAGCCTGAATAGCCGAAATATCTCTCCATTACACAATTTTACTTTAATATTCGTCGATCCATCAATCTCTTAAGAGAGATGTAATTAGCGTCTTTTCTCGAAATCGCACTTTCCAATGTCAAGATCACATCGACATAAACCCAGAGAAAGTTATTTAAATAAGTTTTATAAAAAAAAACTCAAATTTTTAATATTATTATTAGGACTATGTCGCTCTCCAAACTCAAATCTGCCTTTTTTTTTTTCTTACTAACAATAACATAACCTGGGCAGTTTATAAGCTGTCCTACGTACCGACGTCCCAACTAACATACGTCAGTCTTTCCAACCTCAAAGATGCTCTTCTTTCCAAGGACAGGAACCGGTATTAGCGGACGTAAATCTCAACGCTGGTAAAGGTGGGGCTCGAACCAGAGTACTGTAGCGGTGCCTGAATATTTATGCGACTGAGGGGAGAAGAGGACTGTCGTCAGAATTAGGATTCATAATTCAAGAAAGAGACGGGGGAAGTCTCTTTCCGTCTTTTTCGCGTCTTTTCCCCCCGTCTTTTTCTTTAATGAATCCTAATTTTTGAACTCCTAATTTTTGATTTCCAATTTTTGAACTTCTGCCAAGTGATTCTGCCCTCTATAATAACACTGAGTCTTGTGTGAGAGTTGGTAAGGCTTGTAGAAATTTGTCTAGCATTGCTTCTCATATTCGATAAGGGTGCATTTTATCTCCTTTTCCGTTTAGTTTGGTTATTGATTATGTTATGCGAAATACACTGCAAGGGAAAGATTTTGGCCTTAAATGGTCTGGAGATCTGAAAATTTCTGATTTTGATTATGCTGATAATTTAGCTCTTTTTGCGAATGATGTTGATGAGACGAAAAATTTCGAACTGTTAATGAGACTAGTTGGGTTGTTTCACCTCTGAGCGGCACTTTTTTGCACACCATGGGCTAAATGGCCAGGTCACTTGGACCCCGAAGGGTCAGAGAAGGTTGGGGGAGGGGACCCACTGGAACAGCTGTTGGGAGACAGATGGTAGCCTCCCGTCAAGGCCATCCAGCGTGTTCTTTAACGTGCACAGGGTATGGCTCTCCCGCACACGGGGCCACGGCTTAACGTCCCATCCGACGGACGGCGGCCTTTCCAAGCCCATCGGTGTCCCCTACTGACCGTGGGCAGGGCGGGGAATTTTTGCGGAGATAAATCTCAACGCTGACCCAGCTGGGACTCGAACCTGGGAACTACAGATAACGAGCCTGGCGCGCTACCGACTGAGCCACTCCCGCCCCTAATGAGACTAGTAGTAGAGTAGGTTGGTGACAAATAGAGAGAAAACTAAAGCGATGAAAATTGGCCAGACAGATGGTGCTTCAGTTGCTTTCAAAGGCTGCACTCCTGAGCAAGTGTCCCAGCTTAATTATCTTAGCAGCTATGTAACAGATACTGATGATGTGCGGCATGAGATTAACAGATGAATAATGATTGCAGCCGGGACTTTTAGAATTTATGAAGAATGTGGTGACTTAGGCATATACACCTAAAACTAAAATTAGACTGCGTAATTGTTTGATCCTTTCTACGGTTAAGGTTAAAAATGTAGTTACGGTAGTGAAACTTTGACGCTTTGTAAACAACATAACCGAGAAATTTATGCTTTTGATTCAAGACGCTTACGCAGTATCTTGGGCATTAGGTTATTCAAATTTGTAAGTAAAGGTGAGGTTAAGCAAAGGAGTCGACAACCTCCTTTGAGCAGCATATTGTGCAGAGAGAGACTCCGTTGGTTTGGTCATGTTGCCCGTATGGATAATTATAGATTAACGAATAGGGTTATGAACAGTGTGCCTAAAGACCTCAGGAAGAGAGGGAGACTTAGGATGCGACGTGCAGACAATGTTAAACAGGATCTTCTTAGATTTCCTTTTAAACAGGATATTCTTAGATCTTCTTAAACAGGATCTCTTAGAATTGGTGTGCATTGACCACATGCAGCAGGTGTAGCTCAGGACAGTTATGCTTGAAGAATTAAAGGGTTACGAAAGTCTGATTGGACCTCCGTATCCCATGGCTGATTGAGAATAATGAACACTATACACAGAGGCTGGATCTGGTTCTATAATTTTCGTTATTGTACCTGTACCGTGATGGGTACATTCTCGAATGTTATCTTTGCTCTCAATACTACGTTTAAACAAAAAAGTTCGATATATCTATTTAAATTATTTAAAATACCAGCGGTAGTAAATTACGCTGCATATCAATAATAATTTCATTTGATGTATTTCAATGTGAGTGAAAGTATTAAGGTCATTCATGTTAAATCATTGACGGATAAAAAAATATAATAATCATTCAAGCAGCTTTGCAACAGAGATCTGACAGGAGCCTATCAATTTATACGCATTAGTAGAAGGTCTGTGAGGATGGCGTGACCTCAGCAGGAAAACAACACAAACATCCATGTCTTATTCGGGACTCGAACCCAAGTCCCTTTGACCGGTAGCCAAGCATGCTAACCACTCGGCTATCGAAAATTTAATAAATTAAATTAATTCGCTTTTACAATATGCGACGCAGACAGGCCTAGATATATTAACAATAAATGGAGATATGGCAAGTGATGCAATCGAGCCGGATCGAACTAAAATTGGGGGTGGGGTTGCAAAACACTGGATTTTTTCTGCAGTGTAACATTTTTCCCCTTCCTTTCAGAAGTCTTTAAAAGAAATCCCCTGAAAAATGCTTAAAATGTTCAAAATATTAATCAATGTTTTACGTGCATTAAATTTGTTAGAATTCTGAAAGGAGAAGGAAACATGGCGCATCCCCCTCTCAAGTCCACAAGGACGCAGAAGCGGATTTTCCACTACGATTTTCAATGTACTGAACGAGTGGTTAGCGCGCTTGACTATTGCCCTAAGGGACCTGGGTTCGATCCCCGAGTAAGGCATGGATCTAAGAATCGATTTTTCTGCTGAGGTCCTGCCATCCTCTCAGATCTTCTACTATGGCATATAAACTGAAAGGCTCCTGTCAGACCTCTGTGGCAAGCAGCTGCTTGAGGGGTTACTTATTTTTTTTATATGACTCACACAAATTCGAAAAATATAGCGACTTTATATATTGGGCACAAAATATCTGCTGTTCCAATAGGGGTACAGTCGCTCAAAAAAGTATCCGAACACCATGGTTGATTACAGAATTCAGAAAAAAATATCTGGCAAATATTTTTTTTAAATCAGTGATCTGGCAACCTTCGTGTCACGTGACACGATATTTGCCAGAACACTAATTTCTAAAAAATCGTTGCCAGATATTTTTTCTGAATTCTGTAATCAATCATGGTGTTCGGATACTTTTCTGAGCGACTGTACTCCTTCTGCAATGCATATTAGTATTAGTAGTCTGTAAAAATATCCAAATTGTTTTTCCTTTATATTTCCATGTTATTGAATTCTAAGATGTAATTATCTTGACCGAAATTTCTACAAGTCTGATTAGCGAAAATATCTCTCCATTACACAATTTTACTTTAATATTCGTCGATCCATCAATCTCTTAAGAGAGATGTAATTGGCGTCTTTTCTCGAAATCGCACTTTCCAATGTCAAGAACACATCGACATAAACCCAGAGAAAGTTATTTAAATAAGTTTTATAAAAAAAAACTCAAATTTTTAATATTATTATTAGGACTATGTCGCTCTCCAAACTCAAATCTGCCTTTTTTTTTCTTACTAACAATAACATAACCTGGGCAGTTTATAAGCTGTCCTACGTACCGACGTCCCAACTGACATACGTCAGTCTTTCCAAGCTCAAAGATGCTCTTCTTTCCAAGGACAGGACGGTATTAACGGAGGTAAATCTCAACGCTGGAAAAGATTTCAAACGAAATGTGATGACGAATTTCTGATTTTTGCAATATGCACTCTTATTAAATGCAGATAATTGTTTGCAAAGGTGATTTTTTATACGTAATTGATGTTCCCAAGTTCGAGTCCCACTTGAGGCTGCATTTAGATTTATCTCTGCTAACTCCCCCCCCACACACACACACACATTACCACGACCATGCCACTCAATGAGAACATGTACACCGATGAGCTTGGAGAAGCCGCCGTCCGTTAAGCCGTGGACTGGTGCGGAAAAGCCATACCCTGTTCACTTCAACAAGACGCTGGATGGCATTGACGGGAATCTCCATATTGTCTGATAACATCTGTCAATAAATCTCCTCCCGAAACTTCTCTCATCCTTGGGAGAATCATTATGGTCTGGTCATATAGTCCATTGTGTGAAGAAAAGTGTCGCTTAGAGGTAAATCGACCCAAATATCCTTACAACTTAACGCGGAGTCATTACATTTGAGAAGGAAGATAACCAATTGTTGACAAAGAATTTTGGCGTTATATGTTTATATCAGCTGCATTCTTTAATGGAGCAAAATATAAAGGATTGGCCATTCTTCGCACTTTGTACTATTTCTTTTGCCCGATATTACCGCCATCTACTGTTACAATATGAAATACATCGCACAAAAACTGTCGCCTTCTGATTACCTCGTCGGAGAAATAAACTTTTCACCACTCAGTATCGAAATACTGATTCTGAATGGAAAGTATTACGACATTCCAATAATGAAAACTGGATCGGTATATTGATATTGTATTCTCTATTAACAAATCAATTATATATAAAACTGAGAATTTTTCTCTGCCTTTCTGTTTTTTAGACAACTTCCTCCTAGGTGGTCAGAGCTATGGCTACTAAACTTAGGCCTACATCTTCATCTCATCGTAACGAAGTACACTAAAATGTTTTCGACCCAATAAATTCAGCCCCCCCCCCCCCACTCCCTCTCAAAATTTGGCCGCGGAACGTCTGCCCATTGGTACTTGCGCATTGATTTTTTTCTTCTCCATTCAAAAGGTAGGCGATGACAGCGTCCCCAAAAATTTCTGATACTCGCAGTCAGTAAGTCAATCAGTCATTTTATTATAATAATAATATTATTATTATAATAATTAATTACTGCATATATTTGTAATAATCTTATTAACCCAAAAGCAGCTAATCTCATGTTGGTCATTGACACTCAGCTTTACATAAGGTACTTATGAAAAACAAAGAGTTTATAAAAAAACGAATAACTTTTTTACTTTAACACTGAAAACAGGCTGTCAGCATTTGTAACACTCATTAGATAATTAGCAGTGAGAAATCTGAAATGCATAAAAATTGTTTCATTTGGAATTATAATCGATAAAGAATTAAAAATTTTAGTGGCCAAATAATCAAAATGTTTGTGCATGATTTATTTTTTTGCAAGTGGCAACAGAAACCTTTTCCCTTCATCTCGCATAGAATAATTTTTATAATACGGCACTGCGTTGTCGTTTTTAAAGAAGTATTTTAATGTTCTATAAACAAATAAATGTCTTAGTGGAAATACACCAGAAATGGTATACTTACAAAAGATGGTAACAGTTTTATATTTATTTGGTAATATTTGAAATATAAATTTATTTTGCATTGAGATTAGATTCCTTAATGATGAAATGTATGTTCCTCCCCAACTTCTAATACCACACTGTATAGCAGACTGGACCCAAGATTTGTATAACATTATTAACATTTTATTACTGAGGACATTTTTTAAATAATAAAATTTACATAATATCTGCCTAAGTGCATTTGTTAGTTTTCCAATGTGCATTTTCCAACTTAGGGAGCAATCATTATAATCGCATAGGTATAATAGACTTTGAACGTGTTCAATTTCTTCACAGCAACAAGCTGAGAAATTATTGCATGAAAAGGTAGGCAATTTTAATCTAATCAAATGACGATTGTATGATTTCTTTTTTAGGTTAAATAGAATATACTTAGTCTTTTTCGTATTTAAATGTAATCCATTTAAATCCAACCATTTCATCACACATTTTAGATCAGTGTTCATGTTATAAAGAAGATTTTCCAGAGAATCAGCAGCAAGTTTATCCCGATCCACCGCAGTTAGAATTTGGGTTGGGTTTTTTTACCTTTGAGCGGCACTTTTTTTGCACACAATGGACTAAATAGACAGGTCACAAGGACCCTGAGGGCTCAAGAAGGTTTAGTTCTTTTACCTCTGAGCGGCACTTTTTTGCACATCATGGGCTAAATGGCCAGGTCACAAGGACCTCGAAGAAGGACCTCAGAGAATGTTGGGGAGGGGACCCACTGGAACAGCTGTTGGGAGACAGATAGTAGCCTCCCGTCAAGGCCATCCAGCGTGTTCTTTAACTTGCACAGGGTATGGCTCCCGCCCACACGGGGGCACCGCTTAACCTCCCATCGGACGGATGGCGGCCTTTCCAATCCCATCGGTGCCCCCTACTGACCGTGGTCAAGGGGGGAGTTTTGCGGAGATAAAGCTCAACGCTGACCCAACTGGGACTCGAACCTGGGAACTGCAGATTAAGAGCCTGGTTCGCTACCGACTGAGCAGCCCCCGCCCTGCTGAAGGAGGATTGGGGTGTGACCACCGAGAGAGACGACCAAAGGACTCAGAGTGTGATTGCCGTGACTACGGAATCGAGCTAAATCGTGCCATGAAATTTCTTTCAGAAGCACAGCGATGTTTCTTATTTCCTTTCTGTCTAATATTTCCTTACGATTTCTATAAAAAAAAAAAAGAAAAATGAGGGTTTCTAAACTACATTAAATTCATTTCATTCTAATGCCGAATTTGTTTTATATCCATTGAAGAAGTTGAAAAATCGTTGCCAGATATTTTTTTCTGAATTCTGTAATCAACCAGTGTTCGGATACTTTTTTGAGCGACTGTACCCGTAGTTAACAAGTTACGGATGTAGATGAAAAGGTTTGTAGCAAAAATAAGATTTTTTGTTCATTTCGATGAGACAAGGGCTGGGTTGTTTTACCTCTGAGCTGCACTTTTTTTTGCAAATAATGGGTTAAATGATCAAGTCATACGAACCCTGAAGGAGAAGGTTAGTGGGTTGGGGACCAATTGACAGCTGTTAGAAGACTGATGGAAGCCTTCTGTCAAAGCTATCCCAAGTGTTCTTTAATATGCACATGGTAGGGCTCTCTCACAGGAAACCACGACTTAAAGTCCCGTTCTACGGATGGTGGCCTTTCCGAGCCCATCCGTGTCCCTTAGTGGCCGAGGGCAGGGCGTGGAAAAATCTCAACGTTGACCCAGTCGGGATTCGAACTTGGGAACTGGATTCGGTAAGGGTAGAGCAGTCCTGGTAAAACGTTTCAGCTGAACGGCCGCATAGGAATTGAAATGGAACTGAGGCAGCCAAGAAATACATAGTCAATAATGGGTTGGGTTGGGTTGTTTTACCTCTGAGCGGCACTTTTTTGCACACCATGGGCTAAATGGCCAGGTCACGTGGACCCCGAAGGCTCAGAGAAGGTTGGGGGAGGGGACCCACTGGAACAGCTGTTGGGAGACAGATGGTAGCCTCCCGTCAAGGCCATCCAGCGTGTTCTTTAACGTGCACAGGGTATGGCTCTCCCGCACACGGGGCCACGGCTTAACGTTCCATCCGACGGACGGCGGCCTTTCCAAGCCCATCGGGTCCCCTACTGACCGTGGGCAGGGCGGGGAATTTTGCGGAGATAAATCTCAACGCTGATCCAGCTGGGACTCGAACCTGGGAACTACAGATTACGAGTCTGGCACGCTACCGACTGAGCCACCCGCGCCCCAGTCAATAATGTAGAGTCAAAGCAAAAATAAAGGTAAAACATAAACAACATTTATATATTAATTGTTTAAATGAGAATTTACTTCCCCGATTTTGGATTTCTTGTCTTCTATACGTTCTTTTTCTCTTTTACAAATTTAATTTATTTATCATCAGTAGTCACGGGCACAAAACGAGGTGGCGAGTCACAGTTTGCCCAGATGTGGGCTCGAGGATCGCCCATACCTTGCAAAACACCTCGAAAAGAAAAGGTTAATGATTTACATCATGTACAGAAGGTAAAAGAGTGTCGAAGTGGTATTATGCAATGCTAACAATTTATCATGCAGTTAGTAATTTATTTTACCTGTTGCAATGAAAAAAATTAACTAATGCAGACAATACTCACTTATGCTTATTAACGAACCAAAATGAAGACTTACAATTAGGAAAGTGTTATGTAACACGGAATTGTTCACGTAAGTGTTCGTCCAAGCCTAAATGCTACTTTGATCTAGGCGAGGAGTAGGCCTTCAAAATTCCGGTGAAACAGCGTTACGTAATTTGCAGATCATTGTCTTCCAGTAAGAAAAAAATATGAAAAAAAAAATATCGTAGTGCTACAGCAGATTCTAGTTATATTTTATGCAACGGCCCTTTGGAGATTTAAATAATAAAATAGGATTATGGGTTGGGTTGTTTCACCTCTGAGCGGCACTTTTTTGCACACCAAGGGCTAAATGGCCAGGTCACATGGACCCCGAAGGTTCAGAGAAGGTTGGGGGAGGGGACCCACTGGAACAGCTGTTGGGAGACAGATGGTAGCCTCCCGTCAAGGCCATCCAGCGTGTTCTTTAACGTGCACGGGATATGGCTCTCCCGCACACGGGGCCACGGCTTAACGTCCCATCCGACGGACGGCAGCCTTTCCAAGCCCATCGGTGTCCCCTACTGACCGTGGACAGGGCGGGGGAATTTTGCGGAGATAAATCTCAACGCTGCTGACCCAGCTGGGACTCGAACCTGGGAACTACAGATTATGAGCCTGGCGCGCTACCGACTGAGCCACCCCCGCCCCAAATATGATTATCACAGCTCAATTAAACACTAAGAGTTTAGGCTTTTTATAAGTACGTCTTGAGATTATAGAAAAAAGAAACATAATTTAGTTATTTTTCTAAGGCGATGTTTATAAAAGCTGAAGAGCTCGAGACAGTATTAGTGTCATATCTAATATAACGCAGTGTTATGATGCTTGTTGATTACAGGTTGAAGGCAGTGGTGGATTTAATAATTAGATACCCCAGACACGGAAATCATTTCAAAATTCCCCAATCTGGCAACCTTCGTGTCACGTGACACGAAGGTTGCCAGATCACTAATTTCTAAAAAAATCGTTGCCAGATATTTTTTCTGAATTCTGTAATCAACCGTAGTGTTAGGATACTTTTTTGAGCGACTGTAGGTGGTCATATTATTTTGATATTAGTTCGTGTGGGCTCACTCACGGAAATAGTGAGCGTGTGCAATTACCGTTCACAGCAAACTGGAGCGTGTGCAGTAACTGCACACGCTTCAGTTTGCTGTGAACGGTAACTGGAGCGTGTACAGTTGCTGTACACGCTCCAGATATTTTTCCTGAATTCTGTAATCACGTGACACGAAGGTTGCCAGATCACTAATTTCTAAAAAAATCGTTACCAGATATTTTTTCTGAATTCTGTAATCAACCGTAGTGTTCGGATACTTTTTTGAGCGACTGCAGGTGGTCATATTATTTTGATATTAGTTCGTGTGGGCTCACTCACAGAAATATTGAGCATGTGGATTTACCGTTCACAGCAAACTGGAGCGTGTGCAGTAACTGCACACGCTCCAGTTTGCTGTGAACGGTAACTGGAGCGTGTACAGTTGCTGTACACGCTCCAGATATTTTTCCTGAATTCTGTAATCACGTGACACGAAGGTTGCCAGATCACTAATTTCTAAAAAAATCGTTACCAGATATTTTTTCTGAATTCTGTAATCAACCGTAGTGTTCGGATACTTTTTTGAGCGACTGCAGGTGGTCATATTATTTTGATATTAGTTCGTGTGGGCTCACTCACAGAAATATTGAGCATGTGGATTTACCGTTCACAGCAAACTGGAGCGTGTGCAGTAACTGCACACGCTCCAGTTTGCTGTGAACGGTAACTGGAGCGTGTACAGTTGCTGTACACGCTCCAGATATTTTTCCTGAATTCTGTAATCACGTGACACGAAGGTTGCCAGATCACTAATTTCTAAAAAAATCGTTACCAGATATTTTTTCTGAATTCTGTAATCAACCGTAGTGTTCGGATACTTTTTTGAGCGACTGTAGGTGGTCATATTATTTTGATATTAGTTCGTGTGGGCTCACTCACGGAAATATTGAGCGTGTGCAGTTACCGTTCACAGCAAACTGGAGCGTGTGCAGTAACTGCACACTGGAGTTACTGCACACGCTCCAGTTTGTGCTTTTTTTTGCAGTAACTGCACACGCTCCAGTTTGCTGTGAACGGTAACTGTAGCGTGTACAGTTGCTGTACACGCTCCAGATATTTTTCCTGAATTCTGTAATCACGTGACACGAAGGTTGCCAGATCACTAATTTCTAAAAAAATCGTTGCCAGATATTTTTTCTGAATTTTGTAATCAACCGTAGTGTTCGGATACTTTTTTGAGCGACTGTACAGGGGCATAGCGAAGTACTACGCTTAGGGTGAAGGGAGAACGGAAATTTATTAACTCGGATATCAAATTCTGCCTAATGAGAAAATAAGTCTTTTACATTAATAATGCCCTCTCCCACGGAAATACACATAATTTCATTCCGTGGGGGGAGGGGGGAGTCAACTGATAATTTTAACAAGTGCCTCGATTAGTAACATTCGTCATGATTTTAACAGCACAATTGAGGTTGGGGTGGTAGCGCACCAGACTCGTAATCTGCATTTCCCAGATTCGAGTCCTAGCTGGGTCAGCGTTGAGATTTGTCTCCGCAAAAATTTCTCGTCCTGCCCACTGTCAGTAGGGGACACCGATGGGCTTGTAAAGGTCGCCGTCCGTCGGATGGGACGTTAAACCGTGGATTCATATGCTGGAGAGTCACACCCTGTGCACGTTAAAGAATACGCTGGATGGCCTTGACGGGAGACTACCATCTGTCTCCCAACAGCTGTTCTAGTGGGTCCGCTCCCCCAACCTTCTCTCAGCCTTCGGGGTCCTTGTGTCCTGACCATTTAGCCCATCGTGTGCAAAAAAAGTGCCGCCCAGAAGTAAAATAACCCAACCTAACAGCACAATTTCTTTCAATTCGTAACAAATGTCTTCAAATTTTGTGCCAACTATCCAATACGTTTATATGGATCATCCGGATTGTTACATCTTACTGGAATTTAACCAAGTTACTACGAATTATGCCAACTTTCTTTGATTTTACCAAGTTGCCCCGATTTTGTAAACTTTCACTAATTTCACAAATCGAATCCATATTTTCACAATTCGCAGGGATTTTACCAAGTCGGTTCAAATTGTGTCAAGTTCTCTCGATTTTGCCAACTCGCCATAATTTAACAGAATAAATCCCAATTTTTATATACATCTCATTTCAATTTTGCCAAGTCACTCAAAACCAATCCCGATTTTCACAACTCACCTGTATTTTACCAAGTGGCTTCGAATTTTTCAACTGTCCTTAATTTTGACACTTACCCTAGATTTTGCAAAGTTGTCTAGATTTCGCTAATTCTTAATTTTACAAAAAAAAATCCAAATTTTCAGAATTCACTTGGATTTTACAAAGTCGATTCGAATTTTTCCCAATTCCGATTAACTTTGAGGGGATCCTCCCCCCCCCCCATCCCCCCATAGCAACGCCCCTGCAAACGTATATATTTCCGTATATAAAGAAAATGGACTAAAGACAAAATATTTACTACTGTGTATTCTTAACTTTCACTATATATTTCACTTAAGTGCTTATAAAATGCCGAAAACATTACGTAAAATTGAAATAATATGCAAAACATACATTTACAAAATTCATGCAATCTTTTTCTGCTTTTCATTAGCAAACACCTAAATTTACCAAAATTTAACGTTCGGAATTTGAATTTTAAATAACATCGGTTTTAGTAAATAGGAAAGATAATTACCGCCCACTGCAGTTGCACGCGCGGTAGCGCCGCCTCTGCCTACCCTACTTTAAAGAAATTTTCAATTTATTTATAAAAACCAAAATATTGATTTTTCTACAGATGGACAGACAAGCAGACGATAAAACAGAAATATTAGCGCTCTTTTTTGTCGGTTTACCTTTTAGTAAACGAGGTCAAAACGAATGACAGGCGATCCCTAGCTCAGGAGCAATCCCAATATACTTCTCACCTTAAGGCAAAATTTGTTTCAGGATCGATCTTGGCCTATGGGCCGATTTTCATGCATTTACCCGTGCCATTTTATGCTCCCAGTCCGTCCCTGGGTGTCCCCTACTGATCGAGGGTATACCCTATCTGAACGCCCATCCAAGACGGGACAAGAACCTGAACCAAAATATTAGACAATTTGCATGTTATATCAATGCGAACATAACTTCGAAGTTCTATAACTTATAAAATATGCATTTAATTGAAAAATTTGACTGAAGATAAATTAAAGATCATAATCAAATCTGTTTAAATGCCGAATTTCAACAATATTCGTTCAGTATCTAAAGAGTTACGAAGCTGAAATATTTCCCAACAGTAATTTGTCCCAAGAATTTAGCTCAGAAATTATTTAAAATTTAGATATTAAGTGTTGTTCCGAACCATTCAATGAAATAAATATTCGTTTTAGAAATTTCACAGTGATTATCTAATGATTAGAAAATTATGAATGATTTTTTATAAAACAGGATAATTTATTGTTAAATATCTAGTGACATAAGACTTGGAACAGGGTTTCCCAATTACTAATGGACTCCGCCGGACAGGAAATGTTAAATCTATATTCTGTATGCAATAACATTTTATAATTTTTAATTTTATTTTTAAAGTCAGCCAAATAACATGAGGCTAAAGTCAAATTATGCAAAGACACCTGATTCGGATTTCAAAGCAGATAGACAAGTTCGAGAGTCCGTATAAAGCAGGCATGTCAAACTCGTTAACCACCGAGGGCCATATTAAGTATTATATATTAAATCGCGGGCCACAAAACAAAAAAAACAAATGGAAATAAAGATGAAGCATAGCTTTTATTATAAACAAATCAATACATACAAAATAATAATACACAGAATGTAAACATATTAAAAATTACATATGTATGTAGGAAAGTTTTTGTTTTCAATTTAACATGATTTAAATAAAATAATATCTTTTTGTTTGAAGAAACTTGGCAACGTTTTTCATTAACGAAATCTTCAAAATTTGGTTGAATTTGTTGAGCTGTAGTTATTTTTAAAATTGCTTGCACATGCTTGTCTGTTAATCTTGATCTTTCCGCAGTTTTATTATTTTTTAAAGTGGAAAATAGCTGTTCGCACAAATATGTGCTACCGAACATAGATAAAATACGTTTAATTGTTAATAACACATTGGGAAATCGGTCCGGTGATAAATAATTATAGAAATGTGGAATCCCAACATTCATATATTTTTGTTTCAATACGGAATCGCACTGAATTTCGATTAGTTCCAGTTGTAAATTTTCATCCAGTGTTGTCAAAAGTTAAATAAACGTATTGATTACCAATCTTGGAGGGCCGCAGAACATTCCGCGTGTTTGACATGCCTGGTATAAAGCGACAGGTTCGGGAGCAGGAGAGGAGGGGGAACCTCTCAACCATTGGAATCTTCCTTGGATCTTAGTCGTAATTTAAATTTCTTATTACTCTTGCAATTGTGAAACATATAAAAGGTATTCCAACATTTTTACAAGTTTCTAGTTGGTTTCTTTACCTCTGAGCGGCACTTTTTTTTGCATACAATAAGCTAAATGGCCAGGTCACAAGGACCGACGGTTCAGAGAAGGTTGGGGGAGGGACCCCACTGGAACAGCTGTTGGGAGACAGATGGAAGTCTCGTCAAGGCAATCCAACGTGTTCTTTAAGTTGCACAGAGTATAGCCCTCGCACAAATGGAACCACGGCTTAACGTCCGGTCCGATCGAGGGTGGCCTTTCCAAGCCCATCGGTGTTCCTTACTAACTGAGGGCAGAACAGGAAATTTTGCGGAGACAAATCTCAATGCTGGAACAGGTGGGACTCGAACCTTGGAACTGCAGATTACGAGTTTAGCGCGCTATCGACTGAGCCACTCCCGCCCCTGTAAGTTTTTAACAATTGAGCAGAAGAATAACAGAATAGCAGAAAAAGATCTTAATCAAATATATCAATATCTCGTTTTCAACAATATTCTTTCACTACTTAATGAAGTATGGAAGTTTATGGATGGTAAAATAAAGGGGGGGACGGACTAAGTTACGCAATCGAACAGGAAAAAAGCGAAATGAGGTGGGCAAGAGACTGAGATTTCCATTGCATTAAAACATTTCCCCTCCATTTTGTTTGCACAAGTTTAATTATTTTTGCCTCCATCATTCTTACTAGTATTCTCAAGGGAGGGAGGCATGGTCCTTTCCTCCCGTTAGATCCAGATCCGTGCATGTGTATGTGAAGCTGGAGTTCTGAGTAGTTAATCCACAATTTGCTGCTGTGTACGTCTTGTCAATGTAAATTGTGAGGAAATAGTGAGTCATAAAATGGTCGTATGACTTGTGAATATCGGTTGAAGCAGCGTGGACTGCTGTCACAAGAGTGCTATTATTGCATGGTGATCCGATTTAACCATGTGCATGTTTTTTGCACACAATGGTCTTAGGAGCAGGTCACAAGAACCCCGAGGACTCACAGAAGGTCGGCGGAGGAGACACACTGGACAGCTCTTAGGAGACAGGTGGTAGCTTCTAATTCAAGGACATCCAGTGTGTTCCTTAACGTGCATAGGGTATAGCTCTCCTGCACAGGGGGCACTGCTTTACATCCCATCTGAAGGGACGGCGACCTTTCAAAGCCCATCAGTGTCCACTATTGACATAGAGCAGGAGTGGGGAGATAAATCTCAATGCTATCCCAGGTGGAACTAGAACCTGGAACCTAAAGATTACGAGCCTGGCCCGCTACCGACTGAGCCCCCCCCCCCGCCCCACACACACACACACATACATACACACACGCACTACTCCCATAGCCTACGAAGCCTGGTGGAGCTTAAACAGAACACTGTTTGTCAGCCCCGGCAACAGTCTGTTCAAACTCTTCGAAAAGTTGCAAGAAACACTGTAAAAAGCGAAGAGGCTTGTCTTGCAAAAGATGTGGACATTTTCAGCATCTGTGGTAATTGTACTGGAAACTTGTATATTACATTTATATCTTCGGTAACGTGCTTGTCTACTAATCAAAGGAACCTGGGTTCGAGCCCCGGAAAAGGCATGGATGCTTGTGTTGTCTTTCTGCTGAGGTCCCGCCTACCTCACAGATCTTCTCTATGGCATCTTAAGCTGACATGCTCCTGTCAGACCTCTGTGGTAAGCAGCGGTTCGAGGTTTTTCCTTTTTAACTTTAAAAATATATGGTGTACAGAGGGACGTACCGAAGACGATACGGGGGGGGGGGGGGGGCGGACCACCACCAACACCTGAAAATATTGTCGCCATATACGAAATCTAACATTGAGTACCTGTTACCTACTTCGAAATTCAAAACCGGTGACTATTTGTATAATTTTATTTTTTAATTAAATTAAAAACCCCTCAAGCAGCTGCTTGCCACACAGGTCTGACAGGAGCCTGTCAGTTTATATGCCATAGTAGAAGGTCTGTGAGGATGGCAAGACCTCAGCAGAAAAACAACACATACATCCATGCCTTACCGGGGTTCGAACCCAGGTCCGTTAGATCAGGAGCCAAGCGTGCTAACCACTCGGCCATGGGACGGCTTTTTATTTTAGCCTCATTAAATTCCCGAACCTAAAATTATATATAAAAGAACCCAAACACAAAATTTTATTCCGCATAGAATATGATTTCAATCTTTCTTCTCCGGTGGAATATTTTAGTAATTGGGAAATCCCTTAAAGTTTTATTCTTCAGACTCTTCCTGATACCAAATTCTCTGATTCCCCTCCCCCTCCCCCTCCCCCCTCGACGGTAAATGATGCCTGCTACACAGTATTATTTTTATGGGTTGCGTTCAAAATGGTTCAGATTATATTATCATATTATTTTCTTGTAATAGAGATCAGGCCAGTCCAACCCAGACTTAGTGGAGAGGAAGAAGGCAAAAAAAACTGTAGTTCTTAAAGAGCAGCAGGAAAACATTCTCTACTTAAATAAGAAAATATATATTTCCAATGAGTAATGAACTGGAAAAAAAAAGTTATTTTGAGGAATCAAAAAAATATTTCATTATAGAAATAGAAATAAATATCTCTCTAATGAGTTCTTTGAATTGGGGAAAATCATTGAGTTTTGTACCTAAAAACGTTTGGTCAAAGAACTGGAAGAAACGAGCCAGTTTTAGTCTGTTGATTATTTGTTTTTTAGCATCAAGTTCTTTTACAATTGCAAAAATGCAACTCTGCAATTTATATTTTTTTCAATTGCAATGAGCAACAGAGTAAACGAAACTACTCTTCATACGTAAGATAAAGCTTCGAATTAACTCCACTCTGACGTAATATGGGAAGTTTCTAATTTCTTGCCAAGAGAGTGTATTGTGAAAACCTTTCACCTGATTCACATTGCTCAAAGCACTTTTTAAATCGAGTGCATAGCAACAATAGTATTCTCAAAATCGTCCTAATTGAATACTAAATAAAATACAGTTTAAGAATGGAAAATTTTTAGAAAATACTAACTTTATTTTATAATCGTGATTCAAATATTTCATTTGAAACTTTTTTATAATAGGCTTAATTTACTACCGCTGATTTTTGAATTAGTTTCTTTTATAAAAAAAAGTGTTCTCTTCCGAGCAAGCTTCAAGAAATTACACTTCGTGATGCAGGTTCAACTACGAAAAGTTGTACAATCATATCGATATCGCTGTAGTAACTCTAATCAAACTTATTCGTTTGGTAAAATAAAAAAATTGTTGAACAAAATTGTTGTTTTTATTGTTTGTTTTTATATATTCCAGTTATTTTTAT
Organism: Ryuthela nishihirai; assembly: GCA_038380435.1. NCBI lineage: Eukaryota > Metazoa > Arthropoda > Arachnida > Araneae > Heptathelidae > Ryuthela > Ryuthela nishihirai. The sequence continues at coordinate 47,818,069 of JAWZYU010000023.1, read as the reverse complement.
ATTTCAAGAGTTTTCCAAAATTGGTGTAATTCATTCGTAAAATATATTAAACCTAATTTATTACTTAATTTCTTATTTAAGTATAGCCAGACCTAGATCTAGAAAACAAAAAGGGGAGAACTTTAAAAATATTTCTTAAATTGCGTAAAAATACACATTTTTATAATTTTTTGATTCCATTACACTCAGTAGCATATTCCTCAAAGAGAGCATGATCCCTTGACCCCTTTGGTTGAGGCCTAAATAATCTAAATAGAGATAATCAGTCTCGAAATAAATGAATTAACTCTTATTATGTTTATGTACAAAAAAAAAGGCTTTGCTAAATAAATTACTGCTGAAGACTTGTTAGCACACCTATGAATATCCATTATTGATTATAAGAATTCATAAATAACTTATTCTTTATGTATTCTCTTAATAGCATAAAATACGGAATCAGGGATCGTATCGAATATGTGACAAACATATTACTATTTTTTTTATAAAATTCGATATACGAGTATAATATTTACCTAGTAAATGATGTTTGATAACTTTTACTTCATACAGGCTCGTTCAAATTCTATATTTTTCGCTATTGAATCTGTACCGTGAAGGGTACATTCTTGAAAGGATGGATTAATCACGACATCATGCTGATTAAACGGGACATGTTCATATTAATTTAACTCCATTATAATTCTAACGGTAGATAATTGAGGCTATTATCGATAATAATTTGAATTGAAATACTTGAATCTCAGTGAAAATAATACGATCATTCACGTAAAATCATTGATGGACAAATAAATACCTCTTCAATCAGCTGCTTGCCACAGACGTCTGCTTAATATTGCACGTCATGCTTAATAAGACTGTCAGTGTAATATGCCATAGAGAAGATCTGTGAGGAAGGTGAGACCTCAGCAGAAAGACAACACAAACATCCATGCCTTACTTGATGCTCTTTCATCAGTAGACAGGAGCTCTAAGAATTCGGTCATGGAATGACCCATCCATTAACTACTCTAAATTTTTTTATAAAATTAAATGAATTCCATTTTACAGAGGACGTTGAAGACAAACAATTTATTTCAGGTTGGATTGCAAGTGATGCAATCTAACGGAAAAGGAAAAGAGTGGGTGTGTGGGAAGGGACTGCATATAAATATTAGAAATAGGCAGAAAAAAAATTAAAATGGATTTTTAATTTACATATCAAATATTCATTGATTTTCAGACGTAATTATCTGAACCGATATTGTACAAGCCTGAATAACCAAATTATCACTTAATTCCAATATTTCGCTCTAATATCCTTCGATCCATCAGTCTCTAAAGGGCGGGGAATCATGTAAGGCTGTTTATATTTTTTATGGATCATATAAGACTGTTTTATAACGAATAAGTCATTTCTCGGAATTTCATCTTCCAATCTCAAGAACACATCAACGTAGACTTTGCGAAAGTTATTGAAATAAAACCTACGAAGCACTAAAACTTTTGAAATTATTAGGAATATATCATTTTCCAAACACTAATCTGTCCCTTTTTCTTACTAACTCTAACATAATCTGAACATTTCGTAGCTCTCCTACTCACCCACGTCCCAACCGACACACGGCGGCCTTTGGAAGCCCAAGGATGGACGGGTATTACCCCCAAGAATTGAACGGGTATTAGCGGAGATAAATCACTGGCAAAGGCGGGACTCGAACACAAATGGACTAATCATATTTTGATTTCGAGCGAGATTTGATGACGAATGGTAGATTGATTTACGCAATATTCACCTTTTATTAAATGCACATAATATTTTACAAAGATTATTTTTTATACGTAACTGAATTTCCCAATTTCGTGTTCCACCTGGGCCAGCAATGAGATGTATTTCCGGTAACCTCCCCCCTCCCCCCAACCACTATGCTCTCCATGAGAGCGATGACACAGATGAATTTTAAAAAGACACCGTCCGTCGGATGGGATTTTAAGCAGTGGCTCCTTGTGCGGTTCCTACCCATCAGATGGTCGGCAGCTTTTCCAAGCCCATCACTGTACCCTAGTGACCGCTGGTAGGGCGGGGAATTGGTTTTGGAATGTTTTACCTTTGGGTGGATACTTTTCTGCAAACAATGGGTTAAACGGCCAGGTCACAAGGACCCCGAGGGCTCAGAGAAAGTTGGGGAAGGGAACCCACTGGAGAGCTGTTGGGAGACAAATGGTAGCCTTCCATCAAGGCCATGCAGCTTGTTCTTTAACGTGGCAGCGCCATGGGTTAATGTGTCATCAGTCGGACGACGGCGTTTTCAAGCCTATTGGTGTCTCCTACTGATTGAGGGCAGGGTAGTGAGATATGAGCAGATAAATCTCAAAGCTAGGGGCGGGGGTGGCTCAGTCAGTAGCGCGCTAGGCTCGTAATCTGTAGTTCCCAGGTACGAGTCCCATCTGGGTCAGCGCTTAGATTTATCTTCGCAAAATTCCCAGCCCTGCCCACGGTCAGTAGGGGATACCGATTGGCTTGGGAGGGTCGCCGTCCGCCGGAAGGGACGTTAAGCCATGCCCCCGTGTGTAGGAGAGCCATACAATGTGCACGATAAAGAACACGCTGGATGGCCTTGACGGGAGTCTACCATCTGTCCCCCAACAGCTGTTCCAGTTGGTCCCCTCCCCCAACCTTCTCTGAGCCTTCAGGGTCCATGTCACCTCGCCATTTAGCCCATGGTGAGCAAAAAAGTGCCGCTCAGAGGTAAAACAACCCAACCTAATCTCAAAGCTGGGTTAGCAGACTCGAACTTGAGAAACAGAGATTACGATCCTGGCACGCTACCAACTGAGAAGCCCCCGCCCCCGCAGTCAATAATCAGATCTCCAAACCCTACGCAACAAGGCTTAAGTAGGGCCACCACACCCAATTCGGGACCTGTCGGTCTAGTTCCTGCGGAATGACGAGCAGCCGAAGTTATGTCAGCATGACTTAACAAATATCCGCGCACCTGTTAGGAATGTGTCTGCTATTCTGAATAATTATACCAAGGCTCGTGCAACCCTGGGCAATTCTCCTAGCATTAAATAATTTTTGCTTTAAAATAATTAATAAAATTTTGCTTTGTCTTTTAAATTAGGGAATTGCATTTAGTTCTTTCGAATTACTTATAAATCTCTTAGAAGAGGAAATAAAATAATAAACAAAAGACAGTACAAATTTTAGTCTTTTCCTGCAGACTACTCAATTGCATATTCAAGGTGCTCAAAGTTTACAATTTGTTGAATTTCTGGCTCCATTAAAAATACCCCCTCAAGCAGCTGCTTGCCACAGAGGTCTAACAGGAGACTGTCAGTTTATATGCCATGGTAGAACGTCTGTGAGGATGGCAGGACCTCAGCAGAAAAACGGCATACACATCCATGCCTTACCCGGGGCTCGAACCCAGATCCCTTAGATCAGTAGCCAAGCAGGCTAACCACTCGGCCACTGAAGAATAAAAATACACATGGTTCAGAGGTGAAAACAAAGCAAAATGCAAAAAGTAGCTTATTTGTTTCTGTAATCTCGTGTGCTTGGAAGATTGCTTAGAAGATTCAAACCGTTAATTTATAATTGAAGTTAAAGTTTAATTTCTGAAAATTAATAAATTAAATGTTTCGTTTAATTCTAAACATTTCGCATCCATTATTTGTTTCCAAGAATGTATCTTTTGTAGTACAGGTGCAATATCAAAAGTCTTTAGAAACGGGCCGGTCAAAAAAACTTAATAACAGATGGTAGCTTCTATTTCAAGGACACCCAGTGTGTTCCTTAACATGCATAGGGTATAGCTCTCACGCACCCTGGGCCACGGTTTAACATCCCATCCGAAGGGAAGGTGATCTTTCAAAGCCCATTAGTGTCCATTATTTAACGAGAGCAGGAGTACACAGATAAATCTCAATGCTGGCCCAGGTGGAACTAGAACCTGGGACTTGAAGATTAAGAGCTTGACGCGCTACCGACTGCTCCCCCCCAGACAAAAACTACCCCCATAACCTACGAAGTCTGGTGGAGCTTAAACAGAACTGTTTATCAATCCCGGCAAGTTCAAACTCTTCGAAAATATGCAAGAAACACCGTAAAAAGTGAGGATGCTTGTCTTCAAGAAGATGTGGACATTTTCAGCATCTGTGGTAATTGTACTGAAACCTGTCTATTACATTTATATCCCCGTAAGGTGTTTGCCTACTAATCAAAGGAACCTGGGTTCGAGCCCCGGAAAAGGCATGGATGCTTGTGTTGTCTTTCTGCTGAGGTCCCGCCTACCTCACAGATCTTCTCTATGACATCTTAAGCTGACATGCTCCTGGCAGACCTCTGTTTTAAGCAGCTGTTCGAGGTTTTTCCTTTTGAACTTTCAAAATATATGGTGTACAGAAGGGACGTACCGAAGACGATAGGGGGGGGGGCGGTCCACCACCAACACATGAAAATATTGTCGCCATATACGAAATCTAACATTGAGTACCTGTTACCTACTTCGAAATTCAAAACCGGTGACTTTGTATAATTTTATTTTAGCCTCATTAAATTCCCGAACCTAAAATTATATATAAAAGAACACAAATACAAAATTTTATTCCGCATAGAATATGATTTCAATCTTTCTTCTCCGGTGGAATATTTTAGTAATTGGGAAATCCCTTAAAGTTTTATTCTTCAGACTGTTCCTGATACCAAATTCTCTGAATCTCCCCCCCCCCCTCGACGGTAAATGATGCCTAGTACACAGTATTATTTTTATGGGTTGCGTTCAAAATGGTTCAGATTATATTATCATATTATTTTCTTGCAATAGAGATCAGGCCAGTCCAACCCAGACATAGTGGAGAGGAAGTAGACAAAAAAACTGTAGTTCTTAAAGAGCAGCAGGAAAACATTCTCTATTTAAATAAGAAAATATATATTTCCAATGAGTAATGAACTGGAAAAAAAAGTTGTTTTGAGGAATAAAAAAAAACATTTCATTATAGAAATAGAAATATATATCTCTCTAATGAGTTCTCTGAATTGTTGAAAATCATTGAGTTCATCATCATCATCATCATCCTCAAGCAGCCATGGGCTACGGAGGTCCAACCAGACCATGCAATTTAGTTCTCCAAGCAAGTCTATCCTGAGCTACATCTACTGCATCTGGCCACTACACACCAATTCTAGCAAGGTCCTGTTTGACATTGTCAGCCCACCGCATCCTAGGTCTCCCCTTCTTTCTGAGGCCTTTAGGCACCCATTCGCCAATCTATAATTATTCATACGGGCAACATGGGCAAACCAACGGAGTCTCTCTCTGCACAATATGCTGCTGAGAGGAGGTTGCAAACTCCTTTGCCTAACCTCATCATTAGTTACAAAGTTGAAGCACCTAATGCCCAAGATACTGCGTAAGCATCTGGAATCAAAAGCATCTAGTTATTCACCTAAAAACGTTTGGTCAAAGAACTGGAAGAAACGACCCAGTTTTAGTCTGTTGATTATCTGTTTTTTAGCATCAAGTTCTTTTGCAATTGCAAAAATGCAATTCTGCAATTTATATTTTTTTCAATTGCAATGAGCAACAGAGTGAACGAAACTATTCTTCATACGTAAGATAAAGCTTCGAATTAACTCCACTCTGACGTAATATGGGAAGTTTCTAATTTCTTGCCTAGAGAGTGTATTGTGAAAAGGTTTCACCTGATTCACATTGCTCATAGCACTTTTTAAATCGAGTGCAAAGCAACAATAGTATTATCAAAATCGTTATAATTGAATACTAAATAAAATACAGTTTAATAATGGAAAATTTTTAGAAAACACTAGTTTTATTTTATAATTGCGATTCAAATATTTCATTTGAAACTTTTTTACAATAGGCTTAATTTACTGCCGCTGATTTTTGAATTAGTTTCTTTTATAAAAAAAAAGTGTTCTGTTCTCCAAGAAATTACACTTCGCAATGCAGGTTCAATTACGAAAAGTTATAGAATCATATCGATATCGGTGTAGTAACTCTAATCAAACTTATTCGTTTGGTAAAATAAAAAAATTGTTGAATAAAATTGTTGTTTTCATTGCTTGTTTTTATATATTCCAGTTATTTTTATACTTCAAGAGTTTTCCGAAATTGGTGTAATTTATTCGTAAAACAAATTAAACCTAATTTCTTATTTAAGTATAGCCAGACCTAGATCTAAAAAACCAAAAGGGGAGAACTTTAAAAATATTTTTTAAATTGCGTAAAAATACACAATTTCATAATTTTTTGACTCCATTGCACTCAGTATCATATTCCTCAAAGAGAGCATGATCCCTTGACCCCTTTGGTTGAGGCCTTAATAATCTAAATAGAGATAATCAGTCTCGAAATAAATGAATTAACTCTTAGTATGTTTATATATAAAAAAGGCGTTGCTTAATAAATTACTGCTGAAGACTTTAGCACACCTATGAATATCCATTTATTGATTATAAGAATTCATAAATAACTTATTCTTTATGTATTCACTTAATATCATAAAATATGGAATCAGGGATCGTATCGAATATGTGACAAACATATTACTATTTTTTATAAAATTCGATATACGACTATAATATTTACCTAGTAAATGATCTTTGATATGTTTTACTTCATACAGGCTCGTTCAAATTCTATATTTTTCGCTATTGGATCTGTACCGTGAAGGGTACATTCTTGAAAGGGCGGTCTGCGAACGAAACTGCGGTGATTAAACGGGACATGGTTTTATAAATTTAACCCCATTATAATTCTAACGGTAGGTCATTAAGACTATCATCGATAATAATTTGAATTGAAATACTTGAATCTCAGTGAAAATAATACGATCATTCACATAAAATCATTGATGGACAAATAAATACCTCTTCAATCAGCTGCTTGCCACAGACTTCTGCTTAATATTGCACGTCATGCTTAATAAGACTGTCAGTGTAATATGCCATAGAGAAGATCTGTGAGGAAGGTGAGACCTCGGCAGAAAGAAAACACAAACATCCATGCCTTACCTGATGCTCTTTCATCAGTAGACAGGAGCTCTAAGAAATCGGTCATGGAATGACTCATCCATTATCTACTCTAAATTTTTTTATAAATTCAACGAATTCCTTTTTACGGTGGACGTTGAAGACAAACAATTTATTTCAGGTTGGATTTCAAGTGATGCAATCTAATGGAAAAGGAAAAGAGTGGGTGTGTGGGAACAGACTGGATTTTCACTCCAGTATAATATTTTCGCATTCGTTTCAGAAGTTTTTAAAACGTTATTTGAAAAATGCACGAATATGCACAAGTTCAATAATTTAAGCTGAATTTCCCTTACCAGCATTCTCAAAGGAGGCTGGGAACATGCCGCATTCCCCTCGGGATCCGCCATAGATGCAGACTAAAATTTTCCACTACACTTTCAGAATATACCGATGAATTAGACAAATACGAAACAATTAGAGACCTTACAGATTGAGACCAAAATATATCCTGTTCTAATAGAGACACTCTTTTTGCACTGCATATAAATATTAGAAATATGCAGAAAAAAAATTCAAATGGATTTTGCTTTACATATCAAATATTTATTGATTTTTAGACGTAATTATCTGTACCGAAATTGTACAAGCCTGAAAAACCAAATTATCTCTTAATTCTAATATTTCGCTCTAATATCCTTCGATCCATCAGTCTCTAAAGGGTGGGGGGGATTTGAGTCTTTTCTCGAAATTTCGTCTTCCAATCTCAAGAACACATCGACGTAGACTTTGCGAAAGTTATTCAAATAAAACTTACGAAACACTAAAACTTTTGATATTATTAGGAATATATCATTCTCCAAACACTGATCTGTCACCTTTTCTTACTAACTGTAACATAATCTGAACATTTTGTAGCTGTCCTACTCACCGACGTCCCAACCGACACAGGCGGCCTTTGGAAGCCCAAGGATGCCTTCTTTCTCCACAAGAACTGGACGGGTGTTAGCGGAGATAAATCACTGGCAAAGGCGTGACTCGAACACAAATGGACTAATCATACTTTGATTTCGAGCGAGATTTGATGACGAATGGTAGATTGATTTACGCAATATTCACCCTTTATTAAATGCACATAATGTTTTACAAAGATTATTTCTTTATACGTAACTGAATTTCCCAATTTCGTGTTCCACCTGGGCCAGCAATGAGATGTATTTCCGGAAACCTCCCCCCTAAACCCCAACCACCATGCTCTCCATGAGAGCGATGACACAGATGATTTTTAAAAGACTGGCATACACATCCATGCCTTACCCGAGGCTCGAACCCAGATCCCTTAGATCAGTAGCCAAGCAGGCTAACCACTCGGCCACTGAAGAATAAAAATACACATGGTTCAGAGGTGAAAACAAAGCAAAATGCAAAAAGTAGCTTATTTGTTTCTGTAATCTCGTGTGCTTGGAAGTATGCTTAGAAGATTCAAACTGTTAATTTATAATTGAAGTTAAAGTTTAATTTCTGAAAATTAATAAGTTAAATGTTTCGTTTAATTATAAACATTTCGCATCCATTATTTGTTTTCAATAATGTATCTTTTGTATTACACGTGCAATATCAAAAGTCTTTAGAAACGGGCCCGACAAAAAAACTTAATAACAGATGGTAGCTTCTAATTCAAGGACACCCAGTGTGTTCCTTAACATGCATAGGGTATAGCTCTCCTGCATCCGGGGCCACGGTTTAACATCCCATCCGAAGGGAAGGTGATCTTTTAAAGCCCATTAGTGTCCATTATTTAACGAGAGCAGGAGTACAGAGATAAATCTCAATGCTTGCCCAGGTGGAACTAGAACCTGGGACCTGAAGATTAATAGACTGATGCGCTACCGACTGCTCCACCCCACACAAAATCTACCCCCATAACCTACGAAGTCTGGTGGAGCTTAAACAGAACTGTTTATCAATCCCGGCAAGTTCAAACTCTTCGAAAATATGCAAGAAACACGGTAAAAAGTGGGGATGCTTGTCTTGAAGACGATGTGGACATTTCAGCATCTGTGGTAATTGTACTGAAACTTGTTTATTACATTTATATCCCCGGCAACGTATTTACCTACTAATCAAAGGAACCTGGGTTCGAGCCCCGGAAAAGGCATGGATGCTTGTGTTGTCTTTCTGCTGAGGTCCCGCCTACCTCACAGATCTTCTCTATGGCATCTTAAGCTGACATGCTCCTGTCAGACCTCTGTGGTAAGCAGCGGTTCGAGGTTTTTCCTTTTTAACTTTAAAAATATATGGTGTACAGAAGGGACGTACCGAAGGCGATAGGGGGGGGGAGGGCGGACCACCACCAATACCTGAAAATATTGTCGCCATATACGAAATCTAACATTGAGTACCTGCTACCTACTTCGAAATTCAAAACCGGTGACTTTGTATAATTTTATTTTAGCATCATTAAATTCTCGAACCTAAAATTATATATAAAAGAACACAAATACAAAATTTTATTCCGCATAGAATATGATTTCAATCTTTCTTCTCCGGTGGAATATTTTAGTAATTGTGAAATCCCTTAAAGTTTTATTCTTCAGACTCTTCCTGATACCAAATTCTCTGATTCCCCTCCCCCCTCGACGGTAAATGATGCCTGGTACACAGAATTATTTTTATGGGTTGCGTTCAAAATGGTTCAGATTATATTATCATATTATTTTCTTGTAATAGAGATCAGGCCAGTCCAACCCAGACTTAGTGGAGAGGAAGAAGGCAAAAAAAACTCTAGTTCTTAAAGAGCAGCAGGAAAACATTCTCTACTTAAATAAGAAAATATATATTTCCAATGAGTAATGAACTGGAAAAAAAAAGTTGTTTTGAGGAATCAAAAAAACATCTTCATTATAGAAATAGAAATATATATCTCTCTAATGAGTTCTCTGAATTGTGGAAAATCATTGAGTTATGCACCTAAAAACGTTTGGTTAAAGAACTGGAAGAAACGAGCCAGTTTTAATCTGTTGATTATCAGTTTCTTTGTTCATCAAGTTCTTTTGCAGTTGCAAAAATGCAATTGTGCAATTTTATTTTTTTTCAATTGCAATGAGCAACAGAGTGAACGAAACTATTCTTCATACGTAAGATAAAGCTTCCAATTAACTCCACTCTGACGTAATATAGGAAGTTTCTAATTTCTTGCCAAGAGAGTGTATTGAGAAAACCTTTCGCCTGATTCACAGTGCTCAAAGCACTTTTTAAATGGAGTGCATAGCAACAATAGTATTCTCAAAATCGTTGTAATTCAATGCTAAATAAATTACAGTTTAAGCATGGAAAATTTTTAGAAAATACTAGTTTTATTTTATAATTGTGATTCAAATATTTCATTTGAAACTTTTTTACAATAGGCTTAATTTACTACCGCTGATTTTTGAATTAGTTTCTTTTATAAAAAAAAAAAAGTGCTCTGTTCTCCAAGAAAGTGCACTTCGCAATGCAGGCTCAATTACGAAAAGTTGTAGAATCATATCGATATCGGTGTAGTAACTCCAATCAAACTTATTCGTTTGGTAAAATAAAAAAATTGTTGAATAAAATTGTTGTTTTTATTGCTTGTTTTTATATATTCCAGTTATTTTTATACTTCAAGAGTTTTCCAAAATTGGTGTAATTTATTCGTAAAACAAATTAAACCTAATTTCTTATTTAAGTATAGCCAGACCTAGATCTAAAAAACAAAAAGGGGATAACTTTAAAAATATTTTTTAAATTTCATAATTTTTTTACTCCATTGCACTCAGTAGCATATTCGTCAGAGAGAGCATGATCCCTTGACCTCTTTGGTTGAGACCTTAATAATCTAAATACAGATAATCAGTCTCGAAATAAATAACGACGTAATATAACGTATCTTTTTGTAAAACTGTTTCATTTGAATAAATTCCAGTAAAACGAAAATGTCATTTTAACAAAATAAAAAAATTTATGGATGCAAAAAATGACTAGCGTAGGGAAATTTGGGAAATGAAAGTCCTTATGCAATATGAACAAAATACGTTTTAGCATCTGAAATTATGTATAAAAAAAGGCTTTGCTTAATAAATTACGGCTGAAGACTTGTTAGCACACCTATGAATATCCATTCATTTATTATAAGAATTCATAAATAACTTATTCTTTATGTATTCTCTTAATAGCATAAAATATGGAATCAGGGATCGTAACGAATATGTGACAAACATATTACTATTTTTTATAAAATTCGATATACGACTATAATATTTTCCTAGTAAATGATGTTTGATACCTTTTACTTCATACAGGCTCGTTCAAATTCTATATTTTTCGCTATTGGATCTGTACCGTGAAGGGTACATTCTTGAAAGGGCGGTCTGCGAACGAAACTGTGGTGATTAAACGGGACATGGTTTTATATATTTTACCCCATTATAATTCTAACGGTAGATCATTAAGGCTCTTATCGATAATAATTTGAATTGAAATACTTGAATCTCAGTGAAAATAATACGATCATTCACATAAAATCATTGATGGACAAATAAATACCTCTTCAATCAGCTGCTTGCCACAGACGTCTGCTTAATATTGCACGTCATGCTTAATAAGACTGTCAGTGTAATATGCCATAGAGAAGATCTGTGAGGAAGGTGAGACCTCGGCAGAAAGAAAACACAAACATCCATGCCTTACCTGATGCTCTTTAATCAGTAGACAGGAGCTCTAAGAAATCGGTCATGGAATGACTCATCCATTAACTACTCTAAATTTTTTTATAAAATTCAACGAATTCCTTTTTACGGAGGACGTTGAAGACAAATAATTTATTTCAGGTTGGATTGCAAGTGATGCAATCTAAGGAAAAGGAAAAGAGTGGGTGTGTGGGAACAGACTGGATTTTCACTCCAGTATAATATTTTCGCATTCGTTTCAGAAGTTTTTAAAACGTTATTTGAAAAATGCACGAATATGCACAAGTTCAATAATTTAAGCTGAATTTCCCTTACCAGCATTCTCAAAGGAGGGTGGGAACATGCCGCATTCCCCTCGGGATCCGCCATAGATGCAGACTAAAATTTTCCACTACACTTTCAGAATATACCGATGAATTAAACAAATACGAAACAATTAGAGACCTTACAGATTGAGACCAAAATATATCCTGTTCTAATAGAGACACTCTTTTTGCACTGCATATAAATATCAGAAATATGCAGAAAAAAAATTCAAATGGATTTTGCTTTACATATCAAATATTTATTGATTTTTAGACGTAATTATCTGTACCGAAATTGTACAAGCCTGAAAAACCAAATTATCTCTTAATTCTAATATTTCGCTCTAATATCCTTCGATCCATCAGTCTCTAAAGGGAGGGGAATTTGAGTGTTTTCTCGGAATTTCATCTTCCATTCTCAAGAACACATCGACGTAGACTTTGCGAAAGTTATTCAAATAAAACTTACGAAACACTAAAACTTTTGAAATTATTAGGAATATATCATTCTCCAAACACTGATCTGTCCCTTTTTCATACTAACTGTAACATAATCTGATCATTTTGTAGCTGGGCTACTCACAGACATCCCAACCGACACACGGCGGCCTTTGGAAGCCCAAGGATGCCTTCCTTCTCCCCAAGAATTGGACGGATATTAGCGGAGATAAATCACTGGCAAAGGCGGGACTCGAACACAAATGGACTAATCATATTTTGATTTCGAGCGAGATTTGATGACGAATGGTTGATTGATTTACGCAATATTCACCCTTTATTAAATGCACATAATATTTTACAAAGATTATTTTTTATACGTAACTGAATTTCCCAGTTTCGTGTTCCACCTGGGCCAGCAATGCGATGTATTTCCGGTAACCTCCCCCCTCCCCCCAACCACCATGCTCTCCATGCGAGAGATGACACAGATGAATTTTAAAAAGACACCGTCCGTCAGATGGGACTTTAAGGAGTGGCTCCTTGTGCGGTTCCTTGCCATCAAATGGTCGGCAGCTTTTCCTAGCCCATCAGTGTACCCTAATGACCGCTGGCAGGGCGGGGAATTGGTTTTGGAATGTTTTACCTTTTGGTGGATGCTTTTCTGCACATGATGGATTAAACGGCCAGGTCACAGGACCCCGAGGGCTCAGAGAAAGTTGGGGTAGGGGACCAACTGGAGAGCTGTTGGGAGACAAATGATAGCCTTCCATCAAGGCCATGCAGCTTGTTCTTTAACTAGGCAGCGCCATGGGTTAATGTGTCATCCGTCGGACGACGGCCTTTTCAAGCCTATTGGTATCTCCTACTGATGGGGGGGCAGGGCAGTGAGATTTGAGCAGATAAATCTCAAAGCTGGGAGCGCGGGTGGCTCAGTCAGTAGCGCGCTCGGCTCGTAATCTGCAGTTCCCAGGTTCGAGTCCCAGCTGAGTCAGCATTGAGATTTATCTCCGCAAAATTCCCCGTCCTGCCCACGGTCAGTAGAGGATACCGATTGGTTTGGAAGGGTCGCCGTCCGTCGGATGGGACGTTACGCCGTGCCCCGTGTGTGGGAGAGCTATACAATGTGTACATTAAAGAACACGCTGGATGGCCTTGACGGGAGGTTACCATCTGTCCTCCAACAGCTCTTCCAGTGGGTCCCTTCCCCCAACCTTTTCTGAGCCTTCAGGGTCCATGTGACATCGCCATTTAGCCCATGGTGAGCAAAAAAGTCCGCTCAAAGGTAAAACAACCAAACCTAATCTCAAAGCTGGGCAAGCAGACTCGAACTTGGGAACTAGAAATTACGAACCTGGCACGCTACCAACTGAGAAGCCCCGGCCCCCGCAGTCAATAATCAGATCTCCAAACCCTACGCAACAAGCCTTAAGTAGGGCCACCACACCCAATTCGGGACCGATCGGTCTAGTAGCTGTGGAATGACGAGCAGCCGAAGTTATGTCAGCACGACTTAACTGTTTATGCATGACTTAACTGTTAGTTCCGAAGTTAGTAGCCGAAATTATGTCAGCATGACTTAACTTTTATGTCAGCATGAGTTAACTGTTAGTTCCAATAACTAACGGGTGGTTGGAAAAAGTAAATAATTTTATTATTAACCCTGTACAAAATGAATTTCTCTTTTCTTTCTTTAAAATGAAAACGTTGAGTTTTCTCATCCCGCAGGGCGAAGAGGCAAATCCGTCAGGGCGTGTAAAGTAAGTTATTTTATTTATTATTGCTATATTTAAATGCTATTCAAAATTTCGGAAATACTAAATTTTTAAGAATGAGGAACAACAGGTTGAATTTTAAACAATATTCATTTAATAATACACATGTGAAGGTAAATGAGTCTGTTAGTAAATTACACTGGACAACACACAAAAAGGCTTTGAAATGAAAATAGCCAATCTTTACTAATTTTGAGGTGCTCAACACGAAAATGAGAATAAAATTTGACGATTGGCTCTTGTTTAGGAGAGACAGAGATGGTCATGTATAAACGATTCAGTCCGCATTGAGTACATAGGTAACCATTTCGCAACGCTGTATTTTAAATTCCATATTGGAACATATTGCATTGTATTGCATCAGCCCGCCATACATACAACCCCCAGAGGTATTGCATCATTGTCTGATGGAATGTAGTTAAGTCATGAAATCGCGGCTTTACGATCGCGGACAAAAGATGATGCAATCGTTAGTTGTAAGCAACGTCTCGTCTCGTAGGGTGAGCAAGTCTTTTGAGCGACTCCCATTTACCCCTGAGTCATAAGTACAACACAAGTGATCCTTGCAGTTTTAATCCAGCAGTAGTGATGTCTCTTGACTGTGTTAATAGTGCAGATACATTTTGTTACATTTGCGGGGAAGTGACGTTTGCAAGCCAGAAAAAGGCCATCACTCCAATAGTGAAAGTGACGTATGAGTTTTAATTTGAATGCAAGATAGGGAACCAGGACAAGGCCTGGGCTCGACACATATGCTGCAGTACGTGTGCAAGAAACCTTTCGAAGTGGTTGAAAAGTGAAAAAGTCGCGATACCGTTTGCTGTTCCTATGATTTGAAAAGAGCCAAACAATCACACAAATGACTGCTACTTCTGCATGGTTCCACCTGTTTCTGGGGGCATCACACGAAACATATAGCATACCCGAATATGCAATCTGTTCTCCGACCAGTTCCGCACGGCGAAGGCCTTCCCATTTCCGATCCTCCAAAAGAATTTTCCATCCAGATGATGAGGAGGGAGGAGAACCGCCATCCGGTTCTCTGCAGCCTTCGGTGTCTAACGATGACCCGTACGTCTGCCACGGTGCGTCATCTGCGCCACACATTCTCACTGGAGAAAAAATTAACGATCTTGTTCTCGATCTGGAGCTATCCAAGGTCAAAGCAGAGTCACTTGGATCAAGACTTAAACAATGGAATCTTCTCAAGGAAAATGTTCGAGTGACTTCGTTTCGAACTTGTCATGAGCAGTTTTCACCTTACTTCAGAAAGGAAGATGGCCTTGTGTTCTGCTCCGATGTAGATGGCCTGATGAATGCCCTCAGAACCAAACATGACCCTCAAGAATGACGACTATTCATAGACTCCTCGAAATTGAGTCTCAAGGTGGCAAAATCGACTTCCATCCATTCCGGTCGGACACACTGTCTACATGAAAGACACCAACGACAACCTAAAACAGGTGTTGAACTGTCTTCAATACAACAAGTATGGTTGGTATCTCTGTTGTGACTTGAAGGTATTGGCTCTGTTGATGAGTCTGCAACTGGGATATAACGAAGTACTGCTGTTTCTTATGTGAATGGGACAGCCGAGCAAAGACTTTGCAATACGTGAAGAGAAACTGGCCTCAGAGGAAATCTCTGAAGGCCAGAGAGAAGAATGTGGAACACCCAGCACTAGCAGATATGCACAAAATCTTGCTACCGTCCCTACACACCAAACACGGTGTAATGAAAAACTTCGTAAAAGCCATGGACAGGACTGCATCAGCTTTCAAGTACTTTGCTGACAAATTCCCTTCACTCAGCGAAGCGAAAATTCAAGAGGAAACTTTTATGGGTCCTCAGATCTGCGAGCAGATGTTCGACAACCTGTTTCAAAGTGACGAGAAAAGGGCTTGGGACACGTTTCGCCTGGTGTCTACTAAATTCCTCAGGAATGTCAGGTCATACAACTACAAGAAACTGGTTAAGGACAGTCTCTGTATCACAAACTTGGCTGTAATACGTCCTTAAAAGATCCACTTTCTCCATTACCACGTAGATTTCTTTCCCAACAACTGCGGCATGGTTAGTGATGAGCACAGTAAATTTTTTCACCACGACATTGCAATGATGGAGAAACGTTACCAGGGAAACTGGTCCACTTCAATATTGGCTGACTACTGTTGGACGCTGATGATCCTGAGCAGCTGTAGAAGCAACAGGCAAAGCGATGTCGGAAGTAGAAGCGGAGTTTTACTGATACATGTCATATGCACCTATTACTCTATTATATAAGAAACTATTGCGGATTTCTCATAAATCGTAGCCAATTTTCCATTTCCATTGTCATATTCGTGTTCAGCACCTTAAAATCTTTAATAAATTACTACTTTTATCTCAGAGGCACGACTTTTATGAAAATTGGTTGCCCAGTGTTATCTGAATATCTTGATCAACACATTCTATCTCCAGAACTTCAAATTCCTAGGATATATACACAGTCGTATCAGAATAATATGATCACCTACCATACATATACTATGGTAGGTTTTCTCCTATATTATTCTGATACGACTGTGTGTATATACATCACGGTTAAAAAATGTTTTCCTCTTCCAGAGTGCCTGGAGCAGTGACGAACAGAGACAGGGCCGTGAAAATTGGTAGGTACGTTAAAATTACCATCGCTCGCAAATCTCCTCCTCATGTCCTCGTTAAGCTACATACCATATTTCGCAGTGCTATCTCCATTCGTCACGTTCCAGAGACTGCGGAATAGGGAAACCACCCTGTATAAACGTATATCGTTTGCGATATCACTGCAAATTTTACATTTTCTACATTTAGCTCCATATAACGATGCAAATTAAAGACTTGTGCATTTTGTAATGTAGGAATCATTAATCTCTTAAGGAAAAGACTGCATTTTCCCATCTCTTGGGAATGAAGGAACAAAGTGTTATTGCCAATATAAACCCCTTAATCATCATACTCTACCACTAAATAAAAAGTAATACATAAATACCCCCTCAAGCAGCTGCTTGCTACAGAGGTCTGACAGGAGCCTGTCCGTTTATATGCCACAGTAGAAGGTCAGTGAGGATGGCAGGACATCAGCAGAAAAGCAACACGAACATCCATGCCTTACCCGGGGCTTGAACCCAGGTCCCGTAGATCAGTAGCCAAGCGCGCTAACCACTCGGCCACGGGACTACCACTAAAACATCTAATTTATAGCTCGAATAGATCGTTTGCAATATTCTTTCAAAAATTTTAAACATCTAATATTTCTACCGTTAGTGGGTGCAATTAAAACATTTGGGAAAGTCTCAAAGTGTGAATCGTAAAAATCAAACATAATTTCTAATTTATCTCTAAAACCAAATAATTACCTTTTTATAAAATTGCGATTTCCCACCAACCCTGGAAGTAAGGCGAAAATCATTGTCAGCAATTCAAATTTCTTGATTTTAACATTTCACCACCAAATTTTCAAGTTATTGGCTAATTACATCGTTTGGAATATTCGTTTGCAAAACTTTTTCCGCCATTAGAAGGCGCAGTTATAAGCATTGGGAGATTCCGAAAGTCTGAATCGTAATAGAATTAAATGTCTTTATATCGAAAGCCAGAATAACGAAACATTCAGTATAACGAAATTTTTTCAGACCCCGGGAGATTTATTATGTATCTTTTTGTAAAACTGTTTCATTTGAATGAATTCCATTAAAATGAAAATATCATTTTAACAAAATAAAAAATTTTCTGGATGCAAAAAATGACTAGCGTAGGGAAATTTGGGAAATGAAAGTCCTTATGCAATATGAACAAAATACGTTTTAGCATCTGGGAACAATGCAATGATATGAACCGTGATTTAAACGCTATCAAATATCTAATTAATTACAGCGCTATGAATCGCGTCGTACTGTATATTGCTCGTACGCATTTTTTGACGATCTGACTCATCGAGGCAATATTCTGATATTTGGATATATTATAATATCAGGATAGAGTTTATGCACTTAAAACTATCTGGTCTAAAACTTGGAAGGAATGATCCACTTTCAGTACATTGAGCATCTGTTTTTGGAGCCGCAAGTTCTTTTGCAAATGAACCAAGTGTTGGACGAAATTGCTCTAGATCTTTAGCAGACTGAGTGCATGGGAGGACAGAGAGGCAGACAGATACAAACTCTTTCTTCTTTGTACATAAGATAGAGCTTCGAAGTTGACTCCACTCTGATGTAACATGGAACGTTTCACATTCCTTACCAAGGCAATACCAAGAAAGTACCTTTCACTCGTTTCACACTGTATAAACTACATTTAGAAACTGAAAGGACACTCATGGATCGAGTGTGTAGCAAAAGTACTATTCTTAAAATCGTTCTAATCAAATACTAATTAAAATATCTAAGAAGAACAGAGAAAATTTAAAAAATAACAGTTTTACCTTTAAGGCTTAATTTACTACCGCTGATATTTCAATTCAATTAAATCCATAAATCCGATTTTTCGTTTAATCGCCAGGTAGAAATCGAAGATTAAAAGTCACGAATGTATTTTCACGGTACAGGTACAATAGAGAAAATTGCAGTATTAGATCGAACCTCTATATCAGTGGTTCTGAACCTTTCATGCTTCACGTACCCCTTGGAAATGTGTATGTAACTGGCGTGCCCCTTATATAGATCGACAAAACTGTAGTTATAGTATAATAATGCCAATTTAGCGAATTTGTTACTAGATCTAGCGATTTCTGAGCTCACACGGCGTACCCCGAAATATAGTAACCCCGCAACGCACCCCACCTTGAGAACCCCTGCTCAATATAGTAATATGTATTAAGCATATTAGTTTGGCAAAATAATAAAATTGTTGAATAAATTGTTACTTTCATTATTTGTCGTTTATATTTTTAAGTTGCTTTTATATTACAAAGTCTGTTCTTGAAAACCAAAATAATTCATTTGTAAATAAAATAAATTGTTTATTAATTAATTACTTATTTAAGTATAGCCAGGATCAGATCAAGCAAAATAAGAATAGGAATGAAGGAGGTAAAGTAACGAAATCGAGCCGGAAAAAAAGCAAAAGAAAGAGGCCAACAAATTGGACTGTCATTACTCCATAAAATTTCCACTCCGTTTTACGAGGCTTATAAAATTTCCTAGAAAATGCGTATACATACTAAAGTTTAATATGGAATGGAATGCTAGTAACTTCCATTACAGGTACTAGCATTCCAAAAGAGGAAGAACCAGTGCACCTCCCCTCCCCCCAGGATCTAACTCTCAGTAATGCTAAGTATAGGTAATCAGTCTGGAAATAAATGAATGAAATATTAGTATCTTTATGTATAAAAAAAGGATTTGATAAATAAATTGTTCATGAAGACTTGGTACACTTATAACGATCCCACTTATTGATTATATAAATTCAGAAATCATCTGTGGTGTACAGTCGCTTAAAAAAATATCCGAACACTATGGTTGATTACAGAATTCAGAAAAAATATCTGGCAACGATTTTTTTAGAAATTAGTGATCTGGCAACCTTCGTGTCACGTGATTACAGAATTCAGGAAAAATATCTGGAACGTGTACAGCAACTGTACACGCTCCAGTTACCGTTCACAGCAAACTGGAGCAGTTAATGCACACGCTCCAGTTTGCTGTGAACGGTAACTGCACACGCTCAATATTTCCGTGAGTGAGCCCACACGATCTAGTATCAAAATAATATGACCACCTACAGTCGCTCAAAAAAGTATCCGAACACTATGGTTGATTACAGAATTCATAAAAAATATCTGGCAACGATTTTTTTTTAGAAGTTAGTGATCTGGCAACCTTCGTGTCACGTGATTACAGAATTCAGGAAAAATATCTGGAGCGTGTACAGCAACTGTACACGCTCCAGTTACCGTTCACAGCAAACTGGAGCAGTTAATGCACACGCTCCAGTTTGCTGTGAACGGTAACTGCACACGCTCAATATTTCCGTGAGTGAGCCCACACGATCTAGTATCAAAATAATATGACCACCTACAGTCGCTCAAAAAAGTATCCGAACACTATGGTTGATTACAGAATTCAGAAAAAAATATCTGAAAACGATTTTTTTTTTAGAAATTAGTGATCTGGCAACCTTCGTGTCACATGATACGATGGTTGCCAGATCACTAATTTCTAAAAAAATCGTTGCCAGGCATTTTTTCTGAACTCTGTAATCAACCATAGTGTTCGGATACTTTTTTGAGCGACTATAGGTGGTCATTTGTGTTTGCTTTGGAAAAATATTAACAGAATTTAAATAAGATGCAAAATTGAAACGAACAAAAATTGCTTTAAGGAACGAAATGCACTTCCATAGAGAAAACATAGAATTCACGTTCTAGCGCAGTTCGATAGGAAATTTTTTGAACAACATAAAACTTATTTTGTGATCAAAATTAAACACAAAACAAAACACGTGTTCTCATTTCATACACATATTTCGTTTAGTGTACAAAAATAAAGACAAAATTTGTACAAGATGGAAATATTAAGCGATCAAAAAAGGTGTAAGTTGGAATTTTACTTCTCGTAAGGATAACATGTGATCTTCGGAGGTAAAAATAAATGGATGAAATAATATTTTGTTATCGGTTATAAAAAGTTACTAAGGGAATTGAACAGGCAGGGATTTAAAATTACTTCTTAGGGATGAAGGCGGGGGTAAGGGACCCAATGGGAAGCTTTTAGGAGACAGATGGTACCCTCTCGTTAAGACCGTTGAAAGTGTTCTTTAATGTGGGCAGAGTATGGCTCTCCCGCACACAGAGCCACGGCTTAATGTGCCATCCGACGAACGACGGCCTTTCGAAGCCCATTGATGTCCCTACTGACCGAGGGCAGGAATATTTGAGGAGATAAATCTCAAAGCTGGGCAAGCTGACTCGAACCAGAGAACTATAGATTACGAGCCTGGCACGCTACCAACTGAGGCACCCTCGCAATTGGGAACCAGATCTCCTACCTTTACGCAATAAGTCCTAAGTAGGGCCACCACACCAAGTTCGGGACCGATCGGTCTAGTACCTGCGGAATTAGGAGCAGCCGAAACTTCCGCCATCAGTGACGTCACCCATGATGTAAACAAGTGTCGGCGCTCACGTTGGGAATACGCCTGCTATTCTGAATCATATCAAAGCCCGTGCAACCCTGTGTAATGCTGCTAGCATTAAGTAGATTTTGCATGTCTCTTATATTAAAGAATTGCATGTATTTCTTTTGAATTATATATAAGTCTCTTAGAAGAGGAAATAAATATTGAACAAAAGACAGCACAGATTTTAACATTTTCATGCAGGCTGCTCAATTTCATTTTCAATGTGGTCAAACTTTAAAATTTCTTCAATTTCAGGCATCTTCGAAGTCGAACGCCGAAGACTACATAATAATTATTTCTTGATGTATTCTCGTGTGGGGCGGGGTGGCTCAGTCGGTAGCGGCTCATAATCTGTAGTTCCCAGGTTCGAGTCTCAGCTTGGTCAGCGTTGAGATTTATCTTCGCAAAATTCCCCGCCCTGCCCACGGTCAGTAGGGGACACCGATGGGCTTGGACAGACCGCTGTCCGTCGGATGGGACGATAAGCCGTGGCCCCGTGTGCGGGAGAGCCATACCCTGTGCACGTTAAAGAACACGCTGGATGGCCTTGACGGAAGGCTACCATCTGTCTCCCAACAGCTGTTCCAGTGGGTCCCCTGGGCCTTCGGGGTCCATGTGACCTGGCCATTTAGCCCATGGTGTGCAAAAAAGTGCCGCTCAGAGGTAAAACAACCCAACCCAAAGTATTCTCGTGTGCTTGAGACTTTATTTTAATTCAAGCTGAAAATATCTAAATAAATTAAAGTTTTATTTTATTACCTCTGGTATTTGAATTTATTAATTTTTAAAAACTGATGTTTCCTATACCGTTTAAAGGGTTTATAATTAGTATTCAAGAATATATCGTTTGTGGTACAGGAAAAATATCAAAAGGCTATAGAATCAAGCTGTCCCATCGAAACTTAATGAGAGTAACTAGAATAAAACACTATAATAACGAGATGCAAAAATATTCTGTACTTAAAAACGAAAACATACAATTTTTTTGAGTGTCAAATAAATGATACCAATATTATTATCAATATTACTTCTTATAAACTCTGGTGAATATGGGATAATCGATCCATCATAAATACACAGATTATCTGTAGAAATAGACTTCAATAATTATTACAAAAAAATTTATATTGCCACGGCGGGAAACGAACCCGCAACTCTGTAAGATATAGGGGCGGGGGTGGCTCAGTCGGTAGCGCGCCAGGCTCGTAATCTATAGTTCCCAGGTTCGAGTTCCAGCTGGGTCAGCGTTGAGATTTATCTCTGCAAAATTCCCCGCCCTGCCCACGGTCAGTAGGGGACACCGATAGGCTTGAAAAGGCCGCTGCCCGTCGGATGGAACGTTAAGCCGTGGCCCCGTGTGCGGGAGAGAGCCATACCCTGTGTACGTTAAAGAACACGCTGGATGGCCTTGACGGGAGGCTACCATCTGTCTCCCAACAGCTGTTCCAGTGGGTCCCCTCCCCCAACCTTCTCTGAGCCTTCGGGGTCCATGTGACCTGGCCATTTAGCCCATGGTATGCAAAAAAGTGCCGCTCAGAGGTAAAACAACCCAACTGTAAGATATATATGTCAGAGCACTCTACCGTTAAGCCACAAAGGAAAACACTAAAATCTTCCAGAATAAGACCTAACAATCTTTCACTGCGATTTGGCGGACCTTGCGCCATCTATACTTCAGGAGAGGCAACTTTCCAATTGCTGCTCATTATTTAGATGCTAATGAGGAAGTCTATTTCTACAGATATTCTGTGTATCTACTATGGATGGCTTTTTAATAATACACGCTTAAGCGTGATTGACCTCTACATTAACATCTAAATCATTAGCAACAATTGGAAAAGTTGTCTCTCCTGAAGTATAGATGGCGCAAGGTCCGCCACATCTCAGTGAAAGCTTTATAGGTCTCATTCTGGAAGATTTTAGTGTCTGCCTTGTGGTTTAACAGTAGAGCGCTCGCATATATCTAGGGAGTTGCAGGTCCTATTCGCGCCGTGTCAGCGATAACTTTTTTCACATGTTTGTAATAACGACATAATCGTTTTCGAAGAAAAGGAAGTTCTTTCATTTTCCGCCTTTAACAATAGTAATTCGTACTAACGGGTGATTGGAAAATGTAAATAATAACATTTTATTAACCCCGTACAATGCAAAAAGAATTTCTCATATAGAATATTATTATGATATCATTTAAATATAATTTAAATGGAATATGCATTTAAAATGAGAAAGTTGCGTTTTCTCATCTCATAGGGCTAAGGGGCAAATCAGTCAATGCATATAAATAAAATCTTTTTTTTATTATTGCTATATTTAAATGGTATTCAAAATTTTGGAATCACTAAAATTTTAAGAATAAGGAAAAACAGGTTGAATTTTAAACAATATTAATTTAATAATACACATATGAATGTAAATAACAATTCTGTTAGCAAATTATCTGAATATCTCTTGTTGATCAACACAATCTATCTCCAGAACTTCAAATTTCTAGGATATATACATACAGGGTGGTTATAAAATAAGTTTCCCTCTTCCGGAGTCACTGGAGCAGTGACGAACTGAGATATGGCCGTGAAAATTGGTTGGGTTGTTTTACCTCTGAGCGGCACTTTTTTGCACACCATGGGCTAAATGGCCAGGTCACATGGACCCCGAAGACTCAGAGAAGGTTGGGGGAGGGGACCCACTGGAACAGCTGTTGGGAGACAGATGGTAGCCTCCCGTCAAGGCCATCCAGTGTGTTCTTTAACGTGCACAGGGTATGGCTCTCTCGCACACGGGACCACGGCTTAACGTCCCATCCGACGGACGGCGGCCTTTCCAAGCCCATCGGTGTCCCCTACTGACCGTGGTCAGGGCGGGGAATTTTGCGGAGATAAATCTCAACGCTGACCCAGCTGGGACTCGAACCTGGGAACTACGGATTACGAGCCTGGCGCGCTACCGACTGAGCCACCCCCTCCCCCCTTGAAAATTGGTACTTACGTTACAATTACCATCGTTCGCAAATCGCTTCCGCATGTTCTCATCAATCTACATACCAAATTTCGCAGTGCTATCTCGATTCGTCACCGCTCCAGAGATTGGGGAATAGGGAAACTACCCTGTATATAAATATCGTTTGCACTATCACTGCATATTTTACTTTTTCTACATTTAGCGCTATCTAACGATGTAAATTAAAGCCTGTTGGACGTTTTGAAATATAGGAATCATCAGAATTTATTAGTATCTATTCAACACAAGAAGTCACAGCTGGGTCAGCTTTCAGACTTATTCCGCAAAATTCCCCGTCCTTTCCGCGGTTAGTAGGGGACACCGTTGGACTTGGTAAGTCCGCCGTCCGTCGGATGGGACGTTAAGCCGTGGCTCCATGTGCGGGAGAGTCATACCCTGTGCACTTTAAAGAACACGCTGGATGGTCTTGACGGGAAGCTATCCTTGACGGGAGGCGGTCTCCCAACAGCTGTTCCAGTGGGTCCCCTCCCCCAACCTTCTCTAAGCCTTCGGGGTCCTTGTGACCTGGCCATTTAGCCCATGGTGTGCAAAAAAGTACCGCTCAGAGGTAAAACAACCCAACCCAACAACATTCGTTCGAAACATGGAATTTCAAATTACCGTTAGAGGGCCAAATTAAAATCAGAAATATTTTCTAAATTTCTTCTAAAACCAAACAATTATCTTTTAAACACATTGCCGTGTCCCACCAACCACTGAGGAAAGGGAGAAAATCATTATTGTCGATACAAACTACATGACTTTAAGATTTCATCACCAAATTTTCAAGTTACTCACTAATTACATCGCTTGCAATATTCGTTTGAAATTTTAACATTTTCTACCTTTTCCAGCATTTAGAAGGCACAGTTACAGTTATTGGGAGAAGCCGAAAATCCGAATCGTAAGAGAGTAAAATGTCTACATATCGAACAAAAGAATAACAAAACATTCGTATGACGAAATTGTTTTCGACCCTGGCCAATTTACTATGTATCTCTATGGAAAAATGTTTAATTTTAAAGAATACCAGTTTGACGAAATAAAAATTTATCCTTACGCAAAAAAATAGCAAATGAAATAAAATTTGTAAATGAAAATTCTTATACAATATGTACCTAAGTACGTTTTAGCGTCTAGCAACACTGTAATGATTTAAACGCTGTCAAATATCTAACCAATCACAACGCTATGAATCATGATGTTATACTCATGAACGGTTTTATATATGCTAAGAATAAGCTACTCATGGAGGTATGTTCAGGATCGGTTGTTTTACTTCTGAGTCGCAGCTCTTTGCACACAATGGCCTAAATGGCCAGGTCACAAGGACCCCGAAGTGTCATATAAGGTTTGGGAGGTGACCCACTTGAACAGCTGTTGGGAGACAGATAGTAGCCTCCCGCCAAAGCCATCCAGTGTATTCTTTAACGTGCACAGGGTTCAACGTCCCATCCGACGCCATGCCTTTCAAAGCCCATCGGTGTCCGCTACTGACCTTGGGCAGGGCGTTAGTGTTGTAGAGATAAATATGAATGCTGCCCCATGTGGGACTCGAACTTCGCAACTGCAGATTACGAGCCTGGCATGCTGCCAACTGAACACCACCAAGGTCACTCGATATAATAGACCTGGACACTGTAGTAACGGAAGACCTAAATTTGAAAAATTAAGCTTTTCTCTTATATAGTCTGAATTCGTTAAAATTTAACTGGAAGTTATTTATTTTTAAGTATTAGGTAATTAATTTTGAAATATTCTCAAATATTTTAATATAATCCTTATGAATAAATCATTTTATTTCAATTCGTTTTAAATTATATAGCATTAACTAAAATTAAAAAAATTACATCAGTTCATTTTTTATGCATAATTAACATCCCTCCTTTCTTCTCTCCTCTTACTCAAGCCTGTCCAGCCTGGTGTATTAAAGTGGCCTTGGCCATTTTGCCCCGTTATGATCAGGATCAGGAGGCCGATGATCAATAGAGAGTTTATGCACTTAAAAATATCTGGTCAAAAAATTGGCAGAAATGAGCCACATTTAGAGATTGATCCACAAGTTCTTTTGCAGAGCTTGCTCCAGATCTTTTGCAGACTGAGTGGGTGGGAGAACAGAGAGGCTGACAGAAACAAACTCTCTCTTCTTTGAACATAAGACAGAGCTTCAAGTTAACTCCACTCTGACGTAACATGAAAAGTTTCAAATTTCTTACCACGGCAGTATCAAGAAAATACCTTTAACTTGATTCACATATTCACATTGCTCAATCTACCTTTAGAGACTGAAAGAACTTCATAAATCCAGTGCGTAGCAAAAGTATTGTTCTTGAAATTGTTCCAATCAAATGCTATTAAAATTCGTATAAAGCAAAGAGAAAATTTAAAAATAATATTTTTGTGTTTAAAGGCGTTGTTTCAGAATTTGCAATTCAAACATTTCAATAAATAAACACCCCCCTCAAGCAGCTGCTTGCCACAGAGGTCTGACAGTTTATATGCCAGAGTAGAAGGTCTGAGAGGATGGCAGGACCTCAGCAGAAAAACAACACACACACATCCATTCCTTAACCCGGGGCTCGAACCCAGGTCCCTTAGATCAGTAACCAAGCGTGCTAACCACTCAGCTTAGATCAGCAACCAAGCGTGCTAACCACTCGGTCACGGGACGGCCGTAAATTATTAATTCTAATAAGCTTAATTTATTGCCGATAATGTTTCAATTAATTTAAATCCATAAGTCCGATGTTCCGTTTAATCTCACAATGAATACGCATTTAATAATTCAGAACGTATTCTTCACGTTACAATTACAATAGAGAAAATTGTACAATTAGTTCGAGCCTCTATGTAGTAACAACATCTATTAAATATATTCTTTTAGCAAGAAATATAAATTGTTGCTTTCATTATTCGTCGTTTATATATTACTTAAGTTGTTTTTATATGAAAAGAGCTGTTCTTCAAAACTGCAAAAAATTAATTTGTAAATAAATAAATTGTCCTATTTTATCACTTAATTAGATTTCGTACGAAATATGACGTCAAGTTGATTTACTCAATATGCACTTTTAATGAATGCCCGTGAGAATTCACAAAGGTGATTTTTAAACGTAACTGCATCTCCCAAGTTCCAACCCCAGATTGGTCAGCGTTGAGGTTTATCTCCGGAAAACTCCCCGCGGTCAGTACGGGGCACCGATGGGCTTGGAAAGGCCGCCGTCCGACGGATGGGAAGTTAATCCATGACAGCGTGTGCGGGAAAGCCATATCCTATGCACTTTAAAGAACACACTGCATGGCTTTATCGGAAGGCTATCATCTGTCTCCCAGCAGCTGTTCCAGTGGGTCCCCCCCCCCCTCGTTTCAGACATCTTCCCAATAAAAAGTTCAATGTACTGATCACGTAAATTCGAAACAAACAATTCGAAATCTTACAAGTTGGGCCGAAAATAGTCCTCGTTCCAAAAGAGATATTCTTTCTGCACTGATATTAATGTAAGTAGTCTGAAAGAAATTTCCAATGCATTTTTCATATATATTTCACATGTTATTCATTTCTCAGATGTAATTTTCTTAACCGAAAATTATACAAACCTCAATAACCAAAATATCTCTCAATTACAAATTTTCCCTCTAACCTATTTCTTCTCTTCATTAGACTCTTTAAGGAATTGGAATTGACAATTTTTGTCCGAATTACAATTTCAAGTGTAAACAGATTGACTGAAACCCTGAGGAAATTATCCGTATCGTAACTGCAAAAAAATTCTGAAACTTTTCCCATGATTGGACTTCATTTTTCTCCAACTTAGATCTATCCTTTTTCCGTTGATTAGAGGAAAATTTTGCAATTCAGAGATATTTTGGTTATTGAAGTTTGCACAAGTTTCGGTTAAGAAAATTACATCTAAGAAATGAATAGCATGTAAAATATAAATAAAAAATGCATTGGAAAATTTTTTTGTAGACTACTTACATTATTATGCAACGAAGAAAGAATATCTCTATTGGAAAAAGGGCTATTTTTGGCCCAACTTAAGATTTCGAATTTACGTCTCTGAGCCAGATGCGCTGCATAAGAATATGACTGATTATATATTAACATCAAATGGGCTAGTTCTTTTAGGAATACCAGTAATATGGGGCAACTGAAATTGGATCTGATCATTACCTTGCTAAAAGTATCTTGCAACTTAAACTTAAGAAGTGTTGTTCTAAGGTTAAAAACTTGGAACAACACTTCTTAAGTTAAAATTCAACTGGAATTAATACTATATAAGAGAAAAGCTTTAGCACCGAAGCTCGGAAACACCCTGTTACAGCTAAAGCTTACCATGATAGGTTACTTAACCATTATGTCAATCATGGTTTGCTTACTACTGAAGTTGAAGAAGAGTGGGAATATTTTAAACAGGCTTTTCTTGAAACTAAAAGTATTTTTTTTGCGGGGGGGGGGGGAAACTAAACAACAATAGAGGCAAAATTGTTTGAGTGATAAGGCACTTGAGCATATTTCGGAAAGAAAGTGCTACAGGAATGTTCTTAATCAATACCCTACTAGTTCTAATAGAAAGCATTACAGAGAGCTTAATAAACTTGTAAAGGATCAGTTAGCAGCTGATAAGAATATTTGGCTTAAAGGCTTGGGTGACAAAGCCGAGGAAGCAGTTAGACAACACAACAGGAGAGAATTGTATCAGACAGTTTATGTTTTGTGTTGTAGAAAACGGACAGATATACAGGAATCGAAGGATAAACGAGATAATGTTATAGAAGGTGAGTATTCTCTCCTGGGTAGGTGGGCTCAGCATTTCAGTAATGTTCTAAACAATATCGTTAGTTGTACTCCCATTGTTTGTAACGGTGATAGATACATTACTGACTTTAATGTTGGCCCTAAAACAGAGTCTGGAATTAATTTTTGGCAATTCTGAACTTAAACTATATAAATCTCAGAGGTAGATGAAATTACTACGGAAATGCTAAGAGATGGAAATATTTCGGTTGCCACATGTATGACTGAAATTTTGAATATCTTTTATGATAAATGAATGACTCCTAAGGATTTTACTAAAGCTGTTATTATCCCCATTTGAAAAAGAAAAAGATGAATGTTAGTTCTAGTGATAACTATCAGAGTATCAGCCTGCTTTCTGTTCCAGGTAAAGTTCTTTGCATTGACATTGTGCTTAACGGAATTAAAAATCTGGTTGATGGACAATTTTACGATAAGCAATATCGATTCAGAAATGGTAGGGGATATGTAGACAAGATTTTTTCTCTTAGGCAGATTCTTGAGACATTTTTAGAGTTTCAGAAACCTTTGGTTACTAGCTTTGTTGATTTCAAAAAGGTTTTTCTGTCTGTTGATCGTCATAAATTGTGGCTGATTCTGAGATCCTATGGCATACAAGACAAGTTATTTAACATAGTGAAAGCTCCCTAAAATAAACTTCGTCTTGTGTAAGAGTTGGTAAGGCTTGCAGCGATTGGTTTAGTATTACTTCTGGTATTAGACAAGGTGCATTTTTGTCTCCTTTTCTCTTTAGTTTGGTTATTGGTTATGTGATGCGAAATTCACTGTAAGGGAAAGATTTTGGCTTTAAATGGTCTGGAGATCTAAAACTTTCTGATTTTGATTATGCTGATGATTTAGCTCTTATATCAAAATGATGCTGATGATATGAACTCTTTCATTCGAGCTGTTCATGAGACTGCTAGTAGAGTAGATTTAGTGCTAAACAGAGAGAAAACTAAAGTGCTGAAAATTGGTCAGGCAGGCTGTGATTCAGTTAATCTAAATGGTTGCAGTCTTGAACAGGTGTCACAATTTAATTATCTTGGGAGCTATGTAACATATAATGGTGATGTGCGGCATGAGATTAACAGAGGAATAGGGGGACTGCTGGGAATTTTAAGAATATATCTAGTATGGAGAAATAGGTGTATAACCTAAAGACAAAAATTGGACTGTATAATATTTTGGTTTCTTCTAGGGTTAGTTATGGTAGTGAAACTTGGACACTTTGTAAACAAGATAACAGGAAACTTAATGCTTTTGATTCTATATGCTTATGCAGTATCTTGGGAATTAGGTGGTTCCACTTTGTAAGTAATGATGAGGTTAGGCAAAGGAGTCGGCAACTCCTTTGAAAAGCATACTGTGCATAGAGCGGATCCGTTGGTTTGGTCATATTACCCGTATGGATAATTATAGATCAGCTAATAGGATTATGAACAATGTGCCTAAAGGCCTCAGAAAGAGGGGGAGACCTAGGATGCCATAGACAGACAATGCCAAATAAGACGTTGTTAGAATTGGTATACATTGGCCAGACACAGCAGATGTAGCTCAGGACAGATATGCTTGGAGAACTAATGGGCTACGGAGGTCTGGTTGTAACCCCGTAGCCCATGGTTGCTTGAGGATGATGAAGTCTACACAGAAGCCCGTTATATTTCTAAAATTTTCGTTATTATACCTGTACCGTGAACGGTACGTCCTAGAATAGACGTTATACGCGACCAGATAACGTAGTGATTAAACGGATTATTCTAATTATATAACTCAATTGATTAAAAATCCAGCGGTAGCGAAATAAGCCACTTCTTATTACATATTTTATAGAATTAACAGTTTCTACCACACATTACATTTAATTAATACTTTCATTTGTACTATTTGAATCTCAGCGAAAGTAATAAGATCATTCATGTAAAATCATTGACGGATAAAATGAAATAATAATCCCTCAAACAGCAGCTTGCCACAGTCTGACATAAGCTTGTCACTTTATACGCAATAGTAGAAGGTCTGTGAGGATGGCAGAACCTCAGCAGAAAGACAAGATTCATGCCTCACCCGGGGCTCGAACCAGGCCCCTTTCATTAATAGCCAGACATACTAATCATTAGGCCACGGAAATTTAAAAAGTTAAATTAATTCGTTATTACAATAAGCGATGCAGACAGACCCAGATCTTTTTAAAAAAATGGAGATGGCGAATGGTGAAATCGAAAAGCGAAAACGTAAAAGAGGGGGGGGGGATTTTTTTTCACTGCAGTATAATATTTTCGCATTCGTTTCAAAGGTCTTTAAAGAAATCCCCTGAAAAATGCTTAAAATGTGCAAAATATTAATTAATGTTTTACGTGCATTACTCTTACCAAAATTCTCGAAGGAGGGGGAAACATGGAAGCATCCCTCCCTCCCCCTTAGATCCGCCATGTACGCTGCCGACAATTTTCCACTACGATTTTCAATGTGCTCATGACTGACGCAAATTCAGAAAAAAAATAGCGACCTTATAGGTACTATTATTTTTAGACCAAAATAGCTGCTGTTCCAATCTGTAAAAATAATCCAATGCATTTTTCCTTTATATTTCCATGTTGTTATTGATTTCTTAGATGTAATTATCCTAACCGAGACTTGTACAAGCTTGAATAGCCAAAATATCTCCCATTACAAAATTTTAATCTAATATTCTTCGATTTTAGGATATTAGATACAGATCCCTTTTGGATCATGTAAGGTTACGGAGGCAAAAAAATTATTAAACTCGTGGATGTTTCACGCATTTTTCCAAAAAAAATTATGGACCTCTAAACGGAGTGGAAATTTTCATGTTGCAGTGAAATTTCCATTTGTTTTGCCCCCTCATTTTAGTTTTTAGCCCAATTTTCTGGCAAAATTGAGTAACTTTGGCTTCCCCTACAATCGTTTTTTTTTTTTTTAAATAAATCTGGGTTTGGCTATACTTAAGTAACTAATTAAGTTATAAATTAGAGCAATTTATTTTACCAGTGAAATATTTCAATTTTCAAGAACAATCTCTTTACGTAGGGCGTTTAACCCTTTCACGACCAAGGGAAACATTTTTCCCCATGTTAAAATTGGTGATTGTCGTATTTAATTATAACCTTATCTGCATTTTTTATACAGAATGTCAAAACAGAACGTATGCCGAACGCAATTACGTAAACGGGAACGTTTAGAAAACAAAACCAGAACTGTCAGGACGCATAATATATGTACTATGTGCAATGTCCATCTTTGCCTCACTACCAAAAGAAATTGCTTCGCAGAATATCATAATTAGCACATCATTTTGTATAGTAATTTTATTTCATAATTTTGTTTTATTTTAGTTAACATTTTGTTCTAATAAACCAATAAAAAAAACATTGCATAATAAGCCTAACTATAATTTGTGTTACCTTTATAGTCCATTGGGAAAAATATTTCCCATAAAATTCCAAAAAAACTACACATTGTTATGTATTTTTCTTATGATTTTTATTTATTTTCCGTCTAAACAAACTAAAATAAACAGTTACATACTAATATTTACTCTTAGAAACCTTATGGTCCTGAAAGGGTTAAAATGTTCGTGACAGGTGTCTGTAGATTTGCACTAGTTCCTCGGAAGTTAACGACCTACGACTTGTTTGAAAGCTTTTCTACACTTGTAAATACGTGTGTTAAAAACAAAAGGCGTATCATAATTTCTTTCTTCTCTGGCGGCGAATAAATTTCGGTCTGCGAAATCTGCCCGTTGTTGCTATGGAACCTACTAAAGGCTGGAAAATATTTTAAATTTTCAAAAGGATGCAGCTTGGTGACGACACACAAAAAAATATGATGCCGATTTGTCAAAAGTATATGGGGACCATTCAGGTAATACATTTAGATGTCAGTGTAGCGTTTGGCAGTGTGGAAACAATTATTCATCAATAGTTAAAGTTCCGAAAGATCTGTGTCATTTGGGTATCCCACAAACTGACAGAACAGTAAACAATGGCTAGAGCCGACTTCTGCAAGGAAATGCAGACGATGTTTAAAGCAATGGCCCCAAACTGTTAACAGACATTGTCACGGGTGATGAGGCGTGGTTTCATTACTAAACAACTTCCAGAAAGATCGACAACTATGTTTGAGTTGCGGAAGATGAAGCGCGTCCCCAAATCCTCTAACGAAACTTTCGTTCAAGGAAGAGATTGTTCACATTTTTTTCCAATCTTCGAGGAATGG
This sequence comes from Ryuthela nishihirai, assembly GCA_038380435.1. Classification (NCBI taxonomy): domain Eukaryota; kingdom Metazoa; phylum Arthropoda; class Arachnida; order Araneae; family Heptathelidae; genus Ryuthela; species Ryuthela nishihirai. The sequence continues at coordinate 47,784,689 of JAWZYU010000023.1, read as the reverse complement.
TAGCTGTGTACTCCTTTACTGAAAAAATAACTATTAATGGTTAATAATATATTAGCATTGTTTGCCCAAACGGTTAAGGAGATGAAGGAGCAGAGTCCAACAACAGACTGTTAAGGGTTCTCCTTCTTCATGATAATGTCAGTGCTCACAAAACCCTACAAGGTGCGCCCTATCTGCAGCAGGAAAAAAAAATCAAACAGCTATCTCATCCCGCATATTCACCAGATCTTGCACCGTGCGATACTTGGCTGTTTCTAAAAGTGAAAAACGAACTTGCTGGGAAGCAAGGGTGCAAGACCTTGCAAAATGCGTTCATTCAGAGTGGTGGAGTATTCTCCCAACAGGGAGAATGCTCCACTACTCTGAATGGGTACCCCCACAAACTGCTATATAGCAGTTTATGGACCAGTAGGGTGTTTATTCAAATGATTACTGCAGTTGAGGAGTATCACCAAGCGTTACAGATTTGGTGAAGATATCTGTAACTCTGAATAGATGCTGGAAGGGAGTACTTTGAAGAACAGTAAAAGTTTTGTTGAGGCAAGAGCATCAGGTTTTGCTCGGCATATGCATGTCAAGAACTTTTTGAACACCCCGCGTAACACACGTAGGCCAGCTATGAAGTTTCAGGCTATGTTACTGTTAGTAAGAAAAAAATGTAAATCTGAGTTTCGCGAGCGCTATAGTCCTAATAATATTAAAAGTCAGTTTTTTTTGTAACGTTTATTTAAATAACTTCCGCTGGGTTTATGTCGTTATGTTCTTGGCATTGGAAAGTGCGATTTCGAGAAAAGACGCCAAATACTGCTCTCTTTAGAGACAAATGAATCGAAGAATATTAGAGTAAAATTTTGTAATGGGAGATATTTTGGCTATTCTAGCTTGTACAAGTCTCGGTTAGGATAATTACATCTAAGAAATCAGTAACATGGAAAAATAAAAAAAAAATGCATTGGATTATTTTTACAGATTGGAACAGCAGCTATTTTGGTCTAAAAATAATAGTACCTATAAGGTCGCTATTTTTTTTTCTGCAGCATGGCATCTGGTTCCCCCCCACCTCCTTCCCACACGAAACCTTAACTATATGATACAATCTCTAATCTAACTATTTCTTCTACTCTGTCAGCCAAGCTATCATGCCAAAGATTCTTATCAGCTTTTAACTGATCCTTTACAAGTTTATTAAGCTCTTTATAATGCTGTCTGTTATGACCAGTAGGATGTTGATTCAAATTATTACTGTAGCTCCTCCTTTCAAATATAAGTTCCATAGCCTTATATCTCAGATAACCTTTCCTCAGTTCCTTTTTACCCAAAAGAGTACTATTAGTTTCTAGAAAAGCCTATTTAAACTGATCCCATTCTTTCTCAACTTCAGTAGAAAGCAATCACGACTGTCATAATGATTGACTGTCGTGATTGTGTGTGCCGTTTTTAGTTACAGCTAATGTGTGTGCCGTTTTTGCCGATTGACTAGCCTATCACGGCATGCTTTCGTAGAATCTCGATCTTTCAGAGCATCAGTGTTAAAAGCAATTCTCTTAATCTTAGCACATTTCTTAAGCTGCATTTGTAAGACACTTTTAAACAGGTAATGATCAGACCCAATATAGACGCCCTTGTATGATCTGGTATTCCTAACCGAACTAGCCCGTTTGCTGTTAATACATAATCTATTATATTCCTAAGCAACCCAACAAGTGAAACCTATGTGTATTTGTAAATGCCCCGGTGTTGGTAGTGCGTGAGTTATTCTGAAACTGTTAAGTTTACTTACCTGTACGAAACGTTCCCGTTTCCATGAGAACTCCCAATGCCAAAAGGACCTATCATCCCTCCCCAAAGGTCAGAGTCAGTATCAACTTTGGCACTGATGTCACCTACAGCATGGTTAATATCTCCTTTCTTCACATAATTCAAAATATCTTGAAAATGACCGGAAAAATTTCTCGTTATCCTAGTATTCGGTGGGATGGGGAGGGTATAACAATAGATAACTTTCAAGACTTTAAACTTAGCTTTAAAATTAATAAAAAAAAAATAAATACCCCCTCAAGCAGCTGCTTGACACAGAGGTCTGACAGGAGCCTGTCAGTTTATATGCCACAGTAGGAGATCTGAGAGGATGGCAGGACCTCAGCAGAAAAACGGCACACACATTAGCTGTAAGAAATCTTTCATTAATGCACTTATATCCTGGAAGAACATCACTGTCCTGTCTGCTGAGAACCAAACCTACACCTTGGAGATGCTTTCCATCCTCCCACACTGAAAAGAGAAATTTAAAAGTATTTTTTAGTATTCTCTTCATCTTTACCTGCCCATATGGTCTCTTGCAAAACTAGAATATCTAGATTATAAAGCTGGAATTCCTGTGTGAGGACGTCGAGATTAATCTATGAATGTCTTCACATTCCACGTACCTGAAAAGAGAAATTGATTACCGCTTTACTTTTAAAGAGACTAGGTTTATTCAGAGAAGTAGGGCCAACAATATCAAACAGCCCCCTAATCGCATGCATCAGGCAAAGACCCGTTCCCCTACTGCTGACGTCTGAAGCCACCATGCTGGGAGTAACTTCAAGCACCACCTTTTCAAGTAGACGCTTTCAGAACCAGAATATAGATAGAAATTAACCTGCCTGAGACACATTACTCAAATTTCGGATTAGCGATGCTCAACTAGCTAAACTAAGGGTTCAAGTATCTGAGATGGCCTCTCATTAGGATTATCCACCATCTGATACAAAGTACCTGTGCCAAAAAATGTCTAAGGAGAAGAAGGTTAGCTTCGCACAAGCGTAAGTGGCGCCGTTCTGCGGAATTTTACCGAAGCTGAACGTGGCAAATTGATGTGCATGCACAAAAAACAACTGTAAGGGGCGATCTACGCAATGATTTTTAGTCCATTGCAGCTATGGTTTGTCTTCCTATTGGTATATTTATTGCTATTTATTCAGTGTTTCAACCTGTCTAACACCCATGACTGTTTGGCATAGTGATAGCTGACCCTAAAGTTATTCAATCAGTATTTTATCCCGTTCAGGAGTATATTTTACGATACCTGGAAAAGCCGTTGTATGTTTATTTTGAGTAATTTTGCAGAATTTTTAAAATTAATATGTAAATTAATACATTTATTCATCTAGCGAACATGTAAGTCAATGTATGTTGCAGTTTTGTGTTCCCTGGAGCATATCGACATATATAGGTGTCTGCAGTTTGTTCTAATAGTAATTTTTTTTATGGTTGATACGAGAAGTGCCTGCTGCCATCTATTGACAGTTTATAGAAGTAAGAAACTCGATGTGACTTTAATTGAAAATATCCTAAATTCTATAAAATATAATTAAACAAAACATGTTGTCTCGCATTAAGCTATAAATTTCAATTTATTATAATATATTAAATATAGCAGAATGTTCAAAATATAAAAATTTTTATGTTGAGCAAAGTAGTAGAATGTCAAAATATTAAAATTTTTATTTTGAGCATAGCTACTACTTGTTTTACAAAATGGGATTTTATTAAGGAAAATAATTTTAACTAATCTTAGGGAAAGGGAAATCATGATGGTAAAATTTAAGAAATGAACACTGAACAGAGTCAAAGTGTATGTAAAATTAGTGACATGGTGTAAGCCATTGAAAACCTTGCTGGGCTGTGGAAAAATAACGCAAGGAACTGGCTCCTCTCCCTGGCTAGGTGGCTTCACTGCAATACACGAATTTGCCATGTTTAGAGGGCGCTGCAGTCGAAAAGTTTACATTACGTCAATGGAAGCTAGCTCTCTTCTCCCTTAGACACTCCTTGCCTGTGCTTCTGATCATTTATTCAGCCCATAAGCGAACAGAAAACACAGCGGTAGATTTTCCCTCAACAGATGTACACCACTACAGCAAGTTCGGGATCCATAATTAAGACCAATGCCATAAACTATTCCAGTCCAGTGGGTATAACCAAGGCCACCTCGATACTATAGGCCAGGACATTGCGGAAACAGCAGATCTATTTTTTGAAAAAATATGTCGAATTTTATTATAGTCAATTTTCAAAAAATCTGACTGGCAGTTATAAATTTTGAAAAACATGGTAATTAATTTTAAAATATTTTCAATTATTTTAATAAAATATTTATGAATCGCCGTCCCGTGGCCGAGTGGTTAGCACGCTTGGCTACTGATCTGCGGGACCAGGGTTCGAGCCCCGGATAAGGCATAAATGTATGTGTCGTTTTTCTGCTGAGGTCCTGCCATCCTCTCAGACCTTCTACTATGGCATATAAACTGGTAGACTCCTGTCAGACCTCTGTGGCAAGCAGCTGCTTGAGGGGGTATTTATTCATTATATATATTTATGTATAAATAAAGCAATTTATTTCAAAAACAGTTAAAATAAAATAAACATAAATTTTAAGCAAAATATATCATTTGAATTTTTATGTACAATTAACTTTCCTCCTTTCTTCCCCCTTTCGCTCAAAGCGTTCCTGACCTGATGTATCAAGGTGGCCTTGGTATAACTTGTCAGCACCAGGACCCTGAGAAGTTCAACACTCTTCAGCAGGGCTGCGAAAAGTAAAACGTGGGCATAGACGAACCTGATCAGTAGGCCACACTTATCTGGCAACCTACTCTTTCCCTTCTACAAGAGAATATCTCCTTCAAAAGATATTAACGGCTTGCACCACGAGAAGGAAGGCATTAGGTGCTAGTCCTGGCTATTTATGTGCATCATCACAGAGCATTGGTACTGTCGCTCAAAAAAGTATCCGAACACTACGGTTGATTACAAAGTTCAGAAAAAATATCTGGCAACGATTTTTTTAGAAATTAGTGATCTGGCAACCTTCGTGTCACGTGACACGAAGGTTGCCAGATCACTAATTTCTAAAAAAATCGTTGCCAGATATTTTTTCTGAATTCTGTAATCAACCGTAGTGTTCGGATACTTTTTTGAGCTACTGTACACAACACTCCTTCTAATATAGACCTAGCCACCATTTACAGAATACAAAAATATAACACTTTCATACTCTTTAATTTTTATTTTTACCAAACCAATGTTTGATGATACATGTAACTACGTAGAGACTCGATCTAGTTCTACAGCTTACGTTATCATACTGTACCGTAGAGTTGCGTTATTGAACATTTGTTAAGATCTCATTTCGTAGATCGTAGATCGTTAACATCATAAAATGAAGTACCAGGTACAATAGTACCCATAAACTTATTCATCTGGAAAAATGCCTAATTGGCATCAGTTTGAAAAAACAAACAAAAGTAAACCACACAATGGTAGGCCCCAAAGGGCAAAAGAACATAAAACAAAAGAGTAGTAATGATGCACAAGAGACCTAAAATGGATAACTTTCTTTAGCGAAAGCCATCATCTTAGGCCTCTTGTATCTGTTAAAAGACTTCATGATCGTAGTCCAGAAGGCAGGATATAATCTCGTGTGGGTTTCTCTGCACTGACTCGTAGAAACCGTCTTTCTTCAATTGCGAGACAAACTTAAGATATGTGTAAATATGATCAATGTCCATATCTTTATGCCATTGTCTATTGGTTACAAACCAGGAGACATTGACCACACATCGCAGGATTTTATTCTGCAAGACCTGTATCTTGCGAATGTTCGTGGGAGTGTGTTCGCCTAAATTGGGGAAGCATAGGATACCATAGGTCGAATGACCATGTGATAAATTAGTAATTTATTATCAATGGATAATACTGAGTTTCTTCTTAGAAGAGTCCCCAGTTGACATCAGACAGAGTTAACTTTTGTGATGATCCCGTGTATATGGGGATCCCACTTAAACTTCTGATGCAGAGTGACTCCCAAATATTTGAGTCTCCTGCCACTTGAATTGTTCTTCTAAAAAGTGTAAAGTTAGAGGATTTTTAATCCTCTTACCACTGAAGAGGATGGCGTTACTCTTCTCAGTGTTGATCTTTATTTTCCATTTCTCATACCAGGTATCCATTTCATCAAGGCAATTCTGAAGTCTTCTGATTGCAAAATCAACTCCCTAGGAAAGGGAGTTGAGAGCAATGTCATCAGCATATTGTGCGATAAAGATTCGCTCAAATGAAGGAATATCAGAGAGATATAATGAGAAGAGAATAGGGCCTAGGAGAGAACTTTGAGGAACTCCAGCGGCCACTACTCTCTTGGTAGAAATGGAAGATTTAATATGAACCTGGAATGTTCGATTTAAGAGATACGATTGAATGATACAAGTGAGTCCCGTAAGCATTCCAATCTTGGAGAGTTTGTAAATGAGGCCGTCCATTCAGATGCGGTCAAGAGCCTTGGCCACGTCTAGAAAGACGGCGGCAACTGTTTCCTTCTTGTTCAGTGCTCAGAAATAGTTTCCACAACTCTGAGGACCTAATGTTCTGTCGATCTTTTACGCCTTAAACCAAATTGGGTTTCAAGTAAGACAAGATGGATTGAGAGGATCTCTTTCAATCTATTGAAAATTATACGTTCAAACAGTTTTCCTAGGCAGGAAAGGAAACTGATTGGACGATAGCTGTCAGGAAATACAGGGTCCTTTCCTGGTTTGTGTACCAGTCTGACATAAGCGTTTTTTCAGGCTTCTGGAAAACAATAGTGACGGAGAAGGAAATTAAATATCCCGCAGAGATGCGTAATGGCTATCTTCGGAAGGTGTTTCAGCATTCTGTGGGAAACATTATCGGGGCCTGAAGCCTTGTTAGGTTTCAATTTCTTGATGGCTTGAGACAGCTCAAGAGGAGATGTAAAGGGTAGTTCTGATCTTTCTTCCTGTCCGAAACGAAAAAGATCAAGGATCACCGTAGCTTTATATGGAACAAAAAACTCAGCTCACTCTCTGCAAGTGACAATTCTATTTGGAAGATGGTTAAATCTTTCAAGAACCTTCGTTCTAAATTTCCACCCATTCATGGGGAGTCTGGTTTATGTTACAGCGAGAAAACTTTTCTCGCTGTTTCTTCTACCTCTTCACAAAAAGAGTTTCTTCTACCTCTTCACAGGTGTCATGATCAAAAAGATCAAAATTCCCCTGAAACTGTAATTCAAGGGCATCAGCAAATGCTTCGGATTTATCATCCTCGCTGTAACATAAACCTGACTCCCCATGAATGGGGGGAAATTTAGAACGAGGGTTCTTGAAAGATTTAACCATCTTCCAAATAGAATTGTCACTTGTAGAGAGTGAGCTGAGTTTTTTTGTTCCACATAAAGTTACGGTGATCCTTGATCTTTTGTCGAACCTCATTCTTGATGGAGTAATAAACATTTTTATCGTGAGCATCTTTGGATCTTTGCCAATTATGTCTGGCTCTGTTTTTAAACTTAATAAGATCCGATAGATCCTTTGGAAAAAAAAAGTCTCTATGAGGTTTTCGTAGAGTGCTGGCTTGATTTCTGGAATCAGTCAACCAATCAGTAAATGTTAGTATGGAATCATTTATCTTTCTGAGCGAAAGAGATTTGCATGATCCTGAAACTTTTCGTTGACAATTGTTTTGTAAAGTTCCCAATTGACAACACTAAAAGTGTCTGGAACAATAGTAACAGACAGATAAAGGGCAATGGCAACCGGAAGATGATCGGAATTCAGATCATTATGAACAATAAGTTCATAGGTGGGTAAAAAATTCCCAAACATAACCAGGTCTAAAACATCCGGTCTATGCATGGAATTAAACGGGTAAAACGTAGGCTCGCTAGGAGCGTCAATAATGATGTCATTTGTCGTGGCATAATCTAAGAGTAGATTACCATTTTTATTGCAAGTTCTGGAATTCCAAGCAATATTTTTGGAATTTAAATCTCCTGCCAAAATTGTAGGAGTGTTAGTGTCAAAAATGACTTTAAAATCTTTAAGACAAGTTCAGAATTAGGCGGTTTATATACCGCAAAGACGTTCAAAGTTCCAAAAGTATCATCATGAACTGCAATAGCAGTAACTTCCAAGGAATTGTAGTGCTGAGTTGGCAAGAGATGATGTTTAATGGATCGTTTGACGACTACAGCGGTACCTCCACCGCTGTTGTGCTGTCGATCCGTCCTGTAAACTTCAAAGTTTGGAAGTTTGAGACGATCAGAAGCACGAAGATGGGTTTCACCCAAAAGGACTATGTCAGCGTGGGAGTCAGACAAAAAGTTGCTGAACTCCCATAAGTCAGTAAGAATACCGTTTGCATTCCAGGAAAAAATCTGGAGGTAATTCTTCTTACTGTTGTGCTCCATCTGAGGACAGCGAAGAGAGTTGATAATCGAAAGCTTTTAGCCCAACGGTGAGTTTACCCATCAGGCCGTTGGCATTTTGGTATTCATTGATTAATGACTTAGCCATTAATAAAATCTTTGAAACATTAAGTTTTTTAAAGATCAGAGAGATTTCCTTCAGATCGTTCAAAATGGTGGCATCGAACTGCTCACTTGTAGAAGGAGCTTGCTTTGGAGGTAAAGCATTAGGAGACACTTTTAGGTAAAGGTTTACCTTTTCCAGTTGACTTGGTAGCTGGTGTGCCTTTAGCAAGAGCACTTGCATATGATAGTTTAGGGGTAACAAGGGTACTAATAGCCTTCTTGGACGGGGCAGTATTAGATTTATTCTTAAGTGGAGTTACCACCTCACGTGTAGGAAAATAAGAGCAGCCTTTATAATTGGTCGTATGGCCAAGGCCACAATTGGCACATTTTGGCGGACTCTCTTCCTTCTTGCGAAGACAGTCCTTCGTCATATGATTTCCAGCGCATTTGACTCAGCGTGGCAGATCAAAAACAGCCACTCTGCGCGTGGCCATATCGCTGGCATTTATGGCAGTGTTTCGGTGTTTTCTTCGACCTGTAACTCTCCACGTTTATTTTCAGGTGAAAGAGGTCGGTGACATTGTATATCTTTTTATTTGCAGCATCCTTAGGCAATTCTGCCAAGAATACAAGGATCGGAGATTTGTCTTTTCCCCGTCTCATCTCTGAGAGTTTAATAATTGTAAATCCCAAGTCCACCAAGGCGACTCGGACATCATCAGTGGAAATGTCATTGGGTAGATTTTTGATTACCACTCTGAGGTTTTTTTCCTCTTTTAATTTGTATGTATGAAATTGTTACTTTGAAGCTTCAAAAAATCTGACGAAGGATCTGTAATCATTGGAGCATTTGGTTTGTAATCTGACCGTTTCTCCAGAGGTCTTTGCAGTGAAAGCTTCCACAGCAATTTTAGCTAATTCTTTGTAAGTGTTCAGCCAGTTCTTAGGAGAACGTAAAATGATGGGAGATATTTTCCCATTATTATTGCTATTCCCTTTAGGAATAGCGGTAGAGTCAGAATCCTCCATTTCAGAAACTGGAGGGTCCAAGTATTCCTCCTCTAAGATCGAAAATCTGCTCTTAGAGGCATAGGCAGAGTCAGTGATGGGAGACAAGGCTCTCTTGTGCCCTTTCTTTAAGTTTTTCCTTCCTTTTAGGTTTTTTGGCAGCATCAGAAATATCTTGAAATAAATCCATACCATGTTTCGGGGCAGGATCCAAATCCTGAACAACTTCCAAAACAATTGTTTGACTAAAGTCCAGAGCAAACATGTTCGTTAATATCTTTCTCAAGATAAAACCTTTCCAATATTGCATCATTGAATTGGACGCGATCATCAGGGAAAAGGCTGTGTAATTCCTTCATAGAAGGTAAATTTGCCAAAGTTGAGTTTAAATCGAACAGAAGTTTATTTTTCTCCGATAAAAACGTGCATATTTGCGCGTTATAAGTCAGTTGTGAACTATCCAAAGAGACTTGAGCTTCATAGGTCTCTGAGAGGTCCGGACTAACGTCATTAACAGAGCAGCTCTCTCTCAGGACCGGGATAGGAATTTCATGAATGTCAGATTTTGACATTGCAAATGCTTAAAAGTTTTAACAATTTTCAAACAAAAGCAGTTGAAAACAAATAAATAAGTATGAAAAAGATAAAAATAAAAGAAATAGAACAAATTTACATAAAATTTATGCAAACTATTCTAAAATTTCAATGTAACTATAAGAATCGGCTCAGACCGGATTTGAAAAGGACAGAATTACTGTAAAATAACAGTAATCTGTCCAAAAACAATATTCAAACTCAAAAATGAGTATAAAATATCAGAATAAATGTAAAATTACAAATCTAATGAAAGAAAAAATACAAAAAAGCTACTCTTCAGTAGCGACTAAAATCGAATAAAATACGAAAAACTTAGAGCTAGAATACCTCAACGAAAGATTTTTTAAAGTCGAAATGCTTACTTGTAAAGTATGTTTCCAAGCCAATAACGGCCAATCGATGAATCGGCTATCAGCACGTACTCTTCCAACGCCAATAACGGCCAACTTAAAGTCGGCTGTTGGCGCGTACTTTTCCTATGCTCATAGCGGCCAACTCACGTCGGCTATTGACTTATACTTATCTAATGTAGATTAGTATGTCGAAAGCCGGAGACTTTATTAACACATAATTGTAGAAAATAAACCTGTAAAAACGTTAACTAAGAAACTACAAGTTTAAATAAATGATTAGGCTAAACTATCTCCCCTTCCTGCCAAAGGCTCCACTAGGATTTTCACCCAGTCTTGCCTAAGGCTAATAAGAAATTTAAGTAAATAGTTAGCTAATCATTAGTACTTGAAGTAATTCCAGGAGCGATGCGAAAACACGTCATGACCGTTCGAAGTCAGAGCACCATGTCCAGTCAAGGAGTGTCTAAGGGAGAAGAGAGGTTTAATGTAAATTTTTCGGTTGCAGCGCCCTCTAAATATGGCAAATTCGTGCATTGCAGTGAAGCCACCTAGCCAGGGAGCAGTTCCTTGCGTTATTTTTCCACCGCCCAGCAAGGTTTTCAATGGCTTACACCACGTCACTAATTTTACATTCACTTTAGCTCTGTTCAAAGTGTACATTTCTTAAATTTTACCATCATAATTTTCTTTTTACAAGGATTAGTTAAAATTATTTTCTTTAATAAAATCTCATTTGGTAAAACAGGTAGTAGCTACACTCAAGAAAAGAATTTTAATATTTTGAATATTCTACAATATTTAATATATTATAATGAATTGAAATTTATGGCTCTATGCAACAAAACATTTGTTTAATTATGTTTTATATAATTTTAGATATTTTCAATAAAAGTCAAATCGAGTTTCTTAGTTGTATAAATTGTCAATAGATGGCAGCAGGCACTTTTCGTGTCAACCATAAAACCATTTACTATTAGAACAAACTGCAGACACCTATATACATCGGTATGCTCCAGAGAACACAAAACTGCGACATACATTGACTTACATGTTCGCAAGATGATTAAATGTATTAATTTACATATTAATTTTAAAAATTCTGCAAATTTACTCAAAATAAACATACAACGGTTTTTCCAGGTATCGTAAAACTCCTGAACGAGATAAAAAAACTCATTGAATAACTTTATGGTCAGCTACCACTGTGCCAAATAGCCATGGCTGTTAGACATTTGGAAACACTGGTTAAATCGCAATATACATACTAATAGTAAGACAATCCATAGCTGCATTGGGCTAAAATGATTGCACTGCGCATGCGCAGATCGCCCCTTACAGTTGTTTTTGTGCCTGCACATCAATTTGCCATGTTCAGCTTCGGTAAAATTCCGCAGAACGGCGCCACTTACGCTTGTGCGAAGTTAGCCTTCTTCTCCTTACACCTTTTTTGGTCCAATGTTCTAAGTTCTCTACATTTTTAGTATGGAACGGACATTCATTTTATTATTGATTTAAATATTAGTGGTAGTTAATTAAATTTCTTAAAATAAAGCAGTTATCACTTGAAATAATTGAATCATAGGGAAAGAGATAAAGTTAATGATAGATATCACTTAAACACTACAAAATTATTTGCTACAATTAAATAAATTCGCTTTTACAACAGGCAACACTGACAGCCCGGAACTATAAAAAAAATTGCGGGTGGAGGAGAGGTTGTTGAAGTGACTGATTCGAGAGGGAATTATGTAGAAGTATGAAACAGGAGGGGAGGGAGCAAGACAGTTTTTCCTAGGTATAAACTGGAAGGAGAGCTGTGTACCAATCCCTAGTGATGATGCACAGAACCGGCCAGGTCTAGCACCTAATGTCCGACCCCGCTTTCTTGCGGTGCAGGCCGTTAGTACCTTTCAAAAGAGATATTCTCTTTTGGAAGGGAAGGGGAGGGCTGCCAGTTCAGTATGACCTACTGATCTGGTCATCTATGGCCACTTTTTTCTTTTTTTTTCAAACCTGCTGAGGAGTGGTCAACTTCACAGGGTCCTGGTGCTGACCATATATACCTACTAGACTGGACTTGTTTATGGATTTGAGCTTGATTATGGATCCTGGACTTGCTGTACTGGTGGGCCTCTGTTGAGGGAGAATCTGCCGCTGTGTTTTCTGTTTGCTTCTGGGTTGCCAGCCCTAAGTGAACAGAGTCATGGGATACCTTATATCAGCTGGTGGATAATTCTAATCAGAGGCCATCGCAGGTACCTGAACCTTACTTAGCTAGTTGGGCATCGTCAAGCCAAAACTGGAGTAATGTGTCTCAGGCAGGCCATATGACACTTGAAAAGGTGGTGCCTGAAGTTCCTACTAGCATCGGTGACTTCAGCCTTTAGCGGAGGGGGAACAGGTCTATGCCACATGCCTGCGATCAGGAGGCTGTTTAATATTGTTGGCCCTACCTTTCTGAATAAACCTAGTTTCTTTAAAAATTCTATAATCATTTTCTCTCTGCAGGAACGTGGAACGTGAGGACATTACATGGAGATTATTATCTTAATGTCCTCACAAAGGAATCCCAGCACTATAACCTTAATATTCTGGGCTTGCAAGAGACCAGATGGACAGGTAAAGCTGAGATACTTAAAAATAACTTTAAATTTTTCTTTACAGGGAGTGATGATGGAAAGCATCATTAAGGCGTGGGTCTGCTTCTCAGCAGACATCCTAGTGATTCTCTTCTGGGATATGAGTGCATTAATGATAGGTTTCTTACAGCAATATTTCAGACAAGCATTAAAAACTTGAATGTTATCTGCTGTTATGCCCCCACTGAGGATGCTGATGAGGATGAGAAGGATAGGTTTTACGGACAACTTCAGGATATTTTGAATTCTCCCAAGAAAGGAGATATTACCCTTGTTCTTGGTGACTTCAATGCCAAAGTTGGTACTGACTCTGACCTTTGGGGAGGAGTAATAGGCCCTTTTGGTATTGGTAGCTGCAATGGCAATGGGCAACCTCTCCTACAGGTAAGTAAACTCAATGGATTCAGAATAACTAACACTTATTACAAACACCGCGACATACATTAGTACACATGGGTTTCACCTGATGGGCTGCATAAGAATATGATTGATTATATATTAATTAACAGCAAATGGGCTAGTTCTGTTAGGAATATCAGGGCATATAGGGGAGCTGAAATTGGATCTGACCATTACCTTGTTAAAAGTGTCTTGCAACTTAAACTTAAAAAGTGTTGTGCTAGGGTTAAAAAATTTCCCTTTAACACTGAAGCTCTGAAAGACCCAGTTATAGCTAAAGCTTACCATGATAAGTTACTTAGTCATTACGACAGTCATGGTTTGCTTACTACTGAAGTTTAGGAAACTGGGGCTGTTTTAAACAGGCTTTTTTGGGGGGAAACTAAACAGTACTCTTTTACAAAAAAAGGAGCAGAGGAGACAGAATTATTTAAGTGATAAGGCACTTGAGCTTATTTCAGAAAGAAGGAACTACAGGAATGTCCTTAATCAGTACCCTACTAGTCCTAATAGAAAGGATTACAGAGAGCTTAATAAACGTGTAAAGGATCAGTTTGCTACTGATAAGAATCTTTGTCTTGATGGCTTGGTTGACAAAGCTGAGGAAGCAGTTAGACAGCACAACAGCAGAGAGCTGTACCAGATAGTTAATGTTTTATGTGGTAGAAAACGGACAGGTATACAGGTATTGAAGGATAAACAAGGGAAGGTTATAGAAGGGAAGTATTCTGTCATTACTAGGTGGGCTATTCTAAACAATGTGGTTAGTTCTACTCCCATTGTTTGTAATGATGCATTGAAGGCTTTAATGTTGGCCCTATAACACATTCTGAAGTTATTGTGGCTATTTCTAAACTTAAACTTCATAATTCTCTAGGGGTAGATGAAATTACTACAGAAATGCTTAGAGCTGGGAATATTTCGGTTACCACTTGGATGACTGAAATTTTGAATATCTTTTATTATAAACACATGGTTCCTAAATATTTTACCAGAGCTATTATTATCCCTATTTCAAAAAAAGGTGATCGCAGTTCTTGTGATAACTATAGGGGTATCAGCCTACTCTCTGTTCCAGGTAAAGTCCTTTCCATGATTCTGCTTAATAGAATTAAGAATCTGGTTAACAGTCAATTGCGTGATGAGCAATGTGAATTCAGAAGTGGTAGGGGATGTGTGGATCAGATATTTTCACTTAGGCAGATTCTCGAGAAATGTTTAAATTTTCAGAAACCTTTGGTTGCTAGTTTTATTGATTTCAAAAAGACTTCCGACTCTGTTGATCGAAATAATTTGTGGTTGATTGCGAAATCATATGGTATACCAGACAAGTTAGTTAACATAATGAAAGCTCTCTATAATAACACTGAGTCATGTGTGAGAGTTGGCAAGTCTTGTAGCAATTGGTTTAGCATTACTTCTGGTGTTCGACAAGGGTGCATTTTGTCTCCTTTTCTTTTTAGTTTGGTTATTGATTATGTTATGCGAAATTCACTTCAAGGGAAAGATTTTGGCCTTAAATGGACTGGAGATATGAATATTTCTGATTCAGATTATGCTGATGATTTAGCCCTTTTGGCAAATGATGTTGATGAGATGAACTCTTTCATTCGAGCTGTTGGTGAAACTGGTTGTAGAGTAGGTTTGGTTATAAACAGAGAGAAAACTAAAGTGATGAAAATTTGTCAGGCAGGCTGTGATTCAGTTAATCTGAATGGTTGCAGTCTTGAGAGGTGTCACAGTTTAATTACCTTGGGAGCTATGTAACAGATACTGGTAATGTGCGGCATGAGATTAACAGACGAATAGGGATTGCTGCCGGGACTTTTAAGAATCTATGGAGATTGTGGAGAAATAGGCGTATACACCTAAAGACTAAAACTAGACTGTATAATAGTTTGGTTCTTTCTAGGATTAGTTATGGTAGTTAAACTTGGAAGCTGTGTAAACAAGATAACAGGAAACTAGATGATTTTGATTCTAGATGCTTACGCAGTATCTTGGGTATTAGGTGGTTCAACTTTGTAACTAATGATGAGGTTAGGCAAAGGAGTCTGCAACCTCCTTTAAGCAGCATATTGTGCAGAGAGAGACTCCTCTGGTTTGGCCATGTTGCCCGTATGGATAATTATAGATTGGCGAATAGGGTTATGAACAGTGTGCCTAGAGGTCAGAGAAGGAGGGGGAGACCTATGATGCGGTGGGCAGTCAATGTCAAACAGGACCTTGTTAGAATTGGTGTGAAGTGGCCGGAATCAGCAGATGTAGCTCAGGACAGATATGCTTGGAGAATTAAACTGCACGGTCTGGATGGACCTCCGTAGCCCATGGCTGTTTGAGGATGATGATGATAATATTTTTTAATTCTTCTCAAGAATCTTCAAAAACTTCATTAAAATGCGTTAAATGAACACAAGTTTATTAATTTTTTACCTGCATCGTCTTTAATAACATTCGCAAAAGGGAGACTACATTGTTCTCCAAATTCAAATTTACCCTTTTTTCCTACGAACTTAAGTTTTTGATTGTTTTACCTTTGATCGACACTTCTGCTTACAATGGCCAGGTCACAAAGACCTTAAGGGGCCAGAGAAGGTTACGAAAGGAGATCTGTTGGGGAGCTGTTAGGATGATAGCCTCAAGACCATCCAATGCTATTCTTTAACGTGAAAAGGACATAACTGTATTTGCATAGGGAGCACGGCTTCATCCGATGGATGGCGGTCTTCCCAAGGACAAAGATGCACTCCACCTCCCCAAAAACCGACGAGCGTTAGCGGAGATAAATCTTAACCCTGGCTCTCTTGGGAATCGAACCTGAGAACTGCAGATTACGCGTCTGATGTGCCACCGATTGTGTCCCCTCTATTTATTCGTAGTTGTAATTCTGCAAAGTTAACCAGATACATTTAGACTTCTTCCGAAATATGAAGATAATGAATTGAAAGTTGATTTACACAATTTTCACTTTTATCTAAAGCAAACAATAGATCACAAAAGGTGATTTTTCTACATAACCGAAGTTCCCATGTTCGAGTCCCACTAAGGGTTGTTATTGAGATTAATCTCCGCTAACCCTCCGCCCTGCCGTCGGTTAGAAACAAGACACCGATGGGCTTGGAAAGGCTGCCGTCCATCGGATGGGACATTAAACCTCGGTCCTTTATGCAGAAGAGCCATAACCTCTGAACGTTAAAACAAATGTCTGGATTTCTTTGATGGAAGGTTTCCATCAAGGTTTCCTAACATCTGTTCTATGAATCCCCTTTCCAACCTTATCTGAGGTTTGAGGTTTGACTTAATATCTTATCTATCTTTATATCTGAGGTTTGACTTGAGGTCCTTTTGATTTGGCCATTTAGTTGTGTGCGGAATTAATTCATTGTGTGTGAAATAATGCCACTCAGAGGTAAATCAACCGAAATATGCCTAACTACTTAACACGGAGTGAGAAGGCAGATAGCCAATTGCCTGAAGTATTTTGGCGTCATAAACTGCATTCTCCAAAAACTTCATCAACTACAGTCGCTCAAAAAAGTATCCGAACACTACGGTTGATTACAAAAATTCAGAAAAAATATCTGGCAACGATTCTTTTAGAAATTAGGGATCTGGCAACCTTCGTGTCACGTGACATCTTCTGCTTACAATGACACGAAGGTTGCCAGATCACTAATTTCTAAAAAAAATCGTTGCCAGATATTTTTTCTGAATTCTGTAATCACGTGACACGAAGGTTGCCAAGATCACTAATTTCTAAAAAAAATTGTTGCCAGATATTTTTTCTGAATCCTGTAATCAACCATAGTGTTCGGATACTTTTTTGAGCGACTGTAGGTGTCATATTATTTTGATACTAGATCGTGTGGGCTCACTCACGGAAATATTGAGCGTGTGCAGTTACCGATCACAGCAAACTGGAGCGTGTGCAGTTACCGATCACAGCAAACTGGAGCGTGTGCAGTAACTGCACACTCTCCAGTTTGCTGTGAACGGTAACTGGGGCGTGTACAGTTGCTGTACACGCTCCAGATATTTTTCCTGAATTCTGTAATCACGTGACACGAAGGTTGCCAGATCACTAATTTCTAAAAAAATTGTTGCCAGATATTTTTTCTGAATCCTGTAATCAACCATAGTGTTCGGATACTTTTTTGAGCGACTGTACATTCTTTTATGAAGCAGAATATAAAAGATTAGCTATTCTTCGCACTCTTTGCTATCGTTTTGCCAGATATTACCGTCATCCACTGTCGTCCATTAAAATGTCGCCTTTTTAACATAAATAAACTTTTAATCACTCATTATCCAAATACTGACTCTCACCAGACCTGGAGATTTTCTGATTTCTGGCTCTGGGGCTCTCTCAAGGACTGGGTTTATCGTGGAGGATGTGGAAAGTATTAAAATATTCCAATATTGAAAAATGGATCGGTATATCGATGTTGCATTTCTTACTAACAAATCTATTATATAAAATGGAGATTTTGCATATGTCTGTTCGACATTTCCTCCTAAACAGTTAGAGCTAAGACCAAAAAACTTCATCTATAACTTCATCTCATCTAACTCGATGCAATGTAATATTTAAGACTGCATAAAATTAGGTCAACCCTCAAAAGATGGTAGTGGAACCTTTTTTTTTGTGGAGATATCTTAAAGAAAGTCTATTGCAATAACCTACGAAGCCTGGTGGAAATTAAACATAATATTGGACATACTGTTTTGGAAAATAAAAACTATTCGAAAAGTTGCAACAAACACTGTAAAAAGGTGGATGCTTGTTTTCAAGAAAATGGTGGATACTTGCAGTATCTGCAGTAATTGTACTGAAACTTGTTTATTTTGGTTTATATCCCAGACAGCTTTGAAAGGTGCCTGGCAGAGTTTGACCAGGCAGAGTGGTTAGCATGCTTCGCTACTGATAAAGGGACCTGATAAAGGCTCCGGGAAAGGCAAGGATATTTCTGTTGCCTTTCTTCTGAGATCTCACCTACCTCACAGACTGTCTACTATGGCTTGTAAACTGACAGACATTTTCTGACTAAGCTTTGAAAATATATGGTACACAGTAGGGACTACCCAAGGGTGGGGGGTACGGAAATGCGGCGGTCTTAAACAAAATCTGGAACTGTATACCTGTTCCAGATTTGTTTAAATTTTTGCTCAAAATGTTCAAGTTGATCAAAATGTTTCAGATTTAAATTCTGGCACATTTTGTTTTCGAATTTCAAAACAGTATCTTTTAGCAACTGGTGAACCACTCCAGTTGCTCAAAGATACTATTTTGATCACACCAGGACGTGGAGACAGCTCCAGGTTGCAAAATAGATGTTGGATGAGGTGACGGTTGTCATGACGGTCTGTTCTGGAAGTACCATGTTGTAAGTCAGCAATGCCAGAGCAGTGTCACGGCAGTTGGATCTTCCCTGGGCAACAGTCTACAAAGTGCTATGATGTGTTGTGTGATGGTACCTATAGAATGATCCATATGGTGCAGGAACTGCCACCTCTTCACTGGCAACATTGCACCGAATTCACTTTCAAATTTCTGGTGCAAACAGAGATTGATGACAAATGGCCTTGGGCGGTCCAGTGGACAAACATGGCATACTTCATCCTCACTAGTGTCATCAACACACACAACTGTTGCGTATGGGGAGTGTTACCTGCATCTTCTCTGAATGAACAGCTTCTGCAGTATGTAAGAGGATACATGACAGTGTGGTAGAGTTTCAGTGCAAATTTCATCATTGGGCTGTTCTTTGAGGAGACTACAATTAATGGTGCAGTAAGCTGTAGCACGTGCCCGTTACTCTCCTCTTCTGCAGCATCACATAATTCCCATCCTCTAGGAATGGCAGTATCTGAACACCACAGTGCACATGCAAGAATGTGACCCTCACATGTTAGTCCGCGGTAAAGCAGTTGCTGTATACGACGTTCAGCGATGAACGCTTAGTTTCTCGAGACTTTCCTCAGGCTTAGGCACCGTGCTCACCAGACCACAAGCATTGTGATTACTGGCTCTGGGGCTCTCTTACGGACTGGATTTATCGTGGAGGCATGTGATCACTTGCTTATATCAAGGCCAGAAATACAAGGCAAGTGATCAACACCCACATCGAGGTATTTTAAGCAACTGTGGCCCATACAGTCCTTTGCTTCCATTATCTCTGCAAAATTCCCCGCCCTGCCCACGGTCAGTAGGGGAACCGATGGGCTTGGAAAAGCCGCCGTCCGTCGGATGGGACGTTAAGCCGTGGCCTCGTGTGCGGGAGAGTCATACCCTGTGCACGTTAAAGAACACGCTGGATGGCCTTGACGGGAGGCACCATCTGTCTCCCAAGAGCTGTTCCAGTGGGTTCCCACCCCCAACCTTCTCTGAGCCTATGGGGTCCTTGTGACCTGGCCATTTAGCCCATGGTATGCAAAAAAGTGCCGCTCAGAGGTAAAATAACCCAACCCTTTGCTTCCAAAACATTCTCTGCGATGATTGAGAGCATATTTAGCAGTTTCTGTAGCAGACTTGTGACGTCAATAAACGTCTTTTTTCTTACTTGTGCCTTTCTTTCTTGTGTTTTCAGCGCCTTGGTGGTGACATTTGTAACTATTTTTTTTTTCGATAAAACGCTTTCACATGTTCTCATTAAACTGCATACCAATTTTCGCAGAGTTATCTCCATTCGTCACCGCTATATATATATGTATACTAAAAAAAATAAAAATAAATACCTCCTCAAGCAGCTGCTTGCCACAGAGGTCTGACAGGAGCCTGTCAGTTTATATGCCATAGTAGAAGGTCTGTGAGGATGGCAGGACCTCAGCAGAAAAACGACACACACATCCATGCCTTACCCGGGGATCGAACCCAGATCCCTTAGATCAGTAGCCAAGCGCGCTAACCACTCGGCAATGGGACGGCTACCTGATCAAAAGTATCTGACCTCCCCTTCTAAGTAATGGATTCGCCCATATACGCCACAGTAATGGGCCAAACAAGTAAAAGGACGCACATAGATAGTCCATAAAACGACGCACATTTGCAGTCCATAAAAGGACCTCATAGACACGCATGAACAGGATAATTAGCCTATGCAGAGCTCCGTGACTTTCAACCTGGCACTGTCATAGGATACCAACTTAGCAAGATGTCATTTCGAGATATTTCGGCTCTTCGGCAGCTGCCGTGATCAACTGTAAGTGATGTTATTGTGAAGTGGAAATTCCTAGGAGCAACAGCAGCACAATCACAACCTGGTATGCCACGTAAAATGACAGAGTGGGACTACCGAATGCTGAAGTGGGTGGTGCGACAAAAATCTCCTGTCGTCGGTTGCAACACTCACCACCGAGTTCCAGATTGCCTCTGGAAGTACGGGCGGGGGTGGCGCAGTCGGTAGCACGCCAGGCTCATAATCTGTAGTTCCCAGGTTCGAGTCCCAACTGGGTCAGCGTTGAGATTTATCTCCGCAAAATTCTCCGCCCTGCCCACGGTCAGTAGGGGACACCGATGGGCTTGGAAAGGTCGCCGTCCGTCGGATGGGACGTTAAGCCGTGGTCCCGTGTATGGGAGAGCCATATCCTGTGCACGTTAAAGAACACGCTGGATGGCCTTGACGGGAGGCTACCATCTGTCTCCCAACAGCTGTTCCAGTGGGTCCCCTCCCCCAACCTTCTCTGAGCCTTCGGGGTCCATGTGACCTGGCCATTTAGCCCATGGTGTGCAAAAAAGTGCCGCTCAGAGGTAAAACAACCCAACCCTCTGGAAGCAACGCCAGCACCATAATAGTTCGTCACTAGCTGCAGGAAATTGATTTCGATGGCTGAACAGCTGCACACAAGCCTAATATCAACAAAATCAATGTCAATTGTTCGGTGGTTGGCGTGGTGTAAAGCACGGCACCATTGGACTCTTGAGCAGTGGAACCACATTCTCTGGAGTGATGTATCAGGTTTCACCATCTGGCAGTGCGATGCACGAGTCTGGGTGTGGTGGATTCCAAGTGACGCTACTTGCCTGACTGTGTTGTGCCAACTCTGAAGTTTGGTGGAGGAGACATCATGCTCTGAGCCTGTTTTTCATGGTTCGGGCTGGGGTCCCCTAGTTTCAGTGAATGGGATTCTGTATGACTCGGCCTGTAATGACATTGTCAACAATTCTATGCTCCCAACTTTATGGCAACACTGTTCCACCCCCACAGTGTGGTGAATGGATAAAATGTTGCTGCCAATATAAACCCCTTAATCATTGCACCACTTAAATATCATATTTCTAGTTCAAATAATCGTTTGTAATATTCGTTCCAATTTTTGAAATTATATTTTTCCACTGTTAGAGGGCGCAGTTAAAACTTTTGGGAGATTCAAAACGTGTGAATCGTAATAATCGAAAGGAATTTTAATTTATCTCTAAAAGCAAACAATTATCTTTGTAAAAATTGCATTTTCCCACCAATCCCGGATGTAAGGGGAAAATCATTGTTGTCAAATCAAACTTCCTGTCTTTAACATTTCACCACCAAGTCTCTGACCAATTACATTGCTTAAAATATTTCTTAAAAATTTTGCAGTTTTTATCTTTTTACACCATTAAATGGTATATATATTGTTATTCGGAGATTCCGAAAATCAATCGTAATAGAGTAAGATGTCTATATGTCGAACTCCAGAATAACGAAACATTCAATATAAAGAAATCTTTTTGACCATGTCGGATTTATAATATTTCCTATATGTAAAAAAGTTTCATTTTAAAGATTACCAGTTTAGAAATAAAAATTTTTTCTAACGCAAAAAATGACCAGTTTACGGAAATTTGTAAAATGAAAATCCTTATACAATATGTACCAAATACGTTTCAGCATATTGCAACACTGTAATGATTTAAACCAGAGGTTCCCAAACTTATTTGTCCTACTGCCCCCTTTTCAGAAAAAAAATTACTCAGCGCCCACCTGGAAATCGACCTTCTTTAGCGAACAAACAGAAAGATCCAGTGACAAATTTGTGTTCTTTTATGTATCTATATTTCTACCTACGTCCTACAACTTAGTAAAGAAAGATGTTGTTGTAAATAAGACACCTTGAAGCTCGAAATTATAAAATTATTTATTAAAATCAACCATAGTAACTTCGACTTTAACTCTATGTTAGACAACAGATGAAACATGTACGAACGGTTTTTCAAAATATTTTTATTTTCCCTTCTTTTTTTACGCCTCCACCGCCCTCCAATTGCACCCAAGGCTACTACTGACCCCCTGGATCGTTCCAGCACCCCCCAGGGGGCGGTATCGCCCACTTTGAGAAACATTGATTTAAACTAACCATCACAACGCTATGAATCTTATTCTCTTATCATTATTATTATGGTCTTCTCGTGCATCGCATTGCCAGATGGTGAAAGCCTGATACATCACTCCATGATGGTATGCTCACGGAGGGTAGTATCTCACTGAAAAAGTGGGCAAAACTTTACGGGATGGTAGAACGCAGCTATACGAGCAATATTCGTCATAGAAAGTATGGTCGGAACGCAAGCGGTGAGAAGTTAAAAGGTAGTTTTCCACTGTCACATTTAAAGAATGAACACAAGAAGGAGAGGAGATACTTCAGAAAACATTTTATTAACAGGAATGTAATTGAGGTACATGCTCAAAGAAATTGCTCAAAAGAGCTGCCGCCAGCTGTAATGCAGGCTTCACACCTGCGGGATAGGGACCGACGCACATTTGCGAAGACACCAGGCATTTCCCGAATATCGCCGGCAACAACGGCGATCCTGGCGACTAGATCCATATCGGTTTCAATGGGGCACTCGTAGATTAGGCTTTTCATATCGCCCCACAGGAAAAAGTCCGAACACGAGAGATCCGGCGATCTTGGTGGCCGTTGAGTGTGAGGACCGACCCTTTTATACCATTTCCAACGCCACCTAGCGGCTCGCCGTTTGCGTTCCGACCATACTTTCTATGACGAATATTGCTCGTATAGCTGCATTCTACCACCCCGTAAGGTTTTGCCCACTTTTTCAGATTCACCCTGTATATGTTATGGACAACATACTCGTGGAAGTATGTTCAGTATTGCGTTGTTTTACCTCTGATCGGCACTTTTCTGCACATAATGGGCTAAATGGACAGGTCACAAAGACACCGAAGACTCAGAAAATGTTGGGGAGGTGATCCACTAGAACGGCTGTTGGGAGACAGATGGTAGCTTCCCGTCAAAGCCATCCAGTTTATTCTTTGAAGTGCACAGGGTATGACTCTCTCTCTCTCACACGGCTTAACGTCCCATCAGACTGAGGGCTGAGTTTCCAAATCAATCGTTGTCCCTACTGACCGTGGGCAGGCTGTGGAGTTTTGTAGAGATAAATCTGAATGCTGCCCCAGATGAGACTCGAACTTGGAAACTGCAAACTACGAGCCTGGCGCGCTACCAACTGAGCACCGAAGACCACTTCGATATGATAGACTTAGACGCTGTAGTAGAACACATAAAGTTTATTTTTAAAAAATTTCACTGGTTTTATTTTTAAAAAATTTCACTGGTTTTATTTTTAAAAATCAGGTAATTATTTTTAAATATTCCAAATTATTTTAATAAAATCCTTATGAATAAATAATTTTATTTTAATTCATTTTAAAATATATCTCTTTAACTAAAATTTCAGCAAATTACATCGTTCGAATTTTTATGCAAAGTTAATATCCCACCTTTCTGCCCTCCTTTTACTCAAGGCAGTCCAGGCCTGGTATTAACGTGGCCTTGGCCACCCCCGTCCCGTTATGATCAGGATCAGGAGGCAGGTGATCAATAAAGAGTTTATGCACTTAACACTTAAAAATATCTGGTCAAAAATTTTGAAGAAATGAGCCAGTTTCTGTACATTGAGCCACAAGTTCTTTTGCAGAGATAACAGGGAATATGATGCTTTTGATTCTAGATGCTTACGCAGTATCTTGGGAATTAGGTGGTTCAACTTTGTAAGTAATGATAAGGTTAGGCAAAGGATTCGGCAACCTCCTTTGAGCAGCATATTGTGCAGAGAGAGACTCCGTTGGTTTGGTCATGTTGATGGATAATTATAAATTTGGAAATAGAGTTATAAACAGTGTGACGAAAGGCCTCAGAAAGAGGGGGAGAGAAGATGCGATGGGCAGACAATGTGAAACAGGATCTTGTTAGAATTGGTGTGCAACCACATACAGCAGAACAGATATGCTTGGAAAATTACTGGGCTACGAAAGTCTAATTGGGGCAGCCAATGGTTGCTTGAGAATCATGAAGACTACGCAGAGGCCGGACTAGTTCTACAATTTTCGCTTTTGTTCCTGTACCGTGAAGGGTACGTTCTCGAATCTGCTGTTTTCTTTTTCTACCATAAAGATGAAATGGAACGTTACAATTATCAATTTAAATTGTTTAAAACAAGAGCGGTAGTAAATTAAGCCATTTTTCAATAATAGTTTCATTTGATATATTTGAATGTCAGTGTCAAATATAAGATTATTCATGTTAAATAATTGAGGATAAAAAGATGTAATAATTTCTCAAGCAGCTGCTTGCAACAGAGATCTGGAAGGAGCCTGAGTTTATACGCCAAAGTAAACGGTCTGTGAGGATGGCGAGACCTCAGCAGAAAAACAGCACAAACATCCATGCCTTATCAGGGGCTCGAACCCAGGTCCCTTTGACCAGTAGCCAAGCATGCTACCACTCGGTCATGGAAAACGTAATAAATTAAATTGATTCGTTTTCACAACAGGTGACGCAGACAGTCTATTAAAAATAAATCGGGTTGTTGGGTTGTTTTACCTCTGAGCGACACTTTTTTGCACACCATGGGCTAAATGGCCAGGTCACATGGACCCCGAAGGCTCAGAGAAGTTTGGGGAAGGGGACTCACTGGAACAGCTGTTGGGAGACAGATGGTAGCCTCCCGTCAAGGCCATCCAGCGTGTTCTTTAACGTGCACAGGGTATGGCTCTCCCGCACACGGGGCCACGGTTTAACGTCCCATCCGACGGACGGCGACTTTCAAAGATCATCGGTGTCCCCTACTGACCGTGGGTAAGGCGGGGAATTTTGCGGAGATAAATCTCAACGCTGACCCAGTTGGGACTCGAACCTGGGAAGTACAGATTACGAGCCTGGCACGCTACCGACTGAGCCACCCCCGCCCCCACAATAAATCGGGAGAAGTCAAGTGATACGATCGAGCCGCAAAAATGTTAAAATCGCAGATGGGAAGGGTTTTAAAAACACTGGATTTTCACTGCAGTGTAACATTTTCCCTTCCGTTTCAGAGGTCTTTAAAACATGTCCCATGAAAATTGCTTAAAATGTGCGCAAAATTAATAAACTTTTTTTCGTGCATTGTTTTTATTAGCATTTTCAAAGGAGGAGGTAACACGGCCACATTCCCCCCCCCCCCCCCCCTCCTTAGATCCGCCATGGACGCAAACGACAATTTTCCACTACGCATTTCAATGTACTGATGACTGGCCCAAATTCGAAAGAAATAGCGACCTTATAGGTTGGACCGAAAATAGCAGCTATTCTAATAGAGCTCCTATTTTTTGCAATGAATGTTAATGTTAGAAGTCTGCAAAAAAATTTCATTGCATATTTCTTTTATATTTCACATGTTATTCATTTCTTCTTAGATGTATTTATCTTAAACGAAACTTGTACAAGCTTCAAAAGCCAAAAAATATCTCTCCATTACAAAATTTCCCTCTAATCATTCTTTTTCGATCCATCAGTCTCTGAGGAGAGGAGTGAGTACAGTTTCCAATCCCAAGAACACATCGACATACACCCAAAGAAAGCGATTTAAATCAAAGTTACAAAAAAGCACTAACTTTGAACATTATTAGGACTACATCGCTCTCCAATCTCAGATCTACTTTTTTGTTAGTAGAGTAACATAAACTGAACAGGTATAGCTGTTCTACACACAGACATCCCAAGCAATACGCACGGTGGCCTTCCCAAGCCCAAGGATGCCTTCGTTCTCCCCAAGGACACGATAGGAATCAGCGGAGATAAATCTCAACGCTGGCAAAGGAAAGATTCGAACCACAGTACTGCATATGTGCTTGAAGCTCTACACGACTGAGGATTCAAAATTCAAAAAAGAGACCGGGGCGTCCCTTTTTTTAAATTTTGATTCCTAATTCTGCCAATGAATTAATTATATTTAGATTTCCAGCGAAATTTGATGACGAATTTATAAGTTACACAATATGCACTTTTATTGAAGCGCATAATTGTTTACAAAGGTGAGTTTTATACATAATTGAAGTTCCCAAGTTCAAAATCCCACTTGGCCTGCGTTGGATTTTATCCCGGCTAACCCCCTGCCTCAACACCATGCTCTCAGTGAGAACGTGGACACCGATGAGCTTGGAGAAGTCACGGTACATCGGTGGGGACCTTAGGCTGAGGCTCCTTGTGGGGAAAAAAACATATAATGTTCACGTGAAACAACACGCTCTATGACATTGACGGGAGACTTCATTCTCTCTCTTAACATCTGTCCAATGAATCTCCTCTCGAAACTTCTCTCAGTCGTTGGGAGGATCATTATGATCTGGCCATTTAGCCCATTGTGCCATCTCTATCTTTTAGACAACTCCTCCTAGGTGGTCAGAACTATGGGTACCAAACTTCGTCTGCAGCTTCGTCTCACCGTAACGAAGTCTACTATAATGTTTTCGACCCGATGAATTTCGCCCCCTCCCTCTCAAAATTTTGCCGCAGAACGTCTCCCCATTGGTAACTTTGCGCATCGATAAGTTAGTGCTCCATTCATAAGAGAGGCGACGGCAGCGTTCATAGAAATTTCTGACACTTGTAACGCGTTGATCCAGATCCACCGCAGTTAAAATTTGGGTTCCATTGTTTTACCTGTGAGCGAGACATTTTTTCGCACACAATGGACTAAATGGCCAGGTCACAAGGACCCAGAGGGCTCAGAGAAGGGTGGGGTAGGGAACCCATTGGGCAGCTCTTAGGAGACGGATGGTATCCTCTCGTTAACACCATCCAAAGTGTTGTTTAATGTGAGCAGGGTATGGCTCTCCCCCACACAGAGCAATGGCTTAATGTGCCATCCGAGGAAAGACGGCCATTCAAACCCCATTGGTGTCCTTACTGACCGAGGGCAGGAAGATTTCAGGAGATAAATCTCAAACCTGGACAAGCTGACTCGAACCAGAGAACTACAGATTAGGAGACTGGCACGCTACCAACTGAGTCACCCTCGCAATTAGGAAACAGATATCCAAACTTTAAGCAATAAGGCATAAGTGGGGCCACCACACGAAGTTCGGGACCGATCGGTCTAGTGCCTGCGGAATTAAGAGCAGCTTAAAACTTCCGCCATCAGTGACGTCACCCATGACGTAGCAAATATCCACTTACCTTTTAGGATACACCTGCTAATCTGAATCATTATATCAAGGCCCGTGCAACCCTGGGCAATTTTATTAGCATTAAGTAAATTTTGCGTCTCTTATATTAAAGAATTGCATGCACTTCTTTGCTAATATTTATAAATCTTTCAGAAGAGGAAATAAAACATATCACAAAAGACAATACAGATTTTAATCATTTCATACTGGCTACTCAATTGCATATATTCAAGGTGGTCAAATTTTCTAAGTTTCTGAATATCAGGCTTCTTCGAGGTCCAACGCCAAAGACTCTAATTACACTTGACAACAAATTTAAACTTTTTTTATAACATTATACAAATAAAATGCTTTTAACTAATTTTGGGGTGCTGAATTCAAATACAGATGTGAAAAATCTGCAGCACGTACAGTTTGTTTTTTCAAATTACGAATTGATGTATTTTAAATTTCAATGAATTCGCTTATCTAGGAAATGCGAAAAAAATTGAATATTTTATTAAATTGTAATTTAAACTCATTAATTAATTGCATTATTAGAGTGAAAAAAATTAGAAACATCATAGTTACAAACCACTGAATATAAAGTAACAAATGAAATAATGTTGAAACGCAAAATAAGAAAACATGGGTAAGGATCTTTTATACTTATAAGAAATTCATTTTTTTCTTTAATGTGTTGAGGTATCTTCCTTCTGCAAGAACTAGCAGCGGTCACCCATCATAGCTGGGTCCCACCTGCCTTGGTATCTCTCCTCCACGGTTCGGATATTCTGATGAAATCCTTCCCCTTGGTCATCACTGGCAGCTCCTAAGCTCTTGGGAAAGAATCGAGATGCGAGTGCAAAAAATGGATCTTCAAAGACATTTTGCAGCCAAGATTTACATAGTTTTTGTTAAGATCTTGAATAATCTGATGGTAGATTTCCACTTTGTGATTACCCTGAGAACCCTGTACCACAGACGTGAAGGATTTCCATGCAACGCGCTACTTCATATTCAGTTTTTTTTTTCGAAGACAGTATCATTCAGTAGCTTCCTGATCTGAGGACCAACAAAGATCCCTTCTTTGAATTTGGCATTACTTAGTTTTGGAAATTTTTCCTTCAAGGTCAAAAACCCTTTACCAGTTATGTCCATAGCCTTTACAAAGTGGGGGCGGGGGTGGCTCAGTCGGTAGCGCACCAGGCTCGTAATCTGTAGTTCCCAGGTTCGAGTCCCAGCTGGGTCAGTGTTGAGATTTATCTCCGCAAAACTCTCCGCCCTGCCCACGGTCAGTAGGGGACACCGATGGGCTTGGAAAGGCCGCCGTCCGTCGGATGGGACGTTAAGCCGTGGCCCCGTGTGTGGGAGAGTCATACCCTGTGCACGTTAAAGAACACGCTGGATAGCCTTGACGGGAGGCTACCATCTGTCTCCCAACAGCTGTTCCAGTGGGTCCCCTCCCCCAACCTTCTCTGAGCCTTCGGGGTCCATGTGACCTGGCCATTTAGCCCATGGTGTGCAAAAAAGTGCCGCTCAGAGGTAAAACAACCCAACCTTTTACAAAGTTTTTCATATGGCCCAGTTTGATGTGTAGTGGTGGGAGCAGAACATCAGAGGGGTCAACTGGAGGCTTATACCTCACATTACGCTTTCCAGGAATAAAAGCATCGTTTTTGGGGGTGTATGTAGGATCAGGATCCGTATGTGCCTCAAAGCCTTCCTCATGAATGTAAATAAATTTCCTCCCAGTTGGTTTGGAGGTGTAGTTTATAGGAAGATCTTCTCCATGAGGAACGACCTTATGGCTGAAGGCACATTTGAATATTTTATTTTGCTTTTCTTCTTTTTTGAAAAGCCCGACACTTTAGTTTAACAAAAATAGCAATCATGCAAGTGACTAGTTGGTTCATGCCAAACCATTGGAACTGCAAAGGGCATGGAATTTATCTTATCTTTTAACCATTCACTCAAGCCAACAAAGCACGAAATACAGTACACATGTGGAGCCCATGTTTTGTTTTGATCTCCAACATGACATCCAAAATACAAGTTATAGGCTTTCTTCGCAATCTTTGTCAAAGAACGACCCAAGGATTTTAAAATATAATTTCGCACACATAAGAAAACTTTTCTGGAACATTAACACATCCGCGATGCTGTCTTTGTGCCATTTAAACGACAAATTCACACTTCAACTTCTTTTTTTTTTGGAGGGTCTAAAAAGTGTGAATCGTTATAATCAAAAATGATTGTTAATTTATCTCTGAAACCTAACAATTATCTTTTAAAAAAATTGCGTTTTCCCACCAACCCTGGAAGTAAGGGGAAAATCATTGTTGACAATTCAAATTTCGTGATTTCAACATTTCACCACCAAATTTTCTAGTTACTGACTAATTACATCACTTGCAATATTCGGTTAAAATTTTGCTATTTTCAACTTTTTCCACCATTAGAAGGCGCAGCTATAGGCATTGGGAGATTCAGGAAGTCTGAATCGTAATGGAATAAAATGTCTATATATCGAACGTCAGTATAACGAAACATTTAGTATAACGAAATTGTTTCAGACCCCAAGAGATTTATTATGTATCTTTATGTAAAACTGTTTCATTTCAATGAATTCCAGTATAACGAAAATATCATTTTAATAGAATAAAAATTTATCCGGATTCAAAAAATGAGTAGTGTAGCGAAATTTGGGAAATGAAAGTCCTTGGGTTGGGTTGTTTTACCTCTGAGCGGCACTTTTTTGCACACCATGGGCTAAATGGCCAGGTCACATGGACCCCGAAGGCTCAGAGAAGGTTGGGGGAGGGGACCCACTGGAACAGCTGTTGGGAGACAGATGGTAGCCTCCCGTCAAGGCCATCCAGCGTGTTCTTTAACGTGCACAGGGTATGTCTCTCCCGCACAAGGGGCCACGGCTTAACGTCCCATCCGACGGACGGCGGCCTTTCCAAGCCATCGGTGTCCCCTACTGACCGTGGGCAGGGCGGGGAATTTTGCGGAGATAAATCTCAACGCTGACCCAGCTGGGACTCGAACCTGGGAACTACAGATTACGAGCCTGGCGCGCTACCGACTGAGCCACCCCCGCCCCAATGAAAGTCCTAATACAATATGAACAAAGTACGTCTTAGCATGTGGGAACAATGCAATGATTTGAAACGTGATTTAAACGCTATCAAATATCTAATTAATTACAGAGCTATGAATCACATCGTACTGTATATCGCTCGTACGCATTTTGTGACGATCTGACTCATCGAGGTATGATTAGGATAGAGTTTATGCACTTAAAACTATCTGGTCAAAAACTTGGAAGGAATGAGCCACTTTCAGTACATTGAGCATCTGTTTTTGGAGCCGCAAGTTCTTTTGCAAACGAAAAAAATTGCTCTAGATCTTTGGCACGCTGAGTGCATGGGAGGACAGAGAGGCAGACAGATACAAACTCTTTCTTCTTTGTACATAAGATAGAGCTTCGAAGTTGACTCCACTCTGATGTAACATTGAAAGTTTCACATTTCGTACCAAGGCAATACCATGAAAGTACCTTTCACTCGTTTCACACTGTATAAACTACTTTTAGAGATTAAAAGGACTTTATAAGTCGAGTGTGTAGCAGAAGTACTATTCTTAAAATCATTCTAATTAAATGGTAAATAAAATAGAAATAAAGCAGAAAGAAATTTTTAAAAATAACTGTGTAATATTTAAAGCTTAATTTACTACCGCTTCTGTTTCAAACACTTGAGATATATAAATCTGATGTTTTGTTTAACACAACATTTTTTTTAGCAAGTCCGTTAATCAGTCAAGAATGTACCTTTCACGGTACCGGTACAATAGAGAAGATTGTAGAATTAGATCGAACCTCTACGTAATAATATGTAGTAAGCATATTCGTTTGGTAAAAAAATATATATTGTTGAATGTGAATGAAGTCGGCTTCCCGTGGCCGAGTGGTTAGCGCGCTTGGCTACTGATCTAAGGGACGTAGGTTCCAACCCCAGGTAAGGCATGGATGTATGTGTCGTTTTTCTGCTGAGCTCCTGCCATCCTCTCAGATCTTCTGAATCCTGTCAGACCTCTGTTACAAGCAGCTGCTTGAGGGTGTTTTATTTATATTATCTGGTTCACAGACTATGGAAGTATCACTCATACGTCAATCCAATATTTTTAGATGAAAAGGTTGAAGGTTGTTGCTTTTATTATTTGTCGTTAATATATTTAAGTTGCTTTTGCATTAAAAGATCTTTCTTGAAAACTAAAATAATTCATTTGTAAATAAATAAATTGTTTATTACTTAATTACTTATTTAAGTATAGCCAGGATTAGATCAAGCAAAAAAAATTGGGGAAGGCTAAGTGACGAAATCGAGTTGGAAAAAAGCAAAATTAGGTTCGGTTGGGTTGTTTTACCTCTGAGCGGCACTTTTTTGCACACCATGGGCTAAATGGCCAGGTCACATGGACCCCGAAGGCTCAGAGAAGGTTGGGGGAGGGGACCCACTGGAACAGCTGTTGGGAGACAGATGGTAGCCTCCCGTCAAGGCCATCCAGCGTGTTCTTTAACGTGCACAGGGTATGGCTCTCCAGCACATGGGGCCACGGCTTAACGTCCCATCCGACGGACGGCGGCCTTTCCAAGCCCATCGGTGTCCCCTACTGACCGTGGGCAGGGCGGGGAATTTTGCGGAGACAAAGATATGTATTCGTGTTTCACTTGTTTGGAAATCTGAAATAACACTACCTATAAAAAGTAGCATTACTCCTGTAAATTCCATAAACATAATTCTTCTCGATTCTAAGGGTTCCCATAACCGATAGACAATATTGTGCGTTTCAACCGTTTACTGGACCTAACGCACAAAGTATTTCACACTTCACTCATCAAGACAATCAATCGCCACAGAAGATTGAAAAAGAGAAGCGAAAGAAAAGCTCCCTACACTGCATTCTCACACTAAAGGAAAAAAAATATCAAAAACGTAACGTAAGCATCCATCGCCTCAAAGCAGCTGAGATACAAAACAGTCCGACAGAGGGCGCCCTGTGCCAGCAAAAATACAAGAAACAATAGTTTAACCATTCATTTTTTTAAGTATTAGGGTGTTAATGTTACAATTTCTTACAACAACATTCATTTCTAGTGAAGATGCAAGTCAGCAACATTCACTTTTTTTGTATGCATGTGAATAATACATGCAACTTTTCAGTTGTATGTGAATCAGTCACTTGAGAAGAATATTGACAAAACCATCACCGTAAATTCTTTCAAACATATATCGTTTCTCCGTCTTAATATCTATATACTATTCTTTCGAGCACAAATGTTAAAAGATAGAAATTTCTAAGGAAGATGAACCATGCAACAGTTAAAAAACGGTAAATAAGCGATTTTCTGCGTTTTGGGCTTTTCACCAGCGCCATCTAGTGAGAAATATGTTGACTTCATTAAGTCTTATTCAAGTAACGGTTACAAAATCCTTTCATACAACATAGGTACTCAGTAGAAAAACAACATTCATGTCCTACCATGGATCTGTAGGTTTCTTAGATCAGAAGTAACTAACCTACTGTCTAAGGGATAGATGTTAGCTATCATAACTTATAGCTGTATCGTGGGTTAAGTACTGTCCATTTCAGACTATTGTGAGATTTTCATCGCAAAGAATTAGAAGATATATGGAAAAAATAATAATCTGACTCAGATGATGCTTGCGATTTATCTACTTCGGTCGTTTGGTTTATTAGAAAGTAAATATACATAGGTGGAAGATGTATCAGTGTTTGAGCGAGTTACTTTAATTATCTTGTGAGATGTGTGATAGTGTTATTGCATGAGAGAAAGCAAAGAATACGTAACGAGAGCTTTACGAATCTGTGAAGAAACATGCATCTGAAGAGTTAGTTTATCTCTAAGATCGTATGACAGTGAAACTTTAATAAGGAAACTTGTAATCATGTTGTCTTTCATTTTAAATGCTTACACAACATATGAACCAGATAGGTAGTTTGTCTGTGTAATGATGAGTCATTAACGTCTGATACGTAGTATCTTTTGTAGATAGACACTTTGATTAGCGAATAAGATTTCAGAAAAAGAGAAAGTCCTTGATTCAATGTGTAAAACATCCCTTGTGATCCTGACAGAATTAGACATCTACAGCAGAATTAACTCCGAAGATTGTGTGGAGAATTAAACTTTACAGAGGTCTATTCATCTTTGATAGTTAAATGAATCATTTCTCAAGCATCGAAGTTTCTCAATTTATAATAGTGTAAAGAAAACAGGCCTGGAAGTCAATCCCTGTCCATATTAATGTTGTCAACCCTCAAGTTCAGTACATTACGTTTCACATATTTCTATCAATCAGATCAGTCTATTCACGGTTTTAATGACTTTTTAGTTCAAATCTTTATTGTCTATGGGAAATGCATGAACCCGGTTTGTTTTTAGCAAAGTGCATGGTCATATCACTACTCTGAGAAAGATCGCCCCCTGTGCCATTTTTTGCATCAAAGTCACCAGCGAACTGTCCCACAGAAACTGTGCATTAGCGTGGTTGGAAAAAATAAAAGAAGTTGAAACTTAAGTGATAACCCCCCAATGTCCTTTGAAAATTCGTGGATGTTAACACTATCACCTAACAAAGAACGCAGGGAATAATGCTAAAGATTTCGTATTACTTCATATCACACTGGGATTTTTACACCTTTTGCAAAACTCGTATTAAATTTTTCCATTTTTTACACTGAATTATACGTCACACATTTCTTATGACATTAACAATTTTCTATATGTTCCCTTTCTAACGTACGAGGTCAAACCATATTCTCCCTGTAATCGCTACATACTTCCTTTAATTGTGATGAACAGTATAAGAGGACTAGGTAAAATCAGCTGACCGCTTGGAGAACGTGATAAACTTCTGTGTACTTAACCCCCTAAAATATCCGCCTGAAGGCAGCATACAGGGAGTTTCCATTGACCTGCTCTGATAAAATGCAGCATTTCGACATGTAACAGTAATTATTTAACTTATCCATTAGTGTTCGAAAGATCTTTGAGGAAGATAAAAACACAGAGCAGTTCTCACAAGTAAAGGATTTAGATAAACAGCAGCATATCTTTTGCATCGACTTTTCTGCTTTCCATAGGTCAGTGTGAGTGTCGTGGGTGAGTGGTCTATGACCTTTGTACGTCAGCAGTTGGGCAGCTTGTTGCGGTGATGTGTCTCTGTCATTTCAGCAGATCATGTGACAATTTTAGTATAAGGTTTCAGGAATTTTTAACAGAGTCGAAGCGTGTGTGGAGAGACGGGATTTTTCACGCTCTTAGTTTGTAAAGACATTTTTCTGTCGCTTCTTTTACATTCTACGTGAGATCATCGGCATAAGTACAGAATTCTTTTACTGAGGCCTGGTCAGAACACATATGTCAGAGTATAGTTAGGTGGGTTTGTTGAGGTATTTGCTAAATTTTGACTATCAGTCCAGTTGAATTTCGGTGGATTAGCTCGGGTAAGTTGAGAGGGTACAATCGAATAAGACATGTATTATTGTTTATAGTAGGTTAGTGCATTTGATTAACGTCCCCTACTCCATTGACATGCATTCATGTTGGAACTAAAGTTTTTTATGCAAGCGGAAACGTAAACATCAACGCAAGGGTAACTGCCACGTACTTTTAACATTCTTACTTTCTATAGCATTCTGCCTCGTAGAAAATTTTTTCCCTGATGAAAGACAGCTGACCTAGTAAAGCGAAGAAGCGTGTGCTAACATCGCAACACGTTTTCATCAGCTTGATGAGGCATACGTTCGCCGGTAAACGGTGGAAGAGACGATTTTTAAAAACTGTTTTAGCTAATTTTTCTTTGGAGGAAGAAATTGTTATCGATTGTCACTTCCTAGGAACGAGTAATATTTTAGGGAATATTTTACAGAGAGGGACTAGGAACGAGTAATATTTTACATCATGTACTGAGGATACAGCGACAATAAGTATTAGGAATAAAAAGTTTTAAACCATGTCGTGTAACGGATATACTTACAGAGAGTAATGAATTGAGACAAACGTAAAACCACTTTATCCTTCCAAAACAAGTCCTGATGCTGAAAGTGCAGAAGCACAGATATCTGATGGCTACATCCTTCAACCCGCTGGATACTAAATAAGAAAAGCTCAACTCTTGGAGGTTTAGGGGCTCGAAGGGAAATTCTTCCGAAGGGGTAGATTGAAATGCTTACCTATCATAAAGGGTAGAATTGGGAATGACAATGCGGTTTAGTCAGAATCGTCTCTGGATTTGGAAAAATCTCGAGTCCGAAAACTATGATAAAGAGTGCCAGTGGGTTTTCATGTTGTAAGAGAGGGGCGGGCGTGGCTCAGTCGGTAGCGTGCCAGGCTCGTAATCTGAAGTTCCCAGGTTCGAGTCCCAGCTGGGTCAGCGTTGAGATTTATCTCCGCAAAATTCCCCCGCCCATGGTCAGTAGGGGACACTGATGGGCTTGGAAAGGCCTCCGTCCATCGGATGGGACGTTAAGCTGTGGCCCCATGTGCGGGAGAGCCATACCCTGTGCACGTTAAACAGCACGCTGGATGGCCTTGACAGGAGGCTACCATCTGTCTCCCAATAGCTGTTCCAGTGGGTCCCCTCCCCCAACCTTCTCTGTGCCTTCGGGGTCCATGAGACCTGGCCATTTAGCCCATGGTGTGCAAAAAAAGTGCCGCTCAGAGGTAAAACAACCCAACCCAACCCATGTTGTAAGACATCGTGTCTGATATGGTAGCAAGGGAAGCAGCACAGGGAATGAAGTAATCCAAGATTCATCCATGAATAAAACGTGGTCCGGGGTACAATACCGAACCCTTGTTCTAAAGTGGGTCTTTTAAGGCCCCCCTACAGGTCACCATACCATATTACCTCTCAATATTTTACATAATTACGAATAAAATCAGATTTCTTTTCGCCGTTTTCCTTTTATTAATTTTTTCCCAAATAGCATTTTTTCATTTTCTGCGGGGCAGTCTTTTAAAACAGTTACTGTGGGATAGTCCTTAAAGGGGGGGCGGAACTGTTAATGGGGGCTTTTTAATGAAGTGGGAAGTAAAAATTGAGACTTTGCAATTATTCTGAGGATTGCCTCACCCGTTCAGTTTAGTTTTGAGGATTGCATCAGCCATTCTGATCGTTGCCACCCAAAGTTTAGTTGGACTTGGAAAATTTCAGATGAACTTGGATACCAAGGGAGTTTGTGATCGGGAGAGTTTTAATAAAGGGGGGAAGGGAACTTTTGAGGAGGGGTAATTTTAATAAAGGTTAGAGGATTTTCTGTGAGGGACTGCCACTGAAAGTTTTGTAATTATTTTGAAGATTGCATCAGCCATTCTGATCGTTGCCATCCAAAGTTTAGTTGCACTTGGAAAATTTCAGATGAACGTGGATACCAAGGGAGTTTGTGATCCGGAGAGTTTTAATAAAGGGGGTTGGAACTTTTGATAAGGGATTTTTAATGAGGGGGAAGGCAGTTTTGATAAAGGGGTGGTTTAATAAAGGGGGTTGGAACTTTTGATAGGGGTTTTTTAATGAGCGGGAGTCAAAAATTGGAAAAATTACTACTAAAATCAGGGGTTTTTCCTAAGTACTCATCCTATACACTAGATGGCGCCACGAATGGCCAAAGGGGGAGGAAATTTTAATAAAGGGGTTTTTAATGAGGGGAGTCAAAAATTGGAAAAATTGCGACTAAATTGAGGGTTTTTCTAAAAATAGTACTCTGCATATACACTAGAATGCGCCAGGGGTTTTGCATAAAGAGGGGAAGGAATTTTGAATAAGGAGGTTTTTAATATGGGTTTTTTTAAATAAAGGGGATTGATTAATTTTTAATTAATTATTAATTATTAATTGTGAATATTAATAAGGGGGCGTGGCCAGTGACGTCATAGGGTCAAAGTCCAAAGTGGCCTATAATGGGGGCTCACTACTGACCTCTGTGGTAAACAGATGTTTCAGAGGGGCTATTTATTACGAAGTTCAAAATGCTTTTTATCATTTGCGATGAGGCACACTACTTTAAGAAAAGAAAAAAAAGGAAAGAACTATTTAGAGTTAATATTCATATTGAGCCATCCCATGGCCGAGTGGTTAGCGCGCTTGGCTACTGATCCCGGGTAAGGCATGGCTGTTTGTGTCGTTTTTCTGCTGAGGTCCTGCCATCCTCTCAGACCTTCTACTATGACATATAAACTGACAGGCTCCTGTCAGACCTTTGTGGCAAGCAGCTTCTTGAGGGGGTATTTATTCATGTTGACCAACAAGTTTTCATTTTTTTTTTCTGTTTAAAATATTCTTGAAACTGAAATACCTACAGTGTCTAAATATTAAATTCACCACTGCCTTCAATCTATAATCAATAAGCATCATAACACCGCATTATATTAGAAATGACACTGCTACGGTCACGAGCTGTTCAGCTCTTATAAACATCTCACCTTAGAAAAAAAAAGTAAATTATGTTCTTTTTTCCCACAATCTGAAGATGCAGAAAAAGTTTGAACTTGTAATCATTTTATTTTTAATTAAGCTGTGATAATTCTTTTATTTGTTCGAGTCCCAGCTGGGTCAGCGTTGAGATTTATCTCCGCAAAATTCCCCGCCCTGCCCACGGTCAGTAGGCCTCCCGTCAAGGCCGCCGTCCGTCGGATGGGACGTTAAGCCATGGCCCCGTGTGCGGGAGAGCCATACCCTGTCACGTAAGAACACGTTGGATGGCCTTGACGGGAGGCTACCATCTATCTCCCAACAGCTCAGAGAAGGTTGGGGGAGGGGACCTCAGTGGGTCCCCTCCCCCAACCTTCTCTGAGCCTTCGGGGTCCATGTGACCTGGCCATTTAGCCCATGATGTGCAAAAAAGTGCCGCTCAGAGGTAAAACAACCCAACCCAAATTCTTTTATTTATATCGCCATAGGGTCATTGCATAAAATATAATCACATTTTGTTGTAGCACTATTATATATTTTCTTGGTATTTTTGTCTTACTAGGTACAAAAAAACTACAGATTATGCAACACTGTTTTACCGGAATTTTAAAGGCCTACTATCTCCTAGATCACGCCACCGTATTAGACTTGGTCGAACACTTTCCCCCGATTCCGTTACACAACTCTTTTTCCAAGTCTTCATTTTTTGGTACGTTAATAGGCGTAGCAAGCGAGTATTAAAGTAATGGAAGTTAAATCATAATTAATGATATACCACATTTGTTAATTTTTTTCATCGCAGCAAGTAAATTACTAACTACAGGAAAAAATTGTTAGCGTTGCATGATACCACCTCCACCTTATTCTCCCTCATTTCTACTCTTATCGAGGAGTTTCGCAATGTATGGGCGAACCTCTATCACAGATCAGAGCAAAATGTGGCCAGACACCTCGTTTTGTGTGGGGCGGGGGTGGCTCAGTCGGTAGCGCGCCAGGCTCGCAATCTGTAGTTCCCAGGTTCGAGTCCCAGCTGGGTCAGCATTGAGATTTATCTCCGCAAAATTCCCCGCCCTGCCCACGGTCAGTAGGGGACACCGATGGGCTTGGAAAGGCCGCCGTCCGTCGGATGGGACGTTAAGCCGTGGCCCCGTGTGCAGGAGAGCCATACCCTGTGCACGTTAAAGAACACGCTGGATGGCCTTGACTGAAGGCTACCATCTGTCTCCCAACAGCTGTTCCAGTGGGTCCCCTCCTCCAACCTTCTCTGAGCTTTCGGGGTCCATGTGACCTGGCCATTTAGCCCATGGTGTGCAAAAAGGTGCCGCTCAGAGGTAAAACAACCCAACCCTCGTTTTGTGCGACGAGCGAGCTACTGATGAAAAATAAATTTGTGAAAGAGAAAAAGAACGTATAGAGGACAATAAATTCAATTTCGCGAAAGGGAATTCTGATTAAAATAACATATTGTTGCGGATTACAAAAATGGATAGCCACTGAGCGTGAGTATTAAAAGCTATATTTCAAAACCAAATTCAATACAAGGTAAATTGTTACAAAGGAAATATGGATGAAGTATCTTATTAACAAATCAACTATTAACATGCACAAGTCATCAATCTTCCTGCGTAGAGCACACAATATCAGCTCTGTGTATTTTACTAAATACTACCTTTTACTTGATTTACCAGGTCACCCGAAGATCTTCACTCGTAAACCAATTCTCGTCCTGTGCTAATAACTGTTCACACACTAGCCGAACAAAAAGACAGTCCGTGTAGACATTCGAAGTTAGCCATAAAAGTTCCCACTTTTATACTTCCGCGTATACACAACACATCAAGTTACTTCTTGATACTTAACGATAAAAGATCCCACTTTTATCCTTCCGTGTATACACAACACATCAAGTTACTTCTTGATACTTACGCGCACTGTCTCAGAACAGCTCACCGTCCATTTTCGAACTCACCGACCGTTACAATACAAAACGACCGTTAACGCTCCACTCTTCTTCTCCAAATTCTCCCAAAGTTCTTATTCGTTGGCTGAAACTTTGCTTTTGGTTGCCAGATTCCTTCTGTCGTAACACTGCCCCCTTCCTAGGTCTTGTTCGTCCCGAACAATTCTGGATTCCAAAGTTTCTTCAGTTCTTCGATGAAACATGGCCAAACGATCCACGTGAACCACCTTGCACTTTGTAGCTGGACATCGACGAATGCGATATACCACGTCTGTCAAAATGAAAGCGAATCTCATTATGACGTAGATTTCTTTTCTGACTGAAGCCTCGTCCACAAACATAATACGTGTAAGGCCTATAGCCCTTGTGAACACGTTTATGTCTCTGCAAGGAGAAGAATCGACTAAGAGTTT
This sequence comes from Ryuthela nishihirai, assembly GCA_038380435.1. Classification (NCBI taxonomy): domain Eukaryota; kingdom Metazoa; phylum Arthropoda; class Arachnida; order Araneae; family Heptathelidae; genus Ryuthela; species Ryuthela nishihirai. The sequence goes on along the minus strand of JAWZYU010000023.1, from coordinate 47,744,093 downwards.
TCGTGCAAAACCTGTAAAAAGTTTTCTTCTTTGGATTTTTACTTCTATCAAGAGTAACAAGGAATGAAAGTCATTAGTGACATAAAATCTAGGGAGAAGTTTCATCCTCCAGTCTGACCTTTTTGTCAGTTGACTTTCCCTTAATTCAGAACTGTCGTGATGAACCTTCAGCCATATTTCACCTGATTCCATTTGATCCCCAAGGTGCTTCACAAATATAATATCAGCTCCATAATTCTTTTTAGCTCTTCGGTCCATCTCCTCCTTCCATACTCTTGCTAGAATTGCAGCTTCTAATCCGACAACCTTACCTGTTTCTCCTGTATAAGTGAAATCAGTGATGTGTCGGGCTGCTAGCAATATTTTTTCTGTTTTACCTTCACATAGCCAGCTTGCAACATCTTCAGATACTCCTTGTTCTATTAACATGTTACGAAACTTGTTCAAAGCATTGCCGTTATGCAGAACCTTACGGACACGTGATGCTTCATCTACCCTATTATCCACAATGTTCACAAAACGCAGAAGTTCTCCTAACTCTTCGACGAGCTCTTGCAGTTCTAAGGATCCGTTACCAAGGAAACACTGAACAGCTTCCATCACTTCCAGAGAGTTGTCAACAGAGTTTTCAAGAGGTGAATCCATGTTGCTGATAACAGCTGAACAACTCAAACTCTTCATTCCACGAGCTTGTGATGCTGCAACCACTTTCTTAACTAAATCAACAGCAACATCTTCTGTACTGATGAGATCAATAGCTCCTTTTCCGAATTCAACATCATAAACCAAAGCACACACTCCTTCAGCCAGCTTTTTGGACACAACTGAGCATATCATTAGAGGAACGCTATCTACGGTAGCCGTCAGATCCTTGCAGCGGTAAATCTCCTTATCTGTTGGCACCAGCTCCTCTGTCTGTCCTACGATGCAGCATCCGACGTCTTCCATCATCTGCTCGATTTTATCTTTAGTGCAGTCGACTGTGAAGCCAGGGATGGATTCCAATTTGTCCAGAGTATCTCCCGTCAATTGGAGAGCACGACCGGAGATCATAGGGACCTTGAGACCTAAAGCAGCAAGTGCAGGAGCCAAGACAAGACTCACTTTGTTGCCGACACCTCCTGTGCTGTTTTTATCTACCATCCGATGGCGCCACTCGGGTCTCCAGCAAAACACATGACCCGAGGAGGTCATATTTGCTGTTTCTTCCGAATTCACTTTCTTGGAGCTCTCATTGTAATTTGCCAGGGAAATATCAGTCATGATTGCCAAATTGTTCATTCTGGAGATCAGCGACGAGTTCTGTAACATGATATTGTCCACTTTAGAGCTCTTGTAATCGTGATAAAACTTTTCTATATCCTTATAATCTAAATGGTTATAATGTCCAAATCTGCACATTGACTGTTCAGAAAAGAAATTCAGCATGGTTTCGTTGAGATTGTCTGAGGGCTTTACTTCTCTCTGATCGTAACTCTGAGGCTTAGTTTCATCCAGAAAGTTAGTCTTTGAAGTACTGTCTCTGCCTGAAGCTCCTTTACTAGCATCACCTGTTACGCTTCTAAGCCATTCTTCGGAATTCTTCTTTCTTAAATCCCCACTTTCTATAAACGATTCGAGTGTGGCTATATGTTTCGGAAAAATCTCTCCGACTTCCCCAGTAACGTCGAATGGCACTTTGTATCTATGATGAATGGACGCCTCTTCTTTACTCGGACCACTCTGCGAAACGTAAACTCTGTTTCGTTCCCCCTCATTACCACTCGTTACTCTGCCTTTGCGATAATTGTCCATGACGCATTTTGCTGACGGCGAGGAATAGAATACCTTTCGTGTGGATCTCTCATCAGATCGTGCCAGACTTGTATACCTAGGTATTTTGAAGTGCAAAGCGTACTGTATAGTCTCACAGCTCTCTGATCTGTGTGATTGTTCTTCACAGTTCCTAGACATGTCACCAGCGACATAGACACTCTGCCATGCATCACCAGTAGTTGCGTGGTCAAAGGCATTATCTGCGCTATCTCTACAATTCTTGATTTCCAGTAGCAGATCCACATTTTTATATGCGTTGCCTTTCTCTTTTTCTTTTCCATGTTTACAATCTAACTTAACACTATCAAGATCATCTTTTTCACTGACAAATTCAACATTTAAACTATTGCATTGTCTATTGAGTTCGGTTTTAAAATCCTTGAACTGTGTAGCCATTGCGGCTTTCATTTTACCATTTTGACTGATCATTTCATCTAATGTACTATTTTGTGTCGCTATTTCGGCTTTCAAGTCACCTATTTTATCGCTTTGGGCAGCTATAACACCTTTAATATCAGTCATCTGTGTAGCCATATCGGCTTTCAAGTTATCACTTTGTCTAGCAAGGTCACCAATTTCACCTTTAATATCAGTCATCAACTTTACTAATTCATCCATACTTCTAGTTAACGGCATTCAATTAAATTAATCCCACTTCTGACACCAAATGTTGCGGATTACAAAAATGGATAGCCACTGAGCGTGAGTATTAAAAGCTATATTTCAAAACCAAATTCAATACAAGGTAAATTGTTACAAAGGAAATATGGATGAAGTATCTTATTAACAAATCAACTATTAACATGCACAAGTCATCAATCTTCCTGCGTAGAGCACACAATATCAGCTCTGTGTATTTTACTAAATACTACCTTTTACTTGATTTACCAGGTCACCCGAAGATCTTCACTCGTAAACCAATTCTCGTCCTGTGCTAATAACTGTTCACACACTAGCCGAACAAAAAGACAGTCCGTGTAGACATTCGAAGTTAGCCATAAAAGTTCCCACTTTTATACTTCCGCGTATACACAACACATCAAGTTACTTCTTGATACTTAACGATAAAAGATCCCACTTTTATCCTTCCGTGTATACACAACACATCAAGTTACTTCTTGATACTTACGCGCACTGTCTCAGAACAGCTCACCGTCCATTTTCGAACTCACCGACCGTTACAATACAAAACGACCGTTAACGCTCCACTCTTCTTCTCCAAATTCTCCCAAAGTTCTTATTCGTTGGCTGAAACTTTGCTTTTGGTTGCCAGATTCCTTCTGTCGTAACAATATTTATCTCGTTTCTGTTTCTCGTTTTTCTTTTTTTTTCCCCCAGGTTCGAGTCCGGACTGGACCAGTGTTGAAGTTTTTCCCTGCACTTCCCTCGGTCAGTAGGGGACACTGATGTGATTGGAAACGTCACCGTCCATAGGTTGAGACGTTAGGCCGTGGTTTCATGTGCGGGGGAGCCATACCCTGTGCATGTTAAAGAACACTCCGGATAGCCTTGAAGAGAGGCTCAGAGGAAACCACCCTCTATCCAACCTCCATTGAGCCCTCTGGTCCTTATCACGTGACAATTTAGCCCATTGTTTTCAAAAAAATGTGCCGCACAGAGGTAAAATAGTCCAGTCCTAGTCTTATCGAAATGGGTAAAAAAGAAATATATATTATTTTTGGGTTGTTGTTTTACCTCTGAGCGGCACTTTTTTGCACACCATGGGCTAAATGGCCAGGCCACAAGGACCCCGAAGGCTCAGAGAAGGTTGGGGGAGGGGACCCCCTGGAACAGCTGTTGGGAGACAGATGGTAGCCTCCCGTCAAGGCCATCCAGGGTGTTGTTTAACGTGCACAGGGTATGGCTCTCCTGCACACGGGCAACGGCTTAACGTCCCATCCGACGGACGGCGGCCTTTTCAAGCCCATCGGTGTCCCCTACTGACCTTGGGCAGGGAATTTTGCGGAGATAAATCTCAACGCTGACCCAGCTGGGACTCGAACCTGGAAACTACAGATTACGAGCCTGGCGCGCTACCGACTGAGCCACCCCGCCCCTTTTTTTTTTTTTTTTTTTTTTTTTAGCTATGAGTAGCCCCAGATAAGACGTGGACGTTTGTGTTGTCTTTCTGCTGAGGTCCTGCCATCCTCACAGACCCTCTAATATGGCGCATAAATTGGCAAGCTCCTATCAGACCTCTGTGCTAAACAGATGTTTCAGAGGGGCTATTTATTACGAAGTTCAAAAGACTTTCTCTCATTTGCGATGATGCAGACTACTGTAAGAAAAGAAAAAGAACTATTTGGAATCAATATTTATTATCCAACAAATTTTTATTTTTCTGTTTTTGTTTAAAATTTTCTTGAGACTGTAATAAATCCAAAGCTGTAAATCGTTTTCGGAAACTTTGGTATTAATCAGTTTAGGTAGCTTAATTTCTGCTAGAAGAAAAACTCATCTAGAAAAAAAAAATTTCTTTACACATAATTTTCAGTAAAATATTTAATTTCAAAATATGGAAACTAATTTGCTCAGTTTCCCTTCTCTCTACTTCAGTGGCGGGGGTGGCTCAGTCGGTAGCGCGCCAGGCTCGTAATCTGTAGTTCCCAGGTTCGAGTCCCAGCTGGTCAGCGTTGAGATTTATCTCCGCAAAATTCCCCGCCCTACCCACGGTCAGTAGGGGGACACCGATGGGCTTGGAAAGGTCACCGTCCGTCGGATGGGATGTTAAACCGTGGCCCCGTGTGCGGGAGAGCCATACCCTGTGCACGTTAAAAAACACGCTTAATGGCCTTGACGGGAGGCTACCATCTGTCTCCCAACAGCTGTTCCAGTGGATCCCCTCCCCCAACCTTCTCTGTGCCTTCGGTGGGTCCATGTGACCTGGCCATTTCGCCCATGGTGTGCAAAAAAAAGTGCCTCTCAGAGGTAAAACAACCCAACTCTCTACTTCAAGCATCGTTTAGATCAGTTGCGTCCAATCTACTAGCAGTGGCCTACCAGAAAATCTCGGGGCCTCGCCGCAAGAAATGTCCTCGGAGGGAGGGGGAAATAAATAAATAAATACCCCCTCAAGCAGCTGCTTGCCACAGAGGTCTGACAGGAGCCTGTCAGTTTATATGCCATAGTAGAAAATCTGAGAGGATGGCAGGACCTCAGCAGAAAAACAACACACACATCCATGCCTTACCCGGGGCTCGAACCCAGGTCCCTTAGATCAGTAGCCAAGCGCGCTAACCAATTGGCTTATAATTAGCTTTCAATTATCGAAATTTATAGGGATTTATTATTACTCTCTTGTTTTAATAATTTTCTGCACTTTTTTAAAATTTAAGGTTTTAGAACTTAGATATTTTACGTAAAACTCAAAATTACAACGCTTTACTGTATAACATTCAAAGGTTCATGTTCTAATTCGAAATATTATCTTAATTTTATACCTTACCAAAATGCCTATAAACACTAATCCGAAAGCTATTCATAGGATGCAAATATTATTCGTTAGAGAACTAATGAAAGGCTTTGAGACAATGAGATGCCCATAGGCAGCATGGAGAGGAATTTCTAGGAGGATAAACGAAGCTGATTTATGCTCTCCGTCTTTATTCGTTCAAAGCTACAGAAAAAACGAATTTGGGGCCATTTTTTAAAGAGTAGCGTAACAAATATCCCTATAAATTTTGTAAAAATATTTTTGCAGAGCCCCCCCCCCCCCCGCCACTTCCTCCCAGGAGCGGATGTTGCAAGCCTTTGGTTTACCTCTGAGCGGCACTTATGTGCACACCATGGGCTAAATGGCCAGGTCACATGGACCCCGAAGGCTCAGAGAAGGTTGGGGGAGGGGACCCACTGGAACAGCTGTTGGGAGACAGATGGTATCCTCCCGTCAAGGCCATCCAGCGTGTTCTTTAACGTGCACCGGGTATGGCTCTCCCGCACACGTGGCCACGACTTAACGTCCCATCCGACGGACGGTGACCTTCCCAAGCCCATCGGTGTCCCCTACTGACCGTGGGTAGGGCGGGGAATTTTGCGGAGATAAATCTCAACGCTGACCCAGCTGGGACTCGAACCTGGGAACTACAGATTACGAGCCTGGCGCGCTACCGACTGAGCCACCCCCGACCCTGTTGCAAGCCTATTAGTACACCTATGGCCATTAGAAAAAATAACTACATTCTTAAACGCAGCAGAAAAAATAATTATTTTAAAAGCCAAAACATAAACAACAAATCTAATAAATAATGAACTACAAAATATTATAATTTTACAGAATAAAGAAAATATCTCGCTTAAAAACAAAACTATACCACAGGAGTAAATAATCACAGGATAAGTCCTGTAGACATGGAACTCATGAAATGATGAGCTGAAAAAATTTGGTTTTGCCATGAGTGGGATTCGATCCCACGTCTCCAGGAAACATGCCTGTTATGCTAACCACTACATCATCAATGGCTAACGTTTTCTCACCTTATGTGACCTTATAAAATTTCCGGATTTTATTTATTTGATTCGCACATAACAGGCATGTTTCCTGGAGACGTGGCATAACAGGCATGTTTGCTGGAGATGTGGCATAACAGGCATGTTTCCTGGAGATGTGGCATAACAGGCATGTTTCCTGGAGATGTGGCATAACAGGCATGTTTCCTGGAGATGTGGCATAACAGGCATGTTTCCTGGAGATGTGGCATAACAGGCATGTTTCCTGGAGATGTGGCATAACAGTCATGTTTCCTGGAGATGTGGCATAACAGGCATGTTTCCTGGAGATGTGGCATAACAGGCATGTTTCCTGGAGATGTGGCATAACAGGCATGTTTCCTGGAGATGTGGCATAACAGGCATGTTTCCTGGAGACGTGGCATAACAGTCATGTTTCCTGGAGACGTGACATAACAGTCATGTTTCCTGGAGACGTGGCATAACAGTCATGTTTCCTGGAGACGTGACATAACAGGCATGTTTCCTGGAGACGTGACATAACAGTCATGTTTCCTGGAGATGTGGCATAACAGGCATGTTTCCTGGAGATGTGGCATAACAGGCATGTTTCCTGGAGATGTGGCATAACAGGCATGTTTCCTGGAGATGTGGCATAACAGGCATGTTTCCTGGAGATGTGGCATAACAGGCATGTTTCCTGGAGACGTGGCATAACAGTCATGTTTCCTGGAGACGTGACATAACAGTCATGTTTCCTGGAGACGTGACATAACAGTCATGTTTCCTGGAGACGTGGCATAACAGGCATGTTTCCTGGAGATGTGGCATAACAGTCATGTTTCCTGGAGATGTGGCATAACAGGCATGTTTCCTGGAGATGTGGCATAACAGGCATGTTTCCTGGAGATGTGGCATAACAGGCATGTTTGCTGGAGATGTGGCATAACAGGCATGTTTCCTGGAGATGTGGCATAACAGGCATGTTTCCTGGAGATGTGGCATAACAGTCATGTTTCCTGGAGATGTGGCATAACAGGCATGTTTCCTGGAGATGTGGCATAACAGGCATGTTTCCTGCAGATGTGGCATAACAGGCATGTTTCCTGGAGATGTGGCATAACAGGCATGTTTCCTGGAGACGTGGCATAACAGTCATGTTTCCTGGAGACGTGACATAACAGTCATGTTTCCTGGAGACGTGGCATAACAGTCATGTTTCCTGGAGACGTGACATAACAGGCATGTTTCCTGGAGACGTGACATAACAGTCATGTTTCCTGGAGATGTGGCATAACAGGCATGTTTCCTGGAGATGTGGCATAACAGGCATGTTTCCTGGAGATGTGGCATAACAGGCATGTTTGCTGGAGATGTGGCATAACAGGCATGTTTCCTGGAGACGTGACATAACAGTCATGTTTCCTGGAGACGTGGCATAACAGGCATGTTTCCTGGAGATGTGGCATAACAGGCATGTTTCCTGGAGATGTGGCATAACAGGCATGTTTCCTGGAGATGTGGCATAACAGGCATGTTTCCTGGAGATGTGGCATAACAGGCATGTTTCCTGGAGACGTGGCATAACAGTCATGTTTCCTGGAGACGTGACATAACAGTCATGTTTCCTGGAGACGTGGCATAACAGGCATGTTTCCTGGAGATGTGGCATAACAGGCATGTTTCCTGGAGATGTGGCATAACAGGCATGTTTCCTGGAGATGTGGCATAACAGGCATGTTTCCTGGAGATGTGGCATAACAGGCATGTTTCCTGGAGATGTGGCATAACAGGCATGTTTCCTGGAGATGTGGCATAACAGGCATGTTTGCTGGAGACGTGACATAACAGTCATGTTTCCTGGAGATGTGGCATAACAGGCATGTTTCCTGGAGATGTGGCATAACAGTCATGTTTCCTAAAGATGTGGCATAACAGGCATGTTTCCTGGAGATGTGGCATAACAGGCATGTTTGCTGGAGATGTGGCATAACAGGCATGTTTCCTGGAGACGTGACATAACAGTCATGTTTCCTGGAGACGTGGCATAACAGGCATGTTTCCTGGAGATGTGGCATAACAGGCATGTTTCCTGGAGATGTGGCATAACAGGCATGTTTCCTGGAGATGTGGCATAACAGGCATGTTTCCTGGAGATGTGGCATAACAGGCATGTTTCCTGGAGATGTGGCATAACAGGCATCTTTCCTGGAGATGTGGCATAACAGGCATGTTTCCTGGAGATGTGGCATAACAGGCATGTTTCCTGGAGATGTGGCATAACAGGCATGTTTCCTGGAGATGTGGCATAACAGGCATGTTTCCTGGAGATGTGGCATAACAGGCATGTTTCCTGGAGATGTGGCATAACAGGCATGTTTCCTGGAGATGTGGCATAACAGTCATGTTTCCTAAAGATGTGGCATAACAGGCATGTTTCCTGGAGATGTGGCATAACAGGCATGTTTCCTGGAGACGTGGGTTCGAATTCCACTCATGGCAAAATCAATTTTTTTTTCAGCTCATGATTTCATGAGTTCCATGTCTACAGGACATATCCTGTGATTTTTTTACTACTGATTTATTTATTTAACGCCCTGAGCGTGAGTGACAAATATTAATTCCATCTCTAATGAGGCAACAGAGTTGTCCACTTCCTGGATAGATGGCGCCACTAGTGCGAATCAAATAAATAAAATCCGGAAGGTTTATAAGGTAACATAGGCTAAGAAAAGGTTAGCCATTGATGGTGAAGTGGAGACGTGGGTTCGGATCCCATTCATGTCAAAACCAAATTTTTTTCAGCTCATCAAAACTCTACCTATTTAATAAGTACTATGAATTGGAAAAAGAGTTTAGTTATACACCAAAAAATATTTGTCAAAATTTTTTAAAAAAATGAGCCAGAATCAGTATATTGATTATTTGTTATGTGAGCTGCGGGTTGGACGGACCTGGTTTACGATGGGAATCTCGTTTTCAAAGAGAATGAAACTTTTCATTTACCTACTTTTGCACTCTTTAAAAGATTTAGTTTGAACTAATGCATTATGGGAAATTGCAAATAGGAGGTGTCTATTAGTACCTACACATCGAAAAAAATGCATTTAACTTTTATTCTGTAAATTCAAAAAGTTGTGTTTCTCACCTCCCTGTGACAAAAAGAGGTAGATTGTTGCTGTCAGCTGACTCCCCCTTGACTTTTGAATTATCTATTGAAACTCTATCAACAAAAAAAAAACTTAAAATTTCTGGAAATTTTAAGTCTACCACTTTAATGAAATCCTCTCGCCATTCAAGATTAAAGTGAACCGCTTTTGACAACCAGATGAGAAAGTCTTTTGTGGACACCTTCTGGCAACGACCAGTGTTCTTCAGACAACATCGTGACTACATCCTGTCAAAAAACAATCTTCTAAGCCCATTCTCCATGTATTCAGTCTTTCTCTGGATGTTTAAATGATTTCCGAATAGTAATTGTAAAACATCTGCGATTTGAAATCAGTGATAGTTTGACTTTCAGTTCCCTCGTTTTCAACCAAATTGTGGCTGTCGTGTTTGTTGTTCTATAGTTCCGCAGCTGCTTTATGGCCACCACGTCCCCGAACTTTAATTACTGAGAGGGTTTTTCTGAATGCTACTCAGACCTTCTACTGTGGCATATAAACTGACAGGCTCCTGTCAGACCTCTGTAGCAAGCAGCTGCTTGAGGGGGTATTTATTTTTTTTTTACTTGTTCTCATTTAGCGAGATTTCACAAGATTTTTTATAACCGCCAAATCATTCTGTATTGTCTTAATTTTTTCTCATAGCTTTGGATTGGATTGTTTTACCTCTGAGCGGCACTTTTTTGCACACCATGGGCTAAATGGCCAGGTCACATGGACCCCGAAGGCTCAGAGAAGGTTGAGGGAGGGGACCCACTGGAACAGCTGTTGGGAGACAGATGGTAGCCTCCCGTCAAGGCCATCCAGCGTGTTCTTTAACGTGCACAGGGTATGGCTCTCCCACACACGGGGCCACGGCCGACGGACGGCGGCCTTTCCAAGCCCATCGGTGTCCCCTACTGACCGTGGGCAGGGCGGGGAAATTTTGCGGAGATAAATCTCAACGCTGACCCAGCTGGGACTCGAACCTGGGAACTACAGATTACGAGCCTGGCGCGCTACCGACTGAGCCACCCCCGCCCCTTTTCTCATAGCAGTCTTATGTAAACCAGACTAATCAACAAACTACGGACTCAATTGTTTGTTGTTGAAAGAAAACTTAAAATATACATCTTTTTTATTAAAACGAAAATAAAAAAGGAAATAGTGACTTTTTAATAAATAAAAAACTTACGAGAAGTTTTATATGCCGATACGTCAAGCGGGCCAAATTTGACCGGCCCACCGGGATATTGTCCGGTGTCCCGACGGCTCAATCTGCCCCTGCTCTAGTCACACCACTGTGACAACCAGCTGCTCGAGGAGGCATTTGTTATTTTTATTTATTAATATAATATTCACGCTCTAAAAGAATGAAATATTATTTCGCATTCCTTGAACTTCATAATGTGACCTGTATCAGAAATTCTGAGCAACTGTAGAGAATGAAATGCCATTGCAGTCTAATCTTTCTTGGTAACCAAGGGTATCGTGGCACCTTTTCAGTTGGCTTCAACGTTTAGTATAGCAAACGGATCAGAGGCTCTCTCTCCAGTCTTCATATCTCCATGTTTTATACAGGAAATAAGCACTTTGTCTAACGCAAATTATCATGTAATAGTTTATGGAAACGAGTAATTGAAAATACTATTTTTAAATTTGAAAAGTACATGCTGAAGGACAATTTATCTTACAACGGTACAAGATTGGCGAACTAAGTAATACAGTTACCATAGAAGCTCCTTAATTACTTGAGGACGGACACAATTTGAGGGTTGGGTTGTTTTACCTCTGAGCGGCACTTTTTTGCACACCATGGGCTAAATGGCCAGGTCACATGGACCCCGAAAGCTCAGAGAAGGTTGGGGGAGGAGACCCGCTGGAACAGCTGTTGGGAGACAGATGGTAGCCCCCCCCCGTCAAGGCCATCCAGCGTGTTCTTTAACGTGCACAGGCTATGGCTCTCCCGCACACGTAGCCACGGCTTAACGTCCCATCCGACGGACGGCGGCCTTTCCAAGCCCATCGGTGTCCCCTACTGACAGTGCGCAGGGCGGGGAATTTTTGCGGAGATAAATCTCAACGCTGACCCAGCTGGGACTAGAACCTGGGAACCACAGATTACGAGCCTGGCGCGCTACCGACTGAGCCACCGCCACCCCCGCCCCTACATGCTGAAGGACAATTTATCTTACAACGGTACAAGATTGGCGAACTAAGTAATACAGTTACCGTAGAAGCTCCTTAATTACTTGAGGACTGACACAATTTGAGGAATCGCATCTTTATTTTTATTAGCTCTTGTGTTTAAAAGTACTAAACTATGATTGGACAAGAAACTCTTTGAGGAAAACTTGCTGCTCCATTCTTTATGTGAAGGAATAGAATGTCATCCATACAACTGATTTATGAGTGAAAACGATATTATTTTGCACGCAGCTTAATCGTGACTCTGTTTTATAAATTAAAATCAATTTGTGAAATAATAAAAGCTAGAAAAAGGTGTTGTTGTTGCTTTTTGAAGTGGTACAAAATACACAGGAGATTTATTGGCTTTGCAGGGTTTATTAGATCATTACTTAGATATACGATTTTATGAAAAGGCATAACATACAAATGAATGTAGATAATGTTACTAAAGATAACATTTTGAGCAAAACCTGGTTTGGCAGTGAGTTTCGTGTAACAAATACTTGGTTGATTTCTCTGTTCTTTTCTTGTTTTGTCGAATTTTATTAATCCATCTAAAATCTGTCGAGGAATACTTACCAAAAAAAGAACTTCAGCATTTACTTTTCTGCTCTATTAAAAGTTGCTAATTATGCGTTACATGACGTAAATTGCATTACATATAGAAAAAACATCATTTTCATTCAAGAAACTCAAAAAATAGGAGCAAGACTTTCCAACATTCCGTTTCCCCAATAATGTGGCAACTGCATTGAACAAATGAGAGATTTGAGTAAAAACCAGTGGGTTGTTTTACCTCTGAGCGGCACTTTTTTGCACACCATGGGCTAAATGGCCAGGTCACATGGACCCCGAAGGCTCAGAGAAGGTTGGGGGAGGGGACCCACTGGAACAGCTGTTGGGAGACAGAGGGTAGCCTCCCGTCAAGGCCATCCAGCGTGTTATTTAACGTGCACAGGGTATGGCTCTCCCTCACACGGGACCATGGCTTAACGTCCCATCCGACGGACGGCGGCTTTTCCAAACCCATCGGTGTCCCCTACTGACCGTGGGCAGGGCGGGAATTTTGCTGAGATAGATCTCAACTGGGACTCCCAGCTGGGAGGGGACGGGGGTGGCTCAGTCGGTAGCGCGCCAGGCTCGTAATCTGTAGTTCCCAGGTTCGAGTCCCAGCTGGGTCAGCGTTGAGATTTATCTCCGCAAAATTTCCCCGCTCTGCCCATGGTCAGTAGGGGACACCGCTGGGCTTGGAAAGACCGCCGTCCGTCGGATGGGACGTTAAGCCGTGGCCCCGTGTGCGGGAGAGCCATACCCTGTGCACGTTAAAGAACACGCTGTATGGCCTTGACGGGAGACTACCATCTGTCTCCCAACAGCTGTTCCAGTGGGTCCCCTCCCCCAACCTTCTCTGAGCCTTCGGGGTCCATGTGACCTGGCCATTTAGCCCATGGTGTGCAAAAAAGTGCCGCTCAGAGGTAAAACAACCCAACCCAGCTGGGACTCGAACCTGGGAGCTACAGATTACGAGCCTGGCGCGCTACCGACTGAGCCACCCCCGCCCCGAGTAAAAACCAGACTAATCAACATTATGAAACTAGAAGACAAAAAATAAAGTGGCACCGCAGATTCGCTTCTGCAGAATTTGGAATGGCAATTTTTAAACAGAAAGAAATTTTTTTATTATCGAAATTTAGTCCCTCTTTCAGCAGAAATTCAACCTAATGGATAATTGACATATAGTAATGTTTTTTTTTTTTTTCAGCCGTCCCATGGCCGAGTGGTTAGCGCGCTTGGCTACTGATCTAAGGGACGAGATCTAAAGGACGCTACTGATCTAAGGGGTTCGAGCCCCGGGTAAGGCATGGTTGTGTGTGTTGTTTTTCTGCTGAGGTCCTGCCATCCTCACAGACCTTCTACTCTGGCATATAAACTGACAGGCTCCTGTCAGACCTCTATGGCAAGCAGCTGCTTGAGGGGGTATTTATTTTTTTTATTAATGATTTTTTAATACATATAAAACCTAAAAAGGAATTTATGATTTATCGCTTAAGGCCAAAATAAACCCTAAATAGAATCCCATCCCTTGGGCATAGGATGCAAAATCATTGAGTCATTGTAAATCTCTTCATCATCAACTCAGAAATTTCAAGTTTCTAACGTAAATAGATCGCTTGTAATATTCGTTTAAAATTTGCCCCTTTCGAACTTTTTTGCACCATAAGAGGTGCTATCACCATAAGAGGTGCCATAAGAGGTGCTATTCAGAAATTCGGATTGGGTTGTTTTACCTCTGTGCAACACTTCTTTGCGCACAACGGTATAAATGGCCAGGTGACAAGGACCCAAGGGCTCAGAGAACGTTGGGTGTAGGAGACCCACTAGACAGCAGTTACGAGACAGCACTTAGCCTACCGTCAAGGCCATCCAGTGTGCTCTTTAACGTGCACAAGGTATGACTGTCACACCCGGGGCCACGGGGTTAACATCCTATTCGATGGACGGTGGCTTGGGTTGTTGGGTTGTTTTACCTCTGAGCGGCACTTTTTTGCACACCATGGGCTAAATGGCCAGGTCACATGGACCCCGAAGACTCAGATAAAGTTGAGGGAGGGGACCAACTGGAACAGCTGTTTTGAGACAGATGGTAGCCTCCCGTCAAAGCCATCCAGCGTGTTCTTTAACGTGCACAGGGTATGACTCTCTCTCATACACGGGCCCACGACTTAACGTCCCATCCGACGGACGGCGGCCTTTCCAAGCCCATCGGTGTCCCCTACTGACCGTGGGCAGGGCGGGGAATTTTGCGGAGATAAATCTCAACGCTGACCCAGCTGGGACTCGAACCTGGGAACTACAGATTACGAGCCTGGCGCGCTACCGACTGAGCCACCCCCGCCCCTTGTTGGGTGTAGGAGACCTACTAGACAGCACTTAGCCTCCCGTCAAGGCCATCCAGTGTGCTCTTTAACGTGCACAAGGTATGACTGTCACACACACACGGGGCCACGGGTTAACATCCCATTCGATGGACGGTGGCTTTTCCAAGACAATTGGCGTTGCCCTACTGACTGAGGGCAGAATGGTGGTTTTGCGCAGACAAAGCTCAACGCAAGACCAAATGGGATTCGAACCTGAGAACTGAAGATTACAAGATTGGCACGCTACCAACTGAAGCAAACCCATCCCTCGGATGTTTAGAAGATGCTAATCAAAATATTTCGTCAGTAATCTATCATTCCGAAAAGAATTTTTAATTTATATCTAAATAAAGGAAACTAATATGTTTAGATGGACAGACAAATAGATGAGATCATTAGCGAGTGTTTTTGTAAACAAGTTCAAAAAATAGTTACTACAATGATCAGTTATAAGGCGCTAAATTTAGAAAATAGAAAGCTTCATTCGCTCTGAAAGTAGCTTGGGTTGGGTTGTTTGACCTCTGAGCGGCACTTTTTTGCACACCATGGGCTAAATGGCCAGGTCACATGGACCCCGAAGACTCAGATAAAGTTGAGGGAGGGGACCAACTGGAACAGCTGTTTTGAGACAGATGGTAGCCTCCCGTCAAAGCCATCCAGCGTGTTCTTTAACGTGCACAGGGTATGGCTCTCTCTCATACACGGGCCCACGACTTAACGTCCCATCCGACGGACGGCGGCCTTTCCAAGCCCATCGGTGTCCCCTACTGACCGTGGGCAGGGCGGGGAATTTTGCGGAGATAAATCTCAACGCTGACCCAGCTGGGACTCGAACCTGGGAACTACAGATTACGAGCCTGACGCGCTACCGACTGAGCCACTCCCGCCCCTTCAAACGAAAGTAAAATAAAACCAATCATCGTACAATTTGTATTAAGGAAGACTCAAAATTTTTGGATTAGATCCTGGAAACAAAAAAAAGGAACTAACACCGAAAGAAATTGATGATCGATATGAAGATGGAAGAGTTTATATTAACGATCACCTGACGCAAGAAAATAAACAGCTATTATATAAGGCCAAAGAAAAACAGCTCGAATTGGACTATAAGTTCGCCCGGGTTAAAGATTTTTGTGAGAAAAGAGGAAGGTTCTGATTCGATTAGAATTAAGAACTCTCGGGATCTAGATAAACTGAGATAGTTAAGTATTATGAGTGTGATATTTATAATGGCAATTTTTTTTTTGTCGTATGACCTACAGAATGATGTTACTGCTTCTGATTTTGGTTCTGATGATATTCAGAATGTTACAGATGATGAAGAATTATATATGATAAATGATAATTGTTCCAAAGTAATTGAAATTGATATAAAAAAATGTATTTGATAAAAATTATTTTTGTTGCGGTTGTGGAATAAACCTTTTACAGGGAAATATTAGAAGTCTGAGAAAAAATTTTGATCATTTTGTGGTATTGCGGAATTTAGCTGAATTAAAACCAGAAATTATTGTACTTACTGAGATTTGGAAAAAAGAAGGGGAAATAGCCTTATGTAAAATAGATGGATATAAAGAATACTATAAATGGAGGGAGATAAAAGGATCAGGAGGAGTAATTGTTTACATTAAAGAAGAATGGGAAGTAAATCATATTTTTTCTGATTCTAAAACTTTTGATTTATTGAAATTGCACATGAAAACATTCAATTACGAACTTGGCCTTGTTGCAATTTATAGTGCTCGTGAATTTAGTAAATCGGAATTTATTGATGAATTGGCAACATGACTGAACTGCGTAGAACGAAATGGTATGATAATGACAGATTTCAATTTGGATTTATTATCTGTATTTTGCAAACTTGTAAACTTTTCTTTTATAGAAGGTATTTTTCCTAAACTTTTAAAAACTGCTTTAATTAATCCAATGTTTAAAAATGGTGGCACTAAGTCAATTGAAAATTACAGACTAAATTCGCTTCTATCAGTTTTTTCCAAGATCCTTGAAAATATTGTTAAAAAACTTGTTATAACTTTTGGGATATACCCAATTTATTTGCCCAAAATCAATTTGGATTTCGAAAAGGTTTGAATGCTCAAAGCGCGATTTTAAAAATGACCACACAAATTTACAGGAATTTAAATCATTTAAATCAATAATCATAACAATTTTATATTTTTGGATTTGAAAAATGGTTTTGATTCCGTGAATCATGAAATATTGAAAAATTAAAAACCTGTGGTGTTAGAGGAAACTATTTTTTTGGATTAAGAGTTATTTAATAAATAGGAAGCAAAAACTGAAAATTGGAAAATATATTAATGAAGAAACAAATGTACAGGTTGGTATCCCTCGGGGTTCTGTTTTGGGACCTTTATTTAATTTTTTTTTTTTGCTTTATAAAAATTACTTCTGTACATTGGATTTGAAAGGTAGAATAATTTTATTTTGCAGATGATGCTGCACTAATATATTCTGGGAACAAAAATCAAATTTTAGAGAATATAAATATTGACTGGAAAAAAATAAGAATGTGGCTAGAGGTCAACAAACTCTTTTGAAATACCAAGAAGACTAAATATGTTTATATTAGACCAAGAGAAAATCAGATTGATTTTTTTCGTGTTAAAGTGGTTTTCCATTCTGAATTTCATGCTGGAAAAAACTACAATTGTGACAAAATTGAGGGTGTTGAATGCTACAAATTTTTCGGTATTTTTATAGATATATTTGTATTTTAAGGATATCTTTCTATTAAGTTGTTAAAAAATTTAACTGCGTTGTTGGGTTGTTTTACCTCTGAGCGGCACTTTTTTGCACACCATGGGCTAAATGGCCAGGTCACGTGGACCCCGAAGGCTCAGAGAAGGTTGGGGGAAGGGACCCACTGGAACAGCTGTTGGGAGACAGATGGTAGCCTCCCGTCAAGGTCATCCAGCGTTTTCTTTCACGTGCACAGGTATCCCGCACACTGGGCACGGTGTATGGCTCTCCCGCACACGGGGCACGGCTTAACGTCCCATCCGACGGACGGCGGCCTTTCCAAGCCCATCGGTGTCCCCTACTGACCGTGGGCAGGGCGGGGAATTTGCGGAGATAAATTTCAACGCTGACCCAGCTGGGACTCGAACCTGGAAACTACAGATTACGAGCCTGGCGCGCTACCGACTGAGCCACCGCGGCCCCAAAAATTTAACTGCATCATACCTAAAATTTATTATATCCGGAAATTTATAAATTTATCTTTATTTAAAATTATTTACTTTTATTGTATTAAGTCTTATTTGCTCTATAGTTTATTTTCGTGAGGTGGAGTTTGACTAAAATCAAACCATTACAATATGGTACAGAACCACATAATTAAATGCATGATGAAACTGAGAAAATTTTAAAGCTTTGCAAATGTATATACTGAATTAGGTATATTTCATATAAGGAAATTATATCTGTTTCAGGTACTGAAATATATGAGAAAGAATTTTAATGTTAAAACTTTACTGACATTTGAAAGGAATACCCGACTGACAAAAAAATCTTTTCATACTTGATTTAAAAACACACAAAACAATTGTTGAAAAACATTACGTTTATTTGGCGTCAAAGTTTTTTAACCGTTTACCAGAGTATATTAAAGGAATAAAAGGAGTGATAACGTTTTCTTTAAAGATTTAAGAAAATGGATTCCAAATATAGAAATTATTGACACTATGTTTTAGAAAGAAAAAAGAAGAGAATTAAATGTAATATAAATTCTTTAGACACAAAGTTGCTATTAAAGTGCTCAATAATGGATCTTGACCATTTATAGACGTACAAATTCAATATAATATGTTTTGTTTTTGTTTTTTGCTAAATAAGATTTTTCTTTTCATTTATTCTTAACTGTAGTTTTTGAACTTTTAAATTGGTGAATATTTACTTTACGATTTTTATGCTGAAGCTCGGAAAAAATGACAAACAGAAGCATGTTGCCTTTTCATTAAAATATAACTATTAATTTTCTCCCAGAAGCGAGTTTTTACTCTCGTCGATTATTTCAGCATTTTTTCTCAGATTTCTACCGAAAAATATACGTTAAATTATAAAATATAAATGAAACATGTTAGATATTGATACATATTGGTACGAATAAAAATATGATTTTTCTAAAGAAACGATAAAAAGAAGAATATACAGATTAAAAAATGTAATATTTTAAATTTGTGTATATAGGGTTGTGTTGTATTACCTCTGAGCGGCACTTTTTTGCACACCATGGGCTAAATGGCCAGATCACATGGACCCCGAAGGCTCAGAGAAGGTTGGGGGAGGGGACCCACTGGAACAGCTGTTGGGAGACAGATGGTAGCCTCCCGTCAAGGCCATCCAGCGTGTTCTTTAACGTGAAGAGGGTATTGGCTCTCCCGCACACGGGGCAATGTCTTAACTTCCCATCCGACGGACTGCCGCCTTTCCAAGCCCATCGGTGTCCCCTATACTGACCGTGGGCAGGGCGGGGAATTTTTCGGAGATAAATCTCAACGCTGACCCAGCTGGGATTCGAACCTGGAACTACAGATTACGAGCCTGGCGCGCTACCGACTGAGCCACCCCGTGTATATAAGATATGCAAGATTGTATATATTTCGTTTTAATTTGAATTGTAAGGTAAAAAAACATGCAAATGTAAGTGCAATATTACTTCAGATTCTGAGAATAAATCTATCCATCTGTTTGACACATTAATTCCTGTTCAAACATAAGTGTTTGCTCCCTAGGAATTGCAATTTTTATGGTATTTAAATTTTAATAGAGGAGGGATGAGTTTTTTTAAGGAGGTGAAAGAATGATGGAGAAAGGGATTGGTCCTTTTACCGTTGGGTTGGGTTGTTTTACCTCTGAGCGGCACTTTTTTGCACACCATGGGCTAAATGGCCAGGTCACATGGACCCCGAAGGCTCAGGGAAGGTTGGGGGAGGGGACCCACTGGAACAGCTGTTGGGAGACAGATGGTAGCTCCCCGTCAAGGCCATCCAGCGTGTACTTTAACATGCAGAGGGTATGGCTCTCCCGCACATGGGGACACGGCTTAACGTCCCATCCGACGGACGGCGGCCTTTCCAAGCCCATTGGTGTCCCCTACTGACCGTGGGCAGGGCGGGGAATTTTGCGGAGATAAATCTCAACGCTGACCCAGCTGGGACTTGAACCTGGGAAGTACAGATTACGAGCTTGGCGCGCTACCGACTGAGCCACCCCCGCCCCAGGTCCTTTTACCGCTATGCGGCACATTTGTGCACACAGTAGGCTAAATGGGAAGGTCAGAAGGACCCCTAGGGCTCGGAGGATGTCGGAGGAAGAGGATCTACTGAACATCTGTTGGGATGCAGATGTAAGCCTCCCGTCTAGGCCAGCTAGTGTGTTCATTGAAGTGCGCAAGGTGTAGCTTTCTTGCACATGGCACCACCGCTATATATTCTATCCGAGGGATGGTGACCTTTCCAGGTACATCGATGTCCCCTTTCTCATCGAGGAAGAGTGCGGATGACAATGGAGATAACTCTCAACGCTGGCACAGGTGGTCCAATGTAGATTATGAGCCTGATGCGCTATCGACTGATAATGACTGTATAATGATTTTAAAAAATGGCAGTTGGACTTAGAAGCTGAATTTTAATTCCGAAGAAAATTAAAACTGTCAATCTCTTATCTGGGTGCAATTTTTTTTTTTACATTTCACTGGTGTAGAGATAACTTTTATTTCAAATTAATTTAAAAAATTATCTGATAGTTATGCTTTTTTATAATGGCTTATTAGAAAAGCTTTTATGCATTTAGAAATGAGTTCCTCCAATGTCAAGAACAAAAATTTTGAATATTAAATAAGCAAATAAATTAATAAAAAAATCTTTAAAGAGAAACGTAAAAAAACTTTGAAATATTGAAATAAAATCATATTTGCATGTTTTAAAGTTTTTTTTGTTAAATTCCTATCCCGTGCTTAAAATGCTTTGGCCGAGTGCAGGATCTAGGGTAGTGGCAGTGTGTATGTGGAGGGGAAGCAAAGGAAGCCATGACCTCTTCCCCCCTCCTTTCAGAATGCTAATAAGAGCAATAGAGGCAAAAAATATTAAACTAATGCATGTTTAACTAATTTTAAGAATTCTTAAAGGCTTCTAAAAAACTTTTAAATCCTGAAAAGGTAAAAAGGTTTTCCCTCTTTTTTTTTCTTTTCCCTGGTTTGATTGTGTCGTTTCCCACTTCCCCCCTTTATTTTTTTCCTACATCCGGGCCTGCCGCACAGAAAGCACCTATATTCGAGATTTCTTTTATTATAAGGTTTGAAAATATTCCGATAGATGGCACAGAGATACAGGAAAACCAACACCTCCTAGAAGACAAGGCCAAACAACTACGTCACAGAATAATAATGACGTCACCCTAGTTAGACCCAAGTGCTATCCATGCTAGATAGCTTAGGTAGTTAGGTTAGCTCAGTTCACAAAGAGGAATGAGTGAAGTGGTTATCGAAGTTACGTGCTAATCAACACGTGTTTCGTAATTTTTTTTCCCTATGTGAAATAATAATGCCCTTTCGTTGTTGCATACCATATTGCCGGGGCAAGGAATGAGCGAAAAGTTTCAGTGTTAGGATTTCCAAAAGATGAAGATTTGCGAAGACAATGGCTGCAATATCAAGAAAGAATTTCGTGTCAACTGAAAGTTCGAAAGTAAATTAACTTTAATGCAGTTTATATCTGTAATAGTGTGTAGTTTATATCTGTAATAAAGAAGTTTAATTTCTGATTAAATTTTTCATGCAAGTTGATGAATGTGAAATCGTAGATGTGTATATATATAAAATAGAGTTTTACAAGCTGTAGTTATTGCTGTGGTTCGCTACGAAAAAATGGCGGCGGTAGTTTCGAATCTAATGTTCAGTTCAAAATTTTGGAACTATTCGTAATGTATAGGAATGTTACAGACTTTTTTTTAGAGATTAATATTTTTTAGATGTTAGACTTTTTTTTCGTTCTTAATATTTAAAGTGTACAAATCGCTTCGAATCGCTATTTTTTTGGCAGGCGTCTTCCGAGTTATTGCAAAATCAAGTTAATAATCATTTCAACTGTAGATCTGAAATAGGATATGTAAATTAATCATATTTTTTGCATTCACATTATTAAAAACCGATTACTTCATTACTAATACCACTATTGAAACCTGCATTTTTGAAATTGATAGTTGTTGAAGAGAATCTGTGAACGACCTATTTCCAATTTACATTAGCTATATATCATAATCGATTGTGATTCTTGCTTTCATTGTTTACCTATCAGAATTTAAACATTATAGTAATTTTTAGTTCATTAAAATTATTCTGTATTTACATTTTGAGACGAAAGATTTTAACTAATGTTTTTTGTTCATGGAACATAGAAATATTAATGTTTTTAAAGTAACATTTTGGGCTGAAACCCTCAAAATTTTGTTGGTAAATAATATTGACCTAATTCATATTGGAGATACAAATTAAATGATTTAACCACAAATATTTCAAAGCTGAAAAATATACCATATCATTTATAAAATGTATATATATATATATAAAATAATGAAAATAAGTATGTTAAAATGAAAGCACTTGCACTGTGTAACTGTGGTTACATAGTACCTCAATAATTTTGCTAAGGTTAATAAGAGTGACCTAATTCATATTGGAGATAAAGTAAATGATTTAGCCATAAATATTACAAAGCTGTAACATACAACATGTACCAATCATTTATAAAATTAAATAACTATGTTAATGTTAATTTTATAGTACACAATTGTGATAAAATTTGTACAAGTTATACTATGTAACAGTGGTACTGAATTGAGACATAATTAGAATTATCTATTTTAACAAATCAGTCTGCTTTTAGTTATGGGATTTTATGCTGTGGTGGAGCATATCTATATATATTTAGCTATATAAAAATATGTGCTTAGGTTACAAAATAATAAGGATTCATGCCTCCTCTTTTAGAAACTTCGCAGAAATAAAACCATAATTCTATAGCAGGGTTTTCGAACCTTTTAATTTGGTGTCATTTCTGAAATCATTTATTTACGTGACATGCTTGTGATATAGTCCCCTTACCTTGACGTTGCCATGTTATTATGCAGTCATATTTTCATGACACACCCGGGTCTTAGAAGGACCACACCAGTTGGGAATTACTGTTCGGTAATTTCATAAACAAACTAGAAATATCTGTAGGAGAGACACCTTACAATAGAGACAGTTATTTGAAATGATGAATTAGTACATTTTATTAAACTCTCATTCACGTTAAGATGCAACATTCACAGTACATTTTTATTTAATATATTTATTTGATTATATTTGAATGTTGAGAAGTAAGATTCGTTTTTTAACTCATTTTCTTTTGGATGATTTCTATACATAATATAAATTATTTGCCAAAGTTTTGAGAGTTTATATTACTTTTACGTTTGTGAAATCCATTTTGATGTAAAGGAAATCTGCAGAATATCTGAGCATTATGATCAGAATACTGATAAAAAGATAACTGTGAATTTGCTGCAGCCAAGACTTCATGATAGATCTGATTGAAGCGACTGAAAATCATAGTAATTAATACTTTGTGTCACATGTGCTTAACACCAGGTTTATTTGCTTTGTTAAATTATAGAGTCCAAAGCAGTTAATTTCTTTATGTGCCATCTTTTTCTTTTAATGGCTATGTAAATGATAGTCTAGGTGTTTTTAATTATTTTTTTTGCCTCTTAATTGATTTTTTTCAGTTAAATATTTATTGACTAATTTCAATAGAATTACACTTGCCAGTCTTTGAACACTGAAATTGATAACTGCATTCATGATTGTGGATAATTCATATGTGTGTGTGTGAACATATTCAGTATTAATTTTCACAGATGTCCTGTAGACATGGGATTCGTGAAATAGATAGTCAGGTTTGTTGGAAGTTTTTGACTAGGTGTTTGAGATGATGACTTCCTTTAGTTTTCATATAATATTTTGAGTTGAAGTAAAAATTAGAGTTCTGGTTGGGTGGAAAATATTTTGCAAGGTATTGTAGAGCAACAGGTTTACTTTCATCAGTTGCTCTATGGTAGTCATAGATATATGAGTGCATTTAATTGCATCTGATTCAAAATAGTTTTTAATTTCAATGTAATGTGCCATTAATATTATACAACAGGTTTATGAATATGTAAATGCTGACCTATATATCTTCATAATAGTACTTATAGACAGGTACTACACATCAATGCAAAGCATTGTGTGTTTATGATTAGTCAGATATGTGTTCTGATAAATCATATGGGAATTGCTGCTTGGTCACTAGTGAAAAAATTATTTTTATTAATTTTGGTTTGATTTCTCTTGAGCTCAAGTGCTGGGTAGTCATTTAAAGTGTTTACTTGATGGAGGAATTTTAAGTAGAAAATAATTGATTCCTGCAATACATCTGGAGGCAATACATGCTTGAGAATAATCCATTAGTGTGGGTATTTTTTTAGATTAGTCATTTATGGTAAGAGGAATTGCCTTTAGTTTTGATGACATGAGTTTGAATAGCTGTGGCTGAAAAAAAAAAATAGGGCGGGGTGGCTCAGTCGGTAGCGCGCCGGGCTCGTAATCTGTAGTTCCCAGGTTCGAGTCCCAGCTGGGTCAGCGTTGAGATTTATCTCCGCGAAATTTCCCCGCCCTGCCCACGGTCAGTAGGGGACACCGATGGGCTTGAAAAGGCCGCCGTCCGTCGGATGGGACGTTAAGCCGTGGCTCCTGTGCGGGAGAGACATACCCTGTGCACGCTAAAGAACACACTGGATGGCCTTGACGGGAGGCTACCATCTGTCTCCCAACAGCTGTTCCAGTGGGTCCCCTCCCCCAACCTTCTCTGAGCCTTCGGGGTCCATGTGACCTGCCCATTTAGCCCATGGTGTGCAAAAAAGTGCCGCTCAGAGGTAAAACAATCCAATCTGGAAAAAATATTTTGCAAGGTATTGTAGAGCAAGAGGTTTACTTTCATTAATTCCTCTATGGTAGTCATAGATATATAAGAGTGCATTTAATTGCATCTGATTCAAAATAGTTTTTCATTTCAATATAATGTGCCTTTGATATTATAAAAGAGGTGTATGCAGCAGATACAAATGCTGACCTATAAATCTTCATAATAGCAGTTTAAAAAAAATTGTGTTTATGATTTGTGTTGAAGATGTGTATCCAATATCAAGTTTAATTTTATGGTAATAAGCCTTTTATATAATCCAGTGAATGATGGTATATCCCATGTTGGGTAGGAAATCAATCAGTTCCAAAAATTGTATTTTCTTATAATAATCATGTGAGTAGTATTTATATGTAACTATCATGTGTCAAGAAGATGAAATGCGTTTTTTTAATTATATCTTTTTTTGTACATATGTTTTAATGTGGTAATGAAATTATTTATAGAAATTAGAATTGTTTTTTTCTATTTGAAATGGTAACATTTAGAAGTGGTGATAACTTAAAAAATAAGTGATGAAATCTGTTAATAGTAGCATAATATTTAAATTTTATTATGATCAAAATTGGTTTTCCTAATAGAAAATTTTATCATATACGCAATATAAGAAAAGTGCTAAAATCGGTTATATACTAATTTTTCAGCAGGAAATATTCAGAGTAAAGCTTTAAAATAAAAACTTATAAGTTAACGATGTATTAAATCATCAAGTACAATAATAAAATATGTTAAAGTAAACCTCGCGTTATACGGTTTAAAAAAAATCCGGTGAGAATCACTATCATACAGTTAACAAGCGAAGTGCTCATGACGAGACGAACGTGGGTCCACCTAGCGTGACGTCATGGAGTCTGTTGGATGGCTTTCTCTTGTAGGAGGTGTTGGGAAAACTCGCTTACCCCACTTGAAGGGTTAACTTGACGCAAATTTGGGGCGGGGGTGGCTCAGTCGGTAGCGCGTCAGGCTAGTAATCCGTAGTTCTCAGGTTCGAGTCCCAGCTGGGTCAGTGTTGAGATTTACCTCCGCAAAAATTCCCCGCCCTGCCCACGGTCAGTCGGGGACACCGATAAGCTTGGAAAGGCCGCCGTCCGTCTGATGGGACGTTAAGCCGTGGCCCCGTGTGCGGGAGAGCCATACCCTGAGCACGTTAAAGAACACGCTGGATGGCCTTGACGGGAGACTACCATCTGTCTCCCAACAGCTATTCCAGTGGGTCCCCTCCCCCAACCTTCTCTGAGCCTTCGGGGTCCATGTGACCTGGACATTTAGCCCATGGTGTGCAAAAAAATGCCGCTCAGAGGTAAAACAACCCAACCCAACGCAAATGTGTCATGCGATTCTAAGAGCATTTCTACTAACGTAAAAAAATGTCGCAGAATCATTCAACTTTAGCGCAAAGTCCTTTTTTTTAAAGAAACAAAACTCTCACCTCAAGGAAGTCATGCTGAAATAAATACAATATATATAAATATTCTTTTCACTTCTGTGGACATTTACTCAATCTTCAATAACGAAATCGCACTAAAATTAACATTTGTTCCTAAATCTCAAAAGATGATTCCCATTTAACAGGACTGGAATAAAGTCGGTGGAATGGAACCATGGCTCCTGGGACACAATCTATAGCCCTCCCCCCCCCCCAGCCCTGATTTCTTTTTTTACTTATGTAAGATACTCTTTATTTATTTTTAATCACTACAACCGACGATTTTAAACAAAGTACTGGAATTTTCATTATATTTCCATTTAGCAGAATATTGGGTGCGTTGGGGCTTTAGAATTTGGTTCCAACGCCTCCTATTTAGAAATTCCTTCCTTCATTTAGGATTTTGTTCCAGGTCCAATAATTAAGAAATTGGTTCCAGGTACAGTCGCTCAAAAAAGTATCCGAACACTATGGTTGATTACAGAATTTAGAAAAAATATCTGGCAAAGATTTACTAATTTCTGAAAAAAATCTTTGCCAGATATTTTTTCTAAATTCTGTAATCAACCATAGTGTTCGGATACTTTTTTAAGCGACTGTACCTCATTTAGAAGTTGGCTGTATGACCCTCCATTTATAAATTTACTCCAAGGTTTCTCATTTAGAACGTCGCTCCAGGGCACCTCATTTAGAAATTTGCTACCTCCATTTAGATAAATTATCTCCGGAGCCCCCATTCAGAATTTTGCTCCAAGGCCTTCCGTTTTAAAATTGGCTCCAGGGCCGTCCATCTAGAAACTGGCTCCAGGGATCCCCATTTAGAACTTAACTCCCCAATTGATTAATCCGGCCTTGCTCACTTACGATGAAGATTTTTGATTGCAAAAATCCAGCGAAACATACAAATATACAACTCGGCCAGTCCTTTTCCATGCTTTTGAAAGACTAGACAATATGGCAATTGCTGCGAATCATTTTCAAGGTGAATGGCCTTAACAGAGTCGTTTCCACATCTCCAGATGCCGAATACTCGCCTGATAAGTTCTGGTGATTCATTTGATAATACCTTAACGCGAAACACATTCCGTCTACCTGAGACCACGTGTGACCAGCCAGCCAATCAAACACAAGCTAATAGATGCTGACATTCGCTGGGTTCTTCCTCTTAGCATCTGGACATGAGGAAGAGGATAAAGAGCGTTGTCATGGAAATTTTCTGGCTCAAACTCTTCAGAACATTTCACGAGAGCTGGCTGATAAGCCGTAGGTCTGCGATTCTTGTCCGACGATTGACCCAGGTACAACAATGTGTTTCCGTGAGTGTCCTTTTCCATACGGGCGACATCAAGCTCAACGGTGGGTACCTCTAGTCCTAATCCATTGCATCCCCCAGCAGAGGTCAGTTCCAGAGTAACGTTGATTCTCCACCCACCTCTAGGACCACAGGTCCCGTCTCTGTGGCCATTCAGATTGGCCACAAAGAGCGAATCTTGAGGAGTGAGCAAGGCTCTGCTCACTTGGAAGTCGAAGTCCGTTGCTCCTCTGAGACGAGCTGACGGAGGTCCAGCGACGAACTCTCCCTCGGCCTCGAGACGAAACATGGGATTCTTGCAGTTGGGGTCTCTGTAGTAGCGATAGGTGCCCGCCCAGTTGCGGAGGGATTCGTGAAATTTAAGTTGCCGAGTGAGGAAGAGTCCGTACGGTCTCACTTCGCAGCGAGAACTGATCCACTCTCCGGAGAGGTCAACGTAGAGCGGAACTTGGGCAGACAGTTGTGGAGGAGATATATCTGAAGAACGACTCAGGTGGCGGCAGACGGGGCAGTTGGGTGCCTGAAAAAAAGAAATATCATTTCGTTAGAATTGAATATTTAAATGAGGAGGATTAGAAATTGAAGGTTGTTTGGGTTGTTTTACCTCTGAGCGGCACTTTTTTGCACACCATAGGCTAAATGGCCAGGTCACATGGACTCCGAAGGCTCAGAGAGGGTTGGGAGAGGGGACCCACTGGAACAGCTGTTGGGAGACAGATGGTATCCTCCCGTCAAGGCCATCCAGCGTGTTCTTTAACGTGCACAGGGTATGGCTATCCCGCACACGGGGCCACGGCTTAACGTCCCATACGACGGACGGCGGCCTTTCCAAGCCCATCGGTGTCCCCTACTGACCGTGGGCAGGGCGGGGAATTTTGCGGAGATAAATCTCAACGCTGACCCAGCTGGGACTCGAACCTGGGAACTACAGATTACGAGACTGACGCGCAACCGACTGAGCCACCCCCGCCCCAGAAATTGAAAGTGTAAGTTTCTGTGGCAAAGAGAAAATAAATGTCACTCAAGCAGCTGCTTGCCACAGAGGTCTGACAAGAGCCTTTCAGTGTAATTCGCCATAGAGATGATCTGTGAGAAAGACAAGATCTCAGCAGAAAGACTCAAACATCCATGCCTTACCTGGGACTCAAACCCAGGTTCCTATATTCAGTATCCATATAAAAAATTTAGTGCGCTCTGGTCTGACCAAAATATTGTGTCAATATTAATTACGATTTCATGAGATATATGGGGATACTACAGACCCAAGGAGATGAGGGGAATGGGGAACGTTGATCCTTGGCCTATACTGAGTCACAGAATAACTATTTGGAACAGATAGACGACTCAATACCACTGCTTGCAACGCCACCTTTAGCAGTCAGACGTAATTTCCCACTCACTTTCGGATTGGGCAGAGGTGGCTCACACGGTAGCGCATCAGGCTCGTAATCTGCAGTTCCCAGGTTCGAGTCCCAGCTGTGTCAGCATTGAAACCTATCTCTGCAAAACTCCCCGCCCTGCCACGATTAGTAAAACGGATGGGCTTGAAAAGGCAGCCGTCCGTCGGATGGACGTTATGTCGTGGCCCATGTGCAGCAGAACCATATTCTGTGCACGTTAAAGAACACACTGGATAGCCTTGACAGGAAGCTACCATCTGTCTCCCAACAGATGTTCCTGTGGGTTCCCTCTCCCAACCTTCTCTAAGCCTTCGGGATCCTTGTGACCTGGCCATTTAGCCCATTGTGTGCAAAAAAAGTACAACTCAGATGTAAAACAACCCAACACTTTCGGATTGTTTGGTTATTTTGTTCCCCCCCCCTCCCCCAAAAAAATTTCATACTATACTTAGTAAATCGTATTTTCTTTTTCGGTTTAATTTCATAACAGTTTAATGGAGCTTATGCCACATGTCACAAAAAATTATTGTGGGAATTCAAACTCATAGATTGAAAAGAAAAAAAATCAAGGTTATGGTAAATAACACGTTCTTCAATTTCATCTGAAAAACCACGTAACCAGGCTGATTCAACTTTTCTCTTTCGAACGAAAGCACGCAAACATGGATCTCTTCGAAGCATGAAAGAAAATTTTGAGAAGACCGCCATCCATCGGATGGGACGTTAAGCCTTAGCTCCGTGTGGGGGAAGCGTCATACCCTCTGCACTCTAAAGATCACGATGGATGTCTTGACGGGAAGTCTCCTCCCTCCCCCAACCTTCTCTGAGCATTTGGTGTTCTTATGACCTGGTCATTTAGCAAATTGTGTTTAAAAAAAATGCCGCTCGGAGATAACCCAGCTTTCCGTGACAAACGGACACCGATATGCTTGGAAAAGTCGTCCTTAGTGGGATGGATGTTATACCATATGCAGGAGAGCCATATATACCTTGTGCATGTAAAAGAACAGGACGGCCTCCCTTTAGAGGATTGGATTGGATTGTTTTACCTCTGAGCGGCACTTTTTTGCACACCATGGGCTAAATGGCCAGGCCAGAAGTACCCCGAAGGCTCAGAGAAGGTTGGGTGAGGAGACCCACTGGAACAGCTGTTGGGAGACAGATGGTAGCCTCCCGTCAAGGCCATCCAGCGTGTTCTTTAACGTGCACAGGGTATGGCTCTCCCGCACACGGGGCCACGGCTTAACGTCCATCCGACGGACGACGGCCTTTTCAAGCCCATCGGTGTCCCCTACTGACCGTGGGCAGGGCGGGGTAATTTTGCGGAGATAAATCTCAACGCTGACCCAGCTGGGACTCGAACCTGGGAACTACAGATTACGAGCCTGGCGTGCTACCGACTGAGCCACCCCCGCCCCACCCTTTAGAGGACGTGTCCATCTGTCTCCTAACACTTGTCCAGTTGGTCCCTTTCCCCAACCTTCTCTGAGTCCTTGGGGTCCTTGTGACCTTACCACTTAGCAAATTGTGTGCAAAAAAGTGTCGCTCACCGGTAAAACAACCCAAACTGAAGAAATTGCGATGGGAATTCATTCAGTCTGTAGCCAGTGGCGTAAGAAAAGGGGCAAAATGTCACGGACGGAGTACTTCTGGAGACCCATTCAAAATCAAACCCATAACAAATTCAAAATGATTGGAATTATCGCGATTATTTAGTAATAACGATTTTCTATGTATATTTCAATAAATTATCATACTTTATCTATAAATAATTATTTCGAGACAACGGCAAAAAATTTTTACGTCTCCATATGAAACACAAAAGTGGTGATGTTAAGAGGCCCATAGGTTTTGCAAGTGCCTTTATGCTCCTGGGTAGCGTGCGAGGCTCGTAATCTGCCACTGACTGAAAGACTGGATCTGATACACGGTGTAGCATGCCAGGTCATAATTCGCATCGTAGATCTCGGTAATGAAATCCGAAATTTGACCTCAAACATGTCTTTAAAGGTCAAATAAAGGTCAAGTAGAGTTCAAACCCTGATCTACGAATGGTAGAAACCTGAAAAGTAGTGTCTTGTGGGGGAGGTTGTAAATGTCGGAAACGCAATTTCGGACCGGGAAGGTCCGTCGAGGTTAAAGGTCAAATTTAGAGCTATCGGTGTCTAGAGAGCTGAAAATTGGTTCCTGGGGGTATTTTTAATCGTAGATATCAGAAATTATGCCATATTTTGGATGCAATAGGTCTTTTCTTTCATATTATTTTCTTTCGAGTGGTTAGTGCGCTTGGCTACTGATCTACGGGACCTGGGTTCGAGCCCCGGTAAGGCATGGCTGTTTGTGTCGTTTTTCTGCTGAGGTCCTGCCATCCTCTCAGACCTTCTACTGTGGCATATAAACTGACAGGCTCCTGTCAGACCTCTGTGGCAAACAGCTGCTTGAAGGGGTATTTATTATTTATTTATTTATTTATTATTTTTTCATCTTAATAATAATTAAGGATAATAAAAATCCCCTCAAGCAGCTGCTTGCCGCAGAGGTCTCAAGGGAGCCTGTCCGTTTATACACCCATAGTAGAAGGTCTGAGAGGATGGTTGGACCTCAGCAGAAGATCAACACGAACATCCATGCTTTTTCCAGGGCTTGAACAGGTACTTTAGATCAGTCTACTTTGTTCATTATATATTAGTTTATTCATATTATGGACAAGTCCTCTACTCCATGTTGGGTCACGTGACAGTTACGTCACTCATATTTCGTTTTTCTATGAATCATAAATTTTCTGCATTAAATAGAATTTTTTTGAATAAACTTTAAATGGCACCTTCTGAAACTGCTTCTCTATTTTAAATAAAAAAATAAATACCCCCTCAAGCAGCTGCTTGCCACAGAGGTCTGACAGGAGGCTGTCAGTTTATATGCCATAGTAGAAGGTCTGTGAGGATGGCAGGCCCGCAGCAGAAAAACGACACAAACATCCATGCCTTACCCGGGGCCCTTAGATCAGTAGCCAAGCGCGCTAACCACTCGGCCATGGGACGGCTCTCTATTTTAAAACTTCTTAAATTAAGTAAAACGATTTCGCAACATCACCATCTTTATGAGTTGACTTCGTCTCTTCTTTTTTTAAAAATCCTCCATTCTCTCTCCATTCTCCGCACTACATTTGTTTTAAATATATCTGCAAAGTGTTTAAATAGCACACTAAAAAGTGTCACGCGCCTTTCCTAATGATTTACATCTGGACTCCAGCTGTTTGTTTTCTCTTGGGTGCTGCCGTAACGAATTCGCTAAAAAAAACTTTACAAGAAAAAAAAAGTTGCATTCCACTTCATAACGTGATATCTCTCGCAAAAAAAAATACAAACAGTAACGCGAAACTTTGAATAGGTTGGGATAACCGAAATATTATCCATAAAAGAATTAATGTCGATTTAAATATGCCATTGCTTTGTCAAAGCGCCATCAAACGCCCCCTGGCGATCGTTCATCAGATAGCTGATAAATAAGTCACTCAATGGCCCCAGGATCGTTTGAAGTCATGCCCAGTTACCCATGATGCCGACCAACTACGTGGGTAAACAAATTACTCGCTTCAGCGACCGCAGGCGCCGTCACTTAGCGGAGTGGTACATCGGCTGAATTCGGCAAGCACCGATCCCCAGGGTCACTCATTGACCCCCCAGCTGCTGAAATTAACACCTCCCTGATTCAGGCTGTCATTTCCCATAATCCCTGTCATCAGAATCGCGAACGAAGGGAGGCGGGTCGCTTAGCAACGGCCCACGCACTAGGAGTGAAGATAGTGGTGTGGCTTGCAGCATTCTATTTCGCCTTATGAAAGGATGGGTTGTTTTACCTCTGAGCGGCACTTATTTGCACACAATGGGCTAAATGGCCAGGTCACAAGGACCCCGAAGGCTCAGAGAAGGTGGGGGGAGGAACTGAACAGCTGTTGGGAGACAGATGGTAGCCTCCCGTCAAGGCCATCCAGCGTGTTCTTTAACGTGCACAGGGTATGGCTCTCCCGTGCACAGGGTATGGCTCTCCCGCACACGGGTCCACGGCTTAACGTCCCATCCGACGGACGGCGCCTTTCCAAGCCCATCGGTGTCCCCTACTGACCGTGGGCAGGGCGGGGAATTTTGCGGAGATAAATCTCAACGCTGACCCAGCTGGGACTCGAACCTGGGAACTACAGATTACGAGCCTGGCGCGCTACCGATTGAGCCACCCCCGCCACAATATGAAAGGATGCGTGGCATTGAATATTGAGCGCTTTGGTGTCATGAGCATCTCCCACAATCATAAAGCGTTAGCGTGGAGTATTTTTTCGGCTATACAGTGTGGTCGCATCTTACGTTCATTTAATTTACGAAAATTCAAACTATACGTGGTTGGCCGCATTTATATTTCTATATCAGAAAGACCAACCCTGCTTTCAAAGCAGCTTAACGAATTCGCAGAGAGTGTGATTATCTTGTTTTGTGGCTATTGGCCATTTGATAAATCCGGGCTTACTCTACAGTGCTGCAAATCCCTGTGCCATAAAGCGTAAGAACAAAAACTCCGTTCATCATACCGGCACTGTACTAATCATCATCACCATCGTATTACCACTATCATAGTCATTGTATCACCATCATCATCGTCGTCGTATTACAATTGTCATAATCATCGTATCACCATTATGATCGCCTTCATAGACGAACAAAAATATCCGTAGACTAACAAGAATATATACAGGGTGAATCTGAAAAAGTGGGCAAAACTTTACGGGGTGGTAGAACGCAGCTATACGAGCAATATTCGTCATAGAATGTTTGGGCGGACGCAAACGGTGAGCCGTTAGGTGGCGTTGGAAATGGTATAAAAGGGTCGGTCCTCGCACCCAACGGCATTTCTATCGTGGATTGCCGAGAGGATGGCTGGTTATACTAACCACGAAATGGCGGTTTGGCACTCTTTTGAGCAATTTCTTTGAGCATGTACCTCAATTACATTCCTGTTAATAAAATGTTTTCTGAAGTATCTCCTCTCCTTCTTGTGTTCATTCTTTAAATGTGACAGTGGAAAACTACCTTTTAACTTCTCACCGCTTGCGTTCCGACCATACATTCTATGACGAATATTGCTCGTATAGCTGCGTTCTACCACCCCGTAAAGTTTTGCCCACTTTTTCAGATTCACCCTGTATAGAGGGTGTCTCAAAAATATATGTGCAAACTTTTAGGGGAGGTAGATAACATCTAAAGGAATGAGAATTGCATAGGAACCCATAACTTGAAACGTCATGGGAAAGTGGTAGCAGAGGTACAAGATCTGAAAGGACACAAGACAGTGATTAATGGGAAAACATCTGTTGGACGTAATTATTACAAATGGCGTACTAGATGATACATTTCATAATGTTACAGCAGATGCTCGAAGTTTCCACCATGAAACACGATGACACCAACGGAGCATTGATTGCCGGACATGGTCGAACACACCTGGAGTTTCTTTGATAGTAGCAACAGTGCAGACGAGCCTTGCCACGAGATCCATGTCAGACTCCACAGGCGATTCATACACGGTAGCTTTGAGGGCCCCCAAAAGAAAGAAATCAATGCTCGTTAAATCAGGTGAGCATGGGGGCCAGGCAACTGGTCAAGAATGACCAATCCATCGTTGCCCAAAAGACATGTTCAAATGCGCATGAACTCATCTTCCATAATGAGGAGGCGCCCATCATGTTGAAACCACATGTTGCGTCTCACATTTGCTGGAACATGGGCAAGTAAGCCTGGTAGAACCTGTTCCAGAAAGATCAGATATTTCGCGGAGATCATGCGGGATGGTAAAAAGTATGGCCCGACTAAGCAGTCGCCGACCAAACCTGCCCACAAATTTACTGCCAAACGATGTTGTACCGCATGGGTGCGCACACCGTGGGGGTTCTCGTGAGCCCACAAATGCGCATTGTGCTGATTGAATACGCCATCCCGAGTGAAACTGGCCTCATCAGTAAACAAAACATTAGCTGGGAAATTCACATCTTGGGAACTTTCTTGGAGATACCACTGCGCAAAACGCACGCGTGCAGGATGATCTGCGGGGAGAAGTAACTGAACCCTTTGGAGATGAAAGGGGTGTAAGGACTCGCCGTGCAAAACACGCTGTACACTGCAACGAGACACTCCTAAGGCAGAGGCAACGGCAGGTGTGCTAGTACTAGGATTAGTCTCCACGGCATCCAACACACTTTCTTCCATGGCGGGAGTACGCGTCGATCTTGGATTCATACACGGTAGCTTTGAGGGCCCCCAAAAGAAAGAAATCAATGCTCGTTAAATCAGGTGAGCATGGGGGCCAGGCAACTGGTCAAGAATGCCCAATCCATCGTTGCCCAAAAGACATGTTCAAATGCGCATGAACTCATCTTCCATAATGAGGAGGCGCCCATCATGTTGAAACCACATGTTGCGTCTCACATTTGCTGGAACATGGGCAAGTAAGCCTGGTAGAACCTGTTCCAGAAAGATCAGATATTTCGCGGAGATCATGCGGGATGGTAAAAAGTATGGCCCGACTAAGCAGTCGCCGACCAAACCTGCCCACAAATTTACTGCCAAACGATGTTGTACCGCATGGGTGCGCACACCGTGGGGGTTCTCGTGAGCCCACAAATGCGCATTGTGCTGATTGAATACGCCATCCCGAGTGAAACTGGCCTCATCAGTAAACAAAACATTAGCTGGGAAATTCACATCTTGGGAACTTTCTTGGAGATACCACTGCGCAAAACGCACGCGTGCAGGATGATCTGTGGGGAGAAGTAACTGAACCCTTTGGAGATGAAAGGGGTGTAAGGACTCGCCGTGCAAAACACGCTGTACACTGCAACGAGACACTCCTAAGGCAGAGGCAACGGCAGGTGTGCTAGTACTAGGATTAGTCTCCACGGCATCCAACACACTTTCTTCCATGGCGGGAGTACGCGTCGATCTTGGCCTGCCCTCACTTCTGCTACCTCTTAATGACCCATAATCGCACAAATTTTGATACGCACGCGCAAACGAAAGGTGGCCCGGTACATGTCTGTGTGGGAAGCGTTCTTGATACATTCGTTGAGCGGCTCGTCCGTTGCCCTCAGCAATTCCATACACTAAGTGCATGTCTGCCAGCTCACTGTTCGAATACCTTTGCATGCTCTTCGCAAGCCGACTGCCGCTCGAATGAGAAAATCAGAAATTTCCCCTCTAGCGCACTGATGAACAGCGCCGCCTATTGACTTACAGTGACGTTTCCGGTTATGGGTTCCTATGCAATTCTCATTCCTTTAGATGTTATCTACCTCCCCTAAAAGTTTGTACGTATATTTTTGAGACACCCTGTATATGGTCGATGCCCAGGTCTTTATGGAGTTGCCTGTTAGTGACAAACCAGGGGCATCAACCGCAGTTCTCAAAATCTTGTTTTGTAGATACCTGAATCTTACGAATATTGGTTGGTATACTATTCGCCCATATGGGTGAATCATAGAGAATCACCGGTCTGATGATCATACAATCAGTCACTCACAATTGCATATTTATTTTAAATAATATACGATTAAGTATCTACCGGTAGAAAGATTATTTAAAGTTTTATATACATATATATATTAATTACTTTAACAACAAAAAATCTTTTGCCGATTCTTCTAGATAAGTTTCTTTCCAGGAAGAAACTCATATTTTACAAATGCATAAATCTGTGTGCTTCAACAAGTCCTTATTCTTCGTAACTCTATTGAAAAAGTGTTAAACATCAAAGGCTAACTAGTTGGCACAGATGGATGATGCAATACGATTGCTTGCAGCGCCCCCTTTAGCAGCCTACGGTCCTTCGAGATCAAAGGTTAAATTTAGATCTGTTGGTGCTAGAGGACTAAAAATTGGTTCCTGGGGGTATTTTGCGTCGTAGATTTCAGAAAACATGCGAAAGTTTGGATGCGGTGGATCTGCGAGGTTTTAGATGGAAAAGATTGTATTTTAATTAATATAACAATGTCACATTAATATGTTTGATGCTAAATTGTTATTTTATGCTTAGCTGGTCAAGCAGTATTAAATTATTATTATGATTTATATACTATGGTTTATCTCGAAAGATTTTCTGTCTTAAAAGAAGATTGCAGAGTCCAAAAGTTTTACCTGTATAATAGATATTACTTTCATAAAATGGAAGACTCAGCGCAAGTAACAAAACTAGAGGGCGTTTGTTGAACGAGTTTCCATTCACCTTCCATTAAACCGATTCAGATGATTCATTGTTACAATTTCCTCAAATTATGTTTCAGGCGTATTGCCACAACCTGAATATGAAATGCAAGTCGAACCACAATTTGCTGTTAATCAAGTTAACAACCTTTTATGTTTCACGTACCCCCTGGAAATATCTATGTAACTGGCGTACCCCTTGTATAGATAGATAAAATATAGTTATACAATGGGAATAAAATAAAACCTTCATATATACACAATAAACTTTGCATTCATAAATTACATATATCGATAAACACAAAAAATGAGATAAATAATTTAACTAATCTAATAAAATTAAAAACATTTTACTGGGTAATCGACTTTTGAGCCTTCACGGCGTACCCCAAAAATTTTTACGTCGTACCCGACGTCGAGAACCCGTATGTTAATCCATTGTCCGGATATTCGTACATTTCTGGGGGTGGCTCAGTCGGTAGCGCGTCAGGCTCGTAATCTGTAGTTCCCAGGTTCGAGTCCCAGCTGTGTCAGCGTTGAGATTTATCTCCGCAAAATTCCCCGCCCTGCCCACTGTCAGTAGGGGACACCGATGGGCTTGGAAAGGCCACCGTCCGTCGGATGGGACGTTAAGCCGTGGCCCCGTGTGCGAGAGAGCCATACCCTCTGCACGTTAAAGAACACGCTGGATGGCCTTGACGGGAGGCTACCGTGGGTCCCCTCCCCCAACCTTCTCTGAACCCTAGGGATCCTTGTGACCTGGCCATTGTGCGCAAAAATGTGCCGCTCAGAGGTTAAACTACCCAACCAAAATGTTCAGGCTTCCTGTCGTCACTTTTTTATTCTTTCATTCTTTTCTCTATCTTATGCAATTAAAAATACTGTAAAATTATATTTTGCATATTTATCATTTTGAATTTAAACTAATAATTTACAATTATCTTGCTTTAAAAAACGAGATAATAGTTCCGTTCCATAATAAATGCACAGATTAATTATACAAATAGACTTCAACAATTATTAAAAACATCTGAAAAAAGATTATCACTGACGCGACGGGAATTAAACCCGCAATTCTTTAGATACATTTGGGTTGTTTTACCTCTGAGCGGCACATTTTTGCACAACCATGGGCTAAATGGCCAAGTCACATGGACCCTGAAGGCTCAGAGAATTTTGGGGACCCACTGGAACAGCTGTTGGGAGACAGATGGTAGCCTCCCGTCAAGGCCATCCAGAGTGTTCTTTAACGTGCACAGGGTATGGCTCTCCTGCACACGGGGCCACGGCTTAACCTCCCATCCGACGGACGGCGGCCTTTCTAAGCCCATCGGTGTCCCCTACTGACCGTGGGCAGGGCGGGGAATTTTGCGGAGATAAATCTCAACGCTGACCCAGCTGGGACTCGAACCTGGGAACTACAGATTACGAGCCTGGTGCGCTACCGACTGAGCCACCCCCGCCCCCTTTAGATGCATACCAGAGTTAATAATATTATATATATATCATATCAGACGCTAATAATATTATATAGATATAGAGATAGATAAAACTATAGTTATAGTATAACAATGGGAATAAAATAAAACATATATATATAACATATATCTAGCGACATTTGAGCTCTCACGGCGTACTCCAAAAAATTTACAGGCGTAACCCAAAGGGGTACGCGTACCCCACCTTAAGAACCCCTAATCTAGAGAGTTGCGCATTTAGATTTCCGCCGCGTCAACGATAAATTTTTTTCAGATGTTTTTAATAATTGTCGAACTCTATTTCTACGGGTAAGCTGTATATTTACTATGGATGGATTTTTAATAATAAGTGCTTAAGCGTGATTGACCTCCCTCATTAACATCTAAATCATTAGTAACAATTGGAAAAAAATTGACTCTCCTGAAGTCTACCGTCAGAGATAATTTTTTTAGATATTTTTAATAATAGTTCCGATTTTTCGTCTGTCAATCTGTCCGTCTATAGACAAAAGAAGGTCAAGAAGACTAGCTTTGCAGAAGCGTAAGTGGCGCCGTTCTGCGGAATTTTACCGAAGCTGAAGGTGGCAAATTGATGTGCAGGCACAAAAACAACTGTAAGGGGCGATCTGCTCATGCGCAGTGCAATCATTTTAACCCACTGCAGCTATGGTTTGTCTTACTATTGGTACATATATATTGCGATTTAACCAGTGTTTCCAAATGTCTAACAGCCATGGCTGTTTGGCACAGTGGTAGCTGACCATAAAGTTATTCAATGAGTGTTTTATCCCGTTCAGGAGTACATTTTACGATACCTGGAAAAACCGTTGTATGTTTATTTTGAGTAAATTTGCAGAATTTTTAAAATTAATATGTAGCCCGGGTAAGGCATGGCTGTTTGTGTCGTTTTTCTGCTGAGGTCCTGCCATCCTCTCAGACCTTCTACTATGGCATATAAACTGACAGACTCCTGTCAGACCTCTGTGGCAAGCAGCTGCTTGAGGGGGTATTTATTTATTTTATTTATTTATTAAATTAATACATTTAATCATCTTGCGAATATATATA
Organism: Ryuthela nishihirai; assembly: GCA_038380435.1. Lineage (NCBI taxonomy): Eukaryota > Metazoa > Arthropoda > Arachnida > Araneae > Heptathelidae > Ryuthela > Ryuthela nishihirai. Next base: position 47,704,623 of record JAWZYU010000023.1, on the reverse strand, counting down.
AGTCAATGTATGTTGCAGGTTTGTGTTCCCTGGAGCATATCGATGTACATTGGCTTCTGCAGTTTGCTCTAACAGGGTAATTCTTTTTTATGGTTGTTACGGGAAATGCCTGCTGCCATCTGTTGATCGTTTATACAAGTAAAAAACTCGAATGATATTTATTGAAAATGTCAGCAATTGTATAAAATATAATTATATAGATCATGTTATCGTGCAATGACACATAAATCTCAATTTATTATAACATACTAAATGCTGTAGGTTGTTCAAAATATTAAAATTTTGTTCTTTAGCATAGCTACTACCAGTTTTACAAAATTCGATTTTATTAAAGAAAATAATTACATTACTTTATGATATTTTCTCCCTAAACGAAAATAAAATTATGATTGTACCTCATGAAGAAAATGAACATTTTTCAGAGTCAAAATGTATGTAAAATTAGTCACGTGGTGTAAGCAATTGAAAACATTTGCTCGGCGGTGGAAAAATAATGCAGGGAACTCGCTCCTTCCCCTGGCTAGGTGGCTTCACTGCAATGCACGGATTTACCATGTTTAGAGGGCGCTGCAATCGAAAAGTTTACATTACGTCTATGGAAGCTAGCTCTCTTCTCCCTTAGACACTCCTTGTATAGACATCGAACTTTGTTTATAAAGATAAATTAAAAATTGTCTTTGTGTTGGATAGGTATTGATGAAATATTACGACTTGAACTTCCCGAATCTCCCTAAAATTAAAATTGCTCCCCTGAATTTTGAATTTGAAAATTCAAAAAATTTTAGCGAATATTACAAGCGATGTAGTTAAGCTAGAAATTTGAATTTTGGTGGAATGTGAACGTCACGAAGTTTCCATTGGAAACAATGGGAATTTTTGAAGTTTATTATTACTTATTACTTTTCGTATGAATAAAATAATTTTTTGAGGTGACATGAACTGACTTTCAATTACCTATCCCAGTGCTGTCCAACTTCTCGAAGACCGAGGGCCATTTTTTCCTTTGCCAATATTTCGCGGGCCAAAAAAAAGAATAGGATAGGTAATTGAAAGTTAGTTCATCACCTAAAAAAAAATTTTTTTCATACGAAAAATGACAAGTAATAATAAACTTCAAAAATTTTTTTATTTATACGAAAAATAATAAGTGTTAATAAACCTCAAAAAATTATTTTATTTATACGAAAAATAATAAGTAATAATAAACTTCAAAAAGCATTTTATTTATACGCAAAATAATAAGTAACAATAAACCTCAAAAAAATGTTATTTATTATTACTTATTATTTTTCGTATAAACTTCAAAAAATTATTTTATTTATACGAAAAATATTAAGTAATAATAAACCTCAAAAAATTATTTTATTAATATGAAAAATAAGTAATAATAAACTTCAAAAACCTCAAAAATATTTTTATTTATACGAAAAATAAGTAATAATAAACCTCAAAAACCTCAAAAAATTATTTTATTGATACGAAAAATAATAAGTAATGATAAACTTCAAAAACCTCAAAAAATTATTTTATTGATACGAAAAATAATAATTTTTGAGGTTTATTATTATAAACCTCAAAAACCTCAAAAAATCATTTTATTGATACGAAAAATAATAAGTAATAATTACCTCAAAAATTATTTTATTCATACGAAAAATGATAAGTAATAATAAACTATGATAAAATTTCTAAACTTTATCAAATATTTAATGGGAGCATTGTGGCCATAGTTGTTGGGCAATAATTTCTTTTACGTCCATTTCGATATTTGTTGTTGCGAGACGAAGTATATGTTCAAGTGTAGAGTCTTTCAAGCAGTTTCTGTATCTTGATTTTATATATTTCATATCAGAATATGCGCGCTCGCAGATATACGTACTTCCGAACAAAGAAATTATTTGTAGTCTAAAATCATTCTTTTTTGAATATTTTTCTTTAGGCAGAAGTTTGAACAATTCTATTTCAGTTTCTCTATTAGATGCAATAATCGGGTCGGCCCGAAGGTCATATAATGCCATTTGATATTTAGGATCTATGGTGCTAATATCAATATTTAATGGATTACTGAATAAATTTAAACTTTGCTTAAGGTCATCAAATTAAGAAAATCTTCTATTAAATTCTTCAATTGGGATATCTAATTTAGGAACAAATTTTTAAAAATTAACTGTTTTACTAAAGTTGCTTCATTTCTTCGTATAACTCTTTACAAGTTTCAAAATGAATTAAATTGTTTTCCTGCAAATTTGATTTCAACAATTGTAGTTTGTTTCTAAACCCAGTAACATTCTTATAAAGACAGCACGCGTTTTGATCTTTTCCTTGTAAGGATTTATTGAATACATTCAAATAATCTGTAATGTCTGATAGGAAAGCAAGTGAACATTGAAAATTTTCCTCAACAAAACTTGCTATTAAATCTTCATCGGTGCCCACTTCTGTGAAAAAATGGTGAATTTCTTTTCGAAGTGTAAAAAATCCCTTGAGGCATTTTCCGGCACTTAAACAGCGAATATTACTATGTAAAAGCAGATCGCCATACTCAGCATGAAGTTCCTACAAAAAAGCTTTAAATTTTCTGTGTTTAAGAGAACGATTTCCGCCACGAATTAAATTGGTAATTTTGATAAACTTTTCCATTACGTCGTTTAGTCTCAGCGAAATGCCACACAATGTCTCCTGGTGCACAATACAGTGCAGCATTCCACAATGCATGCCAAGTGCATGCGCAGTGAGAGCGAATCGTGCTGTCATTAGATGCTTTCTTATTACTGTAGCTTCATAAAAACATTTGTTTGATGACGCCGCACCGCTCTTAAAAAGTTTCAGAAGTTTGCCGATCGGCTTAAGAATGTTTCGTAAACTTTATAGAATGAGTAAGTTGAAGATTGCATATCAGGTAGTGATATAAGTTGACAAAAAATTATAAGGTGGATTACAGATATTTATTTAAAATTTCAAGTAAAAACTTGATTTTGTTCGCGTGCCACAAAAATCCTTGTGCGGGCAGCTAGTTGGACAACGCTGACATATCCAATCCTATTCTCTTTTTTTTTGGCCCGCGGTCTTCGAGAAGTTGGACAGCACTGTATTAAAATATTTAACAAAACCTAGTACAGAGTTTAAACTTCTAATGCAGGTTAATTGTATTTTCACGGTAGTCAAATTTTGAAATTTCTTGAATTTCGGGCACTTAGCAGTGCATAGCTGAGATTTAAAAATCATTTTTCAAAAGTGAAAACAAAACAAAATACGAAGATTAGCTTATTTGTTTCTGCATTCTTGTTTGCTTAAAGGATTTCATTTCAATTCAAACTGTTTTCATTTTAATTAAGACTTTAAATGTTACCGCTGGTGTTATAATTGATTTAATTACTTAAATAAATAGTTTCTTTAACTATTAAACTACAACTGTTGATCGGCATCCAGGAATGTATCCTTTGCAGTACAGGTCGAAATATAAATACAGAATCGAAAGCTATAAAACTCAATCTTAGTTGAAGAACCAGTAGAAAAAAATATATTCTTAAATAACAGCAAGGACCACTCTGCATTTAAAAATGAAAATCTACATTTCTATTCAGTAATGAATCAGAAAACAAAGGCCCATATTTTTAAGGAATTATAAAAATATTTGATTAAAAACCAAACGCTTTCACGATCTCCTTCTTTCTCCTTCGCTTCCGATCTCCTTCCAGCACGAGGGAGCTCTTCGAAGCTCTGCCATCCTTCTCTGAATTTATGCATTCATTCCGTAACAGTGCCATATAAACAGGCATTATCACCATATAATTATGATAAATCGACATGAATTTTTTTCGCATCGTGAAAATCCTTGTGAAAATGTAAAATTTTCCCCCGATTTCAGTAGGCTCCACAGCAACAACACACAGATTTCGCAGACCGAAGTTTACGCGCCGCTAACGAAGGAGAAATGATGATAGGGCCTTTGTTTTTCACACGTATTGACAAGTTTATACAAACTTTCAAACAAGTCATAGCTCGTTTACTTATGGGCATAAGTAACGAGCTATGACTTGATGTGGTTGTAATTTGGTAAATGACTGTGCGTGGTAAATGGTTGTAATTTGGTAAATGGATGTGTGTGGGGGAATGCATGCAAATCTACAGACACGTGTCAAGAACGTTTTGAACACTCTCAACAGAGCGATTTCAAATTACTACATAGTGAATATATATTACTATGCAATAAAAAAAAGTAAAAATTAAGGAAGAAATTAAGTATCATAGGAATAAGGGGATTTGCATACAGTTGGTTTAAAACATATTTTGAAACAGGAAACACTATTTGTCTATAAATAAACTAGAAAGTAATATGGCTGTTTTAGCTTATCGATGACACAGCAATAGTGTACTCTACTGAACCTAATAATGATTTATTATTTAAGATTAACAATGACTTAAAAAGCATAAGAAACTGGTTTGGTAGCAATAACTGGAAATAAATGTGTTAAAACTAATTTTATCTATTTTGGCTTAATAAATATAAGTAAAGAGATTGTCATAAAATATTATAATTCTGGTTGTAATTTGGTAAATGGATCTGTATGTAAAACTATTGAACAGGTCGAATGTATTAAATAGCCCAGGTATTTATGTTGAACAAAATCTAAAATGAAAGAAACATGTAGATACAATGTGTAAAAAGAATAAGATTTATCTTGTACAAATTATGTTACCTTAAATCATGTTCTCATAATAAGTTGTTAACTTTAGTTTATATCGCTTGGGTTTATTCAATTACAAGCTATTGAATCACTTGTTGTGGAGGGGGGGGGAAGGTTATATATCAAACCAACACCTTTGGTGAAATTACAAACAAAATTGCAAACTAGTATGAAATAGCAATATTAGTAATATCATATTACTACATAACTACTAATATATTACCCTTGAGAAAGTTATATTTATGTCTTTTATTTCTGCATATAAACAACAATGGGATTGAAAAACGGTTCATCCCATATGAAACCAGATATTCAGCAAACAGGTTTCATGTTTTGAACTCAAGGAAAGAAATCATACAGAAGCATTTTAATTTCATTGCACCAAGAAAAAAGTAACTAATAGTATAAAAGAAGATGAAAAATTAAGTATTTTTAAGAAGAAAACAAAGTTTTATTTTTTAAATATTGATGATATTGAAGATGCTTTTAATGTAATTTCTTAGTTTTTTTTCGCCGTTGCCTGAGATTTTCGTTCAAAGCAGAATTTTACTTTTCTGCAGTTTCCATTCAAATCTGATGGTACATTTTATGTTTTAACGCTTCTATAAATGAATATGGAAATAAAGTTATTATTTTTTACGGTGCAAAATAACCTTTCACTGGGGAGCCTCCCCTCCCCATGGTGCACTATCCTAAGCATGAAACAAAACTGGGTCCCCAAAACTTCTAAAATGTTATTAACACTTATAGCTACGATTTCATACAAATTCCTTCCAGGGCGTAATCAAAGTCGAGGGGTGGGGGTGGTATGTTTTAAATATCATCAGGGAAGTTCATGGGCTCACCTCTACAAGCCCGTAACCAGCTCAAAGCAACAGGAAAGACTAACATCTATAGAGAAGACAAGAATTCTGATAAAAATAACAACTGGAAATGCGGGCTCATTTGAAAGAGAATAGGAAATGTTAAGGAATTCTTGTATTGTAAAATAGAAAAAAAAAAGTTTCTAAAATCCAAACAGATTGAAACGTTTGTCAGAGGGGGGGGGGGGGGCTCATGAACTTGCCGGGAGGAGTGAGTGGAGAGGGGGGCTGAACCCTCTCCTGGAAAACGTTTTTTCACTTTAACTTTTAAAACTTTACAATACAAAGTTTAATTTGTATTTGGGATGACAGCCCAAAAATATACAAAGGTTCACATTTTATCATAGGCTCACATTTCAAGTGCTCTTAAAAAAACATTTTGTCATTGGTTCGCCACCCCTTTACAAATGCAAACACCTCCGCATAAATGGTAACCCCTCCCTCTCTCCTCCCTAGAGCTTCGAGCAGCTTACGAGCCTCATTTTATCTCCATGCAATCGTTGGTCCCATAGTAACTACTCCACTGAAGTTTGAGTTTTTTTTTTGACGAGATTTAAACTCCTATTGAGCATCGCATTGCTATAATTGAATATGAACACAAAGAGAGTGAATAGCGAGAGGAGAGATCTGATGAATCCTTTCTCTCTTGCTATATTATCTGCGGAAGAATATTGGACGATGAGAGGGAGGGATGGAAGACATTACGAACACGCATCTCTGGTCATGTCGAACCACAAAACATGCGAAAGGCGGTCCGCATCACCATCCATCCGGGAAACTGTTATCCTCCCTCCATAGAAGACCATTCGAATGGGGGAGCGTTATTCTCTCTCTCTGAGAGGGAGGGAGGACCAGTGTTCTACAGCTGAATGTGAACTCTCTGCTCTACGACATCTTGCTCATTGCCAACATCTGCTAAGTAACAGCTGCAGAACATGTTCTCTGCTGCCTGGAAGCTTGGCAGCAGAAGTGAGAGAAGTTTTCTGCAGGGATTGAAATTTTCGCAGAGATGGAGGAAGTGAGGAAACTTCCAACGCCTCTTCAGAGATCAAGATATAAAACTTGGATTTTTATTTTGGCTTCATTTCCCTTCGTGGAATGTAATTTAGTGATGGTTTTTATTTTGCAAAGGTGTAAATGTATTATATATGGTTGTGTTGTTTTACCTCGGAGCAGCTCTTTTATGCACCCAATGATCTAAAAGATCAGGTTACAAGGACCGTAAAAACCCTAGGCTCAGAGTTCAAAAGCGGAAGGGGGCGGGGGTGACTCAGTCGGTAGCGCGCCAGGCTCGTAATCTGTAGTTCCCAGGTTCGAGTCCCAGCTGGGTCAGCGTTGAGATTTATCTCCGCAAAATTCCCCGCCCTGCCCACGGTCAGTAGGGGACACCGATGGGCTTGGAAAGGCCGCCGTCCGTCGGATGGGACGTTAAGCCGTGGCCTCGTGTGCGGGAGAGCCATACCCTGTGCACGTTAAAGAACACGCTGGATGGCCTTGACGGGAGGCTACCATCTGTCTCCCAACAGCTGTTCTAGTGGGTCCCCTCCCCCAACCTTCTCTGAGCCTTCGAGGTCCATGTGACCTGGCCATTTAGCCCATGGTGTGCAAAAAAGTGCCGCTCAGAGGTAAAACAACCCAACCCAACTCAAAAGCGGAAGAGAATCCACTGGACGCCCTTAGGAACTGTGACTGATTTAGGCATAAGCGCATGAGGCGCTCTCCAAGGGTTTTCACGCTCATGGGAGCATCAAACCTCGATTTCTTTTCAAGCTTTTTATTGAGTCAAATATTTCACAATCAGTATAATAATTATTTACATACAGATCTCGTGCTTTACTAGGTTAATACTAAATATGATTGATTTTTGTTTAATACACTAAAATGAGAAGATATTTATTTTCGTTTGTAATTAAAAAAAATAAAATCTCAAGCAGCTACTTGCAGTAGAGGTCTGACAGGTGTCTGTCAGTTTCTACCCCATAGTAAAAGGACAACAAGAATGCAGGAACTCAGCAGAAAAACAACACATCCAGGCCTTTATCCCTGGCTCGAACCCAGGTCCATTTGATTAGTAATCCAAGCGTGCTAACCACTCGGCCACCTGACGATTTGTACTGCATATAAAATTTTCTTTTAATTGATTTCTGCAATTTATTTAACAAATTGTATATACTCTTTTTTCATTTATAAGTAGCTAAAAACGTTTGTAGAGTGCCCCCCCCCCCCCCCCCCCCCCATATACATATTCCGGAACTGTTGGGAGCCTCTCAAATCTTTTTTGAGCCTGTGGCCTCCATATACTTTAATCCACCACTGCTTAGGAGACAGATGGAAATCTCCCGTCAAGACACCATCCAGTGTGTTTTTTAATGTGCACTGGATATGGCTCTCCTGCACATGGGGCGTGAAGGCGGGGGTGGGGGGCTCAGTCAGTAGCACTCCAGAACCCGCTCTGCCCATTGGCAGTAGGGGACGTTGCAATAAACGGATTGTCCGATGGATTGCACGTTAAGCCATGGTCACGTGTGCGGAAGAGCCATACCTTGTGCACGTTAAAGAACACCTGGATGACAGAGATATTTCAGGGCTGATGGAAAAAATTGGAACAACTCACGACCCTAAGGAATGACGGCTATTTTTAGATTCGTCAAAATTCAGCTTGAAAGCTGTCCTTTTGCATAAAGGAAGCTAGGAACCTTCCATTTCAGTGACACACGCTGTGGGAATGAAGGAAATTTATGAAAACAGAAAAAATACTCGCTGCTATAAAATATGACCAGTTTAAGTGAGCAATATGTGGTGACTTAAAAATCATATCTGACTTGAAGGAGGCTTCAGAAAACTTTGCTTTTTTCTCTGTTTGTGGGACAGTAGGGCCAGAAAGGAACACTACAAAATAAAAGTTTGTCCCAAACAAGATGCTTTTATTCCTCGAAAGAGTAACTTGAGGTATAAGCCTCTAGTTGACCCCTTTGATGTTCCGCTCCCACCACTACACATCAAACTGGGGCTTAGGTAAAACTTTTTAAAGGCTATGGACAAAACTGGTAAAGGGATTTTGCACTTGAAGAAAATTTTTCCAAAACTAAGTGATGCCAAACTCAAAGAAAGTTTTTTCTTGTTGGTCCTCAGATCAGGAAGTTACTGAATGATACTGTCTTCGAAGAAAAACTGAATATGAAAGAGCACGCTGCATGGAAATCCTTCAGGCCAGTGGTCCAGGGTTTTCTGGGGAATCACAAAGAAAAAATCTACCATCAGCTCACTAAAGGTGTTCTAAAAACCTATGAAAATCTTGGCTGCCGAATATCTTTGAAGATCCATTTCTTGCACTCGCATCTCGAATTCTTTCCCAAGAACTTAGAAGCTTGGGTTGTTTTGGGTTGTTTTACCTCTGAGCGGCAATTTTTGGAACACCATGGGCTAAATGGCCAGGTCACATGGACCCCGAAGGCTCAGAGAAGGTTGGGGGAGGGGACCCACTGGAACAGCTGTTGGGAGACAGATGGTAGCCTCCCGTCAAGGCCATCCAGCGTGTTCTTTAACGTGCACAAGGGATGGCTCTCCCGCACACGGGGCCACGGCTTAACGTCCCATCCGACGGACGGCGGCCTTTTCAAGCCCATCGGTGTCCCCTACTGACCGTGGGCAGGGCGGGGAATTTTGCGGAGATAAATCTCAACGCTGACCCAGCTGGGACTCGAACCTGGGAACTACAGATTACGAGCCTGGCGCGCTACCGACTGAGCCACCCCCGCCCCAAAAACTTAGAAGCTGTCAGTGATGAGCAAGGGGAAACATTTCACCAGGATATCCGAACCATGGAAGAGAGATAGCAATGATGGGTGACTACTGCTGGTTCTTGCAGAAGGAAGATACCTCAGCACATAAAACACAAAAATAAACTTCTTATAAGTATAAAAGATCCTTACCCATGTTTTCTCATTTTGCGTTATAATATTATTTCATTTCTTACTTTGTATTCAATTGTCTATAACTCTGACGTTTCTAATTTCTTTAACTGTAATCATTTAATTAATTAATGAGTTTTAAATTGCAATTTAATAAAATTGTCACATATATTTTCGTTTCCCAGATATGCATATTCATTGAAATTTGAAATACATCAATCCGTAATTTAAAAATAAACTGTACGTGCTGCAGATTTTTCATAGACATATTTGAATACAGCACCCCAAAATTAGTTTAAAAAAAATCTTATTTTACCAATGTTTTCAGAATATTTCAATTTGTTGTAATCAGTGTACTGAAACTGTGTAATTTCCACCAGTTTTTTGACCAAACATTTTCCGGTGAATAACTCAATGATTTTGCCCTTTCATAGGACTTATTAGTAATGTATATTTCTTTTTTTTTTATCAAGATTTTTCTTATTCCTCAAAAATATTATTTTTTCCCCAATACTTTGCTCATAGAAATGTATGTTTTCGTCTTTAATTAGAGAACTTTTTCTACTGAACTTTAAAAACGATAATTTTTTACCAACTGGTTCTCCACTAAGTATGGGTTGGACGGGCATGATCTATATTACAAGAATATAATAACATAATCTGAACCATTTAAAAAGCCACCAAATACCAGGAATATACTCAAGGGAGTCCCTGAGTACGTCCCTGCTGTGGACCATATACCAAGCACGTACCGGGGGGTGATTCACCCTCCCCCGTGTGTACGTCCCTGTTACGTATCATATATTTTTAAAGTTCAAGAAAATACCCCTTCAACAAGCCTTTTAATACCCCTTCAAGAAGAAGTTGAATGATTATTTCAAGAAGTACCCCTTAAAGAAGCAGGTTAGGCAAAGGAGTTTGCAACCTCCTTTAAGCAGCATATTGTGCAGAGAGAGACTCCGTTGGTTTGGCCGTGTTGCCCGTATGAATAATTATAGATTGGCGAATAGGGTTATGAACAGTGTGCCTAAAGGCCTCAGAAAAAAGGGGAGACCTAGGATGCGGTGGGCAGACAATATCAAACAGGACCTTGTTATAATTGGTGTGCAGTGGCCAGATTCAGTAGATGTAGCTCAGGACAGACTTGCTTGGAGAACTAAATTGCACGGTCAGTAGTATAGTGCCACCCCACCGTAGCCCCTTTGCACAGTGCTTTCCCCCCTAATTAATATCCAATTAATAACTAATTAATCTTCAATTAATAACCAATTAATAACTAATTAATATTCAATTAATAAATAATTAATAATTCCTCCCCTTTATTAAAACTCCCTTCCCCCTCAGTGGCGCCATCTGTTGACAGTGAGAAGTACTATTTTCCCAAAAAACCCTTATTTTCACTCTAATTTCTCGTTTTTGGACCCCCCGGTCGCCCCACCTATATTTTAAGCCCTCCCCCTTATTGAACCCCCCCCCTGGCGCCATCTGTTGACAGTGAGAAGTACTATTTTACCAAAAACCCCTTATTTTCACTCTAATTCTCGTTTTCGGACCCCCCGGTTGTCCCACCTATATTTTAAGCCCTCCCCTCCTCTTGTGGACCCCCTGGTTGACCTTTTAAACCCCACCTCTATTTTAAGCCCTACCTATAATTTAAGGCCCCCTCCTTCGCTCGGCTGATGCAAGTCTCAGAAAAATTGCACAGAAAAGGATGATACAAAAATTTAACCGGCGATGTCCAATGCGTATTTTAATACATCTCCTGTATTTAAAAACACCTTCTATCCTTTACAAGACCACTCAACTGTTTTCGAATGCAGATCTCAAAGTTGTATTCTTATTAATTAAACACCTATCACATCCCCTCTATTAAAAGTTACCTCTATTAAAAAATCCTTTGCTGTTCATTTTAGCAAGACTGTTAAACGATTCTCTTTCCTTAAAAATGTAATCGGTGATGTCCGATGCATATTTTAATACATCTCCTGTATTTAAAAAATTCCTTGGTATTCATCAGAAATTTTACAACCCCGTTCAACTCTTTTTGAATGCGGATCTCAAATTGTAAATCAAACTCACAAAGTTGTATTTATTCCTTAGTAATTAAAAATCCTCTGCTATTCATTTTACCAAGACGGTTAAACGATTTTCTTATAATTAAAATTCCCTGCTATTAAACTCCCTAGTAATTAAACACTCGTCAAAATATTCCTCACCTTTATTAAAAACCGTCCCACAGTCGAAATAAATCAGTATTAATTTCTGTAGATGCGTTTAATCGCAAAAAAAATACTTCACTCCCCAGTGCGATTCGTACGCACTACCGCACTGTCCAAGCTCATTTTACCCAGTCCTAGCCGAATGGCTAATGCAGGTCTCAGAATAATTGCACAGAAAGGGATGATACAATTGTAAAAACACCCAGTCGAAACTCATTTTATCCCCGTCCTAGCCAAACGGTTGATACCCTCCTTGAACAAGAACTACTCTTACTGTAACTGTTTCCACAGAAAATACCATAGGGTGAAATTAATAATGGTTTAAATTATTCGTAGGACTTGTAGGGATGACATGTTAAATCTGCTTTTAGAACACACGTCTGCAGTGGAAAAATTTTCAAACTCCGTTAATCAACTCCCTAGTAATTAAACACTCCTCAAAATATTCCTCACCTTTATTAAAAATCACTCCACGGTCGAAATAAAAACCAGTTTTCTATAGATGTGTTTCACCGGAAAAAAAAAATCTTCCCTTACAGTGTGGATTCGAACCGAATATCTCGAGCTCCCGGACGCACTCGACTATGGCTTGTACTTGATGTGACCTAGATGCGTGTCAAACGGGTCAGACATTTCAGATATTAACCTAATACGTTATTTACAACCTTCGTATTCTTTATAACTAGCTTTTTCTATGTATTTCTTACACCAAAACGCGATAGTCCTTTCACATTAATATACGTATTTTTTATAACCATTTTAAACCAACACTTATTTCTTTTAGCCCCAGCGATTACTGGTTGTTGCATTTTTTACTAGAAGAAACCCTACCCGACAGTAACAGCTCCGCAGAAAATAAAAAATGCTATCGGGCGAAAAATTAATAAAATCTGATTTTATTCGTCGTGACGAAAAATATTGAGGAGTGATAGGATCCTCACCCTGGACAACGTTTCACTGACGGATGGTTAAGTCCTACGAAAATAAAAAATTCCAAATGGGGAATCAAATTGACAAATGAATCTGTGCTGTTCCCGCATTAGGCACGCTGTCTTACATCGTGAAAACTCGCTGGCACTCTTTATCGTGGATTTCGGACTCGATATTTTCCCAAGTCCGGAAACGGTTCTCTGCACAACCCTTTATGAGAGGTTTCAACGCACCCCATGTAGACTTTTGAAATTATGCGCCCTAAACCTTCAAGAGTTGAGTGTATTAGTCTCCAACGGGGTGATGCCATCAGATATCTGTGCTTTCGCGTCAGGACGTCTTGGAAAGTGGTTTTACGTTTGTCTCAATTCATTACTCTCTGTAAGTCATTACGCGACATGGTTTGAAAATACTTATTACCGGTGTATCCTCAGTACATGATGCATTGGAAGTAACGCTACTCGAAGAAAAATCAGCTATGGGAGTAATCATTAATCTACAAACGCTCTCACAGTTTGTAAAAATCGTCTCTTCCACCGTTTATCGGCGAACGTTACGACGCTAAGGAAATTCGCATTGCGGCGTCAGTTACAAGCTTTACAAGGTCAGTTGTTTTCATCGGGTAAATTCTATAAAGACTACGCGGAAGATTGTTATAGAAAGTAAGCCATGCTAAAAATAGAATTCATAAGTTTCCGCTTGCGAAAAATATTTTAGTTCCAACACGAATGCGCATTAATAGGGGACAAGAGTCAAATACACTAACCTACTATAAAAAATAATACATAAGTCTCAATCGAACGTACCCTTCTCATCATACCTGAGCTAATCCATCGAAATGAGAAAGCTTCGGCGCAACATAAAAATCCACCTAACTAAAAAAGTACAAACCTCACCAATGAGCTTTGAATACTTATTACTGTTCAGTCACACCGGTGAAAACGAATTTTTCCCTTGTGGTGAAAAGCGCCGCTGATATACCTTTCATGCAAAAGACTTAATGATCGCGAACGGTTCGATCAGCGAAGGATTCCCACACGTGCAGCAGCCCCGCAACCACGAGACGGAACAGTGAATTGTGCGTTAATAGTCAACCCGAATAAGACCTTTTCACAAACGCAAGGCACATCTCGAGAATTCACAATGATTGTAAAGAAATTCAGGGAGACGTGCACACAGGCGGCCCTCCCGGTGATAAAATGTCACGGGTCAACTCAAGTGCTGACCTATGGAAAGCTGATAACCGAAACATGTCTAATTTCTTGTGAGAACCGCTCAGTGCTTTATCTTCCTCGAGGGTGCCCTAATGAGAAAGTTAAATAATGACATAACGAAATGCAGCAATTCAAAATAAGGGATTCTTCTACCGATTCACGTGATCTGCTGAAATGACACATCACGTCAACAAGCAAGCCAGCTGGTGACGTACAAAGGTCACGGACCACTCGCCCACGCCACTAGCTCTGACCTATGGAAAGCTGATAAGTCAATGCAAAAGATATGCTACTCATCCTTTACTCATGAGAACCGCTCTGTGCCTTTATCTTCCTCAAAGATCTTTCGAACAAAGTTAAATAACTACTGTTTCCGGCCGAATGCCACGCTATCAGAACTCCGTGTGGGCTAGCTTCGGGTCTTATCGCGTCCCCCCAAGCGTTCAACTGGTTTTACAAGATTGACATCGTATGGCCCTCGATACTTGCGAAAATTATCAAAGATGAATAGAGCTCTGACTGCACAACCTTCGTATTCTTTATAACTAGCTTTTTCTACGTATTTCTTACACCAAAAACCCATTAGTCCTTTCATATACGCATTTTTATAGCTCACGTATTTTAAGTCCGTTTTAATCAATACTTATTTCTTTCAACTCATCCCTGCGACTATTGGCTGTCACATTTTTACTAGAAGAAGGGCTACCTCACAGTAGCAGCAAATAAAAGGAAAAATCTGATTTTATTCCTCGTGATGATAAATATTGAAGGTAATAGGGTCGACCTAAAAGATCCGTGTTCGGATCCTCACTCTGGATGGCATTTAGCAAAAATCCTACGAAATTAAAAAACTCCCCTGTTACGCGATGTTGTTTGAAAATACTTATTATGGCTGTATCCTCAGTACATGATGCAAACTCTTTCCTAGGAAGTAACGCTATTCGATGCACCCCCCAGTTACATGCTTTTACAGGGTAAAGCCTGTGTGGCAGAATGTTAAAAGTGGAATTCATACGTTTCCGTAAAACTTAAGTTCCAACATGCATTAAAGGAGTATGGTTCGACTCACTTTGAGAGGAGCAGTCGCTCGGGTCAAAAACCTGATGGGTCTCCTGCCGAATGCTACACTTTATCAGAACACCGTGTGGGGTACCTTCTAGAAAAGGGAAAATTTTTAATGTTCATACGACATTCGGGGGTTAAGTTTCAACCTTTATTTTTTCCATCTGCAATAATACACAGTTTCTGTGGAGCACTGGTGACTTCGACGCAAAGGGTGATCCACACTAAAAGACAAATCCCATAGACTCAGCCTATGGATAGACAATAAACTCTAAAAAACTCATAAAAAACTACTCATAGACAATAAAGAACTAAAAAAGTCATTATAACAGTGAATGGACTTATGTAATGTGCAGAGATTGACAGCAATAATATAGACAGGGACCCATCGCTCACTATCATAGCCCTCGAGAAATTATCAAAGATGAATAGAATTCTGGCCACACAATCTTCTGAGCTAATTCTGGATGGATCACAAGGACTTTTTCTCACATTCGTTAATCAAAGTGTCTACGCATCAGACATGTCATTACCCCGACAAACTACCTATCCATAGGCTGAGTAAGCATTTAGAATGAAAAATTGAGTTTGCTTCAGTGTCATACCTTTAATTTTCAGATGCACTCCACAGATTCGTAAAACACTCATTAGGTATGCATTTTCTGTCACAAGATAATTACAGTTCATCACTGATTCATCTTCCCTATGTGTATCTTTCTAATAAATCATACGCCCAAAGTAGATAATTATATGAAGAAAATAAAATCGATTTTAAGTGATTCCGCATTCGTAATTTATTAATGCTAAAGAATCACAACCATCATCAGATTATATCTGCTCACGACGAAAATCTCACAATAGCATAACGCATATTGACGTGGCCGTCCTAGTGGAAAATACGAGACGAATCTTCGGTCGCGCACGGGGAGGAAATCTCGGTTCAAGACGGATTTTTCTGACTGTCTTGGCGGGCCACAAAAAACTCTTAGTGGGCCAAATGCGACCCACGGGTCGCTATTCACCCCGTCCCTGGTCTATGAGGCACATGCTGACTTTCGAATCTTGTGACTGTATCGGCTATGGTAAAGTATTGGATAGACTATTGTGAGATTTTCGTCGTGAGCAGATATAATCTGATGATGGTTGTGATTCTTTAGCATTAATAAATTACGAATACGGAATCACTTAAAATCAATTTTATTTTCTTGATATAATTATCTACTTTGGGCGTATGATTTATTAGAAAGATACACATAGGGAAGATGAATCAGTGATGAACTGTAATTATCTTGTGACAGGAAATGCATACCTAATGAGTGTTTTACGAATCTGTGGAGTGCATCTGAAAATTAAAGGTATGACACTGAAGCAAACTCAATTTTTCATTCTAAATGCTTACTCAGCCTATGGATAGGTAGTTTGTCGGGGTAATGACAAGTCTGATGTGTAGACACTTTGATTAACGAATGTGAGAAAAAGTCCTTGTGATCCGTCCAGAATTACACATCTACAGCAGATTGAACTCAGAAGATTGTGTGGTCAGACCTTTACAGAGGACTATTCATCTTTGATAATTTCTCGAGGGCTATGATAGTGAGCGATGGGTCCCTGTCTATATTACTGCTGTCAATCTCTGCACATTACATAAGTCCATTCACTGTTATAATGACTTTTTTAGTTCTTCATTGTCTATGGGATTTGTTTTTTTAGTGTGGATCACCCTTTGCATCGAAGTCACCAGTGCTCCACAGAAACTGCGTATTATTGCGGATGGAAAAAATAAAGGTTGAAACTTAACCCCCGAATATCGTATGAACATTAAAAATTTTCCCTTTTTTAGGAGGTACCCCACACGGTGTTCTGATAAAGTGTAGCATTCAGCAGGAGACCCATCAGGTTTTTGACCCGAGCGACTGCCCCTCTCAAAGTGAGGCGAACCATACTCCTTTAACGCATGTTGGAACTTAAGTTTTATGGAAACGTATGAATTCTACATCTAACATTCTGCCACACAGGCTTTACCCTGTAAAAGTATGTACCTGGGGGGTGCATCGAATAGCGTCACTTCATAGGAAAGAGTTTGCATCATGTACTGAGGATACAGCCATAATAAGTATTTTTAAACAACGTCGCGTAACGGGGGAGTTTTTTAATTTCGTAGGATTTTTGTTAAATGCCATCCAGAGTGAGGATCCGAACACGGATCTTTCAGGTCGACCCTATTACCTTCAATATTTATCATCACGAGGAATAAAATCAGATTTTTCCTTTTATTTGCTGCTACTGTGAGGAAGACCTTCTTCTAGTAAAAATGTGCCAGCCAATAGTCGCAGGGGTGAGTTGAAAGAAATAAGTATTGATTAAAACGGACTTAAAATACGTGGGCTATAAAAATACGTATATGAAAGGACTATCGGGTTTTTGGTGTAAGAAATACGTAGAAAAAGCTAGTTATAAAGAATACGAAGGTTGTGCAGTCAGAGCTCTATTCATCTTTGAAAATTTTCGCAAGTATCGAGGGCCATACGATGTCAATCTTGTAAAACCAGCTGAACACTTGGGGGGACGCGATAAGACCCGAAGCTAACCCACACGGAGTTCTGATAGCGTGGCATTCGGCCGGAAACAGTAATTATTTAACTTTGTTCAAAAGATCTTTGAGGAAGATAAAGGCACGGAGCGGTTCTCACGAGTAAAGGATGAGTAGCATATCTTTCGCATCGACTTATCAGCTTTCCATAGGTCAGAGCTAGTGGCGTGGGCGAGTGGTCCGTGACCTTTGTACGTCACCAGCTTGCCTGCTTGTTGCCATGATGTGTCATTTCAGCAGATCACGTGAATCGGTAGAAGAATCCCTTATTTTGAATTGCTGCATTTCGTTATGTCATTATTTAACTTTCTCATTAGGGCACCCTCGAGGAAGATAAAGCACTGAGCGGTTCTCACAAGAAATTAGACATGTTTCGGTTATCAGCTTTCCATAGGTCAGCACTTGAGTTGACCTGTGACATTTTATCACCGGGAGGGCCGCCTGTGTGCACGTCTCCCTGAATTTCTTTACAATCACTGTGAATTCTCGAGATGTGCCTGCGTTTGTGAAAAGGTCTTATTCGGGTTGACTATTAAGCGCACAATTCACCATTCCGTCTCGTGGTTGCGGGGCTGCGGCACGTGTGGGAATCCTTCGCTGATCGAACCGTTCGCGATCATTAAGTCTTTTATATGAAAGGTATATCAGCGGCGCTTTTCACCACAAGGGAAAAATTCGTTTTCACCGGTGTGACTGAACGGTAATAAGTATTCAAAGCTCATTGGTGAGGTTTGCACTTTTTCAGTTAGGTGGATTTTTATGTTGCGCCGAAGCTTTCTCATTTCGATGGATTAGCTCAGGTATGATGAGAAGGGTACGTTCGATTGAGACTTATGTATTATTTTTTATAGTAGGTTAGTGTATTTGACTCTTGTCCCCTATTAACGCGCATTCGTGTTGGAACTAAAATATTTTTCGCAAGCGGAAACTTATGAATTCTATTTTTAGCATGGCTTACTTTCTATAACAATCTTCATCGTAGTCTTTACAGAATTTACCCGATGAAAACAACTGACCTTGTAAAGCTTGTAACTGACGCCGCAATGCGAATTTCCTTAGCGTCCTAACGTTCGCCGATAAACGGTGGAAGAGACGATTTTTACAAACTGTGAGAGCGTTTGTAGATTAATGATTACTCCCATAGCCGATTTTTCTTTGAGTAGCGTTACTTCCAATGCATCATGTACTGAGGATACACCGCTAATAAGTATTTTCAAACCATGTCGCGTAATGACTTACAGAAAGTAATGAATTGAGACAAACGTAAAACCACTTTCCAAGACGTCCTGACGCGGAAGCACAGATATCTGATGGCATCACCCCGTTGGAGACTAATACGCTCAACTCTTGAAGGTTTAGGGCGCATAATTTCAAAAGTCTACATGGGGTGCGTTGAAACCTCTCATAAAGGGTTGTGCAGAGAACCGTTTCCGGACTTGGGAAAATATCGAGTCCGAAATCCACGATAAAGAGTGCCAGCGAGTTTTCACGATGTAAGACAGCGTGCCTAATGCGGGAACAGCACAGATTCATTCGTCAATTTGATTCCCCATTTGGAATTTTTTATTTTCGTAGGACTTAACCATCCGTCAGTGAAACGTTGTCCAGGGTGAGGATCCTATCACTCCTCAATATTTTTCGTCACGACGAATAAAATCAGATTTTATTAATTTTTCGCCCGATAGCATTTTTTATTTTCCGCGGAGCTGTTACTGTCGGGTAGGGTTTCTTCTAGTAAAAAATGCAACAACCAGTAATCGCTGGGGCTAAAAGAAATAAGTGTTGGTTTAAAATGGTTATAAAAAATACGTATATTAATGTGAAAGGACTATCGCGTTTTGGTGTAAGAAATACATAGAAAAAGCTAGTTATAAAGAATACGAAGGTTGTAAAAAACGTACTAGGTTAATATCTGAAATGTCTGACCCGTTCGACACGCATCTAGGTCACATCTAGTACAAGCCATAGTCGAGTGCGTCCGGGAGCTCGAGATAGTCGGTTCGAATCCACACTGTGAGGGAAGATTTTTTTTTTTCCGGTGAAACACATCTACAGAAAACTGATATTTATTTCGACCATGGAGTGTTTTTTAATAAAGGTGAGGAATATTTTGACGAGTGTTTTATTACTAGGGAGTTGATTAATGGAGTTTGAAAATTTTCCACTGCAGACGTGTGTTCTAAAAGCAGATTTAACATGTCATCCCTACAAGTCCTACGAATAATTTAAACCATTATTAATTTCACCCTATGGTATTTTCTGTGGAAACAATTCCAGTCAGGGTAGTTCTTCTTGTTCAAGGACGGTATCAACCGTTCGGCTAGGACGGGGGTAAAATGAGTTTCGACGGGGTGTTTTTACAATTGTATCATCCCTTTCTGCGCAATTATTCTGAGACCTGCATCAGCCATTCGGGTAGGACTGGATAAAATGAGCTTGGACAGTGCGGTAGTGCATACAACTCGCACTGGGGAGTGAAGTATTTTTTTTTCGATTAAACGCATCTACAGAAATTAATACTGATTTATTTCGACTGTGGGACGGTTTTTAATAAAGGTGAGGAATATTTTGACGAGTGTTTAATTACTAGGGAGTTTAATAGCAGGGAATTTTAATTATAAGAAAATCGTTTAACCGTCTTGGTAAAATGAATAGCAGAGGATTTTTAATTACTAAGGAATAAATACAACTTTGTGAGTTTGATTTACAATTTGAGATCCGCATTCAAAGAGAGTTGAACGGGCTTGTAAAATTTCAGATGAATACCAAGGGATTTTTTAAATACAGGAGATGTATCAAAATATGCATCGGACATCGATTAAATTTTTAAGGAAAGAGAATCGTTTAACAGTCTTGCTAAAATGAACAGCAAAGGATTTTTTAATAGAGGTAACTTTTAATAGAGGGGATGTGATAGGTGTTTAATTAATAAGAATACAACTTTGAGATCTGCATTCGAAAACAGTTGAGTGGTCTTGTAAAGGATAGAAGGTGTTTTTAAATACAGGAGATGTATTAAAATACGCATTGGACATCGCCGGTTAAATTTTTGTATCATCCTTTTCTGTGCAATTATTCTGAGACTTGCATCAGCCGAGCGAAGGAGGGGGCCTTAAAATATAGGTAGGGCTTAAAATAGAGGTGGGGTTTAAAAGGTCAACCAGGGGGTCCGCAAGAGAAGGGGAGGGCTTAAAATATAGGTGGGACGACCGGGGGGTCCGAAAACGAGAAATTAGAGTGAAAATAAGGGGTTTTTGGTAAAATAGTACTTCTCACTGTCAACAGATGGCGCCACTGAGAGGAAAGAGGGGTGAAAGGGGGTTTTAATAAAGAGGGAGGAATTATTAATTAGTTATAATTGAATATTAATTAGTTATTAATTAGTTATTAATTGAATATTAATTAGTTATTAATTGGATATTAATTAGTTATTAATTGGATATTAATTAGGGGGAAAGCACTGTGCAAAGCGAGTTCGGTGGGGTGGCACTATACTACTACGGTCCGTAGCTCATGACTCCTTGAGGATGATGATAACGAAATTATCAATTTAACAAAACAAAAAATTATTCCGATGCGAAAAATGACCAGTTTAGCAAAATTTGTGAAATGAAAATCCTGATACAAAATGTGCAAAGCACGTTTTAGCATCTGACAACACTGTAATGATTTAAAGGCTGTCAGATATCTAACCAATCACAGCGTTATGAGTCATGATGGTATATTCGTGGAGGGATATATATATATATATACTATGAAAACCTCTGAGTGGCAGTTCTTTCTACACAATGGGCCAAATAGCCAGGTTACAAGGACACTGAAGGTTCAGCGAAGGTTGGGCTCAATTTTCCACGGAGCCATGGCTCAACATCTTATCCGACGAACGGCTGTCTTTCCAAGTCCATCGATGTTCCCTACTGACTATGGGCAGTGAGGTGAGTTTTGTAGAGGTAAATCTGAATGCTGCCCCAGGTGGCACTCAAACTTGGGAACTGCAAATTATTAGCCTTGCTCACTACCAACTGAGCACCTGAAGGTCACCTCCATATAATAGGCCTGGACACTGCAGTAAGAGGAGACGTAATTTTGAAAAAATATGAAAGTCCTATTAAATTTCAATTTTTAAAAATTACACTGGTAAATCTTATTTAAAAAGTCAGGTAATTAATTTTAAAATATTCTGAATAATTTTAATAAAATCCTTAATGAATATAAAATTTTATTTTAATTCATTTTAAAATATATAACTTTAACTGAAATTTTAAACAAATTACATCACTGGAATTTTTATGCACAATTAATATCCCTCCTTTCTTCCCTCCTTTTACTTAAGGCTGTCCTGGCCTGATATTAAAGTGGCCTTGGCCACCCCCGCCATGTTATGATCAGGAGCAGAAGGCGGATGATCAATAAAGAGATTATGCACTTAAAAATACCTGGTCAAAAAATTGGAAGAAATGAGACACTTTCGGTGCATTGAGCCGCACATTCTTTTGCAGAGATAACAGGAAACGTGATGCTTTTGATTTTAGATGCTTAGGCAGTATCGTGGACATTAGGTGGTTCAACTTTGTAAGTAATAATGAGGTTAGGCAGAGGAGTTGGCAACCTCCTTTGAGCAGCATATTGTGCAGAGAGAGAGACTCCGTTGGTTTGGTTATGTTGCCCGTATGGATAATTATCAATTAACGAATAGAGTTATGAACTGTGTGCCTAAAGGCCTCAGAAAGTGAGGGAGACCTTGGATGCGGTGGGCACACAATGTCAAACAGGACCTTGTTAGAATTGGTGTGCATTGGCCAGATGCAGCAGATGTAGCTCAGGACAGATGCTTAGAGAATTAATAAGTTACGGAGATCTGGTTGGCCTCCGTAGCCCGTGGCTGCTTGAGGATGATGAAGAGTACCCAGAGGCCTAATCTAGTTCTACAACTTTCCCTATTGTACAGTCGCTCAAAAAAGTATCCAAACCCTATGGTTGATTATAGAGTTCAGAAAAAATATCTGGAAACGATTTTTTTAGAAATTAATGATTTGGCAACCTTCGTGTCACGTGACACGAAGGTTGCCAAATCACTAATCTGAATTCACTTTTTCTGAATTCTGTAATCAACCATAGTGTTCGGATACTTTTTTGAGCGACTGTACCTGTACCGAGAAGGGTAGTCTCCCGAATATAATTCATGAGGATAACGTATCGAGACTAAACGGAATATTCCACTTTTCTATTTCAGTTGATTAAAAACCAGCGGTAGTAAATATAATTAACAGCTTCCACCACACATTATATATAATTAATAGTTTCATTTGAAATATTTGAATATCAGCGAAAGCAGTAATATCATTCACGTTAAATCATTGACGGATAAAAAGATATAATAATCCCTCACCCAGCTGATATAAGCTTGTCACTTTATACGCAATAGTGGAAGGTTTGTGAAGATTGCAGGACCTCAGCAGAAAGCGCAAACAACTAGCGCAAACTAACAAACTAGCGCAAACAACAATCAGCGCCAACAACATTTGTGCTGTCCAAGGCGCGGGCCGCAAATTGAACACCGCTGATTTAGAAGGAAACGTGCTAACTGTTTAGTGTGATTGTGAAGTTGCCATTCGATGGAAACTAATCTTCTCGTAATCTTATCAAATGCATTTCGATTTCTAGTTCCGTTTGACGATCCGGCAACAACAGGAAAGATTGCGAAATTACACATATTATTTCACTAGATATTTTTCTCTCTTATTTCTTTCTTAGTGCAGGTTGTTAAACAATTTTAATTGTATTTTGAATAGTGTTTTACATTATTGACAAAAACTTTAGAAGCGAAAACTATGAATAAACCAACAGAAATTTTAGGTTTATTCTTTTCGACATAAAATAGTTTCATGTTGTATTACCAAATGTTAGTGTTAGACAACACGGTTCCACAAAATCGAGAAACCACTTCAATTGTAATTCCTTGCACTGGGGTTCTCCAGGGTTTAACCCACTGATATGGGTGTTGTAAATGACATATTATTCAAACCCTTGTGACAAACTTAAGTAATCTGAATAGGATCAAGAATTAGACTCCTACCAGACCTGGTGAGGTGTATACCTCTGATGTAAATTTGATACTCCCGAAAGAATTAATAAAAAATCCTCAGGATTCAAAAAATCTGAATGCCTTAGACCAGTGCAAGAATTTACATAAAAAAACAGCTCTCATAAAACATGACTTCATCAAAGTCAAAAGATTCCTGAAGTCCCAAGAATCTAATGCAAGTGGTAGATCCCTGTAGGTAATTACATAGTCTTTATCAACAATGGTTAAAAAATAGATTGTTTTAATTTTACGAAATTAATTCTCGTTTTTTGCAACTTATAACAATGAAATATATCAAAATTCGCTTTTGAAAATTTTAACTGTATAACGGTTTTTATCGTAGTAGAACTATATGTTTTTATCAATAATAGATTTCACATTTATATCTGAAAACGTTTCACAATCAGAAATCAAATTTAAAGATTAATTACAAATAAAATGTGTGAAAAATTAATTTTATTTCTAAAACCAAAGAAAAAAAACATGTGGTTATGAAAACAGCACTGCTCTCTAATATATCTACTAATTGACTGTTATATTTTAATAGAAGTCATCAATTAATACACAAATATATATTTCTCTAAAATCCTAATACTGTCAACCATCTCTCGGAACTCCTTAGAGTTGCTATTTTCGCAGCACTTGAATTTTAAACAATCGGGTTGGCCGTAAATTCGACAGACGGTTCCATTTACGTCTAGCTATATCTGGACTTCTTTAGTTATTAGACTCTATACAGAAGTCATAGAGAATTCTATATAGAATATAGAGTCTATCATTCATAGAGATTCTATATAGAAGATATATTGAGTAATAAAGTAATTATTTGCTTTTCATATAGTGTCCACGTATGTTGAGACATTTCTCCTAATTGAAAATTAGCAGTATAATCCGTTTTGTAGAAAGAATTTTGGCTATGTTTTCGGGAATTTTTGTGATCATCTAAGACACTTACTCGACCGAATTTAATTTTCTTTCATGGCATTTTTGTAAGGGCTTAAGTTGCGAAAATTACATGGTTGGAAGCCAAGACAGTAGGAATGTTGTTCTAGTCACTCCCATTGGATAACTTTTAAACTTTCATACTGTTAACTATAGTTCACTGGGCGGTTCATTGGATTTGGTTTGTTTTACCTCTGAGGAGTGTTGTTTTGCATAAAAGAGACTAAATAACATAGTCACATGAACACCAGAATGTCACAGAAAATTGTGGAAAAGAGATCTACAGACAACTATTAATAGCCGTCGGTAGATCTCTTTCCCACAAGTATACAAAGTATCTCTTTTCCACAAGTATCACAAGTATTTTCCAAAGGACAAAATCTTGCAGATGCAGCCAATTCCCAGATTTCTTCAGTTATTGGACTTCTATATGAAGTCTAATAACTGAAGAAGTCGAGATATAGCTAGACGTAAATGGCACCGTTCTGTCGAATTTATGGCCAACCCGATCGTTTAATATTTAAGTGCTGAGAAAATATCAACTCTAAGGAGTTCCGAAAGGTTTTTGACAATATTAGGAGTTTATAGAAAAATATATTTGTATATTAATTGATAACTTCTATTAAAATATAATGATCAATTAGTAGATATATCAGAAAGCGGTACCGTTTTCATAACCACTTTTTATTTTCCTGTCGTTTTACAAATAACATTAATTTTTCACACGTTTTAATTGTAATTATTTTTCAAATTTCATTTCTGATTGTGAAACTTTTTCAGATATAAATGACAAATCTATTATTGATAAAAAAAAAAATATAGTTCTACTACGATAAAAACCGTTATACAGTTAAAATTTTCAAAAGCGAATTTTGATATATTTCATTGTTATAAGTTGCAAAAAACGAGAATTAATTTCGTAAAATTGAAACAATCTATTTTTTAACCATTGTTGATAAAGACCATATAATTACCTACAGGGATCTACCACTTGCATTAGATTCTTGGGACTTCAAGAATCTTTTGACTTTGATGAAGTCATGTTTTATGAGAGCTGTTTTTTTTATGTAAATTCTTGCACTGGTCTAAGGCATTCTGATTTTTTGAATCCTGAGGATTTTTTATTAATTCTTTCGGGAGTATCAAATTTACATCAGAGGTATACACCTCACCAGGTCTGGTAGGAGTCTAATTCTTGATCCTATTCAGATTACTTAAGTTTGTCACAAGGGTTTGAATAATATGTCATTTACAACACCCATATCAGTGGGTTAAACCCTGGAGAACCCCAGTGCAAGGAATTACAATTGAAGCGGTTTCTCGATTTTGTGGAATCGTGTTGTCTAACACCAACATTTGGTAATACAACATGAAAAAAATGGGGCGGGGGTGGCTCAGTCGGTAGCGCGCCAGGCTCGTAATCTGTAGTTCCCAGGTTCGAGTCCCAGCTGGGTCAGCGTTGAGATTTATCTCCGCAAAATTCCCCGCCGTGCCCACGGTCAGTAGGGGACACCGATGGGCTTGTAAAGGCCGCCGTCCGTCGGATGGGACGTTAAGCCGTGGCCCCGTGTGTGGGAGAGCCATACCCTGTGCACGTTAAAGAACACGCTGGATGGCCTTGACGGGAGGCTACCATCTGTCTCCCAACAGCTGTTCCAGTGGGTCCCCTCCCCCAACCTTCTCTGAGCCTTCGGGGTCCATGTGACCTGGCCATTTAGCCCATGGTGTGCAAAAAAGTGCCGCTCAGAGGTAAAACAACCCAACCCAACATGAAACAATTTTATGTCGAAAAGAATAAACCTAAATTTTCTATTGGTTTATTCATAGTTTTCGCTTTTTTCGTTTTGTTGAGTACCAGAGAACACTATACAAATGGTTAAAATTTTCTCTTCGTAAGTAACATTATTTCGTTATTTTTTTTTTGTTTGATGTCAAATATGAATATTAAATGATTTTGAAAAATCTCTTCTCTCTAGTCTGAAATTTTTGACATCCAAAAATGGCCCGTAATCAAGATCGTCTTAATTGAACAGATCCTTATCTGGCCAGTGATAAACATCTATTTGAGGAGAATAAAAAAATTTAATCACCATTCAGAGTTTCATCATTTACATCCCTTGGAATTTAACCTTCGATATCAGAATTTAGAGTATTTGTACACATACTAAATATGCTGACGTGTTTCAGATCCCGCAATATTGAAATTATTTTAATTAAATAGCAAATTATTATTCTCCTTTCTGATAAAGTTTTTTGCCTCAGAAAATCTGATAAAATTACTATAAAGTTTTCAGTTACACCAATTTTGATGTAAAAATAATGCTATAGCGTGATTTTGTTTCTTCCTTGACAAACAATGGCTATTGAACTGAAAGAAAATGTCCAGCAGTTTTGCATTATACACAAACGAGGTGTTCGTCTTTTTTTTAATAATAATAATCTTTATTCATATTCATGTTAGTTATAAAAGAGTTTAAACAAATGACCCGCAAAGCATCTGCTTATCTGCAGGAGAGAAGAATAATAATGTTACATGAAAATTCATAAGATATAGTTTACAACAATGTCATCGAATTATGTGAATTTCAGTGGAAGCTCCATTGTGGTGGTTCAAATTTTTATTTAAAATTTAGTGCCTAGAAGAAAATTTTTAGTCTTATTTTTGATTTCTTTAAAATTGTTTAATAAAATAATTTCCCTTGGCAATTGATTGAACACGTAAGGTATTGGACATGCCCTTGTACATTTCCCGTAATTGTTTAATATTTTTGGAAGTTGGAAAAAATTTTTGGATTGTAACCTTGTGTTTTTCCCATGACAGATTTTAGATTTAAATTGATTATCAAAAAAATATTTTAAAGTGATGCTGTATTTGTAAAGGTTGTGAAAAGAGAGTATGCCTAGAAAATTTAGTCTTTCTTCGCTGTGATAAAATGAATTCCTTAAGTTGTATGGGATAATATTTTTAGCAATGGATGATTGAATAGTTTCTATTTTCTTTATATTTGTGAGGTTAGTTGAGCCGTATATTGTCAAACCATAAGTCAATATAGATTCACAGATAGCTTTGTAAACCAAAATACATGTATGTGGGCTAGCAACAAATTGTAGTTTATAAAGTTTAGATGCACATAGACGCAATTTCCCTGCTAACTTTTGAATATATGTATTCCATTGGAAGGTTGTGTCCATGTAAAGTCCAAGATATTTATGGCTCTCAACACGCTCAATAACATCACAGTCGCAGCAGTCAGGGTCATGATTTATCATGTTGTGGGGACACAAGGGTTCGTGGTTTTCAATTGCATAAGATGAAAGATCATAGTATCCTGGTGAATGAAAGCTCATCCATTTGGTTTTTTCTGAATTTATGTAAATACGATTAATGTTAGACCAGGAAATAATTTTGTTAAAATCATCCTGTGTATCTCGGACTGCATCTCCTATATTGTGATTCACGTTAACCAAGGCGGTGTCATCAGCATATATATAAAGAGAGCCCTTCAGTTTATGGTTAGCTAGATCATTAATATAAATAAAAATTAAATAACACCAGTGTACACTGTTCTCTTCTCACTAAAAACGCCATTAATTTTCGTAACATGCACTCTGTTTTTTAAATAGTTTTCAAACCATTTAAAGGTTTGAAAACTATTTAAATTTGAGTAATTAAAGTAGTAATTAAAACCCTCGGACACCATAACTATACAATTTTTGAAGTAAAATATCGTGATCCAACGTATCAAATGCCTTACGAAAGTCCAGAAAGATAGCTGCTGCTTTTTTTCCGTTGTTTAAAGTTCCATTAATGACGTCAGAAAACTCCGTTAAAAGTGTAACTGTATTTTTACCTTTTTGGAAACCATATTGCTTTTCACTAATAATGTTATGTTTTTTCAAGAAATTGGCTAGAACGTTAGCTACATATCTTTCAAGTATTTTGTGAAGAACGGGTAACATGGCAATGGGCCTATAGTTAGTGCAATCGGATTTAGTTCCACTTTTGTAAATTGGTCTTAGAATAGCAATTTTAAGTTTATTAGGGATGTTAGTAGTTTGGGGCCACCCGACGGCCCCCTTTGCACAGTGCTTTCCCCCTATGACGTCACAGACCACGCCCGCTCCCCCTCCCCCTATACATAACATGACATAATCATTACGTAACATTACGTAACATGCCACGCCACCTTATTAATAATACATAATTAATAATTACCCCCTTATTAAAAGCCCCTCTCCCCCCCCTTTTAACCCGTGGCGCCATCTGTTGAAAAATAAGTACTATTTCCACAAAAACCCCTATTTTAGTTCTAATTTCCCTATTTTTGATATTCCCTTTATTAAAAAAAACCCTGGCGCCATCTGTTGACAGTGAGAAGTACTATTTTCCCAAAAACCCCTTATTTTAACTCTAATTTCTCGTTTTCAGATCCCCTGGTTGCCCCACCTATATTTTAAGCCCTCCCTCCTCTTGCAGACCCCCTGGTTGACCTATATTTTAAGCCCTACCTATATTTTAAGCCCCCCTCCTTCCCACGGATCGGGTGATGCAAGCCTCAGAATAATTGCATGGGTAGCAATGATCAGTTGTTGCAGGTCTCGGAATAATTGTACAGAAAAGGATGATACGAGTCTCAATTGTAAAAACACCTCCACACATAAAATCAAAGTTGTATTCTTATTAAACTGTCCCTTTCCTTAAAAATTTAATCGGTGATGTCCAATGCGTATTTTAGTACATATCCTGTATTTAAAAACTCCCTCAGTTTCTAACCCTTTACAAAACCACTCAACTCTTCTTGAATGTCCAATGCGGATCTCAGATTGTAAAACCTAACAGTAAATCAAACTCGCAAAGTTGTATTTATTCCCTAGTAATTAAAACCCTTTCTATTAAAAATCCTCTGCTATTCATTTTGGTAAACGATTCCCTGCTATTAAACTCCTTCGGTATTCATTTTTCCAAGTAATGTAATCAATTCCCTAGTAATTAAACACTCATCAAAAATCCCCTCACCTTTATTAAAAATCATCCCACAGTCGAAATAAATCAGTTTTCTGTAGATGAGTTTCATCGAAAAAAAAAAATTCCTTCCCCCGCAGTGAGATTCGAACGCGCTAACCCAGTGTCCAGGCTCATTTTGACAAGTCATAATTGAATGGTTGATGCAATCCTTGAACAAAAACCGATATTTTGCGACTTTCACTAGAAGAACTAACCAAACAGTAACTGTCACCATAGAAAATACCATAGGGTGAAATTAATAATGGCTTAAATTATTCGTAGGAACGACATGTTAAACCTGCTTCAGAACATACATCCGCAGTGGAAAACTTTCAAACTCCGTTATCGGCATTCCTTCAGATCGCTTATCGTGCGACGGGGGAGGTTTTCATCACAAGCAACATTCCTTCAAGTCCTTATCGGTCGGCCAGCAAATTTCAAAACATCACACGACGTGGAGCAATCGCCAGGGAGGTCAAGAGGACAGTGTCCAGTGCTCACTTTGTTTACATTTGATGCCGATAAGGTTTCAAAATAGAAGTTGTTGTTGCTTTTCTCTAGAGCATATGATAGCTCACCCCATCGCATGTCATGATAAAAGTCGAGTGGCGCAAGATACATCAAATAGTGGGAAGGGGATATATACAAGGGAACTGTCAAAGGATTGACATTCTGCTCAGCGTTCCGTCTGTCTCTCTGGCCGCTATGGAGCTAACTTACCAATCATTTTATGAAACAGCTCGTTCTATACTTGCGTCTGTAGACATTCCCTCACATCAGAAGGGGATAACCAATGAGGAATGTCTAGAGACACTGCTGAATGTTTTAACAGAGAAAATCGTGCACGGGTTGAGTGTTATACGTGACAGCAGGGATCATGTCATACAGCCGTAAGAAGTGGCACAGGAGTTTTTACGTCGTGAATGTTTTGCTGAAGTAGCAGCATTAAATCATGTCAAAACCATGGATTACCGAATGGTGATTGAGGACGTCATAGCCTCAATAGAGATCGTCACCACTGCGGAAATTATGGAACAACTGAAAGAAAACAACAAAAGGTTCTTTTCAGAACTACTTCATTTGTGTAGAAAGGATTACTGATCATACAATTTCTGTTCACAACTCTTCTCTGTCTATACATTTTTCTTCTCTATCACCCCGTTAACAGAGTAAATTTTATAGGGATGTTTAACCTTCAGTATAATTTTACACAGTGTGTTAGGATTAACAACTCTTATAACATAGTTATTGTTGGCAGGATCCCTCTCCACTTTTAAAATTTAGATCTTACACCAAAACCCGACAGTCTTTTCATATACGTATTTTTATAACAATTTTCAACCAACACTTATTTCTTTTAGCCCTAACGACTACTGGTTCTCGCATTTTTACTAGAAGAAAATAAAAAAATCTGATTTTATACGTCGTGATGAAAAATATTGATGGGATAATAGGATCGACTTAAAAGATCCCGTGTTCGGATCCTCACTCAGGACTGGTTAAGTCCCACGAAATTAAAAAATTCCAAACTGGGAATCACAAGGGTTTTATTGACGAATGAATCTGTGCTGTTTCCGCATCAGGTGTGATATCTTACAACATGAAAACCCACTCCCAGCCTTGATCCGTGTTTAAGCACACGAAATTTTTACAAGTCCAGAGGCACTCACAGCATTCCCGATTTCCTTTACTAAGTCATATCAAAAGCATCGTGATTGCAAAAGTATGACTAACTGTTTTAATTCCTATATATTCGTTAAGCAACATGGTTTAAAAATACTTATTACCATTGTATCCTCAGTACGGGAAGTAATGCTACTCGTTGCAGTCCCTGTTTTACAGGGTAAAGACTGTGCACCAGAACGCTATAGAAAGTAAGAATGCTAAAAGTACAATTCATACGTTTCCATAAAACTTTAGTTCCAGCATGAGTTAAAGGGTTATGGTTCGACTCAGGAAGTATATAGGATTTGACATCGTACATTAGAAAAGTGGTCAATTTTTAATGTCATGAGAAATGTGTGGCGTATAATTCCGTGGAAAAAATACAAAATCTTTAACATTATCCCCGATGTTCTTTGTTAGGTGATAGTATTAACATCCTTATACGTTCCCACTTCGAACTCGCTTTCTCTATCATATATACTGCACAATCTTCGGAGTTCATTCTACTGTAGATGTCTAATTCTGGCAGGATCCCTCTCCACTTTTAAAATTTAGATCTTACACCAAAACCCGACAGTCTTTTCATATTAATATACGTATAACCGATGTAAAGTCCGTTTTAATCAACACTTATTTCTTTTCACTCACCCCTGAGACTATCGGCTGTCACATTTTTACTAGAAGAAGGGCTACCTCACAGTAACAGCCCCGCAGAAAATAAAAAATCTGATTTTATTCCTCTTGATGAAAAATATTGAAGGTAATAGAGTTGACCTAAAAGAGCCGTGTTCGGATCCTCACTCCGGATGGCTTTTAACAAAAGTCCTGCGAAATTAAAAACTCCCCCGTTACGCGACGTTGTTTAAAAATACTTATTACGGCTGTATCCTCAGTACATGACACAAACTCTTTCCTAGGAAGTAATGCTATTCGATGCATCCTAAGTTTCATGCTTTTACAGGGTAAAGACTGTGTGGCAGAATGTTAAAAGTAGAATTCATACGTTTCCGTAAAACTTAAGTTCCAACATGAGTTAAAGGGGTATGGTTCGTCTCACTTTGAGTGGAGCAGTCGCTCGGACCAAAAGCCTGATGGGAAAGTTAAATAATTACTCTCTCCTGTCGAATGCTACACTTTATCAGAGCACCATGTGGGGTACCTTCTAGAAAAGGGAACAATTTTTAATGTCATAAGAAATGTGTGACGTATAATTCGTGGAAAAAATACGAAATCTTTAGCATTAACATCCTTATACGTTCTCACTTCAAATTTTCATACGACATTCGACATTCGGGTGGTTAAGTTTCAACTTTTATTTTTTCCATCCGCAATAATACAGTTTCTGTGGAGCACTGGTGGCTTCGGTGCAAGGGGCGATCTTTCTCGCAGTAGAAAACAAATCCCACAGACAATGAAGAACTAAAATAGTCATTAAAACAGTGAATGGACTTATGTAATGTAGAGAGATTGACAACAGTAATATAGACAGGGACCCATCGCTCACTATCATAGCCCTCGAGAAATTATCAAAGATGAATCTGTAAAGGTCTGACCACACAATCTTCTGAGTTCAATCTGCTGTAGATGTGTAATTCTGGACGGATCACAAGGACTTTTTCTGACATTCGTTAATCAAAGTGTCTACACATCAGACTTGTCATTACCCCGACAAACTACCTATCCATAGGCTGAGTAAGCATTTAGAATGAAAAATTGAGTTTGCTTCAGTGTCATACCTTTAATTTTCAGATGCACTCCACAGATTCGTAAAACACTCATTAGGTATGCATTTCCTGTCACAAGATAATTAAAGTTCATCACTGATTCATCTTCCCTATGTGTATCTTTCTAATAAATCATACGCCCAAAGTAGATAAATCGCAACTATCATCAGATTATATCTGCTTACGACGAAAATCTCACAATAGCCTATCCAATACTTTATCATAACCGATACAGCCACAAGTTACGATAGCCAGCATCTGTCCCATAGACAGTAGGTTAGTTACTTCTAACAAAGTCAAGGTTTGAGTTCCATAGTAAGACATGAATGTTACCGAACACCTATGTCGTGGGAATGCTAACTGTTAAGACAGATAGTTGCATATTTTTTTTTTAAAGATACGTCGAATGCACTCTTACATGCACGAACCTTCCATTTCCTAATGTGCGAGAGGAAAGCGTGAACAGTCATTCTTTCACAATAAGTCAATGTTGACTGCGTTAAATATGATTCGAACGGTAGACAATCTGAATAGCCGCTTTTGTTTGTAAATTAAAAAATATGAAAAACTCACTGGAAAACAACAATATTTCCGCGAAAATTGGGTCCCAGAATCGATCCGCTAGAACTAACTTTGCATTCTCTGACTTCAACCACCGATAAAACGCAACGTAAGCTGTCTCGCGGTTATTTCAAGGTGCTTTCACACGCTCTTTTCAGAGTTCCTGATCCCCCTACTACGTTTCAATAAGCACATAAATGTGTGAAGGTGGCTAGCTGCAAACACAAGTTTCGCTACAATATAACACTCAGATGTCTGTTTACTTATTTTTCCCTATTTCTATACTAGTGTGGAATTCTTAGAACAAGTGGTACAGTGCGAAAGTGGTTCGGGCAAGCACACGTTTTTTGATAATGTTATGTATCTTGTTTGGAAATAACACTGTCTATGGAGCATTACGCCTCTACATACCATAAGCATAATGCCTCGCGATTCTAAGAGTTCCCCGAACCGATATTAATCTTATTTTTTGTAGTTCAACGGAGTGCTATGAGCTTGCTCGACCTCTGTCACGGGTTGGACCGGTATTGCACTACTTCCGGTAGCGCCCCACATATTTAATACAGAATTAGTACATGCAACATTTAAAGTTCTTTTGTAATCGTATCAGCTGTAGAACAGAACAGGATACTTCAAGCCACGACAAACAATATTGCAGAAGTAAAATTATGAAAGAGAAGCGATAAGAAAGCACACTACCTGCATTTTCACATTAAAAGAAAACGTAAGCGTTCATAACAGAGGGAACCCGATGCCAGCTTAAAAGGCGACAAGAAAGTTGGTAACAATGGTTTAACCATTCATTTTTTAAGTATTAGACAGTTAATGTTACAATTTCTTGCAACAACGTTCATAGCTGGTGTAGATACAAGTCTGCAACATTCACTCTTCTGTGTAAGCATGCGAATATTACATTTCAGATGTATGTGCACCAAATATTCGGTTGAGAATAATATTTAAAAACATCAGTGTAAACTCGTGGGTACATAAAACGTGTCTCCTTCTTGTGTCTCTTCATATCTATATACTATTCTTACGAGCACAAAAGATAGAACTTTCGAAGAAACATGAAGCATTTATCAGTTTAAAAAAAAAAACGATTTCTGTGCTTCGAACGTTTAACAGCACCATCTATCGGGTAGAGGAATCCTCACAACTAAGAAACAACCAATACAGTGTTTCTACAGTGAAATCCTCACACGGGGCAAGCCACTCACGTTGAAAATAGGTGATAAATCTTCGAGATCAATAACTGAAGGTTGGCCAGAAGGTTGGGGAAGGAGACTGCAGTAGAAGGGTTAGACCGGAGCTTGCACTGATGGGTTGGCACAGCATTGCACCGATGGGTTGGCCCAGTATTGCACTACTTCCGGTAGCGGCCCACATATTTAATCCAGAATTAGTACGTGCAACATTTATTCTTTAGTAATCGAATCAGGTGTATAGCAGAACAGGATACTTCAATCACCAAGACAATCAATATTGCAGAAGTAAGATTCAGAAAGAGAAGTGATAGGAAAGCACACTATCCGCATTCTCACATTAAAAGAAAAGCATAGCTAGAAAAGCTAGCTAGAGCAAGCTCTAGATTTGCCAAGTTGCCTCGATTTTTATAACTACCCTAGATTTTGCCAAGTTGTCAAGACTTTTCTAACTCCCCTTAATTTTACAAAAAAAAAATTACAAATTTTCACAACTCATTTAGATTTTACGAAGTCGCTTCGAATTTTGCCAACTCCGAGTTATTTTGGGGGGGAGCCTCCTCCATCCCCCCATAGCTACGCCCCTGCTTGAAGCTCAACTTGCTACACGACTGAGAATTCAAAATTCAAAAAAGTAACGGAGAGCGTCCCTTTTTTAAATTTTGGATTCTAATTCTGCGAAGTGAACTAGTTATATTTAGATTTCAAGCGAAAGTTGATGACGAATTTCTGATTTGCACATTATGCACTCTTATTGAATGTATACATTGTATACAAAGCTGATTTTTATACGTAACTGAAGTTCCTAAGTTCGAATCCCACCTGGGCCAGCGTTGGATTTTATCTCGGCTGACCCCCTCCCCCCCACCACCATGCTTTCAGTGACAACGTGTACACTGGTAGGCTTGGAGGAGCCACGGCCCATCGGATGAGACGTTAACCTGTTGTCCCTTGTGTGGAAAAAACCATGCAATGTTCACGTCAAACAAAACGCTGGATGGCATTGACGGGAGACTTCATTCTGTCTCTTAACATCTGTCCAACCAATCCCCTCCCCAAACTTCTCTCAGCTGTTGCGAGGATCATTATAATCTGGCCTTTTAGCCCATTGTGAAAAAAAGTGTCGCTCAGAGGTATATCAACCCAAATATCCTTAACTTAACGAAGAATAATTATATGTGACAAGGCAATTCCCTGAAGGATTTTGGTGTCATAAGTTTTCATCAGCTGCATTTTTTTATGAAGCAGAATATAAAAGATTAGCCATTCTTCGCACTTTGTACTATCACTCTGCCCGATATTACCGCCATCTACTGTCACAATATGAAACACATCGCTCAAGAAACTGTCACCTTGTTGATCACCTCGTCGAAGAAATAAATATTTTACCAGTGAATATCGAAATACTGATTCTGAATGGAAAGTATTATGATATTCCAATAATGAAAAATGGATCGGTATATTGATAATGTATTCAATATTAAGAAATCAGTTATAGAAAATTGAGAGATTGTCTTTTAGACAAAATCTCCTAGGTGGTCAAAGCTGTGGCTACTAAACCTCGTCTACAGCTTTATCTCATCGCAATTAAGCCCACTGTAATGTTTTCGACGCAATAAATTTCGCCCCCCTCCCTCTCAAAATATGGCAGCGGAACGTCCGCCCATTGGTAACTTTTGCATCGATAAGTTACTGCTCCATTCATAAGATAGGCGATGGCAGCGCGCCCAGAAATTTCTGACAGATGTAACGCGTTGATCCCGATCCGCAACAGTTAAACAACCGACCTTTTCTTACCTCTGAGCGGGCCTTTTTTGGCACACAATAAACTAAACGGCCAGGTCTCAAAGACCCACAGGGCTCAAAGAAGGAAGGGGTAAGGGACCCACTGGGAAGCTCTTAGGGGACAGATGATAGCTTCTCGTTAAGACCATGCGATGTGTTCTTTAATGTGGGCAGGGTATGTCTCTCCCCGCACACAGGGGGCGGGGGTGCTCAATCGGTAGCGCGCCAGGCTCGTAATCTGTAGTTCCCAGGTTCGAGTCCCAGCTGGGTCAGCGTTGAGATTTATCTCCGCAAAATTCCCCGCCCTGCCCACGGTCAGTAGGGGACACCGATTGGCTTGGAAACGCCGCCGTCCGTCGGATGGGACATTAAGCCGTGGCCCTGTGTGTGGAAGAACCATACCCTGTGCACGTTAAAGAACACGCTGTATTTCCTTGACGGGAGGCTACCATCTGTCTCCGAACAGCTGTTCCAGTGGGTCCCCTCCCCCAACCTTCTCTGAGCCTTCGGGGTCCATGTGACCTGGCCATTTAGCCCATGGTGTGCAAAAAAGTGCCGCTCAGAGGTAAAACAACAACAACCCAACCCCGCACACAGAGCCACGGCTTAATGTGTCATCCGACGAACGACTTTCGAAGCCCATTGGTTTCCCTACTGACCGAGGGCAGGGCAGAAAGATTTGAGGAGATAAATCTCAAAGCAGGGCAAGCTGACTCGAAACCAGGGAACTACAAATTACGAGCTGGCACCCTACCAACTGAGCTATCCTCGCAATTAGGAATCAGATCTCCAAACTTTACGTAAAAAGGCGTAACAACACCAACCAAGTTCGGCACCGATCGGTCTAGTACCTGCGGAATTACGAGCATCCATGATGTAAACAAGTGTCCGCGAATCCGTTAGGAAACGCCTGCTATTCTGAATTTATTATATCAAGGCCCGTGCAGCAATGGGTAATTCTGCTAGCATTAAATAAATTTTTCATGCATCTTATATTAAGAAATTAAATTAATTATTGGGTTGGGTTGTTTTACCTCTGAGCGGCACTTTTTTGTACACCATGGGCTAAATGGCCAGGTCACAAGGACCCCGAAGGCTCAGAGAAGGTTGGGGGAGGGGACCCACTGGAACAGCTGTTGGGAGACAGATGGTAGCCTCCCGTCAAGGCCATCCAGAGTGTTCTTTAATGTGCACACGGTATGGCTCTCCCGCACACGGGGCCACGGCTTAACGTCCCATCCGTCGGACGGCGGCCTTTCCAAGCCCATTGGTGTCCCCTACTGACCGTGGGCAGGGCGGGAATTTTGCGGAGATAAATCTCAACGCTGACCCAGCTGGGACTCGAACCTGGGAACTACAGATTACGAGCCAGACGCGCTACCGACTGAGCCACCCCCGCCATTATTAAATTAATTAAAGGAGTACATGCAATTAAAGAATTGCATGTACTTTGAAATTATTTATTAATATCTTAGGAGAGGAAATAAAATATCGAACAAGAGACAGTACAGATTTTGACCTTTTCATGCAGGCTACTCAATTGCATGGTCAAGTTGGTCAAATTTTCATATTTCTTGAATTTCAGACTTCTTCGAGGTCCAACGCCAAAGATTGTAAATATTTCTTCCTGTATTCTCGTGTTGTTCTCGTGGATTGTAGATCGTGCATGGATATGCGATGCCCAGATAAAACTTTACCCATACCATCTCCATCTCAGAATAAGTCCAGTTGGCATAAGTAAAAACATATAATAAGTAAACAACCCGTGGGTGGACCCCTAGAGGCTAACATAAAACACAAGATAAAAAATGGCGCTTGTTTTTGAAAGAAGAAATTGCAGGAATAATTTGAATTAACACCCTACTGGTCCTAACAGACAGCATTATAAAAAGCTTAATATACTTGTAAAGGATTTTACATTACTGATTAACGCAGGATATTAGCTGTGTAAGGATCTTACACAGCTGATAAGAATCTTTGGCTTGATAGCTTGACTGACAAAGCAGGAAGCAATTGGACAGCACAACAGGAAGGGATTGTATCAGATAGTTAATGTTTTGTCCGGGAAGGGGGGGTAACAAAGGGCCATGCCCTCCCCTTTGGGTTGGGTTGTTTTACCTCTGAGCGGCACTTTTTTGCACACCATGGGCTAAATGGCCAGGTCACATGGACCCCGAAGGCTCAGAGAAGGTTGGGGGAGGGGACCCACTGAAACAGCTGTTGGGAGACAGATGGTAACCTCCCGTCAAGGCCATCCAGCGTGTTCTTTAACGTGCACAGGGTATGGCTCTCCCGCACACGGGGCCACGGCTTAACGTCCCATCCGACAGACGGCGGCCTTTCCAAGCCCATCGGTGTCCCCTACTGACCGTGGGCAGGGCGGGGAATTTTGCGGAAATAAATCTCAACGCTGACCCAGCTGGGACTCGAACCTGGGAACTACAGATTACGAGCCTGGCGCGCTACCGACAGCCACCCCCACCCCCTCCCCTTTGGGACCGTGTTAGGATAATGGAGGCAAAAATTTATGAAACTAGTGCCTATTTCACGAATTTCTCAAGAAATTTTAAAGACCTCTAAAGCGGAGTGGAAAATTTTACGTTGCAGTGAAATTTCCAGTCTCTTCCCTTCTCCTCTTGCTTTTTGGCTCAATTTTCAGGCTAAATTACGTAACATTGGCTTCCCAACAATCGCATTTTTTATAGTTCTCGGATTGGCTGTACTTAAAAAAGTAATTAAGTAATAAATTAGGGCAATTTATTTTACCAGTAAAATATTCCAATTTTTAAGAACAATTCTACTTACGGCGTTTAAAATGTTCGAGACAGGTGTCTGTAGATTTGCCCTCGTTCCTCAGAAGTTAACGAGCTATGAATTGTTTGAAAGCTTGTCTACACTTGTCGTTACGTGTGTTAAAAACAAAACAAAGGCAGTATCATCATTTCTTTCTTTTTTGGCGGCAAATAAATTTCGGTCTGCGAATTCTGCCCGTTGTTACTATGGAGCTTACTAAAGATGGGAAAATATTTGAAAGTTTCACAACGACGCAGCTTGGCGACGACACCGAAAAAATTTATGCCGATCTCACAAGTTTATGGGGACCATTCAAGTACCAGGTTTAGTGTCAGTGTAATGATTGGCTTGGGTTGTTTTGGGTTGTTTTACCTCTGAGCGGCACTATTTTGCACATCATGGGCTAAATGGCCAGGTCACATGGACCCCGAAGGCTCAGAGAAGGTTGGGGAAGGGGAGCCACTGGAACAGCTGTTGGAAGACAGATGGTAGCCTCCCGTCAAGGCCATCCAGCGTGTTCTTTAACGTGCACAGGGTATGGCTCTTCTGCACACGGTGCCACGGCTTAACGCCCCATCCAACGGAAGGCGGCCTTTCCAAGCCCATCGGTATCCCCTACTGACCGTGAGCAGGGCGGAGATAAATCTCAACGCTGACTCAGCTGGGACTCGAACCTGGGAACTACAGATTACGAACCTGGCGCGCTACCGACTGAGCCACCCCCGCCCCGTAATGATTGGCAGTGTGGAATCAATTATTCATCAATAGTTAAAGTTCCGAAAGCTATGTGCCAATTGTGTATCCCACAAACTGAGAGAACAGTAAACAATGGCTAGAGTCGACTTGTGCAAAGAGATGCAGACAATGTTTGAACGCAATGGCCCCAAACTGTTAACAGACATTGTCACGTGTGATGAGACGTGGTTTGATTACTAAACAACTCCCAGAAAGATTGACAACTATGTTTGAGTTGCGGAAGATGAAGCGCGTCCCCAAATCCTCCAACGAAACTTTCGCTCAAGGAAGAGATTGTTCATAATTCTTTTCAATTCCAAAGGAATGGTAGCTGTGGACACCTTACCTGAAAAAATAACTATAAATGGGCAATACAATATCAGCATTGTTTGCCCAAAATGGTTAAGGAGATGAAGGAGCAGTGTCCAACAACAGACATGTCAAGGGTTCTCCTTCTTCATGATAATGCCAGTGCTCACAAAACCCTACAAGTTACGTCCTATCTGGAGCAGGAAAGAAATCAAACAGCTATCTCATCCTGCATATTCACCAGATCTTGCACCGTGCGATACTTGGCTGTTTCTAAAAGTGAAAAACGAACTTGTTGGGAAGCAAGGGTGCAAGACCTTGCAAAGTGCATTCATTCAGAGTTGCTGAACATTCTCCCAACAGAGTATCACCAAGCGTTACAGAATTAGTGAAGACATCTGTAACTCTGCATAGATGCTGGAAGGGAGTACTTTGAAGAACAGTAAAAGTTTTGTTGAGGCAAGAACATCAGGTTTTGCTCGGCATATGCGTGTCAAGAACTTTTTGAACGCCCCACGTAACACACGTAGGCCAGCTATAAAGGTTGGGTTGGGTTGTTTTACCTCTGAGCGGCACTTTTTGCACACCATGGGCTAAATGGTCAGGTCACAAGGACCCCGAAGGCTCAGAGAAAGTTGGGGGAGGGGACCCATTGGAACAGCTGTTGGGAGACAGATGGTAGCCTCCCGTCAAGGCCATCCAGCGTGTTCTTTAACGTGCACAGGGTATGGCTCTCCCGCACACGGGGCCACGGCTTAACGTCCCATCCGACGGACGGCGGCCTTTCCAAGCCCATCGGTGTCCCCTACTGACCGTGAGCAGGGCGGGGAATTTGGCGGAGATAAATCTCAACGCTGACCCAGCTGGGACTCGAACCTGGGAACTACAGATTACGAGCCTGGCGCGCTACCGACTGAGCCACCCCCGCCCCCAGCTATAAAGTGTTCAGGTTATGTTACTGTTAGTATGAGAAAAAAAAAGGCATATCTGAGTTTGGAGAGCGATATAGTCCTAATAACATTAATAGTTAGTTTTTTTTTTGTAATATTTATTTAAATAACTTCCTCTGGATTTATGTCGATGGAACTGAATTTTGAAATTTGAAAAATTAAAAAAAAAATTCTTGGCATTGTAAAAGTGCGATTTCGAGAAAAGACGCCAAATACCGCTTTCTTTAGGGATTAATGGATCGACGAATATTAGAGTAAAATTTCGTAATGGAGAGATATTTTGGCTATTCAGGCTTGTACAAGTCTCGGTTAGGATAATTACATCTAAGAAATCAATAACAACATGGAAATATAAAGGAAAAATGCATTGGATTTTCTTTACAGACTACTAATATGCATACAGACTACTAATATGCATTGCATTCCCCCCCCCCCCCCCCCATTCGAATAGCAGCTATTTTGGGCGCAACCTATAAGGTCGCTATCTCTTTCGAATTTGTGGCAGTCATGAGTACATTGAAAATCGGAGTGGAAAATTGTTGACAGCGTCCATGACGGATCTAAGGGGGAGGGGGGATGAGATCATGTTTCCTCCTCCTCTGAGAATTCTAGTACGGGTAATGCACGTAAAACGTTTATTAATATTTTGAGCATTTCAAGCATTTTTCAGGGGGAGTTTTTAAAGACCTCTGAAACGAAGGGGAAAATATTATACTGCAGTGAAAAAATATTTACCCCCCCTCCCCTCTTTTACTTTTTCCCTTCTCGATTGCATCACTTGCCATCTCCATTTATTTTTAAAAGATCTAGGTCTGTTTGCGTCGCTTATTGTAAAAACGAATAAATTTAATTTATTAGATTTTACGTGGCCGAGTGGTTAGCTTGCTTGGCTACTAATCAAAGGGACCTGGTTCGAGCCCCAGGTATCGCATGGATGTTGTTTTTCTGCCAAGGTTCCGCCATCCTCACAGACTTTCTACTGTTGCGTATAAAGTGACAACCTTATGTCAGACTGTGTCAAGCAGCTGCTTGAGGGATTATTTCTTTTTTTTTTTATCCGTCAATGATTTTACATGAATGATCTTCTTACTTTCGCTGACAATCAAGTATTACAAATGAAACTATTAATTAAATATAATGTGTAGTAGAAACTTTTAATTATGTAAAATATGTAATAAGAAGTGTCTTAATTCACTACCGCTTGATTTTTAATAAACTGAATTACATAAACTGAATGTTCCGTTTAGCCATAGATGGCAGGGACTTTGCATATTATTCCAGGACGTACCATTTACGGTACAGGTACAATGCGAAATTTTCAGAACTGAAACGGGCTTCTGTGTAGTCTTCATCATCCTCAAACAACTATGGACTACGGAGTTACAACCAGACCTCCGTAGCCCGTTAGTTCTCGAAGCATACCTGTCCTGACCTACATCTGCTGTGTCTGGCCACTGCATACCAATTCTAACAATGTCTTATTTGACATTGTCTGCTTATCGCATCCTAGGTCTCCCCCTTTTTCTGAGGCCTTTAGGCACATTTTTCACATTCCTATTCGTTAATCTATAATTATCCATACGGATAACATGACTAAACCGACGGATCCTCTCTCTGCACAATATGCTGTTGAGGTTAGGCAAAGGAGTTGTTAACTCCTTTGCCTAACCTCATCATTACTTACGAAGTTGAACCACTTAATGTCCAAGATACTGCATAAGCATCTAGAATCAAAAACATCACGTTTTCTGTTACCTTGTTTACAAAGAGTTCATGTTTCACTCCCATAACTAATCCTAGAAAGAATCAAAAATATTATACAGACCAATTTTTGTCTTTAGGTGTATACACCTATTTCTCCACAATAGATAGATTCTTAAAAGTCCCAGCAGCAATCCCTATTTCTCTGTTAATCTTATGTTATACTTTACCACTGTCTGTTACATAATTCCCAAAAAATTAAACTGAGATACTTGCTCGGGAATGCAGCCATTCAAAGCAACTGAAGCACCGCCCGCCTGGCCGATTTGCACTTTAGTTTTCTCTCTGTTTATAACCAAACCTACTCTACTAG
Source organism: Ryuthela nishihirai (assembly GCA_038380435.1). Lineage (NCBI taxonomy): Eukaryota > Metazoa > Arthropoda > Arachnida > Araneae > Heptathelidae > Ryuthela > Ryuthela nishihirai. The sequence continues at coordinate 47,661,316 of JAWZYU010000023.1, read as the reverse complement.
CAGTCTCATGAACAGCTCGAATGAAAGAGTTCATATCATCAGCATCATTTTGATATAAGAGCTAAATCATCAGCATAATCAAAATCAGAAAGTTTTAAATCTCCAGACCATTTAAAGCCAAATTCTTTCCCTTACAGTGAATTTCGCATCACATAATAAATAACCAAACTAAAGAGAAAAGGAGACAAAAATGCACCTTGTCTACCAACAGAAGCAATGCTAAACCAATTGCTGCAAGCTTTACCAACTCTTACACAAGACGAAGTTTATTTTAGGGAGCTTTCACTACGTTAAATAACTTGTCTTGTATGCCATAGGATCTCAGAATCAGCCACAATTTATGACAAACAGAGTCAAAACCGTTTTGAAATCAACAAAGCTAGTAACCAAAGGTTTCTGAAACTCTAAAAATGCCTAAAGAATCTGCCTAAGTGAAAATATCTTATCTACTTATCACGAAATTGCCCATCAACCTCATTTTTAATTCCGTTAAGCACAGTAATGCAAAGACCTTTACCTGGCACAGAAAGTAGGCTGATATTCCGGTAGTTATCACAAGAACTGCCATTAACTTTTTTAAAAATGGGGATAATAATAGCTCTGGTGAATCCATGCCATACCCGGAGCTCGAACCAGGTCCCTTTGATTAGTAGCCAAGCAAGCTAACCACTCGAGTAGGGGAATAATGAAAGTTCTGGAACAGAGGCGGGTCAATGTTAATCCTATGGGACCCGCCTCCCTGTGTTCTAAAGCGGAGGCGGGTGCTTTCGTCACACATACAGGTCAATATTTCCCCTCAATAATTTACATAATTTCAAATAATTTGTTTTAAATCGGATATTTTTTTTTTCATCGTTTTTTTCCATTAATTTTTTAACCTATAGCACATTAGCCTGTTGCAGCCTTTTTTTCACAGGCTGCAACATGCAGCGGAATCACCTCGCTCACTGGGAGAAAAGCCTTGAATGCATACATTTCTGGGATTACACTTATAATAAAAGGTTGGTAATACTCTAAATTTTCATGGTTTATCAAACATTGATTAAAAACACTCATTACGCTACCTGGAACGAGCCACCTCGAAATTAACGTTGTTTTTATTTGAAGCAAGCACTTTTCAGAAGTGGAGGACTTCAATAAATGTATCGAGTGCAGTGTTTATGAGAAAATTATCAGCACGGAATGAAATTCTAATTTTTACTATGCAGAGACGGAAACTTTACATAGATTTTTACAGAGAAATAATAAATTCCTTTATCGCCAAATGGCTGATGTAATAATTTCGATTAAGTGTTTTAAAGCAGATTTTACTGAATATTAATACTTTTCAATAATGATGTACAAGGAAAAGGATAATTTCCTGTATATTAAATAATACAGAGGAGTATAGACGAATTTTATTACTTTTCCTATGAATAAAAAAAATTGGATTTTCATACTGTCATTCAAATTACTCAGTTAACTGTTTTACTTTGGAATGTTTCCGTGGCAAAAATAGTATGATGATTTAATTAAAAATAACGTTTTTTTTCTCTAATGTTATTGAAAATTAAGGGGAGTTCATCATAAAATTGAAAGTGATTTTTAAAAAAAAGAGAAAATTCCCTCAAAATGAGATTTTTCAATAACAGAGGTGAAAATATCGTTTTTTCTCAAATGTATTGAAAATTAAACGATTTCGCCACTTATTTCAACTGTTTAGTAAAAAAAAATACATTTAATTCCCTAAAAATTTGATTTATAACTTAATAAATTATAAGTGATTTTAAAAAAAAAGTGATTATAAAATTTAAGTGATTTTTAAAATTTAAGTGATTTTTAAAAAAAAGAGAAAATTCCCTCAAAATGAGATTTTTTCAATAACAGAGGTGAAAATATCGTTTTTTCTCAAATGTATTGAAAATTAAACGACTTCGCCACTTATTTCAACTGTTTAGTAAAAAAAAAAATACATTTAATTCCCTAAAAATTTGATTTATAACTACTGAGATAAAAAAAATAATATGCTTACGTACATTAAATACAATGAAAAATAACGAAATTCACCACTAATATCAGCTGCTTAATATCAAGAAATATAGATAAATCCCTGTTTTCTTTTTAACATTATATATAAGAAAGAGAACTAGCGAACGTATCAACATATACTGGGTAACTTTCCTCTGAGACTTAAGTATCACATGTTCTGTGTTTCAGCATTACGCATTTTTCTAGTATTTTTACACATTAATTACTAATTAATATAATTTTTGATTCAACAGTTAAGTACCCAATTGGAAGTAATGTGAGCAATATTTCCTATTTAAATGCATGTCTACACAAAAACGCTTTAAAACTTTATTTCCTTATAATTTAAAGGGAAAATAAAGAATTTTAATTGGATTTCTTTTAACACTATATATAATTAATATATTGTCAACAACACATTCTATATACAAAACGAATTAATACAGCCTAGCTACTGGAAATTAACATAATATTGAAGTGCTTTCTACCTAAAGAATAAAAAAAACAACAGTGTTCCTTAATTTTAATTACATTTTCAACCATTAGATGGCGCCACAGTTATTATTAGAACGATCGGTGCCGAACTTGGTTGGTGTTGTTACGCCTTTTTACGTAAAGTTTGGAGATCTGATTCCTAATTGCGAGAATAGCTCAGTTGGTAGGGTGCCAGCTCGTAATTTGTAGTTCCCTGGTTTCGAGTCAGCTTTGAGATTTATCTCCTCAAATCTTTCTGCCCTGCCCTCGGTCAGTAGAGAAACCAATGGGCTTCGAAAGTCGTTCGTCGGATGACACATTAAGCCGTGGCTCTGTGTGCGGGGTTGGATTGTTGTTGTTTTATCTCTGAGCGGCACTTTTTTGCACACCATGGGCTAAATGGCCAGGTCACATGGACCCCGAAGGCTCAGAGAAGGTTGGGGGAGGGGACCCACTGGAACAGCTGTTCGGAGACAGATGGTAGCCTCCAGTCAAGGAAATCCAGCGTGTTCTTTAACGTGCACAGGGTATTTTTCTCCCACACACGGGGTCACGGCTTAACGTCCCATCCGTGGACGGCGGCGTTTCCAAGCCAATCGGTGTCCCCTACTGACCGTGGGCAGGGCGGGGAATTTTGCGGAGATAAATCTCAACGCTGACCCAGCTGGGACTCGAACCTGGGAACTACAGATTACGAGCCTGGCGCGCTACCCTGTGTGCGGGGAGAGACATACCCTGCCCACATTAAAGAACACATCGCATGGCCTTAACGAGAAGCTATCATCTGTCTCCTAAGAGCTTCCCAGTGGGTCCCTTACCCCTTCCTTCTTTGAGCCCTGTGGGTCTTTGAGACCTGGCCGTTTAGTTCATTGTGTGCCAAAAAAGGCTCGCTCAGAGAAAAGAATTTGGTTTGGTTGTTTAATTGTTGCGGATCGGGATCAACGCGTTACATCTGTCAGAAATTTCTGGGCGCGATGCAAAAGTTAACAATGGGCGGACGTTCCGCTGCCATATTTTGAAAGGGAGGGGGGCTAAATTTATTGGGTCGAAAACATTACAGTGGGCTAATTACGGTGAGATAAAGCTGTAGACGAGGTTTAGTAGCCACAGCTTTGACCACCTAGGAGATTTTGTCTAAAAGACAATCTCTCAATTTGATATAACTGATTTCTTAATATTGAATACATTATCAATATACCGATCCATTTTTCATTATTGGAATATCATAATACTTTCCATTCAGAATCAGTATTCGATACTCACTGGTAAAATGTTTATTTCTTCGACGAGGTGATCAACAAGGTGACAGTTTCTTGAGCGATGTGTTTCATATTGTGACAGTAGATGGCGGTAATATCGGGCAGAGTGATAGTACAAAGTGCGAAGAATGGCTAATCTTTTATATTCTGCTTCATAAAAAAATGCAGCTGATGAAAACTTATGACACCAAAATCCTTCAGGGAATTGCCTTCTCACATATAATTATTCTTCGTTAAGTTAAGGATATTTGGGTTGATATACCTCTGAGCGACACTTTTTTTCACAATGGGCTAAAAGGCCAGATTATAATGATCCTCGCAACAGCTGAGAGAAGTTTGGGGAGGGGATTGGTTGGACAGATGTTAAGAGACAGAATGAAGTCTCCCGTCAATGCCATCCAGCGTTTTGTTTGACGTGAACATTGCATGGTTTTTTCCACACAAGGGACAACAGGTTAACGTCTCATCCGATGGGCCGTGGCTCCTCCAAGCTCATCAGTGTACACGTTCTCACTGAAAGCATGGTGGGGGGGAGGGGGTCAGCCGAGATAAAATCCAACGCTGGCCCAGGTGGGATTCGAACTTAGGAACTTCAGTTACGTATAAAAAATCACCTTTGTATACAATGTATACATCCAGTAAGAGTGCATATTGTGCAAATCAGAAATTTGTCATCAAGTTTCGCTCGAAATTTAAATATAACTAGTTCACTTGGCAGAATTAGAATCCAAAATTTAAAAAAGGGACGCTCCCCGTCACTTTTTTGAATTTTGAATTCTCAGTCTTAAAGCTACGCTATGGGGGGATGGAGGAGGCTCCCCCCCCCCCCCATAGTAACTCGGAGTTGGCAAAATTCGAAGCGACTTCGTAAAATCTAGGTTAGATGTGAAAATTTGTAATTTTTTTTTGTAAAATTAAGGGGAGTTAGAAAAGTTTTGACAACTTGGCAAAATCTAGGGTAGTTGTAAAAAAACGAGGCAACTTGGCAAATCTAGAGCAGTTGGCAAAATTCCAAGCCACTTAGTAAAATGCAGGCGAGTTGACAAAATCGGGACAACTTGGCAAAATCTTGGGGAGTTGGCAAAATTTGGAATGACTTCGCAATATCCGTGGGGAGTTGACAAAATTTAGGTGAGATATAAAAATTGGGATTTTTTTCTGTAAATTTATGGCGAGTTGGTAAAATATAGTAGAGTTGGGAAAATTCTGAGCGACTTTGCAAAAATCAGGTGAGATGTTAGAATTGGTTTCTCTTTTCTGTAAAATTATGGAGAGTTTGCAAAATTGAGGAAACGTGTCAAAATCGTGGAGAGTTGGCAAATTTAAGGTGAGATGTAAAAATTGGAATCTCTTTCTGTAAAATTATGGCGTGTTCGCTAAATCTAGGAGAGTTGGCAAAATTCAGAGTGACTTTGAAAAAAATTAGGTGAGATGTAAAAATTTGAAACAAACATCAGGTGAGATTAAAGAACTGGGATATTTTTCTGTAAAATTGTGGCAAGTTAGCAAAATCGAGGAAACTTCGCAAAATCTAGGGCAGTTGGCAAAATTCGAATCCACTTGGTAAAATATGGGCGAGTTGTGAAAATTGGGATTGTTTTTATGAAATTAAGGAGAGTTGACAAAATTGAGAAAACTTGACAAAATTTTGGAGAGTTTGTGAGAAAAATTTGCAGTGACTTAACAAATTCAGGAGAGATGTAAAAATTGAGATTGTTTTTGAGAAATTAACCCTTTCACGACCAAGGGAAACATTTTTCCCATTTTAAAATTGGTGATTGTCGTATTTAATTATAACCTTATCTGCATTTTTTATACAGAATGTCAAAATAGAACGTATGCCGAACGCAATTACGTAAACGGGAACGTTTAGAAAACAAAAACAGAACTGTCAGGACGTATTATATATGTACTATGTGCAATGTCCATCTTTGCCTCACTACCAAAAGAAATTGCTTCGCAGAATATCATAAAATTACTATACAAAATGATGTGCTATTTATTTCATAATTTTGTATTATTTTAGTTAACATTTTGTTCTAATAAACCAATAAATAAAAGATATTGCATAATAAGCCTAACTATAATTTGTGTTACCTTTATAGTCCATTGGGAAAAATATTTCTCATAAAATTCCAAAAAAACTACACATTGTTATGTATTTTTCTTATGATTTTTATTTATTTTACGTCTAAACAAACTAAAATAAACAGTTACATACTAATATTTACTCTTAGAAACCTTATGGTCCAGAAAGGGTTAAGGAGAGGTGGTAAAATCGTGGCAACCTGTCAAAATCGAAACTACTTGGTAAAGTACAGGTGAGTGTGAAAATTGTGATTGGTTTTGTGAAATTAAGGAAAGATGGAAAATTCGAGAACTCTTGACAAAATCTGGAGGAGTTGGGAAAATTCGAAGCCACTTGGTAAAATATAGGGGAGTTGTGAAAATTGTGCCTTTCTTGTGCAATTAAGGAGAGCTGATAAAATTCGAAGTGACTTGGTAAATTCAGGGAAGATGTAAAAATTGCGATGTTTTCTGTAAAATTACGGCGATTTGGCAAAATCAAGCAATTTGGCAAAATTCGAATCCACTTGGTAAAATATAAGTGAGTTGTGAAAATTGGAATTTCTTTTGTGAAATTAAGGAGTGTTGGACAAATCGAGGAAACTTAACAAAATGTACGGCAGTTGGCAAAATTAGAATCCACTTGGAAAATACGGGCGAGTTGTAATAATTGGGATTGGGTTTCTAAAATTTAGGAAAGTTCACAAAATCGAGAAAACTTGGCAAAATTTTGGAGAGTTTGAAAAATTTGCAGTGACCTGGCAAACTCAGAAGAGATGTAAAAATTGAGGTTGGTTTTTGTGAAATTAAGGAGCGCTGGCAAAATCGAGGCAACTCGCAAAAATCTAGGGAGTTGGCAAAATTGGAAACCAGTTCGCAAAATGCAGATGAGTTGTGAAAATTTGGATTGGTTTAATGAAATTAAAGAGAATTGGCGAAATCTTGGGGAGTTGTCAAAATTCAAATGCACTTGGTAAAATACAGGCGAGTTGTGAAAATTGGGATTAGTTTTGTGAAATTAAAGAGAGTTGACTTAATCTAGACAACTTGGCAAAATCTTGGAGAGTTGGAAACATTTGAAGTGACTTGGCAAATTCAGGAGAGATGTAAAGATTGAGATTGGTTTTGTGAAAATAAGAAAAGTTGGCCAAATCAAGGAGAGTTGAGAAAATTCACACTGACTTGTACAATTCAGGCGAGATGTAAATATTGGGATTATTTCTGTGAAATTATGGCTAGTTTGCAAAATTTGAAGTGGCAAAATGCAGGAGAGTTGTGAAAATTTCTCCCCACACATACACGGAGCGAAAATCTAGGTACGAACCTGACAGATTTTCTCAGTTGGCAAAATTTGATTTTTGAGTTCGAAATTTTAGATTTCTCTCCCACCCACCCCCAACCGTAGCCCTTCGCTACACTCCTGGCTTCAAGCACAGATGCAGTACTGTGGTTCGAGTCTTACCTTTGCCAGCGTTGAGATTTATCTCTGCTGATTCCTGTCGTGTCCTTGGGGCAAATGAAAGCATCCTTGGGCTGGGAAAGGCAAGCCGTGCATCGATTGCGGGGATGAAAGGTTACAGCTATAACCTGTTCAGGTTATGTTACTGTTAGTAACAGAGAAGGGTAGAGCCGAGATTGGAGAGCGATATAGTCCTAATAATGTTCACAGTTTGTGAATTTTCTTTTTGTAACTTTGATTTAAATAACTTCCTTTGGGTGTATGACAATGTGTTCTTGTGATTGGAAAGTATAATTACTCCTCTCCTCAGAGACTGAAAGAATGATTTGAGGGAAATTTTGTAACAGAGAGATTTCTGGTTATTGAGGCTTGTGTAAATGGTAGCTAGGTAGTCACTGGAAGGAGAGCTATGCACCAATCCTATGTGATGGTGCATAGAACCGGCCAGGCCTAGCACCTAATGTCCGACCGATTTCACGTAATTTTTATGGGACTTTTTTTTTTTAAAAGATCTCTGAAACGAAGGGGAAAATGTTACACCGCAGTGAAAATCTAGTGTTTTTCAAACCCTCCCTCCCCCCCTCCCATTTTTCCGGCTCGATTGCATTATTTGCCATCTCCTGATTTATTTTTAACAGATCTGGGCCTGTATGGGTCGCCTATTTTAAAAACGAATTAATTTAAGTTTTTGTGACCGAATGGTAGCATGCTTGGCTACTGGTCAAAGGGACTTAGGTTCGAGCCCCGGTAAGGCATGGATGTTTGAGTTGTCTTTCTACTGAAGTCCCGCCATCTTCACAAACCTTCTACTATTGCGTATAAAGTGACAAGCTTATATCAGCTGGGTAAGGGATTATTATATCTTTTTATCCGTCAATGATTTAACGTGAATGATATTACTGCTTTCGCTGATATTCAAATATATCAAATGAAACTATTAATTATATACAGGGTGATTCAAAACTTATCGTTCAAATTTCGTGGGGAGGTAGGGAATACGTCAGGAAACCGATTTCACATAGGAAAGTATGTCCGCAAACGTCATCTACATGAACAAAATGGACAAGTAAAGTGAACACAAGGAAACAGTACAGTTAAGGGGTAACGAATGTGACTTTTATTCCAACAAGGTAAAGTACAGGTTCACAGTAGGTGCTCAAAATTGCGACCATTTACACGGACACAGGATTCACAGCGCCGTTGCATTGACCGCTGAACATTTTCAAAAACGCCTGACATATCACGGACAATGCCTGCGGCGGCCACTATTCGTGCAACAAGGTACATTTCACTGTCGACGGGGGTCTCGTACACATGGTCTTTCATGGCCCCCCCACAAAAAGAAATCCATGGGCGATAAATCAGGTGACCTGGGTGGCCAAGCGATCGGTCCACCTCTACCGATCCATCGAGCTCCGAATGTTCGGTTCAGGTAATCACGCGCAACAATTGTGCTATGGGCTGGAGCCCCGTCATGTTGATACCACATATCTCGGCGGATATGCGCAGGAACAGCGCCCAGAAAAGTCGGTAACACTGTCTCGAGAAATATTAGGTATTTCCGGCCGTCCAATCGGGGCGGTAGCAAGTAAGGTCCCAACAAACAGTCACCAATGATTCCAGCCCACACATTTACGGCAAAACGATGTTGCGCAGCGTGACTTCTCGTACCATGCGGGTTGTCGTAAGCCCACACGTGTGAATTGTGTGTATTGAACACACCTTCACGACTGAATGAAGCTTCATATGTAAAAAGGACAGAAGCTGGAGAACTGGGGTCCACGGCACCTTTCTGCATTAACTATTGTGCAAATTCCACACGCTTCGGATAATCGTCAGGATGCAGTAACTGCACCCTTTGCAGATGGTAAGGATGCACACGTTCCTCATGCAGTATCCGCCACACTGCTGACTGAGAGACCCCAAGCTGCTGAGCAATAGCTCGTGTGCTGGTATTCGGATTATCTTCGATGGACTGTAGGACTTGTTCTTGCGACGTTGACAGTCCGCGTCAGTCGTCTTCTCCCCGTATCCTGCATGTTGCTGAGCAGTGAACCACGTTCGCGCAGATTGCGATGCACACGTGCAAACATTTGATGCTGCGGTATTCTTCTGTTGGGGTATCTGTCTTCGTAAACTTCAGGAGGTAGGGAATACGTCAGGAAACAGATTTCACATAGGAAAGTATGTCCGCAAACGTCATCTACATGAAAAAAATGGACAAGTAAAGTGAACACAAGGAAACAGTACAGTTAAGTGGTAACGAATGTGACTTTTATTCCAACCACATAAAGTACAGGTTCACAGTAGGTGCTCAAAATTGCGACCATTTACACGGACACAGGATTCACAGCGCCGTTGCATTGACCCCCGAACATTTTCAAAAACGCCTGGCATATCACGGACAATGCATGCGGCGGCCACTATTCGTGCAACAAGGTCCATTTCACTGTCGACGGGGGTCTCGTACACATGGTATTTCATGGCCCCCCACAAAATGAAATCCATGGGCGATAAATCAGGTGACCTGGGTGGCCAAGCGATCGCTGATGACAGCGGGAGTGGTCGGGCGAGCTGTACCGTAACCTTCGAGATTCAAGGTCTTTGCAGTCTAAACTGACGTCACATCCTGTGGATCCACAGTGCATCCTGCGCACCTAGTTCTATCGTAGCAAATCGAGCATTTACTTTTTTTTATAAGCTCGAGAGGGCATTTTTGTGTAGCACTGTGCCAAAAACTGATTGACATGGTATTATTATATGGTATATATATATAGATTAGAGTAATATTTCTATCGCAAACCTTAAAATAGGGAAGAGTTGAAACTAAAATAGATCTTGATTTGTAATTGTGCTAAATTGATGACTCAAAATGTAAACGTCGTTTAACGTTCTCTGAACATGTAGAACGACATATAAATTACCAGGAGCGTCATAATCGGTTGAACGTAAAATGACAATGACACAATATGTTTAAAAATAAAGTTAAATGCAAATAATTACTCGGTTATATATTAACAAAAATAAAATCATTTCCTTCACATATTTTTCGCGATAAATGCTGTCAATAACTGATCCAGTTGTTTGTACCATTAATAATATAATCGTGACATATAAATTGTTATGGAAAATTAGTGTTTTATTAAAAAGAGAAAAAACACAAAAATTATTCAGAACAATTTTATTGGCAAATGTGAACTAAAAATTAATGATATACTGTAATAGTTTTAGCTGTAACAATTTCAGTTAGTTATGATTTAATTTCAATACTTTTTCTTAGTGATTAGATTGAATTTATAGGAATATTGTGCTGTATTTTTTTTCTGAACTCTCATTAAATTTGAATAATATTTGGATATGGATACAACCTTCCGATGGAATACATATTCAAAAACTAACAGGAAAAGTGCATCTAAACTTTAGAAACTACAATTTACTGCAAGCACACACACATATATATTTTGGTTTACAAAGCTACCTTTAAATCTATGACCAAAGATTTGACAATAAATCTCTCAACCTCCCAAATGTAAAGAAAATAGTCTCTAATCAATCTTCGATTGTTAAAAAAATAATTCTATGCAGCCTGGTAAAGAAAGATTAAATCATTTAGGCATACATCTTTCCAGATATAAGCCAGTGGTGTAAGACCACTAAACTAACAGACTCTGCCTTTTTTCAACTGATATAACTTATTAGTTTAGTGACCTTAGAACACTGTGGAATCTACCTGGAGAGATATGGTTCAAATCCCACATGCCAGAAAAACTGTTTGTCACAAAACTATTAATATCAAAGCCAACAGTTAATTCTGTGGATACTATTTATTGAGGGTAAACAACTTTCTCTTTTTGGCACTAAGACATTTTTTCTTATTTCCTAAATTCTCTAACAAACAATCATTTTCTATCTTGCAAAAATTGTTTAAAAATACATTTGTTGAACACCAGAAAATAATTAAAGATAATAATCCCGCCAACAAACACACAAGCAGCTACGGGGTGTCAAGATGCTAGATCGACGAATGCTGACGTCAGAACGTGTGACGTCACCAGTGAAAAGGCCTTGAGTCTCGATGGTTACGGCTGTACACTGGTTGGGTACACACAGCGCCCTCTACATACGCATGCGTACATTTGTGGACATTCTTTCCTATGTGAAATCGGTTTCCTGACGTATTCCCTACCTCCCCACGAAATTTGAACGATAAGTTTTGAATCACCCTGTATAATGTGTGGTGGAAACTGTTAATTATATTTACTGGTTTTTAATCAACTGAAATAGAAAAGTGGAATATTCCGTTTAGTCTTGATACGTTATCCTCATGAATTATATTCGGGAAAGTACCCTTCTCGGTACAGGTACAGTCGCTCAAAAAAGTATCCGAACACTATGGTTGATTACAGAATTCAGAAAAAGTGAATTCAGATTAGTCATTTGGCAACCTTCGTGTCACGTGACACGAATGACCAAACTAATTTCTAAAAAAATCGTTTCCAGATATTTTTTCTGAATTCTGTAATCAACCATAGGGTTTGGATACTTTTTTTTGAGCCACTGTAAATATTACATTTATTTGTAATAATGTAATATTACATTATATTAAATTATTATTATTAATGTGATATTAAGGTGGCCAAGGCCACTTTAATATCAGGCCAGGACAGCCTTAAGTAAAAGGAGGGATATTAATTATGCATAAAAATTTGTTTAAAATTTCAGTTAAAGTTATATATTTTAAAATGAATTAAAATAAAATTTTATATTCATTAAGGATTTTATTAAAATTGTTCAGAATGTTTTAAAATTAATTACCTGATTTTTTAAAATAAGATGTAGGTCCCCTCCCCCAACCATCTCTGAGCTTTCCGGGTCCATGCGACATGGCCATTTAGCCCATGGTGTGCAAAAAAGTGCCGCTCAGAGGTAAAACAACCCAACCCATTAAAACTTCATTAAAAGCCGGGCCCTTAACAGTCGTTTGTTTTCAAACCTTTGCAAAGATATGGACTCCGATTGCAAAAGCTTATTACTACATGCAGATTTGGTTAGGTTGTTTTACCTCTGAGCGGCACTTTTTTGCACACCATGGGCTAAATGGCCAGGTCACATGGACCCCGAAGGCTCAGAGAAGGTTGGGGGAGGGGACCCACTGGAACAGCTGTTGGGAGACAGATGGTAGCCTTCCGTCAAGGCCATCCAGCGTGTTCTTTAACGTGCACAGGGTTTGGCTCTCCCGCACACGGGACCACGGCTTAACGTCCCATCCGACGGACGGCGGCCTTTACCAAGCCCATCGGTGTCCCCTACTCACCGTGGGCACGGCGGGGAATTTTTGCGGAGATAAATCTCAACGTTGACGCAGCTGGGACTCGAACCTGGGAACTACAGATTACGAGCCTGGCGCGCTACCGACTGAGCCACCCCCGCCCCACTACATGCACAGGTAAGGTGGCTCTCAAGAGGGCGAAGTTTAAACAGATTATTGAAATTGAAAGATGAAGTTGTTATATTTTTGACAGAGTAGAAATTCGATTTTGTTATTTTTTTTCATACTGACTTATGGTTTTCAAAACTGTTATTTGTCGGATATTTTCGAAAAACTTAATGATTTAAACATGTCGCTTCAAGGAAAAAATTATAACATGTTTATGTTAAAAGATAACTATTTTGTTAAAACTTTCAATTTTAACTTATGGAAGATTAGGGTGGAAAAGAGACGTCCCGTGGCCGAGTGGTTAGCACGCTTGGCTACTGATCTACGGGACCTGGGTTCGAGCCCCGGGTAAGGCATGGATATTCGTGTTGTTTTCTGCTGAGGTCCTGCCATCCTCTCAGATCTTCTACTCTGGCATATAAAGTGACAGGCTCCTGTCAGACCTCTGTGGCAAGCAGCTGCTTGAGGGGGTATTTTTTTATTAGGGTGGAAAATGGTTCTTTAGAAATGTTTACAGCTACAGTTGATTTTATAATTGAAAATAATCTTCTCAAAGATTTAATTATAAAAGTTATAATTGATCATCTGAAGTGCCTGGAGACATAGTTTCACAAATACTTCCCTTCAAATTTTGATTCTAAAAAACTAAGTTGGATTCATAAACCATATTCAATTGAAATCAAAAAGTCAGTCATCTGCCTTTAAAAGTTCAAGAAGAATTTGCCGAGTTATCAAGTGACAGAGGTTTAAAACTGGAGTTTCCTAAAAAAAAATGTTAAATGAATTTTGGCTTGTGATTAAGGCAGAATTTCCAACAATTTCTGAAATGGCCCTAAACATACTTCTTCCATTTTGTACTACGTATTTACGCAAAGCGGTGTTATCAGCATTGACGATTATAAAATCAAAATATCGATCAACTCTGAAAAACGTTGAAGATTCTCTACGTCCTGCTGTATCAAATTCAGCCAAGATTTAATTCTTCAGGTAAAAATAACTAAACACATCCATCTCATTAGTATGCCAATTTGCTTTCGTCTTTAATAAATGGTAAAATTATATGAATACCAAAGAATTGTTTTAAAATAAATTTCTTTGATTTATTATCAGTAAATGTTTAATTTGTATACCTATTTCATATGCCTATATACCCGGGTCGCGTAAAAATTTCTCGGGCGAAAAGGGGTCGCGAGTGGAAAAAGTTTAAGAAGCCCTGTCCTATATGGTACTCCTAACAGAACTAGCCCATTTGCTGTTAATTAATATATAATCAATCATATTCTTATGCAGCCCATCAGGTGAAACCCATGTGTACTTATGTATGTCGCGGTGTTTGTAATAAGTGTTAGTTATTCTGAATCCATTGAGTTTACTTACCTGTAAGAGACGTTGCCCATTGCCATTGCAGCTACCAATACCAAAAGGGCCTATTACTTCTCCCCAAAGGTCAGAGTCAGTAAAAACTTGGGCATTGAAGTCACCAAGAACAAGGGTAATATCTCCTTTCTTGACAGAATTCAAAATATCCTGTAGTTGTCCGTAAAACCTATCCTTCTCATCCTCATCGGCATCCTCAGTGGGGGCATAATAACATGTAACATTCAGGTCTTTAACGCTTGTCTGAAATTTTGCCGTAAGAAACCTTTCACTAATGCACTCATATCCTAGAAGAGCATCACTAGCGTGTCTGCTGAGAAGCAAACCCACGCCTTGGTGATGTTTATTGTCGTCCCTCCCTGAAAAGAGAAATTTAAGATTATTTTTAAGAATCTGACCTTTATCTGTCCATCTGGTCTCTTGCAAGCCAAGAATATCTAAATTATAATGGTGGAATTCTTGTGTGAGGACATCAAGAGAAAAAGCTCTGTGCAGAGTCCTCACATTCCAACTCCCTAAGGAGAGAAAATGGTTAGTGGGATGTTTAAAGAAACTATGTTTATTGAGAGAGGGAATGCCGACAATATCAAACAGCCCCCTAATCGCAGACATGGGGCAAAGACCCGTTCCCCCACCACTAAAGGCTGAAGCCATCTACACTGGAAGACTTCCCTCAATGTAGAATTTGACGATGCCAGTAGAAGCAAAGAGTTTAGGTGCCTGCGATGACCTCTGCTCAGGATTATCCACCAGCTGATAAACATATCCTGTGAATCTATTCACTTGGGGATGTCAACCCACAAACAGAAAACACAGTGGCAGATTTTCCCTCCACAGAAGCCCACCAGTGCAGCAAATTCAGGATCCATAATCAAGCTCACAGCCATAATTCAGTCCAGTCCAGTGGGTTTATATGGTCAGCACCAGGACCCTGTGTGGTTGACCACTCCTCAACAGGGTAGAAAAAAAAGAAAAGTAGCCATAGTTGTCCATATAAGTAGGCCACGCTAATCTATCAGCCCTCCCCTTCCGTTAACTTCCACAAGAGAGTATCTCTTTTGAAAGTTACTAACGGTCTGCACCACGAGAAGGCGGGGTCGGACATTAGGTGCTAGGCCTGGCCGGTTCTATGCATCATCACAGGGGATTGATGCATAGCTCTCCTTCCAGTGACTACCTAGCTACTATTTACAGACCAATTTCGTTATACTGGAATATATTTAAAGATGAAACAATTTTACACATAGATACAAAATAAATCCGCCATGGTCAGAAATATTTCGTTATACTGAATGTTTCTTTATTCTGGCGTTCGATACAGTCACTCAAAAAAATATCCAAACACTATGGTTGATTACAGAATTCAGAAAAAAATATATGGCAACTTTTTTTCGAAATTAGTGATCTGGTAAACTTCGTGTACAGTACAACTCAATTTAATATGTATCTCTATGCAAAAATGTTACGTTTTAAAGATTACCAGTTTAACAAAAAAAACTTTATCCTAACGCAAAAAATAGCCAGTTTAGCGAAATGCGTAAAATGAAAATCCTTATACGATATGTACAAAGTACGTTTTAGCATCTGGCAACACTGCAATGATTTAAACGCTGTCAAATATCTAACCAATCACAGCGCTATGAATCATGATGTTATACTCGTGAACGGTTATATATATGCTAAGAATAAGCTACTCATGGAGGTATGTTCAGGATTGGGTTGTTTTACCTCTGAATGGCAGTTCTTTGATCACAATAGGCTAAATGGCCAGTTCACAAGGACACCGAAGGACCATAAAAAGTTGGGGAGGTGACTCACTTGAACAGCTGTTGGGAGACAGATAAGTAGCCTCGCGCCAAAGCCATCCAAAGTATTCTTTAACGTGCACAGGATTTAACGTCTCATCCGATGGACGGCTGCCTTTCAAAGCCCATCGGTCTTCCCTACTGACCTTGGGAAGGGAGTTTTGTAGAGATAAATCTCAATGCTGCCCCGTGTAGGACTGAACTTGGGATTGGAACTCAGTGCGGACGTGTGACGAAATTTGTCAACGTTGGAGGTGGATTCTGCCGGATCTAGGCAGAAAGCGATTAGCGGTGGATATCGCTCTTGAGATGAAATAAGTTAAATCATCGGATTAATTTAGCCTTTGGAATTCAAGTCCTTTTGAGTATTCAGGTGCTCAGTAGGAAGAAACCTTTCCTTGCAGAGTGAAAGGTACAGTGATGCAGTAGGCATAACTATAGCTAGTCGAGCTATGTGTAAATATATATGTAATAAAACTGCAAATATCTCTAAAGCGAAGAGCTTTACTGTTTTGGTGAAAGGTTAACTCCGTCATCTCCAGCCTTTTATGGGGCGGGGTGGCTCAGTCGGTAGCGCGCCAGGCTCGTAATCTGCAGTTCCCAGGTTCGAGTCCCAGCTGGGTCAGCGTTGAGATTTATCTCTGCAAAATTTACCCGCCCTGCCCACGGTCAGTAGGGGACACCGATGGGCTTGAAAAGGCCGCCGTCCGTCGGATGGGACGTTAAGCCGTGGCCCCGTGTGCGGGAGAGACACCCTGTGTACGTTAAAGAACACGCTGGATGGCCTTGACGGGGGGCTACCATCTGTCTCCCAACAGCTGTTCCAGTGGGTCCCCTCCCCCAACCTTCTATGAGCCTTCGGGGTCCATGTGACCTGGCCATTTAGCCCATGGTGTGCAAAAAAGTGCCGCTCAGAGGTAAAACAACCCAACCCAAATCCAGCCTTTTAAGGAACTTAAGCGGAGGAAAGTGCTTCATAACTGGCCGCAACTCATATACAATCTTCACATTCTGCAATATACACTGAGAGGCCAAAAGTCATGTGCCTAATAACGGGTTGGTCCCCCTCGAGCCCTCAGCAGTGCAGCCACACTTCGAGGCATAGAGACAACGAATTGCTGGTACCATTCTGCAGGGATGGCAGCCCACACATCCTGCAGTCTGGACCATAATTGTGTTGCATTGGATGGTGCTGTATTCATGGATCGTAAGCTTGTTTCCATTGTGTCCCACAGATGCTCCAATGGGTTCATATCGGGAGACCATGGAGCCAATTCATGGTGGTCAAGTCCGCGGACTGTTCCTCGATCCATCTCCAGCAACCAAAGACTGGTGACACGTTGCATTATCTTGTTGGAAAAAACCTTCACAATCAGGGTGCTCGAGAGTCATGAAGAGGTGCAGGTGATCTGCTAGAACGCCCCACACCATCACAGAGTCTCCTCCAGCCTTAATAGTACCTTGCAGACAGAAAGGGTTCATAACTTCACGGGGCCTATGTCACACTTTAACACACCCGTCAGCGCGAAACAAATGTAACCTTGATTCATCGGACCATGCTACCTGACGCCACTGTTCTACTGTCCAATTCCGATGTCTTCGGGCCCATTCCAGTCATTGCGCTCTGTGATGATGTGTAAGTAATGGGACATGGGTGGGTTTTCGGTTACCAAATCCGATGTAGTGCAGGTGGCGACGACAGTCCTTTCAGAAACGTTTTGTGTTTGGCCCACATTCAAATTGGCAGTGATTTCATGCATTGTAGGGGGTGGGGGTGGCTCAGTCGGTAGCGCGCCAGGCTCGTAATCTTCAGTTCCCAGGTTCGAGTCATAGCTGGGTCAGCATTGAGATTTATCTCCGCAAAATTTCCCGCCCTGCCCACGGTCAGTAGGGGACACTGATGGGCTTGGAAAGGCCACCGCCCGTCGGATGGGACGATAAGCCGTGGTCCCGTGTGCGGGAGAGCCATACCCTGTGCACGTTAAAGAACACGCTGGATGGCCTTGACGGGAGGCTACCATCTGTCTCCCAACAGCTGTTCCAGTGGGTCCCCTCCCCCAACCTTCTCTGAGCCTTCGGGGGCCCTGTGACCTGGCCATTTAGCCCATGGTGTGCAAAAAAGTGCCGCTCAGAGGTAAAACAACCCAACAACAACAACCCATGCACTATAGCTTGTCTGTCGGTCGTTACCATTCGTGACAGCCGACGCGAGTTCCGTTCGTCAATTGCACGTGGTTCGCTGGTTTAAGTGTGTGGAATGCCATCAACAGAATACTTACGATAAACTCTTGACACTGTAGACCTGGGAAAACCGAATTACTGCACGATCGCTGATATTGCCTTACCCATTCTTCTGGCACCAACGATCAAACCATGCTCAAAGTCAGACAACTCAATGCGTGCAGCCATGCTGAATTAACAACTACTCCAAAACGAATGTTGGGTTTGTAGGCTACTGCAGTGCCATTCTGTGGTTGACGTCCAACGCATCGATTAAGAGTACAGCGCGCTAGTTCTACTTTTACTGCTATTCTCATGACTTTTGGCCTCTCATGTATCATGTGGGGATCACCAAGACGCATTCTGAAACTAGAAATCCCTACATAAGGTGACCCACTGTAATAACTATTGAGAGACAGATGGTAGCCTCCCGTCAAGGCCATCCAGTGTATTCTTTAACGTGAAGATGGAATGTAAGATGGAACGTTAAGCTTTGTGCGAAAAGCTTAACGTTCCATCCACCTTTCCAAGTCCATCGGTGTCCCTTACTTACCGTGGGTAGGGTGGAGAGTTTTGTAGAGTTAAATTTGAATGCTGCCCCAGGTGGTACTCGAACTTGGCAACTGCAGATTACGAGCCTGGCATGCTACGAACTGAGCACCCCAAGGACATCTCGATATAACAATCCTGGACATTGCAGTAACAGAAGACCTTATTTTGAAAAACGTAGCATAATTTATGTAATTTCTGTTACTTTCCCCAGAGTTATCGACCGATCAGTTTGCTCCCATGTTTAGGTAAAGGAGCATACTGATCAGAATGGCCTAATTCCAGAAGAACAGTTTGGCTTTAGGTGGAAGCGATCTACAGTTCATCAACTGCTACGAGTAATGGAAGGTAATGTAATGAATGACAAAACCCAGATGCTCCGCAATTCAGAGACTGCACTACATCTATCGGGATAATGCCACGTTTACCACTATCCACCGTCGGGGCTGAACAGTCTATAGAAGTATTTCAAATTCAAATATTTCAAATAAGTGGATATATATATATAGTCCAGCACTCGCGAAAACCTAACTATAATCTTCGACTTGGGTCGCCACAAACAAGGATATTGAGAATCCAAGTTGACGCGGTGCCTGTGACGCCGAGTAGTGAAAAGGGTTGCCGAATCCTTAAATAAGAAAGAGACCGTCGCATCCACCTTTCTGGATGTGGCCAAAGCTTTTGATAAGATCTGGATCGACGGCCTCATCTTTAAAATGATTCAAGCCAACTTTCCTTCGGGTATGACCCACATTATACAATCATACCTGAATGAAAGAACATTTTGTGTTAGGATTGGCAACTGCCTTTCCACTTTGAGAAACATAGATTCAGGTGTCTCTGCTCTAATCAACTTTTATATGCACGATCTCCCAGATCTCCATCCTGTCATGACGACACTTTACACTGATGTTATTGCTCTACTCTTTTCATCCCTGAGCCCCAGCCTGGCTATCAAAAGGTTGAGCTTGGGATGGACAAAGTAGTGCGCTGGTACTCAAATGGAAAATCAAGATTAACCCAGATAAAAGCGAGTCAGTTCTCTTCTCTAGAAAGAAGATTGTTAATCCTGATTCTCCAAAAGCATTTGGAGTCAAACATCCTAAACACCAATGGTGAAATTCCTTGGTGTCATTCTACATAAAAACTTTGTTGTAATGCACATATTGATCATGTGCTCTCAGAGACTCAAATCATCAGATGTAAACTTGCACTCCTGATAGATGCAGCTCGAAACTGCCTCCAGAAAAGAAATTTCTTTATAAGACCCTTCTGCGGCCAGTCCTGACATATGAACAATGTGTTGGTAATACTACCAATGTCAAGAGGCTTCAGAGCTTCCAAAATAAAATACTCACATCTATGGTCAGTGCTCCCTAGTTTGTGAAAATCAAGACCATTCACACTGATTTGAGCACTGACCACACAGATTTGAGCCACACTCATATTAGGAAGCTGGCGCAGATCTTTTTCGAGACAGTGGGAGATAATCCTTATGATATAATTAGATCTTTGATTATGATCCATTGGTTTTAAACCAATTCCAACGTCCTAAGATTGTGGTGTATGACACCCGCATGTTTAACTTTTAGTTGTGCTTTAGCAAGTTTATTTTGTCCGTGTGGCCCCTTTGGGGATTATGTGTTTTACTTTTGTTATTGGCAAACAAGCACTATTTTAGACTTCGAGATTAAGCCATAGGCTTGGAGCTCTTAATATTAATTAAAGATATCAGATTTCAATTTAAAATTTCTACATATTTTCAGAGACACAGTTTTTGACTGTATTTTTATTGTTCGCTCTTAATCTTTCTCTTGGAGATTAAATATAATTTCTGTTTCTAACTGACAATTTTACAATTGTCAGATTTAGAACCTTTTAAACTTCCGTTGAAGTTTTTTTACAAGTTAAAGAAGATTCCTTAATCGGAACTGTATAATTAATTTAATCTACTGTGTATTTCATTTTGTGTTTATATAGTATACATTGTATTATATAGTGAACATTGTTGTTAAATTTATTTCTATATTTATCTACAAGTCAGTAGATAAATTCACTGATCGTTACTTTCAATAAATACTAGTTAGTATTTTACTTAGTCGAACTGCAAACTGCATTGCTACCGTTTTTGATATATCTATAACGTGCTTTAACAACTGAATATTATATTTCTTATAGAAATAAATTATAATCTCAATTTTGATTATTTTGGTTTTTGAAAATCACATACAATTTCGAATGTCAGCTATCGCTAAAATTTTGAAAAACACATCTCCCGCTCAATCAATTAGATCTCAATTTGAGTATTTCTACTTCCCTGGAAAGCAGACTCAATCAGAGACATTCTTGAATCTAAGAAAAGGAATATAGATAACTTTGATTTGATATTCAGTTCTTAGGAAAAATTTTAAAATACAAAAGGAAATATAAACACATTTTTTATTTTTCATTTTGATTTTAAATTTTTTAAATAAAAAAATTAACTAATTATTCAAAAAATTTTAAACTATAACACTTTATAACTATATTTTTTATTTTTTTTAAACATTTCAGAATGTTTGAACTTCTAAGAAAATGAACTAAATATTTGTAAAGGACTGGAATTAATTTACGGTTTCGTAAGAATGGTTTTAAAGTTATAAGTAAAAATATTGAGTTTTGCTAATTATAATAAGTTTGTCTTGAAATTTCATAAAGAGTACAGTGAAAGATTACATGTTCAATATTATGTATCACATTGCAATTTTCGGACAATTTGGACAGTCAATAAATTTAAATTTATATAAAAGTGAATTAAAGCATGGTTTGTTTTTATTTTTAATACTGTAATTATTTCTTTTTTAGACAAATTGTAATCATTGAAATAATTTATACTAGGAGAAATGCTGAATCTTTGAATATGAGTTGCTTTTGCCTGATACCATCCCTGTAGTTCTTTTAATAAAAGTTCTTTGTTTACATTTTTAATTTGTTGTAAAACAACGAGTAGGAATAAGATGAATTATTCTGGGCTTGTTTGGCTAATTTATCCACTTCTTCATTATAATGAATACCCACATGTGATGGTATGCATTGAAAAACAACGTAATTTTGCTTTTGTAAGTGTTGAAATGTATAAAATAGGATGTCATCAATTAAAATAGGGAACGCAGCTTTCTTAGGATTTTGGAAATGCATTCTACCGCTGACTTACAATCTTTAAAAATAACAATGTTTTTATTAGAAAATTTTGTTGTTCACTTTAAGGCTTCAACTACGGCAAAAATTTCTGTAACAACAGTTAATGAAAGTTTATTAAATCTAAAGAATTAAATTTAGATTCTGGACATAACATGCTCCTGAAAATTTTTTATAGTCACTGTTAGATGAGCCATCTGTGTACAGAAGTAAAATTTTTTTTAATTATCTTCAATATATAGTAAAGTAATATTTTTTAAAGTTACCACGTCTAGTGGTGATTTTTTAAAAATTACAGTTATTGAATTAATAAGAGTAGGATAAGTGGAAATCCAAAACGGAAAGTTTGGGAAAAAATTCCCACCAAGTTTATTGAAATGTATATCTAGTAAGTCATTCTTAAATTCAAATGAGTTTAGTATAATATCATCAAAATTAATTTCAAATTTATTAATGATAGGATGATTTTTATTTTTTTTAAATATTCTATATAATAAGTTTACTAATTAAAAAAAAATATTCTCAAAGGAGGAATGCAGCTTTCTGGATAGATGGCCGACGTCCGTTGATAGAAAAGGTCGACATCCGTGGGATGGTATGTTAAACCGTGGCACCGTGTGCGGAAGAGAGCCATATCCTGTGCATGTTAAAGCAGCAGAATGTGCAGAGAATGCAATTGAGTCACCTGCATTAGAAGCTTCTAATGCAGGCTACTCAATTCAGAGGCGAAAAAAAAACAATCACATAATCCTATCCAAAAATACATAGAGTAGTTTATTTGTTCGGGAATCTTCGTGTGCTTGAAATATTTAATTTCAATTAAAATTGCTATATAATAAAAATTAAGGTTTTTATCTATTACCACTGATATTTTAAAAGATATAAATTAATAAAATAAGTATTTTCATCTCGCTTCTTGTTGAAGCCAATCTGGAACCTCTTTCTCCAAGGCGACCGAATCTCCTCTTCCGACACTTTCTAAGAATGATCTATAAACAAAGGACTAACCCAATGGTTGAGAAGATTTTCAGTCATTCTCTGAGGAAAACATGTCCTATTTATGAAGTAATCAGAGGATTTCCTCTGTTCGAAGACGTTCGGGGCCTCCAGCGATGGATTTTTGAAAAAAATTCCTCGTTTTCATAAAATACAGGGTATTACTACTAAGAAAAATCAAGATGTCTGTGTACTCAAGAATTTAGCTGAAACTTTAATTGAGGCAAAGTATGCTTCCTTTACAAAACTATTTACTTGGGTTGTTTGGGTTGTTTTACCTCTGAACGGCACTTTTTTGCACACCATGGGCTAAATGGCCAGGTCACATGGACCCCGAAGGCTCAGAGAAGGTTGGGGGAGGGGACCCACTGGAACAGCTGTTGGAAGACAGATGGTAGCCTCCCGTCAAGGCCATCCAGCGTGTTCTTTAACGTGCACAGGGTATGGCTCTCCCGCACACGGGGCCATGGCTTAACGTCCCATCCGACGGACGGCGGCCTTTCCAAGCCCATCGGTGTCCCCTACTGACCGCGGGCAGGGCGGGAAATTTTGCGGAGATAAATCTCAACGCTGACCCAGCTGGGACTCGAACCTGGGAACTACAGATTACGAGTCTGGCGCGCTACCGACTGAGCCACCCCCGCCCCACTATTTACTGATGGCTCTGTAAACAAGGATGAGGGAAGAGCGGCTGCTGCAGTTTGAACCCCAGATCAGAATATTCATTTAGCAGTTAGACTACCGGACCAAACAGAAGTTTTCACAACTGAATTGGTAGCCATAGAAATGGCCCTTAAGTGAGCTACTACTCTGTCCTCTGACAAAGTTGTTATTCTGTCCGATTGCCGATCAATTATTCAATTTTTACAAGGAGATCCGGGAAGATCTAGCAACAATGAGTTTTTTTTGCAACATTTTGAAGTTGGCGAATAAAATGATGAAAAGTGGTATTGAGTTAAATGTGCAGTGGATTCCCAGCCACGTCGGCGTTATAGGAAATGAAATTGTTGACAAAATTGCTAAGGAAGCGTTATTACGTGAAAACTGGCTCAATATTCCAAGAGTTTTCAATTATTATAAAAGCAAAAATAAGCAAATTTTAAAATGAAATTTTCTGCATTATTTTAAAGTTCATTCTTCCTCACATCTGAATCATAGGAGTTTGATTAGTCAAACGATTGATCCATTTCAAGATTTCGGACTGACTGAAAAGCACATAGTGACCATTACCAGGCTCAGAACAGGGACCACAAGACTGAACGATCAAACGCATAAGATGAACAGAGCTGAGTCATCTTCCTGTGATACATGTAGAACAAAAGAAACAGTCTCTCATGTGTTACTTAATTGCAGCAAATTTGATGTTCATAGAGATCAAATGTTTCACTCACTGGAAGAAATTGGAATTAAGGAATTATACACTAAAAGGTCTACTCAGACACCAAATTTTGATAAAAATTAATTTAAAAGTATATTTTCTTTTTAAGTTTTTAAAGGATTCTAAATTGATTGACAGAATTTGATTAGTGCCCAAATAGTGCCATGATGTTTCTACAATAGGAGATTAAAATTTTAATGATTTCAATCAAGAACTTTCAGTTTATACTAAACTACCTCCTTCCTTCAGAAAACTCAGGAATTTTTGTGGAATGTTTATTTGTCCGCCAATCTAGGACTACTGGCAGTTTTATGGTTTTGCTTTTGAAATTTCGGTTTTCCAGACTCAGTTGGGAGAACTCTCCGACATAGGGCACGGACCTTTCTTAAAAGAATTTCCGGACAAGAGGGGCGAAAGGCCCCGAGTGATTTCCGGAATAATAGTTTATGTTGAAGAAGAAGAAGAAGAATTGAAAATACACTTATATAGTGACTCACGGACATTCGAGAAGATATCCTTTGGGGTACATCAACAAATTCGAAAACTTAAAACAGAAATCTAAAAACGAGTATTGTTGAAAATCGCGACTTAAATAGATTTGTTTAAGATTAAATACAATCACTTTTTTTCCCTTAAATTCATATATTAGAAGGAATAGAGGTTCGAAGTTAGATTCTCTATTTCAGTGGAGAAATTTTAGTTTCTATTTTGGGGACCTATTTTGTTATGTTGAACTACTGTTAAGTGAAGAACCTAAAACTCATTGGGATGGGGGAGACTCAGTCGGTTGGTTGGTTGGGGTTTTATGGCGCATGGGTGACGTGGCAAAAAAAAAAGGCGAATTATTTGAAAGGCGAATTATGGGTATGCCATAATTCGCCAAACAAAGACTCAGTCGGTAGCGCGCCAGGCTCTTAATCTGCAGTGCCCAGCGTTCAGATTTATCTCCGAGAATCTTCGCGCCCTGCCCTTGGTCAGCAGGGAGGAAAGCTTCTCGGAGTCAGAGTCATCGGTGGGCTTGAAAAGGTCGACATCCGTGGGATGGGACGTTTAGCCGTGACACCGTGTACGGGTGAGAGTCATGCCCTGTGTATGATACAGCAGCAGAATATGCAGAGAATGCAATTGAGCAATCTGCATTTGAAGCTTCTAATGCAGGTTACTCAATTGCATTCTCAAGGTGGTACCCAGCTGGGTCAGCATTGAGATTTATCTCCGCAAAATTCCCCGCCCTGCCCACGGTCAATAGGGGACACCGATGGGCTTGGAAAGGCCGCCGTCGGTCGGATGGGACGTTAAGCCGTGGCCCCGTGTGCGGGAGAGCCATACCCTGTGCACATTAAAGAACACGCTGGATGGCCTTGACCGGAGGCTACCATCTGTCTCCCAACAGCTATTTCAGTGGATAACCTCCCCCAACCTTCTCTGAGCCTTCGGGGTCCATGTGACCTGGCCATTTAGCCCATGGTGTGCAAACAAATTGCGTCTCAGAGGTAAAACAACCCAACCTAACTCAAGGTGGTAAAATTTTACAAGTTGTTGAATTTCAGTCTTTTTTTGCTATCCATAGTTAAAGATGAAAAAATGTTCAGAGGCGAAAAAAAAACAATCGCACAATCCTATCCAAAAAATACAGAGTAGTTTATTTGTTCGTGAATGTTCGAGTACTTGAAATATTTAATTTAATTAAAATTCCTAATTTATAATAGAAATTAAGGTTTTAATCTATTACCACTGATATTTCGAAAGATATAAATTAATAAATAGTGTTTTTATTGAAATTAAAATCATTGGGATTGATGGATGTTCCAGAAGGTATCCTTTGGGTTACATGCACAAATTCGAAAATTAAAAACAGGCTTATCCAATCAAACTTAGTGAAGAGCTACTAGTTAAAAAACTGAAATTCTCTACTTGAAAACAAAAATATACAATTCTAATGTGTAATAGAATGGGAAAACACAAGAATAACATATCACTTCTGGCTAATTTGGACACAGATTAAGTGGCTACTACAGATAGACAATTTCCTTAGAAACTCATTGTAAAATCGATTCTAGGACCTTTAACGAGTAGCGGTTTAGATTATTTTGTTCAGGATAGTAATATAAACTATTATTTTAAAATTTACAAGTAGCTGTTGTTTTTTTTTCAAGTCAGCAGTTAGCTTTAGGTTATTTTATAATACACTACTGGCCATTAAAAGTGCAACACCAGGAAGAACTCATCAGATTGTCCCAAAATATGCAAGATGGGTAGCCCATGGGAGAACTTGTAAATGATTCAAAGCTGAAGACATACGCAAATCATGTGTGACAGTAACGCCCCCTGGAAGTGGTATAAGTGGAGATTACAAAGGACCGGTGTAAAGCAATGGAATTGTGTTAGCTAGCAGTTTTAGCTCGCACACTAGAGGATCAATTATGCACCGTCGAAGAACACGGCATACATATGACCAGGTTTCCGACTTTGATCGAGGGGGAATTGTGGGATTATGGGAAGACAGATTATCGTACCGAGACATCGTGTGATCGTGTTGGGCGAAATGCTGCCACAGTGATGAGAATATGGCATCAGTGGGTAGAGGAAGAACGAACCGATAAGAGGGATCTCAATGGCCCTCATGGGTTAAGGCGCATTACAACCATGGTCACACAAACGACCGAGAGAACAGACATCTCGTGAGCATGGCTTTGAATGATCATTACAGACACATCAAACACCTTAGCTAAACAGTTAAGGTGTGTTGCACATCAACTAATGTATTCACGTACGATTCGACATCGTCTGCAGCATTGGGGCATCTTTGCTAGGCTACCATTGACTGACCATTTGCTAGGCTATCTTTGCTAGGCCATTGCTTCGGCTACCATTGACTATACAAAACAGAAATATGCGACTGCAATGGTGCCAAGAATGTCGCACATTGATGTACGAATGACATCGCATCATCTTTTCAGACGAATAACAGTTCAATATACAGTACCATAATGGATGAATACTATCTGGTGGTGCATGATGCAGTGCCATACAGATCCAGCCCCTGGTGTTATGATATGGGGAGCCATTGGACTCCATTCAAGCACATGCCTCGTATGCATTACAAGTACTTTGAACAGCCAGCGTGACATCACTGAGGTGTTGGAGCCTGTGTTCGTACCTTATCTTCAGCGGCTCTGTGGTGCCATTTACCAAAAGGAAAATGCCCGACCACATGTGGCATGCATCGTCCAACTATTTCTGGATAGCCACCACATGACACTTCTGCCTTGGCCTGCATGTTCACCGGATCTGTCCCCAAATCAACATGTCTGGTCCATGATCTCACGACGACTAGCACACCAGACACCAGCAGCCTCCAAAACAGATGAATTTTGTCTACGTATCGAAACTGCATGGGTTGACATTCCCCAAACACACATCCCATGTCTCATCCTCTCAATGCTGAACCGTGTTGTAGGGGGGCGGGGGGGGGGGCTCAGTCGGTAGCGCGCCAGGCTCATAATCTGTAGTTCCCAAGTTCGAGTACCAGCTGGGTCAGCGTTGAGATTTATCTCCACAAAAATTCCCCGCCCTGCCCATGGTCAGTAGGGGACACCGATGGACTTAGAAAGGCCGCCGTCCTTCGGATGGGACGTTAAGCCGTGGCCCCGTGTGTGGGAGAGCCATACCCTGTGCACGTTAAAGAACACGCTGGATGGCCTTGACGGGAGGCTACCATTGTCTCCCAACAGCTGTTCCAGTGGATCCTCTCCCCCAACCTTCTCTGAGCCTTCGGGGTCCATGTGACCTGGCCATTTAGCCCATGGTGTGCAAAAAAGTGCCGCTCAGAGGTAAAACAACCCAACCCAACCGTGTTGTAGCATCGGCTATTCCCGCTCATGGTGGCTACATAAGATGTTGATTTCTTTGTGTTCCACAAGTCTAACCGAGTTGTATTTGTAATCATTTGATCCCTGTAACATAAGCAAAGTATTCATCAAATATTGCTTTGATATCTTTTGTCTTTCCTGGTTTTGCACTTTTAATGTCCAACAGTGTATTTTTATATAACATTCATAATTTTTTCTATTTGATATTTGTTATAAAGACAAAAAGAAGTAAATAATAGATATAAACTGCATATTGTGCTGAATGCATAAGCTGATAGACAAACAGATAAAAACTTTGCTCTTTCTACATAAGATAGAGGGGGCGGGGGTGGCTCAGTCGGTAGCGCGCCAGGCTCGTAATCTGTAGTTCCCAGGTTCGAGTCCCAGCTGGGTCAGCGTTGAGATTTATCTGCGCAAAATTCCCCGCCCTGCCCATGGTCAGTAGGGGACACCGATGGGCTTGAAAATGCAGCCGTCCGTCGGATGGGACGTTAAGCCGTGGCCCCGTGTGCGGGAGAGCCATACCCTGTGCACGTTCAAGAACACGCTGGATGGCCTTGACGGGAGGCTACCATCTGTCTCCCAACAGCTATTCCAGTGGGTCCTCTCCCCCAACCTTCTCTGAGCCTTCGGGGTCCATGTGACCTGGCCATTTAGCCATGGTGTGCAAAAAAGTGCCGCTCAGAGGTAAAACAACCCAACGTTAAAGAACACGCTGGATGGCCTTGACGGGATGCTATCTGTCTCCCAACAGCTGTTCCAGTGGGTCCCCTCCCCCAACCTTCGGGGTCCATGTGACCTGGCCATTTAGCCATGGTGTGCAAAAAAGTGCCGCTCAGAGGTAAAACAACCCAACGTTAAAGAACACGCTGGATGGCCTTGACGGGATGCTATCTGTCTCCCAACAGCTGTTCCAGTGGGTCCCCTCCCCCAACCTTCGGGGTCCATGTGACCTGGCCATTTAGCCCATGGTGTGCAAAAAAGAGCCGATCAGAGGTAAAACAACCCAACCCATAAGATAGAGCTTCTAAGTTAACTCCACTCTGACGTAACAAGGAAAGGTTGCAATTTCTTACCAAGGCAGTGGGGGCGGGGGTGGCTCAGTAGGTAGCGCGCCAGGCTCGTAATCTGTAGTTCCCAGGTTCGAGTCCCAGCTGGGTCAGCGTTGAGATTTATCTCCGCAAAATTCCCCGCCCTGCCCACGGTCAGTAGGGGACACCGATGGGCTTGGAAAGGCCGCCGTCCGTCGGATGGGACGTTAAGCCGTGGCCCCGTGTGCGGGAGAGACATACCCTGTGCACGTTAAAGAACACGCTGGATGGCCTTGACGGGAGGCTACCATCTGTCTCCCAACAGCTGTTCCAGTGGGTCCCCTCCCCCAACCTTCTCTGAGCCTTCGGGGTCCATGTGACCTGGCCATTTAGCCCATGGTGTGCAAAAAAGTGCCGCTCAGAGCTAAAACAACAACAATACCAAGGCAGTGTGTTGTTAAAACCTTTCACTTGATTCACATTGCTCAAAATACTTTTCGAGACTAAGAGAACTTTATAAATCAAATGCATAATCACCAGTACTTTTCTTAAAATCGTACTAAGTAAACAAAATACAGATTAAGCATAGAGAAAGGGAAAAATAGTTTTACATTTAAAGCGTTCCTTTAAAGTTACGATTCAAATATTTCAACCCAATTTATTAATTTATAAGAAACTTAATTCCAACCACTTATATTTCAATTAACTGAAATAAATTTCAGAACATGGTACCAATTCAAGATTTCAGGAATGTACCCTTCACGGTACAGTTACACTAAAGAAAAATGTACAACTAGTAACATGTATCAAACATATAGGTTTCGTAAAAAATATAAATTGTTGAACACATTGTTGTTATTATTCGTTGTTTATATATTTAAAATGATGTTTATGAAAATTGTTCAATTTATTGGTAAAATAACTTAAATAAGTAATTAAGTAATAAATTAAGGTAAGTACATTCAAGCCCATCTCTATAAAAAAAAAATTGGGGCAGTCGGCAGCCATTTTTTGCTTCCTCCTGCTATCCTTTTCGTCTAGAAAAAAGTAATGGGAACTATGTGACCCAATCGAGCAGTAAAAAAAACAGAAAGAGGGTCCAAGAAACGGGATTTTCATTGCACCATAAAATTTTCCACTCCGTTTTAGTGGTCTCTAAAAAATTTCTTGAAAAAAAATGCGTGAGTTGGGTTGTTTTACCTCTGAGCGGCACTTTTTTGCACACCATGGGCTAAATGGCCAGGTCACATGGACCCCGAAGGCTCAGAGAAAGTTGGGGGAGGGGACCCACTGGAACAGCTGTTGGGAGACAGATGGTAGCCTCCCGTCAAGGCCATCCAGCGTGTTCTTTAACGTGCACAGGGTATGGCTCTCCCGCACATGAGGCCAAAGCTTAACGTCCCATCCGACGGACGGCGGCCTTTCCAAGCCCATCGGTGTCCCCTACTGACCGTGGGCAGGGCGGGGAATTTTTGCGGAGATAAATCTCAACGCTGACCCAGCTGGGACTCGAACTTGGGAACTACAGATTACGAGCCTGGCGCGCTACAGACAGGGCCCTTCCCCCCCCCCCCCCAAAAAAAAAATGCGTGAAATATCCAAAAGTTTTACATTTTTTTTGTTACCCAATTACACATACTACCATTTCAAAAGGATGGTGGTCCATCCCTTACTAATGCTAAGTAGAGATAATTAGTCCGGTAATAAGTGGATTAAAACATTGGTATGCTTATTTCTAAACAAAAGCTTTGCTAAATATATTCCTGATGAAGACTTGGTACCACTCCTATAAAGCTCTCATTTATTGATTATAAGAATTCAAAAATCATCTCATATTCTTCAAAGAGTAAAACTCAACCAGGGACTGCATGGAATAAGTAACAAAAAATGTAACTCTTTCATAACCTACATTTTTCACCAAACCAATACGTTTGACACATGTTACGACAATGCGGCTCGATCAGAATTTTCGCTATTGTACCAGCATCGTAAATGGTACGCTCTTGAATATATTCATTAATCTTGGATTCATTGTGTCATTACTAAAAGGAACATTTTCTTCATAAATTTAGTTGTTTAAAATAGCAGCGGTAGTAATTATCAATTAAATGTCAGAAAGCAAAAAATCATTCATGCAAAATCATTGACATAGAACAATAAATATTCCCTCAAGCGGTTGTTTGCCATATAGGTCTGAGAGGAGCCTGTCAGTTTAGTACGCCATATAGCGTATCTGTTACGAAGGAGGACCTCAGCAGAATGACAACACACACACATCCAAACTTTTCCCAAGACCCGAACCCAGGTCACTTTGATCAGTAGCCAAATGCACTTATCACATGGCCACGGGATACCTCATCTTTTATTTAATCAGGAATTAACCTGAAGAATTTAATAAAAGTAAATGAATTCATTTTTTCAATGAACGACGCAGAAAATCCCGTATCAATATATAAAAAATGGGGAAATCGCAAGTGATGCGATCAAGCCGGAGAAAAGGAAGAGGAAGGGAAGGAGGGGGGAGGAGACGATTTCCATTGCAAAATAACATTTTTCCCTTCGTTTCAGAGGTCTTCAAAAAACCACTTGAAGAATACGTTGGGTTGGGTTGTTTTACCTCTGCGCGGCACTTTTTTGCACACCATGGGCTAAATGGCCAGGTCACACGGACCCCGAAGGCTCAGGGAAGGTTGGAGGATGGGACCCACTGGAACAGCTGTTGGGAGACAGATGGTAGCCTCCCGTCAAGGCCATCCAGCGTGTTCTTTAACGTGCACAGGATATGGCTCTCCCGCACACGGGGCCACGGCTTAACGTCCAATCCGACGTACGGCTGCCTTTCCAAGCCCATCGGTGTCCTCTGCTGACCGTGGGCAGGGCGGGGAGTTTTGCGGAGATAAATCTCAACGTTGACCCAGCTGGCACTCGAACCTGGGAACTACAGATTACGAGTCTGGCGCGCTACCGTGAAGAATACATGAAATATGCCCAAGTTTAATAACTTTTTACCTGAATTTCCCTTAATAGTATTCTCAAACGAGGGATGAACATAACCGCATTGCCACCCTCCCATATAGATCCGCTCTGGACTCTGAAAATTGTAGTGGATAATTTTCTTCTATGTACTGATGAATTAAACAAATTCAAAAAAATAAAAATGTTCTTTCGAATTGAGCCAAGAATATCTCCAGTTTCAATGGAGATACTCTTTGTCCATTGCATATCAATGTTAGAAGTCTGCGAAACTTTTTTCCAACTTTCTCTGAGCAATCGCGGTCCTTGTGAGATGTCTATTTAGCCCATTGTGGGTAAAAAGTGCTACTCACAGATGAAATAACGCAACCAACCCTTAAAAGTTGGCCATGAAATGTCTGTTCATTGATAACTTTGGGCGCTGATGACATAGTACTCCATTAGGAGGGGGCGGGGGTGGCTCAGTCGGTAACGCGCCAGGCTCGTAATCTGTAGTTCCCAGGTTCGAGTCCCAGCTGGGTCAGCGTTGAGATTTACCTCCGCAAAATGCCTTCTATGGCCCATAGAAGGTCTAAGGAGAAGGCAAGCTTCGCACAATCGTAAGTGGGCCGCTCTGTGGGGGGGGGGGGGTCAGTCGGTAGCGCACCAGGGTCGTAATCTGTAGTTCCCAGGTTCGAGTCCCAGCTAGGTCAGCGTTGAGATTTATCTCCGCAAAATTCCCCACCCCCCTGCCCACGGTCAGTAGGGGACACCGATGGGCTTGGAAAGGCCGCCGTCCGTCGGATGGTACGTTAAGCCGTGGCCCCGTGTGTGGGAGAGCCATACCCTGTGCACGTTAAACAACACGCTGGATGGCCTTGACGGGAGGCTACCATCTGTCTCCCAACAGCTGTCCAGTGGGTCCCCTTCCCCAACCTTCTCTGAGCCTCCGGGGTCTATGTGACCTGGCCATTTAGCCCATGGTGTGCAAAAAAAGTGCCACTCAGAGGTAAAACAACCCAACCCAAGCCGCTCTGTGGAATTTTGCCAAAGCCGAACGTGGCAAATTGGTGTGCAGGCACAGAAAGATGTTGTAGGGGCGATCTGCGCATGCGCAGTGCAATCATTTTAGCCCGCTGCAGCTAAGGTTTGCCTTATTCCTGAAATACAGGGTGTCCATAAAGTCTCTTTACAATTTAAAAAATTTATTAAAAAATCAAATGAAAAGATAAATATTTCGAAATTATTACAAAATGAGAAGTGGATATTGAAGGTTTTTTTCCATCATTTAGTACACCTCTATATGGGCACCATTATTTGCACGAAGCACATCAAGACGGTACTAGATTTCTTGCCATGTTCGCTGTAGCATAGTCTCATCGATGGTGGCAACGGGATCAGTGATCTTTTGCTTTAGGTCAGTGATGTCCTGTATCTTTGTTCGATACACAATATCTTTAACACAACCCCCATAGAAAGAAGTCCAGAGGAGTGATATCTGGTGAACGAGGTGGCCAGGGAATTGGGCCATCCCTTCCAATCCACCGGTCTGGAAATGTTTGATTTAGGAACCCACGGACTTGCAGTCCCCAATGTGGTGGTGCACCATCTTGCTGGAAAATGATGGTTGGTTGAAGGTCATCTAGTTGTGGTGCCACATATTCAGTCAAAAGGTCAAAGTAAACATTTGCAGTAATTGATGCCTCGTTGAAGAAAAATGGACCTAGGATTCGATTGCACATGATCCCACACATTAACTTTGGACTATCTCGGTGAAGTTCACTAGTCACATGGGGGTGTTCTGATCCCAGATTCTCACATTATGTGTGTTCAGTTTCCCTGAGACATGAAAAGTTGCCTCATCACTAAAACAAACTCGGGTGAGGAACGTTTCATCCTCAGAAATTCGTTCCAGCATGTTAACTGCAAATTCTTTTCGTCTTGGTTTATCATTTGGCTCGAGTGCCTGTAAGAGTTGCACTTTGTAAGCGTACAATCGCAAGTTCTTTTGTAGGACTTTGTGCACTGTTGAACGTGGTAGCTCTAACTCTCTGGCAGCAGTACGAATGGACGTTGTGGGAGATCGATTAAAGCTTGTCTTACACGATCGATGTTTTCCTCAGATGTTCTTGGTCGTCCACCCCTCCCTTTATCCAACACCGTCCCTGTCTCCATAAATTTCTTGTGCCATGCACGAATTGACGGACGTGACGGTGGATCTTTCCATACTTAGTTCTGTAGTTTCGCTGAGTATGTGTATCCGATTTCATTTCAATAAACCATGATACACATTGTGCCTTCTCTTGAGGAATAGCCTTTTTTTAAAGTTTCTTTAAAAAATACCTCTTTCATCAACGTGGTACCTGAAATACACAAATGCAATGTGATTAAAACTTTGTTAACCACTTAGTACATAGAACAAATTAGATTAAGATATCTCATCAAGTGCCTTTGTAATAAATTTTTTAAATTGTAAAGAGACTTTATGGACACCTTGTATTTAATGTGGTTTAAAGTTTCAAACTGTCTAACACCCATGGGTATTTTCGCTCAGTGGTAGCTGACCCTAAAGTTATGCAACGAGTATTTTATCTGTTTAGGAGTGAATTTTACGATACCTGGAGTAGCCAGGGGCCGTGGTGGCTCAGTCGGTAGCGCGCCAGGCTCGTAATCTGTAGTTCCCAGGTTCGAGTCCCAGTTGAGATTTATCTCCGCAAAATTCCCCACCCTGCCCACGGTCAGTAGGGGACACCGATGGACTTGGAAAGGCCGCCGTCCGTCGGATGGGACGTTAAGCAGTGGTTCCGTGTGCGGGAGAGCCATACCTTGTGCACGTTAAAGAACACGCTGGATGGCCTTGACGGGAGGCTACCATCTGTCTCCCAACAGCTGTTCCAGTGGGTCCCCTTCCCCAACCTTCTCTGAGCCTTCGGGGTCCATGTGACCTGGCCATTTAGCCCATGGTGTGCAAAAAAGTGCCGCTCAGAGGCAAAACAACCCAACCCTGGAGGAGCCGTTGTATGTTTTCTTTTAGTAACTTTTCAGAATTTTTAAAATTAATACATTTAATCATCTTGCGAACATGCAAGTCAATTTATGTTGCAGTTTTGTTCTCTGGAGCATATCTATATATATGCAGGTACCTGCACTTTTTTCTAATAATATAATTCTTTTTTTTATGGTTGATACAAGTGCCTGCTGCCATCTGTTGACAATATATACAAGTAAGAAACTCGATATATTTATTGAAAATATCTATAATTGTATAAAAGATGTTATCGTGCAGTGATACATAAATCTCAATATATTATAATATAATAAATATTATAGAGTGTTTAAAATAGTAAAATTTTCTATAAATAGTAAAACAGCTACTACCAGTTTTACGAAATAAGATTTTATTAAGAAAAATAACTTTAAACACTTTTTGTTATTTACTCTCCAAACGAAAAGAAAATTATAACAGTCAAAGGTGTACGTTAAATTCGTCATGTAGTGTAAACAGTAGAAAACCTTGCTCGGCAGTGAAAAAATAACGTAGGGGAACTCGCTCATCTCCCTGGCTAGTGGTTTCATTGCAATACACGAATTTACCATGTTTAGAGGGCGCTGCAATCGAAAAGTTTACATTACACCTATGGAAACTGGCTTTCCTCTCCCTTAAAGACTCCTTGTCCCATCGTCTCCGAAGAAGGTTGGGATGGGTTGTTTTACTTCTGAGCGGCACTTCTTTGCACACCATGGACTAAATGCCAGGTCACATGGACCCCGAAGGCTCAGAGAAGGTTGGGGGAGGGGACCCACTGGAACAGCTGTTGGGAGACAGATGGTAGCCTCCCGTCAAGGCCATCCAGCGTGTTCTTTAACGTTGGGTTGTTTTACCTCTGAGCGGCACTTTTTTGCACACCATGGACTAAATGCCAGGTCACATGGACCTCGAAGGCTCAGAGAAGGTTGGGGGAGGGGACCCACTGGAACAGCTGTTGGGAGACAGATGGTAGCCTCCCGTCAAGGCCATCCAGCGTGTTCTTTAACGTTGGGTTGTTTTACCTCTGAGCGGCACTTTTTTGCACACCATGGACTAAATGCCAGGTCACATGGACCTCGAAGGCTCAGAGAAGGTTGGGGGAGGGGACCCACTGGAACAGCTGTTGGGAGACAGATGGTAGCCTCCCGTCAAGGCCATCCAGCGTGTTCTTTAACGTTGGGTTGTTTTACCTCTGAGCGGCACTTTTTTGCACACCATGGACTAAATGCCAGGTCACATGGACCCCGAAGGCTCAGAGAAGGTTGGGGGAGGGGACCCACTGGAACAGCTGTTGGGAGACAGATGGTAGCCTCCCGTCAAGGCCATCCAGCGTGTTCTTTAACGTTGGGTTGTTTTACCTCTGAGCGGCACTTTTTTGCACACCATGGACTAAATGCCAGGTCACATGGACCTCGAAGGCTCAGAGAAGGTTGGGGGAGGGGACCCACTGGAACAGCTGTTGGGAGACAGATGGTAGCCTCCCGTCAAGGCCATCCAGCGTGTTCTTTACCGTGCACAGGGTATGGCTCTCCCGCACACGGGGCCACGGCTTAACGTCCCATCCGACGGACGGCGGCCTTTCCAAGCCCATCGGTGTCC
Organism: Ryuthela nishihirai; assembly: GCA_038380435.1. Taxonomy (NCBI): domain Eukaryota; kingdom Metazoa; phylum Arthropoda; class Arachnida; order Araneae; family Heptathelidae; genus Ryuthela; species Ryuthela nishihirai. The sequence continues at coordinate 47,624,629 of JAWZYU010000023.1, read as the reverse complement.
CCTACTGACCGTGGGCAGGGCGGGGAATTTTGCGGAGATGTCTCCGAAGAAACATCACGTGACCTCATCTGGCGGTTCATTCGAACTGGGCCATAAATGCTGACAACGATACCTTCCGCATGTCAGGTGGATTGTCTGTGGCTCGATTAAGTCTTTTGTTCTTCATCTAGCGGTGGGACCACTGAGGCTCCTTTAGGATGTGCTGTGTTTAGCATGTGACTGTACCGGGTGCGCTTTTCTTTCTACGTTACCAATGCAAATGAGAGTTCCTTCTACAGGTTTTTTCAATAGAAAAATTTTGGTTAAAACTGCAGAAAAAAAAAATTTCACGAATTCTTGTTTTTAGTTTGGTACAGTGAATGGAGTCATTTTCATTTTTGTGGCCTCTTTTAAGTTATTAAATTACTTTTAGAAAATCAGTTACTAAATGGGCTGTTAATTTTTTGTGTCTGGTGTGATGTGGTTGTTATTAATTTTTTTATATTTAGTTTATATATATTTTTTTGTTGGAATAAAAGTTTAGTTGAGATGTTTATCCCTTTTTATTATTATTTTTTAATCTTTTAAATTTTTTGTGCATATTTTTACCTTTTTTCTATAGATAGATTTCTTTTCTTTATTTTTTATTTTTTTATTATATTTTCAAATCTTTTTTATTTTTATTTTATTTTTATCTTTTATATATATATATATTTGTATTTATATATTTTTTATGTTTTTATCATATTTTTTATTTTATTTTTATGTATTATTTTAAATTCTTGTTTTTGTTTTTTATATTTTTTTAGCTTTTTAGAAATGTTATTGCATTAGGATTTTTTGCTTTTTTTTATTTATATAATTTTTGTACTATGATAAAAATATTTCTGCGTCATTTGAAAGGAGCTGTTATTTTATAAAATAAACAGGATATTGATTTTCTTAAAGGTATAGATATAATTTTATTTCTAATTTTAGTATTATGTTTTTTATAAATTAAAATTTTTTAATGTTTTTTATGTTGTTTTATTTTTATTTATTTTTTATTTTTATTTTTAGTAATGAATTGTTAAATTTTGTTCCAGAGGGATGTGGAAAGCAGATCAAAAATAAAACCATAAATTTTATTTTTAATCTTTGGGGAGGGGGGGGTGGTCAAGTAAGCAGTTTATAAATAATTCTTGAATGTTGAACTCAGTGAGTTGTATAGTTTAGACCTTTGTGGGGAGTATCAGTCACAATTTACTAAGATGTGGTCTACTGTTTCGGAAATGTTGCAGTTAGAAGAAGGTGTTTTTTTTTTAAGTTTGAAAAGTGTTGAGTTTAGCAGAGTGGAGATTTGAAAAGTTAAAATCAATTAATTCCCTGTTCTTGTGGAGGGGCGGGGGGTGGGGGCTCAGTCGGTAGCGCGCCAGGCTCATAATCTGTAGTTCCCTGATTCGAGTCCCAGTTAGGTCAGCGTTGAGATTTATCTCCGCAAAATTCCCCGCCCTGCCCACGGTCAGTAGGAGACACCGATGGGCTTGAAAATGCAGCCATCCGTCGGATGGGACGTTAATCCGTGGCCCCGTGTTTGGGAGAGCCATACCCTGTGCACGTTAAAGAACACGCTGGATGGCCTTGACGGGAGGCTACCATCTGTCTCCCAACAGCTGTTCCAGTGGGTCCCCTCCCCCAACCTCCTCTGAGCATTCGGGATCCATGTGATCTGACCATTTAGCACATGGTGTTCAAAAAAGTGCCGCTCAGAGGCAAAACAACCCAATCCAACTCTCTTCTTGTAATAGTTAACATAGGAGGTAGAAAAAACCTTACAAAATAAAGCTTCAAAAACTTCTTCGCTGCCCTTTACTGACCGAACATGAAGAGATTAGGCGTCCTCTTCAGTCTTCCATCTTCATCGTATATTTCAAACCCCTCCTTCCCCCAACTTCAGTCTGCACAAGTTGTTCCTCTCAGCGGGAAGCAAAACGTACCTCGTCGCTTGGACCCAGACCATCCCAACTGTGAGCGATTCGAAAGAACTTTATCGGTGCCCGCGGGGGTGGTCCCGTCACTCCGATGGACAAGCGGCAAGCACCCCGCTGCTCCTTTTGAGGTCAATTTACTACTGAGGGTGGCATTACCGTCACTACCCTCCCTCCCGACTATCAGTTTTCTGTTCACCAAAGAGTACGGATACAGAAAAGGATCCGAGAGGTTTAGCGTTATCAACTTTTCGACATTTTCTGGCGTCTTGAAATATTTACCAACAACGGAGGCGACAAGATTGTGAAGAGACGAGTTCCAGTCTGATGCCAGTTGAGACGACGGAATGTTTGTTAACGTTAATAGCGTTAAACGACTTGAATAGCTTTCTGTGTGGCTGCAGTGCTTCTAAAGTGAAGCGTTTTTTATTCAAGGAATCTTTCACTAAGGATTCTTTGGGTTGGGTTGTTTTACCTCTGAGCGGCACTTTTTTTGCACACCATGGGCTAAATGGCCAGGTCACATGGACCCCGAAGGCTCAGAGAAGGTTGGGGGAGGGGACCCACTGGGACAGCTGTTGGGAGACAGATGGTAGCCTCCCGTCAAGGCCATCCAGCGTGTTCTTTAACGTGCACAGGGTATGGCTCTCCCGCACACGGGGCCACGGCTTAACGTCCCATCCGACGGACGGCGGCCTTTCCAAGCCCATCGGTGTCCCCTACTGACCGTGGGCAGGGCGGGGAACTTTGCGGAGATAAATCTCAACGCTGACCCAGCTGGGACTCGAACCTGGGAACTACAGATTACGAGCCTGGCGCGCTACCAACTGAGCCACCCCCGCCCCTCACCAGGGATGCAACGTTAAACATCGAGATTATTACCGGTAAAGATGCTATCTTACCTGATGAGACATGAAATAATGTGATTTGGACAAGTGAATGCAAATGAAAGAAGAAGAAATTTTTGCTGGGTTTTACCCATTCGGATGCAAAGAGGAAGTGCTTACAGATATTTCTATCTTATTAGGATTCAAAATAATATCGCCAATTCAACTTGTATGGAGGTCATTGAGGAAATTTTCTCGATTAAAGACAAACGCAATTTTTTTTTTCACAGAAGCAAGGGCAGGAAAAAAAATTTTATGAATCTCGAATATCCATGTTTTGAATGGATATGTTTTATGAAATAATTAAGTAACGAGAGTAAGTTTGCGTCCAAAATGTCAAGAAATTCTCAAAGTTTACCTTAGTATGACGGCTTGGAATCGGGTTATTTTATCTCCGAGCGGCACTTTTCTGCACACAATGGGCCAAATGGCCAGGTCACAAGCACCCCAAAGTCTCAGAGAAGGTTGTGGGAAAGGATTCACTGGACTGCTGGCAAGGCCATCCAGCGTGTTCTTAAACGGGCATAGATATAACTTCTCGCACACGTATCCACGGCTTAACGTCCCATCCGTTGGACGTCGGTATCCCAAGCCCATCGGTGTCACCTACTGATCGTGGGCAGGGCTATAAGTTTTGCGGAAATAATTTTGAACGCTGGCCCAGCTACGATTCGAACCTCGGAACTGCAGATTACGAGCCTGGCGCGCTACCTACTGAGTTCCCCCCGCCCTGCGCCGGCTTGGAGTTAATTTCACATGTAATATCCTAACTGATAAATTTACAAGTTGCTGGATTGGTTGAAGTGAGCAACATTGTGGCCCTCTGGAAGCTACGATTGGGCAGCATTGGGAGCTTTTTAGGCCAAGATCATACCAAGACATGTTGTTCAAGTCGTTCTGTGTTTTTTGGGCCAAGATCATACCAAGTAAACTTTGCGAGTTTCATTAAAAACGTCGATTATTTAGAAAAGAAATCGTAATTTGCATCATTTAAAGTAACGAATTACAAGCAATTTCAAATGTTACAGCAGACATTCCAAACATTTCGGGGTTTTTTTTGTGTGGGGGTGGGGTGGGGGGTCGGAGAATTCATTTTCGGGTACGATACAAAAAAAATGTCCGGTAATGTTTTTAGAAATCTAAAAATATGAATTTCACCATGGGTGTCAGAATCTGGGAAAAATATGAAGCAAATATCCAAAACAACGGATACGAAATTGTGTTATACTCGAATCAAAATCCTTTTTCTTGCAATGTAACATAAAAGTTTGAGAATTGACATCATTTATAACGATACAGTAATTAATGCGACCGAAAACAAGACGCGACAGATGCCCGGATTCATCTCAATATTGGCTCGAAATCTTTGGAATCCAAGTCAATCCATTTCATTCCATCAGATCAATTGAAACATCCGATTTAAAGAACAACATCGAGGCTAAGAATGCCATTTAAATGTTTTTCAGTCTGCTGGAAATTCCTCAATCAACAGATCGACGCCTGTTTACATTGGCTGCAATCGCTTGTGTACGAATCGCTCTCTTATCGGAAAATCCACGACATTGGGCCTAACAAGGAAGAATTTATGTTATCAGCTTTGGACAGGCATTTCTCTAGTGAGGCTTCTCCCAAACGATCTTCTCTTAACAAAACGTTCAGTACTGACTCGTACTTTAAGCACGTTATTTATTTTTTCTCGTAGAGTTGGGTTGGGTTGTTTTACCTCTGAGCGGCACTTTTTTGCACACCATGGGCTAAATGGCCAGGTCACATGGACCCCGAAGGCTCAGAGAAGGTTGGGGGAGGGGACCCACTGGAACAGCTGTTGGGAGTCTCCCGTCAAGGCCATCCAGCGTGTTCTTTAACGTTCACAGGGTATGGCTCTCCCGCACACGGGGCCACGGCTTAACGTCCCATCCGACGGACGGCGGCCTTTCCAAGCCCATCGGTGTCCCCTACTGACGGTGGGCAGGGCGGGGATATTTGCGGAGATAAATCTCAACGCTGACCCAGCTGGGTCACATGGAACCCAGCTGAATCACATGGAACTCGAACCTGGGAACTACAGATTACGAGCCTGGCGCGCTACCGACTGAGCCACCCCCGCCCCCTTTTTCTCGTAGAAGTGGCATGGTAGTCTGTATGATCCGATTTTCACTGCACTATACGTTAACTTTATGAACCCCAAAACCTTTAGAACAGGTTAAACACGAAGAATTAACCAGCGTTTGTAAAACGAAACGCTTGGTGAAAGCTGGCTTCTGCCTGAAAAAGGTTTTGAACAGCTTGCTTAAGGGTGGGGGTGGCTCAGTCGGTAACGCGCCAGGCTCGTAATCTGCAGTTCCCAGGTTCGAGTCCCAGCTGGGTTAGCGTTGAGACTTATCTCCGCAAAAATCCCAGCCCTGCCCACTGTCAGTAGGGGGCACCGATGGGCTTTGAAATGCCGCCGTTTTCGTCGGATGGGGCGTTAAGCCGTGGCCCCGTGTACAGGAGAGCCGTATTCTGTGCACGTTAAAGAACACGCTGGATGGCCTTGAAGGGAGGCTACCATCTGTCTCCCAACAGCTGTTCCAGTGGGTCCCCTCACCCAACCTTTGCGGAGATAAGCCTTAACGCTGATCCAGCTAGGACTCGAACCTGGGAACTGCAGATTACGAGCCTGGAGCGCTACCGACTGCCCCCCCCCCCTCCCACACAAGAAGAGGTAATTAATTGATTTAACTTTTCAAATGCACTCATTAGATATGCCTTTTTTTATTTTTGTTTTAATAACGATATTTCTGGATTCCTTAAAAATATAGTTTTTTTAGCTCGTCAGAAAACACGAGCTTGTCTTTACAGCAGAATCATATACTGTGAATAGTGGCGGATTGAGGTTTCTGGATGTCCTAGGTGCAAAAGATTTCAGATTTATTTGATGGGACTCTAATTATCCGAAATTGTGTTTTTTTGGGGGGGTGCTAATTCTACAAAAAAACTTTGCAACTTACAAATATAAAAAAATACATCCAGCAGGTTAAATAAACTGAATTACAAAAATTGCGCAAACAGAAAATTTCAAATGCTTTATATAAGCAGGCACATATTGAAAATAAACGAAAACTAATTATAAGCCAAAATATCTTTTCAACTTAGTGTATTTAACAAAACTCACTTCATACCTGGTATTAAAAAAACATAAATTGCGTCTCAAGCAGCTGCTTGCACCAAAGTAAAAACACGAAATGTGTCCATAAATAGCAGATTATACTGAATGTGAAATATTTTACTCAATAAAAATGTTAGAAAAAAATCAAGTGTTGAGACTGTTTTGAGGCCCCTCTGAGGTCCTCCGTGAGTGTCGAGGCCCTAGGCATGCGTCTCGTGCACCGATTGGGCAATCTTCCGCCATTGCATGTTCATGTTAAAGAACATGCTGGAGAGCCATCACCCAACGGGAGACTTCCATCTGTCTACTAAATATGCTCAGGTCTAGGAAAAAATTGAGGAGTTAGAGACGGGGATGGCAAGAGACTGGATTTCCAACACAGCATAATATTTCCCCTTCCGTTTTACAGATCTTCAAAAAGGTTCTTAAAAACGTCCCTAGATTAGTCCTGCTCCTAACGTTGCCCAATGGTCCCCTATGTCAGCTTTCTCTAAGCCCTTTGGATCTTTACGACCTCGTTGTTTTAGCCAATAATGTGCACAAAAGTTCCAATCAGAAGGTAAAACAACCCAACCTCCTCTGAACCCTTGAAGTCCTTGTGACCTGGACAATATACGTATTGTGTGCATAAAATTGTGGGGCGGGGGTAGTTCAGTCGATAGCGAGCCAGGCTTGTAATCTGTAGTTCCCAGGTTCGAATCCCAACTGAGTCAGCATTGAGATTTATCTCCGCAAAATTCCCCGCCCTGACCTCGGTCAGTAGGGGACACCGATGGGCTTGGAAAGGCCGTCGTCCGTCAGATGGGACGTTAAGCCGTGACTCCGTGTGCGGGATAGACATACCCTATGCACCTGAAAGAACACGCTGGATGGCCTTGACGGGAGGCTACCATCTGTCTCCCAACAGCTGTTCCAGTGGGTCTCCTCCCCCAACCTTCTCTAAGCCTTCGGTGTCCATGTGACCTGGCCATTTATCTCATGTTGTGCAAAAGAGTGCCGCTCATAGGTAAAACATAAACCAACAAAGCATAAAAGTCTCTCTCAATGATAAAAGAGCCCAATCTCTAAAAAAGCAATGTCATATCGTGAGAAGCACTGAGAAGAGTATCAGACTATGCAGTTGACGTTTTGATTTTCCTCCTGGTTTGATATACAAGAGATCGATATATCATTGGCCACATGATCTGTGAGAACGTTGAAGCGGGGTTGGCTCAGTCGACAGCGCTCCAGGCTCGTAATCTTCGGTTCCCAGATTGTAGTCCCACCTGGGCCAGTGTTGAGATTTATTTATTCTAATCCCCCAGTCAGCAGAGGGCACTAATGAACTTAGAAAGGCCACATGCTGTTGGATAGGACATTAAACCATGGTTCTTTGTTAAGGAGAGCCATACCTGCGCACATTAAAGAACACGTTGAATATCCTTGATGTGAGGCTAGGTCTTTTAACAGCTATCCAGTGAGTCCCCTACCCCCAAACTTCTCTGAGACCTCGAGGTCCTTGTAACCTGGCCATTTAGTACGTTGTGTGCAAAAAGTGCTGCTCAGAGGTAAAAAAAAAACTTACTGCGCAGTCTCATAGTATCCCCGAGAGTTGTCGCAGAACAAAGAAAATGGAAAGTGGAACTGATCTAGACTGAACGTCATCTGCAATCTCGTGTGCATCCGGTGAAGAGATAAAATCGAACTCACCTCCAGTGGCAGGAGAGGAGGTTGATAGCTTGTAGGCCGAAAATGGCGTCCGTGCTGTGGATTTTGAGCCCCGAAGAACATCTCTGATCGGAAATCGTGAGGTTTGTGTCGGTGATGGTGATAAAATGGCTTCCTGTGCTCCAATCGCATCAGCTGCAGCTCGTGCAGGGAGATGTGGAGTCCGTCCATGCAATCGACGTCCTCTACCACATCCACTTTGTTTTTGCTGCTGGAATGCCTCTTCAGTTCGACGTAACTCAGCAGACGATACTTCTTGAAAGGTCTCCACGGCGACGTCACGTGACCCGGGCACGAGCGATTCACCCGATGAGCGAGGAACTCGGCCATGTCGTTGCTGTAAGGGACGGCCATCACGCGGTGCAAGACATAGTCCGATTCGTATCCTCCGGGCACTATCCACGATCCCCGCATCAGTTGCAGTCTTCCCCACGCAGAGATGGAGAATGCTGGGAGCGAGCAGGACTCGTCCAGGAAGTAGAACTGGAGGAGGTGGAAGCTTCTGTCGTTCAGCAAGTGGTAGCGACGGAGAACGAACTCGGGACCAGGGCGAACCTCACACCTGGAAAAGAGGGAAACATAGAGAATTAGAATTTGTTGGGATGTTTTACCTCTGAGCTGCACTTTTTTGCACACAATGGGCTAAATGGCCCGGTCATAAGGACCCCGAAGGCTCAGAGAAGGTTGGGTGCCCACTGAAATAGCTGTTTGGAGACAGATGGTAGCCTCCCATCAAGGCCATCCAGCGATTTCTTTAACGTGCACAGGGTATGACTACCGCATACGGGGTCACGGCTTAACGTCCCATCCGACAGACAGTGGCCTTTCCAAGCCCATCGGTATCCCTACTGACCGTGGGCAGGGCGGGGAGTTTTGCGCAGATAAATCTTAACGTTGACCCAGCTGGGACTCGAACCTGGGAACTGCAGATTACGAGGCTGGCGCGCTACCGACTGAGCCACCCCCGCCCTTTCTAAATAAGTATCCATGACTGAAACGAAAAGAAATATCCTCCATTGCAATCATGCAGCTACGGCAGTGGATTCCCTTCTGCAACCTCGTTTCAGCAGCATATTGTGATAGAGTTACTACGTTGGTTTGGGTTGGATTGGGTTGTTTTACCTCTGAGCGGTACTTTTTTGCACACCATGGGCTAAATGGCCAGCTCACAAGGACCCCGAAGGCTCAGAGAATGTTGGGGGAGGGGACCCACTGGAACAGCTGTTGGGAGACAGATGGTAGCCTCCCGTCAAGGCCATCCAGCGTGTTCTTTAACGTGCACAGGGTATGGCTCTCCCGCACACGGGGCCACGGCTTAACATCCCATCCGACGGACGGCGGCCTTTCCAAGCCCATCGGTGTCCCCTACTGACCATGGGCAGGGCGGGGAATTTTGCGGAGATAAATCTCAACGCTGACCCAGCTGGGACTCGAACCTGGGAACTACAGATTACGAGCCTGGCGCGCTACCGACTGAGCCACCCCCGCCCCACGTTGGTTTGACCGTGCTACCTATATGCATAGCTGCAGAGTAGCGAATAGGATTAAAAATTCCTTTTATTTCTAACATGCTATCAAGAGAAAGATTATGTGGTCAAAGTTTTAATAACTTTAAAGGACGTTAGAGGAAAAATTAAAAGAACATTTAAGACTAACGTTTTAAACCAACGCTATAAAAAGTAAACGGCATAATTTGATTTCTATCTTATTTGGTAATTTGTTATGAGATAAATGTTATATTTTGCTTATAAATTGTTTTTAAATTATTTGCAATATATTTTGCGTATGAATCACGATTATTTAATCTCCTACAGATAAGCTTTTAGCTTTGCGGGTCACCATGTTTAAAATTTATACGCGATAAATTTCTTGAATAAGGAATAATTTTTTTTAAATGTTATAGGCCTCAGAAACGGTGGGGAGACAATGCCAAACAGGACTTAGTTAGGATTGGTCTACAGCTGCTGGATGCTGAAGATGTAGCTCAGGAAGGACATGTGCTTAGTGACTAAATTGCAGTCTGGTTGGACTTCCTCAGCCTATGGCTTGCTTGAGGATTCTACATGTACTATGTATTCAGGGCCGGATCTAGAAAGGGGAGCAAGGAGGTCATGCCCTTCAGAATTCTAATAGAGGCAAAAAAAAAATGATTTATATTTCATGCATTTTTCAAGAAATTTTTTAAAGATCTGTAAAATAGAGTAGAAATGTTATACTACAATGGACCCACTTTTGCATTTTTTTCGGCTCGATTACGTTTCTTCCCCCCTCCCCCATCGATTTTTTTTCTAGATACGGATCTGCATGCGCATCAAAGTGCCGCTCAGAGGTTAAAGAATCATACCTTAAAATTCGAACTTTTCTTCTTGTGTAAAGATGTTTGATAAAAGACGTTTTTCCTTTTCCACTCTTTAATCTTCACTGTGTAGAGAGTCCCTTGAATGGAATGATCATAACACCAGCTCTCAACCTCAACTTTGACCTAGACTGCTGTAGTAATTTTTCCCATCAGCCCTAATGCATAAGAGAGCAGTTTGATTTGATGCATTATTTAAGGAAAATTAACAGTTTCTTCATGTTGGGCCGTAAAATGTTTCAGAATTAAGTGTTTGTTCATATACAGTCGCTCAAAAAAAATATCCGAACACTAAGGTTGATTACAGAATTCGGAAAAAATATCTGGCAACGATTTTTTTAGAAATTAGTGATCTGGCAACATTCGTGTCACGTGACACGAAGGTTGCCAGATCACTAACCACACCCACTGTCCTCGATTGAGATTCAGTGTCACATCGATGGCCTTAAAACGTCGACGATGTAAAATCTTATGAATACTAAATTCGTAGTTTTACTAGTTCGATATTTTATGTTAGAATACTCCACTTGATGATCATCTATATATCTGGGGCGGGGGTGGCTCAGTCGGTAGCGCGCCAGACTCGTAATCTGTAGTTCCCAGGTTCGAGTCCCAGATGGGTCAGCGTTGAGATTTATCTCCGCAAAATTCCCCGCCTTGCCCACGGTCAGTAGGGGACACCGATGGGCTTGGAAAGGCCGCCGGCCGTCGGATGGAACGTTAAGCCGTGGCCCGTGTGCGGGAGAGCCATACCCTGTGCACGTTAAAGAACACGCTGGATGGCCTTGACGGGAGATTACCATCTGTCTCCCAACAGCTGTTCCAGTGGGTCCCCTCCCCCAACCTTCTCTGAGCCTTCGGGGTCCATGTGACCTGGCCATTTAGCCCATGGTGTGCAAAAAAGTGCAGCTCAGAGGTGAAACAACCCAACTCTATATATCTATTATAGTCGATATACCTGCGGAAGTAATTCATCTACAGATTGAAATTAATGGCTTTCTATTAAACTTGATCGCTCTACACAGATCACCAAGTACAAAGGTTAAAGAATTTCTATCAAATTTGAAAAATTGGTTCGACTTAAATTTAAAGCTAAATGATATTTTCTTGGTTGGCGATTTTAATATTGATACTGCAAATATAGACAAATATGGTAGCGACCAATACTTGAATCTGTTATTGGAGTATGGCATGGAACAGAAGGTATCAGGTTTTATTAGAGAAGAAGTCGTTATGCAAACTTTGCAACAATCTCAAATTGATCATGTGGTTCATAAAATTAAAAACTTTGAAGCAGATGTAGGAGTCTATAAAAAAAATTGCTGATCACTATGGAATATTAATTAGAACAAAAATGAAATTCTTAATTTCTAGAGATAAAAATCCTACAAATAAGAATAACGCTTACTTAGGTACATATGTCGATGATAAAAAAACTTTCCCAAAAACTAGGATTAATAGATTGGGATGTTATTGGAACTGAGGTTACTAATCCGGAAGACTTGTTAAAATTGATATTAGATAAAAAAAATTAACGAAATTAGGAATCAGTGTTATTTCAAAGCATCTAGAGTTAAAATATTCAAAAGGAAACCGAAAGAATGGATAACTGAAGGGATAATTAAGGCTATTGAAGAAAGAGATCTGTTGTGGATTAAATATAAGAATAATATGCAAAGTACGATATTATATGATGAATACAAAAAAGTAAGGAACACGGTAAATAGTTTGATAAGGAAACAAAAATGTTTTTATTGTAGAAATAAAATCAATTTAAATTATGATAATAATAAGAAAATTTGGGAGCTGGTAAAAGATATTATTAATGACAAAAAGAAATTATCTGTTGACATGCAAATAAAACGCTATTTTGGTAAAAATAAAGTGATGGAGTTGATAGTGGATGATTTTAATAATTACTTTGCTAGTGTTACAGAAAATGTAATCCCGAAATATTCAAAAAATATAAATATAGCTGTCAATGAGATTATTACCCCTTCTAATTCACATTCTATTTTTATACCTGAAGCAAATAGAGATGAGGTAGTACAGATCATTAGCAATTTAAAAACTAGTAATGCAGTGGGCTATGACATGGTGAAAACTTCATATATAAAAAAGAAATGCAGATGTTTTTTCCGAGATCCTGCAACGCTCGATTAATTTGAGTTTGAACACTGGCATTGTTCCTAACACACTCAAAACTGCAATTGTGCATCCTATATTTAAAAAGGGATCACGAAATATATATAGTAATTATAGACCGATCATGATCTTATCAGTTATTGAAAAAGTTTTAGAAAAATATGTATACAAATATGTTAATAATTTTTTAGAAAAATGTAAAATAATTACAAATAAGCAGTACGGGTTTAGGAAGAACAAAGGAACTATTGATTTATTAGAGCATTTCTCACAATACATTAATACAGCACTCAATTCTGGAAAAAAGGTTTGTGCTATATTTATGGATTTGAATAAAGCATTTGACACGGTTAACCATGATATATTATACTGTTAAAAAAGTTATCATTGGTGGGAATTCGAGGTTCACTAAATAAATGGTTCAAAAATTACTTGGCTAATAGGACTATCATCACTAGGATTGAAAATTGTGAGAGTAGAGATCAAATTTTAAAATCAGGTGTACCACAGGGCTCAGTTTTGGGGCCACTTTTATTTGCAATTTATATAAATGATTTAGCAGAAACAATTTTTCAGGGTAATTTGTTTATGTTTGCTGACGATACCGTTCTGCTGAACGCAGGTATGCAGGTAGAAGAAGTAGTTATATATGCACAAAACGACGATAATGTAGCAAATTCTTGGTTTCAGAAAAACAAACTCTTCTTAAATGGAGAAAAAAACCAAATATATGATCATTCAGAGTAGGCACAAGTTAAATAACTTATGCATTAAAACACATAATTATAACTGTCAATATAAATTAATAATTAACCAAAACGCATGTTCCTGCCCAATTGTGGAAGAGGTTAATAAAATTCAATATTTGGGGATTTATATTGACCAAGATTTTAAATGGAAATCCCACATAAATATACTTGTGATAAACTAAGGTATGCATCTTACAAAGTGTTGAAGTTGAATACACTTATTCTATTGGATGTCATAACAATGATATATAAAGCTCTCTGTGAATCAATCATTAGGTATGGTATCAGTATACATGGATGCACATATATATCTTTTTAAATAAAATTAAACGAATACAAAAAAGTACTCTAAATAATATTGTTAAATTCAATAAACATATAATTAATGAAGATCACCTCGGCAATATTTTTCATTATCTGAACATTTTACCAGTTGATTTGTTATATATTTATGTAACTATCTTTAGAAATTACTTTAAAAATGAACACAAGGAGAAAATTTTGCATGTGATCAATACAAGACGAAAGTGTGAAAATTATTTTGTTGAACCAGTTTTTCACAATAATTATGGAAAAGCGCGGATATCAAATACCCAAAATTTTTAATTCTCTACCGAGAGATCTGTTATGCCTGAGCACTTATTCAGAAATTAAAACTAAAGTTTCAGAATGGTTATTAGATGTAAATATTTGAAAAGTAATGTTTAAAAAGTCATATCCTGTATCTCGTATCTTTTAAGCAAGTGCAATTTTAATGTGAAATGATGACTTGTACAATAGGTGATAGTTTTGTGCAATATCTGCTGTAATCCGAAATTTTATAGGTTTATTTTATAAATGTGTTTAATTTTTCATGTCTGTGTTTTTTTTGTTGTTATTGTTTATAATTGTTGTTGTTATTTGTTGTTGTTATATTGTTGTTATTGTTATTTGTTTTTAATTATGTGTTTATTTTCCATTATACATGTCATATTCTTTAATAAACCTATCATGTGATTGAAAGAAATCCTGCTGACAAGCCATAAGGCTTAGCGGTGTAATCTATATATATATACCATACTAAGGCTTAATAAAGATATATTATTAAAGATAAAAAAAAACAGTGTTCGGATACTTTTTTCAGCGAGTGTACATTTTTTTTTTGTTAGTCCATTGAATTTTCAATCTGGTAGAATTATCTTAAGCCCACTCAGTTTCGGAATCCATTTAGGAGAAGCCGTCGCATCAAGTAAGCAAGTTCATCTGATTCACGTGCTCGCGATGGCCTTTCTGTCGCGCCATTTAACCACACTTAAGAGGGTTTTGTTTTTTTTCGCATCATTGCCATGACGGAAAGTGCAACCACATCGAAAGCATTAGGTTTTTTTCACTTTTAAGTTTTTTGCTGACAAAAAAGGAACTGTGTCAGTTACGAAACTCTTTAATGAATGCATTTCACGCATTTCATTTCTAAATAAGTTGGTTGTTTTACCTCTGAGCGGCACTTTTTTGCGCACAATGGGCTAAATAACCATGTCACAAGGACTCCGAAGGCTCATAGAAGGTTGGGGGAGAGGACCCACTGGAATGGCTTTTGGGAGATAGATGGTAGCCTCCCGTCAAGGTCATCCAGCGTGTTCTTTAACGTGCAGTGTATGGCTCTCTCCCGCACATGGGGCCTCGGCTTAACGTCCCATCCGACGGACGGTGGCCTTTCCAAGCCCATCGGTGTCCCCTACTGACCGTGGGCAGGGAGTTTTGAGGAGATAAACCTCAACGCTGACCCAGCTGGGACTCGAACCTGGGAACTACAGATTACGAGCCTGGCGCGCTACCGACTGAGCCACCCCCGCCCCATTTCTAAATAAATATCCATGACTGTAATGAAAAGAAATATCCACCATTACAATCATGCAGCTATGGCCAGGTTACAAAGACCCCAAAGTCTCAGAAAGCTTGTGGAAGGTGGTCCACTGGACAGCTGTTAAGACACAGATGGTAAAATCTAGTTAAGACCATCCATCGTGTTCTTTAACTGGTGTGCGTTGGGTTGTTTTACTTACGAGTAGCACTTTTTTGCACACAATGGACTAAATGGCCAGGTCACAAAGACCCCGAAGGCTCAAAAGAAGGTTGAAGGACAGGTTGGGTTGTTTTACCTCTGAGCGACACTATTTTGCACACCATGTGTTAAATGGCCAGGCACAAGGACCCCGAAGGCTCAGAGGTTTGGGGAGGAGACCCACTGGAAGAGCTGTTGGGAGACAGATGGTAGCCTCCCGTCAAGGCCATCCAGTGTGTTCTTTAACGTGCACAGGGTATGACTCTCTCACGCATAGGACCATGGCTTAACGTCCCATTCGATGGGCGGTGGCCTTTCCATGTCCATTGGTTTCCCCTACTGACCATGGGTAGGGCCACGAGTTTTGCGAAGATAAATGTCAAACTCTGTCCCAGACGGACCTGGGTTGGGTTGTTTTACCTCTGAGCGGCACTTTTTTGCACACCATGGGCTAAATGGCCAGGTCACGTGGACCCCGAAGGCTCAGAGAAGGTTGGGGGAGGGGACCCACTGGAACAGCTGTTGGGAGACAGATGGTAGCCTTCCGTCAAGGCCATCCAGCGTGTTCTTTAACGTGCACAGGGTATGGCTCTCCCGCACACGGGGCTACGGCTTAACGTCCCATCCGACGGACGGCGGCCTTTCCAAGCCCATCGGTGTCCCCTACTAACCGTGGGCGGGGCGGGGAATTTTTGCGGAGATAAATCTCAACGCTGACCCAGCTGGGACTCGAATCTGGGAACTACAGATTACGAGCCTGGCGCGCTACTGACTGAGCCACCCCCGCCCCAAGTCGCTAAGGACTGATCCAATCCTCTCCTCAGGAAAAAAAAAGGCGGGGGGAGATCTTTAATCAGAATTTGAAAGTTTGATCCCTCAACCATATCATTAACATATGGAAGGAATTTCCTGCAAAGCCTTTGAAGAAAAACAAAATATTTATAGCAAAATTTGCCTCACGATATACGTTTTCCAGATGCAATACTTTTGAAATGATTGACAACTCTTGCGCAACGACACTCTAGCAACAACTTCAAATAAAAAAAGTGACATAAGTGACATTGCAAAAGTGAGATTCCTGACGTAAGCCGCATTTGCACTCCGAAAAACTTCCCAGCAGACCAGATGGTTAAGAAAACGTTATCTGGACTCAGTCGCAGAGACTGAAATAGAAATCGCTTGTAACACATGTCGAGAGGTCTTCTACGCTGATCACAACGAGGTCAACCGAGCAGATATACGATAGCAGAACTGACAGACTACATGAAGGGTGGGGAGGTGGGGGGGAATTCATCTCTAGCCATTAAACGCGACCTCCCAGCGACTTGAGCTCGAGAGATGCGAGTTCCCCGAAAGCCACATCTCTTCCTTTCTGCGCGATGCGGAAGAAGACTATTGAGAAATCGCCTGTTGTCGGAACGCGGTCTTTCCATCTGACGCCTGCAGCAGATGTAAGGATTTACTTTAATCCTCCGAAGGAAAAGAGGCTCAAGAGTTAGATACCACTTCAGGATGGCTAATTGTGGATGGAGGGTTAGCTTCTTCCTAGGCTTATTGCCTCGAGCAATTCTTGAAGAAATATTTTGAAATTATAGAAATGATTTTTGTTGTTGTTTTACCTCTGAGCGACACCTTTTTTGCACACCGTGGACTAAATGGCTAGGTCAGAAGGACCCCGAAGGCTCAGAGAATGTTTGGGGAGGGGACCCACTGGAACAGCTGTTGGGAGACAGACGGTAGCCTTCCGTTAAGGCCATCCAGTGTGCTCTTTAACGTGCATATGGTATGGCTCTCACGCACACGGGACCACGGCTTAACATCTCATCTGATGGACGGCGGTCTTTCGAAGCCTATCGGTGTCCCCTTATGACCGTTTGCAGGGTGGGAAATTATAGAAATTAGGTCACGTTCGTGCATGCACTGGTGGGACAAAAGTTACACCCTTGTGTTATGTCAATGGGGAATTAACATCGAGGCAATCTCAATCAAATCTACCGAAATCTCGATTTCCATCAATAAAAACGAGACAATTAAAGAGATGGAATCTGGAAAATTTCATTGCAGCAATGGCAATTGTAAAGATTTTCATCAAAATTTAATTAAACTTAAATAATAAATATTTTTTCGAGCTGTTTAGTAAAATAAATCTATATTTTTAGAAGTTTGTAAGTAGTTTTTTCAATTTTTTCCAATTTTGCGTTTTTCTTAGCAGTGACATTGACGACATGAAATTTTCCAGCTTTCTTAATTCTTTAAATACCTAGTTATCAGGGCCGGATCTAAGGACGGGGGGCATGCCCCACTCCCCTCTAGATCCGGTGGTAGTGAGGATAAGTAAGTAATAAGGGTAAAAGACCAAAAATTATGAAATTGATTCATTTAAAGCATATTTCAACGAATTTTTAAAAGAAATGTGAAATGGAGGATGAAATGTTATACTGCATTGGAAACCCAGTCTCTTGCACCGACATTACATTTTTCTGACTCGACTGTATTTCTTACCGTCCCCCCCCCCCCCCCGCACTCGATTTTTTTTTTTTCAAGATCCGGTCCTCCTAGTCATTATTGACGAAAAATTAGATTTCTATGGATTCGATTGAGATCTTTAATCATATTTTACAATAAAAAGCTTATTTTAGAATTTGTAGATCTTCCAAGTTAGTTTCCAATTGGCATTGATGGGATCCGATTCATCTAACAATGCTTGGATAATAATTTCATTGCTTGCTGTTTGCATCCATCTAAAAATAGTCATCAGTAGCGACGTCGCACTGTAGTCCCACACAGGCGAGGTGTTTCCCCCCAATGACGTCACCGGCCACGCCAATATTCGCCCCTATTAATATTCATAACCGACAAAGGCCCCTTATTAATATTAATAATTAATTAATTAAAAAATAATTAATACCCTTTATTAAAATCCCCCTTATTAAAAATTTCTCCCCCCTATTAAATGCCTGTGGCGCCATCTAGTGTATATGATGAGTACTATTTTTAGAAAAGCCCTCAATTTTAGTCATAATTTTTCAAATTTTTGACTCCCTCCTCATTAAAAAAAACCCTTTATTAAAAAAGTCCTACTTTATTAAAAACCTGTGGGGCCATCTAGTGTATATGATGAGTAATATTTTTAGAAAAGCCCTCTATTTTATCCGTAATTTTTCCAATTTTTGACTCCCCCTCATTAAAAAAACCCTTTATCAAAAGTTCCACCCCCTTTACTAAAACCCTACCTGTATTTTTAAGACCCCCTGGTTGATTCACCTGTATTTTTAAGACCCCTTGGTTGATTCACCTGTATTTTTAAACCCCCTTGTTGATCCACCTGTATTTTTAGCCCCCCCAATTTCTTAACACCTGAAAAAGCCTTCGATTTTTGGTGGCGCCATCTAGTGTATTTCTTTAGCAAGATTTTAATCGAAATGTTTCCAATTTTTTTGACTCCCCCTTATCAAAAGTTCCGCCCTCCTTTATTAAAAACCTTATCAAAACTATCCCTTGGTTGACATGTATTTTTTAATCCCCCTTATCAAAAGTTCCGCCTCCTTTATTAAAAAAAACCCTTATCAAAAGTTCCGACCCCTCTATTAAACTCCCCCTCACTGATCACAAACTTCCGCCCCTTGGTATCTACTCTCATCTGAAATTTTCCAAGTCCACTAAACTTTGGGTGGCAACGATCAGAATGGCTCATACAATCCCCAAAATAATTACAAGGTCCCATACTTTGTGAATTCTACCTTCACTAGAATAAGGACTATCCCACAGTAACTGTTTTAAAAGACTGTCCCGCAGAAACTGAAATGAAAAAATGCTAATGGGTAAAAATAAAAAAAAATAAAAAAATTAATAAAAGGAAAACGGCGAACAAATCTGATTTAAAAACAAATTATTTTTAATTAAAAAGTATTATTCCACATGGGGAATCACAAGGGTTTTATTGGCGGATGAATCTTCAATCACCTCCTGCGCTGTCGACCCCCCTTTGCTTCCCTATCGGGTGTGTTGTCTTACAGCATGAAAACCCACTGGCACTCTTGATCGTAGTTTTCAGACTCAAAATTTTTCCAAATCCAGAGACAGATGACAACCCCTCTGACTAAACCCATATTGTCTACCTCATTTCAATCTCCTTTCGTTTCAGGCCAACACAGGATATGGAAACAATGTTTTCCATCCTCTTATCAAAACATCCCATTTATGATAGGTAAGGTATTTGTTGACCCCGTCAGAAGAATTTCCATTCGAGCCCCTAAACTTCCAAGAGTTGAGCTTCTCTTATTTAGTCTCCATCGGGTTGAAGGATGTTGCCATCAGATATCTGTGTTTCTGCACTTTCCGCGTCAGGACTAGTTTTGGAAAGAGGTTTTACGTTAAATCTGTCATGTCTCAATTAATTACTCTCCGCAAGTATATCCGTTACGCGACATGGTTTTATTCCTAATACTTATTACCACTGTATCCTCAGTACATGATACAAACTTTTTCCTAGGAAGTAACGCTACTCAGTTAGATAACAATTTCTTCCACCGAAGAAAAATCAGCTATAGGAGTAATCATTTTTTAAACATCTCCAATTCTAAACACTCTTACTGTTTTAAAAATTGTCTCTTCCACGGTTTACCGGTGTGTGTGTGTGTGCCTCATCACGCTGATGAAATTTTATTTCGCGTTGCGACGTTAGTTACACGCTTTACAATGTCAGTTGTTTTCATCGGGTAAATGTGGCAGAATGCTATAGAAAGTAAGAATGCTAAAATTACGTTGCTGGTACCCTTGCGTTTCTGCTTATGGTGCATAAAAAACTTTAGTTCCAACACAAATGCATGTTAACAGAGTATGGGATATTAACAAATACACTAACCTACTATAAAAAATAATACATAAGTCTCACTCGAACATACCCTTTCAACATACCTGAGCTAATCCATCGAAATGAGAAAGCTTCTTCACCATCATAAAAATCCGAAAACCTATTCTCTAACATATATGTTCTGATGGGGCTTCACTAAAAGAATTCTGCACATATGTCACGAAAATCGATGTTCTCACGTAGAGCGTACTAAGTGGCAGATTAAAAAACATTACCTTTACAAACTAAGAGCGTGAAAAATCCCTGCAATACCCTTCTTAAAAATATAGGAAAATTCCCTATACTCTCCCACTTCTAACAGAGCCTCTGTTAAATATTTCTGAAGCCTCCTACTATTCTTGTCGCTTAAATTCGAAGAAATGCCGGGAAACGAGCACACAGCAACAGGCAACCAGTGATAAAGGTCACGAGGTCACTCGCACACTGACCTGTGGAAAGCAGATCAGCCGAAGAATGTCTAATTCCTTGTGAGCAGACTGCCAGCTCCATGCTTTATCCACCTCAATGATCTTTTGAACACTAATGAACAAGTTATATAATTACTGTTACATGTCGAAATGCTGCACTTTATCGGTCAATGGAAACTTTCCCTGTATGCTGCCTTCGGATATTTTGGAGGTTAAGCACAAAATAGTTTATCGTGTGCAAAAACTCCAAACAATCAGCTGATTTTACAAGATCCTCTTATATTGTTCATCACAATTAAAGAAATAGAAAAATGTTAATGTCATATGAAACGTGTTACGTAATACGGTACCGATGTAGCAAAAAATTCAGTGTAAAAAAACAAAGTACCATTTAATACGAGTTTCGCAGAATAATGTGTGGAAATTTCAATCTCTGGGTGATATGAAATAATACGAAACCTCTGTGTGATATGAAGTAATACGAAATCTTTAGCATTATTCCCCAACGTCATTTGTTAGGTGGCGGTTAACATCCACGAATTTTCAAATGACATTCAGGGTTGTATCACTTAGGTTTCAACTTCTTTTTTTTTTTCCAATCAATAACCACGATAATGTACAGTTTCTTCGATGTAAAATTTGCGCAGGCGGCGATCCTTCTCACAGTAGCGATATGATCATGCACTTTGGTAAAAAACAAACCTGGTTCAGGCATTTCCCATAGACAATAAAGATTTGAACTAAAAAGTCATTAAAACCGTGAATGGACTGATCTGATTGATAAAAAATATGTGAAACGTAATGTACTGAACTTGAGGGTTGACAACAGTGTGATAATATAGACAGGGATTGCCTTCCTCACTTGTTTTCTCTATACTATCATAAATTGAGAAACCTCGATGCTTGAGAAATGATTTATTTAACTATCAAAGATGAATAGACCTCTGTAAAGTTTAATTTTCCACACAATCTTCTGAGTTCATTCTGCTGTAGATGTCTAATTCTGTCAGGATCACAAGGGATGTTTTACACATTCAATCAAGGACTTTCTCTTTTTCTGACATCTTATTCGCTAATCATATCAAAGTGTCTATCTACAAAAGATACTATGCATCAGACGTAAATGACTCATCATTACATAGACAAACTACCTATCTGGTTCATATGTTGTGTAAGCATTTAGAATGAAAGACAACATGATTACAAGTTTCCTTATTAAAGTTTCACTACCATACAATCTTAGAGATAAACTAACTCTTCAGATGCATGTTTCTCCATAGAATCGTAAACTATCAATATCTATTCTTTTCATTTTCTCATACATCTCGCAATATAATTAAAATAACGTTACGTCCACAACTTAACGTCCCATCCGACGGACGGCGGCCTTTCCAAGCCCATCGGTGTCCCCTACTGGCCGTGGGCAGGGCGGGGAATTTTGCGGAGATAAATCTCAACGCTGACCCAGCTGGAACTCGAACCTGGGAACTACAGATTACGAGCCTGGCGCGCTACCGACTGAGCCACCCCCGCCCCGCAAAAACAACAGAATTTCGACCGTTTCAGGTCATGATGGTTCAGCTGTTAGTATCCCACCGCTTCGTTCATATCGCATCAGGATGTTGTGTTATTCTAAGTTTGAAAAATTCTCGGTTGTATGTCCTCTTCTGTATTAACAAAAAAATACGTTTTGTTCGTTACGAGACATCTGACAGGAAACGCAACGTAAGAAGTAACGTAAGACAGTCGTGCTCAAAAAATATTCGAACGTGTTGAAGAAAAATCCTTACACCTACTGAAATATGAGTATTCAAGTTAAGATCTGTGATGAAATATTTTGCATAACCACTAGTCTCGTTTTAAATTGTTAGCTTCTTCTGTAGCAAGCAAGTGTCGAAAGACAATATGTTTATTCTTGAATGTGAACAAACACACACGCACACATAAAATAACATATACACATAAAGATGAAACACATACAGACACTTTAACACCCACACACGGAGAGAGAGAAACAAACTTGAAGACGTATACACATACAGTGAAACGATTATGTGCATACAGACATCTTAACACAAATGCACACGCACGAAAACATATACATATAGAGAAACAAACATATTAACATACATGAACATACACACACTCACATACGCACACATATAGACATCTTAACACAGACGGAAACAAACACATACGCACACATTCACGATTCACTGAAACACACACAGAGGGAGAGAAACAAACATGAAGACACAGTTACATCTTGACACATCTACACTTAGACATTTCGTAGAAACATACATATTTACACATAGACACACGCACACAGAGAGAGAGAAACAAACATACAGACAGACATACGCACAAGATAGTGTGCTTTACTGTAATGCGGTGCCCTGTGAACTAAAGAACCTTTCTCAAACCCAAACAGTATAACTTTCATGTAGGTTCTGGTATCAAAGATGATGTGCTTGCCTGCAGTGCAGCATCCCCATGGGCTATAAAATCTTTCTCCAACCCGATTATAGCGTGTTTTTTCACAGATGTGTTCCATGGGTAGTGATCGTTATCTCTATAGATTTAAATGTGAAGCATAGAGTGCGAATCTCTTTGTCTGAAATCGCTTATAATGAGAATATTTCCTTTAAAAGTTGGAAGTTATTAGTATGAACTAAAAAAGTAATGATATATACACTATTTGATCGTTAAAATCAAACGTTAGCAAGTTAATATATCGTTCTCTAGCTAGCGAGTCCGATATTAGTGTGTCTTTGTTTAAAAGAAAAATACGACTTCACGCAGGTAATTGTCGTAACAGTTACAGTATCCTTTCATACCACCCAGTAGAAGGGGTGAGAGGATGTCGGGATCTTGGCAGGTTGGGTTGTTTTACCTCTGAGCGGCACTTTTTTGCACACCATGGGCTAAATGGCCAGGTCACATGGACCCCGAAGGCTGGGACCCACTGAAACAGCTGTTGGGAGACAGATGGTAGTCTCCCGTCAAGGCCATCCAGCTTGTTCTTTAATGTGCACAGGGTATGGCTCTCCCGCACACGGGGCCACGGCTTAGCGTCCTATCCGACGGACGATGGCCTTTCCAAGCCCATCGGTGTCCCCTACCGACCGTGGGCAGGGCGGGGAATTTTGCGGAGATAAATCTCAACGCTGACCCAGCTGGGACTCGAACCTGGGAACTACAGATTACGAGCCTGGCGCGCTACCGACTGAGCCACCCCCGCCCCTGATCTTGGCAGGAAAACAACACAAACGTTAATGTCTTACTATGGATCTGAAACCTTGGCTTTGTTAGATTAGAAGCTGAGCGTGCTAACCTACTGTCTATGAGATAGATTTAAATATGTTGGCTATCATAACTTTATAGCTGTATCGGGGGTAAAGTACTGTCCATTTCAGGCTATTGTGAGATTGTTAACGTAAAGAATTAGCAGATATATGGAAAAAATAATAATCTGACTCAGATGCTTGCGATTTACCTACATTGGTTGTTAAAATATGGTTTATTAGAAGCAAATATAGACATAGGAAATATGAATCAGTGATAGTGTTCTTTTGAGCAAGTTACTTTAATTATATTGCGAGCGAGATATATGAGAAAATGAAAAGAATAGATATTGATAGTTTACGATTCTATGGAGAAACATGCATCTGAAGAGTTAGTTTATCTCTAAGATTGTATGGTAGTGAAACTTTAATAAGGAAACTTGTAATCATGTTGTCTTTCATTCTAAATGCTTACACAACATATGAACCAGATAGGTAGTTTGTTTATGTAATGATGAGTCATTAACGTCTGATGCATAGTATCTTTTGTAGATAGACACTTTGATATGATTAGCGAATAAGATGTCAGAAAAAGAGAAAGTCCTTGATTGAATGTGTAAAACATCCCTTGTGATCCTGACAGAATTAGACATCTACAGCAGAATGAACTCAGAAGATTGTGTGGAAAATTAAACTTTACAGAGGTCTATTCATCTTTGATAGTTAAATGAATCATTTCTCAAGCATCGAGGTTTCT
Organism: Ryuthela nishihirai; assembly: GCA_038380435.1. Classification (NCBI taxonomy): domain Eukaryota; kingdom Metazoa; phylum Arthropoda; class Arachnida; order Araneae; family Heptathelidae; genus Ryuthela; species Ryuthela nishihirai. Next base: position 47,600,326 of record JAWZYU010000023.1, on the reverse strand, counting down.
CAATTTATGATAGTATAGAGAAAACAAGTGAGGAAGGCAATCCCTGTCTATATTATCACACTGTTGTCAACCCTCAAGTTCAGTACATTACGTTTCACATATTTTTTATCAATCAGATCAGTCCATTCACGGTTTTAATGACCTTTTAGTTCAAATCTTTATTGTCTATGGGAAATGCCTGAACCAGGTTTGTTTTTTACCAAAGTGCATGGTCATATCGCTACTGTGAGAAGGATCGCCGCCTGCGCCAATTTTACATCGAAGAAACTGTACATTATCGTGGTTATTGATTGGGAAAAAAAAAAAGTTGAAACCTAAGTGATACAACCCTGAATGTCATTTGAAAATTCGTGGATGTTAACCGCCACCTAACAAATGACGTTGGGGAATCATGCTAAAGATTTCGTATTACTTCATATCACACAGAGGTTTCGTATTACTTCATATAATAATAATAATAATAATCTTTATTTTATTCCGCCAGTCAATACAATATACATTTACATAGCATAATTATCTAATAACAATTAATATATACATGAAAAAATTGAGAAGTGAAATAGCTGAGAAATATCAATTGCATCAGAAAAAGTAAATAACAATCATATTAAATATTGGTGTTTAATAGGAAAGGCGAAACAAAAAAGGAGAGCATAGTAAGCTGACGCTTATTTTTAGTTAATGCTCCCTATTTCCTTTAAAGTTCAATTATGACAACAGTAAAGTATACAATAATTCAAATAGCACAATAATTCAGTAGTATAAAAGGTCAAATGGTTATGAGACATATTACACTGATACATAGAAGGTTTCATTGCTTTGTAAGTAGAAACGTTCTACATTTGATTTTAAATAATTTTAAAGATTTTGCATTTTTAACATCATCAGGAAATTCAGACCAAATTTTTACTGCATTGTATTTGATAGATCTCTGCCCAATTGACAATCGACACAAAGGTATACTCAGATCCTCTCTATGACGTGTTTCATAATTATGAAAATTCGAAAGACTCTGAAAATAGTCTTTAAATCTATCCAATTTAATCAATCTCATTGTAATCGAATACACAAAGTTTCCTGATATCAGTTTGTAATTATTATAGACATTAAGAATTTTAACCTCAGAAAATAAATGTGCCACGGGATCATAATATCTTTTACCAACAATATGTCTAACAATTCTTTTCTGAAGACGATATATAGCATTCAGATTATAGTCAAAAGTATTACCCCAGACTAAGATTCCATATGTTATATAAGAATAAATGAAAGAGTAGTATAAATTTGTCAAAATTTGTTTGTTAACCAGATGACGTATTTTACCAATCATACCAATATTCCTTGACAGAGTGATTCTCAGCTGCTTTACGTGAAATGACCAGTTCAGATTTTCATCGATCCATATTCCTAAGAATTTATATTCAGTGCATCTCTTTAGCTTAATTTCATTAATCTTCACATCGAAACATTTCTCATCGATATTTTTGTTTTTATTTTTATAAATCATGTATTTGGATTTCTTGACATTTATTAATAAATTGTTATGTCTGCACCATTCAGATATAATATTTAGAGAGTAGTTAACACTGCTAATCAGGCTTGCAGAATCTTGGTTGAAATAGACAATGCTTGTATCATCAGCATATAATAACATCTTTGAATTAATGTGTAACTTTGCTAAGTCGTTAATGTAAAGTAGGAAAAGGATCGGACCAAGAATCGAACCTTGAGGCACACCTCTGTAAATAAAATGTTCATCTGATATACTACCATTTACTTCTACAAGAGCTTTCCTCTGAAATAAGTAGCTTCTTAACCAGTTATTTATTTTACCTCTCAGGCCATAAAATTCAATTTTCTTTAACAAAATTTCATGGTTAATACTGTCAAATGCTTTCGTAAAATCAAGATATACAGCTAATCCAATGTGACCTGCATCCAAATGATTGACAATATGCTCATATAAATCTGCAATGGCTGTCTGAGTAGATTTTTTATTTTGAAAACCATATTGTTGTTGTGTGATAATTTTCATATTATCTAGGAATTTAGTCATACGTGTACAAATTAGCTTTTCAAAGATTTTCGAGAAGATTGGCAAAATTGAAATTGGTCTGTAGTTTTCTATGTTTTCTTTATCACCTGATTTATGTATGGGAAGAATTCTGGCAATTTTCAGTTTATCCGGGAATACTTCGTTTATTATTGATAAATTAAATATATAGCACAAAGGTTCTTTTATTGTATGTATAATCTTTTTAATTACATTAATATTTATGTCATCTATACCTGGTGACTTATCAGCTCCTAGATCATTCACAATGTTACTGATCTCTTGAGTAACAATTGGCATGACATAAAATGTCTGGTCTATGCACTCAATTTGATATTTATATTTGCCATGAAATTTTTCAGTTTGGTTCAGTATCAATTCGTTAACGGTATCATGAAAATAGCTATTGAAGGCATTGGACTTCGCATAGTCATCAGCAATAATTGCATCATCAGAAGAAATGTCTCCTACTATTGACTTACATTTATTTCTACCCAAAACATCGTTGAGATATTTCCATTTCTGTTTAGAATTTTTGCTAGAATCAAATCTACTGTTATAATAGGCGTTCTTTGTTTGTCTGATTTGGGCAGTAACGAAATTACGAAATTCTTTATATGCAGAACTGTCATCCTCTAAATGGGTTTCTTTTGCTTTTTTGTATAAATTATCTCTTCTAGTTATTAATTTTTTCAGATCTTTCGTCATCCAAGGAGCATATTTATTTGGCCTTTGGAACTTCTTAATACCCGTGGGCAAATATTTATTATAGTGATTTATAAAAATATTTATGAAATAATTATATGCTTCATTTACATCGCTGATTAAGTAAAGGAATTGCCAATCAATACGATTTAATTTATATTGCAATTGCAGAATATTATTGTCATTGATTTCTCTATATCTATAACTGCTAGGTAGCATTTGAAAATTTGTCCTTTGGACCAGAAAAAATGTGGGGAAATGATCTGTAATTTTTGACATCAGAACTCCATTTTGACAATCTACATTCGAAATTCCATAATCAATTAGTGTAGAACTTTGATTTCCAACTCTAGTTGGTAATCCACTGTTTAAAACAAAACAATCATATGAATTAACTAGGTCTATTAAATTTAATACATTTTTATCTTGGTTCATAATATCAAGGTTATAGTCACCCATTAATATAAAGATCGATTTCAGTTTAAGTAATGAGTTTAAAATAAATTCTAGATGTGACAGAAATAATTGTACATCACCCTGCGGTGGTCGATAAATACTGCCCACAATCAGATTTCCTGATTTAGCAAGCAAAATCTCGTAATCATCAGTAATAACTGACAAATTGTTTAATATCTTGAAAGAAAAGCTTTCTCTGAAATAAAGTGCTACTCCTCCACCTTTTTATCACCCAGAGATTGAAATTTTCACACATTATTCTGCGAAACTCGTATTAAATGATACTTTGTTTTTTTACACTGAATTTTTCGCTACATCGGTACCGTATTACGTCACACGTTTCATATGACATTAACATTTTTCTGTTTCTTTAATTGTGATGAACAATATAAGAGGACCTTATAAAATCAGCTGACTACTTGAAGTTTTTGCACACCATAAACTGGTGTCTGCTTAACCCCTAAAATATCCAAAGGCAGCATACAGGCTCACAAGGAATTAGACATGCTTCAGCTTATCTGCTTTCCATAGGTCAGTGTGCGAGTGACCCCGTGACCTTTATCACTGGTTGCCTGTTGCTGTGTGCTGGTTTCCCGGCATTTCACTCGAATTCAAGCGACAAGAATAGTAGGAGGCTTCAGAAATTTTTAACAGAGGCGCTGTTAGAAACGGGAGATTGTAGGGAATTTTCCTATATTTTTAAGAAGGGTATGGGAGGGATTTTTCACGCTCTTAGTTTGTAAAGGTAATGTTTTTTAATCTGCCACTTAGTACGCTCTACGTGAGAACACCGATTTTCGTGACATATGTGCAGAATTCTTTCAGTGAGGCCCGATCAGAATATATATGTTAGAGCATAGTTAGGCGGATTTTTATGATGGTGAAACAGCTTTCTCATTTCGATGGATTAGTTCAGCTATGTTGAGAGGGTACGTTCGAGTGAGACATATGTATTATTTTTTATAGTAGGTTAGTGTATTTGTTAATATCCCCTACTCTGTTAACATGTATTCGTGTTGGAACTAAAGTTTTTTACGCACCATAAGCAGAAACGCAAGGGTACCCGCAACGTACTTTTAGCATTCTTACTTTCTATAGCATTCTGCCGCGTTTACCTAATGAAAACAACTGACATTGTGAAGCGTGTAACTAACGTCGCAACGCGAAATAAAATTTCATCAGCATGATGAGGCCCACACACGCCGGTAAACCGTGGGAGAGACAGTTTTTAAAACAGTAAGAGTGTTTAGAATTGGAGATGTTTAAAAAATTAGTACTCCCATAGCTGATTTTTCTTCGGTGGAAGAAATTGCTATCTAACTGAGTAGCGTTACTTCCTAGGCAAGAGTTTGCATCATGTACTGAGGATACAGCGGTAATAAGTATTAGAAATAAAACCATGTCGTGTAACGGATATACTTACGGAGAGTAATTAATTGAGACATCACAGATTTAACGTAAAACCACTTTCCAAAACTAGTCCTGACGCGGAGAGTGCAGAAACACAGATATCTGATGGCAACATCCTTCAACCCGATGGAGACTAAATAAGAGAAGCTCAACTCTTGGAAGTTTAGGGGCTCGAATGGACGGGGTAAACAAATACCTTATCGAAACATCTCATGTGGCCGAGTGGTTAGCACGCTTGGCTACTGATCTAAGGGACCTGGGTTCGAGCCCCGGATTAGGCATGGATGTGTGTGTTGTATTTCTGCTGAGGTCCTGCCATCCTCTCAGATATCCTACTGTGGCATATAAACTGACAGGCTCCTGTCAGACCTCTGTGGCAAGCAACTGCTTGAGGGGGTATTTATTTATTTTTTATTTAAGAGGATGGAAAACATTGTTTCCATATCCTGTGTTGTCCTGAAACGAAAGGAGATTGAAATGAGGTTTTTTTTTTCTGCAGGACAGTCTTTTAAAACAGTTACTGCGGGATAGTCCTTATTCTAGTGAAGGTAGAATTCACAAAGTATGGGACCTTGTAATTATTTTGAGGATTGTATCAGCCATTCTGATCGTTGCCACCCAAAGTTTAGTGTATTTGAAAAATTTCAGATGAGAGTAGATACCAAGGGGCGGAAGTTTGTGATCAGTGAGGGGGAGTTTAATAGAGGGGTCAGAACTTTTGATAAGGGGGTTTTTTAATAAAGGAGGCGGAACTTTTGATAAGGGGGATTAAAAAATACATGTCAACCAAGGGGTAGTTTTGATAGGGTTTTTAATAAAGGAGGGTGGAACTTTTGATAAGGGGGAGTCAAAAAAATTGGAAAAATTTCGATTAAAATCTTGCTAAAGAAATACACTAGATGGCGCCACCAAAAATCGAAGGTTTTTTTCAGGTGTTAGGAAATTGAGGGGGGCTTAAAAAATACAGGTGGATCAACAAGGGGGGCTTAAAAATACAGGTGAATCAACCATGGGGCCTTAATAATATAGGGTTTTAATAAAGGGGGCGGAACTTTTGATAAGGGTTTTTTTAATGAGGGGGGAGTCAAAATTTTGAAAAATTATGGGTAAAATAGAGGGCTTTTCTAAATATAGTACTCACCATATACACTAGAGGGTGCCACAGTTTTTAATAAAGGGGGAGGAAATTTTGATAAGGGGTTTTTGTATGGAGGGGGAGTCAAAAATTTGAAAAATTAGGACTAAAATTGAGGGCTTTTCTAAAAATAGTACTCATCATATACACTAGATGGCGCCGCAGGTTTTTAATAAAGAGGAGGAATTTTTAATAAGAGGTTTTAATAAGGGGGATTAATTAATTTTAATTACTTTTTAATTAATTATGAATTATTAATTATGAATATTAATAATGGGGTTTTGTCGGTTATGAATATTAATAGGGTCGAATATGGGCGTGGGCGGTGAGGTCATAGGGGGAAAGCACTGTGCGTGGGTGGGACTAGAGTGCGACGTAGCTACTGATGACTATTTTTTAGATGGGTGCAAACAGCAAGCAATAAAATCATTATCCAAGCATTGTTAGATGAATCGGACCCCATCAATGCCAATTGGAAACTAACTTGGAAGATCTACAAATTCTAAAATAAGCTTTTTATTGTAAAATATGATTAAAGATCTCAATCGAATCCATAGAAATCTAATTTTTCATCAATAATGACTAGGAGGACCGGATCTTGAAAAAAAAAATCGAGTGGGGGGGGGGTGCAGTAAAACGTCGAACATTGCTAATGTTGTGGTCTTCGTGTAACAATGAAGGTATTGACATTAAAGTGTTGTGTTTAAAAGATATTGATTATTAAGATATTGATTAAAGTGTTGTTGTCATTTAAAAGCTATTCAACAGAAACTAGATGTTGAATATCTTTTAAATGAGAACTAATCTAATTTCAAAGTCACTCAAGAAAGTTTTCTACAATCCGAAGTATTCGAACCGTTAATTTTAGAACTTGTGTAAACGTTAGGCGCGGAATGATTTTTTTTTCCCCTTCGAGATCGCATCTCCGTCTCAACCTTTCTCAAAATCTGCGTCACCAAAGCAAGACGGAATGTCTCGTGATGCGTGGTTGCTTGGCAACAAGTGAAGAATGCCAGGATGACCTAAGGACACAGAGAGGATTGAGGGTGCAGCTGGTCCCCATCAGTCACGTGTGATCCTATCGACTTGTCGCACGAGAGATGGATTCATTTGTCTCTTGCCTCATCCAACAAAGGAAAAGGAAGAATCGTGGCACGGGACGAACCTCCGCTACGAGAGCGCGAGATATTCCTCCCTTAATCCTTGTCAGAATCGTGTTCACCAGCATCCATCAAGCGTTCATTTGAAGCCGCCGAGTACGTCGCTTTTGCCACTTAGTCCATCTCAAGAGAAAGATAAAAAAAAAGACTTAGATCGCATTCAGTGTTAACGTCCTTCATCACTTGGATCTTTCTCCATCCTCCAGGCGATCCTGCCACTTAAGTTTCGCTCTGGACTTATCACTTCAGCTGATGGGTTGTTGGGTTGTTTTACCTCTGAGCGGCACTTTTTTGCACACCATGGGCTAAATGGCCAGGTCACATGGACCCCGAAGACTCAGAGAAGGTTGGGGGAGGGGACCCACTGGAACAGCTGTTGGGAGACAGATGGTAGACTCCCGTCAAGGCCATCCAGCGTGTTCGTTAACGTGCACAGGGTATGGCTCTCTCCCGCACACGGAGCCACGGCTTAACGTCTAATCCGACGGACGGCGGCCTTTCCAAGCCCATCGGTGTCCCCTACTGACCGTGGGCAGGGCGGGGAATTTTGCGGAGATAAATCTCAACGCTGACCCAGCTGGGACTCGAACCTGGGAACTACAGATTACGAGCCTGTCGCGCTACCGACTGAGCCCCCCCCCCCCCCCCCCCGGTAAGGCATGGATATTTGCATTGTTTTTCTGCTGAGGTCCCGCCGTCCTCTCAGACCAATGGCGATAAACTGACAGACTCTTTTCAGACCTCTGTGGCAAGCAGCTGCTTGAAAGGGTATTTATTTTTATATTAATGGTTGATGGGGAAAAGTGCAAATATTATTTTATTATTAATTATACAACAGAAAGCATTTGTCTTTCATTTATTACATTTAAAAAGTTACGATTATGAAACCCCTCTGAAAAAAGGGGCAGATTCTTGCTGTCAGTAAAATGAATTCTGTAATCAACCATAGTATTGGGATATTTTTGAGCAAATGTACGACACTCCCATTGACTAAGATGAAAACCTCATCGAAAGAATCGCTGTCGCCGATGCAACTGTTCGCGAAATTCCGGAAATCATTCAACATGTACGACAAATCAATGCTTCCACGTTGTCATGCCTGCAATCCGGTCGCAACTTTGAGCACCTTCTTTAAATAAACATGCTTTTCACACTTGTTTCTATTCATTTATGTACAAGCTCCACCAATATTTCTCTCAGCGCCCTCTAGCACTGAAGGAGTTACGTCAACGGACATCCATTTAGAAACGAAAAAGGTTTGTCTTGGTGTTCTCTATCTCCATTGAAATTTGTACAGAGAGTTGGGTTGTTTTACCTCTGAGCGGCACTTTTTTGCACGCAATGGGCTAAATGGCCAAGTCACATGGACCCCGAAAGCTCAGAGAAGGTTGGGGGAGGGGACCCACTGGAATAGCTGTTGGGAGACAGATGGTAACCTCCCGTCAAGGCCATCCAGCGTGTTAACGTGCACAGGAAATGGCTCTCCCGCACACAGGACCACAGCTTAACGTCCCATCCGACGGACGGCGGCCATTCCAAGCCCATCGGTGTCCCCTACTGACCGTGGGCGAGGCGGGGAATTTTTGCGGAGATAAATCTCAACGCTGACCCAGCTGGGACTCGAACCTGGGAACTACAGATTACGAGCCTGGCGCGCTATCGACTGAGCCACCCCCTCCCCGCTCTGTCCACGGTCAGCAGACGACACCGCTGGGCTTGGAAAGGCCGCCGTATGTCGGATGGGACGTTAAGCCGTGGCCCCATGTGCGGGAGAGCCATACCCTGTGCACGTTAAAGAACACGCTGGATGGCCTTGACGGGAGGCTACCATCTGTCTCCCAACAGTTGTTCCAGTGGGTTCCCTCCCCTAACCTTCTCTGAGCCATCGGGGTCCATGTGACCGTGGCCATTTAGCCCATGGTGTGCAAAAAAGTGCCGCTCAGAGGTAAAACAACCCAACTCAAATTAAGAACAACCGAGTTCCATCTGGACCAGCATTAAATTTTTCTCCACAAAATTCTCTGCCCTGCCCTCGGTCAATAGCGGACACGGGCGAGCTTGGAGAGTTCGCCGTCCGTCGGATGAGACGTTAAGCCGTGGCCGTGTGTGCTAGAGAGCCATACCCTGTGCACGTGAAAGAACACTCTGAATGACCTTGACGACAGGCAACCATCTGTCTCCTAACAGCTGTCCAGTGGGTCCCCTCCCCCAATTCGAAATATTTTTGAGGCGGGGTTGGCTCAATCAATAGCGCGCCAGGCTTATAATTTGTAGTTCCCAGGTTCGGATCCCAGTTGAACAAGCGTTGACATTTATCTCCGCAAAATTCCCCGCCCTGCCCATAGTCAGTAGCTGCCACCAATGGGCTTGGAAAAACCGCCGTCCGTCGGATGGGACGTTAAGCCGTAGCCCGTGCTTTTGAGAGCCATACCTTGTGCACTTTAAAGAACACGCTGGATGGCCTTGACGGGAAGCTACCATGTCTCCCAACAGCTGTTCCAGTGGGTCCCCTCCCCAAACTTTCTCTGAGCCTTAGGGGTCCTTGTGACCTGGCCATTTAGACCATGGTGTGCAAAAAAATGCCGCTCAGAGGTAAAACAACCCAACCCCTCCCCAAACCTTCTCCGAGTCCTCGGGGTCCTTGTGACCTACCCATTTATCCCATTGTGTGCAAAAAAAAAAAACACCGCTGAGAGATAAAACAACAGAACCGAAATTAACATTGAAAAGGTAAGAGTGCAGTGTTAAGACCATTCAGACCATTCTGTGTAAACAGTTATGCAGCAAATAATCTCTGCACATAAAGAATAGCATGATTGAGGTATTCTTTTACAGGAGGTTTCCATCTGTGATCCACCGGCTGTCCAGAGGATCTCCTTTCCACATCCAGCTTCAGTTCCTGTGACTTGGCTCTTTAACTTACTGTTTGCAAAAAAACATCGTTGTGTAAGATTGGAATAGAGAAATGCAACTACTACTCGAGTAAATACTGTGATACTAATCGTGCTTCCGGTGAGAAACTGATTTCATATAAATAAAAAATAAATATCCTCTCAAGCAGCTGCTTGCCACAGAGGTCTGACAGGAACCCATCAGTTTATATGCCATAGTAGGTCTAAGAGGATGGCAGGACCTCAGCAGAAAACCGACACACACATCCATGCCTTACCCGGGGCTCGAACCCAGGTTCATACCTGCTGTTAAGAGAAAGTGACGGATTAAGAGGATTTCCTGAATTTAAGTAAGGAAACTGTTAAGTGCTCTCAATCTATTTCCAGTCACAAGGGTTGGGTTGTTTTACCTCTGAGCGGCACTTTTTTTTTTGCACACCATGGCCTAAATGGCCAGGTCACAGAGACCCCGAAGGCTCAGAGAAGGTTGCGGGAGGGGAACTTCCCACTGGAACAGCTGTTGGGTGACAGATGGTAGCCTCCCGTCAAGGCTATCCAGCGTGTTCTTTAACGTTTACAGGGTATGGCTCTCCCGCACACGGAGCCATGTCTTAACGTCCCATCCGATGGACGGCGGCCTTTCCAAGATTATCGGTTTCCCCTACTGATCGTGGGCAGGGCGGGGAGTTTTGCGGAGGTAAATCTAAACACTTGCCCAGCTGGGACTCGTTTAGTCAGAATGAATTATACATAATGATAGCTTAATGTACAGTCGCTCAAAAAAATATCCGAACACTATTGTTGATTAACAGAATTCAGAAAAAATATCTGGCAACGATTTTTTTAGAAATAAGTGATCTGGCAACCTTCATGTACGGACACGAAGGTTGCCAGATCACTAATTTCTAAAAAATCGTTGTCAGATATTTTTCTAAATTCTGTAATCATCCATAGTGTTCGGATATTTTTTTGAGAGACTGTACGTCAAACTAGCGATACAGCAAATAGTCCACACACTCTTTGACGGGATGAGTTGTTTTATTTCTTCCGAAAATTTGAAGTTGAAAATGAACTAGAAGGACTCTTATCGCCTCTGTCGCATATGAGAATCTTCGAAAGCGAATGAAGTTTTTCCTTTACCTATTCTTTCACTCCTTAAAAGTTTTAATTCGAGCTAGCGGATGATGGGGAAAATGTAAATAGTATTTCATTAGTAATTATGCAATGTAAAAGTAATCGTCTTTTAATTCTTAAATCTGAAAAGTGACATTTCCCACACCTCTCTCAGAAAAGTGGATACATTATTGCTGTCAGTGGAATATCGCTTGAAAAGCTACCACCAAAATTTCAATCATATTCTTATTTGCAAAAAATCGTTAACTTTGTCGTATGTCAGGAGGCTTCAGAGCTTCCAAAATTCTCAGATCTGTGGTCAGTGCTCCCTAGTTTGTAGAAAATCAAGACCATTCACACAGATTTGAGTACTGACCACATATATACCCACATTCGGAAGCTCGCGCAGACCTTTTTCGAGGCAGTGGGAGATAATCCTTATGATATAATAAGATCTTTGATTATGATCCATTGGTTTTAAACCAATTCAAGCGTCCTAAGACTGTGGTGTTTGACACCGCATGTTTAACTTTTAGTTGCGTTTCTTTAGCAAGTTTTTTTGGGGTTTATGTGTTTTAACTTTGTTATTGCCAATCGGACACTATTTTAGACTTCGAGACATAAGCCCTAAGCTTGGAGCTCTTAATATTAATTAAAGGTATCAGCTCTGCTGTTTCCATATTTAGTGATCTGTAACGATATGTTAAAACTACTCAGTATTTGAAAAATGCAGATTATATCATTAGTGCAAGTACAACTAAAAAAAGATTTTATAATCATTGCTTTTTTCATAATGTTCACATTCCACCCCAAAATTTCAAATTTCTATCATTAATATATCTTTGCAATTTTGTTTGAAATTTTGAAATTTAAGATTTTCCACCGTTAGAGAGCGCAATTATAATGCTTGAAAGATTCCGAAAGTGCAAATCATAATATTTTATCAATTTCTATCTAACCGAAAAATATTTTTTTCATTTATCTCTAAAAGTTCGATGTTTACAGACGGACAGACGACAAAGTCTATCTATCCGTCTGTTTTTTCTTTGAAAACGAGATAAAAATTGAACATTGAAATTTGAAAATGCGTCACAAGGACCACAATGGCTGAAAATTGGCCTGGGGAAAAAGATCCACTGTAGACTGGCATCCACTGTGGGTTGGGTTGGGTTGTTTTACCTCTGAGCGGCACTTTTTTGCACACCATGGACTAAATGGCCAGGTCACATGGACCCCGAGGGCTCAGAGAAGGTTGGGGGAGGGGACCCACTGGAACAGCTGTTGGGAGACAGATGGTAGCCTCCCGTCAAGGCCATCCAGCGTGTTCTTTAACGTGCACAGGGTATGGCTCTCCCTCACACGGGGCCACGGCTTAACCCATCCACTGTGGAGATTGAAGCTTCCTGTCAAGGCCATCCAGCAGGTTCTTTAACGTGCACACGGTTCGTTCACATAGCGGGGGGAGGGTTGGGTTGGGTTGTTTTACCTCTGAGCGGCACTTTTTTGCACACCATGGGCTAAATGGCCAGGTCACATGGACCCCGAAGGCTCAGAGAAGGTTGGGGGAGGGGACCCACTGGAACAGCTGTTGGGAGACAGATGGTAGCCTCCCGTCAAGGCCATCCAGCGTGTTCTTTAACGTGCACAGGGTATGGCTCTCCCTCACACGGGGCCACGGCTTAACCCATCCACTGTGGAGATTGAAGCTTCCTGTCAAGGCCATCCAGCAGGTTCTTTAACGTGCACACGGTTCGTTCACATAGCGGGGGGAGGGTGTTCAGGTAGTAGCGCCCCAGGCTCGTATTCTGCAGTTCCCAGGTTCGTATCTCAAGTGGGTCAGGATTAAGATTACCCAATTAACCGCTAATCCACCACCCTACCCTCTTCATAAATAGCAGATCGATGGCATAAGATGTAAAGACTCGTGTGCAGGAGAGTCATAACAAATAACACGCTGGATACACTTGACCGGAGGCCACTATCCGTTTCTTAACAGCTGTACAGTGGCTCCCCTTTCGACAACCTTCTTTGAGCCCTTGGGATCCTTGTGATCTGGCCATTTAGCCCATTTTGTGCAAAAACAGTGCCACTCAGAGGTAAAAAAACAGATGTACATTACGACTTAATTAGAATTTCATTTTGTTTAGAGCGATCATTCCTGATCCAGTTCAGCTTCTTCTGTTTGTTCCCCTGCAGTTGATTTCTATTCAAGCTGCAGCCAGAGTCCCATTGATTCTTCTCATCTTCCTCTCCCCCTCCCTTTTCCCTTCCGCATCGCGTGTGTGGCCATCGCATATTGTTGCGACCTCCCTCCCACTGGGACATTTTTCTTTCCCCCTTCAGTCTATCGTGCTTTGTCGTCGACCTCTGGTTAATCCCTCGTTTCGACCTCCCCATATCTCCGCAACTCCCTCTGCATTGTATCGCTTCATTGAGGGTCAGCGGGTCGTGACCCTGTCTCTCGGGTTCAGTGTCAGCCCCCACTGAAGCAGACTTGTCACACGGTGGACCACACACACTCCCTTCGGGGTGAAAGAGTGATTTGCGTGTTTGGTAACAATTGCTTCTGTTTACGTTGGTGTGCTGTGGGAAAGAAGAGGCTGAAGAAGATGGCTTGGCTGTTGGGAATTTAAAGTCGACTGTGGCCTAATGGTTCGGCAATCGGACGCCAACAAGTTAAAAAGGAAAGCCTTCAGATGTTGGCTTATAGAATCATATCGAGGAATAAATTTCAAGGGAAATTTGGGAGAAGGGAAGGGGTAGAGATCAGTTCATGAATTCAGACACAAAATTTTGAGTTGGGGTTTAAATTTTCGAGATAAAGTCCGGCTGAGCGAAAGAAGCAGGTAATATTTCCCTGATACATTGTGAAAATAGGCATTATGCGGAGCTGTTTCTTTAATTCGTTGTATTACAATCTACTATAACACCCACCATGGCCACTTATTTAAAATCATAACCGTGTAGAGAGTCGGGGTCGAGAGCAGGCGGCTCTTAGCATTCTAAAAGGTGACTCTTTAAGCTTTTTCGTTCAACATTCAACTCTCAAAAGTTTTTAATGATTTTCATTAAAAAACAAGCACCAAAGCAGGTTGGCAGACGACAGCCTGAAAGCACTGGTAAAATTCAAATGTTCTAAATACATTAAAAATTTGAATAAATAGGTCGAGAAGACAAACGTCATATTGATGACTAGCAGATTTTTTAAGTTGTTTGCAAACCCTGGCCCGTGGATTAAAGATTACGAGCCTGGCAGACGACAGCCTGAAAGCACTGGTAAAATTCAAATGTTCTAAATACATTAAAAATTTGAATAAATAGGTCGAGAAGACAAACGTCATATTGATGACTAGCAGATTTTTTAAGTTGTTTGCAAACCCTGGCCCGTGGATTAAAGATTACGAGCCTGGCGCGCTACCAACTAAGCTAACGTTCATCCATAGGGTAGACAGATATTTCAGTCATCGTGATAACATTCGTGTAATTAATTTAAATACAGCTGTTCGAAATATATTTCATTCATTGCCCCCCCCCCCCCCCCCGCCTTACTAGGTGCTCGCGACTCTCATTATAGGAACTTCTCAATAACGAATACTTAAACCAAAGCGCAAAAATATGAACATTTTTCGTTCGTAAAGTGTAACAAAAACTAGAAGAACGGATATTGCCTCTGGCCCTTACGGGCAGGGAGGGATCTAGCGGGGGGCAAACGGGCCATGTCACCTTCCCCCCTTTCAGAATGCTAGTAAGAGTGAAAGAGCCAAGAAATTGTGAAACATTTAAAAAATTCTTTAAAAATGAATTAAATTTAACTATTGTAAAACGGAGGGTTAAATGTCTAAATTCAGTCTCTTGCAGCAGCCGCCCCCCCCCGCCCCCCGCCTTTTTCATTTTTCTGGATCGACTGTGTTTTTGGCACCTCCACCCCTAGATTTTCTTTTTTTCCGAAATCCGGGCCTGCTTACGGGAATCTCATTTTAAAAGAGAATGAAGTTTTTCCTTTTCCTACTTTTTCTCACCTTAAAAGATTGAATTTGAGTGGCCGTGTGGTCAGCGCGCTTTGCTACTGATCTAAGGGGCCTGGGTTCAAGGCCCTGGTAAGGCATGGATATTTGCGTTGTTTTTCTGCTGAGGTCCCGCCGTCCTCTCAGACCAATGGCGATAAACTGACAGACTCTTTTCAGACCTCGGTGGCAAGCAGCTGCTTGAAAGGGTATTTATTTTTATATTAATGGTTGATGGGAAAAATGCAAATATTATTTTATTATTAATTATACAACAGAAAGTATCTGTCTTTTATTTATTACATTTAAAAAGCTACGTTTATGAAACCCCTCTGAAAAAAGGGGCAGATTCTTGCTGTCAGTAAAATATCACTTGGCACTACCACCGAAATTACAAATTTCGGCTATAAACATATCACGTGCAACATTCGTTAAAAAGTTTCGACCTTTCCATATTTACTGATCTGTAACGATACAAATTAAAATTACCTAAAGGTTTGAAGCCGTCCCGTGGCCGAGTGGTTAGCGCGCTTGGCTACTGATCTACGGGACCTGGGTTCGAGCCCCGGAAAGGCATGGTTGTATGTGTTGTTTTTCTGCTGAGGTCCTGCCATCCTCACAGACCTTCTACTATGGCATATAAACTGACAGGCTCCTGTCAGACCTCTGTGGCAAGCAGCTGCTTGAGGGGGTATTTATTTTATTTTTTTTAAAGGTTTGAAATATGTGAATTAAAATATTTCATTACTACCAATCCTAATAAAAAAAAGTTTTCTAATTATCTCTTAAAACGAAAAAGTTACGCCCCCTCCCCAGAAGACGTCAATTCATTGTTACAATCGAAATTTCATGGCCTTCACATTCCACTACCAAAATTTCAAATTTCAATATCGTTTGCAATATTCGTCAGGAATTTTTCAAATTTTCCGCCGCTAGAGGGAGTAATTATAGCTTTAGGGAGATTCGGAAAGTGCGAGTCATAAATATTTCATCAACACCTGTCCAACATAAAAAGAATTTTTATCTCTAAAAATACACATTTACCATTCAAAACAAAAAAGTTGCGTTCCTCCTCCTCGTAGAATAGGGTTGGGTTGTTTTACCTCTGAAAGGCACTTTTTTGCACACCATGGGCTAAATGGCCAGGTCACAAAGACCCCGAAGGCTCACAGAAGGTTGGGGGAGGGGACCCACTGGAACAGCTGTTGGGAGACAGATGGTAGCCTCCCGTCAAGATCATCCAGTGTGTTCAAGTGCACAGAGTATGCTCTCCTGCACACGGGGCCACGGCTAAATGCCCCATCCGACGGACGGTTGCATTTCCAAGACCATCGGTGTCCCCTACTGACCGTGGGCAAGGGCGGGGAGTTTTGCGGAGATAAATCTCAAACGCTAGGTTGAGTTGTTTTACCTCTGAAAGGCACTTTTTTGCACACCATGGGCTAAATGGCCAGGTCACAAGGACCCCGAAGGCTCAGAGAAGGTTGGGGAAAGGGACCCACTGGAACAGCTGTTGGGAGACAGATGGTAGCCTCCCGTCAAGATCATCCAGTGTGTTCAACGTGCACAGAGTATGCTCTCCTGCACACGGGGCCACGGCTAAATGCCCCATCCGACGGACGGTTGCATTTCCAAGACCATCGGTGTCCCCTACTGACCGTGGGCAAGGGCGGGGAGTTTTGCGGAGATAAATCTCAAACGCTAGGTTGAGTTGTTTTACCTCTGAAAGGCACTATTTTGCACACCATGGGCTAAATGGCCAGGTCACAAGGACCCCGAAGGCTCAGAGAAGGTTGGGGAAGGGGACCCACTGGAACAGCTGTTGGGAGACAGATGGTAACTCCCGTCAAGGTCATCCAGTGTGTTCAACGTGCACAGAGTATGTTCTCCCGCACACGTGCCACGGCTTAATGTCCCATCCGACGGATGGCAGCATTTCCAAGACCATCGGTATCTTCTGACCGTGGGCAAGGGCGGAGAGTTTTGTGGAGATAAATCACAAACGCTAGGTTGAGTTGTTTTACCTCTGAAAGGCACTTTTTTGCACACAATGGGCTAAATGACCAGGTCACATGGACCCCGAAGGCTCAGAGAAGGTTGGGGAGGGGACCCACTGGAACAGCTGTTGGGAGACAGATAGTAGCCTCCCGTCAAGGCCATCCAGTGTGTTCTTTAACGTGCACAAGGTATGGCTCTCCCGCACAAGGGGGCCACGGCTTAACGTCCCGTCCGACGGACGGCGGCCTTTCCAAGCCCGTCGGTGTCCCCTACTGACCGTGGGCAGGGCGGGGAATCTTGCGGAGATAAATCTCAACGTTGATCCAGCTGGGACTCGAACCTGGGAAATACAGATTACGAGCCTGGCGCGCTACCGACTGAGCCTCCCCTCTCAAACGCTGACCCAGCTGGGATTCGAACCTGAGAACTGCAGATTACGAGCCTGGCGTGTTACCGACTGAGCCACTCTCGTAGAGTAGGAAATTAATTCATTGTTTCTAATGAAAACTTCATAATCTTCACGTTCCACCATCAAAATTTCAAATTTGTACCATAAATACATCTTTTGAAAGAGTCGTTTGAAATTTTCAACTTTTTTTCGTCGTTGGAAATCAGTAGAGGATATTAGCAATAAGTTAATTAATAACCTTTTGGTAATTCAGAATATGTAAATCGTAATATTTCATCAAGACCTATTCAAACCAAAAAATAATTTTTAATTTATCTCTAAAAGCAAACTATGTAGTTTAATATCAAACGGACAATGAAACAGACGAGAACGTGAAAACTTTAACCGGTTTTTTTTTTAAATCCAAACTAGCTAAAAAAAAAATCACCAAATGGATATTTCAGGCATCGTGTCCCACCTGAGCTACCAGAGCTAAGCAGTGGACTAGCAGAAAAAATTTTCAATAAATAGTTCTTTCAATTAAGTTTTATCTCTTAAAACACAATAGCAACCAATTATTTTCAAAATTTTGATAATTAATTTTCTAACAGTCATAAACATTTCAATAAAGTGGCAATAAATATATTATTTTTGCTTTTTTCCAGCTCTCTTTTTTCTTTAATGAGATGCCTGGTGTGTCAAATAATCGCCGAGGAACGTACGTTTATACGTTACGTTTTTTCGGCGGTTGAAGTTTTCTGAGAATGCAAAGTTAAGTCAAGCTGAGTGATTTAAAGGAGCCAAACTCTTTAGAGTCACGAAGCAAGTCAAACTTATCATGGAACCACTGAGAATTCTCACTATTTTATATATAAATAGTGGGTTTTCAGATTTTATTTTCCAAACACGTCTGTTTAAAATTAAATATCTTTTAGTTAAATTTATTTTCTCTAAGATCATTTAACTCTTCAAGCAGATTTCATTTTCATCTTTTCTGCAACGGCGGGCCTAGTGCCTCTAGGTGGCGCTGGTGAACCGCTCCTAGAATAGCAGGCCATGCAACTAAGTTATGACATCACCATAAGCATCATCAAATATCTAACCATTTCTTATATATTTATTTCTATTATTATTAATACTGGTGTATTTTAATACTAATCTTTATATTAATGTTTATTTACAAATATGCTTTTTTCAGAACGAAAATTATTTGTATTTCTTAGTTTTATATCACAACGTTAATATATACGAATGCTTTTTAAATCATTATTTATAAATATAAAATAGTATAAATATTAGTTTTAAAATTTATCAATAATAATAGCAAAAATAAAACTAGGAAATTTGTAGATTTTTTTTTAGCTCTTCCTATGCTGACGTCATAATTTAGTTGTACCTGCCTTCTGTAGGAGATATTCTTCTATTCCAGCGCAGTCGTCTCTTTTGGCGACTTAGAAACTGTGTGAAATTTCCTTTTGGTTCTCGTAACGACCGAAATACCTGACTGAAGTATTGGTATTAAATACTACGTCTCACCGGATCCCATCCCCTTTAAATGAAAAGGTCTCTCTTTGTCCACGCTGTCCCATGTGAGCCAATGCCATAGAGTTAGCGCCACCTCTCTTTGCCAAATCCTTTCGGATCGCAAGTCCTCTGCTGCCGCACATCCAATGTTTCATGGCCCACTGGATGACAACCGTATCTCCAGCCTCCAGAGCTTCTTCGCCAGCTGCCGTTGCCGCCACACTCCACGGGCCGATGACTGCTCGTTACTCAACGCCGGTAGGCAGAGCGAGTGCTGATGGAGTGGTTGGGGTGAAAAGCGGACCAGCCCAACAGACCGACTCTTCCTGCCTTTTTTCTGCCACCGAGTTTTTTAGAAGCTCAACGATGAATGATTTTTGCTAGGATACCCTGTTTCTAATGAAGAAGATGCGAAGTAGCATTGCTATGGCTACGTGCGGAAGATGCCATGGTAGCCATGGTGAATTATTCCCAAGCATCAAGAGATGGAGAGTTTTTAAAGTTGCTCAGAGATCAAAGATGCGAGTGAATTTTGTGAATTGCACTTTCAAAATAGACGAAGGATTTGCTGGCAAAGAATAAAATCAGTGGGAAGAGATGAAAAAAATCCAGGATATTAAATGTTATTTCGAACTGAGCTTGCTTTATTCGAATATGTAGTTGGAGTAACATGTGATACGCTTCACTGACTAATTATCGCTTTTCTTTAGATATTTGCTAGGACTTTCTGCAGTTGTTAAAACAAAGGTTACTCAATATATCCAGAACGATGAACCCAATTATAACAGATTTTGCGTCAAATAGGAAGTTTAAAACATAGTGAAGGATGGGAAAAAACTTTTTTTTATGCAGAAGTTAATTTTTTTGCACAGGTTGTGTTGTTTTACCTCCGAGCGGCACTTTTTTGCACACCATGGGCTAAATGGCCAGGTCACATGGACCCCGAAGGCTCAGAGAAGGTTGGGGGAGGGGACCCACTGGAACAGCTGTTGGGAGACAGATGGTAGCCTCCCGTCAAGGTCATCCAGCGTGTTCTTTAACGTGCACAGGGTATGTCTCTCCCGCACACGGGGCCACGGCTTAACGTCCCATCCGACGGCCTTTTCAAGCCCATCGGTGTCCCCTACTGACCGTGGGCAGGGCGGGGAATTTTTGCGGAGATAAATCTCAACGCTGACCCAGCTGGGACTCGAACCTGGGAACTACAGATTACGAGCCTGGCGCGCTACCGACTGAGCCACCCCCGCCCCGCACAGGTCAAGACAGGGTTGTTGTGGGATATTTTACCCAGGAGTGTCACTTTTTCTGCGCTCAATGGACAGGTCACAAAGACTCAGGCGTGGGGAATACGATGCACTGGATATCTAAAAGCCTCAGGTCAAAACAATCCAGTGAGTTCTTTAATGTGCACAAGGCATAGCTCTTTTGCACACGGGGCATCGGCTTTAGGTCCCATCCAGAGGAAGAAGATCTTCCCCTTTCTCACAGAGGGAAAAGGTAGATGTTTTAGTGTAAAGAATTCTTTCACTATTCATCAGTTTTGCATAAATTTCTTAAGAGTGGCATTGTTATTCTTAAATATTCAAACTTCTATAATTCATTAAATACTGAACGAACATTACTGAAAATCGAGATATCGATACATTTGATTGAGATTTTTATCTGCCATCATGTTTTTCTTTATCTGCCATCATGTTTTTCGAAACAAAAAAAATTTATTTTAGAAGTTATAACCTTTGACGTTAGCTTCGAACGTAACATAGGGTTGATCCATAATTTACAATAAACTGCATTTAACATGTATACAAATTTATGAGT
Organism: Ryuthela nishihirai; assembly: GCA_038380435.1. NCBI lineage: Eukaryota > Metazoa > Arthropoda > Arachnida > Araneae > Heptathelidae > Ryuthela > Ryuthela nishihirai. Next base: position 47,579,671 of record JAWZYU010000023.1, on the reverse strand, counting down.
TTTTGGATACTCTCTCTATCCATGAATTCCTTAAGTTTTTTAGTCAGGAAAATGCTTTTATATAACAAAAATACATCCCTATAAAAGAGAAGGAGATATCCTAGAAGTTCTATGGGCCTAGTTTCTTATATAACCTAAAAGCAATACACAGGGACATGCCCGTTGGTTTGTAGTCAGATACTCTAACCACTCGACCAGGTACAGACCAACATGCACAACTAAGTTAATATAAGAGGTGTTCGATATTCCCTCCATACAGTAATTAAGTAAGAACTGTTCGATATTCCCTCCATACAGTAATTAAGTAAGAACTGTTCGATATTCCCTCCATACAGTAATTAAGTAAGAACTGTTCGATATTCCCTCCGTAGAGTAATTAACTAAGGTAATCTAAGAACTATTCGGTATTCTCTCCATACAGTTAAGTAAGAACTGTTCGATATTCCCTCAATAGAGTAATTAACTAAGATAATCTAAGAAGTGTTTGATATTCCTTCCATAGAGTAATTAACTAAGATAATCTATGAACTGTTCGATATTCCTCCATAGAATAATTAACTAAGAACTCTTCGATATTTCCTCCATACAGTAATTAAGTAAGAACTGTTCGATATTCCCTTCGTAGAGTAATTAACTAAGGTAATCTAAGAACTGTTCGATATTCCCTCCATACAGTTAAGTAAGAACTGTTAGTTAATTACTCTATTGAGGGAATATCGAAGATAATCTAAGAAGTGTTTGATATTCCTTCCATAGAGTAATTAACTAAGATAATCTATGAACTGTTCGATATTCCTCCATAGAATAATTAACTAAGAACTCTTCGATATTTCCTCCATACAGTAATTAAGTAAGAACTGTTCGATATTCCCTTCGTAGAGTAATTAACTAAGGTAATCTAAGAACTGTTCAATATTCCCTCCATACAGTTAAGTAAGAACTGTTCGATATTCCCTCAATAGAGTAATTAACTAAGATAATCTAAGAAGTGTTTGATATTCCTTCCATAGAGTAATTAACTAAGATAATCTATGAACTGTTCGATATTCCTCCATAGAATAATTAACTAAGAACTCTTCGATATTTCCTCCATACAGTAATTAAGTAAGAACTGTTTGATATTCCCTTCGTAGAGTAATTAACTAAGGTAATCTAAGAACTGTTCGATATTCCCTCCATACAGTTAAGTAAGAACTGTTAGTTAATTACTCTATTGAGGGAATATCGAAGATAATCTAAGAAGTGTTTGATATTCCTTCCATAGAGTAATTAACTAAGATAATCTATGAACTGTTCGATATTCCTCCATAGAATAATTAACTAAGAACTCTTCGATATTTCCTCCATACAGTAATTAAGTAAGAACTGTTTGATATTCCCTTCGTAGAGTAATTAACTAAGGTAATCTAAGAACTGTTCGATATTCCCTCCATACAGTTAAGTAAGAACTGTTAGTTAATTACTCTATTGAGGGAATATCGAAGATAATCTAAGAAGTGTTTGATATTCCTTCCATAGAGTAATTAACTAAGATAATCTATGAACTGTTCGATATTCCTCCATAGAATAATTAACTAAGAACTCTTCGATATTTCCTCCATACAGTAATTAAGTAAGAACTGTTTGATATTCCCTTCGTAGAGTAATTAACTAAGGTAATCTAAGAACTGTTCGATATTCCCTCCATACAGTTAAGTAAGAACTGTTAGTTAATTACTCTATTGAGGGAATATCGAAGATAATCTAAGAAGTGTTTGATATTCCTTCCATAGAGTAATTAACTAAGATAATCTACGAACTGTTCGATATTTCCTCCAAAGAGTAATTAACTAAGAACTCTTCGATATTTCCTCCATACAGTAATTAAGTAAGAACTGTTCGATATTCCCTCTACAGAGTAATTAAGTTAATCCAAGAAGTTAGTTGGTTGTTTTACCTCTGAGCGACACTTTTTTGCACACAATGGGCTAAATGGTCAGGTCACAAGGACTCCGAAGGCTCAGAGAAGGTTGGAGGAGGGGGGCCGACTGGAACAGCTGTTCGGATACATATTGTAGCCTCCCGTCACGACCATCCAGCGTGTTCTTTAACGTGCGCAGGGTGCGGCTCTCCCGCACACGGGGCCACGGCTTAACGTCCCATCCGACGAATCTTTCCAAGCCCATTGGTGTCCCCTACTGACCGTGGGCAGGGCGGGGAATTTTGCGGAAATAAATCTCAACGCTGACCCAGTTGGGATTCGAACCTGGAAACTAGCAGATTACGAGCCTGGCGCGCTACCAACTGAGCTACCCAGTTACTTATCCAAGTCTTCCCATAAAGTAGTAATTAGCTAAGTTAATTTATGAACTGTTCGAGTTCATGACCCTGCATAAGTCCAATTGTTATTTCATTTGTTGCCATACATGCTGCAACATGTATCTTGTTATTCGCTCAATCGCTTTTCTTATCTTGGCTTTCAAATGAATCAGGTCTAGAATATTATCCATGTAAACATAGTTCTTTACAAAGCCTTACAAGAAAAAAAAAATCAAGGATTGTGAAATCAGGTCTCTTTGTTGGCCACAGAATTGGAACTATCCCTGACAATCCATCAGTCAGAAAATATCTCCCTAAGAACATTGCTTATACGTCTGTCCTCATGTGGCACCCGTGAAACTGTTTGAATATTTTAATTTGTACATTCCCTCACTCAATGTGTGGGGCGGGGGTGGCTCAGTCGGTAGCGCGCCAGGCTAGTAATCTGCAGTTCCCAGGTTCGAGTCCCAGCTGGGTCAGCGTTGAGATTTATCTCCGCAAAATTTCCTGCCCTGCCCACGGTCAGTAGGGGACACCGATGTGCTTGGAAAGGCCGCCGTCCGTCGGATGGGACGTTAAGCCGTTGCCCCGTGTGCGGGAGAGTCATACCCTGTGCACGTTAAAGAACACGCTGGATGGCCTTGACGGGAGGCTACCATCTGTCTCCCAACAGCTGTTCCAGTGGGTCCCCTCCCCCAACCTTCTCTGAGCCTTCGGGGTCCTTGTGACCTGACCATTTAGCCCATTGTGTGCAAAAAAGTGCCGCTCAGAGGTAAAACAACCCAACCCAAATTCAATGTGATGCCTTTTGTGTATTTGGGAACAATGCTTCTCAAAACCCAACCGTTTAATTGTCGGACACCCAGGATAACAATAATAAACTACACCCAGAGTTCCCGACTGACACGAATTCGACTTACAAGATTTTCAAAGTAAGTTTAGGTTTCCACTAGCACAGCTGATCATTTGCTAAAACAGTGTTAACGTTTAACACGACTTCTCTACAATCATTTACATCAGTGGATCCCAACTGCGAGCCCCCCCCCCCCCCCCTTGGGGACGTTTTCTTGAACTTTTCGGTACAAATACATCGGTGCTCAAATTTAAAAGAAAGCTGATCTACGGGACCTGGGTTCGAGCCCCAGGTAAGGCATGGATGTTCGTGTTGTTTTCTGCTGAGGTCCTGCCATCCTCTCAGATCTTCTACTGTGGCATATAAACTGACAGGCTCCTGTCAGACCTCTGTGGCAAGCAGCTGCTTGAGGGGGTATTTATTTTATTTTATTATAATGAAATTTGGTAAAGAGTTTTATTATATAGATTACAATTGCAAATCGAGCAGAAGAAATTCATAATCTTATATTATGGATGCGTTAAGATCATAATTGTGCAATTGACATGAAGGAGCAGTCCTTGAAACAATGCTTAAAGTTTGTTACTAATATGTGACAATACTTAAAGATTCTGAACAATACTTAAAGTCTGTGCTAATATGGAGTATGATCACCCCTGACAGCCATGCAGCTCAAGCAACGACTTCGCATACTGTTTATGAGGGTATTTTAATAACGTCTTGAGGAATTAATGATCACTCCTCGACAAATGCTGTTTTGAGTTCATGGAATGTTCTGGGAGGGGGCTAGCGAGCTCCAATGCGTCTCCCCGGAGCATCCCATACATGCTCAATGGGACGGAGGTCAGAAGATCTGGGTGGCTATTTCATTCGGCGAATATCTTCCTCTTAGAGAAAATCGTCGACCACATGAGCTCAATGAGGGCGGGCGTTATATCAAACAGTTCTTGGATTAACTTAGTTAATTACCTTATGGAGGGAATAGCGTCCATAAGAATAAAATCTGGGCCGACGGCTCCCCGGATGGCCTGACATACGAGTTCAGGAAGTCGTCTTTGTACAGTCGCTCAAAAAAGTATCCGAACACTATGGTTGATTACAGAATTCATAAAAAATATCTGGCAACGAATTTTTTAGAAATTAGTGATCTGGCAACCTTCGTGACAAGAAGGCTGCCAGATCACTAATTTCTAAAAAATTCGTTGCCAGAGTGATCTGGCAAAAATTCGATTGGCAATCAAAAAATTCGATTGCCAGTTAGTGATCTGGCAACCTTCGTGACACGAAGGTTGCCAGATCACTAATTTTTAAAAAATTCGTTGCCAGATATTTTTTATGAATTCTGTAATCAACCATAGTGTTCGGATACTTTTTTGAGCGACTGTACCGCAGGGGAGTAACAGAGTCTACTCAGAAAAAAAGGAAAGGTCTGTTCGCCCATAGGTCACGATTCCTACTCCAACCATAACACACGGCCATCAAAAAGTAGTCCCTTTCTCTGATGTTCGGGGGATTTGAATGTCCCTTGTTCTCTCCAGATTCGAATACATTGCAAATCAGTACTTCAGCTGAATCCCCCCCCCCCCCGATAGGGGACCACCTTGTCGTGGTGGGGGGGCCTAGGGCCCAGCAACCCGGCTGAAGGCTGTGCCGACCGGATTGGCTCACCGGTTGGGCATGGCTAAGGCCAACCGAGGTTGAAGACGCTGCTGGCCGGCTTGATTGCCGGTCGGATGGTGACGGCGTCGGAGACCTCGCCTCTCAGGAGACCTGTGTGGTCTGTTCGACGGCTCTGCCGAAAGGTTTCCCCGTGCCTAGTAGGCACGAGCTGTCCAAAAAGTCTGGGTCTTACTAAGAGTCTCCACCCCGGGTGCCGATCGAGCTTGGATCTTTATATCCTTGCACATTTGCAAACTGGGGAATAGATTAAAGTAAGGTTTCTTCCGGTGATTAGCTTTCCTTCTATAGGACTGCTGCCATGTGAGGCTGGAGTTGAGGTGCGCCTATAGGGCGTATTCCTTGCCCCCGGCTCTAGATGGTCATGGCTTTTCTTAACCAGGTAGTGCTGTCAGGCGGAACCGGGAATTGCCGTGGTTGCATAAGATCGCAACAAAGAGATTCACTTCAGCTGAATCGCGATTCATCTGTGAACATAACATGCGCCCACTGGTCTGGACTCCAAGTGTAATGTTGGCGACTCCACTTTAACCCTTTCAGGACCATAAGGTTTCTAAAAGTAAATATTAGTATGTAACTGTTTATTTTAGTTTGTTTAGACGTAAAATAAATAAAAATCATAAGAAAAATACATAACAATGTGTAGTTTTTTTGGAATTTTATGGGAAATATTTTTCCCAATGGACTATAAAGGTAACACAAATTATAGTTAGGCTTATTATGCAATGTCTTTTATTTATCGGTTTATTAGAACAAAATGTTAACTAAAATAATACAAAATTATGAAATAAAATTACTATACAAAATGATGTGCTAATTATGATATTCTGCGAAGCAATTTCTTTTGGTAGTGAGGCAAAGATGGACATTGCACATAGTACATATATTATGCGTCCTGACAATTCTGTTTTTTTTTTTTTCTAAACGTTCCCGTTTACGTAATTGCGTTCGGCATACGTTCTATTTTGACATTCTGTATAAAAAATGCAGATAAGGTTATAATTAAATACGACAATCACCAATTTTAAAATGGGAAAAATGTTTCCCTTAGTCGTGAAAGGGTTAAACAAGCACGCGCCAGGCATGGGGAGTTAGAGGGATTTAAGTAACAGATCTCCTGGCATAAAGGCATGCTCACGCAGTCTCCTGTAAAGAGTATGCCTTGAAACCCTCGTTCCTGTAGCTACTGCAAGCGCCAAAGACATTACAGCCTAGCGGTCATCACTCTGTTCCGTCTGGCAGTAAGGGTTGGGTTGTTTTACCTCTGAGCGGTCTGGCAGTAAGACTCATAGCGACTATCTGCAGCAGTTGTTACTCTCGGACTTACTTTTCCTGGTCGGCGACAAAAATCTCCTGTCTGTTGAAATTGCCTCCAATCTTGACAGGACATTTTGTAGAACGGTCAATGCTCTAAAACCTTCCATCTGGGACTGACCTGCTTTATCCTTCTAACCGCTCTCCATCGCTGAAAATCATCCATACGATGTCTTCTGGACATGATCAGCTCGAAGTGCCATTGAAGTGAGAGCAAGAATTGTCTAGAACAGTTACAAGCTGCGAATAGATTCGCGAGTCTTTTTAACGCATTTCTAACTTGCATATTCCGACTTCCGTGCGGCAAATGTAAATGCGGGATAGCTTTCCGTTAGCGACTGTGACATATTCGTCCATTTCCAGTGCATTGTTTTGCATATATCGGCAGTTATATAAGCATTTGTCGATTATCTTTTAATTTTGAGCACCAGTGTAGACTATACAGAATATCAAATAGTTTTTAGATTAACTTAATTTCTCTATGGAGGGAATATCGAAAAGTTCTTAGATTAACTTAGTTAATTACTCTATGTAGGGAGTATCAAACAGTTCTTAGACTATCTTAATTATTCCATGGAGGGAGAATCAAATAATTCTTAGATTAACTTAATTACTCTATGTAGCGAGTATCAAACAGTTCTCAGATTAACTTTCTTAATTACTCTACAGGGGGAAAATCGAATAGTTCTTAGACTAACTTAGTTAATTACTCTTTGGAGGGAATAGTGAACAATTCTTAGACTAACTTGGTTAATTCTATGGAGGGAGTATCGAACAGTTCCTAATTAACTTAGTTAATTACTCTATGGAGGAAATATAGAACAGTTCTTAGATTAACTTAGTTAATTACTCTATGTAGGGAGTATCAAACAGTTCTTAGACTATCTTAATTATTCCATGGAGGGAGAATCAAATAATTCTTAGATTAACTTAATTACTCTATGTAGCGAGTATCAAACAGTTCTCAGATTAACTTTCTTAATTACTCTACAGGGGGAAAATCGAATAGTTCTTAGACTAACTTAGTTAATTACTCTTTGGAGGGAATAGTGAACAGTTCTTAGACTAACTTGGTTAATTCTATGGAGGGAGTATCGAACAGTTCCTAATTAACTTAGTTAATTACTCTATGGAGGAAATATAGAACAGTTCTTAGATTAACTTAGTTAATTACTCTATGTAGGGAGTATCAAACAGTTCTTAGACTATCTTAATTATTCCATGGAGGGAGAATCAAATAATTCTTAGATTAACTTAATTACTCTGTGTACTGAGTATCAAACAGTTCTCAGATTAACTTACTTAATTACTCTACGGGGGGAAAATCGAATAGTTCTTGGACTAACTTAGTTAATTACTCTTTGGAGGGAATAGTGAACAGTTCTTAGACTAACTTGGTTAATTCTATGGAGGGAGTATCGAACAGTTCCTAATTAACTTAGTTAATTACTTTATGGAGGAAATATAGAACAGTTCTTAGATTAACTTAGTTAATTACTGTATGGAGGGAACAGTAACAATTCTCAGATTAACTTAGTTAATTATTCTACGGAGGGAGTATAGAACGGTTTCTAATTAACTTAGTTAATTACTCTATGGAGGAAATATAGAACAGTTCTTAGATTAACTTAGTTAATTACTGTATGGAGGGAACAGTAACAATTCTCAGATTAACTTAGTTAATTACTCTACGGAGGGAGTATAGAACGGTTTCTAATTAACTTAGTTAATTACTCTATGGAGGGAATGCCGAACAGTTCTTAAATTAACTTAGTTGTGCATGTTAGTCTGTACCTGGTCGAGTGGTTAAGGGAATTTGACTGCAAACCAACGGACATGTCCCTTTGTATTGTTTTTAGGTTATAAGAGAAACTAGACCCATAGAGCTACTAGGTTATATCTGTTTTTTTTTTTGGGGGGGGGAAGTACTTTCTCCCTTTTTATAAAAAGAAGTTTTTTTTTTTTTACTAAAATCGTTAGGGAATTCATGAATAGTGTATCCAACCACATGAGGAAATTCACTAGTTATATCCAAGATTAATTAAAGTAAGCTTTCAATTAAATTGATGTCACTTTCTTCAATATTTATACTATATTCCTACATATTGGTTCACGAAACCCTGACATTATTTTTGGAACACCCCGTACTTTGCAAGGTAGGAGCTCTAATTCAGGAAAAGCAAATGCGGAAATCACCATGCACGTCGATACCCTGTGCACCTGAGTCGCCACGAGAATCGTACTCTGTGCATATTAAAGAACATGCCGAATGGCCTTGACATGAGGCTTCCATATTTTTCCTGTCCAATGGACTCCCCCTAACCAGGGTCGGGGTAGCTCAGTCGGTAGGACACCGGGCTCGTAATCTGCAGTTCTTAGGTTCGAGTCCCAGCTGGATCAGAATTGAGACTTTTCTCCACAAAACTCCCCCCCTCCCCCTGCCCACGGTCAGAGGGGACACCGATGGGCTTGCAAAGTCCGTCGGATGGGACGTTAAGCCGTGGCTCCGTGTGCGGGAGAGCCATACCCTGTGCACGATAAAGAACATGCTGGATGGCCTTGACGGGAGGTTACCATCTGTCTCTCAAAAGCTATTCCAGTGGATCCCCTCCCACAACGTTCTCTGAGCCTTCGGGGTCCTTGTCACCTGGCCAATTAGCCAATGGTGTGCAAAAAAAGTGCCGCTCAGAGGACCCAACCCTCCTCCAACCCCCCTAACCAACTCTGAGGCTTCGGTGTCGTTGTGACTTGGCCATTGAGCTCATTGTGTAAAAGAAAAAAGTGTCGCTCAGAGGTAAAGCAACCGAGGTGCTTTGTTACAATTATAATGTACTTCACTCATAAACTGAGGGTTCACAGATTTCATCCACTTTTCCACTCTCCCTGAGAGGCTTTCATAGACTCGTCACGTGAGAAGTCCGGAAGGCAGTCATCAATCAATTTCTAAAACACGAGACAATGTCACTCTTTCAATTTTGACAAATCAAATTTTCCTTCCGATGTGTTTATTTCCGTTTCAGTTTTATAAAATGCTTCTTTATAAGATTTAAATTAGGTTGTAAAAGAGAGCACTGCTGTCTAATGTTTGTGATAGTAGTGAAACTTAGAGCTTTTGTAAGCAAGACAACAGGAAAGTAGATGCTTTTGATTCTAGATGTTTACGGAGAGTCTTGGGCATTAGGTGGTTCAACTTTGTAACTAATGATGAGGTTAGGGCATAGGAGTCGGCAACCTCCTTTAAGCAGCATATTGTGCAGAGAGAGACTCCGCTGGTTCAACCATGTTGCCCGTATGGATAATTATAGATTGGCGAATAGGGTTATGAACAGTGTGCCTGGAGGTCTCAGAAGCAGGGGGAGACCTAGGATGCGGTGGGCAGACAGTGTCAAACAGGACCTTGTTAGAATTGGTGAGCAGTGGCGAAATGCAGCAGATATAGCTCAGGACATATGCATGGAGAACTAAATTGCACAGTCTGGTTGGGCCTCCGTAGCCAATGACTATAGAGGATTTTGTATGTATACGCACATGCAACGATTTCATATTCCACGCGATTCGGATTATCGAGGCTGTCGGATTAACCGACTTTTGGCTCGCCACAACTCCAGCGACGAACCAGAGATAAATTTCATCGGCTACCAAAGGTTCAATGGACTAAGTGGAATGTTGCCGAGATCCGTATGCAAACTCTTAATCCTCCCAGCTATCGTGGGAAGAGGGCGCCGCACTTCTTCCACCTCCTCCCTCTACAGCGTGGGAGTGATGCTTGCTGCTGATGATTTGCTCTACATCCTCTGATAAGTAACGCTTCTCGCAGTCTATTCCGAACTGTGTACACAGTGACACACACAACATCGAGGTGCCAAACGACCTCCCTGCGAGTCCTCGTCGCTGACGTATGGTGCACGTTTCGCGACTCATCGGGTCCATCAATGAGAAGAGGAAGAGCAGGATTAACTCCGGGAAACTGCGGAGCAGCATCTCTATATCTCCCATCCGCCTGGGTACACACGCGCGTCCGAGGCCGGGGTATCGTTCTCTGTCGGGCAAACACGGCGAGGAATTAATTACAGCAGCGACCTGTGAGAGGAAGAGGAGAGGAGGCTGCTCTCTAAAGACACAGGGGAGCACACAAGCTGAGAGAAGAGGGGGGAGGTGATGATGATTTCAGGCCTGCTTTATGTGCTTGGCAAAGGGCATTCCCTCATTTCGTTACGATGCAGGAAAGCGTTGTCCTCTGACCAAAGCTGGCAGCTGATTCTATCGAAGTATCAAAAGCTGAGAGAAAAGTAACAAATGCAAATATGGATATATTCAGTAATACCTCAATATGGGGAGTGAATGCTTCCGACAGCTTTATATACTGAAACATTATATATTGAATGACATAAGTAACATTAGTGATCATAACTGATCGCAGTTGTTTTTATTGTTTTTAATTGTGAATTAAAATTGTTGTTAAAAGAGGGATTCGTTGATCTGAAATGAGAGGTATTGAAGCTTGAGTTGGGTTGTTTTACTTCTGGACTTTTTGCATACAGTTGTCTAAACGGCTAGGTCACAAGGACCCCGAGGGCTCAGAGAAGGTTGAAGGAGGGACACAGTGGAACACTGTTGGGAGACATATGGTAGCCTCCCCTTAAGACCATCCAGCATGTTCTTTAACGAGTACAGGGTATGGCTTTCCCGTACATGGAGCCACGGCTTAACATCCCATCTGACGGACGGCGGCTTTTCCAAGCCCATTTATGTCCCCTCTATCTCTCATCGAGGAAGGGTAGAGGTTCAGCGGAGATAAACCTCAACGTCGGCAAAAGTGGGACCCGTACCTGGAAACTGCAGATTAAGAATCTGGCGTGCTTTTGACTGAGTCAATCCCCACCTTAAACTTTGGGAAATTCTAGACAAAGTCCAAAATATAATTTATTGGACATACAAAAACATACAAAACTATAACAAAACTAATACAGAAACATAAATTCATTACATACTTAGAGATATTTCGTTTTGGCAGGTACAGCGAGGTATCAGTCTCTTTCCATCCTGCAGCAATTCATCTGTATTCCATTTTTATTTGAAAACGTAATCTTCAAAAATAAACAAAACTCCCAAAAAGTTGCAAAAAGCAAAAACAAGATTAAATTACGATTTAAAAAAAAACACGCAAAAAGAAGCAAAAAAAATTACTCTTATTATTAAAATTATTTTTCTAGCATTCCCTCCCAATACTTTTATCATTTAATTATTTTAGCAGCAATTCTATAATTTTAATAATAATTTTTCATGAAATTTTGCCGCTTAAGAGAAAGGGGAGTGGAGAAGCCCCAAAGCGCAGATTTCAATACAAAGGTACTGGTAAGGTTTTCTTCGTACAGTAACAATGTCGGTCTCAAGGTCGTTCTCTCCAAGGGTACGAGTTACAGAGAACCCATTGTGCAATTCCGAGGAATTTTCCTTTTGAAAGTTAATTACAGAACCCGCCTCGTCCCCACAAACAAAATATGGTTCCTGCGAACCCCACCCCTTCCTTAGAAGTTGAACAAAAAAAAATGCCCCTCCCACTTAAAATATTGTTTTACCTCTTTCTGGAGACTTCAAAATATCATTTTCTTCCCTCTCCTTGAAATAAACTCTAAACCAATGATTTCCAACTTTAGTGTCGTAAGTCCCATTTAGAGTCAGAATCTGATTGTCATTTGATACCCATGGGGGATCCCCCCTGCAGCCATCTAATACGAAATCTCGAACTTATTTGTTTATTGTTTACTTGCTTTGACGTTCAAAACAATTGTCTTTGCATAACTTTATTTTGGCCCCTTAGTATATCCGACACTAAAAATAAATAATAAATTTAAAAAAAAAACTGCAAAACCTTATCCCATATAGAATAGTATTTTAATCTTTGATGTCTGATGGAATATCTCAGTAAGTGCAGCTCAGAGGAGCGGCACTTTTTTTTTTTTTTTTTTTTTTTTTTTTTTTTTACACAGTGGAGTAAATGGCCAGGTTACAAAGACCCCAGGGACGGGGATGGCTCAGTCGGTAGCGCGCCAGGCTCGTAATCTGTAGTTCCTAGGTTCGAGTCCCAGCTGGATCAGCGTTGAGTTTTATCTCCGCGAAATTTCCCGCCAATTGTTTTGACATTCAAACAATTGTCTTTGCATAACTTTATTTTAGCCCCTTAGTATATCCGACACTAAAAACAAATAATAAATTAAAATAAACAACTGCCCACGGTCAGTAGGGGACACCGATGGGCTTAGAAAAGGTCGCCGTCCGTCTGATGGAACGTTAAGCAGTGATCCGTGTGTGGGAGAGAGCCATACCCTGTGCACGTCAAAGAACATACTGGATAACCTTGACAGGAGGTTACCATCTGTCTCCCAGCAGCTGTTACAGTGGGTCCCCTCCCCCAACCTTCTCTGAGCCTTATGAGGCAGATGAGTCTCCCTTCAAGGTCCTCCAGCATTATTTACTAAAATGCAAAAGGTATGGTTCTCCTGAATACGGACCACGGCTTAATGTCCCATCCTACCGAAGGTTAGCTTTCCAAGCCCATCGTTGTTCACTTTCTCACGGAGAGCAGAATTTCGGTTAGCGAAGAAAATATCAACTCTGGCCAAGTGGGACTCGAACCTGGGAACTGCAGATTGCGAGTCTGATGCGCTATCGACTGTCAGTACGAATATGAAATGAGGATATTATATAGAAATCGTGCCATTTTAAATCTAATGAATGCTGAATTATTGTTTTACATTATGAAAGCATAAATAGTGTTGAATTTTTCGAATCTGCAAAATATTCCACTCGTTACTTCAACCTGACAAACATATATGCAAATCCAAACATCAAACATTTCCAGTCACATTTTTCTTTCGTTGCTGTAAAAATACAATAATTAATGCTTATATGAATTTTTATAGACTTTCTTTCAGTGTTTCTCTTTTTTCCTAAAAGGAATTTCTTTTCTTCCATGAGCGCCTTTAACTGGCATAGTAGTCAGGGAGCTGGCAACAAGGCAAACTTTGTGTGATTTAACTCTATCTGAAGATCAGAATTTCTTCAGATAGGAAGGATTTCCGTCGATGGTTAGAAGGGCATCATATTAGAAGATCTGTAAGAGCTAGGAGTAACTTCTATGATTCTTCTCTGTTCTTTGTGTTGCAAATGAGAAAAAAAATGGGGATTGTCTAATAGTTAGTGCGTTTAATCAAAAGGACATGGGTTCGAATCCTTGGATAATGTCTGGAATCAGATTTGGGATGTTTTACCTCTGAGCGGCACTTTTTTGCACACCATGGGCTAAATGGCCAGGTCACATGGACCCCGAAGGCTCAGAGAAGGTTGGGGAAGGGGACCCACTGGAACAGCTGTTGGGAGACAGATGGTAGCCTCCCGTCAAGGTCATCCAGCGTGTTCTTTAACGTGCACAGGGTATGGCTCTCCCGCACACGGGGCCACGGCTTAACGTCCCATCCGACGGACGGCAGCCTTTCCAAGCCCATCGGTGTCCCCTACTGACCGTGGGCAGGACGGGGAATTTTGCGGAGATAAATCTCAACGCAACCCAGCTGGGACTCGAACCTGGGAACTGCAAATTACGAGCCTGGCACGCCACTGACTAAGCCACCCCCGTCCCCTGGAATCAGATCCTGACCCAGCTGGGACTCGAACCTGAGAACTGCAGATTACGAGCCTGGCACGCCACTGACTAAGCCACCCCCGCCCCCTGGAATCAGATCCTGATCTGAATAAAGGGAGGTGCCGTAGGGGATTGAGCTCTTGCCCTTTTTCTTTCCATGTGTGAAAAGTCCCTTTCTTACAGTAAGCCAAAAATAAAAAGTACCTTTTTTTGGGAGGGGGGGAGGAGGGCGGAGCTGTGTCAGTAGCACGACGGGTTTGTAATCTGCAGTTCCCAGGTTTCGAGTCCCATCTGGGCCAGCGTTGAGATTTATCTCTGCAAAACTTCCCGCCTTGCCCATGGTCAGTAGGGAACACTGATAGGTTTGGAAGGCTGCCGTCCATCAAATGGGGCATTAAGCCGTGACTGCGTGTTGGAGAGCTATACCCTGTGCATGTTAAAGAACACGCTGGATGGCCTTGTTGGGAGGCTATTATCTGTCTCCAAAGAGCTGTCCTTCCCCAACTTTCTCTGAGCCCTTCGGATCTCTGTGACCTGGCCATTTAGTCCATGTGGGTAAAAAGACTACCGCTCAGAGGTAAAACAACCCAATTCCAGCATCTAATTTTTGGCTCTAAGCCCTTGCCCCTCTTACATGTTACCTGCAAGGCACTGGTCTGAATGTTTCTCCTTTGTCGCTCTGCTGAGGCCTCGCCTTCGTTACAGATATCTGAGGCTTATTATATTGGCAGGCTCCTTATCAGACCTCTATAAGCAACCAGCCTGCTTGAGGGGGAATTGATTCATTCTTTCTGGTAAATCTGAGCGATACCGCCATATTAGTCATTGCCATACTGGCAACCTAAAAGATTGAATAACAGACAATCACAGGACAATCACTGTAGGTTGGGTTGTTTTACCTCTGAGCGGCACTTTTTTTGCACACCATGGGCTAAATGGCCAGGTCACATGGACCCCGAAGGCTCAGAGAAGGTTGGGTGAGGGAACCCACTGGACAGCTATTGCGAGTCAGATTATAGCCTCCCGTCAAGGCCATCCAGCGTGTTCTTTAACGTGCACAGGGTATGGCTGTCCCACACGGGGCCACGGCTTAAAGTCGCATCCGACGGACGGTGGCCTTTCCAAGCTCATCGGTGTCCCTACTGACCGTGGGCAGGGCGGGGAATTTTGCGGAGATAAATCTCAACGCTGACCCAGCTAGGACTCGAACCTTGGAACTGCAGATTACGAGCCTGGCGCGCTACCGACTGAGCCACCCCTGCCCCATCCAATGGTAGATAGAATCAAAAGAATGATAGTGGAACTAGAGAATGATAGAATGATATGTTTCCATTGGATTAAAAGTCATCAAGGATGTCCTGGAAACGAATACGCAGACGAACACGCCAAGAAGGCATGTGGAAAACTCAAGTGGATGATAAAGTTCCCATTTCTAAGGAGAGTATCAAAAAGAAACTTAAAAAGAAAAGCTTAGAAATATGGCAATCAAAATGGGAACAAGAGAATACTAAAGGAAGACACACTTATAAATTCATAAGAAAAATCTCCACAAAAGAACTTTCTACTTAAATCAGATCTTAACAGACAATGAAAATTTTCCAAAGTACTCTAGTCGCTTTAATCTTAAAAACTGCTCATGCATCTGTGGAATTTGCGAAGCGGGAGCAATGCATCATGTGCTTGATTGTCCGCAACTCAGGACAATCAGAAGTAATAGCATAGACAGAGTTGGTCCTGAAAGGTTAAACTTGTTATGGGAAACCGAGTCTCTAAGGTCTCAACTTAGAGATCTGATGAAATGTGTGTATGATCATGGTCAAAACCTTTTTATTTCAGATTAATGGGAGGGGATAAGGCTCCCCTCCTAGTAGTGGTATGGAAGAACCTTTCATTTCCAGATGACCATTCATCAAGAGACAAGAACGTGGAAGACATAAATTTACATTTTCAAATTCTTCTTCTTTTATTATCTTAGGTTAAAGGTACCTGCGAATACCTTTCCTGTATATATGTATGTATATATGTTAAAGTTTAATAAAGAAAGATGTTAAGGAAGAGAAATGATGGTGTTCTTCGAGCTGGCTCGGAAGGAGGTCGCGAAGAAACAAAACTGAGTAGTGCCGATTTTGGCGCGGCAGGCACTTTAATTCAGTCTCTTACCCCTGAACGGCACTTTTTTTGCAAATAATGGGCGAAATGGCCAGGTCACAAGGACTCCGAAGGCTCAGAAGGTTGACGGAGTGGGCCCACTGAAATAGCTGTTTGGAGACAGATGGTAGCCTCCCATCAAGGCCATCCGGTGTGTTCTTTGATGTGCGCACGGTATTTCTCACACAAGGGGCCTCGGCTTAACATCCCATCTGATGGACAGCAGCCTTTCCAAGCCCATCGGTGTCCCCTTCTGACCGTGGGCAGGGTGGGGAATTTTGCAGAGATAAATCTCAACGGTGACCCATCTGGGATTCGAACCTGGGGAACTGCAGATTACGAGCCTGGCGCGCTACCGACTGAGCCCCCCCCCCCCCAAACACACACACACACACACACACACATACAAACTCGGATGTACTATTACATATATGCACAATTTATCTTTCTATTTATAATAATGGTTACAGTACATAGTTAAGAACATAAGTACAAAGCAGTGACTGCCTACTCGGTACAGTCACTTCGACATGAAAAGCAATCAAGGCTGCACTGAGTCTCGGCAGTCTCATCACTGGGTACAAGAAAATGGTTAAAACAAAGTCTCAGACAATTTCCGCTTGACATGCACAAATTGTCCGGCGAAACATCTGACGGGCAGTCAGTGCTCCGGATTCGAAAAAAAAAAACGCCGTATGTGGTCAGATGTTTCTTCGGGGCGCCGCAGCATCTCGGCCAATAGGATGCAGACACGATGACCTGTTTGAGATTGGCCACAACAACATTCTTGTTGCCAATTCGGAGGGTGCAGGGATTTTAATCAACAAGCACAAATGTTTTTCTTTACCTACCCCCCCCCCCCCCCTACAAACTAGATCTGCTGCTGGTTCTCTTTTGTTAGGCGAAAAATGCCCTACTGCCAAAATGGCGATCTCGGCTTTCTTCCCTTACGCCCTAGCCGACTGCAATCTTCAGATTCGATTCTCACCTGCACTAGCTTCGAGATGAATCTCCGCCGAATCCCAATCCTGCGCTCGATCCCAAAAGGAGACATCGATGAGCTTGGAAAGACCACCATTCCTAGAATGGAACGTAAACCTGTAGCATCGTGTGTGCAACAGAGCCATACCCTATTCAGGTTAAAGAACACGCTGGATGGCCTTGACAAAGGTTTCCATCTGTTTCCTAACAGCTATCCAATGGGTCCCCTTACTCAACCTACTCCCGTCCTTGTGATCTGCCCATTTAGCCCACTGCGTACAAAAAAATGCCATTCAGTGGTTGGGTTGTTTTACCTCTGAGCGGCACTTTTTTGCACACAATGGGCTAAATGGCCAGGTCACAAGAACCCCGAAGGTTCAGAGAAGGTTGGGGGAGGGGACCCACTGGAACAGCTGTTGGGAGACAGATGGTAGCCTCCCATCAAGGCCATCCAGCGTGTTCTTTAACGTGCACAGGGTATGACTCTCCCGTACACGGGGCAACGGCTTAACGTCCCATCCGACAGACGGCGGCCTTTCCAAGCCCATCGGTGTCCCCTACTGACCGTGGGCAGGACGGGGAATTTTGCGGAGATAAATCTCAACGCTGACCCAGCTGGGACTCGAACCTGGGAACTACAGATTACGAGCCTGGCGCGCTACCGACTGAGCCACCCCCGCCCCCCATTCAGTGGTAAAACAACCCACTCTGGAATCCAAAAACATCAATCCTACAAAACGTTACTTAGAACAAGCACCGCTTTGCTCTTCTGAACAAAACCAGTTTTCTGTTAAACTCTTATGATGCATCCCTCATTGGCTCCTCCCTTGAACTATATATACCTAACAATTCAAACACAATGCGTCCATTACCTTTCTGGTACAGCAACCATCTCTACAGTGCCGCCATAATGTTAGAGTAAAAAGTCTCTTCCCTCCGTCACTGCCCCTTAGAGCTGAAAGACAACTACCCTCTTCATCACCTTCGGACCTTTCCGCATTATCTATTCACCACACATCGCCATTTCTGGAGCGGACAAGCTAGAACTTAAACCTATTACATCTCGTCAGCCATCGCCCAAGTCGTGTTATCGATGTTCCACCCAAGCCACACACCCAAAGATTACAGTGGTTATCGCTGCACCTTGAATACGCAACGATCTTAAGACTTTTTCATTTTGGAGAAAATTCAAAACTGTATCGCTGAACTTATCAAACACGCAATATGATGGCACTTTAGTACGAAACAAATTCTTGTAATAAAAGACAATACGAAGAGCCAAAAAAATCTATATCCATCGTATTTTGTATGTTGAAGATCAAATTAACCCTACTGAGATGTCCATATCGCTCTTAGTGTCTGAGCAATCCATATGGGTTGTCTTGTGGACGGAAGAGGATAAACTGAGGACAGGGATCCGGATAACGACCCAGTTAATCACATGATACTAGAAATTAATGCACTAGTTAGCTTTTCGCAGTTCCTTGAACGATTCAGTAGGTGCAGCTCTATAACCAGTATTACGAGTGTATTGGGGGTGGGAGTTGGCCCTCGGTAGCCGCAGGGGCTGAAGCTCCTGCCTTTACCCTCCACGTGTCGCAAGTGCCTTTCTTACGTAAATATTCAGTTCCCAGTTTCGAGTAGCACCTTGGCCAGCGTTGATATTCATCTCCGCTAAACCACCGCCTTACCTCGGTGAGAAAGTGGACATCGATGGGCTTTGGAAAGCCGCCGTCAGTCGAATGGGCCACTAAGCCTCGTCTCCGTGTGCGGAAGAGCCATACCCTGTGCTCGTTAAAGAACATGCTGGAATGCTTTGATGGGAAGCTACCATCCGTCTCCTAACAGCTGTTTAGTGGGTCCCTTTCCTCCACCCTTCTCGGGGTCCTTGTGACCTGGCTCTTTAGTCCATTGTGTGCAGAAACGTGCCACTCAGAGGTAAAAGAATTCAACCACATGTATTGATTTTAAACCAATCTCAAGACTTCTAATCCATAGCGGTTCTTCCGGAATGGAGTTTCGTAAAAAATAAAGGTTCCGCAATAAAATTCCATTACAATCCAAAAAAGTATTATTTAATTTTTTCTTCATTTTTCGCATTCAAAGAAATGTAAATTTTGTTTCTAAATATGTGCAATTAAATAATATGTTTATCTCACATCCTTGTTTAACATTTATTTATTACCATCCTTACTTATTTTTGGTTGTTTTTCAGCTTCCTATGTAAGAATTTTATTAACGGTTCCATGAAACATTTTTCTAGTGCGAAAGGGTTCCGTGGCTAAATTAAATTGGCAAACTCAGATCTATGGGTCCGTCAGATGGGAGTTTAAGCCGTTGCTCCGTATGCAGGTTGCACAACATGGGCTAAATGGCCAGGTCACAAGGATCCCGAAGGCTCAGAGAAGGTTGGGGAGAGGACCAACTGGAACATCTGTTCGGATACATATTGTAGCCTCCCGTCACGGCCATCCAGCGCGTCTTTAACGTGCGCAGGGTGTGGCTCTCCCACACACGGCGCCACGGCTTAACGTCCCATCCGACGGACGCGGTCTTATCCAAACCCATCGGTGTTCCCTACTGACTGTGGGCAGGGCGGAGACAAATCTCAACGCTGACCCAACTGGAATTCCAACCTGGGAACTGCAGATTACGAGCCTGGCGCGCTACCGACTGAGCCACCGCCGCCCCTCCGTATGCAGGAGAACTATATCTGTTCACGTTACAGAACAAGCTGGATGACTTCGAAAAGAAGCTTCCTGTATCCTAATTGCTGTTCAGTGATTTTCCTGCCCGGCTCTTAGGTGCTTGTGTCCTGGCAATTTCGTCTATTGTGTCAAGTACCGCTCAGAGAACCCAATTGTACTTCCAATTGCAGTTGTCTTCATCTAATTACAGGAATCCCTCGCTTAACGCTGTTCATTGGTTCCAACGAAAACAGAGCCTAAAGTGAATCAGCGCTAAGCGAACGCCGTATTTCCATAAAAATACGTGTTGATTAGGTAAGTTCCAGTCATTGCCATATGCTGTTTCGATAGTTACATTAGTAAAAAAAATAAACATTTCCCTCAAGCAACTGCTTGCCACAGAGATCTCACAGTAGCCTGTCAATTTAAAATTTATTTTTAATAATTTATCACGCTAATCACTCAGCTACTGCGTTTTTCGGATCTGCATATAGGGTATATATATATATATGAAAAAAAAATAGACCATAACGAAATTTTACGTTGGGTATTATCATCAATAAAAACATTTAGAAGTGTTTCCATTTCAACCATAAGAGTCGATCTGACCATAGTCAATTTTCTTGTCTGCAGTGGAACAGTTAAAGAATCAATTTAACAGAGAAAGTTATGTTTTTTAATTCTTCTTACCATTTAACTTGCTATCCTAAATTATTGCACACGTGGATTTGCCATTCATCGGAATCAATTCTTTTCAAAACGTCTATTTCCTAAACTTTTCCTCTCCTTATTCAGAATAGAAGTTGATGTTCTTGCACACTTATCAACCACTGTCACAATTTAAAATACACGTAGCAACTACCAACGCTAACTACTAAGTAATACGTTCCAGAAAAGGCAAGTTACAAACGAAGCAATGCTTGCTAGATCTGTTTTTACGAAAGCAGAAGACTTCATTTCTGTTGCCAGATCTATAGCTGTTGCTATTTTATTAACATCTCTAAAGGTATACAATAAGAGTTAATAACAGCTTTATAGTGAATTAGCGATAGGCGAAGGGCATTATAACAGGGAATTATTGTTTATATAGACCAGGGGACGGGAACCGGTTGCTCTGAGACTAAAAAAATGGTTCTTAACAATTTTTAGTCCAACATTCAACTCCGAAATTTTTTTAATTATTTTTCATTAAAAACAAGCACTAGAGCGAGTTTGCAAACGATAATTTCAAATCACTGATGCCATTCAAATGTTCTAAATACACTCTAAATTTAATTAAGTTGGTCGAGGAGACTTGAAATTCAAAATTTGCACTGATCAATGTCAGTTTTTTTTTTAAATTCTTTTCAATAGTTTTATTGTATACACTCGAAAATGCACTTTAAAATTATGCGTTATGGTTTTATTTTCGTTAATGAAATAATTTGCTCTTGACCGAATGAAAATTATAATTTATGTCTCTGAACATTTATTGGTTTATTTTTTATTTTTGCTGCTTTGGCTCTTGACCCGAAAAAGATTCCTGACCCCTGATATAGACGATTGTGAATGATTGGCTGTGATTGTGAATGATTGTAGACATCGATAATTTTAATTATGATGCAGAAATGGTAGAGCTCTGAAAATTTGCACCTAGGGATAATCCGGTTCGGAGATCTCTTGAAAAATCGAAAATTTGACCTGAGACGTGTCCTTCAAGGTCAAATAGCGGTCACTGAGATCAAACCTTGATCTAGATATGCTGAAAACGTGAAAATTGGTGTTTAGAGTGTCGGAAACGTTACGAAATTTCGGATCATCCGCAGGGTTCTTCGAGCACATAGGTCAAATTTTGCTAAAGAGCTAAAAATTGGTTCCTGAGGAAATTTTGAGTCGTAGATCTCAGAAATGTGAAATTTTGGATGCGATGGGATCTTCAAGGTCAGAGGTCAAATTTCGATCTACTGATACTGGAGAGCTAAAACTTGGTGACAGGGCTATTTCAGGCAGTAGAACTCAGAAATGAGAGGTTATTTTAATATCCTGTGATACATTCAAAATTAAATATGGGTGCGAGTGACGGTCTAGAAATAAAAAGGTAGCGAAGGCACCGGTTGATTTCTAGTATTACATATATTACAGCGGGTAAGCGATTGATTTTCTGTTTTGCGCAGCAAGTTTTCTCCGTACAATAAAATGGTGGTTGCAGGAGACTGAAACAAAAAGGGGTGAATGAATTCTCGACTAAGAGCGTTTTCATCAAGGATGAGAGGAAACAAAGCCACTTACCTCTCCGACACCCACGTGCCGCGGAAATTAAGAGACACGGAAACGGAATCTTGGCTGCGAGCGAATTCGGCCTGCCAGTACTGACACTGTGAGACATGCACCTGATTCTCCAGATCCGTTAGGACGGGAACTGTCAAACAGAGCACCAAGAGAGCTGAAAAATAAAAGATTCGTGGGATTTAATGAGACAGATAATATCGAACATTAAACTAGAAGAATAGGGGAGGAGGTGGTGGCTCAGTCGGTAGCGCGACAGGCTCGTAATCTGCAGTTTCCAGATTCTAATCCCACCTGAACCATCGTTAGATTTATCTCCGCAAAACCATCCACCCTGCCCTCGATCAGTAGAGGTCACCAATGCGCTTGGAAAGTTGGGTTGTTGGGTTTTTACTCTGAGCGACACTTTTTTGCACACCACTGGCTAAATGGCCAGGTGACATGGACCCCGAAAGCTCAGAAAAGGTTGGGGGAGGGGACCCACTGGAACAGCTGTTGGGAGACAGATGGTAGCCTCCCGTCATGGTCATCCAGCATGTTCTTTAACGTGCACAGGGTATGGTTCTCCCGCACACGGGCCACGGCTTAACGTCCCATCCGACAGACGGCGGCCTTTCCAAGTCCATCGGCGTCCCCTACTGACCGTGGGCAGGGCGGGGAAATTTTGCGGAGATAAATCTCAACGCTGACCCAGCTGGGACTCGAAACTGAGAACTACAGATTACGAGCCTGGCGCACTACCGACTGAGCCACCCCCGCCCCAAATGTCCGTGACGTATAAGGTTATTTCCATCCAGAGGTCCAGATGCTGTGCATCGAAATAATCCAAGGTATATTAACACTTCATAATGATTATAGCAACTTGATTCACTGTTGATATAAATAACGCATGGACGCCTCACACTTTGAACGACATCGTAAAATCTCATGATGGATTATACTAACCTTAATTCCTTAAGCAGGCGTGAATTGGGGAGGGGGTGGCTCAGTCGGTAGCGCGCCAAGCTCGTAATCTGCAGTTCCCTGGTTCGAGTCCCAGCTGGATCAGCGTTGAGACTTATCTCCGCAAAACTCCCCCGCCCTGCCCACAGGTCAAGTAGGGGACACCGATGGACTTGGAAAGGCCACCATCCGTCGGATGGGACGTTAAGTAGTGGCCCCGTGTGTGAGAGAGCCATACCCTGTGCACGTTAAAGAACACACTGGATGGCCTTGACAGGAGGCTAGCATCTGTCTCGCAACAGCTGTTCCAGTGGATCCCCTACCCCAACCTTCTCCGAGCCTTCGGGGTCCATAGCTCAATTCTTTCAACTTAGGCAAGTGTGCATTGACTAATTATTACAAAACGACTATCCCTGTAGTGAGTGAGATGCATTCGTTTCGAGGCAAAATTCTACTTTACATATTTCCAGGGAGAGCTAAAGTGAAAATGGACATGTTTTTAATATAATTGAGTGTTTTCGTGGTGGGGTATTTCCTCCAGTCGATATCAATGTAACTAAACTGCAATCAGGGAAAGATGATAATCTCCTTTTAGCATCAGCCATCCTTTGAATGTTTTCTTTACAAAATTTGGTTTATTCTTACAAAAGGCAATCTTTTTGAAGAATCATTGCCTTAATAATGGGAATCGCCCTTTCGCTAATGAACTCAGTTGCGTTAATTCAGTTCAGTTTAATGAACAAAAGTTGCTCATTGGGTCAGATTTCATTTTTAGCTCGTTTACAGGAAGAACAAGCTAATGATTCACTTTGTGGTCTGTCTGTTTGTTTGTCCGTATGTAGACATCATTTCGGGTTGGCCTTTCGCGCTTTCAGAACCTTCCTATAGTTATAATTGCGCCCTCCAATGGCGGAAAGAGTTTAATATTTAAAGCTAATATTGCAAGCGATGTAATTATGTTAGAATATCCGTAGTTTTGATTCAGAAATATGAATATCATGAAGTTGGCATTCATAGCAATGATTTTGACTATTACTCCCTCAGGGGGTAGGAAAACGTATCTTTTAAAAAAAAAAATAGATATTCGTTTACTTTTAAAAATTGAAAATTCTTTTTTGGGTTCTATTACCTCTGAGGGACACTTTTTTGGCACAAAATGGGCTAAATTGCCAGGTCACAAGGACCCCGAAGCTCAGAGAAGGTTGGGGGAGGTGTTGGGTTGGTTTACCTCTGAGCGGCACTTTTTTTAGACCATGGGATAAGTGGTCAGGTGACATGGACCCCGAAGACTCAGAGAAAGTTGGGGGAGGAGATCCACTGGAACAGCTGTTAGGAGACAAATGGTAGCCTCCCGTCAAGGCCATCCAGTGTGTTCCTTAATGTGTATAGGATATGGCTCTCCCGCATACGGAGGGGCGGGGGTGGCTCAGTCGGTAGCGCGCCAGGCTCGTAATCTGTAGTTCCCAGGTTCGAGTCATAGCTGGGTCAGCGTTGAGAGTTATCTCCGCAAAATTTCCCGCCCTGCCCACGGTCAGTAGGGGACACCGATGCCTTGGAAAGGCCGCCGTCCGTCGGATGGGACGTTAAGCCGTGGCCCCATGTGCGGGAGAGCCATACCCTGTGCACGTTAAAGAACACGCTGGATGGCCTTGACGGAAGGCTACCATCTGTCTCCCAACAGCTGTTCCAGTGGGTCCCCTCCCCCAACCTTCTCTGAGCCTTCGGAGTCCATGTGACCTGGCCATTTAGCCCATGGTGTGCAAAAAAGTGCCGCTCAGAGATAAAACAACCCAAACCCAATCCCGCATACGGGTCCACGGCTTAACGTCCCATCCGACAGATGGCGGTCTTTCCAAGCCCATCGGTGTCCCCTACTGACCGTGGGCAAGGCGGGATAAATCTCAACGCTGGCCCAGCTGGAACTCGAACCTGGGAACTGCAGATTACGAGCCAGGCGCGCTACCGACTGAGTTTTTGGCCCCTTTTTGGGTTGGATAAGTATTGATAAACTATTATGATTCAGGCGTTTAGAATCTCCAAAAGCTGTAATTGCGCCCTCTAATGCTGAAACTTTTGAAAATTGCGAACAAATATTTACAATTAATCTATTTGGGCTAAAAACATTTATATTTTAGTGGTGCAGTTTATATTGGCAGCAACAATTTGTCCCTATGGCCCCTAATGACAATTTATTAGAACACCTACAATTAAAATAAATTTATTCGTCCCCCCAGGTTGAGTGGAAAAAGACATTTTTGTTTTGAGATTAAAGAAAAATTATTTTTGAGTTGAATAAGTATTAAAGAAATATGATGATTCATAGTTTTCAAATCCTCCAAAAGTCCTTAATTTACTCTCGTTAGAGGGCACTAAATGCAGAAAACGTAAAACTAGAAGTAATATTGCAAACGATATATTTGTGCTAGAAATTTAGATATTCTTGTGATAGAATGTGTTGGTGAAAAATGGAGTAGTTGGTGGTCATATACGTTTTAAATTAAATAAAAGAAATAATAATAAATACCCCCTCAAGCAGCTGCTTGCCACAGAGGTCTGACAGGAGCCTGTCAGTTTATATGCCATAGTAGAAGGTCTGTGAGGCTGACAGGACCTCAGCAGAAAAACGACACACACCATGCCTTACCCAAGGCTCGAACTTAGGTCCCTTAGATCAGTAGCCAAGCGCGCTAACCACTCGCCCATGGGACGTCTTGCGTTTTAAATTACATTTGTTAAAATTCCACCGGTTACTCCATATATTTATAATTTTAATACTTAATTTAAAATGTCCAATAATATGTCAATATATTATTTTATATAGCCTTATGATTTGCCTCTTACCTCTAGGATATAAGAAAACCAAACTTTTTCATTTTAAGTGATAAATGAGATATACTTTTTTCCTTTTTTAGGGCTAAAAGTACATTATTATTTTACATTTTCCATATCACCCATTATTACCAATTATTACGGTTAAAGAGTGCAAAATTCGGAAAATGAAAAATCCATTTCCTCTTAAAACGAGCATCCTATATTCGTCAGATGATGATCCTTTTAGTTATGGATGATAACATTCATCCACATAGAGTCAGATAGCGGAGGAATACTTTGAGAGTGAAGATATCCAAAGGATGGATTGGCCAACGAGATCCCTAAACCTTGGGTTGGGTTGTTTGGCTCTAGAGACATGGCACACCATGGGCTAAATGGCCAGGTCACAAGGACCCCGAAGGCTCAGAGAAGGTTGGGGGAGGGGACCCACTTGAACAGCTATTGGGAGACAGATGGTAGCCTCCCGTCAAGGCCATCCAGCGTGTTCTTTAATGTGTACAGGATATGGCTCTCCTGCACACTAGGCCACGGCTTAACGTCCCATCCGACGGACGGCGGCCTTTCCAAGCCCATCGGTGTCCCCTACTGACCGTGGGCAGGGCGGGAAATTTTGCGGAGATAAATCTCAACGCTGTCACAGCTGGGACTCGAACCTGGGAACTACAGATTACGAGCCTGGCGCGTTACCGACTGAGCCACCCCCGCCCCCATTTTAGTTATGGATGATAACACTCATCCACATAGAGTCAGATAGCGGAGGAATACTTTGAGACTGAAGATATCCAAAGGATGGATTGGCCAGCGAGATCTCGAGACCTAAATCCCATTAAACATGCATGGGATGCTTTGGGGAAGCTAGTTGCAACTCGTCAAACCCTTCCAATTCACTTGCATGAGCCGAGAAATCTTATATAGGAGTGGATTTGCGGCCTCTGTCTCATCGGATGACCTTATTAGAAGCACGAGAGTTCGTTGTGCAATCTGTATTGTTGTCAGGAGTAATCTGATTCCTTACTAAATATCGTCAACTCCAATGTCGATGGGGCGGGGGTGGCTCAGTCGGTAGCGCGCCAGGCTCGTAATCTGTAGTTCCCAGGTTCGAGTCCCAGCTGGGTCAGCGTTGAGATTTATCTCCGCATAATTCCCCGCCTTGCCCACGATCAGTAGGGGACACCGATGGGCTTGGAAAGGCCGCCGTCCGTCGGATGGGACGTTAAGCCGTGGCCCGTGTGCGGGAGAGCCATACCCTGTGCACGTTAAAGAACACGCTGGATGGCCTTGACGGGAGGCTACCATCTGTCTCCCAACAGCTGTTCCAGTGGGTCCCCTCCCCCAACCTTCTCTGAGCCTTCGGGGTCCATGTGACCTGGCCATTTAGCCCATGGTGTGCAAAAGAGTGCCGCTCAGAGGTAAAACAACCCAACCCAATGTCGATGATATTTCATAATTAAAAAAATTTTACGACATATTTTTCCTTGGAAATTTAATTTTAGAACTTGACAAGCTCCAATATATTCTTTATTTCAAATGTAAATATTGTCATATGTGATATTAAATATCGTCAGAAACTTTCGTTAAATTCTAAAATGGATATTTTGAGATATTTGTATTTTTGTTCATCTTCCTTAAATTTTGAACAGCATTGTTTTTATGTTTACGTAAGATCTTCATCATCTTACTATCTTCATTGTAAATTTTATCTCTAATATTTAAAATAAATAAAATAACAAAATAAATACCCCCTCAAGCAGCTGCTTGCCACAGAAGTCTGACAGGAGCCTGTTAGTTTATATGCCACAGAAGAATATCTGATTTAGGAAGTTGAAAGATGATTTTTTTTTTACCTCTGAGCGGCACTTTTTGCACATCATGGGCTAAATGGCCAGGTTACATGGACCCCGAAGGCTCAGAGAAGGTTGGGGGAGGGGACCCACTGGAACAGCTGTTGGGAGACAGATTGTAGTCTCCCGTTAAAGCCATCCAGTGTGATCTTTAACGTGTACAGGGTATGGATCTCCCACACACGAGACCACGGCTTAATGTTCCATACGACGGACGGCGGTCTTCCCAAACCCATCGGTGTTCCCTACTGACCGTGGGCAGGGCGGGGAAATTTGCGGAGATAAATCTAAACGCTGACCCAGCTAGGACTCGAACCTGGGAACTACAGATTACGAGTCTGGCACGCTACCGACTGAGCCACCCCCGCCCCAAAGTCGAAAATCGAAATTTTCCTGTGTTTACCTTATCGGAAATAGAAGTCGTTTATGAGGAAAATATTTTAGTCGCTACCACCAAAGTTCAATTTAAAAACTGAAAAACAATTATGAAATTGAAATTTTTTGTTTTTTTAACTTTCTACTGTTGAAATAAATAATTCATAAAAGTTTTGAATTGGTTGATCTTATCAGGCGAATATTATATATTAAAAAAAGTTCACAGGTTGTAAAATTACAGCTCATTATACTAACTAATAAAATATTATTTAAAAAAAAAATCGCGCGCCACCAAAAAACAAATGTTAAGCATATTTTTTGTTGGCTTGCGACGACAATTTTGAAATCTCAAAAGTATGCCGAAGACTCAAACAGGTTGGAAAGAAAATCCGTATACCCTTGATCATTTGGGACAGCAGACAATTAAGGCAACTCTTTGAATTCCTCCAATGATACGCCCTGCCCACGGTCAGTAGGGGACACCGATGAGCTTGAAAAGGCCGCCGTCCGTCGGATGGGACGTTAAGCCGTAGCCCCGTGTGCGGGAGAGCCATACCCTGTACACGTTAAAGAACACGCTGGATGGCCTTGACGGGAGGCTACCATCTGTCTCCCAACAGCTGTTCCAGTGGGTCCCCTCCCCCAACCTTCTCTGAGCCTTCGGGGTCCATGTGACCTGGCCATTTAGCCCATGGTGTGCAAAAAAGTGCCGCTCAGAGGTAAAACAATCCAATCCAATCCTCCATTGATAAAGTCCAATAGATGTGATATATGCATTGAGATTTCCAATCCACCTACCTTGCAATGCCTGAGAAACTGTCATCTCCTTGGACTTGGGTGGCGACCGACACTCCCGACACACTTCGCACGGTCACTTGGCGATACTGGGGATGAAGTGAGGGAAATTGATCTCGACGCAACACAGTCTCCACCCCGTCACATCCTGGGATGCTGATTGGTTGGCTCGCCTATCAACTCGAGAGAGAGGGAGGACCACCAGTAAGAGAATGGCCAAAATAAAGATCGTCATGCTTCTGGGTGACCCAGATTCAGACAGGTGGGGGAAGGGAACAACTCATCGCTGGGATCATTTCGAATAGGACTAAATAGCCCTTCTTTAGTTGGGTTGGGTTGTTTTACCTCTGAGCGGCACTCTTTTGCACACCATGGGTTAAATGGCCAGGTCACATGGACCCCGAAGGCTCAGAGAAGGTTGGGGGAGGAGACTCACTGGAACAGCTGTTGGGAGACAGATGGTAGCCTCCCGTCAAGGCCATCCAGCGTGTTCTTTCAGGTGCACAGGGTATATCTCTCCCATACAGTGGGCCACAGCTTAACGTCCCATCCGAAGGACGGCGTTCTTTCTAAGCCCATCGGTGTCCCCTACTGACCGAGGGCAGGGCGGGGAATTTTGCGGAGATAAATCTCAACGCTGACCCAGCTGGGGCTCGAATCTGTGAACTACAGATTACGAGCCTGGCGCGCTACCGACTGAGCCACCCCGCCCCGACCTTCTTTAATACACGGTTATTAGTCATCACGATTTCCCTGCAAAAGTGTTTTTTTTTAAGTTTACAGTAAAAAAAGTTCCAGAATAAAAAAAATTTTTAAAAAGAAAACTTTTTGTACGTGTTTTTAAACATTTTTAACCTTTTACAGCTGTTCCCGTACGTTCAGAGTTTGCGGAGGCTCAGTCAGTAGCGTGCCAGGCTCAAACTCAATAGTTCCCAGATTCGAATCCTGCCTGTGATAAAGTTGAAATTTATCTCCGTAAAACCACCTCCATCTTGCCTTCGGTGAGAAAGGGGAAACCTATAGTATTGGAAATGACGCCGTCCATCGGATGAAACGTTAAGCCATGGCGCTGTATGCAGGAGAACCATAATTCGTGCATATTAACAAACATGTTGGATGGCCTTGACGGAGTCAGCCATCTCTCTCCTAACAGCTGTGCAGTGGATCCCCTAATCCCGATGGTCCCAAACATTTTGATACTACGATCTACTAATGTGTACTAAATTGATGCGCCCCCTAGAATTGTAAATAAATTTATTAGACCACCTAGAATTATAATAAATTTATTCGACCTACCAGAAATTTACAATAAAATTATGCGACCACTCTAAAATTAAAATAAATTTATACTACCCCCCAGAATTGTACTAAATTTATTCGACTATTTACAATTGCAATAAATTTATACGACTCTCTAGAGCTGTAATAAATCTATGTAACCCCTTAGAACTGGAATAAATCTGTGTGACCACTTAGAATTGAAATAAATTTATGCGACCCCCTAGAACTGTAATAATTTTACGCGACCCCCTCCTCGAACTTTAATAAATTTGTGCTACCACCTAGAATTTCATTAAATTTATCCGGCCTACTAGAATTGCAATAAATTTATGAGATCCGATAGAACTATAATAAATTTAAGTAGTTCCCTCTCCTCCTCCCCCTCTACTCTAAAAAATTAATGCGGTCTCCTACAATCGTAGATATCATTATGCGGCCCCTTGCCTCTAATGTAGGACCTACATAGTTAAATCTAATAATTTCGTTCCGTTTATATAGGATAGAATCAATCTTTTTTTTGCATTTAACATAATATATTTAGTCTCAAAACACTTTTTTTTTTATAAACACAAATAATCTTGTTGCAAAGAATTTTCACTAAAAATACAGCAAACGCAAAACTATTCAAAGCTTTCGAAACTGCTCGGGACCAAAATTTTAGAGACACGGACCTAACGCAACGTTCTCTGAAACTTTGCGGGTCCTTGTGACCTGGTCATTTAGTCCATTATGCGCATAAAAGTGCCACTCAGAATTAAAACAACCCAACCCAAAAACCCATATATTCAAGGGTATCGTCATAGAATAACTTGTGAAATGGTGGAAAAATAAATGAAATAAATAATCTCTCAAACAGCTGCTTGCAATTTATAAATACAACGTTGATAATACATTGAAATGCTCTATTCAGAGATGGAGGATCCTTGAGAATTCTAGTAAGGGTAACAGAGGCAAAAATTATAAAGCTGATATATATCATGCAGTTTTCAAAAAATGTTTAAAGGCCTCTGAAACGGCTGGATCTTCTTCCTTGACCCAGTTCTGAGTCCTTTCGATCATTGTAATCTGACTATTCAGCTAACTGTAGCCAAATAGCGCCTACTAGAGGGTTGGGTTGTTTTACCTCTTAGCGGCACTTTTTTGCACACCATTGGCTAAATGGTCAGATCACAAGAACCCCAAAGGCTCAGAGAAGATTGGGAGAGGGGACCCACTGGTCAAGGAGGGGACCACCGTCAAGGCCATCCAGCGTGTTCTTTAACATGCACAGGGTATGGCTCTCCCGCACACGCTAAATGGCCAGATCACAAGAACCCCAAAGGCTCAGAGAAGATTGGGAGAGGGGACCCACTGGTCAAGGAGGGGACCACCGTCAAGGCCATCCAGCGTGTTCTTTAACGTGCACAGAGTATGGCTCTCCCGCACACGGAGTCACGGCTTAACGTCCCATTCGACGGACGGCGGTCTTTACAAGCCCATCGGTATCCCCCTACTGGCCGTGGGCAGGGCGGGGAGTTTTAAGGAGATAAGTCTCAACGCTGACCCAGCTGACCTACTGCAGGTGAAACAACTCAATCTTATAAGTATATTTTCATGAACACTGTTGCAGCCATTTTTCTGAAAATCGTCACTTCATGAATTTACTCTGTACAAAGTACTCGTGACTATTATACCAACTAGTTCATATTGTTCGAGTGGAAATAAACATGGTGTCCAAATGTTAGCGTAGTTGACAAAATGGGCTATATTGAACAAACAATCGGCGAAAGCAGCAACGAAAGATAACGTGCAGATAACGCCCGACACTTGCAAATGTGGGAGTAATGATGCAATAGCATGTGACCAGGTAAATATACTTATGAAACAAAACCCACTAATTCCGTCTAAAGCACTACCAGTATAGGGAATTGCCATATTCACCACTACCTAAGGTCAGGGGCAAGACAGTACCATATAGATACAGCTCATCCCCGACTACCTAATGGCGAACAGTACTATAGGAGTAAAGCTCATCCATCGGTCAAAACCTAAATTTAATCTTTGTCCCGGATATATATGTGATATATATGATGACAAGACCCACTAGTTCTGCCTGAAGCACTACCAGTATAGGGAATTGCCATGTTCACCACTACCTAAGGTCAGGGGCAAGACAGTACCATATAGATACAGCTCATCCCCGACTACCTAATGGCGAGCAGTACTATAGGAGTAAAGCTCATCCATCGGTCAAAACCTAAATTTAATCTTTGTCCCGGATATATATGTGATATATATGATGACAAGACCCACTAGTTCTGCCTGAAGCACTACCAGTATAGGGAATTGCCATGTTCACCACTACCTAAGGTCAGGAGCAAGACAGTACCATATAGATACAGCTCATCCCCGACTACCTAATGTCGAGCAGTACTATAGGAGTAAAGCTCATCCATCGGTCAAAACCTAAATTTAATCTTTGTCCCGGATATATATGTGATATATATGATGACAAGACCCACTAGTTCTGCCTGAAGCACTACCAGTATAGGGAATTGCCATGTTCACCACTACCTAAGGTCAGGGGCAAGACAGTACCATATAGATACAGCTCATCCCCGACTACCTAATGGCGAGCAGTACTATAGGAGTAAAGCTCATCCATCGGTCAAAACCTAAATTTAATCTTTGTCCCGGATATATATGTGATATATATGATGACAAGACCCACTAGTTCTGCCTAAAGCACTACCAGTATAGGGAATTGCCATGTTCACCACTACCTAAGGTCAGGGGCAAGACAGTACCATATAGATACAGCTCATCCCCGACTACCTAATGGCGAGCAGTACTATAGGAGTAAAGCTCATCCATCGGTCAAAACCTAAATTTAATCTTTGTCCCCGATATATATGCGATATATATGATGACAAGACCCACTAGTTCCGCCTGAAGCACTACCAGTATAGGGAATTGCAATATTCACCACTACCTAAGGTCAGGGGCAAGACAGTACCATATAGATACAGCTCATCCCCGACTACCTAATGGCGAGCAGTACTATAGGAGTAAAGCTCATCCATCGGTCAAAACCTAAATTTAATCTTTGTCCCGGATATATATATGTGATATATATGATGACAAGACCCACTAGTTCCGCCTGAAGCACTACCAGTATAGGGAATTGCCATGTTCACCACTACCTAAGGTCAGGGGCAAGACAGTACCATATAGATACAGCTCATCCCCGACTACCTAATGGCGAGCAGTACTATAGGAGTAAAGCTCATCCATCGGTCAAAACCTAAATTTAATCTTTGTCCCGGATATATATGTGATATATATGATGACAAGACCCACTAGTTCCGCCTGAAGCACTACCAGTATGGGGAATTGCCATGTTCACCACTACCTAAGGTCAGGGGCAAGACAGTACCATATAGATACAGCTCATCCCCGACTACCTAATGGCGAGCAGTACTGTAGGAGTAAAGCTCATCCATCGGTCAAAACCTAAATTTAATCTTTGTCCCGGATATATATGTGATATATATGATGACAAGACCCACTAGTTCTGCCTGAAGCACTACCAGTATAGGGAATTGCAATATTAACCACTATCTAAGGTCAGGGGCAAGACAGTACCATATAGATACAGCTCATCCCCGACTACCTAATGGAGAGCAGTACTGTAGGAGTAAAGCTCATCCATCGGTCAAAACCTAAATTTAATCTTTGTCCCGGATATATATATGTGATATATATGATGACAAGACCCACTAGTTCCGCCTGAAGCACTACCAGTATAGGGAATTGCCATGTTCACCACTACCTAAGGTCAGGGGCAAGACAGTACCATATAGATACAGCTCATCCCCGACTACCTAATGGCGAGCAGTACTATAGGAGTAAAGCTCATCCATCGGTCAAAACCTAAATTTAATCTTTGTCCCGGATATATATGTGATATATATGATGACAAGACCCACTAGTTCTGCCTGAAGCACTACCAGTATAGGGAATTGCCATGTTCACCACTACCTAAGGTCAGGGGCAAGACAGTACCATATAGATACAGCTCATCCCCGACTACCTAATGGCGAGCAGTACTATAGGAGTAAAGCTCATCCATCGGTCAAAACCTAAATTTAATCTTTGTCCCGGATATATATGTGATATATATGATGACAAGACCCACTAGTTCTGCCTGAAGCACTACCAGTATAGGGAATTGCCATGTTCACCACTACCTAAGGTCAGGGGCAAGACAGTACCATATAGATACAGCTCATCCCCGACTACCTAATGTCGAGCAGTACTATAGGAGTAAAGCTCATCCATCGGTCAAAACCTAAATTTAATCTTTGTCCCGGATATATATATGTGATATATATGATGACAAGACCCACTAGTTCCGCCTGAAGCACTACCAGTATAGGGAATTGCCATGTTCACCACTACCTAAGGTCAGGGGCAAGACAGTACCATATAGATACAGCTCATCCCCGACTACCTAATGGCGAGCAGTACTATAGGAGTAAAGCTCATCCATCGGTCAAAACCTAAATTTAATCTTTGTCCCGGATATATATGTGATATATATGATGACAAGACCCACTAGTTCTGCCTGAAGCACTACCAGTATAGGGAATTGCAATATTCACCACTATCTAAGGTCAGGGGCAAGACAGTACCATATAGATACAGCTCATCCCCGACTACCTAATGGAGAGCAGTACTATAGGAGTAAAGCTCATCCATCGGTCAAAACCTAAATTTAATCTTTGTCCCGGATATATATGTGATATATATGATGACAAGACCCACTAGTTCTGCCTGAAGCACTACCAGTATGGGGAATTGCCATGTTCACCACTACCTAAGGTCAGGGGCAAGACAGTACCATATAGATACAGCTCATCCCCGACTACCTAATGGCGAGCAGTACTATAGGAGTAAAGCTCATCCATCGGTCAAAACCTAAATTTAATCTTTGTCCCGGATATATATGTGATATATATGATGACAAGACCCACTAGTTCTGCCTAAAGCACTACCAGTATAGGGAATTGCCATGTTCACCACTACCTAAGGTCAGGGGCAAGACAGTACCATATAGATACAGCTCATCCCGACTACCTAATGGCGAGCAGTACTATAGGAGTAAAGCTCATCCATCGGTCAAAACCTAAATTTAATCTTTGTCCCCGATATATATGCGATATATATGATGACAAGACCCACTAGTTCCGCCTGAAGCACTACCAGTATAGGGAATTGCAATATTCACCACTACCTAAAGTCAGGGGCAAGACAGTACCATATAGATACAGCTCATCCCCGACTACCTAATGGCGAGCAGTACTATAGGAGTAAAGCTCATCCATCGGTCAAAACCTAAATTTAATCTTTGTCCCGGATATATATATGTGATATATATGATGACAAGACCCACTAGTTCCGCCTGAAGCACTACCAGTATAGGGAATTGCCATGTTCACCACTACCTAAGGTCAGGGGCAAGACAGTACCATATAGATACAGCTCATCCCCGACTACCTAATGTCGAGCAGTACTATAGGAGTAAAGCTCATCCATCGGTCAAAACCTAAATTTAATCTTTGTCCCGGATATATATGTGATATATATGATGACAAGACCCACTAGTTCTGCCTGAAGCCCTACCAGTATAGGGAATTGCCATGTTCACCACTACCTAAGGTCAGGGGCAAGACAGTACCATATAGATACAGCTCATCCCCGACTACCTAATGGCGAGCAGTACTATAGGAGTAAAGCTCATCCATCGGTCAAAACCTAAATTTAATCTTTGTCCCGGATATATATGTGATATATATGATGACAAGACCCACTAGTTCTGCCTAAAGCACTACCAGTATAGGGAATTGCCATGTTCACCACTACCTAAGGTCAGGGGCAAGACAGTACCATATAGATACAGCTCATCCCCGACTACCTAATGGCGAGCAGTACTATAGGAGTAAAGCTCATCCATCGGTCAAAACCTAAATTTAATCTTTGTCCCGGATATATATATGTGATATATATGATGACAAGACCCACTAGTTCCGCCTGAAGCACTGGCAGTATAGGGAATTGCAATATTCACCACTACCTAAGGTCGGGGCAAGACAGTACCTTATAAATACTGCTGATCCCCGACTACCTAATGGCGAGCAGTACTGTAGGAGTAAAGCTCATCCATCGGTCAAAACCTAAATTTAATCTTTGTCCCGGCTATATATGTGATATATATATGATGACAAGACCCACTAGTTCCGCCTGAAACACTACCAGTATAAGGAATTGCAAAATTAACCACTACCTAAGGTCAGGGGCAAGACAGTACCTTAGAGATACTGCTCATCCCCGACTACCTAGTGGCGAGCAGTATTGTAGGAGTAAAGCTCATCCATCGGTCAAAACCTAAATTTAATCTTTGTCCGGGATATACATATATGTGATATATATGATGACAAGACCCACTAGTTCCGCCTGAAGCACTACCAGTATAGAGAATTGCAATATTCACCACTGCCTAAGGTCAGGGGCAAGACAGTACCATATAGATACAGCTCATCCCCGATTACCTAATGACGAGCAGTACTATAGGAGTAAAGCTCATCCATCGGTCAAAACATAAATTTAATCTTTGTCCCGGATATATATGTATGTGTGATATATATGATAACAACACCCACTAGTTCCGCCTGAAGCACTGCCAGTATAGGGAATTGCAATATTCACCAGTACCTAAGGTCAGGGGCAAGACAGTACCATATAGATACAGCTCATCCCCGACTACCTAATGGAGAACAGTACTGTAGGAGTAAAGCTCATCCATCGGTCAAAACCTAAAGTTAATCTTTGTCCCGATATATATATGTGATATATATGATCACAAGACCCACTAGTTCCGCCTGAAGCATTGCCAGTATAGGGAATTGCAATATTCACCACTACCTAAGGTCAGGGGCAAGACAGTACCATATAGATACAGCTGAACCCCGTCTACCTAATGGCGAACAGTACTATAGGAGTAAAGCTCATCCATCGGTCAAAACCTAAATTTAATCTGCGCCCTGGTTAACCACAAACAAGGATATATATAGATGGAAGTTGCCTCGGCTCCCTTGGTGGGAACTCTTAGACGGGCCAAACTTTCGGGGCCTGTCCGAGCTAACGGTCCATGTCAGTCAGCAGGGCCCCTAACAACTCCCCTGAGATTGAGGTCTTAGCCTGTCTAACTGGGGCCCAAACCGGTCAGCAGAGCCTTCGACCTCGATGGACCCTCAAGCCCCCCCCCCCCCCCCCCCCACCACCACCACCACCACCACCACCACCACGACAAGGTGGTCCCCTCTCAGGGGGGGGGGAGATATAATTTGTATAAGGGACATGAATTGTAAACCTGCAATCGTATAAATAACGGGATAAATGTGGAAAATTTCATTTCTTGTCGCCAGCGCATTCTGTTTGTGTTCAAACCGATTTTATTGCTGCAACAGTATGTCACATAGATAGCATACGGATGTCCTTTCCTTACACCTGGTCGGGCTAACGGGATGTTGGAATCAGGCGGAACACAGAGTGATGTTGCCAGGGCAATAGGTGTTCAGCAATCCGTGGTATCAAGGCTGTGGAGAAAGTTCCACAGAGGCAAAAATATGTTAAATTTATGTACATCGCATGCATATTTCAAGAAAGTTTGCAAAGACCTATTACACGGAGGATGGAAATGTTATACTGTAATGCAGATCCAGTCTCTTGGTCTCCCTTTTTCCGGCGAAAACTCCCCTCCCTACTCTCAATAAGTAAGGGACACCGATGGGCATGAAAAGGCCTCTCTCTCTGTCTGATGGGACGTTAAGCCGTGGCCCCGTGTTCGGGAGAGCTACATAATGTGCACGTTAAGGAACATGTTGGATGACCTTGACGCGAAACTACGTTCTGTGTCACAACAGCTGTTCCAGTGGATCTCCACCCCTACCCAACCTTCTCTGAGCCCTTAGGGTTCTTGTAACCTGGCCATTTAGCCCATTGTGTGTAAAAAAAGTGCCGCTCAGAGGTAAAACAACTCAACTTATATTCAGTCGTAAATATCCTTCTTTCAGATTTTGTTCTCAAATTTGATAGTGTACTTCTACATTAACGATGAGTATTTTTCGTGCCCAAATTACTGCTGAATTGAAATTTCAGATAAAAATATATAAATAAAACTTTCAACTTACGTTTTATTAATAACACGTTTTTTTTTTTCTTTTGAAACCTATTCCCCTTTTTTTCATAAGTTATTTTCGATTTGCACGGTTTCGATTTACACGGTGATATTCCAGAACCTATATACCGTGTAAATCGAGATGTGGATGTATTTATTTGTTGCAGTAATAAAGACATTACAGTAACTCTAAAAACGAAAGAATATAGACTAACTGAAAAACGCAGCCTGTCTACAATAAAAAAAAATTATTTCACCTGAAGCTTGTCAGAGAGGTCTGACAGGAGCCTGTCAGTGATGCCACAGAGATCTAGTAAGAAAGGAGAGACCTCACCAGAAAGCCTCAAGAATATAATAATCGTTTACGAAATTTTTTTCTAGCATACACTGATCGGTGTCTCCGATGGCTAGCTATAGGATTGGATACACTTTCTTTCCATTCAGTTCTAATCACAGATATAGTAAAGAAGGTAATTTCCTTGGCGACATTTGAGCAAATGTAAAACGACACTTTATCAATGATATTAAAATAAAATTTGCAAACTTTATTCTTACCATGGAGGCAGAAAAAGAGGGAGGCCCTTTCAGGTGCAACTGTAACCGATCGTCGCCATCTTGCTCCTACTCTTAAGCATGAGTTCTCTGCGTTAACGAAACAGAAATTGTGCAAAAAAAAATGTGCACTTGTATAACAGATTGTTGCAGAAATAAACCTGAGAAATAGATAAAAAAATATCATTTCATCGGTAAAAAAAATAAATATTCGGTAATTAAAATAAAGAAATGTTAAAAAATTCCCGAAGGGAATTTTTTAACATTTCTTTATTTTAATTATATTGGAAAGTAGCGTAAGCTACTGCTACTGTTGCTATATATTACTAAAATTACTCCTGGTTTGAAATATCTCAGCTCTTCTTTTTATCCTGCAGGGGAATGTTGTTGAATTGCTTTTATTTGATATGTAATTCATTATGATAAACTTCCAATTTCAAGTTCAACAATAGTTTTTAAAAACGCAGAAAAACGCGGAAAAGAATCTTTTCAACTGTAAAAAAGTTTCAATTTTATTATACAGTATTTGTGGAAATAATTAACAAATTTGATCGTGGTGTTCAATTACTGTTTTTGCAAACACATTCAGACACAGAATACAAACAAAAAAAAATAAAAAGAAAATAGTAAAATCTTATGTGCCTAATAATATTGTTTTCACCTACAGGAAATATTGCGATTTATTTGTGCCAATATTCGTATAAAAGCATTCACACATGTGATGACAACTGACTTTCAGCGAGATTTTCAGAGTTAGGAGTACTATGGAGTAACATGCGATTACACTAGTCACTAATGCTAACTGACAGTAAAGGAGCCTCCCCCTATTCCTACCTCCATGATTGTTACTACCGCTTACTACTAACTAAATACCGCCATTTTCGTGTCAAACTGGGCTCACGGTTATGAGCATTTCGGACTCAAGTTGCCAGCACGAAAATGCTTGTCGTGTCTGATATAATACTGTGGTATATAAAACCGCTAATCTTCAGCTACTGGAAGGTAACTACTCACCTAAAATTACTTTCTTCTGACTTCTATTTTGGCAAACACGATTAAAATGCCTTGGAGTTCCTTTCTTCACCGGTGAGTTCCTCGGTGTGTTCAACAGATAGAACAACTTAAACAGCTCAGATGTTCTGCACTCATCATGCTCTTTAGATAGCTTTTCGAGTTTTAATTTTGAGAATGACCTTTCAGCAGTAGCAACTGTTACGGATATGGTTTAGGAGAGCACCACAACTGTACAGAATTCTGAGAAAAATAGCCGAAGGCACAACGTTCTCTTTAATCAACAAATTTGAGATTTCTTTTACTATGGTCAATTTGCAATATCACAACCGACTGCTAAAAAAAACAACAAAATAACCTAAATTTTTTATTAATATCCCCACCCAAAAAAGTAACTGATGCAAAAATTTTTAATTAATTTCAATTTAATATTTAAATTGAAAATATAAAAAAAAACAGTAAATGCCATTTGGAACAAAAAATATTAGAAAAATTCCATTAGGAGCTGAAACATTTGTAGCTAACATCCTTACAAACGCAAAGAGCCATTCATATTTTGAAGACAGAGAATACGTAAACTCAAAAATCCACATGGTGCCTCTTTTAATTACTAAATACCGATTAAAAGTGGGGCGGGAGTGTTTCAGTCGGTAGTTCCCAGGTTCGAGTCCCAGCTCGGTCAGCGTTGAGATTTATCTCCGAAAAATTTCCCGCCTTGCCCACGGTCAGTAGGGGACACCGATGGGCTTGGAAAGGCCGCCGTCCGTCGGATGGGACGTTAAACCGTGGCCCCGTGTGCGGGAGAGCCATACCCTGTGCACGTTAAAGAACACGCTGGATGGCCTTGACGGGAGGCTACCATCTGTCTCCCAACAGCTGTTCCAGTGGGTCCCCTCCCCCAACCTTCTCTGAGCCTTAGGGGTCCATGTGACCTGGCCATTTAGCCCATGGTGTGCAAAAAAAGTGCCGCTTAGAGGTAAAACAACCCAACAACAATTAAAAGTTTTCAATCATAATAAAAATTTATATTTTTAGTTATTTTTTTCACAATTTTCAGAAATATTTGAAATTGAAATTATTCTCAGCCATAGCCTACCCCAGCCTGAAGTTGTATGTTGTATTGTGATCTAGGCAAAGCCCGAGCCTGAACTCATTTCTAGTGTATTTCCGAACTATCCTCCCCTGCTGACATCTATCAGGGCGAATTTGAGGATTGAGGTTCAGTTTTACACTTTCTTAAGGTTACCACTGTGGCGAATAGTGTGCACTATGTATATTTCATGATCTCCAAGATCATGAAATATACATAGTGAGATGTAAAAAGGAAGTACTGGGTAATGAAAGGGAGTATCTTTCCATAATCACCGATAACTGCATTTTAAAAAACAAAAAACTAAATGTAACTTTTCAAAATTTTTGTGAATTAACACAAGAATTTGGAATAATTATATTTAGTAAGGTATAGGACCTGCATTATTTGCAAAAGTTTAATGTCATTAAAAATTCTACAATAAATTCAATAAACATATAAACAACCCAAACATTGAGCAGGTTATTATAGTACCTATATATATATTAACAATACAAATAGAAATTTTAAAATCAATTTTAAGAATGAAAAATAATGATGATAATTAATTAACACATATTAACCTCGACCGTTGTGTAGTAACCAATACACGCGAAAGTTGATCAAGATTTCTAATCAGGTTTTAGATGGCAATGGGAAAACCAATAGGAGAAAAAACGAAAGTCAGGAAATATATATATATTTTTAGTAATTTAATTCTTTAAAATTTAACTATAAAACTATTCAGTTTAAAATATTTTTTACTTAGGCTATTTAAAATGATATAAATATTACTACTATAGTAAATAATATTGAAAATTTTAACTAAATATCTAACTGTTTAGAATAAAGTGCAACAGGTGGAATTTTATCTAATAGGAATTTAATAAAATCACATGTAAAACGAGCTTCATATATAGTAAGCTATCTATTCTTGACCGTCCCTTTCTACCACAGAAATTCAAATTTCTGTCATAATTATATCATTAGCAATATTAGCTCACGTTTTATACATTTAACCACCCTCTAAAGATGTAAATTAAAGCTATTTGGAGGATTTGAAAAATATGAGTCATAATATTTCATTACTACCTTTTGAACTCAAAAAAATTTTGATTTATATTTTCAAGGGGGAGAAAAGAGCAAATATTTGCTGTCAATCTAAATCTCTTGATAATCCCATTCCACCACCAAAATATCAATTAAATTTTTAGTCAAAATTAATGGTTTGCAATATTCGTTTAAGTTTTGCAATTTTCAAAATTTTTCACCTTCAGAGGGCATAATTAAAACTTAGGGGATTCGGAAAGTGTGCATCGTAATATTTCATCAACAGTTATCCCACCTAAAAATGATTTTTAATTTATCTCTGAAAAAATTTTCTCATAAAACGAGGCATTTTCACACTCCCTTGGGAGTAAGAGGAAATCGTTAAATTGGTTGTCAATGTGAATTTTATGATCTTACATTACATCGCTAAATTTACAAAAATTCTAACATAACTAAATCGCTTGCAAGAATCAGGAAGGATCTTGGGAGGGGTGGGAGAGCAAGGGGGCCGTGCCCCCTCCTTTCTGAATGTTAGTAAGGATAATAGAAACAAATTTTAAACTTACGCATATTTCATGCATACTTCAAGAAACTTTTTGAAAGCCTCTAAAAACGAAGGGCAAATTTATTCTGCAAGTTCTGTTCTTGGTATCCTTTTTCATTTTTTTCGGCTAGATTGAGTTTCTAGGGGTCCCCTCTCCTCCTCCCCCATCTTTATTTTTGTTCTGGATCTGCGCCTGGCTTTCTCGAAATTTTCGAAATTTCAGTTATTTCCACGGTTAGAGTGAAATTAAAAGTATAGTATCTGGAAGCTTAGGAAAATTCGAATCCTCATATTTCGTCAAACAGCTCTCGAACACACAAAGATTTTTTAATTATTGCCTAAAAACGAAAAAGTTAAATATCAACCGACAAACAGGATGAGTTCTTAGTAGTTATTCTCTAACTTTTTTAAAGATCTAAGAAAAATTTCACTATCACTTTTATTCCTTGAAAGTGCTTTAATTAAAGAAACAATTTTTGATGATGTCATTAACGTTTTTGATAACAAAAAAAATTTTCTTGAAAAAAAAACAACACATTCTGTTTTTTGATGAAATGATTTCTTTTATAGATATAGTAATAATCATTATAAATCTATATGTAACTTTTTCTTCTAATACTAATATTTTAAAGTTTTTCATCTATGAAAATAACGTGCATTTTATTTTTTTAAAGTTGATCTTTTAAATATAATAAAGCGCATTTCTAAACTTTTTGTCATAGGCGCCATGACACCTGGTTACGGCTCTGACCAAAAGTATAAAATCATGTTACTCGTAATCTCGTTACCTCATGTTTTCCGAAAATCAAATTTCAAGGCAATTTGTTTCAGCCTTAACTTTGTATTAAAAATGAAGAATTTCTATGTGAACGCTGGACACAAAACAATATCGAAGAAAAGCAATCTCAGGCTGTCTCGTTTTCTATATCAAAAATCAGTCTCTAAATACGAATTTACTATTTAATTAATTTTTTTAATACTACACTGAAAAGAACATAATGAAGTTCAAAGAATAACTAAATTTAGCTCATTTTGTTCATTTGGATATTACTCACCAAGATTTATTGTATTCTCAGTGTTCCCAAGACATCATGGGAGATTATGCCTCCTTAATTGCTGTTGTCAGTGTTTGTGGAGGACAATGCTAGGCAATGTGAATATGGCCTCCAGTATTATTACCTTGTTGGGAGATACCTTTGTTTCTCGTTGCCACCAGTGCTTACATCTATATCTTTCTCACCTTTATGCTCCACTCTTGTGCCATAGAGCATTTTGAAGCATACGGACGTTTTGATCAGCATTATTATTTTGCGAAGACTGTAGGAATGATCCTTCCTCAAATGGATAATACGCTGAAAACATATGACTTTTCTTCACATGCATCTATAGAGCCGTTGATAGACATTGTTTTTACTCATGGTAATCAGTATCATGTCTGGCAAATAATCTCACCATCCATCCTCAGCATCAC
Organism: Ryuthela nishihirai; assembly: GCA_038380435.1. NCBI lineage: Eukaryota > Metazoa > Arthropoda > Arachnida > Araneae > Heptathelidae > Ryuthela > Ryuthela nishihirai. The sequence goes on along the minus strand of JAWZYU010000023.1, from coordinate 47,535,825 downwards.
TTCATAATGCATTTAATTGGCGCTGGCCGAGTGGTTAGCGCGCTTGGCTACTGATCTACGGGACCTGGGTTCGAGCCCCGGGTAAGGCATGGATGTTCGTGTTGTTTTCTGCTTAGGTCCTGCCATCCTCTCAGATCTTCTACTGTGGCATATAAACTGACAGGTTCCTGTCAGACCTCTGTGGCAAGCAGCTGCTTGAGGGGGTATGGTTCAATACAGGGTTCAAAGGAAAATTCTAAAACACCCAAATAACATTTTAACGAAGGGTCCTAGAGGTGCAAATGTTGGATCTACCCAGGGCTGGATCAAGGGAGGGGGGCATACTCACCCATCTCCGTTTTTTAAAATGTTAGTAAGGGTAAAGGAGACAAAAATTATTAAACTTATTTTTCACGGCATTTTACCTGTGAAAAGGAGGGGATAATGTTATACTGCACTGGAAATGTAGTGTCTCCCCCCCCCCTTGCTTTTATATTTCATTGGATCGATTGTGTTTTAACCTCTCCCCCGCCCTCCACCTCGATTATTTTCTAGATCCGGGACTGGGTCTACCTATAGGAAAGTGACCATGCCCAATTCAATGACAGTGACTGTAGTGCCCCTAACCGCAAATTTTGAAATCTAACAAACCTAATATCTCGTCAAAAAAGAGATAGAGAAAAAATGTAAATTACAAAGTTGTGGAACACCTTCTAGTTAGTAGGGAATAAGATATGATACATATAAAATGAGTGTATGGAAGACTATAAATTCCTATTATTTGAAATCGGATGCTCGAAATTAGCTACCGCAAAATGTTGTGACAACCCGCAGGATAGAACAGTGACAAAACCATTTATTGCACAGATTAATGATTATAGGAGGATTAGTTTGTGATTCACGAATAGTATAAACAAACTCACAGGCACGTGAGTCTAATGTGGAGCCAGTTCGATGAGCCAACCCACGGCTACGATACACATCTGAATGAGAGAATAACTTGTATGTCCTGTACATGTTATTCTTTCTCTCATTACGTCTATTACGTCCTGTACCCAGGGACGGGACAAGGAGATTCTGTTCCCCCTTTCCCTCCCCCCAAAAATCCTATCATCTTATACGAAATCTCAAACTTATCTACCTGCTTTTAAATCCAAAACAGTTGTCTTTGTATAATGTTATTTTAGCTCCGTAAAATAGATTTAAAACGACTATAAAATTTAATTCCCTAAACAATATTATCTGAACCTTTCCTGTCTGGTGGAATATTTTAGTAACTGAAGAAACCCTACTCGTCTTATTCTCAGACCACCCCCCCCACCCACCCAACCCCAAAACTAAAACCTGGGTACATCCCTGATTGCAGGCATTGAAGATCACTTGACAGGTGCTCCATCACCGTCATCATGGGCGAACATTGGGATCTTTCTGCAGCTTTACACAGTATTTTGCAATAGCTAGGCATTGAGCGTTGGATTTCCAATGATCGGCGTTTATATAGCCTTCCATCCGCTCGTTTCTTGCTTACCAAGGATCGTTTCCTACTAACTAAAAGATTCTCTACAACTGTGTTCCTACATAAAAGGATATCCTATATCCTATGCTGATGATACTGCTATAGTACATAGAAGTAATAATTTTGAAGAATTGGAATCGAATATATCTCATGATTTAAAAAAAATTCTATTATGGTTTCATCAAAATCATCTTACATTAAATATCGAAAAATCGTATTCAATGCATTTCAATCTCACTAACAAGAGTTATTTCAAAGATAAAATCATATATCGTAGATTTACTTGTGATAATAATATTGTATGTACATGTGCAGGAATTAAACAAATTAAATCATACAAATATTTGTAGATTACTATTGATAATAATTTGAAGTGGAATAGTCATACAAATATAATTGCAAAACGTTTAAAATATTTCGTAATTCGAATATATCATCTAAAGAAAATTGCAGGTACTTCCTTTCTAATAACTCTTTATTATTCTTGGATTCAATCTACTTTACAATACTGTTTAATTAGTTGGGGAGGAACATAGTTTAATTCTTTAAATAAATTAATAACATTACAAAATAGAATTCTGAAGGTTATTATGAATAACAATATTACGAATATAAAAAATATGATTATTGAAAATAAAATTTTGAATTTGAGACAATTGTATATTTATAAAATCCTTATGTCTATGTTTAAAAACCCAGATTTCTTAAAATTACAACATACAAATATAAATCTTAGAAATAAAGAACTTTATTATGTACCCTTTTCAAGAAAAGAAATTATCCATAAATATTTCATGATTCTAGCTCCACAAAACTTTAATAAATTACCAAAAAATATAAGGGAAGAAAAAAATGAAAATATATTTAAAATACAAATTAAGCAAAGATTACACATAAATAATATTGAGTCTTTATTTCATTGTTAAGTGACTTTCCTTATTTCATGTCATTAATAAACAAATCTAAAATTATTAATTTTTCCACTCTTAAACCTTTAATTCTGTATCATAAAAATGCATATCGTTTAAAAACTAATAATTTAATTTGGCAACCTCTAAGAGCATAAAGCTTATTGGTTGTTCTTATATGGCTTCTATTTTATTGCATTTCATTTCACAATAAATATTTTACATTACATGGATTTATTTATATCAATTGTATATTTTGTTCAATTGTTCATACCGAACTGTGGATTTTATTTTAACTCATTAATTTGTATAAGCATTATTTATTAAGTGTATTACATGTTATATATAGTCAATAAACATTTATTTATTATTATTTATTATTATTATTTTTATCTCTCTTTTTTGCCGAATTATGTTTGTTAACTTCCTAAATTTGCCGCTAGAAGCGCTATCCTTTACTTTTTTTTTATTTTTTTTAGGACCTTGCTTTGAACATTATTTATATAATATTAAAAATAATCTTTAAAATTAATAATACCATGGCTTACATAACTCTCACCCACTCACTGTCAGGGTAGCGACATCTACCAATACTAATTTTTACAATTGTAAAGGCCACTGAGCCCTTCAAATTGTCTCGCAATGGCAACCATGTAAACAGTCTATGTAGTCTGTCATTGCTCTAAACTGATTCACAGGTCCTCAAGGTGGCCAAATAATGCAGTGCAACTCTCCTGAAGTTTTTAAAATAAATTTCCAAATTATTTTCTCGATTCCTTTCATTATCTTTTTCTTACCAATACAAAAGGTTTTAAAAATCTGAATTTAACAGCTGTAGTGAGACTATCTTCATTTTTTGCACAGACTAATAATTGTGATTGTTTATAAGTTTCATTTAGACTGAATACAACACAAAGTGGTTTTATCCAACTTCCAATAAAATAAAAAATATGCCCTACCATTTATTGTAAATTAATTATAATTTTGTTTGGTTATTTCCTTTTAACTTTACACTGAATTGAATTTATAGATTGCTATTACGATTCCCAAGGAGAATTACTGTTTTCTACGAAAAATTATTTCTTTGTAGTTGCAAATAATTATACTCCGTTTACCTAAGTTGAAATCTGATGTAAACAAACAGCTCGATGCTATTAGCTAAATTCCTCATCACTACTTATCCATACCTTATCCAGGACTCAAACCCAAGTCCCTTCGATCAGTAGCCAAGCGCGTCAACCACTCGGCCATTGGACGATTGCTCAGCTTGTGCATTTATGGGCTTTTAGAAACACATAACTTTCTAAAAAAATTTTTGAAACCTTTCAAACTTTGCTGGCATATGCTGTCATCCATCCATTGCGAACTTTAAAAAAAATTCAAGTCCAACTCCCTATTGTCTTTATATACCATCAGTACGTAGATATCTGTACACACTGAAGCATGCATACACTGAAGTGCCATTGAATTAGGGATAGGAGACGTTATCCAAATTCAATACCGCAAGTCCCGCATTTGCGCGCATGCATGGCTGAAACTCTGGTCATATAGCGGTCAGCTTTGGCTTCCCCAAGCATTCATTGTGAGAAGCGTAATGGAAAGGGCATAATGAGAAAGGGGAGATTTAGATGCATTTGACACAGGACGGATTGTAGATGCCCGAAAACTTGGACACTCGATCTCCGAAATTGTCAAAGAAATTGGATTTTCTCACACGACAGTTTCAAGAGTGTTCCAGGAATATCAAAATTCCGGCAAAAAAACGAGCACCTGGACAAACTGCAAAGGACAACCAGCCTTGTATTATCGTGGGCTTCGCATTCTGACCTGCATCGTACAGACCGATAGGGGCCAGGCATTATCTAAAATCACCTCCCATCTGAACGTGGGTTTCAGCCAAGAAGTCAGTGCATAGACCGTGCAATGTTCACTTCATCTCGGCTTCGGAAGCTGCCGAACTATGAGTCCCACTTCTAAATGCACAACAACAAGCTCAACACCTTGCCTGGGCTAAAAAATCAAAACAGGCAGCTCAACACCTTGCCTGGCTAAGAACATTGAAACTGGACTATCGAAAATTGGAAACAGATAGCCTGGAGTGATGAATCCAGATTTAAACTCCATCACGCCAATGTGAGACTGAGGGTATGGCACCAACCCATGAAGCCATGGATCCTGCATGTCAGGTCAGAAGAGTACAGGCTAGTGGTGGCTCATTGATGGGCCTGGGGTGTCTTCAGTTGGACCTCTGTGTGACCTGTGGTACGTCTACCGACGACTCTCAATGCACCCCTGTAGGTAGAACTCATGGCTGACCATTGATAACCATTTATGGCCATGGAATCCCAATGGAAATGGCGTATACCAGCAAGACAACTGTTCATCTCACTGGTCCAGGTTGGCTGCTTCATGGTTTCAGGTACATTTTGCTGACTTTGAAATAATGAATTGGTCACCTAGAAGCTCAGATTTAAATCCCATCGAAAATCTTTAGGATACCGTCGAGCAGAATGTTCATGCCCCGTGTCCCATTAGCGACGACCTTGAGAGAATTGTGGACAGCTCTGGAGGATGTATGAGTCGCCATACCTGTGGAACATTTAGCAAGCTTGTGGAGTTCTGGCCTCGTCGTATGGCGGCCATTATCAGGGCCAGAGAGGGTCCAATACGTTAATAGATGGCTATCCCTAATTCAATGGCAATTCAGCGTATAATAAGCATTTTACGAGAAAATGTGACCGAGGATAAATTTAATATCTGGTAAGCCGTCCCATGGCCGAGTGGTTAGCGCGCTTGGCTACTGATCTAAGGAACCTGGGTTCGAGCCCCGGATAAGGCATGGATGTTTGTGTCGTTTTTCTGCTGAGGTCCTGCCATCCTCTCAGACCTTCGATTGTGGCATATAAACTGACAGGCTCCTGTCAGACCTCTGTGGCAAGCAGCTGCTTGAGGGGTATAATATACAGCATATATTTGTTATTAACAATTCGACAGTTCAGAAACTTTACAGCTGATGTAGCAATGGAAAATAAATAATTTGGAAATGCTACAATTTATCTATTCGCGAATAGGGGTCTTAACAGACTTAAACTTTTCTTTTAAACCATACTTTCAGTTCAGTACATTTATAATGGGAAGTTGACATTCTTCAGGTGAGAAAATTTTCTATTCTTTCCCTATTTCAGATTCATTTATGTCTATTTTATGAAAAATTATGTCTATTTTCTTTTCTGGAATGAAGAAAGCTCTAGTAGTCTAATAATTTTTAAGCTCGACTGAACCATCAGTATAGATTTTTAAGTGGCATTTATAATATTGATCTATGAAATCGTTGGTAATATAGTTGAATTCTTTGGTATTGTAGTATTTCTCATTTTTAATGTCTGGAATTGAAGCACAGATGTTTGGCCAGTAAGCAGCAAAAGGTGAGTAATCTGACTCAATATAAGAGGGCGATTCCATTTGGTTGATTTTAAAAAAAATAAATGATTCTCTATAACACTTTGAATGAGTGAAGATGTATTTTTCTTTTCATTAATCTTGTCTTCAGGTAGTGGAAGTGGTGCTTGAAAGCTATACAGAGATCCGGAATAGCTATCCAGAGAGCAGTTACCAGGCTTCTATGCCTGGTAATTACTATCTATGTACACTGTCTCTCCCAACGGTACGATGCGGCCATCATCTTTTAATGTAATGTAATGATATTGATGAAGTTGAAATTTTTTTTTGCAGTACTGTTGATATTTTACAGTTGTAGATTCCATGACAGAGTGGAGTCCATAATCATTTCTAGAAACTTGTGATTACTTGCTTGTTGAATTCGGTGATTGTCTATTTTAATATTTAAGTTTGTATATGTTTTATTTTTTGCTGAATGCTAATACGACAGTATTTTCTTTATATATATTTAAGTGCCACATTTTAAAGTAATTGTTAATTTTATTCAGAATCTGTTGTAGGTTACTTTCGAGATCATATGCTTCTTTATGTTGACATCAAATTGCTATATCATGTCCATACATTGAGAGTTTTGCGTAAGTGTTGCTTTTCGACCTCTCAGATATAGAATTTTTTTCTGAGAGGTCGAAAAGGAAAAGATTAAATAATATCGATGAGAGAATTACATGTAGTGGAATTTCTTGGGTGAGGTGGATGGGATCTCAAAAAGCATTCCTTAGCTTAATTCTTAGCATTCGGCCTTAAAAGTGTAAGACTGGAAAGTTATCAGTTAGGCCACCACCGAACTAATTTCCTTTTTAATGTTTATGAGAAAGAAATGTGGGGATGGCATCATTATTCAATGTTTTATATGATGTTTCACCTAAATGTTCTGTATCTGAAGCGTGTTTCAAGGATTAGGATAGGTTTCTAAGTTAATGGTGTGAATTGTGATTTAAACGGGAACTTTTGTGTCAATTACTTTTTCTTCCTGGAACAAAATACTTTCAGTTAAATCATGACGAAGCACGGATCAAAGATGAAGCTTTCTAGTCATTTATTAGACATGAAGGTTAGTCTTCTATTGATAACTATTAATAACTATGAATTATAATTTTGCAAATAATACAGAGGTTTCTGTAATACTGAAATTCCGATATTTTGATATGCTACTGGAATAAACCATTTTAAGCATGGCCTCATTAACTATTGAGAAAAGGAATGCCTTTGTGGCTTTTCGCTGGAATCCTGGTCTCCTGGTGTAGGGAAGCTCTAATTGAATGCTAATTTCACCATGATCTTATAACACCTTGAACCACCCTCCTTATGTTTTTTGAGGTCGGTCATTATTACTAAAATTTAACTGTTTAAACGTTTATTGTTTTTGATTCGTTTTTGTGAAATGTTTTTGCTAATGCTGTGTTGAGATTGAGGACTACTACAATTCACGGTACAATGTGGCTATCATCTTTTAATGCAATGTAATGATACTTTGCCTTAACGAAATGCTTAATCTCTTATCCCCTAACAGCAACTGGTACAAACTAAAAAATTAAAAAAAAAATCTCTCAATAAACATCAAAATCACCTCTTTAAATTATTCCTGTAAAGAAAATTAACACTACATGTATCACATAGAGCAGGGATTCTCAACGTGCATGAGAGTTCAAAAGTCGCTAGATCTAGTAACAAAGTCACTAAGTTGTCATTATTATACTATAACTGTAGTTTTATAGTTATAGCCAGTTACATACACATTTTCAGGGGTTATGTGAAGCATAAAAGGTTGAGAACCACTGACACAGAATAATGAAAAAAACACATAGAAATAGCACATTTGCAAGAATGGTCAGCAGAGTATTACTGATAATGACCTGGAACGTAAATTGCAAGCCAGCTGAGGCACCAAAAAAAATATAGTTTTAAACATTTATTTTTAAATGTAAAATTTTGATTTAGCATATAAAAAATACCATGGAAAACAGCTGCATCTATCATATTTATTTCTTAATTATGCATATTACTAAACTTAAATAGTCATTTTAAGAGAAACTTAAGAGTCACTTAAGTACAACAGTACCAAATGAAGCCACTTGTTTTAATAGCATGTATTACTAGCCAATGCCTAAATATCCCCTCTGCTGCTATTTTACACAACATAAAAAAATGGTCCTTTTCAATTATACCCACAACCCCCAAACACTAACCCAAACAGGAGTTTGTAGAAAAAGTTTTTTTTTTTTTCATTACCATGATAATGATAACTCTGGTTTACATCAAATGCAACATAACAAAAAAAAAATGTGATCCTCCCCACCCCTAAAAAACATCCTTCACAACCACAAATTACTAAAAGATATTAATTATCAAAAAAAATCATAAACACAAACTGAGACAGCACAACAATTGCCTTCCCGCATAATACAAATTCCTGCAATTCTCCCCCCCCAATCTTTCCCCAATACTTAAAACACTACAAACTAAGCTTGTAAATCGAGTCACACATACAAAAAATAACGTATATAAATCACTAGAATTAATTTAATCAAACACAAATCTTAAAAACAAGAAAATCGGAAACAATCAACCGCTAATCTGAAATGTAAAAAAGCCCCCAAAACTAAATAGTCTCATTGGAGACAAGTCACACTTATAAAAATTAACCTAAATATATCATTAGAATTGATCTAATCAAACACAAATCTTAAAAACAAGAAAATTAGGAACAATGCACCACTGATCTGAATTATAAAAAAGCCCCAAAAACTAAATCTCATCAAAGACAACACATACCAAACAACAAGAAAATTAGAAACAGTGCACTGCTGATACGAACTATAAAAAAAACCCAAAACTAAATAATCTCATCAGAGACAATACATACCAAAAAACAAGAAAATCAGAAACTGCACCACTGATATGAATTGTTAAAAAGCTCCCAAAACTAAATAATCTCATCAGAGACAATACAAACCAAAAAAACAAAAAAATCGGAAACGGTGCACTGCCGATATGAATTGTAAAAATGACCCCAAAACTAAATAATCTCATCGGAGATAACACATACCAAAAATCAAGAAAATCAGAAACAGTGCACCGCCAATCCGAATTATAAAAAAGTCCCTGGAACTAAATAATCAAAGAAAACTAAAAACTGTATACCTAACATTATCCCTACCTGCAATATCCATCACAACCCTAATTACATTTTTTCACCCATTAATATATTACCCATCATTTTCAGCAATTAAATACCCATATTAAACTGCTTAAGGAAAAGCTACAGACCACCCCCTATCCATTAAAAAACAATTCATATTTCTCAGAAAAAACCTTCCCTTAATAACTCCATTATGAACTGCAATTTTCCCACACTTACAATTCTCCACCCAAAATTTCTGTAAAAAAAATGCTACCAAACCCTTCCAAGTGTTTCCAATAAATCATATTACTATCATTAAAAATCCAATAAATATGTAACAAAATTAATATATTATTCATCATCATCATTATCAAGCAGCCATGGGCTACGGAGGTCCAACCAGACCGTGCAGTTTAATTCTCCAAGCATATCTGTCCTGAGCTACATCTGCTGCATCCGGCCACTGCACACCAATTCTAACAAGGTCCTGTTTGACATTGCCCACCGCATCCTAGGTCTCCCCTTCTTTCTGAGGCCTTTAGGCACACTGTTCATAACCCTATTCGCCAATCTATAATTATCCATATGGGCAACGTGGCCAAACCAGCGGAGTCTCTCTCTGCACAGTATGCTGCTTAAAGGAGGTTGCAGACTCCTTTGCCTAACCTCATCATTAGTTACAAAGTTAAACCACCTAATACCCAAGATACTGTGTAAACATCTAGAATCAAAAGCATCTAGTTTCCTGTTATCTTGTTTACACAGCGTCCAAGTTTCACTACCATAACTAACCCTAGAAAGAACCAAACTATTATACAGTCTAATTTTAGTCTTTAGGTGTATACGCCTATTTCTCCACAATCTCCATAGATTCTTAAAAGTCCCGGCAGCAATACCTATTCGTCTGTTAATCTCATGCCGCACATCACCATTATCTGTTACGTAGCTCCCAAGATAATTAAACTGTGACACCTGCTCAAGACTGCAACCATTCAGATTAACTGAATCACAATCTGCCTGACCAATTTTCATCACTTTAGTTTTCTCTCTGTTTATAACCAAACCTACTCTACTACCAGTCTCATCAACAGCTCGAATGAAAGAGTTCATCTCATCAACATCATTTGCCAAAAGGGCTAAATCATCAGCATAATCTAAATCAGAAATTTTCGTATCTCCAGACCATTTAAAGCCAATATATCATTATAATACAATAATAATTATACTCTTCATGACTGCTAAACCACTCAAACTACTATAACAAGATACACATGCTCATTACAACTGCCATATTCACTCCACACACAAAAATTTCTACTTTCGCCAAACATACTCCACCCCCCACAACATTAGAATTCTCTGAAAACCCACTGTGATGTTTCACCAAAAACTGTTCTCCTAAAACAGTAACACCCCATTAAAAACTTTCTACCTTTTACTACTTCATTTCCCCATATTCCAAACTTTTGCTATTTTTTTTCATACTCACAAGAAAACGTACCGTACTAAGCACAAAAATGTAATTAAAAGTAAACTATTAATTATGCCCTTTCAAAGCCCCACTCCAAATAACTTGCTTAAAACATCTCCCCCCCACACATATACACACAGCCACGAAAACTGCTGAACTCCAACTTCTGAATAACCTAACCATAACTTTACAAAAGAGTTGACTAACACTTTCAACAACAACTCTCCTAATGTTAAATAATTTCAATTCCTAAATATCAAGTAACTCATTATTTAAACGGTTTATTTTACAATTATTATCACTATTAGGAGATTTGTGTCTCCTGTGTTACAGCAAGAGATGTAAAAATAAAGACATAAATCTCGTAACAGTGATAATTGTCAAATAAATCATTTATTTATTATTACTCAGTGTGTTCACTCATAACAATTTAAATTCATTATTTACCATAATGAAATTTCGAAAAAAAAAAAAAAACGAGGGAGACAGACTAATTACCTCTTTTCTGCTTATCATTAAAAATCCCTTGTAAAGTATATGTTATACATATCCACTTACCTGTGACTCTCTCAGACAAGTAATCCAAGCTCAATGAACAATAACATCACATTCAATTCAAATTATATACATGACTTCACGTTACCTACCGAAAAGAAACATCATAGAACCATAGGCCACCAACAATTGACAGTTATTCTAAAATTACGTTTTTATGTCATACTAACAGACTCCTGTCGGACCTCTGTGGCAAGCAGCTGCTTGAGGGGGTATTTATTTTGCAGTCCCATGGCCGAGTGGTTAGTGTGCTTGGCTACTGATCTAAGGGACTTGGGTTCGAGTCCCAACATAAGGCATGGTTAGGTGTTGTTTTTCTGCTGAGGTCTTGTCATCCTCTCAGATCTTCTACTCTGGCATATAAACTGACAGGCTCCTGTCAGACCTCTGTGGCAAGCAGCTGTTTGAGGGGGTATTTTTTTTTATACACTTCAACATCATGCATTTCCTGAGCACTGTCATCTGTTGGCAGAGGACTTTGAAAAGCCCTTTGGCAAAAGCATGTGTAAAAAAATATCTCAGTGAAGACAATTTTAATTAGAGCATATCACTAAACAATTCTCACTTGGTGCATTATAGCTTTGTCTCCTGTGCTAATACACCATAAAAATCTAAACAATCAGTCTCGAAACAGATTTTCATTGCACACTTGGAAAAGACCGAAAAATGAACAATGTCATTGGTGACAAGTTTTAATCAGATCATATTGGTAAACAACAAATTTTCATTTTGCACTTGAAAACAGGGGGGGGGGGGTTCAGTCAGTAGTATGCCAGGTTCCTAATCTGAAGTTCCCAGGTTCAAGCCCCTTCTGAACCAGTGTTAAGATTTATCTCCGCAAAAACCCCATACTGCCCTTGGTCACTAGGGGACAACGATGGGTTTAGAAAGGCTACCGTGGATGGCCTTAACAGGAAGCTATCATCTGTCTCCCAACAACTGTCCAGTGGGTCCCCTCCCTCAACCTTCTCTGGGTCCTTGTGACTGGCCATTTAGCCCATTGTGGGCAAAAAAGTGTCATTCAGAGGTAAAACAATCTAACAATACTTGAAAAAAAAAGTCCCAAAAATAAATAACACGGTACATCTGCAGTTTTATGGTACTCAGCTCACTAGATGGCACCACGAGTGATAATTGAACATTTGTAACGTAGGTGAATAATATACAGTAGGTAGCTTTTTATCATATCAAACAATATATTGTATTGTCTTTTGATATGTTTCATGTGACCACTGGTTCTTGATTTTTTTTTCAGGTCTAACCACTAAGGTGAATAAAAGTTATGAGTTTATTTTCAGGAAAGGAGCGGGCTATTCAAATAATTATATATTTTTTTTAAAGGCAGTCACAGCACTCATAAAATTCACGTTTAAAGTCCACAGAGTAAATTTCTCCAGAACCTATTTTAAAAGAGCCTCACAATTATTCATTTAAGATCATACCTAAAATTTTTTATAAACTTAATATCAAATTGTGATAATTAGGGGCCAGTGCAAATCTCAGCAGCAAAGATATGTTTACTATTCAATTCTGCAAAAACCTTTACCCATTTTATTATACATTACATTCTCCACTACTTACATTATGATTATTCATGTACCTACTACTTATGTTACATTTCATCACCTAGTGCCATGTTGTATTGTGAATTGCAGACTAATGTTATTTTAATTTGATGGTTTTCACATAAAGAAAAGATATTCCACTGATAAAGAAAATCTTTAAAGTATGATTCCACACTTTGTTCACTCCCTGTATGGTAGCTTTTTTTATAATGCTACTGATAGATTCATATGAAATGGGAATTCATGACTGTATGATTAAATATTTGTTGTAAAATAATTGTAAAAATTTATTATAAATTTACTAATCACAATTAATATTGTTGGTTAATCAATTAATAAATCAATTTAATATTGTTAGGTCATTCCATCTCAGTTTAACTAGGCCTATTCATCACCCATCACAGATTTCAGTGATATTTGGCATAAATGTTATCAATGCCTGCATGATATATGTGCTTGTCATATTTTACAAAATGGTGGAAGCAACCAACTATTTCCTATTTATCCACCAGGGGCAATTTTGGTGCTAGTGTATTGGTTTTCTCGCATGTCTTAGAAAAACTATAAAAAACCATACTTAGTGCCAAAATACAGGGTAAATTCCTGGCTGAACAAATAGGAAACATTCTGAATGCTGCAGTCCATTACTTCGACTTTCATTGAAATCGAAAGGCACATATCAACTTAAGCACCGCATAAGGTATAAATAAGCTTCCCTTGACCAAGTTGTTAGTGTGCTTTTCTGGAGATTAAAGAGATCTGAGTTCAATCCCAGAATAATCCATTGGTGTTTCTTTTAATCTATTGTCTTACTGCCAAGATATCACCTTCCTTACATCTTCACTATGGTGTATTATATTGGTAAGTTCTTATCAGAGCTCTATGGCAAACAGCTGCTTGGGCCTATTTTATTATGTGTATAAATATAGAGTAATACAAGTAATGTCCTTCTATTCAACTGAGATATCCCAAAAGACATATTTTTATCTATCACACAGACTCGACAGAATTCTACATTTAATTATGAGCTAATGTCTCTTTTTCTTTCATTAGTTTATGCAAAAAAGTAAAGAAAAATGTGAACTAGAAGCAGAAGAAGATGAACGGAAAGTAATGTTTAATAGTGAACTTACTGATTCCATAATTAAAGGAGGGTGAGTATTTTTCAGGCATAGAAGACTGCCTCCATCCCTTTCCCTTATTATTTTCCATATACATTTTTTTAAAGTATAAAATATACATTGTAATTTATTGTACCCCACCCCTCCCCTGCACTCAACAAACAACTGCCCCTAGCACAATGCCTACAGCTCACTTCCACCTGATGATGCACTCACAGTCAGGGCACAAAACTCGCATCACGGATTTTTAACGTTTATAATTAAAATTTTTAACACTCTATGCTACAATAAGTATAATCAATCATCAATGGTCCCATTGCAGTCATAAAACATCAATGTATCAGTAACAGAATAAAAATTCACATTAGACAACAAGCTCTTAATTCATCGGCATCCCTCACCATCATCTCCACTTCAAATGTGCTGTGTCTCATTACTTGTTGTCAAGGATGTTATAATATGAACTTATCTCTCGCTATCAACTTTGATCTATCAAGATCTTCCCATTTCAATGACAAATAAAATCTCAGTCATTCATTACTTTTGATACAGGGTAGCATAGATATTTTGTTGAAGCATTTTAACCCTTCCAGTGTCCACATCGTCTGTATACATTCAGAGAATCTGAAATAAGAGGCCAAAGACATGTAATACGTTTTCAGTACAACAAAAAAAAACAATTTTTTTTTTAAATAAAAATGTCATTGTAATTTTTTATATATTATAAAAATATATAATTCAGGCTTGAAAAATAATATTTTGTTTTTTAATTTGATGCATATTTTATTAAACTGCATAAATGCATAATAACTGCATAATTAAACTTAGCCATTTCTCACTAAATAGTATTGCTGATTTGCTTGTTAACATTCCTATTAGTTGAAGCAACCTTCTGATTTAAGCTCACAAGTTTGATTTGAACTATTATCAACAAATTTTTCCTTAAATTTTCGAAAATCTAAAAATTAACAAAAAAACTATTTTTTAAAACTTTAGATTTGGGAAGTAATTACAAAGTAAGGTACCACCATTTTTTTTCTGTTTCACAATTTTTCTGTCATAAACCTATTTCAGTATTCCCAAAATTATTTTTATCATTTTTCCCAGCATTCTAAGCATCTTTCCCACTCTTAAAATCGAAACTGGAAGTAAACACATCCTTCTTAGAAATTCTGGTTGAAGCTGCACTTAATTACGTTATGGCTCACTGAGACAAACAAAAGGCAAATGGCTGACACATTCTATCTCCTTTCTGCATGCTATAAGTGGCTCCCATATTGTTTTGGTCCAGCATATTGAATACCCATTGTAAAGTTAGTATTTACTTTTTTTTTATTTAAACCTTAGTTTTCATTTCAATAGATTTATTCCCTGAAATTGGGGCGGGGGTGGCTCAGTCGGTAGCGCGCCAGGCTCGTAATCTGTAGTTCCCAGGTTCGAGTCCCAGCTGGGTCAGCGTTGAGATTTATCTCCGCAAAATTCCCCGCTCTGCCCACGGTCAGTAGGGGACACCGATGGGCTTGGAAAGGCCGCCGTCCGTCGGATGGGACGTTAAGCCGTGGCCCCGTGTGCGGGAGAGCCATACCCTGTGCACGTTAAAGAACACGTTGGATGGCCTTGACGGGAGGCTACCATCTGTCTCCCAACAGCTGTTCCAGTGGGTCCCCTCCCCCAACCTTCTCTGAGCCTTCGGGGTCCATGTGACCTGGCCATTTAGCCCATGGTGTGCAAAAAAGTGCCGCTCAGAGGTAAAACAACCCAATCCCTGAAATTAGCAATCTTTTGGTCAGTCAGATACGTATTGATTTTTCATAGTTATGCTACATTGGATTTCCAGCCTACAACTTGTTATTGTGGATATTTTAACATCATATTAGATTATATGTTAATTTTTATTTTATTATTTATTATTTTTCCAGTAAAACTTTGATCTGGTATCATTTTCTTAAAATAAATGAGGGTCTTGCATATGGAAGTAAATTCATTTCTGTTAGTTAGCAATCTTTCACTCATCTGATTTATTGATCTTTCTGAGTTATACTAGACCGTAGGTTGGCTTAAAAGTTGTTGTGGATATTTTATTTAACATCCCATTAGATTATATGTAATTTTTCTTTTGTTATTTCTTTTTTATTTAGTAAAAAAACTTTGAGCTTGTACTGTTTTCTGAAAATGTGTGTCTTGGACACAGAGGCAAAATAGACTGACTTCCTTGCTACAAAATCAGCTGTCATATGAGAGGGCAATTTTGCGAAGGCATCCCCTCCATTAAACTCACTGTGAAAGTTTCACTCCTCCTACCCCTCTAGAAAAATATAGTTCTTTAAAATTATGAGTTTTTATGTTTATATTGAATGATTCTAATGGTCTTGGCTGTGCCACACAGATGATATAATGCTGTTGTTTTTTTTTGCTTTGGTGCACAAACCTTTCTGCACTTAGCCGATATCATCAAACTTCAACACCCAAAGAAAAAAATTCATAATTTTTAGTAAAAAAAGGCAGCCAAGGAAATTTTTTTCTTTCATTACCAGTTCAGTAAATCCCATGAATGTGAGAAGTTCAAGTCACTTTGTATAACACTGGCCATGTTTAAAATATATGATACTGAAAAGAATCATTAAAAGAAATAAATGAATATTATATTATTCTGCTGGAAATTTCCTTTCAATTAATATATAATTTAACTATTTTAATTCTTCAGATTTTCCAAAATGAAGCCTTAATTATATATTGTGATCTTTTTTTCACCACATCACATTGAAAAAGGCTTATTAAAAACAATATACAGTGATACCTCGGATCACGAACAAATCGGTCTATGAACACCATTTGCAAACAAATTTTGCTTCGCTTCACGAATGATGCTTCGCTTCATGAACACGCACCCCCGGAGTGCATGGAGTGCACGTGACTCGCGGCACACAAAACCCAGGGCACAGCCATGCCCCCAGCAGCAACCCAGTTCGCCCATCTCACGTGGGTGCAGTAGAGTCCCAACAACAAGTGTTGATATTTTAGTTTTTTCTTTATTTAATTAAATTTATCCCTTATTATGGCTCCCAAAAAAGTGAAAAGTGTTAGTGAAGGTGGTGTTAAGAATCCTAAACGTATTACTATTGATACAAAAAAGCAAATTATAGCTAAACATGAAAGTGGTGTTCGTGTTTCGGATCTCGCCAAGGAGTATGACATGGCGAAATCGACAATCTGCACTATTCTAAAGAATAAAGATGCGCTGAAGAAAGCTGATGTATCTAAAGGAGTGACTAAGTTAACGAAGCAAAGGCCTCAAGTGTTATAAGAAGTAGAGAAATTGTTGTTGGTTTGGATTAATGAAAAGGGGCTTAAGGGAGTTAGTGTGAGCGAGGCTTTGATATGTGTGAAGGCTTTAGAGCTTCATCAATATTTATTGGCGAACCAGCCAAGTACAAGTGATACCAGTGTCGAGGAATTTAAGGCAAGTAGAGGATGGTTCGAAAAATTTCGCCGACGAACTGGAATTCATAGTGTTGTTAGGCATGGAGAGGCAGCTAGTTCGGACCGAAAGGCAGCAGAGAAATATGTGAAGAACTTTGGTAAGTTTATAGACTTAGAAGGTTACGTCCCGAATCAAGTTTTTAATTGCAATGAAACGGGGCTATTCTGGGAAAAATGCCAAAAAGAACATACATAACCAAGGAGGAAAAGTTACTACCTGGCCACAAACCAATGGAGGATAGGCTTACACTATTATTGTGTGCAAATGCAAGTGGAGATTTTAAAATTAAGCCCCTTTTAGTGTACCACTCTGAAAATCCGTGTGTTTTTAAGTGCAATAAAGTGATAAAAAGTAAGCTTCCAGTAATGTGGAGATCAAATTCTAAGGCATGGGTTACCAGAATATATTTTAGGGAGTGGTTGAATGATGTTTTTGCTCCTTCTGTTAAAACATATCTTGAGGAAAAGAAATTGCCCCTTAAATGTGTGCTGCTTATGGACAATGCTCCTGCTCATCCTCCAAATGTTGAAGAAGACCTTGATCCTGCATACGACTTTATTAAGATCAAATTTCTGCCTCCTAACACCACACCTCTATTACAGCCAATGGATCAGCAAGTAATTTCTAACTTTAAGAAAATATATATGGAAGCTTTTTTCAAGGTGTTTCCAGGTCACCAATGATACAGATTTGACCCTGCAAGATTTCTGGAAGGATCACTTTAATATCCTCCACTGCATAAATCTCATTGATAAAGCCTGGAACAATGTCTCTTACTGCACATTGCAGTCAGCATGGAGGAAACTTTGGCCAGCTTCTGTGCCTGACAAACATTTTAAAGGCTTTGAGGAAGAGGCAGATGTGGTACAAGACATTGTAAGCTTTGGCAAAAGTTTGGAGTTGGAAGTCAACGAGGATGATGTGGTGGAGCTGCTAGAGGATCATAGCCAAGAACTCACCCCAGAAGAACTTATTGAATTGCAACATGAGCAGGTGAAAGCTATGGAGGAGGAGCACTCAGCAGAAGAGCAAGAGGTGCCAGATGCTTCAACTGCTGAAATAAAGGACATTTGCAGTAAGTGGAGTGAAGTGCAGGCTTTTTGTGAGAAACATCACCCTGCCAAAACTTACCAGCAGAGCAGTTGAAATTTTAAATGATAATGTAATGGCCCATTTTTGCAAAATTCTCCAGCAAAGAAAAGGGCAAATTTCTCTGGATCGTTATCTTATGCAATTACCAACTGCCTCTCCTTCGAAGGAGTAATCTTCCTCCTCCCCCTCTCCATCCCTGTGTGCCAGCAATTATCAACCACAAAGGTAAATTGTATATGTACTGTAAAATTAGTTTTATTTTGGTAATTAAACTGCTTTCTTCTAATATTACTGTTATATTTATTTCCTTTCTGTATTATTTCCACACATAATGGGGCGGGGGTGGCTCAGTCGGTAGCGCGCCAGGCTCGTAATCTGTAGTTCCCAGGTTCGAGTCCCAACTGGGTCAGCGTTGAGATTTATCTCCACAAAATTCCCCGCCCTGCCCACGGTCAGTAGGGGACACCGATGGGCTTGAAAAGGCCGCCGTCCGTCGGATGGGACGTTAAGCCGTGGCCCCGTGTGTGGGAGAGACATACCCTGTGCATGTTAAAGAACACGCTGGATGGCCTTGAAGGGAGGCTACCATCTGTCTCCCAACAGCTGTTCCAGTGGGTCCCCTCCCCCAACCTTCTCTGTGATGTGACCTGGCCATTTAGCCCATGGTGTGCAAAAAAGTGCCGCTCAGAGGTAAAACAACCCAACCCAATCCACACATAAAGCCATAACATGTTTAAAAAAATATTTCTAGGACAAAAAACGTATTATTTGGATTTACATTAATTGCAATAGGAAAAATTGATTCGGATCACGAACTTTTCGGTTCACGAACAGGGTCAAGGAACGGATTATGTTCGTGAACCGAGGTATCACTGTACTTGTAAATTTGTTTATATTATTTATTTTCATAAAATTCATAATTCTGTTTAATGTGGTATATAACATGACTTATTTATGTTGATTGGTTATTTTTTTAAAAATTCTAAAATTGACTTGTTTTATCTGATTCAGCACAATTGGCTAAAAGCCTGGAATTTTCTCAAAGTATGGTACCAAAAACAAAATTTGCAAAATGAGAGAAATATTTACTTGAAACCAAAAAAACATAATTCTTTTGTTATTCAGAAATAAATTGCCTTTCTATTCATATGCATTATACTCATTTCTGTCTATTAATTTTTTTAAATAAATTTTTATTTTTGTTGCCAGATGCATTTTTTTACTACATGACTAAAAAAATTTAAACTGAAATAAAACTTGTCTTTTTTGTTAAATATTTTATTTTCAGAAAATCTAGAATATTCCTTTTATTAGTTATGTGACAAAAAAAGCTCTAAAGTTAATTTTTTTTTGGCTGAGCATAGGGAGAAAATAGCTTGGCCTCTGGATGGAAACCAATTTTTCTGGTTGGCACTGGAAGGGTTAAAAGATATATATATATGCAGTGCAAAAGTTACATATGGGATGTAAGTCCAAATTGCCAAAACTTAGGGGGCACCTAAACTCATGTACTTAAATTAAACCATCCAGTATTATAAATAAATTACATATCCATACATTTCTTGTGAAAAAAACATGCAACTGTTATTATTTCATCCTTTGTAAGTGTCTTGTATTGCTTGTGAAAAACATGTAATCTGAAAATTTTAAACTTTTTAGAAGTAAAAACGTATGAAGCTATTCATAGTGCACCAGAGTTTTTGTCTGTATATTTCTAAAAAAAAGTTTAGAGATTTGTAGGTCTGCATATGAAAAGGAAACCAGTTCCCAGCATCTAGTTTTGAAATAATCATGAATAATTAAAATCCAATGGTTATTTCCATTTGTAATTTTTACTATATATTCACAGTAGAATGTTTGTAAACAAACATAGATTTGAAAATTGACTCAAATCAGAAAAGATTCTAAAAATGAAATAATTTGGTAAAGAACAACTTTTGTGTAAGATTTCTGCTGATTAGTTGCCTCTATCTCTAGCTATTTTTTAAAAGGTATATATTCTTTGCAACATCATTGAGCTTAAACGTACATATTGGATGCCTTTGGTCACTGATAAAAGAGAACTTCTAACCATTGAACTAATGCTCAGATTACATGGGAAAGGGAATCCGCACATCCATGTAATCTGGGCATTAGTTCAACAATTAGAATACTTATGGGTTCAAATCCCATATGTCGTCAAAATTTTTTCCACAAAAACATTTATTGATTTATAGACGTTTAAAAGTTAACAGGTAACACTGAGATTATCATATGTATGATGTTTAAAGTAATATCTTAATTATGTATGTTTGTTTAAAGTTTTAATATACAGTCTGGGTTCAAATTTTAGCCAATACAAGCAAGAAATTTTATCCTGAGCTATTATTCAAACATTTACAGTTTATAAATAATTTTTATTATGTGGTTGAAATGCTCATCCATTTACCATAGTGCATGGAATAGTGAACCTTGAATTTCTGTTGGACACAGCTGCTATATATAAATATATATAAATATATAAAGTATATTTCGATCCTATATTAGATGAGACAAAAACTTTTCTCAAATATACAGCTTTTTTAAAAGTTACAAAATACATAACTATTTAAAAACGGATCACAGTCATTTTTTTCATAAAAAAATTTTTTTGCTTCTTTTAAAAACTTATTTTTTTTGCCGTACATCAGTTGCATATTAAACTCATGATATGGAATCCATAAACAAAAGTATATACTAATCAATCAAATAATTATTTCAAAATTAGCACAAAATCTATACATTTCTGGAGAGATGTATAATTCTGATAGGTTCAAATCTTGTATGTTGAAATTTTTTCCACAAAAACATTTATTGATATATAGACATTTAAAAGTCAACAGGTAGCACTGAGATTATCAATTATTGTTTAAATCATTAATAATGCTAAATAACATGATATTGTGATGCCCCACCATTCACTTTTGCTTTACCTTAACCAGTTTTGTTTAATTTATGTTATATTTATCATTTTGGGGATTTTTTATTTCTTTTTTGGCATCGCAGCACTCGTTTCCAAGTTTCTAGGAGTTGCGCATGTGCCGCAACTCCGATCTTCCGACTGTACCGTTAAAGCGCGTGCAAAGGACACGCCCCCTCTTGCGTCATAGCTTGCGTCGTTTGTCATAGTATGCAAATGTTTTTCCCGGCATGCGCTGGCTCATTGTCAAAAACCGGTGACCTGCGAGTCACTTAAGCAGAAGCTAAGCACAAGTGAGTGCACGAGCACAAGGTGCGTAGCACCAAGCACAGTGCATGTAGCACAGGAGTTGGAGTTATGTTTTCTTCATTGATGTCTTGGTGAGTTGAATTATTTTGGAAATAAATCTGTTTTGTTATATTTAAAACATTTTGAGTCTGTACAGTTTTTTTCTCTTGAGCAACGCAAATTAAGGATTTTTTTTATATTTAAAATTACTTGACAATCATTTTGATTCTTACTCATGAACGCTCTCTGGTATTTGAACCCTAAATCAACTTATTATCAACTTATTCTACTTTTGGCAATTTGTTAATTATTGCCTGGTGCCCATCTAAGCTATCCAGAGCATAAAAACTTCAAGTATTTTGCATTTGTTTGGAGTGTTACAATATGACTTCATTATTTATTTCCATCATACTCAGTGCACTAAAAAGAAATAGTTGCCACCCGAGATCATAGGAGGTGCCAAAAATCATGGTAAGAGTGAAAGTCATAATTATTGGAAAAAAGACAGAGCTGGCATTAATTCAATGGTTAGAATACTCTGGCATGTTTCTGGAGAGATGCAGGTTCAAATCCTGTATGTCAGCATATAGAATTGGATGGGTATTATGAAATATTATGATTTGCATCTTCCGAATCTCCCGAAAGTTTAAATTATGCCCTCTAATAGTGGAAATTTTTGAATGAATATTGGAAACGATGTATATACAGAACACTAGCTAGCTGTTGCAATCTTTCTAATTTAATATTAAGATTTATTTGACATTATCAAGAAAAGCCAAAATATAACTTCCAACTTATGATCCCCAATTCAAAAGTTTTAAATGAGTTTGTAACCTCACATTCTACCATCACATTCTACCATCAAAATTTCTAGGAAAAATGAAATGCTTGTAATATTTCTAAAAAACCTTCTGAAAAATTGAAAAATATGAATCATAATTTTTAGTACCCATGCAATGCAAAAATATTTTTTAATTCTCCACCAATCAAAATTTCAAAACACCAAAAATTCATATTTCTAGCATAAATACAATGTTGTGTAATATTTATTTGCAATTTTTTTCCACCATTAGGGGGCACAATTTAAACTTTTGGCAAATGCTAAAAGTGCAAATCGTAATATTTCATCAATACCTATCTGAGCCAAAAAATAATTTTAACCTATATCTCTAAAAACAAAACTGCTGTGAATGTATACAAATGGACAGACAGGCAGCAAAGTGAATTTTTTTAATTTAAATTAATAGCAATTGTAAATTCAAATAATAGTAGAGTTGTTGATACTTTTCGTGCAGTACATGTTATTGTTGGTGCATTTTGCAGTGT
This sequence comes from Ryuthela nishihirai, assembly GCA_038380435.1. NCBI lineage: Eukaryota > Metazoa > Arthropoda > Arachnida > Araneae > Heptathelidae > Ryuthela > Ryuthela nishihirai. Next base: position 47,513,005 of record JAWZYU010000023.1, on the reverse strand, counting down.
TGGTTTTCAGTGTAATATTGTGACTGCATTTTTGTTCTCGGTGTAATGTTGCAACAGCATTTTTATTCTCAGTGTAATGTTGCAACAGCGTATTTATTCTCGGTGTAATGTGACTCCATTTTTGTTCTCGGCGCATTGTTATGATGCCATTTTTGTTTTTGGCATGATGCCATTTTTGTTATCGGCCTTTATGCTGGCAGCGAATTGTACAATCACCATTTTTGCTGTCAGTGAATTGCACAGTTGCCATTTTTGCATCAGCGTTTTTTCCAGCAGCATTTCATCATAATACTGTTTGTGAATCACATATCAAATGAAAGTTTCTAAAGATTTATTTAAGTGACAAAGAAAAGATAAATAATTTTTTTATAGAACCTATCTTCCTCTATGCACCCTAAAAAGTTGAAAATAAAACAAGCATATCAATGGTGTTTGGTGTGGTTTTGTTGTTGGGTGTTTCATGGCACAAGAGCACAATAAGCTATGTTGCACCAAACAAGGGTAAATAAAAAGAAAAATGGCATCAAATCACAACCAAAGTTAAGAGAAACACACAAAGAAGACAAAAGCAACAAAAATGGAAAACACGCAACCCGAAGGAAAAGTGTAAGACTAATAATGTATATAAAACCAGGGAAAAAAGAGTCGACAAGCATAAAACATAATAATAAATAATTGGTGTATAGGACCCATAGTATAAAAACAAGGCTAATTAGTGAAAGGTAAAAATATTAAATACAAGTAAAAAAAAACAAAATATAAAGTTAAAGATGGGTTAAAAAAGAAGAGTCATTAGATAAAAGATGTCCGAGCATAAGGGGCTCTCACATAAAATCATGAAAGCTGAAATATAATATCATGGTTAAAAGCAATACATTCTATTTAAACATGTCTGATTTTTAAATGGTGTCGCAGAACTCACACTTAGGTTATTCATCTTACCTAAGAAGAAGAAAGGAATGTCTAATAAGCAAATGACCTGAGCTGAGCAAGTGCAACTTTCTCCTTGCGATTCCTGTGAAAACATGACTGCCATGGTTCAACAATGAGCTTGATCTCAAAATGTTTATTACCGACCTGTTCAGACCAAGAACAGACAAGACAGTGAAAATATAGGTAGGGGAGTAAAGTTTTCACTGTGTCTGGAGCTCAGTGGAAAAACACTGTCCAAAGATGATATATGGAACTGATAGTGGAGCATCGAACAGGAGCAATGACTTTCAGCAGTGTCTGCCAAGTCATTGCCCTTGATCCCAACGTGATTGGACACCCAACAGAAGATGGTGGTAGTGACTGCCAGACAATGGAACTACTAGCAGATCTTGGAGAAAACTGTGAGGCTGATGCCTGACCAAAATCAGCAGCTAAGCATTACCATCAGTGTGTCCTCTATACTGATTTACTTAGCTTGTTACAGGCTTTGATTTTGACTATCAATGCAGATCAGATCCCACAGCATTGTTCTATCTTCACTACAGAGTTGCATGCTATCAGCCCTGCCTTGGACCACATAGTGGCTAAGCATTACCATCAGTGTGTCTTCTATACTGATTTACTTAGCTGGTGGCTATGTGGTCCAAGGCAAGGCTGATAGCATGCAACTCTGTAGTGAAGATAGAACAATGCTGTGGGATCTGATCAGCATTGATAGTATCATAGGAGACCATGATTGATCCCACTAATGTGCTGGACTTCAAGCCATCTGTGAAGACAGATAAAGAAGTTCAGGTGCTTTGCATGGTTGCTGGTATAAAGTTACTGGTATGCGCAGTAATAGACCTTCCCCATCCTGCAAATTGGAAACACTCAGGAAGGGGAAACAGCTAGCCACATTGGAAGTGGCTCAGCTGTTGACTGGGCAATGTTCTTGAGATTGATGTTAATGTCTCATAGGTAGCTTTAGATACATGAACCGAAAGGACAAATGGCAGTCAGGCGATTCTGATAAAGTATTTCTCACTGAGGACTGAAAACGCAGTCCCAAGTGGGGTAGCTCTGCAGGGATTGCAATTTTAACACTTAATGTAGGGACAACTGTTGATAGCAAATAAATAAGAATGGTTCATAAGTCTCAAGGTAGACTCTGGACCAGTGAGGTGTGGAAAGTATGCAAGCACAGAGGGCTTGATGGTGGAGAGGGTCCAGCACCTTCTCCATTGAATCCTGAGAGGAGTCATGCACTAGTATCTGTAGTCCAGTTTCAACCGGACAAGTGTATGTTAAGAGGCAGAGTAAAAAACATTGGTTGGGTTGGATTGTTTTACCTCTGAGCAGCACTTTTCTGCACACCATGGGCTAAATGGCCAGGTCACATGGACCCCAAAAGCTCAGAGAAGGTTGGGGTAGGAGACCCACTGGAACAGCTGTTGGGAGACAGATGGTAGCCTCCCATCAAGGCCATCCAACATGTTCTTTAACATGCACAGGGTATGGCTCTCCCACACACGGGCCACGGCTTAACATCCATCCGATGAACGGCAGCCTTTTCAACCCATCAGTGTCCCCTACTGACCGTGGGCAGGGCAGGGAATTTTGTGGAGATAAATCTCAATGCTGACTTAGCTGGGACTCGAACCTAGGAACTACAGATTACGAGCCTGGTGTGCTACCGACTGAGCCACCCCCACCCCCCAAAAAAGAGAGGAAGGAGAGGACCTTGAGGATGTTCAATGCCTGCATGCACTTGGACCTAAGTTGACAAATATGAGGTAAAAAAGGTCAATTTCCAGGTGAAGATGACACCCAGAAATTTGGTCTTCACCACAACTGTAATGGTGCTGCTCAAGGTCCAGATGAAGATTATGCTTGTGGCAAAAGTGCACACAGGCAGTCTTCTATGGGGAGAACTGAGACTCATTGGATGTCACCCAAACTGGCAAATTGTTCAGGGCAGTTTGCAGTTGTCATTCAATGACCCTCATGCTGGATGATAAGCAACAGATGCTAAAGTCATCAACATAAGGGCATTGCCCACAGTCGGAGTAAATTGTCTAGTAGTGGAATTGATCTCAATAATGAAAAGCATATATTCAGGATGTAGCCTTGGGGGAAAGGCCGCAAAAGAGTGTTGTTAACACAGACACGAAAGGAACAAGAGATAAGAAGTTAGGACTGGAATGCGACTTCTCAACCAAGGGCATGGAGGTCATGAAGAATACCAATTCTTTGATGTTGAAGATAAGGACACCAGATGCTCTCTTTGTAAAAAAGAATTCCTGATCAATGATTTGAGGCAGATCAGGTGGTCTAAAGTAGACCATTGCCTGCAAAAGCCACATTGGGTGTTGGAAATAAGGTTTGGTTGTTTTGGATTTTATGGCACATGGGCAACTAGGCCATAATGCAATCAAACAAAAGACAATATAAAAGAAAAAGATGTGTAACCCGCAACCAAATTTAAAATAAAAGTGGTATATTGTAAAATGATAAAACAACAAATAACAAGTGTATAAGTACAAAGTAAAACAACTTGAGAAACACAAAATAAAATAATACCAGGTGTAAGTGACCTGGGTTATATATATATATACAACATATAAGGTGGTAAAATCAAAGTCGAGTAAAATAACCACAATATTTTAAAAAAGAAAAAAAAAATAGTGATAAAATGCAATAACCAGATAAAAGGTGTCAGAGTGTAAGAGGCTTGGATGGAAATAAGGTTGTGGTGTTTCAAATACCAGACAAGTCTGGCATTTACCATTCTTTCCAACACCTTGCACACACAGTTTGTAAACATGATGGGACAATAATTTGGAAGACTCGAGATCTTTTCCTGGCTTGGGGAAGGCCAAAACACTAGCCTCCTGCCAGGAGTCTGGAATTTGCTCCTTGAGGAAAACATGATTGAAAAGTTGGGCAGATAATCCTTACTCGATGGAGAGAGATGCTGGAGCATGGCATAATGGGGATTGTCTGGCCCAACAACACATGCATGAGAAGAGTGTAGAGCAAGGCACAGCTCCTCCACTGTGAATGGCATGTTGTAAGGCTCCAGGTAACACCTCCTATAACAGAAAGCCAGAGGACCAAATTTATGACTTCAGCTTAAGTAGTCCTACCATATTGACACTTTTTATATTTTTTATTCTAATATTATTACTGGTAGATTCTGTGCTAATCTTTATACGAATGTTTGTCTACAAAAATATTTTGGAGAAAATTTATTTGTATTAATTGGGATTAATATATTTGATAATAAATATGAATAATTTTCTTTCTAAACAAAATATATTTATAGATAAACATTAATATAAAGGTTAGCACAAGAGTCCACCAGTAATAATATTAGAATAAAAAATATAAGAATTATCTGTATAGTAGGACTACTTAAGTGACATCAGAAATTTGGTATATTGGCCTTCTGTTATAAGAGGTATTTCTCCAGGCCATTCGAGTGGAAGGCAGCAGAGACCATTCGACCTTGCTCCTCAGAACCAGACTCTCGGGGTAATATGAGAACGAGGAAGGATGAAAGGAAAAAATTCCCCCAGAGTATCAGCAGTTGCCTGTCTATTGTGCTCCAGGAATAATAATGAGTAGGACATGAAGTTCCCACCCATCTTCTGGACTTTATCCCACACCATCTTAGAACTGGTAAGGGTGATAGAACAGGTGTACTTGATACAAGACTCCTTCTGGCCCTGGTACCTGGCACTCCCAAATCTTGTTTTGAGCTTTACAAGCTGCATGCAGTCAGGATCCCACCATGGTTTTTGAATTTGAGGAAACCCTGTTGAGATTTGAGGAATTGTAGAGGGAACTGCATGGGATATACAGTCCATCATCTCTGCCACTGCAATATTGATTGACTTCTAGCTGACTGAGTGTTTATCAAACTCACAAAGAAATTTAAACCACTCCAGTCAGCTTGATCAAGCCTCCACCTTTAGACACATGAAGTGTTGCAAGGTCTCCCACAGGAGGTAGTACAGATCATGGGGAGGTGATCACTTCCGTAATGGTTGTCCTCAACCTCTCATGTAAAGAGTGGAAGAATCAAGGAGGAGGAGATGATGAGATCAGTGGCAGTGAAAGTGTGGATAGAGGAGTGAAAGTATGTACTGACACTGGTGTACAATATGGAGAGTGACAAATCCAGGAGCCATGTAACACTCCAGAGTATGTTTACTTTGCCAGATAGCTGAAAGTCTCTGGCACCAGGCATTTAATCTTGCCAAGAAATTAAACAATGGTTCTTTTATTAAATGTGTTAGACAAAACAAAGAACTTAAATAAATGATTGTCTGAAAAGAAAAAGTTAATAAAATTAATCTTCTAAACCAAAACTCTGCTCAAGAGAAAAAAAATAAGAAATCCAAACACAAATTTCATAAAATAAATGTTTATTCAAAATCTAGACTCACTAAAAATAGGTTGCACAAAAATCAACACTTCACGAAGTAACTCCAATCGCCTTCAATATAACCATCAACTGCTGCTCACACTAGCAGCTGAGCAACTAACACTCAACTAACTCCTTGACCTCCTGTCACTCTGCCATACACTCCTGGAATGCAAAACTGTGGCATGTCATCACACAGGGAAGCCACATTTGCAAACAATGATTGTGCACTAAATGAAATAATAGGCATGTCCTTCCGCATGCATTTAGCAGCCATCAATCAAAATGCAGAGTTACACAATCGCAACTCTTCTAATGAAACGGGCAGGGAGGAGGATGATTTGAAGAAAAGTAAACCCCAAAATAATAATTATAACATAAATGAAGCAAAACTGGTTAAAGAAAAGTAAAAGTGAATGGGTGAACCATCACAGCCATTGTTCAATGACTCCACCCTTTCATTTGCTGTCAGTACTGCCCCATAGAGAACTGAGTCCTTTGAATTCCCCCATAATGACAAAGGGGGATGGTAGCTGTGAGACTAGGTTATCTAAGTCTTCCATGGAAGATGATACTTCTGGGCAGTAGATAGATGGAGCAGACAGTCAAAGAGAATCCTACAAGGAAGTGAATGGCTACCACCTCAAAAGTGGTCATGGGGGGAACGACCCAGAATGGAGAATGGTTGCTCATGAGGATGGCTCCTAACACCCCCAAATGAAAAAATAAATGTTATAAATTGATACTACTGATTTAATTTTATTGACATATATCTATCTCATCATAGTTCTAAATGTATAATGTGTATTAAATTTGTTTGTTATAGAGATAAATGCATAATAGAGCCAAGCTATGTACCATGTGAGCAGCTGATGTTTGGCAGGATGTCATTTAAAGGCATGAATCCAGAAATTGAAGTAAGTTTTACATTTTGCAACATAATAATTCTAACCAAGAAATATGTCATTATTCAAAGTAAAAAAGGGGGTTAAGAAGTTCATCTTTGAAATTTTTTATCTTTCAAATGTTATTAACTAATTTTAAAAGTAGCATAAAGTTGATCTGGACTACTAAGGTAATTATTATAAAAGTTACATTAACTGGAATATATTATAAGTTCATCATTTCTCAAACAGGGGTGGCAACCCCATAGGTAGACCATGAGAGACTTGGATGGAGGTTGCACATACACTATATGATCAAAACTATCTGGACACTCACTTATCCAAAATCTCCTGGTAATAGGAAAGGGATTAATATTGCATTGATCCACCCTATGCTGCTATCACATCTGCCATTCTGCCACAAAAGCATTAGTGAGGCTGATCACTGATGTTGGGCCTGGTTTGCAGTCGGTGTTCCAATTCATCCCAAAGGTGTTCATGGGGTTGAGATCAGTGCTCTGTGCAGGCCAGTCACGTTCTTCCACACCCATCTCATTGAACCATTCCTGAACTGTCCTTGCTTTGTGTACATGGGCATTGCCATGTTGTTACAGGAAAGGGTCTTCACAAAACTATTGCCATAAAGTTGGGAGCACAGAATTGTTGAGAGTGTCCTTATAGGCTGCAGCATTCAGAGTCCCATTCACTGGAACAAGGAGGCCCAGCCCAAACCATGAAAAGCAGCTTCAGAGCATGATGCCTCCTCCATTAAACTTCACAGTTGGTACAACACAGTCAGGCAGGTAGCATTCACTGGCATCCTCCACACCCAGACTCATCCGTTGAACTGCCAAATGGTGAAACATAATTCATTACTTGAGTCCACTAGCGGCATGCTTTACACCACTACAACAGACACTTGGCGTTGACCTTGTTGATGTTAAGCTTATGTGCATCTGCTGTGCCATGGAAACCCATTTCCTGCAGCTCACAACAAACGTTATGGTGTGGCATTGCTTTCTGAGGCATTTTGGAACTCGGCAGTGAGTGTTGCAACTGGAACAGGCAATTTTGTCACACCACCAGCTTTGGCACTCGGCAATCCCACTCTGTCATTTTACGTGACCTACCTGGTCGCAATTGTGCTGTTGTTGCTCCTAGGCATTTTCACTTCACAACATTGTCACAGTTGATCAGGACAGCTATAGCAGGGCCAAAATATTCTGAACTGACTTGTTGCTAAGGTGGCATCCTATGGCCACACCACATTGAAAGTCACTGAGCTCTGCCATATGGCCCATTCTCCTGCTCGTGTGTCTATGAGGTTTGCCAGGCCACGTGCATCCTTTTATATACCTGTTTGGACCATGGCTGTTGCATATATGGATGAATCCACTACTCAGAAGGGGTGTCTGGATACTTTTGATCAGATACTGTATCTCTTTCCTATTAAAAATGCAAATGCTTTGCCTTTAGGATGGTAAATTATCTGAGTCACAGTCCTCTGTAAAGACTTCAAGATTTTCAACAGTTGTACCAAGTAAAAGCCAATATGAAATGAGACTGGCAATATCAAAATGAAAGTTTCAGTTTTGTAAATTCATACACACAAGCAAGCTCATCTTCTTTATTAGAAGCTATTGGCAGTGTTAAATTCGATAATATTCTTTTTTTTTTTCTGTTAAGCAATTTTCAACCTTAGAAACATTATAATAATAGTTTTTTTTTACTATATTTAATATTCAAATTTTAAATGTGCTCTAAGATTAAGTATCTTAATCATGAGAATGGCTGTATTATTTTGGGGGTTACAGTGTTGAAAAGCTTGAGAAATCCTATCTTAGCTGATTAGCTGTCAGTACACACAAACTCATTCATAATAAAGTATTAATAGCTGTTCAGAAACTGTTCATGAATCAGAAAGAACCAAAATTTGGCTCAGGGATTTTTTGAAGGTTTGGAACAGGGTTTCCACACTTTCCAAAGCCATGGAACCGTCATAATTAATTTTTTTTTTATCCCAGAATCCTTTATATTTAAGTATACAATTAAAAAGACCTTCTTGCTCAAAAATTAATTTAAAATAATTTAAAATTCTCTGTCATTGAGCAATAAAATTTTAGAGTTTACCCTTCAAACTATTTGCATGTTGAAAGTTCTTAGAAGAAAACTCTCAGAAGCTTTTCGGAGCAAAGACAGCACTCCGTCTTCAGTGAAGTGATGCTATGTATTGATACTTGAACACATTTCAATACATAGTATCACTTCACTGAAGACAGAGCACTGTCTTTGCTCTGAAAAGCTTCTGAGAGTTTTCTCCTAAGAACTTTCAACATGCAAATAGTTTGAATGATAAACTCTAAAATTTTATTGCTCAATGACAGAGAATTTTAAATTATTTTAAACTTTATATTTAATTTCTGCCCCCATAATCTTTACATTTAATTATTTTCCTGGAATCTTAATCAAGAGATAGTAAGCCAAGTGGTAATGAAACAAAACTTATGCTCATCACATAATTAATAATTTCCTCAATGATATCAAAAATATCTTGCAAATATATCAGTAGTTGCTCTTTTCCTTTTACATGATTACTGATGTTTATTATCAGATACAACTAAGGTTATGAAACCAATCTAATGTTTCTGATAGTAAATATTCCCTAACAGTTGTGTGCTATGTGAGCAAGTCATGGGCTTTTGTTGGTTTCTCTATCTGATGAAACTGTAGTAAACTTTCACGAATCCCAAAAGCTCTGGAGAAAACTGTTTGAAAATCCATGGTTTGGCATATCAGTTACATACTGAAGTTATAGGAATGCCATAGTGGAGGGAGAGAGGAGAGGTTTTTCATAATTTTAAATGTGAGATTTTTCTCAAGACCTTTACATTTTTTTTTTAGAACTTCATGTTGAAAACAAAAACCACACTTACCAAAGTGGATACATTCCTGGCAAATTCACTGTAAGTAAAATCCCCTTTGGTTCTAGTATTATAGCATATATTTCATTGAAATAGGGTACAAGCCCTAACCCCAAAGCACCATAATAAATATTATACATTCATAGTATGTTAATTCACACATTTTTTTTTTACACACAGTAAAAAAAAATTAGTAGAATATTTGCTTATGAATAAATGAAATTAAAATTAAAGAAAAATACACCATGAAGTCTCAGAGCTTGCTGCTTAACCAAATTATTGGCTTGATCATCACTCTCACCTGAAAATTTAATTCAGATTTAATACTTGTCTTTTTTTTTTCTCTCTTAGTTTGTAATATTTCTTTATTATAACACTTAGGCAGCATATGACAACTATAAATCATGGTACTCTTCATGTAGTTGTACCCTTCAACAAAGCCATGTGCTGATAATGGAAAGAAAGGGTTTGTTCAAAGACTTTAATAGTCAACACTTTTGTGAGACATCTCACTCAAGACAGCAGTGCACTATACACTGGTCAATGGATATTATATGTTATACTATGTGTAAGATATTCAATGAAAAAATTTTATTTTTCTATTTTTTTTGGTGGCAATTTGATTAAATTGAATATTTTTAACACTGTGTTATGGCAAATCTGCTTTGGCTGGGAACTTGTATAACCTTTTTAAAATTGCATTTGTAGTGATGTTTTATATGTAAACCAATATAGGATACAAAAGTATATAATATGTATAGCAAAAAATATTCTCTGTATCTTTTTTTTTCAAATAGAAAATTATGAAGGATAATGAATTAAAGAGCCCTGATAAACTGAAGAAAATGGATGGTATTTCTAAAGAAGAAATGGCTAGAAGGTATATGCATTTATATTATAAATGAAAAGAATAGCATTATTATAATGAAAATATAGATGAACTTTAAGATAATGAACCATTTCATTATATCAAAGTTTTTTTTCTATGAATTCAGATAATTGTTTCAGAATCTTGTTTTACAGAACCTTTCAAATACCAATGGGAATTTGTATGGTAAGCTTGTAGCACACTTCCACATTAACAATAACAAAAAAAGTGTATTTTTATCTCTCTTTTTTTTGCACATTTATCATATGATAAACAAAAGCTTCAAAATAGTTCTATCTAATTTGAATATTTCAATTTACTTGAACTTAATTTAACACTCCATGATGTGAGAACTTCTGTGGTTCAGGAAATTACTTGGAAACAACTAGTCCAGGAAAACTGATTTGAAATATGTCTGATCAAAAAGGGACTAAGTGATGATTAAGTGCAAGGGAGAAGTCACCACATTCCTAGGTTGATCTGTTTCACCAAACCAGAACTTGAACAAACCAGCATGTTCAAGTTCAGATGTTTTGTTGGTTGGTTTGGGGTTTCATGGTGCAAGGGCAAGTTCAAATCTGTATGATGTCTCTGTCGCAATCATAATGGATGTTCCTGCACTCACTGCCTTCATTCAAGGATGTTTTGGCCCTAAAAAACATTCCCGTAGTACCCCAACCTCTATATTTACCTGACTTTTCCTCTTCCAAAAGTGAAAAAGAAGCTGAAAGGAAGAAGATTTGATGACATTCTAACCTTTTAACAGAATGCAAAAGCAGAACCCAACTAGCTCACAGTTCAAAACTTCCAACAATGCTTTAAAAGGGGAAGGAACATTGGGACATTTGCATGCCATCAGGGAGAGAGTACTTTGAAGGGGGACTATTTCTAAAAATGTGTGTACCTTTTTGAAAAACAATAAAGTCTTAGAACTTTCAGTCACTCCTCATCTGCCTAGCTCTCATAACTTGCCAAGTCACTTGTTTGTCTATAACTTTCACTCTTGAGAAGCATTGCTTCAAATATTTATATAGTAAGAGTTCATCTAGCCTTGCTATTATGACTACTTTAACATACATAAGCGAAAACAATTTAGTGTTTGGTTTTTTTTTTTACTATTGTCTTAACTGATGATTAGGAGTTGGTTCAAAATCATCAGATTGTGCATGCAAAACATATCTTTAAGCTAAGCTGTTAAACATTTTATATGGCAAGAATAAGGAATAGATAACTATACAGAATATATTTTACAGTTTCAGAAAAACTTTTTTCTTCTTAACACTTAGTCATGTGTGAGAGTTGGTAAGGCTTGTAGCAATTGGTTTAGCATTGCTTCTGGTGTTCGACAAGGGTACATTTTGTCTCCTTTTCTCTTTAGTTTGGTTATTGATTATGTTATGCGAAATTCACTACAAGGGAAAGATTTTGGCCTTAAATGGTCTGGAGATATGAAAATTTCTGATTTAGATTATGCTGATGATTTATCCCTTTTGGCAAATGCTGTTGATGATATGAACTCATTCGTTCTAGCTGTTGATGAGAGTGGTAGTAGAGTAGGTTTGGTTATAAACAGAGAGAAAAAACTAAAGTAATGAAAATAGATCAGGTAGGCAGAATAATCTGAATGGCTTCAGTCTTGAGAAGGTGTCTCAGTATAATTATCTTGGGAGTTATTTAATCAATACTGGTGATTTGCAGGATGAGATTAACAGATTAATAGGGATTGCTGCCAGAATTTTTAAGAATCTATGGAGAATGTGGAGAAATAGGTGTATGCACCTAAAGATTAAAATAAGACTGTATAATAGTTTGGTTCTCTCTAGGGTTAGTTATGGTAGTGAAATTTGGATGCTTTGTAAACAAGATAACAGGAAACTAGATGCTTTTGCAGTATCTTGGGCATTAGGTGGTTCAACTTTGTAAGTAATGATGAGGTTAGGCAAAGGAGTCAGCAACCTCCTTTAAGCAGTATATTGTGCAGAGAGTGACTTCGTTGTTTCAGCCATGTTGCTGTTATGGATAATTATAGATTAGCAAATAGGGTTATGAACAGTGTGCCTAGAGTGGGAGACCTGGGATGCAGTGGGCAGACAATGTCAAACAGGACATTGTTAGAATTGGTGTGCAGTGGCTTGGAGAACAAAATTGTTCAGTCTGGTTGGACCTCAGTAACCCATGGCTGCTTGAGAAGGAGGAGGAGGATCAATGCATTGCCATTATATTTTCACCAGCCCTATGCCATCCACTTCTCATTGTGCTTCATAACCAAGGATAGATTGAATTTTTGGGATCGCTGCAGCAGTTGCAGTTTGGAGATATGGTCAGGACCATGTCCTACAAATAAGCTTCTGGGTTTGTGGTTGTGAACATTAATGAAAAAAAAAAGGAAAATCTGTAGATAATGTTGATAGAATAAGTGTTTCATTCATATTAATTATATGTTGTTTTACATGCCAATATAAGAGTCAGGAAAACATGCCTAGAACTTCTCTAGTGCATTTAAATCAATACTAATTTTCCATGCACGAAGATGCTTAAAATGACATATACAATAATATATATATCTTAGCTTTGAAATATACTAAATTAATATTGCACTTTAACCCGATGTATAGTTTTACTTGCCTCTTCATTGAAAATCTTTCAGCAGCTTGCGCATTTTGCAACAATTTCTCTTCATCAGGCGTCAACAAGTTACATTAAACAATCCCAAATCAATGTGTAGATTAAAAAAAATTGCTATTTAGAAGTTGATGTTTTTTTTAAGAAATTTCTTAAACATTTTTTTTAGGTAAATATAGAGGAAAGGTGAAAGGATAATAAAATATTTCACTAATACTGACAACCTCAAAAATAGAAATGATTATGAAACTAGAAATATTTCTAGCTCTAGTGTTATCAGAGTTAGTACTGTTTTTTTTTTTGCTCTTCTAAATAACTTGAATAGTAATTATAATTTTTTTTAACCCATGTAATTAATGATTTGGGATTGTTTAATGCAAATTACGAAAGATAAGTGGTGAAGAGAAATTAATGAAAATTCAGCTGAGAAAGGCCAATGAAATATACTGAAAGATCTTCAGTGAAAACAGGTTACTTAAAATATTGATGAGTATCAACTAAAAAATATAATAGTAACTTAGTACCTAATCTAAGTACCATGCTCTCATTTTAAACTTTTTTAAACCATTTGATAACATTAAAAACAACTAGATTAATACCTATACCAAAATAATGTGCAAATTTTGGTTCACCAAAAATCCATGACTGTTTTTATTATTGTTATTTTTGCAATGAAAGAAAACCATCTCTAATTTTTAACTTTTCCTCCTGGTTACTATTTTGACCCTTCATAGGAAAGTGGCTGTTCAATTTTGAAAGTCACAAAATTTAATATTTGTTATTTTGCTGCTGATTGTTACCTTTGTACCAGTGATCAAAAGTAAAAATCAATACTTCGAATTTTTCAGGGAAATGAATTCATTATAAGACACTTCTCCAAATTTAATGCCTTTATTTGCAACTGCAGTCTTAACTATAAAGTGGTGCAAATTATGCTTCTCTACCTATACACTTATGTTTATAAATAATTAATAAATTCCACATACTTGGTATTTAACCCACTTTGAAGTCGATTTAAATTTTAGAGGAAAAATTGTCTTGAGCCGGGTGGGATATGAATCCATGATGTTGATATGAACAACACTTATGTTTAATCCCTAGAGGTATATCTATTGTTACGATAATAATTGAAAAATTGACTAAATCCAGAGTCTATGCAGAAAGCCTTGGACTACTATGTCTGATTATGTAATCTGTTCAGAAAGTAATAATAAACTGTGAACAGAACTAGTTAATTTGGAGGAGAGATGGTGATTGTCAGCATCATCAGTTGCAAGTGAAGTGCAGATGTGTTGAATTGCACATACACAAGTAAAAAATTAGTTTTCCATACCTATAAAATCTGCCTTCTTGTGTTGTACTTGTTTCCAATTTTATGTGAGAAAAATGCATCAAATCTGTAGCCACCCTCCCTATAGAACAAATTTAGTACTTTTGCAACTTTTTTATCTTCCCAGCAAAAAAAAAATTCAGGGTAGATGATTTCCATTGACTAAAACTTACATAAAAACCATAAAAGTATTGTCAAGAAATGGATTGAATAGCATTTTCGATCATGGGTCAAGGGATTGAATAAGTGCATTGCATTCCAAGGTGAATAACTTAAAAACATGTTTGTCTGGTTAAAAACATCTGGAAAAATTATCACTGACACATTGGGAATTGAACCCACAATTATCTAGATACATGCCAGAGTGCTCCAACCATTGAACCATGCATGCATCAGATGCTAAAATCTTCCAGAATAAGGCCTATAAATCTTTCACTGAGATGTGGCAGACCTTGCACCAACTATACTTCAGGAGAGGCAACTTTTCCAATTGTTGCTAATGATTTAGATGTTAATGAGCATGTCAATCATACTTAAGTGTTTATTATTAAAAATCCATCCAAAGTAAATACACAGATTACCTGTAGAAATAGACTTCAACAGTAGTTAAAAACATCTGAAAAAAAAATTATTGCTGACATGGCGGGAATTGAACCCACAACTCTCTAAATACATGCCAGAGTTCTCTAACCATTAAACCATGCATCAGATGCTAAAATCTTCCAGAATAAGACCTATAAATCTTTCACTGAGATGTGGCAGACCTTGCACTATCTATACTTCAGAAGAGGCAATTTTTCCAATTGTTGCTGATGATTTAGATGTTAATGAGCAGGTCAATCATGCTTAAACATTCATTATTAAAAATCCATCTGGAGAGTTTCGAGTTTAATTCCTGCGTCAGCGATAATTTTTTTTCAGATATTTTTACTGTTGTTGAAGTCTATTTCTACAGGTAATCTGTGATTTGCTATGGATGGATTTTTAATAATAAACACTTAAGCAATGATTGACCTGCTCATTAACATCTAAATCATTAACAACAATTGGAAAAGTTGTCTCTCCTGAAGTATACATGGCACATGGTCCGTCATATCAGTGAAAGATTTATAGGTCTTATTCTGGAAGATTTTAGCATCTGATGCATGGTTTAATGGTTAGAGCATTCTGGCATGTATCTAGAGAGTTGCTGGTTCAATTTCCACCATGTTAGCGTAATTTTTTTTAGATGTTTTTAACTATTTTTAAAGTCTATTTCTACAGGTAATCTGTGTATTTACTACACATGTTTATCTAGATGGAAATCAACTCTGAGCTTTGGATCCTTGTTACCTGGCCATTTAGCCCTTTGTGTGCGTAGAAGTGCCACTCAGAGGTAAAACAACCCAACTCTATCCCAAGAACCTTTCACTTCAACTCTATCTTGGTTCTACACATCAAAATTCACTTCTCTGTGGCCATACAGCCTTACCCCTCCAGTAAACGTCACTGCTGTTAGCCTCATATGTATCTGTTTTTATAGCTATATTTTTGACAGCAAAATTCGATTTCCACTTCTTCAGTTTCTTCAACTTTAATAATAACTATCTTTTTTTTTTACTAGAGACATTATGACAGTGACCAAAGTAGCATAAGTAGTAAGATACTGAAAAATGGCGAAATGCCAAAAACATAAGAAAAGGGCCAAAAAATATTAAATATATAAATGCACTTAACAATGATAAATGTTACAAGCAGATAATGGCATATATGTAACAGAATGCAATGAAAAACTTTTAACTACGTAGGTAGCATAAAATTGCAGCAATTCATAAATGTTGTCATTCCATACTACTTTTTTCGAGCAAAACGTTTTTTTTCACAGTTAATCAATTCTTTGAGATGTCTGAGGATGTGCATGCCTATCAAGAAAAGGGGCGGGGGTGGCTCAGTCGGTAGCGCGCCAGGCTCGTAATCTGTAGTTCCCAGGTTCGAGTCCCAGCTGGGTCAGCGTTGAGATTTATCTCCACAAAATTCCCCGCCCTGCCCACGGTCAGTAGGGGACACCGATGGGCTTGGAAAGGCCGCCGTCCGTCGGATGGGACATTAAGCCGTGGTCCCGTGTGCGGGAGAGCCATACCCTGTGCACGTTAAAGAACACGCTGGATGGCCTTGACGGGAGGCTACCATCTGTCTCCCAACAGCTGTTCCAGTGGGTCCCCTGCCCCAACCTTCTCTGAGCCTTCGGGGTCCATGTGACCTGGCCATTTAGCCCATGGTGTGCAAAAAAGTGCCGCTCAGAGGTAAAACAACCCAACCCAACCCTATCAAGAAGTTCATGCATTCAGTCTCATACCATTGACTCCACACTGTAGAGAAATCTCAGAAAGATAATGTTAATATGGACCAATTGTTAGTGCAGAATAAAACAAATTGATATTTATTAGAAAGCTAAATACTAACTATGTCAATGGGGTTCATTGTTTTTGCCACAACAAAAATATTGTTGGATTATATGATCCCATTCCACAGTAAGAACTGAAATAGTTACACAACATAGTCTCAATTACCAGAAAAAGATTTAATGATATAATTTTTAGTTTTGGGTAAAAATTTTGAAAAGTTACTGCATATTTGAACAGTATTGCATTTCTATAAATGTTTATATAAATATTGACTTCTACATATTAAAACACTTATTCTAATAATGATAATTTTCCTTGAACTTAGGTATTCAACACTAGTAGGTTCCATGAAAAAGAAATTCACTCATAAACGTAAAAGAAAAAATGATGATGATGATGAAGAAGAAGAAGACCAGAAGCCCAATGTTCTTTCCTCTGGTGAACGACCACAAAGAAGCTGGTACAAGTTTTATAAACCTCGGGATGATGCATAGCAATGTAATATTTATTAAAGTCATATAAAAATTTCTTCTGCCTCATTTAATTGAGGCAATTGGAAATTCCGTTTTTCTTTTTGGAAATAAGTAATGATTTTTCGCTGCGGCCCATGACTGCCTGACGATGATGATGATCTAAATTTTTTATCATTTTGAAGCACTTTGGGATTCTCAATGTAATATTGAATACATAAAAGTGTTCTGTTTGTACAAAAACATATTACAATTCATAATAACCAGCTTAAAAGAAATAATATTTCAATGATAAAAAAATTAGCCCAAGCAAATAAAAAGTTTTTTATGATTTATATTATTTTTAATGCCATTGTAAATATATCGGTCTTAAGAATGTGCAAATTTTTCTACATGCAATAGGTTCTTTACCTACCTTTGTTATCAAGCAGTTTTGGAATATTTTGTGCAAGAATCTTGGATATTTAATTTTCAATGGAAAAACTTTTTAGAGTAAGCAAAGTAATTCCTCATAATTTGGCTTTGCTTACATAACATTGTAAAAATAAAGGAAATAAATATAAAGGCTATTGAAAAGTGAATATTTTGTAGAAAAAATTTCTCCAACATACGGGACTTGAACCCGCATCTCTCCGGAAACATGCCAGAGTATTCTTACCGATGGAACTAATGCTGACTCATCTTTTTTCCACTAATTTAAGACTTTAACTTTTCACCGATGATTTTCGGCGCCATCTGTGATCAACAGGTGGCAACTATTTCTTTTAATATTGCGCTGAGTAATATGGAAAATAAGTTTCTTCACACTATTTAGCGTTATTAAAGATTTAAACATAGGTGACAATCACAGCGTTACTTGGGTGACATTTTAGCGTCAATATATCAATAAAATAGTTGCCACCCGTTGATCATAGATGGCGTCTATGTCAACTATGTTTATTGGGGCGGGGTGGCTCAGTCGGTAGCGCGCCAGGCTCGTAATCTGTAGTTCCCAGGTTCGAGTCCCAGCTGGGTCAGCGTTGAAATTTATCTCCGCAAAATTCCCCGCCCTGCCCACGGTCAGTAGGGGACACCGATGGGCTTGGAAAGGCCGCCGTCCGTCGGATGGGACGTTAAGCCGTGGCCCCGTGTGCGGGAGAGCCATACCCTGTGCACGTTAAAGAACACGCTGGATGGCCTTGACGGGAGGCTACCATCTGTCTCCCAACAGCTGTTCCAGTGGGTCCCCTCCCCCAACCTTCTCTGAGCCTTCGTGGTCCATGTGACCTGGCCATTTAGCCCATGGTGTGCAAAAAGTGCCGCTCAGAGGTAAAACAACCCAACCCAACTATGTTTATTGAAAAGTAGTAAAAATTAGCCTAATTCATGGAACATTAAGGTATTCTAAATTTTTAGCTGGCCATAACATGAAATTTATTAATAAATGGTAAGAATTGATGAAACTATATTAGTTCAGTCATCTAATAACAGGATTACTTTTTAATAACCACTAGGAATGCTTTTCATTGTCTAAATTCTTAATTGACATTGACAAAGAATTAGTCATTATTAATTGTAAACAACATAGAATAGCATTAAATGGAAAAGCCGTGTTGTAATATATGTTATAGAATTGTTATCAATTTTCAGTACATTAATAAGAAACCGTGTGTTTAAACTTGCTCTTTTAGTGAGCCAGGTTTTCCATCAGAGAGTTCCAAGGTTTTGTCATTGCTGGTAAGTGAAATGCTACTGTATTTTTGAAGACATCGTTGATGTGCCCTTTATGAACAAGGGTCAGCGTTGAGATTTATCTCCGCAAAATTCCCCGCCCTGCCCATGGTCAGTAGGGGACATCGATGGGCTTGGAAAGGCCGCCGTCCGTCGGATGGAACGTTAAGCCGTGGCCCCGTGTGCGGGAGAGCCATACCCTGTGCACGTTAAAGAACACGCTGGATGGCCTTGACGGGAGGCTACCATCTGTCTCCCAACAGCTGTTCCAGTGGGTCCCCTCCCCCAACCTTCTCTGAGCCTTCGGGGTCCATGTGACCTGGCTATTTAGCCCATGGTGTGCAAAAAAGTGCCGCTCAGAGGTAAAACAACCCAACCTTTATGAATAAAATTTATAATTAAAAATAAGCAGTGTACATCTTACATTTTAAAAAAAAGCATTTCACTGTATAATTAAGTTTGCAATATATTTTTATAAGTTCACAAATTGAAAATTTAAAAAACTATTTTTTACATTCCTGTTTGGATGAATTTTCAAACTATTAAGAATATGACTGTGCACATCGTTGACTATCAACTGAAAAAATAACGTTTACTTGGTTTTAAGTATTGATTCATAATTTGTTCAATTTCATAAGCTCATAATTTATACATATTGCCATGTTATTTTGCATGTAAAAACTTATTTCTCATCAAGCAAAATGTCTGGTACGTTTTGAGCTATAGTACAGTCTCAGTAATCTGAACATGCAAATGTGTGATCAGTAATGAAATGAGGTTAGAGAAATCTTTCATTGTCAGTGAAAAAAAAATTTTTTCACCCATATAGAGTTTATTCTCATGTACATACAACTCTTGATCTTAAATAATGAAAGGAATTCATCTTCTCGGAATTTTACTGACTTCAAAGGGGCGGGGGTGGCTCAGTCGGTAGCGTGCCAGGCTCGTAATCTGTAGTTCCCAGGTTCGAGTCCCAGCTGGATCAGCGTTGAGATTTATCTCCGAAAAATTCCCCGCCCTGCCCACGGTCAGTAGGGGACACCGATGGGCTTGGAAAGGCCGCCGTCCGTCGGATGGGACGTTAAGCCGTGGCCCCGTGTGTGGGAGAGCCATACCCTGTGCACGTTAAAGAACACGCTGGATGGCCTTGACGGGAGGCTACCATCTGTCTCCCAACAGCTGTTCCAGTGGGTCCCCTCCCCCAACCTTCTCTGAGCCTTCGGGTCCATGTGACCTGGCCATTTAGCCCATGATGTGCAAAAAAGTGCCGCTCAGAGGTAAAACAACCCAACCCAAAACAACTGACTTCAAAGATTTTTTCTTATATTGAACTAATCCATAAATGCTTGAATCTTTTTTTTTGCATATATCAATCATTGTTAACTTTCCAATACTATACAGTTCTCATTTTGAAACATTTTTTCCCACTACCAGTTTTTTTTAAAATATATCTTAAGCGATAAAAAAATTTGTTAAACGTTTGACATTTATCTATACCATAAAAAGACAATATACTGTGCAAAATGACATTTTCTTATTAAAACGGTATCTTTCACTTAAAATTTCAGTTTTCTATTGTGTGCAAAACTAAGATACCAAGGAAGTATCAGTTTTTTAAGATAACCTAATGAATTAGTGTTCTACAGGTAGCTAAGACGGTAATCTGATCATAAAGCTGCTTGCTTGTGAGGTTAGTTATTTTCATTGTAAACAAATTGTTCTTTTGTAAATAAAAGATATCAAAATATGCTGTGATAAGAATTGTCACTTCATAACCTCAATTGCCTTGGAGTTTTGACAAGGGAATAAATTGTCTGAACCTCATGTATAGGACACCGATGGGCTTGGAAAGGCCACCGTCCGTCGGATGGGACGTTAAGCCGTGGCTGCGTGTGCGGGAGAGCCATACCCTGTGCACGTTAAAGAACACACTGGATGGCCTTGACGGGAGGCTACCATCTGTCTCCCAACAGCTGTTCCAGTGGGTCCCCTCCCCCAACCTTCTCTGAGCCTTCGGGGTCCTTGTGACCTGGCCATTTAGCCCATGGTGTGCAAAAAAGTGCCGCTCAAAGGTAAAACAACCCAACCCTCGTATAAAAATTCAGCCATCTTCCAGAAGCAAATATGGGATCTCCATTTTATGTGCTACTTTTTGTACCGGTTGAACTAGTTATAAATTCCACATCAGGCAAGACATTTCATTTTGTTATTAATTTTATTAATTAATTAGTTGAGTCCATAAGAAACATTTCTGCTGGTTGAATACGGATAAATGCGACTTCCGTTGGGCGATAAAATGAGCAATGCAGAAGCTATGGAAGCGTGGTTCTTCATACACTCCTAGCTCAACTACCCTGGCAAATTGGTGCTCTGTTAAATTACACAGTATAACAGGGAAACCCGAAGAATATTAGATAAATGCAAAAATTATGTTAGAATAAAGTTATTAAAGTTAGGAAAATACTTTTATGTCAAAGTGTTTAAATGTGTTTAATTTACATTTCTTATTTTTTTATGATAATTTTAAAGGGAACCATTGTTTCCATGGACGCTTTACCACTGGTGAACCTAAATTAGAAAAGTTGTTTCTTCCATGTTTCCAAAAATACATTTTTTTTGGCAGTAAAATGTTACACTTTAAAATAAATAAAATACCCCCTCAAGCAGCTGCTTGCCACAGAGGTCTGATAGGAGCCTGTCAGTTTATATGCCATAGTAGGAGATCTGAGAGGATGGCAGGACCTCAGCAGAAAAACGACACACACACATCCATGCCTAATCCGGGGCTCGAACCCAGGTCCCTTAGATCAGTAGCCAAGCGTGCTAACCACTCGGCCACGGGACGGCTTTTTACACTTTAGATTCTAATAATAAATACTCCCTCAGGCAGCTGCTTGTCACAGAGGTCTGACAGTTTATATGCCATAGTAGCTCTGTGAGGATGGTGGGACCTCAGTAGAAAGACAACACAAACATCCATGCCTTACCCAGGACTCGAACCCAGATCCCTTGGATCAGTAGCCAAATGCGCTAACCAACTCGGCCACAGGACGATTCAAGAAAGTTTTTTTTGTGATTTCAATTAAAGGTTCAACTATACATAGGAGTTTAAAAGAGAGAGAGGTTTTCAAATTGGAAAAAAATTCTAAGATTTACGATTTTCGTAAGCATTAACCAAAAAAATTTAGCTTGTCCTATTGTAGCAAAGAGCTTAAGTAAAATCAGGTATTTGTTTGAATCACAGGTACCAAAAAAGGGAACTTGAGCTATCTCTCTTTTTTTTTTTTAAATAGCTTATGATATTAGTAACCATTTTGATTGAACTACGTAAAATTTTCATACACTAATTATTACGAAGTTTTATTCCAAAGTAATAAAATTATTACTTTGGAAGTTGTTCATTAACTTTTATTAAAACATCAATAAATATTGCTAACTTTGTATTGCATTAATTTTCACAAAATACTATCATCGTCATATTTTTTATACATGGGTTCTAAATGGAAGACTTTTTAACATGGTCGGTGAGAGAGAAAAAAATCTATATCTTTCAAAATTGCACCTCAATTTTACCAATTCATCAACTCTATCCTCAGCTATTCTACAGTATTTCGCAATTTTTGATGATATTTAGAAGGAAAAATGCTCTCTTCACAGACTCATTTGAAACGGTAACAGCAATGTTAACGACAGTGTAGAGAGATCCAAACATATTAAATAACAGATTACCTATAGATATAGTTGGGTTGTTTTACTTCTGAGCAACAGTTTTGCACACCACGGGATAAATGGCCAGATCACAAGGACCCCGAAGGCTCAGAGAAGGTTGGGAAAGGGGACCCACCAGAACAGCTGTTGGGAGCTGTACAGATGGTAACCTCCCGTCAAGGTTATCCAGCG
This sequence comes from Ryuthela nishihirai, assembly GCA_038380435.1. Lineage (NCBI taxonomy): Eukaryota > Metazoa > Arthropoda > Arachnida > Araneae > Heptathelidae > Ryuthela > Ryuthela nishihirai. The sequence continues at coordinate 47,490,572 of JAWZYU010000023.1, read as the reverse complement.
TGTTCTTTAACGTGCACAGGGTGTGTTAATGCTCTCCCTGTACACGGGGCAACGGCTTAGCGTCACATCCGGCGAATGGGACGTGCGGAGATAAATCTCAAACGCAGACCCAACTGGGAATTGAACCTGAGAACTCGATTACGAGCCTGGCGCGCTACCGACTGAGCCACCTATAGAGATAGAATTCAACAATTATTCATCCGAAAAAAATTATCGATTACGTGGTTAGATAATGAAGTCATTCACGCTTAAGCATTATTATGAAAAATCCATCCATAGTAAATAGATTACCTGTAGATATAGAATTCAATAATTATTGATCTTAAAAAGTGTCAGTGACAAATTTTTTTCAGGTGAATAATTGTTGAATTCTATACCTAGAGATAATCTGTATTTACTATGGATGTTTTTTTTTTTAATTTCATAATGCTTAAGCGTGATTGATCTCATTAACATCTAAATCGTTAGTAACAATTGAAAATAAGTTGCCTCTCCTGAAGTACAGATGGCGCAAGGTCCGCTACATCTCTGTGAAAGATTTATAGGTCATATTCTGGAAATTATTTGTCATCATGCATGTTTTAACCTGTTGGAGCGCTCTTTATACGTCATTGTAGAAATTATTTGTCATCATGCATATTTTAACCTGTTAGAGCGCTCTGGTATGTATCTAGAGAGTTGCGGATTCGAGTCCTGCCGGGTCAGCGATAATTTTTTTTCAAATGAATAATTGTTGAAGTCTGGAGATATTTCCATATATTTTTTGCCTCTCCACTATTTATTGGCTATTTGTTTTCAACTCAAAAACTTTAGAGAGATTTCCAATCATTCCAGTGTAAAAGCTTCCATTCTTTTATTGCATCATCTCTATTTTTACATACATATTTGAATTTTAAGAATAGTAGTAATATCGTTTTTCGCCTGGCAGGTTCCATTTTATGGAGAAAGCAAAGCCAGTTTTCCTAATACTTTAATATTTTATGGAAGCGATATTGCAGTTTTCCGTAATTGGCAAACAAAACAATGCTTGTATCTTTTTAATAACTGGAAAATTAGTACTCGCGATGCCAATTGAAGTTTCATTAAATGAATACCCCGATTAATTCTGTGCAATGTAATAAGGTATTCCTCAAAATCGAAGTAAATGATATATCTCTTTCCTGAACTTATTCTCTATATAAGTTCAACGCCCAAACAATGATCAAAATGGCAATTGCGGTTGAGATAGTTTTAGAAATGCAAGTTGTCATTAGTAGAGTTTTCCCCCCCACAATTTTAATTTTTACTAGAACTGTGCAAATCACATTTTTAACAAACATGGTGTTTAACGTAAAAGACAGCAAGCTTCCATAGGCGTGAACGGTGCGATTGCAGCGCCCTCTAAAAGTGGCAAGTATGTGAAGTCAGGAAAAGGAGCGTTTTCTGCGCTATTTTTTTTAAATTTTTTTCACTGCCCGGCAGAGTATTCAATTTTTAAAGGATGTGAAGATTGTGAAATTTACACCTATAAATAATTTTATATACACTTTGACTCTGAAAAAATGTTCATTTGCAAAATGTCTCCACCTGATAATTTTCTTTCGTTTGAAATAACGAGCACTTGAAAATATTTTTCTTAAAAAAATCCCTGTTTGTAATAAATACATGTCGGCTATATTTGTGAACGCTTCAAGTACTTGCTTTTTGATACTGTGGACCTTAAATGGGTGTCAATAATGCATTTTTTTCCTTCGCCAACGAGTTGAAATTTCATATATTTGAACAATGTTAAAGCCACAATATCTTCAGAATAATTTGACCTTTTCGCTTATGGTAATTACTGTCATTCAGTAAATTTTACATCTATCAAAAGCACACTATATCAGTGCTAAATTTAAAACATAAATATGAAATATTCTAATTTTTTTTTTCAAACCTTTGCGACAAGTAAGAAGTGCATAGGTACCGCTGCTAGATTCCAATTTATTTACAAGGTTTCTTCCTTGCTGCAAGGTTCCCCTTAATTTCAAGTGCCATTATTATTTAACATGCAAAACGGCAGACCCAATAGATTAAAAAGTGAGCTTTATATTGTGCTTTTTTTAAACGAACGAAAAGTGTGCAACTCTAAGCACGCAGTTTACTCCAATGACTTTACCTGTAAGCATGCAGTTTACTCCAATTGCTGTACTTGAAGGAATATTTTTGACAAGGGCAGGCTGACTATGGGAGTGAACTGTACTGGTTAAAGGAAGTCTGAGGTATGAACACAAAACGAATGGCTTATACACTGAGAGGCCAAAAGTCATGGGATACGTGCCAAATAACGGGTTGATCCTCCTCGAACGCACAGCAGTCAGCCACACGTCGAGGCATGGAGTCAACGATTTGTCGGTACCGTTCTGCATTGGATGGTGCTGGATTCATGGATCGTAAGCTTGTTTACATTGTTTCACAGATTGGGGAACTGTTGGGGTCAATTCATGGTGGTCAAGTCCGTGGAGTGTTCCTCGATCCACCTCCTAGCAACCAAACACTGGTTACACGTTGAATTATCTTGTTGGAATACCCCTTCACCATTAGGGTGCTCGAGAGTTATGAAGGGGTACAGGTGATCTGCGAGAATGTCGATGTATCTCACACCTGTCAGCGATTGCTCCAAACGGAGAGAGCCCAATGTAGACCATGTGAACAAGCCACACACAATCACAGAGCCGCCACCAGCCTGAACAATACCTTGCAGACAGGGTCCATGGCTTCACGGGCGCGAAACTGGAACCTTGATTCATCGGACCATGCTACCTGACGCCACTGTTCTGTCCAATTTCGATATCTTCGGGCCTATTCCAGTCATTGAGCTCTGTGACGTATAAGCAATGAGAGACAAAAGTGGGTCTTTGGCTACCAAATCCGATGGAGTGCAGGAAGCGACAGTCCTTTCAGAAACGTTTGACCCGCATTCAAATTGGCAGTGATTTCATGCACTGTGATGTTCATGTCTGTTGGTCGTTACCATTCGTGACAGCCGACGAGAGTTCCGTTCGTCAATTGTACGTGGCCGTCCTGGTTTTGTACGTTGCTGGTTTACCTGTGTGGAAATGCCATCAATAGAATACTGACAATAAACTTTTGACACCGTAGACCTGGGAAAATTAAATTCCTGCACGACCTCCGATACTGCATGACCCGTCCTTCTGGCACCGATGATCAAGCCACGGTTCAAAGTCAGACAACTCACGAGGTGCAGCCATGCTGAATTAACTACTCCGAAATGAATGTTGGGTTTGTAGGCTACTGCAGCGCCATTCTGCGGTTGACGTCCAACATATCGGTTACGAGTTCAGCGTACTAGTTCTACTTAACTATTTCCATGACTTTTGGCCTCTCAGTGTAATTAGAAAAATTTGGGCCAAAACTGGACTTATTGGATGCAAAATCCCTTGCACATTGAGTAATGGCACTGCACAAAAGACGGTAAGTCTCTTCTCCACTTCTTCATTTATTACAGGCATTAAGCATTAAGAATTAGACAACTTTTTTTTAACTTTTATTTTCAACACATTACATATTTTACATTTTGTGTTAGCACTTATTGGTATCTGCTACAAGTACATATGGTGTAAGAAGCCTATATAATACAAGACAATTTTATAAAACTGATTCATGATAATTGTGAGGAACATGTAGCTATGTACAACAGCATCTTGTGAATTGGAGTGATGGTATATAAAAAGGATTTGGAGCAGTCTCTTTTCATATCCAGCAACTAATGTTTAACATTTGTACATGGTATCAAGGAACTACAAAGTACAATTAATATATAATTTACATAATACATTGCTGTGACTGCAATGTAAAAAAAGTCAAAATTTCCTAATTTTTTTTAAAATAGATATTTTGCATTTGCACATTGTAGTTCCTTTTTACGTATATATAAATATTTTTCAGTTCCCTTCTTGCATTGCAAAAAAAGTGTCAAAGTATTAACTGTGCAATTAAAGAGTCTGGAAATAAGCTGTGGTAATTCACAACTGGAACATAGGCTGCAGTTATGACTCTTCCTGCAATAAAAATATTTTATTTTATTACAAAAAAAAAAGTCAAGGGTTGCATATATTAATTCATTGACACATGAAAAGAGTGAATGCAAAAGCTGCTGGCTGTTTGAAATTTCTATCTGGCATGTGATGCGAGAGAGAATTTTCAAACAGCCCGATCGAATCGCCATGCATTTAGAAAAATACTAAATCAAGTTTTCATAAAAAAAACTTTCATTGCCGAAAATAACGCAACCTTTCATACAGATCTCAAGTGATACGAATTCAACTCTGGCTTTCTGTCAATTATATAATAAATGAAACAGTACTATTGTATTTGAATTACATGACAGTAAAATTAATTTTTACTCTTTTTAATAATATGCACTTGTATGCAGAAAAATCTGCAAAAGCTTTATTATTATTAGAACAATATATATTGGCTTTCTAATGAGAGGGATTTAAATTTTTAGTTTAAGATCTACTGACAACAAAAAATAAATAAATAAAATTTCACCTTTCAACATTATGCATATTTATATCATGAGATTATATTATCTAAAGATCATTTTGCACATAGTAAGATAGTAAGGTCTTATCAGAAGCAAAACTAATTAATTTCACACAAAAATTCTTCCAAACCTAAAACTTTGCAATACATAAATATCCTATTGGAAATATCTCAAATTCAGCAATTACAGAGTACAATCTTTCAAACAAATGCATTCTTAAATTCTGAAAATATAAAAGTTCTGAGAAAATGACAAATCAAAATACACAAAATTCTGAATTAATCGATTTAGCTTCTGACAAAAGCTAATATATATTTTTTTTCCATAAATTAAGGAAAACTCGTAAAAATTATGATAAACGAAAAACTATGATTTTAATGAAATTTGATGAAAATATGAATTACAATGCTAGTTTCAAAATGGCATAAAATATTTTATATTAGAAACATTTTTCGTCAAAAAATAACACTTACAGGAACTTGTCCAAAAATGAGGTATCAGAATGCAATGGGCAAAGTTCTTTAATAAGGAGTGTGGTCACCCCTTACAGCAATGTTCCATGCTGTTTATGATGTTGTGAATCAGCTCAGCAGGGAGAACGACCATTGTTCTTTTAAAGCAATAATAAGCTCCCCCCTTTGTTACAGGTGGCAGGTTGAGGGCAGCAATACATCTTCCAAGAGCATCCTACACATGTTCAATCGGATTTAGGTCGGGAGATCCAGCTGGTCACTCCATCTGCATAATGGTCTCCTCTTGAAGATATTGTTCTACTAGTTGAGCTCTGTGTGGACAAACATTATAGTCTTGTAAGATGAATGTTTCACCTATTGCACTAGCGTAAGGATGTACAAAAGGATCCAGGATGTCCTCTCTGTGCCTTTGAGCACTGAGGTACCCACTCGTCAACATATAGAGATCTGTGCGCCCACCTAAGGAAATGCCACCCCAAACACACGCTGCCTCTGCCATAACTGTTTCTTTGACGGATGTTACTGGGATGATAGCAGGTACCTCATTCTCTCGATATCAAACAATGTACGGAATCATTCTGCAGGCAATATCTGGACTCATCTGTGAAGAATAAGAACCTCCATTGCTCTTCTGTCCAGTTATATGTGTGCATGCCCATACAACCAATCTCTCTCCTGTGACGTGAGGGGCATACAAATTACTGGCATTCTAAGCATACAGACCTCCCTCATGAAGCTTTCTACACACAGATACAACCCTGCCAGTAGCTGCTGCAAGAGAGGATAATAGCTGAGAGGGAGTAGACGTCCTTTTCCTTCATGCTGTTAATCGCAGATATCAGTCTTGTACAGCCGGTCATAACTCTAGCTCTTCCCTGGCTAAACCTCCGAGTGCTAAGAAATTGATTCCACAGTATATGGACCACAGGACTCACATTCAGCCATCGTGCCACGTCTGACTGACTTTGGCCTGCTTCGAGCTGACCAATAGCTCTCCACCACAGTTCATTTGGCAAATGATGTCTCGAGGTCATTCGTACAAAATGGCTATTTCGAATTTCTTTACTCACATTTATAACATAAGATAATGATCCACTCCAAAACACTTGTTTTTATGCCATCCGATTACACAAATTGACACAACCTAGCAAATTTGCATATGATATGCTCACTCGGTATTACTTTACTGGTTACATAAACAAATTTGGTGAGGACTGTACAATTTTTAGGCGAATTATCACAATTTTTCTCATTTTTCCTTAATTTATGGAAAACAGTGTAGACTCCTCAGCTTGAACACTTCAACTTAATTATCAAATCAATAGACAGTGTATATAGTCTTTTATTATATAAGAAATCATTACTGCCTACAGCAGCTCTCAATTTAATCATCAGACTACAACATATTTGCTTTTCTATTACTGAGAGGAAGAAAATTAAAACTGTGCAATGCATTTCATTATCTGTAAATCAGATCTAAAATGTGATTCATTTATTAGGAATTAAACATCACTTCAAGTGATTATTAAAACATTCTTTAGAAGATACGAATATCTGAACAGATTTTTTGTATTGTTCAGAAAGAAAACATTTCATTTTCTCAGAACAAATTTAAATAGCACCAGCAATGTTAGTGCTATTTAAATTTGTTCTGAGTACTGTGATAACCAGTTTCTACTAAATTAAATGGCATCCAAAGGAACGTTTATTCTGTTCACCAATTTTCAAAGAAAAATAATTCTAAAACATTTCTTAGACCTTAAATTGGGGAATATATTTATATACTAATTTTGGTGGGGCGGGGGTGGCTCAGTCAGTAGCGCGCCAGGCTCGTAATCTGTAGTTCCCAGGTTCGAGTCCCAGCTGCGTCAGTGTTGAGATTTATCTCCGCAAAAATTCCCCGCCCTGCCCACGGTCAGTAGGGGACACCGATGGGCTTGGAAAGGCCGCCGTCTGTCAGATGGGACGTTAAGCCTTGGCCCCGTGTGCGGGAGAGTCATACCCTGTGCACGTTAAAGAACACGCTGGATGGCCTTGACGGGAGGCTACCATCTGTCTCCCAACAGCTGTTCCAGTGGGTCCCCTCCCCCAACCTTCTCTGAGCCTTTGGGGTCCATGTTACCTGGCCATTTAGCCCATGGTGTGCAAAAAAGTGCCGCTCAGAGGTAAAACAACCCAACCCAACTAATTTTGGCTATGAAGGAAGCAGAGTCAAATACTGCCTACAGAGCAAACGAAAATTTCATATCGAAGATAGGCAGCACATCTGCTAGATTAATATTGGTTTCTTTCAGTCTGATAACAGTTTTGAATTCTTCCCTATAATGTAGTGAATACAAAAGGAGTATCTTCACATATTAAGGCAAACTTTAGTAGTATCATCATCCTAATGTTAGCAACTGAATAACAAGAATCTCATCCTAAAATACTATTAAATATCTTCAAAAGCAGCCTGCATTTTGTTAAATGCAAGCAAGGGATTTAGATAATTATTCTCCTAGCAATAATAAAAAAATATTCTCAAAGCCAACTGTTGCCCCAGACAATTGACAAGAGGCTGTCAGCATAATAATCAATAGCAAAGTTCTTTCAAGAAAGTGAATATGCAAGTCCTGTACAACAAATATATCAGTGGAGTCAACTATTGTGATCATTATTGCTCTATATAACCATTCAATAAAAGGACTGTGAAATGGTATCAAATTATTTGCCATTTTGTTATAGAGGTGGGACTAGTGAATGGCTGCATTGCCTGTAACTTGGAAAACCCTACAAAATGCCTCACTCACAGGAAATTTATAACTGATGGACTGTTTGAAGGGTTTGAGAGAAGAATACCATTAAGAGGGGCATCAGTTTTCCAACCCACTAGAACACTTTCCTACTCAATATGAGAACAAAACACACAAGCTGAATTGTTCTGTTTGCAGTATAATGCCTGAAAACTGCAAAAAAAGGACAAGAGGAAATGTAAGTGTAAGTAAACTACCTAAGTCTGCATATCATGACCTGAAAAACCAACTGTGCATATAATTGTGTGTTTTGAAAAGTACCATAGACAGAAATTGTACAGAGTGTCATGTGGAAGTATTGTGTAGGACATCTCTTTCTCTTGTACATATGTATATAGTATTGTAGTCTAAGAACATTTTACTTAACAAATATTTAAAAACATTAAAAATTCCAACATCAATCTGCATCAATGTATCCTTAATATGCCAATAATAGTTTCATTAAAAATGATGTCCTATAATGCTCATATAAATATAATAATGAAAAAAAAATTAAAGCAGCTGCTTGCCACAGAAGTCTGACAGGAGCCTGTCAGTTTAATATGCCATAGTAGAAGGTCTGTGAGGATGGCAGGACTCAGCAGAAAAACAATACACACATCCATGCTTACCTGGGGCTCAAACCCAGGTCCCTTAAATCAATAGCCAAGCATGCTAACCACTCAGCCATAGGACGAGTGTAAAACAATTGAAATATAGGATATAAAAATTTTCAGATTTTTGCCACAAATTGCATTTTTTTTTCACAATAGATGTGGAAAAATAATAGAGCAGCGTAAGGATTAATAAATGTAAAATTGCATTAGATCAAATGACATTTTTACATCAAAATGTTTAGTTATTAATATACTTTTATATCAAAATGTTTATATTTTGAATATATGTCCTCTCTTCAATGATAAGTATTTTAAGGGAAGTACTGCTCTTTTGCCCCATGAATGATTGTCAGTTTAGCTGTCAATGCAAACCCTTAACATCCACTCTCTCACCTAAATAGCAAATTTTGAGCACACATTGTTTACAAAATTAATTTTTTTCCATCTTTAACACCTTCTAATGGTGAAAATATACACTGATGGTTCAGAAATGCAGAAAGTAATATTTTATTAGTATGTAAGAAATGAATAAGAATTTTTATCTCTTCCCACAAAAACATTGAATATCTTAAGGATAAATGGCCAAACAAGAAAAAAAAAACTATTTTTAATGGAAAATAAAAGTAATTAATTAAAAGCTATAATTATACATGAAGCCCTGATCAACCACAAATCAGAAAACAAATATCCTCACCATCTATTACATTAAAATCATTTTGCTTTTGTAGCATCTAAAATAAGAGTCTACATATGTGGCGATGGAAGCAGAAGAGAAGTTTATTTGAAACATTGCATTATGGCAGCAAATGTAAATGAAACATCAAAATAGTGAATAACAAATTGCCTTCTGCCTGGCCACTTATCTCTATCCTTCTGAAGAAAAATGGCAAAAAAATACAGGGTGTCCATAAAGTCTCTTTACATTTTAAAAAATTTATTACAAAGGCAATTGATGAGATATCTTGATCAAATTTGTTCTATGTACTAAGTGGTTATCAAAGATTTTAATCACATTGCATTTGTGTATTTCAGGTACCACGTTGATGAAAGAGGTATTTTTTAACGAAACTCTAAAAAATGGCTACTCCTCAAGAGAAGACACAATGTGTATCATGGTTTATTGAAACGAAATCGGATACACAGACTCAGTGAAACTACAGAACTAAGTATGGAAGAGATCCACCGTCACGTCCATCAATTCGTGCATGGCACAAGAAATTTATGGAGACAGGGATGGTGTTGGATAAAGGGAGGAGTGGACGACCGAGAACATCTGAGGAAAACATCGATTGTCTTTAGCCTTTATTCAATCTCCCACAACATCCATCTGTACTGCTGCCAGAGAGTTAGAGGTGCCATGTTCAACAGTGCACAAAGTCCTACACAAGAACTTGTGATTGTACGCTTACAAAGTGCAACTCTTACAGGCATTCGAGCCAAATGATAAACCAAGATGAAAAGAGTTTGCAGTTAACATGCTGGAACGAATTTCTGAGGATGAAACGTTCCTCACCCGAGTTTGTTTTAGTGATGAGGCAACCTTTCATGTCTCAGGAAACTGAACACACATAATGTGAGAATTTGGGGATCATAACACCCCATGTGACTAGTGAACTTCACCGAGATAGTCCAAAGGTTAATGTGTAGGATCATGTGCAATCGAATCCTTTGTCCATTTTTCTTCAACGAGGCATCAATTACTGCAAATGTTTACTTTGACCTTTTGACTGAATATGCGATGCCACAACTAGATGACCTTCAACCAACCATCATTTTCCAGCAAGATGGTGCACCACCACATTGGGGACTGCAAGTCCTTGGGTTCCTAAATCAAACATTTCCAGACCGGTGGATTGGAAGGGATGGCCCAATTCCCTGGCCACCTCGTTCACCAGATATCACTCCTCTGGACTTCTTTCTATGGGGGTTATGTTAAAGATATCGTGTATCGAACAAAGATACAGGACATCACTGACCTGAAGCAAAAGATCACTGATGCCATTGCCACCATCGATGAGGCTATGCTACAGCGAACATGGCAAGAAATCGAGTATCGTCTTGATGTGCTTCGTGCAACTAATGGTGCCCATACAGAGGTGTATTAAATGATGGAAAAGAACTTCAATATCTACTTCTCATTTTGTAATAATTTCCAAATATTTATCTTTCCATTTGATTTTTTAATAAATTTTTTAAATTGTAAAGAGACTTTATGGACACCCTGTATTTTTAATACAGTGGTGAATATCATTAAATTTATGCAATTTTGCTGAAGTCAATATGCACCCTTTTTTTTTTTCTTATTGCCCATCCAATTCTTGGAAGAAATCTCTTATTACAAGCTTGGTGTGTATGAGGATCATATACTTTTCTTTCAATTCTTAAAAAATAAAAAAAATGAAAAATAAACACCCCCTCAAGCAGCTGCTTGCCACAGAGGTCTGACAGGAGCCTGTCAGTTTATATGCCATAGTAGAAGATCTGAGAAGATGGCAGGACCTCAGCAGAAAAAAATCACACATACATCCATGCTTTACCCAAGGTTCGAACCCAGGTCCCTTAGATTAGTAGCCAAGTGTGCTAACCACTCAGCCATGGGACTGTAGTGAAATTGTGCATATGTAAAACAAGATTTTATTGCAGCCCTCAAAAAGTCAACTATTTCTTCAATGTTTTCTATAGAATAGTTATATTTCTTCACTGATATCAAAGCCTAAGAAAAGCTGTTTATTCTTGAATGGCACTAAATGGTACACTATATTCTGTGGCATTAAAAGTGCACCACACAGATATCCATTTTTTTTATGCAAATGATCCCATTATCAGACAAATCAGGTGGAGAAGGTCAGTGTTACACAGCAAGCATATTGCCACCTCAACTAGCCCTTAATGTGCCAGAAGACACTGTAGTTTCCAAAGCCAAATGCAGTCTCATATCCATTGGAAGAGTTCTTTACCAAGACAATATGCTCTAAGAGCTATTTTTCCCCAAATCAGCAATTTCAGAATAAAAAACAATCCTGAAAGTTTATGAACTAAATTTTATAATTAATATAAACCTGATGATCTATATATCCAATAAAGCTACAAAAAAGATGAAAGAAAGCATTACGCTGCTGTTGCAACCATTACTGTGATATTTTTCACACCCGAGTAATTGTTTTCTTCTTTCTTTTAATGTCCCCAAACTAAAGTTTCATAGAGAGTTCTTTGAAGTCTTACCATTAAACATTTTTCTTGATAGTTTAAAATTCCCTAAAAAAAAAAAGCCTGTATAATGGGCTAGTAGTAAATGTTGATGCAGAAAGTGAAAATACACAATATAGTGAATCTGATGAAATTTTCAGTACTACTGTACAAGAAAAAAATATGGAGCTATATAATTATCCTGTCTCTCCATAAAAGTGTACCTTTTAGTGCCATTCAAGAATAAACAGCTTTTCTTAGGCTTTGATCTCAATGAAGAAATATAAATATTCTTCAGATAAATCTGTTTATATATTATTATACAAAATCCTTTCTTTTAAAACATAGCATAGTCTCTTCATTAATTATTTCAGAATGATATTCAAATCTAGTGAAATTACACTTTCTTTTACTATACTGTTTTAAATGAACACTTAAAATTAACATGTTTGTAGTTTTTCTGAAATTTTCATTTTCTAAAAATTCACAATTAAATGTTCCTTACTTTTGTATGCAACATAATCTATTTCTGCCTTTTAGGTATTTCAGTATAAGATTTTGAAGCTGTTCTTTTTTCTGCTGGAAGCACTTCAAAATTAACCTGGGCATCAGAGTAAATTCTGCTCTACAAATCTGACATGTTAAGGTCTAAATGCTCCACAAGTTTCAGGCCAATAGAACTCTTGAGTGATCCCATAGAGAATAAATGACTAGATGAAAAGGACCCCAATGGCTCAAAGAGGGGATCCACTGGACAGCTGTAAGGAGATAGATAGCAGCCTCCCATCAAGGCCATCCAGCATGTTCGTTAACATGCACAGGGACACACATTCTCCTACACATGGGGCAAAGGCTAAACATCCCATCCAATAGCCTTTCCAAGCCACATTGGTGACCCCTATTGACCAAGGACAGGGTGGAGGTGAGGGGTTGTGAAGATAAATCTCAACATTGGTCCAGGTGGGACTCAAATCTGGGAACTGCAGATTACAAGCCTGGCACGCTACCAACTGAACTACCCCCATCCCATGAAGCACATAGGAATAGTGTATCGTGTGTAATGCCAAGACAATGCATAACATACACTGCACATTGCCTTCCATTGATCACCAGACGTTGTTAATGGCACCTGGAGTGGTGACAACCTTGAACAATTTGGAACACAGAATTGCATCATGTCATCTTTAACAATGGATCCTGGTTTTGCCAAGGGCTTAATGCACTCCAATTCAGATGTTATGGTATGGGGTCATGATAGCTGGTCTTCTCTAGTGTGTCTCCACAGCACTTTCACTATCATTTCATGTTCTTCTAGAACCCATAGCATTCCCCTTCATTGCAGGAGTGATGGGTGCTCTTTTTTTCAGCAAGATAACACCAGGCCACATATCGCACATATCGGGAATATCTACAACTTGTCAACACTCTTCCATGGCCAGCCAGGTCCCAAATTTATCACCCATTGAACATATTTGCAAGTTGATAAAGTTGACTGCTTGATCAGAAACCAACACAGACTGTAGCTATACTGAGAGATCAGCTGCAACAAGCATGTTGTGCTGTGCCTAGGGACATTATTGACTGCCGACTCCATGCCATGACATAGAGCCAAGTATTGTTGATGAACCACAAGCAATTTACAATGTATTGACTACTGCCATGTGATCTATCTGTGTGTGAGATAGTAAATTTGTGCCTTGCTTTGTAACTGTAATCATGTCTCACTCATCTGCCAATTTGTGATTTTTATTTCAACCATTTATTTTGGATGGCACCATTTCAATGTCAGTCTTTTTCTTTTTTGTCACTTTCAGACTTTGCTAATTATATAACATTGAAATTAAGGCCATAAATAATAATCAATAAAATTGTGTTCCTTAACTAATTTGCAATCATTGCTCCTTTTAAAGGTGACTAAACATTCCAGCTCTTCAAACTGAAAACCAGAGCTTATTATTGTGAAACTGCTTGCGCATCATGGGAGAGCCAAGTGCCATGACCTAGTTAACTGCTAGAATGTATGGCAGTCAAGTGGATACAAAGTTTATACAAGTGATGTTCTCACACTTTGGATTAATTCATCATGCACGTAGTTAGTATTTATATTTTTATATTTAAACCTTCATTTTCATTTCTGTAAATTTAGTATATTTTCGAAAATTACTGATCTTTTGGTCAATCAATTATTATCGATTTTTAGCATTTATGCTTCATTGGACTTGTTGTAGATATTTTATTTAACATTGCATTAGGTTATATGCTAATTTTTCCCTTTATTATTTCTTTATTTTCCAGTAAAAAAAACTTTGATTTTGTATCATCCACTGAAAATGAATGAGGTCTTGGATATGGAAGAAAAAAGGACTTCCTTGGCACAGAAATCAGTCCTTCTGTGGGAGGACAATTTCAGTAAGTTTTTTCTCCCCCCCCCCCCCCAAAAAAAAATATATATATATTAGCTGTGCCTCTCTGATAACATATTGACAGACTTCAACTCCCAAAGAAAAAAATTCATAATATTTAGCAAAAAAAGTAGCCAAGTGTTTTTCCCTTTCATAAACAAAACAGAAAATCCCATTAATGCAAGCAATTCAAGTCATAGAGAACCCAATAACTTCACCTTTTTTTTTAAATAAGCTTTAAATAAACTAAGTTACACACAAATAAACTGCAATAAAACATATAGCTGAGCATTTAGTTTTGTAAAATGTGTCCAACTTGGCTAGTAATAGCTTAGTAGGTAACCAAGTTACATAAAGCTGACAAAAACAGTAAGCCTTTCAAAATTGTATAAAGCTGTCAACTTAACAAATGGCAAACTTCTTCTTCTTCTTCATCATCATCATCATCATCATCATCATCATCATCATCATCATCATCATCATCATCATCAAGCAGCCATGGGCTACGGAGGTCCAACCAGACCACGCAGTTTAATTCTCCAAGCATATCTGTCCTTGGCTACATCTGCTGCATCCGGCCACTGCACACCAATTCTAACAAGGTCCTGTTTGACATTGTCTGCCCACCGCATCCTAGGTCTCCCCCTCCTTCTGAGGCCTCTAGGCACACTGTTCATAACCCTATTCGTCAATCTATGATTATCCATACGGGCAACATGGCCAAACCAGCGGAGTCTCTCTCTGCACAATATGCTGCTTAAAGGAGGTTGCAGACTCCTTTGCCTAACCTCGTCATTAGTTACAACGTTAAACCACATAATACCCAAGATACTGCGTAAACATCTAGAATCAAAAGCATCTAGTTTCCTGTTATCTTGTTTACACAGTGTCCAAGTTTCACTACCATAACTAACCCTAGAAAGAACCAAACTATTATTCAGTCTAATTTTAGTCTTTAGGTGTATACGCCTATTTCTCCACAATCTCCATAGATTCTTAAAAGTCCCGGCAGCAATACCTATTCGTCTGTTAATCTCATGCCGCACATCACCAGTATCAGTTACGCAGCTCCCAAGGTAATTAAACTGTGACACCTGCTCAAGACTGTAACCATTCAGATTAACTGAATCACAACCTGCCTGACCAATTTTCATCACTTTAGTTTTCTCTCTGTTTATAACCAAACCTACTCTACTACCAGTCTCATCAACAGCTCGAATGAGAGTTCATCTCATCAACATCATTTGCCAAAAGGGATAAATCATCAGCATAATCTAAATCAGAAATTTTCGTATCTCCAGCCCATTTAAGGCCAAAATCTTTCCCTTGAAGTGAATTTCGCATAACATAATCAACAACCAAACTAAAGAGAAAAGGAGACAAAATGCACCCTTGTCGAACACCAGACGTAATGCTAAACCAATTGCTACAAGCCTTACCAACTCTCACACACGACTCAGTGTTATTATAGAGAGCTTTCATTATGTTAACTAACTTGTCTGGTATACCATATGATCTCACAATCAACCACAAATTATGACGATCAACAGAGTCGAAAGCCTTTTTGAAATCAACAAAGCTAGCAACCAAAGGTTTCTGAAACTCGAAACATTTCTCAAGAATCTGCCTAAGTGAAAATATCTGATCCACAAATCCCCTACCACTTCTGAATCCACATTGCTCATCACGCAATTGACTGTCAACCAGATTCTTAATTCTATTAAGCACAATCATGGAAAGAACTTTACCTGGAACAGAGAGTAGGCTGATACCCCTATAGTTATCACAAGAACTGCGATCACCTTTTTTGAAAATAGGGATAACAATAGCTCTGGTAAAATCCTTAGGAACCATGCCTTTATCATAAAAGATATTCAGAATTTCAGTCATCCAAGTGGTAACCGAAACATTCCCAGCTCTGAGCATTTCTGTAGTAATTTCATCTACCACTGGGGATTTATGAAGTTTAAGTTTAGAGATAGCCAAACTAACTTCAGATTGTGTTATAGGGCCAACATTAAAGCTACCAATGCATCTATCATCATTGCAAACAAGGGAGTAGAACTAACTACATTGTTTAGAACATCACTGAAATGCTCAGCCCACCTAGCCATGACAGAATCCTCCCCTTCTATAACCTTACCTTGTTTATCCCTCAATCCTTGTATGCCTGTCCGTTTTCTACCACACAAAACATTAACTGTCTGGTACAGCTCTCTGCTGTTGTGCTGTCTAACTGCTTCCTCGGCTTTGTCAGCCAAACCATCAAGCCAAAGATTCTTATCAGCAGCTAACTGATCCTTTACAAGTTTATTAAGGTCTCTGTAATGCTTTCTATTAGGACTAGTAGGGTATTGATTAAGGACATTCCTGCAGTTCTTTCTTTCCAAAATAAGCTCAAGTGCCTTATCACTCAGATAATTCTGTCTCTTCTGCTCCTTTTTTCCTAAAAGAGGACTGTTAGTTTCCAAAAAAGCCTGTTTAAAATGGCCCCATTCTTCCTCAACATCAGTATTAGGTTTCCCTAAACTTACTAAGAAGGCTTATAATACTAACCTGCAAACCATCTTCCATGTAAAGCATTTACTGATGCCACTGCTGCTGCTATTGTAGGGCATTTAACATATACATTCCCTTGAGGTGATGCTCTGTCTACATACACATGTAAAGCTCCACCATGTTTTTTACATTCTTCTATGACATCATTGCGTATTTCTTCATCCCAGCTTGGATTTGTCTCCCTAAATTTAACAAACAAAATTACCAATGATTAAAAGAAAACAGATTTAAATTTATAATCTTTGTACACCTTCCATAAAACAGTTTTAATACATAAAATTATATACGGAGTGACAAAGTTTCTCTGAGGATTTACATGTAGCTCTGCAGCTATACATCTCAGAAAACTGAGACTTCATAAGAAATTGTACTAGACATGCCCTTGACATATGCAAGTTCTGTTTTTGCCCACGAGGTTTTAATGCAGATTAAAAGCACATTAACCAAATTTATATGTGTAGTAAAACTTTATAGTATATGTGGTAACAAGGCAAGTGTGAAAATGTCCACTTTCTGGACTCGAACTCAGGATCTCCTGGTTACACACCAGTTGCTCTACCAGTTAAGGTGGGGACAATTCACACTTGCTAAAGGAAGGTTATGATGGCTGTGCTATAAAGCTTTATCATGTGACTTTTAAGTGTTGGGGCACTCAGGCACTATTTATATCAATGAGAACCATGTTATAACCACATATCAAGTAATATTATACCTTGGGTTATTAAGATGCACAGCATCTAAGTTCCTGATGGAAACAATCTCTCACACTATAGGCCTGCAACCAATTTAATAGGAAGGAATTAATCTCATCACAGTGATAGTCATTTTGCAGTAACAAGGCGTGAAAAAAAATCACCCATCTGTCTCCTAGACTCGAGCTTGGAATATCCTGGTTATGTGCCACTTGCTACAGTTGAGCTAAGGCAAGGGCAGTTCATATGCTTAAGGAAGGTTATGATGATTGTGCTATGAAGCTTTACCATGTGATTCTAAGTGTCTGAGCACTTGTGCACTATTTATACTGACAAGAACTTGATATATATGTGGTTATAAAAAGCTTGGTCTTGTCAGTATAGCATACGAGTGCCCAAACACCTAGAATCGCATTGTAAAGCATCATAGCATAACCATCATAACCTTGCCTAAGCAAGTGTGAATTCCCCGACCTTAGCAAACATGTCAACTGGCAGAGCAACTGGCATTAATCAGATCCCAAGTTCAAGGCCAGGAGGCAAATGCACAGATTTTTTTCCCACTTGTCTTATTACTACAAAATGACCACCACTGCAATGAGTTTAATTTCTTTCTGTAGAGGCATTCAAAATGTTCTTGACATGCATTTGCAGAACAAAAACCATTGCACTTACCTCAACAAAATTTTTACTGTCCTTCAAAATCCTTCAAGTTTTTACTGTCCTTCAAGTTTCCCCCCCCCCCTCCAACATCTGTTCAATTTGCAGATGTCTACACCAATTCCAGATGTTTGGTGGTATTACAGTTGATGAATACTTTGCAACTCTGAATGAATGCATTTTGCAAGGTTTTGCACCCCTGAAAAATGCTTCCCAGCAAATTCCCATTTTAATTTTTGGAAATGACAAAAAACACATGGTGCAAGATCAAGTGAATATACAGGATGGAGTAGCTCAAAGTGAATATACAGGATGGATAGCTTAAACCCAGCAAGTTACAGGCTATCTAGAGCAGGAATTGATTTTTTCCTGCTCTAGATAGCCTGTAACTTGCTGGGTTTCATGAGCACTGGTATTATATGAAGAAGGAGAACCCTTGATGTACCTGTTGTTGGACACTGCTCCTTCATCTCCTTAACCATTTTGAACAAAACAATGTTGGTGCAATATTGGTCATTTATTGCAATTTTTTCAGGTGTCTGTAGCTACCATTCCTTGGGAATTGAAAAAAATTGTGATCATCCTCTTTCTTTGAGTGAAAATCTTGTTGGAGGATTTGGGGATGCAGTTCATCTTTCACAACCAAAGCATAGTCGTCATCATTCTGGGAGTTGTATAGTAATAAAACCACATCTCATCGCCTGTGACAATGTCTTGTTAACAGTTTGGTGCCACTAAGTTCAAACATTGCCAGCATTCCTTGCACGAATCAACTACAGCCATTTTTTGCTGTTCTGTCAGTTTGTGGGGTACCCATTTGGCACAGATATTTTGGAACTTTAAATTTCGACAAATAATTGTTTGCACATTGACATCTAAACTGATTAGCTGAATGGTGATGTGTGGGTTTTCCTTAATGAGTTCGTGAACAGCAGCAATGGTTCTCTCATTCACAGCCTTCTTGGTCTTCCTGCATGATGGAGGTCTTCGAAGCTCTGCCATCCTTCCCTGAATTTGTGCATCCACTCATAACAGTGCCATATGAACATGCATGATTTCCATATACTTGTCATAAATCAGCATAAATGTTTTTCATGTTGTCCCCATGCTGTATCCTTGTGAAAATGTAAAATCTTTCCTCATTTTTAGAAGGCTCCATAACAGATTTCATAGACCAACCTTTATGCACTGCCAGCAAAGAGAGAAATAATGATATGGGCTTTGTTTTTAACATGTAATGGTAAGTTTAGAGAAGCTTTCAAACAAGTCATAGCTCATTAACCTCAGAGGAACTTGTGCAAATCTACAGACACACATCAAGAACTTTTTGAAAGACTTCCTTACAGAAAGCATTTGATATAAACAGTGAAAATGTTTATAATGCACTGGATATAGCTGATAAAGAGAGAAATAGAAACTGCCTTTGCATCTTGACTGGACTCACTTGATCTCCCATTTTCTTAATAAAAATTCATATTTTTTGGACAACCAGAAACAAT
This sequence comes from Ryuthela nishihirai, assembly GCA_038380435.1. Classification (NCBI taxonomy): domain Eukaryota; kingdom Metazoa; phylum Arthropoda; class Arachnida; order Araneae; family Heptathelidae; genus Ryuthela; species Ryuthela nishihirai. Next base: position 47,471,185 of record JAWZYU010000023.1, on the reverse strand, counting down.
ATCTCATGAATGTAAATGTTCTCTGTTAACCTTTAACATGTCAGTTTTTCTGAATCAGTTTTTTCTGATACCAAAGATATAAAAAATATAAAAAATTATTTTTAATATCTTCATAAAAAAATTATGAAAATAACTAACAAATAAAAAATTTATCATGCTGTATACCCAAATGAAAGGCATTCAATTCTGAGCAATTAATCACAGGGGTACTTATACTACGAAGTTAAAAAAAATACATTGTACCTCAAAGACTGCAGTGAAATGGTAATAGAATAATTTAACTACAATTAGTGAGAGCCAAAGCATTTGTAAAATTTAGGGTTAAAGAAAATTATCCTTGAGATACACCCGAAATCCAAAACTAATCACTTCATTTGATTAATATTGTTGCATTTTCACGTTTTGTTGTTAAATTATCATTTTTATAAGTTTATATCAAAATGTTTTTCTTGACTTTGACATTTAAAATAATAAAGTAGGAAAGAAATAGATTATTTAGCAAATTGTGCAATGATGGTAGTGAATGAGGCATTTGAACACCAGATGGAAATCTTTAGTATGTGACTGACAGTTTTACTGATATTTATTACTGACAACTATAAAGGTCTTTTCAGCTCACTGATATTTCACGCAAAAAAAAACAGCCATCAGAAATGATTTACAATCTCCTTTTAAAACAAATGGACTTGATCTGTTTTTTTTTTAATCTCTATGAAGTAGAAATTTGGATTAAAGAGATCTCAATGATACTGTAATAAAAAACTACTCCAGAACTAGAGTTCTACCACACAAAACACTCTTTATCTTATTGGTAATATAAGAACTCATCCACAGATTGCTATGTGCAAAATTCTGACAAGTAGGTCTAACTACAAAGTGCTATATAAAATTTATTTTGATTTAAAAACAAGACATTTAAAAAAAAAGAATATAAACCTAAAGGAGCTTAATGACTGGCAAAAATTATATTCAATATCATATAAAGATTAACTGAAGAATTGAAATTAAAATCAAAACTCCTTTCATTCAAGTTTTGTATTACACTGCTCAGAACACATATTTAAAAATTGAAGAAATATCACTTCAAAATCACAATTTTTCTCAAATAAAAGTAATTAATCCTTAGAGTATCTGATTTCTAAAATTGAACTCACTGTGGTGGCTAGATTTATTTTTAAATGTTTTCAGAAAATAAAATAAACAGCTTTAGAACCTCATCCTGACGTAAGCAATGAAAGGAAATATGTCATGTTACATACCAAAAGAAAGAGCATTTAATTATAATTAATAAAATGTCAAAAATTCAGAGTAAAAAGCATTGTTATATATTTTTAAACATTATTTTAAAATATTGCAAAATTTCGCTCTATTAAATCTTATTATCTTAATAATTATATTTTTAAATTATGTTTATTTTTTATATTTGATTAAAAATAATTTTAATTTCTGTAAATTTTTTAAAATAACTATATTTTTAGTCTTTTACAAATTTTTGTATTATTCTAATATAAATAGTTCACAATATTTCTATTAATGCTAAAAATATTTCATTTAGTTTCTTCAAAATTTTGCTCATTTATGCAAATAATATATAATGCATATGCTTTAGAATTATGGCAACAGCAAATTCTATGTAAAAAAAATCATTTTGCTTTAAAAACAAGATAATTTATATAAAACCTGTAAAATATATCTAAAAACAGAAAAAGACTGAGCATTTAAAGTTTAACAGAAACATTGAGAATGAATTGTTTTAGTATAATGATGCATAACTGCTATAGAAAAGTTTAAATTTAAAATCGTGGCAAACTTTTTGGTTAAAAATCACAAATTCCTAACATTAATTAGAGCATTTGGTTGAAATGCAAGTAAGAGTATCCCTAAAATAAGTCCTACCTTTCAAATATTGTGCTTTTAGGCCAATTGCTTAAACCTTCGATTCTTCTGATATCTGCTGTTAGAGATCACTAACGGTTTCATTTCTGATTGTTTCATATTAATTATTCTTTATAATCACAGTATATATTTGAGAAGCAATAAAAACTAATGCCAAAAGCATTACAAGAAAAAAAAAAGTCTTTAAAATCGAAAGTCTGCTACAATACTGACTGAAAGCAATGTGCTTAGTTCCCAGTTGACACAACTTCTGGTAGTTATAAATTCAGCATCTTAAGTTAAAAATTTAGAAAGCATCACAACACTGTTAGAGAGGGTGATAAGTAGGTCAGAATACCAGAAATCACAACTAATCAATAAATTTGGTTTAGGAGAGCAAAGTCATAAACTAAATCATGGCTACTTAATGCTATTTACGGTGAATGAAAATGTGCATGCGAATATTACATGCTCAAATAGATTTCTTTTTTAAACTTTATCATAATTTTTACAAGCAGAATCAACAGTAAAAAATATATATCATATATTTAAATGTTATTTTTTATATTTGATTAAAAATAGTTAAGAAAAATTGCTGATTTCTATTTGGAAAAATGTTTTTTTACAACCTCGTACTATGGTAACAATGCTTACTTCCCAGATCACTAGAATTCGAAAGACGAAACCAATTAATACTGCTCCAACATGGAAAGGGTTAAATGTAATTAAAAACATTACAAAATCGGTTTTTAAAAAAAAATATATAATATTGTTGCATTCTGTTATCCAATAAAGCATCCACAATTAAATTGCCCTGTACTATAATTTCAATTTGAATACGGCTAAGATTAATGTTCTTTGTAATCCCAATATACAAAAAATAATAAAAATAATCTAGAAATATCAAAATGAAAAGAAAATATAAAAGCCTAAATGAAGTATGATGTAATTTCCACTAATCACAAACTTACACTTCATTAAGTTATACTTTTGAAAACAATGCATATGCATTTGACAAAAGAAAATGGTAACAATTCAGAGAACAACTCCAACTGAAAATCTATATGCTAAACATCTGAATAAGTAAACATGTAATGGTAATTGCCTCCAAACTAGCATAAAAAATGGTGGATATAGTCAGCCCATTCTAGCATCCTTTTGGATGCTAGAATGGCCAAGTCACTTGACCATTTTGAAAAGAAAAGGTGGTAATCATGACAGTCTTTTTACACTCAACTGTAAAATGTGGTGCCATTTGCTGGGAAGGCAATAATTAACTAGTTATACTAATAAGTTAACACACAGCTATACTTTATAAAGGATTTAATCACGATAATGCTGTGGTACAGAGTTAAAACATAAAACTGACAAAAACAAAATGCTGTGGTAAACTGTTAAAACAAAAAATAGACATAAGTAAAAAGAACCTCACAACAGCATTATCAAGAACAATAGTAGAAAATAATATTAAAATTGATAAAATTAACTTTAAACCTGGAATAGCCCCAAAAACAAAATTTCAACTACAATACGCCGAAACTTTAAATATACATAAACATCGTGACGAGGTCTTCAATACCGAGATTCCACCCCTTCTGTCAGCATGGCATCTCCTATTGCAAACTTCGTCACGAGTTGCGGACGCAGTACTCAGCACACAAAGGGCTGGGCTAGACTGAAGGCGGCTACTTAAACTTCACCTAGCTATCATCGTATTCGCCTGAGGATGCCACGTGTTATGAGTTCGTGGTGAAACGTATCGCGTAATGAGTCTGAAAGGTTCGTGTTTTTAAGATGTTTTCTAAAAGTTTTAACGCTGTAAAAGCAGTGGCTTTTGGCCAATATTAAATTAATGGTCATCAGAAAAAATTAGCTTTCTTCCAGTAAGGAGCGTATCTAAAATCTTTTCAAGCAGGGAAAAGTGCTTTTCACAACAAAAGAACTGTTCATGTAATGCCCTATGAGAATTTACTATTACCTTGAGGTTACAATGTGCAACAACATGTTGTTATTTCGGTATCCAAGCTAAAAGTTGAATCTCGGTATCCAAGCTAAAAGCATCGCTGTATGTAACATCCTACGTAAAAGAAATAGAACTTATACCACCACGAACAACTGACAACTTAAACCATCTTTTTGTGCACCACAAATGAATGAAGTGGTGCACAAAGTGAATAAAAACTTGTGGATGAGGAAACTAAAGAAAATAGTGTCAGTTCATAACATCTATGCCAGCATTGTAACTGCTAGAAGAACATCTACTATCAGGACTGGTAGCATATATAATTACCAACTACAGCATGACAACGCTTCAAAATATGCAATTGTACCAGCATAAGTGGTAAATATGTTTTCGCTTTATATATGGTTCTAATTGGTCTCTTGAAGGAAGAGTTAATTTTGAATTAATGTATAAAGTTAAGGGTAATTCTAAGGTATTAGTTAAGTGGATCCCATATATGGAAATGGTATGTACAGCACTTTCCCAGTTTGAGAATTACTCCCTGGACGTTTTATGTTTTAACTTTGTACCACAGCATTATCGTGATTAAATCCTTTAACTAACTAGTTTTTACTATGGCATATTAAACTGACAGACTCCATACCTCTGTGGCAAGCAGCTGCTTGGGGGGGGGGGGGGGGGGTATTTATTTATTTATTCATAGAGGGCTAAAAAACAGTTAAAAGTCTTCTTTCAAGATGTCATAGTAAATTGATCGGTTCTACTCTGCAGGGTTGTTTCTTTCCAGTTGCATGCTATGGATCTGAATTGATCTGAGCTATGGATCTGAGTTGCATGCTATGGAACAGATTGTGATAGCTCATTAATGCTAGAAATAATTTTGTAGAAAAAATGATTCACCACTGAGTGGGATTTGAACCGACACCTTCCAGTTGCACGAGGTGATCTAAACCTCTAAGCTATCACCAGCTCTGTCATTTATCCACTTAGTTGTGACTTATAAATCTCACTGACCTTGTCACTCATGGTAACATCTATGATCAGGAAAGCCAACTTTATCCAGTATTGCTAGTATTGATTAATTCTTCATTAATGTTAGTCTATGGAAGATAAAAAAAAAATGCCAATATATGCTTACCTCAAATTAAAATCTGGTAAAGAATTCAAATATTACTTGAATGCACTACATACAAATAGTAAATAGGTATATTTAAGATTATATAGATAAATATATAGTTATTAAAAATTATTTTAATTAAAAATGTAATTATTAAGATAATAAGAATTAATATGATTAGCTTCTAAAACTTTTGTCAGTAAAATTACTTACACAGCAGGATCAAACATATTAGAGAGAAGAAAACACTGTGTAGCTATTGGAGGGGTGATTGCTTGTTGGGCAGAAAGAACACCTTGGGTCATCTGTAGAGCTGTAACAGCTGCTGGAGGAATGCTTAATCCTGTCCCTAAAAATCAAAGAAAATTTTTACATAAAATACAGTACATCTTACCTTAAAGATTGCAGTGAAATGAGAATATAACTAATTTCTGAAGAACCAAGAACAGTCAATGTTAATTTGAAAATTCATCATACTGAAAATAACTGGTTATCAAATTCTGCGAGACAGTTAAGAAATTAATCAAAGTATGAATTCATGAGAAGAAATTAATACAAGAACACTAATAGCAAAAATGATAAGCAATCATAAGTTAGGTTGTTTTACATCTGAGCAGCATTTTTTGCACACAATGGGCTAAATGGCAAGGTTACAAGGATCCTGAGGGCTCAGAGAAGGTTGGGGGGAGGGGACCCACTGGACAGCTGTTAGGAGACAGATGGTAGCCTCCCTTCAAGCCCATCCAGCACGTTCTTTAATTTGCACAGAGTATGGCTCACCCACACACAGAACCATGGATTAACAACCCATTCAATGGACAGTGGCCTTTCCAAGTCAATCAGCATCCCCTACTGACTGAGGGCAGAGTAGGAGTTTTGCAGAGATAAATCTAAATCATAGATTTCCAACGGGGGCGATACCGCCCCCCAGTGGGCGCTGGAGCCTTCCATGGAGGCGGTAGCGGATCCAGAGGCAAATGGGGGGCGTTGAGGCAGTCAAGAGGGGCGGTCAAATAAATTTAATGGAATTTTCTGTGACAACCTTTTAACCTTTTTATCTCTTCTATTCTGTGGTGTCTTCCTGGTGATTCTGGTCATCCACTACCTCATCCGTCATGTACAGCTTTTCAACTGCAGCTTGGACAATAAGTTCCCTGCTACCGCCTACTAGCGTACTGGTATGTCTGAAGTCGACTGAGATGCTCTCAAAAGTTCTCTTCAAGATCACAAATTGGATATCAGTTTCAATATGTTTTCCCACTCCAAGTCGCTTTGAGTATGCTTTATGGTATGTAGTTACAATACTATCCCACGTCAGAACATAAGGTATAATATTAACATTACACTTGTGAATTAGGCTCAACTCATTAGCCAGCAGATCATACTTCCTCTTCTTTTCAACCTCTACTGTCTGCAGGTTATCCTGAGATGTTATTCCTACTTCAATAATTGTAATTTCATTCAATACCTTATAATGCACTACTATATCAGGCTTATTATGTTGGCCATGTGATAAAAATCCTGATCCATCCTGATAGGCAAATCAACCTTGATGCAATAATAATATAATAATAATAAATTTATTATATTTAATATTTTTTGTATAATTTTTTTTAATATAATAAAATACTTTGAAAATATCTGTCTTCATGAATAAATATTTTATCTAGCTGTGTAAATTATCTTATTGTTATCGCATTAATAAGCATTTTTAAATTAGCATTAGGTATACCTAATTTGTTTTAGTTTAGAATAGATTGACGGTGACAAGTCCTTGCAAGTTGGTAGGCAAACACGCGGTTCATGCAATTTAACATGTTTTGACAAGAATATGGGAGCTTGAAATGACTTGTTTACGGAGCAAGTGCGCCGGCATCGCAAACATACAAGTTAATGTGTGCACAAAATCAAATCTATAAAAGCGATAGCTCTAGGAATGTTTTATTATTTTTATGTGCTTCGCCGTGATAAATAGTCGTGAGTGATAAGTGTTAGAAGTCATTATAAACATTATTTTTATAACTACCTATAAATCTGTTGAGAAGTTAATTTGTATTTGAAAATGTCTGAATCTACATCTAAAAAGAAATGCCAGCAGTACAGTATTGAGTATTTGAAATATGGATTTACATACTCTCCTACAAACCAATCATTACCTATGTGTTTAATTTGCCGAAAAGTTTTTTCAAATGAAGCTATGAAACCTTCTAGGCTACAAGAGCATTTAAATAAAATGCATGCTGATAAGAAGAACAAAGATTTATCCTATTTTCAAGAACTGGAAAAGCAATATTTAAAACAGCCAACTATGTCAAACCTTTTTGCGTCGTCTTCTATACAAGATGATGATGGACTACGAGCCTCATATAACGTTTCATTGTTTATCGCAAAAGCAGGAAAACCACACACAATTGGCGAGGAATTAATTTTGCCGGCAGTCAAAGAGATATTAAAAACTGTTCTTCATCATAAGACACCGTCAGATATCATCAAAAAAATTCCTCTCAGTAATAATTCTGTGCAAAGAAGAATAGATAAAATGGCAAAAGACGTTGAAATATCATTATGTGATTACTTAAAGACTTGCAAATTTTCCATTCAACTCGATGAATCAACTCTACCAAATAACGAAGCTCTACTCTTATCATACGTACGATTTATAAAAGAAGAAAAAATTCATGGAGTTATTTGCTAAAAATTTGGAATCTGATACAAAGGGAGAATTTATATTTAATACCATGCAAAAGTTTTTACAAGAGAAAGAAATTCCTATTTGCAATATTTTGTCTGCTGCTACTGATGATGCTCCAGCAATGACAGGGCATCATAAGGGTTTCATAGCACATTTGAAACAAGCAGTACCAAATGTACTCGCTGTACATTGTATTATTCATCGTCAGCATTTGGTTGCAAAAAATTTGAATGAACGTCTTCATACGTCGCTCCATTACGTTATTAAAGCAATCAATAAGATTAGAAGCAATTCATTGAATGACCGATTATTTGGTAAGCTTTGTAATGATAATGATGAAGATTACAATCGCTTGCTGCTGCACACAGAAGTACGTTGGCTCTCTAAAGGTGTTTGTCTGAATCGTTTTTTCAATCTATCTGACTCAGTACTGGACTTTCTTGAAGACAGAGACGAAAAATTGCACGAAAACCTGATTACGTCAAAAAATGACATCGCTTATTTGACAGACCTGTTTAAAATATTTAATCAAGTTAATTTACAATTGCAAGGTGATGAGTTGAATTTAATTAAAACAAAAAACGTCATAGCTGCTTTTGCGGGAAAACTTCTTCTATTCAAACGAAATCTAGGTAGAGGTGAATACAACCACTTTCCCACATTATCAGCAGTCTCTGCAAAACCGGAAGATTTACTTACTTACTGCCAACACTTGGAAGTTCTTCATGTTGATTTTACGGAGCGTTTCCAAGATATTTTAAACATGAATATACCGAGTTGGGTTTTAGATCCTTTCGCAAACACAGATACTGGAAGAATCATCAAATTTGGAAGAGGAACTCTTAGAACTCATGACTAACGAAGCACTCAAAGTAAAATTCAAACATGGATATCAAGAGTTCTGGCTTCAAAAATCAATACCAGTTCTCTACCCTGGATTGTGGGCAATAGTACAGAAGTTTTTAATCGCATTTCCTTCGTCCTATATGGCTGAGCGTGGATTCAGTGCAGTAGCTAATTTACTGTCAAAGAAGAGGAACAGACTACACATCACTGAACGTGGCGATCTGCAATTGATGTTAACGAAATTGGAATTTAACAAATTGTTAACACTCCACCAGTCTCAACCATCTCATTAATTTTTTTTTATTTATTATTAATTTTGTGTTTATCTCATTATTTTTTTATTTCTTATTGATTCTGTGTTTATTTTTAAAATTTTAATAAACAATTTTATTGTACATTTGGTTGTCGTTTTATTAATTTCTGCTTTATGATTTTTAATAGATAAATAAACAGATAAATTAGGTACAGATAATATGCAACAATATTTTAATATTTCATATAAAATTAACTATTATGGACTAGGGGGGCGTTGAAATTTTTGTTCTCTTCTAAAGGGGGCGATGGTCCAGAAAAGGTTGGGAATCACTGATCTAAATCATGGCCCAGCAGGAACTTGAACCTGCGAACTGCAGATTATGAGTGTGGTATGCTACCAATTGAGCTACCCACTGCCCTTTAACCCTTCCAAAGGTCCCCGATGAACATAGACATTGACAGAATCTAAATTGGGATGGCCCAAGATGGACATAGATGGTCTTTTATACAACAACAACAAAATTCAATAAAAAAAAAAATAGAAATTATCATTTGAAAATTTTCTTACATAGATCTTTTAAAAATACATAATTCAAATTTGTGAAATAAAATTATCTTTTTTTTTCATTTGATGTATATTTTATTAAACTACAATATAAATAATTGCCATTACTTAGAAGCGCTATACAGCACTGCAGATTTGCTTGTTAACGTTACTCTATGCTGAAGCAACCACCTAATTTAAGCTCGCAAGTTTAATTTGAACTATTATCAACAAATTTTTCCTTAAAGCTTCGAAAATCACCCATACATTATAACAAAAAAAAACTTCCATTTCTAAAAATGTAAGATTTTGGAAGTAATTGCACGTACGTACCTCTGTTGCTTTTTCTCTCCCATTTTACACACTTTTCTGCCTTAAACCTATGTCAGTATTCCTAGAATTATTTTTATCATTTATATCACTTATCCTAGCATTCTATGCATGTTCCCCACCCTTCAGATCAAAGCTGTATTTGGCTACGAAGACTATAAAAAAAAAGTCTTCACAGCCAAAGGTTCTTGAAGACACTGCAACGAACAGTGTCACAGTAGGAGTAGGAAGTAGCAGGTGTTCTAATTGATCACTCACACACACACACACATGCACACGATGAAGTGGACCATCTGCTAAGTAGCTGCATGACAAGTTGTTTACATGGATGATTTAAGTCAAGCAGAATATACACTCTCTTTATAAAGTTAGTATTTCATTTCCTTTTATAATTATCTGTGGATTCCTTTATTCCTGTAAATTATCGATATTTCGTTGATCAATAATTATTGATTTTTCAGAGTTATGTTACAAGTTGTTGCTGTGGATAGTTTATTTAACATCGCATTAGGTTATATGCTATTTTTTCTTCTATTATGTTTTCCAGCAAAAAAACTTTGATCTTGCAAAGTTTCCCAAATATGAATGAAGTCTTGGATACAGAAGCAAAGACTTCCTTGGCATGGAAATCAGTCCTCATGTGGGAGGACAATTTTGGGAAGGGTTTTTAGCCCCCCCCCCCCCCCCCACATTCTGACTGAAGACATTTTACTCAGCACTACTCTTAGCAAAATTTCCATTTAAAAAAATAAGGGTTTTTATGTTTATATTGAATGATTTTAAAAGCATCCCCCCCGCCTCAGTATCTTGGCTGTCACTCTGACATAACTTTTTTTTGCTTTGGTGCACTAACTTTTCAACATTTAGCCAAAATTCAACACCCAAAGAAAAATATTCATAATGTTTAGTAAAAAAAAAGAAGCACCATGAAGTGTTCCTCCATTTCATAAACATGACAGAAAACCCCTTTAATGTGTGAGCAATCCAAGTCACATTGTACAATGCTGACTCATGCTTTAAAACATATGACACTGAAAAGAATCATTAAAAGAAATAAAAATCATGCTTCAAGATAAATATTACAGTATTCAGGAAGAAATTTTCTTTCAGTTAATATATAATTTAACTGTTTTTATTCATCAGGCTTTCCAATATTGAGCTTAATTGCATAGTCTGATCTACTTTTTTGCTATATCACATAAAAAAAAGTCATTAAAATCAATATGTTTACAAATTTGGTTAAATTTTTATTTTCATAAAATTCGGAATTAAATTCGGTTTAATTTGGTATATAACATGAGCTATTTCAGTTGATTAGTAATTTTATTTTAAATTCTAAAGTTTACTTGTTTATGACTCAACACAGTTGGCAAAAAGCCTAGACTTTTCTCAAAACATGATACCAAGAAAAAAAATTACAAAAGGAGTAATTTTCTTGCTTCAAGCAAATATTTTTTTTTGCTATTCAGAAATAAATATCTTTTCTATATTATATTACATATACATTTCTTAAATAAGTTTTCATCTGCACTGCCAGATGCATTGTTTTACTACGAGATTCTAAAAATGCTATATTAAAATACTAGTCATCTGTTTTTGTAAAATATTTTATTTTCAGAAAAATCCAGAATCAAATGCTCATTAAAAATCCATCCATAGTAAGTTCACAGATTACCTGTAAATATAGATTCAACAATGGTTAAAACATCTGAAAAAAATTATCGCTGAAATTAATATCTAAATCATTAGCAACAATTGGAAAAGTTGTCTCTCCTGAAGTATAGATGGTGCAAGGTCAACCACATCTCAGTAAAAGATTTATAGGTCTTATTCTGAAAGACTTTTGCATCTGATGAGTGGTGTAACGGTAGCGCGCTCTGACATGAATCTGGAGAGTTACAGGTTCAATTCTCACCGCATCAGCAATAATTTTTTTTCAAATGTTATAACTATTGTTGAACTCTATCTCTACAGGTAATCTGTGAATTTACTATGATTGGATTTTTAATAATAAATACTTGAGCATGATTAACCTTCTCATTAACATCTAAATCATTAGCAACAATTGGAAAAGTTGTCTCTCCTGAAGTATATATGGCACAGGTTCGCCACATCTCAGTGAAAGATTTATAGGTCTTATTCTGAAAGATTTTAGCATCTGATGCATGGTGTAACGGTAGCGTGTTCTGGCATGAATCTGGAGAGTTGTGGGTTGGATTCCCATCGCATCAGTGATAATTTTTTTCAGATGTTTTAACTATTAAATGCTGATTAATTTAGCATATAACATGCCATAATTCCTTTCATTAGTTATTTGGCAAAAACATTCTATCTAAAGTTTTTTTTTTGGATGATCAGAGTGAATAAATAGCTGGGCCTCTCTAGATGTAAACCAATTTTTCAGGTGGGACCCTGGAAGGGTTGTATGAAATTGTAAATGAGAGCTTGGTAACACTGTTAAATATAGCACATTAGTTTTTAAATTGAACTGTATGTGAATAGTCCAAAACGAACTAAACAAAAAAAGAAAAAACACTATAAAAAGAAATCAAGTAAAAAAGAGCCTAAATAAAAGATTGCATTTACATGTTCTATCTACACTGAGATGCCAGTTTATTAGGCACACCACCCCATGTCACATAAATGGTTCATTCCAACGTGTAATACGTCACTGCAGTATATGGTATAAAACAGGCAGACCAGCTCTTCGCACATCAGAGTTGGATTGAGTGTGAGAATGGGCAAAACGTGATCTGAGTGACTTCGAACGTGACGTGATAGTTGGTGCTAGGCGTGCTGGTTCTTGCATATCACAAATGGTCATCCTCCTGGGCTTTCACACACAACTGTTTCAAGGGTTTATTGAGAATGGGGCAAAAAGCACAAAAAATACCAGTGATCGATGATCCTGAGGACGAAAACAGCATCCGGATCAGAGAGGTCAAAGAAAACTGGCGAGAATTGTGCAAGCGAACCGATGGATCACAACCAGACAAATCACAGCAGAATTACACATTGGTATGCAGAAGGTCATCTCTGAATGCACCACATATCAGACCTTGTCACAAATGACAACAACAGCCACCAACCATGTTGAGTGACAATGTTGTCAATGAAGAACATGAAAGCACTTTTCGAGTGGTAGCAGGAGCATCAACACTGGACGGTTGAAGACTAGAAAAAGGTAGCCTGATTCCTTTTGCATCATGCTGATGGAAGGATCAGAATTTGGCACAAGCAACATGAGGCCATGGATCCATCTATCTGGTGTCAACAGTACAAGTTGGTGTGGGAATGTTTTCCTGGCACAAATTATGCCCCGATGCCCATCAAAGGACATCTGAATGCCACAGTGTATTTGAACATCGTTACTGATCAAGTTCATCCCTTCATGTCTACAGTTTATCCTCACTCGAATGGACACTTTCGGCATGATAATGCACCTGCTCACCAGACATGTATCATCACTGAATGGTTCCAGGAACATGCCAACGAGTTTTCTTTGCTTCATTGGCCTGTGCAGTTCCCAGATCTAAACCTTATCGAGTATCTTGGGATGCTCAATAGGGTTTAGAAGCAACTGCATGACACAATCATCTCTGCATGGTACAACATTCCTACACAATTCATCCAGCATCTTGTAAGTTCCATGCCCCATGAATTTGGGCCATTCTGAAATCAAAGGAGGAGCAACACGCTACTAGGATGGTGTACCTAATAAACTGGCATCTCAAGGTATAAATGAAGAACTTTTCAAGTTTTTCCTTCCAGGTTTCTAATAACTGTTTTATAGCAGTGGCACACAACCTGCCACTACTTTTATGTAGCCCATGACTGCTTATCTTAATGTTAAAAATTTAAACCTTATTTGACATGTTATTCTTACAAATTTGCAAATAATTATTTCTGCAATTTCTCAGTGAAGTATTGTCTTTATGTGTAAAGTTATGCTTTTAGTGTGTTCTACATGTTAAAATTTATCTTACTGTGGCCTGCAGGTTCAAAAAATATCTCTTGACAGGCAAAGATTGTGCATCATATTTTATAGTCACAAAAACTGTGCCTTTACACAAAAATAACTTTTGAATGATTTGGAAACTAGGCATAGTGTTACAAAAATGAATCAGAATGTAAAAGATTATGGAAAAGCTACCACGATAAATACTAAGTACTATTTTAAAACAGTAATGTATGGAGTAAGACAATTGTCAATCTTTGTGAATATTCATAGAAAATGTAGCAGCTAAACAATAATCAGTGGTATTTCAAATAGTTTATGCATAAGGCATTATTTATAAGCCAACTAATAATAATTACCAGTATATCCTGGAGCTTTTTACTTATATACACTATATTGCAAAAAGTGACCACACACTTTCATGTTAAGTGAATGAATAGACACATTCAAATCTATCTAACTTTGAAAATAAGCTTTTTACGGAAAACAAGTCACTAGACATAAGTTGAAGATCTCAGTCAGAGCTCTCTAAATCTCTATTTTTTATAATATTAATCTAATATTTAAAGAGTTATGGAAGCTGAAACATTCATGTAAAACTTTTGCTAGTTTCGAAAATTTACTTCAAAAAGTTAAATCACAACTGTTATAACACATTCTTCACAATTATAAATGCAATATTTGAATTTTGTGTAAGGATTTTTGAAATTTTCATCAATTTGGAAGGGAAATGTTTTGGAAGTGTGGTGTGTGATAACATCTGTTGTTAAATATATAGCTTCCATAACTCTTTAAATATTAGATTAATATTACAAAAAATGAGCTCTGACCGAGATCTTCAATTTATGTCTAGTGACTTTTTTTCTGTAAAAAGCTTATTTTCAAAGTTAGGTAGATTTGAATGTGGTTATTTGTTCACTTAACATGAAAATGTCTGGACACTTTTTGCAATATAGTGTACATTGGTACAGAGGTTTTTTTTTTAAGAAATTTTTTCATCTCTGTGACTTTTTACCAAAGGCATGGAATGTTTCCTCCTCAATTCCACCTATAACACTTCCATCTAGTAAATTTCACAATTGATCTCAAGTTATAATCCAGTGAAATCAGAGAAATCTAATGAGACTTACACTTGGACCATAATGCAATAAGCCTGTACAACTAAGCAATATTCACTTTTTTTGCACATTATTGGCTAAAGGGCTAAATTACAAGGACCCGAATGGCTCAAAGAAGGTTGGGGAAGAGGTACCATCAGATAGCCATTAGGAGACAGATGGAAGCCTCTCACAAGGCCATCCAGTATGCTCTATAAAGTGTACAGGACCACAAGTTAACATCCTATTCAATAGAGAGATCATATAGCTATCCAATAGCAGAACAGAATGCTCTGCTTTTAGAATAAATGTTAGACACATAAAGTATTATATATCTTATTATATTTAAAAGTTAAATCTTTCATTTAATTACTTTTGGAACATAAATTATATAATATTTTATAATGATAGTGAAATTTTTTTTGTACTGTCGAAAAAATATAGTGAATTTTTCCTTTTATTAAAAACTAGCAGATTTACCTGGCATTACTCGGATCTGAAACTTTCTAAAATATAAAGTAGATGGCACTCCTCACACCACATGCTTTCATTTGGCATAAAAATCATTATGATCAATCCCTTCTGGTTTAATTTTTCTTCCTCTCTTTTAGGGAAAGAAAGAAATGGACATATTTTGAGGTTCTATGATTTTCTCCAAGTCAGAAGTTTCTACACCAAAAAATCAAATTGCTTCGCTCAGATAATCTAACTTTCCAAATCATTTTGTACCCACCAGAGTCCCTCGGATATAGTTTGCCAGACATATGTAACTTTATACAAAAAAGAAAATTAAATATGGTCTTAGTTACCCAAAAAATGTAGAGAAATTACAAAAAAATTATTATTATTGAAAAACACTATTATTTAACATATTAAAACTTTTATTAATTAACATGTTACATTTATTAACTTTTACATATTTTTCAAATTAATAAGTTAATGATTTTAATTTCCAATAAGAATTCTTAGTTTTTGAAACTATCATTTCAAAAAACAATCTTGTGTTCCGCTTGTGCTTACAAACAAACACACAAACTTTCTTCTTTATATATTAGAGAAAGAAATTCACATAACCCTTAATCACCAAACAATTTTTTTTTTCTTGGTGCTCAAAATTAAATACTTTTTATTTTGGTACATGACACATCATTATCATTTTCTTATGGTTACTTTAAAATAAAGTTTTGAAATTTTTTGCTCTTTCAAAAATAAAATGCTCATTTTCAATCGATATTATTTTCTAATTTTTGCACCTTTTAATGGTGGAAAATGTCAACATTTAATTAGTATCTATCCAACACAAAATTTTTTTCATTTATCTCTTAAAATTAAAAAAAGAGTAAATATCTGTAGATGACAGATAATAAGTGTAAATAAGCTAAAAATAGTTGAGTTTCCATAGTGTGATTCAGTTATGAAAACTGGATATATTAAAGCAAGTGTTCCTAAAGTTTAAAAAAGTAAATGAAAAAATTTTTGATTTTTTGATTAACTTAAACAAAAATTTTGATTTTTGATTCTGACATAGATTGCGCATTGTAGGGAAATAGGAAGGGCTGCATACTTTATCTATGATTCTGCATTCACAGTATCAGAAAGTTTTGGAATATCTGTACTAAGGGTTAAAGACGTACAATTAATAGAACACTCAAGAAGACCCTTTTTTTTTAAAGCATTTTTGGTAAAAGAAAGGCTTGTTATATATAAAAAAATATAGTTCTGAAGCTCCCTCATACAGGGCACATGAGAAAAATTATGCTGAAAATATGCAATGGCAAGAAAACTACCTACTGAATTCATATAGTAATTTACAGTCAAAACATTTTTCATATTAGATATTTCATAGCTCTATTAATTTTGAATGCCGGTTATATTGAATCAAAACCTACATCCCACAGTTTTATTTAATACAGCTAATGTTACCAATTACATTTGAGACACTATCTATAGTAGATTTAGTGCACAAGATGCTATCTAAAACAAGTTGAAGGAGACATGAAATTTACTGCTAATATATTTTAACATATTAAAAAACTGTACCTTCTGCAAGTTTTGCCATAAGCTGCAGTCTTCCAGTAGCTCCAAGGTCAATTCCAGTCCGGTCAAGCTCATCACTATCCAGAAAAGATGGTCCTTGAGCAGTGTCTGAACGCTCTGTTACATGCCCTACTTTCATTGGTCTACCAGCTAATTCAAAACCATTTAACTGTTCCAATGCTTTCTTAGCATCTTCTGAATCATAAAACTAGAAAAGAAAATGCTTTTGTGTGAAGTCATATTAACTAAAATTTTGACACTTAATGCACTTTCTATAATATTTAAAAAATTATTCAAATTGTGAAATTAAAAGCTAAAATGTTATTTTTCCCAAGATCGGACTCCAGTTGTTACATCATTGATATATCACTGAAATTAAAATAGCTTAATATTATTTATTTCAACTGTTATCTTCTAGACCTATGGTTCTCAATATTTTTCAGTAGTGTACCCCTTTTGATTTTCAGTATCATACCAAACCTATTTTATTTTATGACCATGCATATCAAATTCCTGCATATCAAATTAACTCTCACATATAAAATAATTGGAATAAAGAAATCTACACTTTGGGAAATTATAAAATGCTTAATAAATCAGAATTTGTGTGTAGCTACTATGTCCTCCATCATTCTGTAATGCATTTACAGCTTAATGTAAATAATTACTCCTCAACCCATTGTTTTACCACAAGACCTGTCGGGATACCATCCTTTCAAGATGCTATGCCCAATCTTCAGTTCCCAGGTTCAAGTCCCACCTGTCCCAGAGATGAGATTTTTCTCGCTACCCCTGCCCTCGGTCAGAATAGAGAATAGAAGCACTGATGGGCTTAGAAAGACTGTTGTCCATCAGATTGGATGTTAAACCATGGCCTCATATGCCTGAGAACCATACTCTGTGCATGCTAAAGAAAACATATGGCCTTGATGGAAGTCTACCATCTGTCTCCTATCAGCTGACCAGTGGGTCGCCTTCTCCCAGCCTTCTCTGATCCCTTGGGGTCTTTGTGACCTGGACACTTAAGCCTATTGTGTGCAAGTGTTGCTCAGAGGAAAAAACAATAAACAAAGCCAACAATATCAATTTTATGGTTACTCATCTGTGATAGCAGAATACTTGATTGGATGTGACAAGACCTTGTTCAATCTCAGTTTTACTGGTGCCTACGTAATAGGAATGCCTGCAGCACCGTTCCGCGGTAAGCGAACCTATGCTAATGTTAAGTATAATAGCGATCTAGTCGAAGTCATATGGTAATCCGAGGACAAGTCGAGAGAAAGAATGAATCAGATAGATGGCTAATCAAGTACAATAAACTAGAATCTTTCTCAGAGATACAAACGGGAATAATGAATCCTTAAATACTAGACGAATGCTGTTGAAAATCAAGATTTAAATAGATACTATAAATTCAAGATTATAATTTTAAAATTCCCAGTCACATAACACAGAAATTCTCTAATATTTGGTTAGGGCAGTGTAACTCAGTTACATATATTGTAAAGGTTTCTGCGATTCCAAAATATTATTTATTCAAAAGTGATCTCAAAATTTTTTTCCAATTATTCATATCATCGTTACGTTGCCGACATATTGATGTAGCCACCTGTCTTGCAGATCCAGTTTGGAATAGATTCTATAAAAACTGAGTTTCGCTTCTGCAAAACATCACACAATACTGCATCATCGTTCAGACTTCTAGTTAAAAAGAGCAGAAAGTAGACAGAATAGTAAAAAATTACTTATGAACAAATCCGTATCAGAATCCAATTTTGAAGCAAGCGGTAAACTGCGTAATAACCTATACTGCTACGAAGCAAGTAACAAGCAAAACAGCAGTCACCAGCGCCAAATAGTACGGCCAAGCGGACGAAAATATAACTAGCGCTACTGCTGCTTCATGTCTTGAAATCAGCAAGCATTCCCATTATGTAGGCACCGGTTTTACCTTGTGTTTGTAGTTATATGGTTTTTTAACAAAATGTCTGAAGATGAAGAAAACTGTGGAATCTGTGTACAAAAATATTTTAGAATAACTAATAAAAGCTATACCAAGTTGATAATTTGATCGATAGAAATTGACTGAAACAGGAAAAACAGGTACGTTCAAGACATTTTGCCACTACTGTAGCCTGGACAGTCTTCAGACCTTAATACTATCAAGAACTTATGGGTATAAAATCAGTTATGAAATTTTCAAGAAGAGTTTTCAAATAAATGCGACTTAATCCAGGCTTTGTTATTTTCTTTTAACCATATTATTATAGACAAAATGCTTCTGAAAGTAGTGCATTCCATACCAAAGAAGATATAAAGTGGTCTTTAAAACAAAGAGTTGGTCTATAAAATACAGATTTTAAAATGTTTAATTCTCTGAATAACATGTGTAACAACTGCTAAATAATTAAAATAAGGATAAAATTAAATATTTAAAAAATTTAACTATCTTTTAAATGATATGTATGCTACAGCATATTTTAGAATTTATAGTTGATTGAATTCCAGTAATTATATCTCAAAAACTATTTTAGATTTCAAAACTATTTTTAGTTTTTTTATATCAGCATAAAAAAAACTTGAGAGTGAATGATAAAAATTATACATATTTAATAATTTCTTCATTAAAAATCAGCAAGAAAAAAAACATGCAAAAACACAAGTGTGTTAAGGATTTTTTGCCACCACTATATGATGATTGAGGTCTATGAGAAAAGTTAGACACTAGCAGAATGATAACACAAGAAATATACGCCTTATCAGTGGCTCAAATCACAAACTCTGCCAGTTCTTGGCTGCATATCATAGGAACCTGAGTTTGTGCTTGAGATAAAACATGGATGTTTCTTTTCTTGTGCTTTCTGCTGAAGTCTTGTCTTTCTCACAGGACTTCTCTATGGTGTATTACAGGCTCCTGTCAAATCTTCTGTAACTGACAGGCTTCTGTCAAATCTTCTGTAACAAACAGCTACTTAAGGGGTATTTGTTTTCAAAAGGTTAATGCATTCCTGGTTGGCAATCATTATTCTATACTGATTCTCAGTGCATAGCTAGGTTTTGGCTCCCTCAGTAAATTTTAGGCTCAATTATATAATACAATAAATATATTATTTATTTAGGCTCAATTATATAATAACATACAAATATTACAATACTGCAATAATTCACATTCAGGTTTTTACCTATCTTCTTATTGCTTTTCACTCATTATTTGTTGGTTTGTGTGCTTGTCAAAACAGTTGTTTGCAGTGCTTAACAAGTTATATATCAAAGCTTGTATAATGTCAAAGTCATGGTCTATCTCAAATCACAACACCTCTGTCCCCCGTAAAAAAATGAGAGAGATAAATGTGTTCAATGTTTATGAGTCATATATCAAATGAAAGCTTCTGAAGAACTGTTTTTAGTGACAAAGGAAAAAATATAAATTAAAAAATTATCCATCTTCCTCTACACACCCTAAAAAGCAGGGAAAAAAAACATAGCAAAGCATATCAATGGTACAATCAGTCACTGAATTCATATTCACTTCAAAGGAAGATAGAGTGCCAGCAATCTTGTTGAGTAGGTAAGTCAGTGCACTAGCTTCCTTTGAAGTGAATAGAAATTCAGTGACTGATTGCACAATAAATATATTTTAGTTTTATTATCTGCTTTTTAGGGTACATATAGGAAAATAAGCATATTTTTAATTTATTTATATTTTTTCTGTGTCACTAATTTTGCATATACTGCATATATTTAATATGCAAATAATTTTGCATATACTTCACAACTGTCCCAATACCTTGCTAAGCCACTTCTGATTTCTTATTACTTCATCAGAAATGAACTAAACATTTCCAGCATGTCTGTGATTACACAGCTATGGGTCAAAAGCTAATTTCACTTTCTTTTTTATCTTTCTTGCTATAAAATATAAATTTTGCCCTACTATCTGTATTTACCAATCTAGCCACAGATTTCTAGCTAATAATAAATAGTGATATAAAACCTCAATATTTTTTGCCATTGAAATCATGTAGATATAATCTTTTGTGCATATGCTTTTCTACAGAACTATATTAAAATCTTGGGTAAAGTATAAGTATCTTTCTGTTGAGATCTTGTTTCTTTTGCAAAGTCTTCCTATGTCAGCTTACACCAGTAGCATTTTGTAAGACCACTGTGAAAAGTGAATGCTTGTAGAGATGTTATACTCTTCATTAAGTCACCTATTCCATATTCAACAATAAGATTAAGAACAATTTCTGAACCTTGCAACACAATACATTTTCAAAGAATCTACACTGACATGACTAATACTTTATATAGGTAGCCTGGAATCAATCATCTGTCAAGTTCCATTTTCTGCACCATTTTAAATAGTCTCGCACAACATATGGCCCATGAGAGAATTTTAGCAGCTAAGAGAACAGTTTTTGTTTTTGATGTAAAATGCCCTGCCTATCATTTCTTGGATCTTAATATTAAATTAAAAAATAATCTCAAAAAACAAAAACTTAAAATTTAGATATTCTCTTTACCTAAAACTTCAAAGTGTACAAAATATACACTGGTTTCCATAAATTAAGGAAAATCCCTATGTTAAGTCAATGGGAAGCTAACGTCAAAACTCTATAACTCTAAAGTAAGTTTTTTCGTTTTGAAAAATGTGATTGCAGATAAAGATCTCAATCAAATAAATCGATATCTCAATTTTCAACAATATTCGTTCAGTATTTAATGAGTTATGGAAGTTTGAATATTTAACAACAGCAATCCAGTCTTAAGAAACTTATACAAAACTGAAGAATAGTGACAGAATTCTTTACACAAAGTTCTAAAATACAAACTTATTTTATTAAACACTTTGATACAATACTTATTACTAAGTTTTAATTAACTTCTGAAGTCAATTTTTGTAGTGTCATTGTTATCGCTAAATATTCAAACTTCCATAACTCATTAAATACTGAACGAATATTGTTGAAAATCGAGATATTGATTTATTTGATTGAGATCTTTATCTGCAATCACATTTTTAAAAACAAAAAAACTTATTTTAGAAGTTATAGAGCTTTGACATTAGCTTCCCATTGACTTAAAATAGGAATTTTCCTTAATTTATGGAAACCAGTGTACAATGTATTGCTTTTGTTGAGTTCAGAATTCTTCAAATTTCAAAATTATTATATATATCTGGCATTACTGGGTACACCAGTAATGCCAGATATATATAATAATTACCACCAGTTGACAATAAAATTGACACTGTAATATATAACTATTTTATGCCCCTAGACTTTGCTTCAGCATTCACTTGTATGAAAGATGTGTTTCATAGTTATAAGAAACTAGGTACAGCATTTTGATTTGTTATAAGCTTGGCATATTTGTACTAATAATGCATATTTGTACTAATAATTTATCTTAACTAGGCTTTTATGAGCATGTAAAACAAGATATCAAACAACTGAAACTAAAACAATATTTTATTCATGAAATAATAAATATTTTTTATACTTATCCTTATAAATATTTTAGACAATAAGACCTAGCTAGGTCCTAAGATAACAAGTTTTGTAATAAGACAGGGACTTGGGTAGTTTAGCTAGATTAACCCTTGAAATATCAAAAGGTTTACCTTTTTTTTAAATTAGGCTTAAGCAGCCTTTATTTAAATTTCTGTTATTTTACTATCAAGAATGAAATGCTCTTTCATTTGGTATGCAACTTATGTTACCTATGTTAATCACCACAGGATAAAGTTCTCTCTGCTGAAAAAAAAGTTAAAAATTATTTTGGCCACAGTTGTATGTATTGTGAGAAACCTGACACTTTAAAGGTTGATTCTGTCTTATGCTCATATTTAGTTGCACATTCCTGATTTAAAGCATAGATGCCTGAATGCATCCCATGCCTCCCTTCATCTCTTCCAGATCAAAGACCAGAATAATTTTAATAATGAGCTTGAGCATTTAAATGAAGTTACAAACATACAGTATGTAATGGTATTGTATTTTGTCAAAACTTTAGACTATTCACAACAAGAATTATTTTTAAAACAATTTATAATTCACTACTTCTTAAACAGAATGAAAGAAATTGATTACCTACAATATTAAAACTCTTTTTATATGCCATATTTTTTACACAATACCTGGCTCCTATAATTTTCAGAAAATTTTCCATTCCTACCTATAATAAATATTTTGTATAAACTAATTTTTTGTTTAAACATTTTTCTCAATATTTTGACTTTAAATTTTATAAAACATTTCTCAACTACCATTATACAATACCATAACTCATTGAATACAATTGAAATGAATAAATAGTACGCCTATATACTAATAAAAGTAATGGAAATATCAGCTTACAGTGATAAAGCCATAGCCTTTTGATCTGCCTGTTTCAGTATCTTTAATTAATTCAATCTTCTCTATCTATAGAAAAGTACAAAAAAAATGGTTTAGAAAAATATACTGAAACTAAAATAATAGTTTTTAATAGCAATTCTCCATTATATTCTAAAAATGTATTAAAACAGTTTATCTTCTCCATTTCACATAAACATTTTTTTTAATTAAAAACGAAAATGCTATTCATAATATATATAGTTATTAAATAACATTTATAGCTTAATATCAAGGATATTTTGACTAGGAACCTAAAGACATTTTTGCTAAATATGAATCATTACAACCACTTTCTTCAAAATGGAGAGCTCCATCTTTTGTGCCTATGTAGTACAGTTGGTTTCTCAGTTATTACACATAATATGGATTCAAGCTAAAGTCATTTTGTTTTGCCTAATATGATAAAGAGAAACTTCTGTTAGTCAAGATGATACATTACATGTTTTGCAAATGAGCATATATATATACAGTGAAATAGCGGTATGATGAAATCAAGTGGGTGAACAAAATATATTCATTATACTGAAAGGCAATAAAAAAAGTGCTATGATACATATTACAAAATAATCATTACAAAAGAAATTTACCATTATTTAAAGTTTACTTCTTAAAAATATCAATTTTTTTAACTGTCTGTTGCAACAAGCATATCACTGTGAATTCTTATATGACTTAATGCCATATTGGCAGCTAATAACAAAACTAATTAATTATGATGAACATGAAGTAAAATAATAGTAACAAACAAATATAATAATGACTTAAATGTAACAAATGATAAAATTAAATAGGTGTATTGGAATGCTTTGAAAGAACTTTACACTTGAAGCTATGGTTAGTTGCAACACAATTAGAATCGAGTAGATCTCAAAGTTTGAAAACTCCTCTTTTATGCTAGGAGAATGTAGCAACACCACTTTAAAGCATTATGCCAGCACATGTACAGAGCAGTTATGCCACATAATGAGATCAGCAAAAATGCATACAAGTGATGTACAATCGCAAATGATTCATAGCATGTGATTGATTAAATATTTCATAACATTTAAATAAATCATTGCAGCACTGCAAGATGCTAAAATGTACATTGAACATATTATTACAAATTTTGTTATACTGATCATGTATTTTTCGCATCGAGATAAATTTTCATTTCACTAAACCGATGTTTCCATTACACAGGTGTTAGTTAAAATGAAACATTTTTACACAAAAATACATGGTAAATTGGCTGGGAGGTAGAAAAATTTTCATTATACTGAATATTTCATTATTTTGCATTTGTTATATCAACATTTTATTGCATATGGCCCTTAGAAACTGCTGGGATAAATGATAACTGGTGTGGATCAGACTGAATTCCTCAAAAATTCTCACATTACAGACTTAATATTAGTGGTTAAAAACCAGTGTGCTCTCTTGACTATATTAGTGGTTATTGAAAATAACTGTTGATCAAAAAATTTAAAAGAAACAGTGGTTTAACCTTTTTCTGCTTTTTGAGTGATAAAACTATGGTTTCAGAAATGGGTAAAGAGTTTAAGTGGGATGTTTGTTTTTACTGAAATGAAAATATTTAAAATAGCGTGAGTGGGACAAATTTTTTGTGGAAACAGACATTCTAAAACCTAAGTGATGCCAGGCAAATCTGCTGATCTTTGGTAATCTTTTCTACTGAATGTAGACCTATTTATATCAATTATGCCTCTATCATAACACACTGATATCATATAATATTGATCAAAATTTA
This sequence comes from Ryuthela nishihirai, assembly GCA_038380435.1. Lineage (NCBI taxonomy): Eukaryota > Metazoa > Arthropoda > Arachnida > Araneae > Heptathelidae > Ryuthela > Ryuthela nishihirai. Next base: position 47,446,320 of record JAWZYU010000023.1, on the reverse strand, counting down.
ATTTTAAATTTATTGTATAAATCAAAATTTTTGATTTATACAATTTTCTGTGGTGAAATTTTCAAAAATGTCAACATTATGAAATTTGAAAAAACTGTACTACAGATTCTGAACACTGAATTGGTATATGGTATTCCATAAACAGATCAAATTTATGAAAAAAAAATACATTTTTGTTAGACCTGACTTTGGCATTTTGAACTGGTATTATAGGAATTTAACAATGGCACTCGTAGATTTTATTTTTGCTTCATATAACATTTATTATTTCCTTTTCCACTTTTGGTGAATTATCCATAAAAATGTAGTACTTGCAGCAATACATTATAGTATTTGCAAAATATATGTATTGTACTTTGTCAGAACATTCTTTAACCCCTTAAACACTCATTTGCTATAAGGTGATTTCTTTTCCTCTTTCAATAAAAAGTCTTTAAAAAAAAATCACAAAATCATGTATGTAGATTGATATAGTATTTTTTGAATAGATATTATAGTATGCATAAATATTTGGTGCATCAGACCACCCGGTTGTTATGATATCAGTAAAAGTGTAGAATCATACAATGCATTGTAAAAAAACCTCCAAAAATATTTGGTCACAGAGAAAATGAATCAATCAAATATCAAATCCTATTTTCTCGTGATATCCACAAAACTAAATAATCAAATTGCTTATAAGATTAGCAACACTACTGTACTTTGGTATTTTGAAATAACACCAGTCTTCCAGTATTTTAATGAACCATGGCATCAGTCACCAGTATTTGAATAAATGACATCAGTAACTTGTAATCTGTTACAGTCGTCCTTGTTGATGGATTAACCCTTCCAGTGTCCAGCCTGAAAAACTGGTTTCCATCCAGAGGCCAAGCTATTTTCTCCCTATGCTCAGCCAAAAAAATTTAGCTTTACAACTTTTCGCCAAATAATTAATGAAAGGAATTATGGCATGTTATATGCCAAATTAATTAGCATTTAATTCTAGATTTTCTGAAAATAAAATATTTGACAAAAAAGACAAGTTTTATTTTAACAGGACTTTCTTTTTCAAGTCATGTGGTAAAAATTGCATCTGGCAATACAAATAAAAATTTATTAAAAAACAATCAATTAAAAATCAACTTGAAACAATGAACAACTAATAAAATAGTTTATATTATATATTTAAAGAAAGAGTGTTATTAACCCTTTCAGGACCATAAGGTTTCTAAGAGTAAATATTAGTATGTAACTGTTTATTTTAGTTTGTTTAGACGTAAAATAAATAAAAATCATAAGAAAAATACATAACAATATGTAGTTTGTTTGGAATTTTATGGGAAATATTTTTCCCAATGGACTATAAAGGTAACACAAATTATAGTTAGGCTTATTATGCAATGTCTTTTATTTATTGGTTTATTAGAACAAAATGTTAACTAAAATAATACAAAATTATGAAATAAAATTACTATACAAAATGATGTGCTAATTATGATATTCTGCGAAGCAATTTCTTTTGGTAGTGAGGCAAAGATGGACATTGCACATAGTACATATATTATGCGTCCTGACAGTTCTGTTTTTGTTTTCTAAACGTTCCCGTTTACGTAATTGCGTTCGGCATACGTTCTATTTTGACATTCTGTATAAAAAATGCAGATAAGGTTATAATTAAATACGACAATCACCAATTTTAAAATGGGAAAAATGTTTCCCTTAGTCGTGAAAAGGTTAATTAATACTTAATTATAATGTATTAATACTTAATTAAAAAGCAAGTTTAATTCTGAACAAAAAATATAAAAATCAAAAGGAAAAAATGGTAAGTAAACATAAAACACAAGTTGCAAGTTCATTTGTAATGGTTTTTGAAAATTGATTAATAAGTTTCTGACACTTAAAGGGTTAAAAGTCCCAAAAAATATTTTTTTATTTTAATTCTTTTCATTTCATTGTTTGGAATTAAATATTTTTTTTTTATATGATGTGAACTATTTCTGTGCAATTATTACTTTATTAACCACAATACCTAGCAATGCCCAGGGGAAAAAGTGCACTCTTGAAAATTTAGTGTATAGGATTTTGCATGCTAGATATTTTGGACTGTGTGTAAATGGAGGTATTCAAAACCCTGATGTTGCTCAGGTTTTTGAACACCTCCATTTCCACACAAGAAATTTAAGTCTCACTCAAGCTATTTCAAATGCCTTCATTTCCACACACACAAAAATAAGCTTGTGTTCCACTTATGATGTTTACACATTTCTCAAATAATGGCCTTATCACGCAAAAGCAGAAAGAAAATGATTGAACTATTTCTTCTTTTAGATTTATACACAACAGTTATTTTCAGCAACCACTAATGTTAAGTCTATGGGATGTCCAGTTTTTAACTGTTAATGTGAAGCCTATAGGAATTTTAAGGAATTCAACTCATTTCTCATTGGTTTTTATTGATCCCAACAGTTTGCACATAACTTATAAACTTTCTCTGGGTGAAAGGAAAGTTCAGGCAAAGTTTGGTACCTCTAGCTCTTTAGGGTATAAGCAGACAAACACATAAATGCTCTTCTTTTATGGGGCAGGGTTGACTCAGTTGGTAGCAAGCCAGGTTTGTATCTTCAGTTACCAGGTTCGAGTCCCACCTGTGTGAACAACGAGATTTATCTCCACTAACATCCATTCTGCCTGCAGTGAAAAAAAGGAACACTGATGGGCTTGGAAAGGCCCTTGTCCATCAGATGGGACTTTAAACCATGGGCTTCATCTGCAAGAGAGCTGTGCCCTGTGCACATAAAGAACTCAATGGACTTGACAGAAAAGCCTTGAAGACTTTGACAAGTTTCCACCTGTCTCCTAACAGCTGTTCAGTGGGATACCAATTTCCCCAACTATCTCTGAGCCATTGGGATCTTTGTGACTTGTCAGTTTAGTCCAAAGTTTCAGTCTTCTAGGTTTCAGTTTTGGAGTTGCAATGATGACACATACATACAAACACACACACACACATTTTATTTCATTTATATTTTGATAAAATTTGTAAGTTGAATTGCTGTTTTTAAAAAACCAGTCTTTAAGAATTAATGATGGTCAGATCTTTTGATCTCACTTTTGATCCATAAGGTGACACTCCTGTTTGTGTAGTACTTAATGCCTACTACGAAAGAAGAAATTAAAAATATTTCATCTTGTAATGCAGCTGAGCTATGCATATTTTATAAAATACCAAAGCTTAACCTTTTCCAGGTCCAGCTATTTTTTTATTCTGATCAAGCAAAAACGATTAACTTTAGAACTTTTTTGCCAAATAATTAATGAAAGGAATTATGACATATATGCCAAATTAATCAGCATCTAATTCTGGATTTTCTGAAAATAAAATATTTAGCAAAAAAGTTGCCTACTTTTATTTTAATAGGACTCATGTAGTAAAAAAATGCACCTGGCAACACAAATAAAAATTTATTTAAAAAACACTAATACAGAAATGATTATAATGCACATGAATTGAATTGTTTTACCTCTGAGCGGCACTTTTTTGCACACCATGGGCTAAATGGCCAGGCCACAAGGACCCCGAAGGCTCAGAGAAGGTTGGGGGAGGGGACCCACTGGAACAGCTGTTGGGAGACAGATGGTAGCCTCCCGTCAAGGCCATCCAGCGTGTTCTTTAACGTGCACAGGGTATGGCTCTCCCACACACGGGGCCACAGCTTAACGTCCCATCCGACGGACGGCGGCCTTTTCAAGCCCACCGGTGTCCCCTACTGACCGTGGGCAGGGCGGGGAAATTTTGTGGAGATAAATCTCAACGCTGACTCAGCTGGGACTCGAACCTGGGAAGTACAGATTACGAGCCTGGCGCGCTACCGACTGAGCCACCCCCACCCCTATAATGCACATGAATAGAAAGACTATTTATTTATGAATAACAAAAAAATTCTTGTTTAAACATTTCTTCTGTTTTGTAATTTTTTTCTTTGTACAATACTTTGAGAAAAGTCCAGGTTTGTTGCAGAATCCAATAAACAAGTCAAATTTGGAATATTTTTAATAAATAACTAATCAACAGAAATAGGTCATATTATATACCAAAATTAAAGAGAATTTAATTATAAATTTTATTAAAGTAAAAAATATAAATTTTACTAACTTTTTACCAAAAAATAACCAATAAAGTTACCAAAAAATTTACCATAATTACTTCCAAAATCTTTTGTTTTTAAAAAATGATAATTTTTTTGTTAATTTTTAGAAGATTTTCGAAAATTTAAGGAAAAATATGTCATATAGTTCAAATCAAACTTGAGCTTAAATCAGGTGATTGCTTCAATACAGAGTAACATTAACAAACAAATCAAGAATACCGTACAGCAATTCTAAAATATGGCAATCAGATGGCTTTATCAAATTATTTATATTGTGGTTTAATAAAATATGCATAAAATGAAAAAAGAAAATATTATTTTTCAAGCTTGAATTATATATTTTTAAAAGATATAGGTAAAAAAAATTATCAAACAGCAATTGAAAAGAAACTGAAGTTTCATGTGTTGTACCAAAAATGTCTATAGATGTCCTTGACCCGGGAAGGGTTAATCAGAACTTCAAAAAATTTAACTGAATGCATTACACAAAAATGCCTTACTTTATTTTGAAAGTAGTGTTTGCAGCAATTATGATGTCCATTAATATTTTTATTTTCTCATAATAATGCTTTTAGGATGAAAGTCTATTTTTAATTCTACTTTGACTGAATTTAATTTTAAAAATATTACTCACCTTCCCAAATGGTTCAAATATTCCTTTTAGCATTTCTTCTGTTATATTAAAATGCAGTGAACCAACATATAACCTCATAGGACCTAAATTTCCTTTCTGAAGATTGTTTGCATTTGCAGCAGCTCTATTCTTTTCAGCTTGAGATGGTTGAACAATAATAGGAACACCCATTAGTTTTTGCCCACTAAGGCCAATAGCCTGAAAGAAAGCACAAAATAGCATTTTTAAACATTTAAACAAGCTTCAAAATAAAATTAAAATACATATGAATGAACACTTATTTTAGATCAAAAGGCAGTGTTTGTATTTGTTTTGTATTTATGAATGCTAACCCATACAGAGGAAGATGTCTGAAATTGTCATTTTTCTTCCTTTTTACTAGTCTTACCAATGCTAAACATGTTTAGAGAACATATTAAATACTGATGTGTGAACTCAATAATTCCAACCATCATTTAAAACACAGCTATGCATTTAGTTTCTAAGAGATCTATGTATTTCCTTTAGTGTTGCTAAGATTATCACAGCAAGACCACAAGCTAAATGAAAGCAATTTTAATAATACTTGTAAAATCACCTAAATCAACAGACAAACTTTTTGTGTGCTATGAATAATGAAATTCAACCTATTTGCTCAGCAGAACATTTAAAAGAAATGGAAATCAAGCCATCAATCATTATGTGAAAGGAAATATTCTAATCCCCTTCAGCAAATACTGTACACCTATTTAGGGGATGTATCTTCTTTCTAGTCATAATTTAGGCACTGTATGACATTTGCTAACAGAAAAAAAAAAGACTACTTATCAAATTATTATTTTTTAAAGTGTACTATTAAAATAGAAGTGTTTATAATATTTACTCAAAGATCTAACATTTTACTTAAAACAAATAGTAAATTTTTGTATTCAAAATGACTAGATTTACACCATGAAATATTCATTCAAAAACTTTAGAACTTTTACATACAATCCTCAGTTAGTGCCATATAAAAAAAAAGTTTCATCTTATTTTCCTTTTAGAGCTCGAAATTCCAATTTGAAAAAAAAGCAATCATAGCCAGCAAATTTTTCTGTATGCAGAAAGTACCAGATATATATATATAATACACACATTGGATTGCATAAGCCAAATGAACACACAGCATATGCTTCATCATATTTGTTTGTAATGAAGAGATAAAATTTGCATTTTCTTTTGTACTGGGAAAAAAGTACAAAGTTAAATACATCATTTACTTAGAACTTAATAATAAAGGAAATGTTTTGAATACACAAAGAAAATAAAAAAAAGGAAACAAACCAGCTAGAATGATGTTTATTAGCTTTTCTCTAGTACACAATTTTTGGGAATTATGAAATGCATTTCCTGGTGACAATAAAGGAAAAAATTCTTTAAATGAATTTAGCTATTACAAATAACAAATAAATAATGATCATCATAATCAACCAATTTATGTGACTCAAACAAAAAAAAACCAATACAATTCCATCAATTTAAGAAAAAAAACTTTCACTAGAAAACTTTGCCTGCATACAGAAAAATTTGCCTTGGCTATAAAAACCTAAAAATATTAGTCATACTTATATGCAAATATAAAATAAAGATACTTTAACATCTTATCATTTTCTACACTTCTTTCACATTTATGGTTTTAAGATTATCTCAGTTTTTTTAAGAACCTGAAAATGCACTTTATACAATTAAAAAATAAAAATTATTCTGAATTTATTAAATTTCAGATTTGCCAGAAAACACATCAGGAGTACACTTGTTTCCATAAATTAAGGAAAAATGAGAAAAATCACGATTTGCCATAAAATTGTGCAATCCTCACCAAACTTGTTCATGTAAGCAGTAATGCTGAGTGAGCATATTGTATGCAAATTAATCTAGGTTGTGTCAATTTGCGTAATCGGATAGCGACATAAAAACCGGTGTTTTAGAGTGGATTGTTATTTTGTGTTGTAAATGTGAGTAAAAAAATTTCAAAATAGCCATTTGTAGGAATGACTTTGAGACATCATTTGCCAAATGAACTGTGGTGGAGAGCTATTGGCTGGCTTGAAGCAGGCCAAAGTCAGTCAGATGTGGCACAATGGCTGAATGTGAGTCTTTCTGTGGTCCATAGACCACAGAAGGACTGTGGAATCAATTTCTTAGCACGGTTCCACATCTCGGAGGTTTAGTCGAGGAAGGGCTAGAGTTATGACTGCTGTACAAGACCAATATCTGCAATTAACAGCACAAAGGAGCAGGATGTCTACTCCCTCTCAACTATGATCCTTTCTTGCATCAGCCACTGGGAGGGTTGTATCAGTTTCTACTGTGTGTCTAAGGCTTCATGAGAGAAGTCTGTATGCTAGAAGGCCAGTAATTTGTATACCCCTCACGTCATGTCACAGGAAAGAGTGGGTGAATTGGGCACGCATTCATGTAAACTGGACAGAAGAACAATGGAGGTCCTTACTCTTCACAGATAAGTCCAGACATTGTTTGCAGAGTGATTCCAGACATTGTTTGATATGAAGAGAATAAGGTACTCACTATCATCCCAGCACATCCATCAAAGAGATAGTTACAGCAGAGGTAGCATGTGTTTTTGGGGTGGCATTTCCTTAGGTGGACGCACAGACCTCTATGTGTTGATGAGTGGGAACCTCAATACTCAAAGGCATAGAAATTATATCCTGGACCCTTATGTACGTCCTTATGCTGGTGCAATATGTGAAACATTCATCTTTACAAGACAACACTAGTCCACACAGAACTCGACTAGTGGAACAATACCTTCAAGAGGAAACTATTATGCACATGGAGTGGACAGCTCGATCTCCCAACCTATCCGATTGAGCATGTATGGGATGCTCTAGGGAGATGTGTTGCTGCCCTCAACCTGCCACCTGAAACAAAGGGGGAGCTTATTACTGCTTTAAAGGAACAATGGTTAATACTCACTATTGGGCTGATTCGCAACATCATATACAGCATGGAACATCGCTGTCGCATTGCTGTAAGGGGTGACCACACTCCTTATTGAAGAACTTTGCCCATTGCATTCTGACACCTCATTTTTGGACAAGTTCCTGTGTTATTTTTTGGACAAAAAATGTTCTAGTGTAAAATATTCTGTGCCATTCTGAAACTAGCGTTGACTTCATGTTTTTATCAAATTTCATTAATAAATAATAATCAAAAAATCAAATTCAATAGTTTTTTTTTTTGTTTATCATAATTTTTCTGGGTTTTACTTAATCTATGGAAACCAGTGCAATAGTCAAAAATTTCTATACTGAAATAAAAGGAAATAAAGCAAGTAGAAAGCAAAGGCTGCATCATTTCACTACAGAGTAGCACTTTGTTTAATCACACAATGACCTAAGTGGCTGGAACTAAGGCACTACTGTCAACGTAAATCCCTTGACAATCACACTAAACCGCCTAGTTATCAAATTTTCAGCACAAACTGTAGAAAATTTATTTCAGGTTCCATCATTTTCCACTTTAAAACCTAAGACTTGCAATGGTGGAAATTCAAACTATTGGAAGGGCCAAATGATACATCTTATTAGTACCTATTCAACACAAAGAACTTTCCATTTATTTGTTACAACAAAAGTAAAAGATGAATGTCTACAGAGAGAGATGACAAAGCGAAACATTAGCTTGCTTTTTGAAAACTGGTTATAAAGTTGATTGAGTTGTTCATGAACAAATATTTTACTACATACTAAATAGAAAGTCACAAGGTGTGTTGGGCCAAGGTGACCCACTAGACAGCTATTAGTGGCAAACAGCATATTATTGCATCCAATCAATGTCAAAGATTTACTTACTGAAAACAGAATGCAAAAATATGTGATAATACTTTGGGTTGGGTACCCCTCACGAGTGAGGGGAATACAAAAAAGCAGCACTTTTTTGCACATCATGGGCTAAATGGCCAGGTCACGAGGACCCCGAAGGCTCAGAGAAGGTTGGGGGAGGGGACCCACTGGAACAGCTGTTAGGAGATAGATGGTGGCCTCCCGTCAAGGCCATCCAACGTGTTCTTTAATGTGCACAGGATATGGCTCTCCCTCAAACGGGGCCACGGCTTAACATCCCATCCGACAGATGGCAACCTTTCCAAGCCCATCGGTGTCCCCTACTGATGGTGGAAGGGCAGGGAATTTTGAGGAGATAAATCTCAACGCTGACCCAGCTGGGACTCGAACCTGGGAATTACAGATTACGGAGCTTGGAAAACTGGTTATAAAGTTGATTGAGCCAACTGAGCCACCCCCACCATGTGATAATACTGATAGTAAGTCAATACTAATGAAAGCTAATGTAGAGCATGTTTTTTTTTTACTTTTTTGAGTTTCCCATTTCATTCTTTAAAATAAGATGCTATATCTTGAACTCACCGGATCTGGGCAAAGGAACACTGCGCAGATGACCCTAGCAGGTTAATCAATTGGTGGGTACCAGTCAACTGATGAAGGGTTGGTTGGTTATTTTACCTCTGAGTGGCACTTTTTTGCACACAATGGACTAAATGGCCAGGTCACAAGGATGCCGAGATTCAGAGAAGGTTGGGGAAGGGGACCCAGTGGAACAGCTGGTAACCTCCTGTCAAGGTCATCCACAGCATGTTCTTTAATGTGCACAGGGTATGGCTCTCCCACACATGGGGTTACAATCCCATGTTGTTTAGTTGTAAAAAAATAAGTAACGTTTCATCCGACAGCCTTTTGAAGTCCATCAGTGTCCTCTACTGACCATGAGCAGGGCAGGGAGTTTTGCAGAAATAAATCTCAACGTTGGCCCAGCTGGTACTTGAACCTGGGAACTGCAGATTACAAGCCTGGCGCATTACTGACTGAGCCATCCCCACCCACTGATGAAGGGAGGGGCCCCCTGGAGTTTCTGTTTATCTAAAAGCAGAGGCCAAAGCAAGATGCTGCCCTTCTAATCACTGCACGCAGCTTTGCAATTAACATGCTTCCCTACTGCAGTGGAGGGAAAAAAGGAATACCAAAAGTTAAGGACTGCTGAGAGATGGAAGAGGGCATTCCCTCTGTAACTACCAGGATCCTCTTGTCTAGGGACACAAGTCACAATGGATGGTAAACACATAGGCTAGATTTTAGAGCCCTGTAAAAATAGTTGAGCAAACAAATTCATTAGGTGGAACTGATACTAGTTTTCCCAATTCCTGGTGTGTGTTGATACAAACAGACAATGTTGATACAAACAGAAAACCTGAACGTTCACGGGTTAACACTGACACAATTTGAATATGTTACAATTACTGTTGAACAGTGAGAGAGTTAAAAAGGCATCGGCCACTTACGTGGTCTCTTCTGATGAGATCAAAATTTGAAATTCATTTTTTCCAAATTATTGAGTTTTATTTTATTTTGTTCAAATTATAAAAACCAAATGCAGGTATAGTCAGTTTGAAAGATACATTGTTTTTTGATTCATTGTTCCTAATCCTTAACCTTTCCAGGGTCCTGCTTGAAAAACTGGTTTACATCCAGAGGCCCAGCTATTTTTTTTTACTATGCTGTCAAGAAAAATTAACTTTAGAACTGTTTGGCTAAAAAACTAAAGAAAGGAATTATGGCATGTTACATGCCAAATTAATTAGCATTAAATTTTGGATTTTCTGAAAATAAAATATTTAACAAAAAGATGACTAGTTTTATTTCAATAAGCTTTTTTAGAGTCATGTAGTAAAAGAGATGCATCTGGCAATGCAATTAAAAATTTATTTAAAAAAACTAATAGACAGAAATAATTATAATGCATATAAATAGAAATTTTTATGTTATTCAGAAATAAATAACCTAAGTATTTATTAAAAGAAAGAAAATTACTTTCTTTTTGTGATATTTCCCTTGGTACCATACTTTAAGAAAAGTCCAGACCTTTCACCAACTGTGCTAAGTTATAAAAAGTCAACTTTAGAATTTTGTTGAAAAATAACCAGTCAACCAAACCAGGTCATGTTACATACCAAATTAAACAAATTTAAATCTGAATTCTATGAAAATAAAAAAAATTAAACAAATTTATAAGCCTATTGATTTTAATAAGATGTTTTTCAATGTGATATGATGAAAAAAATAGATTGGACTATGAAATTAAGGCCTAATCTTGGAAAACCTAATGCATAAAAAACAGTTAAATTATATATTAATCAAAAAAGGAAATTTCTTCTTCAATAATATTTACCTGAAATATGATTTTTATTTCATTTAATGATTCTTTTCAGTGTGGCGTATTTTACAACATGGGCCAGCATTATACAAGGTGACTTGGATTGCTCACTTTAATGGAATTTTCTGTCCTGTTTATGAAATGGAAAACACTTTTGTGGCAGTTTTTTTTTTATAAAAAAAAATAAATAAATACCCCCTCAAGCAGCTGCTTGCCACAGAGGTCTGACAGGAGCCTGTCAATAATTTTTTCTTTGGGTGTTGAATTTTGGCAATATTGGTGAAGTGCAGAAAAGGTTTGTGCACCAATGGAAAGAACAAACATCATCAGAGTGGCAGAGTAAATGCATTGAGGTTAAATCTTTTAAAAACCATTCAATACACACTTAGTTTTTTTTAAGTAAAATTCTACAAAGGGCGGGAGGTAAACACCCTCAGTGTAAGGGGCAATTTTTTTCAGCAAAAGTATAAACCCTTGCTGAAATTGCCTTCCCACAGGACTGATTTCCATGCCAGGGTAGTCTTCTTTACTTCCACATCCAAGACCTCATTCATTTTCAGTAAATGATACAAGCTCAAAAAATTTTTTTATTGGAAAACGAAGAATACTAAAGGAAAAATTAACATATAACCTAATGCGATGTTAAATAAAATATTCACAACAATTGTAAGTCACCTATCTAATGTAGCACAACTCAGAAAGATTGATAATTTATAGAAATAGCATAAATCTACAGAAATGAAGGTTTAATGATAAAAGTATGAATACTAACTGGATGCATGGTGATGTTATCCAATACGTGAGAATGCATACCAAGGCTTAAGAGGTTACTAATATCATGATCCAATGCTATTAGTTCCAGAATAACCAAAGATGTATCAATACTTTGTACATGATCATTAACTACTCAGTTCACCATTGGTATACTATATTATGGCACTCCATCTTGAAATACATAACAGTGCTGCATAGGATTTACTTTCATAACCTTACTTAAGCAAGTGTGAATTCCCACCACCTTAACTAACCTGTGTGCAATATGGAGATCTTGTGCTCGAATCCAGGTGAATTGGTGGGGGGTTTTTTGCACTTGCCTAATTGATGAAACCAAATTTCTCTTAGGACTTATTGCAAATGTGAGTTCCATTGCTTATCAATAAAATAGTATTACAAAATATTTCATTTTAAATCCACTATATATTTTAGCGAGTTTGTCTCTCTGTCAGGATATATTTTTGTTCATAAACTCCTAAACAGTAAGAGTTAGGAGCATTATCATCAAACTTAGTATAGTTTCATCCATTATAACTTAGTGCAATGTAAGGGGGTTTAGACCATATAGCAAATGTAAGGGGGTTTAGACCATATAAAATCAATCCCCCACCCAACAAATAAAAAAGATTAATACATAATGATAATCAAGGACAATGAATTCTTAACAACAGTCATTATTTCTAACTGGCTACAATTCATGGTGGCCTAACAATGTTCACATGAGATTTACAGATTAGTGATATATCAAAACATTTGCCATTTTAATTGTTTTGGAACAGTTTATGTTTCATCTCTTAATCTGATACTTCTAGACTTAAGTAACTACCCAAATAATAGAATGCTTGGCCTTAAATTCCACATAAAGATTTTTCTCTGACAACTCCATACTGCATTTTGAAAAAAAAAATCAAGCTCTTAATTTTAATAGAAGGCTTTTCGTTATGAATCTCCTATACAAATATTAGCTGTAATTATTAACAGTTTAAGTTTCTTGTGCATAAGTGAAAATTGGGGTCAAGCTGACTTTAGATGCTCTTGACATTTTAACTAAAATTTTTAACCTAAAACCTGATTACAACAATATTCAAGGGACTTATTAATGGGATTCAAGGCACCACTTGAACTTCCTACACCACTAAAAGGTAGAATTATGTAAATAATTGCAGAACTTAATGAGTTATATCTGAAATAAAAGTTACTTACATTCCAGAATGTCCCCATTTAGGTGGGAAATATTATGGGCTACCTCAAATTATATCTCCTAATTTCTGCCTCACAAAAGAGGGGGGGGGGGAAATCTGATAGAGTTGATCTTATTAGATTTTATGTAAAATGGAAGCTTGCTACTTTGAATCATTTACGATACATTAAGACATGAGCAATGCAGAGCAGGGTAATTTTTTTTAAATAATCCCTAGTACAAGATAATTAAAAAAAAATGAAAACTATATGGTGGAAAAAAGAGCTAAAGAACTGTTAAAGAAATGAAATAAATATATGCCACTTAAAAGTAAACTGGAGCAATGAGGTTGAAATCAAGTTGGATTAAACTTTCAATTACCTCTATAGAAAAGTTTGTTTTCAAAACAATGGCAAAATTTCATTTCAATATATTAAACATTATTAAAAGCAACTAGAATAACACAAACAAATTACCTTTTAAAAATAATTTTTTTTGAAAGTTGTTATTCAGTGAGGTATTATTTATTTAATAATGGTATATCCTGACATACACTCTATGACATTGAAATTGCACCACCCAGAAGTGGTGAAATCAGATGAAAATCACAGACAAGACAGGCTGATAGATGAATAAGAAATTACAGTTACTGAGCAAAGACACAAATTTATTTCACACATAAGATGGATTACATGGCAGTAGTCAATATCATGTAAAACCTCCATTGTTCAAAACACACACAGCTACATGTCACAGCATGCAGTCATACAGGCCAATCCAAGACACAGCCCATCATGCCTGTTACAGATGATCTCTCAGAGCAGATACAGTTTGCATCAATTGCAGATGTCTTTGCAGAATATGCCCTACCAAGTCCCAAGTATGTTCAATGGGTGATAAATCCAGAAAACTTGCTGGCCACAGAAGAGTGTTGACAAGTTGAAGATATCTCTGGGTGAAGTCAGCAGTATTTGGCCTGGCATTAGCTTGCTGAAAAGGGATGTCCAACACTCCTGAGATGAATAGGAGTTCCAGAACATCATTGCTATAGCCCCACATGGTGAAGTTCCTGGAAGAGATACTATAGATGACTAGCTTACCATGATTTATCACACACCAGCTCGTGACACTTGCTGTTTGGGTAGGGTGTCATTCGACAGTAGCAGATGGATCAGAAAATCAATTACAGCTCATGCATGTGCAGCAATCACAGACTCTTAATCAAAACCACTAAAGCAGGATTCATCGCTAAAAATAACACAATGCCATTCTGCATTGAAGTTGTTTGAGGTCGGCACCACTTCAGGTGTTGTGTTTAGGATGACTAGTAGTCAGTGGAAGGCAGCATAATGGAAAACATGCATGCAACCCTGACTCTGCAGGTCATTGGGAAATGGTTCATCATGTCATGGGGGTGATACATGTTTGGCAAAATTGCTCTGCTGGTGATGGCTGGCATCGCTGAATTGGGAAGGAAGCAATGGGACCATGCCCTCGCACCCCTCCCCCTTTCAGAATGCTAGTAGGAGTAATAGAGACAAAAAAAAATTGTACTTATTTATATTTCATTCAATTTTTAAAATTAAAGGTGAACCATCACAGCACTACTGTTGCCAGTGATGCTGAGATAGTTCACCTTTCATTTTATTGGATGAATTAACTGATTATTTTTATTTGCCTTGTATTTCTTTTAGGTCTAATCAGGTCTTACCTTCTGCTTAGACAGCACAACTCCTCCTTCTTAGCACTGAGTTACCAATGCATAAATCACCTTGTACTTGTTCCCAATAATGTCACAGGTGACCAGTTATGTGTGCCAAGGTTGCAAACACTTGCATCATCAATCACCTGTAGTGCTATGCAAACATGCTTACAGAGACGCATGTTCATTGCTATGTAAGTGGGTGTTTAAGCAATAGAATGAAGTTAGCAAGAGACTTGAAAATATCATAGTATCGAACAGTGTTTTGCAAAGAGTTATTTTGCTGTGATATCCAGTATTTATTTCTGTGCCTTAATTGCATTTGGTGAGTCAAAGATTTAAATTACTTTTACATATTGAATTTGCTTTTTGGTATACTCTTCTTCAGCAGTACCTTTCAGTGCTTAGTATTGTACATTGTAATAGTCGATCACCTGAATAGCCAAATAATGCCATAAGTCAGCATATTTGAACCCTTTTTTGGGATTAGTACATGCATGGCACTGAAATTTAGTTAATCGGGATTTTGATTGGGGAAACTTACAGTGTGGTGGATGCCTATTGCAAAAACAGTCAGCCTTCCTGTGTTGTCCTCCAGATCCTTGCTGATGACAGCATGTGGCTTCTCACACCACTGTTTCCAGCATTGAATGACTTTTGTGTGGTTGCAGCCTATATGTTCCATTAATTGCTGCCTTGATCACCTTTCATTGTGGAGTTTAATGATCTGTTCTCTCTCACATGCTGTAAGCTGGTGATATGGTTGATGTACCTGTTGTCTTGACATTCCATGCATGATGCTATTCCTATGGACTTTGTTCTGTGGGATTGCTCACAGTTCAATTTACTGGCTGTACTCTCGTGGAGTGTTTAGTCAAGGCTGCCTTAAATACCAACTTATCCAACTGATTTCTATGACAATGGATTAATTTGTGTATCTAATAATGCTGCACTTACCTGCTGATTTTCATAAAAATTGAACTTCTTCTGGATGGTGCAATATTAGTGTCACAGAATGCATTAGAATTAGTTAATTTTGTTTCATATAAAATTAAAAATTAAAAAATGGAGGTTTTAAAAAAAGTAGGAGGAACTGAACAATACTAGCAATAAGTAGATTTTATGCCCAAATACAATATACTAGAATTATTTAAGAAACGACAAGTGATTACATAAGCATTTCAACTTTTTACAATTATACTACATTCGGCTTATGAAAAATTATTTATAATACAAGTACTTAATATTCAACTTATTTTCCTAATTTGCAATTCATGATACCATATCTAAATGAAGTTAATTTCTAATTACACATTAATTACACATATAACATCACAATATATATATTTGCAAAAACATATTTTAACACTCTTTTGAAAAGTCTAATATAGAGCTCATATATCAGCTTCAATTCAAGAACCATCTCATACTTTCATTTGCATTTCCAAAAATGCACTCATATTATTTGTATCATAGTAGTGGTAGTAGGAATTTTCATAATTATTGCCAGAAATGGCCATATTGCCAATTCGGCCAGAAATGGCCATCTTGGAATAACCAAGAAGTCTGGATTATCGAGGTTGTCGGATTAACTGGCTTTTGACTCGCAACTCCAGCAACAAACCAGAGATAAATTTTATCGGCTAACAGAGGTTCAATGGACTAAGTGGAACGTTGCTGAGATCCATATGCAAACTCTTAATTCTCCCAGCTATCATTGGATTCACCACCTCCCTCTACAGTGGGAGTGATGCTTACTGCTGATGATTTGCTCTACATCCTCTGATAAGTAATGCTTCTCGCAGTCTATTACGAACTGTGTACACAGTGACACACACAAAATTGAGGTGCCAAATGACCTCCCTGTGAGTCCTCATCACTGATGTATGGCATGTTTTACAACTCATCAAGTCCATCAATGAGAAGAGGAAGAGCAGGATTAACTCCGGGAAACTGCGGAGCAGCATCTCTGTATCGTCCATCTGTCTGGGTACACACACGCATCTGAAGCCAGGTATCATTCTCTGTCAGGAAAACACGGTGAGGAATTAATTACAGCAGGAACCTGTGAGAGGAAGAGAAGGAGGCTGCTCTCTAAAGACACAGAGGAACAAACAAGATGAGAGAAGAGGGTGAGGGGGGTGATGATTTCAGGCCTGCTTTTTGTGCTTGGAAAAGGACATTCTCTCGTTTCGATGCAGGAAAGCATTGTCCTCTGACAAAAGCTGGCATCTGATTCTACTGAAGTATCAAAATCTGAGAAAAAAGTAACAGATGGAAGAGGAATTCTTCACTTTTTTGCAGTTAAAGCAAATACACTAATACCTCAATATGGGGAGTGAATGCTTTCGAGAGCTTTATGTACTGAAACATTATATAGTGAATGACTTATAACATTAATGTAGATCATAATTGATTGTGGTTGCTTTTATTATTTTTAACTTTTAATTGTGAATTAAAATTGTTGTTAAAAGAGGGATTCGTTGATGATAAATAAGAGGTTGGACCCTGAGGACTCAGAGAAAGTTGGGAGAGGGGACCCACTGGACAGCTGTTGGGAGACATGGTAGCCTCCCATCAAGGCCATCCAAAGTATTCTTCAACATGCACAGGGTATAAGCTCTCCAGCACACAGGCCATGGCTTAACATCACATCCGATGGACAGTAGCCTTTCCAAGTCCAGTCGGTGTCCCTTAGTGACCAAGGGGAGGGCGAGAAGTTTTGTGGAGATAAATCTCAATGCTGGCCCAAGAACTCAAACCTGGGGACTGCAGATTATGAGCCTGGCACTACCGACTGAGCCACCCCTACCCCCTTTATACAGAGATCTGCTGGGCTGATTCCATTCTAGATGTGGGGGTGGTCATAATTCAATTATCACTCAGTGTATGATGCAATTTACATTAATGATCAAATATCTGCTTCATTCATGAACAACCCAGAAAGCAATGAAGTCTATTTGACAAAAAGAGAAAGTCAAACTATTATAAAATGATATTAACTTATAATTTATTTACAACAGTTTAAGAATGAAGCTAAATGCTTCATGCAAATGTTGAAGCTGAAGCCAAATGGATATCATGCAATGCAATAGCTTGATTAGAAACATTTTCAATATTTTTATGTTTATAATAATTTTCCCATGTCCAATATGCAAAAACTTATTTAAAACTTCAACACATATATTTTCACATTTAACTAAAACAATTCAAAAAGTAAACTTCGTTTTGCAAAACAATAACAAAGCAACCTTATACAGTGAAATAGTTAACTTCATTCAGATCATTAGAGCATGAATGATGAAAACAATTAACCATTTTCTGACAAAAGGTTAGAAAAAAAAAATGGGCCACAGAATGGAAGAGTTGCATTTACAATCATAGAACTTCTGGTCTGGAAAGAGTCTGTGCAAAAAGAATCATTCATGAGTCTAGAATAAAAATTTGCTATTATGATAAATGAGAATATGAAACATACATAATTAGTTTGGATATATCATGAAACTTTATTTTAAGCTTCCTCTTCTACTCTCAAAAAACAACCCTTTTTAAAACTTTCTGTCATCATTTTTATTGTTGTCAAATTGTTATATGATGAACAATTTCCTAATGCACTTTTTTATACTTTCATACATGAATCACTTAATAAAATCTATGATCAAAAATGTTTTGGCAACTGAAGACAACTGCAGACTGTATCTACATTAATACTAAAATTATTAACTCTTAATGTAGAAAAAAATTTGTTGCACTTGAATACAGCATACTATATCTAATGTTTAGGCAATGATGTGCAGTTCAGATAGTTAAGATGAAATTAAAAGCTTGACAAATCAGAACAATTTATAGTATTAGTGAAATTATGTGGCATATTTTTTACTTATCTTCTTATTGCTTTTCACTAGTCGTTTGTCAAAACAGTTGTTCCACCATATGTTTCAAATGTTATGGTCAAACTTAATGATTTATGTATCAAATCAAAGCTTGTGATGCAGGGAGTGTCATGGGCTATAAAAAATTGACCTTCCATCTTTCTTCCCCCTAAAAATAGGGGAAAATACAAATTTCTACCCTCGTGTTCCAAAGATACAGCAGAACATATCTTCGGAACACAAGAGCAGAAAGTAACAAGCTGTGCATCAAACGAAAGCTTATAGTATGAGGAATGTCATAGGCTATAGAAAATTGACCCCCCCCCCCCCCAATGCTTTCTTCACCCCTAAAAAATAGGAAATGTGTATTAAAAGTTGTTCTATTATATTTTCTGAATGTGAGGGCTTGCAGTTGCAAGTTCAGTGTTAAATGATAGCTCATATGAGGACCATCGTAAACTATTTCAAATTTTTTCCCCCACCATTCTCCCCTCTGATAAGGGAGCAGTTTTTCGTGGGGTCACCCTTAACGAGTTATAACTCAAATCAAAGCTTGTGACATCTCCAATGTAATGGAGTACCTTACACATGACCCTAAAAGTGTGGTTGATGTTTATGAATCATACATCAAAGTTTCTGAAGGTAGGTGCTTTTAATGACAAAGGAAAAATATAAATAAAAAAAATAAAAAAAAATACTTATCTTCCTATATGCACCCTAAAAAGTAGAAAATAAACCTAAAGCATATCAATAGTACAATCAGTCACTGAATTAATATTTACTTCAAACGAACATAGGGCACCAATTTACTTACTGAATAAGATTGCTGACACTCTATCTTCTTTTGAAGTTAATATAAACCCAGTGACTGATTGCACCATCAATATGCTTTAAGTTTATTTTCTACTTTTTGGGGTGCGTAGAGGATGATAGAAAAAATTTTAATTTATATTTTTCAAGTGTAAAATTCACATGAAATTGAGAAGAATCCAAAATTATGTTTGCACAATATTAAGGAATACACTACTCAAAAGTTTAACATCTTTATATTTCATTGCAAAGCACTCATCTTAAATTACCTACTTACCTAAAATAAAATAATTGCCTTAAATATGCAATGTAAATAAAAACTACTCACCAATGGTATGGAATCAACACTTGCAAATTCTACATAAGCAATTCCTTTTGATCGTCTAGTTTTGTTATCCATTATAATTTTCACATCTCTCACCTAGAGTAATTAAACAAATGTCATTTTATTGTCTTGCATTAACAATTCTTACATTT
Organism: Ryuthela nishihirai; assembly: GCA_038380435.1. Taxonomy (NCBI): domain Eukaryota; kingdom Metazoa; phylum Arthropoda; class Arachnida; order Araneae; family Heptathelidae; genus Ryuthela; species Ryuthela nishihirai. The sequence goes on along the minus strand of JAWZYU010000023.1, from coordinate 47,426,528 downwards.
GAATTTTAATTCTTTAAAATTATAATATCCTGTCACTGTAAAGTAGTAAAAAAAATAATGTTAAGTAGATTTGCAATATGCTAAATTGAAAAGAAACTTATGAGAAAGATTGGCAGTCCAACAGAACAATGCATACAATTAAACATTTGGTCATCATCTAGACTATTTCACCTGGATGTTTTTCTCTTCTGCCAAAATAAACAATTTCAATAATTATGTTTTGCTTATTATCACTTATAATAAAATGCAACTCACCCTATATCAAGAAGTAATAACTCTGAATGATTTGAGTTTAAGACCCTTGATCTAGATCCTCATTTGTACAACTAACAAACCTGTGAACCCTTTTAGTACCAACCACATCATTTTTAGAACTGCACTCAAAAATGCTAACAATAAATTGCTGGAAGAAACAGTAGTAGTTCCTCTTCTTTAAATGAGGTGAAACATTAGCATTCTTACAAGCAGGGCCAGATCTAGGTTGGAAAATAATTTTTGTTCATTAGTTGTTTGGAAAAAAAAAAAGCTTTAAACTTAATTTTTGAGTTGAATACAGTGAAAAAAAAAGAGTTGGTTACGTAGATTCATTCTAGTTTCTCAGTCAAGAAATGGAAAGGCTTACTTATTTTGCTCATGGAAGCTTTCAAAAATTGACGATATAATGAAATTTACCCATATAGTGTATCATACATACACCCCCCCCCCCCCAAAAAAAAAAAGGCATGGAGACAGGTCATTTATGTTTGTACATTTTGCAACAACAGCTTAATTCTGTTTCATTTCAAACAGGATATTACTGATGGGATACAAAATCTACACTAAGGATATACATATTCATTATTATAAATGTTCCTAAAATAATAAGTGACGAATTATATAATAAGTTACCATTTTGCTTTGAAATGGTTTTAACATTACAGCATTAGACATCTGTATCAATAAACAATTTAAAAACAGACACATACACACCAGCTATTTTTGCATAATGCTATCTAATGGACACAAATCAATATTAACTACTAAAATGGGCTTCCCCATCATGTTGGAAAAACTGATCATTAGAAATATAGATGCAATCATTAAATAAAGTATCACTAAAATGTTGCAAGTTGTTTGAACAACAAGCTGGCCAAAAGTGAGGATGAGATTCCATGGACAACAATAACAATAAAATATCACATCTCAAAGCAGTACAGAAGATCAATAAACTGTTATAGATGTATTTCATGCAGGACACATATTAATATTCAAAGTACACCATGCATGTTTAGGCAGTTATTTTTCTTATAAGATGAATGTTTCAAAATACTTATGGGTGCAGCTATATTTTCTAAAACTACAAGTATCAATGTTAAAACAGTTAACTAATTCCTTTGCTTATAAAGTTTGTCTAGTAGTCACAACCAATAAGTATCCTTAAAATATTACGCACAAAAATGTAAGTTCTGGAGCAGGTGTTGAGAATTTGCAATTCTGGAATTGCAAATTCCCACACCTGCTGCAATTGCAATTAAGCAGTAAAAAAGAAGTATAATTCTGTTACATGTCATTTGAACAAAAAAAGTTCCCCATGTTTGAATGTTTTTAAGGAGTAACAGTTCAAAAATTATGTGTGTATTTCAGTTATTCACTTGCTTTCTCAAGTGCTAAAACATTAAACTTCAATTATATAAAAGCAATATACCCCAAAGATGAGGATTAAGAGATATTTAATCTATTTTATAATCATAATTATTTAATAATAAAGCTTTAAATTGCTATATACTTTATGCTTTGCATTAACATTATAAGACACTAATCTAGGCATTTCTACCTTTTTTTGAGAACTGAATGATAAAGTACATTAAAGGTTCAAGATCATTGCCAATTTAGATTTGTTGGCTATTTGAAGTTTTATGGCACATAAGCAACTATGGCTCATGTGCCATAAATAATAACTACTATATAATAATATACTAAGGTAAAAAGGAAGGTAAACAGCCAATTTAGAAAATATGAATCTAAATATTTCGGAGTACTTATTATATATATATTTTTTTTTCTCTAAAACAAAAAGTTGAATTTTTTTTTGACAGACAGACCAATGACAAAATGAAAAAATAGGTCATTTTTGGAAATGAGTAAAAAAAAAGCATATACTTGATTCTTGTTCTAATAAGGATTTTTTATATATATAATATTAGGCAAAAACCATAAATTTTACTTTATAGGCTATATGTATATAAATATATACACTGCTGTCTACTAAAAGTGTAACAACAGGAAAGACAAGAGATATCAAAGCCATATTTAGTGAATATATAGCTTATGTTATAAGGATCAAATGATTACATATACAACTCAGTTAGACTTGTGGAATACAAAAAAATCAGTATCTTGTGTAGCCACCATGAGCGGCAATAACCACTGCTACATGGTCTGGCATTGAGAGAATGAGATGTCGGATGTGTGCTTGGGGAATGTTAGTCCATGCAGTTTCGATATGTAGCCAAAGTTCATCTGTTGTAGCAGCTGTTGGTGTCTGGTGTGCTAGTTGTCATGAGATCATGGACCAGACATGTTCAATTGGGGACAGATCAGGTGAATGTGCAAGTCAAGGCAGAAATGTCACATGGTGGCTATCCAGGAATTGTTGGATAATGCATGCCACATGTCATCAGGCATTGTCCTGTTGGTAAATGACACCAGAGAGCCCCTGAAGATAAGGTACAACCACAGGCTCCAACACCTCAGTGATGTAACACTGGCTGCTCAAAGTACCAGTAATGCGTATGTAGCGCGTGCTTGAGTATACGCTACGTATGCATTACTGGTTGCAGTATGGTAGCGTGTACATGAGTGGAGTACAATGACACCCCATACCATAACACCAGGGGTTGAACCTGTATGGTGCTGCATCATACATGTCTCACTGAGCCTGTTGCCGTGGTACTGTCAGATACAGATTTGTCTATCGTGGTGCTGCATACTGAAGCAAGATTCATCTGAAAAGATGATGTCATTCACACATCCATGCATGATGTTCTAGCCACCATTGCAGTCACATATGCCTGGTGTTGTAGAGTTAATGATAGCGAAGCAATAGCTGCTTAGCAAAGATGCCCTGATGCTGCAGATGATGTCGAACCATACATGTGGACAATGGTTGATGTGTCAACACACCCTAACTGTTGAGCTAAGATGTTTGATGTGGCTGTACGATCATTCAAAGCCATGAGCATGAGATGTCTATCCTCTCATTCGTTTGTGTGACAGGGCCATTGAGATCCCTCACGTCGGTGAGTTCGTTCCTCCTCCACCCCCACCCACTGATGCCATATTCTCATCACTATGGCAGCATTCCGTCCAACACAAGCACCGATGTCTCGGTACAATAATCCACCTTCCCATAATCCTACAATTCTCCCTCAATCAAAGCCAGAAACCTGGTCGTATGGATGCAGTGTTCGTCAACAGGGCATACTTGATCCTTTAGTGTGCAACAACTGCAAGCAACACAATTCCAGTGCTTCACACTGGCTCTTTGTAATCTCCTCTTATACCACTTCCAGGGGGCATTACTGTCACACATGATGTGCGTGTGTGCACTGCATTTTGAATCATTTACATGTTCTCCCATGGGATACCCATCTTGCATATTTCAGGACAATCTGACGAGTTTTTCCTGGTGTTGCACTTTTAATGGTCAGCAGTGTATAATTAGTATAGTGCTACAAAGCAATGAGTTACACAAAAATTAACTTTTAGTGTTATGCAATTATTATATGTATATACGAACCACTCCAACTGATGAAAAAAATTCTTCCAGATCTCGAGCTCTAACACGTTGTGAGAGCTGCATACAGAATATAGTTCTTAAATCTCTATCTTCAGGGCTAATATCCTCATTGGGAAGTCTGTAAAAAAAAAATGTACCAAAACTTAAAAATGCTAAATATAAACACATTATAGCAGCCAATATACTGAAAGATCAGTGTATTCTGTTGCAGTGTCCTGGCTATTATAATTCAATCATGAAATACAATTCTCATTAGCTCAAAAATTTCCCCAATGATACATCTGATGAAATACCCATAACAGCAATAGAAGCACACAATTTCACAGATTACATTTTAAATTTATGAATAGCATTTATGTTGCTCTTAAATAAGAACAATTACATTAAACCTTTTCAAGAACTGGAAATATATAAAAAAAATCAAATTTATTTTAGCTATTTTTTTTAGCATGGAACACACCTGTGTTTCAGCATGTTTTTCTTGTTCATATTGATTTCTAGCAAAGAAATTATTAATCTGTAGCTTTTATCATTTCTATAATATTTTTTATGCTGATTTATAAACTGCCTTTTGCTATCTAAAACAGTTTTTGAGGTATAATTACTGGATCACAATCAAGTATAAGCTGTCACAAATTTTGCTATGGTTTTATTATTGTAATATGCTATGGCATAAATGCACTAATAAATTACATTTGCTCAGCTAAATTTAATTATATATCAACTTTTAAGGGTATAATTTAATTCAGTTATCCATCACTTCTTATTCTATCAAAACATAATAAGCATTATTAAATACTGTAAAATGCAATAATAAGCATTATTAAATATTATACAACAGTAAACATTATTAAATACTGTACAGGATAATATATAACAATACAATCATTTAGATGCATCAAATCTTATCACTGTGATGTAGATATTTAATACTTACAATACATGCAGTTTTTTTTATTGTACTATTATAGCAACATATGAATAAAAAATAGTTATATGATAAAAGTTTGTGCAATTTATATTTGTAGAGTTGTACACTTCTAGTGATATGATGAGTGCTGAAACAATCATAATAAGTATTTTGAACAAGAAATATTTCATCACACTTGAAAGGTCTTTAAAAATTATATGTTAAAGTCACAGCAGCCAGTATACTGCAAAATCAGCATTGTCCATTGCAATATCCTAGCTATTAAAATTTAACCATGAAAAACAACTCTTTTGTAGAAACATTTCCCCATTGAAACATCTGATGAATGCACATATTACTATTGTAGTAGCAGAAGTGCACAAATTCACAGATAAAGTTGTACAAATTAATGAATAGCATTTATGTTGCTCTTACAAAATATCCCATTAAATATTTTCAAGAACTTAAGACTTTTATGTTCACACTATTAATCTAAATCTTCATTCAGAAGCCTAATTACCAAAGAAATTTATCAATCTGATCATAATCTTTAAATTTCATTTTATAAGGGATATAAATTTCTTCGATTCTAAGATGTGTTTTTCCCCCCATGAAAACATCTCTAAAAACGGGGGTGCATCTTAGAAACATGTTTTTTTTTTTTTTCCCCAAATTTCCCCGCGCTTTGTACATAGCACCACACGTTTTGCTTTTACATGAAAACCCCACCTTCAAGTTTGACCATTATCGCATTCTCCAAATGTGGGTATTTTTCCACGTTTTCCAAATGTGAAGCCACCGTTATTTCATTATAGTGGTCCTCTGTGAGTGAATTATATTGAGCTTGGAACCTGTCTGTTGACTGACAAAATTCCACTGACACTTTCCGGAAAAATTAAGAAAGCGCCAGCATCAAAATTGGCGGAATGGATATCAACAACTTGGAAGCGAATTCCAGAAAGAATAGTGCAGCACTCATTTAAAACATTTTGCATCACCAACGCTCTCAATGGTTCAGAAGACGACATATTATGGGATAATAAAAATATTTGTTAGATATATTTTAGCATTTTATTTTTTTTCCTTAGAACCAAAGCTTTTCTCTGTTGGTGGAACTGAATTTAAGGTGCATCTTACAATCGAAGAAATACGGTAATTACTACACTAGAATGGTTCACCTCTCACTAATAAAAGTCTGATTTAAACTAAAAATCACAGATTCAATAGCCCATACTTGTGCTAGTGATTAGAGAGTACCTGATTATTAAACTAGCAGACATTTCTGTGTATGTGTTTGTATGTTGCATGAAAAACTAGGGTTGTGTTGCTTTACCTCTAAGAGGTGCTTTTTTGCACACAATAGTCTAAATTGTCAGGTCACAAGGACTCCAAAGGCTCAGTGAAGGTTGGGGGAGGGGACCCACTGGAAGCTGTTGGGAGACAGATAGTAGCCTCCCATCAAGGTCTTCTAGCATGTTTCTTAATGTGCACAGGGTATGGCTCTCCTGCACATGGGGCCAGAGCTTAACGTCCCATCTGATGGACAGCCCTTTTTCCAAGCCCATCAGTGATCCCTATTGACCGTGGGCAGGGAGTTTTGCAGAGATAAACCTCAATGCTGGTCCAGCTGGTACTCGAACCTGAGAATTGAAAAACCAGGACAAGTCCAATAAAGCTTCTAGGTTATCTCCGTCTTTTGTGTAGGGAATACCTTCTTCCCTTTTATTAAAAATTTATATTAAAAAAATGTGAAATGCATAATGTTTTACATAAAATTCAACATATTGTTTTTCATTACACTAAATATAACAACACAAGATTTAACTCTGCATAACCATCTTGTTAAATTAACTATATCTGTCTGAATGTGATGTCTTTCACCATCTAAATAAACTTAATGTTAGATGGTGAAGGTAAATCAAATAATGATGAATTAAGAATTTGATGATTGGATGTTTTTGTGTTATCACTACAAAGACATAAGGCCATGTCATCAAAAAGTAATTTTTGTTACTGCCACTATTATTATAAATAGAAAAATTACTATAATAATAGTAAAAGAAAGAAGGGATGAAACTACTTGCTTTATAGATCATAAATGTGGTAATGTATAAGATGGATAGGGTATTTCTAATAAAATAATTAAAGGTATAGTGAAAAGTATAAGAAATAGTCTAAATATAAAGAATTCATTGGGTGATAATTGTTGCTATATACATAAAGATAATTATTATCACTCTTAGTATTACAATTAAAAGGATATAAGAGAACCATGAGGTTATAAATGAGTAGAAGATGAAAAGGGATATTAAAAATGTAATTAATATAAATAAGGAGATTATTGAAAATGGGTAGTTGGATACTATAAAAAAGAAGAAAGAGATAATTATAAACATTTCAATGTCTAAATTGTCAGAAAATAGTTAACTTGAACCTGAAAATCTTAAATTTAAACCTTTTATATATAATCTTTTAATCACTTACTTTAAACAATGCGATTTTTATAACAACCTTTAAATCTTGCAAAATATTACATTTATGAACTTCCTATTTCTCTCTGTGAGGAAGCTAGAACTATGCAAATGAGGACTATTTAATTTCATAAAATCAGAAGTGACATCATTTCTACAATCTCATTAATAGAATTTACTTTCAACAAAATTTCACTATATATATAAAAATAAAAAAAAATAAATACCCCTTCAAGCAGCTGCTTGCCACAGAGGTCTGACAGGAGCCTGTCAGTTTACATGCCATAGTAGAAGAAGTGAGAGGATGGTAGGCCCTCAGCAGAAAAACGACACAAACAGCCATGCCTTACCTGGGGCTCGAACCCAGGTCCCTTAGATCAGTAGCCAAGCATGCTAACCACTCAGCCATGGGATGGCAAAAATAAATACCCCTTCAAGCAGCTGCTTGCCAGAGGTCTTACAGGAGCCTGTCAGTTTATATGACACAGTAGAAGGTCCGAGAGGATGGCAGGACCTCAGCAGAAAAACGACACATCCATACACAATAATCTTAACCCAGGACTCGAACCCAGGTCCCTTAGATCAGGTGTCAAGCTCGCTAGCCAATCAGCCATGGGATAGCACTATATATATATATTCATATTAAAATATTAACACTAAATAAATTTATACAAAATATAATTAAAATTGTTAATGAACTAAAATAAACATATTTCATATACTAAAATGATTTATTTCCACAATATCACTGTTAGGAGAATTTATGTCTCCTGTGTTGCACCTTGAGATGCTAAAACAATTCGGTGGTAATAGTTCATTTTACATATCATGCAGTTAAAAGCTTAGTTGTTATCTTTACCACTATGGGAAAGTACTCCTTGGCTGGTACACTCGCTGTATGGTGAGTATTTAAAAAAGATAAATAGTTTTATTTTAATAGGGTATTTTTAGAATCATATAGTAAAAAAATCATATCTTGCATCTCGCAATTCAAATAAAATTTATTAAAAAAAAACTAATAGAAATACCTATAACGCATATTGAATAGATAGTACTATTTATTTCTGAATAACATAAAATAAATTTTTACTTGAAGAAAGAAAATTACTCCCCTTTTTGTAATGTTTTCCTTGTTACCTTACTTTGAGAAAAGTCCAGGCCTTTTGCCAACTATGCTAAATCATATCAACAAGTCAATTTTAGAATTCTGTTGAAAAATAACTTATCAACTCAAATAGATCATGCTATATACCAAATAAACGGAATTTAATTACGAATTTTATGAAAATAAAAAATTTAAACAAATTTATAAATGCATTGATTTTAATAAGACTTTCACATGATATAGTGAAAAAATTTATCAGACTATGAAATTAAGGCTTAATTTTGGAAAACTTGACAAATAAAAACAGTTAATTGGCAAAACCATATACACTTCTAAGAAATGGCAATCAGACGGCTTTAACAAATTATTTATATTTTAGTTTAATAAAATATGCATCAAATGAAAAGAGAAAACATTATTTTTCAATTTTAATTACATATTTTTAAAAGATATATCAATAAATATTTTGTGGAAAAAATTTCAGCAAAAAATGTTTTTCGACAAAATGTTTATATATTGACTTTAAATTGTCACCCAGGTAACACTGTGATTGTCACCTAGTTTAAAAGATATATGTAAGAAAATTTTCAATTGGCAATTTCTATTTCCTAAAAATTGAATTTTTTTTGTTGTAATAAAAATGGACATAGACATCTTGAGCCCCTCACTTCAGATTCTGTCAATGTCTGTGTTTGTCAGGTACCTTGGAAGTGTTAATCAGTGAAATATGATTGGTAAGATTCCTGCCTATGCCTTGATTTGTTATTCAATTTTCAAATGTTGTATTTTATTATCAGTTGGTATTTTAAGTAACTAATTGAAATTTTATTGTTATTGGTATAGGTTTATTGCCTTTTATTAAATTATTTCATTTTACTATCTATCTTTATTATGAATTCACACAGTTGTCAAATATAAAAAAATACAACTTAAGAAACTGTAATATATATACTAGCATAACAATTTGCACTGTTAGTTTCAAGTATAAAAATTTCAAGGAATGATACTCATCATCATCATCCTCAAGCAGCCATGGGCTATGGAGGTCCAACCAGACCATGCAATTTAGTTCTCCAAGCAAGTCTGCCCTGAGCTACATCTGCTGCATCTGGCCACTGCACATCAATTCTAATAAGGTTCTGTTTGACATTGTCTGCCCACCACATCCTTGGTCTCCCCCTCTTTAGGAAGCCTTTAGGCACACAGTTCATAACCCTATTAACCAATCTATAATTATCCATACGGGCAACATGGCCAAACCAATGGAGTCTCTCTCTGACCAATACTGCTTAAAGGAGGTTGCCGACTCCTTTGCCTAACCTCATCATTAGTTACAAAGTTGAACCACCTAATGCCCAAGATACTGCGTAAACATCTGGAATCAAAAGCATCTAGTTTTCTGTTATCTTGTTTACAAAGAGTCCAAGTTTCACTGCCACAATTAACCTTAGAAAGAACCAAACTATTATACAATCTAATTTTAGTCTTTAGGTGTATATGCCTATTTCTCCGCACTCTCCATAGATTCTTAAATGTCCCGGCAGCAATCCCTATCCATCTCTTAATCTCATGCCACACATCACCAGTATCTGTTACATAGTTCCCAAGATAATTAAACTGTGACACCTGTTCAAAATTTCAACCATTCAGATTAACTGAACCACAGCCTGCCTGACCAATTTTCATCACTTTAGTTTTCTCTCTGTTTATAACCAAACCTACTCTAGTACCAGTTTCATCAACAGCTCAAATGAAAGAGTTCATCTCATCAACATCATTTGCCAAAAGGGTTAAATCATCAGCATAATCTAAATCAGAAATTTTCGTATCTCCAGCCCATTTAAGGCCAAAATCTTTCCGTTAAAGTGAATTTCGCATAACATAATCAATAACCAAACTAAAGAGAAAAGGAGACAGAATGCACCCTTGTCGAACACCAGAAGTAATGCTAAACCAATTGCTACAAGCCTTACCAACTCTCACACACGACTCAGTATTATTATAGAGAGCTTTCATTATGTTAACTAACTTATCTGGTATACCATATGATCTCACAATCAACCACAAATTATGTCGATCAACAGAGTCGAAAGCCTTTTTGAAATCGACAAAGCTAAATGGTAGCTAGGCATAAACTGGAAGGAGAGCTGTGTACCAATCCCTAGTGATGATGCACAGAACCGGCCAGGTCTAGCACCTAATGTCCGACCCCGCCTTCTCGTGGTGCAGGCCGTTAGTACCTTTCAAAAGAGATAGTCTCTTTTGGAAGGGAACGGAAGGGGGTGGGGGCTGCCAGTTCAGTATGGCCTACTGTTCTGGACATCTATGGCCACTTTTTTCTTTTTTTTTCAACCCTGCTGAGGAGTGGGCAACTTCACAGGGTCCTGGTGCTGACCATTTATACCTACTAGACTGGACTTGTTTATGGATTTGAGCTTGATTATGGATCCTGGACTTGCTGCACTGGTGGGCCTCTGTTGAGGGAGAGTCTGCTGCTGTGTTTTCTGTTTGCTTCTGGGTTGCCAGCTCTAAGTGAACAGAGGCATGGGATACCTTATATCAGCTGGTGGATAATCCTAATCAAAGGCCATCACAGGTACCTGAACCTTACTTAGCTAGTTGGGCATCGTCAAGCCTAAACTGGAGTAATGTGTCTCAGGCAGGCCATATGGCTCTTGAAAAAGTCCACTTGAAAAGGTGGTGCCTGAAGTTCCTACCAGCATCGGTGACTTCAGCCTTTAGCTTAGGAGGAACAGGTCTTTGCCCCATGCCTGCGATCAGGGGGCTGTTTGATATTGTTGGCCCTACCAATCTCAATAAACCTAATTTCTTTAAAAATCTTACTAATCATTTTCTCTCTGCAGGAACATGGAACGTGAGGACATTACATAGAGATTATTCTTTTGATGTCCTCATGCAGGAATTCTAGCGCTATAACCTAGATATTCTAGGCTTGCAAGAGACCAGATGGACAGGTAAAGGTGAGATACTTAAAAATGACTTTAAATTTCTCTTTACAGGGAGGGAGGATGGAAAGCATCACCAAGGCGTGGGTCTGCTGCTCAGCAGACATGCTAGTGATGCTCTTCTAGGATATGAGTGCATTAATGAAAGGTTTCTTACAGCAAAATTTCAGACAAGCATTAAAGACTTGAATGTTATCTGCTGTTATGTCCCCACTGAGGATTCTGATGAGGATGAGAAGGATAGGTTTTACAGACAACTTCAGGATATTTTGAATTCTGTCAAGAAAGGAGATAATTACCCTTGTTCTTGGTGCCTTCAATGCCAAAGTTGGTACCAACTCTGACCTTTGGGGAGGAGTAATAGGCCCTTTTGGTATTGGTAGCTGCAATGGCAATGGGCAACCTCTCCTACAGGTAAGTAAACTCAATGGTTTCAGAATAACTAACATATATTACAAACACCGCGACATACATAAATACACATGGGTTTCACCTGATGGGCTGCATAGGAATATGATTGATTATATATTAATTAACAGCAAATGGGCTAGTTCTGTTAGAAATACCAGGGCATATAGGGGAGCTGAAATTGGATCTGACCATTACCTTGTTAAAAGTGTCTTGCAACTTAAACTTAAAAAGTGTTGTGCTGGGGTTAAAAAATTTACCTTTAATACTGAAGCTCTGAAAGACCCAGTTATAGCTAAAGCTTACCATGATAGGTTACTTAGTCATTATGACAGTCATGGTTTGTACTGAAGTTCAGGAAGAATGGGACCATTTTAAACAGGCTTTTCTGGAAACTAACAGTACTCTTTTAGGGAAAAAGGAGCAGAGGAGGCAGAATTATTTAAGTGATAAGGCACTTGAGCTTATTTCAGAAAGAAGGAACTGCAGGAATGTCCTTAATCAGTACCCTACTAGTCCTAATAGAAAGCATTACAAAGAACTTAATAAACGTGTAAAGGATCAGTTAGCTACTGATAAGAATCTTTGACTTGATGGACTGGCTGACAAAGCTGAGGAAGCAGTTAGACAGCACAACAGCAGAGAGCTGTACCAGATAGTTAATGTTTTGTGTGGTAGAAAACGAACAGGTATACAGGGATTGAAGGATAAACATGGTAAGGTTATAGAAGGTGAGGATTCTGTCATGGCTAGGTCGGCTGAGCATTTCAGTGATGTTCTAAACAATGTGGTTAATTCTACTCCTATTGTTTGCAATGATGATAGATGCATTATTGGCTTTAATGTTGACCCTATAACACAATCTGAAGTTAGTTTGGCTATTTCTAAACTTAAACTTCATAAATCCCCAGGGGTAGATGAAATTACTACGGAAATGCTTAGAGCTGGGAATGTTTCAGTTACCACTTGGATGACTGAAATTTTGAATAACTTTTATGATAAAGGCATGGTTCCTAAAGATTTTACCAGAGCTATTATTATCCCTATTTTCAAAAAAGGTGATTGCAGTTCTTGTGATAACTATAGGAGTATCAGCCTACTCTCTGTTCCAGGTAAAGTTCTTTCCATGATTGTGCTTAACAGAATTAAGAATCTGGTTGACAAGCAATTGCGTGATGAGCAATGTGGATTCAGAAGTGGTAGGGGATGTGTGGATCAGATATTTTCACTTAGGCAGATTCTTGAGAAATGTTAAGAGTTTCAGAAACCTTTGGTAGCTAGCTTTGTTGATTTCAAAAAGGCTTTTCACTCTGTTGATCGTCATAATTTGTGGTTGATTGTGGGATCATATGGTATACCAGACAAGTTAGTTAACATAATGAAAGCTCTCTATAATAACACTGAGTCATGTGTGAGAGTTGGTAAGTCTTGTAGCAATTGGTTTAGCATTGCTTCTGGTGTTTGACAAGGGTGCATTTTGTCCCCTTTTCTCTTTAGTTTGGTCGTTGATTATGTTATGCGAAATTCACTTCAAGGGAAAGCTTTTGGCCTTAAATGGGCTGGAGATACGAAAATTTCTGATTTAGATTATGCTGATGATTTAGCCCTTTTGGCAAATGATGTTGATGAGATGAACTCTTTCATTCGAGCTGTTGATGAGACTGGTAGTAGAGTAGGTTTGGTTATAAACAGAGAGAAAACTAAAGTGATGAAAATTGGTCAGTCAGGTTGTGATTCAGTTAATCTGAATGGTTGCAGTCTTGAGCAGGTGTCAGTTTAATTACCTTGGGAGCTACGTAACAGATACTGGTGATGTGCTGCATGAGATTAACAGACGAATAGGTATTGCTGTCGGGACTTTTAAGAATCTATGGAGATTGTGGAGAAATAGGCGTATACACCTAAAGACTAAAATTAGACTGAATAATAGTTTGGTTCTTTCTAGGGTTAGTTATGGTAGTGAAACTTGGACGCTGTGTAAACAAGATAACAGGAAACTAGATGCTTTTGATTCTAGATGCTTACGCAGTATCTTGGGTATTAGGTGGTTTAACTTTGTAACTAATGATGAGGTTAGGCAAAGGAGTCTGCAACCTCCTTTAAGCAGCATATTGTGCAGAGAGAGACTCCGCTGGTTTGGCCATGTTGCCCGTATGGATAATTATAGATTGGCAAATAGGGTTATGAACAGTGTGCCTAGAGGCCTCAGAAGGAGGGCGAGACCTAGGATGCGGTGGGCAGACAATGTCAAACAGGACCTTATTAGAATTGGTGTACAGTGGCCGGATGCAGCAGATGTAACTCATGACAGATATGCTGGGAGAATTAAACTGCGCGGTCTGGTTGGACCTCCGTAGCCCATGGCTGCTTGAGGATGATGATGATGAGCAACCAAAGGTTTCTGAAACTCTAAACATTTCTCAAGAATCTGCCTAAGTGAAAATATCTAATCTACACATCCCCTACCACTTCTGAATCCACATTGCTCATCACGCAATTGCCTGTCAACCAGATTCTTAATTCTATTAAGCACAATCAGGGAAAGAACTTTACCTGGAACAGAGAGTAGGCTGATACCCCTAAAGTTATCACAAGAACTGCAATCACCTTTTTTGAAAATAGGGATAATAATAGCTCTGGTAAAATCTTTAGGAACCATGCCTTTATCATAAAAGTTATTCAAAATTTCAGTCATCCAAGTGGTAACCGAAACATTCCCAACTCTAAGCATTTCCATAGTAATTTCATCTACCCCTGGGGATTTATGAAGTTTAAGTTTAGAAACAGCCAAAATAACTTTAGATTGTGTTATAGGGCCAACATTAAAGTCACCATCTATCATCATTGCAAACAATGGGAGTAGAATTACCCACATTGTTCAGAACATCACTGAAATGCTCAGCCCACCTTGGCAGCCATGACAGAAACCTCACCTTCTATAACCTTACCTTGTTTATCCTTCAATCCCTGTATACCTGTCCGTTTTCTACCACACAAAACATTAACTATCTGGTACAGCTCTCTGCTGTTGTGCTGTCTAACTGCTTCCTCGGCTTCATCAGCCAAGCCATCAAGCCAAAGATTCTTATCAGCAGCTAACTGATCCTTTACACGTCTATTAAGGTCTCTGTAATGCTTTCTATTAGGACTAGTAGGGTACTGATTAAGGACATTCCTGCATTTTCTTCTTTCTGAAATGAACTCAAGTGCCTTATCACTCAAATAATTCTGCCTTCTCTGCTCCTTTTTTCCTAAATGAGTACTGTTAGTTTCCAAAAAAGCCTGTTTAAAACGGCCCCAATCTTCCTCAACTTCAGTAGTAAGCAAACCACGACTGTCATAATGACTAAGTAACCTATCATGGTAAGCTTTTGCTATAACTGGGTCTTTCAGAGCTTCAGTATTAAAGGTAAATTTTTAACTTTAGCACAACACTTTTTAAGTTTAAGTTGCAAGACACTTTTAACAAGGTAATGGTCAGATGCAATTTCAGCTCCCCTATATGACCTGGTATTCCTAATAGAACTAGCCCATTTGCTGTTAATTAATATATAATCAATCATATTCTTATGCAGCCCATCAGGTGAAACCCATGTGTACTTATGTATGTCACGGTGTTTGTAATAAGTGTTAGTTATTCTGAAACCATTGAGTTTACTTACCTGTAGGAGATGTTGCCCATTGCCATTGCAGCTACCAATACCAAAAGGGCCTATCACCCCTCCCCAAAGGTCAGAGTCAGTACCAACTTTGGCATTGGAGTCACCTAGAACAAGGGAATATCTCCTTTCTTGACAGAATTCAAAATATCCTGAAGTTGTCCGTAAAACCTATCCTTCTCATCCTCATCAGCATGCTCAGTGGGGGCATAATAGCAGATAACATTCAAATCTTTAACACTTGTCTGAAATTTTGCTGTAAGAAACCTTTCATGAATGCACTCATATCCTAGAAGAACATCACTAGCATGTCTGCTGAGAAGCAGACCCACGCCATGGTGATGCTTATTGTTGTCCCTCCCTGAAAAGAGAAATTTAAGATTATTTTTAAGAATCTGACCTTTATCTGTCCATCTGGTCTCTTGCAAGCCAAGAATATCTAAATTATAATGGTGGAATTCTTGTGTGAGGACATAAAGAGAAAAAGCTCTGTGCATAGTCCTCACATTTTGACTACCTATGGAGAGAAAATGGTTAGTGGGATGTTTAAAGAAACTATGTTTATTGAGAGAGGGAATGCCGACAATATCAACATCCCCCTAATCGCAGACGTGGGGCAAAGACCCATTCCCCCACCACTAAAGGATGAAGCCATCTACACTGGAAGACTTCCCCCAATGTAGAATTTGACGATGCCAGTAGAAGCAAAGAGTTCAGGTGCCTGCGATGACCTCTGCTCAGGATTATCCACCAGCTGATAAACGTAACCTGTGAATCTATTCACTTGGGACTGTCAACCCACAAACAAACAGAAAACATAGCGGAAGATTTTCCCTCCACAGAAGCCCACCAGTGCAGCAAATTCAGGATTCATAATCAAGCTGAGCCATAATTCAGTCCAGTCCAGTGGGTTTATATGGTCAGCACCAGGACCACTCCTCAGCAGGGTAGAAAAAAAAAGAAAAGTAACCAGAGTTATCCAGATCAGTAGGCCAAACTAATCTGGCAGCCCTCCCCTTCCGTTCACTTCCATAAGAGAGTATCTCTTTGAAAGGTACTAATGGTCTGTATCACGAGAAGGCGGGGTCGGACATTAGGTGCTAGGCCTGGCTGGTTCTATGCATACTACGACCATTTTAGAATGGTCCTAGTATCATTCCTTGAAATTTTCATCATATTTGGTTGTGGTATCATTTTACTTTTTCCCCACCTTGTAGCCTTATGTAAATAAATAGTAGAAATATTTTTGCGGCCAACCATTTTTAACTATAGGTCCTAAAGTGTCATGGGATGAACAAAAAAAGAGTGAGATTATTAAGAGTTTGGGCCATTAGCTATAAATCCTTACCTATTTATTATAGGTGGCATTATTTAAAACTTATTTACTGTTTGACAAGGGAATTCTTTTTGTCAAACAGTAAATAGACTACTCACTAGAAAGAAGTGGTGTATGAAGCTCCATATTATAGGCTAATATTGCCATGATCTAATATTAACTTGAACTCGAAAAAAAGTTCCATCTAATTCTAGACTATTTCTATACCACTTAACCAGTATCAAAATTTTCTAAACAAGTTTAATACAATACTATTGCATACAATATTTAATCATCTTTAAGCTGAATTTTATTAACTGTAATACTCTTCAAATTCTTGGGTGAACGGTATTCAATGTTACCATTAAGGCCTATCTATTAATCTAAAAGTATCATTTCTAGATTTGATATAAACCCTAAGTAAATATTCTTATTAGTAGATTGGTTCTCTCATTACATTATCTTTTCAGCTTGAATTTGTTTTTCCATTCTGTAATTATTTATATTAGATATGTATTGCTGGTTCATGGAATAATATTCTTTTTAATCTTAAGAAGCTGTGAAACTGCAACTGACACCAATTTTGACAATATCACACCTTAACCACAGATATTACCTGCAGGGGAATGAAAGCTGCTTGCTAATGGCAGCCACCTGGGTAGGAAAATTTGTACACAACAGTTATAGTGTTCGTGCATTTAGCTATTTCAGATAAGATTCCAGACGTTTTTCTTATGCTGGATGTGTTTCCCCAATTAGTACTACTTTTTAAAATAATTTTAAAAATTGAACAGTGAAATATAATTACCAGTACTTTTTTATATTAAATTTATTATCTTTTTAAAAATGTTTTTTGTTTTGAGCAAAAGTTACATCTTAACCAAATACTTCTGATAATCTTATAATTTGTTACTCTTGAAAATTGTAATTTTGACTTCATTCACATTATTTTTTATTTTTATTTATTTTATCTCAATTTTTCCTAACAAAAAAAAATTGCTGATATTTTATTACTTGGTCTGTAAATGGTAGCTAGGCATAAACTGGAAGGAGAGCTGTGTACCAATCCCCAATAATAATGCACAGAACCGGCCAGGATCATGCCTAATGTCCGACCTGACCTTCTCATAGTGCAGGCCATTAGTACCTTTCAAAAGAGATATTCTCTTTAGGAAGGAATGGAAGGGGAGGGCTGCCAGTTCAGTATGGCCTACTGATCTGGTCATCTATGGACAACTCTTTTTTTCTCAACCCTGCTGAGGAGTGGTTAACTTCACGGGGTCCTGGTGCTGACCATTATACCTATTAGACTGGACTTGTTTATGGATTTGAGCTTGATTATGGATCCTGGACTTGCTGCATTGGTGGGCTTCTGTTGAGGGAAAATCTGCCACTGTGTTTTCTGTTTGCTTCTGGGTTGCAAGCCCTAAGTGAACAAAGACATGGGATACATTATATCAGGTGATGGATAATCCTGATCAGAGGCCATCGCAGGTACCTGAACCTCACTTAGCTAGTTGGGCTCTTGAAAAGGTGGTGCCTGAAGTTCTACCAGCATTGGTGACTTCAGCCTTGAACGGAGGAGGAACAGGTCTTTGCCCCATGCGTGTGATCAGGGGGCTGTTTGATATTGTTGGCCCTATCAAAATAAGTCTAGTTTCTATAAAAATCCTACTAATCATTTTCTCTGTACAGGAACGTGAGGACATTACATAGAGATTATTCTCTTGATGTCCTCAAACAGGAATTCCAGCGTTATTTATAACCTAGATATTCTAAGGCTTGCAAGAGAGTAGATGGACAGGTAAAGGTGAGATACTTAAAAATAACTTTAAATTTCTCTTTTCAGGGAGGGAGGATGGAAAGCATCTCCAAGGTGTAGGTTTGCTTCTCAGCAGACATGCTAGTGATGTTCTTCTAGGATAAAACTGCATTAATGAAAGATTTATTACAGCTAAATTTAAAGCTAAGATTAAGACTTGAATGTCATCTGTTGTTATGCCTCCACAGAGGACTCTGATGAGTTGGGTTGTTTTACCTCTGAGCAGCACTTTTTTGCACACCATGGGCTAAATGACCAGGTCACATAGACCCGAAGGCTCAGAGAAGGTTGGGGGAGAGGACCCACTGGGACAGCTGTTGGGAGACAGATGGTAGCCTCCCATCAAAGCCATTCAGCATGTTCTTTAATATGCACAGAGTATGGCTCTCCTGTACATGGGGCCACGGCTTAACATCCCATCCGATGGACGATGGCCTTTCCAAGCCCATCAGTGTCCCCTACTGATTGTGGGCAGGGAATTTTGCAGAGATAAATCTCAATGCTGAACCAGCTGGGACTTGAACCTGAACTCTGACAAGAATGAGAAGGATATGTTTTACAGACAGCTTCAGGATATTTTGAATTCTGTGAAGAAAGGAGATATATCTCTTGTGCTAGGTGACTTCAATGCTAAAGTTGGTACTAACTCTGACCTTTGGGCAGGAGAGTTTTAGGTCTCTTTGGCATTGGTAGTTCCAGTGGTAAGTAAAGTCCGTAGTTCCTACAGGTAAGTAAGACTCTCAGAGGGACATTTATAATTTATTATCATTATATCAGACATTTATAAATATACATGGGTTTCACCTGATGGATTGCACAGGAATATGATAGATTATATTTTAATTAACAGCAAATGGGCCAGTTCAGTTAGTAATACTAGATCATACAGGGGAGCCAAAATTGGGTCTGACCATTATTTGGTCAAAAGTGTCTTGTAGCTGAAGCTTAAGAAATGTTGTGCTAAGGTTAGGAAAATTATCTTCAACACTGAAGGTCTGAAAGATCCTGATATAGCCAAAGCATACCATGATAGGCTACTTAGTCATTATGACAATCGTGATCTGCTGAAGTTGAGAAAGAATGGGATCAGTTTAAACAGACTTTTCTTAAAACCAATAGTACTCTTTTGGGTAAAAGGGAACAGAGAAAACAAAATTATTTGAGTGATAAGGCTGTGGAACTTATTTCTGAAAGAAGGAAGTGCAAGATTAATATGAATCAACACCCTACTAGTCCTAATAAAAGGCATTACAATGAGCTTAATAAATATGTAAAGGCTCAGTTAACAGCTGATAAGGATCTTTGGCTTGATAGTTTGGCTGACAAAGCAGATGAAGCAGTTAGACAGCACAACAGCAGAGGGTTGAACCAGATGGTTAAATATTTTATGTGAGAAGAAACAGACAGGTACACAGGGATTGAGTGATAAACACGGCAAGGTGGTTGAAGGTGAAGATTCTGTGATGGCTAGGTGGGCTGAGCATTTCAGAGATATGACATTCTAAATAATGTGATTATTTCTACTCCCATTGTTTGTAATGAAGATAGATGCATTACTGGCTTTTATGATGGCCTTGTATCACATTCCGAAGTCGCATTGGCTATCTCTAAATTAAAACTGCATAAATCCCCAGGAGTGAATGAAATCACCACTGAAATGCTTAGAGCTGGGAACATTTGTGTTGTCACATGGCTGACTGAAATTTTGAATATTTTTACGATAAAGGTGTTGTTTCTAAAGATTTTACTAGAGCTATCATTATCCCAATTTTTAAAAAAGGGGATCACAGTTCTTTCGATAATTATCACAGTTCTTGTGATAATTATAGGGTAATTAGTTTACTTTCTGCTCCAGGTAAAATTCTTTGCATGATTATACTCAACAGAATTAAGAATTTGGTTGATGGACAACTGTGTGATGAACAGTGTGGATTCAGCTGTGGTAGGGGATGTATTGATCAAATATTTTCCTTTAGGCAGACTCTTGAAAAATGTTTAGAGTTTCAGAAACCTGTGGTTACTAGCTTTATAGATTTCAAAAAGGTTTTTGACTCTGTTGGTCAACAAAATTTGGTTGATTGTTAGATCATATGGAATACCTGAAAAGTAGTGTAATGGGTTGGGTTGGGTTGCTTTACCTCTGAGCGGCACTTTTTTGCACACCATGGCTAAATGGCCAGGTCACAAGGACCCCAAAGGCTCAGAGAAGGTTGGGGGAGGGGACCCACTGGAACAGCTGTTGGGAGACAGATGGTAGCCTCCCGTCAAGGCCATCCAGCGTGTTCTTTAACGTGCACAGGGTATGGCTCTCCCGCACACGGGGCCACGGCTTAACGTCCCATCCGACGGACGGCGGCCTTTCCAAGCCCATCAGTGTCCCCTACTGACCGTGGGCAGGGCGGGGAATTTTGCGGAGATAAATCTCAACGCTGACCCAGCTGGGGCTCGAACCTGGGAACTACAGATTACGAGCCTGGCGCGCTACCGACTGAGCCACCCCCGCCCAGTAGTGTAATGAAATCTCTCTATAATAACACCGAGTGGTGTGTGAGAGTTAGTACATCTTGCAGCGATTGGTTTAGCATTGCTAGTGGGATTAGACAAGGGTGCATTTTGTCTCCTTTTCTGTTTTGTTTGCTTATTATGTTTTGCAAAATTTTTTGCAATGGAAAGATTTTGGTCTTAAATGGTCTAGAGATTTCAAAATTTCTGATTTAGATTATGCAGATGATTTGGCCCTGTTGGCTAATGATGTTGATGAGATGAATTCATTCATTAGGGCTTTTTGATGAGACTGGTAATAGAGTAGATTTGGTGATAGAGAAAAAAACTAAAGTGAAGAAAATTGGTCAGGCAGATGGTGCTTTAATTGCTTTGAATGGCTGTACAATTGAGCAAGTCTCAGTTTAATTATCTTGGAAGCTATGTAACAGATACTAATGATGTGCAGATGAGATAAATAGAAGACTAGGGATTACCACTGGGACTTTTAAGAATCTATGGAGAGAGTGGAAAAATAGGAGTGTGTAAATCTAAAGACTAAAATTAGGCTGTATAATAGTTTGGTTCTTTCTAAGGTTAGTTATGGTAGCGAAACATGGACCCTTTGTAAGCAGGATAACAGCAAACTTGATGCTTTTGATTCTAGATGCTTACATGGCATCTTGGGCATTAGGTAGTTCAACTTTGTAAGTAATGATGAGGTTAAAAGAAGGAGTCATCAACCTCTTTTGAGCAGTATATTTTGCAGAGAGAGACTGCATTGGTTTGGCATGTTGCTCATATGCATAGCTGCAGATTGGCAAACAGGATTATGAACAGTGTGCCTAAGGGTTTCAGAAAAAGAGGGAGACCTAGGATGCAATGGGCAGACAATATCAAAGACCTTGCTAGAATTGGCCTAGAGTGGCCAAATGCAGTAACTGTAGCTCAGAAGACACGTCTGGAGAGGAAAATTACAGTCTGGGTGGATCTCCATAGCCCATGGCTGCATGAGGATTTTGTATGTATGTTTATTACTTACCAAGTTGAATGAGATCACAGAGGAGTTTCTTTCTCAATATCAGCCCACATCCCAAGTCACATATTTCAATCATCATTTCATGAGTTAGCATTAAATTGTCAAAAAAATTTAACTTCCCCTCTCAAAAGTCTTAGTGTGAGCATATTATTTTTACTATTTGTGCATCTAACTTGGAGGTACTTTGCAGAAAGATCAAGCTGCAACAGCTGAACAGAAATGTAAGAGCAAAAAATGATAGTGCTGAGAAACAATGAAATTGTCAAATGGATCTTTTGCTTTCACAGACCTTTCTTGGAGAACTACCAAATAAAAAAAAAAGACAGGTAACATTTGATATTTTTATTCAGAATTATATGTTCCTTCTTTTGATACCTGACAATACATATTTCTGTTCTTATTTCAGAATAATATTCAAATAACAAAGAAAAACTTTTTTACTTGCAATATTGTAAAAAAAAACTACCAAAGTTAATAACTCCTATAGTTTTGGTTAAATATTTTTAATACTACTCAAAAGTAAATGCATTTTCCTTTAGTATATAATGCAACATACTTCTTAGCTATTTTATGATTCAAGCTATTTTTTTCTTACTGACCCCACATGAAAACTAATTTAGGCACCAAGCAGAGTTCATTGTTAAAAAATTCAGCCACTTTAAAAGTTAAATATAGTAAATATAAAGTTTAAATGAGTTTTTACCCAAGGGATCAATTTTTTTCTCTCACTATTTGCTAATCTGTAGCAATTTTTTGAGGTTTGCAATCAAACATTTTAAGCCCAAAGCTAATTTTCATTGATCAATATTATAAAAATGTGAGGTGTTGAAGTTGACAATTTCTAAATGAAACAAGTATAAAATGTTTATAATATTTATAACATTCTTATCAATTATTACTGTGTGCAAAAACCATGAATCAGTTTATAGCAATGGTTTCCATGCTTTTTAAGGTGATGTTTCCCTATTGGTTTAAATGAACATCCTGTACCCTGCCTTTCTCAATATTCAAATGGCCAAACAATCTCTAGATCAGTGTTTCCCAACCTTTTTTGTGCCATGCCCCACTTAAGCCTTTCTAAAATTCTTATGTCCCCCCCTCCCTAGGTAAAATTAAATTGTTCATTGAAGTAACTTAAATGATATGTTTCAGGAAGAAGTCACTAGGGAATTGTAGAGGAAACACAGTAAGTAAATTTTCAAAACATAATGGAGAACTAAAATTCAGGTACGAAAAAATTTTAATGAAAGATTTTTCCATAATATTTTAATTAGTAGTAATTATTTATTATTATATATTATTATATTTAGTGAGATCCTTGCACTTGATGCTTGATGCAAAGAGATTTTATGTCAGGTTCCAATTTAGTTAACTTCAGTCTCAAGTCTCCCCGTTGTGTTATGTACAGCCGATTTCTTCTTTTTAGCAGCAAATCACTTATGGCACTAAATCCACATTCAGCTAAATATGAAGATGAAAACGGTAATAATAGTTTTCTTGCATATTTGTTTGAATTTGGATATATGGTTTCTGTTTCCTCACAAAGCCATGGCATTGCTCCTTTTATATTAAATAAAGTTTTAACTGACTCATCATTTTGCATTTCTGCGAGTTCTTCTTGATACTGCATATTTGAAATATCAGACAAAATGACTAAACAAATCGGCTCGCTAATCCTACAGCTGCCATACGGTTAAACTCTGAACGAGTCCATTTTCGCATTGCCCCCCTGTGGGGCGTGGGCCCCATGTTGGGAAACATGGCTCTAGATGGTAATATTTTTTTATGGTTGAAATTTGATGTGTTTCTAACCATAGATAGGTTAAACAGTCTCATCCATTATAACTATATAACACTTATTAAATTTAATCACGATTAAAGCTGTATTACATCAGTGCACTTAAAACTTCATCATACAGTATGTACTTGATTTGCACATGGAAGTAGTAATGTTAGTGAAGGAAAATAATATCTATCTCAACTACAGCAGAACTTAACATCCACTGAATTAGTGTATAACATTGTTTAATATTGTAGCATTTAAACATCATGCTTAAAAAATCCAAAATGAACTGGTATGCCAGGATTGAAAGGAGATGTTCTGCATTTTAGAACATTTCATAGCCTTGCTGACTTCAACACCCAGTACAGATTTTCTCCACTGGCTGTTGTACTAGCCAAGAATGGACTTTGGAAAAAATGATTACAGTGTGTACATCTACTAATTAAAGGTTAACATCGCCTTGCATACTGGATGGTTGTTAACATCGATTCGTGCAAATTCCCATAAAGACTGTTAAGCCTGGAAAAATGAAAAGGAGTCCTTTTCATATAACATCTTATAGCTGACTGAACAACCAGCTATGCTGACTACAATCTTCAGCAACGAATTCTTCCAAGCTTGTTGTACCAGCTAGCATCAAACTCTGGTAAATTGCATTTTGTCACTTCTCTATGCCTTCTTTATGCTATTGTAAAGAGAATATTTAGAGCTAAGAATAATATTTATACTGTATAATAGCAAGTAATGGAAAGCTAATTCTATAGCCAAAGGGCATAATAATTAGGCTTAAGTACTAAAGTTGTTATTACACCTCATCCTTATGATGAAGTTTTAAGTGCACTGATGTAATACATCTTTAATCGTGATTAAATTTAATACATTATTGTAGCTGTGAGTTATTACTTAAATGACTATATAACACATTTGTGGATATCACCACTTAATGGTAGATGTTAAACATACTTTTACTGGACTCCCCCAGCAAAAAAGGTGTGCTCCCAACAGAACAGCAAGCATTATATCCTAAAATTTTAAAGAAATTTAATACTTCAAAACTTTAAAAACATACCTATTTCGGAGACTATCAAAAACTTGTGCAGTCATGCTGTAATAAAACAAGAAAAAAATTTAATAGTCATACAGGCCTAAATTCTTTTTAACAAACTTCATTTTTATAATTATTTTCAAATTATGTATAAATTACCCAATTAGAAATAATGAAAACACTTTAACAATATGAAAAAATTAAAAAACATTTATAACAACTGTACAATCAAATGTCAGATGTGAAGCAGTAATTTTTTTTGCATCTAAAAATAATTTTAAGCACAAGGATTGAGTTGTTTTACCTCTGAGCAGCGTTTTTGGCACACAATTGGATAAATAGCCAAGTCACAAGGCTCAAAAACTCGGATAAGTTTGGGGGAAGAGGACCCACTGGACAGCTGTTAGCCTCCTGTCAAGGTCACTAAGTGTGTTGTTTAAGGTTCAGAGGACATGGCTCTCCTGCACACAGAGCCACAACTAGCATCCCATCCAACAGACAGCAATATTTTCAAGCCCAGTGATGTCTCCTTTCTCACCAAGGCCAGGATGGGGTTAGCGGAGAAAATTCTCAATGCAGGTGTTAGTTAGGACTAAATGTGGAAACCAGATTACAAGTCCGTCACAGTGTCAGTTGAGACAACCACCTCCCCCAATGATGAACAGAGAGGAACCAGCCAAGAATTAATAATGATTTCTATGCACTTAAAACAGCCTTGATACATTCATTTTCTGAAAAAGAGTAACAGGTTTCAAATATTATTTTAATATTTTTTTCAGGAAAATTCCTATTACATTTATATCATACCCAATAATATTTATTGTAATGGCATATTCCTTTAATTGAACTAATTTTTGATAATTTTTATCTGATTAACTGAATTTTAATTATAATGTATTCCCCTCCTAACATTTCATTTATCTCCTGATGAAAAAGTCTTCAATATACTGAAAGGGAGGCAATGACAACCTTGCAGTAGTGTGTCTTCTACCATATAGCAAAATATCTCTGAATTCATTCAAGTCCTTTAAAAAGACATGTGATTAAATTAAAGAAACCATTAATTGGGTTGTTTTACCTCTGAGTGGCACTTTTTTTGCACACAATGGGATAAATGACCAGGTCACAAGGACCCCCCCAAAGGTTCAGAGAAGGTTGGGATAGGGGACCCATTGGACAGCTGTTGAGAGATATGGTAGGCTCTCAGCAAGGTAACCAGCACATTCTTTAAAGCACACAGGGTATAGTTCTCCCACACGTGGCCATGGCTTAATATCCCATCTAATTGATGGCAGTCTTTCCAAGCCCATCGGTGTCCTTACTGACCACGGGCAGGACGGGGAGTTGTGCAGAGATAAATCTCAACACTGGCCAACTGGGACTCGAACCTGGGAACTGCAGATTACAAGCCTGGAGCACTACCAATTGAGCCACCCCACACCATTAAAGAAAGTATTATCATTTCTATAATCACACTTTATTATAGTATGTCTGGTGGCTATTTGAAGTTTAATAGTGTATTAGTAACTAAGGCTACATATAATGTACTAAACAATATAAAAATTAAACAGGAAACCACACACAAAAAAGGAAAACAGTAAAAGTCAGTGAAAGATAGTGTAAAAACTACAAAGATGTAAACATGCCAAGGCTGTAAAGGGCCCAGTAAAAACTATAAGATATAAAAAAAAGCAATTTCACCAAAACAAATAGTTAAAAATAGCCAGTTACTGTAAAAATTCCAAAACAAAGTAAAACCATCAAATGAAAGTTGTCTGAATGTAACAGGGGCATGGATAAGCAATCACAGTAACAAAAATTACATTAAATAATAATGTACTTGATTTTAAAATTTTTTAACATTTTTATGAAAAAAATATATACCTCAGAGGGCTCCTAGGGGGTGAATGCTTCCTGAAAAGAAAAGAAAACATTAAAATAGGAAAAGCAATTATCTACATAAAAATCTGAAGGGCATAAAAAAATTTTAAAAAATGGAAAAGGTTTTCATATAAAATCATATTAAAGCCCATTCTAATTCTGATTAAGCCATTGCTAAAATTAATGATACACTTCAGTTCACTAAAGTTCCTAATTTCTAAATGGCCTTGAAACTTTACTATACAGCCTGGTCTGTAAGTTGCTTGGGTTGCAAAATAAAAAATGTTTCATATTCAACAGAATGGTGTGATGCAAGGCATATTATCCAATTTAAATAAAATCTGCAGATTTTTTGTTCTTATATTACCTGAATTAAGCCATTTTTAAAACAGATTGATGTCATTCACTTTTTCTTACTTGGTTGTCAAATCCAAAGTATATTTTAACACAAACTGTTCTGAAATACCGTAGAACTATAGCTTTTCTGAAAACCAGAAGAATGCATTATTGCCTCTGGTGCATAACGGAATCTTGTTTCCAAACAGAATAAAGTTTTCATTTACCCAACTTTTGCACTCCTTAAAAGTTTTAATTCGAGCTAATGGATGATGGGGAAGATGCAAAGAGTAATATTTTATTAGTAATTATACAACATAAAAATTATTTTTCTTTAATCTTTAAATTTAAAAAGTTGCTTTTCTTATACCCCTCTGAGAAAAGGGACAGATTGTTGCTGTCAATGGAACATCTCCTCATCCTACCACAGAATTACTACTAAAAGCAGATCACTTGCAACAATCATTAAAAGTTTCACCATTTCCGTATTTAATGATCTTTAATGATATAAATTAAAACTACCTAAGGATTCGATTGGTTTGGTTGTTTGGGGTTATATGGCACAAGAGCAACAAAGGCTACCAAATTAGGTTAAATAAAAAATTAAAAGACATCAAAAACCCAAAATCAAAGCTAAAAGCAATATATACAGATGAAGAAAGGAACGAAAATGTAGAGGACACAACAAGAAAAAAAAGTGAATAACAAACAATGGGTATAAAAAGATAGCTTAAAAATGAACTTTTGTGAAAGAGAAAAATCACCATGGATGTATAAGACCCACGAAAAAGGTACAAAAAGTGCAAAATAAAAAAAAAGGTATAAATATTATAAAAAATAAATAAATAAATACCCCCTCAAGCAGCTGCTTGCCACAGAGGTCTGACAGGAGCCTGTCAGTTTATATGCCATAGAAGAAGATCTGTGAGGATGGCAGGACCTCAGCAGAAAAACAGGTAAAATATTCAGTAAAGCATAAAAAGTAGAAAAGGGAGTTAAAAATGAGTCATCTGATAAAAGGTGTCCAAGTGTAAGAGGCTCTGAGAGTATGTGATAAGAACTAAAATAAATATGCCATTCACAGATAGATGGACATGCAATTCAAATATGTTTTATAGTTAAATTGGTGTCACAAAACTCCTACTTAGGTTCATCATCTGCCTGTGAAAAAAAGAATGCGCAATAAACGAATGACCTAAGCACCTAAGAATTTGAAAAATGTGAATTATAACATTAATACCAATTCAACTAAAAAAGAGTTTTCCAATTATCTCTTAAAAGAAAACAGTTGCCTTTCTCACTCACCCTAGGCATCAGGTGTTAACTCATTGCTCCCAATGAAAAGGTCATGACTTATAATCCACCATCAAATTTTCAAACTTCTAGCATAAATACATTGTTTGCAATACGAGGAACTTTCAAAAAGTTCTTGGCATGAATCTGCAAAACAAAAACTATTGCTTTTGTCATCCTTCAAAGTACTCCTCTCCAGCATCTATGAAAAGTTGAAGATGTCTACACCAATTCTGGAACACTGGTGGCACTCCTATTGAGGAATACCTTGCAACTCTGAATGAATGCATTTTGCAAGGTCTTGCAACCCTTGAAAAAGGCTTTCCAGCAAGTTCCTTTTTAATTTTTGGAAACAACCAAAAATTGCTTGGTGCAAGATTGGGTGAATATGCAGGATGTGGTAGCTGTTTGATTTTTCTCTGTTACAGATAGGCCTCAACGTGCCAGTTTAGTGAGAATTGGTATTGTCATGAAAGAGAACCCTTGGTACACCTATTGTTGAGGCTGCTCCTTTATCTCCTTAATCATTCTGGGCAAAACAACATTGGTGTAGTATTGGCCAATTATAGTCATTTTTTCAGGTAAGGTCCACAGCTACCATTCCTTGGGAATTGAAAAAAAATTGGCTAACATCCTCTTTCTTGAGCTAGTCTTGTTGGATGATTTTGGGATGTGGTTCATTTTCTGCAACCCAAACACAATGGTCGATTTTTCTGGGAATTGCATAGTAAGAAAACCACATCTCATCACATGTGACAATATCTATTAACTATTTGGCACCACTAGGTTCAAACATAGGCTCTAGCTCTTTTTGCTGTTCTTTCAGTTAAAAAAATTTTAATTCACAATTTAATTGTAAATTAATTTTTTTAATCAAAATTGCTATAGTTGCATGTCATTACCTTTCAGTTTGTGAGGATACCCATTTGTCACAGAATTTTTGGAACTTTAAATGTTTCAGAATAATTATTTCCACACTGCCAATCAATACACTGACATCTAAACTTATTATGTGAACAGTGATGTGTGGGTTTTTCTTAACGAGTTCACGAACAGAAGCGATGGTTCTCTCGTTCATGACCTCTTTCAGTCTTCCTGCACGAGGTAGGTCTTTGAAGCTCTGCCATCCTTCTCTGAATTTGCACACCAATCCCATAACAGTGCCATATGAACAGGCATGATTCCCATATACTTGTAATAAATAGGATGGATTTTTTTTCACATCGTCCTGAAACTGCATCCTTGTGAAAATGTAAAATCTTTCGCTGTCTTTAGTAGGCTTTGGTTGGGTTCTTTTATCTCCGAGCAGCATTTTTTTGCATACAATGGGCTAAATGGCCAAGTCATAAGTACTCGAAGGCTCAGAGAAGGTTGGGGGGAGTGCACTCACTGGAACATCTGTTGGGAAACAGATGGTAGTCTCCTGTCAAGGTCATCCACATGTTCTTTAATGTGCACAGTGTATGGCTCTGCTTAGCATGCCATCTGATGGATGGCAACCTTTCCAAGCCCATTGGTGTCACCTACTGGCTTTGTGCGGGGCTTGTGGAAATAAATCTCAACACTGACCCAAATGGGACTCAAACTTGGGAACTTCAGATTAAGAGCCTGGTGCACTATCAAATGAACCACCACTGCTCCGATTGTTGGTCTTTAGTAGGCTTCATAGCAACAATACAGATTTTGCAGACCAAATTCTATACGTTGCCAGCGAAGAGAGAAATGATGATTCGGCCTTTGTTTTTAACACAAAATGACAAGTTTAGACAAGCTTTCAAACAAGTCATAGCTCATTAACTTCAGAGGAATGAGTTCAAATCTACATATACATTGTCAAGAACTTTTTGAACACTTTCCAAATTTAAAATTATGGAATTTTCAAAATTTTCCAGGGTACAAATATACAAAATCCTCATACAGCCATGCTATGGAAGTCCTACCAGACTGGGAAATTTTGTTCTCCAGACATATCTGTTCTGAGCTAAAGTTGATACGTTTGGAGACAGTATACCAATTCTAGCAAGGCCCTGTTTGACATTGTCTGCCCATGACATCCTAAGTCTCCTCTTTTCCTGAGACCTTTAGGCTCATTGTTCATGTTCATAACCCAATTCACCAATCTGCAGATGCATATGGGCAACATGGCCAAACCAATGTAGTCTCTGCACAATATGCTGCTCAAAGGAGGTTGCTGATTCCTTCTAACCTCATCATTACTTTAAGTCAAACTACCTAATGCCCACCATACTGCATAATCATCTAGAATCAAAAGAATCGTTTTCTGTTATCTTGCTTACAATGGGTCAAAGTTTCATTTCCATAACTAACCTTAGAAAGAACCAAACTATTATACAGCCTAATTTTAGACTTTAAGTGTCATATGCTTATTTCTCCACACTCTCCAGAGATTCTTTAAGGTCCCAGCACCAATCTTTATTTGTCTGTTAATTTCATGCTGCACATCACCAGTATCTGTTACCTAGCTCCCAAGAAAATTAAACTGAGGCATTTGCTCAAGGATGCAACCATTCAAAACAACTGAAGCTCCATCTGCTTGACCAAGTTTCATCACTTTAGTCTTCCCTCTATTTATCACCAAACCTACTCTATTACTAGTCTCATTAACAGCCCTAATGAACATCTGAATAATCCAAATAAGAAATTTCGAAATCACTACACCATTTGAGGCTAAAATCTTTGCTTTGCAGTGAATTCCACTTAATATAATCAATAACCAAACTAGAAAGAAAAGACGACAAAACGTACTCTTGTCTAACTCCACTAGAAATGCTAAACCAAGTTTTACAAGCCTTACCAACTCTCACACACAACTCAGTGTTATTATAGAGACCTTCCTTATGCTAACCAACTTGTCAGGTATTCCATATGATCTAACAATCAACCACAAATTATGATGATCAACAGTCAAAAGTCTTTTCGAAATCTACAGAATGTTTCAAAACTCTCTGTACAAATTTCAATGGGAGATAGGGAACACCAAGACAAACCTTTTTCGTCTATGAATGTATGTTCACTGACATAACCTTTCAGTGCTAGAGGGGACTGTTTGGCAGTCCAGCAATTATCTCCCTTTGATCAGGCAAAAAAAAAATAGTTAACTTTAGAACTATTTTGCCAAATAACAAATGAAAGGAATTATGGCATGTTATATGCCAAATTAATCAGCATTTAATTCTGGATTTTCTGAAAATATAATATTTAATGGAAAAGATGACTAGTTTTATTTTAATAGGACTTTTATAGAGTCATGTGGTATAAAAATGCATCTGGCAACACAAATAAAAATTTATTTAAAAAAACACTAATAGACAGAAATGATTATAATGCACATGAATAGAAAGGCTA
This sequence comes from Ryuthela nishihirai, assembly GCA_038380435.1. Lineage (NCBI taxonomy): Eukaryota > Metazoa > Arthropoda > Arachnida > Araneae > Heptathelidae > Ryuthela > Ryuthela nishihirai. The sequence continues at coordinate 47,394,870 of JAWZYU010000023.1, read as the reverse complement.
TTTATTTCTGAATAACAAAAAAATTCTTGTTTAAAGTACACATTTCATCTGTTTTATAAATTTTTTCTCCGTACCATACTTTGAGAAAATCCAGGTTTGTTACAGAGTCCAATAAACAAGTCAACTTTAGAATATTTTTAATAAATAACTAAGCAACAGAAATAGGTCATGTTATATACCAAATTAAAGAGAATTTAATTCTCAATTTTATTGAAGTGAAAAATATGAACACTGTAGTAACATATTAATTTTAATAACACTTTTTACAGTGGTACCAAAAAAATAGGTACATATATATATTTCATAATTATTTCCAAAAATCTTCCATTTTTTAAAAAAAAGCAGTTTTTTGCTAATTTTTAGGAGATTTTTGTAAATTTAAGGAAAAATATGTTGATAATAGTTCAAATCAAACTTGTGATCTTAAATCAGATGATTGCTTCATTACAGAGTTAACGTTAACAAACAAATCAGCAATACCATAGAGCCTTCTAAAATATGGCAATCAGATGGCTTTATCGAATTATTTATATTGTAGTTTAATAAAATATAAATCAAATGAAAAAAGAAAATGTTATTTTTCAAGCTTGAATTACATATTCTTAAAAGATATATGTAAGAAAATTTTCAAACGGCAATAAAAAAGAAACTGAAGTTTCATGTGTTGTACAAAAAATGTCTAATAGACATCCCTTGACAAGGAAAGAGAAAGTTTCAAAGATCTTCTGAAAATTAACAAAAAATAGAAGATTTTGAAAGTAATTACACAATATGTAAGTCTTTGTTTTCCCCCATTTTATACTCTTTTCTGCCTTAAACCTATTTTGGCATTTCTAGAATTACTTATATCATTTATCCCAGCATTCTATGTGTCATTTCCACTCCTCAAATCAAAACTATAACTAAAAAAAGAGCATTATAACCAAAGCATGTTGTTCCAAGACTAGCTGCAGTGCATAGTGTTGGCAGAGGAAGATGCAGGTGTTGCTATTGCTCATTCACACATGCACGAACTGTCTCTTAAGTGGTTGCATGGTGCTGCTCTTAAGTTCAAATACTTCCTCCCCCACACTGGATATCCTCTCCCTTCATAATGATAGTATTTTTTTTCATAAAGTTTTCATTTCTGAAGATTTAGTTCTATAAATTATCGATCTTTTGGAGTTACGCTGCATTAGATGACTGGCTTACAAGTTGTTATGGATATTTTAACATTGTATTACGTTATATGTATATTACTTTTTCTTCATTTTCCAGTAAAAAAAACTTTGATTTTGTATTGTTTCCTGAAAATGAAAGTTTATATTAAATGGTTTATAGATCCCCCCCCCCCACCTTCAATATCTTGACTATCATTCTGATAATACAGATGATTTATTTTTTGCTTTAGTGCACTAACTTTTTGGCATTTAGCCAAGATCCCCAAATTCAACACCCAAAGAAAAAACTTCATGTTTAGTAAAAATAGCAGCCGAAAAAAGTGTTCCCCCATTTCATAAACAGGACAGAAAATTCCATCAATATGAGCAGTCCAAGTCACCTTGCATAACATGGGCCCATGTTTTAAAATATACCACACTGAAAAGAATCATTAAAAGAAATAAAAATTATATTTCAGATAAATGTTATATTGTTCAGGAAGAAATTTCCTTTTTAGATTAATATATAATTTAACTGTTTTTAGGGGTTATCAGGTTTTCCAAGATTAAGCCTTAAATCAGTTTGATCTATTTTTTTTACATCACACTGAAAAAGTCTTATTAAAATCAATATGCTTGTAAATTTGTTCAAATTTTTTATTTTCATAAAATTTGGAATTAAATTTTTTAATTTGGTATGTAACATGACCTACTTTGGCTGATTGGTTATTTTTTAACAAAATTCTAAAACTGACTTGTTGATATGTCTTAGCACAGTTAGCAAAAAGACCTGGACTTTTCTCAAAGTATGGTACCAAGAAAAAAAAATTACAAAAAAAAAAAGATCAATTTTCTTGCTTCAAGTAAATATTTATTTTTATGTTATTCAGAAATAAATAGCCTTTCTATTCATATGCATTATAATTATTTTGGTATATTAGTTTGCTAATTTTAATAAATTTTTATTTGCATTGCCAGATGCATTTTTTTTACTAAATGACTTTAAAAAAGTTCTATTAAATTAAAACTCATCTTTTTGTCATCTTTTCGTTAAATATTTTATTTTCAGAAAATCCAAAATTAAATGCTGATTAATTTGGCACGTAACATGCCATAATTCCTTTCATTAGTTTTTGGCAAAAAGTTCTATTAATATTTTTTGGCTGATATAGCGAAAAGATAGTTTGGCCTCTGTATGTCAATCAGTTTTTCAGGCTAGGCCCTGAAAGGGTTAAAAAGAAAATCTAAAAAAATATATCATCCTATTTGGAAATTTTTTGATAAAAGCTGCTCTTATAAATTCCAGGGTTTGCTATAATATTAAAAATGCCATGACCATAAATAAAAAATATTTATAGAGCAAGAAATTATGGGAATTTTAAAAGGTTATATGAGAAGGAACAAGAGATGGGGGTCATTAGACTTTAACATCAACAACTGGTAATAGGTTCACTCAAAGACACATTCACAATTTCATGATAAGAAATATTGACCAAACTGTGCTGTTTGCTAAATTCTGTCCTCACAATGTAATGTAAAGGGTGAATGTAAAGGAAGGCATTCAACTTATTTTTGCAATGCATGCAAAAATAAATCTGTTCTGTGAATCATCCTTTGTTTTCAACTTATCATGTACAAGATGCAAAAAAATTACAACTGCAATTAAATATCATTGCAAGAAATGTACCACATAGTTGTTCTTCCCATATTTGCTTTAAAAATGCATTATTTATTGCATCCATTATTTACTTTTCATTGCAACATACATTGCTATATGCATCTAGACCAGAGATATTAGTGACCCACACACAACATCAAGCCCAAGAAAGAAAATTTGTGGCCTATGGGAGTTGCATAAAATTTAAAAAAACAAGAAATGCACTTGTTTTTGCATGAATAAAAATGCAAATAAAATAAGGCAAACACACAAGTGGAAAATATGCCACTATATACATATTACATATTATACTATATTATGTTATATATAACATGTACAACAGTCATTAGTCACTATGTTATACATGTTACATATATATAACACTAAAACATAGAGACTAATGACTAGGTTTAAAATAAGAGTAAATGTCTTTCAAATTAGTAAACTTCAGATATTAAGCTGCGAGTATTACAGCTTGGCATATTTAAACGTGATTGTTCAATTCTTTTCACCTCAGGACAATACAAGTTTTTCATCTTCATCTTTGGTCCACGAAAGCTCTGAAGTTCAAAAATTGAAAAATTCTGGCCTACTTGAAAATATATTTGAGTAGCCCTGTTCTAATTCTCATAACAGTGTAACTAGCTGGAATAATACATTATTTTTAATCATTACAATTTTAATTACTTTTTTTCACAATTTTTTGAAAACATTTTAATTATTATATTAGGAAAAAAAATAAACAGAAATGCATGCCTAATGATGCTATCAATCATATAGCAAAAGTAAAAAAAAAAGCATTTCATTTTTAAACAACCTTTCTGAGAACTAAATATGCAGCAAAAGGGTTCAAATTGCTACAATACAGTACTAGCATTTATTTAGAAACTTTTAGTATTTTTTTTCTCAGTTACATTTTACTGTTAGAATTTAAACACAGGGTTTGCTATAATATTCAAAATTATTTAAATAGCATTAATCATTAATGAATGGTATTTATTAATAATTAAATATATATTATTATTATTATTATTATTATTATTATTATTATTATTATTATTATATAATTAATTAATTAATTATTAATTAATAATTATTATTATTTAATTAATGAATAGTATTTTATATAATTATTATGATTCTGTTATCCAAATATTTCTTAATGGTTTTTGATTTTCTACTTCTTTCTGCTTTTAATGATTCTTTTTTTTTTCTTGTGGTAAAATTTTATCAGAAAGTGTTTATCAGATTACACAAAGTTCTACCTACAGTAGCCAGTTATTTGCATTAAAGAGATCAATGCTAAACAAAGATGTTACTGAAAGAAACTCACTGGCTCTAACCATGGAAGGGGCCAGCTTTATGCCTCTACAAAGTACTGATATTGAATATTTCAAATGAATATCAAACCAAGACCTAATTTGTAGACCTCTGGTTAGAAGCAGCATAATAATTTCAGTTTAGCAACAGAGTTTAACATAAATATCTGTGGTATAAATTTCACATTATTAGGTCTCCGAGAATGAAGTTCATTTCTGACACAGTGCTCTTGTCCACGACAAGGCTTGTTGAAAAATTCTGGAAACTTATTATTAATTCCAGTTACAAAAAAAGATTTTGGTTTCTTATCAATCTAACTTTGTCATTATTGGCATCAACATGGACTGAAAGCACATAGTTATTAATTTAATTAACTACTATTTATATTTTAATAACCTTGCAATTAAAAAGTTATTAAACTGTATTTATGACAATTTTTTTAATAAAAGAATTAAATAAGGATTCAATATAAGAGGGACATATATATATATAGTAGACTCTCTCTTATCCGGTCTCAGCTCAAGCGGCACCGCTTTAACCAGTCATTCCAAGAAGCGGGAGCAAGTTGCTGCGTGTTTTGTTTACAGTACATTTTTGCTTCAGTTCTTCTTTTTGAATATTACAGTGTACAGTGTAAAGCATATACAGGAGTGTACATTGTAACCTATTAATTATTGTGTGGTACAAAATCAGTGGGTGCAAACGTAAGCGTAATGTCGTTACGATGGAGATGAAATTAAAAGCATTAGAATGTAATGACAAAGATGATCCAGTAAATCATATTTGTGATGAACTAGGTGTTGGTAAAAGCACAGTAAATGACTGGAGAAAGGAACAGAAAATCTTTACAAGATTTTTGCACTCAAGTCGAGTCTGAAAAAATGCTTTCTTCTAAGTGCACTCTTAAAAAGCTGAAAAATGAAATTGTCTATGATGCACTTTGGTTATGGTTCATGCAAGAGCATCAAAAAGGAATGCCAATCAGTGGGTCAATCTCGAAAGAAAAAGCATTAATCCTTCATTCTAAAATCAATAACGGGGGAGATTTTTCAGTAAGCGAGGGACGGCTTTCTCGCTGGAAAAAATGGCATGGTGTTTGTGATGAGAAATTGTCAGCTGATCCTTTAGCAGAAAAGGAATTTTCAGAAAAACTTTCAGTGCTTATTGAAGAAGGCCTATGCACAGAACAAATCTACAATGTAGATGAGATTAGGTTAAATTTTAAACTTCTTCCAACGAAAATGTTTGTGACAATGTTTGTGACAGCGCAAGAAATATTAGCATCAGGATTTAAAACAAATAAAGTGCAGAATGAAGAAGAGAAAGAAGGGAAAGTTAGCCATATTGAAGGAAAAGAAGCTTTTGATATTGCAGTAAGATACATTGAACAACAATAGGCCTCATCTGCAATTGATGTGATGTTTATCAAAAAATGGCAATATTTTGCAGGTAAAAAAAGTGCTAAGTTCAAAGAAACAAAAGAAAATCACAGACTTTTTCAAATGAGTGTGAGTAAATTGTTCATATTGTACAACAAATTATTAATTAAAATAGAGTACAGTTAGTATTTTTGTCTTTTGCTGTTATTTATTTATTTTCTGACACAATTTTTGGATTAACCGGCCAGGGGTCCAGTCCCATAAGAGCCAGATAAGGAGTCTACTGTAAACGAGAATCTGATTCTATAACATCTATTCAAAACAAAATAGAAGAATCATACATACTACTTTTCAATATAGTCTCCGTTAACTATAATAAACTTATTCCAGAATTCTGGAATCTTTATTATTAATTCCAGTTTCAAAAAAAGATTTTGGTTTCTTGTCAATCTAACTTTGCACAGCTGCAATAACCTCATCGTCTCGGAATCTCTCACCCCATAAAAACTCCTTCAACAGTCCAAACAAATGAAATTGGATGGAGCTAAATCTCCACCATTAAAGCAGTCATGTGAGGATGAGTTGTCTTGGACAAAAGCACTCTCCTTGGCTCCAGTGGCAGAAGTTGTAGGACCCACAATGCACTTACTTTATTCGTATTATTCCCTACATTAATTCCAGTCTCCTGTGAGAGGTCATGAAGGGTTATCTGACAATTGTCTAGGAGAAGTTCCTTAATTCTGACAGCAATGTCACAAGTGACAGAAGTGGTCTCTGAGCATGAAGTTCATTTCCGACACAGTTTCACTCTTGACCCAACTATACACCCTTGCCTGTGACAATTTTCAATTGCTGAATTTCTTACTAATGAAATTAAAACCCCAGACTTTTGAAATGAAAAAAAAATGTGGAAACAATTTTTACTTCTCCATTTCCCATGTTCTAAACAAGATGACACCTTCCCATGAGAAATTTGATAATTATGAAGTATCAACCAATGATATAAGAAATACCCAACACAATACTGTTGGATACTTCTTGGTTTGACATCTTGATTACAATTGACTGGTGATGTGGAGGGAGGCATGGCCAGGTTTTCACTGTCCAATGAAAGCCTGTTCATACAAATTGATTTGTGCTTGAACAGTAACTACATTCTCATTTACATTTCAACACCCTAAATATATTGGAACAAAACTCACTTCCAGATAGTTCTTGTACAATTTATTAGACTTAATGCATGTTATATTAATTTGGAGAATTGCATTTCAGTTGTTTCCTAATCAAGATTAGAAATTAATCCTCCTTTTTTAAAATATGTAAGACTACCCCCTTTTGATAATAAAATTCAACTAAGTTTATTTTCTAGTTTTGAAGCCAACTTGTATATTAAAATATCTTTTCCCTAAAATTCTAAATGTTACTGAGAAAGGAATTAAAGTGAAATAATTATTTCGTAAAAATTGCCTACCTTACTGGACTTCTTGATGGTGTATGGTGCCTGAAAGGGAAAGAGAGGAATTCAATTCACAAAGATATGTCAATTATTTTTAAAAAAGAGTCACTTTAGGAATAAGTACATAGACATTTACATTTCACTACAAATTTCAATGGCAAACATCTCCTTACAGTAACACTGGCAAAATCTCTTCCTATGTATAACTTTTCATTTACCTTGTTCCACACAATCTGGCTATATTGCTAGGATCTATGCATTCCCATAAAACATGTTTATTGTGTTTACATTTGCATATGTGAACATAACTTGGTGGTGTGACCACAAGAGCACTAAATGCAAAAAAGTATGATTAATACTACTATCACTTCACCAGATATAAAGTAACAAATTCACATCATCACATCAAGGCATCATAATTAAATGTCTAGATGTTACTGTGAACTGCAATACTATTATGCATCCCAGGATGTCCGCTACCCTTCAGAAATCACAAAAATCTGAGAAACAAAGGCAGCCAAAAACAAAGGGTGACAGAATAGAATTCTGAAGTCTAACCATCTTCAATTGATAGAACAATTGAATAATCTGAAGTAATTTGGCAAGTTTTTAGCACTATATAAAATCGTCCATGTTGTTTGTAAAAAAAATGCCCTATGAAAAACTATAAGCACAGAAAATAATCTTTTAACAAGATGAACAGTTATCACCAGAATATGGGCACACAATATGTGTGTTGCTGCTGTGATGAGTCATGATTATCTCAGTTACACTTATGCAAACTTACAGCTTAATCAGTCCAGAAACAGTCTGGGTAAAAGCACTGCTGTCATCTATATCAGTCTATGCAATGGATTGAACAAAATTGGAGCACAATTTTCAATTATTGAATTTCTTACTAATGAAAGGAAAACCCCAGACTTTTTAACCTGAACTAAGAAAGTTTTACCATTTCATAATAAATAATTTGTCCTGTAAGTGAATAATTGGTATGTGTAATAATAACACTTGAAAACTTATCTCCATTAATAAATAAATTCAAATTAGAAACTAAGGAATCTTAGAATAAACAAGATTCTTACCTTACTGGGCTTCTTGATTGTGTCCGATGTCTGTGAAAAAAAGATAGAAAACATTTAGTAAACAAAAATGGAATTTATTTTTCATCCCCCCCTCCCCAAAAGTAAGTTTTTAGTACATTAACTGGTTACAATGCAACTGAAAAATAAGAGAAAGAATTGTTATAATACTTGGGATATGTGCTTTGCATAAGAAAACACAATCAGCATAGAAGGCAAAATGTGTGATTGTAAGCAACTTATGGTGCATATGTGTGGAGCATATTCGTGCATTAGAACATAAATTTAAAAAAAGTAATTACCCACTTAAGCAGCTGCTTGCCGCAGAGGTCTGACAGGAGCCTGACAGTTTAATATGCCATAAATATATAATACTACACTAACAGTAGAAGATCTGTTAAGTTGGCAGAACCTCAGCAGAAAAACAAAAAAAAAAGCCTTACCTGGGGCTTGACCCCAGGTCCCTTAGATCAGCAGCCAAGCACACTAGCCACTCAGCCACAGAACGGTCTTAAAGGGTAAAAATATAGATGCCAGTTCAGTAAAGGGTCACCTTATTATTCAGTCTGCTTTCAAATTGAACAAACATATCATAAGTAATGATCTAGGAAGTTTAAATTTGTTTTTCAACTAGAGAGTTCTTTTTAATCAGTCAGCAATGTTATATAACAGCATCAGTTTAGTAATCTCTTTACCAATAACCCAATCCAACTATTTAAATAATTTGCACCAAACTTATAACTTTTAAACTGGGTACACATAAGAGATGTATGCTGTTTTTAATTTTTTGGATATCAATGAAACCTTTTGGTTTCCTATTTTCATATCAATGAAACCTTCAATGAAACCATGAACCAATGAACCTTTTTTATCAATGAAGCCCAAAGGCAAGCATTTTTCCTTTGGGATATCAATGAAATGAGACTTTTCTTATGGTGAAAGGCAAGATCCAAACACCTCCCTGATAAAGCTCATAACTTGACAATAAGAAGCTGCTAAACAGAGCGAGTTCAGATCTGTAACAATGTTGTCAACATGTCTGTTGAAAATTTGCTTGATGGTATGAGACACTGCTAATTTGGTTTAATGATTCAAGGGAAAAGTTCCTTAGTTTTACTCAGGTGGCAAAATGTTTCAGCAGAATATATATTTCCCATAATATATACAAAGTCATATCAGAATAATATGACCACCACCATACATATACTATGGTGGGTGGTCATATTATTCTGATACGACTGTTTATATATATAGTTCAGAGTACTGATTTTTTAAAAATCTTTTATATTTTTGTTGTACAGTAGCAACTATAGTTAAACCATATCAATCATCATATTTTGTCTTTCTTTACTTCAATATTTCATTACTCTTTAACCACTATTATGACTGAAGATAAAATTTTGTTAATTAAATAGTTTACAAGAAAATTATTGTGAAAAAGTAACTGATTATTAAGGACTTGGGAAATTCCATCACCCAGTTAAAATAAGATAAAAAATCTTACCAGCTACGTCTTGATTATCATACACCAACTGCTCTACTAATTAAGATAAAGTGTTGGCATTTCACACATGTTTAGGTGAGAGTATGAAGGCAGGTGGCAGGAAGTCACTTCTTTGTAATTCAAATAGTAGGGATACAAGCAAGAAGAATTCAAATCAACTAAGAACCTAACAATTTTCATGCAAAAACATCTCACAAAATTTATTTTAAGTAGGCACACACTGATGAATTTCCTTCCAACAATCATGGCCTGATAGTTTCCATGAGACATGTCTAGCACACTGCTTAAAGATTTGGAATCCCCCTAATTTTCCTTATATACTTTGCCATCCAGTCCCAATTTTCACACATGGGTTTCCCCTTTGCCAATCTCTGTTGTATTAAAAATTCAAGTCCCTACCTATAACAGAACATGAATTAGAGCCTTGAATCACTTTTCCCCCTCAGTTTTTATAGTTTATCAAAGTTGAAACTTTCACTTAACATTTTTTGACACCCATAGTACCTTTACAAAAAACGACTTGACTAGATCACCCATTTCAAAAACTTCTCCTAGATTTTCCCTTGGCTATCCTGTGTTGCACTAAAAATTCAAGTCACTGTCTATGATGCGACCTGAGTTCAATTTTAAATCCACTTTCATTTTAACATTTCAAGGGAAAATTTGCTAGTACATATTTAATAGATGTTAATTATAACATAGATAGACACTGGGGTTATAGTAATGTTATACATCAGAAACATAGAACTCACAGTAATGAAACAATGAGTCATGAATAGACAACTGTTAAAAAAACATGATTAAACTTTTGGTCTGTTAAAATGCTAACTTTTTTCCTGCAGTATTAAACTTTCTTGCATTGCCTAGAAGGTGAACTGGTAAAATAACTCAACTCACCTGAAACACTATTTTATATTAAATGCTTGTTGGGTATTTTTTCAGTCTTATCCATTTATTACAAACATTTGCAGATCTTGTACTTTCATGGGCTGGGTTGTTTTACCTCTGAGCGGCACTTTTTTGCACACCATGGGCTAAATGGCCAGGTCACATGGACCCCGAATGCTCAGACAAGGTTGGGGGAGGGGACCCACTGGAACAGCTGTTGGGAGACAGATGGTAGCCTCCCGTCAAGGCCATCCAGCGTGTTCTTTAACGTGCACAGGGTATGGCTCTCCCACACACAGGGCCACGGCTTAACGTCCCATCCGACGGATGGTGGCCTTTCCAAGCCCATCGGTGTCCTCTACAGACCGTGGGCAGGGCGGGGAATTTTGCGGAGATAAATCTCAATGCTGACCCAGCTGGGACTCGAACCTGGGAACTACAGATTACGAGCCTGGCGCGCTACCGACTTAGCCACCCCCGCCCCCTTGTACTTTCATGTCTGAAGTTTTTCCAAACAGTGTATAATGGCAAAAGGATTATTTCTCTCACCTCTTTCTTTTTGCACTATATATATATACACTCATGGACAAAAAAATTACAACACTCATAAAGGATGAATGCAGTGACACCAAATCATTATCACACATAGTACCAGAAGCCCTATGCAAAGGATTTCAATGACAACAGCATGACGTCACATGGAAATGGAAATGGAGGCAGAGCTGTCGGTCCCGAGATCCCAATAAAAGTCACTGTAGCAGACAGCAGGTAAGTCAGTGGAAGTGAAACAGGCATATGTGTTTCAGTTATGACAAGGCAATGGATGCAAGCACATTATCAGCAGTTAGGCCCATATGAAAGGGGTGATATCATGGGGATGCATGAGGCAGGTTGGTCTGCTTATCATATAGCTGATCAACTTGGTCACATGTGAGCATTGTAATATGTTTTTGGAACAGTGGATGATGACAGGCACCACTTCATGTCATCATGGCTTAGGTTCCCACAGACATACCACACCATAAGATTTTCCCATCTGCTGACAAGAAACCTACTAACTCATGTGTAACATCTACAGCATTCCAGTGCAATGTGGTGCCTGCAGTGCATACATCAGTGTCCACACTGACCATCTGATGATGCTTGAATGAAGCTGAATTAGGCACAGCATCCCCTGCATTGCCTCTGACTGTTGATCATGACTAGGCACATCATTTGTGGTGCATCAAGTGTAAGTTGTGGGAGGGGGAATGGCACCATATCATCTTCTTGGAAGAGTCACGTTTCTGTTTGGGTGCAGATGATGGTTGCATCAGGGTTTGGTATCGCTGCAGACAGGGGCTGGATCCATTACACATACAGGAGTGCCATAATACTTGCGCATTTGGTGTTCTGGTGTAGGGTGCCATCAATTATGATTCAAAACATCTTTAGTGTTAGTCCAGGGAACTTTGACAATTCAACAATATGTCAGCAACATTCTGGTGCTCCATTGACTACTTTCCTGCAGAGCTCTCCTGGTGTGATTTTTCAGCAGGATAACACATGTTCCTATATGGCATATGTTGTCCAGCAATATCTATGGGATGTCAACACCCTATCTTGGCCCACAATGTCCCCAGATTTCTCCCCTATAGAGCACATATGGGACATGATAGGTTGACATTTCTGACATCCACAGCCAGTACACACACTGGAACCCTGCATCTCCATTTGGAGGAAGAATGGAGGAAAGTGCCTTGGGATATTATCAGGGACATGTATGCATCAATGCCTTGACATCTGGCTGCATGCATCACTGCCAACAAGGGTCATACCCTTACCGAGAGCACAAATTGAGGGCCCCTAAACACATCCTTAATATACACGCAGGTGATTGTGCAATTAATCATTACTACCTTGTTACTAAGCAGAGTGGTAACATGCTCTACCACTCTGCTCAGCTTCACCAAGGTTCGAGACTTTGTTTCAAGATGTTGCAATTTTTGTGTCCATGAGTGTATATATGGGTCTTATAAAGCACACAATATGTTTGCAAAAGAGTTTTGTCTTTGTACTATAGAAATGTAATAACTTAAATTTTTGTTACTAATACAGTAAACCCTCCATGTGCGTGAGTTCCATTTGCACAAATCTGAATCTACACACACTATCTTTAATGCTCCTTTTTTTGTACACAAACCAAAATTTGAATATACACGAGTTAAGCCTAACGTTTAGCTACCACTGTCATTATAATAATGAAATTTAGTTAGCTACCATTGTCATTATAATAATGAAATTTAGTTAGCTACCATTGTCATTATTAATAACAAGAAGAGAAAAGATGGGCTAGACAGCTATAGACATTCTAGGAAGTGGTTTTGTCCATAAATGTTACATTTTGACCCACATTTACAATACAATCAAAATTAAATTATTTGCACTTGTGAACTTTAACAAAGTGCAATTATACATGCACTCATGAAGGAGAAGAGGAAAATCATGAGCTTAGAGAAGAAGCTTGGGATTATCTTAAGGACTGAAGCCAGTGAAGGCACACCAGCCATAGGACACGAATTTGAAATTAAAGAATCCCCAGTGCATACCATTCGTGCAAAGAAGGAGACATAAAGGCATCTATGCAGCAGATTAAGTCTGTGTGATTGTTTTGTAAAATTTTTTAATTTTTCAATTTATATTGTATGTATCTTTTACAAAAATGTACTAAAATTATTTCTTCTATACCTTTGTTTTTATTACTTTTTATTTGTATTACTTTATGTAATTTACATAAATAATTAGTCTACTGCAAAATATATAGGTGTAATTGCAAGCAATGCCAAAACCTAACCCTTAATTTTCCATTGTTTCTTAAGCTCTGTTTGCACAAATTTAATGTGTGCGAGGTTTTTGGAGAATGGAACACTTGAATACATGGAAGGTCTAGTGTATTACACAGATCTCTATTTAAATAGCTAAGTGCATACTTAAGACAAACATTGTAACCCAATCTGTATGATGTAGTTGGGATCAGTTATGAACTACTAAATGCCACATGAATACTGAAGTGAAGAGACTATTAGAAATAAAGCTACTACAGTAAAAAATCTGTCACATTTGTATGAGGATTTGTAAATTTTAAATATTAAACAAAAAAATTAGCTTTTCTAACTAAAAAACTGATTATATACTTAGGTAAAAATTTTAGAAAAAATTTTTTAATAAATGATCTCAAAAAATATTTTTTCTTAGATCATTTATTATAATGGCAATTTAAAAGCAAATTATTAGTATTCATACTAACAATATTCATTTTTCAAAGCAAATCATACCTTCTATAATCTCGAGATGATCTAGAATGTGATCGTCTCCTTTCCCTGCTATGTCGCCGGCGATCTCTACTACGGCTTCTATACAGAAAAGCATACAGTTAAAAATGTGTATTTCAAACTCTCAAAAAAATATCTGACATTAAATATTCAAGTTCGTATTTGGTAGCTGCAAAACTATTCAAGTTAGATACTGGAAAATGGCACATCAACTTCAAAATTAAATAATTAATTCTTAAAAATGAACTGTGAGTTAACTATAGGAGAATAATAATAAAATCAAACAGATTTCACTAGTTACATTTATTGTTCTACACAGTTAATGTACTTTTCCTTCCTATGGATGCAAAATAAACAACACGCTGAGAGTCTCTAGGTGGCAACTGCATTTCATAATGTGCACATAAAAACTTTATTTTACTGATGTTAATATACATAGTCAAATAAAATACCAAAACCAATATTTTAAACAAATGAATCTTTCCAAGAAATTATACCAAAAAATTACTTGCTGTTTTTGAAAGTTACATTTTTTCATTAAACTACTCATAGAGTCAATACACTGGTATTTGCAGTAAAAGTGACATACAGTAATGGACTCCAAATCTGGCATTCCAAAATCCAGAATTTTCTCAAACTACATACTTTGAAATAATTATAAAATGTGCTTGAAAAAAAGGAACCTTATTTTAATTTTTAAAAGGCTATAAAATTGCCTAATCTTCTTAATTTTTGAAAAACAAATTCCATGTCTAATTATTTTAAATGTAATGTTTATCAGTTGCAATGAGTAATGACCAAACTTCAGAAGTTTAAAATTTATATTATACAGTAAACTCTCATTCACTCAAAACCCAAGGGAAATAAAAACAAAACTTCAAGTTATTGAATCTGTGCTTGAAATACACATTAGTAGTTTAAAAACTAGTTACAGAACCTGCAATAGATTCCTATCTACTGAAATGTTTTTGTTCCTACAATGAGCAAACCATTTGAGCAACTTTACTGGTCAACATAAGGAAATTCTGCATGCCTCATTCTTATTCTTTTATCGTAATCTAGATTTTTCAATATCATATCTTTGTTCTTTAAAAATGGTTGATAGGATATTGCTAGGAATTCTGAATTCTTTGGCAATGTCATTTTTCTTCTTTCCCCTACTTTCAATAGCTATGATCAACTTTTGCTTTATCACTTAATGACAATGCATTCAACTTATGTTTTGCTGTCATTGCAACACAATTAAATCTGTACCAGAGTAATAGGCTATAAACAAAAATTAAACTAGCACTTTCTACGAAAAATGGGAGGAATGCTTATCTCTCACCTGTGTAGGGATGCTGGAAGCAGTGCATAGATAATAAGAATCATTGTCCACCTGGAAGCAGTGGGGACAATGCACAGGAAATAAGAATCACTTTGCCCACCTGGCAAAAATTTCAGCAATTACCACCACCAGTAACAAAACAAATTTTCATGGAAAAAAAACTTATTGAAAAGGGATTTCCTTTTAAATATTCTTCATAAAAATTTTGAGTTATCAAGGTGACAATGAAGAAATAGTTTGAGTTAAGACAGAAAACACAATAAATATATAAGGATTTGGTTGGTAATTAAAAAAAACTGAGTTAATGAGAGTTGACTGTACTGATAGGCATCTTTTGCATTTTACTGCACTTTTTATTGTTTAAAAAAGGTAATATTCCTTTTATCATAAGGACCCAAAAATCCAGAAAGCTTTGGATCCCAAGCTTTCTGGATTTCAGGTCTTTTACTGTATGCAATAAAAACACTATGATGCCATTAAAATGAGAAAAAGTCATGGCAGTTTTAAATGCCAAAATTTACAACGTATTGTACTAAAAGAAATTAATTTGGTATCATAAGAACATGTAATAATTGGATTGGGTTGTTTTACCTCTGAGCAACACTTTTTTGCAAGCAATGGGCTAAATGGCCAGGTCACAAGGACCATGAAGGCTCATGGAAGGTTGAGGGGAGGGGAACTACTGGAATAGCTAATGGGAAGCAGATAGTAGCCTCCCATCAAGACCATCCAGCACATTCTTTAACGTAAACCAGGTATGGCTCTCCTGCACATAGGGATACAGTGTAACATCCCATCCGACAGACAGTGGCCTTTCCAAGCCTATCAGTGTCCCCTACTGACCATGGGCAGGTGGGGAGTTTTGCAGAGATAAATCTCAATGCTGGTCCAGCTGCAACTCAAACCTGGAAACTGCAGATTACACACCTGGCACACTACCAACTAAGCCACCACCACCCCTGTAACAATTGGGAATTTGGTATCTGTTAGTGCTACCACATAGCAAAAACTTCTGTAAGCAGCTATTCTCATGATAGTATTCACTACTGTGTAGCTTGTTTCAAGTGAAAATGTTTTATCAAACCAGTTGTGTTATTAAGAGTGCAAATTCAAAGTGAGATTTGACTGCAAAAAGAACCAGTTTAAAAATTGGGATATTAGTGACAAGTTCAAACAAATGGTGCTATGTCAAGATATAAGAGCTTTTTAGTAGAAAGTATGTGATATCATCCGAAAACCTTGCATGTGTACAGGAAATGTTGACTCATAGTCCATACAAACCTTTTAAATAGCTGTCTCCTACTTTAACCTACAGTTGGAGAATTTAAAAATGATACCCTACATAATTCACATATAACAGTCCTGGAATGAAACTGTCAAAGATATGCATGTTGAATTTTTGTGGTTCATGTGATCAGTATTTGAAAGACAATCTAATAAATATTCATCATATGCAGTTCACCAATGGCCATTTCCTCTTCAAAGAGTAGTTCAAATTGTAATATTACCATTTTCATTTCTCCCATCCATTGGCAAAAAGTAAAGCCTATAAAAAATGGAATAATTTCAACAGATTTTACATTCTTATTAATCGGACCACTAACCATAGTTTTATCCTTGTCATAGTTGTTATATCAGAACTAACACACTGCTCGACAGAAAATGCCACACCACGAAAGAATGCATGAAATGAAACAAAACTATCCACACATGTAGACAAGTAGATGAGAAAGAATTAATTTAATTTCTGAGGATTACATGAATGCAATGAGTGAGGAGACAATATAATGTGGCCCGAGTCAGCAGGTCATAATGACTGCCATGTTTGGCTATATATTCAGCAACATAGCATTGAGTGGAAAAGTCTCCGGATGGTGTGCTGAGGTATCGCGAACCATGCATCGTTGACCTGTGTCCATAATTCATTGACATTGCAAGGAGGTTGTGCAGAGGCACGAAGTCCTCTGCCAATGACATCCCACACGTTCTCTATTGGAGAGAAGTCTGGGAATAGTGCTGGCCAAGGCAGCACCTGGACACCTTTTAGGCAGTCTGATGATGTTGCCAGTGTACAGGCAGGGATTATCGTGTTGAAACTAGGCATCAGGGATACCACAGAGATATGGCAACAAGACGGGCTGCAGCACCTCACTGACATATCGTTGTGCTGTCATTGTACCCACTATGCATATGAGTGGTGAATGACTGTTGAAAACTGATAGTGCTCCAAACCACCAGGCTGAGAAGGCAACATAACACCAGGTTGAGGAGCCATATGCTCACAGATGGCAGAAAAATCAGCCCAGTGGTCACATTATTTCCAGACTCTCAATCAGCAAGATTGTCAGTACTGAGACAAAAGCGAGCCTCATTGCTGAATACAACATGGTTCCATTCATCCCACCATGTATGTCTGGTATGGTACCACTGCAACTTTGCAAGATGATGTGCTTTGGTGAATGGCAGTCATCGCAATGACTGGTGAGAGTGCAAACCTGCTGCAGCCAATTTGTGATTCACACTCCGTGTCAACATGGGATATCAGTAGCTGCCTCGAATGTCATCCGCTGTGGATTGTGGGGCTGCTATGGCTTGTTGTTGAATGCGGCGATCAAGGCATTTGGATGCCCATCTACACGAGTTCACCAGTTCCACTACAGAGATGCATGTTACCTTCCTCCAACCACTGTCACCAAATTCACCAACAGTTGTTGCATCCTGATGCATTTCAATCACAATGCGACACAGGGATCAACCAGCTGTATGATGAAGCTTCTGGTAAAGATGTCTCTGTGATGGTAGCATTCCCAATGATGTTTCCCAGGCATTCTCACTCCTTACACATGCTTTTGCCACTGAGATCACTTTGATGCAATGGTTCGCACACCAGATAAGGACGACAAACTTAGCTATGCCAAGCTATTTTACCCTGTATCTCCCTCACCTATCATGAGATTGGTTCGCAACTGCACTCATTTCCATAACCCGACTGCCAACACATACCCACCTATTTGCATGGCACTCTGACAAATACTTCCTGGTGTGGCATTTTCTATATTGAGCAGTGTAGATGGCAGCACATTTTCTACACCTTATTGCATTACAACCATGGGAAAAATCACCCAGAGAAGTCATTTTTTTCTTTTTTACAAATATTCTATAACCTCTTATAGTGCAATAACTGAATTTAATTCACATTCCTTAGAACATGGTTTATACACTCCTGTCATTGTCTAAATCTCTTGGCATTGCAGTCATGGAATAAAGTCCACAGACAAGTAACAATTTTTTCTTTCTTGACAATTATTCCAAAATCATTTACTCCTTTAATCACAACTTTTTTTTTAATCACAACTTTTTTTTCAAAGTATTTAACTTTACAAATCAAATATGAAATATACCTTTACAAGCTACATAACATTTCAATAATTTTGAATTTAACTTGCAACCCGTACAGATGACTATCCCAAGAGATGAGATCCCTAGAGGAAAATGGTCAATAAACAGAACATGCATGGAGCACTGAAAATTCCCACATAATCATGGAGATGCCTTTTCATCCACAAAAATACACAGTTTGTGGTATTTTAAGTATGGGATTTTTATGGAGAATGAGCACACCTTTAGCTAATCTGTTTCATAACACTGTGCAGAGACTCCATAGTACAGTGGTGATCAAAAGTTAAGCAACAAATGCAAACATCAGCATACCTTGTGTGATAATAGACAATAAATAACAAAAGCCAGTTTTTTTTACATAAAAAAAAGCTGAGTTCAAATCTGCACATGAAATTTGCATTAAGCAGAGTTACACATGCAAAATAGGTCAGTATAAAAAGCCCTTCATTTGTACATGCTCATCACTTCGTGTTAGTCTTGATATATGACATTTGCGATAGCCAAGCAATCAAATAATGGCTAAAAGTAATCTTTTGAATGAAGAAATGAGGCGGCAAGCAATTGGGAGACTCAAGGACAAAGTCAGTTTGAGGTAACCAGATGACTAAATGTGAATCATAGGGTTGCAACTGCCTTTGGTATTTATCTCAAACAAGCTAAACCATCACTAGAAGGCATGTTCCTGGATGTCCAAGGGTCACATTGACTAGAGAATGCCATTACCTGCTCCTAAATGCAAGGCACCATAGAACCCATACAGCACATCATAGAACCCATACAGCACATCATAGAACCCATACAGCACACCACTTCACTTTTGGCCTCGCTGCATCCAAAGAACAGGCTGTTCCTTGACAGACTCTCCAGAAGGCTTCATGCAGGTTGCCTTTATGCAAGATGACTTGATAACTAACCAGTGCAGAGACCAATTAAATTGGTGTCAACAGCATCACAACTGGACTCAATGTCACTGGGGCAATGTTCTGCTCACCGATGAATCCCAATTTAATCTGTAAAACTAATTTCTAAACCTACTATATATATGACATTGGTTGTTAAATTTTATATCAAATAAATAAAAATATAAAAAATAAACTTTCAAAATATAAAAAAACTCAACAATTATCTTATGCACTGCTATTAGGAACGATTCCATAAGTAAAACCACTTTGAACTGTCTGCCATGGAAACTTTGACAGTTATGACTACATGAAAAAAATATTTTTTTTCTACATCATAATATATTCAGTAAGTGATAAAGATATAGGAATATTGAAATAAATTTAAGAGCAAAGAGAGTTAAATAAAAACCAAAAGTAAAAGTATATGCTTGGAAAATGCTTACAAATTGCTCTGCAAAAATAAAAATTATGGTTAATTTTGAGAAGTTTTAAAATTTTATGGAAAAAGTGATTGGTAACAATTCAAACTGTAACCTAAACTACAAAGTTAGTGGCGGGAAAGCTTAATTTCAATGGAAAGAGTAAATGTGGCAATATCACAATTTGAGCTATTTGAATGACAACTTATTATTTTTAACATCTTTAAACTATATGTTTTCAGAGTATAAATATTAAAAATTTTACACAGATATTTCTATTTTTTTTTTAAATTAAAGTTTCACATGTTGTACAAAAGGCGAACATCGACGTCTTGGGCCTCTCATTTCAGATTCTGTCAACATGATTGTCGGGACTTGTAAAAGTTGAACTTTTACATATCATTTTGAGATACTAATTTTCTAATTTGAAAATCTCATTAAACATTTACGGGATTTCATTTGTTTTTCATGTATCAGGATATATGATCATAGACTTCACCTACATGTTTTATTGAAATCTGATGAAGGACTTCTTTGTAATTTGTGTTTGTTGCTTTTCTGAGCACCAGTGTATATAATATCTCTCAAATGGTAACATGATTTCTAACAGAAGAAAGCCTACACTTTACCTAAAAAAATTCATCATAATTCTTCAAGCCAATCACTGAATTGAAATTTGCTTTTTCTGTCAAGAGATCCCTTATACTTTTATACTGCAGTGACTGTGGTTTTCAAATTCCACTTGTACAGTAGTGTTCGAATCCCACTGGTCACAACTGATGCATACGAAGTTTCCTTATTCTTCTTATAAAAGTCTAAATTTTTCTTGCAGCTTTCAAAATAATTTTGATTTTGTGCAGATTGGGTTGTTTTACCTCAGAGTTGTACTTTTTTGTACACAATGGACTAAATGACCAGGTCACAAGGACCACAAAGCTCAGAGAAGGTTGAGTGGGGGGGGGGGGCACTGGACAGCTGTTGGGAGACAGATAAGTAGCCTTCTGTTGTGGCCATCTAGTCTTTAATGTGCACAAGGTATGGCTCTCCCACACACAGGGCCATGGCTTAACATCCCATCCAATGGACGGAAACCTTTCCAAGCCCATCGGTTTACCCTGATGAACTATGGACAGATTTTGTGCAAGAGTCAATATTCTAGAATCTCATCAAGAATTGACTTTGGAAATCAGTAATATTTCATGGATTATATATATTATATAACCCCTAAAGCAGCTGCTTGCCACAGAGGTCTGACAGGAGCCTGTCAGTTTATACGCCATAGTAGAAAGTCTGTAATGGCAGAACCTCAGCAGAAACATAATGCAAACATCCATGCATTACCCAGATCTCGAACCCAGATCCCTTTGATCAGTAGCCAAGCACACTAACCACTCAGTCAAGGGATGGCTCATGGATTATATTAACAACCTTATATTAATCCTTTCCATGTCAGAGCTTATTAATTGGTTTCATCTTTTGAATTCTAGTGACCTGGAAAGTAACATTGTTACCAGAATACAAGATTGTAAACAATTTTTTTCCTGAACAGAAATTGACAGTTTTTTTTAACTCTTCCAATTCAAATATCGAAAATAACATTAAATCTATGATATATATATATATTTTTACTTGATTCCACTAGAAAAAATTATGATAATTTTTAAAATAAATCTATTTGAGCCTGTAGGTGTAGTCACCATTAATAGCATCAAGTTGCAACACTTTAGTTAATGCCTTTATTCTGCCATGCCATATGTAGATTATTGATCAGTTGTGATATCTGGTATTCTGATCTATTTATCACTCTAGCAGCATTGTCATATTTTCTAAGCTTTTAACGTGAGATACTGATTTTATTATTAAGAGAAGTTGAGTCATCTGGGAATTATGCACATCACTTTCAGTCAATATTTTAGCAGACTTTAGATTTTAAGAATCATCAGAATTATTTTTTATTGCTTCTCAAATACATTGCTGGCCATCAAAAATGCAACACCAGGAAGAACCATCATTTTGTCCTGAAATATGCAAGATGGGTAACCCATGGGAGAACATCTTAATGATTCAAAGCACAACATATATAGGTTCAGAGGTTCAGGGTGTTGTAAATATGGTGAAATTAGCCTCCAAACAAGGGGCTCTCTACACCAGTCACAACTGAAGGGAGAGATAGCAGATGCAGAAGAAACTGCCTCTCAGTTATCGCCCTGAAAAAAAAATGGTTCTTTTCAGGAGAAAGTAAGATACAGAACATTAGACCTTGCAGAAGAGGCCAATGTTCAGAAAGAAGTCGGTGACCATACGGAAGTGCGCTTGCTGTAGCTTCGCATTTTGGTTGTTGCCAAGAAGGGAGGTGGAGTAGTCAGTGGTTCCGATAGCATGAAGCTCCCGGAACAAAGCTTCTCTTTCAGCATTGTAGCAGGAGCAGTTGAGCAGAATGTGGGATATAGTCTCAGGTGTTCTGCAAGTTGCACAGTCTGGACTGTAAGCTCTGCCAAGAGTGTGAAGCGTAGAGTTGCTGTAGATGACACCAACTCGGAGACAATGAAGGAGGGTCTCCTCAGATCTGATGAGATTACCGAGGTTAGGAGCAGTGCGAGAAGGTTCAACCAGGTACCTGAATGAGGAACAGCTGCTGTCCTTCTGCCACTGAGCAAGACGGTACTAGCTCATCAGTTGTGAGACAGAACTCTTGCAGTCGCTGAGAGAGAGAGAAAGTAATTAGTCACACACCTCTGACTCTCCAGCGCCTCCTTTGCAGTGATTTCAGCTAGCTCATTGCCAGGTATCCCTACATGGGAAGGGATCCACTGGAAATGAACTGTGATTCTGGCAGAAGTGACCTTCGAGCAAGTCTCCATGATCTTCTGGATGAGGAAGGGGTTGCAGCTCTTACTGTCTCACTTCTGGAGAGCTTCTAAGGCTGATTTGCAGTCACAGAGGATGACAAAGTTGCCACTCTCAAGGTTGTGAATGAAAAGTACAGCCTCAAGAATAGCATGAAGCTCTGCACAGGTGGAGGAGGTTAGATGCGGGAGATGGAAACCTCTGGCGATGCCAGTATCAGGGATGGCAAAAGCAGAGGCAACATGTTGCCTCTCCTGGTCCACAGATCCATCAGTGTAGACCTCAGTACATTTCTCATATTGTTCAGTGACGTAGGAGGTGGAGAGAAGTCTGATGGTCAATGGATCAGAGTCGCACTTCCGACCAAGAGTAGGGATAGTGACATTGATCATAAGATCACTGTTCCTCCAGGGTGGAAGGTCAGGGAAGGGAGTATTGCTAGCATACAGCATCTGTCCCTGCCAGCTCGAGCATCTGGAGCTGGCAGGAAGGACTCGGTCATAGAAGTCCTTGGCGGACAGGGCGATGGCAGAGTGAGGCCTGTAATGCAACTTCCTGAGAAGCTCATGGTTAGAGTGGAGGGAATGGAGCCTTGAGAGATGGCATGGTATATCTCTCTTCCAGTGCAGGTGGAAAGGCATGTATCAGCCTCTGCAATAACAGACGCATTGGGTGTGTTAGGGCAGAGTCCGAGGCAGTGGCGCAGAGATATAGTGTGGACAGTGGCCAACTTGCTGAGCAGTGTAGCAGAGGCATTGCTCAGAAGGTGACCACTGTAGTTGATGCGGGAGAGGATCAAGTGCCTGTACAAGACCAGGAGGGTCTTGCAGGAACTTCCCCAGAAGGTACCAGCATATTTCTCTGTGCAGTGGCAATTGTCTTAAGATGCTGGATGTGAGGCCCCCAGCTCAGCCTGCTGTCCAGGACCACACCAAGGAACTTATGTTGATGGACGACCTTCGTGTGTTCTGGCCCAAGCAAGAGGTCAAGGAAGGTGGGTGGGTGGAAGGTGTCTCCTTGTGAGAACCATGGCCACAGTCTTATCAGTGGAGAGAGTGAGGCTTAGGTTGTCAAAGAACATGATGACCATGTCCACAGCTCGTTTCATCACGAGCTGAGCATAGTAGGGGTCCTGGCTAGGGAACCAGATGCAGATATCGTCAGCGTAAATGGAAATACCCACTCTATCCTCGAGTCGAGAAGGTAGTCCTGACAGTCCATCAGGTGAGGACACCCCCTTTAGGTACTCCATGATTGATGGTGCAGGAGACGCTGAGTGTGTTGCCCAGCTTCACACGAAGTCCTGTTGGAGAGGTACACTGCGATCCACTGGATGATATTGCCTCTGAGGCCGAGATCCTGGAGCCTGCAGAGAATATCCGAGTGTAACAGGAAATTGAATGCCTTCTGGATGTCGAAGAAGACAGCAACAGTAGTCTCTCCCACGGACAGCGCCTGATCAGCAGCAGAGGTGAAGTCGATGAGATTGTCCAACGTGCACCTCCCTTTGCAGAAACCTGAGAGGCTGGTCAGGGAGGAGGCCATTGGATTCTAGATACCATTCCAGGTGTCCAAGGACCAGTCTCTCTAGGATCTTGCAGTGGCAAGATGATAGAGCAATGGGCCTGTAAGAGGACAGCTCAGTGGGAGGTTTCCTCTGCTCCAAGATAGACACGATGTGTGTTGCCTTCCATGACTCAGGTACTGTGCAGGTGGTCCAGGAGTGATTGAAGGCTTTAAGAAGCACAAGCAGAGCCTCAGGTGACAGATTAGCTAACTGAGTATAGCTGACGCCGTCATGGCCTGGGGCCGACAAGCACTTCAAAGCCGCAATAGCAGAGGTGAGTTCCTGCAAGGTGAAAGGATCATTATAGCAAGGCTCAGTCCCAGAGAAGGCCTGCCGAGCCATATCCTGATCATTCACCGGTGGAGCAGGAAGGGAAGAGGTGAGGTACCGCACAATGGCATTAGCAGTGGTGCCTAAGTCCTCCCCACGGGCTAGGGCAAGGTTATGGAAGGGGAGGGCAGGCTGTGACTTCCCCGTCAGGTTCCTGATGAACTTCCAGACTTTCCCAGAAGGGGTGAAGACATTAATGCTGGAGCAGAAGGATTGCCACCTGAACCTTTCACGCCAGTAAAGGTACCTTCTGATCCCAACATGAAGAATGTCTGGAAATCTACTAGAGAGATGGGCGTGCCTTTCGGCTCGGCGGCGAATGGTGCAAAGCCGCTTGTAGTGGATATCCGGAGGGGGAAGATGCCCAGATGTCGAGATCATAACAGTGCAGGCATCAGAGGCAGCAGTGAGAGCCTCTGACACTGCGCTGAGATCTATAGCTTTGATGGCAGCGAGTCCTTCAGACGAGATCTGCTGAAAGAGCTGCCAGTCGGTAAGCTTTGACAATCTTCTCGGGGATGCACATCCCTTGGGAAGCAAGGAGATATGCAGCGGGAAGTGGTCACTGCTCCAGGTGTCAGGGTCAACTGACCAGCTGAGGCTATGACCAATGTTGGAAGAACAAAGGGTCAGATCAATGGAGCTGTAGGTACTCGGAGGTCTGTAAAATGTGGGCGAGCCATTGTTGGCGATAAAGAGATTGTGCTGCAAGATGACATTCTCGATATCTCCCCTCACTGATCTCCGATGTCTCCGCCCCAGGATGGGCTGTGGGTATTAAGGTCCCCACAGAGAATCCAGGGCTGAGGGTACTGCAAAAGAATATCCTGTAAGGTGGATACAGGAAAGGCAATGCAAGGCAGGATATAACGGGATATCAGGGTGATATCATGGCTGTTCAGACAGATGCGGCATGCTACGAAATCACTGTTCGCATCAGTGAAAGTGAGATCAATAGCATGATGAGTGACATTTTTGTGCACGAGAATCGCCGCATTGCGGGAGAACAGATGACTCTTGCTTGTGTGCACAATATAGGGATTGAAGACATAATGATCAGGAAGGTTGGCCTCACAGAAAGCAAGAATGGGAACTGGCATGATGTCGATGTAATTCCAGACGTCAGCAGCCTTGCTCCTGAAGCCCCTGCAGTTCCACTGAAGGATGGAAGGGATGTTAGTCACTCCGTTGGCCATGCCCATTGTTGGGTGGTAATAAGGAACCTTGGAGAAAAAGCTTGTCAGCACAGAGTGTCTAGTAGTCCCAAAAAGTGCGAAATGAGGGCGACTAACTGATTGAGGATTATCAAAGTTCGAGGTCAAGACTCCTCGGGTAGTGCAGAAGTTACAACCTTAATGACATCTACAAGTAGAGAGAGAATAGTGGGCAGAAGGACAGTGACACAGACACTGCAACAGAATACACTGATCTTTCAGTATGTTTGTTGCTATAATGTGTTTATATTTAACATTTTTAGTTTTGGTACATTTTTCTTTACAGACTTCCCAATGAGGATATTAGCCATGAAGATAGAGATTTAAGAACTATATTCTGTATGCAGCTCTCACAACGTGTTAGAGTTTGAGATCTGGAAGAATTTTTTTCATCAGTTGGAGTGGTTTGTATATACATATAATAATTGCATAACACTAAAAGTTATTTTTTGCGTAAATTCATTGCTTTGTAGCACTCTACTGATTACACACTGCTGGCCATTAAAAGTGCAACACCAGGAAGAACTCGTCAGATTGTCCCAAAATATGCAAGATGGGTAGCCCATGGGAGAACATGTAAATGATTCAAAATGCAGCACACATATGCACATCATGTGTGACAGTAATGCCCCCTGGAAGTGGTATAAGAGGAGAGTACAAAGAGCCGGTGTAAAGCACCGGAATTGTGTTGCTTGCAGTTGTTGCACACTAAAGAATCAAGTATGCCCCATTGAAGAACACTGCATCCACACAACCATGTTTCCAGCTTTGATCAAGGGAGAATTGTGGAATTACAGGAAGGTGGATTATCGTACCAAGACATCATTGCTCATGTTGGATGGAATGCTGCCACAGTGATGAGAATCAGTGGGTAGAGGAGGAATGAACTTACCGACATGAGGGATCTCAATGGCCCTGTCACACAAACGAACAAGAGGACAGACATCTCGTGTGCATGGCTTTGAATGATTGTACAGCCACATCAACAACTTAGCTCAACAGTTAGGGTGTGTTGCACATCAATCATTGTCCACATGTATGGTTCGATGTCATCTGCAGCATCAGGGCATCTTTGCTAAGCAGCTATTGTTTCGGCTACCATTAACTCTACAACACAGGCGTATGTGCCCAATGGTGCCAAGAATGTTGTGCATGAATATGTGAATGGCATTGTCTTTTCAGACGAATCCCACTTTAGTATGCAGCACCATGATGGACGAATCCGTATCTGGCAGTACCATGGCGACAGGCTCAGTGAGACATGCATGATGCAGTGCCATACAGGTCCGGCCCCTGATGTTATGGTATAGGGTGTCACTGCTACCTCGTAAGCATTACTGGTACTTTGAACAGCCAGTGTTACATCACTGAGGTATTGGAGCCTGTGGTCGTACCTTATCTTTAGGGGCTCTCTGGTGTCATTTACCAACAGGACAATGCTCCAACAAAGACAAGAGATATCAAAGCCATATGTGGCATGCCACATGTGGCATGCATCGTCCGACAATTCCTGGATAGCCACCATGTGACACTTCTGCCTTGGCCTGCGCATTCACCGGATCTGTCCCCAATTGAATATCTGGTTCATGATCTCACAACGACTAGCACACCAGACACCAGCAGCTGCTACAACAGATGAACTTTGGCTACATATCGAAACTGCATGGAACTGCATTGCCGGACTGTACAGCAGCGGTTATTGCTGCTCGTGGTGGCTAGACACTGATTTCCTTGTATTCCACAAGTCTAACCGAGTTGTATTTGTAATCATTTGATCCTTGTAACATAAGCTATGTATTCACTAAATATGGCTTTGATATCTCTTGTCTTTCCTGGTGTTGCACTTTTAATGGCCAGCAGTATATATACTATGACTATAAAGATTAATTTGAAACAATCAAAAATGAAACTGATATTGATCTATATAATTGGTGGATATCAGAAAAAACAAAGGATTAAACAATTAACCTAAAGTGCTATTTTTAAAAAGTAGGACTTATTTTAATGATGTTTTTAATTACATTTCAACCAAATTCCCTATTTAACATTAGGAAATTGCAATTTAAGCAATATTTTTGTCACAATTTTAAAATTAAACTTTTTATAGCAGTTTGATACTAAAATGATTCATTCATTCTCAATATTTCAGTTAAACTTTAAATGCTTTGAAATATTTTTATGCAAAACATTTTCACTTCTTTTATCCTTTTTAGGTATAACTATTCAGTTTTTATTTAAATTATCTAGTTTTTAAAAACAAAATGAATTTTTCATAATATTAATTTCCTTAGGCTTAGAGTATGTAAATCGCCAAAATCTAAGCATATGCTTTTGCATTATTTGCATAAATGACTAAAAAATTAAAAATCTAAATAAATGAAAGATTTAAGCATTAATAGAAATATTAACTATTTATATTAAAATAATAAAATAATTTAGGAAAAACAGAAAAAATTTCTTTAAAATTTACTGGTTAAAATGGAAAAAAAAATCAGTAAAATTTTTGAATATTTTAAAATAATGTTCAAATAATTTAACCTACTACTATTTTCTTGGAATTTTTGCCCTTTGGTTAATCACAATTAAATGCTCTTTCTTTTGGTATGTAACATGACATATTCCCGTTCAGTGGTTACTTCAGGATAAGGTTCTGAAGCTTCTTTCATTTTCTGAAAACACTTTCATAAAAATCTGCCACCACCTGACTCTCTAAGGGTTAAAACCCTTTGAAATCTAGAATGAGCAATAACCAAGAAATTGACAATGATTTTGCATTTTTGTAACCTTGAATTTTTTTGAATATTTCATTTAACTCTTTGTTCTCAAGAGGCAACCCTCAGTCATCATTTGGCTTGATGCAGCAACTCAAATGGCGACTGAGAGGCGACAATAATTGTTTTATAAACAGAGATCTTTCCTCTTTACATTTTAGATGTTTAATTCCTACATCTTATATAAACTTGTAAAAAAGCAAAGAAATGAATGTCCATTTAGTCATTTGAAATACGTTAAATCACTGGTCGATCAACTAAAAGGTGATTTTCGGCAAGTTCGTAACACTTGTTCTGACACACCAAGAATGCATCTTGATGAGTGTTTCCTAAAATATCACACAAGGCAAAATTACAAAGCTTGATATTCAATATTATATCTTGTATAAGTAAAAATACATGAAATATTGAAATAAAATAGTTATATCCATTAATTTATGTATGATTTGTTTTTATGTTAGTTGTAAAAGAATTCATCAACTTTTTAGTAAAAAAGCTTTGATTGCAAAGGGTTAAAAGCTTTGATTGCAAAGGGTTAAAAGCTTCAGCTGGGTCATCTGTCATACAGACTCCCAATGAATGACAAAAATGCTTTTACTCAATGTTTCTAATTGATTGGGTCTAAACTTTACATATGCACAACTAACATGACAAATTACAGAAGTCAAAGATTTTTTATGCTCATAATATTACATAACCAATAAACTGGCCAAAACAATGACACAAAATATACTGTGGCAAATGGTAACTGAGATTAAAGATTGTATCTTGGAAATTATAAAAATTTTAATGTAAGGTATCAATTTTGATTTTTTTTTTTAAACCTACATTACCCCAACTGAAATTGATCAGGGCAAAATTAAAAAAATAAGAGACATTTATTAGATCTCTTTAGAGCAGTGGTTCAACTGTTAAGGTATATATTCAGGTCACTTCACACTCGAGATAATTAGGCTCTGAAAGCAAAAAAGCAGTGATCCTATAACACTGTTCCTCAAACTTAATTTATGGATAAGGTGAACAACTACATTTTGTGACACTCTCTAGTGTAAAGTCATAACTGTGCCCCTCAGACAAAGCCATGCACTAATTAGAGAGAAAGTCCCTCTTCCTCAAGATAATCTATTTTTAGCCTCCTTCACCAGCTATATATCATACTATATGTAAGAAATCATTTAGCACTTTATTTCATACAATGTGTCAGTCATTTAAATGTGATTTTTAAAGTTTATTTTGTATGTGTCATCCATATAATATTCCAAAGGAAAAATTTTCTTATATGATATATTTGCAAATTTCTTGGTTCTCTGGAAACAAGAAGTTAACTGAATGCCAACAACCAAAAGTTGAATATTCTTAAATCATACCATTTGATTTTCTTTAATTGCAAACGTTCTTTATAGTAGAACTACACAAATCTGATACTCAAAAATACAGGATGATCAAAAAACTAGCACCTTTTATGTTTAAAAATTTTTGTGGCCTATTTCGCGATGGAATGGTGAATGCACTGCTTCAGATTAAAATTCCTGTACTCTAGAGACAATCTGCAGGCAGCAAATCAAGATACATCCAATTGTTAACTGACTAATACATGATGGTACATGTTGCAGGAACAGAATAGAAGATATAGAGGGTTAACCAATGCTTTAAAAAAAACCTAGAATTTTCTAAAAAAAAAAAACTGGCTTGGGACAGGTCTCAAAGGTGAACAAACAGCTACAATATATCATTAAGTATAATTATGCACATTACGTAAAATGTTATTTCATGATTCAGTTTAAATTCTGTTATCGTAATCTTTAAACTTTGTGAAATGTATCAAAATTTTTTGCAGACACCAGATGCATCTGCAAAAAGCCCAGGAAAGCCTGCTACTAGTGTGGTAACAGTATTGAGTTTATTTAAGCTTCTTTTTTTGCAGTACAAAACAATCTATGCATTGTTGCCAGTAGTAAACTGAAATAACCTCAGCCAACTGTGTGGAAAGTTCTAATAAAAATATATCACCTTTGATCCTTGCAAATCTCATTCATTACAACATGTAATAATCATTGAAGTGAAATATTGCAAATTTTACTGTCAGATAGTAATTTTTTTTGGTCATGACACCTATCTATCGAAACCTTATTTTAGTAATGAGGCAACTTTCACCTTAATGGAAAGATTAATGAACAAAACTTCTGCATGTTGGGGCACTGAAAATCTACATACCTACATTGAGACCATGCCACTGATAACCAAACAACAATTAAGCTGTTTTGTTCCATTACTAATGAGAAAGCATATGGCCTATCTTTCCTTTCTAAACAACCAATCTCAGCAAATTTCCCATTGAAATATCCATTTAAAAGTGGTTTTAAACTCTAGTTTTATTAGAGAGAGAGAGATCCCATTTGTCAATGACACACATAGTAGTATTTGGGGGGGGGGGGGGGCATGTGTGGAATTTGGAACCAGGTAATCAAGTATTTGGGAAATTATGGAGAGTTTAAATCTGTTAAAAAGCAACAAACTACAACACCAAGGGCATGTTCCATTAGAAAAGTGCCAGGTAGCATGCACTGATATAAATGGCAGAACCTCAAGGAATAACATTATTTATATAATGCCAGAGTTGTGACTGATACCTCAGCTACTAAAGGATAAATTCAATGTTTTGTTTGAGCAGGATGATATGTTGCCATTTTAAAAATGGGGCTACAACATTCCTGAATGAGCAATTGACTAATCCTAAATTACGCGTAAAGTCCATTTCTTGGCTGGATCATTCATGCAATTTAGCCACTTTAAATTTTTTTTCTTTGGGGTTAGGCAAAAAAGTTGTTTTACCATGTCAACAACTATGGATAACTTAATGGATACACGAGGCTGTTGGAACAGTTCATGATCTGCTACAAAGCATATGGCAGGATACAGAATATTGCTTTGATGTCTACAAAACCACAAGGAGCACATACTGAACTTGAATAGCGTGAAGAAAACAGTTTTTTCATATTAGTATCCCTTGCTTTTATCTTTTTTCTTTTTTTTACAATTAACCTTTAAAAATCAGGACAATTATCTATAATCAATTTATACATCCAAGATTTTCTGAAATATGCGAGATGTTTAGATTTTTATTTTCAGTATTTTTTAATTTATGGAAGAGAAGCACATTTCCAAGGCTAATGGATTATTTTACATTAAAAATATCGCTTAGCAGTGGTCAGCTATATGCTGAGGATGCATAAAACAAGAAAAAACATTTAAACTCACATATTAATGAACTTCCTCAAAATTTTCACATAATCTCTATTACAAAAATCTAAAGTGATAAACTCATACCTGGTCAGCTTAGGGCCTAGGCCAGCAACCTACACCCTGGCTCACTACCAGTTTATGGCCCACTTGAGAAGAAGACAAAATCTAAAACCAGTAAGTCAGTATATTACTTATCAGAGTTCATAATTTATCTGGTTTTCTCTTGGGTATTAAAAATGCAGAATATTAATACTATTACTACTGAAAAATTGTTTCCTTTAGAGCTTATTTATAGCACCATCTGACAAGCCTAGCTCACTTATGATGATTGTCTTGTGAGTGTCAATATTATACATGTTATGCCATTGCTTTTGAACATTTTCTACAATTGATGAATAACACTATACAAAGACAATTAACCTTTAGGCTTAAACTTCAGATTTGTACCCCAATACTTCTTTAAGAAGTTAATAATGTTACATGGAATAATCCCTTAATTTTTCTTAACTCTATTACAAGGATATACAAGCTAGAATGAGTGATACTTTTTATACCTACAGTTATAACTATAAGAAAAATTTCTATGTATAAACATTTTATACAAAGTGTTGTGTTCCAATATAATGCAGGCTTACTAAAAGCTGAAGTTATTTTTTAATCAAAAGTAACATTGTAAAAGTTTTAAAAAGTTAGTTTAATACATCATGGTTGCATTTATAATGAAAATCAGTACTTCATTGGAAGCTGAAACATTTTAAAGTGTTGTTTGTTGGTGAGAATAAAGCACAAGATTACTAAATACATAATTATGATTTTTTTTCCCTCAAATATTGTACAGAATGCTCATAAGTTGATTTTAATGACATATACATTAATTTATGTTTTTCAGTTGTTGCAACAGTATGTACTTCAATAGTTATTATAGTAATCTTCAGATATTTTGTTACTAAACTACCATACACAACATTAATGTGTTACATAATGCATTGTTTATCACTCTGTTTTTAGAGAGTATAAAATGGAAATGTTTTAATCTGTCTAAAGTTTTTTTACTAGAACTAAAATCACAATATATAATTACAGAGAACTAAAATGTTTACAATAAGTGACTAATAAATAGTTTTGTACAAAATGAGCAAAACATTTTTCTGTACCATGAGTCAAAACGGTTTTAATTAAAAATTCAATTCAATGCCATTTGTAAGTGTAATTACATTGTGTCCTTATACTGGGGTAGCCTATGAATATTTAACAATACTTATAGAAAAAATTGTAGCAAACTTACCTACTACGTCGCCTATCCTTTCCTCTCCCTCGGCTATGACTGCGACGCCTTCTGTCTCTACTTCTGCTTCTACGTCCCCTACTTCGGCTTCTTCTCCCATGGCTGCGGCTTCTTCTATCACGACTGCGGCTTCTTTTATCTCTTGTTCTACTTCTACTCCTGCTTCGTTTTTTCTTTTTTGTACTACTTGTGCTACTTCTAAAGTGTATGGTAATAAACAGAAACAAAGTTAGATACTATTAAGACAGAATTTTCGAGAATAAAATTTAAAGTACTTTTAAAAAAATATTAGAGTTATTCTATATGAATTCACCAAGGTCCCTTTTCTAAACCGTTTTTGATAATATTCAACATATTGGAAACCACATACAGGTTTCTGATGTATCTTCTAACAATCTTAAATGATCTAGAGTTCATTTAAAGTAAACAAAAAGCAAAAATTTAACAATTTGATGGGTTTCTAAAATTAATCACATTTTTAAAACTGCATTTTTTAATTATTTTATTTATGATGTTACCTAAGCTATGAAAACAATATTGAAATAGGCAAGAATTTTTCATTAATTATAATCATGTTGTGATGCCCCCTCATTCACTTTTACTTTACCTTAACCAGTTTTGCTTAATTTACGATATATTTATCATTTTGGGGATTTTTATTTCCTTTCTGGTATCACAGCACTTGTTCCCAAGAGTTAGGAGTTGCACATGCGCAACTCCAAACTTTCGATTGTCACCTACTAAAGCGCGTGCACAAGGACACGCTCACTCTTGCATCATAGCTTGCACCGCTCGTCAATTTATGCAAATGTCTTTCCCGGCATGCAACATGACACGTGTGGGCTTTGTACCTCTTGTTATAACCTGGTGACGTGTTGTCACAGTAGCAGAGAAGTTAGTTTAGCACTGTTAGTGCAGTGTGTGTAGTCAGAGTTTTTGGACAGAGTTGAGAAATGATGTAGTATCTTCTTTATTGAAGTTTTGGTGAGTGATTTTTGGAAATAATTTGTTTTGTTATTTAAACCTTTTTGAATCTTTACTAATTTTTTTCTCTTGAGCAACGTTGTTTGATTAGAATTAACCTTTACATTTTGACAATCATTTAATATTTTTGAATTCTTACTCATTAACGCTCCCTGGTATTTCGAACCCTAATTAAACTTTATTTTTGGCAATTTGTCAATTATTGCCTTGCGTCTGACTCAGCTATCTGGAGCATAAAAAATAATTGGATCAGACAAAGGGTCCAACCTTTAAAAGTATTTAATTTCTTTGGAGCGTTACAGAAGTCGTTAAAACAAGTGGCGCAACGAACAGGGACGTGCCAGTAGTAAAAGATAGTGGTCCAATATCTTTTACTACTGGCACAAGAATAGGGACTGTATATTTGTGTATAAATTGTGTATGTTATTTAATGTGATTGTCAAAGATAGTAATTTTTGAGCTCATTAGTTGTATGCACTATTTATAGATTTAACAGCAGCTTAAGCCAAAAATTTTTGTTGAGCAAGAAGCTTAACTTTTTTGTGTATTAGTCAAAGGTACTGAAGTTTCAGCGCAGTTATTGCTGATAATTAAGATATTTATTGTATGTAAAGATTAGAAGTGTCTGGACACACATGTACATAGGCACGATAGAAAAACTTTTTGGATAAGCAAATTTATATT
Organism: Ryuthela nishihirai; assembly: GCA_038380435.1. Classification (NCBI taxonomy): domain Eukaryota; kingdom Metazoa; phylum Arthropoda; class Arachnida; order Araneae; family Heptathelidae; genus Ryuthela; species Ryuthela nishihirai. The sequence continues at coordinate 47,360,165 of JAWZYU010000023.1, read as the reverse complement.
TTTGCAAGCTTAGTTGTAGCTTTAGAATTGCTGTATAGCAGTACCTCTGAGCGCTGCTCAAGATTAAAAAAGGTTTCAAAATTTCCAAAATTCAAAATTTTGGCAGTCCGCTAAACATGTCTGCTAGCAATATGGCCAATTCTGCCATAATGACTCCCGACTTAGAAAGAGTAAAAGGAAGGTTGCAGGATGTAATGATGGAAGCAGAAGTGCTAATGAATCTGCTTGATGATCCTCAGGAGAAAAGGGGAACGACAACCCCCCCTAAATTTGTTGACAATGCTACATCAGCTCACCAACATAGAAACTTTGAACATAAGGTCCCATTTTCTGTTCCGTCAGAAGCAAGTGATAGAACAGAGTATTATCAATCGCCACAATGACAAGTTGGCAATCCATCTATTAACCATAGTCCATATGTTAATTGGCCTTTACCTGAGATAAGGTTCGAAATGTCCGTCATCATGAACATTTGTCAAGTCTATGGAAGAGCATTTCCGTTTACATGAAGTGCCCGGCAACAAAAAGGGTGGATTTAGCAATATCTTGTTTAATTGGATGTGCTAAGCAATGGTGGAATAACGTAGGATGTCGTCATGGAATTGAATTTTGGGAAGAGTTTAAAAGCGAAATCATGGAGATATATCCAGCTTATAATGATTTTACAGAACTAGCTACAGAGTTGTTTTCACGAAGACAAAGGGAAAGAGATGACAGAGAAAAATTTATCTGGGGTACAGTAGAGTTATATCAGCTGTACGATGCTGATGCCACTGAAATTGATATTGTAAATTGCATATTGTCTCAATTGCTTTTGCCCATTAGAGAATTCCTAGAAGTACGAAACGTGAACTCAGTTTCAGATTTAGTCAAATTGGCTCGGCAATATATTACAAGAAGAGAATCTGCAGCAACTGTATTAAACCAACAATGAATGCAATCCCCACCAAGCAGAGCTATCAGGTTGAGTCTCGTAGAATGACTCCCGCACGACTGGAAGTTACACGGTCCAGACAATTTGCGCCGAATGCGCCTAGAACTATAGAGAATGAAGCAGAGAATTTGTTCCACGTCAAGCTTCGAACAATGACACTAGACCTAAAACTTTTTTTTAAGAACAATAGAGAAACTTTCAGATGTAATTTTTGTGGCCTACTAGGGCACACAAAGCAATATTGCTATAGAAAAAATGGCAATTCGGGAAACTAAAGGTAGGATCTTTGAAATGAGAGGCCAAAGTTCCTCAAGAAAAGCCCTCTCATGAGTTAAGTCTTGCTACTGTGGGTATACATAATGTCCTACATTCACCTTTTGTGAAGCTTTATCACGACAAGACCAAATTCATAGCTCGCATTGACACAGGAGCTGATATTTCATGTCTGATGATGTTTTGATGTCCAAAACAGCTTTCAGGAGCAACCGCCATGTTTCAACGTCTTATGTCTGTGGTTCTGGGTGATCTAAAAGGAAAAATTTGTGAAGTATACTTAGACAACAGTTATTTTTTCTACTGATTTTTCAGAGCATCTACGTGATTTAAATTTGGTATTTGCAAGGTTAGGAGAAGCCAGACTCATCATAAAATTGTCTAAATGCACATTTCTCCGAGAAGATGTTCAATACCTCGGTTTCAATGTTAATACAGATGGACTAAGAACATTACCTAATAAGGTCGAAGCCATAGAACAATTTCCCACACCACACAATTCGAAACAACTTAGTAGATTTCTAGGAATGTGTGGTTGGCACCGACAATTTGTTCCTAATTTGCCAAACTTTATGTGAATTACACTGAAAGCGAAAACGGTTCCATTGGACACCTGTTTGCGACACAGCATTTCAGATCTTAAAAGATGCATTGTGTCATGCTCTCATGTTAGCCTTACAGCAGTTAGGCAAACCTTTTAACATCTACACTGATGCTTCTGATGTCGGTCTCGGTGCCGTGCTGAGCCAAGTACAGAATGACAATTGTGAACACATTATCTGTATGCCAGTCGCAGTTTGAGTCACACTAAAAGAAACTATACAGAGACTGAAAAAGAATGTCTAAGCGTAATATGGGCTCTAGAAAAATTTAAAGTACAATTAGATACATCCGACATTACTATTTTTACCGACCATGCTGCTTTACAATGGTTGCAGACATCCACCAATCTAACAGGTCATCTAATGCGCTGGGCATTACACCTACAAGAATTCAATTTCAAGGTCAAGTACTGAAAGGGAAGTGCACATCAGCTACCAGATGCATTATCCCGTGCTCCCATGTGGCCGGAAGAAGTTACGCCAGAGCTCGAAAATAAACCTTTGCTCCCTCACTTGCCACAATAGTTCCCATCGAATACAAGGAACACTTAATTAAGGAACAACAAAAAGATTTAGAATATGGAAACATATACCATTATTTGAAAACTGATGAATTACCTCTAGATCCTAGTTTAGCTTCAAGTGTTGTTGGAAGAGTCAGACATTTCAGATTAATTAATGATATTTTGTACTACTGCAGACAACCGAGTCAAACAGGCAGTTATCGCCTGTTTATTCCCAAGAATTTAAGAGAGTACCTACTCCGAGAATTAAATGATGTACCTTCAGCCAGACATTTAGGTACATGGAAAACATATCAGAAAGTGGCCAAAAGATCATATTGGCCAGCTTTGAAAAAGACGTAAAAACCAGTGTAGAAACATGCTTAATTTGTCAAACCACAAAATTCGATCAGAACCATCCTTGTGGTCTTATGAAAACCACAACCTCCAATGAACCCATGGAATTAGTTGGCATGGATTTAATGGGCCCATATCCGCAAACGCAAGCGGGATCCCAATATATTCTAGTGTTAGTAGATTATTTTTCAAAATGGGTCGAAATATTTCCCATTAGAAATGCCACAGCAACAATTGTAGCAAAGAAATTTGTAAATGAATTTATATGCAGATATGGAGTACCCAAGAGTATAGTTTCGGACAATGGGCCCCAATTCATTTCAAATGTGCTTGCTGAAGTATGTGAAACGTTTCAAATAAAACACATATATACAACTCCATATCATCCACAGTCAAATTTGACTGAAAGAATAAATCGAAATATTGGTAGGATGATAGCTGCTTACATTGAAAACAGATATAGTACCTGGGATAAATATTTGCAACATTTTCCTTTGCTTTACGCATATTGTTACATGAAACCACCAAATTCATGCCTTCAAGGATATTTCTTGGGAGAGAGCTGACATTACCCTGGGACAGACTCATTGGCCAACCTGCATCTCCACAATCCATTGAGTCTAGAACGGAACAGCATATTAGAGCCATTTCAAAGGCACAAGATAATTCCCTATGAGCACAACAAAATCAATGAGAGAATTATAATAAAAGACAACGACATATGGAATTTAAAGTAGATGATAAGGTCTTGATTAAAACATCATAAGAGTGATAAAGAAAGAGGATTCATAAAGAAATTTGCACCATTATATGCTGGACCATATATTATAAGGAAGAAACTTTCTCCTCTTCTGCATGAATTGGCCAATATGACCACTAATGCCTCAGTGGGATACTTTAATATCGTATATATCAAAAGATATAACCATTCTATAGAATTTTCCAGATCAAAAGTAGATGCCCCACAACAAACCCAGGAGAATGATGGCTCTGGTGATGATGTTGAACCTTTACCAAGCAGAAAAGAAGAGGTTAGATTATCACCTATAACATACGATAGGACAAAGACTGACAAAGCCAGATTCAACTGTTCAACCGTCATCAAGAGCATGACGAGATATCGACGAAACAACCAGATCCTGCAGAGCGACAACCGGCAGCGAAGCAGCCAACATAGCCAAGATGACGTCACGAGCGAGATCTTCAGCAATGACTTCACTTGAAGCAAGCGAACGACGATGGAAAGATGTCATCGGAACCTGACTGGATGATTTATCGCAACGAAGTGCCAACAATGAAAATTTAAGTACATTACCTGTGGCATATAAACTGACAGGCTCCTGTCAGTTTATATCCCCTCAAGCAGCTGCTTGAGAGGGTATAAACTGACAGGAGCCTGTCAGTGCTTGAGGTTATAAACTAACCTCAAGCAGCTGCTTTATACCCCCTCAAGCAGCTGCTTGAGGGGGTATTTATTTTTATTTATTTTATTTATTATTCTTCCACTTGGCACTTAATGATTTATAAATGTTCTCTTTTCTCTGGAATAGATGAAGATGAAGAAGAATGAAGAAGCTTTATTGTGATTTACATAGTTAGCAATGTTTAATTTCTTGTTGAAACTTTGGAGTTTCAATATTTATTTTCGGAAAGTGAAATTACTGTAGTTCGAGTTTATACTGTGTGAATAAATTTTTTTTTTGTATTCTTGTTCATCAAAGTTCTAGTTGTTATATTGTATTAACGTGATTTAAAAGGTATTTTTGCAGATTTTTTTCATTTCAGCTGACTGATAGATGAAAATTTGTAAGTCGATATTGGGAAGTTTAGAAATTGTAAAATGTTTATATGGATATGAATGAGGAGAGTGAAAGAGAATTAGTGATTTAATATTTTTTCATTTTTAAGAAATATTTTGTATTGTAAAATAACGTGCATTCCAAAGTGAATTTATGTATGCAAATATGAAATTCATGTAAAAAGCGATTGGCTGAAATGTTATAGTCATATATTATAAATTATTTACACATTTTTTTCTTTATTCTTAGATACGATGTATGTATATGTGTTTAAATCTGTTCAGTATCATCAGTGATATTTATGTGTCAATGAGGCGTAATTTTTTCGATGACATTGGCAGCATTTATTTGTATATATATATGAGCTGACCATGATGATAACTGCAGAATTTTGTTTTTGCGGTACCTATTTGGAGCTGTACTCAATGGCCAAGTCTGGTGACCGAGTTGTTACCAGCATAACTCCTTTGGAAGGGGGACGTTTAGCTCTGAAAGGGAAGGTAACTAATGAACTATTTTATTTCAGCTAGCTCGTGATTGCTGTGTATAGGTGAAGAATTAAGCGGATGATTACAATTCCGCTTGTTCGTAAAAATTTGAATTTTCTTAGCTTCGCATATTTGGTGTAATTAGGAGGATACAATGGTGTTCGAATACCCGTTTTTTTATGTGAATTAGGCACAGAAGACTTTAGCTTTCACATATTTTTGATTGTGGTTAGGGGATAAGTGGAAGTTATGCACCCCACTTACAACGTATGTAATTGAATTTTTTTCCCTTTACCCTTTCTAGAAGTTAAGCTGGATAGGAGTGTATTAACCCGTTTATTGTGCAGTCAAAGTTATGCCAATTTCGAATTTGTATCAGAATGTGATACTAGGTAGACCGATAACGCTAGTATACAATTAACTGCCACAGCCATTAGTATATATTTACAATAGGATAGCTGCTACACTTTTGTTAGGAGATTTGGGAGGTAGGTAGGTACCTTTGGTTGTGTTGGAAAATTGTGTCAAAGTGAGAATAGATCATCTTATCAAAATTTGCGTAAGCATACTTTTACTTATTTATGTTCAGCCATGTGTAAATGACATGAGATGTGTCCTTTTATTCAAAATTTGCTTGTCAAAATCTGTTAGGTCAAATCTTTTGATTCCCTTTGGAAGGTGGAGTTGTGATGCCCCCTCATTCACTTTTACTTTATCTTAACCAGTTTTTCTTATTTTACGTTATATGTATCATTTTGGGGATTTTTATTTCCTTTCTGGTATCACAGCACTTGTTCCCAAGAGTTAGGAGTTGCACATGCGCAACTCCAAACTTTCGATTGTCACCTACTAAAGCGCGTGCACAAGGACACGCTCACTCTTGCATCATAGCTTGCACCGCTCGTCAATTTATGCAAATGTCTTTCCCGGCATGCAACATGACACATGTGGGCTTTGTACCTCTTGTTATAACCTGGTGACGTGTTGTCACAGTAGCAGAGAAGTTAGTTTAGCACTGTTAGTGCAGTGTGTGTAGTCAGAGTTTTTGGACAGAGTTGAGAAATGATGTAGTATCTTCTTTATTGAAGTTTTGGTGAGTGATTTTTGGAAATAATTTGTTTTGTTATTTAAACCCTTTTGAATCTGTACTAATTTTTTTCTCTTGAGCAACGTTGTTTGATTAGAATTAACCTTTACATTTTGACAATCATTTAATATTTTTGAATTCTTACTCATTAACGCTCGCTGGTATTTTGAACCCTAATTAAACTTTATTTTTGGAAATTTGTTAATTATTGCCTAGCGCCTGACTCAGTTATCCAGAGAGTAAAAATAATTGGATCAGACAAAGGGTCCAAACTTTAAAAGCATTTCATTTCTTTGGAGCGTTACAATATATCAATCAGCACCTTGTACAGGGTCATAATTGTATGGAAGAAAAGTGTTAAAAAAATTTTATTTAAAAATGCAACTCATTTTTATATTTTGTTTACCTAATGTACTGAGACAAATCACAGCAAATTTTTGGAATCGGTTATTAAGTCCTATTCATCTGAACAAATCTTGAAAAACTTTAACTGGCATAATGGTTAGAGATTTAGCAATTTGTTCTAGTAAGGCAAACTTTGTGTGTTAACTCTAACTGAGACAGTGGTCAACAGTGGCTTAGTAGGACATTCATTAGAAAAGGTCTGTAAAAGTTAGGAGTAGCTTATAGGATTCTTCTCTAGAATTGAAAAAAGTTTTAAAAATTCTCTGTTTCGACAACAATTCAGTCTGCAAATTTTAATTTGTTTTTCAAGTCCTTTAAGGATCAGCAGTATCCACAATGTTTGCAAAAAATGTAGTTCTGAATTGCTATCACATGGAAAACTAAAAATATTTTCAACAATAAAAAAAGTGCTGTCATCAAAAGTAATTCATTCAATTGTCAGGCAAGTTCCAATTAGAGTTAATGACAAGTCTTTTCAGTCACTATTGCTTAACAGAGCAAAGCACCATTTAATAAGTGTCATGGAAGACACTTATTAAACAATGTTTTAGTCAGTTATAGTAATGTGTCCATTAATGGGAAGGTTCTAGAAAAAGAGTATAAATTACAAGGGGGGAGGACTGGTGGGACCCCCTATACATGCATACTCCAAGGAATGGAAAAGGGTATAGGGCTATGCATGATGCACTTGCTATCTGTTGATGAGAAATTTCCAAGGTAGAGTGGTATGTTTTTTGTTATCACTAATAGATTATTTTTTAGTTTTTAGTTTTTTAAATCTATTCAGTTCGACCCAAATGATATTAGCTCAATGGTAGTTATAACTTTAGCTTGATTGAAATGTAGCTGAATATTTGGACTCTGCCATTCATGCTAATGCACTAGTTTATTTTCTTTATTTGACATCCCTTTGGTGTTCTCTAAAGCAATAACTTGGCAATTTGTTGCATGGTTTGAGGAAATCAGTTGGTTTAACCAGTTAATATTTGACGTAGATATGGTACACAATGATGGTTCCCACTGCCCAGTTGCAGGTTGTGACCCACATACATTTTATACAAATACACCAGTTGCTGTCCAATATTCGTTGTTGTTCTTTTGTATATACTTCTTGGGTGTTGGTGTACATTCCCTATAAATGCAGCATTAAAAGTTCTTTTTTAGTGTGGAAGATCTATTGATTCAAAAGGTTTGATTGTTTGAAGTTTTATGATAAAAAAGACAATTAAGGTCATGCTGCTCCAAACAAGATATACAGTAAAAAAAGGATAAAAATCATTCAATTGTTACATTCAAAAGACAAAGTGGAAATGATGCAACAGTAAAAATCAAGAAAATGTAAACAAGAATGAGAATAAAGAGAACAGCCAAAGAGAAAATGTGTATGTATACAAATTTTCCAAAAAATTCCAAAGAGAAAATGTGTATGCAAAAAAAAAGCATCAACCAGAATGATTGGATTGTTTTATCCCTGAGTGGCACTTCTGTCAGACAATGGGCTTAATAAATTGTCACGTCACAAGGACATAAGGCTCAAGAGTTGGTTAGTGAAAGGGGACTAACTGGACAACTGTAGGAAACAGATAGTAGCCTCCTGTCAGGTTATCCAGCATGTTCTTCAATGTGCATAGGGTATGGCTCTCCTGCACCCAGACCATGGCTAATATCCCATGTAATGGGTGACAGTTTAAAATAAGAGTCAGTATTGCACAAGTAACTATACTGTTCATATTTGCCTCTTGGTTGGAAGGGAAAGAGGGGCAACCATTGGGCTTGGACAGCCTTTCTCACCTATAGAAAGGCAAGAGATAGCAGAGATAAATCTCCTTGCTGGCACATTTGGGACTGAAACCTGGGAACTGCCAATTATGAGCCTCGCATGCTACCAACTGAGCCAATTCCCATCCTCCAACCAAGAAGCAAATGTGAACAGTGCAGTTACTTTATGCAATACTAACTCTTATTTTAAACTTTACCACAAAGAAAAACCTTACAAAAAAAAATTACCCTTCAATTTCAATTTTTTTTTAATATAAAATAAATACCCCCTCAATTAGCTGCTTGCAATATATGTCTGACCAGGAGCCTATCAGCAGTTTATAAGCCACAGTAGGTCTGTGAGGAAAGCCACACCTCAGCAGTAAAACAATACTAACATCCATGCCTTACCCAAGGCTCAACTGATATATATATACTGCTCACAAAAATTAGGGGATATTTCAAATTGAATATGAAGCGATAAAAATATCCCCTAATTTTTGTGAGCAGTATATATATATACATAACGTTTAATGTTCATCAGGTTTTCCACAATGAAGTCTTTAACCCTTAAAGTGGCAGGCCAGAAAAACTGAATTGTACCAGATTAGGCTTATTTTCCAACTGTGCTCAGTAAAAAAGAAGTGAACTTTAGAACATTTTTGTGAAATAACTAAGGAAATAAGGTAAGCTATACATCTGTTAAATAGATTAAATACTGGATTCTATGAAAATAAAATATTTGGCAAAACCAAGAATTATATTAATTTTAATGACTTTTTCTGTAAAAAACATGATCTGGGAATGCAAATAAAAACTTACTTTAATAAACTAATGGATCAAAATAATCATAACACTATTGAACAAAAATGAAATAACTCCACTTTTTCAAATGATGTCCATTATTGAAGCATTTAAACAATATGGAAGTAAATGTAAATTATAAAAATGTAAATTGTAAAAAGCACATTGAAATACTGATAAGAATTTTTTTCTACATGATGTAGAACTTTCTTGTTGGTAAAAGTGCAATTATAAAGTCAATGGAAATGAAAATTTTGGCAAGTCTTTTCTTGCAACATACTACAACAATAGATGTATACAGTTAACTTTTCATCCACTCAATAATGATACATCAAACACTTGCTATAAAACATCAATATGTCATGTCGTATATACTACATCCTATTCAAATAAACCTTCTAATAACAGAATTTGATGTAGAATCTATCTACCATTTTGTTGATAAAGAATGTATATGTAAATTCGAAACCTAGATCCTTTGTATTTCTGTGGGATATATTTTGTGCTACATTCAACTTTCTACAATGTGATTTTAACCAATCGTGTTCCTGCAATGTGTGTGCAATCCAACTAACTATGATGTTAACTATTTGGCATTTCCCAACACTATTATCCAGTTTGTACAACAAGGATGTGCTCTTTACCAACCTAATTTTCAGAACTGTAAGTGCATTTGTAAGACATTAAGTTGGACTTTTGCCAAATATTTTCATCTTCATTGGGTTTATAATTGCACTTTTACCAACAAGAAAGTTACTCTACTTTATATTAAAAAAACTTTCTATCAGTGATTTAAGATGCTTTATACTATTTATATTTTTATTGTATATACACTGAAAATTTCAACTCTCAATGTTGAAGTATTGGGGATTATAAAGTTGTCTGTTATTGGGAGGTGTACTTTTTTTGGGAGTATCAACAAGGTTTCACTGTATCAAACATATTGGGTTATTGTTTATTCTTTAAAGATACCAGTTTACTTTTCCAACTGTCATAAAAGTCTCTAAACGTTTTTGGCTTGAATGAGTCAAATTTAAACTTTCAACTGCATTGGCCCACTCTGTTTTCTAGCTTCATTTTTAAAACTTAATTTCACAATACTGTATAATTTTGAGATTTTGGAAAAATTAAGGGTACATCTCAACTAAATACTCAACTTAAACATCATCATTCTACTATCTTATACTAATAAGAAGTGATAAATACATCAGTCATTTGATTTGCATGTTGATTATTATTTAGTATATATATAAACTTTTAAATCTAAAAGTCACAATTTCATAAAGTGTTAAGTATATTGCTGCCAGGTCTTGAGGTTAACTTCTATTGGCTGACTCACTCATTAGAATGTACATCTTGTTGTCCTGCTGCAAAAGATTTGTTGTTATATATTACAGCCAGAGCTGGTATCTGCAGGAAGATATAAAGATTTATATTTGTCAATCAACCGTTTCGAGGTGATTATGACAGCTTGGGATGGTCAGCAATGCTGATATATGGGTGCTGCATAACTTGTTAGAATGGAATTTTGGTAGAAAAAAAAAGGGAAGAACTATTGCATCAACCCAATACTTTGATTCTTGTGAGGCTTTTCCCTGTCTAGCCTGTCGAGATATTAGTGGTCAACTTTAAATTGTATTCGTAATAAGAGGAATAGTATATGTTACACTTATACTTTTCCTATTATATATGTGCACATATGGTACTACACTGATAATCCATACTGAGACTGCCATCTTTCACAGACCATTCAATATACACTATATGATCAAAAGTATTGGGACACTCGCTCATCCAAAATCTCCTGGTAATAGGATGGGAATTAATATTGCATTGGTCCACCCTTTGCTGCTATCACAGCGTCCACTCTGTGGAGAAGGCTTTCCACTAGATTTTGCTGTGGAAATTGCCTGCCATTCTGCCACAAGAGTATTAGTGAGGCTGGTCACTGATGTCAGAAGGTTTGGCTTCACTCACAATCAGCATTCCAATTCATCCCAAAGGTGTTCCATGGGGTTCAGATCTGGGCTCTATGCAGGCCAGTCAAGTTCTTCTCCACCGATCTCATCAAACCATTACTGCATGGCCCTCACTTTGTGGACAGGTGTACTGTCATGTTGTTACAGGAAAGGGTCTTCATCTGCAATGTTAAGTTGTTGGTGAAGAAAGATCCTTCCTGTACCAACATGATGCTTATGGCAACTTGCCATAAAGTGAGAGCACAGAATTGTCAAGAATGTCATTATAGGTCACGGCATTCAGAGTCCCATTCACTGAAAATAGGGGGCCCAACCTAAACCATAAAAACAGCCCCAGATCATAATGTCTCCTCCACCAAACTTCACAGTTGGCACAACAGTCAGGAAGAATTCACCTGGCATTCTCCACACCCATACTCATCTGTTGGACTGCCCAATGCTAAAGCATGATTCATCACTCCAGAGAACACAGTTCCACTGCTCACGAGTCCAGTGGCACCATGCTTTACACCATTCCAACTGACACTTGACACTGATCTTGTAGATGTTAGGCTTGTGTGTGGCTGCTCGGCCATGGAAACCCATTTCCTACAGCTTGCAATGAACTGTTATGGTACTGGTGTTGCTTCCAGAGACATTTTGGAACTCAGTAAGTGTTGCAACCAAGGACAGACAATTTTATCGCACCACCCACTTCAGCACTCGGCAAGCCCTGCTCGGTCATTTTACATGGCCTACCGGGCCATGATTGCACTGTTGTTGCTACTAGGCAATATACAATGCACTAATGCATAGCTCAACTGTATAAAATATTAGAATCGCATTTTTTCCAGTTAATAAATTGTTCCTATGACTGAGGTTGTCACATATATACAATGCTCATCGTAATAAAGCTGAGAAATTAGAAAGTGTTGGAAAATGATATCAACAATGAGAAATTTGGCAATCGAACAATAACATCACTTACAGTTGATTGGGGCAGCTGCAGCAGCACTGAAATGTCCTAAACTGACTTGTTAAGGTGGCATCCTATGACCATCCTACATTGAAAGTCACTGAACTTTGCTGTAAAGCCCATTCTCCTTTTATACTGGTTTGGGTCATGGCTATGGTGTATATGGGCAAATCCACTACTGAGAAGAGGTGTCAGGATACTTTTGATCAGATAGTGTATCTACTAAGTTGCTATCCCAGTAGTAATGTAGGATTTTATTTGCAACTTTTTCTCTACTTCCAATATTATTCATTTCTACCCTGTAGCAAAGGTGTTTACGAATGTAAATAATACTTTCAAACATACTTAATATCTTACTTTAATGCTTTCTTGCTTTTATCTTTAGAGATGTCATAATCTTTTAGTATTAGTTCTAGAAATCTGAGGCAGAGCACTACTGTACCATTAAATGACTTACTCAGCTATGCCATAAAATAACATTACAATGCACTAATGCATAGCTCAACTGTATAAAATATTAGAATCGCATTTTTTCCAGTTAATAAATTGTTCCTATGACTGAGGTTGTCACATATATACAATGCTCATCATAATAAAGCTGAGAAATTAGAAAGTGTTGGAAAATGATATTAAATATAGGGCTGTAACATAACACATGCAAAGTAATGTAAAAATATTCAGACATGGAATTTAACATATACAAATTATACAATTTTATAAAATGCACATACTTGTGACACATTAGTCATGATCAACTAGTGCAATAAAACTGGAATAGTCAAAGTTTTAATAATGCCATACAGACATCAATTTAATTATGAAAATAGAGAACTGTTGGTAATCCCTCTGGTAGAGATGGCAATATTCTTTATAAAATACAAAAGTGATTTTTCAAACTATAGAATCAATTTTAAAACACCGCAACTGTTATTTGAAAACCTGGCCAAGACCAACTAAGATGTACAGCTCCTAAAGGTAATTGTTACTGAGTATATTGGCTTAACAAACCAGATTCTCAACTTGTAAACACCTACAATCACACTTGATATCAACAATGAGAAATTTATCTTTGCTTACTATATGCAGAATAGTTCTATTTTATGCAAGACCTGTTACTAGTGTGCCTCCCACTCCATGACAGAGGCAAATCCAATTGAGTTGGTGCCAACAGCATATCAATTGGAGTCCTATTGAGTGGTGATAATACTTTTGACAGATGAATCTTGAGTCTTCCTATAGACGGATTTAAGGTGTGTCCTGATATGGCAAGAGTGGGGATTCACTACCTTCTATCCAACATTTGAGAAAAAGTTGCAGGTGGTGGAAGTGTGTAATCTGGGAAGAGGTATATTTTTAGATGGGCATCTAGCATCATATTCCAACAAGAAGCAATAAAAGCTGTTGCGTACAGGCACAATCCTTGATCCTTAAGCAAAACCCTATGCCAGAAGTCTATGTGGCCTGAAATTATTGCTCATTAGGGGGGGGGGGAAATAAATACTCCCTCAGGCACAGCTTGCCACAGAAATCTGACAAGAGCCTGTCAGTTTATATGCTATAGTAGGTCTGTGAGGATGGCAGGACCTCAGCAGAAAAACAACCCAAACATCCAGGCCCTACCTGCAGCTCTAATCCAGGTCCCTTTGATCAGTAGCTAAGTATGCTTAACCACTCAGTCATGGGATAGCTCACTTTCAACATTAGGAGGAAGTCTTAACCTACTGTTCCAAATAGGGCAGAATTTCTAACTCTGAAATCCATTTACCTTGATACTTAGAATATAAAATGATATTTATAGAAGGGACAATGGTGAGGTAGGTCTTATTAAGTATATTTTGATATAACTATGTTTTACTTTTGTGGATTTTTTTTTTAAATATAAATCAATTTCAATTATAGTTTTCAAAAAAGTGTTTACTTCATATTTCATAATGATTTCTTTACTGATTGTTTATCTATCATCAAACTAAATTTTACACATTTATCTTCAACAGCTTAAACAAATTCTCAGTTTTTGTGGTTGTTGCTTTAATTATGGGGGCAGTGTAATTAGGAATCCAACAATAGTGAAAGATTACTTGATATTTATTGTTGAATGTATGGAGTGTGATTATTATGTTTGAAAACATTTAAATTTAATATAATTTGTTACTTTAAACTTAGAATAAACTCCTTGTTAGAACTAAAAAAACAGCTGGTATGGTTCAATGGCAAGGGGGGGGGGGACTTTTAACTACATAGCCCCCTCCCCCTAGGTATGTCACTGGTTGTTTATTCCACTTACAAGTTGTTTATATACTTCACAGCAGTTAAGGAGAGTAACTGCCAATTATGTGTTTTAATGATATGCCATGCAAGATGTGTGGATAACCTTTTGAAGTTGACATTTAAAATTCAGTTTTTGTTAACTTTTTCACTGTATTCATCAGGTACAAGAAATATAAAATTTTGTGTACTGTGGAAAAGTATTCTGATTTTGGATGATGGGAAATGGAGAACAACCTAGTTAGTGAGTACCTAAAAATTACCACTTCCTTGCTTTCACCTACAAAGCAAATAGTTATAAGCTGTGAAAAGTACATTTACTAACATGAGTAATTCACCATCCTTTACAGAACAGGGAACTTAATACCACTTAATTGGATGGTTAAAGAAAATGAATTAGCAAGAAATTCTTAGTTGTGAATGAAGATCACCTTCTGTTTCTCTAACAAAAGTAACTTAGCATTTGGGAAAAGCTTCCAATAATGGCTTAAAGGTAGATTGTCATGTAGTTTAAACACATCAAGAGTACTTCTTAATACTTAAGTATTGAGTACTTTTAAAAACAAAAGCTGCTTTGGCTGATAAGCAATGTTGAGTTGGGTTATTTTACCTCTTAATGGCCCTTTTGCGCACACAAATGTACTAAATGGCCATATCACAATAGCTCAGAGTTGGTTAAGGGAAGGGGACCCCATTGGACAGCTGTACTAGGAGACAGATGGCAGCCACTCTTCAAGGACATCTAGCCTGTTCTTTAGTGTGCAGCTGGTATAGTTTTACATCCCATCCAATGGATGGCTGTTTTTCCAAGCCCACTGATGTCCCCTTTCTGACCAAGCAAGCGCAAGGGGGGATTTAGTGGAGATAAATCTTAATACAAGCATGGCTGGGACTCAAACCTGGCACACTACTGACTGAGCCAATGCCACCACAATGAGCATGATAATTGCAGAGTTAAAATCACTTCATGCAAATATGTACAGAAAAAACTGCAAGCACAAGAATGCACTTTGATCAATAACTTTTAAAAAAATTTTTACACAAAATTACAAAATGTATTCTGCAAGATGTTAAATGAATTTCACCAATTAGCATGCTTCGGTAATTTTTCATTAACTGATTTAGCTCACCTTCTGTTCTCCTTGTCAGCACTGCTGCCTCCATCAGATCTTCCATTAACTTCTTCCTGCCATGGTTGAAAAACATCAATGACGAACAGAAGTCCAAAGGAAGTTTGAAGCATGGTAGGTGGGAGAGGAAATTAAGGGAAAAGGTGGGAAATAAAAATTGAAAAATGGATATTAATTACTAATTGATACACAACATGAACTTTACATTGACTTATATTTGGTTAATATTTCACATTACCTTTTCTTCTACAACATCTGAAAGAAAAGAAAAACTGGCACTTTCACAAGTACACACATATACACAATGTCCAAACCAGTAGTCAACCAGGATTTAAATAGCAAATACATTAAAACTAAAATTTTGATATCAGTATAACCAGGTATAAACAGAGAGAAAACTAAAGTGATGAAAATTGGTCAGGCAGGTTGTGATTCAGTTAATCTGAATGGTTGCAATCTTGAACAGGTGTCACAGTTTAATTATCTTGGGAGCTATGTAACTGATACTGGTGATGTGCGGCATGAGATTAACAGAGAGATAGGGATTGCTGCCGGGACTTTTAAGAATCTGTGGAGAGTGTGGAGAAATAGGTGTATACACCTAAAGACTAAAATTAGACTGTATAATAGTTTGGTTCTTTCTAGGGTTAGTTATGGTAGTGAAACTTGGACACTTTGTAAACAAGATAACAGGAAACTAGATGCTTTTGATTCCAGATGCTTACGCAGTATCTTGGGCATTAGGTGGTTCAACTTTGTAACTAATGATGAGGTTAGGCAAAGGAGTTTGCAACCTCCTTTAAGCAGCATATTGTGAAGAGAGAGACTCCGTTGGTTTGGCGATGTTGCCCGTATGAATAATTATAGATTGGCGAATAGGGTTATGAACAGTGCGCCTAAAGGCCTCAGAAAGAAGGGGAGATCTAGGATGCGGTGGGCAGACAATGTCAAACAGGACCTTGTTAGAATTGGTGTGCAGTGGCCAGATGCAGCAGATGTAGTTCAGGACAGACTTGCTTGGAGAACTACATTGCACGGTTCTGGTTGGACCTCTGTAGCCCATGGCTGTTTGAGGATGAGGATGATATAACCAGGTAAGTCTTTAAGATCTTCCACATTTATATAAGAAATGCATATCTTTAGCATTTATGCAAAAACTAACAAAACTGCACAGAGTTCTGTTGAGATTTACATAATGCTTATACTTGATTCAACTTCAGAAGTAAAAAGACCTAATTCAAAGCAAAGCAATATGTAAATTCTAGGAATTACAATTAATGTATACTATAGAGTGATTCAATTTTGTCTTTTCAGCTGCTTTTAAACATACTTATTAAGCAACCAACTGTATGATGTATTTTCTTTAACTTATGTAGTTTCAAATGTTTAGAATCCTTACTTAAAAATGCCAAATTTAAAAGAAAAAAAAAAGAAAAATTACATGCATACTTTGCAGCAGCTGCCTAACTGCTCTAAATATAAAAATTGAAAGATGTGCAATTCTACAAAGAACAAAAAATGTGTTAACCAATACTTAACAATGACAATTACTAAGGAAGTATATGTGATTTCCAGCACTGACAAGTCAAGGAAATGTCACCCAGAGTGCTTAAAAAGGAATATAATCAAAATTATTTTTTGTTTTCACCTTGGTGTTTTTCTGCCAAGGTCCTGCCATCCTCACAGACCTTCTACTATGGCATATTAAACTGATAGGTTCTTGTCAGACCTCTGTGGCAAACAGCTGTTTGAGGGGTTATTATTCTTAACTTCCAGAGGTAACATGCTATTTAAAAAAATATTCATTTACAATTTTAATACACTAAAAATATTTTATAGTTGAAATTTTAAAACGATTAATATTTATTAAGCAAATTTTTTTGCTATATCCAACATAAACTCAAAATTTCCAATTAAAGAACTAAAATAATCTAACAATCTTGAATTACACTCTCTCCTTTTTAACATGAAAGCACCCTAAACAATTCATCACCTAAATCTCAATAGCTTGGAAAGGCTGCTGTCCATCAGATGGGATGTAAAGCCATGGCCCTATATGTGGAGCAGCAATATCCTGTGCACATAAAAGAACACTATGGATGGCCTTGACAGGAGGTTACCATCAGTCTGCTAACCACTGTCAGTGAGTCCCCTTCCCTTAACCGCTTGAGCCCTTGCAGTTGTTGTGACCTGGCTATTTAGTCCATTGTGTGCAAAAAAGTGCTGCTCAAAGATAAAACAACCCAACCTAAAAATCAATGAATCAAGATGCCAGTGTAAATTTATTGTAATTCAGTGAGTAGCAATTTATTTCTAGCTCTAAAAAAATGGCTAAAGTTTATATTAAGCTTTAGCCATTTATCCCAAAGCTGTGTATTGTGTATAAAAAAGAATGTGGTTATTTTTAGCCCTTTGTGGGCCGGAAAAAATGCATTTATAACTAATGATTGTAAATACTGCCCAAATGCACCTTCAATACCTCAAAAAAATTATTAATTTTTCAGTAGCAAAATTTGTAGAAAAACAGATTTAAAACAACAACACTGCTTTGAACATTACAACAGGCACTTTCAATCACACCAAACTCTTAAAATTATTTTCCAGAAACCTCTTCATCTCCTCCATGCTTTTGGCTTCATTGGAGAGTGAACTGTACTCAGCAGACGTCCCCAGCCATCCCTGAGATAGAGGAATGGGACATGCTTTCAGAACTGATTTTTCTTTTACTCTAAATGAATTTTTAAATCTAAGACTGCTGTTCATTGGATCGATAGATTCCTGATTCAATTCGAAATAATTACAAAATAGCAACAGTGTATAATATTATATGGAAATCAACAGAACAAAACAATGTAAAACTAATATTGGTAGAGAAAAGCATTAAGTAAATTCCAATACAATGTTTTTGCTCATAAGGAAAAAAAAATCCAAACAGTACACATTGTATATATTTGCATAATTCTCATCTTCATATATCAGAAATAAGTACAATTTTATATAAAGCTTTTCCTATCTTATTTTTTACATGCAAAGAACTGAGTCTTTTAGCAGAAACTAGAACTTTCAATCATAGTGGCATGTTATTTTTTTTAATAACATAAAACTCTCAGTTTTATAGTAACATAGCTTCCTCTACCATAAAACTATTGAGTATACATTAATTTTAAAACAAAATATGGGATGATTTGAAGCATACATTTACAATGCTTTGAATGCTCCAATAATGCAAGGATAAAAAAGCTGTTCAACTACTAGTCATGTCATTTATCACAAAAGAAATAAAACTTTTCTATTATAATGATTCATCATATCAGAACATTTAGTATTATCAAGTTATTTGCTCCTATTTCTGTGAATAGTATCTAGAATTGATATGCAGAATTCCCCTATATAAGTTTAGTAAACTTTATTTTTTAACAAAATTTAATATTAATAATTCAGAGGCCTGTTTATGAAGTAATCTTGGATAACATTGAAAAGCTGAGTTTTGTCCACATGGGAATGAACCCTACTTGGTTAAATATAGTTCTTTAAGCACATGAAGGATTGACCACAAACTCATAAGGTTCAAATGGCTAACAAGTGTGCAAGGTATGGCTCTCCTGCACATGGGGTGTTGGATGGTGGAAAGGATGGTGGCATTTTCGAGATCATCAATGTCCCCTTTCCCCTTCTAGTGAAGGGTGGGAGTTAGCAGAGATAAATCTCAATGTTACAATTACACAATTAGAACTTGAACCTGGGAACTTCTGATTACAAACCTGGCATGCTACCAACTGAGCCAAACCCCATTCCTCTGAAAGAAGGGATGCAGATCCAAGCTGAATCAACACCCTTCTGATATTAACAGATGGCATTATAGCAAGCTTAATAATTTTGTAAATGATCAGCTAAAGGCTAATAAGAGATGCTTATCTCTGCTCTGTCAGCCTATCTGACAGAGCAGAGGGTTGTGGGTTGTTTTACCTCTGAGCAGCACTTTTTTGCACACCATGGGCTAAATGGCCAGGTCACATGGACCCCGAAGGCTGGGTTGTTTTACCTCTGAGCGGCACTTTTTTGCACACCATGGGCTAAAGGGCCAGGCCACAAGGACCCCGAAGGCTCAGAGAAGGTTGGGGGAGGGGACCCACTGGAACAGCTGTTGGGAGACAGATGGTAGCCTCCCGTCAAGGCCATCCAGCGTGTTCTTTAACGTGCACAGGTATGGCTCTCCCACACAAGGGGCCATGGCTTAACGTCCCATCCGACGGACGGCGGCCTTTTCAAGCCCATCGGTGTCCCCTACTGACCGTGGGCAGGGAAATTTTGCGGAGATAAATCTCAACGCTGACCCAGCTGGGACTCGAACCTGGGAACTACAGATTACGAGCCTGGCACGCTACCGACTGAGCCACCCCCGCCCCACAGAGCAGAGGAAGTTGCTAGAGAACACAACATAGTTGAGTTATTTTACTTCTGAAAAGCCCCTTTTTTTTGGACACAATGGTAAATTGTCAGGTCACAAGGACCCTGAGGGCTGAGATAAGGCTGAGGGAGAGAGGGCCCATTGGACAACTGTTAGGTGACAGATGGTAGCCTCTGATCAAGGTCATCCAGCATGTTCTCTAACATGCACAGGGTATGGCTCTCCCACACACAGGACCACAGCTTAACATCCCATCTGAAAGATGGTAGCCTTTCTAAGCCCACTGGTGTCCCCTACTGGCTAAGGGGAGGGTACAGAGTTTTGCAGAGATAAATCCTAACACTGGCCCAGGTGGGACTTGAACCTGGGAACTGCAGATTACAAGCCTGGCATGCTGCTGACTGAGCCACCCACAGGAGAGTTGTTTCAGATAGTTCATTTTTTGTGGAAGAAAACAAGTTCTTATCAGATAGTATATTTTTTGCAGAAGAAAACAGAACAGCATACAGGGATTAAGAGGCAAGTCCACTTGCTAGGTCTTATAGGGGAGCTGAAATTGGGTCTAACCATTTCCTTGTTAAAATTGTCTTGCAACTGAAGCTTTGAAAGGCCCCTAGACAGCCAAAGCTTACCATGATAGATTACTAGTCACTATGACAATCAGCATCCGTTTACTATTCTTGAAACCAATAGTACTATTTCAGGTAAAATGGGAATAAAAGCTTTCATTCAATTTTTCCATTAAATGTACATTTTACAAGTTACAGAGCTTTAAAGTTAGATTCAGATTGATGGAAATTCTCCAATATTTTGGTAGAGCAGTGTAAAAGCATGTCCACCATATCTACAGTCAACCATGGTGAGGTTTCTACTTACCGTAGTGAAACAATACATACACGTAAATTTGCAGTCCAGGACATACAGACAATTTCAGTCCCATTAGCAACATGGTATTATGAGGATAGATAAGTTTATTGTAACATGCAGGGTAAATAATTAGTTTTCATGTGGGTCAGATTCAATTTTTCTCCATTAGTAAAATTTTTCATAGAATTTTGGGAGAAAAAGCATGAGAATTATGCACATATAATGACAACAAATATACAAAAAAGGGAAAACTATCTACTTTGTTATCAAATAACTAATTAATAACTAAAGTATCTGTATATTAAATGTAACTTAAAATACATTTAAAAGAATAGTTCTCTTCACATGATTGTAAACTTTCCAAATAATTTCATGCACTAGTTTATATATTTTATCCAAAAATTATAAAATTGGGGATACAAGTTTTACTGTCTGTAAGAATAAATTAAACAGAGGAACAAAAAACAACCTGGTACATAAAAAAGTAACTTAGAAAAATCATTTCAAGCCCAAGTGTCAATGTTTTAAAACTTTCTTAATAAAATAATGGCACAAATCAGCATTGACCTGAGTAAAAGCTATCATAAGCACAATTATCTTCTATCTTATTTTGGGGCATAATAAGTATAGCACATATTAAAATCTGCCACATTCTATAAATGCCTACTATTCTACAAAGCAAAAACCAAACAAAAGAAACTTTATACAACAGTCATATTTATTTCTAGTTCCAGAATTTTTTTTTTTTCCTTTATGGCAATATTCTTTATTGGTTAAATATTGGTTACCAATATATACAATTTTAATTTCAGTATTAGTGAATTCTTATTAATAGTAACACTGGGAGTGCTGTAGCATTACTATATTCAGAAAAATGCTCAGAAGACAGAATACATCTAAATACATATATTTTTGCAATGTTCCCCTTTGTTTCTTCATTCATTCAAAAAACCTATTTTTGCTGTTCTTACTAAACTGTAAATTTGATTTAAAAAAATAACAGGAATATGCTAATAAAATTATAGGAAAATATAGTTTCAAATAAAATGTCTAATTCAAGTTGCAGTTTGCACCACAATGTGATTATTACATATTTTGCTTACCCTAAAGGCATTAAATGCATAAAAAGTTAAGGGCATTAAAATTAAAGCCATTAAAAGCATAAGTTCCAAGAATCTTTAAAAAAAAAAACCTTGAGAAAGCTTACGTGGACCTGTATATATATATACGTAGAACAAGAATTATACAAAGATGAGTAAAAGGATATTTGGTGCAAATGTTGAGTTATCAGAAACTAAGAATTTTTCTGCAATATATTTCATTTGATTTTTGCTAGCAGGTTTCAAATATCATTTAATATTTTAGTCATTATTTTAAGAGAGTACACAGTTTTCTTTTTAATTTTAACACTGCCAGTACCTTTATGGCAAAGATGATTAAAAATCTAATGGTTTTCTTGCCATTCTCATAATTATAATATTTGCTTTCTTCAGCTTGAAAAACACTACTTTCTACTGAGAAAAAAATACTTCACACTTGAATTTTCCTTAACAATAAAAGAAATTATAGTATAACCTATTTAGAGTAGATAAAAACATTTGCTTCAAGAATGTATTTTAGCAACAGTTTGAAGCTATTTTCAGACTTCCTGTAATAAGAGTTCTCTGCTACCTGTTAAGCAAATAATGAACTTCCAACACAGATATCTGAGGATTGATTTTTCAAAAACTATGCTAGTTAACTTCTGAAGTCCAATCTGGGCCAAATGTAGAGAATGCACAATGCAAAACTAGTCAACTGTCACAAAAACTCTAAAAGTGCAAGATACTTAGAAGTGCCATAAAAAAAAAACATTATTATTATTCTCCAACTAAGTGCCTTTCTGAAAATTCTCACTCAACTTCCAATTAGGAATCTTCATAACTTCAAGATCAGTTTATTCTCAAACACCTTTGAAAATCATATTTTTCAGCATCATCTGCATACATTGTTTGATCATAGTAAAAAAATGGGGATGTTAATGTTTTGAGCAGTGTTTTATAACTAATGTTCTGCAAACAGGGCATTCCACAAGTGCTTGGAAAAATAATATTTCTAATCAATGATAACATTGGTAATTAAAAAAAAAGAAATTTCCCACCAGCTGGCAAACATGGGCAACATCTCATTGATAAGATTTTCCATAATGAAACCTTAGAAATAAGTTAACTATTTGAACATGCATGTCCAAACTACCATTAAACTCAAATAATATCAGTTTAAATTTCATGTGTATAATCATTACATATCAGTTTATCAGAAATAAATTCATTATATTCATGTATAACTGTATTTATTTAATTCAGTTTCACGAATTTTTATTCATAGGAATGTATAATATACATACATTATAAATATTATAGACAATATGTACCAATCTTTTTCAAGAAAAATTTTATCAGGTGTTTCACATAAATTGCTATTTTCAGGTGATCAGCATGAACCCATTAGGAATTCTACAGTCTACTACAGTTGGTAAACTAAGTTAGAATGCAATTTCCTTTAATGTTTTATCCTGCAATGTCTTAACTGGCATAGTGGTTAGGCAGCTAGCGACTGTTCCAGCAAGGCAAACTTTGTGTGTTGTGTTAGCTCTAACTAAGGCAGTGGTCAGCAGTGACTTCGGTCTTAGTAGGGCATGTCCTTGTATGAGAAGGCCTGTATTAAGCTAAGAGTAGCTTCTAGGATTCTTCTCTGTCCTATATGTCGCAAAATGTCGCAAATAAAATGTAAATCACCAAGAATAGGTTAATTCTGGTTTTGGCAGTTTTGGCCAACTACCACTGTGTAAAAAACGTTTCAGGTGAAATAAAGCAAAAGTCATGGAATGCACACACAAAATCAATTCAACTTTAGCTTCCCATCAGTTGGTTTATTAATTTATAGAATATTATAATGCTTATGAAAAACTAATTTGCTTACAGCAACTGATTGCAATTACATAGATAACCCCAATTTAATACAAATTTGCTACAACATGGTATAAAAACATTTGTTTCTACACTGAATTATTGTAACTGAAGAAAGAACTGTGACTGTTATTTTCTATACCTTGTTTGAAGTGTTAATTTTGTTTTTGAAATCTCTTTTGGCTCAAAAAAGAAAAGAAATTAAGATCCAAGAGTATTGGATTACAGAAAGTCTACTCTGCATAAGTGGGAACTTTTAAAAAATTCAGAAAAACTATTATTTTTATTTTCTACATTGTGATTTACACATCCGATTCTTTGTTTGGGATAGCAGGAAGCCCATTGTTGAAGGGTTTCTAACCTTCCCATCACATTTTATCACATCACATCACTGAATTATTGAAAAATACAAATAATTTTTTATCCGAAGCATTTTTTATGTACAGCATGAATGACACATAGCTGATAAAGTAGTATAATATTGCATTGTTGTCATGAGTGAGAAGCCTCATTAAATATTATGGTGCTACAATTGTGAAAACACAGTTTTCTCTATTGTAAAAGTTGCCAAAGCTTGCATATAAATGCTAAAAGTGTGTCATTAGCACAAACAATAAATTTTTAAAAAGTATAAAATTTTGAGCTGACTTTTATATTTAACTATATATTTCCTAAAATACTCTTTTCTTCTAATTTATTCCTAACTTGATGATTGAGAAAGTAATAAAACTTTGTGATCCTTCAAACTGCCATTTACAGGTCCCAAATGACAGGATTGCTGTCGCTAATGTCCTATCTAATGCAGGAGAGCAATATAAATATGTTAGCTCTGGCAAGTAAATTGACCTTTATTTTAAAATTTCTCTTTTATGCTTTAAATTAGATGCCTAGAATTGTGTCAAGTTACTTCACTTTTACTGGAAATTCTAGGTCTCTTTTACAAACCCCCTTTTTTTCTTTGGACTTTATTTTTGGTATATCTATCAGACATGTCTAATGAAAGGGAGAAAAAAAAAATCAATATTTTTTTTTCTGGCATGTGAACTACAAAAGATTTTGTTTTAATCTGAAAGTGCATAATTGACTGTGGTATTTGACTGTGCCTATGAATACTAGGTGTTGGATATTGTCAAGTGTTCGGCAAGTATTGACTTCTTGTTTGAATTTTTTTATTTCTTGATTAATTTTTTTGCATTATCTTGTAATGAAAAAAAATGCATAAAACTTTGCAATTTTTTAAGCAAAGTCCAGTAAAGTTCCACTTGCATCATTTTTTTTCTTTTGACTTTTCGTCATTTTCTTAACCACAATTGAATGTTCTTACTTTTGGTATATAACATAACCTATTTCTGTTGATTGGTTATTTGGCAAACAAATTTTTTGAAAGTTCACTTTTTTTATTTGATTGAGCAGAGTTGAGAAAACTATTGACATTTCTCGAAGTTTATTCTTGCTTGAAGTAAAAAATTTATTCTTCTGTTATTCAGAAATAAGTAGCCTTTCAATTCATATGCAGTATAGATATTTTTATCTATTAGATTTCTTCAAAAAAATTTTACTTGCATTACCATATGCCATTTTTTACTACACAATTGTAAAAAAAATCCTATTAAAATAAAACACAATTTTTTTGTTAAATATTTTCAGAAAATCCAGAATTAAATGCTGATTAATTTGGCACATAACATGCCCTAATGTCTTTTGTTAGTTATTTGGCAAAAAAAGCTATCTAGTTCCTTGTTTTGGCTGAGCACAGTTGAAGAAAGAGTGGCCACCACGTACAATTAAGGTTTCCAACCCAGGCATGGTAAGGGTTCAAGTGTTGACAATTAAGTCACTGAAGAGGCATTTTCTTTCTCTATTTAGTGCATGGCTTTGCTGGAGGAACATGACTTCACACCAGAGACTGCTGTGAAATGTAATTGTGTGCACAGTATGAATGACACATAGCTGGTGAAATAGTATAATACTGCATTGTTTTCTTCAGTGAGAAGTCTTATTAAAGTGTTGACTATTTAAGAGACATTTTCTTTCTGTAATTAGTGCATGGTTTTGTTGAAGGGACACAACAAAAACTTCACACAAGAGACTGCCATAAAGCAAATTGTGGCTTGCTTCCCAGGTGCTTATAAATAAATTATGCATTTCACGGTGTATTTTATGTTCAGCTTTCATTTAATTCATAAGTAAAAATTTTAATAACCTTTATTTTATACAGGACACATATGATTTTTTTTATTTATCACTATACTTTATAATTCTAACTTTTATGAGTAATTTATCATTATTTACTTGGATGCCTTGGGGTTGAGACTCATACCCTATCTTATTGAAATACATGTTACAATACTCCAGACAAGAATGGATTCCAATTAATATGGATTTCCCAGGAATGCATCCACTGAGCTAAGCAGCAGTTACCAGTATTTAGAAAATGTGACCAAATTTCAATACTAAAGACAAAAATTGAAGTTTTCAATTAAAGTACAAAATAAGAACCATAAAAATATTTATCTTTAAATATCAGAAAACCATCTTTCTAATTTAGATAAAAAGGCACTTTTTTTTTTTACTTTTGCATTACTTTTTGAATTTTGAAATTTTTTTGCCTATAATGAAAATATTAATATTTACCAATTTGCTTGGGTAGTAATTCCTTGGTGTTATAAAGATTAATGTCAATGAATAACCATGGAACACATTCAGTTTAATAAAAAATAAAAGACAATAATAGTTTGGTACTAAATATTTTGGTAATACTTTAACATATACATTTTTTAACCCATTTAAGTTGCCTATTAGGCAACAATTTCAATAATTACATGAAGATTCACAACTCTTAAGCCCTGAATGCCTGTGATATTATTATTTTAATTCCTGTTACTTAAAAATTCAGAGGTCAAAAAGACAGTCAAAAAAATTGAAGTCAACCTCATTGTGTTTCTTCTTTCAGGTTACGGAAATATAACCTGTCTTTTTTTGCATTTAAGTCTTTAATGGCACTAAACTTTTTAATTCTGCACATATTTTGTTTTTAATTATATACTGCTTTAAATTTTTGTGAATTTAATTCAACATTACTCATATAATGTTGAATTTAAGTACAGTAAAATTACAATAGTACAGTATTTTATAATTTGGAACTCTCAATAAGTTCAGCATCATATGGGCTAAAGGTCTTGCTGAACAAGTCTGTTGTTAGTCCACCATATTTCCGTACTTTGGAATGTCAATGCTTTATCATGCTTTATGCATATACTAGCTATGGCTTTTGTGGCATTGTTTACCCAATAGAACTTTAGTTGGTGGTGCTGAAAAAAGGTGTTCAATAAAAGTTTAATAATAATTAGGATCACAGTTCTCAAAATATCTCTACAATATTAGTGAGTAAAATAAAATGCTGTTCCCAGAAAGGGGGCTGTATAAATTAGCATTCTTACCATTATTTCAATAATGTGTACTGGGTAAAAATGTGAAACAAATGTGTCTTGGGCTATTCCTAAGAATATCACCCAATAAACTACCACCACTCAAGTCCAATGGTGCCAAGACTAACAGAATTTTATTGCATAAATAATCTGGTACATTATTTTCATTAAACTAAAACTTATATAAAAGCAATGCAGATGTCGGGTATTAGTAACTAAAATACTGTGTACTGTGAAGTTGCAAGAAGAAATCCATGTTACTGCAACATGACAAAATATTTAAGCTCTTAGATTTTCATGCATTCAGTGAATTTAAAAAGTCTAGTCTCAATTTTACTTTAAGCTGCATCTATTACATACCATATCAGCTTCAACTAATGTTCATAAACAGATTTTAAGTGACAAAAGATGTTTATTGATTAAAATTGTTAATATAGGAGTTTTAAAAAATCAGGAATTAAAAGCAAACCAAGTCCTTAATACATTATACCTGACTGATTTAAGAAAACTACATATATTTTAAGAAATTCCTTTACTTTATTTAACAAACCTTTTAAAAATAAGTTCTTTATAATCAGGATTGTTTGATGGATGCAAACAAGATTCCAGATATAATCTATAAAAAAGAAATCAATAAGTTTTTTCCTTACTAGAACCTTTACAAATGCTACCTGTGATTAATTTTTGTTTCTCTCATGCAAGTATGCAGGCACACACAACACACCATCCAAACTGTTTAATTGAAAACTAATGCAAAACCCTGTGATTAAAATTATGAATTTGGAAAAACCATAAAAGCTATTAATAGAATGTGAATGAAAAACATTCGATTTAAATCTCAAAATATGGCTTTTTAACTTACCCCCCACCCCTCACACACACACACAAGATAAATATATGAGCATAAAAAGAATAAAATTAAATGTTCTCTGCCCAACCATAAAAAGTGCAAATTTTAGCCTTATAACTCTTCTACACATACAAATTTTATCCTTAATAAGCATAATCTTTGCAACTGAAAGAAATTAGAGGCACCTGGCACTGACACCAAGCACCCAAGTCCAGTCATTCAAAAATTTAACTTCAAACAATTCATAATAGATATAGTTTTGATGAACCAAAAATCCTATCAAATACAGCGAACTGCCAAACATGAAAATAAATTTAAAAATTACTCAGATATATAAATGCTTCTTTCTGGGTTTGTTATAATGCATTCCACAAGACTCCCCTATTTTTTTCAAGTTATATTCATTAAGTACTGAAGGATATCAATAATTACTAAAATTCAAAAATAAACTGATAACTTTTTATAGTGAGTTAAGTATAGCATTTGCAGTAACTACACAGAATGGAAACAAATGGAATTAAATCGGGTTTAGAATGTTTCCTGCTTTACAACTGCTTATAAGTATAGAAAGGTCTCTTTATGTGCACATCTTCAACTGCTGTATAGTGTGAAAGGTTGAAGGTAATACAGTAGATAATGTAGGAACAGTAAAATTACTCCAATTCATTACTGCTCCATGTATATGTATAGTCATTAACACAGAAGAATTCTGCTTCACTTTTATATGTAATCTCTTACAACAGGATAAAGCAATAGCTCATACAATTAAACCAGATACACCAAAGATAGAATAACAGCTGTAAGACATGGTGTTTGCTCACAATATCCATGACTATCAGACACAGTGACATGTTATCTCTACATACTGATATACATGATACATTACTCCTGGGGACACATCGTAATTTCTCAGCATTTGGTACAAACTAGGACACGAAATGAAGCTCTAGCATCCAAACGGTTCAATCTGCAGAAATGAATAGAAGTTGTGATACCCATTTATCTTAAAGAAATTGTTACAACATAAAAAACTAAAGCTACAGCTATCTTTTCTCAGCATTTTAACCTTTCCATGGTCCCCACTGATTATACACATCAACAAAATTCGAAATGAAAGCCCAGAAATGGCTATATCAGTTTTTAATACAAGAAACTTCAATTTCATAAAAAGAGAAATTGCAGTTGGAAAATTTATGCACATATATTTTATAAAAATACATAATTCATGCTTCAAATTTTTTTTCACTTGATACTTATTTTATTAAGCTATGATATAAAAAATCTGTTAAAGCAATCTGATCGCTATTTCTAGATAAGATACAGCAAAGCTGATTTGCTAGATCTAAGCAGTCTCCTGATTTAGGCTCACAAATTTGATCTGAACTACTGCAAACTGATTTTTTTCTTAACATCTTCTGCAATTCTCCCAAAAATCAAACAAAAACTGTTATTTTTAAAATTGCAGATTTTGGAAACAATTATGAAGTATGTACATCTTTTTTTTTTTTCATTTTACTCTCTCTTATCTGCCTTAAACTTACTTTAATATTCTTTGAATTATTTTTATCATTCATCCTAGCATTCAATGCATGATTCCCGCTACTGAAACCAAAACCACTTGTTTGTGCAATTATGCTGCACAAACTAGATCATGGCTCAGCAAGATGCAGATGCCACTAATTCATAACATGTGTATGGTGCATGTGGATATCTTTTCAATTCTTTCAGTATTTTACTTTTATAATTAGCATTTCATTTTTTATACGTATATATATATATAAATTACATATATTTTATAAACACATCAAAATGATATATGCATATTTATATATGAAGGGGCCAAAAAGGCCATGCCACTCACCCTTTGACAATGCTAGTAAGGGTAAAAGAAGCCAAAAATTATTAAGCTTCTGAATCTTTCATATATTTTTAAACTTTTTTCTAAAAGCTTCCAAAATGTAGGGGAAATGTTACACTGCAATGGAAATCCAGTTTCTTGTACCCTCTCCCCTTTACCTGTTTTTGGCTCTGTTTTGTCACCTATCCCCCTTTATTTGTTTATAGATTCAGGCCTCAAATATATATCAATTTTTATTGATATATATTTTTTTCAAATATATATCCATTTTATAGCACTATCAGAGCTACACCATACAAGTTTATTTCAGTGGATTATTTTATTTATTTCTGTAGTTTACATATCATTATTAACCTTGGAGTTATTATACATAGATGGTTTTTTATTACAAAAAAGTCTTGCAATTTGTTGCTGCAGGTATTTAACATAACACTTTAATTTATTCAATTTTTATATTATATCTCCGTTTTCTAATCAAAAAACTTTCACCTTTAATTGTTTCTGAGAATGAATGATGTCTTGGATACGGAAGCTAAAAGGATTTTCTTGACATGGAAATCAGTCCTCTTGTAGTTAGGACAGCAAGCCCATCAAAAGTATTTTAATACTTATTCCTGTGGCAAAACAAAACTTTATTTGATATAAGGTGTTTTTATGGAATGGTTTAAAAAATCCCCCCCCCCCAAAAGTTCTTCAATGTACCTCTCTGTAGGAATTGAAATTTCTTTTTTATCCTTAGTACACCAACTTTTTGGCATCTTGCCAATATCCCAAAAATGTACCTCCCAGAGACACAAATGCATGGTGCTCAAGAAAAAAAAAACAGCCAAGGAGCAGAGGAGGAAAATTATTTGAGTGAAGTGATAAAGCACTTGAGCTTATTTCAGAAAGAAAGAACTGCAGGATTGTCCTTAATACTAGTCCTAATAGAAATCATTACAGAGGGCTTAGTAAGCATGTAAAGGATGAATTAGCTGCTGATAAGAATCTTTGGCTTGATGGCTTGGCTGACAAAGCCAAGGAAACACTTAGACAGCACAACAGTAGAGAACTATACCAGATAATTAATGTTTTGTGCAATATAAAATGGACATGTATACAGGGATTGAAGGATAATCAAGGTAAGGTTATAGAAGGTGAGGATTCTGTCATGGCTAGGTGGGCTGAGCATTTCAGTGATGTTCTAAACAATGTGTTTTGTTCTACTCCCATTGTCTGTAATGATGATAGATGCATTACTGGTTTTAATGTTAGTCCTATAAACACAGTCTAAAGTAATTTTTGCTATTTCTAAACTTAAACTTCATAAATCCCCAGGTGTAGATGAAATTACTACGGAAATGCTTAGAGCTGGGAATGTTTCTGTTACCACTTGGATCACTGAAATTTTGAATATCTTTTATGATAAAGGTATGGTTACTAAGAATTTTACCAGAGCTATTATTATCCCTATTTTCAAAAAAGGTGATCGCAGTTCTTGTGATAACTATAGGGGTATCAGCCTACTCTCTGTTCCAGGTAAAGTTCTTTCCATGATTGTGCTTAATAGAATTAAGAATCTGGTTGACAGTCAATTGCGTGATGAGCAACGTGGATTCAGAAGTGGTAGGGGATGTGTGGATCAGATATTTTCTCTTAGGCAGATTCTTGAGAAATGTTGAGAGTTTCAGAAACCTTTGGTTGCTAGCTTTGTTGATTTCAATCAAAAAGGCTTTCGACTCTGTTGATCGTCATAATTTGTGGTTGATTGTGAGATCATATGGTATACCAGGGAAGTTAGTTAACATAATGAAAGCTCTCTATAATAACAGAGTCATGTGTGACAGCTGATAAGTCTTGTAGCAATTGGTTTAGCATTACTTCTGGTGTTCGACAAGGGTGCATTTTGTCTCCTTTTCTCTTTAGTTTGGTTATTGATTATGTTATGCGAAATTCACTTCAAGGGAAAGATTCTGGCCTTAAATGGGCTAGAGAGATGAAAATCTCTGATTTAGATTATACTTAGTTTCAGTATGCTTAGTTTCAGAAACCTTTGGTTACTAACTTTGTTGATTTCATAGAGGCTTTCGACTCTGATCGCTGATGATTTGTGGATGAATGTGAGATCATATAGCATACCAAACAATTTAGTTAACATAAGCTCTCTATAATAACACTGAGTTGTGTGTGAGAGTTAGTAAAGCTCGTAGCAATTGGTTTAACATTGCTTCTGATGATCGACAAGGGTGCATTTTGACTCCTTTTCTCTTTAGTTTCGTTATTGATCGTGTTATGCAAAATTCACTGCAATGGAAAGATTTTGGCCTTAAATGGTCTGGAGATCTGAAAATTTGATTTAGATTATGCTGATGATTTAACCCTTTTTGCAAATGATGTTGATAAGATGAACTCTTTCATTCTAGCTTTTGATAAGACTGGTAAAAGAGTAGATTTGGTGATAAACAGAGAAAATACTAAAGCGATGAAAATTGGTCAGGCAGATGGCACTTCAGTTGCTTTGAATGGCTGTATTCTTGAGCAAGTGTCTACTTAATTATCTTGGGAGATGTAACATACTAGTGATGTGTGGCATGAGATAAATAGAATAGGGATTGCCGCTGGAACTTTTAAGAATCTATGGAGAGTGTGGAAAAATAGGCGTACACACCTAAAGACTAAAATTAAGCTGTATAATAGTTTGGTTCTTTCTAAGATTAGTTATGGTAGCGAAACTTGGACCCTTTGTAAGTAGGATAACAGCAAACTTGATGCTTTTGATTCTAGATGCTTATGCAGCATCTCCGCAAAATTCCCCGCCCTGCCCACGGTCAGTAGGGGACACCGATGGGCTTGGAAAGGCCACCATCCGTCGGATGGGACGTTAAGCCGTGGCCCCGTGTGCGGGAGAGCCATACCCTGTGAACGTTAAAGAAACGCTGGATGGCCTTGACGGGGGGCTACCATCTGTCTCCCAACAGCTGTTCCAGTGGGTCCCCTCCCCCAACCTTCTCTGAGCCTTCGGGGTCCATGTGGCCTGGCCATTTAGTCCATGGTGTGCAAAAAAGTGCCGCTCAGAGGTAAAACAACCCAACCCTTATGCAGCATCTTGGGCATTAGATACTAATGCTAAGGCCCAAGATGGTAATGATAAGGTCCAAGATGTTTATGCAGCATCTTGGGCCTTATCATTACAACTTTGTAAGTAATGATAAGGTTAGGCAAAGGAGTAGGCAACCTCCTTTAAGCAGTATATTGTGCACAGAGAGACTCCATTGGTTTGCCCATGTTGCCCTTATGGATAATTATAGATTAACAAATAGGGCTATGAACAGTGTGCCTAAAGGCCTCAGAAAGAAGGAGGGGACCTAGGATGTGGTGGGCAGACAATGTCAAACAGGACCTTGTTAGAATTGGTGTGCAGTGGTCAGATGCAGCAGATGTAGCTCAGGTCAGATATGCTTGGAGAACTAAATTGCATGGTCTGGTTGGACCTCCGTAGACCATGGCTGCTTGAGGATGATGATTTTCTTCCACTTCCATAATAAATAAAAAAATAAATACCCCCTCAAGCAGCTGCTTGCCACAGAGGTCTGACAGGAGCCTGTCAGTTTATATGCCATAGTAGAAGGTCTGAGAGGATGGCAGGACCTCAGCAGAAAAATGACACATACATCCATGCCTTACCCGGGGCTCAAACCCAGGTCCCTTAGATCAGTAGCCAAGCACGTTAACCACTCGGCCATGGGACGGCCAGCTTCCATAAACAGGAGAGAAAATCCCTTCAGGTATAAGCAATACCTAAAGGTCACCTTGTGTATTTCTGACCCATGTTTTAAAGTATTACAATGAAAAAAATATATAAACAAATAACATGTCTAGTTTTAGGCAAAGTATTTTATTATATTATTCTGAAAGAAATTTCCTTTTGATTGATATATAAATTTAACTGTTTTTCATTCATCGGGTTTTCTAAAATTAAGACTTAATTGCCTAGCCAGATCTATATTTTTAATATATCAAATGTTAAAAAAGTCTCTTATTCAAATTAACATGTTTGAAAATTTAATGTTTTCATAAAATTTACAATTAAATACTGTTTAATTTGGTGTATATATGATTTATATCTGATGGTTAGTTGTTTAACTCTAAAACTTACTTGACTAGTATAGTTGTTGAAAATCGAGACTTTTCTCAAAGTGTATTACTGAGAAAAAATTAGAAAAAGAAAGTAATTTTCATATTTCAAATAATAATTTATTTTTCTATTTTTCAGAAAAAAATTTCCTTCTAGTCAATTGTATTATAGATATTTTGATCTATTAGTTTATTTTATTTAAATAATTTTTTATTTCCATTTCCAGATTTTTTTTTACTACACTACTCTAAAAATGTCATATTAAAATTAAACTCAAAATTAAACTCATCATCATTTTTGCAAAATACTTTATTTTCGTAAAATCCAGAATTAAATGCTGATTGATTTGGCATATAACATGCCATAATTCCTCACATTAGTATTTGGCAAAAAGTTCTAGTTACATATTTTTCTGGCAGAGCATAGCAAAAAAATAGCTGGGCCTCTGGATGTAAACCAGTTTTTCAAGCTGATCCTGCAAGGGTTAAAAATACTTTCACATATCACAAAATATCACCAAATTCTATTTCATATAAGTAATTTTTTAATAATGCAAAATGTCGAAAATGTTTCTAAAATACTAAATATAAATAATATACTGCATCATAAATGAATTTTATGTGATAACAGAAGTGAAAGCAAATTTGATCTCTCAAATTCAAGTATGTTCAAACAAGAGATATTTAGCAAAGTAAAAATGAATGTAAAGAATGATTTCTTCAAATCCATATGGTAGCAGAATTTTTTGAATTTCAACAAACAGAAACAGCCTCACTCCTGGCATACAACAAAATGTTGATAAAAACATTGGAATCTGATTATAAGAGAATTAGTGCTGCATCTGATGCTGATTATTTAAATGGGTTATATTATGCCCACTGGCATCCCTCCCCCCAAAAAAATGTTTTTAAGTTATAAATGGAGTATCTTTTTTTCTGGCTTGTATTACATGATAAAACTTTTGTTACAAAGTTACATTTAAATGAAAGAAAATTATTGGGAGCATGTCAGTTATTGTATTTTGACAAAGGTAAACATTTCTGTTTGAACTTTTCATCCAATTTGATTTTAACAAAATGTGTTCCCTGTATACAGTTTTTATACTGAAACCTATGGGGACAACCTCGAAAGTGGAACATGTCTAACAGACTAGCTGTACCTTATTGTGTTCAATAAAAACATTACTATTAAGAGATATTTTCATTTCAAAGCAACGTAAAGGAGCTCTTTCAAAGAGTTCCCTATACTCCCAAAGTATGAAATATAGGAGGTTAAGTACTGAAGAGTAACACTGCATGGCTAGTGATGAGATTCAATTGCTAAGGAAAATTGAGTGTGTCTTCAAAGTGCATAATATACCAGGTGTTCCAAAACTCTACTGAAAACGTTTCGCAGCTGAATTTACACCAAACTAAGAAAAAAAAATCTAAACCTTTATCCTATCTCAACTATTATCAACTTTATCCAATTTCATGCAATGGTGCTCTACATGCAAACACTTGATAGTTAAATATAAACTGGTCAAACAGCAATATTCAGTATAGTAGGTCAACAGAGTTGTTTGTTCAAGCACACTGTCTGCCTGTTTACAATTTTAGTCTAATAAATCTACTATTGTGAAATGGAAAACTAAAGTTTTGAAGCAGTGGCTGATACAATGTATGATGCAGAAAATGGGAACATGGCAGCAATTTAAAGACTGTACCAGGAATGTACCATTTTACCACCTTTGGGGCAATCAACTAGCAGCTCAGAGAAATTAGTATGATGAAGTGGAACATGCATTGCAAATCAACCTTCTGTTAGCACTCCTACCACTGTGCATGTCAATGCATGAGCAACAAATGCATCCATTCCAGGTAAGAAAAGTGCAAATGTTGAGATCAGTCAATCATCCATGATAGTGGAGGTTTTGCCAGTGGCTTCATCAGAACTCTGCAGTGTGTGATTTTTGTCAGCAATGTTTTGTTTACAGTTGAGGTGACATTTACAAGCAATGGTGTTTTTAATGGCCATAACAGTATAAATGTGGGCTGAGAAAAATCCACATTCTACAGTGCCTATCAACAGTGCTTTCCCAGTGGTGTGCATACTCTGCAATAGCCTCCTAGTGCTGTAGAGATCCTACCTGGACAGTTAACAGGAAAACTTTATCAGGATTTCCTGTAGCATATGCTACCTGGATTACTGGAGGGCATGCCTCTCCAAATTTGCAAAAGAATGCAGATTATCACAACAGTGCACATTTTAGCTTGGTGGTAAGTGGTCACTTGGATCCTACATACTCTGTATTGGATAGGTCATAGAGGAAATGCTAAATGGTCAGCAAACTTAACCCCTGGGACTTCTTTCTCTAGAGGCAACTTAAATGCCTGTTTATGATGCCCCAGTTGAAGAGGAAACCCAACTTCTGCTTTGCATTCAAGTTACATTCATAGCCCCAGGATCTTTAAACATGTTCACCAGTCAATGACGTAACATTATGTCCTATGTAGAGAAGTGGATTAATAACACTTGACATCTCTTCTGTACATCTCAAAATTCTCAAGATCTCAAATTCAGAGATCCATCATTTCCACAGTAAGCCTTTTATGAAAATAGGCCTAGATAAATTAAAATCTCATTCAAATCTCTCTTAATCTCGATTTTGAACAATATCCATTCAATACTTAACCCTTCCAGTGTCCAGCCTGAAAAACTGGTTTACATCCATACTCGCTATGTTCAGGTAAAAAAATTAACTTTAGAATTTTTTTGCCACATAACTACTGAAAGGAATTATGATATGTTATATGCCAAATTAATCAACATTTAATTCTTGATTTTCTGAAAATAAAATATTTTACAAAAAAAATTATTAATTTTATTTTAATAGAACTTTTTTAGTTGTGCAGTAAAAAAAATGCATCTGGCAATGCAAACGAAAATTTATTTAAAAAAAACTAATAGACAGAGATGAATATAATGCACATGAATAGAAAGGCTATTTCTGAATAACAAAAAAAACCCCTTCTGGTTTCAAATAAATTTTCCTCCTGGTTTGTAATTTTTTTTGCTCGCTACCATACTTTGGGAAAAATCCAGGTTTTCTGCCAATTGTGCTGAGTCAGATAAACAAGCCAACTTTATAATTTTTTTTTTTAAATAGCCAATTAACAGAAATAAATCATGTTGTATATCAAATTAAATAAAATTTAACTCCAAATTTTATAAAAAATAAAAAAATTCAAACAAATTTACAAACATATTATTTTAATAAGACTTTTTCACAATAATATAGTGGAAAAATAGATCAGACTATGTAATTAAGGCTTAATTTTGGAAAAAGTGATGAGTAAGAAGTGATGAACAGTTAAATTATATATTAATCAAAAGTAAATTTCTTCTCTAATAATATTATATTTACCTGAAACATTATTTTTCTTTCTTTTAATCGTTCTTTTCAGTGCGGCATATTTTAAAGTATGGCCAATGTTATACAAGGTGACTTGGATTACTCACATTAATGAGATTTTCCATCCTGTTTATAAAATGGGAGAACACTTTCTAGGCCACTTTTTTTACTAAACATTATGATTTTCTTTGGGTGTTGAATTATCGGGATCTTGGTTAATTTCTGAAAAGTTAGTGCACCAAAGTAAAAAAAAAATGTATATTTTGTAAGTGTGGCACAGGCAAGTTACCTTGCAACATTCTCTGCCATGCTGTTGAAGCTGATCCATCAACAAGCTTTTTTGCAGGCTCTTGTCAGAACTTGGTTGCTCACAAGCAACTATAATGGGGCATCTGCAACACATCAGTGAGGTAGCCAAAGTGTTCCGCATGAAATGACTACTGAACAAGCAAACCACCATTTCGAAGTCTGCAGGAAACTCCTCACTAATTCATGCGACCGTTTCATCAAAATGTAGCAATTACAGCATTTTACTTAATTGTTAAGTACGATTGAAAAATGTTAAGTACGATATTAAATTGTTAAGTATAATGAAAAATGGATCTATTTTTAACAGTCTGAACATTCAAAAGTAGTGACTTAATTCAGGCCAACCCACTTCCTGTCCCACAGAGGGAACGATCTGAAACAAAGGCAATATTGTGTTTGGTGGTATTTTGAAGGCATAGTGCACTTCATACTGGTTCCCAATGGATGTGCCAACAATGCCAACCTCTACTCATCACAACTGCTGAGTATGCACTGTGATGCTTCAATGCTACCAAGTATTGGTAACTAGGCATCAGGTACTACTCCTCCAACAAGATAACACAAAACTGCATTTTAGGCCAAAAAAAAATATGAGAACTACCATTTGTACTTTTACTTGCCCAGCATATAGTCCAAACCTAGCTCCTGTCGACTACCAGCTCTTTTGTTACACTGAAGTGCCATTGAATTAGAGATTGTAGTGTGTTGGACCCTCTCTGTCCCTGATAATAGCCACCACACAAAGAGGCAAGGACTCCACAAGCTTGCGTAGATGTTCCACAGGTATGGCGATCCATGCATCCTCCAGAGCTGTCCACAGTTCTCTAAAGGTCATCGCTGATCACAGGCATGTGACAGGGCTATCCACAATTCTCTCAAGGTCAGGCCCGAACACTCTGCTTGACGATATCCAAAAGATTTTCGATGGGATTTAAATCTGGGCTTCTAGGTGGCCAATTCATTATTTCAAAGTCAGCAGAATGCTCCTGCAACCATGCAGTAGCCAACCTGGACCTGTGAAATGAACTGTTGTCTTGTTGGTAGATGAAATCTCCATTGGGATGCATGATGGCCATAAATGGGTGTAAATGGTCAGCCATGAGTTCTACATACCGGAATGCATCGATAGTCGTCGGTACACGTACCAAAGGTCCCACAGATGTCCAACTGAAGACACCCCAGGCTATCACTGAGCCACCACCAGCTTGTACTGTTCCGACCTGACATGCAGGATCCATGGCTTCATGGGGTTGGAGCCATATCCTCAGTCTCCCATCAGCATGATGAAGTTTAAATCTGGATTCATCACTCCAGGCTATTCATTGCCAATTTTCTATGGTCCAGTTTTGACGTTCTTTAGCCCAGGCAAGGCGTTGAGCCTGGTGTCGTGCCTTTAGAAGTAGGACTCATAGGTCGGCGCTCCCGAAGCAGAGACAATGAAGTGAGCATAGCACGGTCCATGCATTGACTTCCCAGCTGGAACCCAAGTTCAGATGGGAGGTGATTTCAGATAATGCCTGGCCCCTATCGGTTCATACGATGCGGGTCAGACGGCAAAGCCCACAATCATTCAAGGCTGGCTGTTCTTTGACGTTTGTCCAGATGCTTGTTTTTTTGCCGGAATTTTCATATTCCCAGAACACTCTTGAAACTGTCATACAAGAAAATCCAAGTTTGCTGACAATTTCAGAGATCGAGTGTCCCATCCATCAGGCATCTACAATCTGCCCTCTGTCAAATGCATCTAAATCCTGCGCCTTTCCCATTCACTTCTCACGACATATGCTTGGGGAAGCCAAAACTGACAGCTATATATGACCAGAGTTTCAGCCACACATGCGGGACTTGCAGGACTGAATTTGAATAGCGTCTCCTATCCCTAATTCATTGGCACTTCAATGTATATGGCTCATTTTTGAATTATGCAGTTTCAAACATTTCAGGAAGTCTAAAATGGATGACAGGAGTCTCATCTCTAAGGAATAAGCATGGTATAGAAGAATTGAATAACTTGCAGACAGATATACAGCTATGAACTACTGATAATGGTTTATATTTCTCTGAGTAAAGTTCATTATTTATATTGTAATAATCATTTCTCAAATAGATGATAAACACAGACATAAATCATCCTAGTAGCTATGTTTTACTGCATTACCCAATTTATTCTAGCCAGAAAATTTCAGTAGTTTATTGGTAAGGATAACTGACATTGTTTCAAGTACTGCAATTCAGTTTTAAGCATATTAAAATTACGTAATAACTAATAGCAATTACAGCATTTTACTTAATGAAGGAAAATTGGAGAAGCTCTAATTCCCTGCAAATACTAGTGTGAAACTTGTATGTTGAGGTCTCAGCCTTATGAAATACTAAATAATGCTAAACATTTTAGATACCCAAGCAAGTTCTTTGAATGTACATTCAGTGTTTCATTTACAACTTCATCTTGCCATCAGTGTCAATCAGTAACTATTATTTCCTCACTTCAAAGTTTCAGTCACCTGAATTATTTCTATGAGAAATAAAAAATATTTGAGGATGGTTAATGTGTTACAAGGATCTAAATAAGACAAAAAAAAATTATATTTTTTATTTTGAGTGATTTTGAGAATGTGCAGAATTATGTGCAATGTATCTGAAGCAACACAATTAAATATATTTCCATACTTAAAATTATTTTGAAACAACTGTGCATAATTATGCACAAAGGGTCTGAAAAGATTGGAGAGGCTTAACATAATAATGAGTCCAAAGAAATTTAACAAAAGAAAGAGCTTTGAGGATAATACAGTACTGAGCTAGAAATAAATATACTTGAACTGAAAATTATTGAAATGAATAAAAAAATTAAGAGTCTAATTTGCTATTTTCTACTGTTATAGATATCTTTTTATTTGCATTATCATGTTAGTGGCTTGTAATATGTGAGGAGAGTTTTAACCCTTCCAAGGTACCCAACAAATATAGACATTGACAGAACCCAAAATCAGAGACCAAAGGCTCTTTTGTACAACAAAAAAAAATTTTTTTTTAATAAAAATTGCCATTTAAAAATATTCTATCATATATCTTTTAAAACCATGCAATTCAAGCATGAAAAATAATATTTTCTTTTTTCGTTTGATGCATATTTTATTAAACTACAATATAAATAATTTGATAAAGCCATCTGATTGCTATATTTTAGAAGTGCTATTCGGTATTGCCGATTGTTTGTTAACATTACTCTGTATTGAAACAACCATGTAATTTAAACTCACATTAGATTTGAACTGTTATCAACAAATTTTTCCTTAAAGTTTCAAAAAATATCCTGAAAAATTAACAAAAAACTTATTTTGAAAAATGGAAGATTTTGGAAGAAATGCAAACTACATGCCTGTTTTTTTCCTCCGTTTTACATTGTTTTCGGCTTTAAACCTATTTCAGTATTCCTAGAATTATTTTTTACCATTTATATCATTTATCCCAGCATTCTATGCATTTTTCCCACTCTTCAAATCGAAACTATAAGTAAAACTAAAAAGTAAAAGAAACACATTACCCAGACAAAGGCCAGAGCTGTTATTGTTAGAGCCTTAGTTATTGCAAAACTGCCGAGAGATGGGAGAGCCAGATGCCATGACCAAGTTAATTGCTTGAACATGTGGCAGTCAAGTGGCTATAAAGTGGATTGTTTACAGCAAACTTTGGATCAATTCACCATACATCTAGTTAGTATTTATACTTTTATATTTAAAACTTCATTGTCATTTCTGTACATTTATTTCGCAAATTACCAATCTTTCTCGATCTTTTGGTCGATCAATTATTATCGATTTCTGCAGTTATGCTACATCAAATGGACAGCTTACAACTTGTTGCTATCGATATTCGATTTAACATCACATTATGCTACATGTTAATTTTTCTTTTATTACTTCTTCATTTTCCAGTAAAAAAATTTGATTTTGTATTATTTCCTGAAAATGGTCTTGGATACGAACACAAAAAGGACATGCTTGGCA
The DNA here is from genome assembly GCA_038380435.1 of Ryuthela nishihirai. NCBI lineage: Eukaryota > Metazoa > Arthropoda > Arachnida > Araneae > Heptathelidae > Ryuthela > Ryuthela nishihirai. The sequence continues at coordinate 47,318,640 of JAWZYU010000023.1, read as the reverse complement.
CAGAAATCAGTCCTGCTGTGGAAGAGCAATTTCACCAAGGATTTTTATCCCTCTCCAACTCCCAATATATTAGCTATGCAACTCTGACAATATAGACATTTGATTTTTACCACTGGTGCACAAACCTTTCTGCACTCAGCCATGATCGCCAAACTTCAACACCCAAAGAAAAAATTCATAATGTTTAGCAAAAAAAAAATAGCCAAGAAAGTGTTTTTTGCATTTCATAAATAGGGCAGAAAATCCCATTAATGCAAGCAATCCAAGTCCCTTTGTATAATGCTGGCCTATATTTTAAATATACCACACTGCAAAAAATCGTTAAAAGAAATAAATATTAAATTTCAAGTAAATATATTATTTGGGAAGAAATTTACTTTCGATTAATATACATTTTTAACTGTTTAAATTTATTATATTTTTTAACATTAAGCCTTAATCGCATAGTCTAATCTATTTTTTCACTATATCAACGTGAAAAATCTTATTAAATTTGTTTAAATTTTTTATTTTTACTGATTCGTAATTAAATTATGTTTAATTTGGTATATAACATGACCTATTTCAGTTGATTCTAATTTTTTTTTAATAAAACCAAAGTTCACTTGGATATAACTCAGCACAGTTGGCAAAAAGCTTGGACTTTTCTCAAAGTACGGTATACTTGGTTTCCCTCCGAGAAAAAAATTACAAAACTAGAGTAACATTCTTGCTTCAAGTAAATATTCTTCTTTATTCAGAAATAGCCTTTCTATTCATGTGCATTATAATAATTTCTATTAGTTATTTTTACATAAAATTTCATTTGCATTGCTAGATATACTTTTTTACTACATGCTTCTACAAAAGCCCTATTAAAATAAAACATCACTTTTTTTTGCTAAAAATTTTTTTTCAGAAAATCTGGAATTAAATGCTGATTAATTTGGCATATAGCATGCCATAATTCCTTTTGCTAGTTATTTGGCAAGAATTTCTTAAATAATGTTGAAGTGTTTGGCAAAATTTTCTTGATCATAGTGTAAAAATAGCTGGCCTCCAGATGTAAATCAGTTTTCAGGTGGGACTCTGGAAGGGTTAAAAAATAATCATTTTTATAACAGATTGTACAGAACTGACTGTACAAAACACTTCTAAATTTATTCACAGTATTAAATATTGTCTAAAATTACAATGAAACAGTAGAAACTTGCAGTCTTTAAAATTATAAAAACTTATCTTGTAAGTTCACTAAAATCTGAATTCATAATTAAATATTACAGTCTACCAAAGGCTGCTTCAGACAGCATAACCATTCAATGAACTCTTTTTCTACTTCAGCACCTACGAAAATATTAAAGAATAACTCAACATTATATGCATTTACTAATTTCTATGCTTGAAAAGCATAAAAGAACAATTAATGGAACTTTACAGTGGTATATCCTCAACAGGATTCTTTAATGATAACTACTTGCATATTTTTTAGTCTCCATTTAAGTTTGCATGGATTTTAATTATTTTAATATTCAACTTTTTTCATTTTCCTATTACAAAGATATCTTCTGTATAACAGCTGTTATATACACAAAATTTCTATAATTAGTATGCAGAATTCTAATTTCCACATGCACTAATCTGCTTAATAACCCCAATATTATATATTTAACTTGACAAACTTGTGTGCTTTGTATCAAAACCCCCCTAGATTTCAAGGGAAACCTAAATTCATTTTTTCTTCAAATGAACTTGTGCTAAATTTTATATTTTAATGTATATATATATATCTTGGTATTTCTATTCAGTAAACCCATCTACTGCTGTTAGACATCTTCGGAATTTTTTTAAAGGAAAATATTTTAATCTGCAAAACTTATCATTAACAACTTAATTTGTGCATGATAAGGTAATTATTTTGAGGGAAACAGCCATTTGTTATTCAGACATAAAACACTGAATAAAAAAAAAATTGGCTATACATCAATAACCACATATGCACAAATTAATATGCTGATATTTTTCCTGTAGACTTTAACATTCTCAAAGTATCTTTAAGAGGAAGATAAAAGCTAGGAATTATGTGACCAAGAAAGCTGCTGCAGTTCCCTGTGCATACTACCTTTGTTAAGTGTTCCTTAGGTACAGAAGCCAATCAGGACTATGTGGAGTCTACAAGATAGAGCAAGAAGATTATTTCAAGATGTTAAAATAACTAATACCTCCTAATAAATAACAGTAAAATGCATTATTTTGTATTTTCAAGACAAATACTTCTTTAAAATCTTACCTCCTTTTTATAAGGCGCTTCTAACATAGCTTCAACATCCCAGTCATCTGCCATATTCTCTGAAAGAAAAAAAAAAAACTACTAAAGTAGCTGCAGTTTGTCTTGCTCCATTCTCTTCCACAGCAATATTAACATAAACACTATTGTAATAATCCTGTCAAGCTTTTAGTTTGCTATTCTTCACAAGGCAAATGGAGCGGGGGTGGCTCAGTCAGTAGCGCGCCAGGCTCGTAATCTGTAGTTCCCAGGTTCGAGTCCCAGCTGGGTCAGCGTTGAGATTTATCTCCGCAAAATTCCCCCCCCTGCCCACAGTCAGTAGGGGACACCGATGGGCTTGAAAAGGCCACCGTCCGTCAGATGGGACGTTAAGCCGTGCCCCCGTGTACGGGAGAGCCATACCCTGTGCACGTTAAAGAACACGCTGGATGGCCTTGACGGGAGGCTACCATCTGTCTCCCAACAGCTGTTCCAGTGGGTCCCCTCCCCCAACCTTCTCTGAGCCTTCGGGGTCCATGTGACCTGGCCATTTAGCCCATGGTGTGCAAAAAAGTGCCGCTCAGAGGTAAAACAACCCAACCCAACTCACAAGGCAAATTTCAGTAATTTTCCTAAAGAACTCAAAGAAGAGGTTTTTAACTTGTATTGACCAAATTATCACTAAAGTTTACAAAGTATTGAAATATATTTGAGAAAATAAAATATACCCAATATTTTGATATACAGTTAAATGCAGTTGATATAGTTAAATAATGCAACTGGTATGCAACTGAATGGTGTGGATTCAAAACCCACTCATTAGCAAATCTAATTTTTTCCACAAAATTATTCTTGAATAATAATTTATAAATTACTCCTCACACAGTTGCTTGCCAGAAATCCAACAGGAGTTTGTCAGTGAAATATGCCACAAAGAAGATCTGTGAGGGAGGTGAAAGATACACAAAAAGAAACATCCATATTTATCAGGGCTCAAAACCCAGTTCCTTTGATTAGTAGCCAAGCAGCCACAAGACAATGGGATATACGATTAAATGCTTCAATTACATTCTTTCTCTCTAACATTATCAATAAAATAGGGATCATAATCAAAAATGCACTGATTCATCAAGTTCAAACAACTTAAAGAGCAATTTCTTTTCTTGTACCTTATTTGATGACATATTGCATCAGAGCATCCCACAAACATTAACGTCTCTGTTTACATCCCTAAACCTACACTTTTTGCCAAATGCCATGATCAAAATATTTATGAAGTGTGCAGTAAGGCAGCTTTTCTTGTTTCAACCACTATTGAAACACAGGAGACATAACATGGGATATATAACTGAACCTACTGTTTTCATTACCATTAGTAATTAAAAAAAAAAGTCTTAGAATTTTTTAAAAGGTCATTCCATGTCAAATCAACTAAAATTTTGGAAAAAGTTAATCAACCATCACAAATTTTAATGATTTTTGGCATAAATGTTAGTACACATAAGATGTTTAATTGCCCAAAATATTTTGAGTCAAAAAATTTTTGTAAAACATTATATTATAATCGTTTAACCTAAGGGGAAAATATACAAATTGCAACTGTGACTATTTTTTTTTTCTTTGCTTCTGTGGTAGGTGAGAAGGCCAAACTCGGTGTTCTGATGTAGAATACGTTTACTAATTCAATAAAAAAATAAAATTTGCAAAATGTATTACAGATTTGGAAAAAAAACTGGAAAAACTGAATATTTCAAATTCTAAAAAAAAAAACTGATGTGGCTCCTACAGATAAAAAAATTAAAACTGACATATATTGCGCATTATTATACTCCATAGAAACATTTATGAAATTTGGAGTGTGGTCATTTCTATAATAACAAGAAAAACAATATTGAAATTGTATCAATGTTATTACTAATGATGCACTTCAGGGGACCACACTGATACTCTTGTGCCTCGCGTTAGGTGGAGAGGCTACTGACACACTTTGCTGCTTTTGCACTCAAAAAGCAACTTTGTAACTCCAACTACCAATTGGCAGCTACTCACAGCTATAATGCTGCTGTTGAGAAAAGTTCATATCTTTTAGTACAGACGAGCAAACAAAAAAAGTCCAGTTTTTGAGGGAACAAATTTAGCAATACAAATAATGTTAAGTGATACATAGGGTGACCTGATTTCAATTGGTTAAAACTGGGACAAGTTATTAAATGTTCTGATTTCAGATTACTGAAAGTGGTACATTTTTTTCCCAAAGTCTAACCCCACAGAAAATTTAACTAAAGCTGCTGTAGAAAGGTGCAATAGGTATGACAGGTAAAATTCATAGTAGGAGGGAGGTGCAATAATTCACTTACTCTAAGCACATCGAGTAAATATTTTAGTTTTGTGTGTAAATTGATAATCAAAAAGAAGTGACTTTTTTCATTTCACAAAGTATTTAACCACTATTGAGCTGATTATAGTCAACAGGATAAAGATGGGTATAGTGGAAAAATTGTCTTGGGCCAGGTGGGATCTGAACCTACATCCTCCTGATGATATGCAGGTACTATGACGACTGAGCTACCAACTGCTGATCAATCTCTCCTACACAGCTGATGTTATACTATACACCATCTAATCAATCACTACCATTTTATAATTTGGCATTTGGGAAGGCCATTTCCCCATAGCCTGAGTAGCCACAGGCACATGATGATATGCCACAAGACTCCTGGCTGATGTTTTTTTGTGAGCCATCAAGATCTGCATCACTTTCTGGTCTATTCAGCAGTACCAAGATAAATAGAACAAGGAAATTCACAGCACAACTTTTTGATTTCACTAAGTAATTGAGCTGTTTATAGTCAACAGGACAAAGATGGGTGTAGAGGAAAAATTGACTTTGGCTGGGTGGGATCTGAACCCATGTCTCCTGATGACATATCAGGTACTCTAACCACTGAGCTACCAGCAACCAATCAATCTCCTCCAGAGCTGATGTTATGCTACACCTCATCTATCAATCACTGTCATTTTAAGAACATTTGGGGAGGCCATCTCCCCACAGCCCGAATAGCCACAAGAGCCTCCTGGCTGATGTGTTTTTGTGAACTAGTTCTGGTCTAGTAGTAGTACCAGGATATACAGAAATAGGACATTCATTCCTCTACACCCATCTTTTACCCTGTTAACTATAATTGTTCTATGAACTTTTTTCATAGCACAGCTAATTCAAAGTACATACATGCTGTGCTTGCAGCAGTTTGTACAGTTGTACTTGTTGTTGCAAACAAAAAAAATTCACATAAATTAGAAAAAGAGTGTCCACGCAAATTACAAAAATGCCAAAATACAGTGACTTCATTATTTGAAACATTTGTTAATTAAATCCATACAAATTGAGAGTGGACTGTATATCATCACAAAAAACAGAGTCATTTAAGTGTCCCAAAAAATTGTTTTGGGACACATGGACACATTGTTTGGGTCACATGGACCCCGAAGACTCAGAGAAGGTTGGTGGAGGGGACCCACTGGAACAGCTGTTGGAGACAGATGGCTCCCGTCAAGGCCAGCCAGCATGTTCTTTAACGTGCACAGGGTAGGCTCTCCCACACACGGGGCCATGGCTTAACGTCCCATCTGACGGACGGCGGCCTTTCCAAGCCCATCGGTGTCCCCTACTGACCGTGGGCAGGGTGGGGAATTTTGGGGAGATAAATCTCAACACTGACCCAGCTGGGACTCGAACCTGGGAACTACAGATTACAAGCCTGGTGCACTACCGACTGAACCACCCCTGCCCCTATATAATATATAGGATGTAATATACAGGGCTGGCCCTATATAACACAAGCATACCAAGCAACCATAAGCATAGTAATTTTGAAATCATTAATGATTTAGATGGCATTTGATTTCAAATATGGAGGTAGAAAAATATAATCAGCCACATAAATTGAACAAATCTAAACAAAAAAAGTATTCACTTGGGATAGTAAAAAACACTTTTTTGAGGATGGTATAAAATAAATTTGCTTGGGATGTCTTATCTGCACTGGGTGTGGCTCTCCTACACCTGTGGCCCTGGCATGACATAATCAGACTTTCAAGCCTATCAGAAACCCTTTTCTCAAAGAGATCTGATTGGGGATTAAATGGATTGCTAGCACAGTCTTTGGTCAGTTGTGACTCGAAACTGAACTACAAATTATAAACCTGAAGCACCAATGAATGGTCAACCTCGAAGGAAGCATGTATGTATGTGTGTGGATGGATGAGGGTAGAGACTGGATTTAATTTTTTTAGCTTGATTCCACCCGAACCACTTGGGCAATTGTTCAGCTCAAGCCTGATTTGGGAAAAAAAATTCTAACACATCATAAGATATATAAACAGAAATGCATGTCGCTAATCATTAATTTCATTCTTATATTATTAAATAAAATCATTCTATCACAAAATTAAAATACTGATGGCATTTGGAACAAATATTACAAATACTGTAATAACTGAAGGTTCATGGGTAACATCGTATAAATGCAAAGAGCCATTCATTTATTAAAGATAAGGAATAAGTAAAAAATAATCAAAAGTCACATGGTACTTATTTTTAATTGTTAATGATTGGTTAAAAGGTTAAAATCATAATATAAAATTTTTTAGCTTTATGGTTTTCACAACTGTAAGAAATATTTGTAATTTCTATTATTCTGAGCACCACCCATCATCTGTGCAATTTTGTGCTTGAACTCATCTCTGGGGGGCAAATGGAAAAAAAATGCTTAATACGAAAAGCAATATATGGTGCAATATTCTGCAATACTGATCAAGTATATGCTTTTCAAAATGTTTGAATAATAGGATCTGATTTACATGTATCCTACTTGTAATTCCATTAATGGAAAAATAAGTGGGAAATTGATCCATATAGTATTTTTTTCTCTGTAATTAATATGACCTCTAAAAATATTAATATTTCTCTACAAAAGTAGCAGCTAATGTCCAAAACACTTTAGTGTGGCATTTCCTCTAGGAAAATATGAATACTTTTTAATCTTTATACGAAAATAGATTGCTACAAAAGTGCCCTAAATACATTAGTCATACTAAACAAAAGTCAATCACTCTATTCATCTTTTCCGAATCATCAGTATCTTGATCCTGCAGCAATGATTTGGTTCTTGTGATATAGGTATATTGGATACGTTGATAATCAATTATACGGAAAGATCTGGCCGCTAAGGTCCATTGCATTAGTTTTTGGTTTGCTTTCACACATGTTAAGTCAACTGATTTCAATTATGCTGATTTATTGCTTTTAGTTCAACCTGAAAGAATAGTCATTTCCTTTAATGGTGACTTCAAATGGCACATGGAGAGGGGAATCTTACTGCACTAGTTGCTATGGTAATTATTCTGTTCCAATTCTACTTTATTAAGGAGGAAGATAGCAATCTTCATTTTCCCTCCCTGTAATTCAAAGAAAGAGTAATGGAAGAGAGACTCCAAATTTCTAGTTATATATGCATAGGTTATTTGCAATATTACTTTAAAAATTTTCAAAAATTTAATAATAATAATTTTTTCTAAAAGCTCTGAAAGATATGAAAAAGAGATTTGAAAAATGGAATTTTAATATTTCATCAATAGCTATCCAAATCCAAAGATAATTTTTCTCTTTTAAAAGCCAAGAGTTAAATATCTACAGACAAGGGGGCAAAATAAAAATATTAGCTTGTTACTTTTTTTACATAAGCTTAAAACTATTGTATAATAGATTAGCAGAAATCTAAGTAATAAAAAACGAAAATTTTTATAATTGTAATTTTTATATAAATTGTAGAGAAATTCATCAAAAGCACCTACAATGGGCACGAGCATCAATACTGGGCCTTGAATGATCGGAAGGTCATCTGGTCCGATGAATCTCATTTCCTGTTGCATCATGTGGATGGTCAGGTACATGTGCATCGTTTACCTGGAGAAGAGTTGGCACCAGGATACACCATGGGATGAAAACAAGCTGGTAGAGAAAGTGTAATACTTTGGGCAATGTTCTGCTGGGAAACCCTGGTTCCAGTCATTCATGTGCAGGAAACTATGACATCTACCACCTACCTTCATTCATGTGCAGGAAACTATGGTATCTACCACCTACCTAAACATCATTGCAGACCAGGTACATCCTTTCATGGCAATGGTATATACCTCTAGTAGTGCCTTCTTTCAGAAGGATAATGCACCATGTGACACTGCCCAGATTATTCGAGAATGGTTCGTGGAACACAAGGAAGACTTCCAGGTATTGCCCTGGCCTCCAAATTCCCCAGACATCAATCCAATCGAGCATCTGTGGTTTGTGTTGTAACTGCACATCCGATCTGTGGCAGATCAACCACATAACTTACAAGAGTTAAAGGATCTGCTGGTAACATGTTTGTACCAGATGCCACAAGACACCTTTAGAAATATTGTAGCATTCTATGCCTCGCCGGGTAAGAGTTGTTTCGGTGGCACATGGAGGACCAACATTATATTAGGCAGGTAGTCATAATGTTTTAGCTCTTTGGTGTATAAGGTGACTTGAACTGCTCATATTAATGGGATTTTCTGTCCTTTTTGAAAATCTGAATTTCTGAAAATTCTGTCCTTTTATAAAATGGAGGAACACTTTCTAGGCAAATTTTTTTACTAAACATTTTTTTCTTTGGGTGTTTAATTATGGGGATCTAGACTAAGTGCTGAAAAGTTAGTACAACAAAGCACCAAGCACAAGTTAATACACCTCGTCTTGTGAAGTGAGCAGTAATGTAATTAGTGTAGTTGCACCCAGTCTTGGAGCCTAAGAAGGATGATTTTACTCATAGTTTCGATTTGAAGGGCAGGAAAGATGCATAGAATGCTAGGATAAATGATACAAATGATAAAACTAATTCTAGGAATACTGAAATAGGTTTAACCCTTTAACGCCCAAGAAATCTGAGAAAAAGGTAGAGGGTAATAAAGATAAAGAAATAACACTATTCAGACTAGTCCATTTCAAAATCTCTGCCATTTTGGGCCGTTCTGGGCATTAAAGGGTTAAGGCAGAAGGAAGTGTAAAACAGAAAAAAAAGCAGGTACGTATTTTGTAATTACTTCCAAAATCTTACATTTTTAAAAAATAGCAGTTTTTTTTGTTAATTTTTCAGATTTTAAAAACTTTTAAGGAAAAATTTGCTTTTAATACACTGAGAGGCCAAAAGTCATATGATATGTGTCTAATAACAGGTTGGTCTTCCTCGAGCCCTCAGCAGTGCAGCCACACATCGAGGCATGGAGTCGACGAGTTGCTGGTACCATTCTGCAGGGATGGCAGCCCACACATACTGCAGTGTAGATCATAATTGTGTTGCATTGGATGGTGCTGGATTCATGGATTGTAAGCTTGTTTCCATTATGTCCCACAGATGCTCCAAGGAGTTCATATCGGGGGAATGTGGGGACCAATTCATGATGGTAAAGTCCGTGGAGTATTCCTTGATCCACTTCCTAGCAAACAAAGACTGGCAACATATTGAATTATCTTGTTGTAATACCCCATCACCATCAGGGTTCTCGAGTCATGAAGGGGTGCAGGTGATCTGCAAGAATGTGCACCTATCTCATACCTGTCAGCGATTGCTCGAAACAGACAAGGGAGCCTAATGAACACACCCCACACCATCACAGAGCCACCTACAGCCTGAATAGTGCCTTGCAGACAGAAAGGGTCCATGGCTTCACGGGGCCTACGCCACACTCTAATGCGCCAGTCAGTGTGGAACAACTGGAACCTTGATTCATCGGACCATGTTACCTGATGCCACTGTTCTACTGTCCAATTTCAATGTCTTTGAGCCAATTCCAGTCGTTGAGCTCTGTGATGACATAGAAGCAATGGGACACAAGTGGGTCTTAGGCTACCAAATCTGATGGAGTGAGGTGGCAATGGACAGTCCTTTCAGAAATGTTTTGTGTTCGGCCCACATTTAAATTGGCAGTGATTTCATGCACTGTAGCTTGTCTGTTGGTCGCTACCATTCATGACAGCCGACACCAGTTACATTTGTCAATTGCACATGGCCATCCCCGTTTGCTGGTTTACATGTGTGGAAATGCCATCAATAGAATATTGACGATAAACTCTTGACACTACAGACCTGGGAAAACCAAATTCCTGCACAATCCCTGATATTGCATGACCCATCCTTCTGGCACCAACAATCAAGCCACATTCAAATTCAGACAACTCACAACGTGCAGGCATGCTGAATTAACTACTCCGAAATGAATGTTGGGTTTGTAGGCTACTGCAGTGCCATTCTGCGGTTGACATCCAATGCATCAGTTACTAGTACAGTGCACTAGTTCTACTTAACTGCTATTCCCATGACTTTTTGCCTCTCGGTGTAGTTCAAAACAAACTTGTGAGCTTAAATCAGGTGGTTGTTTCAGCATAAAATTAACACATCGGCCATACCATTTAACGTTCCTAAGAAATGGAAATCAGACGGATTTAACAAATCATTTATTTTGTAGTTTAATAAAATATGCATCAAATGAAAAAAGAAAATATTATTTTACAAACTTGAATTAAGCATTTTTAAAAGATATATATATAGAAAAATGCTAAACAGAATTTTTAATTTTTTTTAAATCTATTTCTTTTGTCATACTAAAAACAGATACATGTCCTCGGCTTCTGCCAATTATACCTATGACCTGGACACTAGAAGAGTTATTGATGGAATTAAGATAAAATCTCATCTAAAAAGTTAGAAATAATTTACCATCAAAATTCATGTAAAGTTGTGTATAACGACGTTGAACCAACCATAGTTAACAACTGAAATAAGGAGACATAATGGAGACCTCAGTAGCAGACTCCAATGTTGTGATGAAAGCCAACAACAAGGACTGGTATACGGTATTCTGCAAATCTAGCTACAGACAAGAGTAATCTATGCAATCTTCTATCTACAGATAAGTGTAAGGTGAAATCTTAACATCAGTAACCATCATGAAAAAGTGCAATTTGTCAACGAGATAGCATATGAAAAAAAAACTGTCTGAGCCAGCTACAAGGTCCAGGTTTAATGGTAATATGCAACCATTAACAAGTTACTTTGGAACTTTTCAAGCTATTAAAAAGTGTCTTAAGTAAATGAACAGCTCGATAAAAGACTGAAAATGTTGCTTATGTTGTGACATATATGAATCAGCATCTTTTTGTCTACACTGATTTCCAAAAATTAAGGAAAAACCCTATATCATTTCGGAAGTTAATGTCGAAGTTCTATAATTTCTAAAATAAGTTTTTCTCCTTTGAAAAATGTGATAGCAGATAAAGATTTCAGTCAAATATATCAATATTTAGCTTTTCAACAATATTCATTCAGTATTTAATGAGCTATGGAAGTTGGAATATTTAAAAATAATAATGTTAGCCACAAAATTTGACTTCAGAAGTTAAAACTTAGTAATAAGTATTGTATCATAAACTGTGTATTTCAAAAGTTTGTGTAAAGAATTATTTCACTATTCATCAGTTCTGTATAAGTTTCTTAAGACTGGAATTGCTGTTGTTCAATATTAAATCTTCCATAACTTATTAAATACTGAAAAATACTTTTGAAAATTGGGATATTGATATATTTGATTGATATCTTTATCCAATTGATATCTACATAACATAGGGTTTTTCCTTAATTTTTGGAAAGCAGTGTATAATATACTCCTCAGGAATGTTTTAAACTAAATTTTACTACAGCAAAATTGTATAAAGATTAGTTTTAACCAATTGCTGTGTTTGAATATAATTTTTCAGCATGTAGCAATAGCAATCACAAATATTTTGATGTAAAATAAATAAAATAAATACCCCCTAAAGCAGCTGCTTGCCACAGAGGTCTGACAGGAGCCTGTCAGTTTATATACCATAGTAGGTCTGTGAGGATGGCAGGACCTCAGCAGAAAAACAACACACACAACCATGCCTTACCCAAGGCTCGAACCCAGATCCCTTAGATCAGTAGACAAGCGTGTTAACCACTCGGACATGTACAGAATGTTATTAATATACACTTGCCTAAAGGAAATAAAAACATGCTTATTGACATTAAACAATCAGAGGATCCATCTAAGAGTTTAATACTTGTATTAGGAGGTCATACAATAAGTTTCAGCACTTTGCACAGTCTAATCAGAATGCAGTCCTATGTGATGAGAAACTGATGTGGTAAGGGATGGACTGTGTAAAGCGCCCTCCACACGAACACTTTTTCCTACACGCCATTCCATAAGTGGCTTATACCAACTGTTCCTAATCCCCTCTAATGAGCTTATCACTGCGAACAGTGAGTGTAGCGTGTTGGGAAAATCTGCTGTTCTGTGGCTATTGGAATTACAACTACAATCCATTCCCGTCCACCCATCCCTTCCATAACCTTGAGAGATTTGAGGGTTGGAGCAGAACCATGTGGTGTCTTTGACTGATAAACACATGTGCAATGAGATACTGGGATGATAAAAAGACTTGTATGGAGGCAAACCAATTAGTGTTCATATGCCACACCAGCAAATAGGGTGGATTGTTTTACCTCTGAGAAGCACTTTTTTGCACACCATAGGCTAAATGGCCAGGTCACAAGGACCCCGAAGGCTCAGAGAAGGTTAGGGGAGGGACCCACTAGAACAGCTGGGAATGGGGGGGGGGGGGGTAGCATTGGTGTGGCATGAAGGAAAAAGTGTACATGTGTAGCAGGCTTAAGAGATATGGTATCGGTCACTATCAGACAGAATGAGTTGCTCCTCAAATGGTGCTAAGTGTTGATGCAATCACGGTGAGTTTGCAGCTCAAAATTCATAGAGCACTAGTGGATGTGTTTAAATTTGGGAATATTGTGGCACAAGCAGCCTGTAGAATATGCAAAGAATGTAGAGGGTAGTGTAGAAGTTTGTATAGCACAGACATGAACAGTTTAGTGTGGTGATGAAACCCTGGAGGATGCCTTAAGATCTAAAAAACCCACTGTTCTGGACAATGAGGTGTTACAGTCTAAGCCTGATTGAACATGTGAGAAGATGGCCCCCCAGCTACATACTTGTGTGGAACCACCTACACTAGTTGGGAAAAATCAGAAAGTTAGACAAATGGATTCCTTGTGCTCTTACAGAACAGAACGAAGGACAACAGCTGAGTATCTGCAATTCCCTCCTCTCACACCTCAGGTGTCTCTCTACTTCATTGGATCCTGATGTGATTTGATTGACAGTCATATCAGTAGTTATTACTGGAGAAATCACTGAAACGGGTTCCAAAGTCTAACCTGCATCCCCAGAAGGTGCTGTTGACTGTTTTGGACAGCAGGAGAGTACTGTGCATTATGAGCTGTTGCAGCAGGAGGAAACTGCTACTGCTGCCATATACTTGGGGATGCTATGACATGTGAATGTTAAACTCAAAGAGTTACAGCCTGCTCTGGTAAATCGTCATAGTCCACTTCTGTTACACGATAATGCAAGGTCACACACATTTGTTGTGACTGCTGCTGAAGTAACACAACTGCTGAACTTGATATATCAACAAGAGACTACCACCAATTCCATTAAATGGACAATCATATATGGCAGAGACAGTCTGTAACAGGGACGCCTTGGAGAGAGAGCTACAATTTTATCTTGAGTAACATTGAGGTAAGGTCATTGCATGTGTTGGTGATTATTTTGAGGAATAAAGGTGCTTCTTACTGAACACCAGGTATGTTTATTTATGACAGTGTGAAAGCACTGGAACTTTTATATGGCCCAATATATTTTTAATTCTTCCTTAAGACCCTATTTTCAACTCAAATATAAATCTTTAAATTTTATGAAATTTTGCCACCCTCAAATTGTGTCACACTGAGGCAGGTGTGTCGCCTCACCTCCCATGCCCATGCATAAATTCCCCAGTCCCATGCATGAATTGGGTGTATATAGGTGTATGTGGCGAACAGCCCTGTTTGCCACATACACCTATATCCACCCAATTCAACCATTTATGATCACTTGTACTAACACCTGATTTTTAGTTTCCACATTATCACCCTACAGAAACAAGAGGTATTCCTGAGAACAGCTTTTTGGAAGTTTATATGAGCTGCCAGAAAGTTGTTTTGGATATTTTTACAATAGTGATTACATAGCAGATTGGCAAAAAAGATTTTTTCCTCATAACTTGTTTACTATTTTTCTTACTACCCCACTTCTAACAGTCGAACACTAATTCCCACCTTAGCTTCTGCCCCTGATAATCATCTCCTGAGCCTATTACCATTTACTCACGACTGCTATTATGCTTTAATAAACCATCAATTATATGATTAAACAGGGGGTACCCCTACTCTCACTTATGCATTTTTTATACAGTAGGTATTGTTAATACATCTTTTATACATCAATTGAATTAGTCTCTAGTTCACAGTACCTATCAACTAAAGCACATAGTATAGTCATAACTTGCACTTTCAAATATCATAGCCATGTTATTGGACTTGTACCCCCAGTAACTTCCCATTTTCCACTATAGCTGTTGGTTACTACAGCTATTTTTATGCCATCTTTACCATGGTTCGAACAAGAAACAGATGAATTTCAAAAGTCCTTACCACTCAAAATAACTTGGTAAAAGCTTTGCATCTATTGCACTGTGTGGTAAGAAATTGCTGTTTCATTCACATCATTCATTGTCAATTCTCCAAATATCTAACATCCATGAGATTTATTACTTTGTTCCCAAACAACAGTTCATGAAATCATAGGTGACCTGTTACTGCTAAGTAAATGTTAACATTGTTTCCCACTGATACATTTGTTTGTTGTTGCATTTTTTTCAGTAGTGCAATCTTGTAGCCAACACATAAATGCTAACAAGCCAATTTCTATAATATACTATTCTCTTCTGGAAAAACTGGTACCAGTGTAATAACTTGCCTCATCTGCCTGACAAAAGATGAATGACATCTTACAGCAATGCACTTGAGAGTACAAAACAGAACATATAGCAAACCCTTATAGTAACTAATCATTTTGAATATATTGTGTTAGATTTGCTAAAAGAGAATAGACGTGACTGTTATTTTTAAAAGGTTTTGCATTGTGTACTGTTAACATTTTGTATTCCAAGGTTAATTCACAAGCTAAACTAGTTGGTCTTTTAATGCGGTGTTGATCCCGATATCTGTAAACACCCTCTTGCAAAAACCTTTTATCTATATTACAACTGTAAACGAAGTTTTTTTTTTTTCAATGCAAAATGAAACTACTTTGATGTATGATTTACTTTGCCAAACATGTTAATTCATACATTTAATATTATGTTGGCTATTTTTGTCTTCCGGGTAAAAAAATGGCATTTAAAGGTTACAACAGGGCTGAACAAAGGTAAACAAGGTTAGAATATTTTAAATTCCATACACCGAAATGAGAAATTTAGACATTGTGCATAATTCTGAGAGAGAAACAAACTTACCTGTAAATCTGGGAGGGGAAAAACTCTAAATTAATATTTTATTTATTTTTTATTCAGAATAAACTCACAATTACACCACAACTCTACGGGGTTTTCATAAGTAGCGTAGCTAGATTTGCGGTTACAACACAAATCTGATATCACCAAAAATAAATAATGAAAACCACGTGATTAGCCCAAAGTTTTACTGCGACTGTATATGTATATATGTAACGGCAAGCAGCTGTTTGAGTAGGGGTATTTTATTCTAATAAGTGCTAATAAGGTTTCTTGGAGCCCTTCAAACTGAACCCAAACATAAATAATTTCACAAAAGTAAAACATTAATAATATTCGTAAAAAAAATATTCCCTCAAGCAGTTGCTTGCCACACAGACCTGAAAGAAGCCCGTCAGTTTATAATAAATAAATAAATAAATACCCCCTCAAGCAGCTGCTTGCCACAGAGGTCTGACAGGAGCCTGTCAGTTTATATGCCACAGTAGGAGATCTGAGAGGATGGCAGGACCTCAGCAGAAAAACGACACACCATCCATGCCTAATCCGGGGCTCGAACCCAGGTCCCTTAGATCAGTAGCCAAGCGTGCTAACCACTCGGCCACGCCATAGTATAATGTCTATGAGAATGGTGAGATCTCAGCAGAAAAACAACACAACATCTATGCCTCACAAGGGCTCGAATCCAGGTCCCTTACATCAGTAGCCTAGCATGCTAACCACTCAGCCACGGGACCGTTAAGCTTGTGAAAAAAAATACCCCCTCAAGCAGCTGCTTGCCATAGAGGTCTGACAGGAGCCTGTCAGTTTATATGCCATAGTAGAAGATCTGAGAGGATGGCAGGACCTCAGCAGAAAAATGACAAAAGAGTGAGCACGTGATGTACAAATGAATCAAAGTGATGAACAGTTTTCTTGCAATGATAGTTAATATATTGTGCCTGAAGATGTAATTCTGTTCCTAGAATTTCATGTATTTATTGATGCACCTTTTATTTAGGAATCGCTACAACCAGTAATCCTCAGGAAAAATATCTGGGAAAAGTTTCAGCAAAGCATGTATGTAAATATATATATACAAGGTGTCCCTGAATTCAGGGCCCAAACGTGAGGGGATGGTAGTACACACCGAACCCACCAATATTCGTCATAGAATATGCAGCTGGAAACGCAGCCTGGTGCCAGTAGGGGTGCGCAGACGAGTCCGCGGAGGATCTGGTAGCCTGACTGTCCGTCGCAGCCGCCGATGTGCGCGACAAGCCCGGTGTTTATGAGCAGGTACGCCGATCACTACTCCGCCGTTGTGCCGCCTGTATCAACGTTAGTGGGCGGACGTTTGAGCATTTCTTGTAATGATCTCCAATAAATGTCACTCTGGAAACCTCTGAGTCTGTCCTTCATTTCCGACTCCTCACTGCGTTTGCGGCCTATTCTATGACGAATATTGATGGGTTCGGTGTGTACTACCATCCCCTCACGTTTGGGCCATGAATTCAGGGACACCCTGTATATTGCGCGTAGCTCCTCCCTCTTGATAGCAAAAAGCCTTCAGAAGTTCATCAAGGTACAAATACTTCCATATTTTAAGATTGTATTTTCCAACAGCTGATATTTAAAGAAAGGTCTGACGTTTTTACATTTGTTGGTTTCCTTGAGATATGAGAATAATTGCCCTTTTGTCCTTCATCCCTCTCTGATAGGCCCTACCGATTGTCATATCCCACATAACCACAATATCAGGCAAATATCCAGAAGATATCTAAATTAACAAATGAATATCTAATGGTCATATTAAATATCCTATGGATTATATTTTCTGGATATTATGGTTGTATGGGATCATCAAATGCTTCAGTTGTCACACTTTTAGAGATCTTTGCAATATACAGGGTGTACCAAAAATAAATGAGAGAGACTATTTTGCCATTCATTTCAGCGAACATTTCATTGTTTCAGCTAACATAACACATCGCAACACTGGTAGCAGGTAAGAAATCCTAGGTTAATTGACCATGTTTTAAGGCGTGAAAGAGGAATCATTTTGCGGGACACATTTTAGGGACTTTGATATTAAGAGCATCCTTCTCTGAAAAGGTTTTTGAAAAGTTTACAGCTGGTTACAAACAAAGGGGAAATCCCTAGGGACAAAAAGGAATTTTTAAGTAATTCTCTACCTTTTCGATAGGTCATTTGCCCTCGAAAATTTCTCGCACAGGGTGTACAAAAAATAAATGAGCAAGATCATTTGGCCATTCGTTTCAGCTAACACATCGTTTCAGAAAAGAACACACTGCAACACAGGAAGCGGATCTGTTATTGCTTTCAGTGCGAGATATCCCTAGGTTATCAGACCGTATTTTAAGGCATGAAAGGGGGTTCAATTTGCCGGACACATTTAGTTTAGGAACTTTAATTATTAAAAATCTCCTTCTCTGAAAACGTTTTTGAAAAGTTTAGAACTCGTTACAAACGAAGAGAAAATCCCTTGGAAAAAAAACGAATTTTAGAGGAATTCTCTACTTTTTCGATAGGTCATTTGCCCTCAAAAATTTCTCGCGCAGGGTGTACCGGAAATAAATGAGCGAAACCATTTGACCATTTCGTTTCAGCTAACATTTCGTTTCGGAAAAGAACACATCGAAAGGCGGGTAGCGGGTTGAAGATTCTTAGGTTAATACGCCGTGTTTTAAGGCATGAAATGGGACGCGTTGTGCGGTACACATTTTAGGGACTTTGATATTAAGAGTATCCTTCTCTGAAAACGTTTCTGAAAAGTTTAGAGCTCGTTAGAAACGAAGGGAAAATACTTGGGAAAAAAACGATTTTTAGAGGAATTCTCTATTTTTTTTATAGATCATTTGCCCTTGAAAATTTCTCTCACAGGGTGTACCAAAAAACAATGAGCGAGACCATTTGTCCATTTGTTTCAGCAAATATTTCGTTTCGGAATAGAACACACCACAACACAGACGGGTAGCGGGTTGAAGATTCTTAGGTTACTAGATCGTGTTTTGAGGCATGAAAGATGGGGAGGATCACTTTACGGACACATTTCAAGGATTTTTATATTAAGAGTATCCTTCTCTGAAAACCATCCATCCGTCCAGTGTGTTTCTCTAATGTGCTGCATTGCAACGATGTGCGCTGTCTTTCGGGTTGAAATCAGGACCACGGTTTAAATGTCCAGTTCGATGGATTTTTCTCGATTCTGCTGTCCAATTATCTCAGTGAGAGAATGGTCTCCTATTCCCATGCCAGTGGGGCAGTCTCAAGAAACTTGGACAGGGGCTGCCAACAAGGTTCGTTCAGTGCCCATTTCTCTAGAACTTAATTGCAGACACAGCTCTGGAGTTGACCTTACGTGAGGATGTCTGGTTCCATCTTATGCAGACGACACGCTGCTTGTTATATAGGACTCCTCCAGAGCGAGCCTGGAGATCGTCGGAAATGAAGCACTGTCGATGCTGGAAAGATGGAGTCTACACTATAAGTTTGTGTTCAGCTGTGCGAAGACTACATCAATGACTGTTCCCAAAGAGGGTGTCCTCAACAAGAGGTACCCGATCTTTAAATTTAAGGAAATTACATTTGCAACATGACGACTTTAAAATACTTAGGAATCACTCTGGATGAGAGGATGAGCTGGATCCCGCACCTGCAGGACCTTAAGGTAAAATGCACATACATTATGTGAAAACTGGGACGAATGGCTTGTGTCTCATGGGGATTCGAGAGGAGGTCCTCAAAGAAATTTATTTAAGGGGAACAGAGAGGATCCTGACTTATGGAGTTGGTGTCTGGTGGTGCCTGACAGACCACTCCATTATATGCAGAAAGCTGCTCGCAGCCCAGAGGACAGCTTTACTGCGAATCACCAGGGCTTATAGGACCACATCTATGGGTGCTCTCCTGGTGATAGCAGGGATCCCTCCTCTGTATGAGGCGACCATATTCAGAGTCCTGCAGGCCATGGAAAAGGCAGCATTCCTCGGAGTCCAGTTTGACCACGATGTCTATGAGGTAGAATACAGCTAGGTGGGATTCTCACTCCACCTAGAGACTGCATGTGTCATGGTCTATGGATTTACCATCAGGTCACGGAGTGGAAATCTACACAGACGGCTCCAAGAACGAGTATGGTGTGGGCCTAGCCTACACTCTCTACAATGAAGGAGCCAAAATGTATGATTATAAGAGGAAGGTCTCTGTAAATGGCTCGGCCTACCAAGCAAAGCTACTTGCCAACAGAGAGGCTATTGAACGGGACCTCAATGACGTCAGACAGTGACAATAACGACCTCCGGCTGCATACCGACAGCCTGGCAGCTCTGCAAGCATTTGAAGATGCGAATAACAGGCTTAAAAAAATATCGTATGGTTAATGAGGTCAAGCGCCTCCTAGGCACTCAGAACATGCCAAGGATCTCTTTCTCCTGGATCAAGGCACACATAGATCACGAAGGAAAAGAGAGGGCAGACCAACTGGCCTGCTCCGCAGGTACTGACACCCAACCTGAGATAGTGGTAAAGACTTCTAAATCTACCCTGAAGTCTATATTAAGTCAAAGAGTTATGGACGAGTGGCAGAGGCTCTGGGATACGACCGAGAATCGTCTTCAAACAAAGACATTCTTACAAAGGTTCGATCTATCCTTGATGTCCTCATACCACTATCTCACACAGGTACTGACCTGATATGAAAGCTTCCCAGCGTATCTGGAGCGTTTTAAGATCGCTGCCCACAGTAATGCGGCTGTGGGACTCCAGATGCAGATGTCGCGCACTTTATCCTCCAGTGTCCGATTGTGGAAGGGTTCGATTGTGGAAGGGTTCGCGAAGGGACTCAGAAGTTACCAAGTGATCAGATAGGTAGTAGGCGAAGCAGTCACAGTGTTCATCAGGAGCGCCCGAGTTAGGGAACACCTGAGGGACATGGGCTGGCTCATCTGCCAGCTCCGGGACTCACTCCTTTGTGACCGGAGCTGCTTTCACTCCTCATCCTATCTTCCATATCTTTCTAGCCAGGCTGCGCTCTACACTCCCTTTAACTCTTTTTAACTCTTTCCCTTTTCCCTTAAAATCTTCTACTTCCAGACTTCTCCTACCACTCGTGTAGTGTCTGACGACGGAGCATGAGTTTTCCTCACCCAAATTATTGAGAAGACGTTTCTTGAGCAGGAAGGTGGTGGCCTTTAAAACCCGTTAGCCCATACATTTTTTTAGAGGGGAAGAATGCACCGGATTTTCAGTCTATAACACACTTCACCCCACCCCACCCCACCCGACTGTGTTTCATTTGGCACATAAATCGTTCAGTTTCTCCATGCCGCATTGTAGAAAACAATCTATCAAAACAGTACAGAAATTGTCACATTATTCGAATCCTCTTCCCACCTGCCCATTTCTCTCTCCATTTTGCCCATTGTGTGCAAGCTCAAACAACAAAGCATTTAAGAGATTGAGAATTGGGTGCGCCCTGTAAATAATTCCGACCTTCTCTCAGAACTCTCTCGGGTTCTCGTGACCTATCCATTTTACCCAATGTGAAAAAAAAAGGTGTGTTTGGGGGAAAAGGGCTAAATTGGCAACTTTTTTTAGGGTTGGGTGGACTGAGGGGGAAGGGGGTGGGGTGGGGGGTAAGAAGGACGGGTTTGGGATCTCATTTATTTGTGAATTAAATTTAACTCCGTGCCAAAAGAAAAGCAATGGGCTAATATTGATGACACCCCACCTTTTCTAACCCCCCTCTCCCCGAATCATTGCCATTTAGCCAATTATTTGCACAGAAATTCTCGCACGAACTTCCTGAACAGGGTTCCAATCCCGTTCCCGTTTCTCTCCTTTGCGTCTATTATTATTTTTAAACGGTTATTGCCGCGAGCGACCCAGTGTTTTTTCTTCCCTCCTTTCGAAAGTGTGGCCACTAACGGCCTATTGCAGGCAATTTTTCCCGCACTACCGGCAGTCAGCCATCAGAGGCCACACAGTGTATTTAAGAGAAGATTAGGCCCAGAAGTTAGAAACAGACAATAACCGACAGTAACTCTTAATGCTCGTGGGAGGCCAGGTGTTTTCTTTCCCCACCACCCTTTGAAAGTGTGGTCAGTAATAGATATTGCAGACAGGCAATTTTCCCTCAATAAACGCTGCAGCTAAGAAGATTAGGCCCGGTAGATCTCTTAAAGGTTTGAGTAGTTTTTTTCACCTCCGAATGGCACTACACACACGATGCCCCCACCCTCATCGCGTGTGTAGTGCCACTCGGGTACAAGAACTTTTTCCACTCTTTTAAACGTTGCATTGTTTTACCTCTGAATGGCACTTTCTGTCACAAATGTGCAAAGGTGCGCACATCGCTGCAAAGTAAGGTCACCTCTTTAACCATAATAATATTATGTAATTTCCCCTAATCATTGATTATGTCTCTCGTCGAGACCATATCCATCCATCCAACATGTTCGGGTCTTTCCCCTTCTTCTTATTATTATGTTTCTCGTCAATAATAACCAGCATGTTCATCGTGCACAGGTTAGATGGACGGCACCTCCTAATCTGAATTTCTTAAACCAATGGGTGAGATACAAGGGCGAATTCGGCTCGTGAGGGATTTTGAAGTTTTTGGTGGTGCAGTGGAGCTACTATAACAATTCTCATGTTACTCTTAAACTACTGTTGGGTTATTACCCAACTATCCATCCAGCGTGTTCTTTAACATGCGAAGGTTCTACTACGGACGTCGCACATCGCTGCAAAGGAAGATCACCTCTTTACCATAATATTATGTAATTTCCCCCATGTCTCTCGTAAAGACCATATCCATCCATCCATCGTGTTCATCCACAACATTTTGTCAACCAGGGAGGTTTGGCTGCCTTTTTCTGTGTTTTACTGCTCCGCACCTGTAATGTCAGCTCGCACCTGTTTAATCGTTTTGAAACCTAATCATTTACATGCATTACCATATACTATCACCTCCCTAAATTTCATCACATTTTCATAACTTCTTGCAAGTGTTGCATTTTTTATTTCCTGTACTGTACTGTAATAATATCTTTAACTACTTAAACAAGCAACACAGAATAGCAAAATATCGCCTCTGGAGAATATGGAATCTCGTTTTGAAATAAAAGAAGTTCGTTATTAAACGACTTTAGCAGCCTCTAAATGTGGAAATTTTGACCAATGGATGATTTGGAAAAAGTAAAGAGTAATACTTCATAGGGAATCAGTGAAAAAATTGTATTTGATTTATCTTTTAAGACAAAATGTTTCCATTTCCCATCTTACTGGTGTAGTGGGGATCTTGATCATCACATTCAGTTACCTCATAAACTCTCATTTTATGCAGACACCATTATGGTAGATTCATAGGTGAGGGAGGTGATCAAAACACATGCTTTAATAAATACAGTGACAATCTGACAAATGGCATTAAGAACCTGTTTAATTTTTAAGTAAATGTTTACAACTGTAACATGTATTTCTGTATAAGAACTACATAAATACTGAGTTTTATATGTGAAAAGAAATATATTCATATAATGCCTTCATAACTTATATAAGTACTTTCGGTTGACGTCACGGTGACGGAAATTATTTACTTCCATTGAGGAAATATTAATAGAGATGGGATTGGCAACGGACGCCATGTACATGTACAAAATCTTAAGCCTACTCCTCAGAGAGGTAGAGAGAGAGGTGTGTCTCTATAGCGTAAACAAAACTTTCACCACGCTCTTAGACTTATATGAAATGTATACTGAAAAATACTTAAAAGCAGCAATTCGACATTTCATAGGTTAGTAATTTACGAATATTGTGAAATGCTTTTAAATTAAAATTGTTAAAGCAGAGAGCCTAAAAATAAATGAAGTATTTTAAAATACCGTTCTGTCCAAGTACATATAACATCAAACGTAGTTCACGAATGTTTTAATAAATTAAACTAATAATATTTACATATGAAAAGAAGGTGATTTGCAGACTGAAACAGCGTGGAATTTATATGATATTTTCGTGAATTTTGTTTCTAAAAGAAATACTGAACTTGGACATCAATTTTATGAGACTTCTGCTTTGCATTTTTATTTTGCCAAAATACAGTTTTCTTTTTGTCAAACGAAACGACTGTTTTATGATTTTGCTTGTGATAAATGAAGCCTAAAAATTTGCTTTCCATATTTGATTAAAAAATTTATGAGTTGAAATGCTAAGGCTTGTCAATTGTGGTTGAAACTCCACTGTCTCTCTATAAACAGTAGCTAGTACTATCTGTTCCCAGCACTTTACTGTTTTAAAAATAAAGCTTCAGAAAATGGCACAGTAGGATTAATTAATGATGCTGTGCCAACTTTATTCACATTTGTAACAAATGCCTGTATTGAGAGTCACTTGTAGAAGATATAATAAAAATTGCAATGAGACAGATATTCCCTATAAAAGCGATCACTCATGCTGTGTAAGAGGTCCTAGAAAATTTTAAGAGAATGTTGACATCAGTGCAAAATGAAATCCAAAGCTTAAATAAAATACTATGGTGATATTGTTCCCAGCTAAGAGCCAAGAATCAGACTCATCTTCTTTAAAAGAAATATTAGATTTGTTTAAGGCTCAAAAGCTTATCAAGATGACATTGAGACACCAAAGCCTGTGTTTCTAGATATAACTTTAAACCTGTTCAGAAATTCACTGCAAAAATGCTGAAAGAAGCAATGGCATATTTTTTTCCTAAGAGGTAAATAGGTTTACCATGATATTTTAATTCTCCAAAGGCTTATTAAAAATTGTTTTTTTTTTATTTTTAAGAAAGCTTATGAATTTATAAGAGAATAACTTCTTCCCCAAATAGCCAATTTCCCCAATCCACAATTTTAACTTGGTGCAGATATGTAGATGGCTTTCCTGAAGTTTTCTGCATAGAAAATTTTACTGATAGTAAGCAGAAGCATATGATATTCACTTTATTATTTGAGAAGTCAATTAGAAAAGAAATACTGTTCAATGATAAATGCTATTGTGGATATATGGATTATGGTAAAAATGTTAATAATAAAAATTCAGATATAGCTTCTGAAACTCTAATTTTTATGTTCGTTTCAGTTTTATATAGCTGGAAAATCCCCATAGGTTATTTTTTTAACAGTTGGTTTTTCTAGTTCAAAATATCTTTTTACTTGCAAAATCAGCCAGGACCATGTTTAACTTTTTTTTAAGCTATAAGAGCAAAAGAGAGCAACTATAATAACCTAATTATCTTTGGTTCCAAAGTGCACACATGCAGTTAAATAATCAACCAGCTGATTTTTTAGGTGTCCAGTGACATTTTTGGTGTTTCTCACATGTGGATAATATCAAGCAATCATAGTAAAGCAATGAAGGTCATTGTGTGTCTCTTCTCTGAAATTGAATAATGTTATTATAAGCTGTCTTTATAGCAAAAAAATTATGAAAAATTTCTTGCATAGAATGTAAATTAGCATTAATTGACTCTGACCTAATGCAGTCTTCTGTGTCTGCACTTACTAACCCTTACAAAGACAATTCTTTTTTTCTTTAAGAAACAACTTCTGAGCCTTATTAGGAAAAACTAATGAATGAAATAGTCCATATTACATATCAAAAGAAAAAGCATTTAATTCTGGAAAAACAATGGTAGGGAAGTATAAAAAAGCATGTTGCAGGTTCTTTTCTAGGGATTTTTGGAAACTGATTAATAAGTTTCTGTCATTTCAAAGGTTAATTTTTAAAACTGAGGTTTTCTCGCCCTTCTCAAGTATGTGTGTGCAATTGCAAAAATTATTGAACAGTGTCTTCCAGGAGAAAACTTTATATTCTCAAAAAACAGCCATTTCATACCTAATTAAAAAATTCAGGTTAATGTCCTACATATGCTTCAATCAGGGGCGTAGCGAAGGACTATGGTTGAGGTGGGGGGGGGGGGGGAGAAATCAAAACTTTTCCAACTCGAAATTAAAATTTTAACAACTGCGCAAAAACTGAGCAAACTTACCAGATAAGGCACAATTTTCACAACTCCCCTGTATTTTAGCAAGTGGCTTCGAATTTTGCCAAGAGTTCTTGGTTTTTCCAATCCCCTTAATTTCACAAAACCAATCCCAATTTTTACAACTCACCTGTACTTTACCAAGTGGTTTCCAGTTTTGCCAACTTCTCTAGATTTTGCCAAGTTTTCTCGATTCTATCAACTCTCCTTAATTTCACAAAAACAATCCCAATTTTCACAACTCGCCCATATTTTACCAAGTGGATTCGAATTTTGCCAACTGCCCTATTTTGCCAAGTTTCCTCGATTTTGCCATCTCGCCACAATTTTACAGAAAAAAAATCCCAATTTTACATCACACCTAATTCTTGCAAAGTTACTCTGAATTTTGCTAACTCCCCCAAGATTTGCCAACTTTCCTAGATATTCTGAAGTTGTCTCGATTTTGTCAACACGCCATAATTTTACAGAAAAAAGATTGCAATTTTTACATCTCACCAGAATATTGTCAACTCTCCATGATTTTGTCAAGTGATTCCGAATTTTGCCAACTGCCCCTAGATTTTGCCAACTCCCCCAAGATTTGCCAACTCTCCTAGATATTCTGAAGTTGCCTCGATTTTGTCAACACGCCATAATTTTACAGAAAAAAGATTGCAATTTTTACATCTCACCAGAATTTTGTCAACTCTCCATGATTTTGACAACTCCCTAAGTTTTGCCAACTCTCCTAGATTTTGCCAACTCGCCATAATTTTACGGAAAATAATCCAAATTTTCACATCTCACCTGAATTTTGCCAAGTCATTCCGAATTTTGCCAACTGTCCCTAGATTTTGCCAACTCGCCATAAATTTGCAGAAAAAATCCTAATTTTTACATCTCACCTTAATTTTTGCCACTCCCCACGTTTTTTCAAGTCACTCCGAATTTTCCCAACTCCAAGATTTTACTAAGTCACTCTGAATTTTGCAAACCACCTAAGATTTTGTCAAGTTGTCCCGATTTTGCCAACTCACTTGTATTTTATTAGTGACTTCGAATATTGCCAACTGCTCTAAATTTTGCCGTTTCTTCATTTTCTAAACTGCCTTAGATTTGCCAAGTTGCCTCGATTTTGACAACTCCGCTTAATTTTCCAAAAAAAAATTAAAAATTTTCAGAACTTACCTAGATTTTACGAAGTCGCTTCGAATTTTGCCAACTCCGAGTTACTTTAGGGGGAGCCTCCCCCACCCCCATGGCTACGCCCCTGGCTTCAATGCATGTTAGTGCTCATATCACTAGATAGTCAAATCAGTAATAGGGAGAAAGTTTAAATTATTTTGCTTTTTATATATATTGAAAGCAATTTCAATTATGTCATTTGTGTGTGACCTTGGATTTCCTCCTTAGCTAATATAAAAGTTTACAATCTTTGTTTATTCATGGCATAAAATTTCAATTGTCATTTGTGTGGGGGGGGGGGAGGCTTGGATTTCTTTATGCTTCAGTTGAGTAACAAGTTTACAATATTTGGGTGTTTTCATAACATGAAATTATATCATTTATTGGGAGGAGATTTGATTTCCTGCCTCAGCTGAATTAATAAAAGCTTACACTATCTCATTATTTATATAATTTCTAAAAAAATCATTGCCAGATATTTTTTCTGAATTCTGTAATCAACCGGAGCGTTCGGATACTTTTTTGAGAGACTGTACTCGGGTCAACCAAATACCATTGCACTTCCGTGTATCTATGGGGGCGACCTAAGATTGGATCCCGGACGCCACAGAGAAACAATGAGTCAGCGAGAAATCGTTAGACAGAAACGCTGCATTCAGATCGATCGACCGAGAAAAAAAAAAACAACTCTCAAGTTCGTTTTAGAGCATTTAATTGATTTTATTTTCAAAACTTGCGTACTTATTATATTACATGTGACATAAAATTGAATTTAGTGTGTTAGTGCAGAAATTTGTGACGAAATCTGAAACAGCAAAAACATTTGAAGATGAAAAACTTCCATCATTTTCAATGTCAGGAATATTTTGATTGCTGCTGTCTTGAGCACAGAACTAGGTCTAGCTCTCCTCTGCTTCTGAATTCTGATCATTTTATTCCTTCAAATAATCCTATTCGAAGTCTGTCCAAAATTTTGAAGTTTACAAAACAGTTTGTGAAGTCATCACTAAAAGCATTGCTCTCTGCCACTTTCACTTATTGGACGAAATAAAAAAGTTGTTCGGGAAATTGTACCAGATCCCTCAAAGTAGAGAAGCAGGTTATCAACTGCGGTGCCTATACGAAGAATCCGTTGGTAGCTTCACATAGTAGCCAAATGGGGCGAATCTTTCTTCTCCGTGGCCTTTGGAAGGACCTCGGTAAACTTTGATGCTGACTCCTTCAGCTTCATCATCTTCGTCTGCCCTTGATAAAACAGTACTCAACAGAAGCAGAGAGAAAATGAATATCTGAAAGAAACACACAAAGCGTTTCAGTATATATTTGCAAGCAGTTTATTGCGGTACAAAATAGGTGAAATTAAAAAATAAAAAATAAATACCCCCTCAAGCAGCTGCTTGCCACAGAGGTCTGACAGGAGCCTGTCAGTTTATATGCCATAGTAGAAGTTCTGAGAGGATGGCAGGCCCTCAGCAGAAAAACGACACAAACAGCCATGCGTTACCCGGGGCTCGAACCCAGGTCCCTTAGATCAGTAGCCAAGCAGCATATAGTATTTTGAATTGAAAAAGAGAATGAAATTATTTATACAACATTATGTAGTTTTTTTTAAACAACTTACAAAAATACTTGTGACACAATCCGGACCAATGACAAAGTCAGGCTCAGAATCTGATGTTCCCAGGTTCGAGTCTCAACTGTGCCTCCTTTGAGTTTTATCTTCGCTAACCTCCACCTTATCCTCAGTGAGAAAGGAGACACCGTTGGGTTGGAAAAGGCATAGGGTTGGGTTGTTTTACCGCTGAGTGGTACTTTTTTGCACACAATGGCTATATGGCCAGGTCACAAAGACCCCCGAGTCTCGGGGCGGGGGTGGCTCAGTCGGTAGCGCGCCAGGCTCCTAATCTGTAGTTCCCAGGTTCGAGTCCCAGCTGGGTTAGCGTTGAGATTTATCTCCGCAAAATTCCCCGCCCTGCCCACGGTCAGTAGGGGACACAGATGGCTTGGAAAGGCCGCCGTCCGTCGGATGGGACGTTAAGCCGTGCCCCGTGTGTGGGATAGCCATACCTTGTGAACACTAAAGAACACGCTGGATGGCCTTGACGGGAAGCTACCATCTGTCTCCCAACAGTTGTTCCAGTGGGTCCCCTCCCCGAACCTTCTCTGAGCCTTCGGGGTCCATGTGACCTGGCCATTTAGCCCATGGTGTGCAAAAAAGTGCCGCTCAGAGGTAAAACAACCCAACCCAACCCCTGAGTCTGAGTAGGTTGGTGAAGGGGGACTAACTGGACAGCTGTTAGGAGATGGATGAAAGCCTCTCGTCAAGGCCATCCAGCATATTCTTTAAAGTGGACAGCGTATGGATCTGCCATACAAGGCTTTATGGTCGGTCTGAAGGACGGTGGCCTTTCCAAGCCCATCGGTGTCCCCCTGCTGACTGATGGCAGAGTGGGAGTTTTGAAGAGATACATCTTAACGCCGGCCAAGGTGAGTTGAGTTGTTTTACATCTGAGCTGCACTTTTTGCACACAATGAGCTAAATGGCCAGATCACAGCGACCCTGATAGCTCGGAGAAGGTTGGAGAGAAGGTACCACTGGACAGCTGTTGGGAAACAGATGGTAACCTCTCGTGTTTTCTTTATCGTGCACAGGGTTGACTCTCCCGCACACCGCGCCATGGCTTAACATCCCATCCAATGGACAGCAGCCTTTCCAAGCCCATCGGTGTCCCCTATTGACCATGGCCAGGGAGGGGAGTTTTACGGAGATAAATCTCAACGCTGGCCCAGATGGGATTCGAACTTAGGAACTGCAGATTATGAGCCTGGCATGCTACCGACTGAGCCACAATCTCGATCCTAGGCTCAGGTGGGCCTTGAACCTGAGAACTGCAGATTACGAGCCTGGAGTGCACTGATTGAGTTGGTTGGTTGGTTGTTTTACCTCTGAGCGGCACTTTTTTGCACACAATGGGCTAAATGGCCAGGTCACATGGACCCCGAAGGCTCAGAGAAGGTTGGGGGAGAGGACCCACTGGAATAGCTGTTGGGAGACAGATGGTAGCCTCCCGTCATGGCCATCCAGCGTGTTCTTTAACATGCACAGGGTATGGCTCTCCCGCACACGGGGCCACGACTTAACGTCCCATCCGACGGACGGCGGCCTTTCCACGCCCATCGGTGTCCCCTTACTGACCGTGGGCAGGGTGGGGAATTTTGCGGAGATAAATCTCAACGCTGACCCAGCTGGGACTCGAACCTGGGAACTACAGATTACGAGCCTGGCTCGCTACCGACTGAGCCACCCCCGCCCCTGCACTGATTGAGCCACCCCTCATTAAGACGTGGCCAGTACATAGGACCCTGTGCACATTAAAGAACATCCTGGATGGCCTTGATGGGAGCTACTGTTTGTTTCCTAACAGAAAACCAATGGATCCTTTTCCCCAACCATCTGAGCCTTTGGGTTCTGTGGCCTGGTCCTCTAGCTCTTTGTTCCCACAGCGTAAAACAGTAGTAAGGACAGACTACTGTAACAGAGGTAAAATAGCCCAAACAGAAAAAATGATCATAACAGTACACGATAGAAAGCAGAACAATTACTATAAAATACCCAAAATTAAAAATAACTACGGAAAGAATATAACTCCATCTCTATTAAAAAAGTGGTTACTACGAAGTTTAAAAAACGAAATAACAGAACAAACGCCATGACTGGTGTCAGAGGGGGCGGGGGTGGGGCGGCTCAGTCGGTAGCGCGCCAGGCTCGTAATCTGTAGTTCCCAGGTTCGAGTCCCAGCTGGGTCAGCGTTGAGATTTATCTCCGCAAAATTCCCCGCCCTGCCCACGGTCAGTAGGGGACGCCGATGGGCTTGGAAAGGCCGCCGTCCGTCGGATGGGACGTTAAGCCGTGGTCCCGTGTACGGGAGAGACCCTGTGCACATTAAAGAACACACTGGATGGCCTTGACGGGAGGCTACCATCTGTCTCCCAACAGCTGTTCCAGTGGGTCCCCTCCCCCAACCTTCTCTGAGCCTTCGGGGTCCATGTGACCTGGCCATTTAGCCCATGGTGTGCAAAAAAGTGCCGCTCAGAGGTAAAACAACCCAACTGGTGTCAGAATCATAAATGGCTTACACATTTTTTGCAGCATAATAATATTCTCTGCGGATAAACCTTAACGGGCTTCGCGGACTTAAGCAAATATTTGTCACTATTGAATGCCAAAGCAGAGATAAGACTAAGTCAGACAATGCCCCGAGTCTAGACAGCAGGTAAACAAGGGTTCTTCAAAAAATTTTATCCGAGGGTCACTTGGCTATTGTTTAAAGACTGGCAAGGTGAAAGGTCATTTTTCACAAGATCTTTTTCATTTTAATGATTTAAATAATATGGCTTATGTCAAGAGTACCTAAACATTTTTGTCAAAGTGGTTACATGAGAATTAAAATTCTCTGGAAAATCTAATTAAATGTTACTTGGATAATTTCATTGGAAACTTATTTACTCGAATATAGAAAAAGAGAAATTTTTAAAAAAATAAGTGAGTAGAAAATAATATTTTTCAAAATAAACATAAGCGCATATATTTTAGATCAGTGTTCTCAACCTTTTATGCTTTTCGTACCCCCTGGAAATGTATGTAACTAGCGTACCCCTTGTATAGATAAAACTATAGTTATAGTATAACAATGGGAATAAAATGAAATACTGACTTTGTTACTAGATCTAGCGACTTTTGAGCTCTCACCTCACGGCCTACCCCAAAAAATTTTACTGCGTACCCCACGTTGAGAACCCCTATTTTAGATTATAAGGAGATTATATGTTTGACTTTTAAGCCCCAAATCCGCGTAAAAATCAGGTTGTTTGGGTTGTTTTACCTCTGAGCGGCACTTTTTTGCACACCATGGGCTAAATGGCCAGGTCACATGGACCCCGAAGGCTCAGAGAAGGTTGGGGGAGGGGACCCACTGGAACAGCTGTTGGGAGACAGATGGTAGCCTCCCGTCAAGGCCATCCAGCGTGTTCTTTAACGTGCACAGGGTATGGCTCTCCCGCACACGGGGCCACGGCTTAACGTCCCATCCGACGGACGGCGGCCTTTCCAAGCCCATCGTGTCCCCTACTGACCGTGGGCAGGACGGAGATAAATCTCAACGCTGACCCAGCTGGGACTCGAACCTGGGAACTACAGATTACGAGCCTGGCGCGCTACCGACAGCCACCCCCGCCCCTGTAAAAATCAGGACGTAGTCAGTAGCGGACTGGCCCAACACTGGCCTGGGTGTCAGCGTGCCCGATGGCAAGTGGGTCCTCTTAAACATTAGACAATATGTTAAAAATGATAGACTTATAGTTGTGGGTGGGCCCCCTTTGTCTCCTGGCAACCAATATTTTTAGACCCACTCCGCCACTGCACGTAGTTCACACCGCTGGCAAACAATAAATTCGTCAGAAGATTAATTTGATTGCTTAGGTCCTTTTTTTCTTTCAAAAGCAAGATTACTTAAGGGCCATCTAGAAAAAAAAATGATGGGGGGGGGGGGGAAGCGACGCAATAGAGCAGGGAAAAGGTAACATTTTCCCTTTTATTTTAGAGATTTTAAAAAAATTCATGAAAAATGCATAAAATGTGGACAAGTTTAATAATTTTTTAGTCTCTTACAGGCATTCTCAATATTACTCCCTTGTCTTAGATCTGGCCCCGACTGTGCTCATATTATTAAAATAATAAATACCCCCTCAAGCAGCTGCTTGCCACAGAGGTCTGACAGGAGCCTGTCAGTTTATATGCCATAGAAGATCTGAGAGGATGGCAGGACCTCAGCAGAAAAACAACACACACAACCATGCCTTACCCAGGGCTCGAACCCAGGTCCCTTAGATCAGTAGCCAAGCGTGCTAACCACTCTGCCATTAGTTCTCTCAATTTCCTGATGAAGGAGCTACTGACTCTTCGAATGATTTTAATATTTCAGTCAGATTACACGAAATGGCATCGAATTAACCTCCTAGGAATGTTTATATTACACTCTCGCTATTCTCAGTCTTCATTATATGTAATCTTGTTAACACCGCGAAAATCCGTCCCCCCCCCCCCCCCCCCCCTATTTTATCACGGGATAATAGTGGGGGGCGTAATTCGAAATAGTATACGAGCTTTCATTTGACACTTAACTCGTAACTGAAGGCTCTAGTGTACAATGATAAAGCAGAACGACTTTCACATTGCCGGTTTTTTTTTTTTTTGGGGGGGGGGGGGGGGAAGAAAGCATGGGTCAATATTTCATAGCTTACGACATTCCCCGCGTCAGAAGTTTCTCCATCGCGTTCGAAAGATACTGTTAAACAATGTTTTGTCAAATCCACAAACCAACAAATGTCAAAGTCATGAAGCAATAGGGTTGGGTTACCTCTGAGCGACACTTTTTTGCACACCAGGGGCTAAATGGCCAGAGTCACGAGGACTCGAAGGCTCAGAGAAGTTTTGGGGAGGGGGGACCCACTGGAACAGCTGTTGGGAGACAGATGGTAGCCTCCCGTCAAGGCCATCCAGTGTGTTCTTTAATGTTCACAGGGTAGCACACGGATCCACGGCTTAACGTCCAATCCGACGGATGGCGGCCTTTCCAAGCCCATCTGTGTCCCTTACTGACCGTGGGCAGGGAATTTTTGCGGAGATAATCACAACGGCTGACCCAGCTGGGACTCGAACCTGGGAACTGCAGATTACGAGCCTGGCGCGCTATCGACTGAGCCATCCCCGCCCCCAAAAGCAATAGGAAAATTGTAGATAATAAAAAGGGGTAAATTTGTAAACGATTAACATTTAGAAGAATCACCTTTCTACGAGTTATTAGAAAAAAACTACGACAATTCCTTTTATATCGTTTCACAGTTGATTTTCGCTCAACACCAGAGAAATAACGCTAAAAAAATGGTCGTGTTATTCCAATTCGTGCTAAAGGAATGAAAAAAAAAATACTGAAAACCATGTAAAAGGTTCGAGTTTATTGTTCGAAGGAGAACAAATATTGATAGGTAAAAAATATATAATTATCTCAATTATAAATATTTCAGGTTGGATTTGGGATTCTCTAAAAATTTCTTACCATCGATAATTGGATTCCCAGACATGGGCATCGGCAAGGTGGGAGGGGGAAGAAGACGAAGTTGCCAGTTTACCAGAGAGGACTTTTGTTGTTGG
Organism: Ryuthela nishihirai; assembly: GCA_038380435.1. Classification (NCBI taxonomy): domain Eukaryota; kingdom Metazoa; phylum Arthropoda; class Arachnida; order Araneae; family Heptathelidae; genus Ryuthela; species Ryuthela nishihirai. The sequence continues at coordinate 47,284,502 of JAWZYU010000023.1, read as the reverse complement.
GTTGTTTTACCTCTGAGCGGCACTTTTTTGCACACCATGGGCTAAATGGCCAGGTCACATGGACCCCGAAGGCTCAGAGAAGGTTGGGAGAGGACACACTGGAACAGCTGTTGGGAGACAGATGGTAGCCTCCCGTCAAGGCCATCCAGCGTGTTCTTTAACGTGCACAGGGTATGGCTCTCCCGCACACGGGGCCACGGCTTAACGTCCCATCCGACGGACGGCGGCCTTTCCGAGCCCATCGGTGTCCCCTACTGACCGTGGGCAGGGCGGGGAATTTTGCGGAGACCCAGAGAGGGCAAAAGACGATGTTTTTCCAGAGAGGGCAACAGACCAGTTTTCCAGAGGGGGGAAAAGAGGAAGTTTTCAGTTTTCCAGGGGAGGAAGGTGGGGCAAAAGAAGAAGTTTCCAGTTTTACAGAGGGGGCAAAAGCGACAGTTTCGTTTCCGGGGGGGGACAACTACCTTCCCCTGGATAAACTGATTTTATAATGAATAATACAGGTGCACCAAAATTTAATGTCGTTTTCCTTTAATGAAATGTAATGCTGATTTTTTTTAACAATATATTCTTGTTTTTGAAAGCGTATCATTCACATTTATTTTGCGAATTTGAAGAAACGTTTTTCCATAACATCGATTCATAATTGAAACTTAAGAATAAGGAGAAAAAAAATTGCATCATCGAACCCTCTCCCATCCACCATCTTGGGAACCCCTGTACTTCTCAAATGGAGAGGGGGAGGGGGATGAGAGGGGCATGCTCCCCCTTTTATAATGCCAGTACGTGTAAAAGAGGAAAAAAATTATTAAACTTATTTATATAGTCATGCATTTTTCAAATATTATTTTAAAAACCTGTCAAACGGCGAAGGAAATGTTACACCCTTACACTTTTTCGGCACAATTGTGTTTCTGCCGCCCCCCCCCCCCCCCTACTAATTTGGGTGCGTGACTCTGCCACGCACCCAAATGGTATGCTACCCGATACTACCGTGACTCTGCCACGCACCCAAATGGGTATTTCAGAAATTTGTGGGCTTTGGCTTGATAAACTGATAAAGAGGGCGCTACCGACATCTAGATTTCAACTAATTTTATACACGATCTAGAAAATAGACTGCTTGTATCACTGCTGTCAGCGACACCACTACGTAATTTTAGGAAACACGGTATCCATGACATTTTAGGGTAACTCGTTGACGTTTGAGTTGGGTTGTTTTACCTCTGAGCAGCACTTTTTTGCACACCATGGGCTAAATGGCCAGGTCACGTGGACCCCGAAGGCTCAGAGAAGGTTGGGGGAGGGGACCCACTGGAACAGCTGTTGGGAGACAGACGGTAGCCTCCCGTCAAGGCCATCCAGCGTGTTCTTTAACGTGTACAGGGTATGGCTCTCCCGCACACGGGGCCACGGCTTAACGTCCCATCCGACGGACGGCGGCCTTTCCAAGCCCATCGATGTCCCCTACTGACCGTGGGCAGGGCGGGGAATTTTGCGGAGATAAATCTCAACGCTGACCCAGCTGGGACTCGAACCTGGGAAGTACAGATTACGAGCCTGGCGCGCTACCGACTGAGCCACCCCCGCCCCGGATGAAGGCAAAGGTAAATCGTCTACTCTACCAAATGAATAATTTTCTGGATGGTTACCGAGGAAAGAACGTGACCAGAATCTTCCGAGCAGTGTTTTTTCTCTTCCACAAATTAGCAGTTTCAGGCATCCTAGACATTTAAATTTTCTGAAGATTGGGTTGTTTTGTCTCTCTCTGACCGGCACTTTTTTGCACACCATGGGCTAAATGGCCAGGTCACATGGACCCTGAAGGCTCAGAGAAGCAGCTTGGGTTGTTGTTTTACCTCTGAGCGGCACTTTTTTGCACACCATGGGCTAAATGGCCAGGTCACATGGACCCTGAAGGCTCAGAGAAGCAGCTTGGGTTGTTGTTTTACCTCTGAGCGGCACTTTTTTGCACACCATGGACTAAATGGCCAGGTCACAAGGACTCTGAAGGCTCAGAGGTTGGGAGAGGGAACCCACTGGAACAGCTGTTAGGAGACAGATGGTAGCCTCCCGTCAAGGCCATCCAGCGTGTTCTTTAACATGCATAGGGTATGGTTTTCCCGCATACGGGGCCATGGCTTAACGTTCCATCCGACGGATGGCGGCCTTTCCAAGCCCATCGGTTTTCCCTACTGACCATTGGCAGGGCGTGGAGTTTTTCGTAGATAAATCTCAACGCTGACCCAGCTGGGACTCGAACCTGGGAACTACAGATTACCAGACTGGCGCGCTACCGGCTTAGCCACCCCCACCCCTTTTCTGAAGGAAAAAGGCGGTAATTTGCGTCATTGACATGGGCGCCAAATGCCTCGCACCAGCTTTGGGAAAACTGCATCATTGCAATTTTCACATCTGTCTAATTCAGGGTTTCTCAACGTGGAGTGCGCGGTTAAATATTTTCGAGTACGCCGTGAGAGCTCAAAAGTCGCTTGATCTAGTAACAAAGTAGCTAAGTTGGCAACACTGCTGTGCAAAAATGTAATTTTTTTGTGTTTATCGATATATGTAATTTATGAATACAAAATTTAATGTGTATATACATATATAAGCCGTCCCGTGGCCGAGTGGTTATCACGCTTGGTTACTGATCTACGGGACTTGGGTTCGAGCCCCGGATAAGGCATGGATGTATGTGTCGTTTTTTGCTGAGGTCCTGCCATCCTCTCAGATCTTCTACTATGGCATATAAACTGGCAGGCTCCTGTCCGACCTCTGTGGCAAGCAGCTGCTTGAGGGGGTATTTATTTATAATTTATACATATATATGTTTTATTCCCATTGTTATCCTACAACTATAATTTTAGCTATCTATACAAGGGGTACGCCAATTACATACACATTTCCAGGGGGTACGTGAAGCATAAAAGGTTAAAAGAACCACTGGTATAATGAATAGAAATCTGATGTTTTGAAAAAAAATGTAAAATTTTTGTGTGGTTTCGATTTTGTTCGCAGAACAAAGAGAATTCGAACACACGCAAAAATTTCGAATGGACTTCTCTGGAAGAAGATCAAAGGGATATCTTACCTTAACGTTGCCACTCATTGCTGTTCTGACCTCGAGGTCCGGAGCAGACGCGTTTTATATTCCACTTTGAGATGTGCTACGGTCACGGTTGACTACAAAAAGATACACCGGCAGCAAGTGAAAAATGACCATGAATTGGGTCACCAGTGCAGTGACATCAGTGGAGACTACGATACTCTCTTCTGATGCGGACGCTTTCTGGGGAAACGTTTCTTATGTTCCCGCAAGTGTTAAGACACTCGGCGCGACAACTGGCAACTCGTTCAACGTCCGTTTTCCTTCAGTGACCTGTGTCCGTGTGGAGACAGGTACTTCCCGCCGCCAAGTGAAAGCGATTCACTGAGGTTAATGATTTGGGTAAAATCAGGTTTATAGCCTCAAATATTAATATATGCCGTGAGTATTCGGATAGTAGCCAGGGCTACAATTTCTTGCTTGTTTCAAAAATTCAAAACTCAAAATAGCACAGATGACTTCGGGATCAGGTGGGCTCAGGCCCAGAATAATTTAAATTTCAAATATTTCCTGTAACTTTGAAAAAATAAGTAAAAATATTTAAAAATTTTTGCTTACAATTAAAACTTTTTATGTCTTTAGTAATTAAAAAAAAGTGCCATATAACCTTTAATTGGTTTTTACTTATCCTCTATCTTTTATAAATGACTTGCTTTGCGCTTATAATGATATTAGGAACTTTTAGTTTTTACTAATATTTATAACATTTTTCTCTCCAAAGAGAATTGCCATTTTAATTCTTTTTAATAAAAATGATTATAATTAATAATATAAGAATGAAATAAATGATTGGCTGCATGAATTTATAGATATATATTAATATATATATGTCTTATGATGCGTCAGAGATATTTTTTCCTGAAATCGGGCTCAAGAATTGTCGAAATAGTTCGAGCTGATTCGGGTTAGAATATCGCAACCCATTGTCAATCAATCGCAATCGTCTATATCTATATACTAGAAATGAATCGATGACTTCGGCAACTCTTGATTTCAAGCCTGTCACTACGACCCCTATTTGACCTTGAATGTGACACTGGATGGGAAAATTCCTCTTATTTCTGAGTTCTACTTCATAAAATAGCCCGTCACTAATTTTCAGCTCTCCAGCATTGGAATATCGAAATTTGATCTCTGATCTCAAAGAACCCATCGCATTAAAAATTGACATAATTTCTGATATTTGCGACTCGAAACATTCCCAGGCCTAATTTTCAGCCTTCTAGCCCGATTTGACAGTTAACCTTGAAGGGCCCACTGCATCCAAAATTTCGCCACATTTTTGATATCCCAAAATACAGCCAGGAACTACTAATTTTCAGCTCTCTAGTACCGATAGTCACGGGATTTGATCTTTGACTTCGAGGGACCCTCCGGATCCGAAATTTCGTAATGTCTCCCACATCTAAAACCCGAAACACCCCCAGACACCAATTACACATTTCTAGCCTTTGTAATTTAAGGTTTGACCTTAACGTGTCCTTTATCTGATCTTGAAGGACACGTCGGAGATCAAATTTCGGATTTTTCCCTAAATATGCGACCCGGATTACCCTAGGTGCAAAATTTCAGCCTTCTACAATTTCAGCATTATAGTTAGAATAAGTAATCAATCAATCACCAATTAGTGGATCCCCTGTCAGTCAACCGTCAGCCAATCACTAACAATTGTTTATATTATTAGATGTCGCTTTGGTGTTGCATCGTTTAGAGGCCCTATATAGGTAAAGGTTGGCCATCTCAAAATTGGACACCATGTTTTGTCGTCGCTCGGAGTATTTGGCGTGCAAACCTGAATGGTATTGAAAGGATACTTATGGATTCCGAAGGGGCGGGGGTGGCTCAGTCGGTAGCGCGCCAGGCTCGTAATCTGTAGTTCCCAGGTTCGAGTCCCAGCTGGGTCAGCGTTGAGATTTATCTCAGCAAAACTCTCAGCCCTGCCCACGGTCAGTAAGGGACACCGATGGGCTTGGAAAGGCCGCCGTCCGTCGGATGGGACGTTAAGCCGTGGCCCCGTGTGCGGGAGAGCCATACCCTGTGCACGTTAAAGAACACACTGGATGGCCTTGACGGGAGGCTACCATCTGTCTCCCAACAGCTGTTCCAGTGGGTCCCCTCCCCCAACCTTCTCTGAGCCTTCGGGGTCCATGTGACCTGGCCATTTAGCCCATGGGTGCAAAAAAGTGCCGCTCAGAGGTAAAACAACCCAACGTTAAAGAACACGCTGGATGGCCTTGACGGGAGGCTACCATCTGTCTCCCAACAGCTGTTCCAGTGGGTCCCTTCCCCCAACCTTCTCTGAGCCTTCGGGGTCCATGTGACCTGGCCATTTAGCCCATGGTGTGCAAAAAAGTGCGGCTCAGAGGTAAAACAACCCAACGTTAAAGAACACGCTGGATGGCCTTGACGGGAGGCTACCATCTGTCTCCCAACAGCTGTTCCAGTGGGTCCCCTCCCCCAACCTTCTCTGAGCCTTCGGGGTCCATGTGACCTGGCCATTTAGCCCATGGTGTGCAAAAAAGTGCCGCTCAGAGGTAAAACAACCAACCCAACTCTCTGACAGTGGAAATTCAAACTACTGCATAATTGGGAAAATAAACTATTAGTATTTTATTAGTACCTGTAAAACACAAAAAATATTTTTCATTTATCTCTTAAAGCAGAAAAGTTGCATTTTACCAACACCATCTTCCTATAACGGGACAAATCATTATTCTTAGGGTAAACCACTTGACCATTACATTCTATGATCAAAAATTTTAAGTTTCTAACATAAATAGATTCATTTGTAATATTCATTTAAAGATTTGGTATTTCACAACAGTTTTCCGCCGCTCGAGACTGCCTTTCGAGTTTTTATTTACCGCCCTCAGCACTTTCTAACCGTAGAAATTCTGACTAATGCTGATTCGAAAAATGCAAATATTAATATAATGTACTTGTAAAACTAAAAAAAAGAAATAGTGTTTCGTTTGTCTCTTTAAAAAAAGTTTCATTTTCGCACCCCCTTTTGACTAAGAGGGAAAAGCCTTGTTGTCATTGTAAACCTTCTGACCATAATATTCTACAACCAAAATTTCAGATTTCCAGTGTAAATAGTTTGTTTGCAATATTCGATCGAAATTTTAGTATTTTTCATCTTTTTCCACCGCTAGAGGGTTCTATTAAAGACAGAGAGACGGACAGACAGACGAAAAAGGTATTGACCTACGCAGACGATAACGTGGAAACATTAGCTCGTTTTTCAAACAAACTTTAAAAGAAATTATTTGTTGGTTTTCAGTTAGCTCGTTTCACTTTTGCAGCCGATTGCCATCTTCTGATGGAGTTTCTTGGAAAAAATATTCATTAATTTACTTCTACGAGTGAAATTTTTATACCCAAATGCAGCGCAGTGAGGCATTGATAAAATATGAAAGCTTTTATGGACAAAAAAAAGTGGTAGAAATGTATAAAACTATAAAAACTGAGAAGTTTTAACTAGGTCATAGGCTTTCGTCTCACACGGTACGACAAAACATGCGCCCATAAACCACGTGACTCAATCAACCAACGGCAATCAATCACCGAGATGACCAGCCTCTAACTATACAGGACCTCTAGTGTCGTTCCGTGGAAGGAAAAAGTCGATTTTAGCGTATTTTTCATTTATGCTATCCTGTATACTGGCCGAGTGGTTAGCGTTCTTGAATACTGATCATTATCCGCAGTTCGAATCAGGTCTGGTTCGATCCCGGATAAGGCATGGATGCTTGTGTTTTCTGCTGATGTCCCGCCATCCTCACAGACCTTCTACTTTGGCGTAAAAATTGACAGATTCCTGTCAGACCTCTGTGGCAAGAAGCTGCTTGAAGGGGTATCTATTTATTTATTTATTTATTTATTTATTTTATTTTTCATTTACTTTTGATACAGTCGCTCAAAAAAATATCCGAACACTACATTACTGATTACAGAACTGGACTATATATTGATTACAGAATTCAGAAAAAATATCTGGTAACGATTTTTTTTAAAATTAGTGATCTGGCAACCTTCATGTTACGTACACGAAGGTTGCCAGATTACAGGTTCGTTTTTTGTACGTACATTTCTCCTCACACGGTGCCATGGCTTAACGTCGCATCCCAACAGACGGCACTATTTCCAGTAAAGGCCCCTTCGTTAGAGTCTCGGATATAACATGGATTTTTTTTCCTTTCTAAAGAAGTCTCGCCTTTCTCAAAATCTTCTCTATATCGTATTATACTGAAAACAGGTGCGAACTGTCAAGGATAGTTGTAGCGTCCCCAGACCATCAGATGAGCAAGACTATATTTTATTAAGAAATAGGGCCGGATCGGGGGGGTGGGGGGGAACTTGTTAGTAAGAATAATACAGGCGAAAAAAAAATCATTTTTAATGCATTTTTTATAAACTTCCAATACTGATGTTGGATCATTTTACCTCTGAGAAGCATTCTTTTTTTTGCACATAATGGGCTAAATGGCCAGGCCACAAGAACCTCAAAGATTCAGAGAAGGTTGAGGACTCACTGGATAGCTGTTAGGAGACAGATGGTAGCCTCCCGTCAAGGCCATCCAGTCTGTTCTTCAACGTATATAAGAAATGGGTCTCCTGCAGAGGGAGCCACGTCTTAACATCCCATCTGATGGACGGCGGCCTTTCCAAGCCCATCGGTATTCCCCCTACTGACTGACGGCAGGGTGGGGGAGTTTTGGTGAGATAAATCTGAATTCCGTCACAATTGGGATTTGAACCTAGGAAATGCAGATTATGAGCCTGGCGCGCTACAGACTGAGCACCCCCCACCCCTCTAAAGCGGAAGAGAAAATGTATACTACAATGGAAATCGAGTCTTTTGCCTCCCTCCCCCTCGCGGGGGTGACTCAGTTGGTAGCAAACCAGGCTCATAATCTGTAGTTCTCAGATTCGAGTCCCAGCAGGGTCAGCGTTGAGATTTATCACCGCAAAATTCCCCGCCTTGCCCACGGTCAGTAAGGAACACTGAAGGGCTTGGAAAGGCCGCCATCCGTCGGATTGAATGTTAAGCCGTGGCCCCGTATGCGGGAGAGCCCACTTTAAAGAACACGCTGGATGACCATGACGGGAGGCTGCCATCTGTCTCCCAACAGCTGTTCCAGTAGGTCCCCTCCCCCAACCTTCTCTGAGCCTTCGGGGTCCATGTGACATGGTATTTAGCCCATAGTGTGAAAAAAAGTGCAGATCAGAGGTAAAACAACCCAACCTCCCTCTCCTCCCACTGCTTTCTGGCTCCATTGAGTTTCTTCCTCACCCCCTCTTAATTTTTTTTTGGATCCGAGCCTGTTGAATAATAATGTTATTTTACACATTATATAATTACTTAGTTGAATGTCACGTGTAACGCATGTGAGAGAGCACATGACCCAAGAACTGTTGGAGTCACATTTAACGATATCGACTGAAGACGATATTAACACCTTCTGCGAAGGAAACTATAGTGGAAATTGGCAGAAGTTTCACGGTACTGGGGAGAAAAACCATTTTAACGTAAGTCCGAACTATCAACATAATACGCATCGAAATCTTGCAATCGAAGTCCAATTTCTTCATCTCAGCCCGGAGCTCCCCCATTATAGCGGTGTCCCTGAAAAATAACCAAATCCACCCATGACTGAATAGATCCTATCCTCTGTGACAAGGGGCTACTGGAAGAGTAATTTATTTTTTTAAGTTATATAACTATATGCAGAAGAATTATGGGTTACAAACCACATTAATATAAGCAAAAATTCGTTCTAAAATCTTAACTTTATATTTTTTTTTATTGTTCTAGAAATTCGGGATGGAAGGGCAGTCTTGAGCCGGCTCTTCTGGCTGTATACATGTCAGGGTAACATTAATGACATATTAGAAGAACGCATATCGCAATCTTGTTTTCAAAGAGAATAAAGTTTTTCGTTTACCTACTTTTTCATTCCTTAAAGGTTTTAATTCGAACTAATGAGTAGTAGGGCCCCACTATAGCGTAATTAATACTACCGGCCTGACATCACTGGCCCCGACCACTGCCGGTCACATGACCACGCCCCCTTATTAATATTCATAATTAATTAAAAATTAATTAATCCCCCCGTTATTAAAAAATTTCCTTTATCAAAAATTCCCCCTTTATTAAAAACCATTTTATTAAAAAATCACCCCCTTTCTACCCCCTTCCTCACCCCTTTTTTAACCCGTGGCGTCATCTGGTGACTATGAGGAGTACTATTCTTAGAAAAAACCCTATTTTATCTATAATTTACCGATTTTTGACTCCCCTCATTAAAAAACCCCCTTATCAAAAGTTCCCCCCCCTTTAACCTGTAACGCCATCTAGTGACTATGATGAGTACTTAGAAAAAACACTATTTTAGCTATAATTTCCCGATTTTTGACTCCACCTCATTAAAAACCACCTTATCAAAAGTTCCATCCCCCTTTTAACCACTGGCGCCATCTAATGTATAGGTTGCGTACTATTCCTAGAAAAAAACCTATTTTAGCTATAATTTCCCGATTTTTGACTCACCCCTCATTAAAAAATCCCCCTATCCAAAGTTCCACCACCTTTATTAAAATTCCCTAACCTTTATTAAAAAACCCCCTTATCAAAAGTTCCCTTTATTAAACTCCCCAGATCACAAACTCCCTTGGTTTCCACGTTCATTTTCCAAGTCCGACTAAACTTCGGTGTGGCACCGATCAGAAAATCCCATTTATTAAAATTTCCTCCCCCTCATTAAAAACCCCACCTGTATTTTTAAGACCCCCTGGCTGACTCACCTGTATTTTTAAGCCCCACTGGTTGACACACCTGTATTTTAAGCCCTCTCACTAAAGACCCCCTGGTTGACCTAAAAGCCCACCTCTTTAAAGAACCCCTGGTTGACATAAAAGCCCACCTCTTTAAAGAACCCCTGGTTGACATAAAAGGCCACCACTTTAAAGAACCCCTGGTTGACCCATCGCGTGGTAAATCAGTTTTCTCTATGCACATTTAATCTAATGGTGGTGTCATCCAACGTGTGTTTTAGTACATCTCCTGTATTTAAAAAAAAATTCCTACCGACACAGTGATTTGAACCCGGTACCTTGGTGTCAATAGCCGAACATTATCACACTCGACTATGCCTTATTTCGTAACATAAGAAAAAGATTTTTGGCAGTGTCATCTAGTGTATACTTTAGCAAAATTTTAACCGAAATTACTCCCAGACTCCCCCTCATTAAAAAACCCACTTATCAAAAGTTCCCTTTACTAAAACTTCGTTGATCACAAACTCCCTTGGTATCCACGCTCATTTTTCCAAGTCCAAGTTTGGGTGGCAAAGATTGGATGATGCAATTCTTGAACAAGGTCCCGGTATTTTGCGAATTCGACCTTCACTAGAATAAGGACTATCCCGCAGTAACTGTTTAACTATCCCACAGAAAATGAAAAAATGCTATTGTATAAAAAAAAATTAATAAAACGAAAAAAAATCTGATTTTATTCGTCATGATGAAAAATATTGAAGGTAATATGGTCTGGTGACCTAAAAGATCTGTGTTCAGAACCGGACCACGTTTTATTGACAGTTGAATCTTGGATCCCCACCTGTGCTGCTTCCGTATCAGGAGCGCAGTCTTACATTGTGAAAACCCACTGGCACTCTTGATCGTAGTTTTCAGACTCGAAATTTTTCCAAGTCCAGAGACGGTTCTCCACATTCCCAATTCTACCCTTTATGATAGGTCAGCGTTTCAATGTACCCAATGTAAACTTTTGAAATTACGCACCCTAAACCTTCAAGAGTTGAGCTTATTAGTCTCCATCGGATTGATGCTGTCAGATATCTGTGTTTCCACGTCAAGATTTGTCTTGGAAAGTGGTTTTACATTTGTCTCAATTACTCTCCGCCGTTACCCGACATGGTTTAAAAATACTTATTACCATTGTATCCTCAGTACTGGGAAGTAACGCTACTCGAAGAAAAATCAGCTATGGGAGTAATCATTAATCTACAAGCGCTCACACAGTTTTTAAAAATCGTCTCTTCCACCGTTTATCGGCGAATGTGAAGATGCTGATGAAATTCACTTTACAAGGTCAGTTGTTTTCATCGGGTAAATTCTGTAAAGACTACGTGGCAGAATGCTAAAAGTAGAATTCCCACGTTTCCGCTTGCATAAAAAACGCAACACGAAGGCATGTTAATAGGGGACAATAATCAAATACAATAACCTACTATAAAAAATAATACATAAGTCTCAACACACTTGAACAAATCCACCGAAATGAGAAAGCTTCGGCGCAACATAAAAATCCACCTAACTATGCTTTGACCTATATGTTCTGATCGGTCCTGAAAAATATCCCGTTGTTCTCACATAGAGCGTACAAGAAGCGACGTGTCTAAGAGCGTGAAAACTCTCCCGCTTCTACTCTATTGCAAAAGCTGCTACTAATCATTGTCACGTGATTTTAAAGAAATGCAGGGAGACGTGCGCGCAACAACAAGCAACTGGTAACGTACAAAGGTCACAGACCACTCACCTATGCCACTCGCGCTGACCTGAGGGACAGCCGTGACACAGATAAAATAATTAGATATGGTTCGACTCACTTTGAGAAGAGCAGTTGGACAAAAAATGGGCAGGGGACGATCTTTCTCACAGTAGCGATATGCCCATGCACTTTGCTAAAAAAACAAACCTGGAATCCCATAGACAATAAAGATTTGAACTAAAAAGCCATTAAAACCGTGTGAAACGTAATGAACTGAGCTTGACAACATTAATATAGATAGGGATCCTCGCTTGTTTTCTCTATACTATCATAAATTGAGAAACCTCGATGCTTGAGAAATGATTCATTTAACCATCAAAGATGAATACACCTCTGTAAAGTTTAATTCTCCACACAATCTTCTGAGTTAATTCTGCTGTAGATGTCAAATTCTGTCAGGACCACAAGGGATGTTTTACACATTCAAGGACTTTCTCTTTTTCTGACACTCGTTAAACAAAGTGTCTATCCACAAAAGATACTACTCATCAGACATCAGACTCACCATTACACAGACAAACTACCTATCTATATGTTGTGTACGCATTTAGAATGAAAAACCGATAGCAAGGTTGCTTCACTGTTATAGAGATAAACTCATAGCTTAATCTTCAGATGCATGTTTATCAATATCTATGCATTTTCTTATACATCTTGCAAGATAATTAAAGTTCAAGCACTGATTCATCTTCCCTATGTGTATGTGAATCAAACAATCAGTTGAGAAAAGTATTGAAAAATATCAGTGTGAACTCATTGATACTTAAAACGTGTCTCCTTCTTGTGTCTCCTTCTTAATATCTATATACTATTCTTACGAGCACAAAAGATAGAACTTTCGAAGGAAGATGAACCATGTATCAGTTTAAAAAAAACGATTTTCCGTGTTTTGGATATTTAACCAACTTTGCGTTTCATCCGTTTACAGGACCTAACGCTTATAGTCTTTCACACTTCAAACTCAATCATCACATTTCAGAAAGAAAGAAAGAAAGAGAAGATTGAAAATGAAAGGAAAAGTGATAGAGAAGCGAAAGAAAAGGGCCCTACCCAGCATTCTCACATTAAAGGAAAACGTAACGTAAGCATTCATCACCTCAAAACAGCTAAGACAGAGGGCGCCATGTGTCAGCAAGGAGAATATAAGAAGTAACTATAGTTTAAACACAAGTATTCATTTTTAACTATTAGGGCGTTAATGTTACAATTTCTTACAAAAACGTTCATATCCACTGAAGATGCAAGTCTGCAACATTCACTTTTTGTGTAGGCATGTGAATATTACATTTCAGATGTATGTGAATCAAACAATCAGTTGAGAAGAATATTTAAAAATATCAGTGTGAACTCATCGATACATAAAACGTGTCTCCTTCTTAATATCTATATACTATTCTTACGAGCACAAAAGATAGGACTTTCGAAGGAAGATGAACCATGCATCAGTTTAAAAAATGATTTTCTGTGTTTTGAACATTTAACCAGCGCCATCTAGTGAGAAATATGTTGAGTGTCTGATTCGAGTAAACGTAAGACAACAGCTGTCTGTTTACGAATGATTATGTATGTACTGTTTCTCTGATCTTATGCAAAGTATATTCATGTTTATGTGGTGTATGGTGTTATACATAAGTGTATGCATACATCAATGCGATGGACTAGGTTTTTCTTCATATTTTGTCACCTACTTGTTTCGTCTATTGTATGTTTGTGCGTGCGTTTGCGTATGTTTATGTTTTCATGTTTGTTTCAGTGAATCGGATGTTTGTGTGTATATGTTTTCATGTTTCTATGAATCGTGTGTTCTAAACATGTCACTGTCAGTTACAAAAGAACCTCAACAGATTGGCATTATAGCTCTAAGGAAATCTAATCGAAAAGTCACTATACTTGTGAAAAGTGTACGAAAGATGTATTTTCCCTCTCCAATATTGTATACAGTCTTATTACCTTTCTCGATTCAGTTAACGAATAGTCAATAAAACAGCTTTGCAGGAAAAATCTTTTATTCATACACTATCTTCAAGAAGGTTACAATTATCGACTACTTAATTTTTTCGGAAACACTATTAGCATTTATTTAGTACATATTCAGAGGTGTAGTTCGTCCTACACTTCGTTTAGTAATATAGGAAAGTGTAACATGTAGGAATCTTCAACTCCTGCCTCTTCCACAAAACGTTTGACGCTTAAATGAATATTTCTCACGGCTTCTGCGAAATGGACATCAACTGATTCATCGGATATGTCAAGACATGAATGGTGAAGCTGACGATCGACCTCACACCTAATACAATCCGAAAAATTTCTTCTCTGACAAGTGTGTTTAAGTTTTTAGTTAGCTTTGCTTGTTTTGTTTTTGACAAGTGTGTTTTGTTTGTCAAAACACACTTTCTGACAAGTGTGTTTTGTTTTTAGTTAGCTTTGCTCTATGACTAGACAATTCAACATTAGGTAGTCTTGGAGTATGGTCTACAGTTAACAACCTACACGACTATACCTGTCAAGAAATAATAAAACTATGCACACAGTGAGAATCATGCTGTTCGTACACTTTTCAGAAGTATAGTGACTTTTTGATGAGATTTCCTAATAGAGCTATAATGCCAATCTGTTGAGGTTTGTAAAGTGTTAGATTCTTTTGTAACTGACAGATAACATGTTTAGAACACACGATTCATAGAAACATGAAAACATATACACACAAACACATGCACACACATCCGATTCACTGAAACAAACACGAAAACATAAACATACGCACATGCATACACAAACATACAATAGACGAAACAAGTATGTGACAAATATGAAGAAAAACTTAGTCCATCGCATTGATGTATGCATACACTTATGTATAACACCATACATCACATAAACATGAATATACTTTGCATAAGATCAGAGAAACAGCACATACATAATCATTCATAAAGAGACAGCTGTTGTCTTACGTTTACTCGAATCAGACAGTCAACATATTTCTCACTAAATGGCGCTGATTAAATGTCCAAAAGACAGAAAATCGTTTTTTTAAACTGATACATGGTTCTTCTTGCTTCGAAAGTTCTATCTTTTGTGCTCGTAAGAATAGTATCTAGATATTAAGAAGGAGATACGTTTTATGTATCAACGAGTTCACACTGATATTTTTAAATATTCTTCTCAACTGATTGTTTGATTCACATACATCTGAAATGTAATATTCACATGCCTACACAAAAAGTGAATGTTGCAGACTTGCATCTTCACTAGATATGAACGTTGTTGTAAGAAATTGTAACATTAACGCCCTAATACTTAAAAATGAATACTTGTGTTTAAACTATAGTTACTTCTTATATTCTCCTTGCTGACACATGGCGCCCTCTGTCTTAGCTGTTTTGAGGTGATGAATGCTTACGTTACGTTTTCCTTTAATGTGAAAATGCTGGGTAAGGCGCTTTTCTTTCGCTACTCTATCACTTTTCCTTTCATTTTCAATCTTCTCTTTCTTTCTTTCTTTCTTTCTGAAATGTGATGATTGAGTTTGAAATGTGAAAGACTTTATGCGTTAGGTCCTCTAAACGGATGAAACGCAAAGTATTGTCTATCAGTTATGGGACCCTCAGAATCGTGAAGCATTATGCTTATGGAATTTACAGGAGTAATGCTCCATAGGTAGTGTTCGTTCAGATTTCCAAACAAGATACATAACATTATCAAAAAACGTGTGCTTGCCAGAACCACTTTCACACGAACATAGTACCACTTGTTCTAAGAATTCCACACTAGTGTTCTCATGCAGGAAAAATAACTAAACCGATTCTTAGACATGAAAATGTGTGTGTTAGATATCCTCCTGTAGTGAAACACTCTATCTTTGTTTGTTGTCTATCGTTGTTTGTCGAAAAACTTGTGTTTGCAGCGAAAAATAGCCACCTTCGCCCTTATACACGCAGTTTACTTATGCGCTTATTCCAACGTACCGAGTGACCAGGAACTCTGAAAAGAGCATGAGATAGCGGCTTGGAATAACCGCCGAGAGAGATTATGTTACGTTTTATCGGTTGCTGAAGTCACTGAATGCAAAGTTAGGTCTAGTGGATCGATTCTGGGACTCAACTTTTCATGGAAATACTGAAAATACTTTTGCTTTCTTATAAACAGTGAGTTTTCAGATTTTTAATTTCCAAACAAAAGCGCCTATTCAGATTGTCTTCCGTTCGAATCATATTTAATGCAGTCAACATTGACTTATTGTGAAAGAATGACTGTTCGTGCTATTAAAACTTTCCTTTTCATACGTTACGAGATGGAAGGTTCCTGCATCTATTGATTGCATGTAAGAGTGAGTTCGGTGTATCTTTGAAATGCAACTATCTGTCTTAACGGTTACCTTTCATACGACATAGGTGCTCAGCAACACTCATGTCTTACCATGGATCTCTAGGTTTCTTAGAAGCAACTTTCCTACTGTCTATGGGATAGATGTTGGCTATCATAACTTATAGCTGTATCGGGGTGTAAAGTACTGAATAGGCTATTGTGAGATTTTCAACGTAAGCAGATATATGGAAAAAATAATAATCTGATGATGCTTGCGATTTTACCTTTTTTCGGCAAATGGTGCTATGAAAGAAAATATACACATAGGGAAGATGAATCAGTGCTCGAACTTTAATTATCTTGCGAGATGTATGAGAAAATGCATCGATATTGAGAAACATGCATCTGAAGATTAAGCTATGAGTTTATCTCTATGACAGTGAAGCAACCTTGCTATCGGTTTTTCATTCTAAATGCTTACACGACATATGAATAGGTAGTTTGTCTGTGTAATGGTGAGTCTGATGTCTGATGCGTAGTATCTTTTGTGGATAGACGCTTTGATTAACGAGTGTCAGAAAAAGATAAAGTCCTTGAATGTTTAAAACATCCCTTGTGGTCCTGACAGAATTAAGACATCTACAGCAGAATTAACTCAGAAGATTGTGTGGAGAATTAAACTTTACAGAGGTCTATTCATCTTTGATAGTTAAATGAATCATTTCTCAAGCATCGAGGTTTCTCAATTTATGATAGTATAGAGAAAACAAGCGAGGATCCCTATCTATATTAATGTTGTCAAGCTCAGTACATTACGTTTCACACGGTTTTAATGGCTTTTTAGTTCAAATCTTTATTGTCTATGGGGTTCCAGGTTTGTTTTTTAGCAAAGTTCATGGGCATATCGCTATTGTGAGAAAGATCGTACCCTGCCCATTTTTTGCATCGAAGTCAGCAGCGTACCACAGAAACGATGCATTATCCTTACACATAAAAGAGAAAGTCCTTGAATGAAATTGAAGAAAGTCGGTTGGAAAAAAAAATCAAAGTTGAAACTTAAGTGATAATTCCGCCGAATGTCATTATATTCACAGATGTTAACACGATCATCTAACAAAGGACGCAGGGAATAATGCTAAAGATTTCGTATTACTTCATATCACACATTTTGCGAAACTGGTATTAAGTTTTTACACTGAATTACACGTCACAATTTCTTATGAGGATAAAGAGTGTCAGTTAACAATTTTTTGTACGTTCCCATTCTAATGTACGAGGTCAAACCCTATTCTCTCTGTAACCGTTACGTACTTTAATTGTGATGTCGACCTTGTAAAATCAGCTGACCACTTGGAGAATGCGATAACTTAACCCTCTAAAAGATCCGAAGACACCCTACAGGGAATTTCCGTTGTTCTGATAAAGTGTAGCATTTTCGTCATGTCATTATTTAACTTTCTCATTGAGCTCGAGGGAGATAAGACACGGAGCGACTGCTCTTCTCAAAGTGAGTCGAACCATATCTAATTATTTTATCTATTTCCACGGCTGTCCCGTAGGTCAGCGCGAGTGGCGTGGGTGAGTGGTCTGTGACCTTTTTACGTCACCAGTTGCTTGTTGCTGCGCGCACATCTCCCTGCATTTCTTTAAAATCACGTGACAATGATTAGTAGAAGTTTTTGCAATAGAGTAGAAGCGGGAGAGTTTTCACGCTCTTAGACACGTCGCTTCTTGTACGCTCTACGTGAGAACAACAGGATATTTTTCAGGCCCGATCAGAACATATATGTCAAAGCATAGTTAGGTGGATTTTTATGTTGCGCCGAAGCTTTCTCATTTCGGTGGATTAGTTCAAGTATATTGAGACTTATGTATTATATTTTATAGTAGGTTATTGTATTTGATTATTGTCCCCTATTAACATGCCTTCGTGTTGCGTTTTTTATGCAAGCGGAAACGTGGGAATTCTACTTTTAGCATTCTGCCACGTAGTCTTTACAGAATTTACCCGATGAAAACAACTGACCTAGTAAAATGAATTTCATAAACATCTTCACGTTCGCCGATAAACGGTGGAAGAGACGATTTTTAAAAACTGTGTGAGCGCTTGTAGATTAATGATTACTCCCATAGCTGACTTTTCTTCGAGTAGCGTTACTTCCCAGTACTGAGGATACAATGGTAATAAGTATTTTTAAACCATGTCGGGTAATGGCGGAGAGTAATTGAGACAAACGTAAAACCACTTTCCAAGACAAGTAAACACAGATATCTGACAACATCAATCCCATGGAGACTAATAAGCTCAACTCTTGAAGGTTTAGGGCGCGTAATTTCAAAGTCTGTATTGGGTACGTTGAAACGCTGACCTATCATAAAGGGTAGAATTGGGAATGTGGAGAACCGTCTCTGGACTTGGAAAAATTTCGAGTCCGAAAACTACGATCAAGACTGCCAGTGGGTTTTCACAATGTAAGACTGGGCTCCTGATACGGAAGCAGCACAGGTGGTGATCCAAGATTCAACCGTCAATAAAACGAGGTCCGGTTCCGAACACGGATCTTTTAGGTCGCATTTTAAACTTTCGAGAGATTCGAAAAGAATGAATCGTAATAGTTTATCAATTCCTATGGAACACAAAATAATTTTTTATCATCCCTAAGAACTACATAATTGCGTTTCTCTCTCCCCCCCCCCGGAGGTATTGGTGAAAATCATTTCTTCAATTCAAACGTCATGACCTTCACATTTCACCAACAAATTTTTTAAATTGTAACATAATCACATCATTTGAAATATTCGTTTAAATTTTGCCAATTCGAAATTTCTCCACCGTCAGACAATGCAATTGTGACTTTTACGACATTACGAAAGTGCAGATCATAATATTTCGTCAACATCCATCCAACACAAAAAATATTTTTAATAAATCACTAAAAACAAAGATGAATGTCTACAAACGGACAGCCCTATATGCAGAAGACAAGGTGAAAACATTAACTCGTCTTTGTTTTTCTTAAGAAGAAAAACAGCTAAAAATAAAGATTTTTAAATAACATATTCGTAACGATATGATGTTCGTAATTTTTTTTTTGTTTGTAAGGTTCGTTGTTTATTAATTCTGAATTTGTTTCAAGTTTAAGCAAAATATTCCTTTGTGCAATTGACGAACCAAAAAAAAAAATGTGGAATATCTATCCAGTCAGTTTGTTAGAAATTTTTTGGGATTAGTTGT
This sequence comes from Ryuthela nishihirai, assembly GCA_038380435.1. Lineage (NCBI taxonomy): Eukaryota > Metazoa > Arthropoda > Arachnida > Araneae > Heptathelidae > Ryuthela > Ryuthela nishihirai. The sequence goes on along the minus strand of JAWZYU010000023.1, from coordinate 47,265,281 downwards.
AACAGAATAAAACGTTTTCGACACAAAATAAAAGTCTTTTTAGATATGTAAATGATTATGAAATGTATCTGTTAAAATAATGGACTACATATATGAGATAATCTTCGCAACATTAGTTGATGGTTTGCGAAATGAGTTCGTTAATAGCTACTTGAAAACGTTAATAGCTACTTGAAAACTGAGACCTAAATTGAGTTGTTTTATCGAACCATGAATAAAATTTCGTTTTCTGTATTGGTCAAAATTTTATGAAACCATTCAACTGATTGCAACTGATTTAGTGACAACATGTCTTTTAACGAACAAACTGATCCAAACACGATTTTGATATTTATGAGCTATGGAAAAAAAAAACGAAATTAGAAATGCATTCATTTCGTAAAATGTGAATTTTTATATTAAGAAAAAAATTTTAGATGACACATTTATTTAGAAAATAATTTACAGCAAACTGAGAATGAAAAAAGTACGGAATTTGTAACCACCTGCCCTTGGCTACCATTTTATTATTAATTGAAAGAAAAATTACTCAACACTATTCCGACGATGTCACTGAATCAGTGGATTAGCAGAAGAAAAAAATAATTGTTTGCATCGATACGTAACAATGATCGCAACTCAAAAATGAAAGCGAATGGGGAAAAAAAAGGAGTTGATGTTTTAGTATCGTATGAAGAGAACTGTGTGATTCGCGTTACGAATTATGAATAGAAGTAAGTTCTTATGAGTTGAATTAATGAAAATAAACATGTATAGTAGTGGTCATGTTATTGAAGCGTCGGTAGATTTTCTTAAGCGTAAAGATGAATATGAATTCCTTCATGATATTGGTGAATGAGGCTACGGCAAAGTCATAACGTTGTATGACAAAGCAAAAGCTTGTAAGGTAGCAACTAAGATAGTGGCAAAAGCTTCTAATGGTGAAAATATGTTATGGCCACATTTATGCCACGATAACACTAATTGGAAGAGCAAAAGCGTTATTTATGCCCTTAATGGTACGGATCTTTTGAATTTAATACATGCACCTGAATTTTTTACTGCTCCAGATTGTATGACAAGAAAAAAGGGATTCGTTTTTGATTTCCTCAAATGATTGGATTATTTACATAGTCAGGGATTAACACACAATGATTTAAAGGAAGAGAACATCCTCGTTAATAGAGAAATGAATAAAGCTGTCATAACTGATTTCTCATTCCTTAACAAAACAGACTTTAGCAAGATAGCTGTGCCTTTTCTGTATTTACCACCGGAAATTGTATCTGCTAGAATGCATGGCCCATTTAATACCATAGATGCTGAGCTCTGGGTGGCAGGAATCGTAATTCTTCAGATAATGACAAAACAAGCGTTTTCAAAATGCATTAAACTTTGTGTACTTCGTCCCACTTTCGACAATCACGTTAAACCGATGCTCATGAGCATGAAAGATCCTCGGTTCATGCGTTCCCTTCTGTTAAAGGCTAATCCTGCTTCACCCATTAAAATTGAAGCTGCTAATCAACTAATCACCTTTTTAGATTTCTTTATTTGTGAAGAGCCGCAGAAAAGAGTAAGGGCGAAAGCAGCGCTGCTTCATGATTTCTTCTTGAAAGATGAAGATAATAAGGTTGAGTGTGATGGTGCAAAAGTGATGGACCCCTGTTTTCGTGTGATACGAAGAGGCGCTCATGCTAATAAAGCTGAAGGTTCGAAAAAGCCAAAAACTGTTTCGTCCAATAAAAATCCAGATGTTGAAATGAAAGAATGTGATAAAGCTTCACCAACTAATGATGGTAGAAGGATGATACAATTACGCAAATGCGTCGCACGATTTTTCAGGAGAATATTCTGCATGAGTTGCTGGTGTACGTCTACTAATAAAAGGCAAGATTTTAAGATTGGCAAAGTGAATGAACTGCCTGCTGATGAAATGCATCCTAAAAGAGTAATGATAGGTTATGAGCAGCCAGATTGTTTCTGATGGTGTGAAAAATGAGAGTAAGAAGAATTCTGGGGTAAAGAAAAAATTCAAAAGAAAGTTAGTTGAAAGTCACAAAAGTGGGGTGTGTGAAAAGTGGGGTGTGTGTGGGAAGAAATGTGTGAAGCAAAAAGAAATTAAAGACAAAGAATGTGAAAAGATTTGGGTTGGGTTGTTTTACCTCTGAGCGGCACTTTTTTGCACACCATGGGCTAAATGGCCAGGTCACATGGACTCCGAAGGCTCAGAAAAGGTTGGGGGAGGGGACCCACTGGAGCAGCTGTTGGGAGACAGATGGTAGCCTCCCGTCAAGGCCATCCAGTGTGGTCTTTAACGTGCACAGGGTATGGCTCTCCCGCACACGGGGCCACGGCTTAATGTCCCATCCGACGGACGGCGGCCTTTCCAAGCCCATCGGTGTCCCCTACTGACCGTGGGCAGGGCGGAGAATTTTGCGGAGATATATCTCAATGCTGACCCAGCTGGGACTCGAACTGGGAACTACAGATTACGAGCCTGGCGCGCTACCGACTGAGCCACCCCCGCCCCAATGTGAAAAGAATTTAAAGAAAATAAGAAGAGAGCAAAGGGACCATGTCAAAGGAAAGGCAAATGAGGCAGAAAGCAGTGGTAAGAAAAGTGAAGAAAGTGACTTGGGTCGCAGTTTAGATGAGAAGAAGGCCCAAAGAAAACTGGGAAGAAGTAAACTATAAATCAACACACCCAAAACAAAAGGCTCTTTTAAGAGCCACATATTGTGTAGAAAGGATGCCCGATCGTACAAAATAAATTATCTAGTAAAGTGACATTTTCACTGCTCTAAGAAATCTTTGAAAGAAAATCCGAAAAGGATACTTGGTATGCGAATTAGCTGGATCAGCATTCTCCTTAAGTGTTGAAGAAAAATTTCCCTGATCCCTCTTTTTCCTTTTACACTAACTGCCTATGTGTGGAGGGGTTTTCTCCAGGTTAGAGCAAAACACTCTGACATGGATGGTGCCTTGACGTGGCGTCAGAGCTTTTCACTAAACTATCTGGCAGACATATTTCTATGTAACAGAAAATGCTGATTGACACTTTAATGTAACTTTGTAGTATCTTTATCCCTCTTTTTCCTCCCACGTTAGCTGCCTATATGGCTCAATCGGTAACGCGCTAGGCTCGTAATCTGTAAATCCCAGGTTGGAGTCCCACCTGGGCCAACGTTGAGATTTATCTCCGCCAAACTCTCAGTCAGTAAGGGACACCGATGGGCTTGGAAAAGTTGCCGGATGGGACGTAAAGTCGTGGCCCCGTCTCTGGGAGACCCTGTGCACCTTAAAAACATGCTGGATGGCCTTGACGGGAGCTGCAATCTATCCAGTGAATTCTCTTCCCTCAACTGTCTATGAGCCCTCGGGGTTCTTTTGACCTGGCCATTTAGCCCATTTTGGACAAAAAAGTGTAACTCAGAGGTAAAACCATTGATGATCCTATTTTTCCGTTTTCGGCTATCCGTAGTTGCGTTATAGTAAGATGTAGGCATAATTGATGTATTTGTAACTGCGCTCATTAGTGAACGGCTTAAATATTTCACTCTTGAAACATCGATTTGTTTATTGACCCTCCCTCCTGGAAACATTTTGCAGCCCTTGAAAGATCCACTCCCCCACCCTCTGAAAAAGTCTTTCCTAATGCCCATTGGAAGTTTCTAGCTGAAATATTTAGTGCGTTGCCTTCACCTAATTCGAAATGGTTCTACACAAATTTGACATCTAACATATCTGAAAAGAACTGTACAAAATAATCTCTGAATGCTTTTGAATATCGCAAGAAATGTAATACCGATTATTAACATTTTTCTAAATACCATTCCTTTGTTGAATTTTAGATTTTTACGTAAAATTTGTTTTTATAAATGAGCAAACGAAATTCAAGGGCTCAATATGTAATTAATTTTTTTTCAGATTTCTAACTCTATATATTGAACTTAGGCTCTCTGAGATGAGTTCGAGCGGGCTTGGGCTCAGAATAATTTAAGTTTCAAATACATAGCAATTTGAAATAAGCACCACGTGGGTTTCGATTATTTTTTTACATATTCTCTAGCGTTTTTAAATGAATAGATCTTTGCGTTTAGCAGGAGGCCTACGAATTTTCAGTCTCTACTAGTATTTCCATTTTTTCGTTTCAAATAGCATTAACATTTTAATTTTATTATAAAATGATTATAATTAATAAGAATAAAATAAATGATTAGAGACATGCATTTCTCTGTATACGTAGGTCTTATGATGCGTCAGAGAATGTTTTCTCCAAATGGGTCTCGGGCTCAAATAATTGACGAAATGGACTTCCAGATGAATTATCAATAGCTGAAAGTGATCACATTATGAATGGGCCACATCCTATTAATAAACGGTACAGTTTTCCAAAAAATGCAAATAAACGAAGTTTCTATGTGACAATGATGTATAGGAAAATAAACAATGGTGAGAATTTTCTTAGAAGATGACTTATTTATTCAGAGAGCACCAATAAAATTTATTGCTTTTTGTTGCAAATTTTTGGCTTCTCCAGTAAGTCAATGTTAGGAAAATCTGGAATTAATGACTGGAAGCATGCTCATGAATACTTACAGTCACATGAAAATTTTGTACATCACCTGGAATGTCTAAAATGGTTTGAAACATCATTGCGATTACAGACTAATAAAAGTATTGATAAGGAGCTTCAGTCACAAGTGGAAAAAGAACGAGAGCATTGGTACAAAGTTTTAGATCGTTTAATGAGCATCACTAAGTATTTAGCTGAACGCAATTTGGCTTTCAGAGGAACTTCAGAGACATTATTTACAACACACAATGGGAATTTTTTAGGTCTTGTTGAGCTACTTGGAAAATTTGATTTAACAATGAGTGAACATTTACGTCGGGTTGCGTCTAAAGAAACTCACGTTCACTATTGTGGAAAAAATGTTCAGAACGAAATAATCAATTTGTTGGGAAATTCTTTCAGGAAAATATATTTAACCGAGCTAAATCAGCCATATATTTTAGTCTTATTTTAGACTGTAAGTCAGATATAAGTCATGTGGAGCAGCTTTCATTTACAATACGATTTTTAGATGTAGAAGACATTGCAATAAAGGAACATTTTGTTAGCTATAAACCTGTTATAGAAACTACAGGTCAAGGATTATATGAATTTGGGTTGGGTTGTTTTACCTCTGAGTGGCACTTTTTTGCACACCATGGGCTAAATGGCCAGGTCACATGGACCCCGAAGGCTCAGAGAAGGTTGGGGGAGGGGACCCACTGGAACAGCTGTTGGGAGACAGATGATAGCCTCCCGTCAAGGCCATCCAGCGTGTTCTTTAACGTGCACAGGGTATGGCTCTCCCGCACACGGGGCCACGGCTTAAAGTCCCATCCGACGGACGGCGGCCTTTCCAAGGCCATCGGTGTCCCCTACTGACCATGGGCAGGGCGGGGAGTTTTGCGGAGATAAATCTCAACGCTGACCCAGCTGGGACTCGAACCTGGGAACTACAGATTACGAGCCTGGCGCACTACCGACATAGCCACCCCCGCCCCTGGATTATATGAAAGTATACTTGATTTTCTGAGAGAAAGCAACCTAGACTTACATAAATGCAGAGGCCAGGGCTACGATAATGGTTCAAATATGAAAGGAAAAAATAAAGGGGTTCAGGCACGGATCATGAAAGAAAATCCACGGGCGTTTTGTATGCCATGTGGATGTCATAGCCTAAACTTAGTGGTTGGTGACAGTGCAACAAGTTGCCTGGAATCCACTTCTTTTTTTGGTACTGTCCAGCACATATATATTTTCTTTTTTGCCTCTCCTGGGCGATGGCATGCACTGAAAAAACATGTTGACTGCCTCACTGCAAAACCTTTATGCGAGACTAGATGGGAGTGCAGAATAGAATGTGTCAAAGCCATTAAATATGAAATCACGGGAATTCGAGAAGCTCTTTATGAACTTTCAGAAATGCCTGCATCTGATCCTGTAGTGATGATAAATGTCTGTATGATGTCTTAGGCAGGGTAAATGTCGTCAGGAAAACTATGCAGAACACCTCTGTGGAACTATCTACTGCAGTTTCACTAATGAATAGTGTCACTGATTACTTAATTGATTATCGTGCAAATGGATATGAAAAAGCACTAGAGTCAGTAAAAGAATTAGCTACAGAATTAGATGTAGAGCCCATTTTTAGAAGTAAAGAATAAGCAGAAGAAGGAGGCTATTTGAATATGAGTGCACCGACGAGGTTACAAATGCATATGACCCAGAAAAAAAGTCATGTGTTCAATGTAATACTGGACAGAGCTATAATTTTTTTATCCGAGAGATTTGAACAGTTACAAAGTTTCAATAACACATGGGGATTTTTAAACGACCTAAAAGATCTGCCAGATAAAAATAAACTCAAAGTAGCATGTCAAGGTTTTGAGAATAAGTTAAGGTACCAAGAAAATAGTGATTTAAATGGATGTGATGTCTTGACTGAACTAGATATAGTCAAAGAATTATTTCCTGAAGATGTAAAGCTTCCAATAGAAGCCGCTAGGTTCATAAACACTAATAAGTTACAGGATGTCATGCCAAATCTGTGGGTTGCATTAAGAATAATACTTACAATACCTATTACTGTGGCCGCTGGCGAGAGAAGCTTTAGTAAACTAAAGCTTATAAAATCATACTTACGGTCATCCATGTCTCAAGACAGAATGAATTCTTTGGCAATTTTGTCTATAGAAAATGATATTGCAAAGAATATAAAGAAAGAAAGTGCCATAAAAAGATTTGCTGATCTAAAGGCTAGAAAAAAAAATGTTTTCGGTACGCTAATTGTTCATACTGTCCAAATACTGGTTCAGAAAAAAACATTATTGTTCATTGTTTGTTAAAAAACAACCCAGGTAATAAACTCATTTCTATATTTTTTCCTTGTGAAAATTTTTATAATTATACTTAAAAAGGGCGCCGAATTTCAGCTTGCCCAGGGCGCCAGCAACCACAGACAAAACAGTTGTTGTGGTGTAATTGTTGACAATGAGTGCTGAGATCTGCTCAGTGACCTCTAAAAAGGCATGATGATTGGTGCGTGTCTTGCAGGAGCTTCAGTAACCACAGAAATAGTAGCAGAATAGTAGATGTAAGACGAGGAACTGTATATCAAAACTACCTATCAAAAAGGACAGGGTGTTGCCTCCAAACGTGCAAATTGTGGACACCATACGAAGTTGTCAGATAGGGATAGGCGAACGTTGGTAAGGATTGCACAACAGAAGCCCAAGACCACAGCACCGCAAATAGCAGTAGAGTTGAACAGCAGTCGGAATCATCCGGTTTCTGTCATAACAGTTCGTTGGGAACGTCATTGTGCCAACATTTGTGGTTGTGCTGCAATCCATAAACCTCTGATTACCAACGTCAATCCAACAAAACGTGTAAAGCACATAAAAACTGGGATGCTAAAGATTGGCAACGTGTCATCTGGTGTGATGAATCGTGCTACACATTGTTTCCCAACTGGTAAATGTATGTCTGGCAAAAACCTGCAGAAGCATACCACCCAGACTGTGAAGAAGCATGGAGGTCGATACCTCATGTTTGGGGTGCCATATCATGGCATTCCTTAGGGCCATTAGCAGGGTCGTCTCACATCCGCAACGTATGAATCAATTCTCGGGGACTCAATGTTTCGGGCATTGTTCTATAATGACCATCCCTGTTATCAAGCAGATAATGCACCCGTGCATTGTGTGAAACGTGCCAAGTTGTGGTTTGCAGAGCATGAGGTACCCTGGCTACCTCAATATTATTGAACATTTGTGGGAATATCTGGAGTGCAGGGTCAGATCACACTTTTGACCTCCAGCATCACTGGCACAGTTGGGGCATATCTAACAGGAGCAATGGCCCCCCAATCCATTACCACGTCGAATTGCGCATGTTCTGATGATCTCCTGAGATGGGCCTACAGCTTATTAAATGTTTTCCACATACAGTAAGAGTATCCATTATTTTGATAAATCCCTGTAGTCATAATAATGATTTAACACTGCTTGACCACTAAGTTTTCTAAAATTTTCGAAGTAATAATTTAATAGAGGAAATAAATACGATCCTTTATAACGTTTAACAAAACTGTACACTATAACTTTTTTCCAATTCGTGTTTATGAGACATAATGTCAACATTAGCATAATGATAAATCAAGAATTATATAATTACACTGGAATTATAGCTTTATTAAAAAATCAGTTAAATCTAGCTGCAAATTCGCTCACAAACACTAAAACTTGTGATACAGTAGTGCACATTAGTGTAAGCTGATAACTAGCTACGTGATCGACCAATCGACTGCTCTATGACATACCATACCAAATTGCAGAACTGTTTAAACATCTTCAATGGTGCTCTACCATCAAGAATTAGTACGAGTGTGCATCATGCCGGCACAGGATTTGCTATACAGCAGATTTTGTCTGCTGGATGCCCTCGAATACCCAATACTGTTGGTCTGCCCAATAGTGAATGCTGCAGATCTCTCTGAAACGTTGAACATGGCAAAATGGATGGCAGAGTTGCGTGTGGATCAGCTGGAAACTTGTGGCATACTGAGCAGGTTCTGATCATTTCGTTCACACTTGCCATACAGTAGCGCCTACCCAGGATTTAGTTTCGGGAGAAAAAGACTTTAGTAATGTTTCCCAATTACCAAAATAGTCCACTGAACAGGAAAAGTAAATTATTCTATATGGAACGAGATTTTATTATTGCTTCCTTTTAATATCTCCTTAGTGTCAGAGTATATGTGACTAAAATTATACAAATACACTTGTTCTAGATTTCACAGCAGGCAGAAAAGATCCCGAATTTTTTTTTTTTTTTTGGGGGGGGGGGGAATCCATAAGCACCGCCATCTTACAGTACTGATTGTTGTAGTCTGCCATTTGCATTTTTAACAGTACACATTACATAATGCTTGGCCCCTTTATATGAATAATTCTGCCGCGTTTCAAAGTATTTTGCGGTGATTACACATTCGATTTCGAATGATCGGCGTTTACAGGAAGGTCCCTAGCTAGGACCCTTCCTATGCTCAGCTCAAGATGAAACGAGCTGTGGTCAATCTCCAAGTTTTTTTGCAATCTTGGGCTGTCTTTCCACCAGTAAGACTGTGGCCATGGTTTTCACTGAGAAGCCTTCTGCCAACCTTCCCTGGCCTCATGTTTGGACCCGACTACATCAAGGCCGTCTAACAGCACAGTTCACCCTTGTTCAAGCTGAACTGGGGACCTCACATCCAGTACCACCCACTAGGGAAGTTCCTGCAAGATTCTTCTGGTCTTGTACGGGCACTTGGCCCTCTCCCACGTCAACCTCGGTGGTCACCTTCTGAGCAAGTTGGTCACGCCCACACTGTCTCGGACTCTGCCTCAACTCGCTTAATGCGTCTGTCATCGCAGAGGCTGACATGCCTTTTCGCCTGCACAGGTATATTGTGTCATCTTTCGAGGCTCCACTCTAATCACGAACTTCTCAGGAAGATGCAAGACAGGCCAGATTCTGCCATTGACTTCTACAACCATGTCCTTCCTGATAGCTCCACAGCTGGCAATACGCTTTTTACCTTCCACCCTGGAGGAAGCGATCTTATGATCAGTGTCATTGTCCCTTCTCTAGGTCAAAAGAGCGACTCAAATCCAGTGGCCATCAGGCTTCTCGCTACCTCACTGCACGATACGTGTACCAAGGTCTAATCTGACGGATCTGTTGATCGGTAGAAATTACGTACTGCCTCTGTGTTTGTCATCCCTGATACTGACATCGCCAGAGGCTTCCGCATCTTACTTCCTCCACAGGCTTGGGAGTAGAAACTTTGCCTTTACCACTCGAAGTCAGCCTTGCCAGCTCTTCAGAAGCGAGACAGCAAGAGCTGCAACCTCTTCCTTGTTCAGATCATAGATATACTCCAAGCTTATTTCTGCCTGTTCCGCAATCCATTTCCTGTGGATCCCCTCCAATGTAGTGATACCTGTCAATGATCTTGCTGATTAGACCACGCAAGAGGCACTAGAGAGTCAGAGATGATACTAATCCCCCTCTATCAGCGACTGCAAGATCTTTGTCTCACAGATGAGTCAGTATCATTTCACTCGGTGGCAAGATTAGTTGTTCCTCTTTTAGGTACCTGGTAGACCCTTCTCTCACTGCTCCTAACTTCGGAGACCTCCGCCATCAAAGACCCTCCTCTATCGTCTAAGTTGGTGTCTTTTACAACTCTACGCTTCACACTTTGTTACAGCCTACAATCGTAATTGTGCCACATGTGCAGCACACCCGATATTGTCTCGCATACTGCTGAACTGCTCCCGCTACAATGCTGAATGAGCTTTGTTTTGGAACCAAGGATTATACCATTACCTCCCTTCTTGTTACCCACCAGGTTTCAGCGAACACGCATGCGACTACTTATTTTCTTTCAGAACATTGGCCTCCTCTGCAAGGTCTTGTTTTATCGCTTCTACGTTAACGAGATTAGTATATTAATAGGATGGTGAGAGCACAGAGGCAGCATCTTTCTGCCTCTGCTATCTCGTCCTCCTGTTGTGACTAATGCAGGGAGCGACTCATTGGAGGCTAATTTCACCATGACCTTACACCTTGTCCTTTTTTTACTAATTATCTCTTTATTGCTACGTCAAAGTTAATTTCTTAAATTTACTGCCAAGGGCACTACAGTTGCTCTCATTCAATTAGGTTGGGCTAAATAGCCGGGTCACATGGACCCCGAAGGCTCAGAGAAGGTTGGGGGAGGGGACCCACTGGAACAGCTGTTGGGAGACAGATGGTAGCCTCCCGTCAAGGCCATACAGCGTGTTCTTTAACGTGCACAGGGTAGCCGGGTCACATGGACCCCGAAGGCTCAGAGAAGGTTGGGGGAGGGGACCCACTGGAACAGCTGTTGGGAGACAGATGGTAGCCTCCCGTCAAGGCCATACAGCGTGTTCTTTAACGTGCACAGGGTATGTCCATCCCGCACACGGGGCCACGGCTTAACATCCCTTCCGACGGACGGCGGCCTTTCCAAGCCCATCGGTGTCCCCTACTGACTGTGGGCAAGGAATTTTGCGGAGACAAATCTCAACGCTGACCCAGCTGGGACTCGAACCTGGGAACTACAGATTACGAGCCTGGCGCGCTACCGACTAAGCCACCCCCGTCCCTCATTCAATTAGGTATGGTCACTTTCTTATACTAGTTCTAAGTTTGTGTTTCTAAGATACTTTCTTTAAAAGTTTTTTGCGTGTTTTACGACTTTCCCCCCCAAAAAAACTTTTTTTCATTGAAATTAGGATTCTAAAATAATTATTGTAATTTTAGCTTTCAATTGTTCCAGTGAGTGGTTTTACAGTTTTAGCTCATTATCTTTTCCAATGAGAATGTAAAAAAAAATCCATACATGCTAAATGTCCAAAAAATTGTAGCAGCAAAGGATATTAAATGGAGGATGAATGGACCGAAATATTTATTTTTGGAACCGAAATAAAAAAAATCCCAAACGAGTGGTTAAAGAATATATTGGTCTTGGCAGGAGGAATAAATGTTTCCCAAACCTCTCCACTGGATTTTTTTCCCCCAAAACTTTTTTGAGCACTTCATAAATGGCCATTTAACCCTTGTGGAAAAAAACTGCCCTCCTCGATAAAACAATCCAATCTACAATGCATCTGCTTATCTGAAGGTGAAAAAAATAATGTTACCATGAAATATTGTGATTTTTTTCCGATTCTATTCTACTGACTCAATTTATATTAATTTTAACATCTTGAAGTTTAATTATACCTTTATTTCATTAAGGTAATTTCTTATGGTGGTTGATAAACGTGCAAATAAACAAATAAAAATGGGCATATACGGTATGTATATGCCCACGTATATTTCTCTTATTTTAAAGGCTCAGCCGATAGTACACCAGACTTGTAATCAGAAGTTGCCAGGTTCGAGTCCCACCTGCACCAGTTTCAAGAAATGGGGGAAACCAATGGGCCTGGAAAGATTGCAGTCTGTCAGATGGGACATTAAAGAACACACTGGAAGGCCTTGACAGAAGGCTTCCATCTGCACAGTGGATCCCCTTCACCGAGCCGTGGGCTTTTTGTGACCTAACACGTGTGCAAAAAAGTGCAGTCAGTGGTTAAACAACCCACTTAACTATTTCAAAATTTTTGAAGCAGAAAATAATTATTTTTAGCATTCTATTTTTCCAGTGAGTGGTTTTACATTTATACCTATATAATACTTTTTGAATATTCACGTTTCAATTTTGGGCGTTGGATTTTCTGAGCATATTTTATTTAGACAAATTTCAGCCTGTTTATTTTCTTAACAAATATTAAACTGTCACATAAGTTTCATTTTATATTCTTGTGTTCAATATGCTTAAAATGTATTCTTTCATATATAAAGCATTTTTAATACTAAATCAACACACACATATATTTTCTAAAGCGTTGGCAGTTTATTACTTACATAGAAAATTGTAACTGTATTTAGCTTGTGATGAAATTAACTTTTGATTAATGTTCGGTACCTGTTTGAGGTATTGTATTCATCAGCAACTAAGGCTGTTATTCGCAAAATAAGATTGAAACAGTTAAAAGACTGGTGCTTACAAATTTAAAAGTAAAATGAAAAAAAAAAGGAGTAAAGCAACAACTGTAAAATGTGTACAGCATGCTGAAAACTTAAATTTTCAAAATTACAAATTAAAATAAATGTGAGGATGCGGAAAGTGGTTTGTTTTTGATAATGTTTCTGTTACTGGTAGACACTTAAAATTTTAGTGAAACAAATTTTCCATTGAAATTCGATGGCTTCTTTGATTACCATTCTAATAAAGTGAAAAAATTAAATTGAACTTTAACTTAGATTCCATAATTGGTGCAGAAATAAAACGATTTAATCACTGAATCTTTTACTTTTTTTGCTTTTTGGGGCTCATAAAAAATATGCTTTTTTTTCACAATCTATATATTTTGCTTTTTAGTAGCAACTTCAAATGGAATATTAATCATTGAAAACACCCTTTTCATGCCTTATAGAGAAAAATTGTTTTATTCTCTGTCTTAAGCTTTAATCTGACATAGGGCTTGAACACATTTTATTCCCCACCCCTTCTTTAGGAGGGTGGGGGGTTGTACATGGGTATATATAGGTGTAATTTGAAGTAGTCCGTGATATTCTTCATTGTGACTGACCACCATGATACCCTTTATGTGTACATGATGGAATCGTTGAAATTTCTCTCCTTTCTGGGAGAAGGGAAATGGAGTCAAAACTTGAAATAGATTATGACACTCCCTCTAGCTTTCATTTGACATAATAACTCATATTCAGCCAACATATTGGAACAATCGTTTGCTCTTTTTCCTTTTTGGAAAGGGTGGGAACTAATTCTTTTAGTCTATGACACTCCACACATCACAAGCTTTTGTTTGACATAGCTTATGACAGAGATATCTAAGCAGAGCCCTTGTGTTTGTAAGATGTAGGGGCATGTTTGTTTACAGATGGGATACCAGAATGGATACCCTTTTCAGGGGATGAATATGGGGTGGTAAATTTTCAAGTGTATGACTCTCCACATGACACACTTTCATTTGGTATACATGTTACGTCCAGGCACCATACTGAGAAATTACAGTGGAACAACTATTCTGACACACCAAAAGAGTTGCAAACGTCAAGCATGAAAAAAGATAACTAAAATCGGATCCACTCGTATGCTTGAATCATAAACTTCAAAATATAATTTTCAGCACCAATCAACATAAATTGTTAGCAGCACAATTTTTGACATAAATGCAAAATATTTCTAACTGTATAGTTTCAAAACTTTTACATCTTCCTAAAAAAAATCCCATGCTTTTTATTATTCAATTTCTTTATGGATAAAACACCCCCAGAGCCAAAGAACCTCAACTTTTAGCTGGGACTCAAACCTGGGAACTGCAAATTATATGATTTATACGAGCCTGGCACACTACCAACTGAGACATCCCTGCCCCTAAATATAGAATGGATCAATTCCAAGAATGATCACGTTTATGATGGAAAAAATATATGGCCCTTTGTGAGCTTCCCATAAGAGAGAAGCTAAATAAATTAAAAGCAAGCGCCATTTAAATATTTACACTTTAATACATATCTAAAGAAAAAATAAAAAGTAGTCAATGATGGTCAAATAATTGCATAAAAAGTTTCAGAAATTGCAAATCCATTATTACATATATCTTTTTCAAATAAAAAAATAGTCTAAATGATGATATAAAAAAAAATTCCAAATCTGTCAAGAGAACCTTTATTTTTTGAAACTCAAGAAAAATTCTGCATTATTTCTTCATATACATTTGGAGTTAACATTAAAACATCTTTTCTGTGTGGCTGCAGTTTTAACAAAATTTGATGTTTTTTCTTTTCACCTCTAGTGAAGATGCAAAAAAAAAAACTGTACATAATGTCCGTTTGTAAGTCTTATTTACAAATATACTTTTTATGGTAACCAAAACATTTGTCAAAATAAAGTGTCTCACCAGGGATTAAAGCGTTCACTGTGATCACTACAAATGCTTCGAAATTACATTCTAATAATGTTTGTGTCTGTCTGCTTATGCACTCAGCCCCCAGAAGAGCTAGAGGCACCAAACTACATGAATGCTCCCTTCATCCAGGGGAAGAATATAGGATATGTGCAAACCCATGGGGTCAAACATAATTGGGGTGGGTTTGAATTTCTCAAAATCAACATGGACGTTGCATTAAAGGTTGAAAGTTCTCAAAATAACTGTTACTGCCAATAAATCTGAAAAAAGGAATGCACCAATTAATTTCTTTCTTTTAAAGGAAAGAACTTGCCTACACAAAGGACGGAAAACCTAGAAGCTATATTAGGCTTGTTTTGGTTTGTCATACAACATACAAACACTTATACAAGAACATACCCACTGGTCTTAGTAGTCATGTACACTAACCACTAGACCAGGTAGGGCTAGTTTCACTTGATAGCCATTGCTCAGTTTGTTGGGTAAAGAGCATGTTTCCATCGAAATTTAATTCATTCTAATTAAGTATGAAGTGTGGCACAAGATTATTTTTTTAAATGAAAGCTTTGAAAAGAATTCATATCGGAAGTTAAATCATTAACTTAATGTGAAAAGTATGTAAAAGTTAATACACATATATCTCACAAGATGTTAATAAATGTTTTAAATATTATGTTAAGTAATGTTTTTTTTAGTACCTATACATTTTTTGTGCAACTCACAGCATATTTTTTTTTGTTATAAAGCCTTTGCTATAAAATTACATATGCCTGGCAAACTGTATCTGTAGAACTCTGGCAGGTACGAATTGATTTGAAAAGTTTGATTATCTGAGCAAGGCAATACCATTTTTTTGCTTTAGAAAATTCTGATGTAACACCCTAAATCAGAATTTTCTAAAGCAAAATGTGTACCTGGAAATATGTCAATTCTTTTCCTCCCCTAAAAGAGAGGAAGAAAAATTTAATTGGGGAGGGGGGGGGGTGTCAGTCATAACGATTTTTATGCCAAATGAAAGCTGGCAACATGGGAAGTGCCATCTATCTATACTTTAGAGTTTCAGACCTGAGAAATGCCAGGTAAATCTGCTAGTTTGTTATATAATAATCTGGCAGTGTTCTTAGCAAAAGTGTCCTATTTGTACAATACTCAAACATTCATTTAAAAATTTTTTTTTTTGTAAAATTCATATTTTTTTTAAACATTTTTGAGTATTCTGGCTAAATTTACTATTCAGTGTCTTCCAGGCTTCTTAATGATTGTTGCAAAAACTATACACTATATTTTGAAACTTCATTTTCTCTGCCCTATGAGTAGCAAAAACCTTAGTTACATAATACCAACTTATGCAAGGAACATACAAGTGCATCAGTAAACATCACCCACCCTTTGAAATTTGACTGCAAACATCTATCCCAAGTGGTGAATTCAGTTTTATTTTTTTGTTGCTCAATTAGAGCAGAGGAGCTACAGAAAACAGAAATTAAGGTTTTACATGAATCTGTTTTGCAAATGCATTTTGGAATGATTATCTTAAACTTCATATAAGAATATTGTAACCAAATTTTCTTATTTCAAATTCTTAAAAAATGGTCAAAAACAGATTGTTCCTTAACTTTCAATGTGTATAGCACAGTTAAGAAACAAAGGCAAGGTTGCTTTCTTTTCATATTTTATTAGCCAAAAAACAAGGGTCATTTTAAATTTGCATACTGTAAATTAATATGCTTGATATTTCTTACACTTGGAAACTCTAGTGTTGCTAACATGTGTTCAGTTTTATACCTCACCAAATTCTTTCACTGCTGAAAATTTCATTTTTAAGCAGCCAACCTTGAGCAAACATTTTTGTTGATAATTACTGATCTGTAAACCACTTACAAGCTAATATAGCCGATTTCCTCCACAAAACTACTACACAAGAAGTCTGGGATCATATCCAGTATTGCAACTGTTCAGATTTTTTGAGCTGTTTTACTTATAAATTAATAAAAATACTCTAGAACCAAAGTAGGCAACCTCAGGACTGTGGTAGTAGTCAGTGTTGACTTCATGAATTGGCTATCTATGATGTTTTCTAAAGTTTTTCTTTTGTCAAGATATTAAAAAATGGACTAAGGGAAATAAGACAAAGTGAAACATAAGAGTGGTAATTTATGACTGTGGAAGGAAACTGTGATCACTGTTACAGTGCTTAATATTAACCGAGATTCACGCAAGTTCTAAAAGGTCAATCAGTGTCAGCCTGGTGTATTTCTGTAGCAAAACCATTAGCAGTAACTTGAAATTAACATTACCTACACTTCTTTACCATACAAAAATTTAACAAAAGTTTGTTCATGTTGCAAACTTCATTTTTTGTATAGAATTTCATAGTGCAAACTAGCTATCTTAAGAAAAGGCTTGGTCACACATACCCCCCAGCTACCTATTTAAGTTGATCACTACCAGTACATTATTTTTCCAAATTTTAAACAATTTAAAATTCATCAGTGCTTCTGAAATTAAATGGCAAATCCAAACTGCAAAAATTTCTGCAAACTAATTTGAACTATACAAACTACAGCAGTCAACAGCAGCCACTGCATATTATGTCACAGGAGCTTACTATTCTGAAATAATTTTTTTGGGCATTCCAATTACACTCAATTTTGTGCTAAAGTCAGACTGCAGTTCAACTACTTTTCACTCATTTCCCAATCTTTATATACATACACTTTGCTATAAATTTCAGTCAGCTGAATGGCAATTGTCTGCTAATGAAATTATATGGCTAAATGATCCTGAAAGTTCAGGTGCATTTTCCAAATCCCAAGAGCAGTCAAACATTCATCAAAACCACTGCATATGTGTAAAACTACTCTTCAACAGTCATCAGATTTACAATAACTCTTCAGACACAAGTATATAGAGATGCATATATTTGCAGCATTCCAATCTCCTGATAATTATTCAAAATCTGTATTCTATGCATTGAAACTCATTTGACTTATATTTAGAATTCACTGGGGAAAAAAAACCTGTCAATATTTAAATACAGGGTAAATAATGTTAGAAGAGATAATTAAGTGTTCCAGGTATAGGGACACTTGAAACAATTTTATAATTTTTATGAATTGTATAAATTTGTTATTGGACTGTATTGGGATTGTGTTTTGCTAAAAATTGCACTTAGCTTTAAATTTAAATTAGTTGTCCACTATAAATAATTCAATGCATGTTTGGAATTGTATAAACAATGCAGAATAATAGATATTACTGTATAGCTTTATCATTAAATAGATATATATATTAAACTTAATAAGACTTGCTCCAAATGCATAATTCACAGGAATAGTTGTGTGATGAAGTAATTTTTCTAACTAATGTAAGATACCAAGCAATTCAAGTAACAGATATAAATTTTGTAGGAGATAAGTTACTTAATACAAATACATCATACATTTTAATTATGTCAATACTAAATATTTAATTACAGTTATATAAAGCATTTCACAACACCTGGTATCAGACTTCATTCTGGAATGAAACAAGTTGCGAATTCTGTATCTAATTTAAGCACAATACACAAGAGCAACTCAAGTACACTAGTCTGTGTACTTCAAGTACTGATGATGATGAGTAACTCAAATAAATGACCCTTTATTTATCGAATAACTTGAGTATATGATACCAAGTATATGAAAATCAGATGTAATATGATGATTCAGATAACATGGGTGAAAGTGAATTAATACCTTTAAAGTACTTCACACTTTGAACTGCTAATGCTAATTAGAACTTTAAAAAATTAATACACAAAAAGATGGCATCGTTGTTTTATTGCTACATACAAGTGTACCACAGAAAACTTACCAGTAACAAATTTAAATAAACTGTTGTGAAATTTCTCAAGTTGGCATTACAAAGGGAATAATCTGTCTGATCAAAAATACATCTGTTGTGAGTTGCCCTAATATGTTTGTAGATATGCTTTCCACGATCAGGCTCTCTTTAATTGTTAGCTATTGGCAAAATACAATTGTCTGTGCTAAAATAACATCTGCTTCTGACTTGAAACCATTTCCTTGTAACTAATGATGCACATTTGAACATTAGCAGTATTATTTTTTTCCTGGGTCACCATTAAATAAAGTTCTTTGCAAAGCTGCAGTGAAAAACTAAACAAACAATGACAAATGTGAGGTCTGCAGATACTGAAACAGTCAACAGTTGACAGAGACAGGCAGCAAGATTCCTCCCCTGCTATTGGACAGGTCCATGGCATGGGTGAAGAGGACTTGGAAATTCAAGGGCTATTACCTTACCTACAAGATCCCTTGTGCTGCCATCTCTTGGTAATAGTGAGTTGTCAAATCAGAACTTTCAAGGAATTTGGCCAGTCACTGATATTCCAAAGTTAACAACAGACAAATGAAATACAATGTCTGAGCGTGTGGATAACTCCTGTCATGCTCCCTGAAAGAAAACATAGCTAAATGGATTCTCAGTCTTAAGACTGAGCTGCTGTGGTATTTGGTAGAGATGTGATGCTTGGAGAGGAGATAGGGGATGTTGGCATACCAGTTATGTTGCTCGAGCTCAAGGCTGCATTAGCTAAAAAAAAAAAGGATTATCCATTAGTTAACTACTTTTCTACTATTTTAAAAGTCACTTATTTTTCTGACAAACTCAATTTCAACATCATAATTCATATTATAAAACAGTTAAACTAACAATGTTATTATACTCATAGCTTTAATGTACATAAAATTTTGGCATATGTCTCAAAAATATCAAAATAAGTACCAATGGGCAGCCTAAAGTTCAAGTGCATGGCTGTGGAATCAGATGATAGCTCAAACGATGGATAAGTCATGCTTTCTTTCTGCTGAGGTAGTGCCTTCCTCACCAATCTTGTTTATGATAAGAATGCAGAGACTGATGCCAGTAATGACATTATTCACAAACCTGGAAAATGTCAAAAAGGATGAGATGGCTCACTGGGTTTTTCACACTTGTCTATCCCATTCTCTATGGCTAATTCTGACAGACTGTTGTCAGGTATCTGTGGTAAGTAGGCTATTCGGGGAGTATTTTTTAAACCTATTAACCACACAGACCAAATTTCAAAGTTCCAGTCTGAGCTCTAACAATATACATGAATTATTAGAAGAAAAAAGTCACCTAAAATAGCAAATATGCTTGATTTGACAATGAAGTTGGCAATAGAAAATTAAAAGCAATGTAAAGCAGTTGAGGAAAGATGAACATGAGACACAAAAAAGTCAGTCATGTGTAACCATTTGCACTGTAAGTAGACTCATTATTAGTCAGCAAAGGTCATCAACCCAAATTTCAATATTTCTGCAATGCTACCAAAACTATGAAAGAGCAGGAACAACAAACTGGAAGAATGCATATCACCTCTGGCACATATAAGAATCTCATTTTTAAAGAGAATGAAGTTTTTCCTTTACCTACTGTTTCATTCCTTAAGTTTTAATTTGAGCTAGTGGATAATGGGAAAAATGCAAATAGTGTTTTATTAGTAATTATACATCATAAAAGTAGAATTTCCTACACCGCTCAGGAAAGTGGGCAGATTATTGCTATCAGTGGAATATCTCTTAAAAACTACCATTGAGTTTTCAAATTTCTATTCTATATTTATTATTTGTAAAACTTGATAATAGCACTGCTGTTTCATATTTAGTTATCTGTAAAGATATACTGTATTTCTTCGATTCTAAGATGCACTTTCCCCCCATATAAATGTATCTAAAAACGGGATGCGTCTTAGAATCGAAGAAATACGGGTATTTCTTCGATTCTAAGACACGTTTTAACCCATATAAACGTCTCTAAAAACGGGGTGTGTCTTAGAATCAAAGAAATATGGTACATACATAGTCGTATCAGAATAATATGAAAACCTATTAATAATGGGAATAACCACCCTTGGCCCAGATGACAGCTTGGCATGGATGCAATGAGGCCCTGGAAGATTTCCAGTGACACAAGTGCCCATTCAGACACCAAACCTGTCAATCCAAATGGTCCCACAACTGCTCTATGGGATTGAGGTCAGGCGATTTCGCCAGTCAAGGGAGAACAGAGACATTGCTGTCACGTTCCTGGATCCAGTCACGCACCACTTTAGCGACATGACAGGGCGCAATGTCCTGTTGGTAGACACCATCACCACCAGTGTAAACATCCAATATGAAGGGATGGATGTGGTCAGTGAGGATGGACAATTGTAGTAAATTGAATGGCAAGACCCAATGCTCTGCTATACATAGATAGCACTACATCTTATGGAAAATGCCATATACCACCATCTACTTTCAAGGAATACCTTCAATGAAAAATCATTTGTGCTGTGGGATAGCAGAGAAAGGACCTGTCATTTAGAGCTTGACCATTGCTGATAAATCAGTATAAGTCTGGGTTTTTAATCATTGAGGTGCTTGGGAGGTCTTTTAGAATTTTGAGTGCATGTCTAAATAGAAGTGCCAAAGAATAATAATTTTGATCTAAAAGTGGGAGTCCAAACACTGAGGAAAATTTTGAAATCCAAACAGAAGTATACAATGCTATACATAAAATCTTAAAATGAGCCATTCTTAAATTAGAAAAAGGAAAGGGTCATAGGAAAGAATGTGGTGAGGAGAGGCATTCACTAGGGATGAGAGACTAAGGTCCTATGCAGAAGAGACTATACTGGACCTCGTCTGCTGAGGGAGGGGAGAAGACCAACAGGTGCCAGTGGTCTTCAGGGGGATAGAAACTGGCTTGGGAAGAGTGATGTTGGTCGGGGCTCTCACCCCCAACACTCACCAAGGCAGTGGAGCAGACTAGCCGAAAGCAGAGCAGTGTGGACCCAGGCTCCCCTGAGTCCCCATTGAAGCACGTGACATGGCTAGTGGTAGGCAAGATCGGAATGGGATAAAGAAAGAAGGTTGGGGGTGAGCGAGCAGAAGGGAGAAAAATAAAAGGTAGAAGGGGATATTGAGAGGGGGGGGGGAATAAATCAATTACCAATACCGGGCTACATAGATATTAATTAGGCATAAAATAACTAGTGGACGTTAAATCCTGGAGGGAAGCAGGGGGGATAATTGGGGGGGATATTTAATAGAAAACTATGGAGATAGGGAGGAAATAATTTCTACAGTGATAATTTTCAGATAGAATTTATAAATGAAAAAAAAATACCCCCTCAAGCAGCTGCTTGCCACAGAGGTCTGACAGGAGCCTGTCAGTTTATATGCCACAGTAGAAGGTCTGAGAGGATGGCAGGACCTCAGCAGAAAAACGACACAAACAGCCATGCCTTACCGGGGGCTCGAACCCAGGTCCCGTAGATCAGTAGCCAAGCGTGCTAACCACTCGGCCATGGGCTGGCTAATAGAATTTAATTATATTTATATTTACATTAAAACCTGGACAGTAGCTAAGGGATAATATGGAGGGAGGGGGAACAGCTAGAGAGAGTCTGAGGAGATTGGAGGGGTAATAGTTAATTAAGAATAATAGTGCAGATAGAAAATAATATAAAATACTTTTAGAATGTGGATATTAAAATCTAGAGGGTTACGATGGGATATTTGGGTGGACGGGGGAGTGTATACGTAAACTGAATGGAGATAGGCAGGGGAAAATCATTTTCATTATATTTTAGAGGAAGCTTAAGAGATATTAGGGGTGGTGGAATGCACACAGGGAAGTTAAGGAGAGAAAGGTGGAAGAATAATCAATTTGTAATAATAGTATAGATGGGATTCTTGAAATCATTTTAAAGTGAAGACACTAAATCCTAGGGGGAAGCTAAGAGATATTAGAGAGGGGGGGGGGGGAAATGTGAATAAGGAAGCTAGGTAGAGATAGGGAGAGGAAGTTGGGTTGTTTTTACCTCTGAGCAGCACTTTTTCGCACACCATGGGCTAAATGGCCACGTCACATAGACCCTGAAGGCTTGGAGAAGGTTGGGAGAGAGAGGACCCACTGGAACAGCTGTTGGGAGACAGATGGTAGCCTCTCGTCAAGGCCATCCAGCATGTTCAACGTGCACAGGGTATGGTTCTCCCGCAAACGAGGCCATGGCTTAACGTCCCATTTGATGGATGGCGGCCTTTCTAAGCCCATCGGTGTCCCCTACTGACCATGGGTAGTGCAGGGAATTTTGTGGAGATAAATCTCAATGCTGACCCAGCTGGGACTCGAACCTGGGTACAGATTACAAGCCTGGCGCGCTACAGAATGAGCCACCCCCGCTCCTTTTAGAGAATTAATTTAGAATATTTTTAAGTGAGACATTAAATCCTAGAAAGAAGCTAAGAGATATTGAGGGGGTGATTGTGTGTGGGGAACCTAAGAAGAGATAGGGGAGGGGGAATAAATCATATTCTGAAAGTGGTACAGATAGAAATTAATTTGATTATTTTATATATTACAGCAGGGGAGAGTTAAGAGATGAGGAAATATTCAACTGAACAGCGCTCGTCATTTTATGCAAATGTCTTTACTGGTGCAACAGCCATGTGTTGCCGAGCCTGTACGCTTGTTAAAACCAAGACATGTTAGTCACAGAAGTCAGTGGTAGTCAGTGTTAGACACAATAGTGATGATGTAGACATTTTCATTTACTCTTGAGCAACCTTATTTGATAATTTTTATACTGACAATCATTTAATTTTTGAATTCTTACTCATTAAGTAACGCTCACTGGTATTCGAACCCTAATTGAACTTTATTTGGCAATTTGTTAATTATTGCCTGGTGCCTGACTTAGCTATCCGGAGCTTGAATAAATACTAGATCAGACAAGGGTCCAAAACTTTAATAGTATTTAAATCTTTGGAGCATTACAGAGTCAAGAAAAGAAGTGGCGCCACGAACAGCGACCTGCCAGTAGTAAAAGAAGTGGCGCACTGAGAACAGGGACCTGCCAGTAAAAAACAGTGGTCCAAGAATAGGGACTGTATATTAATGTATAAATTGTATATGTTATTTAATATGAGATAAAAAATATAAAGATAGTAATTTTTGAGCTCATTAGTTGTATGTACTATTTATAGATTTAACGGCAGCTTAAGCCAAAAATTTTTGTTGAGCAAGAAGCTTAACTTTTTTGTGTATTAGTCAAAGGTACCGAAGTTTCAGCACAGTTATTGCTGATAGTTAAGTTATTTATTGTATGTAAAGATTAGAAGTGTCCGGACACACACACACAGCCACGATAGATAAATTTTATGATAAGCAAATTTATATTTTTGCAAGCTTAGTCGTAGCTTTAGTATTATATTGTTAAATAAACATTTATTCACGAATATGCTGTGGTAAAGATTTAAAACATTAAACAACGCGGTTTCAGGGAGCAAGCCTCAAAGGTGAGAGAGTGCTTTACACATTATAACCCAGTTATAGGTTTTACCTTAAGGTTACCCATACTTCTATATTACTTATCTACGTGGCTCTTTTCACATAAGAGCGACTAGAAAGCTACTATATAGAATAAGACATATTTACCATTTCGCTGGTACAATTGCACTTTGCAACATTTGCAAGAGATCGTTAGGTATGCTACCAGTCCAGTTTGGTGAAGTATTCATACAGTTGCTATTAAGCTGGTATATTTGCTGTGAGATTGTCTTGGCTCTTTTGTCCGTTCTTGCTGTTTTCCTCTGTACTAGTTCTTATTGCACCAGTTCGATGTTATTGTTGATAAAGTCCACAGCTATTGCTTGTTATAGCCAACTGTTGATTCAATATGCTTACTGGATATAGCAATGCGTTTGATACGCAGGGAGTACCAAGAACCTGGGAGGTTCACGAGGTTTTTTTAAATGTTTTCGTAAAAAACATGTTTTAAAGTTTTAACATTGAACTGGTGGTGTTTAAAGTGAGCAAAATTAAGATCTACTAAAATCTTGGAGATGTGCTAATGGCAACAAAACAACCGATTGCTATACCCAGTAGGCATATTGAATCAACAGTTGGCTATAACAAGCAATAGCTGCGGACTTTATCAACAATAACATCGAACTGGTGCAATAAGAACTAGTACAGAAGAAAACAGCAAGAACGGACAAAAGAGCCAAGACAATCTCACAGCAAATATACCAGCTTAATAGCAACTGTATGAATACTTCACCAAACTGGACTGGTAGCATACCTAACGATCTCTTGTAAATGTCGCAAAGTGCAATTGTACCAGCGAAATGGTAAATGTCTTATTCTATATAGTAGCTTTCTAGTCGCTCTTATGTGAAAAGAGCCACGTAGGTAAGTAATATAGAAGTATGGGTAACCTTAAGGTAAAACCTATAACTGGGTTATAATGTGTAAAGCACTCTCTCACCTTTGAGGCTTGCTCCCTGAAACCGCGTCGTTTAATGTTTTAAATCTTTACCACAGCATATTCGTGAATAAATGTTTATTATTAGTTTAGCTGTGTGATACTTACTTTAATATATTATATTGTTGTATATCAGTACCTTTGAGCGCTGCTCAAGATTAAAAAAAGTTTCAAAATTAAAAATTTTGGCAGACCGCTAAACATGTCTGCTAGTAATATGGCCGATTCTGCATAATGACTCCCGACTTAGAAAGAGCAAAGGGTAGGTTGCAGGATGTAATGATGGAAGCAGAAGTGCTAATAAATCTGTTTGATGATCCTCGGGAGAAAAGGGGAACGACACCCCCCCTAAATTTGCTGACAATGCTACATCAGCTCACCAACGTAGAAACTTTGAACATAAGGTCCCATTTTCTGTTTCGTCAGAAGCAAGTGATAGAACAGAGTATTATCAATCGCCACAACGAGTTGCCAATCCATCTATTAACCATAGTCCATATGTTAATTGGCCTTTACCTGAGATAAGGTTCGAAATGTCCATCATGAACATTTGTCAAGTCTATGGAAGAGCATTTCTGTTTACATGAAGTGCCCGGCAACAAAAAGGTGGACTTAGCAATATCTTGTTTAATTGGATGTGCTAAGCAATGGTGGAATAATGTAGGATCTCGTCATGGAATTGAATTTTGGGAAGAGTTTAAAAGCGAAATCATGGAGATATATCCAGCTTATAATGATT
Source organism: Ryuthela nishihirai (assembly GCA_038380435.1). NCBI lineage: Eukaryota > Metazoa > Arthropoda > Arachnida > Araneae > Heptathelidae > Ryuthela > Ryuthela nishihirai. The sequence continues at coordinate 47,239,611 of JAWZYU010000023.1, read as the reverse complement.
TTACAGAACTAGCTACAGAGTTGTTTTCACAAAGACAAAGGGAAAGAAAAGAGATGACAGAGAAAAATTTATCTGGGGTACAGTAGAGTTATATCAGCTGTACGATGCTGATGCCGCTGAAATTGATATTGTAAATTGCACATTGTCTCAATTGCTTTTGCCCATTAGAGAATTCCTAGAAGTACAAAACGTGAACCCAATTTCAGATTTAGTCAAATTGGCTCGGCAATATATTGCAAGAAGAGAATCTGCAGCAACTGCATTAAACCAACAATGGATGCAATGCCCGCCAAAGCAGCGCTATCAGGTTGAGTCTCGTAGAATGACTCCTGCACGACCGGAAGTTACACGGTCCCGACAATTTGGGCCAAACGCGCCTAGAACTATAGAGAACGAAGCAGAGTATTTGTTCCACATCAAGCTTCGAACAATGACACTAAACCTAAAACTTTTTTTAAGAACAATAGAGAAACTTTCAGATGTAATTTTTGTGGCCTACTAGGGCACACGAAGCAATATTGCTATAGAAAAAATGGCAATTCGGGAAACTAAAGGTAGGATCTTTGAAATGAAAGGCCAAAGTTCCTTAAGAAAAGCCCTCTCATGAGTTAAGTCTTGCTACTGTGGGTATACATAATGTCCTACATTCACCTTTTGTGAAGCTTTATCACGACAAGACCGAATTCATAGCTCGCATTGACACAGGAGCTGATATTTGATGCCTGATGATGTTTTGATGTCAAAAACCGCTTTCAGGAGCACCCGCCATGTTTCAATGTCTTATGTCTGTGGTTCTGGGTGATCTAAAAGGAAAAATTTGTGAAGTATACTTAGACGACATAGTTATTTTTTCTACTGATTTTTCGGAGCATCTACGTGATTTAAACTTGGTATTTGCAAGGTTAAGAGAAGCCAGACTCACCATAAAATTATCTAAATGCGCATTTCTCCGAGAAGACATTCAATACCCCGGTTTCAGTGTTAATGCAGATGGAGTAAGAACATTACCTAATAAGGTCGAAGCCATAGAAAGATTTCCCACACCGTGCAATTCGAAACAACTTAGTAGATTTCTAGGAATGTGTGATTGGTACTGACAATTTGTTCCTTATTTTGCTAATTTGGCTGAACCTTTATGTGAATTACGCCGAAAGCAAAAACGGTTCCACTGGACACCTGTTTCCGACACAGCATTTCAGACCTTAAAAGATGCATTGTGTCATGCTCCTGTGTTGGCCTTGACACAGTTAGGCAAACCTTTTAACATCTACACTGATGCTTCCGATGTCGGTCTCGGTGCTGTGCTGAGCCAAGTACAGAATGACAATTGTAAACACGTTATCATGTATGCCAGTCCAGTTTGAGTCACACTGAAAGAAACTATACAGTGACTGAAAAAAAATGTCTAAGCGTAATATGGGCTCTAGAAAAATTTAAGGTGCAATTAGACACGTCCGACATTACTATTTTTACCGACCATGCTGGTTTACAATGGTTGCAGACATCCACCAATCTAACAGGTTGTCTAATGCGCTGGGCATTACGACTACAAGAATTCAATTCCAAGGTCGAGCACTGAAAGGGAAGTGCACATCAGCTACCAGATGCATTATCCCGTGCTCCCGTGTGGCCGGTAGAAGTTACGCCAGAGCTCGAAGATAAGCCTTTTGCCTCTTCACTTGCCACAATAATTCCCATTAAATACAAGGAACACTTAATTAAGGAACAACAAAAAGATTTAGAATATGGAAACGTATACCATTATTTGAAAACTTATGAATTACCTCTATATCCTAGTTTAGCTTCAAGTATTGTTGGAAGAGTCAAGCATTTTAGATTAATTAATGATATTTTGTACTACTGCAGACGACCGAGTCAAACAGGGAGTTATCGCCAATTTATTCCCAAGAATTTAAGAGTGTACATACTCATAAAATTACATGATGTACCTTCAGCCAGACATTTAGGTATACGAAAAACATTGCAGAAAGTGGCCAAAAGATCATATTGGTCAGCTTTGAAAAAAGACGTAAAAACCTATGTAGAAACATGCTTAATTTGTCAAACCACAAAATTCGATCAGAACTGTTCTTGTGGTCTTATGAAAAGCACGATCTCCAATGAATCCATGGAATTAGTTGACATGGATTTAATGGGCTCGTATCCACAACACAAATGGAATCCCAATATATTTTAGTGTTAGTAGATTATTTTTCAAAATGGGTCGAAATATTTCCCATTAGAAAGGCAACAAAAACAATCGTAGCAAAGAAATTTATAAATGAATTTATATGCAGATACAGGGTACCCAAGAGTATAGTTTCGGACAATGGGCCCCAATTCATTCCAAATGTGCTTGCTGAAGTATGTGAAACGTTTCAAATAAAACACATATATACAACTCCACATCATCCACAGTCAAATTTGACTGAAAGAATTAATCGAAATATTGGTAGGATGATAGCTGCTTACATTGAAAATAGACATAGTACCTGGGATAAATATTTGCAACAGTTTTCCTTTGCTTTACACACTTCATTACATGAAACCACCAAATTCACACCTTCAAGGATATTTCTTGGGAGAGAGCTCACATTACCCTGGGACAGACTCATTGGCCAACCCGCATCTCCACAATCCATTGAGTTTAGAACGGAACAGCATATTCGAGCCATTTCAAAGGCACAAGATAATTCCCTATGAGCACAACAAAATCAATGAGAGAATTATAATAAAAGACACGACATATGGAATTTAAAGTAGGTGATAAGGTCTTGATTAAAACATCATAAGAGTGATAAAGAAAGAGGATTCACAAAGAAATTTGCACCATTATATGCTGGACCATATATTATAAGGAAGAAACTTTCTCCTCTTCTGTATGAATTGGCCAATATCACCACTAATGCCTCAGTAGGATACTTTAATATCACAAATATCAAAAAATACAATAGTTCTATAGAATTTTCCAGATCAAAAGTAGATGCTCCAGAAAAAACCCAGGAGAGTGATGGCTCTGATGATGATAATGTTGAACCTTTATCAAGCAGAAGAGAAAAGAAGAGGTTAGATTATCACCTATTACATACAACAGGACAAAGCCAGATTTAGCTGTTCCATCGACGTCAGGAGTGTGACGAGATATCAACGAAACGACCAGAGTCTTCAGAGCGATAACCGGCAGCGAAGCAGTCAACATAGCAGAGATGTCACGAGTGAGTTCTTCAGCAATGCTTTTAACTGAGGGTAGCGAATGATGAAAGATGACATTGGAACCCAACTGGATGATTTATCACAACGGAGTGCCAACAATGAAAATTTAAGTATATTATTATTCTTCCATTTGGCACTTAATGATTTATAAATGTTCTCTTTTCTCTGGAATAGATGAAGAAGAATGAGGTCGCTTTATTGTAATTTACATACTTAAAAAATGTTTAATTTCTTGCTGAAACTTTGGAGTTTCAACATTTATTTTCAGAAAGTGAATTTACTGTAGTTCGAGTTTATACTGTGTGAATAGAATTTTTTTGTATTCTTGTTCATTGAAATTCTAGTTGTTATATTGTATTAACGTGATTTAAAAGGTATTTTTGTAGATTTTTTCGTTTCAGCTGACTGAAAGCTGAAAATTCTAAGTCAACATTAGGAAGTTTAGAAATTGCAAAATGTTTATGGATATGAATGAGGAGAGTGAAAGAGAATTAGTGATTTAATATTTTTTCATTTTTAAGAAATATTTTGTATTGTAAAATAACGTGCATTCCAAAGTGAATTTATGTATGCAAATATGAGATTCATGTAAAAAGCAATTGGCTGAAATGTTATAGTCATATATTATAAATTATTTACACATTTTTTTCTTTATTCTTAAATACGATGTATGTATGTGTTTAAATCTGTTCAGTGTCATCAGTGATATTTATGTGTCAATGATGCGTAATTTTTTCGATGACATTGGCAGCATTTATTTGTATATATATGAGCTGACCATGATGATGACTGCAGAATTTTGTTTTTGTGGCACCTATTTGGAGCTGTCCCCAATGGCCAAGTCTGGTGACTGAGTTGTTACCAGCATAATTCCTTTGGGAGGGGGACGTTCAGCTCTGAAAGGGGAGGTAACTAATGAACTATTTTATTTCAGCTAGCTCGTGATTGCTGTGTATAGGTGAAGAATTAGCGGATGATTACAATCTCGCTTGTTTGTAAAAATTTGAATTTTCTTAGCTTCGCATATTTGGTGTAATTAGGAGGATACAACGGTGTTTGAATACACGTTTTTTTTTTTAAATAGGCACAGAAGACTTTAGCTTTCACATATTTTTGATTGTGGTTAGGGGATAAGTGGAAGTTACGCACCCCGCTTGCAACGTATGTAATTGAATTTTTTTTCCTTTAACCTTTCTAGAAGTTAAGCTGGATAGGAGTGTATTAACCCGTTTATTGTGCAGTCAAAGTTATGCCAATTTCAAATTTGTATCAGAATGTGATACTAGATATAGGTGATATAGGTAGACTGATAACGCTAGTATACAATTAACTGCCACAGCCATTAGTATATATTTACAATAGGATAGCTGCTACACTTTTGTTAGGAGATTTGGGAGGTAGGTACCTTTGGTTGTGTCGGAAAATTGTGCCAAAGTGAGAATAGATCGTCTTATCAAAATTTGCGTAAGCATACTTTTACTTTTATTTATGTTCAACCATATGTAAATGATGTGAGATGTGTCCTTTTATTCAAAATTTGCTTGTCAAAATCTGTTAGGTAAACTTTTTGACTCCCTTTGGAAGGGGGAGTTGTGATGCCCCCTCATTCACTTTTACTTTACCTTAACCAGTTTTGCTTAATTTACGTTATATTTATCATTTTGGGGATTTTTATTTCATTTTTTGTATCACAGTGCTTGTTTCCAAGAGCATAGGAGTTGCGCATGCGCAACTCCGAACTTTCGATTGTCCTCTCTTGCATTATAGCTTGTGCGCTGATCATTTTATACAAATGTCTTTACCGGTGCAACAGCCACGTGTTGCCGAGCCTGTACGCTTGTTAAAATCGTGACATGTTAGTCACAGAGGTCAGTGGTAGTCAGTTGGAAGTAGTCACAGGAGTTGGTGTTTGTTAGTTGTCAGTTAATAGTGTCACAGAAGTTGGTGTTAGACACAATAGTGATGATGTAGACGACGTTTTCATTTACGTTGGTGAGTGCTTAAAAATAATTTTTTGGAAATAAATGTTAAATTTGTTATATAAACTTTTTTTTGAATCTCTGCTATTTTTTCTCTTGAGCAACGTTTTTGATAAGATTTGATTATATATTTTTATATTGACAATCATTTAATTTTTGAATTCTTATTCACTAAGTAACACTCGCTGGTATTCGAACCCTAATTGAACTTTATTTGGCAATTTGTTAATTATTGCCTGTCGCTCGACTTTAGCTATCCGGAGCTTGAATAAATATTGGATCAGACAATGGGTCCAAAACTTTAATAGTATTTAAATCTTTGGAGCGTTACATGGCTTCATATTTGGAAAGCGCAGGAAAATACCCACGCCACTTTATTCTCCAATGGAAATAGTGAATGTGAAACGAGAAGGCATTGAATAAAAACATGGGGTGCCGTGTGCAATGCGCTGGGGGGGGGGGGGGGAAGGACAGCGATTCTAAGACACATCTTGTTTTTAGAGACATTTATATGGGAAAAAAAGTGCGTCTTAGAATCGAAGAAATATGGTAACTCAAGATATATTAACATTTGATGCATTTGCCAAACACTTAGTTCATCATCAATACAGTGCCTAGTTCCACCCAAACAACTCGAATTATATGGTACTTCATAGCATCAAACTGGCATGTAACCAAGAGAACCTGCATTTGAGTCTGGGGGGAAGACTGGAATTTTCATGCCACATTTTAGTAAAAATTACAATATATTTTTCAAAATTTAATACCAATTTTTACTTTAACAACGGCTTCCCCAATATTAATTATTGCACTACTTATTTAACAATTAACAGGAAGTGAGAGTTATAAAAATATTTTCTGAAACAGGTCTTTATAATAATTAGTAGCTATTAATCCCTTTTTCTATGCTTGTTTGACATCCAAACACTGAATATATATGCATTTTCACTTTTCAAAATTGTCAATTTGCAATATCAAATCTTAAAAATTTGTTTTGTCTTACAATTAAATTTTGAAAATAAACAACAGATATTCTAACTATATTAGGAAATTCCTATTTAATTTCTCTGTGACAATTTGTGATTACTCTAATTTGGTTTTGATGTTGTGCAAATTTAAAATGTACAATTATTATTTTACAGTTTTTTTGTGCAGATGAAAACAGATTTTAAACATTTTAAATATAATTCAGTAAAAATGTTATAAATCTAGTTCTTTTCTGGAAGCATGTATATTACAATTATATGGTGCAAGTATAAATAATCTGGATCATTTGCAAACTATAGTTCATGCATTAAAGATATGTAGCAGCATATTAAGAATTACACTGTTACTTTTAAGAGTTATACATTTTTTTTTTTTTTCAGAAAAAGTTCAGTTGCAATGTGGCAGCTACACTAAATATTCCCTTAAAAGGATTAAACATGTACACAGTCAAATACTATGAAATCCTTCAATTTCCTTCAGTTCGATTTTTTTAGATGTTTCAAAATTAATTTCTTATCCTAGGAGTTTTATGACTCATTTTCAGAAGGCCCTTTTCAGCTGCTTTCATTTGAGATCATCTATAACTTTGTCTTCATGCAGAAGGTTGTTGAACAAGCAGCAGAAAACAGCCTTCCAAGACACAAGATGAATAAGATAGGTAAAAAAGAATAAAATGACAGTGAAAAAAAGTTATATGGAAAAGCTAAATAATATAATTATTAATCATCACTGTGAAAATGTAACTGCCATAACATTGCCTCTCTTTGTAGGTAAATTGAATTAAGCACCACTACATTAAGAGAAATGGGAATGATTCATATGCTTTTAATGCTTACCAACACTACTTGAGGTTACTGGTGGGGGTGAACTGTTGTGACCAGACATTCTCTGGGTTTCAACAAATCTAGCTTGCTGTTCTTTAGCTATGTTGTCTGAAAAATATATTTAACTCATCAAGTAAAAACTAAGTTTTCATTTAAAGTTTTAAAACATTCCCATGAATGCTATTATAAAGATTACTTTCAAAAAGTAATTTAAGAATACTGACCATATAACACTCGACATGCAGTACTCAGTCATTTGAGATTTTGTCTTCCAAGTCTTAATGTTGATATCCAAAAAATTACCCATGATACAAGAACAATTAAACGATAGACAGTGAATGCTTCCACAGATATTTAGGAAACAAAAAACATGCAAAATGTAATAAAATTTATGAAACTTAGAAATTTGAATCTATACGTTTAAAAAAATAGTATTTGGTGTGCAGTGGCCAAATGCAGCAAATGTAGCTCAGGACAGATATGCTTGGAGAACTAAATTGAACAATCTAGTTGGACCTCCATAGCCCATGGCTGTTTTGTGATAATGATGATGAGTGTGTACTACTTTAGCTGCAAATTCTCCAAAATTTTCCTGGTAATTCAGTGTTTATATAATTTCAAAAACATTTTAACTAGACCTGTGATATTTTCTTAAAATTCAATATTTAATACTCAGTAGCCATTTTTCACTATGGCCTCTTGAATGAAGAACACTTTTTTCATTTCTACATTGTGATTTTGATTTTTGATTATTACTTTTAGCCAATATTTTCCTCTTTTGATATTTTTAATGCTGAAATTTATTTAGTAGAGCCTAAAAAGCAAGAACACTTTCACACTACAACCTCCACAAACTGTTGACAGAAATGCAATTATTCCTACATTCTTTTTAGATAGTGGGATTTGATTCATTTTTAAGATATAATCTACTTGCAGATTTACCAAACAATCATCAGGTCTTAAATACTCCAAAATATAATACAGCAAATTATAAGACGTTGCAAGCTTTCATTTGGCATACAACTCATTACAATTGACCCCTGTGAAATCTCCTTCTGTGGGGCAAAAAGAAGGGGGATATAATTTGAGGATGAATGAAAAAAGTTTAATGTCTATAAGAGACTAGCTTTAAAATAAAAAAGCTAAAAAGCAGAATGTAAACCGACTTTCTTACTATACAATATGAGTAACAAAAAATATGGAATAATGATAATTAACATTATCATCATTTCTCTAGAGTTCATGTTCCAAACTAGAGTCATTCTAAAAATGCCAATAATGTAGCAACTGACAAATATTACAAAGGATTTTAAGATGATCACTGCTTCTTTACACGTCATCATGAAATTTCATTTTCTGAATGATATTTGATTAAGCTGTCCCATGGCCAAGTGATTACTGTGCTTGGCTATTGATTGAAAGGGCCTGGGTTTCAATCCCACATAAGACATCAATGTTTGTGTTGTCTTTCTGCTGAGGTCTCACCTTCCTCAGAGATTCTTTTCTGTGGTATATTAAACTGACAGGTTCCTGTCAGACCTCTGTGGTAAGCAGCTGCTTGACAGGTGATTTATTTTTATTTATTTGATTAAAGGAAATTTATTATTCATATTAGCTACTGCCATGGGTTTCAAGATTTTATTAACCCAATAACATAAAAAAATTTTGTCAATAATTAAATGGCTTTGATGCAGTAATTTTGCTCTTCTAAACAAATGCCATTTGCTACAGTGAATCATAATACTCCTTTTGAATGCTATTTAACAGAAACGAAATCATTCCATTGAATTTCCTAAGTTTTCTAATGGAACAATTAACAACATATTAATCTGAAATGCACCAAAAACAACAACATATATATTGTGATCCCTTGAATGAGAATTCAAGAACTACTGTAGACAGCCAGTAATTTACTGTATTAATATATTTTCAAAGTCAGAAAAAACTCCCCCTCCCCCTCTATTTCTAATCCATTTATTCTTTCATGAAAGTAATACAAATTAAAGTGACAATTCACCCCAATATATATTTTACTGAAAAATGTATAAGTAAATTTAGGAATTGATAGAGAATTTTTCTCATGAATTAGATATTATTCTGAAAGAAACTAAGTTAGGTTTGAAAACATTAATATAATTGCATAATGAATTTAATTCACTCCACAGAACATTTCATTATATAAACATGTGAAACACTTGTTTTGGCCACTTTTCAGACTTCTCAATGATTTATTGCTTTTTCTCAACAGTTATGCATATCTTACTCTTATCCTTTGGGACCATCACAATTACTATAAATTCTCTTTTAAATTAAATTGAATAAAAGTGTGAATTGTTCAAGAGCTCTTTTCACAACCAAAAACACAGCAACAATATAAACAAAGGCAATCAAGCTCCAAATATTCATAAATAGTAATCATCAATTGGCTGAGGCCTGCAGCGTCTACTTAGGAGCATTCTCATTGGCTAAGATTGATGAAAACTTTGTAAGCAATTTGCTATATGGGAAAAATTCATTAAGTGAGTCAATGGGGGCTTAAGGGAGGCAATTAATTATTAAATTACACTGTTTTGCAGGTTATGCTATTTTATCAGTAAATCATTAGTTTGTATCTCACCCAGCTCAAGACAGTTCTTCCTCAATGCTTTAAAATATGACCTACAGATGCCTGTATCTGTGATTTCTTAGTACAGTGAACCCACTGTACTAAGAAACAGGAATTGTATTAAGAAAACTGTAACTGTAAACTGTACTAAGAAACAGACATTTTCCTAAATATTAATAAACAGGAATTGATACAGCATTCTGCCTTAAGGAGAATTCTCCTTTTATTAACCCATGTTGCTCATAACATGATGTTATCAGGAGGTCGTGGGTTCATATCCCACCCAGCTCAAGACAATTTTTCCTATAAAATTTGAATCGACATCAAAGTGCAGATTTATTAGTAGATATTGAAAACTTGAGTTTATTTCATTATTGTACTTCCAGACTTTCCCAGAAGGGGTGAAGACATTGATGCTGGAGCAAAATGATTGCCATCTGAACCTTTTATGGCAATTCAGATACCTTCTGATTGCAGCATGTAGCCTTCTAGCATGAAGAATGTCTGGAAATCTACCAGAGCAGTGGATGCACCTTTCGGCTCAGTGGCGAATGGTGCAAAGTCACTTATAGTGGATATCTGGAGGGGGAAGATGCCCAGGTGTCGAGATCATAACAGTGCAGGCATCAGAGGCAGCAGTGAGGGCCTCTGACACTGCACTGAGATCTGTAGCATCGATAGCGGCGAATCCTTCAGACGAGATCTGCTGAAAGAGCTGCCATTCAGTAAGCTTTGACATTCTTCTAGGAGCTGTACATCCCTTGGAGAGCATGGAGATGTGCAGTGGAAAGTGATCACTGCTCCAGGTGTCAGGGTCAACTGACCAGCTGAGGCTTTGACCAATGCTGGAAGAACAAAGGGTCAGGCCAATGGAGCTGTAGGTACTCAGAGATCTGTAGAATGTGGGCGAGCCATCATTAGAGATAAAGAGATTGTGCTGCAAGATGACACTCTCGATATCCTCCCCTCGCTGATCATTGATATCTCTGCCCCAGGATGGACTGTGGGTATTAAGGTCCCCACAGAGAATCCAGGGCTGAGGGCACTGCGATAGAATATCCTGTAAAGTGGATATAGGAAAGGCAGTGGAAGGCTGGATATAACAGGATATCAGGGTGACATCATGGCTGTTCAGCTGGATGCGGCATGTTACGAAATTACTGTTCACATCAGTGAAAGTGAGATCAATAGCAAGACGCATGACATTCTTGTGCACAAGAATCACCGCACTGTGGGAGAGCTGATGGCTCTTGCTCGTGTGCACAATATAGGGCTTGAAGACATAGTGATCAGGGATGTTGGCCTCACACAGAGCAAGGATGGGAACAGGCATGATGTTGATGTAGTTCCAGACATCAGCAGACTTGCTCCTGAAGCCCCTGCAGTTCCACTGAAGGATGAAAGGGACGTTAGGCACTCCATTGGCCATGCACATGTCAGGGTGGGAAGAAGGAACCTTGGAGAAAAGCTAGTCAATACAGTGTCCACAAAGTGCAATATGAGGCAGGCCAACTAGTTGAGGCCTCATCTCTGCCTTCTTTTTTCACTTCCAAACAGACTATCTTGGGTTATTTTGCATCACATTTTGGTCACAAGTTTGATCTGAACTGTTGCCATTCACTTTTCTCTAAATGCTCTCAAAAATAATTTTAAATAAAATGCAAATTTTTTATGAGTGAAAAATGAAGCATTCAACAAGTACTTATTTTTGATTTCCATTTTTCTGCTCTTTAGGTTTTAAAACTGTTTGTGCTATTTCTATATTTCTATCATTTCTTAGCAATTTAAAAAAACACAATTTTTCATCATGACCCTCTCGGACATATTAGTTTTCCAACAAAACCATTGGAAAGTTCCACATTGTGTACTAATATTAAGATCTTATGAAATACAATACTAATAGGAACTCCATCAACAGTAATTTTTTATTACTTAAATATATATATAAGTAATAAAAAATTACTGTCAATAACATTCCCACCAACATTGTATTTCATAAGATATTTATATATATATATATTTCTTTTTTTTTGGGGGGTATGTGTGTATGCAACATGACCTATATCTATTAATTAGCATATAAAGTTTCAAAGTTTTCTTTTATATATAGATATAAAAATAAAAAAAAAATTGTCATAACGACTAATAATTACTTTTTTCATGAATTATTTCATTTGCTCAACAAAATTAAAACACTTACAGAAGTAAGGGTGATCCATTGCTTCACGTGCTGTAAGCCTTTCTTGATGATCATACCGCAGAAGTTTGTCCAGAAAGTCCAGAGCTTCTGGTGTTACCAAATGTTGATTATCACTATGAACAAATCTCTCCCATCGCTTTCGGGAATGCCTGCAATAAAGAACATTACATTAAACACCCAAGCCCTAAATATTTTATCTTAAATTTTATTCAAATTTCCAAACTCTATTTCAAACAATTATGCAAATGTGACTTTTGAGAGCTAATGATCTACATTAATGTGTTTTCCCTTCAGAATTTTTTTTGTCATAAACTATAATTATACTATGATTATCTTTTATGTGGTCACTACCAAGAAATCTACCAAATATTTACAGACAGAGGTCAATAATCAACCATTTTCAACAATCTCAGATTAAATGTTAATATATTTTTCAACCATAACTCATCGGGAAATCAACATTGAGGCTTCAAATTTTCAGAACATGCTTCTGGTTGTGGTCCAGATTGCAGTCCAAAATTCAGAGGCTTGCTAGAAGCAAAAATATTTACCGTGCTATTTCTATGGGAAACGAAAACCACTGTCAAATCTATAGTTGCCATTGTCTGCTCCCTAAATGTGAAAGTAAAGAGTTAAAATAGCATTTAACTCCTTACCAGATCCCACAATTCCGAAGCCAGATCTCCATTGCCAGATCTCCACAATTCCGAAGGCATTACTGAAGCATTCCATTGCAGCCAGGGATCTGATTTTATAATCAAACATGGGGTCAGGCAGGGGGAACCTGACTATGAAATTTGGCCATTTCGCTGAAGTACGTCGGGAACAACAGAATGCCAAAATCTGACAAAATAAATATCTCAATCACTTGCTACGGGCTCTGAGAGCACACGCCGAATCAGCAATGACCTTTGAAGGGGGGGGGGGGAATACAAAATTACCCATTAGTGTAGGAAACAACAGAATAAGCAGATTAAAAGTGACACACGAGCTGTCACAATTTGTGTGGAAACTAAGTCACGGGCCAAGTGAGAACCCGATTTTTAAACCAATCATTGGGACATGTGAGGGGCGCTGTGCAGGAAATTTGGACCGTGCAGACAAATATAACGGGAGCCACAGAGTGACAAAACCTGTGGTAACCGAAATAAAAATCTAGATAGCTTACACAGAAACTAAGCCACAAGCTATGATAGAGATCGCTGACATCAGCAACAATCCAAGCCAACGTCGGACAAATTTCTTCTTGTTGAAAATCTGTGCTAAAGTGTTGAGGGGGGGGGGGGGACGTACAAAATTTACCTTTAGGGCAGTGAAAATAAGAATATACAGATTAAAAGTGACTCTTGGCAGCACTGGGTACATTCAGCTAGTTTAGTTCATTATTGTACTTCCAGACTTTCCCAGAAGGAATTATGGAATGGCAAGCCAAATACATTAGCAATATTTATGTAATGCAATCAGAAAAATCAAAAAATTAACTTACCTCCCTAAAATATCATTGAATCTAGAGTCCAAAACTATCTGGTATTTGTCCAAATATTCAAACAGTTCTTCAGTACCAAGGACCTTGACAATTCTTACCAACTGCATGAAAAATAAATTAGGATATTTAGTTTAATAGAAACAATAAGCACCAAGTTAATCAGCATTGTTTTTTGCCTGCTAGATCTATTAAGTTATAGCAATAACTATTTCTAAAAGTTAAAACTATTACATTATACAGAGCTGCCAACCTTCATCATCATCATCCTTAAGCAGCCATGGGCTACGGAGGTCCAACCAGACCATGTAATTTAGTTCTCCAAGCAAGTCTATCCTGAGCTACATCTACTGCATCTGGCCACTGCACACCAATTCTAACAAGGTCCTGTTTGACATTGTCTGCCCACCGCATCCTAGGTCTCCCCCTCCTTCTGATGCCTCTAGGCACACTGTTCATAACCCTATTCGCAAATCTATAATTATTCATACGGGCAACATCGCCAAACCAACGGAGTCTCTCTCTGCACAATATGCTGCTTAAAGGAGGTTGCAAACTCCTTTGCCTAACCTCATTATTAGTTACAAAGTTGAACCACCTAATGCCCAAGATACTGTGTAAGCATCTGGAATCAAAAGCATCTAGTTTCCTGTTATCTTGTTTACAAAGTGTCCAAGTTTCACTACCATAACTAACCCTAGAAAGAACCAAACTGTTATACAGTCTAATTTTAGTCTTTAGGTGTATACGCCTATTTCTCCACACTCGCCATAGATTCTTAAAAGTCCTGGCAGCAATCCCTATTCATCTATTAATCTCATGCCACACATCACCATTATCTGCTACATAGCTCCCAAGATAATTAAACTGTGACACCTGCTCAAGACTGCAACCATTCAGATTAACTGAATCACAGCCTGCTTGACCAACTTTCATCACTTTAGTTTTCTCTCTGTTTATAACCAAACCTACTCTAATACCAGCTTCATCAACAGCTCGAATGAAAGAGTTCATCTCATCAACATCATTTGCCAAAAGGGCTAAATCATCAGCATAATCTAAATCAGAAATTTTTGCATCTCCAGTCCATTTAAGGCCAAAATCTTTCCCTTGAAGTGAATTTTGCATAACATAATCAATAACCAAGCTAAAGAGAAAAGGAGAAAAAATGCACCCTTGTCGAACACCAGAAGTAATGCTAAACCAATTGCTACAAGCCTTACCAACTCTCACACACGACTCAGTGTTATTATAGAGAGCTTTCATTATGTTAACTAACTTGTCAGGTATACCATATGATTTCACAATCAACCACAAATTATGACGATCAACAGAGTCGAAAGCCTTTTTGAAATCAACAAAGCTAGCAACCAATGGTTTCTGAAACTCTAAACATTTCTCAAGAATCTGCCTAAGTGAAAATATCTGATACACACATCCCCAACCACTTCTAAATCCACATTGCTCATCACGCAATTGCCTGTCAACCAGATTCTTAATTCTATTAAGCACAATCATGGAAAGAACTTTACCTGGAACAGAGAGTAGGCTGATACCCTTATAGCTATCATAAGAACAGTGATCACCTTTTTTGAAAATAGGGATAACAATAGCTCTGGTAAAATCCTCAGGAACCATGCCTTTATCATAAAAGATATTCAGAATTTCAGTCATCCAAGTGGTAACCAAAACATTCCCAGCTCCAAACATTTCCATAGTAATTTCATCTACCCCTGGGGATTTATGTAGTTTAAGTTTAGAAATAGCCAAAATAACTTCAGATTGTGTTATAGGGCCAACATTAAAGCCACCAATGCATCTATCATCATTGCAAACAATGGGAATAGAACTAATCATATTGTTTAGAATATCACTGAAATGCTTAGCCCACCTAGCCATGACAGAATCCTCCCCTTCTATAACTTTATCTTGTTTATCTTTCAATCCCTGTATACCTGTCCGTTTTCTACCACACAAAACATTAACTATCTGGTACAGCTCTCTGCTATTGTGCTGTCTAACTGCTTCCTCGGCTTTGTCAGCCAAGCCATCAAGCCAAAGATTCTTATCAGTAGCTAACTGATCCTTTACATGTTTATTAAGCTCTCTGTAATCCTTTCTATTAGGACTAGTAGGGTACTGGTTAAGGACATTCCTGAAGTTCCTTCTTTCTGAAATAAGCTCAAGTGCCTTATCACTTAAATAATTCTGCCTCCTCTGCTCCTTTTTTCCTAAAAGAGTACTGTTAGTTTCCAAAAAAGCCTGTTTAAAATGGCCCCATACTTCCTCAACTTCAGTATTAAGCAAACCGTGACTGTCATAATGACTAAGTAACCTATCATGGTAAGCTTTAGCTACAACTGGGTCTTTCAGAGCTTCAGTAAACCCTAGCACAACACTTTTTAAGTTTAAGTTGCAAGACTCTTTTAACAAGGTAATGGTCAGATCCAATTTCAGCTCCCCTATATGCCCTGGTATTTCTAACAGAACTAGCCCATTTGCTGTTAATTAATATATAATCAATCATATTCCTATGCAGCCCATCAGGTGAAACCCATGTGTATTTATGTATGTCACGGTGTTAGTAATATGTGTTAGTTATTTTGAATCCATTGAGTTTACTTACCTGTAGGAGACATTGCCCATTGCAGCTACCAATACCAAAAGGGCCTATTACTCCTCCACAAAGGTCAGAGTCAGTACCAACTTTGGCACTGAAGTCACCAAGAACAAGGGTAATATCTCCTTTCTTGACAGAATTCAAAATATCCTGAAGTCGTCCATAAAACCTATCCTTCTCATCCTCAACGGCATCCTCAGTGGGGGCATAACAGCAGATAACATTTAAGTCTTTAACGCTTGTCTGAAATTTTGCTGTAAGAAACCTTTCATTAATGCACTCATATCCTAGAAGAGCATCGCGAGCGTGTCTGCTGAGAAGCAGACCCATGCCTTGGTGATGCTTGTCGTCCCTCCCTGAAAAGAGAAATTTAAGATTATTTTTAAGAATCTGACCTTTATCTGTCCATCTGGTCTCTTGCAAGCCGAGAATATCTAAATTATAATGGTGGAATTCTTGTGTGAGGACATCAAGAGAAAAAGCTCTGTGCAGAGTCCTCACATTCCAACTACATATGGAAAGAAAATGGTTAGTGGGATGTTTAAAGAAACTATGCTTATTGAGAGAGGGAATGCTGACAATATCAAACAGCCCCCTAATCGCAGACATGGGGCAAAGACCCGTTCCCCCACTACTAAAGGCTGCAGCCATCTACACTGGAAGACTTCCTCCAATGTAGAATTTGATGATGCCAATAGAAGCAAAGAGTTCAGGTGCCTGCGATGACTTCTGCTCAGGATTATCCACCAGCTGATAAACATATCTTGTGAATCTATTCACTTGGGGCTGTCAACCACAAACAAACAGAAAACACAGCAGAAGATTTTCCCTCCACAGAAGCCCACCAGTGTAGCAAAATCAGGATCCATAATAAAGCTCAGAGCCATATATCTGTCCAGTCCATTGGGTTTATATGGTCAGCACCAGGACCTTGTGTGGTTGACCAACCCTCGGCAGGGTAGCAAAAAAAAAGGAAACTAGCCATAGTTTTCCAGATCAGTAGGCCACACTAATCTGGCAGCCCTCCCCTTCCGTTCACTTCCACAAGAGAGTATCTCTTTTGAAAGGTACTAACAGTCTGCACCACGAGAAGGCGGGGTCGGACATTAGGTGCTAGGCCTGGCCAGTTCTATGCATCATCACAGGGGATACACAATCAAAATTATTATTTTGAATAATGAAAATTCGAATCATGGGTATTAAGAGAATTAATAATTTCTAGTATTTGGCACAAATTTATGCACATATTGATTACACTGACCTGTATGTATTTTGATATTTGTATAATTAATGTTGTGGAATATAATATTAATAGGTATGTTATTAACAGCAATATTTTATTACTTATATATTTGTTTTTGGTTGTGTGTGTGTGTAATATGACCTATGCCTATTAATTAACATATAAAGTGTTTGTGCTGATCTCAAAAATGTAAAAAGTTTTTACCTATCACGTAGTTTTTTTTTAAAATGAAAATGCTATATTTAATGTTTCTTTAAGGAAACTCAACATATATGGTTCATAATCTTTCTAACAGATGATATCACTTTTGATCACATGACTGGCTGACTTTGATTAGCTCTTCAACAGCTAGCTGACTTTCTCTTCAACTCAGTATTAGTATTTGTGTAAACAAGTTTGTTTTCATGCATTTTGGGTATATTTAGTGTTTCATGAAAAATGCCTTCGCATAAATGATGTTGATATATTTTGTTACATTTGCAGAAACTGTCATGTTAAAACAAAGACAGAATTTACAGATTTTGCCAAAAAATGCATGCTTGTTTATTTTGGCATTATATTAGGAGATCAAGATAAACTGTGGGCACCTCATAAAGTATGCCAAACTTGTGTTGAAAATTTTTTACTTTGGGCAAAAGGTAAATAAAATTCAATGCTTTTCACTATTCCAATGGTGTAGAGAGAACCTAAAAACCATCATGATGAGTGCTATTTTTTTGAATAACAAATGTTAGTGAATGCAGTGCAAAAAATAAAGGTATTGTATATTCTAACATGCCTTCAGCAAAAGATCTGCACCTCATAATGAAAATCTTCCTGTTCCTCGTCCTCCTTCTAGAGAATTTAAATGTCTCAGAAAATGAATAGGATGAAGAAGCAGCTAATGAAGAACAAGATGTCTATAAACCTGAAGTGAGTGAGTGTACACCTATATTATTTAATCAGTTTGAACTCAATGATTTGGTATGAGATTTAAATTTGGACCAGGAACACAATTTTCTTGGTACAGACATCATGAAAAGGAACTGGTTCCTTATTTTTCTGAAGATTCACTTGTCTACTGTAATAATGCAAATGAAATAATGAAGTTCTTTAGTATTACTCATAATACTTCAGACTGGAGACTTAATAGATTCTCCCAAGTTCAAAAGGAGTTTTACTTCATAATGGAAATGAGTATGCATCCATCCCACCAGCACACTCTGTACAATAAAAAGAATCATATGAAAATATTGCATTTTTGCTAGATAAGGTGAACTATAAAGAACATGGGTGACTCTTGTATGGTGACTTGAAAGTTATTGGTATGTTACTCAGAAAACAGTCTGAATACACAAAATTTCCACTTTTTTTGTGTGAATTGGACAGCAGAGACAAAAAAAAAAGGAAAAAAAAAAAAATTGGCTGTCCTGGATATATTTATCACCCGGATAAAAGAAAAAACACTAGTAGACCCCAATAAAGTTGTGCTCCCACCACTCCATATTAAATTAGGGATAATGAAAATTTGTTAAAGCCCTAAACAAAGTGATTGTTTTAAGTATATTTGTAGGAAATTTCCTTCTGTAATTGATGCCAAACTTAAAGGAATTTTTGTTGGGCCTCAGATTTGAAAGTTGATGTTGGATAGAGAGTTTGAAACAACAATGAGCAACTGAGAAAAGGAGGCATAGATAAGCTTGAAAAAAGTAGTTGAAAATTTTTTTACATAACAAGACCCAAACTACATAGTAATTGTAGAAGATGTGTTAGAAAAGTTCAGATTGCTTGGCTGCAACACGAGTGTTAAATTACATATTTTGCATTCACACAGAGTACTTTCCAGAAAATCTTGGGGCAGTCAGCAAGGTACAAGGGAAAAGATTTCATTATGCCATGCAATGGCAATGGGCAACGTCTCCTACAGGTATGTAAACTCATGGTTTCAGAATAACTAACACATATTACAAACACCGTGACATACATAAATACACATGGGTTTCACCTGATGGGCTGCATAGGAATATGATTGATTATATATTAATTAACAGCAAATGGGCTAGTTCTGTTAGAAATACCAGGGCATATAGGGGAGCTGAAATTGGATCTGACCATTACCTTGTTAAAAGTGTCTTGCAACTTAAACTTAAAAAGTGTTGTGCTAGGGTTAAAAAATTTACCTTTAATACTGAAGCTCTGAAACACCCAGTCATAGCTAAAGCTTACCATGATAGGTTACTTAGTCATTATGACAGTCACGGTTTGCTTAATACTGAAGTTGAGGAAGAATGGGGCCATTTTAAACAGGCTTTTTTGGAAACTAACAGTACTCTTTTAGGAAAAAAGGAGCAGAGGAGGCAGAATTATTTAAGTGATAAGGCACTTGAGCTTATTTCAGAAAGAAGGAACTGCAGGAATGTCCTTAATCGGTACCCTACTAGTCTTAATAGAAAGGATTACAGAGAGCTTAATAAACATGTAAAGGATCAGTTAGCTACTGATAAGAATCTTTGGCTTGATGGTTTGGCTGACAAAGCCGAGGAAGCAGCTAGACAGCACAACAGCAGAGAGCTGTACCAGATAGTTAATGTTTTGTGTGGTAGAAAACGGACAGGTATACAAGGATTGAAGGATAAAAAAGGTAAGGTTATAGACGGGGAGGATTCTGTCATAACTAGGTGGGCTGAGCATTTCAGTGATGTTCTAAACAATGTGGTTAGTTCTACTCCCATTGCTTGTAATGATGATAGATGCATTGGTGGCTTTAATGTTGGCCCTATAACACAATCTGAAGTTATTTTGGCTATTTCTAAACTTAAACTACATAAATCCCCAGGGGTAGATGAAATTACTATGGAAATGCTTGGATTGGATTGTTTTACCTCTGAGCGGCACTTTTTTGCACACCATGGGCTAAATGGCCAGGCCACAAGGACCCCGAAGGCTCAGAGAAGGTTGGGGGAGGGGACCCACTGGAACAGCTGTTGGGAGACAGATGGTAGCCTCCCGTCAAGGCCATCCAGCGTGTTCTTTAACGTGCACAGGGTATGGCTCTCCCGCACACGGGGCCACGGCTTAACGTCCCATCCGACGGACGGCGGCCTTTTCAAGCCCATCGGTGTCCCCTACTGACCGTGGGCAAGGCGGGGAAATTTTGCGGAGATAAACCTCAACGCTGACCCAGCTGGGACTCGAACCTGGGAACTACAGATTACGAGCCTGGCGCGCTACCGACTGAGCCACCCCCGCCCCCATGGAAATGCTTGGAGCTGGGAATGTTTTGGTTACCACTTGGATGACTGAAATTCTGAATATCTTTTATGATAAAGGCATGGTTCCTAAGGATTTTACCAGAGCTATTGTTATCCCTATTTTCAAAAAAGGTGATCGCAGTTCTTGTGATAACTATAGGGGTATCAGCCTACTCTCTGTTCCAGGTAAAGTTCTTTCCATGATTGTGCTTAATAGAATTAAGAATCTGGTTGACAGGCAATTGCGTGATGAGCAATGTGGATTCAGAAGTGGTAGGGGATGTGTAGACAAGATATTTTCACTTAGGCAGATTCTTGAGAAATGTTTAGAGTTTCAGAAACCATTGGTTGCTAGCTTTGTTGATTTCAAAAAGGCTTTCGACTCTGTTGATCGTCATAATTTGTGGTTGATTGTGAGATCATATGGTATACCAGACAAGTTAGTTAACATAATGAAAGCTCTCTATAATAACACTGAGTCGTGTGTGAGAGTTGGTAAGTCTTGTAGCAATTGGTTTAGCATTACTTCTCGTGTTCAACAAGGGTGCATTTTGTCTCCTTTTCTCTTTAGTTTGGTTACTGATTATGTTGTGCGAAATTCACTTCAAGGGAAAGATTTTGGCCTTAAATGGTCTGGAGATACGAAAATTTCTGATTTAGATTATGCTGATGATTTAGTCCTTTTGTCAAATGATGTTGATGAGATGAACTCTTTCATTCGAGCTGTTGATGAGACTGGTAGTAGAGTAGGTTTGGTTATAAACAGAGAGAAAACTAAAGTGATGAAAATTGGTTAGGCAGGCTGTGATTCAGTTAATCTGAATGGTTGCAATCTTGGGAGCTAGTTAACAGATAATGGTGATGTGCGGCATGAGATTAACAGACGAATAGGGATTGCTGCCGGGACTTTTAAGAATCTATGGAGAGTGTGGAGAAATAGGCGTATACACCTAAAGACTAAAATTAGACTGTATAATAGTTTGGTTCTTTCTAGGGTTAGTTATGGTAGTGAAACTTGGACGCTGTGTAAACAAGATAACAGGAAACTAGATGCTTTTGATTCTAGATGCTTACGCAGTATCTTGGGCATTAGGTGGTTTAACTTTGTAACTAATGATGAGGTTAGGCAAAGGAGTCTGCAACCTCCTTTAAGCAGCATATTGTGCAGAGAGAGACTCCGCTGGTTTGGTCATGTTGCCCGTATGGATAATTATAGATTGGCGAATAGGGTTATGAACAGCGTGCCTAGAGGCCTCAGAAGGAGGGGGAGACCTAGGATGCAGTGGGCAGACAATGTCAAACAGGACCTTGTTAGAATTGGTGTGCAGTGGCCAGATGCAGTAGATGTAGCTCAAGACAGATATGCTTGGAGAAGTAAACTGCGTGGTCTGGTTGGATCTCTGTAGCCCATGGCTGCTTGAGGATGATGATGATAAAAGAGATGGAAAAAAGGTACCAAGGGAAATGGAATAAAAACATGATGGTGGACTATTGTTGAATGTTGAAGAGAGACATACCTAATAAAGAAGTACAAGTTGACGAAAATCAACAAAGAGAAAATTTCTGACAAATTAATCTGACATTGAAATTTTCAACTCAACTTATCCCACGTACACAAACAGTACATGAATTTTTTGTGTATACATAATTTTTTCGTAATACGTTATATTTCATATGACATACTATACTCTTCTTAATTACTATATATTTTTATGTAATATTATATGGCTAACATCAACATGTTAATGTAAAGTAAAATAATTTTTTTAAAAGTAAAGTTTTCCCCATTTGTGAAAAATTCTGTTGTGGTACAAATTTTAATTTCAATTTTAAAAACAGCACCAAAAAATTTAAAATCACCTATTTTAAAACATCAAACAACTTTTTTTCAAAATGCATACTAGTGTTATTAATCAATGCATGATGAATACATATTGTGATTACTGATTATTAATTATCATAAAGTATGCAAGATGCAGATTTTGACATGCCTCCAACAAGCCACAGCTTTCACTGGACAACAAATTTTCATAAAAGTCATGCCTCTGAGATAAAAGCAGTCATTTCTTAAAGATTTCAAGGTGCTGAACACAAATATGACAATCAAAATGCAAAATTGACTACGATTTCCGAGAAATCACAATAGTTTCTTATATAATAGAGTAATACGTATATATGGATATATGGCATGTATCAGTAAAACTCTACTTCCAACATCACTTGTACACCTGCTCAGGATCATCTCTGGTGAGCATCCAACAGTAGTCAGCCAACATTTGAAGTGGACCAGTTTCCCTGGTATCATTTCTCCATTGTTGCCATGTCCTGGTGAAAACATTCACTGTGCTCATCACTAACCATGCCACATTTGTAGGGGGAAGAAATCTAAGTGGGAATGGAGAAAGTGGATCTTTAAGGACATATTGCAGCCAAGTTTGTGATACAGAGACATTGTCCTTAACCAGTTTCTTGTAATTGTCTGCCCTGACATTCCCGAGGAATTTAGTTGACACCAGACAAAATGCATCCCAAGCCTTTTTCTCATCACCCTGAAGCAGGTTGTCGAACATCTGGTCTCTGATCAGCTCGCAGATCTGAGGACCCACAAAAATCCCTCTTTAATTTTCGCTTTGCTGAGTCGAGGGAATTGACATGGTGCAATCTGGTCCATGGCTCTTACGAAGTTTTCATCACACCAAGTTTGATGTATAGGGACGGTAGCAGGATTTTGTACATTTCTGCCAGTGCTGGGTGTTCCACATTCTTCTCTTCGACCTTCAGAGATTTCCTCTGAGGCCAGTTTTTCTTCACGCAGTGCAAAGTCTTTGCTCAGCTGTCCTATTCACATAAGAAACAGCAGTACTTCGTATATCCCAGCTGCAAACCCACCAACAGAGCCACTACCTTCAAGTCACAACAGAGATGACAGCCATACTTGCTGTATTGAAGACAGTTCAACAGCTGTTTTAGGTTGTAATAGGTTTCTTTCATGTAGACAGCATGTCCAACTGGAATGGAAGTTGATTTCCATTATGTAGCACCACCACATTGAGACTCAATTTTGAGGAGTCTATGAAGAGTCGCATTCTTGAGTGTCATGTTTGATTCCAAGGGCATTCATCAGGCCATCTACATCAGAGCAGAACACAAGGTCATCTTCCTTTCTGAAGTAAGGTACAAACTGCTCACGAGTTCAAAACAAAGTCACTCAGACAATCTCCTTGGGAAGATTCCATTGTTTAAGTCTTGATTCAAGTAACTCTGCTTTGGCCTTGGACACCAGATTGCGAACAAGATAGTTCATTTCTTCTTCGGTGAGAATGTGTGGCACGGATGACACACCATGGCAGACGTATGGATCATCATTAGACACCGAAGGCTGTAGAGAACCTGATGTCAGTTCACCTCCCTCCTCATCATCTGAATCGATGGAAAATGCTTTTGAAGGTTCGGGAAAGGGAAGGCCTTCGCTGTGCGGAACTGTTGGAGAGCAGATTTGTATATTCGGGAACACTATTGTACACTTCTTTTCCCTTGTGATGCCTCCAGAAACAGGTGGAACCATGCAGAAGTAGCAGTCATTTGCTTGATTGCTTGGCTCTCTCCAAACCATAAATAAATAAATAAATAAATACCCCCTCAAGCAGCTGCTTGCCACAGAGGTCTGACAGGAGCATGTCAGTTTATATGCCATAGTAGAAGGTCTGTGAGGATGGCAGGACCTCAGCAGAAAAACAACACGAACATCCATGCCTTACCCGGGGCTCGAACCCAGGTCCCGTAGATCAGTAGCCAAGCGCACTAACTACTCGGCCATGGGACGGCTCTCCAAACCATAGGAACAGCAAAATGAATCGCTACTTTTTTGCCTTTCAGTCACTTTGGAAGATTTAACTAAACTGAAAAAACACTTGAGTGATATTTTTTTTACTACACTGAAAATAATTTCATGACTAGCTTGAAGAAATTATAATTTTTAAATGAAATATTTGCTGTTGTTTGAAAATTCTGTAATATTACATAATGTAACTAGAACCTAATAAATAATTCAATTGTACATGTACTGCAGCACATGTGTGGGGCCCA
The DNA here is from genome assembly GCA_038380435.1 of Ryuthela nishihirai. Classification (NCBI taxonomy): domain Eukaryota; kingdom Metazoa; phylum Arthropoda; class Arachnida; order Araneae; family Heptathelidae; genus Ryuthela; species Ryuthela nishihirai. The sequence continues at coordinate 47,215,141 of JAWZYU010000023.1, read as the reverse complement.
GGCCTTGTCCTAGTTACCGATCTTGCATCCAAAATAAAACTCATATGCTGCTTTCACTATTGAGGGGATGGTCCTTTTCTGACTTGCAAACGTTACTTCCTTGCAAATGTAAGAAAATATACTGCACTATTAACACAGTTAAGAGGCATCACTACTGCTGGATTAAAACTGCAAGGATCACTTGTGTTGCACTTATGGCTCAGGGGAAAATGAGAGTCGCTCACCCTACGAGATGTCGCTTACAACTAATTATTGTATCATCTTTTGTCTGCGATCATAAAGCCGCGATGTCATGACTCAACTACTTTGCTTCAGACATTGATGCAATACCTCCAAGGGTTGTGTGTATGGTGGGCTGATGCAATACAATGCAATATGGAGTTTAAAATACAGGTTACGAAATAGTTATCTATATACTCAATGTGGACTGAGTTGTTTATACACGACCATCTCTGTCCCTCCTAAACAAGAGCCAATTGACAAATTTTATTGTCATTTTCATGTTCAGTTACCTAAAAATGAAACAATTTGCATAGCACAAAGTTATAATTTTTTTTATTGTTGTCAATAAAATGTTGAAAAGAACATGCATATCTATATTTTTTTATATGTTGAACAGCTTAAAAAAATAATGAAGTTAAAAAAAATTTATTTGCACTAGTGTAGCATCAGATTCAATATTTGAGTTATCATAACTAGCATGGAGAAGCAATGCATTAAGATAATGCCTTTCTTCTATCGTACCACATGCAGATTATTGATCAGTATTTGATTTCCACAAATTTGATCTACTTTTTCATCTGGCAAAGTAGTAAATGCTTTGTAAACTTTAAATGCAAGATAATGACTTTTATTGCTATGGAAGTTGCATCATTCAACAACACATTGCTTTCAGTTAACATTTAACAGACTTTCAATTTTAAAAATACCAAATATATACTGCAATTACAATAAATAACAATTATTTTGAAACTATTGGAAATGTAGCTATATTCAAAAAATCAATTGGAAATGTAGCTATACAGGGTGATTCAAAACTTATCGTTCAAATTTCATGGGGAGGTAGGGAATACGTCAGGAAACCGATTTCACATAGGAAAGTATGTCCGCAAATGTACGCATGCGTATGTAGAGGGCGCTGTGTGTACCCAACCAGTGTACAGCTCGCCCGACCACTCCCACTGTCATCAGTGTACGAGCTGACTTACTAGTGATAAGATGAATCGTTTTACGCATCAAGGCTAGCGGATATGCATCTCGCATATGGGGCAGCTGGCGAAAGCGGCCGCCGAGCTAGGCAAGTTTACGAAGACCGATACCCCAACAGAAGAATACCGCAGCATCAAATGTTTGCACGTGTGCATCGCAATCTGCGCGAACGTGGTTCACTGCACAGCAACATGCAGGATACGGGGAGAAGACGACTGACGCGGACTATCAACGTCGCAGAACAAGTCCTACAGTCCATCGAAGATAATCCGAATACCAGCACAAGAGCTATTGTTCAGCAACTTGGGGTCTCTCAGTCAACAGTGTGGCGGATACTGCACGAGGAACGTGTGCATCCTTACCATCTGCAAAGGGTGCAGTTACTGCATCCTGATGATATCTGAAGCGTGTGGAATTTGCACAATAGTTCATGCAGAAAGGTGCCGTGGACCCCAGTTTTCCAGATTCTGTCCTTTTTACAGATGAAGCTTCATTCAGTCATGAAGGTGTGTTCAATACACACAATTCACATGTGTGGGCTTACGACAACCTGCATGGTACAAGAAGTCACGCTGCACAACATCGTTTTGCCGTAAATGTGTGGGCTGGAATCATTGGTGACTGTTTGTTGGGACCTTACTTGCTACCGCCCCGATTGGACGGCCGGAAATACCTAATATTTCTTGAGACAGTGTTACCGACTTTTCTGGGCGCTGTTCCTGCGCATATCCGCCGAGATATGTGGTATCAACATGATGGGGCTCCAGCCCATAGCACAATTGTTGCGCGTGATTACCTGAACCGAACATTCAGAGCTCGATGGATCGGTAGAGGTGGACCGATCGCTTGGCCACCCAGGTCACCTGATTTATCACCCATGGATTTCTTTTTGCGGGGGGCCATGAAATACCATGTGTACGAGACCCCCATCAACAGTGAAATGGACCTTGTTGCACAAATAGTGGCCACCGCAGGCATTGTCCATGATATGCCAGGCGTTTTTGAAAATGTTTGGCGGTCAATGCAACGGCGCTGTGAATCCTGTGTCCGTGTAAATGGTCGCAATTTTGAGCACCTACTGTGAACCTGTACTTTACCTAGTTGGAATAAAAGTCACATTCGTTAACACTTAACTGTACTGTTTCCTTGTGTTCATTTTACTTGTCCATTTTGTTCATGTAGATGACGTTTGCGGACATACTTTCCTATGTGAAATCGGTTTCCTGACGTATTCCCTACCTCCCCACGAAATTTGAACGATAAGTTTTGAATCACCCTGTATTCAAAAATTGCTATTCTCTAAACATGGCTGTCTCAAATGACATCAATAATAGATTATATTGGAAAACTCGATTTTTAAAAAGGTATGACCCACTTTAGTGATATTTTTAACTAAACTGAAAATAATTTCATGACTAGCTTGAAGAAATTATAATTTTTAAATGAAATATTTGCTGTTGTTTAAAAATTCTGTAACATTACATAATGTAACTTGAGCCTAATAAATAATTCATTCAATTTCAAAGCTTTATTAATTAAAATTTGTATACTTTGAAATATTTTGTATTTTTCTCATAGCTCTTTATCTGTTTATAGTTATGCCTTTTTCAGTTCTTATTTAAATCATATAGTTTTCAAACAAAATAATTTTTAGCAGTATTTCCTTAGTTCTGACTTTGCCAATTGCCAAAAAGCTAGGTATAAACATTGTTCATTATATGCATGACTAAAATATTTAGGAGAAAAAAAAACTAGAGGAAAAGTTTACATAATAATAGAAATCTCATGAACTATTCATATAATAATGAAATAATTTTAAAAAGACAGCCAAATTAATGATTTAAAAAAAATACGGAAGTTGAAACAAATGCATAAAAAATTTAACCTATCTCTGTTTTCCTCAGATTTTTTTGTTTTATTAAATTTACTTCAGGAAGAGTTTCTACTGTTTGTTTTCTGGAAAACACTTCAAAACTGAACAAAAGACACATTCCCACTGCAATGCCAATCATGACTCTCGGATCAGAGAAGCTTTCTAAACTGTAAGTGACTTTCTTTGCCCTGAAGCTTCAAGGCACGGCGGTTTAACCAATCCAAATTATGATTATATGCCCAGAGGGATACAGATAATATTAGAAAGCAGACTGATGTTCTTACAACTAAAAAGAAATAGCAATTTTCTTTTGAAAAATACAAATAATTATACAACTAGTAAAACCTCCCAACACAATAAGTCTATAGTGCATCACAGAAAAACAATCCAAGTTTGCTCAAATATATGACCATGATATTAAGAGCAAGCTTTCAGCATCTCTACACAAACTTGTTGATTTGTGCAGCTTTTAGAATGACAAAAACAAACTAAATCTTTTAGAATAACCACAAACTAAATCTTTTAGAATAACCCCAAGTTAGGGGTTAAAAAGAATAACCCCAAGTTAGGGGTTTAAAAAAAATAACCCCAGACTATAAATTCAATATTAAATCTAAAAATGATTTTTCGCTAATGAAAACAACAGAAGTAGAACTATTACTATTATTGAAGACATTCTTAAAGTGCTCAGCCTACCTTACCATCATTTACTTGCCCAGTTGTTTTAATTTGTATGTGCGCAATATTATCAACACAATGGACTGTACTTTTAAAAATGCTAGTGGAAATTCAGCCCTCAGTTAACTAGTCATCCTAGGGGCTGAGATGTTAACATGTTTGACTGCAAAAAATAAGAACCAGTTTGAATTCTAGATAAGGTGTGAATGTTAGTAGTGTTTCCTGATGAGATCTCTTCTCCCTCACAACAAATTACAGTAACAAAACATTCTGTAAAATATAAAAGAAAACTCCCAGGTAACATATTGCATAGCAATCTTCTTTAAAATGATTCATTCTTGAATAAAAATCATTATTCAGACTATAGCAATCTTCCTTAAAATGTTGTATTCAAATTCTAATAAAGGAAAACCAAAGTAGCATTTGGTTTTGTATTAGACCATTATACAATGCTACAAAAGAAATGAAACATAAATGATGATGGTCAAGTATACAATAAATTGGATAAAAATGTGGATACAAGAACAAACGCTAAAGTACATGTTTATGATTAGTTCTTTAATGAAATAAATAACAGAACTCCTTAATTTATCATACAGCAAAAAAAAAAAAATTAAAAACCACTTCTCCCATTAATTGTCCAAATTTTTCTGATTGAAATAGCATAAAAATTAATATTGATTTCTGTCATTCATTACATTTGTTTGAGCTTCTATCATCAATCTGTTCAAATATATTATCTTCCTCATTATTTTTGAAGTTTTTTTTGTGAGCTTTGCAAATTAACAATAAATACACACGTATCAAAAATAGTAACTGCCTTCCACTAGTTTAAAAACAGGCCTACATGCGTGAGAGTCCATTATTTATGAGGTTCGAGAATAAGACACAGAACTTATTTTTAGATTCCAGTTAAATCATAATGTCAGGATTAAGTGATTTCCATAAATATCTGGATGAGTAAAAACACATTTTACAATAAAAAAAAAGGCATTAATAAATTACATGAGTGCACAAAGTACTCCCACAATATCAAAAAATGATAAATCTCAAACACTTTCACATCATCATATGACTCAATGTACTGCTTAGTTCATCATTTAGCAGCCAAGCATAATGATTGTGATCAGAAATAAAAATTTCAGTTTGAATTGAATTTGAATACCTGATCATAATTGTCATGACCATGGAAAAATGGCTCCTTCCTGAAGATCATGCTGGCTAGCATACAGCCAAGACTCCACATATCCAAAGAGTAGTCATACATCTAATTAAGGAAAAAATATTTTAGATATTTACCTTTTAATGTAAGACTTTTTTTCTTTCAAGTTACAACAATATTACTTTTAAATAGCAAGGTGGCTAGCTCAATAACAAAATAAAAATTATTGGTACAGTGCACAAAAATGCAAAGTCTGACAAAAAATTATAAACTACTCAACTTAGAATTAATTACAAAATAGGTTAAATACATGTTAAAAAGATATGTCAAACTAAAAAAAAACACATTTTAAACTTGCCTCTGTGAGCATGGTACTCAATAAGTTTCAACAGCATTTCCTGTTATAAACAAATGCAGAGAAAGAAAAAGTCACTAAATTAATCATATATCAATCTCTAAAATGTGTATGATGAATTAACCACTTAACTGTGATACAGTGGATATAATTATTCTAAAGATTTCTACCTTTCTATAAACAGAGCTGCCAACTGCTCCATTCCCCCCCCCCCCCCCAATTTTTGGTTTAAAATCTGGAAAAACAATTTTGTCTTTGAAAATCTGATTTTTTAGGGTTTTTCCAGTTTTACACTTACAAAAATCTGCCTCCAAATTGTACAGTATATTTGCCCTTTTCCTAATAGGTGAATGTTAATGAAAGGGAAGAATTGTTTCTGATTTAGCTCTTTTACTGTACTACAGGTGCAGCTGTCTCTCCACTCCCTAATCTGTGCTTGCTTGTGGCTTCATCTGCACCACCAATCAGAAGAAAGCTATGACTCCAGCTGGCCATTTCTGGACAAACACAATGCAAAGTCTCCACCTAAATTCTTTTATAGAGTTGACAGTCATAGATTGTTTCTAAATTGGTATTTATTGAAACTCTACCAACCTCTCCCGGCTCTGGCCAACTAAAGGCTAATTGGATTACTTAGAATCAGAAAAGCTTCAGAATTAAGGAGATAATATAGAACTTCCTTGATCTATGGGTTACGATTGACATTGCAACCTGAATGAGTCTCATGCATGTCTATTGTTATCTGGGTTGGGCTATTTGGTTGATAAAGGATAAAAACTTTTCTTTCACTAGAGTTAAGACACTTTTAGTTATATCAATTATGCACTAGGTTTCCTACTACTATGTTACTTATCTTCCTGTTGCATTTCGTTTGTCATTTGCTGGCCGATGTCAGTTTTGTTTCATCATAACTTCGTAACCTAGCAGCTGATCATGAGGAATGTATAGGATTGTTTTACTTCCGAGCTGTATGAAAATGTCACTCAGGCTATTAGTTGATAATTAATCAATGAATGATATTTACATGTTGATTGTTAGTTATTAATTATTAACTATTATGTTAACTTTCGTTAATATTAATGTATGGATGAAGTGACTTGCCCAATGCTTCCCATGCCACATGACAAACTGCCAGTGAGTGATCCAAGTGCTTTCAAAAAAATAAGGTCGTAATAACATTCCCACTGTACTGTAAATTATAACTTTTAAATAGTTATTATTAGCAATTAAATTAATTTTTGTTAATATCAAAAACTCTTCTACTGGTTCCGTGAGATTATATCAGAGTAAAATGTACGGATGCAGTTGGCTGCAGCAAGTACTATTTCCTGTACTATTATCTCTATATTGTAAATGTTAACTTTTGCAATATATCTATTGTTAATCATTGGATGACGCCAACAATATATTGTTGATTATTAGTGATTAAGTTAAATTTAGTTAATATGAAGAAGTACGAATGGCAAACTGGACACAAGTCTAATAGCTTGGATGCAGGACAATTCCTGTATTAGTGTGCTTTTTCACTGAGGCGAAGTCCTGTGAAACATAAATAAAGCTATTTTTACCGTGTTTCAGCATAAATTCACATGAAAATCCTTGGATACATCGATTAATCAATTACTAGCCCACTAAGGTTGGCTAAGTATCAATTATTGGTTAATTATGATAAAGTTATTTTCATTAATATCACGCGTATGCACGATGTGGACTTTGATCATCGCTGCCGCAACCCATTGCTTATCGTGCGGCATGGTGAGGTTGCGTCTGCTGCATGGCTATTCATATAACTGTATTTTTTTTTCTGCAATTTGGATTTAATTCCTATATATAGAGAGCACAAAGGTATAAATTTTACCTCAGGAAAGTACTGAAAGTTGCAGACGACGTGATAGTCTCTATTATTGTGTTAAGCGGGAAATGGGACAATTTCTTCTTAGTGATATGCCCTATTTAAAATGGTTGTTTCTGATAAGATTATCTAGTTATGGGTTATTTTAATAATGTACTTTATCATAATTCGTGCTTTTTAGGCTTGTTTTCTTTGATGGAATTTAGTTTTGGGGTCTTTATATTGTGGATTGGCAGTGAATTATTAATAATTTTGTTTTTTAGGCTTGTTATACGAATGATTTGTTCTGAAGGGTGAGAAGAAGAATGGTACAGTTGTTTAGCAATATATTCTGGTTAAAATGGTTGTCTCTGATAATTTTGTTCTGTGGACCTGTGGGTCCTTTACCTGGGGAAGTGTTGGGACCAGGATGCACAGTGGGACAAAAACAAGCTGGTGGAGTAAGTGTAATGCTTTGGGTAATGTTCTGCTGGGAAACCCTGGGTCCAGTCATTCATGTGCAGGAAACTGACGTCTACCACCTACCTAAACATCATTGCAGACCAGTTACATCATTTCATGGCAACAGTATTCCCCTCTAGTACTGCCTTCTTTCAGCAGGATAATGCACCATGCCACACTGCTCAGATTGTTTGAGAATGGTTTGCAGAACATGAGGAAGACTTCTAGATATTGCCCTGGCCACCAAATTCCCTAGACATCAATCGAATCAAGCACCTGTGGTTTGTGATGCAACAGCATATCCAATCCGCAGCGGTTCAACCACATAACTTACAAGAGTTAAAGGATCTGCTGGTAATGTGTTGGCACCAGATACCACAAGACATCATTAGAAATCTTGTAGTATCCATGCCTCACTGGGTAAGAGCTGTTTTGGTCCAGTAGTTGTATTTAGTATGGTTATTGGTGTTACAGTAGACTATTTATCCACAAGGTATTAAAAATGACACTCTAATTATAAAGAACCCATTGTCATCTGCACAACTTTTTAGTTAACTTCTAATGGATGCAGCTTTTAATAAATCTGATTGTCCAATTTTATTATGGAGGGCTATCATAAACCACAAAAAGTGCTTTGGTTTTCACTTCTACTTATATGTATCAGTAGCCACTGAATTATGACTAACCCACTCTATGCTGAAAAATTAACTATGTGAGCAGAATAAAAACTGTTATGTGCAAACAAGTGGCATTCAGTTTGTGAGATATATGAATTACAGAAATGATAAATAATGGCAAATGGAAGTTATCAGAATTTGCAAAGGGGATGAAAAAAGACAACACGGCATTAGTTCAATGCTAGAATATTCTGGCATGTTTCTGGAGAGATGCGGGTTCAAGTCCTATATGTCAGCGAAATTCTTTTCCACAAAATATTTATTGATTTACAAAAAATAAATAAATACCCCCTCAAGCAGCTGCTTGCCACAGAGGTCTGACAGGAGCCTGTCAGTTTAAATGCCATAGTAGCAGGTCTGAGAGGATGGCAAGGCCTCAGCAGAAAAACAAAACGCACAACCATGACTTACCTGGGGCTCGAACCCAGGTCCCTTAGATCAGTAGCCAAGTGCAGGAACCACTCGGCTGTTAAAAAGTCAACTGTTGTGATTGTCATTTATGTTTAAACTCAGCTAGACAGTCAGAATTGATTTCCAGTAGGACAATGTGTCAAATGCTTCACATCCATAGTAGAGACAGCAAAAGCTGCTGCTGCTAGTAGTGGTATGAACTAGAGATGTTCTGTTGGGTCCTCTAATACAAGTTTGAATTGATTAATATATTTGTAAGATTAAGTACACTCTTCAAAGTAAATTTTATTCCCCAACAGCCATCTCTCCAGATCTAAAGCCCATTGAACATCTATGGGATGATGTGGAATCAAAATTGTGATAAGCTGATACACCAGTACTCACTGTTACTCATTTGTGGAGTGCTTTTACATTCAGCTTAGCCAAACATATTTCTAGTGGTGTATTGTAATCTAGCAGCATTGCTAAGTAATATTCAGGTAATTATTTCAAGCCTGAGGCCTCACAGAGTATTAGGTGAGCAGTGTGATTCAATGGTGAATGAGTGTATATCAGTGGATCTTTCTGCTTTCCCCCTATAACTTAAGAAAGTCTGTTCTTTGTTGAATGAGTATACATGTAAATTTATTGTAATTTTATCTCTCTAGTTCTGATTCTGCTAATTGAAAACATAATTATAATATCAATATGATATGCACTGTGCAGAATAGGTTTGGTTTCTGTAATTTGATTCTACTAAACAGATAATTCTAAAATCTGGTATAATTAATTCTGGTTAATGGTATCTTAAAGCACAGTGAATTCTCAGTGTATCATCAGTAAACCACTCATATTTAATATCAATTATTAGAATGGAAAACTGAAAATTAAATGTTAATTATTTTTGGATTACTGCTGCTTTGCTTTTCTCCCCATTGTTGAGTTCAACAGGGAGTGTACTGTTCTTAATAGAACTTTAATTTTCAAGGGTCATCAATGCTGTAATGCATGTCAAATTTCCAAAGGTTGGGTTGTTTTACCTCTGAGCGGCACTTTTTTGCACACCATGGGCTAAATGGCCAGGTCACAAGGACCCCGAAGGCTCAGAGAAGGTTGGGGGAGGGGACCCACTGGAACAGCTGTTGGGAGACAGATCCGTCAAGGCCCCCGTCAAGGCCATCCAGCATGTTCTTTAACGTGCACAGGGTATGTCTCTCCCACACACGGGACCATGGCTTAACGTCCCATCCGACGGACGGCGGCCTTTCCAAGCCCAACGGTGTCCCCTACTGACCGTGGGCAGGGCGGGGAATTTTGCGGAGATAAATCTCAACGCTGACCCAGCTGGGACTCGAACCTGGGAACTACAGATTACGAGCCTGGCGCGCTACCAACTGAGCCACCCTGCCCTCCAAAGATTCGGAGCATAGGGACTGTTCAGTATCACTAGCACAACAAATGAGAACTTTACTTTTTTTTTTACATATATCATAAAAGTATATAATTCATGTTTAAAAAAAATAATGCATTTTCCATTTGGCACACACTTTTTTTAAAGATATGATACACGATATAATTTCTTCCAGGCTCTGATCGCGTTCCATATATGTGATATATGATCATCACTGTTGCTTTTAAGTTTCAAAATTCTCCTGAAGAATCTAAGTCTCCTGAAAATTAACTGAAAACGTTTTTTAAATCAGAAGATATTGAAAGCAATTACCAAGTCTAAATACTTATTTTTTTTCTGCTTCATTCTCTCTATTCTGCTTTAAACCTATTTCAGCATTTCTAGAATTATTTTTATCATTCACCAGAGCATTCAGCACATAATTTCCTAAAAAATGAAACTTAAAACCACTATATTTCCTGGAAAGGAGTACATGACTGCAGTAGACACAGCTGCAATGTTGCCGAGTGAGTCATGTGACTGATTGGATACATGCATGTGCTATGATTTTCCACACCAGCCTTACTGTTGTTAAACACCAGAAAAACTTTATTTGGTTAGTTTTTATTTCCATAGATTTATTTTGAATTTATTTCCAAAGATCGATAAATCATTATCAATCTTTCAAGTTAGTTCTGATATATCTTTGCCATTTCCTTTATCCACTAATAATTTCCGCTCTGTAAATTGAATCAAATATTTAAAGGAAAAATTACCTTTAGCCGGGTGGGATATGAACCCACAATCTCCTGATAACATGTCAGGTGCTCTGGACCACTGAGCTACTGGCCACTGATCAAGATCTTCTCTAACTAATATTATGAACATTTTCAACCTACTTTCCTAATATGTAGGGAGTGTTCAGGCAATCCCGCCTCAAGCGGCTTTTTAATGCCTTTTCTTAGATGTAATGTGTCTTACGAGTATGCAATCTACAAATATGCCGTTTCTTAGATGTAATGCATGTCTTACAAGTATGCAATTTACAAATAATTATTATTAAACTCAACTCATTAAGTACCCACTAATAATTTCCACTCTGTAAATTGGTTCAAATATTTAGAGGAAAAATTGCCTTGAGCGGGGTGGGATACAAACCCACGACCTCCTGATAACATGTCAGGTGCTCTGGACCTGACATGTTATCGGCGGCCGTTAGCTCACTAGTCCAGAGCACCTGACATGTTATCAATCAGGAGGTCGTGGATTCGTATCACACCTGGCTCAAAGCAATTTTTCCTCTAAATATTTGAATCAATTTACAGAGTAGAAATTATTAGGGGATACTTAATGAGTTGAGTTTAATAATAATTATTTGTAGATTGCATACTCGTAAGACATGCATTCCATCTAAGAAAAGGCATTAAAAAGCCACTTGAGGTGGGATTGCCTGAACACTCCCTACATATTAGAAAAGTAGGTTGAGAATGTTCATAACATCAGTTAGAGGAGATCTTGATCGGCAGCTGGTAGCTCAGTGGTCCAGAGCACCTGACATGTTATCAGGAGGTCGTGGGTTCGTATCCCACCCGGCTCATGGCAATATTTCCTCTAAATATTTGAATCAATTTACAGAGTGGAAATTATTAGTGGATTCTTAATGAGTTTAGTTTAATAATAATTGTTTGCCATTTCTTTCTGATGAGGAAGTCTTACAACTTGTTGTTGTGTATATTTCTTAACATCACTTTGGTTATTTTTAATTTTTTTATTATTTAGGGGTTTTTCAATTAAAAAAACTTTTTTTCTCTTTTCCTCAGAATGAGGTCTTGGATTGAATGGATGGGATGCTGTTTTCAGAATGAGGTCTTGGATATGAATGGATGGGGGGCTGTTTTAACTTTGCCACTCTGAGGATATTAAATTTCTTAGCTCTTTGCCAAGATCACCAAAATACACCTGAAGAAAAATATGCATAGTATTCAGCCAAAAAAAAATTCTCCACTTCTATAAATAGGGCATAGAAATTACATGGAAATGAGCAGCAGCAATTGTTGCATTTGCCCATGTTTTAAAATATACATACAGAAAAGAATTAAGGAAATAAAAAGAATATTTCAGGTAAATTTATATTATCAACCCTTATAGTGTCAGGTTTCTGAAACTGAAACTCACTGTGGTAGCTGGATTTATTTTAAAGTGTTTTCAGAAATAAAATAAACAGTTTTAGAACCTCATTCTTAAGTAACTAATGAATGGAAATATGTTATAAAATAAAAGAAAGAGCATTTAATAATGGTTAATAAATCAGCAAAAATCTGAAAAAAAATGGTAGGTTTAATTTTTAAAGCTTTTTAGACATTACAAACTAAATTTTACTGTGTTTTTTTCTCTTTATATTTAGTAAATTAAAAAAAAAATCCTCCCCATTTTTTCCATATTCTTTTTATTCTAATATAAACAGTTCATAATGTTTCCATTAATGCTTAAATCTTTCATTTATTTTTTTCCTAAATTTTTAGTCATTTATGCAAATAATGTGCATTCTAGACTTTTGATGATCAGCAAAAAGAAAATCACAGTGTCATAAAAAATCATTTTGCTTTAAAAACAAAAGATAATTTAAATAAAAATTGAAAAATATATCTGTGATAAATAACTACGAACAAAATTCAGTAAAACATTTCAAAGAATTTAATGTTTAACTGCAAAGCACTGCATCTGAAAATGAGTCGCTTTTTTATGAAGCTGCATAACTGCTACAAAAATGTTTAATTCTAAAATTAAGGCAGAATTTTTGGTTAAAAATCACAATTTACCGACTTTAATTAGTTTATATGGTTGAAATGTAATTAAAAGTATTAATAAATAAAGTCCCACCTTTTAAAATTTGTACTTTGAGTAATCCTAATGTTCTTTAGACTGTCACCATTATAGATAACTAACAGTTTTTGTTTTGATCATTTCAAATTAATTATAGAAGCATTAGAGTAAAGTTTTTAAAATCGAAAGTCTGCTAAAAATAGTGATTAAAAGCTGAAGTGCAGTCCCAGATAACACAAATTCTGGTAGTAATAAATCAATATCTTTACGTTAAAAGTTAGAAATTATTAAACTCTACTAGAGCTATAAATAGCCCAAACTACTGGGAATCACAACCAATTGATAACTGTATATGGTATGGCAAAATAAAGACAGAAACTAAATCATCACTACTTGATGTTATTTATGGTGACTAAACATGTGCATATGTTCACTGCAGACTCAAATTTATTTAAAAACTTTTTTCATAGTTTTCTCAAGCAGAATCAACAGGTAAAAGATAAAATATACCATAGATTAAAATGTTATTTTTGATATTTGATTAAAAACAGTAGGGAAAAAAAATTAGATTTCTACCTGGAAATTGTTTTTACAACCAAATTGTTTTTTAGGGGGGTTCCCCCCCCTCAAAAAAAATTAAGCCTTAAATTGGCTAGCTTTCTTTTATTATATCACCTATGAAAGTTATTACAATTAATATCTTTGCAAATCTTTTAAGTAATTTATTTTCAGAATATTCATAATTAAATGCTGTTTAATTTGGTATCCAACACAACCCATTTCTATTAATTAGTTATTGGGTAAAAAAATTCTGAAGTTCCTTTTTTGCCCAAGCACAGTTGACAAAATGTCTTGATATTTCTCAAAGTATATCACCGAGGAAAAAATCACAGAATAGACTGATTTTCCTGAAGTAGATATTTATCTTGGTCCTTAAGGGTTTTTTTTTTTTAAATAAAATTTTACCTCAATTTGCTGGGGTTTTTTTCTACTAATCATTCTAAAAAAAATTCATTAAAATCAAATACTATCATCATTCTTGTTAAATATTTTCATAAAATCTAGAATTCAATCTTGCTTAATTTGGTATATAACATGCACTATTTCCTTTCATCGGTTATTTGGCTTGGGTTGTTTTACCTCTGAGCATCACTTTTTTGCACACAATGGGCTAAATGGCCAGGCCACAAAGACTCCAAAGGCTCAGAGAAGGTTGGGAGAAAGGACCCACTAGAACAGCTGTTGGGAGACAGATGGTAGCCTCCCACCAAGGCCATCCAAAATTCTCTTTAACATGCAAAGAGTATGGCTCTCCCTCCCATACAAGGGGCCACTGCTCAAGTTATTTGGCAAAAAAGTTTTAAAATTAATTTTTTGGATGAGCCGTGAAAAAATATTGCTTGGTATGTGGTTCCAGTTTTTCATGCTGGGCATTGGATGGGTTAAATATCATCTTCATACTTATTTATAATATACAGAAAATGGGAATGAAAAAAAATGCAGTTGTTAAGACTTAAATTACATTTCAATTTTGAATTCTTCATACTTGGCCAAATATATATTTGGAAAACATTTCAAAATTTTTCAACACTGAAACAATTCTTTAAAAAAGTAATAGAGTGATCAATGTCAAAATTGATCACTGCTTTCTTGAAACCTACAGGATAGTTGCTGCTAGTTTTTGGCTTGTTTTAAAAAATGAATCATTATTTTCACTATTTTATCCATCTGTCCATCCATTTACAGACATTAAACTTTTGAACTTTTTTCCCAGTTGTATATGTATTAATGATATATTATGATTTTCATTTTCAGAATCTACAATAGTTTGAATTTTCCTTGTTCAAAGGTTGATAAAATTGTAAAACTTTAAATGCTATTAACCATCTATTCATGCCACAAATTTGAAACTTAGGTAGTAGAATCTAGAGGTTATGAAGTTTGCATTGATAGCTTGCCATGCTTGGACCAAAAAGGCTTCAACCAAAAATCTGAATATACAATCATGGATGTACTAATGACTTATCTAAAAGACTGGATTTTTAATGAACTTTTTTAAATACATAATTTGCTTAAGTTCACTGACTTTTCATTTTACTGTCATATAAAGGGCTTTCCAAAAGGGGCTTTAGGATTTTGAATGCCGATAACTTAAAATGTTTTTTTTTTTTTCGGGTGGAATTTCATATACCCTAACTTCAGTCATATAAAGGTCTATGGTATCGCTCTCACAAGAACGTATTGAAATCGTTAAAACTTATCATGGAAATAGATGTTCAGTAAAAGAAACACATCGCAAAATTTGTGATTTTTTCGGAGCATTCAATCATCCTACTGAACAATTTCACATTAAATGGAAGTGTCAATAAACAAAATTGTCGACTTTGGGGGGAAGAAAATCCTCGAATTATTCACGAACAATCACTTCATGCACAAAAATGTACGGTTTGGTGTGGTTTGTGGTCTGGAGGAATCATTGGCCCATTTTTCTTTGAAAATGATCGTGGCAATGCTGTTATGGTGAATGCAGAGCGTTATAATGCGATGATTACAGAATTTCTGTGGCTTCAAATTGATGGAACTGACATTTCTGATGTTATTTTCAACAAGATGGTGCTACGAGCCATACAACACGAGTGAACATAGAGTTATTATGCACTAAATTCCCTGGACGTGTAATTTCATGAAATTGAGATGTGAATTGGCCGCCAAGATCTTGCGACTTAACACTATTGGATTTTTTTCTTTGGGGCTATTTGAAAAGTAAAGTTTATGTCAACAAACCAGATAACATATCAGACTTAAAAGATAACATCCAGTCATAAGAGAGATTAATGTCTCAATGATTGAGAATATCTTACAAAATTATGATGTTCATATCGATGCCTGTAAATGTAGCCGTGGTGGACATTTAAATGACATCATCTTTCAAGTTTAATGGTAATCGATGAAACTTTAATTTACATTAAACAAATCAGATATATTTCATGTGTTTTCCTCTTTATTACAAAACATCCTAAAGGTCCTTTTGGAAAACCCCATATTTAATTTATATATAGTTTTAGAGCAAAATAAATTTTTCATGGTGGCTACATACATTGGTTATCCCAGGGAGAGGGAAGAAAGTTCCTATTTATCTCTTAAAACGGTTTTCTTAAGTTAAATAGAGCCACAATTTCCAACCTTGCCATTAATTTGAATTTTCATCATTTAGAGTGCATTGAAGTTGGGAAATGATAAAAAATTTAATCATTTCAAATGAACATTCCACACTCACCAAAAGACTTATTAGTTAAAATTCTTTTAATGTTTTTCAAGATTTCACCAAAGTGGGGGGGGGGGGGAAAGCAGCAATATATTGGTGGCCAAGTGGTGGCTATAAGTATATAATATATTGGTGGCCAAAAGGACCTGGGTTTGAGCCCTGGGTAAGGAAAGCATGGTTGTTGGTGTTGTCTTTCTGTTCAGATCTGGTCTTCCCCACATACCTTCTACTATAGCATATCAACTGATAGGCTCTTGTCAGACCTCTGTGGCAAGCAGCTGCTTGAAGGGGTGTTTATTATTATTTTATTTATATGCAACTACTGCTACTTCTTAATTCACAGTATATTGGTTTCAAAGCTGTCAAATGCTTACTATTTTTCAGAAAACTTAGGCAAAGAACTTTATCAAGCACAGAATACACAAAAATGGAAAAATAATTTTACTTTTAAATAATTATATATATAGTTAGATAGATCCAAAAAAGCTGCTAAATAAAAAAAAAAAAGCATATTAAGCTGCACAAAGTCAGATATATTTATTCAGTACAACCATAGCCATTATAAGGATCATTATAACATAAGGAATGCCTGCTGTATTTAAAAACTCCTTGGCAACCCAAGTTGTTTCCAATTTCTGCCACCATAGCTGTTTGGCATGAGTTCTTCAGCCTCATCTAAAGAAGACCTAGTAGATTTGATGCTTAGGTTGTAGGGAAGTGTTGTAGGTGCTAAAAAGTTTTTGTTTATTACTGATATTCTGATTTTGAGTTTTAACTTCTGATTACACTGGTCAACATATTCAAACCTTTTTTCGATAGCATGAGCCAAATATGCTGTTTTTTTTTTTGCTTTCTTTTTGTTAAATTGGGTAACATTGTTTATGAAATTGGCCTTGATTGTGAAGGTCTTGAAAGATTACCATGAAAATACACTTGGAAACAATGTGAAGGCTTCATAGGCACAGATTATGTTTTACAATAAAGCAAAAATACAAATTTGTTAACAGACGGCTATTTTTTCCTCTTATGAATAGTATATTTTCTTTGTAAACACCAACAGCAGTCATTCATCATCACAGAAACCCACCTACCTTGTTAGAATTGTTCCATCATACTTATATCTTGGTGGAACCTTTCACCATTACTAACTCAAACAGCACCCAAGTTGCCTGGGAAGAAGTCTAGATGAGAATGTATAAAATGTATTTTAAGTGACATCCAGCATCCCAAAACTTGATAGTTATGGGACAGTTCTTCTATCAGTTGTTGATAGGTCTCTCTTTTTTTATTCCCAAGAAACCTTTGAACTACTGATTTAAAGGATTTCCACATTGCTAATTCATTGGGGCTTTAAACATTAGTACATCCACAACTGCTATTTAGATTTTTGGTTGACTATAAGCATTACACCTAACCAGGTCTTGGAAAAGGCTCAATAACAGTATTGTAAATTTTTTCTTGTGTCATATAATGTCAAAATATCATTTTTTTTTAAAAATACAGCAGTAGAAGTTATAAAAGCAATTACATTGTTTGAACTAGAAAGTAGTAAATCAGTTGTGTGCCTTAGAAACATATAATTATAGAGTTTGTAATTTTCTGCAATTACTAAAAATTAAAAAAACAAACAAGAAATTGGAGATATACCTGATAATCTACCAAAAGTTCTGGACCTTTAAAATACCGAGATGCTACACGCACATTGTATTCCTGACCTGGATGATAAAATTCAGCCAAACCCCAGTCTATTAGACGAAGCTGAAAAATAATTTATTTATAAGTATAATTATTTATCTACATAAAAGTAATTATGGAATGCAAATTATTAAGCAGCATAAAAATTACACATGGTAAAATAAGAAAAATATAAAAAAATAAAATTGCCAATAATCTACATTAAAAGGCAAAATTAAGGTAGAATCAAATGTTTACAAGCTATCCCATGGCCGAGTGGTTAGCGCGCTTGGCTACTAATCTAAGGGACCTGGGTTTGAGCCCTGGGTAAGGCATGGATGTACATGTCGTTTTTCTGCTGAGTTCCTGCCATCCTCACTACTATGGCATATAAACTGACAGGCTTCTGTCAGACCTCTGCAGCAAGCAGCTGCTTGAGGGGGTATTTATTTTATTATTTTTATAAATGTTTACATATAAATCTTTATTAAGTACAAATTGCAGTTGTAATTCAGCAATCTCCATGCCATGTTACCTATTGGCTTCTATAGTAACATTCTCCAATGGCAGCTACTATTTAACTGAATGAATAAAAAGAAACCACTGAAGGTGAGGATCAAATTCTTTACCTACAAAGTTGCTTGTTTAGTATGACTATGAGAGTGTGTTGGCAAATCCATGCATTAGATATTCCTGCAAGGTACTCCCCATAATTGAAAGGTTACCCAATGTAACTAGCTAAATTACACTAAGCAGCTTGGGTTGTTGTTTTACCTCTAAGCGACACTTTTTTTGCACACCATGGACTAAATGGCCAGGTCACATGGACTCTGAAGGCTCAGAGGTTGGGGGAGGGGACCCACTGGAACAGCTGTTGTGAGACAGATGGTAGCCTCCCGTCAAGGCCATCCAGTGTGTTTTTTAACGTGCACAGGGTATGGCTCTCCCGCACACGGAGCCATGGCTTAACGTCCCATCCGATGGACGGTGGCCTTTCCAAGCTTATCTGTGTCCCCTACTGATTGTGGGCAGGGCGAGGAGTTTTGCAGAGATAAATCTCAACGCTGACCCAGCTGGGACTCAAACCTGGAACCTACAGATTACGAGCCTGGCACGCTACCGACTGAGCCATCCCCGTCCCCCTAAGCAGTTTGGTCATTGCAAACTGCTGTAAGTACAATGTATTTAATCATCACAATTCTCCTTTACAAGTGTTAGAGGAATCCATACACTGTGGATATACACTATGTTGAAAAAAGTGTCCTGACACTTCCATGTTATGTGAATGGAAAGCCACTTTCCAAACTCCCTAACATTGAAAATTAACCTTTTACACAAAAACTAATTATTGGTGATAAATTGTAGATGTCACTCAAATCTCTTTAAATATATTTCCCATAATATTTTCCAACAATTAAGAATGAATGGAAGCTGAAGCATTTATCTTCAACTTTTGACACTTATGAAAAAAACACTTCAATAGATAAAACAACTCTTGTAACAATTTGTTCACTATCATAAATTAAATATCTGAAATTTGTATGACGATTTTTTTTTAAGATTTCATCAATTTGGAGGCAATCTGCCAGTGTCAATTTTACAATCTTTGATCAATATTTAAAGAGCCGTTGAAGCGGGACCATTTAACAGCAGACACTTTCACATTGCCTTCAAATTGATGAAATCTTAAAAAATCATCATACAAACTTCAGATATTTATGTTAGTGAACAAATTGTTACAAGACTTGTGTTTTATCTATTGAAATATTTTTTCACAAGTGTCAAAAGTTCAAGATAAATGCTTCAGCTTCCATTCATTCTTTAAATATTAAACGAATGCTTTGGGAAATGTATTTAAAGAGATTTGAGTGACATCTTCAATTTATCACCAATAACAGTTTTTGTGTAAAAGGTTTATTTTCAATGTTAGGGAGCTTTAAAAGTGGCTTTCCATTCACATAACATGGAAGTGTCTGGACACTTTTTTCGACAGTGTATATGTGGTCAGTGTGGACCAAAGGTGACCAAACCAGTGAAAGCTTCACTGGTGGCCCCTATGACAGAAAACAGGTATACTAATTGAGGAGTAAAAATTTAAGATTAAATTTTGCAATTAGTAATATATTGGGGTGCATTGTTTTATCTCATGCCATGCTTTTGCACACAATAGGCTAAATAGCCAAGTAACAAGGACCTCAAGGGCTGAGAGAAGGTTGCCAAAAAAGGGCTATTCATTGAATAGCTGTTAGGAGATAGAAGTCTCCTGTCAGTGCAATTCAGCTTGTTCATTAAATGTGCACAGGTTATGGCTCTCCCATACAGGGACATGGCTTAACATCCTCTCTGGTAGAAAGCTTTCCAAGTCCATCAGTGTCTCTTTCACACTTAAGAGTGAAAGCAGTTGGGGGGTTAGCAGAGATAAATCTTAAAATAAAGCCATTTACAAAAAATTTAAAAACTTAACAAAACTCTCTTACCAATCATCTCACAAAATTCTCAAAGCTAAAAACATATAACCACAAACTAATGTTAATTAGGAACAATTAACTTTGCACAATAAGGAAAACAAGCAAATATCAATTATGTTAATAATTAACATACCTTTCTATTTTCATGATCTATCATGACATTATGTGGTTTGACATCTCTATGCATAATGCCCATGCTATGGCTGTAATCTAGGGCCTGTGAAAAAACAAAATTAAAGATGTTGATTTACCCTTATTAATATTAGTTACAAAAAATTGAAATTCAAAATTTAACAATTTCTAGCCACCCAAAAACTGATGTTACATTCAAAATTTGAAATATTATTAAAAATATAAACTTCAATAATTTTAAAATAATTAAAAATACTTATAGTTTAGATTGTTTTTTGTACAATGAACATATAAAAAAATTAGAATGATTCCAAAAGACCCAGTGAAGGGGGAGAGAGTGGGAAACACAATGATCATCTTAACAAAACTGCCACTATAAAAGCCATCCACAAGCTCTTTACTGTGTACAATACTCCTGGCACAAAGATCCCAATATGGATATAAGGATTGTTCAAATGAAAAGTGGATAACCATATAACTGGGTAATGGACTATTATATTTTTCTATTTAAACAAATTTCAAAAGATGCAAATTAGACATATATCTAACTTTACAACATATGTTGTTGAAAGTGATTTCCTGCAACCTGGATACAGGTTCGTACCCATTTCATAACATTTGCAGCCACCTATTGTAATGTTTGTTTTCTTATATTTAAAATCTCTCAATGTTAGCCTTCAAGTGTATGAGGATTGTTTTGAAACACTACACATTTGAGATATCCTCAAAGAAAAAAATCTCAAGAAGTAAGATTTGGAGATCTTCAGGCCACAAATTTTTTGAAATCAAATGATCACCAAAAAATTCCTGCAACATGACCATTGTGTCATTTGCAGTATGGGCGATCACGCCATCTTGTTGAAGCCTACACTTTTGTTCATTCACATCCAATAGTGCAATAAACTGTTGGATGAGGTCACAACAAACTTCACCAGTTACAGTCCATATTCGACTGTTTTGACTGTTCACATACCCATCCAAGTGAAACCAAGCCTCGTCACTGAAATAAACAGTCCAACACCTCAATTCCATTTTCATCAACGAAAGAACAAAACCAATGACAGTACCGTAAACGTTTTCATGGTCTGGTTCTTTCAGTTCATGAACAACATCAATGCAGTAGGCATGGAATTTTAACTTCTTTGTACCCCTGAAAATAGTAGCTGGTGACAGTCCAACCTGTAAATATAACTTTCTGAGATATTATGGGTGAGTGAGTTAAATGCTGAGACATATCAAGAACTACAACAGTTAACAGTGATAGCCAGCCTGGGTTCTTTCGATCCTGTACAGACCCAATGTCACGAAATTTATCAATCAAACAAGATATTGTCGACTTGTTGGGAACTGCAGACCATTACATTTGCAGGAGACCAAAAATAAAAGACATAAAGGGGCTCAAACTCCTCTCTCACACATTTGTAAGATTTGTATGCACAATAAGTCTCAACAATACACGTTCGTTTTTGGAAAATGGCATAGCTGACACAACACAAAGGAATGAATGCTTGAATGAGACCAGCACATGACAAGGTCATTTCAACTGCTAGAGGCTGTTAACCTTGAGTACAGTAATGCCAACTGACTAATATTATGGCAGAAAATGTACATGCACATAAGTTCTATCTCTTATATTTAGGGTTGCATCTTTTTTGAAACACCCTGTACCTTCACACAGGTAAAGGGGGCATACCTAGAAGGAACTCATCAACACCAGAATCAGTAGCAAGTATTGGCTTCAACACGTAAGACATTGTGTGAATTCTAAGCAAAATTGGGAGCATCCAAAGTTGAACAATGTGTATATGCTGATATTTTAATTTGACTATCAGAGTCTACTGGTAAACAAGTTTCTCAATGCTCTGTCTTCCATGTGTATGTGATCCACAAAGCCTTAGGGTTCCTCAAAATTCCATTGAGAGCACACATATTGAGAATTCATTGTGATAGAACTAGTGTCATAATTGCAATATCTGCTTATGACAAGTGTCATTATTTTTAGTGGAATTGTTATCTGAATCAATATACATTTAATATCTCTGTATTTAACTAAATGTCATTTAATTTTTTTTAAAAATGGGCTGTTGCATTGTGCAAGGGAGCAAAATATCTGCAAATTATACGAAAAAACTCTTAAAATACTCCTCCCTTTTTCAACTACATATCTGTGTGAGGAGGATTTTATGTTTTAACCGAAACAAAATATTGCAACATACTGAATGCAGAAATAGACATGAGAACCCAGCTGTCTTTTACGCCAAACTTTAAAACTCTTCTCAAAAATGTAAAATAATGCCACTTTTCACACTAAAATATTTTTTTTTTGGAAAAATGTTATGTTTAACAAATAATGGTTCTATTTTTATTATTAATTTCTACAGTTATTTATGATTAAAATTAAATTAATAAATATGCATTTCCAAATTTTCCCAAAGTTTAAATTGTAATGTACTAAATATCAGTAGGTAGAACTCACAATGAAAACTTACACAATATTTCAAGAAGTGTATTTTTGCTTTCTATGAATACACGCTTGGCTACTGATCTAAGGGACCTGGGTTCGAGCCCCGGATTAGGCATGGATGTGTGTGTCGTTTTTCTGCTGAGGTCCTGCCATCCTCTCAGATCTCCTACTGTGGCATATTAAACTGACAGGCTCCTGTCAGACCTCTGTGGCAAGCAGCTGCTTGAGGGGGTATTTATTTATTTTTATTTATGAATACACACACATACACATACCGAAGAGCCAAAACATTATGAACAGCGTGTCTTTATGCAAATCAAAGCAACTGCAGGTAAACAATGTTGTGTGTGAAGGTCATGAAACGGTATAAGTAACACCTGATACTGAGCTCTGTTAATCAGTGTTATTCTTGTTCTGCAGATGGGAAAGGCAGCGGACTTAAACGAGTTTGACAAATGCCAAATTGTAATGGCCAGACAACTGGGTCAGAGCATTTCTGAGATGGCAAAGCTTGTGAGGCGCTCATAGTCGGTTGTGGTTAGTACCTTCAAAAAGTGGTCCGAGGAGGGAAAAACCATGAACTGCTGGCACGGTTCATCGATACTAAAGGTGAGTGAAGACTATCCCATATGGTATGAGCCAACAGAAGGGATACTGTGGTGCAACTCGCCTTAATTAATTTGACGCCTCTCGTAATTTGAATGCTGGTCACAGGAGTAATGTGTCACAACACACGGTACATCGAACCCTGCTGAAAATGGGGCTGCATAGTCGCAATCAGCTCTGAGTGTCCATGCTAGCCTCGGTTCATTGAAAGCGCCTACAATAGGCACACAAACATTAAAACTGGACCTTGAATGATTGGAAGAAGTCATCTGGTCCAATGAATCTCGTTTCCTGTTGTACCATGTGGATGGCCATGTACATGCACGTCGTTTACCTGGGGAAGTGTTGGCACCAGGATGCACCATGGGATGAAAATAAGCTGGTGGAGGGAAGTGTAATGCTTTGAGCAATGTTCTGCTGGAAAACCCTGGGTTCATTCATGTGCAGGAAACTATGATATCTACCATCTACCTAAGCATCATTGCAGACCAGGTACATCCTTACACGGCAATGGTATTCTTCTTTAGTAGTGCCTTCTTTCAGCAGGATAATGAGCCATACCACACTGCCCGGATTGTTTGAGAATGGTTTGCAGAACATGAGAAAGACTTCTAGGTATTGCCCTGGCCTCCAAATTCCCCAAACATCAATTGAGCATCTGTAGTTTGTATTGGAACAGCATATCCTATCTGCCGCAGCTCAATAAAGTGACTTACAAGAGGTAAAGGATCTGCTGATAATGTGTTGGTACCAGATACCGCAAGACACCTATAGAAATCTTGTAGTATCCATGCCCCATTGGGCAAGAACTGTTGGGTGGCACATGGAGGAACAACATCATATTAGGCAGGTGGTCATAATGTTTTGGTTCTTCAGTGTATATGCATAATAATGAATATATAAAGTAAATATATATAAACATGTATATGGAAGTGACATGGGACAGGAGCTCCTCAATTTTTCATCATTAAAAAGGGCACCCAAGGCCAAAAAAAGGTTGAGAACCACTGTTCTAGACTGTGGTGATTAACTCAAAACGATATTGTGAAATTATGGACATTTGGAAGCAGACAATAAAGTCAACACACTACACCTTTTGAGTAAAATAGTTGTTTTGTTACCTGGCAATATCTGCTCCCATACTGCCAAATAACAATAACACTGAATAGGAATGGTTGGGAATGTCCCAGTCCTGGCATCTATCATACTGATTTTCACACCAGTTAACCTCTAATACTAAATTGCCACTGAAGAGGTGTACTGTTACAGACTTACTTGTGCACCAGCCAAAGTTATTCTAGGAAGAGGTTATCACATTGTTAATTTTGAGGTGGGAACAATTATCTCAATACACATGATGAATTTGAACAAATTAATAAATGATTTATATTTCACTACTGACTTGTCACTATTCATTTGAACAACCCTTATACTTATAAAGTAAAAAGAGTGAAAAAAAACTTCCTCTCCATAGCCAGAATACACAAGAAATAAAAAGTATATATGAACATTAGTAATAGAATCTACTAATGCAAAAAACACAAACACATTTGAATGAGAAAGTGACTATGATGGCACAAATCACAAGGCTTCAGTGCATGTTCTATGTGATGTCACATGGCAATGATTCCCTAAAGAGAGAAAACATGAATACTGATTGTTTAGAAGGTAAAAAATACTAAATGTGAGCTATAATTAAATCAACCTTCATTAAATACAGGGAAATAATATATTGTTTATATTTGGCTATGACAAAGTCTAGAAAAATATACATTAAATATAAAAAGATTTCAATTGAGATTTCATTGTACATATTTTCTGGGTTTTTAATGGCCAAATTAAGTTTTTGGGAATCCACTTCTTGGCAAAAGGGAAATAGTCCATCCCCTTCTAGTGTCTGGAAGTTGTACTATAGCATTAATAAACCAAGAGTGCTATCAAAACCTCATTCTGGGAATATTTATTGTTGACCTGATACGTTTCTGCTACTACTGACCCCTTGCAATTCACACAGCCATGGTTTCAACAGAATAATGCATCTTTATGTCAAGGTTAACTCTGCAACTGCTGCAGAAACATTTGTGTGAATGCCCCATTTCATAAGGAACAGTATATTCAAATCTGGTATCCTGAGCATACCATCAGATGGCAACTTCAAGATTCACATTTTCTGCAATCTCATCATAACCAGAGACACAGTAAGCAAAAAAATATATGTTCTGAGTAAATGTATCAGCAGACATCATTCAAAAGATTAAAATATTTAATTATAACAATATCACTGTTATAAGAGCAGAATAATATATTTAAGAATAACTAGCAGTCTGGAATTTTAAGTACCGTTATTCTTCCATTAGCTGATGTAATGGAGGTAACTTAATGCTGGTGCAAATGATTTTCACTTTACAGACATTTTCTTAAGGCAAATGTGCTTTGCAGAGTGAAACCTTGACAAATGAGTATGCTGTCCTTTGCACATAGTCTTATCATATAGAGATTTAATGATATTTTGTAAAAGTAATCACTGGCTCACTCAGACTTGCAGCTGATGTTGTAGTATGTCCATTGGTGATATGGACATTTAGAACTGGCAATTTATGCAGATATAATTGTTGTTTTGCAAAGGTGTTCTCACGTCTATGCAGATACCACTCTTTTGTTATTAATTAGAAATACTAGTTCACTGCTATGCTGAAGATCAGAACAGAAGAAACTTATAGTAGCTTTCTGATGACATGATGTACTTTGCAGTATTCACTCATTGGTAGAAGCTGCATCATTCTCTGTAGAGGTTTATGGCTGTTGTTGCCATTACTGGAGGACTTGAAGTTAAAACTACATTAAAACTCCAGATAGGCACATTAAAACTTTAAATAACAGTTTAAAAATGGCTACATGTTTCTCTGGACTCCTGGCAGCATTCATCAGGTGGTGGTGCTAAATCTCTATATGATAAGGACTGGTACTGAAAAAATAATTTTACCATACTTCAGCAGCTTTGCATTGGCAAAATGTCTCTAATTTGAAAATCATTTGCACCAGCATTAAATAACAAACTAATGGAAGAATAACTTTACTTAAAATTCCAAAATGGTAGTTTTAAATTCTTTAATTAACAGTGATATTGTTGTAATTAAATATTTTAAACAATTAGCACTGTGACAAAAAAATTTCTTACACTCAAACTACATTGCAAAACTTCCAAGATTACTGAAACAGTTTTTTTTTTAATTGTTAGGTTTAGTATTAAAATATTTTGTATTTCATTACTTCATGCTACTTTTATTTTGGGCCCTACTACAGCAGAATGTTTTTAGATTTACAGCAGTGCTGCTAAACCTAATCTTGACCCATGTGACATTTACTCCAAGTCAAAAATATTATGTGCCACTGAGTTAAGTGTATTGAGTACATTTTTGCAACTTCACATGAAGTAATTTGTAGCTCACATATTAACACCAAACAAATTCTAAGGGAAACCAGAAGAATATTTACATATATTGCCTTTGGTAAAAAATGCCTATAAATTCACATAGAAATTACACACCTAAATATATTTGTTAAACAACTGGAATAATTCCAGTATATTGATCATTTGGCTTATGAGCTTGTTGACTGGCCAATCAACATAAATGTGCACTTCAATTTATGTAACCAAATGCCAGTAATAATTAAATTTGGATGACAAGAGTTCATATTACTTTTTTTGTTCCAAGCACTTTTAATGTTGTAACAGGTTATAGATTAAAGCATTGATTTTCCAAGCCCTTACACTGCATTAATTCTTGCAGTGTCCAGCCTGAGGAGAGGAGTTAGCTCAGTTGGTAATGCACCAGGCTCATACATAATGTGCAGTTTCCAAGTTCAAGTCCCAACTGTGCCTGTGTTGAAATTCTCCTCCATTAACCCTCATTCTGCCCTCAGTGAGAAAGGGGATACTGATGGGCTTGGAAAGGTCAATGCCCATCAGATGGAATATAAACCCATGGCCCCATGCACAGGAGAGCTATACCTGTGCACATTAAATATACTGGATGGCTTTGAGGGAGGCTTCCATCTAACCTAATAGCTGCCAAGTGAATATTTCTCCCAATCTTCTGAGCCCTTGTGATCTGGCTCACTAAAATATATTACAGATAAGACACAACCTGCATAAAAATACACCAGTTTCCATAAATTGAGGAGCAAAATGAAAACCCATTATATCTGCTGCATGTGAATTGAAATATAGATATAAACAATGTGGTTGGAATGCTTTACCTCTGAGCAGCACTTTTTTGCACACCAGGGCTAAATGGCCAGGTCACAAGAAGGCTCAGAGAAGGTTGGGGGAGGTGATCCACTGGAACAGCTCTTGGGAGACAGATGGTAGTCTCCCATTAAGGCCATCCAGCATGTTCTTTAACATGCACAGGGAATGGCTCTCCTGCACACAGGACAACAGTTTAATGCCCCATCAGATGGACAGTGTCCTTTCCAAGCCCATCATCTCAACACTAACAAAGCTGAGACTTGAATCTGGGAACTGCAGATTACGAGTCTGGTGCACTACTGACTGAGCCACCCCTGTCCCAATATAAACAGTGTGCATAAGAATAATATTTTATAACTGAAATAACACTTTTAATTCCCAAATTATATACAAATACAGACATATACTGGAGAGTCAAAACATTATGACCAGTGCGTCTTTATGCAAATCAAAGCAATTGCAGGAAAACAATGGCATGAGAAGGTCATGAAACAGTATAAATAACACCTGATACTGAGCTCTGTTAATCAGTGTTATTCTTGTTCTTTAGATGGGAAAAGTAGCGGATGTGGAGCACAGACTGCCATTGCTCATGGATTGATGCAATGTCTGCACCAGTTTACACAGTTCCTCCTGTGTGTGGCAAGCATACAACTGGCCACCTAACTTAGAAGCACACCTCACGAAGTCTTCAGCATGTGGAGGTAGTGGATATGGAGATATTATCATTCCACTTGTTACTGCGAGGTCCTCACAGTTGACATTCTGCTCCTCCAGGCACAAAACACCAGATAGTGGTCCTCCCTAGGGGTTCTTATCCATTGTAGTTGACTACTGAATATTCTGGAAGTGCTCTACTGTTATTGGAATCTCTGCAAAACTAAGTCACATTAATCCTTTTACTACCATTCTAGCCCAAAACAGCAAAGATTTTTAAATGGACTCATCCAATCAATGGTATTCCTTTCTCTTCATTACCTCCTACCTGCATTTGGGCTGGTTGATAGTAGAAGGGTTAAACCATCTAGCAATATCAGCTTGACTTTGGCCTGCGTCAAGTTAACCTATAGCTTGCCATCTCACTTCTTCTGATAAATGATGTAAGGTAGACATAACCGACAAATATGATATCTCGAAAACTCCACATCACACTTTGTGGAAGAACTGGAGAATGCCTTCAAAATACACTCTTTTAATGCTCAATACATTTGCACATATCACTTCTAGTGCCATTCATTTGTATACCATACTTAATCATATGTCATTTTATATACTACAAATACATGGCTTGTGCATTTCTATCAGAGTTTTATGATATAATATTTGTTTTTTAATTTATGAAAACCAGTATATGTAACTACCACTTGCAGGGTTTCATAACAATTTACTACAAGAGCTCAGAAGAATATTATTGAAAAGGTATAGAAATCCTCAAAGGACTACTGTTAAGTTTTAGAATGCAAATTTCCTTTTGTCTTGTCAAATACCCCCTTTTTAATTTTTGAATTCCTCCTAGCTTATCAAGATGTTAGTAAATTAAATCTAAAAAACCAAGAGAAAAAAAAATAAAAAAAATACATATCTTTCCATAAGTACCCTAAAAAGTAGAAAATAAAATTAAAGCATATCGATGATTCAGTCACTGAATTCATATTCACTTCTAAGGAAGACAGGGTGCATATTTACATACTTGGCAAGATTGCCAGTGCCCTATCTTTCTTTGAAGTAAATACGAATTCAGTGACTGACTGAATCATCAATATGCTTCATTTTATTTCTACTTTTTAGAGCGAATATGGGAAGATAAGAATTTTTTTTGTTTAATTTTTTTGTAATTAAACACCTATCTTCAGAAACTTTTATATATGACTCATAAACATCGACACATTTTTGTAGTCATGCTTAAAGTAGCCCGACATTGGAGGTATCACAAATTTTAATTTGAACTACAACTCATTAAGGTAAACCTCCACAAAAATCAACCCCCTTTCTGGGGGGTTGATTTTGTGGAGGTGTGGGAGGGGGGGATTAAAAAAAAAGTCTACGAGGGTCCTCATATGAGCCTTCATTTGAAACCTAACTTGTGATTGTAGACCCTTGCATTTGGAAGTATAGCAGAACAATGGTTTGCATATTTCACTTTTTAGAGGGGGCAAAGATAGCACTAGGAGTCAATTGTTTTTTTTTTTCTTGTTTTTTTTTGTTTTTGTTTTTTAATAGTCTTATGACACTCCTCGCATCTTAAGCTTTGATCTGACACACAAATCATTAAGTTTGACTGTTGCATTCAAAAGATATGGGGGAACAACTGTTTTGACAAACACATAAACCAATAAATGATGAGCGAAAAGCAATAGGAAAGGTAAAAATGGACTGCATATGGAATGCTTTAATGATATTATGGATGATCTTAAAATTCTTAAAATAAGAGTTATGAATTTTTCAACTTTGTTTTGAAATACTTGGACAGTGGGGGAAAAAAGTAAAACTACTTACCTTCAATAATTCATACAAATAAAACCTAATGTCATAATCTGTTAGTGTTTGATACAGTTGCTAAAAAACAAAGAAAGATATATTAATAAACTCTTAAAACTGTCATTTATATTTTTCATTAAAACAATGGCAAAAACAAAAAAAGTTGCTCAATATTAAATTTTTAATTACAAAGCAAAAAATGTTTCACATTATGATTATACAATAACACACCTAGATGTTCTAAATTTAAAATATTTTCCTGCATAAGCTCTTAAGGTCCATAGCTGACAACTTAAAAACTTCAGATACTGTGAGTTTTTCATCAAACATATCTTCTACAGTGCTTTTATTACTTCACGAATAATCCTCATCTAGAACCTTAGAGAATATCAAGAAAGAAAATACATCAATAAAAAAATTGTAATCCTTCAATCAACATTCTTTCTTTGTCCTTCTTTAATACTGTATCTTGAAGGTCAATCTAAAATGCACAAAATTGTTGCTACACTATTTTTTTTTTCATTTTCCTTTGCATTCAAACCCATTGGAAATAATTTTTAATGTTAACAAAAAAAAATTAATGATAAATATCATCCTGAATCACCAAGATCTGTACCAACTTGGCATTAACAGGGCATATTTTTAGAAGGAAACTTGTGCTCTACTATTCAAGCTTATTCCTATCACTTTAGGTATATTCTTTAATCATAAAATTTTTTGGACTGAATGTATAGATCAAACAGCTACATTGCCTTCTCAAATTATTATGAACACTGACTGCATTGTTTGCAAAGTACTATGAAACATGCCAATGTGTGCAAAATTTCTTACTGATATTACTATTCTGTATCACTAAAAAGTCATATAAAAGCTGTAAAAGCATGGTGGAAAGCAAAGTATGCAGATGGGTAAAAGAGCTGATCTGATTGACTTCAAAAGGGAATTCATAGTTGGAGCATGATGGGCAGGAGCATCCATAACAAAACATATTCATAGCAATCTCAATGCTGGAACAATTGGGACTAGAACCTACAAACTGCAGATTACAGGGCCATTGCCTATCCCATTGCTTAGTCCCCCCTCCCCCTTCAAAACAATATACTTCATATTTAAGCTTAATATAAATGGAGAATTAATTTTAGAGTCATACAGTTGATGTGTGGAATTTTACTAGATTTTAGACTACCCAGTTAAAGACCACCAATATTGCCAGCTGAATTCTGTTCCACAACTGGAACAGATATTAAGTAACTTTTGACTGCAGTGTACTATTGTGGAACATCACCACTACAGAGCATAACTTAACATCACTACTGCTGTCAGTAGCAATTAAAAATGTCCCTTGTGTCAATGTCTGTACTATCATTTTTAATTTGCTTACAAAATAATTAGCCATTGTTCTTATTTTGTCATTGACTACATTCAGCTTTCAAGGCTTTTTGACCTAATGCTCTATTTATGCCATAACTTAGAAATTTTACTGGTCAAGTGAGATGGTCAAAGATTTATATTGACACAACTTTCCCCTTACCCACAGGGGGTGGCAAAAAATGCAATGTTTTGTTTTAAGACATAAATGCAAATTCTCTATAAAATAACAAAGAGACGGCAGAAGTAATAACAATTCAACTCTATTGGTAGAGTGATTGGCAAGGGGTATTACACTGACTGATTTTGCTTCCTTAAACACTAAAAATAATAATAATAATACCCCCTCAAGCAGCTGCTTGCCAGAGGTCTGACAGGAGCCTGTCAGTTTATATGCCACAGTAGAAGATCTGAGAGGATGGCAGGACCTCAGCAGAAAAACAACACATATATCCATGCCTTTCCCGGGGCTCGAACCCAGGTCCCTTAGGTCAGTAGCCAAGCGCGCTAACCACTCGGCCATGGGATGGCTACCAGATACAAAAACACAACTTTTCATTTTAAAAGATAAATAAGAAATTAGTTTTATAGGTACTAATAAAATATTGCTTTATGCATTTTCCTAATAATTTAATTCAAATTGCCACTGTTAAACAGCGAAAAATGAAAATTTTCCATGCTCTTCGAAAATGAGCATCCTACATTCACCAGAAGTAATGATTCTAGTTTCATACCCACTTTGCAATTTCTTGAACAAAAACTTTGTCTTTGTGTGCATTCTATATTTCTTAGCAACTTCATTTGTTTGAACATTTACCTATATTATGAACCTGCATAGTCACATGGCATTACCTAAGTGATAAAAATAATGGCAATAAAAAGTAACACAAACATGCTCTCCATGTAATACAATCTTTCATTTTGAAATTAAAATCTATTCTTTCAATACTTTCTTCCCAATACATCATCCTTTTCTTTATTCATGTTCAAGTGTAAAACTAAACCATCTCTGCCCCTTTGCGTTGCTAGAATATTATGCCAACACATAGTACAAAGGGCATAATGTTCAATGTTTCCCAATTTCATCACCTAGAAAATCTTCTGAAGATGTCTCCTTGTTCTTTGCAGATTTTCTGATTCTAGGTCATTGACATGAACTGACTCTGAAATTCAAAATGGAAGGTGCAACTCTTAATATTAATAAACTAAAAGTGTATAAGTACACCTTTGTTATACATCCAACTTGAATTGCTCCAAGGAATTCCACACAACCTGAAAAACATCTTTTGAACAAGTATCAGCATTAACAAGGAAGAATATTGAGATCTTTATTATTTTTGACTTTGCATGATGTTTAATTATTTTTCATGCGTAAAAAATGTGCCACTATTTCTAATTATTTGTGTCTACAGATGTTTAGTTCTTATTTCATATAATTTTACAAATGTATAATTTAGATCATAATATGTTATTTATTTGTGATAAGAGAATTTTTTTTAACAGGAAGCACTGATTATTGCATCCTATTACAATCTGAAAGTTGCAGACAAATTTAGGAAAACAAAATTGAGTGATAAATCAGTTTTAATTTTTATCCTTAAATCCATATTAATAGTGTTTTTTGGTCACATAGAAAAATGTGGGTAACAGAGTATTTATGGCACAGTTTAATGGATGAATGAAGAATTTCCTCTGAACAAATTGTTAGATGACTGAATGTATTATGTTACCAAACCTGCTGCTGCCACATATAGGTATCATCATCCTCAAGCAGCCATGGGCTACGGAGGTCCAACCAGACTGTGCAATTTAGTTCTCCAAGCAAGTCTATCCTGAGCTACATCTACTGCATCTGGCCACTGCACACCAATTCTAACAAGGTCCTGTTTGACATTGTCTGCCCACCGCATCCTAGGTCTCCCCTTCTTTCTGAGGCCTTTAGGCACACTGTTCATAACTCTATTCGCCAATCTATAATTATTCATACGAGCAACATGGCCAAACCAACATAGTCTCTCTCTGCACAATATGCTGCTTAAAGGAGGTTGCAAACTCCTTTGCCAAACCTCATCATTAGTTACAAAGTTGAACCACCTAATGCCCAAGATACTGCGTAAGCATCTGGAATCAAAAGCATCTAGTTTCCTGTTATCTTGTTTACAGAGTGTCCAAGTTTCACTACCATAACTAACCCTAGAAAGAGCCAAACTATTATAGTCTAATTTTAGTCTTTACGTGTATACGCCTATTTCTCCACACTCTCCATAGATTCTTAAAAGTCCCGGCAGCAATCCCTATTCATCTGTTAATCTCATGCCGCACATCACTCTGTTAATCTCATGCTGCACATCACTCTGTTAATCTCATGCCACACATCACCATTATCTGTTACATAGCTCCCAAGATAATTAAACTGTGACACCTGCTCAAGACTGCAACCATTCAGATTAACTGAATCACAGCCTGCCTGACCAATTTTCATCACTTTAGTTTTCTCTCTGTTTATAACCAAACCTACTCTATACCAGTCTCTCATCAACAGCTTGAATGAAAGAGTTCATCTCATCAACATCATTTGCCAAAAGGGCTAAATCATCAGCATAATCTAAATCAGAAATTTTCGTATCTCCAGTCCATTTAAGGCCAAAATCTTTCCCTTGAAGTGAATTTCGCATAACATAATCAATAACCAAGCTAAAGAGAAAAGGAGACAAAATGCACCCTTGTCGAACACCAGAAGTAATGCTAAACCATTTACTACAAGCCTTACCAACTCTCACTCACGATCAGTGTTATTATAGAGAGCTTTCATTATGTTAAATAACTTGTCTGGTATACCATATGATTTCACAATCAACCACAAATTATGACGATCAACAGAGTCGAAATCCTTTTTGAAATCAACAAAGCTAGCAACCAAAGGTTTCTGAAAATCTAAACATTTCTCAAGAATCTGCCTAAGTGAAAATATCTGATCCACACATCCTCTACCACTTCTGAATCCACATTGCTCATCACGCAATTGACTGTAAACCAGATTCTTAATTCTATTAAGCACAATCATGGAAAGAACTTTACCTGTAACAGAGAGTAGGCTGATACCCATATAGCTATCACAAGAACTGCGATCATCTTTTTTGAAAATAGGGATAACAATAGCTCTGGTAAAATCCTTAGGAACCATGCCTTTATCATAAAAGATATTCAGAATTTCAGTCATCCAAGTGGTAACTGAAACATTCCCAGCTCTAAGCATTGTTATAGGGCCAACATTAAAGCCATCAATGCATCTATCATCATTGCAAACAATGGAAATAGAACTAACCACATTGTTTAGAATATCACTGAAATGCTTAGCCCACCTAGCCATGACAGAATCCTCACCTTCTATAACCTTACCTTGTTTATCCTTCAATCCCTGTATACCTGTCTGTTTTCTACCACACGAAACATTAACTATCTGGTACAGCTCTCTGCTGTTGTGCTGTCTAACTGCTTCCTCAGCTTTGTCAGTCTAACCATCAAGCCAAAGATTCTTATCAGCAGCTAACTTATCTTTTACATGTTTATTAAGTTCTCTGTAATGCTTTCTATTAGGACTAGTAGGGTATTGATTAAGGACATTCCTGCAGTTCTTTCTTTCCGAAATAAGCTCAAGTGCCTTATCACTCAGATAATTCTGCCTCTTCTGCTCCTTTTTTCCTAAAAGAGTACTGTTAGTGTCCAAAAAAGCCTGTTTAAAATGATCCCATTCTTCCTCAACTTCAGTAGTAAGCAAACCATGACTGTCATAATGACTAAGTAACCTATCATGGTAAGCTTTGGCTATAACTGGATCTTTCAGAGCTTCAGTATTAAAAGTAAATTTTTTAACCCTAGCACAACACTTTTTAAGTTTAAGTTGCAAGACACTTTTAACAAGGTAATGGTCAGATCCAATTTCAGCTCCCCTATATGACCTGGTATTCCTAACAGAACTAGCCCATTTGCTGTTAATTAATATATAATCAATCATATTCTTAAGCAGCCCATTGGGTGAAACCCATGTGTACTTAAGTATGTCGTGGTGTTTGTAATAAGTGTTAGTTATTCTGAATCCATTGAGTTTACTTACCTGTAGGAGACGTTACCCATTGCCATTGCAGCTACCAATACCAAAAGGGCCTATTACTCCTCCCCAAAGGTCAGAGTCAGTACCAACTTTGGCATTGAAGTCACCAAGAACAAGGGTAATATCTCCTTTCTTGACAGAATTCAAAATATCCTGAAGTTGTTCATAAAACCTATCCTTCTCATCCTCATCGCCATCCTCAGTGGGGGCATAACAACAGATAACATTCAAGTCTTTAACGCTTGTGTGAAATTTTGCTGTAAGAAACCTTTCATTAATGCACTCATATCCTAAAAGAGCATCACTAGCGTGTCTGCTGAGAAGCAGACCCACGCCTTGGTGATGCTTATTGTCGTCCTCCCTGAAAAGAGAAATTTAAGATTATTTTTAAGACTCTGACTTTTATCTGTCCATCTGGTCTCTTGCAAGCCGAGAATATCTAAATTATAATGGTGGAATTCTTGTGTGAGGACATCAAGAGAAAAAGCTCTGTGCAGAGTCCTCACATTCTACCTATGGAAAGAAAATGGTTAGTGGGATGTTTAAAGAAACTATGTTTATTGAGAGAGGGAATGCCGACAACATCAAACAGCCTCCTAATCGCAGACATGGGGCAAAGACCCGTTCCCTCACCACTAAAGGCTGAAGCCATCTACACTGGAAGATTTCCTCCAGTGTAGAATTTGATGATGCCAATAGAAGCAAAGAGTTCAGGTGCCTGCGATGACCTCTGCTCAGGATTATCCACCAGCTGATAAACATATCCTGTGAATCTATTCACTTGGGGCTGTCAACCCACAAACAAACAGAAAACACAGCGGAAGATTTGCCCTCCACAGAAGCCCACCAGTGCAGCAAAATCAGGATCCATAATCAAGCTCAGAGCCATATATCTGTCCAGTCCAGTGGGTTTATATGGTCAGCACCAGGACCCTGTGTGGTTGACCACTCCTCAGCAGGGTAGAAAAAAAAAAGTAGCCATAGTTGTCCAGATCAGTAGGCCACACTAATCTGGCAGCCCTCCCCTTCCGTTCACTTCCACAAGAGAGTATCTCTTTTGAAAGGTACTAACGGTCTGCACCACGAGAAGGCGGGGTCGGACATTAGGTGCTAGGCCTGGCCGGTTCTATGCATCATCACAGGGGATTGGTGCATAGCTCTCCTTCCAGTGACTACCTAGCTACCATTACTAAACACATGAAATTAACATAAGGTGTGGGGACTACAATGAAGACTTAGAGTTTCAATTTTCCATTTGCATTCAAATGGAAAGTCTATTTTTCAATATACTCAGCATTTAAAAATATTAACTTGCAAACTTTTTTTCCAAATAATTAATTAAAATAGGTTGTTATATACAAATTGAAACAGCATTTAATTGTAAAATTTCTAACCAAAATGAGAAATAGATTTAAATAATATTTTTTCAGAGTGATATAGTGGGAACAGAATCTGAAAAAGTAATTAAGTCTTAATTCTGGAAAACCAAATGAACAAAAATAGTTATTCATACAATTTTTGGAGAAAATGCATCAAAAGTTGTTGAAGTTAACACAAACAATCACTACTGCAGATGTTTTAAATACGCGTCTGTCAGCTTCTATGCCCGGTTAAGATCCTTAAGTAAAGAAGCATGCTAGTCAGAGGGTTTCATTCTATTGATTGTTTCAAGTTCAGGTGACAAGATTTGTAGCAGCACACAACTTTAACAGAGAAAAATACTCTAATTTCTATCAAATCATCAGTGATTATCACTTTTATATTCGATAATTGAAGCCATTCCAACTTCCCTTTTTAATTTTTAGAGGTATTTTATGTGTTTTATATTCAACTAAAGAAAAATCAGTATTTACCACACATTATTCTGAAAATAATTGCAGGTAAGTGTTACAAATGGAAACTGAGATATGGTGTATACATACACACATAAGTAATATGTTTCAGTGGTATATACATTTAGTGGCAACATTATTAGATACAGTTTAATGTTATGTCGATAGTAACTTGGATACCGAATTCAGTAATATCTTTAAAAAGTTCATTATTAAAAATTGTGACTGAAGAAAATTTAATGATTTCATTCAAATCTATTTCTTACAATATGCAGTGGATTGGATTGTTTTACCTCTGAGTGGCACTTTTTGCACACCATGGGCTAAATGGCCAGGCCACAAGGGCCCCCGAAGGCTCAGAGAAGGTTGGGGGAGGGGACCCACTGGAACAGCTGTTGGGAGACAGATGGTAGCCTCCTGTCAAGGCCATCCAGCGTGTTCTTTAACGTGCACAGGGTATGGCTCTCCCGCACACGGGGCCACGGCTTAACGTCCCATCCGACGGACGGCGGCCTTTTCAAGCCCAGTGGTGTCCCCTACTGACTGTGGGCAAGGCGGGGAAATTTTGCGGAGATAAATCTCAACGCTGACCCAGCTGGGACTCGAACCTGGGAACTACAGATTACGAGCCTGGCGCGCTACCGACTGAGCCTCTTACAATATGCATGCAATATTTAAAGAGCTATGAAAGCTGAAACATTTAGCAAATTAGTTGTTAAAAAAATTAATATAATTATTATGTGAACTGAAAATTCTTTTATTCTCTTACCTGTGTTAATATAGTATAATGGTTACTGCTTTCGTTTTAAGCATTTTGATTAACTTTTCAAAGCAATTATTTAAACTGGCATTATTGTTATTAAATATTTTAATATCTAACTCTCTAAATACTGAATGAAAAATGTAAACATCAAGATTGAAATAAATTTGATTTAGATCTTTAAATTATCTTATATACGCTAAGGAATTACCACTTTTTAAGTCGATTCAAATTTTTAGAGGAAAAATTGTCTTGAGCAGGGTGGGATATGAACTAACAATCTCCTGATAACATGTCAGGTGCTCTGGACCACTGAGCTACTGGCTGCCAATCAAGATCTATTCTAATTGGTATGAACATTTCTACCCACCGTATATATTCTATTATGTCATATCTAGGCACTGTTCTGGCAATCTAGCCGCAAGCGGCAGATAAATGCCATAGAGATGAAAAGTATATTTTACAAGTATACAATTGATTAAATATTGAATAAACTCGACTTTATTTGGTATACACTAAGGAATTACCACTTTTAATGGAATATGTAATGTGGGTAGAAATGTTCATATCATCAATTAAAGGAGATCTTGATCAGCGGCCGGTAGCTCAGTGGTCCAGAGCTCCTGACATGTTATCAGGAGATTGTTGGTTCATATCCCACCCTGCTCAAGACAATTTTTGCTCTAAAAATGTGGCAATTCCTTAGTACATACCAAATAAAATAGAGTTTATTCAATATTTAAATTATCATAATTCTACTTGATAGAAAAAAAAAAAAAATTTTCAATCAAGTAGAGGTACAAGTATATTTTTCAGTATACTTAGCATAAAAAGCTTTTTTAAGTTCTGTATCTGAGTTGCTATTGACATAACATGGAAGTGTATCTAATAAAGTAGGCATTGAATGTATATTTCTAATATGATGATAAAAAAACTTAGATTGCACTTTAATAGGAGTATTTTTTTAAACAATCTTTTATATTAGAAATAATATAAATATTATACAATATCACAACAGTTTTAATAGTGGATATTACATTATTTAATCTTAGAGGAATTTATGATATCCATGTGTGACAATTTCAGTATTAATATTACCAAACTTATTAAGTGAAATTTTATTTCACAATATCATTATAGTATGTTTACTATGGCATTATGAAATCAAGTTTTATTAATAACTGAGCTCACCGGACAAAAAATTAGGCACCCCTGGCTGAATGTCACCTAAAGTGCATAAGGCCTCCATGCGGCTAAAGAACAGTTGACATCCTGTTTGGCATGAATGCCACCAGTGTGTGTATGTAGTGCACATCAATATTCATCCCACTCTTCTAGCAGCAAATTCCACAGTTCAGGCAGATTGGCAGGATGGCTGGGATGGCACTTCACTCGTTGCCCCAAATAGTCCCCACAAGTTTTCTATGGGATTCAAATCCAGGGATTTGGCAGGCCAGTAGAGATGTTCGAAGGCTTCAGAATGCTCGTCATGCCAATCCGACACACTTCAAGTACTGTGCACACGACAATTGTTGTGTTGTAAGACTGGGGTATCCTTCTGGTGTTCACTGTGGAGATGTTGTACAAAAGGCAACATGTGGTCGTTCAGTAGCTCCATATAGCCCTTCTGGTTCAAGTGTGATGTCAGTGTAACCAAAGAACCCATTTCCTCCTCATACACGAAATACCCCCAGAATATCACAGAGCCTCCTCCAGCTTGAACAGAACCTTGCACACAATCCACATGGAAGGCTTCATGTGCTTACGATGTACCCGCCGCCTCACATCATTCGAGTACAAGCAAAAAAGTGACTCATTCGACCAGATCACACACTTCAAAGATCGACAGTCCAGTCTTTATGGCACTGCACCCACTGTAGTTGGGTTGTTTTACCTCTGAGCGGCACTTTTTTGCACACCATGGGCTAAATGGCCAGGTCACATGGACCCCGAAGGCTCAGAGAAGGTTGGGGGAGGGGACCCACTGGAACAGCTGTTGGGAGACAGATGGTAGTCTCCCGTCAAGGCCATCCAGCGTGTTCTTTAACGTGCACAGGGTATGGCTCTCCCGCACACGGGGCCACGGCTTAACGTCCCATCCGACGGACTTTCCAAGCCCATCGGTGTCCCCTACTGACCGTGGGCAGGGCGGGGAATTTTGCAGAGATAAATCTCAACACTGACCCAGCTGGGACTCGAACCTGGGAACTACAGATTACGAGCCTGGTGCGCTACCGACTGAGCCACTCCCGCCCCCCCACTGTAGTTGTGCAGAGCTGTTAACATAGGTCTCTTCCGTCATACTCTGCTCCAGATATCCATGGCATGCTGTTCCCTTCGGAGTGTTCATTCAGAAACTTGTTGTAGGCCTGCATTGACTGACTGGAGCAATTCCTCCTCATTGCAAAGCAGTTTGCCCTAACAGTGCGTGACACACTGTGGTGGTCCCTATTGGTGAGCGCAGACTTTCTGCCGCAGTTCTGGTGATGATTAGCAGTGGACTGCAATGTATGTCACTGCTGGAAGACCCTTTGGACAGAAACTTCTTGTACATTATGCCCTTTGGCTAAGCCAAACGCTATAACACCGTTTTGCCACCTCATTCACATCTTTGGCACGACCATGTTTCACGAAGCGACTAACACATGTGGCAAACAACTACTTCTTGTCACTGTATGAACCCCATAGTGCACGGCACAGCTGTTTGTAGGACGCGTTTATTACTGGTGCACCCTCTGTTCCTATCAAACAGATGTAACACTCTTATGGTGGGAGACGACTAGTTTTTTTGTCGGTGAGCTTATATTCACTGTGTTAAATTAAACCTATTTAACTTTTGATATTATCAAACTTTACTATCTTTTAGCAAGCGTCAAGGGTGCCACATCAACTTCAATTCTCAATATCCTTGTTTGTGGTGACCCAGGACAAAGATTATAGTTCAGTTTTGCTAAAGGCTGGACTTTACTTCTACAGCACTGTTCAGCTGCAATGGCGGATTGTGGTAAAACATGGCATTATCCCAACAGATGTAGTGCAGTCTCTGAATTGCAGAGCATCTGGGTTTTGTCACTAATCATATATCTTTAGTATTACAGTGCAAAAAATTATTACTTCTATTAGCTGTTAACCTAAATTGGTTAACCATTATAATGTCGGATTGCTAAAACTGAATTCACTGTGGTGGCTAGATTTATTTTAAAGTGCTTTCAGAAAATAAACAACTTTAGAACTTCATCCTGAAGCAGCTGAGTGGAAATATACGTAATATACTAAAGTAACAGGCATTTAATTTTTATTAATGAAATGGTAAGAAATTGAGGGTGAGGGAAGTAAGTTTAATTTTTAAGCATTTTTTAAAATATTGTAAATTTATAAATCATAAGCCGTCCCATGGCCGAGTGGTTAGCGCGCTTGGCTACTGATCTAAGGGACCTGGATTCGAGCCCTGGGTAAGGCATGGCTGTTTGTGTCGTTTTTCTGCTCAGGGCCTGCCATCCTCTCAGACCTTCTACTATGGCATATAAACTGACAGGTTCCTGTCAGACCTCTGTGGCAAGCAGCTGCTTGAGGGGGGTATTTATTTTATTTTATTTATAAATCATAAAATACAGATATTTACAAATATTAGTAGAATTAAAAAAAACATTTTTCCATTTTTTTTTAATATTGTAATATAAACACTTCAGAATATTTCCATTAATGCTTAAATCTTTCACTTAGCTTTTCTAAATTTTTTAGTTTTTATGCAAATAAGGCATAATGCATATGCTTAGATTGGCAATCAACAAACTCTAAACCTAAAGAAAAGTGTAATAAAAAATTCACCTTGCTTTAAACACAAAATAATTTAAATAAAAATTAATAAAGAACTGAAAAAAATTTAAATACTATTAGCATAGTGTGTAATGCCTAAACACCACCCACCTATCCA
Source organism: Ryuthela nishihirai (assembly GCA_038380435.1). NCBI lineage: Eukaryota > Metazoa > Arthropoda > Arachnida > Araneae > Heptathelidae > Ryuthela > Ryuthela nishihirai. Next base: position 47,172,947 of record JAWZYU010000023.1, on the reverse strand, counting down.
TCCATTTATTCACATATATGCATAATCCTCAAGCACCATTGGGCTAGTGTTCCAACCAGACTATGCAATTTAGTTCTCCAATCATGTTCTATCCTGAGCTACATCTGCTCCATTTAGCCACTGTAGGCCAATTCTAACAAGGTCCTGTATGACAATGCTCCCATCCAAATTTTCCTCAGACCCCCCTTTTCCTAAGGTCATAGGTACACTGTTAAGCACCCTGTTTACTAATCTGCAGTTATGCATATGGGCAACATGGCCAAACCAATGCAGTCTTTCTGCAAAACATGTTGATCAAAGAGGGTTTGTGACTCTCTTTGATTTTTGTTTGTGACACCTAACCTCATCATTACTTACAAAGTCAAACCACCTAATACCCAAGATATTGATTGCATAAGCATCTAGAATCAAAGGCATCAAGTTTCCTGTTATTTTGTTAACAAAGAATTCATGCTTCACTACCATAATTAACCCTAGAAAGAAACAAACTATTATTCAACCTAATTTTAGTCTTTAGATGTATAATCCTATTTTTCTACAGATTCTTAAAAACCCAGCAACAATTCCTGTTCTGTTTATCTCATGCAACACAAAACCAGTATCTGTTATAGAGCTCACAAAAATAATTAAACTAAGATACTTTGACCAAGAATACAATCATTCGAAACAACTGAAGCACATCTGCCTGACCAGTGGAATTTTCACACTTGTATTAATAAGTAAATTTATTAAAGTATTTAAATGCAACCAGCTTGTATTTAGTTTGTAAGATAAGAATTATAACTTGGATATTACCTTGAAATCCGTGTTGTTTACATGTTCAAATATTAGTGCTGGGGTCCGAGACTGGGGAAAAAAAAGAAAGAAAATACATCATTTGAACTTATTTGCTGAATATAAAAAACAATGTGCATGAAATAGTATCATTTATTTAACATGAATTTATTTTTAAGTGAGGGTCTATCATAAAACAAAGATAACTAGTAGCTTTTCCAGTTTGTCCTGGATCCTCATACATTATATAAATTACACAAAATCAAGGCCAATGGCTTTAGTAGTCAGATTTGTTAATCACTGCATCAGTTAGAGAGGTGTTAGGGATATTACAAGTATACCACACTAACATTCTTTCAAACAAGAATTTTCTAGAAGAATTTACAGTTCTGCCGGCACTCAAGCTAAACATAATAAATTAAAAAACTTGATGTGTGTTTCTTCTATGTTGTTCTGACATCATTGCATGTACTAGATATTATACGCTGATAAACTTTTATTGACAAATTTCAGCATGCCATAATTTCCCAGATACTTGACTGATTCGTTCCAAACATCGTATGCAAGCACTCCTCACTGGCTAAAAAGATCAGGTCACTAGTTTTGGGTTGGGATTAATCTCTTTGCAAATGTCAGGAATATGGGGGTCTGCCATTGCCTCAGCTACGTGTAAATCATCCTCTTGTATACTAAAGTTAGGTAAAGTTATGAATGGAGAAATACCAAACTTTTGCCAGCAATTGCAAAAGTTCTCAATGTAGAAGAGAAATACATTTCCCCCAACAAATGTTTGGCAGGATATAGCTAGTGTACAATTAATTTATGAAAAACTTTTTGGGTCAGTCTATCTCACAGATGAATTTTTTATGGGGAACAGAAGGATATGTGTGCCACATAGATTTGCCTACTGATCAATCTAGTCTTCTTTTTATTACTTGTCCTAATCTTTCAATTTTTTTATTGAAGAGTAATCAGCTTCAATAGGATCTGGCTCTCACCACCTACACCAGTGGTTCCCAACAGGGACACCACAACCTCCTACTATGGAGTATTTTAGAAATCTGTGGGGGAGATTTGGTTTGTCAAACTGATAACCGGTTACTATATCCATCTAGTTTTCAACAAATTTTACATTGGAAAAATCACTTTTATTTCCATGAAGGGGGTATTAGAAATTAATTCTTGGTAAAAGGAGGCATTGGGTTCAAAAAGGTTGGGAATTCTTGACTTACACCAAAGTGAATTACTTGAAGCTAATTTTGGACATACTCTATGCTCAGGTCAGCTGATGAAACTTCCACTATGGATTCTATTAATTTTATGAGTCTACTCTTATCGGCAAGATAGAATAGATTAGAAGATGGTTGAATAAAGTCATTAAAGATATCTACTACTACTTTCAGGGGTTTACCTAAGGGATAGCCATCCCGTGGCCAAGTGGTTAGCGCACTTGGCTACTGATCTAAGGGACCTGGGTTCGAGCCCTGGGTAGGGCATGAATGTTCGAGTTGATGGCATGGATGTTCGTGGTCTGACAGGCTCCTGTCAGACCTCTGTGGCAAGCAGCTCCTTCCAGGAGTTTACCTAAGGGATATCTACTACTACTTTCGTGGTTTAAACCAGTGTTGGCAAACCAAATGAAAAACATTCATTAGAGCCAAAATTTTAATATTTTTTTCATTATAGCATACATGAAATTTTGTTATAACATTTATATTAATGTTATTTAAAAATATTTTTAGTACAAATGCAAAACAATGAAGTATATGTTATAATTTTTATTAAACATGTATGCAGCAGCATCATCAAGCAATTTGCACCAGTTCAACCACTTGTTAAACAAAAAAAATTGGAAAAAGAAAATTTATCAGTATTAATAATATAATAAATACATATATGTAAATAGAATTGTTGCAGTTGCTTTTTCTGCTATTTATTCTTAAAAATTGTGGTTTAAAATAACAATGAAATAATAATTGCAATTAGGAGACCCACTTATGAATAAATAGGGTGATATTACTGTATGTATTCTAATAATGTATGTAAGCCATACAATCAAAACTACTGAAAACAGGCATGCATCAGGATTTAGTTTTGTGGGGATGAGTCTGAGAATAAGACTTAAGTAGGGTTCCAAATTACTAAAATATTCCACTGAATAGGAAAGGTTAAAATGATATTCTATATGGAATAAAATGTTATAGTTGTTTATCTTTTTATATCTACTTTTAGTATTGGGCATAAAATATGGGGTAAAATAAAATTACACAAAGACATCTGTTTTCGATTTCGAAGCAGGTAGACAAGTTTGAGATTTCATATAAGATTTCTCAACATATGTACAAGGTGAGGTTGATTGTTAATGGATTTTCAAACATATACAATGGAAAAAAACATAACCGAATAGGAAGAACATAACCGAAAGTTTCAACTGCTGTCAAGCTAATTGCCCTTTCCTCCAATTCTCTATCCTATACCCAAATTATCCCACTTACATAGTTCCTTTTCAAAGTGTCTAATCAGATCACAGGGAATTGTAATACAGTGGACCCCCGATATAACGTGCATCTTGGGCGGGAAACAACACCCGCGTTATACCGAGCGGCGCGGTGGCAACACAATAAATTTCACACTGTAAGCTTTTCTTTTACTCATCATGCATACAATAATTAAACACTATTCAAAATACATGCAGGAACTCAATACATACACAATTACTCAATACGCAGTAACAATAAAATGCGATACTAACGCCGCACGGACCTGTATAAACATGTTTGAACTTATCACGAACACCACCCGCGCTATAACCAAGTGCACGGTATAGCAAGCAGCGCTATAATGAAGGTCCACTGTATAAAGTTTTCCTTCTGCATGGAGATTCATCTTTTCTTTTGCACTGCACCTCTTATCTGCCTATCACAAATCCCTTTCTCTCAGTGCCAGTTGTAAAGAAGGTGGTTGAGATAACTGCTTTGCAAATTCTTTCAGAATGTGTAATTGAGCAGTCAATGAAAGTCTTTGTACATTGATCATAAAAGTAAATTGTACATCTGTTTCACACAAATTTCTAAGTACATATCTTATAAAGAAAAAACAATGAAATAAAATAATTTTTTCTGTTATTTGTTACATGTAATGTTTTCCAACACTGGTTTAAACATTTTGATTATTCCTGAAAGTGTCTACTAAGCTTCACTGAATTATACATTGCTGGCCATTAAAAGTGCAACAGGATGAACTCATCAGATTGTCCCAAAATATGCAAAATGGGTAGCCCACGGGAGAATGTAAATGATTCAAAGCACAGCACATACACACATCATATGGGACAATAACGCCTCTTGGAAGTGGTATAAGAGGAGATTACAAAGAGCCAGTGTAAAGCACTGGAATTGTGTTTGCTCACAGTTCTTGCATACTAATGGTTCAAGTATGCCTTGTCAAAGAACACTGATTCCATACGACCAGGTTTCTGACTTTGATTGAGGGAGAATTGTGGGATTACGGGAAGGCAGATTATCGTACTGAGACATCGATGCTCGTGTTGGACAGAATGCTGCCACAGTGATGAGAATATGGCATCAGTGGGTAGAGGAGGAACAAACTCACCGACTTGAAGGATCTCAATGGCCCTGTCACACAAATGAATGAGAGGACAGACATTTTGTGCACATGGCTATGAATGATTGTACAGCCACATCAAACACCTTAGCTCGACAGTTAGGGTGTATTGCACATCAACCAGTGTCCGTACATAGGGTTCAATGTTGTCTGCAGCATTGAGGTTACCATTGACTGTTTAACACAGGTGTATGTGACTGCAATGGTGCCAAGAACGTTGTGCATGGATGTGCAAATGGCACCGCATCGTCTTTTCAGACGAATCCCACTTCAGTATGCAGCACCATGATGGACGATTCTGTATCTGGCAATACCACAGCAACAAGCTCAGTGAGACATGCATGATGCAGCGACGTACAGGTCCGACCCCTGATCTTATGGTATGGGGTGCCATTGGACTCCACTCATGCACACATCTCGTACACATTACCGATATTTTGAACAGCCTTTGGGCATACCTATCTTCAGGGGCTCTCTGGTGCCATTTACCAACAGGACAATGCCTGACCACATGTAGCAAGTGGTCGGGCATTGTCCTGTGTTGCAATCCAACAATTCCAGGATAGCCACCATGTGACACTTCTGCCTTGGCCTCCGTGTTCACCAGATCTGTCCCCAACTGAACATATCTGGTCCATGATCTCATGACAAATAGCACACCAGACTATAACAGATGAACTTTGGCTACATATCAAAACTGCATGGACTGATATTTGCCAAACACACATCCAATGTCTCATCCTCTCAATGCCGGACCGTGTAAGCAGCGGTTATTGATATTCATGGTGGCTACACAAGATACTGATTTCTTTGTATTCCACAAATCTAACTGAGTTTTTGTAATCATTTGATCCTTGTAACATAAGCTATGTATTCACTAAATATGGCTTTGATATCTCTTGTCTTTCCTGGTGTTGCACTTTTAATGGCTAGCAGTGTATAAAGCACAACACATTAAAGAACTGATTAATAAATTTCAGTCCCACGAAACAGTGTATAAGTATTGCCTATTTTGGAGCCCTGTCCCTCGCATTAATTTCTTTTTTATTAAACGAGCTCATCATGGAACAAAAAGACCCAATAAATGATGACAAAAAATAAAAATTATTACATATGCACATAGCCAAAAATTTCAGAGATACATAAGATTCCAAGGAAACCAAAGTAGGCAGGAAATGGTGATGAGAGAAAAAATGATTAAAAAACTTATCCTTTCAATGCTATCAAATTTATTAAATACAAATTAAACATCTTTAAAGTTGTTTTAACGAGAAATATTTATTTTCAGTAGGGGCATTTACCTACTTGACCAAGACTAGCCAATCCTCAACAAACAAGAGAAATAATTTGTGGTCTTTAACATGATTAAAATGGAGTACAAAGGTGAGGGAATTAAAAGATTAAAACAACACAGCATGTGCCAGCAGAATAAATACTTAGAAGCAATTTTTGTATTCACATAAGGCAATTAAACAAAGAAAGAAAAAATAATGAAAGGAAAAACAAAAAGGATGGATAGTTGTACTAATGTTTCCATCACATTCAATATACTTTTTTCCAGGAATGAAGTAATGCCTAGATTCCTCAAGAGAAGCTGTTATGTGGTTGGTGGTGTAGCCACTCATGCACTATTATTTTAACTCATCTAACAATATGTTAAAAAAGAAAGTACTTTTTGTCTTTCAGTGGCTAAAAAAAGGTAATAATCACTTAATATTAAGTCTGGTGAATATGGAGGGTGAGGAAACACTTAAAACTTCATAACCTGTATTTGCTCTACTGTAGAACATGCAGTGTGAGAGAGCAGGCATTCTAATGCTGAAGGCACACCTGAGAATAACTAGGTGTGCATGATTGCAACATATTGTAGTAGTAAAAAAAAAGCTATTGTTTTCACTGACACCTGTATACATTGAATTTTTGTTTTTAAAAATAAAAGAAAAATTATTTTGGATTTAGGTACTAATGAAATATTAGGATGGGCATTTTCTGAATCTCCCAATACTTTTAATTTCCACTGCTAGAGTGCACTAAATGTCAAAACTGGCAAAACTTGAAACATGTATATAAATCTATTAATGGCAGAAATTTAGATGATAGTCTGGCAGTCAAGGGGTTTATATTGAAACCAGTGATTTGGTCCTCTTATAACACACAGGTAGGAGAGAATCCCTAATTTTTTCCTTTTAAAGATAAATGAAAATTTCTTTTTGGGATTGATAGATATTGACAAGTATTACTATTTATATGTTTTATTTAGACATTAGTTTTAACTTCTACCATTAGATGTCAGAAAATGGCAATTTTTGTTACTTTGAAAACAAGCATTTCATATTTGGCTAGAGGTGCTTTGTTATTCTTCTAGTTATGTCTTAGTTTTATAAGTGTATGTTTAGAATTAAAGAATAAATCAGAAACTAGACTGATGTTAATTTTTAATTTGCCTTTATGTGGGGAAAGATTTAACAACCCCCCCCCCCCCCCCCGGTTTTGTCTTGTATGTCATCATAAAAGCCAATTCACAAGAAGTGTATTAAATTGCATAACATAAGGCATTAATAAATTTCAATAGGAAATGTAAAATATTACAGTGTAATAAAAAAATTATTATACTTGATGATAAGTAAAAAACACAGAAAATGATACCAAACTGGAACTTGTGGGTATTAACAGGTTAACCAAGCATTTTGAACTATCAGAAAGTAGGGATTAGCACTCGCATGGCTCAGTGAAGGCTCTATTTTATAAATCTTAGTTTCTGAAAGGACTATTATCAGTCCTATTAGTATATTAATTCTGAGACAAGTAATAAAACTGAGGAGGATTATGACAACACTCATGTCTAAATCAACAGATAAGTTGCCTTAGGTTGCACTTCCAGTGTACTTCACACATTTTATTACACCCAAATATACTCACCACAAAATCTTTTACAACTGCCTGGAGTGCAATAATATTAGGTCCTCCTCTCAAATTTTCCAGGATCTTGATTTCTCTTTTAATTTTTTTCTTTTTTACCGGCTATGCAAAAGAAAACTCAAAATGCATTACAACAATCATAGCCTACTAGGATGTGAAATGTTATATTAAAAGTATAGCTCACAAACATTTCTTTTTTGCAAAATAACTCAATAAGATAGAAATATTACCCCTCTCTCATACTCTCCAATCGGGCTACTAATAATTGTCAGAGGTTGAGAACTAATACTGCTGGATATTGAAAGTCTATAAACTGTACAAGCAACAGAAACAGATGTACTACTAGAGGGTTGTGGATTTTACACATCCTCTTACATAATACACTTATTCTGTCACTTGGTGTTTAACACTAATATTTCAGCTATTTTATCTGTATTGAGTTGAATTTTGGTACCTTTTAATGCTTTCACTACCATACTAGCATCAGCATAGCTGTGGAAAAGATGGGGTGGTGGTTTATAACACACTTGATGAAATCGCCTTCTCAATCATGGGACTAATCTCCATGCCACAGCTTTTAGCTTCCATATCAAAAACATCATTAACTTTCAAGAAATGATAAAAGATCAGTTATTGACTGGAAAAAAAAGTAATAAAAAAAGCATGTAACTTAATTCAATGTAAAAAAAAATACCTGTAGCAAAAAGCTGCAAGCAGGCCATTGTCCTAGCCAGCAATGTATATCATAATTTCAAAAGTCTGATAATAGCATTCAAATATACAGGAATAACTCATGAAATAATAACTTGGGGGAAAAAATGGTTTTGCTATGAGTCATGGCAAAACCTTTTTTTTTCCCCCCCCCCAGCTTATTATTTCATGAGTTCTATGTCTACAGGACACAATTTGTGATTCTTTACTACTGACACAGGAATAAAATCAATAAATCGATAGAAATAAAAATTAAACAAGATATAAGGCAGACACTGTCATACCTATCAATGTAGCACAATTCCAAAAGATTGATACATATACATCTATGGAAATAAAATAATAATAGATCTACAGGAATGAAAAAGAAGTTTTAATTATAAAAGTACAAATAAAATACTAAATTGAAAAGTTATCCAATGTTAATGATGCTACATGTAGTACACCATGTACACATTCTGACACTTGCTAGTAATTACTGCCATCTGCATCTTGCTGGGCTGTGAACTAGTTAACAGGGGCTTTGCACAAACATGTTTAGTTACAGTTTCAATTTCAGTAGTAGGAACAAACACAAAATGCTGTGATAAATGATAAAAATAATTCTAAGCATACTGATATAGTTTTAAGGTATAAAATGAAGGAAAAAAAAGAGGTACATACTTCGTAATTACATCCAAAAATTTTTTGTTTTAAAATAGTTTTTGGTTAATTTTTGGAAGAACTTCAAAACTTTAAAGAAAAATTTGTCTATAATAGTTTAAATCAAACAAATTGGCAATACTGTACAAAGCTCCTAAGAAATAGTGATCAGATGGTTTTCACATTATTTATATCCTAGCTTAATAAAATATGCATCAAATTCAATCTGAAAATATTATTTTTAAGCTTGAATTACATATTTTTATAAGATATGTTCAAACATCAAAAAAGTATTTTCAAATGATAATTTACATCTTAAAAAAAAAAAGGTTTGTATGTTGTACAAAAAAAATGGACATAGATGTCTTGGGCCTCTCATTTCAGATTCTGTTTACAATCAACAGGGACTATTGAAGGTTAAGCCTAATCATCTGATATAGCATAACTCCAAAATATCGATAATAATCTATTGATAGATAAGCTGACAGAAAGATCAATAATTTATGGAATTAAAATAAATCTACAGAAATTAAAATCATGGTTTAATTATAAAAATAGTAAATAAAATACTAACTTTATGAAGGGAGATCTAACCTACTATTGAACCTATAGATTAAATATTTTGCACCTGCATGTCCTCATGCTGTTCTTAGCATCTGTCAAAATTTCAGGTTCTAGCCATTTTATGTGAAGAGTTATGGCAACCACAAACACACATCTCCTTTTATTATTATAGATACGTTATATAGTCCAAGTAATATCACAAGAGTATTCACAACTGGGGTAATTGCCCCAGTTTACATTATTCATAAGGGAAAAATAGTTTAAGTATTACTTGTCAAGAATACATCCTGTTTGCATACCCAATATACCTGTACATCAATATAAATTATAATCATTGTCATCATATACAAATAAAACTCAAATTAAATAATTTTTTAATTGTTTGAATTTTTTTAAGCTATTGCACCAGTAAAACCAAATCAAAGTACATAACTTGTTACTGTTATTATTTTTTAAAAAACCACTTACTAGTTAATGGATAAAATTACAAATCATACCTTTAGTATCTTCACTACACATTTTTCATTATTAGTTATATTGATAGCTTCAAAAACTTCACTGTACTTTCCTCTTCCTAATTTTCTCACAAGTTGATAGTCATCTTGATTACTGTTAAATACAAAAAATAAAACTTAGCTAATAAGGAAAGAATTGCATTAGTTTAAAATACTTTTTGCAGAAGCACATTTTTATTTTCAAACACTTTGAGCAGTGAAGATAACAGGGAGTATTGATATACCTTTCAATAGGCTGAAAGTATAAAAAGATATAACTCATAAGATACACTGCCCTCTTTTGAAATTGTACCACCTAGAAGGAATGCTTAAATCTGAAACAAATTAGTTGTAGTGATAACTATATACATAAATAAGCAAAGATTACATAGGCAGACAGTTCTATCAATATTAACTGACAAAACAAGAATGTCATTAGGAAGTATGGATGTCATAACCTCCAAAACATGAGGCGACATCATAGGAGTGAGTCAAACAGGTAGCAAATATGTTCCTATGTGATATACAGTCATGCTTCATGTATCCTTGCTATCAGTTCAGCAACAAGTCAGAGACAGATGAGCAATGGATGTAACATACTACCCCGTTGCATCGCATAAGTGTTCAATGGGTAACAGATCCAGTGAATGCATGGACAAACAAAATAAAACCACATCAACAGACACTGCAGAGAGACCTGGGAAGTATGTGGCTATGCATTATCCTGTTGGAATAGTGTTTGGCATGATACAAAATACGGCAGCTGCACAGTTTCAACATACTGTGTTACCACCAAATTTGCAATCAATAACAGAGGGTTGTGTTATTTTACCTCTCAGCAGTACTTTTTTGCAAACAGTGAGCTAAATGGCCAGGTCACAAGGACCCTGAGAGCTCAGAGAAGGTTGTAGAGAGGGGACTGGCTGCACAGCTGTTAAGAGATAGATGGTAGCCTCTCATCAAAGCCATCCAGCATGTTAATGTGCACAAGGTATGACTCTCCCACATATGTAACCATGGCTTAGCATCCCATTTGATGGACAGTTACCTTTCCTAGTCCAATGATGGTCCCCTATTGACAATGGGGAGGACAGGGAGTTTTGAGGAAATAAATATCAATGTTGGTCTAAGTGGGACTTGAACCTAGAAACCACAGAACATGCTACCTACTGAGCCACCCCAATAGCCAGAAGCAATTGGCTGTTGTAACTAATGGTCCCCACACCATAATGTTAGGTACTGGTCTCATAACATCATCCTCAAGCAGCCTTGGGCTACGGAGGTCCAACTAGACCTCGTAATTTAGTTCCCCAAGCATATCTGTCCTGAGCTACATCTGCTGCATCTCGCCACTGCACACCAATTGCAACAAGGTTCTGTTTGACATTGTCTGCCCACTGCATCCTTGTTCTCCTCCTCTTCCTGGGGCCTTTAAGCACACTATAACCCCATTCACTAATCTATAATTATCCATACGGGCAACATGATGAAACCAACGGAGTCTCTCTGCACAATATACTGCTCAGAGGAGTATATGCTGCACACATAGTGCTCCAAGATACACGCTGTTTTACATCTGTCACTTGGTAGTCTCCACACAATCAAATGGCTGTCACTCACACCTTAGCAAAAACAGGATTATCACTGAAGATGACATGCCACTCCAGTCCCCAGGAATTTCTCTCACTGTACCATTGCAGACATGCACAACAAGGAATGGAGTCAAAGACAAAAGCCAATGGACAGCAAGCATACAGGCCCATGTCTCAGTCATTTTGTCAGATTGTTCTGGAAGGCACGAGAAGAGGCAGGGATGGTGTTAGTGCTAGTAATCTGCTGTACCATCAAGTTCTGTCAAGCACAGCTCATCACCAGACACTAAATCTACTAAATCTAAGGTTAAACTATATGGCCAGGTCATAAGGACAATAAAGATCTCAGAGAGCTTGAGGAAGGTACCCCACTAAACAGCTGTTAAGACACACAAATGTAAGACTCCCATCAAGATCATCCAACATGTTCTTTAACATGTACATGGGGTCATAGCTTACAGTCCCATGTCCTATCTGATGGAGGGCAGCTTTTCCTAACTCATCAGTGTCCTATTAACTAAGGACAGAATGGGGGTTAGTAGAGAATATTCTCAATAGAGGCAAAGTTATGACTCGAATCTGGGAACTGCATATTAACAGTTGGCATGCTACCAACTAAGCCAATCTCATTCCCTGTAATAGACAATTTCTTTACTAATAATCAAAATGATTATAGAAATTTCTTCTCTATCACTCACTTGCAAATAGCCTTTGTATGCTTAAAGATGTCTGGCCAATGGAACACTGCCTGGCCAAATTATTTTGAACACTGCATCATGCATGAAGTAACATTAATTAAACATATCAATATATGCAATATTTCTTACTGATGCAAGTATTCTACCTCACTACAAGTCCCACAAATGCATGCTGTAAAGCAAAGTGTGATATGGGTAAAAAGGCTAATCTGACTGACTTCAAAAGAGGGCTCATTGTTGGAGTATAATGGGCATCACCATCCATAATCGAGGTGATGGAACTCAACAGAAAATAACATGGCACAATATTTCAAATGTATGGAGAATGGTAACAGTCCAAAATCATACACTATTTGTGGCAAATGCAGGAGGAAAAAGGCTCTGACAGACAAGGACAGGTGTTTGTTGGCATGAACTGTATATGGCAAAACAGATGCTACAGTTCATCAGTTGCAAGAAATGACTGCTAGCAGCACTTCAAAATCCAGTTCAATGAGAATTATGAACAGAAAATTGAAAACTTTGAAATTTGGGGGCTGTACCACGATACAAAACCCTTTCATTTCTGAAAACAACAGATTTGAAGACTCCGATGGCGTATGGAACAGTGAACTTGATCAGTGGAGTGGAAAAATGTGGTTAGATGTGCTCAGTTGTTTAACCTCTGAGCAGCACTGTTTTGCCCGCAACTGCCACAAGGACCCCAAGTGCTCAGAGAAGGTTGTGGGAAGGAGACCCACTGAACAGCTGTGAGAAGACAGATGGAAGCTCCCCGTCAAGGCCATCCAGCATGTTCTTTAATTTCCACTAATAAATCAGCACTTTGATGTCGCTGATTTATTAGTGGATATTGAATTGTCGAGTTTATCTCATTATTTATCATCTTTAATTTGCACAGGAATGACACTCCTGCACATGAGGCCATGTTTATAATGACCCATCCGACAGATGATATCCAAGCCCACTGGTGTTCCCTTTCTGGCAAAGAAAAGGGTGGAGGTGTAGCAGACATAAATCACAGTTGCTAGAAAAGGTGGGACTCAAACCTGGGAACAACAGATTATATGCCTGAAGTGCTGACTTAGCTAACCCTCACCCCATGATCAGATAAATCTTAGATTAAACTTTATATAGTTTTCAACAGATGACCAAAGCCTGGCAACAACCTCGTGAAGCAATGAAACCATCATGTGTAGGTCCTGTGGTTCAAGATGCTACAGGCTGTATGATGGTGTGGGGAGCTTTTTCTTGGCACCATACATTTGTGCTAAACAGACTGGGTTATTTTGGTTTCTATCAAATATATGGATGTAGGATTGCATCACTTCCCAGATGTATAAAAGCATCTTAGATGATCTGGTGATGCCAATGATGCATTTTTTTTCCCTCAGTGGAGATGGCAATTCCAGGATGATAATGCATTGATTCCTCAAATTCAAATTGTATAGGAGTGGTTTAGGAACGTCAAATAGACTTTTATTCTCACCTTCCCTGGCTTGCACAATTACCCTCTTAATCCCATCAAAAACACATGGAACAATTTAGAATGCACTACTTGATACAGAGACCTCTGTCTGCTCCACTATGAAATGTTTTGCAGGAAGAATGGATCAAAAACTATTCTGCTTTATTTTAAAAGTATGTAGAAAGCACACTACATCAAGTCCTGGTTGTTATCTCCACCAGCAGATACTCAACAGAATACTAGGTTTTTGTAAGTTGGCATGTATCATCTACTTGAGAAGTGATTATTACAATATAAATAATAAACCTTATTCAGCAAAATTTAAACCATCATTTTCAATATTTCATAGCCATCTGTCACAATTTGATTCCTCTTTGATACAATGCTTGGTTGTTGGAGGCATAAAAATCCTGACACCTATTTCCAACTTCCCGAAATGTTTGAAACCACGTACCTAGAAGAAAATGAGCCATGAAGTGAATGAGAAGCAATCAGAAGGAATTAGATTTGGGCTACATGCTGGGTGAGGAACCTTAAAATGGCAGTTCTAAAAGTTTTTCTTTCATCTGAAGTGTGGTGAGCAGTTTTGTGGAGTTTTTGGAGAAGCACCTGATGTATATTTACCAATCTTTGGTAGCATTGAAGCATCACAGAATGCATGCACTCCAATTGTGCTGCATAGTTGTCATTGATAGCAAATCCATCAGGAACCAGTTTTAAGTGTATTGCACCCTCAAGATTCCACTAAACACACACTATTGGCTTCATTTTGAATAATCCCCTCTTTGGGACAGGATATGCAGGATCGCCTGAGTAAGCCACAGCTTTTCGACATTTGGACTGTTGAAAAAGATCCGTTGTTCATCGTAGGTAAAAAATTCCTTGATGAAACAGTAGTTGCATGGATTAGCAAGAAGTTTCTTGCAGACTTTGATACAGCATTTGCTTCTTCAGTAGTCAGTTCATGTGGAATTTTTTGGCAACTTTTGTCTATAGATGTGTTGCAAATGCTGCACTATAGTTGCTTGTGAACAACCAAGTTCAGATGAGAGCATGTGAATTCTTGTTGATGGACAGCTTCAACAGCATGGAACTGAATGCTGTAATCTACTATTATTGGCCATCCTGATTCTAACTTACATTTTTAGACTCATGTCACCACCTTTCAACTTCTTAAACAAAGCTTGAGCACCACAAATGTTGACTGCCCATTCACCATCCCCTTTGCATATTTACTGTGCTACATCGGTAGCTTTAAATCCTTTCTTCCAGTAATGACTCAAAATTCCTAGAATCTCAATACTTAACTCAATGTACAACATAACTAAAGATGGAAACCAAGACTCTTGTATTTGTAAATAGCTATGGACTGATGCAGTGGACTTGATACTTTCCGTTAATACTATGTTCAGAGTTATGTAACTACAACATTGTGATGTGTCACCATACATATTTTACATGGTAATGAATCACACAATCAAAACTAGAATAACTGAATTATAATGCTGGAATTCCTGTGTGAGGACATCAAAAGAATAATTTCTAATGTCCACACATTTCACATACCTGCAGAGAGCAAATGATTAGTAGGATTTTTAAAGAAACTAGGTTTATTAAGAAAGGTAGGGCCAACAATATCAAACAGCTCCCTGATCACAGACATGCAGCAAAGACTTGTCCCTCCTCTACTAAAGGCTGAAGTCACTGTTGCTGGTAGGAACTTCAGGCACCATCTTTTCAAAAGCCATATGGCCTGCCTTGCCACATTACTCAACTTTAGGATTGACGATGCTCAACTAGCTAAGGGTTCAGGTGCGATGGCCTCTGTTCACTTACAGGTGGCAACCCACAAGCAAACAGAAAACACAGTGACAGATTCTCCCTCAACAGATGTGCACCAGTGCAACAAGTTCAGGATCCATAATCAAGCTAAAAGCCATAAACTAGTCCAGTCTAGTGGATATAAATGGTCAGACTATGACCCTGTCAAGTTAACCTCTTCTCAGCAGGTCATAAAACAAAATTGGCCATAGAAAATCAGATCAGTAGGCCACACTGATCTGGCAGCCTTCCCCTTCCACTCTCCTCCAAAAGCAAATATCTCTTTTGAACTAATGGCCTGCAACATGAGAAGGCAGGGTTGGACTTCAGGTGCTAGGCCTGGTCGGTTCTGTGCATCAACGCTGGGGATAGATACACAGTGCTCGTTTCTGAACTTATAATTGAATAGTTTCAAAATAGTTTAACACCCTCAATATCTTGGCTGTGCCACTCTGAGGATACTGATTTTGTTAGCCTTGGTGCACCAACTTTAAACTTTTCAGCACTTCACCAATACCCCCAAAATGCAATAATTAAAAGAAAACAAAATCGATAATGTTCAATAAAAAGCAAAACTGAGGAACTCTCTATCCACTTTATACTTCATAAATGGGACAGAAAACCCCATGAATGTGATCAGTCAAAGTCACTTTGTGTAATACTGGGTCCTGTTTTATAATATACCATACTGAAAAGAATTAGAAATAAAAATAATGTTTCACATAAATAATATATTATTTAGGAAGAAATTTCCTTTCAATTGGTATATAATTTGACAGTTTTTATTGATCAGGCTTTCAAAAATTAAACCCCAATTGCATAGTCAGATCTATTTTTTCACTACATCACTGTGAAAAAAGGTCTTATTAATATTAATATGTTTGCAAATTTGTCTAAATTGTTTATTTTAACAAGATTGGGAATTAAATTCTGTTTAATTTGGTATATAATTACCTATTTCTGTTGATTGACCTATTTGTTAAAAAAAATTCTTAAACTGATTTCTTCATATGATTCAGCACAGTGGCAATAGGTCTGGACTTTTTTCAAAGTATGGTACCAAGAAACAAATTACAAAAGTAGTTTATTTATTTCAAGTACAAATTTTATTTTTGTTATTCAGAAATAAATAGCTTTTCTATTCATGTGCATTATAATCATTTCTGTTAGGTTTTTTTAATTATTTGCATTGCCAGATGCAATTTGCTACTCGACTGTCTGGAGATCTACCGACCCTCTGGGGTCAAGGTCAGCCCTTGTGGCTCGACTGTTTCTCCCCTCATAGTGGGGAAGTACTAACTGTTCTACTAAGTTACAGATATCCTAAGGCTTAGCCTGCGGCTCTGCCAAAGGAAGTTTACCTCTAAAATGTTCAATGAAGTGAAATAAATGAATTTTTTTTTTTACTACATAACTCTAAAGAAACCATATTAAAACTAGCAAGTCTTTTATTAAATATTTTATTTCCAGAAAATCCGGAATTAAATGCTGATTAATTTGGAATATAACAAGTTATAATTCCTTTCATTAGTTATTTGGCAAAAAAATTTTCGAAGTTAAATTTTTTTTGCATGATCACAGTGAAAAAATAGTTGGGTCTCTAGACAAAAACAAGTTTTTCAGGCTGGATCCTTGAAGGGTTACACATGATCAAAACATTGGTAGAAGAGCAAGTGATGTTTATAAAATTCCTGTTATAAACCCATTTACTGATTAAAATAAATTATACATAAGCAAAAATGAAAAAAACAACAGTCCACTTCCTGAAGCATAATAGAGATTTTAAAAATAAAAGGGTAATACTGAACTATCTAAGGATGTGTTAAATGAAGGCTTATATACCTGCTTTCATAAGCTATAATAGTGATAGCTCCAAAAAATAACTACAGATTTGGCAAGCAAAACAATTCAAAAATAAAGGAAAATGTTGTAATGATGAACCATGGGAACATCCACACCCATGGAAATTACCAATGTATGTGTAAGAGGAAGAATAAAAAAAATGAAGAATATAATGACATATCCACTGATAATGGACTTTCCTTTCGTTTATTACAATATAAGCACAAAAACACTTATGCATGGTCATACAACTATGTAAAGGCCTTCATAACGACTGTATTCCATTGACAAGTTTATTATTGCAGCGATCACATTTCATGGTGAGTGCAAAACTGAAGATTTAATCGAACTTCATTGCAATGAGCACCAGGAGACTGACAAAATTTCCTCGTTATAACCATTACTCACTGTATCAGCGATAAGTTAAATCTACCTCCTATTTTTTTACTTTTGATACCTTGGTAAAAAAAAAAACATATTAAAAAAACAAAAGAAATATTAGAGGGAAAAAATAATATAATTACATACCTACATATTATTTGAATAATATGCTTGTATAAATGACACACAATTTATTTGTCCATAATTTTAAAACCATACACTTAATATTATTTTATTTCTTTCTCCGTAATTTATTCTTCTTATTTTTCTGTAATTAAAAACAATAGTAATTAATAATAAATACGATTTCAATTAGTCTTTTTATTTATGAATCTTAAAATGGATGTTTGTTTTAAAGATTCCACTTTGATATTTCTCAAATTTCCCCTCAACATGTTAAAAGTCTATTTGTCTCAGTTCCTTCAAAAAAACTGACTACTGTGCAATGCTTCATTGACGTTTGTAAGCTTGCACTTTCCAAATTTTTTTGTTTTGGTTATGTTGTTTCTTTATTCTTCAACAATGTCGATACTGTTCAAGAGGATAAAGAAAACTTTTTTTACACACTTCAACATTTTTCGCACCACGTTCTAACTCGCATATCGAGAGAGACTTTCTTTTGTTAGTAGACATGTTTCCAATGGAAGGGTTAATTTCTAACTTATTTTACAATTGTAGTAGTGTTTGCGGAAAGTGGGGGAGCAGAGCCGGAGGTTAGAACTGGAGAGATAGGTAGATCGCATATGATGCGAGCCAACAGAAGGGATACTGTGATGCAACTCACCCATAATTTGAATGCTGGTGACGGGAGTAATGTGTCACAACGTATAGTACATCGAACCCTGCTGAAAATGGGGCTGCATAGCTGCAGGCTGCTCAGAGTGCCCATGCTAACCTTGGTTCACCGTCGAAAGCACCTACAATGGGCACGGGAGCAAGGTTAGGCCATAGACTGGCCCATAATCCGATGCGGGTGGTCATAAAAGCTAAGTCACCCATTTCATTTTTGTCTATTCCAAGAATTGTGAACTATTCATTTCATTTTTGTCTATTCCAAGAATAGTGAACTATTTCCAATTTCCAGAGTAATTAAAATGTTTGCATGTTTCCACAGTTAGCGAATTTGTACAGTACATCCATGTAGTATGCTTGTTATAAAAGTGAGCAATTGTATGTGAACACGTGTAAATTAAAAACATGACTTTTTCCTCATTACAGCTATGATATCATTCATTTCCGTGCTCATTACAACCAAGTTCGACTGTATTTTAAACCATTTTAACCATCCTGGTGGCTGAGCAGTTAGTGTATCAAAGGGCCCTCGAGTTCAAGCCCCAGGTAAAGCATGAATATGTTGTCTTTCTGTTGAGGTCTCACTTTCCTCACAGATCTTCTCCAAGGCATATTACACTGACAAGCTCCTGTCAGATCTGTGACAAGCAGCTGCTTGAGGGGCAATTTGCTTTTATAGTCTTATACTTTACAAATACATGTGCAAAGTAAGCAAAATTTTCAGGAGTAATTAACTTTACAAAGTTATTTATAATGTCTATGTAAACAACATGAAATCAACAAAAAAGACTGCCTGGTGATATGCTGGCAGTCATGCAAAGCTGCGAGATATACTGGCGGCATCAAGATGCAGTATCATGCAGACTAAATGCAAGAAAATAATGCAAAGTATTAGTCAAGTTTTATTCCTATACAGAATTAGAATGGTTTCTTTAAAATGGTGACAGAGTTTAATATAGATCAATTAAAATTTAATCATTCCTGCTTCAGAATGTCAAACTGCATTAGAGTTCTGCATCAAATTACACTGCTGGCCATTAAAAGTGCAACAACAGGAAGAATCATCAGATTGTCCCGAAATATGCAAGATGGGTAGCTCATGTAAATGATTCTAAGCACAGCACATACACACATCATGTGGGACAGTAATGCCCCTTGGAAGGGTATAAGAGAAGATTACAAAATTGCTGGTGTAAAGCACTGGAATTGTGTTTGCTCACAGTTCTTGCATACTAAAGGTTCAAGTATGCCCCGTGGAAGAACACAGAATCCATACGACCAGATTTCCAACTTTGATTGAGAGAGAATTGTGGGATTACGGGAAGGCAGATTATCGTACTGAGACATAGGTGCTCATGTTGGACAGAATGCTGCCACAGTGATGAGAATATGGCATCAGGGGGTAGAGGAGGAACAAACTCACAGACTTGAGGGATCTCAATGGCCCTGTTACACAAATGAATGAGAGGACAGACATCTCGTGTACATGGCTATGAATCGTGTACAGCCATATCAAACACCTTAGCTCAACAGTTAGGGTGTATTGCACATCAAGCAGCGTCTGCACGTAGGGTTCAATGTTGTCTGCAGCATTGGAGCATCTTTGCCAGGCGGCCATTGCTTCGGCTACCATTGACTCTACAATGCGACTACAATGCATATGCGACTACAATGGTGCCAAGAATGTCGCGCATGGATGTGCGAATGGCATCGTCTTTTGAGACGAATTCTGCTTCAGTGTGCAGCACCATGATGGACGAATCCATATCTGGCAATACCGTGGCAACAGGCTCAGTGAGACATGCATGATGCAGTGCCATACAGGTCCAACCTCTGGCATTATGGTATGGAGTGCCATTGGACTCCACTCATGCACGCACCTCGTACACATTACCGATGTACTTTGAATAGTCAGTGTTACATCACTGAGGTCTTGGAGCCTGTGGGCATACTTTATCTTCGGGGGTTCTCTGGTGCCATTTACCAACAGAACAATGCCCAACCACATGTGCCATTCAACGTCCACCAATTCCTGGATAGCCATCATGTGACACTTCTGCCTTGGCTGCAAGTTCACCGGATCTGCCCCCAATTGAACATATCTGGTCTATGATCTCACAATTAGCACACCAGCAGCTGCTACAACAGATGAACTTTGGCTATGTATCAAAACTGCATGGACTGACATTCCCCGAACACACATCAAAGTCTCACTCTCTCAATGCCGGACTGTATAGCAGCAGTTATTGCTACTCATGGTTGCTACACAAGATACTGATTTCTTTGTATTCCACAGTCTGAGTTTTTGCAATCATTTGATCCTTGTAACATAAGCTATTAACTAAATATGGCTTTGATATCTCTTGTCTTTCCTGGTGTTGCACTTTTAATGGCCAGCAGTGTATTTATTCCTATGTTCAAATACTATGCTGGTGGCCATGTGGTTAGCACACTTGGCTACTGATGAAAGGGATCAGGGTTTGAGCCGCAGGTAAGGTACAGTTATTTTATTTCTGTGCTGTCCTTCTGCTGGAGTCTTGCCTTCTTCACAGACCATCAATATATTAAAACAACAGGCAACCTGTCAGACTTCTGTACAAGTAGCTGCGTGAGGGGAAATTTATTTTTTATGTTCAATTAATTCTTACATTAAGTTATTGGTCATTTACTTTTTAATAAATAAAAAATAAAAAAATTTAATAATTATCACAAATTCAATACGTCAAAATATAAGGAATTCAAGTTTCACAAACTACCCTTTATATTGAACCACTTTTGTAGTGTATCATAAAAAAATAATAAATAAATACCCCCTCAAGCAGCTGCTTGCCACAGAGGTCTGACAGGAGCCTGTCAGTTTATATGCCATAGTAGAAGGTCTGTGAGGATGGCAGGCCCTCATAATAAAAATTGCAATAAAATCGTCAGTGCAATTTCTGAAATAAATAATAAAAATCAAAATGGTTTTACTTATTTTCTTGCGGTATTTTTGAATTTTTTAATTTCTTGCAGTATTTTTTTTTTCCACATTGGAAGAAACATGCTAATGCAGATTTCTATGCATTACGTTCTAAAAAATAATGTATAATTCAATATCTAGCCATAATAATTAAAAATCTGTAAAAAGATTTGGATTCAGCTTTAAACTTCCATTCCTAATATGCATAGTTTTGTGTATTAGAAGAGTTTTATTTTGTAACTCACAAAGCACTGAAACACAAACAGTTTATTTGTAAAGGCACTGTCAGATTTCAGTAATAGCTATAGATGATTTAATGTTACTACTAACATATAATACTTCAAGAGTACATATACATACATCTGATAAAGAACATCACTCACTGTTGTTAACCATTCATTATTTGGTTGATTAATGCTACTACTTTTATACAATACAAAGGTAGAATTACAATACAATGCTTAAAGCATGTGATGTGAAAAACTGGAAGCTAATGTCACTGCTTTTTATACAATAGCATTTATAGTGAATGGCATTCTTTATCATACACATGGATACACACTACTCAAATCTTGTATTTCAGCAGTAACATTAAATTCTAGAATTACACTGAACGAAATATCACATCTACACATTTCCTTTTTTGTGCTTTTCTATATTATTCAAATCTATATGATAATTTATCACAAAAAGTAAATAAGTTATTTAATATAGAACATACTTATACCATACTTATACCATTAGCCGTCCCGTGGCCGAGTGGTTAGCACGCTTGGCTACTGATCTAAGGGACCTGGGTTCGAGCCCCGGATTTAGGCATGGATGTGTGTGTCGTTTTTCTGCTGAGGTCCTGCCATCCTCTCAGATCTACTGTGGCATAAAAACTGACAGGCTTCTGTCAGACCTCTGTGGCAAGCAGCTGCTTGAGGGGGTATTTTTTTATTTTTATACCATTATAATAGGGGGAAAGCATTTAGAGAAGAATATGAAATACTTTAACGTGCAAAGCTTCACTACATTGCTACTGTTAAATTTAACTATATTTTAATTAGAAATGGCATATTTCTTGTAATTAACAGGTTTAGTCCCAAATAAAACTATTGACAATTAATTTAATTTAAACCAGCAATTTTCCTTTGCATGTGAAGGCACATTTTTAATTTCAGCTGCAAGCCTTGGTGGTCACATAGAAATAACTTATAATTTCAAGACTGAATGTGTGAAAGTATATATTTCAGACTGTGTACCAGTCTGAATACCAGTCCATCGGTGTAAAATAACCAGGCTTTGAACTTGGCAGAAAGTTTTTCTCTCTTGCCACATGAAGTGTGTACACAGACTTCATGTGGCAAGAGAGAAAAACTTTCTGCCAAGTTCAAAGCCTGGTTATTTTAACTCCTGTTTTTTAGAACAAAATATTTTTGAGTGCTCAACACATGATTATTTTTAATGTTTCTGATCCATATTTTGTTTTTAAGTACTTACCCCCATTCTACAACATGAGATTCATAATCCCAGTATTCTCTTGGTCTGTGAGAATTAACATCAGCATATACTCTAGCTCGGCTAGGTAACGGCATCACACGGGTTCCAATATAAATACTAAGCCTAGCAAACTTAGACGTCGCTAACAATCAGGATTTTGCCAATGGAAATCCACTATGCTCCAGCACCTAATGAAAATGCAAAAATATAATTTAATATTAACTGTGACATATTACAAAATATTTTTGGTACTAAGATTTTAAACTACTAAAATTAAAAAAAATATATTGCTTCAGTGTTTCATCTTGATCTTGAACAAAATGTTACATTTTAAATTTAAAAACATGTTTATCACACAGAAATGTCAGTTTTTTTGTTTTAGTTTAAAATGCTTTGAAGTATGAAACTAGCAATTAATTCTATATATGTATAAAAAATTCTTGGAGAATATCTATGTGGTTTATTCGGATTTCAAGTTCTCTTTCTGAATACTCCTAACCTACAAAAGCTTGCAGTATTCTGTTGGGTTGATTTACCTCTGAGTGGCACTTTTTTGCACACCATGGGCTAAATGGCCAGGTCACATGGACCCCAAAGGCTCAAAGATTGGGGGAGGGGACCCACTGGAACAGCTGTTGGGAGACAGATGGTAGCCTCCCTTCAAGGCCATCGATTGTGTTCTTTAACTTGCACAGGGTATGGCTTGTCCACACACGAGGCCATGGCTTAACGTCCCATCTGATGGACGATGGGCTTTCCAAGCCCATCGGTGTCTGGCTTGTGTGTGTGGTGTCAAGCCCATCGGTGACTGACCGTGTGCAGGGTGGGGGAATTTTGCGAAGACAAATCTCAACGCTGACCCAGCTGGGACCTGAACCTTGGAACTACAGATTACAAGTCAGGCGCGCTACCGAGTCACCCTCGCCCTTTGTAGTATTCCGTAATTAAGGCCTAATTTTATCAAGCTGCCACACAAAATCATTATATAATTTCACCACCTCCCCTTTCTGCCAAGTAAAAGACCAGGAAGGGCAGTTGTCCATACCAGATTTTATCTTGGTGGCCATGGACAAGGTTAAGAGAATGTTAGGGGAAGGGAACCCACTGGACAGCTGTAAGTAGATAGATGGTAGCCTCTTGTCAAGGCCGTCTAGTGTGTTCTTTAACATGCACAGGGTATGGCTCATTGACACACTGGCCACAGCTTAATGCCCCATCCGATAGACTGTACCCTTTTCAAGCCCATCAGCATTCCCTTTCTGACCAAGTGCATGGTGGGTGTTTAGTGGAGATTAATCTCCAAATTATGAGCCTAATGTGCTACTGACTGAGCCAACCCTCACCCAGATATTCTAGATGCCTACTGGGTTCTTTATTATGCTAGAAAACTGCCACTAAATTTTGTACAATATGATAGTTGGAACAAAACGAATTAAAAAAAATTCTCCTTGATCACCACTAAATATCTATGACAGTTGTGTTTAAAAATTCAAGTTTCAATTTCAATACAATAAAAAAATTCAATATTTTAGAATTCTCCTTTTATCTAGTATTCAAATAAAATAATTATAAAATATAAAGTAAAAGCAATTTGTAGAGGCACAAGAAATAGTTTACATGACAGTTAAACAGTTTCAAATAATCCTGGAAAATAGAGCTCAAATTCACACTCAGGTAAGTAACTTAGTAGCCTTTCCTTCATAGTGTTTAATTATGGATATTTTTTGTCATGCAACTTGGTATATATATTATTTTTAAGCCTGTTGAGAGTTTCCACTAATAATTAAGAGAAACTTTTATTGTTAGGTTTATTCAAGAAAATCAGAAAGTAGTAATGGAATCAAGAACCTACACTATTTATCAGCACTTCTCTCCCATCTTATTGTGAACACTTCAGAAGGCACCTAAAAGAATGACAGAGAAAACTGTTGTTGCTATATTAGGAGTACACATATTGGTAATAGAACTGCCAGATAATTAACTGTGATGTAAATAAATCTAAATATGATTCTCAAATTAAAACTGCCTTGTCTATGGACTATTGAGGTGTTCTGTGAAATATATTGTAAATATAGGTTCTCAACCTGCTTTGCATTATGTGACATACAGACAGGTTAATTTCATAGATGAAACAAAATACTCATTTTATGGATGGATATGCCAAAGGATAGTATATGAATCCTTGGAACAGACCTTGTCAAAGAGTCAAATGAATCACTGACAGCTGAGAAGAACATCTTTAAAAAACTGATTATGACTGGCATAAGATTTAACTGTAATATGGATATTAAAATCAAGAAACAGTTGAAAGCACGCAAATTATTAGTATGTGAAATAATAGACCATTCACAATACCTGTGTTACCTTCAGGCATTATAATCTAAAAGCATTATTGGTAAAATTCACAAAATTTCTGAACACAGTACTGATATCTTAAAACCAAAATTTCCCATTGCACTCTTTTAGTATTTTACCACTAAAAATGCTACATGACAGGGTAAACAAACCTTTTTTTTCTTCAGAACTTACAGTAAATGTAACCAACTATATAGACATGCTCTAACTTTACAGTGCTACAACTGAGGAACCTTCAATCAGATGCAATCTTCCAGCACTGTAGTAAACCGGCAGCCTCTCCGTACCAGTGTGTAATTTAAACAGTATTGCATTGCATTTTACACTCAGTTGAAATACATTTTATCTGGGTACCATAATTTTGCAGTGTAAGTTTTAGAGCTACACATAAAGATTAAATATTTCCTCAAACATAGTTTTTATTTTCCCCCATCTTTTTTAAGAGATATTCCAAAATCATAATAATAACCCCCTCAAACAGCTGCTTGCCACAGAGGTTTGACAGGAGCCTGTCAGTTTATACACCATAGTAAAAGGTCTGTGAGGAAGGCAAGACACCAGCATAAAAACAACACAAACATCCACACCTTACCTGGGGTTCGAACTAAGGTCCCTTTGATCAGAAGCCAACCATGGGCTCATTTGACCATGGGAGGGTGATATTCCAAATCGCTGTTTTATTTTTATTTTTCTTCAATTTTTATTTTTGCAACACATAAAAATCTTTGAACATTTTTAAGTTATAGAGAGCGGTATGAAAATGGGTGGACATTGAAGAAAATCAATGGGGAAATTTGGGTATGATGGCAGAAAATATACCTAATACCTGTTGGTACTGTTTCCAATATCATTTCATTATCAAGGCTTATGCTAATGATACCTTAGGGTACTATTTCCAAACAATTTTTTTTCATTATGACCAGAAACAATGTAAATGTGAAATTTGAAAAAAAGAAAAGAAAATATGCTACGCAAAAGTAAGAAATTGTTATACATAAAAATTATTTCATAGCAGATTTGCTACACAAAATTTTCTAAACAAATTTCACCCTGCTCCCTATCTATGATGCTCCTCAAAGGAGGTTAAGATTCCTGTCTAATTCCAAGGATGGGCAAGCATTTCTCATCAGCAAGTTAGATTCTGGCTCATGTTACTGAAAATTCCTCATCTAAGTTATTATGCAAAAAAATAACACCACCCAACAGTCAAACCATTTATGACTCAACATGGTTATGATGGAGGATGCTTAATAAGCCCCACTTATTGACATTCCTCCATCACACTGCATTAGTACTGAGCTCATTCACCAAACTTTTTGATCACTCTGGTACTCAAATTCCTTTAGTCCATCAAATTCAGTCTATAGGACTGTGCTGAACCATAAGAGGAATCTTGATTCACATGAGAAGTTTACCAGCTTTAAAAAATTAAAAACATCATGCAAGGTATTGCACACTCCTTTAGTCACAGGCAGGTATAGCAAAGCAATACAATATTAATTGTTATGTTTATGTATTAATTATTTTGTAAATAAAAATATTTTAATGGCAAGTGTAGCTAAAGTGCTGACAAGAAATAAAATGTGTAAAACACTATTTCATTATACATGTAAGTAGATAATAGAAAGGATTAACTCTTATTACTATAAAAGAAATATCTGAAATGCAAAGGCTTGCATCAAATGAAAGTTTATAAAACATCTGATTCTACTAAGCTAAAGCATCCATTTTGCTAATTATAATAAATCACTTTACTCAACAAGTTATCTTCAAAAATTTTCATGAACTAAAGGAGTTTCTGGACCATGGAATGACAGACTAAAGGAATTCAAGTTTATTCTGAATGTTTAATCTACATGATAAATGAAAACTATAGTTACCAAATCCTATATACTGTATTTCCATGAATGTAAGACAACTCCTTAGAGTATGTGAGCTGGGAAAGAAAGAAAATCTCTAATATGGGTTTATTCATACCTCATTAATTTCCATTTAATATAAAAAATACAGCTAAAAAAACACTTGTTAATATTTATGGTAAAACCTAAGATATATCATTAGGAAAGTCTGAATGATGTCACTGGCTCTCAGTAAACAGACAACAATAAAATTATCAATATAAAAATCAAAATCAAATATATGCTACTTTTCTCCTTGGGAAAAATTAATCCCTTTTAAAGAACTTGTATTAAAAACAATGGAAAATGTTATTCAAAGTTAATAAATAAAAACAAATTTTTTTTTAATATTTATCTTCCCATATAAGCCCTAAAAAGTAAAAAACAAAACTAAAGCATATTGATAGTGCAATTAATCACTGAGTTAAGATTCACTTCAAAGGAAGATAGGGTACCAATTTACCTACTCACCAAGATTGCAGGTGTCGTCTTTTTTTTTGAAGTGAATACGAATTCAGTGACTGGTTGCATCATCAATATGCTTTAGTTTCACTTTCTACTTTTTAGGGTGCATATAGATAGAGGTTTTTCTTTTAAATATTTTTTTTATTTCTGTCACTGATCTTTCACCTATCTTTGGAAACTTTCATATATGACTTATAAATGTTGACCACATTTTTCCTCCCTGCTTTTGGAGTCACATTTAAAGTAGCTTATGACATTGGAGACATCACAAGCTTTGAGATATAATTTAAGGTCCACTCCTGCAAAAATCAGCCCACTTTTTTTGGGGAGTAGAGGGGTGGGGGAGGCAAAATTCAAAATAGTCTACGACAGTCCTCATATGAGCTTTCACTTGATAACTAACTCGTATATGTAGATTCTCATATTCGGAAGATATAGCATTCGGAAGATATAGACTCTGCTTCATCACCCCTTTTTAAGGGGTGATGAAGCAGAGTCTAATTTGTTTAACCTGGAACATTTCCCAAGTCACAAGCTTTCATTTGACACATAACTTTTTGCTTTCAGCCATTGCAATCTGAAGATATAGTGGAACACAATCGTTTTCACATTTCCCCTTTTTTAGGGGGGAAGAAAGCATTGAGGGTCAATTTTTTATAACCTATGACACTACCTGTGTCACAAGCTTTCATTTGATGCATAACTTGTTACTTTCAGCAGTCACGTTCTGGAGATACAAAGGAATGATCACTTTCATATTTCCCCCTCTTTAGGGAGAAGCATGGGGGGGGGCAATTTTTATTGCCTATGACACTCCCCAAATCATAACTTTGCTTTGACATAAATCAGTTTGACTGTTGCATTTGAAAGATATGGTGGAAAAACTGTTTTGACAAACACACAAACTGTGTGTTTGTTAAAACAGTTGACAAGCAAAAACCAATAGGAAGACAAGCAAAAATTTTTAACAGGTAAAAATAATTTAAAAGCATCCCATATAAACAATTGAAACTCATACAAAAAAATTTGTTTCTGCTGTAAAAAATAAATACCCCCTCAAGCAGCAGCTAACTTGACAGAAATGTCCTTGAATATATTATATAAATATATAGGATTATTATACACAATGAATATACACAAAAACATTGTACCAGTACAACATAAAGAAAGGAATTGTTCTAATATTTGCTTTTGAGCTTCAAGTGCAGAACTACAAACTGCAATATCATATAAAAATATATAGAAATATATGCAAAGGCACAGCAAAAGTCCAAATACATTAAGGTAATTTTTGAGTCGTCAATTATTTTTTCAAATAATGCTATATGATAGCATAGACACAAAAGAAAGGTATATCATCTGCTATATTGGCTGCTACCGGATTTGGGCTGTTCTTGAAATGTAACCATTGGAAAAATAATTCTGCTAGTGCTGTGTCCATTAAGCTGCATGCAATTCAGTGTCACTGTTATTTGTTGTGTAAACTTAGCTGATGAGTCCTATCAGTCACCTGCCTAGCTCCTCCTTTTATATGGAGAATGGTGAAGTAGCATTTTGCACAAACATAGGGAAATATATTTTACAAGACAGAAATGTTTAAAGCCTATTTAAAAGCATCAAGCTAAAAATTTAACAATACTTCTGATGTGCATTTCAAAAGTTTTCTATCTTTAACAAGGAAGGTTCGGTCACTTGCTGCTTCAGAGATTGTATTTACAACATCTGTCTGGTAATGATATAGTCATAGTAAGTCCCTGATGGTGATGCCACTGGATGCAATGGGTAGGTATGACATGATGGGTTTGTGTTCTATCAGTGGGTTGGGTTGTTTTACCTCTGAGCGGCACTTTTTTGCACACCATGGGCTAAATGGCCAGGTCACATGGACCCCGATGGCTCAGAGAAGGTTGGGGGAGGGGACCCACTGGAACAGCTGTTGGGAGACAGATGGTAGCCTCCCGTCAAGGCCATCCAGTGTATTCTTTAACATGCGCAGGGTATGACTCTCCCACACACGGGGCCACGGCTTAACGTCCCATCCGACGGACGGCGGCCTTTCCAAGCCCATCGGTGTCCCCTACTGACCGTGGGCAGGGCGGATAATTTTGTGGAGATAAATCTCAACGCTGACCCAGCTGGGACTCGAACCTGGGAACTACAGATTATGAGCCTGGTGCGCTACCGACTGAGCCACCCCCGCCCCTTTCTATCAGTGGACATACATTACTATACTTGTTGACTTGCTCCTCAGATATATAAACAAATTGCAGCACTTCCCTACCATTCGAGATTAATAGAGGGGAAAGAAAAAAATAAAGATGATAAAAAAACAGAAGATATTTGGAGATTTTTGAAATATAATCCTCCAATACAATAAGAATCAGAGGAGCACATCAACAGGAATAGTAATGTAGGTTCATTGATGGAACACAAACAAATTCTGTCAAATACCTACCTACTGCATCTAGTGGCATTGCCTTTAGATGCTCAGGAGCTCCTATAACTATGACATTACTGTACAGATGATGTAAATATATCACCAAAACAACAAATGACCAAACCTGCCTTGTTAAAGAGAGAAAACTATCAAAACACTTGTCTTAATGTTTAAAGTGTCAGTTTCTCACAATTGTATGCAATTGTGGCAAAGATAATTTTAAATTTTTTTTAAACTGAAATTTTGAACTTTATTCTATAGTGGCTGACAGATATATATAGGTCATGTTACAAACCAAATGAAAGAGCATTTCATTCTGAATAATATAATAACAGAAATTAAAATGTTGGCTGCTTAGGCATAATTTGAAAAAGTGCTAAACTCTCTCTGGACACTTAAAAGAGTTAAAAGACATTTCTGCTTTGTAAAATATATTTCTCTATGTGTTTATACATGGTATTAGTTACTTCATTAATACTTCACAAATAAAAGAAATGAGACAGAGGACAGATAAGAACACATGCCATCAGCCCAGCTTACACAATAGATAATAGTGACACCAAATTTTATGCAGATTAGCAAGCATAGCACTTGTAAAACTGTTTCTTCTATAATCACAGTTTCAGGAGCAGGAAGAATACAAATTACTGGAGCAGCCATGTGACAGATAAAACATGTGGTATTCTTCTATATCAATAATATATTATAGTGTTACTTGAAAAGGTTGAAACCCAACAGTTATCTTAATATATTTGGACCAAATGTTAATATTATACAACTAGAGTAAAAACCAATGCAAGATCTCTAGTAAAAGTAAAGAATCTAAAGCAATTAAACTTTAATTTCCCTTCTTAAATGCTTCTTTCTAAACAATTGAATATGCATTTCTCACAACTGTCATTTAAATACATTATGTAATATATAAAACTTAATAAAAATTAGATAATTCAAATATACCAGCTTGTTCTAAACCAGGCCTGGGCAAACCTTTCAGCTGAAGGGCTGCATAGAAAACTGAAATGGAATGGCGAGCAGCCAAAGAATTATATAATCAATAATTTATAATAAAAGGAAAAAAGTGAAACATAAATAATACAACTTTATTGAATTTAAATATTTTAACAAGAATTTGCTATGTAGAAGTAGGATTTCTTGTCCTCCATATGTTCTTTTTCTCTTTTACAAATTTATTTTTTCATTAGTAGCTCACAGGCTGCACAAAAAGAGGTGGCAGGCCATAGTTTACCCAGGCCTGTTCTAAGCAAACACTACTTTAAGAACTGTAAGACTACTACAACACTATCAATCACAAAAAAAAGTAATGTTTGAAGAAGGTGTAATTCTCACTAGTCAGAAAATATTACTAATAATTAGAAAGATATAATAAAAGGGGAAGATAAATATTTTCAAAACACACCACCAAGTAGAATTGTACCAGATGTTACTAAATGAACTGCTATTTTGGAATTTATTTTTAATTTAAAAGGAGATTAAACTGCAGTTTTCATTTTCCATGCTGAAATGTGGCATATCTGAACTAAGGTTGATGATATGCTACGTGATACTTGCATTCAAATCTATGTGATATTCAGATCATGTATGTCATATTGATGTGAACTGTGTTCACATTCAAGTCCCTTACCATTTTTGAATCCACACTGTTCATCATGCAGTGTTCATCAACCAAATTCTTAATTCTATTAAGCACAACAATGCAAAGAACCTTTATCTGGAATAGAAAGTAGGCTGATACCACTATTGTTTTAACAAAAATTATGACACAACATGTCATCTAGCCTGATGAATCATGCTACACATTGTTTTCCACCACTGGTAGAGTGTACGCCTGGTGAAAACTTGAAGAAGCGTACCACCCTGACTGTGAAGCATGGAGGTGGATTCCTGATACTGTGGGGTGCCATATTATGGCAT
Organism: Ryuthela nishihirai; assembly: GCA_038380435.1. NCBI lineage: Eukaryota > Metazoa > Arthropoda > Arachnida > Araneae > Heptathelidae > Ryuthela > Ryuthela nishihirai. The sequence continues at coordinate 47,141,097 of JAWZYU010000023.1, read as the reverse complement.
TCCTTAGGGTAATTAGTTATTCTGCAGGGTTGTGTCACAACCGCAATATACCAATCCATTCTTGGGGACCACCTGCCCCCAATGTTGCGGGCATTGTTCCCTAATGACCATCCCAATGCACCCGTGCATTGTGCGAAATGTGTCAAGTTGTGGTTTGCAAAGGATGAAGTACAGCAGCTACCCTGACCACCCCAATCTCCAAACCTCAATATTATTAAACATTTGTGGGAATATCAGGAGCAAAGGTCAGATCACACTTTTCACCTCCAGCATCACTTGCACAGTTGGATTATATTTTACAGGAAGAATGGTCCAAATTACATTACCATATGTGCTTGACTTGTACAAGTCTATTCCATGTCGAATTTCATCTGTACTGAATGCCCGAGGTGAGCCTACAGCTTATTAATAAAATGTTCTCCACAAATACGTTTCCATTATTTTGATAAACCCTGGTAGGTATTGATCATGACGCTGATTTGAGGCAGATCAGGTGGTCTAAGGTAGACCAATGCCTGCAAATGCCACACTGGGTGTTAGAAAGAAGGCTGTGCTGTTCCAAATATCAGGCCAACTTGGTATTTACCATTCTTACCAACATCTTGCATATGTAGTTCGTCAACACAATTGGATGATAATTAGAAGGAATCTTGGGATCTTGGCCTGTCTTGGGGAAGGCCAAAGGCTAGCCTTCTGCCAGGAGTCCGGAAACCACTCCTTGAGAGAAATATGATTGAAGAGTTGGAGCAGCCGGCTCTTCTCGATGGTGACAGATGTTGGAGCATGGCATAATGGACATTGTCTGGCCCGATAGCAGATGCATGAGACATGCAGAGTAAGGCGAAGCTTCTCTGCTGTGATGGCCTGTTATAAGACTCCAGGCCACTCAAGTGGAAGGACAGCAGAGAGCATTCAGCCTTGCCCTGGGTCAGAGACTCTGGGGAGTAAGACAATGAAGAAGAGGGGGGGGGGGGGGGGAAGGATTCCCCCAGATAGTTGGCAATTGCCTGTCCATTGTATTCCAGGATCGATAATGAGTGGGACGTGTATTTCCCATCCGTCTTCCAGACTTTAACCCACATGATCTTAGAACTGGTTGTGTAGATGATAAATGACATATTCTACCAAGATTCCTTTGGGCTCTAGCACCGGACGAAACAGGCTTTTGCCCTGATGCGCTTGAATGCTTCAAGGTTGGGGAATGTCGGATATCTCTGAAACACCCCTCAAGCATTGTTCTGAGCCTTACAAGCTGCACTGCAGTCAGGATCCCTTGGAAACAGGGTTGAGGTCTGAGGAATAGTCAGGCAGCTGCATGGACAATATAGTCCATCATTTCTGTCACTGCAACATTGATTGGCTCCTGGCTGACTGAGTGTTCATCGAACTCAGAAAGGAGCTTCAAATCCCTCCAGTCAGCCCGATCAAGCCTACCCTGTGAGATGCATGAAAGTCTGCAAGGCCCCCCCATGGGAGACAGAACACACCATAGGGAGTTGACTACTTCCATATCTGTTAATCTCAACCTCCCATGTAAAGAGTAGAAGGATGGAGGAGGAGCAGATGGTTAGATCAATTGGCAGTGAATGTGCGAGTCAGGGAATGAAAGTAGGTAGTGACACCAGTGTTCAACAGGGAGAGTGATGGATTCAGGAGTCGCTGCACCTGGACTCCACTCCTCCAGTTGGTGTCAGTACTGACAAAAAAGTGAACTGTGTTCATTGAAGTCCCCCACAATGAGGAAGGGGGACGGCAACTGTGAGACAAGATCATCAAGGTCTTCCTGTAATATGACTTCCATGTGGTAGGTAGACAGCGCAGACAGTCAATGAAAATCCCACAAAGAGATGGATTGCAACCACCTCTTAAGTGGTGGTGAGAGGTATGGCCTGGAATAGAGAATGGTTGCTCACAAGGATGATGACACCCTCATGAGCTGGTCCATCTCCATCCCAGTTCCAAAGAGCAAAAGAGAAATGCTGGATGGTGGGATTGTTGGTTGTCTGAAAGTATGTCTCCTGCAGGCAAACACAGATTGACAAGTGTGCCCTCAGGAGAACTTGTCATCAATATTCCTATGGAATACATGACAATCCCACTATAAGACTGTAGCCATCTCAGAACTTAGTTGAATTGGTAGACAACTTTAAACAGTCACTAGCGACTGCTTTGGAAAATTGAGGCGATCCATGTCCTTGGAGTCTTCTGAAGGAGTTAAAACTTTCTTTTTAGGCCCCTTGGGTTTAGAAGGTCTTGCTGTCTGAGGTCTGGGAGGATGCCTTTCAGTGGTGGTAACAGAAGGTATAGAAGCAGGAAGCAAAACCAGAGTCAATGTCGAGATGGACACTGACCTTGGCATTGCCTGCTGCAAGAGGCATTTAGCAGCTGGTGAGAAAGACTCAGATGGTGGAACACTGATGCCTGTTTGCACTGCCACAGATGCTGTGGGAAAGGTGGTCTTCCCAGCAGCTACACTGATATAGGAGAGCTTTCCAGGTGGGGGTGACGGAGCAACAATCTTTCTCACTTCAGGATACAAGATATTCTGTATACCTATAATCATTGCACCTCTCTTCTTTCCACTTCAGACAGTCATGGGAATAGGCAGGATGGGCACCACTGCAAATTATATAGCTTGATATCTCAGCTGTGCAGTCTGTAAGGAGACTGTGATCCTGATTGCCACAGTGAGCACAGGAAGGTTTACCCCAGCAAGCTGTGCAAGCATGACCATATCTCTGGCACTAGAAACAGCCTGAGGATTGGGAACATACAGTCATACCTTGCAATGCAAATAATCTGCCTTGATGGAAGCAGGCAAGGTGTATTATATGTCAGCCTGGCGAGTAAAAAATTTCAGAACTTGGGGAGGCCCCACTAGGAGATTATGCCATGAGAGGAATTCAGCGATTTATGGGGCGTCACAGTGAGACCCACCCCGCCAATCGATGTTACCTCCAGGAGAAGCTCTGAATGCTTACAGCAGGCAGTTTCAACCACCAAGTCCCCAGATCTTAGCCACTTGACTTATTTCGGTTGTCCCATGAGACCTTCCAAATCCTTATTGACAAAAAATGGGAACAAGTCTCCAAGTACCTGATCACCTTCCTCCAATCACTGTCGCTAAATTCAGCCGACAGTTGTTGCATCCCAATGTGTTTATGCCGGGATGTAATGCAGAGACCAACCAGCCATAGGTAGCCCTATGATGAAGCCTCTGGTAAAGGTGTCCATGGGATGGTAGGATTCCTGATGATGTCACCCAGGCATTCTCACTCTTTACACTGGGGCGGGGGTGGCTCAATCGGTAGTGCACCAGGCTCGTATTCTGTAGTTCCCAGGTTCAAGTCCCAGCTCGGTCAGCGTTGAGATTTATCTCCGCAAAATTCCCCACCCTGCCCACAGTCAGTAGGGGACACCGATGGGCTTGGAAAGGCCACTGTCCGTCGGATGGGACATTAAGCCGTGGCCCCGTGTGCGGGAGAGACATACCCTGTGCACATTAAAGAACATGCTGGATGACCTTGATGGGGGCTACCATATGTTCCAGTGGGTCCCCTCCCCCAACCTTCTCTGAGCCTTCGGGGTCCATGTGACCTGGCCATTTAGCCCATGGTGTGCAAAAAAGTGCCACTCAGAGGTAAAACAACCCAACCCAACAACTCACTCCTTACATGTGCTTTCGCCACTGAGATTGCCGACTCCTTTGCTTAAACTCATCATTAGTTACAAAGTTGAACCACCTAATGCCCAAGATACTGCATAAGCATCTAGTTTCCTGCTATCTTGTTTACAAAGTGTCCAAGTTTCACTACCATAACTAACCCTAGAAAGAACCAAACTATTATACAGTTTAATTTTAGTCTTTAGGTGTATATGCCTATTTCTCCACAATCTCCACAGATTCTTAAAAGTCCCCAAGAAAATTAAACTGTGACACCTGCTCAAGACTGCAGCCATTCAGATTAACTGAATCACAAGGTTTCACTGCCTGACCAATTTTCATCACTTTAGTTTTCTCTCTGTTTATAACCAAATCTATTCTATTACCAGTTTCATCAACAGCTCGAATGAAAGAGTTCATCTTATCAACATCATTTCCCAAAAGGGCTATATCATCAGCATAATCTAAGTCAGAAATTTTCGTATCTCCAGTTCATTTAAGGCCAAAATCTTTTCCTTGCAACGAATTTCGCATAACATAATCAATAACCAAGCTAAAGAGAAAAGGAGACAAAATGCACCCTTGTCGAACACCAGAAGTAATGCTAAACCAATTGCTACAAGCCTTACCAACTCTCACACACAACTCAGTGTTATTATAGAGAGCTTTCATTATGTTAGCTAACTTGTCTGATACACCATATGATCTCACAATCAACCACAAATTATGTCGATCAACCTTTTGTCAAGTCGAAAGCCTTTTTGAAATCAACAAAGCTAGTACCCAAAGGTTTCTGGAATTCTAAACATTTCTCAAGAATCTGCCTAAGTGAAAATATCTGATCCACACATCCCCTACCACTTCTGAATCCACATTGCTCATCACGCAATTGACTGTCAACCAGATTCTTAATTCTATTAAGCACAATCATGGAAAGAACTTTACCTGGAACAGAGAGTAGGCTGATACCCCTATAGTTATCACAAGAACTGCCATCACCTTTTTTGAAAATAGGAATAATAGCTCTGGTAAAATCCTTAGGAACCATGCCTTTATCATAAAAGATATTCAGAATTTCAGTCATCCAAGTTGTAACCGAAACATTCCCAGCTCTAAACATTTCCGTAGTAATTTCATCTACCCCTGGGGATTTATGTAGTGCTTGGCTACTGATCTAAGGGACCTGGGTTCGAGCCCCGGGTAAGGCATGGCTGTTTGTGTCGTTTTTCTGCTGAGGTCCTGCCATCCTCTCAGACCTTCTACTGTGGCATATAAACTGACAAGCTCCTGTCAGACCTCTGTGGCAAGCAGCTGCTTGAGGGGGTATTTATTTATTTAAGTTTAGAAACAGCCAAAATAACTTCAGATTGTGTTATAGGGCCAACATTAAAGCCACCAATGCATCTATCATCATTGCAAACAATGGGAGTAGAACTAACCACATTGTTTAGAACATCACTGAAATGCTCAGCCCACCTAGCCATGACAGAATCCTCACCTTCTATAATCTTACCTTGTTTATCCTTCAATCCCTGTATACCTGTTTGTTTTCTACATACCCACCTATTTGCATGGTGTTCTGGCAAATACTTCCTGGTGTGGCATTTCCTATGTTGAGCAGTGAATATAGATTTATAGCAAAAGAGGCATTGTGTTTGAAATCTACTTTTTTTTAAAGGTAAGGGTATGCATGATTTCTATTAACCCAATATGTAATGTCAAAGGGGAAATATTGGGCTAAACCAAAAGTTCATTTGGGTTTTAGGCAAAAATTCAAACCCAAATATTATTAAATAGTAAAAAATACCTTTAATGAATAACCACTATTTTGTTTGATTATCTTATGCCATCTTTTGGGCAGCTTCATTATTCCATCTGTGTAGAACTTGGTTGGTTTTTTGTTGAAGAACCGATCTAGGTGGTTTTTGATGGCCATAAAAGATTTTATCTCTTTACCATTTAAACAATTTTGTAGTGACCAGAATAAATGGTAATCCAAGGGTGCAATGCCATGCAAATAAGATGAGTAGCACAAAACATCCCAACTGCAACAATTTTTACTGGGAGGTCAAAGCTACATGTAGTCTCGCATGGTGGAACACAACTCCTTTGTGATTTGCCAATTCCAGATGTTTTTCATCGATCACTGCATTCAGCCAGGGCGTTCTAGATAGGAGAGGGCTTGGGCATTGTGACATCAGTAATGTGTCATGCCACGGGATGACTTTACCTCGCATGGGAAAAGCAACCGCCTTTCTTTTGACTGGGTGTAGTGGACACACAGTAATGAACACGTTATTTGGACACACAGTAATGAACACGTTATTTTTGTAAATGCTGATTTTAGTGTGTATGTTAACTGCGTAGTGCTGATTTCTTTTTGAATCATTACAAGAAAGTACTGTGTTCTAAATTGTTGGTCGAATTATGAAAAGTCTTATGTTGCAGTGTTTTGATTACAAAAGATGAGAAAGAAAAACTACTTTATATAAGCAAAATTCGGAGAAAAAGTGTATAACTAATAAAACAATTGTTTGTGGGAAATATTTTAAATCTGATATAACGTTTTTGATATCATCATCAAATGAGTGGCTCAACCTCCGTGCCCAACTTTGGCTATCTGTGAGGTCCTAATCTAAGTTTAAGAGCCACCAAAAATTTGGAGTCCAAATATATATTTATTATTTCTTACTGAAGGAAACATTAAGAAACGAACATGGAACTAGAGTGGTGAAAACATTCTTATATTTTGTAACTATTAATTTTATTTTTAATTCCTAATAAAAATTCACAACTGCTGCACAATAAAACTTAAAATGCATTTTTTTTTGTGTGAAGCCAGTGATTTGTAAGGTTTCTAGGCTGTAGTTTAGTTAGCTTATGGATAATTTCAACTTCCTCACAGAACTGTTACAAAACTGAGGATTTAAACTTTCAATGGTTCCTCACAAAAATGAGGATTCAAACTTCCAACTGTTTTGTGAGGCCCTAAACTGTAGCTTAGTTAGCTTATCATAAGTCCAGCCCTGCTTGAACTGCAATGCTACCCATACAAAAAGTATTTCAGTTGAAGAAAATGATAAGAATTAATAATTTATTCAAAATCAGAGTAAATTTGGCAATATATTATCCAATGATTTTTTTTTTTTTTCGGATTTTCATCTGAAGAAGTTAACAACAGTATAATTTTTTCTGAGAGAATAAATATTATAATCAAAGAACATGGAATAAAAGAAATGATTTTAACTCAAGAAGAAAATGGAAGTTTTTATCACAGGCTATGCTGCTTGCAAGGTAAAGTCTTTTCAGATTGTAACGCAAGCATATCACAAATAACCTAGAGGCAAAAAAAGTTAAAATTTGATGATGAGAGTTGTTTTTATACAGGAAAACGAGTCACAAGGGTGGCCTTACTTGCCTGACAAATTAGTTATGACAACTTCTGCAAATTATTTGGTATTCTTAGAAATGCTATTAGAGGTAAATGACAGTTTTTAAAAATCAAAGACAACTTTTCATATTATTTGTCATGGATTTACTTGAATTTGAGGAGAAAAAAATCTGCATATGCAGTAAAACCTACTGCTGGCTATACAAAATCGAAAATGCATTAGCAATATATTGTTAAGGAATTATTCACAAAAAAACAAACCTGGGAACACTTACAAAAAGTAAAGAGAAATCATGCAAAATCCTAATTCTTCAAAAATAATATACAATATTTGAAAAGAATGTTAATTGTAATTAGTTATTTGACAACTTGAATAACCTATCATAAAAAAGTAGATATTATTAAACTAGTGCTTCGGCTCTTATTTTTTTACATTTGCTCTTGCAATTCAGTTTCTATTAATTATTATCAAAGTTGAATGTTGAAAGTCTTTCAGATCTGCATTTGACGTTGATGTTTATGTTGATATAAGTAAGAAAAAAAATATTGTTTTTGATTTGTTTTAAATCTATTAGATTTTAGTTTTATAGCAAATCTAATAATAAACCAAATTAAAGGAATTTTTTAACAAATGAATATATCACAGCTATAAAAATGATGTATCCATAGGTGGCCTACAAATAATTTAGAACTTCATTGTAAACATTTCCATTTTACATAATGACTTACTTTGTTTACAAAACTGTATTCATAGTTTGGTCATTTATCACACAGTATATATATATAAAAACTTTAAACCTTTGTGCTATGTAGATCGTGGGATCTAATAGTGCAAAGGTTTAAATTTTTATTTTAATTAACCATAACTGGTAAAACTGAAATAAATATGAGATGTAAATATTGAGATAAGGCATGCAAGTGTTTTTTAATTTACATTGCCAAAATAAACAAATTTAGTGCAAATGTTCAACTAAAATTTCGATAACAGCTTTACCATTGAAAGAAAAATCTGTGCTAGTTAATTTTTATGTATAAAAATAAAATATAACACGTAAAATAATTATTTTTAAGATAAACATCAAAGGAATATGTCAAAATAAAGTTCAGTGTGACCTTTATATCAATTTAAAAAAATAAAAGACTGCAAGGCATCTTGCAACTGAACCCGAAATACTGCAGAGCATGCTATATGGTTGTCATCTAATGTGACGCCATGATTTTAAATCCCAGGCCTGCTCCCATCTGGAACGCCCTGCTTCAGCCAATACAATTGCAAGCAATAATGATCTGAATTAATCATTTCATTGCTTGACAAGAGTTCATAGTGAAGGATTCCCTGCCAACCCCACAGCACACAGAGCATGACCTACTTTGGATGCAGGTCAGCCTTGAGTTGCAGTAATGGAGGTTCACTTGCTCCAGGATCTTTTCTTCATATGTTGTTGTAAACAATCCAATTTTCATTACCCATCACTAACCATTTCAAAAATAGATCATTTTTGTTGGGTTGCAGGAGCGATTAAACTTTTTTTTGCTCAATAAATACAGAATGTATCCCAGCTACTCCAAACTCCTTACACCTGATGTTTGTGATATTTCTAATGTCTCAGCAATTATCTCTTGTGGTGCTGTGCTGTTTAATGTGGTGATTTGGTCATTGTCAACTGTGGAGGGCCTTCCTGAACATGGGGCATCTTCCAGAAAGAAATTCCCATAAGGAGCTTCACAATCCACTTCTGACAAGTTCGGTCATTTACAACAGTGGTTCCCAACCTTTTTACACCAGAGAACCACATTCCCAAATCACATTTGAGTTGCAGACATGCCACTCGGCCCAGTTTCCCATCTTTCATTGTCATCAACAGGTTTTCTTTTTAAAATATCCAACAGTTTAATTTGCTTACTCATTTTCAATGGAAGGGTTAAAAAACATGTAAAAAAGAGTCCCTAATAAAACCATCCACAATAACTAAAGTCTACTCATTTGCAAGACGGACTAGATGTTAACAAACATTATCACATGATAGATGTGTTGCGACTGGTCTCCCCACTCTCACACATGCAGCAGTTCACCTTTTTGGTTTCGGTCCCAACTTTATCTTCTCTGCCGAGTGGTTAGCGCGCTTGGCTACTGATCTAAGGGATCTGGGTTCAAGCCCTGGGTAATGCATGGCTGTTTGTGTCATTTTTCTGATGAGGGCCTGCCATCCTCTCAGACCTTCTACTATGGCATATAAACTGACATTAACCTGTCAGACCTCTGTGGCAAGCAGCTGCTTGAGGGGGGGGGGGTTATGCTCAGTAGTCAGCAGCAGTGGTTGAGAATTACATTAAAGATGAAAATTTTTATATTATTGGCACCACAATAACAGACCACAGGTTGGGAAACACTGATTTACAGCATCATCTCCGTACGTTGCATAAATCGTTTTTCGATTTATGTTGCGGCCAGGCTATCACCTAATGTCCGATTCATATCAGTGGCCTATTGATCTGGACAACTATGGCTACTTTTCTACCCTGCTGAGGAGTGGTCAACCAAACAGGACCATATATAAACTTACCAGACTGGATTGAAATAAGGCTCCTGCACTCGTGGGCTTCTGTGCAGGAAGAATCATTCGCTGTGTTTTCTGTTTGTGGGTTGACAGCCCAATTGAATAGATTCAGGGGATATGTTTTATCAGCTGGTGGATAATCCTGAGCAGAGGTCATCGCAGGCACCTGAACTCTAGTTCTATGAACATCATCAAATTCTACACTGGAGAAAGTCTTCCAGTGTAGATGTCTTCAGTCTTTAGTAGTAGGGAACAGGTCTTTGCCCCATGCCTGCGAATAGGGGACTGTTTGATATTGTCGGCATTCCCTCTCTCAATAAACATAAAACAAAAGTTTCTTTAAACATCCCAATAACCAATTTCTTTCCATGGGTAGTTGTGGAATGTGAGGTCTCTGCACAGAGCTTATTCTCTTGATGTTCTCACACAAGAATTCCACCATTATAATTTATATTCTCAGCTTGCAAGAGACCAGATGAACAGATAAAGGTCAGATTCTTAAAAATAATCTTAAATTTCTCTTTTCACAGAGGGAAGATATAAAGCACCTCCAAAGCATATGTTTGCTTCTCAGCAGACATGCTAGTGATGCTTTTCTCTAGGATATGAGTGCATTAATGAAAGGTTTCTTACAGCAAAATTTCAGACAAGCATTAAAGCCTTGAATGTTAATTGCTGTTTATGCCCCACTGAGGATGCTGATGAGAACAATAGATTTTAAGGTCAACTTCAGGATATTTTTAATTCAGTCACAAAAGAACATATTACCTTTATTCTATTTTTCTTCAATGCCAAAGTTGGTACTGATTCTGACCTTTGAGGAGAGGTGATAGACCCTTTTGGTATTGGTAGTTGGAATGGTAATGGGCAACATCTCCTACAGGTCAGTAAACTTAATGGTTCGAGAATAACTAACACTTATTACAAACACCATGGCATACATAGGTACATATGGGTTTCACCAGATGGGCTGCATAAAAATATGACATTTTATATATTACTTAACAGCGAATGGGCTAGTTCTATTAGGAATACCAAGTCATACAGGGGAACTGAAATTGGATCTGACCATTACCTAGTTAAAAGTGTCTTGCAACTTAATTTTAAGAAGTGTTGTGCTAAGTTCAAAAAATTTACCTTTAATTCTGAAGCTGTGAAAGACACAGTTATAGCTAAAGCTTACCATGACAAGTTATTTAGTCATTATGACAGTCATGGTTTGCTTACTACTGAAGTTGAAGAATGCAACCATTTTAAACAGACTTTTTTGGAAACTAACAGTACTCTTTTAGGAAAAAAAGGAGGCAGGATTATTTTATTTTAGCTGCTAAGAATCTTTGGCTTGATGACTTGGCTGACAAAGCCGAGGAAGCAACTGCACAACAGCAGAGAGCTGTACCAGATACTTAACGTTTTGTGTGATGGAAAACGGACAGGTAAAGAGATTGAAGGATAAACAAGGTAAGGTTAGAGAAGGCAAGGATTCTGTCATGGTTAGGTGGCTGAGCATTTCAGTGATTTTCACAATTGTTAAAATATCTGAAAAAAATTATTGCTGATGAGGAAGGAACCGAACCTGCAACTCTCCAGATTCATGCCAGTCCCTCCAGAGGTTAATGAAATTACTATGGAAATGTTTAGAGCTGGGAATGTTTCGGTTACAACTTGGATGACTGAAATTCTGAATATCTTTTATGATAAAGGCATGGTTCCTAAGGATTTTACCTTAGCTATTGTTATCCCTATTTTCAAAAAAGGTGATCGCAGTTCTTGTGATAGCTATAGGGGTATCAGCCTACTCTCTGTTCCAGGTAAAGTTCTTTCCATGATTGTGCTTAATAGAATTAAGAATCTGGTTGACAGTCAATTGCGTGATGAGCAATGTGGATTCAGAAGTGGTAGGGGATGTGTGGATCAGATATTTTCACTTAGGCAGATTCTTGAGAAATGTTTAGAGTTTCAGAAACCTTTGGTTGCTAACTTTGTTGATTTCAAAAAGGCTTTCGACTCTGTTGATCGTCATAATTTGTGGTTGACTGTGAGATCATATGGTATACCAGACAAGTTAGTTAACATAATGAAAGCTCTCTATAATAACACTGATCGTGTGTGAGAGTTGGTAAGGCTTGTAGCAATTGGTTTAGCATTACGTCTGGTGTTCGACAAGGGTGCATTTTGTCTCCTTTTCTCTTTAGCTTGGTTATTGATTATGTTATGCGAAATTCACTTCAAGGGAAAGATTTTGGCCTTAAATGGGCTGGAGATACGAAAATTTCTGATTTAGATTATGCTGATGATTTAGCCCTTTTGGCAAATGATGTTGATGAGATGAACTCTTTCATTCGAGCTGTTGATGAGACTGGTAGTAGAGTAGGTTTGGTTATAAACATAGAGAAAACTAAATTGATGAAAATTTGTCAGGAAGGTTGTGATTTCAGTTAATCTGAATGGTTGCAGTCTTGAGCAGGTGTCACAGTTTAATTACCTTGGGAGCTGCGTAACTGATACTGGTGATGTGCGGCATGAGATTAACAGACGAATAGGTATTGCTGCCGGGACTTTTAAGAATCTATGGAGATTGTGGAAAAATAGGCGTATACACCTAAAGACTAAAATTAGACTGTATAATAGTTTGGTTCTTTCTAGGGTTAGTTATGGTAGTGAAACTTGGACGCTATGTAAACAAGATAACAGGAAACTAGATGCTTTTGATTCTAGATGCTTATGCAGTATCTTGAGTATTAGGTGGTTTAACTTTGTAACTAATGATGAGGTTAGGCAAAGGAGTCTGCAACCTCCTTTAAGCAGCATATTGTGCAGAGAGAGACTCCACTGGTTCAGCCATGTTGCCCGTATGGATAATTATAGATTGGCGAATAGGGTTATGAACAGTGTGCCTGGAGGTCTCAGAAGCAGGGGGAGACCTAGGATGCGGTGGGCAGACAATGTCAAACAGGACCTTGTTAGAATTGGTGTGCAGTGGCCGGATGCGGCAGATGTAGCTCAGGACAGATATGCTTGGAGAATTATCCTGCTTGGTCTGGTTGGACCTCCGTAGCCAATGGCTGCTTGAGGATGATGATGAAGTTCAGTGTTGCGGTACATGATATAAGCATCAACTGTATCTTGATCTTCTTTAGAATAGAGTAGAAGTTTACTACAAACCAATGCTAACTTGTGTTAATGCTAAATGTTCCAATGCTTGGAACCATTTGTTTTACCTCTGAGTGGCACTTTTTTGCACACAATGGGCTAAATGGCCATGTCACAAGGATTCTGAGAGCTCAGAGAAGGTTGGGGAGGGGACCCATTGGAACAGCTGTTGGGAGATAATAGCATCCCATCAAGGCCATCCAAGCATGGATGGTCTTCACCCAAAAAATTTTGTAACATGCACTAGGTATGGCTTTTCTCACATAGGGCCAAGGCTTAATGTCCCATCCGATTGTCAATGGCCTTTCCAAGCCCAATGGTGTCAACTACTGACCTGTGCAAGGCAGGGAGTTTTCCAGAGATAAATCTCAACGCTGGCCCTGTTGGACTCGAACCTGGGAACTGCAGATTATGAGCCTGGTGTGCTGCTAACTGAGCCATCATGTCCCTTGAAATAAAAAAAATAAATAAATAAATACCCCTCAAGCAGCTGCTTGCCACAGAGGTCTGACAGGAGCCTGTCAGTTTATATGCCATAGTAGAAGGTCTGAGAGGATGGCAGGACCTCAGCAGAAAAACAACATAAACGCCCATGCCTTATCCGGGGCTTGAACCAGGTCCCTTAGGAACTACTATAAAACATAAATTCCATAAATGATCACAGAAAAAGTTGTAAAATATTTAGCTTCTGCAAAAAAGAGCATAAGTTCTCAAGATTCTCATGAACTTTTCTCAAGATGCTTGAACTTAAACTATTTTTCCATTGTTTTTTCATTCCCAATTTTTTCAGTTTCTCAATATATGTACACCCAATTTTTACATTCTCATAATTTTTGCTTCACAAACATTCTCACTTAGGTTGGGGGGGGGGGGGGGGTCTTGCCCAAATCCAACCTTCCCAAAGCAATGTAACAGTTATAAGGCATACTTGTATAATTTAAATTTACATAACTAAAACACCTCTTCAGACACATTTTTCTGAACTAAAGTCAGGAGAAATGAGTTCAATCCCTATTTTGGACCAAGATTTTAGAGCATAAATTGGCAGTGAAAATATATGATCTGTCACTAGTCAGAGTCCCAATGTTTAACTTAATTTTTATGCTAGTAATAAATGTGGTAAATGCACTACAATTTTCACCACATCAAACTGTTATACTTATAAAACAGAAAACACACAATAAAAATATTAGCAATTGTGTTTTACAAGTTCTTATGTCTGATAATTTTAGTTTCTTTTATAATAATATTTTCACTGAATTATCTCACTTTAAATTCTTCAGTATTCTGCAGAATTATATATTTTTTCAAAAAATGTGTATTTACCACTAGTAAAATCAAAACGTTCATAGCTTAATAAATAGTTCTGTGAATAAAAAATGTTTTCTCGATGCATGGCCAGTTTACATCAGCATGGATTGCCTGGCACTAGTTCAATGGTGGCTTGTCTGGTGCCATTTCCACCAGTTCAACTGTCATTCCAAAGCAGTTTACACCAAAATAGTTCTACTGCATGTTTCTCAGGGAAAAAAATATAGCAACAATTGAGTTTTTGTGATTACAATTAGCATAAAGTAAAAGTAATACAAGAACTTATAAATATTTCAATAAAAAGTGTTTGATATACCTATACAAACACTTTTGATATATTGAGTGCTAGACAGAAATATATGGAAAACAAAGGAATTTCCATGTAAAAAGCTACTAAAATCATGTGGCAACTTCTAATTTTTGAAACTGTAAACAAATAATTTCCAGATTTTTTGACAAAAGCATTCCATTCTATGTAACATTTAAATACAGAAAATACCATCTGTGTCCGAGAGACATATAAATTGATATATTATGGAAGATATCACTCTGAATTCAACATTGATCAATTGTAGAGGAAAAATTGTCTTGAGCCGGGTGGAATACGAACCCACGACCTCCTGATAACATGTCAGGTGCTCCGGACCACTGAGCTACCCACTGCTGATCAAGCTCTCCTTTAATTGATGCTATGAACTTTTAACCAACAGTACACAATTCTCCGTGTCTCATGAAGGTACTGTCCCAGCTGCTCTCAGCCTCAAGAAACAATGAAAGGCATGTCATGAAGATGTCAAGTATATTCTGAGTATAGAATACATGAAGATGTTTAGACTGAAGAAATTTTTTTCAGACATCATTATTCATATATTAAGGAAGATATCACTCTGAATTTAATGTCGGTCAATTTTAGGGAAAAAATACGTAATATATGAATAAATGTCGAAAAACATCTCTTCAATTTAAACATAAAACTGTACTTTCTTTCTGAAATAAGCTCAAGTGTCTTATCACTCAGATAATTCTGCCTCTTCTGCTCCTTTTTTCCTAAAAGAGTACAGTTCCAAAAAAGCCTGTTTAAAATGATCCCATTCTTCCTCAACTTCAGTAGTAAGCATACCATGACTGTCATAATGACTAAGTAACCTATCATGGTAAGCTTTAGTTATAACTGGGTCTTTCAGAGCTTCAATATTAAAGGTAATTTTTTTAACCTTAACACTACACTTCTCAAGTTTAAGTTGCAATACACTTTTAACAAAGGTAATGGTCAGATCCAATTTCAGCTCCCCTATATGCCCTGGTATTCCTAACAGAACCAGTCCATTTTCTGTTAATATATTATATTATAATCAATCAAATTCTTATGCAGCCCATCAGGTGAAACCCATGTGTACTTATGTATGTCACGGTGTTTGTAATAAGTGTTATTTATTCTAAAACAATTGAGTTTACTTACCTGTAGGAGATGTTGCCCATTGCAGCTACCAATACTAAAAGGGTCTATCACTCCTTCCCAAAGGTCAGAGTCAGTACCAACTTTGGCACTGAAGTCACCTAGAACAAGGGTAATATCTCCTTTCTTGAGAGAATTCAAAATATCCTGAAGTTGTCCATAAAACCTATCCTTCTTATCCTCATTGGCATCCTCAGTGGGGGCATTACAGCAGATAAAATTCAAGTCTTTAATGCTCATCTGAAATTTTGCTGTAAGAAACCTTTCATTAATGCACTCGTATCCTAAAAAAGCATCACTAACATGTCTGCTAAGAAGCAAATGTATGCTTTGGAGATGCTTTAAATCTTCTCTCTGTGAAAAGAGAAATTTAAGATTATTTTTAAGAATCTGACCTTTATCTGTCCATCTTGTCTCTTGCAAGCTGAGAATATCTAAATGATCATGATGGAATACTTCTATGAGGAAATCAAGAGAATAATCTGTGCAGAGTCCTCACATTCCAACTACTATGGAGAGAAAATAGTGGGATGTTAAAAGAAAATATATTTATTGAGAAAGGGAATGGCGACAATATCAAGTAGCTCCCTAATTGCAGGCATGGGGCAAAGATCTGTACCCCCCACTATTAAAGGCTGAAGCCATCTACACTGGAAGACTTCCTCAAACGTAGAATTTGATGATGCCAGTAGAAGCAAAGAGTTCAGGTGCCTGTGATGACCTCTGCTCAGGATTATCCATCATCCTCCTCCTCCAGCAGCCATGGGCTACGGAGGTCCAACCAGACCGTGCAATTTAGATCTCCAGGCAAGTCTATCCTGAGCTACATCTACTGCATCTGGCCATTGCACACCAATTCTAACAAGGTCCTGTTTGACGTTGTCTGCCCACTACATCCTAGGTCTCCCCTTCTTTCTGAGGTCTTTAGGCACACTGTTCATAACCCTATTCGCCAATCTATAATTATTCATACGGGCAACATGGCCAAACCAACGGAGTCTCTCTCTGCACAATATGCTGCTTAAAGGAGGTTGCAAACTCCTTTGCCTAACCTCATCATTAGTTACAAAGTTGAACCACCTAATGCCCAAGATACTGTGCAAGCATCTGGAATCAAAAGCATCTAGTTTCCTGTTATCTTGTTCACAAGTGTTGTTTACAAAGTGTCCAAGTTTCACTACCATAACTAACCCTAGAAAGAACCAAACTATTATACAGTCTAATTTTAGTCTTTAGGTGTATACGCCTATTTCTTCACACTCTCTATAGATCCTTAAAAGTCCCAGCAGCATTCCCTATTCGTCTGTTAATCTCATGCCGCACATCACCATTATCTGTTACGTAGCTCCCAAGATAATTAAACTGTGACACCTGCTCAAGACTGCAACCATTCAGATTAACTGAATCACAGCCTACTTGACCAATTTTCATCACTTTAGTTTTCTCTCTGGTTATAACCAAACCTACTACTCTACTATCAGTCTCATCAACAGTTCGAATGAAAGAGTTCATCTCATCATCATTTGCCAAAAGGGCTAAATCATCAGCATAATCTAAATCAGAAATTTTCATATCTCCAGTCCTAACAGCAGATAACATTCAAGTCTTTAACGCTTGTCTGAAATTTTGCTGTAAGAAACCTTTCATTAATGCACTCATATCAGAAGAGCATCACTAGCGTGTCTGCTGAGAAGCATACCCACACCTTGGTGATGCTTATTGTCGTCCCTCCCTGAAAAGAGAAATTTAAGATTATTTTTAAGAATCTGACCTTTATCTGTCCATCTGGTCTCTTGCAAGCCGAGAATATCTAAATTATAATGGTGGAATTCTTGTGTGAGGACATCAAGAGAAAAAGCTCTGTGCAGAGTCCTCACATTCCACCTACCTATGGAGAGAAAATGGTTAGTGGGATGTTTAAAGAAACTATGTTTAAGGAGAGAAGGAATGCCGACAATATCAAACAGCCCCCTAATCGCAGACATGGGGCAAAGACCCATTCCCCCACCACTAAAGGCTGAAGCCATCTACACTGGAAGACTTCCTCCAATGTAGAATTTGACGATGCCAATAGAAGCAAAGAGTTCAGGTGCCTGCGATGACCTCTGCTCAGGATTATCCACCAGCTGATAAACATATCCTGTGACTCTATTCACTTGGGGGCTGTCAACCCACAAACAAACAGAAAACACAGCGGAAGATTTTCCCTCCACAGAAGCCCACCAGTGCAGCAAAATCAGGATCCATAATCAAGCTCAGAGCCATATATCTGTCCAGTCCAATGGGTTTATATGGTCAGCACCAGGACCCTGTGTGGTTGACCACTCCTCAGTAGGGTAGAAAAAAAAAAAGAAAATTAGCCATAGTTGTCCAGATCAGTAGGCCACACTAATCTGGCAGCCCTCCCCTTCCGTTAACTTCCACAAGACAGTATCTCTTTTGAAAGGTACCAACGGTCTGCACCACAAGAAGGCGGGTCGGACATTAGGTGCTATGCCTGGCCGGTTCTATGCATCTTCACAGGGGATTGGTACATAGCTCTCCTTCCAGTGCTACCATTTTCAGACCAGGATTATCCACCAGCTGATAAATATATCCTGTTAATCTATTCACTTGGTGCTGTCAACCCACAAACAGAAAACATAGCAGATATTCCCTCCACAGAAACCCACAGTGCAGCAAATTCAGGATCCATAATCAAACTCAAAGCCTTATTTCAGTCCAGTAGTTTTATATGGTCAGGACCCTGTGTGGTTGACCACTCCTTAGCAGAGTAGAAAAGTAGCCATAGTTGTCCAGATCAATAGGACACACTTATCTGGCAGCCTCCCTTCCACAAGAGAGTATCTCTTTTGAAAGGTACTAACGGCCTGAACCAACAGAAGGTGGGGACGGACATTAGGTGCTAGGCCTGGCCGGTTATTAACCAAAACACATCCAAGTTTTTTTTTCAAAGTTATTTTACTAAAGTCTTTGTCTTTTGCAAACATTTTCGATTTTTTTCTAATTTGGGTTTATTGGTTTTATCTGAATTAGTAAAAAGGTTCAGCTTTTTAAAGGTTCAAAAAGGTAAAATGTTTAGCAATTTATTTTTTTTGCTTCTTGAATATGTAAATTTTGGAGAAACAGAAAGGAATTTTTTTATGGTATTCTAAAGAGACACTGCACTATACATATTCATTGAAAAGCAATACTTCAAGAAGTGTTAAAAATCCCCACTACAATCAAAAATGTCATTAATATGCAACATAAATATTTCGTGGAAAAACAATCAATTTTTTTCTGCAAAATATTTATTCATTTAAAAACATCAAAAAGTCAGCAGGTAACACTGTTATTGTCATCTAGGTTTAAATCATTAATAATGCTAAATAGCATGAGACAATTTTTTTCCATTTTACTCAGTACAATATAATAAGTAATAGTTGCCACCCGAGATCATATATGGCGCCAACATTTGGCGTGAAAAGTTTAGTCTTAACTAAGTGGAAAAAAGACAGCTGGCATTAGTTCAATGGTAGACTACTTTGGCATGTTTCTGGAGAGATGCGGGTTCAAGTCCCTATGTCGGGGAAATATTTATTGATTTATCAAAGTCAAAGTCAGTAGGAAACACTGTAATTGTCATCTATGTTTAAATGTTTAACATACCTAAGATGGTCCATTTTTATACTATTTATACATTCATTGCCTTTTGAATGCTATGAAAATAGAAGGGTAAAAACTATTGGCCATATGTCTATTTGAATTATGATTTATGAAATTCACTTTTCCAATATAAATGATATTCAGTGAAAACAGTGTGCATTAGAGTCAACACTAGGTGAAACAAAAATATATATTTTTACAGTCAGAAGCAATATTTTCCCACTACAAGCAAATTTACATTTTTGCAGGAAAAGTGTACTCTTTCTTGCAATAACCAAATTTATACTTTTGCAATTTGGAAAGCTGTTGTTGCAAATTTATATTTTACAAATGAATTTGCAACAAGTTTATTTTCTGGCCATAAGAAAATATATTTTTTGCAGTCCCAAGCAACCTTTTTTAATCATAAATAAACTTACTCTTTAACCAGCACAATGGTACTTACTTTTTTTTTGCCATGAAAAAGCAAACATTTTGTTCATTGACCAAAGCAAATTTAGTCATTTTACTATTCTAACTGTACTCTTCAGGTTCATAGCAATTTCATTTTGAATTAAAGAAAATGTATGTGCAGAAAATAGTCCATGGTAAAAAGAGCAACTGAAGATAAAATAACTTTATATTAAATTTAATTCTGAAAACTTTATTTGATTAAAAGTAACTGAAATCTAAAATTTTTACACGGCAGGTAGATATAAACATATTTTTGATCCTATTGAGGAAAAAACTTTTTTTTATTGTATTCACAAAAAATATTCTGTGATCATATTTAAAGCAAAAATTTTTTGCAATGCAAATATCAAATATCAAAGCGAATTTTTTAAGTTGCAAAGAACTGCTTTAAAACCAAAATATGGTTCTCATAAAAATGCCCTGCCCCAATAAATATTCGGCAGAAAAAATTTTCGCCGACATATGGGATTTGAACCAGCATCTTTCCAGAAACATGCCAAAGTATTCTTCCAGTTGAACTAATGCCAACTAATGCCAGCCAGACGAGCTGGCATTAGTTCAACTGGAAGAATACTCTGGCATGTTTCTGGAGAGATGCGGGTCAAATCCTGTATGTCAGCGAAAATTTTTCCGCTGAATATTTATTGATTTATCAACGCCAAATGAGCAACAGGTAACGCTGTGATTATCATCTATGTTTAAAAGCACTGCCCCAAGGAGTCATTTAGAATACTTTATTTTTTCTGGGTGCACCATGAATATGGCACATTCCATGATTAATTTTTTTTATCAAATAAACAGCTATTAGAATATTTTATATTTGATGATACAATCCATAGACACCAAAGAGTCAAAACATTATGACCAGCAAGTCTTTAAGCAAATCAAAGCAACTGAAGGTAAACGATGACATGTGTGAAGGTCATGAAACGGTATAAATAACATCTGATACTGAGCTCTGTTAATCAGCGTTGTTCTTCAGAGGGAAAGGTGCGAATTTAATTGAGTTTTACAAATACCAAATTGTAATGGCTAGACGACTGTGTTGGAACATTTCCGAGATAACAAAGTTTGTGGGGTGCTCATGGTCAGATGTGGTTTTAGCACCTTCAAAAAGTGGTTCAAGGAGTGAAAAAACCACAAATCACCTGAAAGGTGTTTGCTGACCACAGCTCATTGATGCTACAGGTGAGTGAAGGCTATCCCACATGGTACAAGCCAACAGAAGGGATGTGGCCCAAATCACCCGTAATTTGAATGCTAGTGATGAGTAATGTGTCACAACACAATACTTCGAACCCTGCTGAAAATGGTGCTGCATAGCCATAGGCCGATCTGAGTGCCCATGCTAACCTCGATTCACTGTCAAAAGTGCCTACAATGGGGATGCGAGCATCAAAACTGGACTTTGAATGACTGGAAGAAAGTTATCTGGTCCGATGAATCTCATTTCCTGTTGCCCCATGTGAACGTCTGGGTACATGTGCATCGTTTACCTGGGGAAGTGTCAGCACCAGGATGCACTATGGGATGAAAACAAGCCAGTGGAGGAAGTGTAATGCTTTAGGCAATGTTCTTCTGGGAAATCCTGGGTCCAGTCATTCATGTGCAGGAAACTATGATGTCTCCACCTAACTAAACATCATTGCAGACTAGGTACATCCTTTCATGATGATGGTATTCCCCTCTAATAGTGTCTTCTTTCAGCAGGATAATGGGCCATGCCACACTGACCAAAATGTTCAAGAATGGTTCACAAAATGTGAGAAAGACTTTCAGGTATTACCCTGGCCTCCAAATTCCCCATACATCAATCCAATGAAGTATCTGTGGTTAGTGTTGGAACAGCATATCCAATCTGCAGTGGCTCAACCACATAACTTACAAGAGTTAAAGGATCTGCTGGTAATGTGTTGGTATCAGATACCACAAGACACATTCAGAAATCTTGTAGTATCCATGCCTCATTGAGCAAGAACTGTTGGGTGGCACGTGGAGGACCAACATCATATTAGGCAGGTGGTCATAATGTTTTTGGCTCTTCGGTGAAAGGCACAAAAAAAACACAGAATCAGATAATCTGAGCCATATCTAGGGGGAGGGGTTATGCTGCAATCCATTTTGAAGACTATAACCAACCAGAATGGAGAAAAAATAAGTAAAAAAAGCATATATTGCAACATTCAGAAAAAATTTATTGAAAAAGAAACTGGAATGTCATTTGAGTCCATTCTAGTTCACCGACCTCTCTCATCACAATTTTTTTTCTAGATTCATGCATAACTGGATTGCAAGATAATACTGCAATTAATGTAATTTTTATATTTCCACTGTACATTGCAAAGTCATTAACATAATGATTTTAGCAAAATTTATGCTAGATAATTACACTTATTGTGCCCTTAGTAATTAGTGACATGCATTTATAGCAGAACATATCAAAAATATTTAATATTTAAAGAGTCATGAAAAGTAGAACTGAAGTGTCTAAAACTATCAATTAGTTAATGATACTGTTAGTTCTACTTACTTTTTATGCTTGAGCTGTAAGAGAAGCAGTGCTACACAGATTTATTTATATTCCAGTTGAATAACTAATATCAACTGCATGTGTAGGGTGCATAAAAATATATTTTAAGCAGACAATCCCATGTAGCGGCCCATGCTCAAAATAGTCAGAATGTCTTTATATTTTGTAGGCGAATGAACAGGCAGTGTTAGAAACACTTACATTTCATCTCAGTGGTTTTAACTTTTAGAAGCTGCAGAACCCTTGTTAAACATTTTTTAACTGAACCCTAATAAACAAGTAGTAAGTTGGGTTGTTTTACTCCTGAGTAGTCTTTTTTTTTTTGCACATAACACACTAAGTGGACAGGTCACAAGGACCCCAAGGGCTGAGAGAAGAAGACCCATTGGGCAGCTGTTAGGAGACAGTTGGTAGCCTCCCATCAAGACTATCCACATTGTTCTGTAATGTGTACAGGATATGGCTCTCTCTCACACATGTTGCTACAGCTTTATGTCCCATCCAACATATGGTAGCCTTTCCAAGCTCACTGGTGTCCATCCACTACTGACCAAAGGGAGGGGAGTTTTGCAGAGATAAAATTCATTACTGGCCCTTTGAACTCAAATCTGGGAACTGCAGATTACAAACCTGGCACACTACTGACTGAGAGAGAACCCCCACCTCAAAGTAGAATAAGCTTCTAGTAATAAGCAAACCTTACTTAAATTTTTATATATATTATGTATTTAAAATATAAAATATTTTAAATGCACAAAAGTAATTCATACTTCAAAAACAATATAAAAGGACTGTCAATTATATTAATCCTATATGGAAGAAATTCAATAATAATTTTTTTAAAAACAGCAGTTTGAATTTGTATGTTTTTTGTTACCTGGTTTGGGTTGTTTTACCTCTGAGCAACACTTTTTTTGCACACAATGGGCTAAATGACCACGTCACACAGACCCCGAGGGCTCAGAGAAGGTTGGGGAAGGGGATCCACTGGAACAGCTGTTGGAGGACAGATGACAGCCTCCTATCAAGGCCATCCAGCATTTTCTTCAACGTGCACAGGGTATGGCTCTCCAGCACAGAACCATGGCTTAATGTCCCATCTGACGGGCAGTGGCCTTTCCAAGCCCATCAGTGTTCCCTACTGACCATGAGGAGTTCTGTAGAGATAAATTTCAATGTTGGCCAAGATGGGACTCCTTACTTAGAGTGTAATATCCAGAGTAATTTAAATGCAACTTCAGCATTTGGTATACTTAAAAATTTGTTATTTGTGCTACATACACTTGTAGAAAGAAGGATCTCTCACAGAAATAAGCAGTTGCAAGAAGTATAATACAATGAATAAATAGCAATGCTTAATTGTTATTTATTCAACTACCTAATACCTTTAACAGTTGGGTTGTTTTACCCCTGAGCAGCATTTTTTGCACACAATGGCCAGATCACAAGGACCCTGAAGACTCAGAAGGTTGAGGGAAGGGGTCCACTGGAACAGCTGTTGGGAGACAGATGGTAGCCTCCCATCAAGGCCATCCAGCATGTTCTCCCACACACAGAACC
This sequence comes from Ryuthela nishihirai, assembly GCA_038380435.1. Classification (NCBI taxonomy): domain Eukaryota; kingdom Metazoa; phylum Arthropoda; class Arachnida; order Araneae; family Heptathelidae; genus Ryuthela; species Ryuthela nishihirai. Next base: position 47,117,373 of record JAWZYU010000023.1, on the reverse strand, counting down.
ATGACTTAATGTCCCATTCGACAGACAGAGGCCTTTCCAAGTCCATTGGTGTCCTCTGCTGACAATGGACAGAGCAGGGTGTTTTACAGAAATAAATCCCAGCTGGGACTCGAACATGGGAACTGCAGATTACCAGCCTGGTGAGCTACCATCTGAGCCACCCCATCTTTAACAATGTTCTGCCATCAATAAAATTCATGCTGAAATCAGAGGAAGAAGGGATATTATCTGATTTAGACATCCTCATTCAGAGGCATTACAATAAATGCACTAACAGTCTATAGAAAACCCTCACCCATATCTAATTGCAGCAAAATCAGAACATCCAAATAATTATAAATATGCTGCCTTTAACTCATATTTCCTCAGAGCTTACAACTAATGCTCCACGCTTCAACTACTAAAGCTAGGTATTAAACATATATAATTGGACAAGAGGCAAGTTTTAATATGAAGATTTAAAAGATACAGTGGACCTTCGTTATAGCGCTGCTCGCTATACTGCGCACTCGGTTATAGCGCGGGCGATGTTTGAGATAAGTTCAAACATGTTTATACAGGTCCGTGCGGCGTTAGTATCGCATTTTATTGTTACTGCGTATTGAGTAATTGTGTATGTATTGAGTTCCTGCATGTATTTTGAATAGTGTTTAATTATTGTATGCATGATGAGTAAAAGAAAAGCTTACAGTGTGAAAGAAAAGCTTGACATTATTGCTAAAGTAAAGAGCAGAGTTTCGAAAGCAAACATAAGAAGAGAATACGGCATACCTGAAGGAACTGTAAGGGGTCGGATGGCAGAGGAGACAAAACTGAATTCATTTGTTGATAAGGATTCATTTGATTGATTTGTTGATGGGATGTTTCAGTATATAGCTCAAATAGTTCTGAGTAAATTTATTGTGTTGCCACCGCGCCGCTTGGTATAACGCGGGTGTTGTTTCCCGCCCGACATGCGCGTTATATCGGGGGTCCACTGTACATAGAAGAATCAAATTTAAATTACACCAAAACACCCATCCCACTCCAGCACAACCCAATGCAAATTCCCCCTATACACCACAGCCTTATGTTACATACCATACTTTATACACACACACACACACAATCCAGCATGTATTATGACCATATAATCTTAACGTACCTATCACCATCACCTCTAACATTATGAATCACCTCTAACACATATGAATGGCTCTGTAGACCCCACAAAATTCAACTGAATATTTTTTTTTTTTTCAGAGAATTATATATTCATCAGAACCAGCTAAAGACCACAGGGACAATACAGAAAAATAATGTGGAAAAGTCTCACAAGAACTTTTATTAAAGAACCATAAAGTTAACACTGGAACTCCATATCGATAAAAAAAAAATACTGCAGAGCTTCCCCTCCATCAACAACTATTCAACGAAACATCAAAAACAAAAACTAGCAACCATGAGGATTTAGAAGCTTGAAACCTGCAAAATGCACTCTGAAAAACCAGAAACTGTCAATCACAACTCCATCACCTAAGTGCAAAAACTAACTCCAAATGGAACTTTCAACAAGATCCCTGATCAATTAAACAATAAACCTGCACCCCTGTGAACCAAGAGCACTCAAAAGTTGTAGAATAGTGAAAATTGGTTTTAAAAAAGAAATCCACATTAAAACTGGAATTTACAGTGAAACTATTGACATTAACTTACATTTAAAAGCAATTCACCAATATTCATTTAAAATCCAAATCAATAAATGTTTAATTTTCATGTGATCATACTGTTTTTAATGCAAAAGCACTTAAAATATCTGATTGTCACTCCTTTTCATTCAATAGCAGTTCAGACATTTTTATATGCAGCAAAAGAATTGTGAAGCCATAAAATATTTCTTATTGTACAAAGGTTGGTCCAAGGTTTGAATCACCAAGTTTTCCTTGGTCCTTCTCAATCCATCATAGAACTCCAAGTTTTCACAGAATCCAAAGAGTCCATGAAGTTGACTGAGTTTGAAAATTCTGCTCTGGCTTAAAAGTTCTGGATAAACAGAAATAAAATCTCTAAGCTGTTGGTACACACAGGATCGAATCTAGAAGGCTTTCCCCTTTGAGAATGCTAGTAAGAATTATGGAGACAAAAATATTAAATTTGTGCATATTTCGATAAATTTTTTAAAGACCCTTAAAACAGGGGGGGATGTTATACTGCAATGAAAATCTAGTTAATTTTTTCCTAGATTCAGGCCTGTTAGTCAGCACAAACTTCAAAGGGTTGTGTACGTAAGCCCACGCAGTCCCCTAAAGTGTACGATTACCAATAGCGCAGGCCAGTGGTCTCAACCTCATCTTTACCATGTGCCACTTCACATCAAAAATATATGCCATTGGGTTACATTTTAATAGATGGTTTTTAATACTTTAACATTGAGTAATTTGTCATTGCAAGAACTACTAGGTTTTCAAGATTACAATCCTCAGGTCAACAATGTTATTTGTCTTTATTTCATTGATGCAAATTCTTATTTCTTTTATTTGAAAAATGACACAGATATTGATACGCATATTTTCTGAGATTCGAAAATATTTTCTACAACACTAATTTTTAAAACTGGATAGTAACATCTGCTGTTATAATTACAAGTTCTTCAAACTTCCCTTTTAATATTGTACTCTATTGTAATTCAATCACTTCCATTTGTATATTTGGCAGCATAATTATAACTAGAGATTTACCAGGCATTGCTCAGGTCTGAACCTCTTTAAAAGTATTAGTAGATGGTATTACTCATGTCGCAAGCTTTCATTGATGTAAATTCCATTATTCCCATCTCAAGTTTTAATTCGGCATAAAATGTATTACAATTGTTTCGTGTCTCCCCAATATGATAAATATTTAATTCACCTCTTCTAGGGGAGATCTAAAACTCTGAAGTATTAACCCAAAGTTAATTTTTTAAATATAATTAACTAACTGTTCTAAGACAGTCATGAATGCAATTATTAATAAAACTCATTACAATTGTTTCCTTTCCCAACTACCCCCTCCATGGTAAACATTTTATCCCCTCTCTTCTAGGGTTGTCAGTAGCTCTCTGAAGTAAGTAGATGGCACTACCTGAGCCAGAATCTTTCAATTGGCATAAAACTCATTACAATTGTTTTGTCCCTCCCTCTGGTAAAAATTTTATCCCACACTTTTAGAGTAAGATCTGAAACTCTCTAAAGTAATAGCAGATGACACTCACTTGTGATTTTGAACAACTGCTAATGCTAAGTCTGTGAGAGACACTGATGCTTAAATGCTACTGTTAAGTCTATAGGGATTCCGTGAAATTCAAATCAATTTTAGTTCACCCCAGAGGGTTTGCACATAGCCTATATTCTTCCCCGATGTGAAATGGAAGTTCATGCAAAGTTTAGTGCCCTTAGCTCTACTAAGAGCAGAGTGCAAATGCAGAAAGACAAACTTTCTTCTTTATATATTAGATTCTGGTAGCATATCTAATCATGAGCAAAATCAAAAAATTTAAAGTTCAAATGCCTGCTTTAAACAAGATTGCAACATAGTGCAACTTCGTTTTACAAATGAAGTTGAATGAGCTAAATAAAAGGCAAACACACTCAAATACATAATTGTTGAACCTCTAAGGGGTGCTTTTTTTGCACATAATTGGCTATATGGACAGATCACAAGAACCCCTAGGGCCCAGAGAAGGTTGGGGGAGGGAATCCACTGGACAGTTGTTAAGAGCCATATGGTATCCTACTTGTCAAGGCCATCTAGTCCTGCACACAGAGCCATGGCTTAACATCACATCCAATGGATGGCAGACTTTCCAAGCCCATCAGTGTCCCCTACTAACCAAGGGCAGAGGGAATTGTGAAGACATATCTCAACACTAAGTCAGGTGGGACTCAAATCTGGGAACTGATTAGTGGCAAAGCCAAGGAAGCAGTTAGACAACACAACAGCAAAGAGCTGTACCAGGTAGTTAAATGTTTTGTGCGATAGAAAACGGACAGGTATACTTAGATTGAAGGATAAACAAGGTTATAGAAGGTGAGGATTCTGCAAGGATTAGGTGGGCTGAACATTTCAGTGATGTTCTAAACAATGTGGTTAGTTCTACTCCCAGTGTTTGTAATATTGATGCATTACTGGCTTTAATGTTGGCCCTAAAACACAGTCTGAAGTAATTTTGGTTGTTTTTACACTTAAACTACATTAATCCCCAGGGGTAGATGAAATTACTATGGGAACACTTAGAACTGGGAATGTTTCGGTTATCACATGGATGACTGAAATTTTGAATATCTTTTATGATAAAGGCATTGTTCTTAAGGATTTTACCAGAGCTATTATTATCCCTATTTTTAAAAAAGGTGATTGCAGTTCTTGTGGTAACTATAGGAGTATCAGCTTACTTTCTGTTCCAGGTAAACTTCTTTGAATGATTGTGCTTAATAGAATTGAGAATATGGTGACGGACAATTGCATGATGAGCAATGTGAATTCAGAAGTGGTAGGGGATGTGTAGATCAGACATTTTCCTTCAGGCAGATTCTTGAGAAATGTTTAGAATTTCATAAACCTTTGGTTACTAGCCTTTGTTGCTTTCAAAATAGTTTTTGATTCTGTTGATCACCATAATTTGTCGTTGATTGTGAGATTGTATGGCTTACCAGACAAGTTAGTTAACATAATGAAGTTTCTGTAATAACACTGAGTTGTGTGTGAGAGTTGGTAAGGCTTGTAGCAATTGGTTTAGCATTGCTTCTGGTGTTCAACAAGGGTGCATTTTGTTTTCTTTTCTCTTTGGTTATTGTTTATGTTATGCAAATTTCACTGCAAGGGAAAGATTTTGGCCTTAAATGATCTGGAGATCTGAATATTTCTGATTTAGATTTTGCAGATGATTTGGGCTTGTTGAAATTCAGAATAGGCTAGGGAGAAGTGACAGATGCTATCCACCCAAGAACCCTGCAATGCCATTAAGGGTGTGGCAAAAATTCTTGGAACAACTTTGGTTGGGCAATTGCTTGGCAGGAGCATTAGCATCGATTTTGTGCTATAATATGGCATATATAGAAGTCAGCTATCTATGCTAGATACTTAATGTGAAATGTGCAATGTCTAGCATGTGCCACATGTTGAGGAGCACCATCAGAATAGGCAATGGCTTTTTTTATTATTATCTAGGAAATTATCACACTACAAATTTTAACTTCTTTTATCTGTAGAACCACAAATTTTTTTCTAGCAATTCAAATTTAAACTACAACACATTCTAAGAATTTTTTTTATCGAATTTCAAATCAAAAATTACACTTGTAATTCCTAATACTTTAAGCTAGGGGTTCTCAAAGTGGGGGTATGTGGTAAATTTTTTGGGGGTATGCCATGACAGCTCAAAAGTTGCTAGATCTTGTAACAAAGTAAAAATAACCACTGTTATACAATAACTATAGTTTTATCTATCTATATAAGGGGTACACCAGTTACATACACATTTCCAGGGGGTATGTGAAGCATAAAAAGTTGAGAACCACTGCTTTAAGCAATTACATTCTTATTTGTCTTAACATTCATGCTTAATTTCATTAAAATCAATGATAAAATCAGTGATAACTTCTATAAAAAATTTTGGTTCATTTCACATCATGTCAACCATCTTTAGAACTCCACAGCTGCAGGCTGTACCATGTCATGATCTACAATCTCATGAAAGCTTAAAGAGGAAGGCATTTATACCAGGAAACCTGTAATATGAATTCCAATAATCCCTTCTCCCAGGACAGTTAATTTTGCATGGAGCAGAGAACACCTTAATTAGGACAATAACAAATGGAGTAAAATTCTGTTCTAGGATGAGTCAAAACACAGCTTGAACAGTGATTCTTGACAGTGTTACATCAGGAGTGAATGCGAGATGTGACATTATCCCTATCATTATGCAACATATTGATAAAGGATAGTTTTGTAGGTGGTAGAAATATGATTTGGGCTGGCATCATGATGAATGGAAATATACTCCATGTCTTTGAGGGTGTGTGGAACCAACTGCCTAGCAATACAGAGATGAGATTTCAGAGCCTTATCAGGCTTTTTGAGGTGTAGTCAGTCAAAATTTAATTTTTATAGATGACAGTGTATCCCCATTAGGCTCATTTGGCTGTCAATTTACGAGAAAGTGAGGATATCAAGAGAATGGAATGGCCACTTAGGCTCTGTGACAATGTAATATAACATGCTCAGGATGCTCTAGGGCATGCGTGTCCAACCTTTTGACTTTCCTGGGCCACACTGCGTGAAGATGAACTGTTTTGGGTCACACATAAAATATATAATATAATTAATGTATATGAATAATAAAACTTTATTTCCTTATGTTTCCTATTATAAAATAAAAAAAGGGCAACGTAAAACTAGTGGGATATTAAGAACTTGCTGAAAAATCACATAATCATGTTAAAAGCGTGTTAAGATTGAAAGTCTTAAACATGTAAACTTTACAGTTTTGTGGGCCACATTACAAGCTGTCCAGAGCACCGCGGCCCGTGGGCTGCAGGTTGGACACGCCTGCTCTAGGGAGAAGTGACAAATGCTATCCACCTAAGAAACCTCCAATACCTAGAAACAGACTTAGCCCTTCCTGGATCAAGGATGTCTACAGACCTTTTTTGTACAATACATGAAACTTTGATTTAAAAAAAAAACTACCATTTGAAAATTTTCTTGCATTATCTTTTAAAAATATGTAATTCAAACTTGAGAAATAATATTTTCTTTTTCATTTGATGCATATTTTATTAAACTACAATATATATATAATTCAATAAAGCCATCTGATGGCCACATTTTAGAAGTGTTAAACGGTATTGCCGATTTGTTTGTTAACATTACTCTGTATTGAAGCAATCACCTGATTTAAGCTTAGAAGTTTAATTTGAACTATTATCAACAAATTTTTCCTTAAAGTTTCTAAAATCTCCTGATAATTAACAAAAAATTGCTATTTTTAAAAATGGAAGATTTTGGAAGTAATTATGAAATATGTACCTATTTTTTTGTTGTACCACTGAAAAAATTGTTATTAAAATTAATGTTACTATAATGTTCAAATTTTTTATTTCAATAAGATTCAGAACTAAAATAAAAAAATAAATAAATACCCCCTCAAGCAGCTGCTGGCCACAGAGGTCTGACAGGAGCCTGTCAGTTTATATGCCATAGTAGAAGGTCTGAGAGGATGGCAGGACCTCAGCAGAAAAACGACATAAACAGCCATGCCATACCCGGGGCTCGAACCCAGGTCCCTTAGATCAGTAGCCAAGGGTGCTAATCACTTGGCCACTAAATTCTCTTTAATTTGGTATATAACATGACTTATTTCTGTTGATTAGTTATTTATTAAAAATATTCTAAACTTGACTTGTTTATTGGACTCTGCAACAAGACTGGACTTTTCTCAAAGTATGGTACGGAGAAAAAAATTACAAAACGGAAGAAATGCTTACTTTAAACAAGAAATTTTTTTTTGTTATTCAGAAATAGTCTTTCTATTCACATGCATTATTATTATTTCTGTCTATTAGTGATTTTTAAATAAATTTTTCTGTTGCCAGATGTATTTTTTTTACATGACTCTAAAAAATTCCTATTGAAATAAAACTAGGTCTTTTTTGTTAAATATGTTTATTTTCAGTAAGTCCAGAATTAAATGCTGATTAATTTGGCGTATAACATGCCATAATTCCTTTCATTAGCTATTTGGCAAAAAAGTTTCTAAAGTTAATTTTTTTTGCCTGATCAGAGTGAAAAAAGTAGCTGGACCTGGGAAGGATTAAGAAGGAATGGGATATATTGCCTACTGAACTTCTGAATAACCTTGTAGGCATCATGAGAGCTCATTGCAACAGTTGTAAAGCAATGAGGAGTGATCACAAATCCTACTGATCAAACTGTAACCCCTACATTTATGCTATGAAATTTTGTTTTTTATGATTTCATTATTACTCATTCATGCCATGCATAATAAATTGCATTTTTGTTTAATTTTATGTGTAGCTCGTTAATACCTATGGTTATATATTACAATATTATATGACCTACATATATAATCACTGGAGGAAAAAGTTTAAAGTTACCCTTATATTGAAACTGAAGTACCTACAAGAAACTAGTTCATTTTTATACACATATTCCTTCAAATTTGAGATTTCATACAAAAGTAACTGAACTATTGAAATTAAATACCATTTTTAATTACAAAATTTTTTAGAATATAAGCAGAGTTGAAATAAATTTTGGCTTATCTCCTCTGGATATTAGGGAAAAATATGGCAGCAGATATGAAATTTAACTTCCAATTTCTTGGCGAATTTTAGTTTCACAGTACTGTACTTCATCAAATATTACACAAAATATTTTAAGATTCATTAATAATTTTTGATGGTTTTGTATTCTCTACAGTTCAAGATTTATGGCTAATGGTGCAATCCTTTAACTAGGGAGTGTCACACATTGATTTTTTTATAGTTTACCCATGGACAAATTTAGAATACCACAAACAGCTTTGAAAGTGTCTTAATGGCAGATTAAGTTAACTCTATAAACACTGTAGATGCTGGAACAGTCATGTGGTATTGGCTCATTGATACTAATGGGATATTGATGGCCATAGATTGGTGCAGTGAAGTTTAGGTTAAATAGACACTTGGTGTTTATAGAGTTAACTTTATCTTTAATTCAGCATATTGTGTTTTTACCCTCATATTTGAAGGTGTCTGTTACATAGATAGATATCAAGAGATTTTGCAATGTGAACAATATATTTTGCTGCAGTAGTATGAAAAATTCATGAACAGTCCAAATGACAGCATGCTACTTACAGTATACATTTTTCATATCTTGCTTAAACTTTTTCCACTTTGTATCCTGTTACATTTTGTGGATAGACATTAAAAATATTTTTTGACAAATTAGTGATGTCAAAACCACTAAAGTATTGCAAATGCATATTTAAAAAAAAAATGGGCAAAAATATCAAGGGTGAATTTCTCAATGTACCTTCTTTCCACTTTTGCCAAAGTTTAACGTAACAATATTTATGTATTCTTTCAAGGAATAAAGTGTAGAATTACGGAAGAAAGGTTTAAAAAAATAACAGGTTTGAGCAAAATATTTTAAACAATTTAGCTTTCACTAAGTGAAGCCAAAGGACTAAAAGGATATTCATACACTTCAGAAAAATATCTATTCACAATTCTAATGAAAGCGTAGAATTTTTTTTAATCATTCCAGGTTATATTAGGGGTCAATAGTGCATGAACATTTTGTCTTAACATATATTACCCACATTCATTTACATATGGTTATAAGTAAAAATATAAAATGGTAAAATGGTGCAGCAGCTAATTTATTAAACAATAAAATCTAATAGAATACTATGACACTTGCAAATTAGTAAGGAAAATCAAGTCATATATTGCCACCATTCATTTTGATTCCTTTAGATCTCAAGATTTTTGCAGCTGTAGGAATTGTTTAATGATGCTTAAATCAAAGAGCTTGGTGAATGTAAATCAGTGTTGAACATAAATGTAAAAAATTTTTCTGCCGATACAAATGCCAATAAAATTTAAAAAATAACCCCTCAAGCAGCTATAAGAGAACAGCAAAAGATTAAGATGCTTATTTACTTCTCAATTTTTATCTTAAATTAAAAAAACCTATTCAGAATCCTGATGAAAATGTAGAATGCGAATTCTACTCCAACTCCAAGAGCAGCAGTTTATTTTCAATTACATCCAGTTTCATTACTAATATATATATCAATTAATTCATCACTATCAGCACTTCAAAATTACTCTAATGCTGACAAATGGTATTCAATTTAAATTTATCTTACAAGAGAGCTGAAGTAATTAAATAATGGGGTATTAAATGAAGCATTTACAAGCTTCACATCATATGCAAATCAGAAAAACCAGTACATTATGTGCTACTTTTCACACCCTATCTCCAATTTATGACTTTAACATCTCCTTAAACAACTTATTCATAAATTACTGTTCATGATATAAAACAGGTTAGAATTTAATTGTGCCAAAAACATCACAAGCTTTTTAGAATGTACCACATGCTCATTAATTTTTAGATGAAATATAATAATGCAATTTTTTTCAAAAATATAAATTCTTAACATTTTTATAATACATACCAACTATTTTACCAAGAATTATCGTTAGATTGAAATAACAAAATTAAATTTATGATTCAAAATTTAAACCTTGTAAAATATTAAAAGAAATTACATAAATTCATCTTTTTTTCATTAACAAATATTTTATTATGAAAGCATCTGATATGTATGAAATTGATTGCACTACGCTATATTATTTTTTCTTTGCATCAATTTTACAACAGTAGAACTTAAATGGTTTTGGATCAAGTCCAAAGACACGAAAGTTCTATCACCTCCGTCCACACCCAACCTAAATTTCCAGTTGCTCCCCGCATCTGGTAAAATAGAAGTTCCCAGTAAGAAAATATATTTTCTAAAACACTTCACATATATTTACTTTGTCAACCATACTCGTTTCGTGCGTAAAATACAGCGAAATAAACAGCATGTGTTTCTTATAACAAAGCATTTACCTCGCTAAACCATTCTCAACCGGCTTGGTTCGGAAATGACATTCTCCACCAACGGAAATACAATGCAACGTCAATACATTAAACGCAGTAACTACATAAAGAAAATAAATACATTTAAGAAGAATATCTATTACAGTTATAAGGTGAATTTGTAATATATTAACCTACGATTTTGATTTCAAGTCTTCCGTTCGCCAGCAGAGGACCACTAAATCATAGAGTAGGCTTAAACGGGTACGAATGTACCACAAAATGGCCGACAAATGAGAGACTATGCCCACTCCTGCCACCTTCCACCAATTTCAAAAGAATTGCTCTTTTCAAATCCTAATGTTAAAAAAATGCTGCTCTAAAGGATTTGCTTTAATCATATTTTACCATTTGTTTCTCTTTATTCATACCATAGATTTTTTGGTATTAATTTATGTGATGATAAAACAGTTTCTAATAACTTGACATTTTAAGAAACAGATAATGTAAGATGATTTTTTTTCACCAGATTTCAAATACTACCTAAAATTCACTAACAACAAGAAAAGAGAGAGAAAAAAATGACTCTAAAAGATGAAGGAAATCAATTGTAATTTTTATGGAATACTGCTTGAGGACTAATGGACTGCTACTTTATTTTTTTTTTATTTTGGATGCAATAATGACGACACTAACGCACCCTTTTAAGCCATGCATACAAAATCCTCAAGCAATTATGGGCTACGGAGAACCAACCAGACTGTGCAATGTTTCTCTCCAGACGTATCTGTTCTGAATTACTGCTGCTGCTTTTGGCCACTCTAGGCTAATTCTAGCAGGGTCCTGTTTGATATTGTCTGCCCATGCTTCCTAGGTCTCACTCTTTTTTCTGAAATTTTTAGGCATACTGTTCATAATTCTATTTGCTAATCTGCCGCTGTGCATTCGGGCAACATGGCCAAACTAAAGGAGTCTCTCTCTGCACAGTATGCTGCTCAAAGGAGGTTGATGACTCCTTCTTCTAACTTCATCATTACTTAAAAACGTCGAACCATCTAATGCCCAAGATACTGCATAAGCATCTAGAATCAAAGGCATCAAGTTTCTTATTATCCTGCTTACAAAGGGTCTATGTTTCGCTACAATAACTAACCTTAGAAAGAACCAAAGTATTATATAGCCTAATTTTACTCATTAGGTGTAAACGCCTATTTTTCCACACTCTCCCTAGATTCTTAAAAGTCCCAGCGGCAATCCCTATTATTCTATTTATCTCATGCTGCACATTACCAGTATCTGTTACATAGCTCCCAAGAATATTAAATTAAATCACTTACTCAAAAGTGCAGCCATTCAAAGCAACTGAAGCCTGACCACTTTTCATCACTTTAGTTTTTTCTTACTGAAAACTTCTATTTTTTCTCTGTTTATCACCAAACCTACTCTGTACCACTCTCGCGAACGCCCTAATGAAAGAATTCATCTCATCAACAACATTAGCCAACTGGGTCAAACAGGGCCGTCGCCAGATTAGATCGCGCCCTGAGGCAAATAATTAAATATCGTCCCTGATGGATTATAAGACAAAAAGATAAGAAAATCTCCAATTGCTATTTCATTTTTATTACAAAGGAAACATTAATGTAAAACAATTGTATAATAATATTAATTAAATGTTTGCTCTACGGGGATATCGCACAATAAAATGTTTTTAAGCTCTTCTAAATTTAAATTATAAGCGATGACCGCCTCTATCGATATAGTTGCTAGACCAATCAATCTTTCTTGGGTCATTGCTATTCGCAAGCAATTTTTAATCAGTTTAAGCTTGGAAAAACTTCTTTCCACACTTGCTACGCTAACAGGAATTGTTAACAATATCCTTAGGGCCGTGGTTATGTTAGGGCGGTGGTTATGTTAAATTTCTACAAGATTTTGGTTATATATATATGATAAAATTTGGTGAGGACCACTTTTCTCTTGTATTATTTTTGAGAGAATTTTTAATTCTTCAAATAAATCTGTTGCATCTACATCAGATGTTTTGTCATTGCTCAAAGAAATTTCCAAGTCTTTACAATGTTTTAATATTTCGTCCGAACTCGAGTTATGTAAATAACTTATATTATCCAAAAATCCAAATAGATCGTTATGTGATCTCAGCTCTTCAAATCTATTTTGTAAGCCATTTATAGCTGTATCAATTAAGGCGTTAAACACATTAACTTCAAAAAGTTTTTCTATGGTCTATGCTACACCCTGTCGACGGTACTGGGACCAAATCAGCTGAATATCTAAATCAGAAATTTTGAAATCTGTATACCATTAAAACCAAAATCTTTCCCTTTCAAAATGAGGTAAAATTTTCCATTATTGTCCTATGTCCGTCTATCTCATTTCAAATTACATGAATTTCTTATGTATTGATAGTATTGCTCTACCTTTGAACGTATGTAAAGTAAACGTAAAATGTGCCTATCGCGTTCTATATCTGTCAGCTTAATTCATCCAATTCATATTTGCTGAAGTGGTTTATAACTTCTTAAACTACGTATTATTGTTCTCATTACCGTAATAACTAAAGATAATGTTTACTACTATAGGTATAACTGAAAATATACAAAATAATTAAAATATTTTGTGAATAACGTAACCTACGAGTACTACATTCAGTATACTGTGAAAAATATATATTGTGATGCATTTCAGTCACATCGATAAGTTTAATGTTTTTCACTTAACTTAAAAGAACAAATATATTAATTTAAAAGAACTTTAACTTTTAAAGAACAAATTAAAGATGGTAAGTGGGTACCTACTATATTGCATTACATTCATATACATATAATTAGATGCATTAAAAAATTTTCAAAATATAGGAGAAATATACGAAAATTTAAAATTGGAAAGTTTTGTAAATTGGTATTAAAATATTTAAAGGCAAAATATAGGCAGTGATCTGGTACAATTATTATTATTATTATTTTTTAAATATCTGCGGAGCTCTTTCCGAAAATAGCACAAGAAATCTAAGATGCCTGATACCGGCACAGATGACGTTTGCATACCTAAATTATGATAATATGTTAATTTATTGTTTCTCGTCGATAGCGGGGGGGGGGGGGTCTCAACGTGGGGTATGCGGTAAAATGTTTTGTTTTACGCCTTGAAAGCTCAAAAGTCGCTAGAGAGATGTTATATATATGTATGTCTTATTTTTTTCCCATTGTTATAACATAAATATAGTTTTATCTATCTATACAACAGGTACGCCAGTTACATACACATTTCCAGGGGGTACGTGAAGCATAAAAGCTTGAGAACCACTGATATATATGTGTTTTATCTTTTATTCCCATTGTTATACTATAACTCTAGTTTTATCTATCTATACAGGGTTGGGTCTGTAAATGGTAGCTAGGTAGTCACTGGAAGGAGAGCTATGCACCAATCCCCTGTGATGATGCATAGAACCGGCCAGGCCTAGCACCTTATGTCCGACCCCGCCTTCTCGTGGTGCGGACCGTTAGTAACTTTCAAAAGAGATACTCTCTTGTGGAAGTGGACGGAAGGGGAGGGCTGCCAGATTAGTGTGGCCTACTGATCTGGACAACTATGGCTACTTTTCTTTTTTTTTTCTACCCTGCTGAGGAGTGGTCAACCACACAGGGTCCTGGTGCTGACCATATAAACCTACTGGACTGGACAGATATATGGCTCTGAGCTTGATTATGGATCCTGATTTTGCTGCACTGGTGGGCTTCTGGGGAGGGAAAATCTTCCGCTGTGTTTTCTGTTTGTTTGTGGGTTGACAGCCCCAAGTGAATAGATTCAGAGGATATGTTTATCAGCTGGTAGATAATCCTGAGCAGAAGTCATCGCAGGCACCTGAACTCTTTGCTTCTATTAGCATCGTCAAATTCTACATTGGAGGAAGTCTTCCAGTGTAGATGGCTTCAGCCTTTAGTAGTGGGGGAACGGGTCTTTGCCCCATGTCTGCGATTAGGGGGCTGTTTGATATTGTCGGCATTCCCTCTCTCAATAAACATAGTTTCTTTAAACATCCCACTAACCATTTTCTCTCCATAGGTAGTTGGAATGTGAGGACTCTGCACAGAGCTTTTTCTCTTGATGTCCTCACACAAGAATTCCACCATTATAATTTAGATATTCTCGGCTTGCAAGAGACCAGATGGACAGATAAAGGTCAGATTCTTAAAAATAATCTAAAATTTCTCTTTTCAGGGAGGGACGACAATAAGCATCACCAAGGCGTGGGTCTGCTTCTCAGCAGACACGCTAGCGATGCTCTTCTAGGATATGAGTGCATTAATGAAAGGTTTCTTACAGCAAAATTTCAGACAAGCGTTAAAGACTTGAATGTTATCTGCTGTTATGCCCCCACTGAGGATGCCGATGAGGATGAGAAGGATAGGTTTTATGAACAACTTCAGGATATTTTGAATTCTATCAAGAAAGGAAATATTACCCTTGTTCTTGGTGACTTCAATGCCAAAGTTGGTACTGACCTTTGGGGAGGAGTAATAGGCCCTTTTGGTATTGGTAACTGCAATGGCAATGGGCAACGTCTCCTACAGGTAAGTAAACTCAATGGATTCAGAATAACTAACACATTACAAACACCGCGACATACATAAGTACACATGGGTTTCACCTGATGGGCTGCATAAGAATATGATTGATTACATATTAATTAACATTAAATGGGCTAGTTCTATTAGGAATACCAGGGATTATAGGGGAGCTGAAATTGGATCTGACCATTACCTTGTTAAAAGTGTGTTTCAACTTAAACTTAAAAAGTGTTGTGCTAGGGTTAAAAAATTTACTTTTAATACTGAAGCTCTGAAAGATCCAGTAATAGCCAAAGCTTACCATGATAGGTTACTTAGTCATTATGACAGTCATGGTTGCTTACTACTGAAGTTGAGGAAGAATGGGATCATTTTAAACAGGCTTCTTTGGACACTAACAGTACTCTTTTAGGAAAAAAGGACCAGAGGAGGCAAAAATATCTGAGTGATAAGGCACTTGAGCTGATTTTGGAAAGAAAGAACTGCAGGAATGCCCTTAATCAATACCCTACTAGTCCTAATAGAAAGCATTACAGAGACCTTAATAAACTTGTAAAGGATCAGTTAGCTGCTGATAAGAATCTTTGGCTTGATGGTTTGGCTGACAAAGCCGAGGAAGCAGTTAGACAGCACAACAGCAGAGAGCTGTACCAGATACTTAATTTTTTGTGTGGTAGAAAACGGACAGGCATACAAGGATTGAAGGATAAACAAGGTAAGGTTATAGAAGGGGAGGATTCTGTCATGGATAGGTGGGCTGAGCATTTCAGTGATGTTCTAAACAATGCAGTTAGTTCTACTCCCATTGTTTGCAATGAAGATAGATGCATTGCTGGCTTTAATGTTGGCCCTATAACACAACCTGAAGTTATTTTGGCTGTTTCTAAACTTAAACTTCATAAATCCCCAGGGGTAGATGAAATTACTACGGAAATGCTTAGAGCTGGGAATGTTTCGGTTACCACTTGGATGACTGAAATTCTGAATATCTTTTATGATAAAGGCATGGTTCCTAAGGATTTTACCAGAGCTATTGTTATCCCTATTTTCAAAAAAGGTGATCGCAATTCTTGTGATAACTATAGGGGTATCAGCCTACTCTCTGTTCCAGGTAAAGTTCTTTCCATGATTATGCTTAATAGAATTAAGAATCTGGTTGACAGTCAATTGCGTGATGAGCAATATGGATTCAGAAGTGGTAGGGGATGTGTGGATCAGATATTTTCACTTAGGCAGATTCTTGAGAAATGTTTAGAGTTTCAGAAACCTTTGGTTGCTAGCTTTGTTGATTTCAAAAAAACTTTCGACTCTGCTGATCGTCATAATTTGTGGTTGATTGTGAGATCATATGGTATACCAGACAAGTTAGTTAACGTTATGAAAGCTCTCTATAATAACACTGAGTCGTGTGTGAGAGTTGGTAAGGCTTGTAGCAATTGGTTGAGCATTACTTCTGGTGTTCAACAAGGGTGCATTTTGTCTCCTTTTCTCTTTAGCTTGGTTATTGATTATGTTATGCGAAATTCACTTCAAGGGAAAGATTTTGGTCTTGAATGGGCTGGAGATACGAAAATTTCTGATTTAGATTATGCTGATGATTTAGCCCTTTTGGCAAATGATGTTAATGAGATGAACTCTTTCATTCGAGCTGTTGATGAGACTGGTAGTAGAGTAGGTTTGGTTATAAACAGAGAGAAAACTAAAGCGATGAAAATTGGTCAGGCAGGCTGTGATTCAGTTAATCTGAATGGTTGCAGTCTTGAGCAGGTGTCACAGTTTAATTATCTTGGGAGCTATGTAACAGATAATGGTGATGTGCGGCATGAGATTAACAGACGAATAGGGATTGCTGCTGGGACTTATAAGAACCTATGGAGAGTGTGGAGAAATAGGCGTATACACTTAAGACTAAAATTAGACTGTATAATAGTTTGGTTCTTTCTAGGGTTAGTTATGGTAGTGAAACTTGGACACTTTGTAAACAAGATAACAGGAAACTAGATGCTTTTGATTCCAGATGCTTACGCAGTATCTTGGGCATTAGGTAGTTCAACTTTGTAACTAATGATGAGATTAGGCAAAGGAGTTTGCAACCTCCTTTAAGCAGCATATTGTGCAGAGAGAGACTCCGTTGGTTTGGCCATGTTGCCCATGTGAATAATTATAGATTGGCGAATAGGGTTCTGAACAGTGTGCCTAAAGGTCTCAGAAAGAAGGGGAGACCTAGGATGTGGTGGGCAGACAATGTCAAACAGGACCTTGTTAGACTTGGTGTGCAGTGGCCAGATGCAGTAGATGTAGCTCAGGATAGACTTGCTTGGAGAACTAAATTGCACGGTCGGGTTGGACCTCTGTAGCCCATGGCTGCTTGATGATGATGTTGATGATGATGATGATGATGATGATGATGATGATGATGATGATGATGATGATGATGATGATGATGATGATGATGATGATGATGATGATGATGATGATGATGATGATGATGATGATGATGATGATACAGTGTTGGGTTGAGTTGTTTTACCTCTGAGTGGCACTTTTTTGCACACCATGGGCTAAATGGCCAGGTCACATGGACCCCGAAGGCTCAGAGAAGGTTGGGGGAGGGGACCCACTGGAAGAGCTGTTGGGAGACAGATGGTAGCCTCCCGTCAAGGCCATCCAGCGTGTTCTTTAACGTGCACAGGGTATGGCTCTCCCACACACGGGGTCACGGCTTAACTTCCCATCCAACAGACAGCGGCCTTTCCAAGCCCTTCGATGTCTCCTACTGACCGTGGGCAGGGCGGGAAATTTTTGATCTATACAGGGGGTACGCCTGTTACATACACTTTTCCAGGGGGTACGTGAAGCATAAAAGGTTGAGAACCACTGGTTTACAGCCTAGCCATTAAAAAGATGTCCAAAAAATGGTCCCTTGCCGACAGGGGGACTAGAGTCCCATTCTAACAACCTCTACTTGTATAGGATAGGTAGAGGTTGGCCATCTCAAAGTTGGACGCATGTTTATTTATTTATTTATTTATTATACATTACAACAATGGGAGTTCCTTCCACAGGCTTACCCAAAAATATGTAAAATTACAAATGATAAAATACATTTAAGGCAAAGTACAATATCAGATATTTTGTATTATTGCATAATATTTAAATTTTCGCTCCGGTTAGAACCGAATGTGTTTTCCTGCGGTCATTGATTATCGGACGTCTTCAAAGTCCGGCCAGTGAGAGTGGAGAAATATTTTCATTGGCTGTTTAAGAACGCTGTTTTGATTTCAATACTAAATTCTGCTCCAAAGCGGAGTGAAAAATAGAAATTCAAATAATAATTTATAGATCTTAAGCCTTTTTAATTCCGAAGGGTGATTTAAAATGAGATCAGTTTTGAATTCTTGAATTTCGAGTTTTTCTAAAGCGGAAAAAAATATAGATCTTTGTCGATCATATTTTTTGCAATGTAAAAGAATATGGTGTATGTTTTCCGGGGTAGAACAAGTCAGACAATTTGGGGATCTGATACTTTTTTGCTTATATTTAAATTGGTTTAGCATGGCTGTATTTGTACGTAGATCAGTGTCTTCCAGGAGAAAACTTTATATTCTCAACAACAACCATTTCATTACCTAATTAAAAAATTCAGTGTATGTTGGTGCTCAGATCACTAGATAGTCATATAATAGGGAATTGGATGTGGAAGTTGACAATCATGCTTATAATATGAAAAGAAACATTACAAAAGAATATGCTAAAATTAGATCACCATTTAAAGAAATAAATGACACAAAACATCTAAATTTGCACAAAACACAGTGACAAAAACATAGTTTTCAGTAACTTCATTTCTTATATTATGTGTGTGATATGAATTTCCTACTGCCTCAGCTGAAATGAAAATAGTTTGCATTTTTGTTTTTTTTTTTATATAGAATGAAATTTAAATTATGTCATTTGTGTGTGTGTGACACATTGTTTGTGTGTGACACACTGTATGTGTAGTTTCCTTCTACCTTAGCTGATATAAAAGTTTACAATATTTGTTGTATGAAATTTCAATCATGTCATTTGCGTGTTTGTGGGAGGGGGCTTACCTTTCCTTCTGACTCAGTTGAAATGAGAGAAAGTGTAAATTATTGTTTTTTTATATATATATATAGCATGAAATTTCAATCATGTCATGTGTGTGTGTGTTTATGTGTGTGGGATGGGGGCCTTTTGAAATGTGAGAAAGTGTAAATTGTTGTTTTTTTATATGTATTGCATGCAATTTCTATTGTGACATTTGTGTGTGTGTGTGACGTTGGATTTCCTTCTGCCTCAGCTGATATAAAAGTTTACAATATGTATTTTTTGTTGCATTATATTTCAATCATGTCATTTGTGTGGGAGGAAGGTAAGGGATTGCCTTTCCTTCCACCTTAGTTGAAATCAGAGAAAGTGTAAATTATTGTTTTATATATATATATAGCATGCAATTTCAATTATGTCATTTATTTTTGTGTGTGTGACCTTGGATTTTCTTCTGCCTTAGCTGATATAAAAGAGTACAATATTTGGTTTTTGTTCCATTAAATTTCAATTTTGTGATTTGTGTTGTATGCGTCTGTGTGTGTGAGGGAGGGGGGTCTTGCCTTTCCTTCTGCCTTAGTTGAAATGAGAGAAAATGAAAATTATTTTCCTTTTTATATATATTGCATGCAATTTCAATTATGTCATTTGTGTGTGTGACCTTGAATTTCCTTCTGCCTTATCTGATATAAAAGTTTACAATATTTGTTTCTTCATAGCATCAAATTTCAATTATGCCATTTTGTGTTTGTGTGGAAGGGGGGGGGGGCTTGAATTTCTTCATGCTGCAGCTGAATACAAGGCTTATAATATTTGTGTTTTTTATGGCATGAAAAAAAATTGTGTCATTTATTGGGAGGAGATTTGATTTTCTGCCTGAGCTGAATTAAAAAAAGTTTTCACTCTCTGATTATTTCTTTCAATTTTTAATAAAAATTAATATTTTTTAATGAAAGAAGAAGATAAATGTGACTTTTCATGTTTTTTTAAATGAGGCACGGATTTGCACTATTAAGATCTATAAAGTTTGAGGGCTTTCACTTAAGCTGAAAGATGTGATCATGTATTAGATTTTAAAGTATGTTTACCATTGTTCCTCTTTTAAACGGGCTCAAATTAAAGTCTGTTAAGTTTACAGTCAATTAGTTCAGTTTTAATCACATATTAAGAGCATATCGAATTTTTTTTAAATTTTCATACAAAACCTCGATTTTAAAGAGAAGCAGTTTCCAGCGTCTTTGCTTTTCATCCAATATAAATCGGTATGTGTGTATTATTAAATCTATTTTGCTTTAATTACTACACTGGAATAACCTCATTGAAATAAAAAACAAAAAACAGCAAAGTTCTGCCTCATTTAAATCATTTGTTAAGCATTTTTAAATAGTCTTCTTCGTTGTTCGCAGCCAATTCGCAGGGCATCATGGGTATCTTGCCTCACTAAGCAGTCGGAAGACACAGCAGTCTGTGATTATGGCGGTCAATGCTACGGGAATCGGAAAAAGATTCACCTCAATGGGCGTCTTCAAAGTCCGGCCAGTGAGAGTGGAGAAATATTTTCATTGGCTGTTTCAGAACGCTGTTTTGATTTCAATATTAAATTCTGCTCCAAAGCGGAGTGAAAAATAGAAATTCAAATAATAATTTATAGATATTAAGCCTTTTTAATTCCAAAGGGTGATTTAAAATGAGATCAGTTTTGAATTCTTGAATTTCGAGTTTTTCTAAAGCGGAAAAGAATATAGATCTTTGTCGATCATATTTAATTGCTTCATTAGAAAGTTCTTTTTTGGACTTCAGGGCCGGAATTTCCGTATGGATAGAAAGTTTGTTGAGGGTCTATTCTGCAACTAAGTCAGTGATATCCCCTTTGAGGAGTTTATCATTTTGGTTGTTAAAATATTCATATAAAATTTTATCTTGTTGAATGAGTTTAAAATAGTTACTATTTTTAAAATTTGTATGAAATGGGTGCCAGGAGAGTTTATATTGTAGTTTTAAATAATATTTAATCAGCAGGATTTTATAACGAATTTCAAATGGTGGGAAGGCCGTTTCGGCAATTAAGGAGAGTGTAGGGCAATTATTTGGTAAACCAAGTGCGATTTTTAGGCATCTATTTTGAATGGTATTTATTTTTTTTTAATTTAGATGAGTGTGGGCCAGGAATAAATTCTACTCCGTATTTTATATTTGCTCGGATTAAGTTTTTATATAAATTTATCATGTGTACTTGGGGAGTGCCATTAAATTTAGATGTGAAAAATTTTAAGTAATTGGTTAATTTTAAACCCTTAGTATATTGGTTTTCTAAATGGTAAAACCAATTGAGATTTGAATCTAGATGTATACCTAATATTTTACATTTTGAGTTTTACTGAATTCTTTCTGAGTTAATTTCGAGGTTAAATTGTGGAGAATAGTGCCTTCTGTTGAAAGGAGGGATACAAAATGTTTTTTTAACATTTAGTTTCAGGTGCCATTTTTTGATGTATAAATTTAAAAGATTTAATTGTTTCTGCATTTTGTTCTGTAGAAAATCGTAGTCAGGGTCAGAGGCCCAGATTAAAATATCATCAGCATAGCTGGTGAAAGAAATATTTTCTTCAATAATATTTTTGATATCACTTAAAAAGAGATTGAAGAGAATTGGGGACAAAATAGAACCCTGAGATAAGATTTGCTTTATTGAATATGTTTTTGAAAGTAAAGAATCGATTCTGACCTGGAGTTGTCTCTTTAAGAGAAATTCAGTGATGAAATGAAGACAATTGGAATTAATATTAAATTTTATAAGTTTTGAGATAAGTTCCTGAATCCACACAGAATCACAGGCCTGTGTTACGTCAAGGGAAATGGCCAAAATTGTGTTTTTCTTTTTATTTGCAATATGAATGTCATGTAATAGAAAGGAGATGCATTCCTTAGATGATCTATTTTTTCTGAAGCCCAAAAATGTTTCTGGAAAGATATTGTTGAATTCAAGAAACCAATTGTGTCTTCAGGACAATTCTTTCAAATAGTTTCAAAGAGTTTGATAATAAGGAAATAGGCCTGTATGACGAAATTAAGTTAGCTGGCTTATCTGGTTTTAGCAGAAAAATTATTATAAACTTTTTCCACTCCAATGGATAGGTGTTTTTTTTGTCGTCTCTCGAATTGTTTAGCGTGCATAGCTGAATGGCATTGCACGGTACTTATGGAATCCGGAAAAGGGTAGGGTAATATTTGATACAGATTTCAATGTTCATGATTGGAATGATTGGAGGACTTTAGAAAACGGCTAAAAAAAGGAAAAGTAAATTTTAGGGCTTTTTTTTAATATAAAAATTATAATTTTTCTTTCCTGTCTGTTCGTCTGCAAACATAGAACTTTTTTGTTTATACAGAAAAATAAAAATTTCTTATTCTGTTAGATAGGATTTATGATATTTTACTATTTACCTGTTTTGAATCTCTCAAAAGCTATAACTGCGCCCTGTAACGGTGGAAGAAAATCGAAAAATCCCAAAATTTAAAACGAATATTGCAATTAATGTAGTTATGCCAGAAATTTGAAATTTCGATCGTTTAATGTGACAGTCTTGAAAATTCCATTGACAACAATGAGTTGACCCTAAGCCCGAAAGAGAATGTTAGTTACAACTAAGCCCGGAAAAGGTAGGTAAGAAAAGGAACGGTTTTGTTTTAAGAGATAATTGTAAATCTCTTCTTTAGTTATTTACTAATGAAAGATAATTCGCATTTTCAAAGGTAGTTTTAATTTATATCATTAGAGATCACTAAATATCGAAACTACAAAACTTTTAATGAATGTTTCAAGTGATCTGCTTATGGTAGAAACACAAAAAAGTTTTTAATTTATCTCTTAAGGCAGAAAAGCTGCATTTTATCAACATCCCCTTGCTATAACGGGACAAATTATTACTATTAATGTAAACCACTTGACCATTACACTCTATGATCAAAAATTTCAATTTCTATCATAAATAGATCGTTTGCAATATTTGTTTAAAGGTCTGGTATTTCCAGCTTTTTTCAACTGCTAGAGGTCGCCTAAATCGTCGAAAAATTTAAATATTAATATTTTGTTAGTACCTCTAAGCCCCCCGCCAATAAAAAAAGGATTGTTTAGTTTATCTCTTCAAATAAAAAAGTTTCATTTTCGCACCTCGTTTTGACAAAGAGGGTAAAGCCTTGTTGCCATTGTAAACCTTCTGACCTTAACACTGTACTACCAAATTTTCGAATTTTTTGTGAAAAATATTTGTTTTGTGTAATTAAGACGCTAGAGGGCACTATTAAAGGTGTTGGAAGATTTTAAAATTACAAATCCCAATATTTCTTTGAAATCTATCCAACCTAAAAAAGAACTTTTCATTTATCTCTAAAAGTAAAAAAAGTTTTCAAGATTTTTCAAAATTCGCAATATTCTTTTGAAATTTTAGCATTTTCCATCATTTTCCACCGCTAGAGGGCACTATTAAAGGTGTTGGAAGATTTTAAAATTACAAATCGCAATATTTCTTTGAAATCTATCCAACCTAAAAAAGAACTTTTCATTTATCTCTAAAAGTAAAAAAAGTTGATTGTCTATAGACGGACAAAACAGGTGGAAAGACAGATGGACAGACAATAGTTAACAGAGACAGACGAACAAATATTGGCATAAGCAGACAACAAAGTGAAAACATTAGCTCGTTTTTTAAACGAACCTTAAAAGAAATTATTTTTTGATTTTCAATTAGCTCCTTTCACTTTTGCAGCCAATTGTTGTCTTCTGGTGGAGTTTCCTAGAAACATTATTCATTTATTTATTTCTATGAGTAGAATTTTTACACCCAACTGCAGCTCAGTAAGGCATTGATAAAATTCGAAAGCTTTTATTGGCAAAGAAAAAAGAGGTAGAAATGTATATAATTGTAAAAACTGAGAAGTTTTAACTAGGTACTCACATTATCTCATAGGCTTTCATCTCACAGCATTGCCTCAGGGTACTACAAAACATGGCGCCCATAAACCATGTGACTCAATCAACCATGACAGTCAATCACCCAGATGACCAGCCTCTAATTATACAGGACCTCTAGTCTACTGTATATTGCATTTTGCCATGGAACTTCCAATTTTGCCAACAAGTCATAATTTCACAGAAATAATCTTAATATTTACATCTCACCTGAATTGTAGCAAAAGCCAGTGTAAATTTTCCCAACTCCCTTTCATTTGGCCAACTCTCCTTAATTTCACAAAACCCCCAATCTTTACATCTTTCCTAATTTTGTCAAGTCACTTCAAATTTTTCAAACTCACCAAGATTTTGCCACGTTATCTCGATTTCACCAACTCTCTTTAATTTCACGAAAATAATGCCAATTTTCACAACTCACCTGTGTTTTAAAGTGGATTCGAATTTTGCTAACTATCCGAGATTTTGACAACTCCCCAAGATTTTGCCAGAGTTCTCAATTTTTCCAACTCTCCTTAATTTCATAAAACCAATCCCAATTTCCACAACTCAACTGCATTTTTCCAAGTGGTTTCCAATTTTGCCAACTCGCCTAGATTTTTTCAAGTTGCCTCGATTTTGCGACCTCTCATTAATTTCACAAAACCAATTATCAGAACTCGCCCGTATTTTCCCAAGTGGAGTCAAATTTTGCCAAGAGTATTCGAATTTTGCCAACTGCTCTAGATTTTGCTGTTTCCTCGATTTGTCCAACTTTTCTTAATTTTACAAAACTAATCCCAATTTTCATACTCGCTTATATTTCAACAAGTGGATTAAAATTTTTCCATTTTTTTCTAGATTTTGCCAACTTTCCGTAATTTTACAGAAAAATTGCAATTTTTTGCATCGTCCCTGAATTTGCCAAGTCACTTCGAATTTTATCAACCTTTCCTTAATTGCACAAGAAAGGCACAATTTTCACAACCCCCCCCCCTCTATTTTACCAAATGTCTTTGAATTTTGCCACTTCCCCTAGATTTTGCCAACTCTCCTTAATTTCACAAAACCAATCCCAATTTTTCACAACTCACCTGCACTTTACCAAGAGGTTTCTAATTTTGCCAATTCCCCTAGATTTTGCCAAGGTGCCTCGATTTTACCACCTCTCCTTAATTTCACAAAAACAATCGCAATTTTTACATCTCTCCTGAATTTGCCAAGTCACTTCAAAATTTTCAAACTCCCCAAAATTTTGCCAAGTTTTCCCGATTTTATCAACACTCCTTAATTTTAAAAAACAATCCCAATTTTCAAAGTCACCCGTATTTTATCAAGTGGATTTGAATTTTGCCAACTGCTCTAGATTTTGCCAAGTTTTCTCGATTTTGCCAACTCGCCACAATATTACAGAAAAAAATCCTAATTTTCACGTCTCACCTGATTTTTGCAAAGTCACTCCGAATTTTGCCAACTCCCTACGATTTTGCCAAGTCATTCCGAATTTTTTCAACTGCCCCTAGATTTTGCAAAGTTTCCTTAATTTGGCCAAATTGCCATAATTTTACAGAAATAAAAAACAAATTTTTACATCTCACCTGATTTTTGCAAGGCCACTCAGAATTTTGCCAACTCGCCATAATTTTACAGAAAAAAATCCCAATTTTTACACCTCATATGAATTTTGCCAACTCCCCAAGATTTTACCAAGTTGTCCCGAATTTGCCACTTCACCTGTATTTTATTAAGCGGCTTCGAATTTTGCCAACTGCTCAAGATTTGCCAAGTTGCCTCCATTTTGACAACTACCCTGATTTTGCCAAGTTGTCTAAATTTTGCTAACTCCCCTTAATTTTACAAAAAAAAAGATTACAAATTTTCACAACCCACCTAGATTTTACGAAGTCGCCTCGAATTTTGCCAACTCCTAGTTACTTTGGGAGGGGAGCCACCCTCATCACCCCATAGCTACCCCTCTGGTTACAGCTAATTTTTTTAACCTTAGCACAACGTTTCTTAAGCTTCAGCTTCAAAACATTTTTGAACAGGTCATGATCAGACCCAATTTCGGCTCCCCTGTATGATCTGGTATTTTTAACTGAACTAGTCCATTTGCTGTTAATAAATATATAATCTATCATATTTTTATGCAACCGTCTGATAATCCATGTATATTTATAAAGGTCCTGGTGTTTGTAGTATGTGTTAGTTATTCATAAATCATTAAGTTTAGTTACCTGTAGGAGACTTTGTTCACTGCAGCTACCAATACGAAAAGGAACTATCACCTTTCTTCATATGTCCAAGTCAATACCAACTTTAGCATTGAAGTCACCTAGCACAAGAGAAATATCTCCTTTCTTCACAGAATTCAAACTATCCTGAAGCTCGCTGTAAAACGTATCCTTCTCGTTTTCATCAGAGTCCTCTGTGGAGGCATAACAAAAGATGACATTCAAGTTTTTAATTTTTGTTTTAAATTTTCCTGTTAGAAATCTTTCATTAATACAGTCATATCGAAGAAGAGCAACACTGGTGTGTCTGGTGAGAAGCAAACCTACACTTTGGAGATGCTTTCCATCTTCCCTGCGTAAAAAGAGAAATTTAAAGTTATTTTTAAGTATCTCACCTTTACCTGTCCATCTGGTCTCTTGCAAGCATAGAATATCTAGGTTATAACGCTGGAATTCCTGCGTGAGGATATCAAGTGAATAATTTCTATATAACGTCCTCACGTTCCACATACCTGAAGAGAGAAATGATTAGTAAGATTTTTAAAGAGACTAAGTTTATTGAGACAGGTTGGGACAACAATATCAAACAGCCCTCTAATCTCACTCATGGAGCAAAGACCACTCCCTCCTCCGTTAAAGGTTGAAGTCACCAATGCCGCTAGAAACTTCAGGCACCACCTTTTCAAGTGGACCTTTTCAAGAGCCTGCCTGAGCGGTGGTCATGGCCTAAGATACATTACTCCAGTTTAGTATTGACGTTGCCCAACTAGCTAAGTGAGGGTTCAGGTACCTGCAATGGCCTCTGATCAGGATTATCCACCTGCTGATATAAGTATCCCGTGCCTCTGTTCACTTAGGGCTGGCAACCCACAGATAAGTTGCAAGGAAACACAGTGGCAGATTCTCTCTCAATAGAGGAGTACCAGTGCAGCAAATCCAGGATCCATAATCAAGCTCAAATCCATAAATCAGTCCAGTCTAGTGGGTATAAATGGTCAGCACCATGAACCTGTGAAGTTGATCACTCCTCAGAAGGGTTTAAAAAAGAAAAATTAGCCATAGATGACCAGATCAGTAGGCTACACTGAGCTGGAAGCCGTTCCCTTCCAAATGAGAATATCTCGTGTGAAAATACTAACAGCCTGCACTATGGAGTCAGAGATTACGTGCTAGACCTGGCCAGTTCTATGCATCATCACTAGGGATTGGTACACACCTCTCCTTTCAGCTTATGCCTAGCTACCATTTACAGGTCAGCTTATTAAAAAAACTTCAGGAATCGGAATTATTATTAATAAAAATTTAAATATGTGAAGCAGCTAATCAGAAATGCAGCACAAAATCCAAAATTAAGATGGAAACAAAATCATATTTCAACAATACGTATACACACTGCTGGCCATTAAAAGTGCAACACCAGGAAGAACTATTCAGATTGTCCCGAATTATGCAAGATGGGTAGCCCTTTGGGAAGCATGTAAATGATTCAAAACACAGCACATACACACATCATATGTGATAGTTACGCCCCCTGGAAGTGGTATAAGATTAGATTACAAAGCGTCAGTGTAAAGCACTGGAATTGTGTTTGCTCACAGTTCTTGCACACTAAAGATGCCCCATCAAAGAAATGGCATCTATATGACCAGGTTTCCGACTTTGATCAAAGGAGAATTGTGGGATTACAGGAAGGCTGATTATCGAATCGAGACATTGGTGTTCATGTTGAACGGAATGCTGCTACAGTGATGAGAATATCACGTCAGTGGGTAGAGGAGGAACGTACTAACCAACGTGAGGGATCTCAACGGCCCTGTCACACAAATGAATGAGAGGATAGACATCTTGTTCGCATGGCTTTGAATGATCGTACAGCCACATCAAACACCTTAGCTCAACAGTTAGGGTGTGTTGTACATCAACCAGTGTTCACACGTAAGTTCGACATCATCTGCAGTATCGTGGCATCTTTGCTTGCTAGGTGGCCATTGCTTCGGCTACCATTGACTCTACAACACAGGTGTATGCAACTGCAATCGTGACAAGAACGTCGCACATGGATGTGAGAACGACATCACATTGTCTTTTCAGACGAATCCCACTTCAGTATGCAGCACCATGATGGATGAATCCGTATCTGGTGGTACCACAGCAACAGGCTCAGTGAGACATGCATAATGCAGCATGATACAGGTCTGGCCCCTGGAATTAGGTATGGGGTGCCATTGGGCTCCATTCATGCATGCGCCTCATACGCAATACTAGTACTTTCAACAGCCAGCATTACAACACTGAGGTGTTGGAGTCTGTGGTTGTACCTTGTCTTCAGGGGCCAACAGGACAATGCCCCCACCACATGTGGCATGCATCATCCAACAATTCCTGGATAGCCACCATGTGACACTTCTGCCTTGGCGTGCGCATTCACTGAATCTGTCCCCAATTGAACTTGTCTGGTCCATGATCTCACGACGACAAACACACCAGACACCAGCAGCCGCTAAAACGGATGAACTTTGACTACATATCGAAACTGTATGGACTGACATTCCTCAAACACCCATCCGACATCTCATCTTCTCAATGCCGGACCGTTTAACCGCGGTTATTGCCACTCATGGTGGCTACACAACATACTGATTTCTTTGTATTCCACATGTCGAGTTGTATTTGTAATCATTTGATCCTTGTAACATAAGCTATGTATTCACTAAATACAGTTTTGAGATCTCTTGTATTTTCTGGTGTTGCACTTTTAATGGCCAGCAGTGTATATACAGGGGCGAATCATAATCAGCTTCGGCCCTAGTGCAACGTTTTTTATGGGCCACCCAGAATCAATTTTTTAAAGTTAATTAGGAAAACGTGAATTTGCAATTTAATCCTTTCTAGATTTATAAAGATCCTCATTTTATCTGTATTAAATAATTGGACGATTTAACTAGAATTTAGCCTGTGTGACCTAATTAACCATTGATAACTCACATCTGTGCTAAAAATATATTCGCTCTCATACATTAAATAAGTACTGATCTAATTTAGGTTTAGCTGTCTCGTGGCCATGTGGTTAGCGTGCTTGTCTACTGATCAAAATGACCTGGGTAAGGCATGGATGTTCGTGTGATTTTTCTGCTGAGGTCCTACCGTCCTCTCAGGCTTTCTACTTTGGCATATAAACTGACAGGTTGCTGTCAGACCTCTGTGGCAATCAGCTGCTTGAGGGATTATTTATTTATTTATTGTATGTATTTTCAAAGATATATATCGATGATATAGAATAAAATATAACCATAATAAAAATTGATTTTGTTTGGGAATGTTTACTAACCTATTAAACAAAGATTACTCTACATGAACAACTGCTAGCTTCCTCATAAAAAATTCCAGAGCATTATGCGCAAATCAGAATGATGTATTCACGACAAATATACCATTTATAGTACTTAATGGAGGCCAGCAATCGCATTGAAGCTCTCAAAAAATCACTCTTGAATTCCTCTCCAGCTTTCCAGAAGAAAAATACAAAGTACCTCCTATCCAAAGCAATTTTATACACTTAAAAATCTCAGATCCTCACATAAGTCACTATTCATATGCAATTTCTAAGGATCCCTACTTTACAGCTTGGCAGCTGTAAAAATATTTGTACAGAAAACAACCTGTAGTCCTATAGCATTTTTTAAGCAAAGCTTTTATGAAATTTTGATAATTACTCACAAATTAAATTAATTTTAATCAAAAAAACTTTAATTTCATTAGTTCAGCCTAGATTCAGACTTTTCTTACTCTCATTTTGCAAATGTTTTTCGTGCTCATTCATTTTTTGTAGTAACTGAAAGGATAACATATCGCCTCTGGCGAATATGGGATGTCCTTTTTCAAAGAGAATTTAGTTCTTCATTTTCCTAATTTTGCATCCTGTAACAGTAGAAATTGACACCGATGAATGATTGCAAAATATAAATAGTAATATATTACAATGAAGTGCCATTGATTAGCGATAGCAACCTAATAATGTGTTGGACCAACTCTGGCCCTGATAATGGCCGCCACATGACGAAGCAAGGATTCCACAAGCTTACGTAAATGTTCCACAGATATGACGACCCATGCATCCTCCAGAGCTGTCCTCAATTCTCTCAAGGTCGGGCTCGACGGTATCCTAAAGATTTCCAATGGGATTTAAATATGGGCTTCTAGGTGGCCAATTCATTATTTCAAAGTCAGCAGAATTTTCCTCAACCATGCAGTAGCCAACCTGGACCTGTGAGATGAACATTTGCCTTTCTGGTAGACACCATCTACATTGGGATGCATGATGGCCATAAATGGGTGTAAATGGTCAGCCATGAGTTTTACGTACCAGGATGCATTGAGAGTCGTCAGTACACGTACCAAAGGTCCCACAGACATCCAATTGAAGACACCTCAGTCCCACACTGAGTCACCACCAGCTTGTACTGTTCCGACGTAACATACAGGATCCATGGCTTCATGGGGTTGGTGCCATACCCTCAGTTTCTCATCTGCGTGATGAAGTTTAAATCGGGATTCATCACTCCAGGTTATCCGTTGCCAGTTTTCGATGGTCAATTTCGATGTTCGTTAGCCCAGGCAAGGCGTTGAGCCCTGTGTCGTGCTGTTAGAAGTGGGACTCTTGTAGGAGGGGCGGCTCCCAAAGCGGAGACAATGAAGTGGGCATTGCATGGTCCATGCACTGACTTCCTGGCTGGAACCCGCATTCAGATAATATCTGGCCCCTATCAGTTCATACAATGTAGGTCAGACAGCAAAGCCCACGATCATTCACTGTTGAGTGCTTGTTTTTTGCTGGAATTTCCATATTCCCAGAACACTTTTGAAACTGTCATACGAGAAAACCCAAGTTCGTTGACAATTTCGAAGATCGAGTGTCTCATCCGTCGGGCACCTGCGATCTGCCCTCTGTCAAATGGATCTAAAACCCGGGCCTTTCCCATTATGCTTCACATGACAAATGCTTGGGAAAGCCAAAGCTGACAGCTATACATGACCTGAGTTTCAGCCACGCATGTACGCAAATGCGGGACTTGCGGGACTGAATTTGGATAACGTCTCCTATCCCTAATTCAATGGCACTTCGGTGTATTAGCTCTATACAACGCAAAAGGGACTTTGCATTTATTCCTTAATATAAAAAAAATAAGTTTTCTCATTCTCTAGGGTAAAGGTTCTCAATGTGGGGTATGCGGTAAAATTTTTTGCCGTACGCCGTGAGAGCTCGAAAAGTCGCTAGATATATGTTATACATATATGTTTTATTTTATTCCCATTGTTATAATATAACTATAGTTTTATCTATCTTTACAAGGGGTATGCCAGTTACATACACATTTCCAAGGGATACATGAAGCATAAAAAGTTGAGAACCACTGCTCTAGGAAGATTCAAATGAATCAGAGATTATAAAATAAAAATTTTCATTTATTACTACATTAAAATACACTTTTCATTTCAAAATTAAATGGTAAATTTTTAAAAATAAAAAAGCGGCCCGTCGAATTTTAATCAACTGTAATTAAATTGAAACATATGAATAACAGTTATACTTCTTTTATTAAGTTAGCTGTGTACCCGTTCTTTATCAATAAATTCCATCATCAGAATTTATCAATAAATTCTATCATCAGAATTTTTCAATAAATTCTATTCATCAGAATTTTAGTGTAAATATATCGTTTGCAATATTAATTGAAACTTTTAATTTTCTACATTTAGTACCCTCCAATGAGTAAATTAATGTCTTTTGGAGGATTTGAGAACTATAAATCATTATATTTCGTTAGCACCTATTCATCTCAAAACAAAAGTTGCCTCCCCAGGGGGGAGGGGGATGGGGTTAGAAGACAAATTGTTGCTGCTAATATAAACTCATTAATCATCATACTCTATTACACTTAAACATTAAAGTTCTAGCCCAAATACATCGTTTGCAATATTCGTTTAAAATTTTGAAATTTTCAAATATTTCCACCATCAAAGGGTGCAATTAAAACTTTTGCATATTCGAAAAGTGTAAATCGTTATAGTTTATCCATACTATCCAACCATAAAAGAATTTTAATTTATCACATAAAACAAAAAATTGCAAAGGTAAAAATCATCGTTGCCAGTGCTTCATGACATACACATTTCATCATACAAATTTGCAATTTCTAACATAATTACATCGCTTTTAATACTCGTTTGAAAGTTTACAATTTTGAAAATTTTCCACCGTTACAAGGCACAATTATTACTATTGGAACATTTGGAAAGTGCGGGAATCGTAATACAGGGTGTTTCAAAATTAAATGTAGAAATTTCAATGGGAGATAGGGAACACCAAGACAAACCTTTTTAGTCCATGATTGTATGTCCGCTGACGTAACCCTCCGTTGCTAGAGGGTGCTGTTTGGTGGTTATGCAATTCACTAGAGGGGCGAAGTGAGAACGGAGAACGGACTTGTGTTGCCATCGGCATTTGTAAATCAGACACATTACGTGTAACATGGAGTGTTTCACGACTGCTGGGGGCGGGGGTGGCTCAGTCGGTAGCGCGCCAGGCTCGTAATCTGTAGTTCCCAGGTTCGAGTCCCAACTGGGTCAGCGTTGAGATTTATCTCCACAAAATTCCCCGCCCTGCCCACAGTCAGTAGGGGACACCGATGGGCTTGGAAAGGCCGCCGTCCGTCGGATGGGACGTTAAGCCGTGGCCCCGTGTGCGGGAGAGCCATACCCTGTGCACGTTAAAGAACACGCTGGATGGCCTTGACGGGAGGCTACCATCAGTCTCCCAACAGCTGTTCCAGTGGGTCCCCTCCCCCAACCTTCTCTGAGCCTTCGGGGTCCATGTGACCTGGCCATTTAGCCCATGGTGTGCAAAAAAGTGCCGCTCAGAGGTAAAACAACCAACCAAACAACCAAACAACACGACTGCTGAGATGGCTGACATGCATCTGGCGTATGGGGCTGCCAATGGAAATAGAAGAGCTGCTGTGGGGTTGTACCGACAGTGCTTCCCAAACACGTGTGTCAAACCACCAAACATTTATTTAAAAAAAAAACTGGAATATTCCATGCAAATATTCATGGCACTGGTCGGGAGAGAACCATGCACACTCCTGACATCGAAGAAGAGACCCTAGGGTGGATTGAGGACAATCCAGGCACAAGCACGCGAGCTGTTGCACGTAGCCTCGGTGTGAACCACGCCCTCATGTGGAGAGTTTGCACGATGTGGAGAGTGTTGCACCATGGTGCAGCCTGATTTTCTGGTTCATGTGCTCTTCTCAGATGAGCCTCTTTCACACATGACAGTGTGTTTAATGTTCACAATTCTCACGTATGGGCCCACGAAAATCCACATGCCACAATGACGCATGGTCATCAACAATGGTTCACCATCAATGTTTGGGCAGGTATCTTCCATTTGATTATGCCATACCTGCTGCCTCCCTGACTAAACGGGCAGATTTATTGGTATTTCTTGAATAAGCTTTGCCTCGACTGCTGGAAAATGTTCCCGTGGCTATTCGCAGACAAACATGGTTTCAACATGACGAGGCAACATGCGGGTTTATCTGAATGCCTCTTTTGGGGCTAATGGATAGGTTGGGGCGGACCCGTCGCCTGAAACCAAGATCGCCTGATTTATCATGTATCGCTTTCTTCCTCTGGGAACACATGAAAAACATCATGTACGAGACTCCCATTGACTCAGATGAAAACCCGTCACAAGAATCGCTGTCGTCGCTGCAACTGTTCCCAAAATTCCGGGAATCTTCTACCATGTACGTCAATCTATGCTTCGATGCTGTCATGCATGCAATTCTGTTGCCGGTCGCAACTTTGAGCACCTTCTTTAAATAAACATGTTGTTCACACTTGTTACCATTCATTTATGTACCAGCTCCACCGATATTTCTGTCAGCGCTCTCTAGCACAGAAGGGTTACGTCAGCAGATATACATTCGTAGACGAAAAAGGTCTGTTTTGGCGTTCCCTATCTCCAATTGAAATTTGTACAGAGAGTTTCAAAACTCTCTGTACAAAAGTTTTGTAAAAGAGTTTTGAACCCTGTATTTCATCAACACCTATCCAACCAAAAAACAATTTTCCAATTTATCTCTAGAAGCAAAGAAGCTGAATGTTCATAGGCAACAAAGAACAAAATGGTAATAATCTTTTTTCTGTCATTTTACACAAAACGTCCTCTTCCCCATTGGAAGAAACTGGAGAGATTTCTCTTAAAAGAGCTGCCATGATTGAATTTACTATATTGCTTCTTCTCATTTTAAGTTAAAGAAAGGTTGTTTGGGTTGGGTTGTTTTACCTCTGA
Source organism: Ryuthela nishihirai (assembly GCA_038380435.1). NCBI lineage: Eukaryota > Metazoa > Arthropoda > Arachnida > Araneae > Heptathelidae > Ryuthela > Ryuthela nishihirai. Next base: position 47,082,552 of record JAWZYU010000023.1, on the reverse strand, counting down.
GCGGCATTTTTTTTCACACCATGGGCTAAATGGCCAGGTCACATGGACCCCGAAGGCTCAGAGAAGGTTGGGGGAGGGGACCCACTGGAACAGCTGTTGGGAGATAGATGGTAGCCTCCCGTCAAGGCCATCCAGCATGTTCTTTAATGTGCACAGGATATGGCTCTCCCACACACGGAGCCACGGCTTAACGTCCCATCCGACGGACGGCGGCCTTTCCAAGCCCATCGGTGTCCCCTATACTGACCGTGGGCAGGGCGGGGAATTTTGAGGAGATAAATCTCAACGCTGACCCAGCTGGGACTCGAATCTGGGAACTACAGATTACGAGCCTGACGCGCTACCGACTGAGTCACCCCCGCCCCATTTAAAGAAAGGTAGGGATATGATTTCCACAACCTTTCTTTCCTTCTAACAAAAGCTCTCCCTTCGTCCTTCTCCCCATATAAACCAGTAGAAAGAATTTTTTCCAATCAGTAAGATTTAGGATCACCAAATTCAGTCAAATGCTCAAATGAAAAATATTGCCATATCTTTTCAGTGCACTTGATTTACTAACTCAGGAGCTCAAAATGGAAAAGTTAATGATAAACATTTTAACTCTTTAAGTCAAAAATGTAATGTTTCGGACTGAATGTATGAAGGAACCATTATTATCTAGATTTGAAAATTAATGTACTGATTGCACTGTAATATAATCAATAAATAAATATTTTTATAGAATACTGAGAACAAACAACAATCATCTGAAAGATAAACATTTCCATGCTTTTTTAAAAAACAAACTATTATTTTGAAGTTACTCCATACCCATGTATGTGCTAGTGAAGCCAGATCATCAGTTCTGCTAAACTAGTTGATGCACTTAACATAGCCCAAACATGACGACTATGGACGCTGATATTTTTTTCCTCATCCTGTTGCATAAACAAATGTTATGCCTTTGCAGGCCTTCTATTTTGTTTTCTGTATTTTCTCTCATCAACGGGCGGGGGGGGGGGGGGGGGGGCACTTAGTCCGTAGCGTGCCAGGCTCATAATCTGTAGTTCCCAGGTTTTAGTCCTGCTCGGATTAGCGTCGAAATTTATTTCCACAAAATCCCCACCCTGCACACTGTCAGTAGGGCATACCAATGGGCATGGAAAGGCCGCCGTCTGTCGGTTGGCACGTTGAGCTCTCAGTCCGTGTGCAGGAGAGTCAATTGACATATATTCTTATGTCAATTGCAAATTAAAAACTAAATTAAATGCTGACCATTTTTACTTTTTTGTAACTAATTACATTTCCAATGAACACTAACAATATTCAATTTGAAAGTTCTATTACAAACTACAGTATATTCATATAAAAATCACATCATAATGAACCTTTAACATTTCTTTGATAAACATTATAGAGCACTCTGTATATATCTCGAGTCATTTTCAGAAATTCATTAAAAAAATTTGACACGTATTGCTGCAGTGGGAAGGAATTGTTTTTTTTTTTTTGTTTTTTTTTGTTTTTGTAGAATATGTGGGATGTGCAAACAGTGCTAGTTGATTAGTTACTACTAACCACATAAAATTAATGGAGCAATTTCTTGCTAAACATTTAAATTAGCTTTTCAATTTTTATCCATCAATAGCTCCATTAATTTTGACCCCTGCCACACGTGCTTCAATATTAAAAGTCAAAAAATATATTCAGTCGGTTAGAGAAAACAAGGGGATTTAAACTTTTGTTCAGATTCTACTTTGAACAACAAGAGTTCATCTACTTTTACAAAAACTCAGCATAGGAAATACAAAATCATACTTTATTGATATATAACTTTAAATTCTCAGATATATTTTTCTTTAAAATCTTGATCCAAACACTTAATATTTAGGACTGCTCTCGGCTTACTATCCCGATATTTCGTGGCATTCAACTTCTTCCAATGGACAGTGGTTGGTTAACAATTGTGACAGGCTCGTAATCTGCAGTCCCAGGTTCAAACCTTCACCATTGTTCCATTTCTACTTGAGCCTAATTGTGTTTGTACCTATGCCTATCACCTGGCAGGCTCTAATGAGATCTGTCTCCTAACAGCTATTCACTGGACCCCTTTTCTTACCTTACTTCAGACTTGAGGTCATTGTCACCCAGCAATTTAATCCATAGTGAGCAAAAGAGAAGAACACAGAAGTAAAGCAACCGAACCTTCGAAGGTTATTTGTAAACTACAATACTAATTTCCTAATACTCTATGCTTCGCATACTTTTAGGCGTTTGATATTTTCTAGTTATAAGTAATACTTAATAATTTTAAAACAAATCTTACTTCTATGGATCATTTTTTGTGTCGTTCAGTTGGGTTTTTATTATGGAATCTATTTATCTACTGTTGTCCAACTGCTACTGCACTATCGAGATTAAATCAGTACCAAATCACTTTTCTGATATGGATATTAGCTTTGCGCCATCCAATAATGCCTGCCTCTTTTCACTTATAGTCCATTTTTACTATCATTGACATGTCTCGGATGCTGTCCATTTGAATGAAATCTCAAGTATTTATTTCTTACTGTAGTCAATAAATTTTTTGATTGAAGCAAAGATCCTTTATTTATTTGTAGTACATTTCTGCAGCCTATACTAAAGACAGGGTAAACGTCTCTTGCAAAATTGAATGAGAAGAGAGTTTTTTTTATCTTTGAACACAACTTTTTTGGTACCCAATGGGTTATGCAATATTTTGCATAACCAAAATGCATACTTTATGGTAATAAGATATTTTTAATTTATACTGAATATTTGGTTATAACAGCCATTTCTTTTTCGACAAACAGACTACCCTAATACCATGGTGATCTTTTTCTTTTTAAGGGAACATAATAGTAAAATTTATTGTTTCACAAAAATCCTACTGAAAAATGAGGAAAAAAGAGTGAAAAGTGTTCCAATATTCAAAATGGGAAATTAAATCCCAATAGTAAATAAAAACTCCTAATTGTGGGTTTCAAACTGGGTAGCTCAAAACTTCCCCCTGGCACTGCCATGAATTTCACGTCACCACGTGCATAGTAGAGTCCTATATAGTTAGAGGCTGGCCATCTCGGTGATTCACTGCCATTGGTTAATTGAGTCACGTGGTTTATGGGCGCCATGTTTTGTCGTACAGTGAGACGAAAGCCTATAGTTAGTGTGTGTACCAAGTTGAAACTTGGCGAGAAGAAAAAGGCATATGAAATTGAAAAAACATACTTTAAAACAAAAAATTACATAACCCGTAAAACTGCTGTAAATATTTTATTTATATCTTTTTTTATCTTCACAATTATTAGCAGAGTTTCCATGCCACCCAACAGGTATCTGTTCAGTTTCACCCAAATGGGTTCACATGGAACAATATGCCACCATAGAACGTTAATCAGATGCAATATTCTTGAACGTCCTATAAACACAGGGCCAGCCAACAAGTAGAAGGCAACAGATGCAAGTCCTATAAGACCACAAATTTAAAAACAATGTCTGTCATTTCTTGACTTAAAAACAATTAATAAAATTAATGAAAATACCATTTTAAATCATTTATGAGAAGATTAATATATTTTCCTATATATCAGTGGTAATGGTTTAGCCCCCCCCCCCCCCAAAAAAAAAAAAATTGATATCTGGGTCCTTGTTACTTGATTGGCCTTGCATAAATATATACTTTTTTAACTTTATAAGAAACCTACTTAACTACGAAAGTATTTAATTCTAGAATCACAATGTGAATTTATTCATTACTTATATCACAGGATGGGATCATATATGACATCTCAGATTTATGTGACAACTTGGCCTATTTCTAAATTAAAACTCTACTATTAGACCAATAAAATGTTATGGGGTATCAAAATTATGTTTATAATGTATACTTCAGAAAATAAGGAAAAAGCAACATTTCTAAATTTAGTTTATATTGTAAGCAAAACAAGTCACTTCAAAACAATACACAATTTTCGTAGTCCTTGCATTCATTGCAAATATTATTAGTGTTCACCACATAAACTTTTGAAACATTTCTAACAAATTGAATGTATTATCTGCTCACTGTCATCTCTACACATGTAGAGATGACAGTGAGTATAACTAAATGACTAGTAAGTAGAAATTACATATATAAATACAGTGACTACTATTGTGATGGCCCTCCCACTCAGTTTTACTTTTCCTTAACCAGTTTTTACTTTATTTACGTTACATTTATTATTTTTCCAGAGTGCAATACACAAGTGTCAGTCGTACCATGAGGCGAAAGCCTATGAGTTAGTGTGTGTACCAAGTTGAAACTTCACAGTTGTTATAGTTTTAGATATTTCTACCACTTTTTTTTCTATAAAAGCTGTTATATTTTATGAATGCCTCACTGCGCTTCATTTGGGAGGAAAATTTCACTCAAAGAAAAAAATTAATGAATATTTTTTTCCAAGAAACTCCATCGGAAGACGGCAATCGGCTGCATAAGTGAAATGAGTTAACTGAAAACCAACAAATAATTTCTTTTAAGGCTCATTTGAAAAACGAGCAAATGCTTCCATTTTATCGTCTGTCTATGCCAATATTTATTCATCTGTCTATCCGTCTCTCTGTTAACTGTTGTCTGTCCACCTGTCTTTCCACTTGTCTGTCCGCGTATAGACAATCATTTTTTTTTTCTTTTCAGAGCTAAATGAAAAAATGCTTTTGAGTTGGATAGGTGTCAAACAAATATTGCGATTCCCAATTTTGAAAATTTCAATATGTTTAATACCGCCCCCTAGCGGTGAGAAAAGATGGAAAATGCTAAAATTTCAAACGAATATTGCAAAAAAACTATTTACACTGGAAATATGAAATTTTGGTAGTAGAATGTTATGGTCAGAAGGTTTACAATGGCAACAAGGCTTTGCCGTCTCAGCCAAAAGGGGTACGAAAATGAAATTTTTTTAAAGTGATAAGCGAAACAATATATATATATTTTTTCAGGCACTAACAAAATATTAATGATTTAAACAATATTTGATAATCTCAGTGTTACCTGTAGACGTTTAAACGTCAATAAATCAATAAATGTTTCTGTGGAAAAAATTTCATCGAAATACGGGATTCGAACCCGCATCTCTCCAGAAACATGCCAGAGTATTCTAACCTGTTGAACTAATGCCGTTTCAGTCTTTTTTTCCCACTAATAATAACTATCACTCTTCCCGTGAATTTTTGGCGTCTTTCTTATGGTGTCATCTATGACCTCAGGTGTTAACTATTTCTTTTTTAGTGCTCTGAGTAAGATGGAAATAAATAATGAAGTCACATCACGCTATTTAGCGTTATTAATGATTTAAACAATATTTGATAATCTCAGCATTACCTGTAGACGTTTAAATGTTTATAAAACAATAAATTTTTTTGTGAAAAAAGCCAGCTTAGTTCAACAGGTCAGAATACTATGGCATGTTTCTGGAGAGATGCGGGTTCGAATCCCGTAGGTCGGCGATCTTTTTTTCCACAAAAATATTAATATTTACATTTTTTGAATTCCTATCAGTTCGAATTTCCAATGTTAGAGAGTGCTAAAGGGAGCAAATAAAAACTAGAAAGGCGACCTCTATCAGCAAAAAAAAGCTGGAAAATACCAAATCTTTAAATGAATATTGCAAACGATCTATTTTTGCTAGAAACTTAAATTTTTGGTCATAGAGTATAATGATCAAGTGGTTTACCATAATAGTAATGATTTGTCCCGTTGGTAAATTGCAACTTTTCTGCTTTAAGAGATAAATGAATAAAATTTTTTGTGTTTTACAGTTACTAATAAAATATTAATAGTTTATTTAATCAATTACGCAGTAGTGCGAATTTCCACTGTAAGAGGGTACTAAAAATGTAAAATAACCAGAAAATTCTAGTTATTTTATTTTATTGTTAAAATGTTTTGATATTATTGTTAAAATGCGATCCCCATATCGCCAGAGGTGATATGGGAATCGCATTTTCAAAGAGAATGAAGTTCTTTATTTGCCTACTTTTTCATTCCTTAAAAGTTTTAATTATGAATGTTCCTGCTGTTTTTCTGCTGAGGTCCCGCCATTCTCATGGACCTTCTACTATGGCTTATAAACTGACAGGCTCCTGTCAGACCACTGTGGCAAGCAGCTGCTTGAAGGGTTATTTATTTTCATTTTTTTTTTATGTATGATGGGGAAATGCACAGAGTAGTATATTATTCATGATTATATAACCATAACAGAATCTACAGCTGAAATCACTAAATATCCAAAGAACAAAACTTTTAACATTGGTTAAAAATTTTGCTTTTTGGATAATTAATGATCTCTGATGATATAAAGTAAACTTACTTTTGAAAATGCGAATTATATTTCATTACTACCAAGTAAATAAGATATTTCCAATTATCTCTTAAAACCGTTCTGTTTTCTACCCATCTTGGGCGTAGGGGTCAATGCATTGTTGTCAATGGAATCTTCAAGACTGTCATATTCCACGATCAAAATTTCAAATTTCTAACATAACTACATCGTTTGCAATATTCGTTTTAAATTTCGGGATTTTTCGATTTTTTCCACAGTTAGAGGGTGCAATTACAGCTTTTAGGAGATTCGGAAAACGCAAATTGTAATATTTCATTAATACTTATCGAACCCAAAAATAATTTTTAATATATGTCTAAAAACGTACAATTATCTGTTAAAACAAAAAAAAGTTGCATTCTCCCCCCCCCCCTCGGGTTTAAAGGGTCAAGTGATTGCTGCCAATGGTAACTTCGTAACCTTTGCATTTCAACACCAAAATTACAAATTTCTAACATAACTACATCGTTTGGTTATGCTCGATTGAAAATTTGGAATTTTCTACTTTTTCCACCGTTTGAGGGCGCAGTTATAATTTTTAAGAGATTCGAAAAATGCAAAATGCAATATTTCATTAACACCTGTCCAATACAAAGAGAATTTTTTACTTTTCTGTATAAACAAAAAAGTTCATTGTCTGCAGACAAACAGACAACAAAACGATAATATTATCTCTTTAAAAAAAAAAGCTGTAAAATTTACTTTTCCTTCTTAACCGTTTTCTAAAGTCCTTCCAATCGCGAACACAGAAATCTGTATCAAATATTACCCTGCCCTTTTCCGGAATCCATAAGTATCCGTGGAAAACCATTCAGCATTGCACGCTAAACAATCCGAGTGACGACAAACAATGGTGTCCAAGTTTGATGGCCAACCTCTACCTATATAGGGCCTCTAACGTATAGTAAGTGACATTAGGTCATGGGGTTAATAGAGAGAAGGTTTTGAAGTTAGTAGGAAGAGTGCTAGTTGAGATGTTAGTAGCTTTTAAGGCAGAGTAGAGTTTTGCATAGAGTTGAGATGTTTGTCAGTTTTGAATTGTGATTTGATAATATACATGAAGATGTTGTTTTGAGTGAGTTTTTAGTTGTCTGAACTTAGGGACATCAGAAATTCGTAACCCTCTGTCATATGAAGCGCGTTGAAGAGAAGGTATTTGATTTTGAGACTTTTGACAAAATTTTAAAGTTTATCAAATGTTTATCTAGAAACTAATTTTTACCAAAAAGACACTTGCCTTGTAGTCACTCAATTGTGGTCTACATTACATTAACCAAATACTCCCAGCATGCACCAGGTTGATGGCATTGCTTTGGTGGTCAAGATATCGCTTCCGCTAACTGAACACATTTTGCATCGCCTTGTTCCTCAAACATGTATAAAATCCTGTTTCTGGTGCTATAACGGTGTGACGTTATATCGATGACATCGTTAATAATATGGAACGAACCTTTCTTACCACCAAGCCTGGACTGATTCTGGAACAGGACACCACCCCACACACTGCACATGCAACAGTGGACAAGTTCTAAAATGTGGGGATTCTCTCATGGCCACCATACTCCCCGGACTTGTCATTCATTGAGTATATTTGAGACCTTTTGGGACCCACCTCCTATAGCCCTTCCAGAGCCAAGGACGCCTATACAGGGTGATTCAAAAGTTATCGTTCAAATTTCGTGGGGAGGTAGGGAATACGTCAGGAAACCGATTTCACATAAGAAAGAATGTCCGCAAATGTACGCATGCGTATGTAGAGGGCGCTGTGTGTACCCAACCAGTGTACAGCTCGCCCGACCACTCCCGCTGTCATCAGCGATCGCTTGGCCACCCAGGTCACCTGATTTATCGCCCATGGATTTCTTTTTGTGGGGGGCCATGAAATACCATGTGTACGAGACCCCCGTCGACAGTGAAATGGACCTGGTTGCACGAATAGTGGCCGCCGCAGGCATTGTCCGTGATATGCCAGGCGTTTTTGAAAATGTTCGGCGGTCAATGCAACGGCGCTATGAATCCTGTGTCCGTGTAAATGGTCGCAATTTTGAACACCTACTGTGAACCTGTACTTTACCTTGTTGGAATAAAAGTCACATTCGTTACCACTTAACTGTACTGTTTCCTTGTGTTCACTTTACTTGACACAGTCAACTTGTCCATTTTGTTCATGTAGATGACGTTTGCGGACATACTTTCCTATGTGAAATCGGTTCCCTGACGTATTGTCGTTTTATGACAATCAGCAGACGGTACTGTTAAAGAGCTGCTTTAATTCCTTGTCCCAGAAATGTTCAAAATCTTTTTTTTTTGTCTGAAAACAATTAATTTTTGGAAAGCATGTTCTTCAACTTATAGATTAGTACAATTTTAAATAATAATCAATTTCTCTAACTGCTCACGTTTTTTTTTTATGGACAAGTTTTTTCAGAGATCTAGTTTTGAAAACCTTTCTTCTATTTTTCAATATAAACTTAATCATGTACAGCCTTCAATATGATCTCCATTAAATAATGTGGCAGTAAGAAAAAATTTATTATTGAAATACCTAGTTTTGAAACGGTAAAATGTTTATTACGAATATCTGGCCACAAGAACATTAAAATTTTGGATTTTTTTTCTGTAGTATTCTGTGAATAAAAGACACAATGCGATTTCTAAAATGTATTTATTCTAAAATTATTTTATGTTAAAAATTTGAAGCAACAAAATACGTCAAATTAGCTCTCTCCATTAGGGGAACACCAATATGGACATTTCATCATCTGTGAATAGGAACTGCTAAATTATTACTAAATTTTGTAATTAATTACCATAAATAAATGATTTCTTTCAATTAAGTTACATTATATTTAGTTACATTAAATACCCAATGAGAAAAAGACTTTTAGTTTATAAATAGTCCAATAAAAATGAGAAAATATTTTGTGAACCTAAATGAAAACTGTTTTAAATAGTTTCCTGAAAAAGATTGAAAGCCATCCATCCTATTAACAACGACAGTTATTATTTATGTCTGTTAAAGATAAGGATCTCAAAAAGTTTCAGATCATACAGCATTGTTTTTAAATTCTCACGGTGGCAATTTTTAAATCACTATTCACATTATCGCATGCTTACATTCCAACTAAGAGCAGATTGAATAAAACATAAGGTGGTAAAATATTTGTAACTATCTGAAACATTGGGTCATAGATATTCAGTGTTATCTCAAATATATTTCATACCCTATGTCATAATATATTATTTAGCAAATTAAGCATTACATCTTATCTGTCCTTCGTGAGGTTTGGAGGAACATCTTTCACTGGAACTCACATTGCTTCATCAGTGATAAAATCTTAAGATGATACTCACTGGTATTTAAAAAGTAACATGAACGCTAATAATCATTATTGACATGTGCAACCACTTAGACAGTTATGGGGCAAGGATTACCCCATATATTTGGAATTAATGCTAATAACTTTGAAATTTCAAGTTAGAAAAATACAGAATTTCTGTATTTCACATGGGATTACCATATGGATCTTCAATTTTGTGTTCTTAAAATCATACAGTCTAATAATTTTAATTTATTTACTAAAATCGTAATAATCGTTGAATATTATTATATGCTTAAATACACTGAATTACCAGTGAAATCACGTTTGTCCATTTGAAATGTTTTGTCTTTTTCACTCTGGGGCAGTGCCTTTAATCATTCAGTGCATAACTGCTAACAAAGAATTCACAACAGATTTTCTACATAATAATGGTACTTATTTTTTATACCAGTGGTAAAATCACAATTTTCTTAGTCTTATTCTTTCATTACAATTCCAGTTGTACATTTACTTTATACTTTTAACAAACTACTCTCTGTGATTCGAAATAAAATTTATATATATATATACCTTCTGTTCCTTCAGGAAGTTATTATGAAAGAAACTAAATAAAGGTTTAAAAAAATTACGCACCAAATTAAACTAACACATTAAATTTTAAAAATGTATGGTATGATTCCTACAATAAGGCAAGAAAACTGTACCCTCGATGAACCACAGAGTAGGTTTGCTATGAACTGTATGCTATATCAAGGTGAGTTAAAGGTGGCGCCACAAGGCTATGTTTTACCAAGGTCATTCGAGTGTCGCTGAGAGGGCGTGCCCCATGACGTCACAGTGGGGAGAGCTCAGCTAATGTAGTTACATAATCAACTGTTCTTTCGAGTCTTTATTTGCTCTTTGCTTGGTAAATTTCTCTCTGTGTGAAGTATTTCAGGTAATTTTTGCTTCCTTTTATCATTCCAAACTGTGCAGTAGCAAACTATATGAGTAATCCTTTGGAGAATAAGAAAAAAACAATTTTTCACATATATTCGAATTAGAAGCAAAAATTAGTATGAAGTAGATGTCGTAGTGTCGCATGAAGATGAATTCGCACATGCTAAGATATGTGGTAAACATTTTTCAGATACCTGTTAAGATCAATCGCCTGTGAGATTCATGAAGCAAACTCTTAGGACTACCTATTAAGCGTAAATTAAATGACAATGCCATTCCAGATTTTAAAAAACGTGTCACATAAATAATTCAGTCTTGTTACGATGACTGATTCTACTCCCACCAGACGATTGTTATTTCGGGAAACAACGAAATGATTGTTGGAATAAAAAACCGATGGCTTTGAAAACTACGACAGTGTACCCAGTAAAAATGGCATTATCTAAGAAAATTGGTAATTTAAATACGTTGGTTTATACTGCATTGATTCATGTGAATAAATGCTTATGTCAGTGCATCATAGTCTATGCATTAGAATATTACGGCAGTAGTTTCAAATTTATATTAAAAACTAAATAAAGTCGAGGGAAAAATCTCTAAATTACAGAATTATTCAAAGCAAGAGAGAAAAAAAGCAGACTTTTCGTTGAATAACTGCAAGAAACGTTTTCTTAGTAAATTGAAAACTATTTATTCCACGTCATATAAACTTTTTTTGGAAGGGATAAAATTTGTACCATTATTTACATCGACAAAAATTATATTTTCAATATTTTCATTATGATTATTAACATAGTTGGTAAAAAGATAAGTTGAAATAAAGATGTGGTGTTTTAATTCAATCAAATTTAATTTTAAGAACAAGATCATAATAATTTCTCAAATCATCAAATCGAAAGTCCATTGTAATTCGATATAAATTACCATAGAATTTCTTTATTAATTTTTATTTACTCTTATTTTTTATTTATATATATTATTAACTTTTGAGAGCAATTACTTAAATTGGAATTATTGCTGTTAAATGTCAATTACCTTAACTCTAAATGGAGAAAGAATATTGTTAAAGATTCGTCTCTTTTGGAATTGTTTTTCTTGGATTTATTTATTAGTTTCATTGAGGTTGACATCAATTTCAGATCTTTAAATTGTGTTCAATCACACTTTTTCCAATAATGATTATTTAAGATGTTCCAGAGTTCTGTATCTCAGTTACTATTGACATAACACGGAACTGTAACCTAATAAAGTGTCTGCTGAGTATGTATCTATAACAATAAATATTTCCTTGATAGCTAGATAGACCTCAGACAGTTAAAAGAACTGAAATTGTAATTTTACACTGTTTCTGCCTATAGAAATCAATATTACCTACGCTTCTTATAAGCTTTGTTTAGTGTCGTCTCCCCGCTGTGATGTAACAATGCCTAGCCAACGACCAAGAAATGCTTGTCGCCATTGAGCTACATAGGGAACTGGTGGGACTGCTTTGAACAGAATGAGTTAGGCGCTTATCGATTACATTTTCCTAGTCCAGTTGGTAAAAGAGACGTACCTTAATGATAACCTATGGGGGAACTCAGGATTTAATCAGAAAAATAATAAATCATAATGCAGTGGACCTTCGTTATAGCGCTGCTCGCTATACCGCGCACTCGGTTATAAGGCGGGCGATGTTCGCGATAAGTTCAAACATGTTTATACAGGTCCGTGCGGCGTTAGTGAGTATCGCATTTTATTGTTACTGCGTATTGAGTAATTGTGTATGTATTGAGTTCCTGCATGTATTTTGAATAGTGTTTAATTATTGTATGCATGATGAGTAAAAGAAAAGCTTACAGTGTGAAATTTATTGTGTCGTCACCGCGCCGCTCGGTATAACGCGGTTCACCTTATAACGCGGGTGTTGTTTCCCGCCCGACATGCACGTTATATCGGGGGTCCACTGTAGTTTTCTTTCATGTTCTCATTCGTTGCATGAATAAGTTAGAATATAAAGGATAGACTTCAAAAGTGTCTTACCTAAAACAATTATCAAAATTTTTTTTCTGCAATCAAATAATGTTATGTTTTCAGATCAGGGATCAGTCATAAACACTCAATAGAAGAAACTGCTTCAAAGTTCTCAGAGCTTGAACTGTCAGTAAAATATGCCTTTTTTGTGAGAAATCAAAAATAATAAAGACTGATATATATTATTTATACCCTTTGAAAGATTAATTTTAGATACTTTTATTCTGTCTTTTTCATCGGAAGTTTTTTTTATATTAACAAATTTCTTGATTCATTCTAAGGTTTTTTTTTTATATTTTATATATTAAATTTTTTTATAAAAAATATTTTTTCTATTTTGCTAATGTTGAATTTTAATACGCGAATAAATGGATTAATATGATCAAAAATCGCCTAACATCATTTTTTGAAACTATTTTATGTATTTTAAATATAGCAAAGAAATTTCAATTTATGCAAACATTATAATTTATTGCAATTGCTATTTATTGCTTTACAGTGTATTCCTATAATTTCATGCAGTTAAGCATAAGACAACATATTTTCGCATTTGGAAACCGTAGGATTTCGAATTCATGTTTTTCTGTTAATAAATATTTTGAAACAAAAATAAAAAAAGCTAGGATTGGTAGAGTCGAAATCAACAAAATCTTCTCCCATAATTAAATTTTACTACGAATAAACCTAATATAAATTACGACGATTTTAAGAAGGTTAACATGTAAAGGAGACCTGTTTTGCCACCTGGGCTCAAAGAAACTGAGTGATATCCCAAGCCACACTTTTACACCAGCAAAGCATAGAGGCAGTCTCTCCAGTTCCGTATATAACTCAATGCTTGTCACAGAGTGGCACTATCCTCCTCCTCCTCCTCCTCCTCCTCCTCCTCCTCCTCCTCCTCCTCCTCCTCCTCCTCCTCCTCCTCCTCCTCCTCCTCCTCCTCCTCCTCCTCCTCCTCCTCCTCCTCCTCCTCCTCCTCCTCCTCCTCCTCCTCCTCCTCCTCCTCCTCCTCCTCCTCCTCCGGCACCCATAGGCTACAGAGGTCCAACCAGACTGTGCAATCTAGTTCTCCAATCATATCTATCCTGAGCTATATCTGGTGCAGCTCACCACTGCACACCAATTCTAACAAGGTCCTGTTTGACATTGTCTGCCCACCACATCATAGGTCTCCCACTGTTTCTGAGGCTTTCAGGCACACTGTTCATAAACCTATTTGCTAATCTATAATTATCCATATGGGCAACACGGCCAAACCAATGCAGTCTCTCTCTGCACAATATGCTGCTTAAAGGAGGTTGCCAATTCCTTTGCCTAACCTCATCATTATTTACAAAGTTGAACCACCTAAGATACTGCATAAGCATCTAAAATCAAAAGCATCACGTTTCCTGTTATCTTGTTTACAAAGCGGACAAGTTTCACTGCCAAAACTAACCCTAGAAAGAACTAAACTATTACATAGTGTAACCTCAGGAGTAGGCCTACTATGTATTGATGAATCTGCAATAAACGCATGTAACTTGCGTTCTCACGTTCCGTTTTTTGATCATTTGCACATCTACCTTCACAGTCCTGTCAGTTTCAGGCGTATACATCACTTCGTTCGAGGTGATGCGATTTCCATTTTGAGCAGTGTATATAGGCAACACCTCTTACAAGACAAGGCCATACAACTACGTCACAGAATAATGCTGACGTCACCCTAGTTAGACCCATGCGAGTGACCTTTGCCCACGAACAAAGCGTCTAATTCTTAGAGTAACTGAGTCAAAAAGTCGAGTCGATAGCTCGCATCGTGCTTTTATTTGCTATTGTTCCAGTGATTGTTTTCTTGTAGTGTGAGATTTTATGCAGTGATTGATCTATATAATATTTTAAAGGATATATCAAATGGTAATCAACTGTGTGAGAAAACATCCTTCCAATGTTCCTGTCTGCTGTGGATATTCAATAAGTTGATTTTCTACTTTGTTAAGTTCTTTAAATTTCTGTTAAAATGTGATTTTCTTTGTATATTTTTATAAGGAAAAGTGTAGTTAGTTAACTACAGTTTTTTTTTTATGTTTTAAATACTTTTATGCTATCATGATTTGCCTTTCAAGACTAAACGTTGAGTCCCAACAAAAAAAAAACTGGAGGTTGACATTTATGGTTTTGGAACTGAGATTTACAATGTTTTAAAATATAACAATAAATTTCGATTTTTATTAGAGTTTTAAATGTAAGGATTATATAAATGAGAAAGTTTCAATGAGTCCTTTTTGATAACAAGTGTACAGAAGTGTGGTTATTTAAAGGATTTATTTTTTGGAAGTCTCTTTTCTAAGTAAATTTCAATAGATTTTTATTAGAAAAATGGAAGACATTTGACCTTACTGTTAAATATTATGAAAATTATGCAACTAAAACATTGTTAATTTGTTAATAAAGTACATATATGTCTAGTTAACTTTTCAAAGTACCTTTATTAATTTAGAGAAATATTATCCATTTTTTTTCCAGCTTCCCAAAGTAAATTTGTACATGTATAGTAATTGAATTTGACATGGAGAAGCAAATGTCTTTGAACACCCCTTAAAAAGCTTTTTCATATGTTAGTTTCTATTAAGGACACAGTTACCAGTTGTTCACTATCACTGTGTATAGTGAATTTGCATGCACTTAAGGTCTGTAGCATAACTTTAGCAACAACTTCAGCTGCTTGCATTGAAATATATTTGCTCACAACCTTTTTTTTGGTCATTCAGTGCATCCTGGAAATTTTCTGGCAGCAGAGTTTTTCTTTTTTCACATAAACATGCCTAAGTGTTAATGAATACTCTTCTAATTATGATTCAGAACTTGAGCACATCATAATTTGCACTTCTTAAAGAAGTAGTATTGTATAAAAGAAGGTTAAATAAAAAAACCTGCATGCATCATTTCTCAACTCATGTAGAACTTTATATGCTGCTTGAAGCTTGTGAAATGCAAAAAATAATCATATTTTGCTAAGTTTGTAAAAACTGAAACAGGTCATATTCTATATTTAATTAAATATCTTCTCTCAAAAGAAAGTTTCCTTACAGCCTTAGTTCTACATCACTTCTCTACTTCATCTAGCACAATTTTTGTATATTTCTCAATAATCTAGTACTTTTGTTGGGGTGGGGGATCTAAAGCTTCAAGCAGTCATTATCAAATTATTTTGTTAAAGGTATTAGGGTAAATTAATGTAGATCATGTGTCATTATTCATTAGCATAATAATTAACTTTGTAGAAATCCTTTGCCTGAATCACTTTTCAAGTCATCTAGCACTTTTTAGAGAGTATTTCTAGAGCATTAAGGACTCAGTTATCAGATCATTTTGCTAAATGCATTAGTTTAGAGTAATATAGGTAAGTTTACATTTCATAGCATTAACTGATTAAATGCAAATCATTTACACATATCACTTCTCTATAGCTTATAACATATTTATTTCTAAAGCATTAAAGAGCAATTACATTTTGCTAAGTGCATTCTGTAATGTGCTGTATTTCATCATGTGCTATATTTCATACC
This sequence comes from Ryuthela nishihirai, assembly GCA_038380435.1. NCBI lineage: Eukaryota > Metazoa > Arthropoda > Arachnida > Araneae > Heptathelidae > Ryuthela > Ryuthela nishihirai. Next base: position 47,066,370 of record JAWZYU010000023.1, on the reverse strand, counting down.
ATTAATTGTTTAAATACAAATCATTTACTTCTATCACTTCTCTACATCATTGCATTTCATTTTGAGTTTCTAAAGCATTAAACAGTCAATAATCATATTTTGCTAAGTGCCTTCTGTAATAGAGAAATGTGTGTTATGTTTCGTAGCATTAATTGAAACCATTTACCCAAATCACTTTCTACATCATAAAGCATTTTAGTTTTGGGATTTCTAAAGTATTATCATCATCATCATCATCATCATCATCATCACTGATCTCAATATTTGGATTTTCTTGCCTCTTGAAGGCAAACTCATTCAGAGGCTTTATGGATCTAAATAAAAAGTAAAAGAAATGGTACAGTGTACTTTAAAAGTAAGATTATTTATTTTATTTACTATTTCAACAGTTTCTTTTTTTTTTGGTTCTTTTTCTTCTTTTTTTTTTATAGACTATCAATAATCTTAATATTTTTCAAAAATTGAATTAGATAATTATACAAGACTGGTATTAATTTTATATTATAAGAATACGAAATATTATGAAAGTTAAAACATGAGATGTTTAATTTTGATAATTTTTCAAAATAAAGTTGTCTTTCATATCATAGAGTTTGCATTTAAATAAAATACGGTCTAAAGTGTGTAAAGAATTGCACTGTAAACAGTTTGGAGAATTAATGAACTTCTATTGAAATAGTCTGACATTGGTTAAGGTAAAATCAGTTTTAATATGTAAAATTGCATTGATTTCATTTTTTTTTTCAAGATAAAATCGTGAAATTTTTGAATATTTAGATTAATAGAAAATCGGTGAGTTTGTTGACCTTGGTTATGATACCAAGTTTGTAAGTTTTCCAAAAGAAGCTTTTTATTTAACAGTTTAATTTGATGAATAAATGCTGGAGTTGGAATATGTGAGTTGTGGTTTCAGGCTTCTTTAGCCAGTTTATCTACAGTTTCATTAAATGGAATACCTACATGTGCAGGTAAACATTGAATGGTGAAAAAATTATTATACGATAAATGTTTAAAAGTATGAATTAATAGATCATTGATAAAAATATTAAAAGTAGCTTTAAGTGGATTTTGTAAAAAGCTGCGTATATATGGCAGATTTATAGTCTGTGAAAATGATTATTCTGGAATTAAAAATTTTTTTCCCCATTGAATGGCTTCTATAATTGAATATAACACAGTAGCAATAGTCTCTGCAGAGGTCCTGCCATCCTCTCAGATCTACTGTGGCATATAAACTGACAGGCTCCTGTCAGACCTCTGTGGCAAGCAGCTGCTTGAGGGGGTATTTATTTATTATTTATTTAGCAATAGTCATAAAAGGTGAATTAAATTTCAAATTGAGAAGAAAAGTTAAATTCTGGACAGTAAATTGCTCCTGAAAAGTTGTTGGTTTCCAAGTTAGATGACCCATCAGTATAAATTTTAATATAGTTACGAAAATAATTATCAATATGTAATAGAGACAATTCCTTTAGTATTACAGAATCATATGATTTTTTATTGAAAATACCTGGAATATTATCATACATAGTAGGAAATGTTATCCAGTATGGAATAGAGGGATAATAATCTCCACTCAGGTTGTTACAATTTCTAGTAGTTTTCTTTTTCGGGAAATTTTGAAATTGTAAAGTCATTAAAATTATTTTTTAAAATATCAATTATTGGGTAAGATTTGTTTTTTACTACTATTCTAAAAAAATAGTTAAGAAAATAAATTAAGAAAATAAATTAGAAAATAAAAATTTTTGTTTAATATGTAGGGGAGGGATGCTAGTTTCCGCATTTGGGAGTCCTAAACAAAATCTAAGAGTTTCGGTTCGAGTTCTTTTAAGTTGGGTAAATCCATATTTTGCTGCATTTCCAAGAAATTCCAAACCATACATATACTTTGGTAAAAATATGGAATTGTACAGTAATAATAAGTTTTTATTTACATAACATCATTTGGAGTTAGCAAAAAATTTTAAGAAATTAAAGAGTTTGTTAGCTATTTTAGTTGCATTTTCAATATGTGAGTTCCATAGAAGTTTGCTGTCAAAATTTATACCGAAAAATTTCAGATTGTAAACAATTTTTAGATCAGTTTGGTTAATTTCCAGGTGAAAACAGTTTGGGTAAAACGACGAAAGAAGGGAATAATATGCTGAATAATTATTCTGAATAATTTTGGTTAGGTTTCACCTTTCTTCAGCTCAAGTACTAGTAGTCATTAACAGTTTTTACTTTGTGCAGGAATTTTAAGTAGCAAATAATAGTGACCTGTAAGACATTTGTAGAAAATACATGTTTGAGAAAAATCCATATGTTTGTGTATTTATGTGATGATGAATTGCCTTTAGTTTTGATGACCTATTTCGAGTTGAAACTTTTTTTTAACTTTAAAATGATCAGAAAATAGTTAAAATGATGAAATTGTTAATTGTTGTAGCAGAACATTTAAAGTAATAAATATTTTAATTTTAACGATGAAAAATAGTTTTCTCAATAAGAGTTAAAATCCATCATATAGGCAATAAAAAAAAAAGTGCTGAAATCGGTTATATACTAATTTTCCAGTTTCAGAAGAAAATTTTCGGAGTAAAGCTTTGATATCCTAAAATAATATCAATATACATCTTGATATATGCAATCGTCAATTACAATAAATAAATGTTCGAGCAACTTGCTCATTATGTATTTTTTTAAAAATCCACCGGGAAACAGCTAACGTTTATCATACAGCTAACGTTAACAAGTGAAGTGCTCCTGACGAGACAAAAGTGGGTAAAATACATACATGGATCGATAAATAGTTTTGCTAATTTTACAGGTCATATATATGTACGTGTGAGTTTTCCTAAAAGATAAAAAAAAAATTGGCGAAGGGGCTGGCTCGCACGGGATACAAAATATATAAATGTATATCTACCTCATATGTTAAAAACGTTATATATAAATGTTATAGGGCCGAGAATTCGAAAATGATTCTCCATAGAATTTTGATTGAAGAAACGTTCTGTTCTGCGTCTTCAATTTTTTTCGTCTATATGACTCATTGACTTGAAAGATTCCTAGGACTTTAGATCGTAACTGTGGGATAGCTGCTGTTACGTTAATGGTCTGTTTATGACGTTAAGATCGTAATAACAGAAATATTTTAAATACTTGTTCATCTTTTTTTAATATTCGTGTCTGTGAAGCACGCGATGTTATGTTGGTATAGAGATGATGAAAAGGGTGAGTTTATGCCGTTTCAAAACATCTGTTATTAGCCGTAAAGTGCAGCAAGGATCAAGAGGAGGGGAAGGCGTTAATGCAAATGGCGGCGCTTGCCCTTGTGATGACCAATGTGCTACAGAGGAAGCCGATTATGATGGTAAACAAGTTGCTTTGAATCAAAACTTCTTAAAAGATAAAACATCGAATGAAAACCATAGGATTAAAGGTAGTATATTAAAAACTATTAGATGGAAATGGCGAAAAAGTAAGAGAAGTAAACGGCCTGAAGGGAGAAGTAGGAATGAATCTCATTTAAATCTTGGCCAGCCCCATATAGAAAGTACTGAACAAGGCCGAAGTATTTTCCTTAAACATCCTCGTATAAAAAAACAGAAGTCTGGTGTAAAGAGTTCTATATGCCCAATGCGATCACCAGTCCAGTGTATCCAAAGAGCAACTGGTAGTTGTGAAACAGAAAATAAGGAAACGAAATGGAATTGTCAGAATTTAGATCAGACCCAACTAGAAGCTTCCTCATGTGTTAATGAAGAAAATCATGATTGTTCCTGTTTTGGCTCACCAAGTCGAAAAACTCGGTGTAGTGCTGCTAAAAGTTTTATAGTTAAAAGTTCAAAATTGCAGACTAGCACTTCATGTAGTTTATCAGATGTGTCAAGCTCTGCTAATGCAAATTGTTCTAGTCCATTAACAGAAAATGAACCTCTAAATGATATCTGCAGAATTTCTTCTTTAGTAGAAACAGTTGACAATGGAAATAGTTGTGCTTACTCAAATGCTTTGTGTGTTACTTCTGGTGTAAGCATTGATTCAGCTGTGAAAACTTCATCATCTAACTCATTGCATGGAATACCAAAAGTTGGGAATCTCACACAAGAACTGTACAAACTTTCAAAATATGGTTGGTATTGGGGACCAATAAACAGAAGTGAAGCTGAAAGTAAACTTATTGATCAACCAGATGGTGCATTTTTAGTAAGAGATAGTTCAGATGATCGTTACATTCTGAGTTTAAGTTTTCGTTCATATGGTAAAACACTGCATACAAGAATTGAGCACAGCAGTGGGCTATTTAGTTTTTATTCACAGCCTGAACCTGAAGGACATGCTTCCATAGTTGAATTGATAAAACAGTCAATGAGCTATTCACAGTCAGGAGTATTTTGTTACTCAAGAAGCAGATCACCAGGCTCCCCTTCATTTCCAGTAAGGCTTACTAAACCTATTTCCAGGTTTACTCAAGTACGCTCTCTTCAGTACTTATGTCGATTTGTAATTAGACAATATACAAGATTTGATCATATCCAAAAATTACCATTACCTGCCAGAATCAAAGGCTATCTGGAAGAAGGACATTATTGATCTTTTTAAATTTAGAACAGGTATAGGAGAAAAGGTTTGCTCAAAAATATTTCATTACTAAAATCTAAATATTTCAAAATTTCAAGCTAAAATCTATATATATTTTTTGGTTTCTTTTGTATAAATTGTTTTGTGATATTCAGAAATAGCAACTGTAAATTTAGTTTGATATTTTGTACTTTGGGTTACTTCGGAAATATAGGTTCCAGTTTAAGCTACATCCTTTCACAGTTAACAGGCTTCGCTGCACTACTCTGTAGCCAATTTGCCGACAGTAGTATAAAAAAAAAACTAAGGAAATAAAGTTATAATTCTGGGATTTTTTTATATAATGCTGTGGGCTGTCTTAGAAGTGCAAAAATCAGTAGGAATATAAAAACACTTGTGGCAGAGTGGTTAGCATGCTTGGCTATTGATCTAAGGGACCTGGGTTCGAGCCCTGGGTAAGGCATGGATATTTGTGTTGTTTCTCTGCTGAGGGCCTGCCATCACAGACCTTCTGCTGTGGCATATAAACTGACAGGCTCCTGTCAGACCACTGTGGCATATAAACTGACAGGCTCCTGTCAGACCACTGTGGCATATAAACTGACAGGCTCCTGTCAGACCTCTGTGGCAAGCAGCTGCTTGAGGGGGTATTCATTCATTCAGGTGCTACCTGCTGGGGATAGCCATTTTATGTGTTTTTGTGATTCTCAATTTTATACATTTCAAGGCCATATATTTTAATAGTTATCTGACTACTGCATTATAAAAAAAAAGCTCCAGAAGAAAATTGTTTGTGCCATTTTTTTTATAATGTGGCAGGTGATTTACTCAGAAATCTGAATCAGTCCGAAGCCCATTAACTGGGAAAGCATGTAGCCTAAATGAGCCTGTAGTTTCCAAAGTAACCCAAAGTGCAAACTAACCATTAGTTTTTATAGTATATTATTTTTCTCAGTGTTACCTCTTTTCAATTGCATGTAGTTTTGTCCTCATGTGGTTTCTCTTTTAGTCATGTAAGCCTTTAATTTTTATTTATGCCAAATGTGACAAATGTTAAAGTAAGAAATTCTTTTCTGCTGCAAAATTTTTAAAGAAAAATATGTAAGGAAATTAGGTTCTTTTAAACATTAAAACAGCATTACATAGTTGCAGTTTTTGATATGTAAATAATGTTGCAGGCAATATATATATACATTGTTCATTGTATAAAGGATAGATATGATCTAGGTTTGTTTATACATCTATTTTATTCAAATGTATATTGATTATCCTAACCAGCCATGATATTAAATACATAGCACAGATATTTCACTAAATCATCCGGAAATAGTACTAGATACATGATATGAATAAATGCTTTATTGAATATTTAAAATTATTCGTAATTCTTTCATGTGTAAATAGCAGTTTGTTGATCGAATATAATCAGTTGATATTTAGTACCTGTGCATAATTCTGAAGTGTTTATAGTATCAGTATTTGACTCATACATTGGAAAGCAAGTTAGAATTTCATGGCACACTTAAATTTTTTCCTTGTGCCTATGCCTATAGAAATACAGTTCGATCAGATGGCCTTAAAATTGTACACTTTAGGCCTTTTTAAAAAATATCAGGATGGCATCATTAAAGATGCAATTCTGAAATGTGTAATTTAAAGTTGTTGATCGAATATAATCAGTTGATATTTAGTACCTGTGCATAATTCTGAAGTGTTTATAGTATCAGTATTTGACTCATAGATTGGAAAGCAAGTTAGAATTTCATGGCACACTTAAATTTTTTCCTTGTGCCTATGCCTATAGAAATACAGTTAGATCAGATGGCCTTAAAATTGCACACTGTAGGCCTTTTAAAAAAATATCAGGATGGCATCATTAAAGATGCAATTCATAAATGTGAATTTAAAGTAAAAAAGCCTCCAGTTCATGGTACAATATTGTGTTATATTAAGAAATAATGCAAGTAGAAGATATGTGAATAATTGCAAACATAAATAGTGGGTATGTAAATAAATACAACTTAGTAGAGTGAGAATGTCAGGTATGATGCAGTGGTTTGAGGTTTTTGCAGAATTGGAAAATTTGAGGTTTTTGCAGAATTGGTAGATTGTATGCTGAGATTTGTAATAGCCTCTGAATCTTGCATTTTTTTAGGTGTATAAAAAGTCTAGATATGATCTGGAATGAATATTTGTAGATTTCTCTAAACTATCATATGGGGGGACTCTAATCCCATGTATTTTAAGAAATAATATTCATAATAATGCAATATAGTTAGACTTGTACTCAATGCCATGCCTAGCTCTTTTGGTGGCCCTTTGAATTCAGTAATGTAAAAAATTGTTACATATGCAAGTTTAACACATTGACTGCCATATGAATTGTATGATTCATACTTGTTCTAGAGTACTAGGCTGCTCTAATCGTATTTCCTTTCGATCTAGGTTGTTAATTCAGGCCATAGAGCTCACCCATGATTCATACTAAAATTAATTGCTTATGAGTGATAGGAAAATGTAGCTCCATGAACTAGTCAATATGTTTAGTGCAGAGAGTACTGAACAACAAATAGACATGTTCCCATATTTATACAGTAGAAAACTGTGTGCATTAACTTGTAAAAAATCCTGTATAAACTTGCATACCCATAAATCATGTATTCACAACACGGTCCAATATGAAAATTTTTGTGGTACAAGCTGTGCATGTGATTCATTCTTAAAAAGAGGGTGCCAATTTTTTTTTTTTAATGGAAGATGGTACCACAGATAAAGGAAAAGACAGGTGGCTACAATTTGAATTAGTTACCAAATGTAAGGCCCTAATTACTCATTTTCTCTTTGCCCTTGTTTCCACTGCCATTAATCTGTCTTTTTTCTTAGCTCTCAACAGAAGGTGGAAATGTGTGTAAAGTGTGTTGAAATGGTGTAAAACATCAGGAAGAAAAAAGTTCCAATCTTCCAAAAAAAGTTTGACGAATCTGTAGAAATGAATATGTGAATGACAGTCTTAATATACCAGGAAAAAGATGGAAAAGGCACTCGGTGTTGAAATAGTAGCAGAAACGTCTCTCCAAATTAGTTTTTATGTGAGAATGTGAAAAATAGACAATCACAGTCTCACTATAATATGAAAACAAACTCAATATACACATTGCAGCAGTCAATGTATTAATCATATTCTTGTTGACAAAATAGATATAAAGTATGTTAATAAAACACAATTCTGTCATAAATAATTAGACATAAATGTTTAAATTATTATATACTATTTATTGTTTTAATAATACCACATGATTATTGAAATCAGCCATGGCTGCATATTTTCTTTTCCTGGCAGGCTCTTTGGAACTTCTGAGCCTTGTTCATGGAGGTGTTGCAATTGCTTCATTATAACCATGGGGTCTATGGGAGTTACCATTCTGTACTCTCCTTATTCTGTGGATAGTACTACCCTACACAAAAGAAAGAGATAACCTAGATGCTCTATTGGGCTTGTTCTGGCTTTACATACAACATATGAACACATAGACAAGGACATTCCCACTGGCTTATAGTTTGACACACTAACCACTAGACCACATATGGGCTAAATTTATTAAGTATTTTGACATAAATTCATCATAGTCATATTTTGAGCCAAATAAATCAGGGGGGGGGGAGAATAGCATAACCTGTACGGATTCTAAATTTCTTAACACTGAAGCAGTTAATGTGTTAAAATCATATTCATTGTGGACAAAATAGGTATAAAATATATTAATATAATGCAGTTCTGTCATAAATAATTAGACACTATATAATAATTTGAACATATTTATTATTTCAATTTGCTTCCTTGCTTTCTTGGTGGCAAATTCATCTATTACATTACCATAATTTATTTTTTTAGTTATGTCATACTTGATAGATAAAATGGCAAGATAGGTTAGTCATTCTTGCCCCATAGTCGACTGTAAATATGTCTTGATTAATTTTAATTTGCTAAAGCCGTTTTCAGATGTAGTGGCAGTGACCAGTATGGTAATAAAATAATTTGTATGCTATTTCCATATTTGGAAGTGAAACGCTCAAATTCCATTTATGGAATACAATTCCTGTTAAGCAATTTTAATGGAGTAACTAAATGAGTTTGTAGAACTATTTCCGAACTTTGAAATTTAAAAATTTCAATCTCGCAAATAAATTTGTCCACATTTAAATTCTTTTTGTACTTTAAGGCTTAGTTTTTTGTAGAAGAAACCTATATTGTTAAAAAAAAAATTATAAACTCTGCCTACATCATTTAGTGTAACAAATTGCCATTGCAAATGTGATATAATAGTCTAGCACATTAAATTGAATATGTAATGAGTTTTCTGAATTAAAAACTTCATCAGTTGCTTTTTCACCACTTATCTTCTTTTTAATTTTTGTACCTTTTTTCTTCAAACTATGATTCCCTTCAGTTTCTTTAACATTTTCTATCTCTATTATTTTTTTCAAGCCATCATCTATTATATTTTGGATAGCATTTTTAGGACTCCAGTGTGTTTAAAACTTTCCTTATGGAAGATCATTGAATTTTGTAAAAAAAATTATATACTCAGTTTATATGATTTAAAATTTTATCCCACAAAACAAGGAGACCTATAAATTAAAAATTTGATTACACTTTTGGCAATTGCAAATCTCTCCGCAGAATGTCTAGTTGACTAAATTTTTCCAAATGAAGTGTTATTTGATATTGATGGAATTGGAATGTACTGCATTATATTTGGATGCACATCTCATATCACAATGTACCTTCAAAGCAGTTTATAGAGTGTCATAATTTCCCAACAGCTTGTTGAATAAGACATGAAATTAAAAATATGTTGTATTTTTCCCAAATAATAATCATGGCTTCAGAAACTAGCAGTGTGCTACAATACTGCATTAACTGTAATTAAATTTAAAGTATGAGCTGCACATGGTACAAATTTTCCAAGATCATTTACATGTTGTTTTTGTGCTTGTACCCTTCTACTTTTGCCTGTCATATTGTCACTATTCTCATAAGACTGTCCTCGACAACTCTTAATATCCAGTCCATTGTAAGAAAGTTTTTTCATTATATGTGCACTAAGTCCTCTAGTTTTCGTGCTTGTATTTACAAAACCAATGAAATTATATCTGTTTTCAGTTAAATCAACAATGAATTATTTGACACATTTGCTCTAAATGAGCAGAGTCTGGAGTTAAATCAAAAATTATTGAGTTTTTTTTTTAGAATTTGCTTTTGCACATTACATCTTAATATTCTAATAAATTCGTTCTGAATTTATTTGACAAGTATTTAACACACCATCCTTGATCAGTTGAATGTTCAGCTATAGTAGTATAGTAACAACTTACTAAATGTATCAAATTTGTAAAAATAAGTGAGATTTATAAAAGTAAGTGAGGAGTTTCAATATCATTTGAAGAACCTCTCAATGGTGAATTGTCACATCCACAAAATAAAACAGTCAACAAGAACTTTTGAGTATTTACCACCATTTTTGTTTTTAATATTTTCTAATAGCCATTAATAACACTAAATGTTTTATGGAAAAAATTTCACTGACATACAGGACTCGAACCTGTATCTCTCCAGAAACATGTAAAACATTTATTGATTTATAGACGTTAAAAAGTCTACTCAGTGAGGGGGACCACCCAGGGAAGGTTCCGATTGTTAATAGCCATTAATAACTTCCATTTCCATATTTTTTCTTGCAAGGTAATTCTGATGATGTTCCACTGAATTTTCATGCTCTGGTATATGGGAATTTAAGTACCTCCAGTCACAAAAACTTTTTGGTCATTCATTTTTTTTTTAGTTGTAGCTGATTCTTTGTTGAAAAGCATGTATAGAAAACAATGTTTCATATATTTACTATGCATTAACCAAGTTCAGGATACTTTTTTGCCACTTGCAAGAACTTTGTCAAACCTTATAGATTAAACTTTTCTTGACTCTGCACTTAATTACTCACAAAAAATTGCCTGTTTGCCTTGTTCAGGACCATGTTCAAAAAGAACATAATGAAATTTATCATCAGTGACAGGCCAGGGTGACAGATAAATAAAATCATATTCAGAAATTATGTTCTCAAAAATTGAAATGTCATTCATGATTCCTGCCAGGCCAAATTCAGCATTCACATAAATGTTATTTAATTTCATCTAAACTTACATTATTTTGAAGATTAGAATTTTCTTATGATTTTAAAATTAAGTAGACTCACAACTATAGATGGTACAAATTTAATATACACAATATTAGCTGTATTTACATTTAAGAATTAACTCTTTAGGAGAGCTTAAGTTGCTCATATAGAGAAATAAAGCTTAAATTGCCACATGGTGCAATATGCTTTTTACCTGTGCTATTACTTGACTATCTTGTACATGTGCTTTACCTAGTAAAGGCTATCAAGAGTACAGAAGTAATAATTAACCAGTCTGTTGAGCTTAAATGCCTTGCTCGTTCAGATGACAGCCAATTATGAGGGTTGTATGTCCCTTTTTTCGCTGATCCAGTGTATTCGATGTCGAGTTCATATTGGTGGTGTACGCCATCACAGCTGTGGTTACTAGTCGTGGTTTAATTGAAGAAATGTAGAAGTCGTCGGGTTTTCATAAAAACTTCCATTGCTAACAAGCACTGACTTCTGATGGTAATTGGTTTTTTGTGTGGTTGTGCTCTTGAATGGTTTCACACAGTGAGCAAGTTGACAGTATCAAACCACTGATCAAGAATTAAAAAGTCATACGAAAGAATTAAAAAGTAATACGAATTAACTGCATAACTGAAACTTAACCAAAATTTTGGAAAAAGTTTACCACCCATCACAGATTTCAATGATCTTTGGCATATATGTTAGTACACATAAGATGTCTAATTGTCCGAAATATTTTGAGTCAAAAAAATTTTTGTATGGAGTTTATTAACCTAAGGGGAAAATTATAAAAATTGCGATTGTGACTTTTTCTTTTTTTTCTTTCCTTCTATGGTAGATGAGAAGACCAAACTTGGTGTACTGATGTAGATTTGCCTTATTAATTCATGAAAAAAATCGAATTTGAAAAATTTAATATGGTTTTGGAAAAAATTTGAAAAACCTGAAAATTTTAAAATGTGGAAAAAGGTGATGTGACACCATATATAAAAAATTGAAACTGACATATGTTGTACATTATAACTCCATAGAAATGTTGTACGAAATTTCGAGTATAGTCATTTCTTTGATAACAAAAAAAAATATTGAATTTGTACCAATGCTATCGCTAATGATGCACGTCAGGGGAGAGCACTGACGCTCTGGTGCATGCGCATGGTGAGAGGCAACCGATGTGTTTACTGCTTCGAGGCCGATGTTGCTCCTTGCCACTCAAGCATGACTTTGTAACTCCAACTGGCATTCTGCTGCTACTTACAGCTATAATGCTGCTATTGATAAAAGTTAATATCTTTTTTACAGAGGAGCAAACAAAAAAGCCCAATATTTAGAGGGAACAAATGCATAGGGTGACCAGATGCGATCAGTAAAAACAAGGACATGTTATTCAATGTTCAGACTTCAGTTCGTATAACATGAAAAGTGGTAAATTATGCTTTTTTTTTTATCAGTTGTTCTCTAATAATTAGTGAAGTGCTTAATGGGCTAATGTTGTCCAAATAAGCAAAGATGCTCCTTCAAATTTAATGATTAGAAAAAAATTGCGCATATGCAAGTTTGAATTTAGTTCTTTTTAACAGAGTCATATTCATTACTGATGAAATAAATGTTATCAAAAAATATGTTGATAATAAAGAATTTATTCATAAATAATTAGAATATATAATCATTTAAATTGAAAAGGGCTAAGTTACCGACATAGTGATCAAGAGACTTGGTACTTCTAAAATATATTAAAATATAAAATCAAGTATATTACTTTTGTGAAGTCTAGTAAATGAAAACAATTAGTTTCTATTATTGGATTGAACCATCCAGCGACTGCTTATGCTGCTTATACAGTTCTTCAAATAATATCAGCAAAGAAATATTTTTCCTCAAAGATTGAAAACTGGAGGTAATCATGATTACACCATCAGTTTTCACGTTTCGGAATAATTTTTTTTCCTTAATTATTATAGAACAAGACCAAAATTAAAGCATAATTTACGTTTTTAAGTTATATGAACTGAAGTCTGAACATTTAATAACATGTCCTCGTTTTTACTGATCACAATCTGGTCACCCTATGTATCACTCAACATCTGAATTGCTAAATTTGTTCTTTCTAAATATTGGGCTTTTTCATTTGCTCCTCTGTAAAAAAGATATGAATTTTTATCAATAGCAGCATTATAGCTATAAGTAGCAGCCGAATGCCAGTTGGAATGGTTGGAGTTACAAAGCCGTGCTTGAGTGCAAGAAGCAATGTCGACCTCAAAGCAGTGTAAACACATCAGTAGCCTGCACAAGAGCATCAGTGCTGTCCTCTGAAGTGCATCATTAGTGATAACATTGGTACAAATTCAATATTTTTTTTCTCGTTATCAAAGAAATTACCATACTCCAAATTTCATACGTTTCTATGGAGTATAACGTACAACATATGTCAGTTTCAATTTTTTTTATATATGGTGCCACATCACTTTTTTTTAACATTTTAAAATTTTCATCTTTTTTTTCATTTTTTTTTTAAAAATCATGTTAAATATTTCAAAATCGATTTTTTTTAATGAATTAATAAGGCAAATCTACATCAGTACATCAAGTTTGGGCTTCTCATCTACCATAGCAGCAAAGAAAAAAAAAACCTTTAGTCACAATTGCAATTTGTATATTTCTCCCTTAGGTTAAACGATTATAACTCCTTACAAAAAATTTTTTGACTCAAAATATTTCTGACAATTAGACATCTTATGTATACTAACATTTATGCCAATGATCATTGAAATCTGATGGGTGGTGAACTGACCTTGTTTAATTAACATGGAATGACCTAACATAGTTCATCCAGCAATGCATTTCACCACTGCTTCCATCTAGTGACTTCATCAGGCTCTGTACGAGATAATATTAAGTGATTATATAGGAGTCTCTCCTACGAGGGGTGGCTCAGTCAGTAGTGCGTCAGCTCATAATCTGTAGTTCCCAGGTTCGAGTCCCAGCTGGGTCAGCATTGAGATTTATCTCCGCAAAATTCCCCACCCTGCCCACGGTCAGTAGGGGACACTGATGGGCTTGGAAAGGCCGCCGTCCGTCGGATGGGACGTTAAGACGTGACCCCGTGTGCGGGAGAGCCATACCCTGTGCACCTTTAAGAACACGCTGGATGGCCTTGATGGGAGGCTACCATCTGTTTCCCAACAGCTATTTTAGTGGGTCCCCTCCTCCAACCTTCTCTGAGCCTTCGGGGTCCATGTGACTTGGCCATTTAGCCCATTGTGTGCAAAAAAAGTGCTGCTCAGAGGTAAAACAACCCAACTCTCCTACGATGTTAGCATCTGCTCATGCAGTGGGTGTATATGTCTGCTCGCGCAACAGGAGATTCCACGCCTCTGGCAGGGGTGGTATTATTCTTCATGTTGCAGAGCAATATGCCTGTGTAAATTAGTTATAATGGATTCTGCATATTGAAGTTGAAATTTGGTTGTGGTGCTATTATAGGTTTGTGTGTCAGATTATTTCTAAATTATTAGGGAGTAGTGTATAATATAGAAATATAATAAATATATAATATATTTAAGAGGAGTATATAATATAGAAATCCCTGACCCCATAATATATTGAATGAAAAGAACATATAGATAGGGAAAATATATCGTACATATGAGCAACATATGTACGAGCATCACCAAGATATTAAAAATAAAAAGCCTAATGCAGCATTAGCACAAACTCTAATAGACAGTAATTTAGAAATAAATAATCTGACATACAAACCTATAATAGCATCACAAACCAAATTTCAACTTCAATATGCAAAATCCATTATGATTCATTTACACAGGCTCTGCAACACGGAGATACCACCCCTGCCAGCATCATGGAATCTCCTGTTGTGCGAGCAGATGATAATAACATATGGGGATACTCCTATATAATCACTTACAATCATCTCATTATAGAGCCTGATGAAACCACTAGATGGATGCAGGGCGAAACATGTTCAGGGGTGTTCATAAGTCTCAAGCCTGGAGGGGGCCATTTAGAGTCATATGAAGTATTTTATAGTGCAGGAATGACACTTTTATCTTACTAATGCATTATTTAGTAATCTAGATTCTTTTTAACAGCTTGTCATTTGGCCTTTGATGTATTGAAGGCATCAGAGGTTTGCCTTCCCAGAAAATAAATTGGCTGTCTGTTGGAACGAAAAAATAAATAGCGAGTCTCTTGGAGGGGGTCATGGCCCCCTCATGACCACTACTGAACATGTTACTGGAGGAACTATGCTGGTGTTTGAGTGGTTTTTAAGAGTTTTAAAACTTTCAGTTCTGCAGTTGATTTGTATTAGTTTTTAATTCTTGAGGATGTGCTTGATGTTCTCAACTTGCTCACTATGTAAAACCGTCCAAGAGCACAACTTGAAAAACCACCAGCAGAAGTCTGTGCTTGTTAGCAAAAGAAGTTTTTATGAAAACCCGATGACTTCAACGCTTCTTCAATTAAACCGCACACCACCAATATGAACTCAACATTGAATACACTGGACCAGCGAAAAAAGGGACATAAACCTTTATAATCAGCTGTCATCTGAATGAGCAAGGCATTTAAGCTCAACAGACTGGTTAATTATTACTTCTGTACTCTTGATAGCCTTTACTAGGTAAAGCACATGTACAAGACAGTCGAGTAATAGCACAGGTAAAAAGCATATTGCACCATGTGGCAATTTACGCTTTGTTTCTCTATATGAGCAACTTAAACTCTCCTAAAGAGTTTTAATTCTTAAACATAAATACAGCTAATATTGTGTATATTAAATTTGTATTTTCTAATGATGTCAGGTTTAGACTAATAACTTCAATAGGGCAGGCAAACTGTTATTTGGGTTTGATGTCTTTGACAGACTTTCATTTGCTGTTGTGACTTCTTGAACAATTGTGGAATTTAGAATCACTGTCTCAACTGAGTGCTCAACTTAGAAACGTTTTGATCCCTTTTTCTTATTTGTTGATATTCAGAACTTGATTTATTTTTATTAACCATAATTGAAATCAAATATTCAATTGTGATATAGCATGGTTGCTAATCTAGGAGAAATTATATGAAGTAACCACAAAAGTTTTTGCTCTTTTTTGGTACTTAAAAAAAGAGCACAATTCGTATTAAAAACAATTTTATTCAGCGAAGTAGTTTCCGTTTCATTCAAGCGCTTTTTCCCCCATGTTAAAATAATAAATACCCTCCTCAAGCAGCTGCTTGCTACAGAAGTCTGACAGGAAACTGTCAGTTTATATGCCATAGTAGAAGGTCTGTGAGGATTGCAGGAGCTAAGCAGAAAAATGACACAAACATTTGTGCCTTACCCAGGGATTGAATCCAGGTCCCTTGGATCAGTAGCTAAGCCCAAAACCATTCAGCCGGGGATTAGCTTATAAATACTCCTATAGAAGTCCCTGTTTTTGGAACAGAAGTAAGTTTAATGACCTATACCTCCCTATCATTCATAACCTTCCAAGCAGGTTATTGTCAAGGACCAGAAACAAGTGATATATCCAGTGAATAGGGTGGATGACACAAAGTTTCCCATTCAAGGCTAGAGTATGATTGAAATGATCATACTCTAGCCTTGAATTCCTAGAGTATGAAGGAATTCTCATACATACTCAATGTAATTGAGTATGTATGAGAATTCTCATCTGACATTCCACTATACAAGACAGTACTACATCTGATGAATGGCACCACAAGTCACCTCTGATTGAGGCCTAAAAGTAAACTGACATTAAAGCTGTGAAGCAACAGAGATTGTACCTGTCAAATGATATACAATAATCTAATGTTATCTAATTCTATCAGTCTGTTGATTCTTATCTGGAATATGGGAACGTTTCGAATTTTGAACCATGCCAAGAATTTATTGCCAATATGGTTAGATAGCATTATGGTCTAAATTTATACTGCAACTCTGTGAATGAATTGTGCCGAAAGTCTTCCATTATTTCAAGGGTAAATTCGAGCTCTTTAAAAAAAATGATATTTGCTACTTAAATATCAGATAGTTGGGGCAAATGTCCAGTTCGAAGCTCTCATGATTTCGTGGATGGTTGGGTGATGGAACCTACTGGACAGCTGTTGGGAAAAGGGTGTGAGTGTCCCATCAAAGCCATCCAGGTGTTCTTTAATGTGTGTGGGTGTAGCTCTCCCACACATGGGTCACAGCATAAAGCCCCATCCGACGGATGGCAGCCTTTTCAAGTCCAGCAATGACCCCTATTCACTGTGGGCAGGGTGGAGTTTAGCAGAGAAAAATCTTTACACTTGCAAAGCCTCCCATTCAAGGCATTGGATTGTCTCTGCAGTCATTTGGCAGTATATTGACAGGCATTATCCTGAATGACAGTACTCCTTTACTATTGGCAAATACTGCTTCCTCCTCTTTCAATGCCTCTTGAACATCTTCAAGCTGTTGTGAATAGAGATCACCAATAATGGTTTGCACAGGTTTCAGTAGCTCAGAGTGGACAATTCTTCATGAGCTGCCCACCATACATAAAGGAGTACCTTACATTGATCAAGTGGTGACCTTGAAGTTTGGGTGTCTACCATGGACCCCGCTCCACAATGTTCCCTTGAAGGATTCTTATATTGGATCGAATTTTCATCACGTCAGAGGGGCAAGGTGGCTCAGTCAGTAGTGTGCCAGGCTTGTAATCTGCAGTGCCCAGGTTCGAGTCCCAGCTGGGTCAGCGTTGAGATTTATCTCCACCAAACTCCCCATTCCCCTGCCCACAGTCAGTAGGGGACACCGATGAGCTTGGAAAGGCTACTGTCCATCGGATGGGACATTAAACTGTGGCCCCATATGCGGGAAAGCCATAGCCTGGGCACGTTAAAGAACATGCTGAATGGCCTTGACGGGAGGCTTCCATCTGTCTCCCAACAGCTGTTCCAGTGAGTCCCCTCCCCCAACCTTCTCTAAGCCTTCGGGGTCCTTGTGACCTAGCTATTTAGTCCATGGTGTGCAAAAAAGTACCACTCAGAAGTAAAACAACCCAACTTATCACGTCAGCCAGCAAACGATCTAGAAATGACTCTTTTTTGTTGGCATCAGACAATTCATGTGGGACCCATTTGCTCGATTTGTATGTTTTACCAATTTCATGCAAATGTTTTCTACTGGTTTCATCATTAACATCAAACATTAAAGCTAGCTCTTGGCACTATCTATGACTGCTATCTTCTTCAATGGTTGCTTTTAAAGCTTCATGGTCAATGACCACAGAATGGCTGCTACATGGTGGATCTTCAAGTGACTCATCTCTGGTTCGAAAATTTTCAATTTCTGCCTATGTGTTCCTTTACAGCCTCCTATCCAATTACGAGACATATTCTTCTAGTGGCTTCTGCAGCAGTGTTACTGATTTTGAATTCGTGAAGTAAACAACACCTTATGAGCTTCGATGACATTACCATTTCATTATTTTATTGGATTTATTACTTGGATGATATTACTATGTAAATAAGATACAATTGCAATTTTAAGACACAGATAGTTGTTCTGGCATGGCAATAATGTCATCTATCAACTCTTTAACTAAATGCTGATTATTTAATATGCCACATAAATGGCAAGAACTTTTATGATTACCTGATATTTTTAATATACCTTGCTTGCACAAATAGTAGATATACAGATACATAGAATCAGTGAGCTTTGAATATCATTTGCTGCAAAATGTACATACAGGACCTTCACCTGTCTTTCCCCAAGCTCTGTAAATGGTCCTACCACATTCAGCTTTCAAGTCAGATATAGGATGGCTGCTATGCATTGCACCTTCAAGTGACTCAACCCTGGTTTGAAATTTTTGGAACGAATTTCTGCCTGTGCATTCCTTTACAACATCCTATCCAATGTGAGATTATTATTAAGGGTTAATAATAGTAAATATCCTTGGTTTTTACAGACACCTAGAGTCCATGCCCCAATGTGTATAGGCTTCATTACAGGCAGAAGGTGGCCCCATGAAGTATTAGATAGGTGTTGCTAATGCAAAGCCAAGTCAGTGTCTATAGTGACCCTTTATTATTTCCACAATATTAAAAACATAATCTTTTCTATCTTTTAATAGTAGGACAGCTTAGTTAAATTTGGAATAATGTAATTGATTAATATTCACTCACCTAGACTAGTTTCAATTGCAACAGAGAGGTCAAATATGCCTGCAGATTTCCCAACGGTGATAGATTATTTTCTTACAAATAAATGCTGTCCTTTTCTCCATACGGTACACTTTCTATCATTTGACACTTTTTTTAGTTTCTGTACTTAAGACAATAAGCACATAAAACCTATGTAAAGATTCTTTGACGACTAAGAATGGATATACATATTCAATCCCTGTCACAGGTCCAAAGAAGCCCTGGCCACTTCCCATTTTTAAGGCCCTTAGCCAAAATAAAAATTACCATTATTATTTCTGAATATTTTTAATTCTAAATTGATAAAATCTATTAAAAAATTTTACCACTCAAGCAGCAACTTGTCACAGAGGTGCAATAGGACCTTGCTAATATAATATGCTATAGAGAAGGTCTGTGAGTAAGGCAAGATCCCAGAAAAGGAACATCCATGTCATATCCAAGGCTCATGAGTTTAAAAATTATATATTTTACTAATTCGCATACACTTTTTACCCCTGTATATATATAAAATGTGTCTACATTTGTAGCCCCCTTGAGCTTGAGGCATAAATCAAATCCCCCCCCCTCTCTGAAATGTACTTGTACTTAAGAAATACAGATGTCTTACATAACACCTGTATTATATTTTTTTTAAAAAACAATTTCACATGGCACTATATAGACACACAGGGATGTGTTTTTATAGTTCTTGGAATAAAGTCAAATGATGCAGTTAATGGTGATTATTTTTTAATATGGATGAAAGTCAAATTTTGAAGTATATAGTAATGCATGAACAATCAACTATAATCATATGTAGCAGCTATTACTGTTGAATGCTAATCAAATGATTGAATACCTTGTTAAAGAATATAGGTAGAAGGTAAAATTCCTGAATAGTCTCAATAACTGTTATCTTCAGAGAAATAATGTTTGAAGCAAAGCACTTTTAATATGTTCTAAAACTAGGGGTCTCAGACACGTGGCTGTTAAAATGCAATTTTTTTGAAAATTTTCTTGAAAGGCAAATTTTTGGCACCCACAAACAATACATTCTAATGTAATTATGGTTGTGAACTGTGGCTTATTAATTTGTCTCGACTGCATTGACCACATGCTAGTATGGAGAATATGAACACATTCAGCCAAAGATCCACTACAATTAAACAAAATTTATATCTTGGTATTAAAGTATGTAACATTTAAATAACAATATACACCGAAGAGCCAAAACATTATGACCAGCATGTCTTTTATGCAAATCAAAGCAACTGCAGGTAAATGACAGTGCATGTGAAGGTCATGAAATGTTATAAATAACGCCTGATACTGAGCTCTGTTAATCAGTGTTATTCTTGTTCTTCAGATGGGAAAGGCAGCGGACTTAAGTGAGTTTGACAAGGCCAAATTGTAATGGCCAGATGACTGGGTCAGAGCATTTCCGAGATAGCAAGGCTTGTGTGTGCTCACGATCAGCCATGGTTAATACCTCCAAAAAGTGATCCGAGGAGGGAGCAACCATGAACTGCTGGCAAGGTGTGAGCCAACCATGGCTCATCGATGTTAGAGGTGAGTGAAGGCTATCCCATATGATGAGAGCCAACAGAAGGGATACTGTGGCGCAACTCGCCTGTAATTTGAATGCTGGTGAAGGGAGTCAGCAGGGTTCAATGTACTGTGTGTCACAACACAGTACATCGAACCCTGCTGAAAATGGGGCTGTGTAGCCTACTCCGAGGGACTGTGCTAACTTCGGTTCACCATTAAAAGTGCCTACAATGGGCTTGTGAGCATCAAAATTGGACCTGGAATGATTGAAAGAAGGTCGTCTGGTCCGATGAATCTCATTTACTGTTGACCATGTGGATGTCCGGGTACCTGCACGTCATTTACCTGGGGAAGTGTTGGCACCAGGATGCCCTGTGGGACGAAAACAGGCCAGTGAAAGAAGTGTAATGCTTTGGGCAATGTTCTGCTGGGAAACCCTGGGTCCAGTCATTCATGTGCAGGAAACTATGATGTATACCACCTACCTAGAAATTGCAGACCAGGTACATTCTTTCATGGCAATGGTATGCCCTCTAGTAGTGGCTTTCAGCAGGATAATGTGCCATGCCACCAGGGGCGTAGCGAAGGACTATTGTTGTGGGGGGGGGGGGAAGTCCAAAATTTTCCAACTCGAGCAAATGACAACAATTTTCACGTCTCTCCTACATTTGACTTCCAATTTTGCCAACTAGCCATACTTTCTCAGAAATACTTCCAATATTTACATTTCGTCTGAATTGTAGCAAATCAGTATGAATTTTTGCCTTGATTTGGTCAAATCTCCATAATTTCACGAAATTAATCCCAATCTTTACATCTGTCCTAAATTTGCCAATTCAAACTTTCAAACTCCCAAATTTTTTTTTTTTTGGAAAATTAAGGGGAGTTGTCAAAATTGAGGCAACTTGGCAAATCTAAGGCAATTTGGAAAATGGAGAGGGCAAAATTCAGGGTAGTTGGCAAAATTCGAAGCAACTTAGTAAAAACAGGTGAGTTGGCAATATTCGAAGTGACTTGGTAAAATCTTGGGGAGTTGGCAAAATTCAGAGTGACTTGACAAAATCGTGGGGAGTTGGCAAAATTCAGGTACGATGTAAAAAATTAGGATTTTTTTCTGTAAAATTATGGCGAGTTGGCAAAATTCAGGTGAGATGCGAAAATTTGGGTTCTTTTTCTGTAAAAATTATGGAGAGTTGGCGAAATTCAGAGTGACTTGGCAAAATCGTGGAGAGTTGACAAAATTCAGGTGAGATGTAAAAATTGCAATCTTTTTTTATTTGTAAAATTAAGGCGTGTTGGCAAAATCGAGGCAGCTTCGAAATATCTAGGAGATTTGGAAAATCTTGGGGGAGTTGGCAAAATTCAGAGTGGCTTTACAAAAAACGTGTGATGTAAAATTATGATTTTTTTTTCTGTAAAATTGTGGCGAGATGGCAATATTCGAATCCACTTGGTAAAATACGGGCGATTTGTGAAAATTGGGATTGTTTTTGTGAAATTAAGGAGAGTTTATAAAATCGAGAAAACTTTTCAAAATCTAGGGAAGTTGGCAAAACTGGAAACCACTGGTAAAGTACAGACGAGTTGTAAAAATTGGGATTGGTTTTGTGAAATTAAGGAGAGTTGGAACAACCAAGAACTCTTGGTAAAATACAGGGGAGGTGAAAATTGTGCCTTGGCAAATTCAGGGAAGGTGTAAAAATTGCTATTTTTTTCCATAAAATTACGGCGAGTTGGAAAAATCTAGAGTAGTTGGCAAAATTCGAATGCATTTGGTAAAATACAGGCGAGTTGTGAAAATTGAGATTTGTTTTGTGAAATAAAGGAGTGTTGGATAAATTGAGGAAATTTAACAGAATGTAGGGCAGTTAGCAAAATTCGAATCCACTTGGAAAATACGGGCGAGTTGTGATAAATTGGGATTGGGTTTGTGAAATTCAGGATAGTTGACTAAAATCACTTCAAACTCCCCAAGATTTTGCCAAGTTTACTCGATTTTAGTCAACTATCCTGAATTTCACAAACCCAATCCGAATTTATCACAACTCGCCCGTATTTTCCAAGTGGATTCGAATTTTGCCAACTGCCCTACATTCTGTTAAATTTCCTCAATTTATCCAACACTCCTTCATTTCACAAAACAAATCTCAATTTTCACAACTCGCCTATATTTTACCAAGTGCATTCGAATTTTGTCAACTCGCCGTAATTTTATGGAAAAAAATCGCAATTTTTACATCTTTCCTGAATTTGCCAAGGCACAATTTTCACAAGTCCCTTAGATTTTGTCAAGAGTTCTTGATTGTTCCAACTCTCCTTAATTTCACAAAACCAATCCTAATTTTTACAACTCACCTGTACTTTACCAAGTGGTTTCCAGTTTTGCCTTCCCTAGATTTTGCAAAATTTTCTCGATTTTATAAACTCTCCTTAATTTTACAAACACAATCCCAATTTTCACAAATCGCCCGTATTTTACCAAGTGGATTCGAATTTTGTCAACTGCCCTAGATTTTGCCATCTCGCCACAATTTTACAGGAAAAAATCCCAAATTTACATCGCACCTGTTTTTTGTAAAACCACTCTGAATTTTGCCAACTCCCCCAAGATTTTCCAAATCTCCTAGATATTGCGAAGCTGCCTCGATTTTGCCAACACGCCATAATTTTACAGAAAAAAAATCCTAATTTTTACATCTCACCTGAATTTTGCCAACTCCCCACGATTTTGTCAAGTCACTCCGAATTTTGCGAACTCCCCAAGATTTTACCCAAGTCACTCCGAATTTTGCCGAGTTGTCCCGATTTTGTCAACTCCCCAAGATTTTACCAAGTCACTACGAATTTTGCCAACTCACCTGTTTTTACTAAGTGGCTTCGAATTTTGCCGTCTCTCCATTTTCGAAACTGTCGTAGATTTGCCAAGTTCCCTCGATTTTGACAACTCCCCTTAATTTTCCAAAAAAAAATTACAAATTTTCACAACTCGTCTAAATTTTACTAAGTCGCTTCGAATTTTGCGAACTCCCCAAGATTTTACCCAAGTCACTCCGAATTTTGCCGAGTTGTCCCGATTTTGTCAACTCCCCAAGATTTTACCAAGTCACTACGAATTTTGCCAACTCACCTGTTTTTACTAAGTGGCTTCGAATTTTGCCGTCTCTCCATTTTCGAAACTGTCGTAGATTTGCCAAGTTCCCTCGATTTTGACAACTCCCCTTAATTTTCCAAAAAAAAATTACAAATTTTCACAACTCGTCTAAATTTTACTAAGTCGCTTCGAATTTTGCGAACTCCGAGTTACTTTAGGGGGGAGCTTCCCCCCCCCCCATGGCTACGCCCCTGCATGCCACACTGCCTGGCTTGTTCAAGAATGGTTCGCAGAACATGAAGATTTCCAGGTATTGCCCTGGTCTTCAAATTTCCCAGACATCAATTCAGTCGAGCATCTGTGGTTTGTGTTGGAACAGCATATCTGATCTGCAGCAGCTCAACCAAGTAACTTACGAGAGTTAAAGGATCTGCTGGTAATTAGTGTTACCAGATACAACAAGACACCTTTAGAAATCTTGTAGCATCCATGCCTTGCTGGGTAAGAGTTGTTTTGACAGCACGTGGAGGACGAACATCATATTAGGCAGGTGGTCATAATGTTTTGCTCTTCGGTATATGTGTTGCATAAAAAAAACCAAGCCCTCAAGCAGCTGCTTGCCAGAGAGGTCTGACAGGTGCCTGCAAGTATAATAGACCAAAGAGAAATCTGAGGAAGATAAGACCTCAGTAGCAAGACAAGTTACAAAAACTTGACATATACAAGCAGGTTTTTCTTTTACTGGTAGAATATGCTGAAGTTCACTGTTTTCTGGAACATATTTTTTGCGTTTGGTGGTAGATGTAGAAAAATTAAGAGTTATGTATTTTTTTTTCTTTGGGTGGGAAGGATTACTGTAAAATGTTAAAACACTTCTTGACATTTAACAGACTTGCAACGTGTACAACTTGACAGGTGAGAAAATTATTCCTGAGAAAAATGGCAACATAGGAATCATTGAGAGTACCCATGAATTTTGTGTTTTCTGATTGTGCTTAATTACTTTTTAGCGACGTATGTAATAACCCAAAATTTTAATTTAATACATTTTGGCAAATTTTTGTAGATCATATAAATGCAAAAATATTGAAATTAGTGGTAAAAAGACAACAGTGGTACACAACCTGTTCCTGTGAAACGCAGTGGTGTCGCAAGAGATCATTTCTGAACATTCAGACTGAAGTTATAAAAATTGCAGTAAATGCAATTGTAATTCTTAAATTATCCATTATAGAACTTTGTAGAACTTTTTTACAAACATTTCCAAAATTTAGATTGCTGTAATATTGCAAAGTTTTGTGATTATTAGAGCAACCATACAAACACCTAACAATACTTTTGTGCCAATTGTGGGGAAAAACGCTGTTTTACTTAATTTTAACACATAGAACATACTAAAGGCACTCCGTTGGTTTGACCATGTTTGTTGCCCATAAGGATAATTGTAGATTAGCGAATAGGGTTATGAACAATGTGCCTAAAGGCCTCAGAAAGAGGTGGGGGGGAGACCTAGGATGCTGTGGGCAGACAATGTCAAATAGGACCTTGTTAGAAGTGGTGTACAGTGGCGAGATGCAGCAGATATAGCTCAGGATAAATATGCTTGGAGAACTAAATTGCACGGTCTGGTTGGACCTCCGTAGCCCATGGCTGCTTGAGGAGGAGGAGGAGGATGAACAGGAATAAGAATGACAATATCAAATGTACCTGTAATAGTTTGAAATTTTTTGATATCAGCATAAGTTGTCACGGTCTGCAGAAAGCAGTGGTGGTGCACTGGTTGTGCACCATTCATCTGGCACAATGGAAAGAAATGTGAATAAATGAATTATTTTAAGGTATGATATAATAAAAATAAAATTATTCCTCAAGCAACTGCTTATAATAGAGGTCTGATAAGTGCCTGTCAGTGTAATATACAATGGAAAAGATCTGTGAGGAAGAAGAGATCTCAGCAGATGGACGAGACAAAAAAGAAAACTCGATGCTTTACCAAAACTTGAACCCAGGTCCCCTGTGATCACTAGCCAAACATACTAACCTTTCGGCCACCAGAATGATACCTACCTTAATATATAAAGTATTACCTAAGATAAAGAAAAGTTTTCATTTTATCATAGATAGTTATCTATTGGTTTAGGTGTTTTGTTCATACTCTCACTTTTTACGACAGTGTTTGTATGTTGGTAATACACTCGGGACCACTTCGTTGGGAACAGCTACGTTATGTGAATAAGGAAACAGTAAAATCAGAATCAGAATTCAATATCTTAAATTTTTTGTGAAAAAAATGCGACTGAAAATAAAGATGTCAGTGAAGATATCTATTATCCACAATATTCCTTCAGTAATCCTAGAAGCTAGAATACTAAAAGGAGCAATGCCAATTGAAATAATTTATCTGAAAATTTAATTCAAACAGGCTCAAGTGAAAGAGTAATCATATTTTTACTAATGTGCATGTGTATTTTTAGCAATTTGTGTAGTAATTATTTTGATTTTTACTAAATTTGAATTTTTTTTTCTGGAACATCATACGTTCTGAAATGTTTCATAAGGGTCATTCAAATTAAAAGCAGACAACCCCTATATATATATAGGGGTTGCCTGAGTGGCAATATATATATATATATATTGCTATATATATATATATTGCTACTCCTGGGTAATATGGGGCGGGGGTGGCTCAGTCGGTAGCGCGCCAGGCTCGTAATCTGTAGTTCCCAGGTTCGAGTCCCAGCTGGGTCAGCGTTGAGATTTATCTCCGCAAAATTCCCCGCCCTGCCCACGGTCAGTAGGGGACATCGATGGGCTTGGAAAGGCCGCCGTCCGTCGGATGGGACGTTAAGCCGTGGCCCCGTGTGCGGGAGAGCCATACCCTGTGCACGTTAAAGAACACGCTGGATGGCCTTGACGGGAGGCTACCATCTGTCTCCCAACAGCTGTTCCAGTGGGTCCCCTCCCCCAACCTTTTCTGAGCCTTCGGGGTCCATGTGACCTGGCCATTTAGCCCTTGGTGTGCAAAAAAGTGCCGCTCAGAGGTAAAACAACCCAACCTGGGTAATATATCACCTGAGTGATGCCTGAGTAATATTTGTGCTCTCAGGGAAACGAGTACACAGAGGAGAAACTCTTCAAAACCAGATTCAGTGACAAGTATCACCTTGAACATTATAGATGTGTGGATTCCAAACCCTGCATGGAAGTGGGGTGGCTCAGTCGGTACTGCACCAGGCTTGTAATCTGCAGGTTCGAGTCCCACAAGTGTTGAGATTTTTATATGCATAACTCCCCACCTTGCCCTCGGTCAGTAGGGAGCATTGATGGGCTTGGAAAAGCTGCATGTCCATCGGATGGGATGTTAAGTCATGACCCTGTGCACGTTAAAAAACATGCTGGATGGCCTTAACAGAAGGCAACCTTTCTCCAAACAGCTTTCCAGTGGGTCCCCTCCCCCTCAACCTTCTCTGAGCCCTTCTCTTCTTCCGGTCCTTGTGACCTGGCCATTTAGCCCATTGTTTGCAAAAAAAAGTGCTGCTCAGAGGTAAAACAACCCAATCCTGCATGGAAGCATTCACTGTTCAACAATGTGCAGTATGTTGATATTTTCACTGAGAGTCTGCTGTTTGAGTTCTGGACATTATGACACCATCAACTAACAACAATATTGCAAAACTATAGGCATTCGAAAGCAGTCAATAAGTCGAAGAACAATAACTTTTGAGTAAAATGGTTATATTGAACTGCTCCCTTACTGACCATGTAACAACAACATTGAACAGGTATCATTGGGAAGCGTGGGAATATCCTTCCTGTTCTCCTGGCCTCTTCCCTATTAGATTTTTCTGGACCTATAAAAACCAGCATGAAAAGAAGGAAGTTGGACGAAGAGTTTCATTATCACATACTCTTATGCAACAAACAAAGTTGCACTAGGAAAGAAGTTGCAAATTTCATGCTGCATAAATGTCTCGATTAAGATGGTGATGGTTAGGTAAGTGGTAGACGTCATGTTTCCTGCACATGAACGACTGGATCCAGGGTTTCCCAGCAGAACATTAACCAAAGCTTTACACTTCCTCCACTGGCTTGTTTTCGCCCCACAGTACATCATGGTGCCAATTCTTTCCCAGGGAAACAACGCACACGTACCCGTCCACGTGATGCAACAGGAAACGAGATTTATCGGACCAGACCTTTTTCCAATCATTCAAGGTCGTTTTGATGCTCGCCTGCCCATTGTAGGCACTTTTGACTGTGAACCGAGGTTAGCATGAACACTTCGATAATTCAACAGATCAATAAATGCTTTTTGCTTCTGATTTGTCCAGTTTTCATTCGAATGATGCATAGTATTGTAACTCTTTAAATCGCAACAAATACTGTTGCAATTAAAGATCGGATTGGGATTTCTCATTTATTTTTCGGCTACATGCCTCAAAAATTCTTTTTAAGAAGTTACTGAACTTCTGCTCCTTAGTGACAAAATGTGGGTTTGTTTCTAATAAAATGGTCTTGGCGTACATTGGGGCGGGGGTGGCTCAGTCGGTAGCGCGCCAGGCTCGTAATCTGTAGTTCCCAGGTTCGAGTCCCAGCTGGGTCAGTGTTGAGATTTATCTCCGCAAAATTTCCCCGCCCTGCCCACGGTCAGTAGGGGACACCGATGGGCTTGGAAAGGCCGCCGTCCGTCGGATGGGACGTTAAGCCGTGTCCCCCGTGTGCGGGAGAGCCATACCCTGTGCACGTTAAAGAACACGCTGGATGGTCCTGACGGGAGACTACCATCTGTCTCCCAACAGCTGTTCCAGTGGGTCCCCTCCCCGAACCTTCTCTGAGCCTTCGGGGTGCATATGACCTGGCCATTTAGCCCATGGTGTGCAAAAAAGTGCCGCTCAGAGGTAAAACAACCCAACCCGTGGGTTTGTTTCTAATAAAATGGTCTTGGCGTATATCACTGTTCCAAGAATAAGTTTTTTTTTTCAACAATAGGGATCCTTAGGCTTTATTCACTAGATAAGCTTTCATGGTCGCTGTTCATTACCCTTCTCTTCCCCACAAATATCTGTTAATTTCTTCTCTATTGCTTGTGGTATATAAATTTGAGTTGCATGTCTTTCCTCTTGCTCACATATACAAAAAAAAATGTTCATTATTTCAAAAAATACAGATTACCATTTGACCATCATAGGGTTGGGTTGTTTTACCTCTGATCGGCACTTTTTTGCACACCATGGGCTAAATGGCCAGGTCACATGAACCCCGAAGGCTCAGAGAAGGTTGGGGAAGGAGACCCACTGGAACAGCTGTTGGGAGACAGATGGTAGCCTCCCGTCAAGGCCATCCAGCGTGTTCTTTAACGTGCACAGGGTATGGCTCTCCCGCACACGGGCAACGGCTTAACGTCCCATCCGACGGACGGCGGCCTTTCCAAGCCCGTCGGTGTCCCCTACTGACCGTGGGCAGGGCGGGGAATTTTGCGGAGAAAAATCTCGACGCTGACCCAGCTGGGACTCGAACCTGGGAACTACAGCCATCATAGGGTATTGTTATAATGCTTTCTAGGTGAAAAGCAAAATGTAAGATATTGAAATGTCTAGTTTTCTAAAAGTATTGACATCTTGGTTGTGCTGGGTCCATCAGACCCATTCACAACATGTTTGTAATGAATATGGGGAAATTAGTACCAGGTGTAATAAAAGTGTAGGGAACACCAATAAAGAATGGGTGGCAGCAATACCCATGGAAAAAAAAAACTATGGATCAAAGAATTGCAGCAATTGAAGGGTTACTACAGCTGAATTTATTCAAGATCATAATTTTGATTATATATAATACACTAGTTTCCATAAATTAAGGAAAATCCATATGTTAAGTCAATGGGAAGCTAACGTCAAAGCTCTATAACTTCTAAAATAAGGTTTTTTGTTTGAAAAATGTGATTGAAGATAAAGATCTCAAATAAATCAATATCTCGATTTTCAACAATATTATGGCGTATTAAACTGATCAGGCTCCTGTCAGACCTCTGTGGCAAGCAGCTGCTTGAGGGGTATTTATTATTTTATTTTTTTAAAGAGTTATGGAAGTTTGAATATTTAACGATAACAATGTCAGCCACAAAAATTGACTTCAGAAGTTAATTAAAACTTAGTAATAAATATTGTATCAAAGTGTTTAATAAAATAAGTTTCCATTTTAGAACTTTGTGAAACGAATTCTTTCACTATTTTTCAGTTTTGTATGTTTCTTAAGACTATCATTGCTGTTATTAAATATCCAAATTTCCATAACTCATTAAATACTGAACGAATATTGTTGAAAATTGAGATATTGATTTATTTGATTGAGATCTTTATTTGCAATCACATTTTTTAAAACAAAAAAACTTATTTTAGAAATTACAGAGCTTCGACTTTAGCTTCCCGTTGACTTAACATAGGGATTTTCCTTAATTTATGGAAATCAGTGTAGTTTCCACTATATTAGGAATGCAAATTCTATTTGCTATAATAAAATGTTTCTTGTACTTTGTGGGTGCTTATATTTATTAATTTACTTTTTATTTAATGGTTCCTCTCAGGCCTCTGTGGCAAGCAGTTGTTTGAGGGGATTTTTTTTTCTTGCTACAATAAAACTCGCCACCCCAAAAACACTGGGGCCGGGGGTGGCTCAGTCGGTAACGCGCCAGGCTCGTAATCTGTAGTTCCCAGGTTCGAGTCCCAGGTGGGTCAGCGTTGAGATTTATCTCCGCAAAATTCCCCGCCCTGCCCACGGTCAGTAGGGGACACCGATGGGCTTGAAAAGGCCGCCGTCCGTCGGATGGGACGTTAAGCCGTGGCCCCGTGTGCGGGAGAGCCATACTCTGTGCACGTTAAAGAACACGCGGGATGGCCTTGACGGGAGGCTACCATCTGTCTCCCAACAGCTGTTCCAGTGGGTCCCCTCTCCCAACTTTCTCTGAGCCTTCGGGGTCCTTGTGACCTGGCCATTTAGCCCATGGTGTGCAAAAAAGTGCCGCTCAGAGGTAAAACAACAACCCAACCCAAAAACACTTCTTTTAAACTGCTATATTTCATTTGAATTATCGAAATAAATTCTGGAGCTTTACCTCCGTTGCAAAATCTTTTTTCTATCGGAGTATTCTCCCCAGTGTGATATTATTGCTGAGCAACTGGTATAACTAGGGGTAAAAACTGCAAGGGCAATTTAAAAAACACTAAAAGTAGAACACTTCAAAGCTCAAATGACTTCACAGAAGTGTTCATTAAGCGAGTGGTGCGATACAAAATAAATGATTGTTGTCATTAATATAAAGAAAAATCACTTTCGATGATAATAGTGAAATTTGTAGCTCTTTATCGATATTCCCCTTTGGTAGGTATAATAAATAAATAAATACCCCCTCAAGGAGCTGCTTGCCACAGAGGTCTGACGGGAGCCTGTCAGTTTATATGCCAAAGTAGAAGATCTGAGAGGATGGCAGGACCTCAGCAGAAAAACAACATACCTCCATGCCTTAGCCGGGGTTCGAACCCAGGTCCCGTAGATCAGTAGCCAAGCGTGCTAACCACTCGGCCACGGGACGGCTATGCTTCTGGAAAATTGTTGAATTTCACTATTTGACGGCGGATATTTTTCAGTTCATTTTCATTAAGTGGACAACAGAGTGAGAACAGTCCTTTACCTGTGTAACAATCTAAAAATCTAAAAATGTCTGCTGGTGGGCACAGCAGCAGACATTCAACGTTTTTGCTTGAGGTGATAAATGAAAACTCTTCGTTGAAAGCTACTAATATATGAATTGTAATTTTCAAGTCATAATTAACATTTCTACTTCTAAATGGTGCTGAAATTGGAAAAACAACAAACTTTATACAATGAAATGCTCCTTTTCATAGAGAATAAATTAATCGATCACGGTATGATTCGTTTGTTCTCAAATCTCTAATGAGAAACGCTTCCCACGTGGACTTTTTTTTACACCTAAACGTTTGTCCAGCCCGTGATAAACCTCCAGAATCTGAATACTGCAATAAATTCGAGCCCCGGGTAAGGCATGGATGTTCGTGTTGTTTTCTGCTGAGGTCCTGACATCCTCTCAGATCTTCTACTGTGGCATATAAACTGACAGGCTCCTGTCAGACCTCTGTGGCAAGCAGCTGCATGAGGGGGTATTTATTTTTTATTTTTATGCATTTAATAAAAATACCTTTCAAGCAGCTGCTTGTCAGAGAGGTCTGATAAGAGGAGGGTTGAGACAACTTGTTTTGCATTTGAGCTGCACTTTTTTGGCACACAATGGGCTAAATTGACCTATCACAAGGAGCCTGAGAGCTCGAAGATTGGGGAGGGGGCACAGTGGACAGCTGTTAGGAGACCTATGTCAAGGCCATCCGACGTGTTTTAAACGCACAAGGTCTGTGATGAGTTTTTATGGTTTAATGTCCCATCTGATGGACGGCAGCCTTTCCAAGCCCTTGATGTCCCATGCTAGTTTTGCGGAAATAAATCTCAAAGCTGGCTCAGATGTGCTTCTAACATGACAACTGCAGATTACGAGCCAGGTCTGACAAGAGCATGTCTGTTTAATGTGCCATAGGGATCTATATCCTTTATAAGTGAGGATACTTGGGAAAACTAGACATTTCAGTATATAAGTTAGGAAAGCTTGACCTAATCAAAGTGTCACTAATAGAAAAGAAACATTCATACCTTATGTGGGACTTTAACTCTGGTTTCTTGATCTATAGCGAAGAAGAGTAACCACTCAGCCACCAGGATAGTTGACATGTACACTGAAGAGCCAGAACAGTATGACCACCTGCCTAATATGATGATGGTTCTCCACATGCCACCAGGGGCGGGGGTGGCTCAGTCGGTAGTGCGCCAGGCTCGTAATCTGTAGTTCCCAGGTTCGAGTCCCAGCTGGGTCAGCGTTGAGATTTATCTCCGCAAAATTCCCCACCTTGCCCATGGTCAGTAGGGGACACCGATGGGCTTGGAAAGGCCGCCATCCGTCGGATGGGAAGTTAAACCGTGGCCCTGTGTGCAGGAGTGCCATCCCCTTTGCACGTTAAAGAACATGCTGGATGGCCTTGACGGGAGGCTACCATCTGTCTCCCAACAGCTCTTCCAGCGGGTCCCCTCCCCCAACCTTCTCTGAGCCTTTGGGGTTCATGTGGCCTGGCCATTTAGCCCATGGTGTGCAAAAAAGTGCCGCTCAGAGGTAAAACAACTCTTACCATGGGAGGCATGGATGCTACAAGATTTCTAAAGTTCTCTTGTATCTGGAATCAACACATTACCAACAGATCCTTTAACTCTTGTAAGTTACATGGTTGAGCAGCCGCAGATCGGTTATGCTGTTCCAACACAAACTACATACTCAATTAGATTGATGTCTGGGGAATTTGGGGGCCAGAGCAATTCCTGGAAGTCTTCCTCATGTTCTGCGAACCATTCTCGAACAATCCAGGCAGTGTGGCATGGTGCATTATCCTGCTGACAGAAGGCCCTATTAGAGGGGTATACCATTGCCATGAAAAGATGTACCTGGTCTGCAATGATGTTTAGGTCGGTGGTAGATGTCATAATTTCCTGCACATGAACGACTGGATCCAGAGTTTCACAGCAGAACATTAACCAAAGCGTTACACCTCCTCCGCTGGTTTGTTTTCATCCCACAGTGCATCCTGGTGCCAACCCTTCCCCAGAGAAACAACGCACACGAACGGTAACAGGAAACGAGATTCATTGGACCAGACCTTTTCCAATTATTCAAGGTCCAGTTTTGATGCTCGCGTGACCATTGTAGCCACTTTTGACTGTGAACTGAGGTTAGCATGGGCACTTCGAGGAGTTTGCAGCTATATAGCCCAATTTTCAGCAGGGTTCGATGTACTGTGTGTTGTGACACTCTGGTCACCAGCATTCAAATTATGGGTGAATTGGGCCACAGCATCCCTTCTGTTGGCTCATACCATATGGGATAGCTTTCACTCACGTCTAGCATCGATGAGCAGTGGTTTGCCCACACCTTGCCAGCAGTTCGTGGTTTTTCCCTTCTTGGACCACTTTTTGAAGGTGCTGACCATGAGCACCCCACAAACCTTGCTATCTCAGAAATGCTTTGATCCAGTTTTCTGACCATTACAATTTGGCCTTTGTCAAACTCAATTAAGTCTGCTGTCTTTCCCATCTGAAGAACAAGAATAACACTGATTAACAGAGCTCAGTATCAGGTGTTATTTATACCGTTTCATGACCTTCACACACGACGTTGTTTACCTGTAGTTGCTTCAATTTGCATAAAGACGCGCTGGTCATTATGCTTTGGCTCTTTGATATATATGGTTGGGTTGTTTTACCTCTGAGCGGCACTTTTTTGCACACCATGGGCTAAATGGCCAGGTCACATGGACCCCGAAGGCTCAGAGGTTGGGGGAGGGGACCCACTGGAACAGCTGTTGGGAGACAGATGTTAACCTCCCGTCAAGGCCATCCAGCGTGTTCTTTAACGTTCACGGGGTATGGTTCTCCCGCACACGAGGCCACGGCTTAACGTCCCATCCGACGGACGGCGGCCTTTCCAAGCCCATCGGTGTCCCCTACTGACCGTGGGCAGGGCGGGGAATTTTGCGGAGATAAATCTCAACGCTGACCCAGCTGGGACTCGAACCTGGGAACTACAGATTACGAGCCTGGCGCGCTACCGACTGAGCCACCCCCGCCCCCTATATATATATGGTTGGGAATTTATATTTAAAATGAAGAATGGAAACAGCATTAATTTCTCTGTGTCTGACTAGCATGCTTGTCTGTGCAACAGGATCAGATTAAGGTGCAGTGGAGCCCTAGGCAATATTTTGTGACTCTTACTGTAAAAATTCATTAGATTCATTAAAAAATTTCAGACTTTGGAGGCTACCCTATATGACCGTAGCCCTAGTCTCTGAGTTATTTATGATTCGTACCATCGTAGACAGGCCCGGATCTTTAAAAAAAATGGGGGGAGGGGAGTCTGCAAGAGATTGGATCTTCAATGCAGTATAACATGTTCCCTCTGTTTTACAGGTCTTTAAAAATTTCTTGAAAAATGCATGAAATATAAATACACTAAATAATATTTTGCCTCTGTTACTCTTACTAGCATTCTGAAAGATGGGTATGATCACCTTGCTCCCTCCCTCTTTCACTCTGGGCCCAATCATGTACGTAGTTGGATAAGTCTACGTGTGTTTCGCTAGTTATCTGCTTTACACAGTATATGTAATCGTGTCTGCTCAGCTGTCCAATTGCAGTGCTGTGATGAGATATTTGTGGTCAAAAGGGGTCAAACTCTTCCAGATCACCATTAAGAACATAGAAATGCAGGTAAAATATTTTGCCATGCTAGAAGAGGAACCTGCTATTCACAGTAGATGCACAGGTTTGCTATTTAAAGGTGTTCTGCTGCAGCACAACAATGCTAAATTTCATTCAGCCAATACAACCATTGAAATTATTCAAAAACTTCATTTAAATATTAACCCACCATCCAGTATGGACCTTGCGCCCTCTGAGTATCAACTATATTGACCCTCTAAAAGAAATATCACCTGGATGTCGATTTTTAAATGGTGCAGTCTAAGAAGCAGTGTGCAAGTGGCTTGCTTCTTTAACAGCAAAACATTTTTTTAAAGGGCATTAAGAAGCTTGTGGGTGGGGAGGGGATTGTGAGGGTAATTTGGAGAAGCAAGGTGACTATATTAAAAGTAATACTAAGCAATTTGCCTATTGATTTAATAAAATAGCCTTTTTGATTTACCCTCGTATATTAATCTCAGATGACTTACCATGTTCTAAAGTATAAACATATGCCTATTATTAAGTTTCCAATATTTATGGATGTTGAGGCACAGACCTTGCAAAGCAAATGTATCAGTCATCCATTAAGATTCTGTCCATTTGATATCTTAATCATCATCGGTAGTGCAACGGTTCGCAAGTACGTGCGTTCATCAAGCAGAAATTTATTTTCATTACATATTCTGCTATGATGTTAATCATTTTTTGATAACATTTAGAAAAATCCACTAGAATTGAAAAAATGTAAGATTATTTCAAAGGTTAGTATAATGATGGCCACAATACCATAATTTCTATATAATGACCTTTTTTTTTCATAAAATAATAAATACCCCCTCAAGCAGCTGCTTGCCACAGAGGTCTGACAGGAGCCTGTCAGTATAAGCCATAGTCGAAGGTCTGAGAGGATGGCAGGACCTCAGCAGAAAAACAACACGCACAAACATGCCTTACCCGGGGCTCGAACCCATGTCCCTTAGATAGCAGTAGCCAAGCGTGCTAACCACTCGGCCATGGGACGGCTTTTTTTCATGCCTGTCCTCAATTGTTTTTAATCTTTTTTGCGCATATGTTTCGTTCAGTATGTTAGTTAAAACAGTTGTTCTACCCAAAGAACCCAGTGGCCAGTTGTGATTATGTGCCAACTGAAAGCTTACGGCATGGGGAGTGTCATAAAACTATAAATAATAATAAATAAATCCCCCTCAAGCCGCTGCTTGCCACAGAGGTCTGACAGGAGCCTGTCAGTTTATATGCCACAGTAGGAGATCTGAGAGGATGGCAGGACCTCAGCAGAAAAACGACACACACATCCATGCCTAATTCCGGGGCTCGAACCCAGGTCCCTTAGATCAGTAGCCAAGCGTGCTAACCACTCGGCCACGGGACGGCACATAAAACTATAAATGTCTATTAAACATTCGTTTCCAGATTTCTCCCCCAATAAAGGGGAAATATGTGAATAATTGTTCAACTAAACTAGTGCTCAAAAATAACGGATGACGGATAAAAAATATACAAACTGAAAATAGTATTCAGAAAATGAATGCAGTGAAATATTCACTCAGTGCTTATTAAATGGACCCATGTCAGTAGAAGCTAATTCGAAGCTCTGTAACTTCTAAAAATGAGTTTTGTTAGAGAATGGGATGACGATAAAGATTTCAATCAAATATATCAAAATCTCGATTTTCAATGCTAAAAAAATTGTTATAAGCTTTACCAACTCACACATGATTCAGTGTTGTCATGGAGTTGGCAATAAACAAGAGAAAACTGAAGTGATGAAATTGGTCGGGTAGGCTGTGGTTCAGTTAATCTGAATGGTTGCACTCTTGAGCTTTGCAGCCTTGGGAGCTATGTAATAGACGAGGGAGCTGTAATATGTAATAAGATACTGGCGATGTGAGGCATGAGATAAACAGACGAATAGAGATTGTTGCCAGGACTTTTAAGAATCGATGGAGAGAGTGGAAAAATAGGTGTGTACACTTAAAGATTAAAATTAGGCTGTGTAATAGTTTGGTTCTTTCTAAGGTCAGTTATGATAGCAAAACTTGGACCCTTTGTAAGCAGGATAACAAGAAACTTGATGCATTTGATTCTAGATGCTTGTGCAGTATATTGGGCATTAGGTGGTTTAATTTTGTGAGTAATGAG
The DNA here is from genome assembly GCA_038380435.1 of Ryuthela nishihirai. Taxonomy (NCBI): domain Eukaryota; kingdom Metazoa; phylum Arthropoda; class Arachnida; order Araneae; family Heptathelidae; genus Ryuthela; species Ryuthela nishihirai. The sequence goes on along the minus strand of JAWZYU010000023.1, from coordinate 47,029,302 downwards.
TTTAAAAGAAGGTTGGGTTTGGTTGTTTTACCTCTGAGCGGCACTTTTTTGCACACCATGGGCTAAATGGCCAGGTCACATGGACCCCGAAGGCTCAGAGAAGGTTGGGGGAGGGGACCCACTGGAACAGCTGTTGGGAGACAGATGGTAGCCTCCCGTCAAGGCCATCCAGCGTGTTCTTTAACGTGCACAGGGTATGGCTCTCCCGCACACAGGGCCACGGCTTAACGTCCCATCCGACGGATGGCGGCCTTTCCAAGCCCATCGGTGTCCCCTACTGACCGTGGGTAGGGCGGAGAATTTTTGCGGAGATAAATCTCAACGCTGACCCAGCTGGGACTAGAACCTGGGAACTACAGATTACGAGCCTGGCGCGCTACCGACTGAGCCACCCCCGCCCCAGTTTAAAAGAAGGAGTCATCAACCTCCTTTGAGAAGCATTTTGTGCATGGAGACTGTATTGGTTTGGCCATGATGCTCGTATGCATAGTTGGAGATTGGCAAACAGGATTATGAACACTGTGCCTAAAGGTTTCAGGTAAAGGGGGAAGACCTAGGATGTGATGGCAGACAATGTCAAACAGGACCTTGCTAAAATTGGCCTACAGTGACCAAATGCAACAGATGTGTTTGGAGAACTAAATTTCGCAATCTGGCTGGACCTCCATAGCCCATGGCTGTTTGAGGATGATTTGCCTTGTTGCTAATGATGAGATGAATTCTTTCAATGACGCTGTTAATGACACTGGTAATAGAATACGTTTGGTGATAGAGGGAAAACTCAAGTGATGAAAATGGTCTGGCTTGGGTTGGGTTGTTTTACCTCTGAGCGGCACTTTTTTGCACACCATGGGCTAAATGGCCAGGTCACATGGACCCCGTAGGCTCAGAGAAGGTTGGGGGAGGGGACCCACTGGAACAGCTGTTGGGAGACAGATGGTAGCCTCCCGTCAAGGCCATCCAGCGTGTTCTTTAACGTGCACAGGGTATGCCTCTCCCGCACACGGGGCCACGGCTTAACGTCCCATCCGACGGATGGCGGCCTTTCCAAGCCCATCGGTGTCCCCCACTGACCGTGGGCAGGGCGGGGAAATTTTGCGGAGATAAATCTCAACGCTGACCCAGCTGGGACTCGAACCTGGGAACTACAGATTACGAGCCTGGCGCACTACCGACTGAGCCACCCCCGCCCCGAAAATGGTCTGGGTTGGGTTGGGTTGTTTTACCTCTGAGCGGCACTTTTTTTGCACACAATGGGCTAAATGGCCAGGTCACATGGACCCCGAAGGCTCAGAGAAGGTTGGGGGAGGGGACCCACTGGAACAGCTGTTGGGAGACAGATGGTAGCCTCCCGTCAAGGCCATCCAGCGTGTTCTTTAACGTGCACAGGGTATGGCTCTCCCGCACACGGGGCCACGGCTTAACGTCCCATCCGACGGACGGCGGCCTTTCCAAGCCCACCGGTGTCCCCCACTGACCGTGGGCAGGGCGGGGAAATTTTGCGGAGATAAATCTCAACGCTGACCCAGCTGGGACTCGAACCTGGGAACTACAGATTACGAGCCTGGCGCGCTACCGACTGAGCCACCCCCGCCCCGAAAATGGTCTGGCAGATGGTGCTTTAGTTGCACTCTTGAGTAAATAGGGAGTGTGGAAAAATAGGCATATACACCTAGAGACTAAAATTAGGCTGTATAATAGTTTCATTCTCCTAAGATTAGTTATGGTAGTGAAACTTTGACCCTTTATAAGCAAGATAACAGAAAATTGATGCCTTTGATTCTAGATGCGTACATAGTATCTTGGGCATTAGGTGGTTTCACTTTGTAAGTAATGATGAGATTAGGCAAAGGATTAGATAATCTCCTTTAAATAGCTTAATGTGCAAAGGGAAACTGCGTTGGTCTGACCATTTGGGTTGTTTTACCTCTGAGCGGCACTTTTTTGCACACCATGGGCTAAATGGCCAGGTCACATGGACCCCGAAGGCTCAGAGAAGGTTGGGGGAGGGGACCCACTGGAATAGCTGTTGGGAGACAGATGGTAGCCTCCCGTCAAGGCCATCCAGCGTGTTCTTTAACGTGCACAGGGTATGGCTCTCCCGCACACGGGGCCACGGCTTAACGTCCCATCTGACAGACGGCGGCCTTTCCAAACCCATCGGTGTCCCCTACTGACCGTGGGCAGGGCGGGGAAATTTTGCGGAGAAAAATCTCAACGCTGACCCAGCTCGGACTCGAACCTGGGAACTACAGATTACGAGCCTGGCACGCTACCGACTGAGCCACCCCAGCCCCGTTGGTCTGACCATGTTGCACTTATGCATAACTTTAGATTGGTATATAGGATTATGAACAGCATGGCTAAAGGCCTCACGAAAAAAGGGACTCTAGGATGCAATGGGCAGACAATATGAAATAGGACCTTTCTACAGTTATTGTACAGTTTGCCTATAGTGGTGAAATGCAGCAACTGTAGATCAGATGTGTTTAGAGAACAAAATTGCACAGTCTAGTTGGATCTCCGTAGCCCATTGCTGCATTAGGATTTTGAATGTACATATGTGTACAATGGAAGGAGAGTTGTTTGCCATTCCCCTCTGGTGATGCACAGAATTGGCCTTTAGCACCTAAAGTCTTACTTCGCCTTCTCATGATGCAGTGGTTGTTTTACTTCTGAGTGGCACTTTTTTGCACACCATGGGCTAAATGGCCAGGTAACAAGGACCCCGAAGGCTCAGAAAAGGTTGGGGGAGGGAACCCACTGGAACAGCTGTTGGGAAACAGATGGTAGCCTCCCGTCAAGGCCATCCAGCGTGTTCTTTAACGTTGGATTGTTTTACCTCTGAGCGGCACTTTTTTGCACACCATGGGCTAAATGGCCAGGTCACATGGACCCCGAAGGCTCAGAGAAGGTTGGGGGAGGGGACCCACTGGAACAGCTGTTAGGAGACAGATGGTAGCCTCCCGTCAAGGCCATCCAGCGTGTTCTTTAACGTTGGATTGTTTTACCTCTGAGCGGCACTTTTTTGCACACCATGGGCTAAATGGCCAGGTCACATGGACCCCGAAGGCTCAGAGAAGGTTGGGGGAGGGGACCCACTGGAACAGCTGTTAGGAGACAGATGGTAGCCTCCCGTCAAGGCCATCCAGCGTGTTCTTTAACGTTGGATTGTTTTACCTCTGAGCGGCACTTTTTTGCACACCATGGGCTAAATGGCCAGGTCACATGGACCCCGAAGGCTCAGAGAAGGTTGGGGGAGGGGACCCACTGGAACAGCTGTTAGGAGACAGATGGTAGCCTCCCGTCAAGGCCATCCAGCGTGTTCTTTAACGTTGGATTGTTTTACCTCTGAGCGGCACTTTTTTGCACACCATGGGCTAAATGGCCAGGTCACATGGACCCCGAAGGCTCAGAGAAGGTTGGGGGAGGGGACCCACTGGAACAGCTGTTAGGAGACAGATGGTAGCCTCCCGTCAAGGCCATCCAGCGTGTTCTTTAACGTTGGATTGTTTTACCTCTGAGCGGCACTTTTTTGCACACCATGGGCTAAATGGCCAGGTCACATGGACCCCGAAGGCTCAGAGAAGGTTGGGGGAGGGGACCCACTGGAATAGCTGTTAGGAGACAGATGGTAGCCTCCCGTCAAGGCCATTCAGCGTGTTCTTTAACGTTGGATTGTTTTACCTCTGAGCGGCACTTTTTTGCACACCATGGGCTAAATGGCCAGGTCACATGGACCCCGAAGGCTCAGAGAAGGTTGGGGGAGGGGACCCACTGGAACAGCTGTTAGGAGACAGATGGTAGCCTCCCGTCAAGGCTATCCAGCGTGTTCTTTAACGTTGGATTGTTTTACCTCTGAGCGGCACTTTTTTGCACACCATGGGCTAAATGGCCAGGTCACATGGACCTCGAAGGCTCAGAGAAGGTTGGGGGAGGGGACCCACTAGAACAGCTGTTAGGAGACCGATGGTAGCCTCCCGTCAAGGCCATCCAGCGTGTTCTTTAACGTGCACAGGGTATGTCTCTCCCGCACACGGGCCACGGCTTAACGTCCCATCCGACGGACGGCGGCCTTTCCAAGCCCATCGGTGTCCCCTACTGACCGTGGGCAGGGCGGGGAATTTTGCGGAGATGAATCTCAACGCTGACCCAGCTGTGGCTCGAACCTGGCAACTACAGATTACGAGCCTGGCGCGCTACCGACTGAGCCCCCCCCCCCCCGAACTAGAGGAAATTCCCACCAGCATGAGTGCCTTTTAGCAGTGGCAGACGGGAAATGTGACAATTGGGTGCAAAACAGAAATGGTTTGAGATAATTCGCGACAAACACTAATTCTAAGCAAAAAAAAAAAAACTTTTCGGAAGTTATGCAATCTAGCAATATACAAAAATGAAGATATTTGTATGTTGTATTTCTTTTGACTTTTCAGGCCAGTATGGGATAATTTTCAAAATTTGTTTTATTAGATAATTGTTTTTAATTTCATTCATTAGTCCTAGTCGTCATTTCTATATTCCCACTCTTACAGGGGTGAGCGTTTCCCCTATTGTACGTGATCGCCATCCAATTATCAAATCTATGCAAGTAGTGCACTTATCTTTGTATTTTTCCGTTAGTTTCAATATTAAAATTTATTGCACTAAACGTAATTGCAATTGATAGTCTTTTACCTTCAATAGGGGGGCGGGGGTGGCTCAGTCGGTAGCGCGCCAGGCTCGTAATCTGTAGTTCCCAGGTTCGAGTCCCAGCTGAGTAAGCGTTGAGATTTATCTCCGCAAAATTTCCCCGCCCTGCCCACGGTCAGTAGGGGACACCGATGGGCTTGAAAAGGCCGCCGTCCGTCGGATGGGACGTTAAGCCGTGGCCCCGTGTGCGGGAGAGCCATACCCTGTGCACGTTAAAGAACAAGCTGGATGGCCTTGACGGGAGGCTACCATCTGTCTCCTAACAGCTGTTCCAGTGGGTCCCCTCCCCCAACCTTCTCTGAGCCTTCGGGGTCTATGTGACCTGGCCATTTAGCCCATGGTGTGCAAAAAAGTGCCGCTCAGAGGCAAAACAACCCAACCCAACCTTCAATAGGATGTGCTGTTTTACCTCTGAGCGACGCTTTGTTGAATCCTCCTCCTCCTCAAGCAACCATCAGCTACGGTGGTCCAACCAGACCATGCAATTTAGTTCACCAAACATATCTTTCCCGAGCTACATCTGACCACTGCACCAATTCTAACATGGTCCTGTTTGACATTTTCTGCCCACCGCATCCTAGGTTTCCCCCCCCCCCCCCTTTCTGAGGTCTTTAGGCACACTGTTCATAACCCTATTTGCTAATCTCTAATTATCCATATGGGCAACATGACCAAACCAACGGAGTCTCTCTCTGCACAATATGCTACTCAAAGTAGGTTGCTGACTCCTTTGCCTAACCTCATCATTACTTTCAAAGTTGAAACCACCTAATGCCCAAGATACCGCTTAAGCATCTAGAATCAAAAGCTTCAAGTTTTCTGTTATCTTGTTTACAAAGCATCCAAGTTTCACTACTATAACTAACCCTAGAAGGGTTGTTGGGTTGGGTTGTTTTACCTCTGAGCGGCACTTTTTTGCACACCATGTGCTAAATGGCCAGGTCACATGGACCCCGAAGGCTCAGAGAAGGTTGGGGGAGGGGACCCACTGGAACAGCTGTTGGGAGACAGGTGGTAGCCTCCCGTCAAGGCCATCCAGTGTGTTCTTTAACGTGCACAGGGTATGGCTCTCCCACACACGGGGCCACGGCTTAACGTCCCATCCGACAGACGGCGGCCTTTCCAAGCCCATCGGTGTCCCCTATTGACCGTGGGCAGGGAGGGGGATTTTGCGGAGATAAATCTCAACGCTGACCCAGCTGGGACTCGAACCTGGGAACTACAGATTACGAGCCTGGCGCGCTACCGACTGAGCCACCCCCGCCCCACTAACCCTAGAAAGAACCAAAGTATTATACAGTCCAATTTTAGTCTTTAGGTGTATCTGCCTATTTCTCCACACTCTCCGCATATTCTTAAAAGTTCTGGCAACATTTCCTCTTTATCTGTTAATCTCATCCTGAACATCACCAGTATCTGTTACATAGTTCCCAAGAGAATTAAACTGAGGCACTTGGCTCAAGGGCACAACCATTCAAAGCGACTGCAGCATCATCTGCCTGGTCAATTTTCATCACTTTAGTTTTCTCTCTGTTTATAATGAAACCTACTCTACTCCTAGTCTCATCAATAGCTCGAATGAAAGAGTTCATCTTATTAACATCATTTGTAATAAGGACTAAATCATCAATATAATCAAAATCAAAAATTTTCATACCTCCAGACGATTTAAGGCCAAAATCTTTCCCTTGCAGTGAATTTCGCATAACATAATCAATAACCAAACTAAAGAGAAAAGGAGACGAAATGCACTCTTGTAGAACACCAGAAGCAATGCTAAACTAATTGCTACAAACCTTACCAACTCTAATGACACAGTGTTAGTATAGAAAGCTTTTATTATGTTAACTGACTTGTCGGTATGCCATATGATCTCACAATTAACCACAAATTATGACGATCAACAGAGTCGAAAGCCTTTTTGAAATCAACATAGCCTAGCAACCAAAGGTTTCCGAAACTATAAACGTTATCCCTTATAACTTCTGAATCCACACTGTTCATCACGCAATTGTCCATCAACCAGATTCTTAATTCTATGAAGCACAATCATACAAAAAATTTTTACCTGGGACAGAAAGTAGACTGATACCCCTTTAGTTATCACAAGAACTGAGATCTCCTTTCTTAAAAATAGGGATAATAATAGCTCTGGTAAAATTCTTAGAAACCATGCCTTTATCATAAAAGATATTCAAAATTTCAGTCATCCATATGGTAACCGAAACATTCTCAGCTCTAAGCATTTCTGTAGTAATTTCATCTCCCCTTGGCAATTGATATAGTTTAAGTTTAAAAACAGGCAAATAACTTCAGATTGTGACATAGGGCCAAGATTAAGGCCAGTAATACATATTATTAAACAATGGGAGTAGAACTAACCACATTGTTTAGAACATCACTGAAATGTTCAGCCCACCTAGCCATGACAGAATTCTCACCTTCTATAACCTTACCTTGTTTATCCTTCAATCCTTGTATGCCTGTCCGTTTTCTGCCACAGAAAACATTCAACTACCTGGTACAGCTCTCTGCTGTTGTGCTGTCAAACTGCTTCCTCGGCTTCGTTAGCCAAGCCATCAAGCCAAATATTCTTATCAGCAGATAACTGATCCTTTACACGTTTATTAAGTTCTCTGTAATGCTTTCTATTAGGACTAGTAGAGTATTAAGGGCATTTCTGCAGTTATTTCTTTCTGAAATAAGCTCAAGTGCCTTATCACTCAAATAATTTTTCCTCCTCTGCTCCTCTTTTTCTAAAAGAGTAGTTAGATTGAGTATAGTTTCAGAAAAGTCTGTTTAAAATGGTCCATTCTTCCTCAACTTCAGTAGTAAGCGAACCATGACTGTCATAACGACAAAGTAACTTATCATGGTAAGCTTCAGCTATAACCGAGTCTTTCAGAGCTTCAGAATTAAAGGTAAATTTTTAACCTTAGCACATTTCTTCAGTTTAAGTTGCAAGACACTTTTAACAAGGTAGTGGTCAGATCCAATTTCAGCTCCCCTATATGACCTGGTATTCTTAATAGAACTAGTTGGGTTGTCTTACCTCTGAGTGACACGTTTTTGTACACAGTGGGCGAAATAGCCTGGCCACCCGGACCCCGAAGGCTCAGAGAAGGTTGGGGGAGGGGACCCACTGGAACAGCTGATGGGAGACAGATGGTAGCCCATCATCATTGCCTTTTGTGTCTTATCTACGTCACCGTTGGACGTTTTCTACTGCATTAACTACAGAAAATAAGTTGCTTTGCCTATTAGAAAATCCAATCGATTATAACTACTGATATTTAAGGTTGGTAATGGTGTTTTTTTTTTTTTTTTTGGGGGGGGGGGAAGACACGCACGACATTCACCTGTTTTTTACATCTCATATTTAACGACAGAAAAATATTTGTATTGCTTAATGTCACCCTGTCAACTATGGGGTTTATTTTCAATTAATTTCGGAGCATCCACACAATTCTGAAAATCCATTTCTACCCCTGATCAAGCAATTATTATTGTAATTAAATGTAAAAACTGCTTCAAAGTAAAAACTAACAGCAAAACTTATGCGAATATATTTGTGCTATTTGCATGCACAGGATCGGGTCAAGCAAGGTATATTGGCACTTGCACCAGATTCGAAATATCTTTTATGATAAAGGCATTTTTCCTAAGGATTTTACCAGAGATATTATTATCTGTTTCTTGTAAAAAAGGTGATTACTACTTATAGGTACACTATACTATAGTGTTATCAGCCTACTTTCTGTTCCAGATTGGATTAATTATAGAGGGACTTTTTGCGCACAATGGGCTAAATGGCCAGATCACAAGGACCCCAATGGCTCAGAGAATGTTGGGAAGGGGACCCACTGGAACAGCTGTTGGGAGACAGATGGCAGCCTCCCATCTAGGCCATCCAGCATATTCTTTGCAGTGCACAGGGTATGGCTCTCCCATGCACAGGACCACAGCTTAACATCCCATCCGACCGGTCTCAGCCTTTCCAAGCCCATCGGTGTTCCCTACTGACAGCGGGCAGGGTGAGGGGGGGGGGGTTGCAGAGAAAAATCTTAATCCTGGCACAGCTGGGATCCAAACCTGGGAACTACATATTATGTCCCACTGCCCCTTTTCTGTTCCAGGTAAAGTTCTTTGCATGATTGTGCATAATAGAATTAAGTATCTGGTTGATGAACAATTGCGTGATTTGCAGTGTCGATTCAGAAGTGAAGGGGTTGTCCAAATTTTTTCACATACAGTACTGTGCAAATTAGTTGGGACAAGCGAAGGAACACTAAGTCCCGCTGCAGAGTCTAAACTGCTGCAAGTCTAAACTTGCGCGTGCAGCTTCCGGGCCACAGACGCTTCACCCCATTGAAGGAATGATGGACAGCAAAAAGTACATAGGCGTTCTGGAGGCGAAAATGGTCCCAACACTGCAGAAGCTGATTCCTAACGGCGATGGGGTATTTCAACAGGATCTGGCTCCATGCCACAATTCTAAGCTTGCTAAGAGCTTCTTTACCCTGCAACATTTGAAGGTATTGGAGTTGCCAGGAAATTCACCCGATCTAAACCCCACTGAAAATTTGTGGGCCATTAATAAAGCGCGCATATCTAAGATGGATTGCACGACGAAAACCAAAATGATAGAAAGTGTCATGAAAGTGTGGTACCACGACTCTGAAGTGAAGGAGATGTGTGGAAAGCTAGTGGCATCAATGGTTGAGAGAGTGAAAGAAGTAAAAGGCCTCAGAAAGAGCAGAGCTAAGATGCATGAACAATTCACATTCACAATTAACTAAACTATTAAACAAATAAATATTTTAGTTGTGTCTTTGTTACTGCATTTTCCTATTGTCTCAACTAATTTGCACAGTACTGCAGATACTTGAGAAAATGTTTAGAATTTCGGAAACTTTTGATTACTACACTGCTCACAAAAATTAGGGGATATTTCTTCGCATCATATTCATTTTGAAATATCCGCTAATTTTTGTGAGCAGTATAATTTGGATATTTCAAAAAGACATTTGACTCTATCGACTGTCAGAATTTGTGATAGATGGAGAGGTTATATATATGGCATACCAGACAAAAGTTACTTAACAGAATGCTCTATATAACACTGAGTTAAGTGGAAGAGTTGGTAAGGCGTTTAGTGATTGGTTTAGCATTACTAGTGGAGTTGGACAATGATGTATTTTGTCTCCTCCTCTTTAGTTTGGTTGTTGATTATACTAGGCAGAATTCTCTGCAAGGGAAAGATTTTGGCCTTTGTGATCTACAGTTTTAAAAATTTCTGAGTTAGATTATGCTCATGTTTTGGCAAATGATGTTGATGACATGAACTCTTTCATTACAGCTGTGGATGAGACTGGTAATCAAATATGTTTGGTGATTAACAGAAAGAAAACTAAAGTGCTGAAAATACGGCAGGCAGATGGTGCTTCAGTTGCACTCTTGAGCAAGTATCTCAGTTTAATAATCTTGGGAGCTGTTTAAACAGATACTGGTCAGAGGAAGTATGATATAATGAATAGGGATTGCTGCTGGGACCTTTAAGAATCTTCAGAGAGTGCGGAGAAATAGGCATATATAGACTTGAAGTCAAAAATTAGTGTGTACTACTTACAGGAAAAAAATTGAAATACCCGGTAGGATTAATGCCATTTTATTGAAATGCAGGCATACACTGAGATGTGCGATTGATTACATTATCAGAAAAAGGAAAATTACTTTACTGGTATTGGGTTGTTGTTTTACCTCTGAGCGGCACTTTTTTGCACACCATGGGCTAAATGGCCAGGTCACATGGACCCCGAAGGCTCAGAGAAGGTTGGGGGAGGGGACCCACTGGAACAGCTGTTGGGAGACAGATGGTAGTCTCTCGTCAAGGCCATCCAGCGTGTTCTTTAACGTGCACAGAGTATGGCTCTCCCGCACACGGGGCCACGGCTTAACGTCCCATCCGACGGACGGCGGCCTTTCCAAGCCCATCGGTGTCCCCTACTGACCGTGGGCAGGGCGGGGAATTTTGCGGAGATAAATCTCAACGCTGATCCAGCTGGGACTCGAACCTGGGAAATACAGATTACGAGTCTGGCGCGCTACCGACTGAGCCACCCCCGCCCCACTTTACTGGTATAATTAGTAAGATGTTGAACCGCCTTATGCAGCAATGTATTCATGAACATGGTGGGGAAGGCTATCGTACAATTCTATAATGTCCTCCTGAGGGATAGAACGCCAAATAGCGCAAACTCGCTGTTCCATTTCAGTGGCTCATCGTGTCCCAGACGTGTTCAACAGGTGAAAGGTCAAGCAAGCGTGTTGGCCATGGTAGTACCTAAACGTTTTGCTTGTGTAGATACTGCGGGCTGTGTGGAGACGGGCGTTATCTTGCTGATAAAAGGTAATGTGCTGCTGAACAAATGGGACAGCTACTGACTGCAAAATGTTGGTAATATATCGTTGGGCATTAGAGACCTCTTATGATGACCAGTTCTGACCGAGATGTCAGACTAATGGCACCCCACACCGGGTGCTGGAGTTTTGTGACGATGTCGCATGCACTGGGTGGTGTTCCTTTCCCCTGGATCAGTGATTCCCAAACTTTTCTGGACCATCGCCCCCTTTAGAAGAGAACAAAAATTTCAACGCCCCCCTAGTCCATAATAGTTAATTTTATATGAAATATTAAAAATATTGTTGCATTTTATCTGTACCTAATTTATCTGTTTATTTATCTATTAAAAATCATAAAGCAGAAATGAATAAAACGACAACCAAATGTACAATAAAATTGATTATTAAAATTTTAAAAATAAACACAGAATCAATAAGAAATAAAAAATAATGAGATAAACACAAAATTAATAATAAATAAAATAATGAGCTGGTTGAGGCTGGTGGAGTGTTAACAATTTGTTAATGTCGGGTTCCAATTTTGTTAACATCAATCGCAGATCGCCACGTTCAGTGATGTGTAGTCTGTTCCTCTTCTTTGACAGTAAATTAGCTACTGCACTGAATCCACGCTCAGCCATATTAGGACGAAGGAAATGCGATTAAAAACTTCTGTACTATTGCCCACAATCCATGGTAGAGAACTGGTATTGATTTTTGAAGCCAGAACTCTTGGTATCCATGTTTGAATTTTACTTTGAGTGCTTCGTTTTGATGATTCTTCAGTATCTGTGTTTGCGAAAGGATCTAAAACCCAACTCGGTATATTCATGTTTAAAATATCCTGGAAACGCTCCGTAAAATCAACATGAAGAACTTCCAAGTGTTGGCAGTAAGTAAGTAAATATTCCGGTTTTGCAGAGACTGATGATAATGTGGGAAAGTGGTTGTATTCACCTCTACCTAGATTTCGTTTGAATAGAAGAAGTTTTCCCGCAAAAGCAGCTATGACGTTTTTTGTTTTAATTAAATTCAACTCATCACCTTGCAATTGTAAATTAACTTGATTAAATATTTTAAACAGGTCTGTCAAATAAGTGATGTCATATTTTGACGTAATCAGGTTTTCGCGCAATTTTTCGTCTCTGTCTTCAAGAAAGTCCAGTACTGAGTCAAATGGATTGAAAAAACGATTCAGACAAACACCTTTAGAGAGCCAACGTACTTCTGTGTGCAGCAGCAAGCGATTGTAATCTTCATCATTTTCATTACAAAGCTTACCAAATAATCGGTCATTCAATGGATTGCTTTAATAACGTAATGGAGCGACGTATGCAGACGTTCATTCAATTTTTTTGCAACCAAATGCTGACGATGAATAATACAAAGTACAGCGAGTACATTTGGTACTGCTTGTTTCAAATGCGCTATGAAACCCTTATGACGCCCTGTCATTGCTGGAGCACCATCAGTAGCAGCAGACAAAATATTGCAAATAGGAATTTCTTTCTCTTGAAAAAACTTTTGCATGGTATTAAATATAGATTCTCCCTTTGTATCAGATTCCAAATTTTTAGCAAATAATAACTCTTCATGAATTTTTTCTTCTTTTATAAATCGTACGTATGATAAGAGTAGAGCTTCGTTATTTGGTAGAGTTGATTCATCGAGTTGAACGGAAAATTTGCAAGTCTTTAAGTAATCACATAATGATATTTCAACGTCTTTTGCCATTTTATCTATTCTTCTTTGCACTGAATTATTACTGAGAGGAATATTTTTGATGATATCTGACGGTGTCTTATGATGAAGAACAGTTTTTAATATCTCTTTGACTGCCGGCAAAATTAATTCCTCGCCAGTTGTGTGTGGTTTTCCTGCTTTTGCGATTAACAATGAAACGTTATATGAGGCTCGTAGTCCATCATCATCTTGTTTAGAAGACGACGCAAAAAGGTTTGACATAGTTGACTGTTTTAAATATTGTTTTCCAGTTCTTGAAAATAGGATAAATCTTTGTTCTTCTTATCAGCATGCATTTTATTTAAATGCTCTTGTAGCCTAGAAGGTTTCACAGCTTCATTTGAAAAAACTTTTCGGCAAATTAAACACATAGGAAATGATTGGTTTGTAGGAGAGTACGTAAATCCATATTTCAAATACTCAATACTGTACTGCCGGCATTTCTTTTTAGATGTAGATTCAGACATTTTCAAATACAAATTAACTTCTCAACAGATTAATAAATAGTTATAAAAATAATGTTTATAATGACTTCTAACACTTATCACTCACGACTATTTATCACGGCGAAGCACATAAAAATAATAAAACATTCCTAGAGCTATCCCTTTTATAGATTTGATTTTGTGCACGCATTAACTTGTATGTTTTGCGATGCCGGCACACTTGCTCCGTAAACAAGTCATTTCAAGCTCCCATATTCTTGTCGAAACATGTTAAATTGCATGAACCACGTGTTTGCCTACCAACTTGCAAGGACTTGTCACCGTCAATCTATTCTAAACTAAAACAAATTAGGTATAGGTATACCTAATGCTAATTTAAAAATGCTTATTAACGCGATAACAATAAGATAATTTACATAGCTAGATAAAATATTTATTCATGAAAACAGGTATTTTCAAAGTATTTTATTATATTAAAAAAATAATTATCAAAAATATTAAATATAATAAATTTATTATTTTATTATTATTGCATCAAGGTTGATTTGCCTATCAGGACGGACACACATGTCCAACATAATAAGCCTGATATAGTAGTGCATGTTAAGGTATTGAATGAGATTACAATTATTGAAGTAGGAATAACATCTCAGGATAACCTGCAGACAGTAGAGGTTGAAAAGAAGAGGAAGTATGATCTGCTGGCTAATGAGTTGAGCCTAATTCACAAGTGTAATGTTAATATTATACCTTATGTTCTGACGTGGGATGGTATTGTAACTACGTACCATAAAGCATACTCAAAGCGACTTGGAGTGGGAAAACATATTGAAGCTTATATCCAATCTGTGATCTTGAAGAGAACTTTTGAGAGCATCTCAGTCGACTTCAGACGTACCAGTACGTTAGTAGGCGGTAGCAGGGAACTTATTGTCCAAGCTGCAGTTGAAAAGCTGTACATGACGGATGAGGTAGTGGATGACCAGAATCACCAGGAAGACACCACAGAATAGAAGAGATAAAAAGGTTGTCACAGAAAATTCCATTAAATTTATTTATTTATTTGACAGCCCCTCTTGACTGCCTCAACGCCCCCCATTTGCCTCTGGATCCGCTACCGCCCCCATGGAAGGCTCCAGCGCCCACTGGGGGGCGGTATCGCCCCCGTTGGGAATCTATGCCCTGGATGATGGCGAACACGTTGCCTACCGTCGTGCTGATCAAGATAAAAAAAACGAGATTCGTCATTAAATACCATGGTACTCCATTCTTGTTTGTTCCAGTTCGGTCTGAGGCGACGCCACTGAAGATGTGCTTGCATGTGGGTGGATGAAAAGGCCATAGTGCCGGACAATAGGCTCACAATGAAAACTGTAAAAGCCTGTTGTTTACCATCTGCCTGTAGGCATTCGATGTTTTACTTGTGCCAGTCCCTTTGCAGTTGCGTAATAGTTGCGAATCTGTCACACAATGCCATTCGTCACAAATCGGGGTCCCTGTCGCTTTGTGGTCATGTTATCTTCCCGATCTTTGTCAGTGTGTGCTGGATCCTTCTTGAACCCACTGGCGCCACATGGTGCTGGGATTGTGGCCAAATCTCTGTATGACAAACCAGCTTCTGTAAGGTAATGAATGTAAGGTGTAATGATACTTCCGTGCTCAAATTCTGTTAACTGTTGGAATGGCTGTCGACGTCTGCATAAGGGAATCTTTACTGGTTTATAACAATTTCGACGTTTCGTCAACCAGGGAGCTTTGCCTTTATCTGTGTTTGACTGCACACCTGTGACGTCAGCTCGCGCCTGTCCAATCATTTCGATTGTCCTGCAAACCTAATCATTGCCATCTAAATCTCTCTCTTTAAATTTCGTCACATTTGCATAACTTCTTGCAAGTGTTGCATTTTTTATTTCCTGTAGTGCAGTTTGGTTCTTTGTAGGGTCAATTATGGTAGAGAAATTTGGACCTTTTGTAAGCAACAGCGAACTTGATGCCTTTGATATTAGATGCTTATGCAGTATTTTGGGCATTAGATGGTTCAACTTTGTAAGTAATGATGAGGTTAGGCAAAGGAGTTGGCAACCTCCTTTGAGAAGCATTTTGTGCAGAGAGACTGTTGGTTTGAACATGTTGCCCATATATATATATGTATAACTATAGATTAGCGAACAGTGTGCCTACAGGCCTCTGAAAGAGCAGAGCTTAGATGCATGAACAATGTCAAAGAGGACCTTATTAGAATTGGTCTGCAGTCGCCATGTAGCTCAGGATAGATTGTTTGGAGAAATAAATTGCGGAATCTGGTTGGATCTCCGTAGCCCATGGCTGCTTGAGGAAGACGAGGAGGAACTCTGTAACTAACTGCAAACGAAAAAGTTAATTCTCAGTCACTTGGATACAGAAGTCGAAATAAATCTGCAAGGAGAATTATGACTCCTAAAAAAGCAACCAATGGAAAATTAATGGAGATGCATTTTATTTTTGCATGAAACCTAAATGCTAGCACAAATTCAAAAGATGTTACTGCATTTTTTTTTCACTTTAGAATTAGAGGTTATTCCTATCTGATATCTAAAGATTAGAAATGGGTCTTAGGCAGTGCACTTTGATTCTCTTTAACTGATGTATTAAAACATCAGCTTACTATCTGATCGTCCATTTTGCACGATACATTGCTCGACATAGAAAATGCCACACCATCAAGGAATGCACAAAATGAGATGAAACTTACCACACATGTAAACAAGTATGTGGGGAAAGAAGTGATTAAAATTTATGAGGGATTATATGAATGCAATGGACGAGGAGACAGTATAATGTGGCCTGAGTCATTAGGTCATATTTACCTCCGAGTGGCACTTTTTTGCACATCATGGGCTAATGGCCAGGTCACATGGACCCCGAAGACTCAAGAAAAAGTTGGGGAGGAGACCCACTGGAACAGCTGTTGGGAGACAGATGGTAGTCTCCCATTAAGGCCATCCAGCGTGTTCTTTAACGTGCACAGGGTATGGATCTCCCGCACACGAGGCCTTAATGGGACATCAAACGGACGGTGGGCTTTCCAAGTCCATTGGTGTCCCCTACTGACCGTGGGCAGGACGGGGAGTTTGGCTGAGAAAATCTCGACACTGACCCAGCTGGAACTCGAACCTGGGAACTGCAGATTACGAGCCTCGCGCGCTACCGACTGAGCCACCCCTACCCCTCAAGGCTATGGAAGGGGCGGGCAGAGGGTCGACTGTAGTTGGAATTCCAACAGGCATGGAACGCCAAACGCAGCGATAAGCTCATTAGAGCGGATTAGGAACGGTTGGTATGAGCCACTTATGGAATGAGTGTAGGAAAGAGTGTGCGTGTGGAGCGCCCTTAAGGTTGGAAGTCGTGGATGATTATTTCTTGCCTATTTCCATGTAGTAGGGGCGGGGGTGGCTGTCGGTAGCGCGCCGGGCTCGTAATCTGTAGTTCCCAGGTTCTAGTCCCAGCTGGGTCAGCGTTGAGATTTATCTCCGCAAAATTTCCCCGCCCTGCCCACGGTCAGTAGGGGACACCGATGGCCTTGAAAAGGCCGCCGTCCGTCGGATGGGACGTTAAGCCGTGGCCCCGTGTGCGGGAGAGCCATACCCTGTGCACGTTAAAGAACACGCTGGATGGCCTTGATGGGAGGCTACCATCTGTCTCCCAACAGCTGTTCCAGTGGGTCCCCTCCCCCAACCTTCTTTGAGCCTTCGGGGTCCATGTGACCTGGCCATTTAGTCCATGGTGTGCAAAAAAGTGCCGCTCAGAGGTAGAACAACCCAACCAAACCTATTTCCATGTAGCAATTTTTCCCTGCTTAAGATTCTTTTTAAGCCGATTCTTGCAATGTATTTATTAGCAATATTTAAACACGGATGACAGAAAACATATAATGAAATGCAAATATTATGCATACGTCTTAAAATGGTAATGTAAAATATCTGAGCTTAATATTTTGAAATAAAGTTAAAATTGAAAGATCAGTTCTCTCTACTCTTTTTTATGTTTACCACCAACACTCAGTGATCATCATCCCTCCATGCTTTGTGAATGGGAAGCTATATTCGGAGTTCTTTAATTCTAAAATAAGCGTTCCTATAGGAACTCTGAAGAAAAATTAAAGTCCTTAACTAAACCTATCACATTTTCGATTTTCCACAAAATTTTGTTATAATTTGATAATGAAGTATCATTTAAAACCATTTAATACAGGTGTATATTTTAAATTACTGTATATAATTTTTTCAATATTTTTCAAATTGCTTAGGACTTGAATTGTTGCTGCTAAATATTAAAACTTTCCATAACTCTTTGAGTGAATTCTAAGGGAATTAGAATGTTTTAGAGGAAAAATTACATTAGCCGGGTGGGATCTGAACCCACGACCTCCTGGTAACATGTCAGGTACTCTGACCACTGAACTACCGGCCGCCGAACAATCATACTCTCTTAGTGGTTTAAGTATTATATTAGAATAGTCATTGGAAATGTAGTTGACTGTAATCGAAGTCTCTGGTTCTGACGGCACCTTCCAGTTTAGTGCACACGGCCAGCCCACACCAAGCGTCAAGCAGCTGGTATTTTTATTTTTAAGCCAACACGCCGCAAACTCCGGCGTAGGAATGTATTTACAATATTAGAATTTCTCTAATATTGGAGACCTGGTAGTCAGGGGCGTAGCCATGGGGGAGGGAGGGGGGAGCTCCCCCCCCCCAAAGTGACCCGAAGTTGGCAAAATTCGAAGCGACTTCGTAAAATCTAGGTGAGTTGTGAAAATTTTAAATTTTTATTTTTGGAAAATTAAGAGTTGTCAAAATCGAGGCAACTTGGCAAATTTAAGGCAGTTTGGAAAATGGAGAGATGGCAAAATTTAGAGCAGTTGGCAAAATTCGAAGCCATAGTAAAAACAGGTGAGTTGGCAAAATTCGGAGTGAATTGACAAAATCTTGGGGAGTTGATAAAATTCGGAGTGACTTGGCAAAATCGTGGGGAGTTGGCAAAATTTAGGTGAGATGTGAAAATTAGGATTTTTTTTCTGTAAAATTATGGCGAGTTGGCAAAATTCAGATGAGATGTGAAAATTTGAAATTTTTCTGTAAAATTATGGCGAGTTGGTAAAATCTAGGGGCTGTTGGCAAAATCTAGAGGTAGTTGGAAAAACTAAGGGCAGTTGGCAAAATTCGGAGTGACTTGGCAAAATCCTGGAGAGTTGACAAAATTCAGGTGAGATGTAAAAATTACAAACTTTTTTCTGTAAATTATGGCATGTTGGCAAAATCGAGGCAACTTTGCAATATCTAGGAGAGTTGGCAAATCTTGGGAGTTGGCAAAAGTCAGAGTGACTGCAAAAATCAGGTGTGATGTAAAATTGGGATTTTTTTCCTGTAAAATTGTAGCGAGATGGCAAAATCGAGGAAACTTGGCGAAATCTAGGGCACTTGGCATAATGCGAATCCACATCGTCCGACAATACGGGCGATTTGTGAAAATTGTTTTTATGAAATTAAGGAGAGTTGACAAAATCGAGAAAACTTTGCAAAATCTAGGGAAGTTGGCAAAACTGGAAACCACTTGGTAAAGTACAGGCGAGTTGTAAAAATTGGGATTGGTTTTGTGAAATTAAGGAGAGTTGGGAAAACCAAGAACTCTTGGCAAAATCTAGGGGAGTTGGCAAAATTCGAAGCCACTTGGTAAAATACAGGGGAGTTGTGAAAATTGTGCCTTTCTTGTGCAATTAGGAGAGTTGATAAAATTCGAAGTGACTTGGCAAATTCAGGGAAGATGTAAAAATTGCAATTTTTTCTGTAATCTTACGGCGAGTTGGCAAAATTTAAATCCACTTGGTAAAATATAGGCGAGTTGTGAAAATTGAGTTGTTAATCGGGATTGGGTTTGTGAAATTCAGGATAGTTGAGTAAAATCACGAAAACTTGGCAAAATCTAGGGGAGTTTGAAAAGTTTGAAGTGATTTGACCAATTTAGGAGAGATATAAAGATTATATTGGGATTAGTTTCGTGAAATTAAGGAGAGTTGGCCAAATCAAGGAAAAATTCACACACATTGGAATTATTGCGAAATTATGGCTAGTTGGCAAAATTGGAAGTGAAATGGGAAAATTACGGTTAATTGGCAAAATTGGAGAGTTGCGAAAATGCCTTTGACTATGAATCGAGGTTATGGGCACTCGGAGTGGCCTACAGCTACAAAGCCCCATTTCCAGCAGGGTTCAATGTACTGTATATTGTGACACATTACTCCCGTCATCCTGCATTCAGTGTGTTTTAGGGTTGTTTTACCTCTGAGCGGCACTTTTTTGCACACCATGGGCTAAATGGCCAGGTCACATGGACCCCAAAGGCTCAGAGAAGGTTGGGGGAGGGGACCCACTGGAACAGCTGTTGGGAGACAGATGGTAGTCTCCCGTCAAGGCCATCCAGTGTGTTTAACGTGCACAGAGTATGGCTCTCCCGCACACGGGGCCACGGCTTAACGTCCCATCCGACGGACGGCGGCCTTTCCAAGCCCATCGGTGTCCCCTACTGACCGTGGGCAGGGCCATCCAGCATTCAAATTACGGGTGAGTTGTGCCACAGTATCCCTTCTGTTGGCCCTCTTCGGGCCACTTTTTGAAGGTACTAACAACGGCTTATCTTGAGCACCCCATAAGCCTTGCCATCTAGGAAATGCTCTGATCCAGTTGTCTGGACATTACATCTTGTCTTTGTCAAACGCACTTAAGTATGCTGCCTTTCCCATCTGAAGAACAAGAATAACTGATTAACAGAGCTCAGTATCAGGTGTTATTTATACCGCTTCATGATTTTCACATGCGCTGTCATTTACCTGCAGTTGCTTCGATTTGCATAAAGACGCACTAGTCATAATGTTTTAACTCTTCAGTATGTAATGGAATATAACATGGGTTGGGTTGTTTTACCTCTGAGCGGCACTTTTTTGCACACCATGGGCTAAATGGCCAGGTCACATGGACCCTGAAGGCTCAGAGAAGGTTGGGGGAGGGGACCCACTGGAACAGCTGTTGGGAGACAGATGGTAGCCTCCCGTCAAGGCCATCCAGCGTGTTCTTTAACGTGCACAGTGTATGTCTCTCCCGCACACGGGGGCCACAGCTTAACGTCCCATCCGACGGACGGCGGCCTTTCCAAGCCCATCGGTGTCCCCTACTGACCATGGGCAGGGCGGGGAATTTTACGGAGATAAATCTCAACGCTAACCCAGCTGGGACTCGAACCTGGGAACTACAGATTACGAGCCTGGCGCGCTACCGACTGAGCCACCCCCGCCCCGAATATAACATGATCTACTTCATTTTTACACACTCAGCAAAATATGGCATTTTTTGTGCCACATGAGTCGAAAAATGATGTAGGGCTTCTTTGGGAAGTGCAAATGTTGTGATATGCTCAGCTTCTGAATTATAATTAAAGACCACTCATTAATACTTAGGCATGCTGATGTGAAAAAAAAAAAAACTTTGCTATCAGCAAATTTGCAGGATGCACTGAAAAAAAGGGGTTGTGAGAAAATACATACCAATGCAAAAAAGCAGCTGAAGTTGTTAAATTTATGCTACAGATCTTAGGTGCATGCAAATTCTCTATACACAGTAATAGTGAACTAATAGTAACTAATAGGGGAACTGTGTCCTTAATAGAAACAAACACGATTTGAAAAAGATTTTAAAAAATGTTTTAAAATACATTCACTTCCTTATGTTAAATGTAATCACTAGAAATTATACAAATTTACTTTGGGTAACTAAAAAAATTTTATATTATTTCCCTAAATTTATAAATAAATTTAAGGTACAGTCGCTCAAAAAAGTATCCGAACGCTATGGTTGATTAAAAAAAAATCAGAAAAAATATCTGGCAACGATTTTTTCAGAATTTAATGATCTGGCATCCTTCGTGTGCAGTACACGAAGGATGCCGATTTTTTCAGAAATTAGTTTCTAAAAAACTAACTAATTTCTGAAAAAATCGTTGCCAGATATTTTATTTGAATGTTGTAGTCAACCATGGCGTTCGGATACTTTTTTGAGCGACTGTACTTTGAAAAAATAATGTGTATTAAACCTACAACAGAATATTTTCGGTGCTTTTGCAACTAAATATTTTAAGGTCGTGTAAAAAGAAATTGCTCTAAATTGAATGTCATTTCCTAATTGCATATGATATACCAACATTCACTCAGCAGGTGAGATAAATTCTGCTTTTTGTGCTGTGTCTTAAATCTCTTGGGTCACTCCACTTTTACGTTACTTTTATTCTACACCAACTTCTTTTATTATAAATCATAGATTTAGTTCCATATAGGGTACTAATTTATGGCACTTATTTGTATGCAGATATTTTCTGTTGAGAACATGAATATCAAATACTGAGTCTGACTCAGTATTATCAAATATTAGACTATCAAATAGAGTAGACTGAGTTCAGGCAGAGAAATTTCTTTCACAAATTTTATGGGTACTCCAGAGAGGGAACAATTTTGTATACAATTCTTTTTTGATAGAACACAAATACACGAGGTGGTTATAACTAGTATATAAACACACTTTAAATAACGAAATTAACAATGTTTTAGCTGCATCTTTTTCATAATATTTAAAAGCTTAGGTCAAATGTCATCCATTTTTCTAGTAAAATCTATTGAAATTTACTTAGGAGAATTCGAAAAAATTAATTTTTAAATAACCCCACATCGGTACACTTGCTATCAAAAGGGATTCATTTTAAATTTCCTCGTTTATATAAACCTTACATCGAGAACACTAATAAAAATCGAAATTTATAGTTATATTTTAAAACATCTGAAATGTCAGCTCCAAAACAACAATTCAACCTCCACATTTTTTCCCCTGAGATTCAAAGCCCAGTCTTGAAAGGCAAATTATGTAGAAAAAAAGTATTTAAAAACGTAAAAAAGTGTAATTAAGTAACTACACTTTTCCGTATAAAATTATTAAAGAAAATAACATTTTTAACAGAGATTTAAACAATTTAACAAAGGAGAAAATCAACTTATTGGATAGCCACAGCACACAACAATTTTGGAAGGATATTTTCACACACAGTTGATTACCACTTGATATATACTTTTAACCCTTTCACTGCTGGCTTCAGAATTGCAAGATCAAATGTACATATTATTTACGATGTTCAAGAACAGTGCTGATTAAAAACGACTCGACAAACTGTTGCTGGTGTCTACTGGATCATTCAAGTCATTCGGGTGCTCTCCGTCAACATGCGAAGGCAACACTATTCACGTGACGTAACCTCCATCTATCGGCGGAGACAGCAGTAAAATAAATTTTTCCATTCAATATTTTTTGCAAAAAAACAAATAATAGTCAGATACAGAACTGAGAGGCAAGGTGTCCAATAACTTTAAAAGTTAAATAGGAAAATGAGAATTATTGTCGGATGATAAGAGATGGTGCTGCAAGCAGTGGTATTAAGTTGCCCATCTGTGCCACTTAGGTGGGTATTTTACCTCTGAGCGGCACTTTTTTGCACACCATGGGCTAAATGGCCAGGTCATATGGACCCAGAAGGCTCAGAGAAGGTTGGGGGAGGGGACCCACTGGAACAGTTGTTGGGAGACAGATGGTAGCCTCCCGACAAGGCCATCCAACGTGTTCTTTAACGTGCACAGAGTATGGTTCTCCCACACACGGGGCCACGGCTTATCGTCCCATCCGACGGACGACGGCCTTTCCAAGCCCATCGGTGTCCCCTACTGACCGTGGGCAAGGCGGGGAATTTTGCGGAGATAAATCTCAACGCTGACCCAGCTGGGACACGAACCTGGGAACTACAGATTACGAGCCTGGCGCGCTACCGACTGAGCCACCCCCGCCCCTCTGTGCCACTTAGTTATTCTGTTTTACGACTATTATATAATATGATAACGTTTCATCTAATTGAAGTACTTTCTAAGTATTTTAGTGCAGTCTAATACAAGTGAGAGTGTTAGTAAAAAAAAAAAATTCCACAGTGGTTGAAGCTGGGAATTATCAGGTTAGGAGTCTGGTGTGCAACCAACTGAACTTCCTTCCTTTATTCACAAGTGAGAATGTACAGTTTAGAGACAAGATGCTATAACGAAATATACTCAAGTGTCATAAGTTTATTACAAATTATATTTCTTTGTACAAAGCATTTGTAATATTTTATCAAAACATTATTTCAATGATCTATAGAATTTAACAGAAATTTGAAATTTGTACATTTTATCATTTGCAGTTTAAACAGATCACATTTTAATAAATTCCCTGCTGTTTTATGGCAAAAATATCAAGTTTATTACTATTATTCTTTGTACAATCAACATTTGTCTTAATTATTTACATATTTTTGTCAATTATATGTCGAACATCAAAATCAGATTTCTTATTTATGATATAAAGCATTTTCCTATTAAAAATGCATATTTACATTTCAAAAGCTGCTTTAAGTACAAAATACAATATTTCATTTTTACAATTTGCTTAATGTATAAAACAAATGTAAAACAACTGCACTGCATACATTTTTTTTTTGGCTTTCTTTCCCAAAATTATAATTTATGCAGTGCTATTTTACACATTTATTTAAAAAACTTTATGTTGAATTGAAAAAAATCTCGAAACATCATACAAGTTTTGAAAAGGATTACTACAAAATAAAGGAAAAAACACTATGTTGAAAACAAAAAAATTTGAGAATAAGTACTTTATGTTATTAAATTAATAAGCAAAAGATAAAAAACACGGAAGTCCCCTGAAGCAAAGAGGTATTAGCTGAATAAGTATAATTTAAAAAATTATTTTTTGCCCCTGTAACGGAGGGAAAAATTAGATTTCTCTGTTCTTAACTTGCATTTTTAACTATCGTAAAAAAAGAAATTTAAAGTTTTAAGGAGTTCACTTCCTTATTAATCCTGCTGACACGAATATTTGTATTAAAGCTTTTTTTATCTGCATAAAAGAATATAAATATTTTAAATTGCTAAGATTTTAAACACATTTAAAAGAAGATTTTTTTTGTGTGCGGCTAATTCAACAAAGCATATCAAACCTACTTATAATTTGTAAATTGGAAAACACAGACTGCAAATCATATTTTTATTTCTTCTAATATCAAATGACATGCAACTAGCTGGAAGCTATTATATTTAATTTGTAAAAAGAAAAGTGATCTTATATACCAGACTATTAGTTACAATCAGAGAAATTTAATATTGCAAACAAATTACTTACAACTAAAGATTTGTATTTAAAACATTTCATTTACAAACAAAAATTGTATTATAAAGGGTTATTTATGAAACTATGATAGAAACAATGAAATCCTGAGTAATACAAACACACTGCAATTTTATGGAAATCTTCATGGTTAAAAAAAGTGCAATTTTATTTTTAAGCAAGTTAATCAGAATGTTTCAAAAACAAATCATGGATTGTCTTACAAAATTTTCAAAAAGAAACAAACAAACCATTTTTGAGTATTAAAAAATTTTAAATTTCTGGATACTTCATTTAAATTTAAAAAATTTCTGGATACTTCATAGTTATTGAATGGAGAGTCGCATTTAGAGCTCCCAACTTTGCAAATAAGCGTTTTACTGAAAAAATGTCTAGGGAGATAGAAAGATTTGAATGAGATCTTCAATTTAATTCTTAATTTTCAACAATATGATCATTCATACAGATCTTTCACTACAACAATCTATAGATCTTCCCGAAGGTTCAACTTTTCTGCCATAAGTGGATTGCAAACTAAAAAATTGCCCTCTGTTTAAATGAATTTCTATTTGTGATGTCATGCCTACTATGTTTTGTGGACTGAGTCTATTCACTTATGCTCAGTGGTTTTTTCTATGAAGGCAAAAAGAGAAAACATAATATCCATTATGAAAATATTTATTTTATATATAAAAAAGACTGCTCCAAAAGCCTGCCTAAAATATGGTGAAACACTTATATATATGTGTGTGTGTTTTCCTTTGTTTCCTTGTGCATGCACAATACATCATATTCATATCAACTTTATCTGCCAACCTGTACTATAATTAAAATCTCTAACAGCAACAGGTTTTAATGCTGCCTTATTGTATTTAGGGATTTTAGTAAACTATGTATGGTGCTTAACAACAGCCAAACGTTTTTCCTCTAAATGCAACAAGTTTCCCCTTATGGTATGCTAAAATTTTTATTTTTCAGCTTCTGACATTGAAAATCACTTGGCAAATCTTTATCATTTGCTTTCACCATGAATATAAATATCGCTCCTGTTTTCTATTAGCAGATCAGCTAATTCAGACAATAAATAAGAGTTACCTTCAGTTAAATAGTGTCCTTTTTTTCAGAATGAAAGAAGTCATTACTGACTTCATTTCCAAACCACGATTTGCCTACTTTTCAGTGAAAAAGAAGCTTTTTCCCTGTGTATATAATTAAGTCTTAAATATATCTACTGCTAGATTCACAAAGCATTAAAAACTTGATTCCAGATCTAGATAATTTTTTTTTTTGCTAGAAATGTACTGTTTCCAACTAAGTCGACCATTGTAAAGCATTAATGATTTATAAATGGATAAATTTCTTTCAAATTCACAAGTAGAGCAAAAACTGAACATTACTTTGTAATATTCCAAATGTTTTTAGAGGTGGATGGGGGCAACTAGTTTCTTCATTATTTGACTCAACTTTTTCCAGAAAATGGAGGTTCCAGTACTAGTTTCCTAGAACAGTCCTTTT
Source organism: Ryuthela nishihirai (assembly GCA_038380435.1). NCBI lineage: Eukaryota > Metazoa > Arthropoda > Arachnida > Araneae > Heptathelidae > Ryuthela > Ryuthela nishihirai. Next base: position 47,003,234 of record JAWZYU010000023.1, on the reverse strand, counting down.
TTTTTAGTTTTGTTTAGCATTGAAATCCTTGCAATATTAAGTAGGCATAGGAAGATTAAATTTCTGAGCTTTTTGTGGAACTCCATTTTTTGTCCCTGGAAAATGTCTTCAAAATCTTATTTCTATAATGCTGTTCAGAAAACCTAATGGTTTCTATGACAATCAAATCAATTTTTTTTTACAAAAAAAAAAAAGGATTAAAGAGTATGTATGGCTGCAACATACTTGAGCCAGTTTTATGTCCAGGATTACCCGTAAAAGGTAATCTTGGAGGTGTTATACAACTATCTTTTCTAGTCTACACCACTGATGAATATTTTCAATATTTAAATTAAGTGATTCATTTTGATTCACCACTGCTTGAATTATCATACTCAAAGCCAGATGATAAATCCAAGCAAAAGTCTTCTTCAGTGTCACTGAAAGACATTATAATAACCTTATGCAAAAAACTAAAGTGAGGTGAAATAGCAGCAAATCCATTCACTGTATTAAGACAAAATTGAGTATATAACACAATAGCAGATTTTTATCACTCATAAGAAAAGTTAGAGAGGTTCATAAGAAAGCCACAATAATCCATGTTATTTCCCAATACCATCCTGTCTTTAACTCTTGATGGGAATGAAGCTTGAATGGTTCTGAACCTTTACACGCAAGGCTCCAATGCAATGGCAAAGAGCCTCTGTTAACCCTTTAGCTTACATTAATGCTTCTCAGGCATGCAAGGAAATGAAGCCCATTCATACATAAACATCTCAGAGACATTTGAGCAACTGTGCTCATCTCTTCAAACATCCTCCTCTCTGTCAATAGATGCATGAAGTGTCAGATATCATTCTGTAGATAATTGATAAGCTACTGCAGAGTGTTTGCAGGGTTTGTTTTAATGAATCAGTTTCAATTATCAGATACAGTTACATTATAAAAATCAATAAAAATCAGGAATATCATCAGCAAGACTACAGTGGGCCCATTTTACAATGCTTCTTTTTAACTCTTAAGACTAAAAAAAGTAAACCAGCATGAATGTGCTCTGTTTGTTTTCATTACTCTAGAGTATAGCTAGGTGTTCTACCCCAAAAAACTTCTAAACATAAGAAATCTTTCATCACTCCAACATATTGCAAGTAAGAATTCAATGTTTTTTCTTTATTCCACAGTTTAGTTCTGATTGAATAAAATTAGATATTATAAAAATTAGGTGAAATTACATATTATAAATATTTGGTGGCAATGAATATTATAAAAATCAGGTGAAATTTTAGATTATACATATTAAGCAAAATTCAACTTTATAAAGTAATTCTGGGCATGTTTAGTGTAAAAATATTTGTAAACCAATGGGTTATGGTGCAGTGATTTGGGAAGATTCTTCAAGGTCAGCTTTGGAGCAGGAAGAATGTTGCTTGCTTGGTTGCTTAGGGTTTTTGGTATATTGCAACTGAAGCACTAACATTCAAGCCACTTAAGGACTACACTCCTGCTCCCATGAAAATTTGTTTATATCACCAGGAGAGTTAAGACAAAGATACTGTTGATATTGCCAATAAATCAGTTAAAAATAACTTCAAATTCTCTGTTGTTGAGCAATAAAATTTTAAAGTTTATCCTTCAAACTATTTGCATGTTAAAAGTTTTTAGTAGAAAACTCGAAAGGTTTTTGGAGAAAAGAAGCACTCTGTCTTCAGTGAAGTGACAATGTGTGGTGACATTAGGGATTCCATTGTTTATTACATCAGAAAAACCATACATTCTTTAGAAGAGAGGTTTGCAGAGCATCAAACAGATGTTAGCCAAAACAGGCTAACGATGGTGGCTGCTGAGCTAGCAGTATAACGCACAGCAAAAATAGACTGGGAGCTCACCATACTGCTTCATGTGCATCCACTTTCTACAGAACCATAGTCCACAAGGCTACTGAAATAATGACCTCACCCATCCCCACCTGCAACAGAGACACTGTAATTGCCCATCACGACGTGGAAAGAAGCTCTAAACAGCCCTAACATCACCATATAGTGTCAAGTGTCACCAAACTTTAATATCCAAATAATTTGAAGGATAAACTTTAAAATTTTATTGCTCAATGACAGAGAATTTGAAGTTATTTTTAATTAATTTCTGAGCAACAAGGTCCTTTTAATTGTGAATAAATAGGGTTTGACAAATATAATTCTCTTTTATTCAATTTATTTTTTCTTATTTTTAATCTTATTAATTTGACCACATTTTAAATATAGAGATGAAAAATATTTGCTTGCAACAAATCAAGACCTTACCAAAGTATTTTCATTTGTAGTCATAGCAAAATTTGAATACATGTAAAATATTAAAAAAGGGTATAAGAAGAAATCCTTCATTTTCAATACTTCAAGTAAGACTCCTTTCATCTTTTATACAAAACATTAGTTTAGCAATGATTATAAATGTATAGTTTATTATTTGTCATCAATAGTTCATAATAACAAACTGCTAATTTTCAAACAACATATCAAAAGCATGAAACTACTTGGCAGAGGATGAAAATAACATCAAGTTTGTGGTACAGCCCACAATTAACTTTATTTATAATTACACAGCATACTATTCCTAAATTGATACAAAAAGCATGTTATATTCATGATTATTTCCATCAAACTGTCATATAAAAAAAAAGCTTTTATTAAGATGTCTTAATTTTATACCATTAACCTACAAATGCACAAATCTTTTGCCAGTTATGGTTAAGAAAAAGCATATTTTTGCTTTCTTTTCACCTTGCAAATATGAATATATTGTAAATTCCTTATATTGTTAGTGAATACTCAATATAATGATTCAATTATTCATTATACCAAGTTTAAATGTAATGGAAATTACATTTAAAACATATCATTTAGTCACCTAATATAACTCAGACTCATCTCTATTGGAGCATTCTATATATATATACATAAAGGATATCGAAATAACAGATATTTTACATAAACCAATTTATAGGTAATGAGTGAAATATAATGTTGTACATAAAACTAAATGTATGCCATATTTTTGAATACTGATGTAATATCAATAATTTTAATGCATTATATGGATATAAAGTTGTTTTGTTACTAACTAATTTGAAAAGAGAACAACTATATGTATTCCTTAGATTGTAATAAATCAGAAATATGGAAGAATTACTCTCCAGTTATATCTGGATTGCTTCAGCTGCTTCTTACTAAAAAGTGTCAGGCAGTAATGGGTTGGGTTGTTTTACCTCTAAGTGGCATTTTTTTGCACACGATAGGCCAGATATCCAGTCACAAAGACCCCAAGGGTTTCAGAAAAGGTTTGGGGAGTGTGCAGGGGAGCAAGGCATGGCTCCCCTGCACATGGAATCACACTTTAATTCCCTATATGATGGATGGCAGTCTTTTCAATCCCATGGGTGTCTTTTCTCACTAACGGCAGAGTGGGAGTTAACAAAGATAAATTTAACAACTGGCACAATTGTAACTCAAACATGAGAATTAAGATTACAAGCCAAGCACACTTCTGACTGAGCCAATACTCACAGTAATGATCAAAGAAGTTTCATTGCAAGTTCATTTGTTGCACTATATATTCGTTATAAACTAGCATGACTGTTATTCACTATATTAGAAAATTAAAAATTTTTTATTATTAGAAGGGACAGATTTTATTTCATTTTTCATTCCAGGGTATGAGATCTTCCCAGAGAATGGAGGGAGGAATTTGCTCTTCTTGGTACTGGAAGAGATATTTTAAAATATACAGGGTGTCTCAAAAATATACGTACAAACTTTTAGGGGAGGTAGATAACATCTAAAGGAATGAGAATTGCATAGGAACCCATAACCGGAAATGTCACCGTAAGTCAATAGGCGGCGCTGTTCATCAGTGTGCTAGAGAGGAAATTTCGGATTTCCTCATTCGAGCGGTAGTCGGCTTACGAAGAGCATGCAAAGGTATTCGAACAGGGAGCTGGCAGACATGCACTTAGTGTATGGAATGGCTGAGGGCAATGGACGAGCCGCTCAACAAATGTATCAAGAACGCTTCCCACACAGACATGTACCGGGCCACCATTTGTCACGCATGCATCGCGTCTCATGGTGGAAATTTCGAGCATCCAGCAGATGCTCGAAATTATTTCATAATGTTACAGCATAACATTATGAAATGTATCATCTAGTATGCCATTTGTAATAATTATTTCTAATATATGTTTTCCCATTAATCACTGTCTTGTGTCTTTTCAGATCTTGTACCTCTGCTACCATTTTCCCATGATGTTTCCATTATGGGTTCCTATGCAATTCTCATTCCTTTAGATGTTATCTACCTCCCCTAAAAGTTTGTACCTATATTTTTGAGACACCCTGTATATTAATCATTAAGAAACAAAAACTAAACTTCAAAATCATATCTTTACTTCTTTCCATTAGTCAAAATTCATTCTTTTATTTTCCATCCCACAGACAAAACCCTGTGGTGGTTTCCTAGTTTAGAGGAATAAAATGTCACCTAAGCATGCAAAAATGCACAGAATTAAGTATCATAATGAACATTCAGCAAAGCAATTATCAGCTTTAGTCTTCATCTCGACCAATTATTGAACCCAAGGATATTTCGAATCTGTTAAAGAAAGATACTATCAATGCATTATATACAGGTACTAACCAGATACAAAATGTAACTTTATTTCACTATAGTATTTATTGTAAATGAGTCATGCTCATTTACAATAAAGTTATTTATAGTTAGAGTATGACTATAGAAAAAACAAACCCTAACTTTGATTTTGAAAAATACATATACCCTCCCCCCCTTTTTTTACAATAAATTCAGAATGTCCTGCTTAAGGGTAAAATGAAGTGCAAAATTATATATGTACAGAATTACTTAGAAATTAAATAGAAAATGTCTTTTTTTCATCATCACAAACCAGCCCACCCCTTCCATTCCCTTCCACAAGAGAGTATCTCTTTTGAAAGGTACTAATGGCCTGCACCATGAGAAGGCAGGGTTGAATGAAACAGATCAACATAAAAAATTTATTTAGCATAACATATTTAGTGATATACACAGTCATATCAGAATAATATGACCACCTACCTAATAATGGGAATAACCACCCTTGGCCCTTATGACAGAGGCGAGATGGCGTGGCATGGACACAATGAGGCCCTAGAAGGTTGTCAGAAGCACACGGGCCCATTCGGACTCCAGCAGAGCACAGAGGTTTCGGAGATGACATGGTTGTGGGTCTGCAGGCTGAACTTGTCGATCCAAATGGTCCCACAAGTGCTCTATGGGATTGAGGTTGGGCGATTTCACCAGCCAAGGGAGAATGGAAACATTGCTGTCGTGTTCCTGGAACCAGTCACACACCAACTTAGCGACATGGCAGGAAGCATTGTCCTGTTGGTAGACACCATCACCACCAGGTAAACATCCAACAAGAAAGGATGCATGTGGTTAGTGAGGAAGGACAGGTAGCCATTGGCCATCCAGTGGTACCAGCGGTCCCAGGTCATACCAAGAAAACATCCCCCACACATGCACACTGCCACCGCTGGCCTGTACTTGAATGACAAGTGTGTCCGGGTGTTGGTTCTCGTGTGTTTGATGCTATATCCGCCACCGCCTGTCACTTCTGTGGAGTAGAAACCTCGATTCGTCATTGAAGGCAACCTTTTTCCACTCTTCCACTGTCCAATGACGATAGTTCCATGCGAACTGCAGGCATCTTTGCCAATGGACCTAGGTTAACATGGGTGCCTTTATGCAGCGTCAACTCCGGAGACCCATGCGTAACATAACAGGGTTTGCTCTACAGTTATCAGAGACATGTACCTGGGTGCCCCAACATTCATTTGAGTGGTCAATTGCTGCATTGTTGTGTGTTGATTGCCCTTTACCAGTCGTCGGAGGCGATATTCTCCTCTGGGGTCGATGGCCTTTGAGGCACTACAGTTATGACGTCTGGAGGTGTTCAGTGTGCCAGCGGTCCATTCTTGATACACCTTTCCTACATCACTTCACAAACAGCCCACGAAGTCTGCTGTTTCCGAGATACTTCTACCCTTTGCACAGTAGCCGATGATCATTCCTTTTTGAACATCCGTCAAATCAATACCTCTTCCCATTGTGCTCACTTTATGCACTATGGCTCATCTGTCCTGGCTGGCTGCTCATATCTCCATGTGGTCGACCTTGTTATGTGCACTCTATGACGTGCCTGGGAGGGTACACTGTGATTCCATGGGTGGTCATATTATTCTGATATGACTGTGTATGTGGTACTTAAGTGCACTTCTTTTACTTTGCTGTACTACAATGCATTTCACCCAACTACTATTTTCACTTTAATTTTTTAATATGTTGTATTTAAGTAAACGACACTAAATAGCTTTATTGTCAATTTACTAAGAGACAAACATTCCCATCTGCAAAGGATGATCAAAAAATATTAAGACTGTGAAGAGAAGTTATTTTAGGGGAGAGAAATGACAACACAGCACAGAATGTGCATCAGCAGCACTGGGCTACCATGTGATTACAGCATTAGCCCTGCCAGTATTTTCATTTGTGAGTATATGTCAGTGAACTGCAGACATGTTGAATTGCATCTACATGGATTATCCTTCATCACAATAATGAATGCCATATGTACTACATTGTTTCAGATTTTCTGCAAGACAAAAAGGCTTCAGACTTGTAGACACTTTCTAAAAACCAGATTTAGCATTTTGACTTTTGGCTCTTTCCACAATTGAAATTTTCAGGGATGGATGTTTTCGATTAATTGAGACATAAAGGTTACATAAGCAAAATTAAAGATGTTTTCAAAATATGGTTTGGATCATATGTTCCAATCATTGGTCAAGTGATAGCAGAACTGCCAACCTTGAATGATGAAAATTATAATTTGGAATAATGAAAAATCAGAGGATATCACAGCACTTATAAAAACTAATAAATTCTCATATTTTTCAGAATTTATACAATATAATGATTATTAATCAATGCATAAATACATACTGATTATTAGTTACTAGTTATTTTTAATTAAAATAAATATATATAAAATAAAAAAAAAGTTTTGGCACTCTGTGAGCCTCAATCCGTTATGGGTGAAAACAAATTAGCCTTCTCATTTCAAACAATCTGAGTTTAGCGATGATCATTTTATGGTACCCATTAACTGATTTTGAATAACATAATACGAAAATAAGTAGCATAACAGTAGGGAACATAAAGTGCATAACTGATTATAACTCCTTGCTATACAGCAAATGACAAAGTGCAGAGGTAAGAACAGAGGAAGTACTGCTACAGTGCTGAAACCAAACTAAAGAGGAATTTTGATCAGCCAATCAAAAGGTCAGAGCAGTAGACCGGCTGTCAACTTGCCTCAACTCTACTGAAAGAAAATCTTTAATCCTTTTAGTAACCCATTAGCCCAACCAAAATAACAATAGACATGCATGAGACTCATTCAAGTTGCAATGTCAATCATGGCCCACAGATCAGAGAAGTTCTGTAATCTGTATTATTTCCTTCACTCGGAAGTTTCCGATTCTAAGTAACCCAATTAGCATTTAATTTGTCAGAGTTGGGTATAGGTTCAATAAACACTTATTTAGAAATAACCTATGGCCTTTAATTCTGTAAAAGAATTTAAGTGCAGACTTTACCATGTGTTCTGTCCACAAATGGCCAGCTGGTCTTATAGATTTCCTCTGATTCACATGCATGTGAGCCCCACAAGCAAGCATAGATTAGAGAGTGGGAACCCAGCTGCACCTTTAGTACAGTAAAAGAGCTAAATTGGAAACAATTGTTCCCTTTCATTAGCATTCTCCTTTTGGGAAAAGGGTAAAATGCTGTAAAATTTGGGAGCAGATTTCTGTAAGGGTAAAACAGAAAAAAACCAATTTTTGAATTTAAATACAAAAATCGGGGAAAATCTGGAAAAATCAGAGTAGTTGGTAGCTGTGATGGGTTAAGGAATTTAATTCTAAAGTGGATACTTTAAAACTGTGGCAGCTCATGAGTTGTGTGAATGGGTGTGGATGAAACAGATCAAAGATAGTAGAAGGAATAAAATGCTTCTCCCAATTCAAAATACTAATCAACTTTAAAAGATTTTGTGACACTGATATACAAGCAAAATATCCTAAAAAGTCATAGTTCACATGGACAAATCATATATACCTAGGGTTAGAAGATACCAATGTTCTAAATGGAGGACAAAAACGCTAGAAATGGAGTCAAAGGAGGAAACATTTTCAATTTGTGAAACAAAAGTTGTTCACAGTCTTGGCCAAGACAGCACCTCTCTCAGAAATGAAACATAAGACGTGCCAGTTTTTATTCCTGCTTCATAAGCAATCAAGATTTATTTGGGTTTAATTGTCCCAGTGGCCAAGTGGGTTAGCTAACTTGGCTACTGATCAAAAGGACACAGAGGTTCAAGCCCTGGATAAAAGCATGGACGTTTGGGTTGTCTTTCTGCAGAGATATAACCTTCCTCACAGATAGTCTCTACGGCATATTAAACTGATATACTCCTGTCAGACCTCTGTGGCAAGCAGCTGCTTGAAGGGTAATTTTTTTTTTACCTGGCATAGTGGTTAGGGAACTAGCTACTGTTCCACCAGGCAAACTTTGTGTGTGTCTGTGTGTTAACTCTAACTAAGGTGGGGGGTCAGCAGTAATTTCAGTTCTTTTATGAGAAGGCCTGTACAAGTAAGGAATAGTTTCTAGAATATCTCTGCCTGATATGCTGCAAATAAAAATCTGCCCATAAGAATGTAATTTTTTAAAATGCATGCTTTTTTCGATTTTGGGATGTAAATTGCTGATATTGGGCATTAGAGAAAATGTAACTTTTACAATATTAACAGAATAACTTTAGCATTCAAAATTTACATCACATTATTTTACAGTTAACAGTAAATTCTATAACCATCATGGGTACAAGAAAATTAATCCTTCCAGTGTCCATGTCATCTGTATACATTTGCGAATCCATAATGAGAGGCTGAGGACAGCTGTATACATTTTTAGAACAAAAACAAAATAAAAATTGCTGTTGTAAATTTTTTTTATACATATCTTATAAAATTATATATAATTCAGGCTTGAAAAATAATATTTTGCTTTTTCATTTGATGCATATTTTATTAAACTACAATATAAATCACTTGTTAAAGCCATCTAATTACCATTTCTTAGAAATGCTACACAGTATTTCTGATTTGTTTGTTAACATTACTCTATGCTGAAGCAATCACCTGATTTAAGCTCACATGTTTGATTTGAACTATTATCAAAAAATTTTTCATAAAGTTTTGAAAATCTCCTGTAAATTAACAAAAAAAAAATGTATTTTTGGAAGTAACTAGAAGGCACATACCCTCCTCCCCCCAGTTTTACACTCCTTTCTGCCATAACCCTATTTCATTATTCCCAGAATTATTTTTATCCCGACATTTTATGCAACTTTCCCACTCTTCAGATCGAAACTATAACGAAAAAAAGTTTTCTTAGAAAGTGGGAAGCAAGCTGAAGTTGTTGTTCCAAAATTCAGTGCAGTATAAAGTATGTCATGGTAGCAGGTGCAGTTGAGTCTTTGGTTGAATGCAGTGACCTAGATATTGTTTACATGTGCAGTAAAGTGACTCTATAGTGGATGTTTACAGAAAGAGTTCCTCTCAGAAATAGGATAATGTGAGCATGAATCTAGTCAGTATTAACGTTCATTTTCATTTCTGTAGATTTATTTTATTTTTGCAAATAATCGATTTTTTCGTCAGCTGATCTATCAGTCTTTTGGGGTTACGCTACATTGGATGGCCAGATTTACAAGTCATTGCAGATATTATTTAACATTGCATTAGGTTATATGTTGATATTTCTTTCATTTCTTGTAAAAAAACCTTTAATCTTGCATAATTTCCTGAAAATGAATGAGGTATTGGATATGGAAACCAAAAAAGGACTTCCTTGACCTGGCAAGTTGTTTACATGGATGATTTAAGACAAATACTTCCTCCCAACAAATTGAATTATAAACTCCCTATGTAAACTTAATATTTTCTTTTCCTTTTTTATAATTAAATCTTAGTTTTCATTCATGTAGATTTATTTTATTTCCATAAATTATTGATCTTTCTGCCAATCAATAATTATCAATTTTTCAGAGTTATGCTACATCGGGTAGCTGGTTTACAATTTGTTGATGTGGGTATTTTATTTAGCATCGCAATAGGTTATCTGTTAAATTTTCCTTTATTATTTATTACTTTTCCAGTAAAACAAACTTTGATCTGGTATCATTTTCTGAAAAATGAGGTCTTGGATTCTAAAGCAAATTTATTTCTGTAAATTTATTTCCTTAAATTAGTGATCTTTTGGTCAGATGAGTTATTGATCTTTCCAAGTTATGCTACATCGGATGGTGGGTTTAAAAGTTGTTGCGAATATTTTATTTACTATCCCATTAGGTTACATATGTAATTTTTCTTACATTATTTTTTGGTTTCTTTTGGAGAAAAACTTGCACCGTTTTCTGAAAATGAATGAGGTCTTGGATATGGAAGCAAAATGGACTTCCTTGGCACAAAAATCAGTCCTTGTGTGAGATATCGATTTTGGGAAAGGTTATCCCCCCTCCACCTCGTCTAAACTCGCTGTGAATGTTTCACTTCACTTCCCCTTAAAAAAAGTTCATTTAAAAAAAATTACAAATTTTATGTTTATATTGAATGATTTTAAAAGCATGCAAAGGCAGCCAAGAAAATTTTTTTCTTATTTCATAACCAGTTCAGAAAATCCCATGAATGCAAGAAGTCCAAGTCACTTTATATAACACTTAATATAACTAAGTTTAAAATATACCATACTGAAAGGAATCCTTAAAATAAAAATCACATTATTTGGGAGGAAGTTTCCTTTTGATTAATATATAATTTACCTATTTTTATTCATTGCGTTTTCCAAAATTAAGCCTTAATTATATAGTCTGATCTATTTTTTCACTATATCACATTGAAAAAAGCTTATTAAAATCAATATGCTTTTTCGTTTAAATTATTTTATTTGTATTAAATTTATAATTAAATCCTGTTTAATTTGGTATGTAACATGACCTATTTCTGTTGAGTGGTTATTTTTAAAAGAAATTCGAAAGTTGGCTTGTCTGACTCAGAACAATTAGCTAAAATCCAATAAGATGGAATTTTCTTAAAGTATGGTACAAGAAAAAAATTACAAAACAGAGTAATTTTCTTGCTTCAAGTAAACATTAATGTTTTTGTTATTTAGAAATAATAGCCTTTCTATTCATGTGCATAATAATCATATGTCTATTTTTTTAAAATAAATTTTTGTGTTGCCAGATGCATTTTTTTATTACATGACTAAAAAAAGTCATACTAAAATAAAACTAGCAATCTTTTTCATTAATTATTATATTTTCTGAAAATCCACAATTAAATGCTGATTAATTTGGCATACAACATGCCATAATTCCTTTCATTAGTTATTTGGCAAAAAAGTGCTAAAGTTAAATTTTTTTGGCAAAGCATAGGGCAAAAATAGCTTGACCTCTGGATGTAAAAAAAAAAGTTTTTCAGGCTGGACACTGGAAGGATTAAAAAAAGGAGATACATAAAATATCAATGAAAAAAAATAAAATAAATACCTATCTTCCTAAAGGATCCTAAAAAGTAGAAAATAAACCTAAAGCAGATCAATGGCACAATCAGTCACTGAGTTTCGTATTCACTTCAAAGGAAGATAGTGTATTGGTAATCATGTTGAGTACACAAATCAGCACCCTATCTTCCTTTGAACTGAATACGAACTCAGTGACCGATCGTATCGTCGATATGCTTTAGGTTTATTTTCTGCTTTTTAGGGCTTTATAAGATGATAGGTAATTTTTAAATTTTTTAATTTATACTTTTTTTCTTGCACTAAAAATATCTGCCCTCAAAAACTTTTATTTGACATATGACTCATAAACATTGAGCACATTTACTCCTTTTTTGAAGTCATGTTTGAGAGCCATAACAATGGAGATGTACAAGCTTTAATTTGAGATATGACTTGTTAATGTTGAACCCCACAAAAATCAGCTCCCCCCATTTTATCACGGGGAATAGTGGGGGCAAAATTCGAAATAGTTTATGACCATCATTACAAGAGCTTTCATTTGCCACCTAACTCATAACTATAGGCCCTTGCTTTCGGGAGATATAGTAAAATGACTTTCACATTTCTGATTTTTTAGGGAGGAAAGAAAGCATGGGGTGGGGGGTCAATACTTCATAGGTTAAGACCCTCCTCATGTCACAAACATTCATTTGATGTATCGCTTGCTAATTTTGGCCTTCGCTGGAGATATAGCCTAAGAGTAGTTTTTGCATTTCCACTTTTTTTAGGGGAGAAGAATGCATGGGGGTCAATTTTTTATAGCCTATGACACTCCCTATATCACAAGCTTTCATTTCACGCATAAATCATTAAGTTTCTCTATCGCATTCAAAAGATATGGTGGAGCAACGTTTTCTCATCTCCACAAACTGACCGACCAACAGATGTCAGAGCCAAAGCAATAGATAGGTAAAAATGTGTACTTTAATTTCAATTTAAAATATGTTCTTACGAATTTATACAAAAAGGAAGACATTTGTGTTTTTTTTTCAAAATGCCAGGAGGACATAAATTTTGAAATAAAAAGAAAATGTGGTAACCCTATGTATACCAGTGCTAAAAAGAATATATTATTGGCCACTGGCTATAGCAACTATACTTACTATAGCAACTATAGCCACTTACTATAGCAACAACCAAAGACAACAGAAATACTGTATGTCTCATCTAAAGGAGTCATTCCATTACTCTCAAGTTATTCTTTTAGAATTCAATCTAAGAAGTATGCTGTCATTCCTAGGAGATGCAATGCCACAATTGTAGAGGCTGTCCAAAGTTCATAGTCTGGTTAACTCACAAATAGTCTGCCTGAGAGATTCATAATCTACTGTAGTTGTTTTAAATATCACTCCATCTGTAAGGAAGAAGCAGGTATCACAAAAATTGTGGATACCAATCCAACAATACCATACAATCAAATGGTGAGATGATACTTATTATGCAAGTATGTATATATACCAATATACCAATATCACCTGAAGATGTGAAGTCACACAATGAAATGTGTTGTGACATTGCAAATATCCTTTTCAATGGTTTTAAAGGTTAAGATCAACTTCTCTCATGCCATGAAAGGCTCATCTTTTTTAACCCACATTATGTTCTGCTAAGTAAAACTAGAATTTTTATAAGTTTTAAAATAGTTAGCTTTGGGTTGGATTGTTTTACCTCTGGGTGGTACTTTTTTGCAGAGCTAAATGGCCAGGTCACAAGGACCCTGGGTGCTTAGAGAAGGTTAGGGAAGGGGATCCACTAGACAACTGTTGGGAGACGGATGATAGCCTCCTATCAAGGTCATCCAAGCATGCTCTTTGACATGCACAGGGTATGGCTCTCCTGCATATGGGGCCATGGCTTAACATCCCATCTGATGGACAGCAGCCTTTCCAAGCCCAATGGTGTCCCCTACTGACTGTGGGCAGGGAGTTTTGTGACTTAAATCTCAACACTAGGTAAAACTTAAACCTGAAAAGGATGTACCTAGGGTAGGATTTCACATATGCAATTCTTCAAAGTAGCTGTTTCCTCTTTATGATGGAGCAGCATCTAAAACAACATTATAGCAAGCATTTTTAGGCACACTTTGAGCCAGTCAGCCATTTGCACTAACTTTGTGAATAGCTGGTGCTTGTAAGGCGTTTCTTTTACACTTTCCTAGTGTCCGGTCTGTGGACTATTCCACAATGCAAATGGCTGACCATTTTTGTGTCTCATGGGGAATTTTAGGAAGTTTTTTTGTTTGTAGTTTCTTTCTGGGGGATTTTTAGGACATTTTTTGCTAGATTCTGCCAGTTTGGGGGTATTGAGCTCCCAGTGGGACATTTCTAAAAAAACAGGGAAGGGAATATGGGGGCATACTGCTGCGATTTTTAATTATAAAAGCATCCCTTAACAAAAATTAGAATGATTACCTAGATGAGATTTATATACTTCCCCTGCCTCTTGTAACGTTCAATAGCACTTTCTCTCTAGTACTGGTATGTATTGTTTGTTTATGTGCACTATTCCAAGTTTAAATCTTTTAAGATATATAACTTGTTAATTTACAGTGAAATTGTTGAATATTAATTTACAAATTGTAAAAGTGCTATTGTTAATTACTTAAAACACTAATTAGTTGTAAATGAGAATTTCATTTACTGAGTAAACATAAAAAATAATAAAATACAATAAAAGATTCAAATTACATCAGCAGTTTCATAGTGAAATTATGTGTACAGTCCTAAAATGAATTAACTTTCTGTAATATTATACATGCAGCATGTCTCATTTAGAATGTACTATTAGCATGTTTTTTTACTAGATGAATTTTTAAAAATTATTTAACAAGTGATTCTATATTGAATATTTAGATATATTTATTACTGATCTAAGGGACCTGGGTTCGAGCCCCAGGTAAGGCATGGATGTATGTGTTGTTTTTCTGCTGAGGTCCTGCCATCCTCACAGACCTTCTACTCTGGCATATAAACTGACAGGCTCCTGTCAGACCTCTGTGGCAAGCAGCTGCTTGAGGGGTTTTTTATTTATTTTATTATTAATAGTTATAGGTTAAATTTATAGGTTAAAAAAGGAAAAACAAAGTTTATGAAAAATAATTAGTTATGGTCATATTTCAAAATATACTTCACCTCTCTTGTGTCACACAAATAAACAAATGCATAAAAAGATAAACAATAAATAATTTCTGAATGGGAAAGGTAACTATTATTATCAAAATCTAAAATCTACTTTTTTAATTTTTCAAGAAGTTCATGTGCTCCTTACGATGAATTGCCACAGCTTTGAAAAGGAAGATGCTAATCTGGATGATTATGTCGTATTGCTGTATTTACATGTCTTATCATTTTTTGAACAGCCCACATAAACTGAATGGACAAATTATTATATACACCTATCTAATAACTGTTGCTCCACCTTTTGTCCTCACAACAGCATTCAGACATCTTGGTAAGGACTCAATGAGGTGTTGAAAACACGGAGGTGTATTGCCATCCATGAAGTGAGGACTGCCTGTCATAGAGCATCCATAGTTGCCAGTAGGGGTTTACCAGTACAGCCTCGAACAGATCTTTCCAAATTCATCCCACAAATTCTTAATGGAGTTGAGGTCTGGCAATTGAGGAGGCCACTTGAGTGTGGTAAACTCATTTGAATGCTCCCTGGAGCCAATTGGTTGCCACTCGGAAAGTATGCTGAGTGGCATTGTCCTGTTGAAAGATGGCGTGGAAAGAGAATTGTTATGAATGGGTGTAGATGTTCGGTGAGGATGTTCACATACCTTGTGCTGGTGACGGTCTCGACAGGTACAAGAGGCCACAAGGAAGCCCATGTAAACGCATCCCAAATTGTTACACTGCTTCCACCTGCCTGTATGACTCCAACTTGGAAAGCTGGGTCCATTACTTCATGTGGTTTATGCCACACACACACACACTCCCGTCGGCATAATAGAGTTGATACTGTGATTCAACAGACCAGATGATGTGTTTCCAGTCCTCTGCACTCCAGTTGTGATAGGCCTTTGCAAACTGCAACCTAAGCTTTCAGTGCCTTGCAGTCAACAAGGGGACACAATATGGACATCGACTGCCATAGCCTATTTTTTCCATGGGGCAATGGATAATCTTTGTGCATAAGCTTGTGGATGAACCCTCATTCAATTCTGACATTATCTGCTCCACAGTAGCCCTGTGATTCCTTGTAACGATGTGAGACAGTGCTCGCCTCAAGAGGCAATTGCACATTTACATCAACAATTCTCCTGCTGGTTGGAAGTTTTGGCTTATTTCAAGTAGTCTTGATATACACGTACAACAGCCTGACATGGAAATCCCAACAGTTCAGCAGTTGCACTGATTGACCAACCAGCCTTTCTCGCACTATCTGGCCATGGTCAAACTTGCTTACGTCACTGTTCTTACCCATGATTACTTTTCTGTGACTGGTTTCCAATGCATAAAGACCTGCTCCATTTATAGGCATTGACAGTTTCAGTATCCCATGACTGTACGGGATATTTCTGCTATGCATACTGTTATCGGGGTGTATATAATAATTTGTTCATTCAATGTATATTTAGATAATGCAGTGCCACAGAAAAATAATAATATAGCACATCTATTTAACGACTTATATATATATACATATGAAAAAAATACAAACTGTGATAAGAGCTCCTCCACATGCTTCAAATGTAGTATCACCTCCTTTTTGAAGCTAAAAAAATTCAATTTTTATATATATATTATAGAAAGACTTTAGTCTACCTAACCACCACTACTACTACATATTAATGCTACTAGTTAAGAAGCACAACTTAAACTGTTAAATTTTACAAAATAATCAACATGAATTAACCTAAGCAAACATTTGAAAGCCAATTTTATGAGCAAATTATTTTAATTCTACATTTACAGTAAATTTTTTTGCATCACTTACAATGAAATTAATTTATAGTCAAAACAACCACTTAAGAATAGGTAGGTGAGAAATCCAAATGATCACAAGTTTATATTAGCAGTGCATTGCAGGTATATAAGGACTGTAAGAAAGCCACTGTGTGTAGAAATAACACCAATAGATTAGAATAATGTACCATATGCAGCTGTTGAAGTTTTAAAAGAAGGGAAATTATCCAGTTGTATGAAAGTAGAATGCTCATCTGAACAACTGCTAACTACATTGTTTACAATCGACTATACTTCATTGTTGTGCTACATTGTGGCATTCATCTTTTTTTGGTGGAAAATTTTTTAACTAAGTAGATCACTCTGAACACCAATGAAAACAATAGTAGAGTTGTGGATAATTCTGCATAAGAACATAATATAAAAGTTCCATTGACACATACAAAGTGGGGGCTGGGGTGGCTCAGACAGTAGCACACCAGGCTCATAATCTGTAGTTTCCAGGTTCAAGTCCCAGCTGGGGCAGTGTTGAGATTTATCTCTGCAAAATTCCTGCCCATGCCCACAGTCAGTAGGAGATAACCAATGGGCTTGGAAAGGCCACCATCCGTCGGATGGGATGTTAAGCCGTGGCCCTGTGTACAGGTGAGACAACAATGAAGTATAGTCGATTGTAAACAATGTAGTTAGCAGTTGTTTAGATGAGCATTCTACTTTCATACAACTGGATAATTTCCCTTCTTTTAAAACTTCAACAGCTGTCAGTTCCACTTGACAGGTGGCTACTATCTGTCTCCCAACAGCTGTTCCAGTGGGTCCCCTCCCCAACCTTCTCTGAGTCTTCGGGGTCCATGTGACCTAGCCATTTAGCCCATGGTGTGCAAAAAAGTGCCGCTCAGAGGTAAAACAACCCAACCCATACAGAGTAGAGAAAAAGTACAATCTACTTTGAGAAGTAGAAAAATGAAATTTGTTCACATGTATCATAGCAATAAAATAATATTACTTCCTAGCAAAATACCAAAGAAACAACTATCATAAATTTGGATTACATTAAAATCCATCATCAGACTGATAATGTAATTGTATGACGGAAAGTGTTTGTTTAGGTGTGTTCTATCACCCCTTAAAGTTTGGCCCAAGAGTTTTGTTTCACCCTGTATTTGGTACTAATATGCAGTGTGGCAAAGTTCCAGATATTTGTTAGTTTGGCAGGGGGGAAAAACAGGAACCTTACTGACTTATCCTCATATGATTGTGATACTAGTAAAATATATATTAGTGAATAAATTTTCATTTGTCTACTGTTCCAAATGGCAGTGAATTATTTCTACTATAAAGACTTCTAAGTTATGCTCTTATGCTGGTTTACCACAACTCTACTATTGTTGTATCAGTGTTCAAAGTGATTTACTACTTATTTGAACTGCTACACTGAAATTTATTATAAAATATTTTGATCATTTTCGATAGTGGAAGCAACAAGTGGGCAGAAACATTAATGCATTATACTGATTCAATGGTATGGAGACCTTGAGTTAACATTTTAATTACATTTTTAGGTATAATTATTGTGAGCAATTAGCAAAGCTTCTTTTATTTACAATGTGCTGGCTGAATTCAGAAGCTTTTTTAGAGTTCTTCATCAAGGAATACAAAAATGTTTTAAATTCATTGCTAGTTTTCAAACACAGGAAAATGTTAAATTATTTTGCATTGGCTTGGTGAAACAGAAAAACAGGCTTTGTGAGACAGAGTTGGCCTGCAGGCTGTAGGTTGCACATCTCTGCTAGATGGGGAAAGGAGGGATCTCATGCGTGTCAGCTGATTTAGGTACATGTTAGCAAATGATCGACAGACAGAATTAGTACTTTTGGAGAATGGATGCAGTTGATTGAACCACTGCTGCTAAAACCCTTTAATAACATTTATGAATTTAGATGAATGTACCACTCACTCAATAAATTATTATCTGAAATTTACTAGAGGCAACGCTTCTTCCTCAAAAACACTACTCCCATGTCTAAAAAATTTCCCTTAGAGGACAAAAAGCTGGTTAACTTAGATTTCATTAAGTAGCACTATTTGCACTATATTAAATACACAGCATCCAATAAATTAGAAACCTTCATTGGTTTCTAATTTATTGGTTATTTAAAGTTGGACCACCTTTAGCACGAATTTAGCACATAATAGGTTAGGCATATATTCCACAAGGTGTTGGGGTGCCTTTACATATCCAGCATACCAGTGTTCACCAGACAGTCCTTTAACTGGCACAGATTTGATGGAAGAGGACTTTGCTCCCAGATCTGTTTTTCTATGTCCCATACATTCTCGATGGGTTCAGATCAGGACTTTTGGTGACCAGGGAAGATGGTGGAAGTCGCTGTCATGTTCGCTGAACACATCTTGCGCGATGGACAGTAGAATTGTTGTCCATGAAATAGCAGTCACCTACTGGATAAAAAGTCAACATTGCAGAATGGACTTGATCGGCAACGAAGTTCAGATAATCCTTGGAGAACACCCGACCTTCCAGCAATATCAGGGGACCCTTTCTGTGCCAACAGAATGTGCCCCACACTATGACACTGCCTCCAGAACCTTGTTATGTTTACAAGGCAAGCTGGGTCCATTGCTTCATGGGGCTCACACCAAACTCTCTGCCTACTGTCAGTACAGAACAAGGCACAACTTGTTGGACCACGACTGTTTTCCAGTTTTCCAGTGTCCAGTCATGGTGTTCCTGACACCACTGTAGAAGAACTTTCCGGTTCTTCACAGAAATCAGTGGTTTTCATATAGGCATGCAACTGCTAATACCGATCCTTTTCAATTCCCTGCACATAGTACACTGAGATATGGTCGGGAACAGCCTTCATTGAATGCTTCGGTCAATTGCTGCACATAAGAAGTCCTGTTTCTCTGTACAAGCCTTCTCAGATGATGGTGATCTCGTTCCTGACAGATTGTCGTCGTGCCAAACTTATGACTCTTAGACAAGCAATATGGGTTATTTTTCCACTGATTAAAAACCCAAGATATCTCACCTTTTAAGAAATCAGTCAGCTCTGCTGTTTTTAAAATTGTTGCTCCAGCCAGACAGGCACCCATAATAAGCCCTTTATCGAACCAAGAAAGATCCTTTGTTTTTCCCATTGTGATCAACACTACAGATGATTACTGACGAGCAGCAGTCTTAAACAACTGCCTAGATCATGTGGTGATGTCGTGACATGTATTTTGCATATACTCTGTGCAAGTGATGTTTACGTACATCTGTATAAAGATTTCTAATTCAGTTGCCGGTGTGTGCATTTAGTGATGAAGCCAGTTCTGTCTGGGACAAATGATAATTTAAAACATTTCAAATATAAATAACATTTTCAAGCAGAAGTATGAAGTTTGTAAAAAAAAATTGGTGCTTTGAGTTTATCTCACTTCTTAGATATTAAAATAAAATAAATACCCCCTCGAGCAGCTGCTTGCCACAGAGGTCTGACAGGAGCCTATCAGTTTATACACCATAGTAGAAGGTCTGTGAGGATGACAGGACCTCAGCAGAAAAAATGACACGAACATCCATGCCAAACTTGGGTCCCTTAGATCAGTAGCCAAGCATGCTAATCACTCGGCCATTAAGAAATAAAGATGTGAAAAACACATGAGCCAAAATGAATTTTGACCTTAATATCTTGGATATTTTTTGTCATATCTAGCAACTTCAGGAATCTACAACTCACAACAGTTAAGTGGAAAATATTAGATCTTTTTCATTTGTTCTTTTACATAAAACTAAAGGAGATGGGGGAGGACAAAGGAATTTTGTAGAGTACCACTGTACAGTTGTACTCTACAAAAAACTTCTGAAATTTCATGAAAAAGCCATTATTACACTGGTTTCCATAAATTAAGGAAAATCCCTATGTTAAGTCAATGGGAAGCTAATGTCAAAGCTATATAACTTCTAAAATACGTTTTTTTTTTTTGAAAAATTGATTGCAGATAAAGATCTCAATCAAATAAATCAATATCTCGATTTTCAACAATATTTGTTCAGTACTTAATGAGTTATGGAAGCTTGAATATTTAGTGATAACAATGCCAGCTACAAAAATTGACTTCAAAAGTTAATTAAAACTTAGTAATAAGTATTGAATCAAAGTGTTTAATAAAACAAGTTTGCATTTTAGCAACTTTTTAAAATATATATATATGAATGATCTATCACTTTTAAACTTTAAAAGCAATATTTTCTTATGTGCAGATGATATTTTAATACTGAATAGCAACAAATATTTAAATAAAACTATTGAAGAAATACAATTAGATTATAATAATATTATAAGATGGTTAAATCATAATAAAATTTATTTAAATAATAAAAAAAACTAAGTGAATGATAATACATTCTTCGATGTTTAACTCAGATAATTTTTCATTAAAACTCATGGAATAAATTGTCCTGAAAAAAATAATTTTACTAATGATGCTGGTTGTAACTGTTATAAACTTGAATATGTAAATTACATAAAATATCTAGGCATATATATATATATCGATAAACATTTTAGATGGAATATGCTCATCTTTAAAACATGTGAATATCTCAGATTACCTGCTTTGAAAATTCAAAAATTAATATATATATTTAATACTAAAGCATGCAATTTATTCTATAATTATATAAAACTTATATATTTATAATATAATCTTAAAACATTATTTTCACAATGCATTTAAAAAGAAAATAGATCATAGTAAAAATACAAAATTAGAAGCTAAAAATTATTACAAACTACCTGAATATAGAAACAATTATGGAAGATGTATCAGTGAGTATAAAATACCACACACTTTTAATTTGATTAGAAGACAAATTATAAATGTTAACTATTATAATAGATTAAAAATAAATTTAAAAGATTATCTTAAATAACTTATATACTATATTAAATTTTGTATATTTCATAAACTTTTTGCATTTTATATATTTTTTATTTTTTTAATAAAACTATTAATTAAGAGAACATGTGTATATATTATGAATGTATTATTCAATTACCTACAGATAAGCTACTTAGCGTTGTGGGTCCTATTATATATTTTGTATTGTATTATGTGTTCTTATAAATGAATAAACAATCCAATAAAATCTGAGTAATTGGCAGCTCTGTGCACCTGATAAGTTTTCATAGTCACTATTCATTACCCTATTCTTCCCCATAAATTTCTCAAATCTGCCCCTTATTGCTTGTAATGCATAATTTCAGTTGAATATCTCTGCTCATGTTAAAAAAAATATATATATATTAAAAAATCAATTTTTAATTTGAAAGAATGCAGGATATTACAATTTGACTATCATAGGGGTGATACATTTTACTTATTTTTCACTTTCTCAATAGGACATCGACAATTGTGCTGGGTTCATGAGATCCATTCTAAACAATTATGTGTTAAATACTGAATATGAGGAATTAAGCAAAATTGCAGTGCATTGTCATATACTTACTTATCTAATGAAACAGCCAAAGTCACTCTAGGAAAGATGGCATAGTGTTGCTAATTTCGTGCTGGGACAAATATCTCAATATGTAGGTATAACAAATTTGAACAGATTAATAAATGATTTATAGTTCATTTTCAGCTTATCCACTTTTCATTTGAATAACCCTTATACATTAACAAACCCCATGATAACATATCAATGTTCTACTGCTGAGCTACTTGATGCTCATTAAGATCTCTACTAACTAACAAAGGCTACAAAATATAATTGACAGTAGCACCATGCAGTTATGATTGGTGTTCTGTCAACTGAATTTCTTGATAGTTCTTATTAAATCAGATCTAAATTGATGCCCAATAATTCAGCAGTAAAGCCAGCTCATATGTTATTAGGGTAATTCATAAGTCTACATTTTTGCCACATAAAAGGTGAGGGGACAGTTCCTCATTCAAGCTGCTAAAGCTTGTTTCCAGAAATTCAAAAGGCAGTGACATAAGGCTTAAAAGTAAGCCATGATTGGGGCAGCAAATATCGGTAGATCACAACGTTCTGTGCCATGCTGTTGAAGCTGATCCATCAACCAACATTCACAGATTCTCATTCAAACTTGGTTGCTCATAAGCAACTATAATAAGGCATTTGCAATGCATCTATAAAATAGCCAAGAGTTATCAAAGTGTTGCACATGAACCGGCTACTGAGGAAGCAAACTTTTGTATTAAAGTCTTCAGGAAACTCTTTGTTAATCCATGCAACCACTATTTCATCAAGTGAATTGTTATGTGTGATGAAAAAAACGGATCTTTTTCAATAATCTGAACACCCAAAACACAGTGGCTTGACCAAAGTCAGCCTGCACTTACTGTCCCAAAGAGTGGATTTGAAATGAAGATGTTGTGCATCTGGTGTAATTTTGAGGGTGTAGTTCATTTTGAATTGATCCCCAGTGAGTATGCCAACAATGCCAACCTCTACTCAACAAAGCTGGAATGGGTGTATTCAGTAGTGGAAATTGTGTAAGACATGATGGGATGAAGTCCCACTGGTTTCGAAAAAGAAAAACTAGCTGTTGAAAAACTTAAGATGGGAGAAAAAAATAAATATGCAGACCCGTTACACTTCAATTTGGCCTGCTACTTTGGGTAAACAATTTTTTTGGAGGGTGTGTGGGAGTCATAGAACTAATGTACACTGCTATGCCACTAATTCAAAATTCCCATTTCCAGTGCTGAATGCACTCTGTGATGCTTCAATGCTTCCCAGGATTGGTAAACAGACATCAGGAACTTTAATAACACAATGAAAAACTGCACATCACACTTGGACCAAAGAAAACCTTTAAGAAATGGCATTTGAGCTTCTTCCTCCCCCAGGATATAGTCTGAACCTAACAAGGATTCATATAGTTTTACACTTCCAAGAACCAAGCATGATATCAAACAACTTGCTGCCAGATGGCTACAAACTTTTGAAAACCATAGTTTATATTTCACTGAGTAAGGTTTGTTATTTATATTATAACAATCATTTCTCAAGTAAAGAATAAAATGCATAGACTTATAAATCACCCTAGTATCATGATGGTGGATTCACTTCTCACCTGGTTGAAGATAGTTTTTCTGCATATTCAAGGAGTTAATATCAAATTCAAAACTTAATAAGCAAATTGATTAGTTCTATTGGTAACTTATAACTGAAGATCCATTTTTCATCAGTAACACAAAGATTTGTCTAAAGCTGGCTGATTTTATAACCTTATTATTCTGCAAAGCTCTATGGATTATGAATAAAACTGAAAAACCTCACATTTTACTCCACTTCATGCACCTTCAAAATTTTACTGGAACAACTTTGATACAAGCAATTCAAAAGCAACACCTACTGTGATTTCTTCAAATATGCTAATTTGAGAAAATACCTAAACATTTTCTGATCTCACAAACTGATTGATGTTAACCAATGCTTACTGCTCCTGTCAGACCTCTGTGGCAAGCCACTGCTTGAGAGGGTGTTTATTTTTTTTTATACAGCAGCATATATTAAATGAACAATCATAATAATCCTGTGACATTTCTGCTATTAAAGGCTTGAATCAAAGATGTCATTAGCACATAAGGGAAGTTTCTAGTACTTCAGAATAACAATAGATTAGCAATGACTGCATACTGCTGCAAGTAGAATACACTTATCAGCAGGCACAAACATGAAGCCACCATTTATCTTTAAGTTACTCCACAAATATCATTTTACTAAGCATAAAAAACCATAGCTCAGGGACAAAGTGGTTAATCCAAATATGGGCAGAATTTAATTCTAAATAGGATTTATTACACAAATAAAAAATTCTTTCTACAAATGCATATTTGAAAGCAATGTTGAGATTAATCTTTATTGTTATAAAATCTTAGAGAAAATATAGGCTATATATTTCTAGGATCCAAATATAATTTTCATCACAGCTTTGATGATGGATGATTATTATTATAAAATATAGCTGTTACTAATACTTAGTAAAATGAAGGAAACGAACCTTTTCAATGTATTTTCCTCCTTCAATACTCAGTTTTAATTGTCTATGTAAAAACTCCCAAGTGTTTACATAATCTTGAGATGAATCTTGAACAAGACACAATTCAGAAGCTTTATATACAGCAGCCAAAGAGGCTCTTTTAGTGTACCATTTCATCTGAAAAGTGAATATAAAAGATACAAATTTACAGAAATGTCACTACCTAGAAATAATATTGAAACAGAATCTACACATGCAACAATGAAAAGCTGACTGTGGTAATACATGATACTTGAGATATAACACAGAGTGCGAATTACATCATTAACAAGTTCAAACATGATGAAGCTAAAAAAAAGAAGAGAATACAGTTAGGAGTTTGGAAAATTAGTGTAAAGGAGGAAAAGGTTTTTCCTGGTCTGTGTGCAGAAGTGCTAAAATAAAAGACTTTTCATTGGTGTGTGCATGGGAATGCTAAGAGAATTAATGATTTAAGAATAATTATAAGAGTAGAAGAGAGTTCTGTTGTGTGTAAAAAGAGGCAATTTCAGTTTGTGTTGTGCACTGTGATAAATTCTCAATATTTAGTGGTAAGAGAAGTCTTATTTTGCAGTAAAACAGCAATGTATCTGTATCGCAGACAATGTTATTGCTTTAACAAGTGTTATTTAAACAGTGAAATATGATTAGTAAGATTTATGCTTATAGCTTGATTTCTGAATCAGTTTTCAAAGTTAGAGTAGAGGCACACAGTGCAGTAATTAAAATTAAAGCTATTTAATTCTCTATGACACTGTTAAAGTTGTCAGAGAATTAAATAGCTTTAGTTTTCAAAGTTATTGGTTTATCAGTTAGTCTAGTAAATATGATAATTAGAATCATTTAATACTGATAGATAGCACATTGGTGTTAAGTGTGACTAGTACAGGAATTTGTTTATGGTTGTGTAGTTTTATGTCTGAGTGGCACATTTTTGCACACAGTGGAGCTAAATGGCCAGGTCATAAGGACCCTGAAGGCTTAGAGAAGATTGTGGAGGGGACCTACTGGAACAGCTGTTGGGAGACAGATAGTAGCCTCCCGTCAAGGCCAACCAGCGTGTTCTTTAACATGCACAAGGTATTACTCTCCTGCACACAGTACCACAGCTTAATGTCCCATCTGACGGATGGCAGCTTTTCCAAGCCCATCAGTGTCCCCTACTGACCATGGGCAGGGCGGAGAGTTTTGTGGAGATAACACTGACCCAGCTACTTTCTTATTGCTTTAAAAATAAGTAAAGTGCTCCACAGCTACAATAGCCAGTGTATCATCCATCTTGTGTGAATAAGATAGGAGTAGATAACAATCTAAAGGTGGTTCACTATTATGTCAGAGAAAGGCATATAGTAATACAGTGATTATGTGGTAATGCTAATTGTAATAACAACAGATAACATTCGTCTTTACTGCTTGTTTGAAATTTAGCTGTAAGAAACCTTTCATTAATGCAATCATATCATAGAGAAGCATCATTAACGTGTCTGCTGAGAAGCAAACCTACACCTTGTAGATGTTTTTTAATTTCCCTCCCTGAAAAAAGAAATTTAAGATTATTTCCAAGAATCTGACCTTTATCTGTCTATTTGTTCTCTTGAATGCCAAAAATATCTAAATTATAATGGTGGAATTCTTCTGTGAGGATATCAAGAGAATAATATCTGTACAGAGTCCTCACATTTCAACTACCTATGGAGTCCAACTACCTGTTTCTCTACTACTAAAGGCTGAAGCCATCTACACTGGAAGACTTTCTGCAATGAAGGCTTGATGATGCCCATAGAAGCAAGAGTTTAGGTACTTGCAATGACCTCACACCAATCTTAATAACTTCATACGTAACACATCACTACATACCTATACTACATTGTTGCATATGATTGATCATGGTGACTTTGTAATTGTAGATTATTGCTGATGAAACAGAGTAGAATTAGAAAATTTTGCACTGAAGGCATGATTGACCAAAAATTACACCATGATTGACTAGTAGTTCATGATCAATGGGTTGAATACCCCTGCCAATGGGGCTGTTTGGTTTTGGGTATTCAAAATAAGCCCTTTGAATATTTTTAAATATGCAAAATTTTTTACTGAATTCAAATTGGTCTTTGAGTTGCCAACAGAATAAAATAAATAAAATGAATGATGTGATGCAAATATTATTTAAATTATAAAAATGATTATGATGTTTATATATGTAAAGAGAAAGAAGAACTAACACAAAACATTTGGCATTTAAACTGACAGATGACTGAAGTGATAAAACAAAAATAATGACTAGGAAAAATTCAAAACTTTCAGTCCAGTATCTTCATAAGAATTAACATTTTATCTAATTATGGCATTCAAACTTCACATATTAAATGAAACAATGAAAAAAATTAGACTAAAGCTGTTGTTGGCTTTGAGCACTGGTTTGGTTGTATAGGCTTTTATTACACAAGAGCAACAAGCTATATTGCACCAAAGGTTAATAAAAGGATAAAAGACATCAAAAACTCACAACCAACATTAAAAGAACCACACAACAAGACAAATATGAGTAAAGCAATGAAAATGGAAAAAACACACCATAAGAAATAAAAGTATAACTAGCAATGTAGATAAAACCAGGGTAAAAGGTTATCAAGTGTAAAACAGAGTACACAACAGGGGATGTATAGGACCCATAAAAGCAACAAGTCTAAAGATTAAAAGGGTAAAAATATCAAACACAAGTAAAATAGCCGGTAAAAAGGAAAAATTCAAACACGTGTTAAAAATGATTCATCCGATAAAAGATGTCCGAGTGTAAGGGGCTTGGACCTAAAATAGTGACAGCTAAAATATAAATGTCATTTAAGGTTAAAAGTAATACAATCAATTAAAATGTGTTTAATGGTTAAAATGGTGTCACAAAACTCGCACTTAGGTTTGTAGTCCACCCAAAGAAGAAACGAATGTGTGATAAATGAATGATCTAAGCATAGCCGAGCAAGTACAAGTTCCTCCTTGCAATTTCTGCAACAAAACTGCCATGGTTTGACAATGGGCTTGATCTCGAAAAGCTTCTAACCAACGTGTTCAGATCAAGATCTCTGCCACTGTGCCCAGAGCTCAATGGAAAAATGCTGCCTGAAGTCCATGTATGGAACCGGCAGAGGAGAGTCCGACAAGGGCGTGACTGACTTAGCAGCAGCATCTGCCAAGTCATTGCCCCTGATCCTGACATGACTGGGCACCTAACAGAAGAGAATTGTGGTTGTGGCTGCCAGATGATGGAGCTGCTGGCAGATCTGAGAAAGAACAGGGTGAAGCCGATGATTCACTGAGATCAAAGCCTGAAGTGAGCTAAGTGAGTTGGTGTAAAGTAAATACCGACAATGATGTTTAGCCGCTATATGGTCCAAGGCAAGGCTGATAATGTGCAACTCTGCAGTTGTGAGGTCCACCCATTCACTTTTACTTTTCCTTAACCAGTTTTACTTTATTTACGTCATATATTTATCATTTTGGGAATTATTTCATTTTTTGGACGTAACGCAATTCTTGTTTCTGAGTCATAGGAGTTGCGTATGCACAACTTCGACTGATTGTCCACACTAATGCACGCATGTAGGATATATAGGTTGCACTAGCTATGACTCTTGCATCATAGCTAGCATGATCATCAGATTATGCAAATGTTTCCCCGGCGTGCAACAGACACGTGCCAGTTTTCTACACAGCATGTTATAACTAAGTGATGTTAGGTCACAGAATCAGTTTCTTTTTTTGAGTTAGTGGAGAGAGTACTGTTAGTGGAAGATGAGATGTAGAATTGGAATTGTTAGCAGATTGTCAGGAGGAGCTGAAAAATGTTGAATCAGTATGTGTTGTATAGACAGAAGGAGTTGTTAGTAGAGATTTAGGTATATGTAAGTTGTTAGTATTACAACTTTTGTATTCATCAATTGATGGTGAGTTTTGAATATTTTGGAAATAAACTTTGTTTGTTTTAGAAACTTTTGAATTTTTGCTATTTTTCTCTTGAGCAACGTAAATTGATTTTTTGATTAGATTTAAACTTTAATTTAAACTTGGTAATCCTTTTTGAATTCTTACTCGATAAATAATGCTAGACAAATACCTAACGAACCATATTTCAACTTTATTTGGCAAGTTATTATTGCCTGATGCCTTGCAAATCTATCCGGAATTTTGAATAAATTTTGATCAGATAAAAGATCTAACTTGAAAAGTTAATAATATTTGGAGTGTTACACAGTCAAGATGGTACACTGCTGTGAGATCTAGTCTCCAATGATTACATCACAGCAGACCATGGCTGATCCCACTGATATGCCAGACTTTGAGCCATCTGTAAAGATGAGTAAGAAGTCTGGGTGCTCAATGCAATAGTTGGCAAAGAGTTGCTGGTACACTAAGTCAGGTGTAAAGGCCTTCCCCATCCTGCAAAGAGAAAAGTTGCAGGAAGGGGAAACAGTGAACCATGGTGCAAGTGGTTCAACTGTCGACTGGGCTACGCTATCAAGACTGATGTTGGCATCTCTGAGGTAGCCTCGGAATGCAAACCAAAAGGACATATAGCAGTCAGATGATTCTGGTATAACATTTCCCACCGGAGACTGAAAACGCAGTCCCAAGTGGGATGGCCTGGCAGGATTGCAATTTAGCTGCTTACCATAGGGGTAACTGCTGTTGGTGAATAGATGAAGATGGTTCATTGGTCTCAACGTAAAGACTCTGGACCAGTGAAGTGCAGAAGGCCCCCTTGCAAACACGGAGGGTCTGATGGTGTAGAGCAGTGGTTCTCAACCTTTTATGCTTCACATACCCCTGGAAATGTGTATGTAACTGGCGTACCCCTTGTGCAGATAGATAAAACTAGAGTTATAATATAACAATGGTTATTTTTGCTTTGTTACTAGATCTAACAACTTTTGAGCTCACAAAGCGTACTCCAAGAAATTTTTACCATGTACCCCATGTTGAGAACCCCTAGTGTAGAGGGTTCAGCATCTTCACCACTGAATCCTGGGTGGAGTCATACACCTGGGATCCATAGTCCAGTTTCAACCAGACAAGTACATGGTAGAGGCGGAGCAAAAACATTGGTCCGCCCTAAGAAGAGGACCTTGATGATGTTCAGTGCTCACATGCACTGAACATCATCAGATCCATTTCCATCTTAGATCAATTTCCTGGACCTAAGATGATGTATTTGGAGTAAAAAGGTCAATTTTCAGTTGAAGATGAGACCAAGATATTGGTCTCTGCCCCAACTAGAATGATGTTACCTCCAAGCCACAGCTTGGGATCCAGATGAAGATTACACTTGAGGCAAAAGTGAACGCAAGCAGTCTTCTGGGTAGAACCAGAAACCATTAGACGTCACCCAAACCATAAGATTTTTCAGGGCAGTTTGCAGTTGTCTTTCAATAACCCTCATGCTAGATGACGAGCAATAGATGCTAATGTCGTGAACATAGAGGGCATTGCCTGCAGTCGGAAGAAGTCATGTAACGGAATTTATCTTGATAGCAAAAAGTGTAACACTCAATACACACCTTGTGTAACTCTCTGTTCTTGGGAGAAAGGCCGGATAGAGTGCTGTCAACATAGACAGTAAATGTTCAAGAAGATAAAAAATTTGCAATGAAGAATGGCATGTGACCTCTCAAGCTGAAGCTATGGAGGTCATGAAGAATGCTGAATCTCCACACTGTGTCATATGCTTTTTTGATACGAAAGAAAATTGATACCAGGTGCTCTCAACATAAAAAAGAATTCCGGATTGCCGATTTGAGGTGGATCAGGTGGTTCTGAGGTAGACTGAGACCTGCAAAAGTCACACTGGGTGTTGGAAAGAAGGCTGTGATGTTCCAAATACCAGGCCAGCCTAGTATTTACCATTCTTACCAACACTTTGCATGTGCTGCTCGTCAACAATTGGATGATAACTGGAAGAAATCTTTGGATCTTTGCCTGGCTTGGGGAAAGCTAAAATGATAGCCTCCCACCATGAGTCTGGAAACTGCTCCTGAATGAAAATAGAGTTGAAGAATCGGAGCAGCCAATCTTTACTTGATGGTGAGAGATGTTAGAGCATGGCATAATTGACATTGTCTGGCCTGACGGCAAATGCACAAGAAGTTTGCAGAGCAAGGGGAAGCTCCTCCACTGTGAATGGCCTGTTTTAAGGCTCCAGGCTATTCAATGGATAGTCAGCGGAGAGCATTTCACCCTGCTCTTCAGGGCCAGAAACTCAGGGGGAGCATGAAGAGGAAGAAGAGATGGAGGAGAATGACTCCCCCAGAGTGTTGGTAATTGCTTGGGGATCAGCAATTGCCTGTCCATTATGCTCCTGGATCGATAATGAGAGGGATGTGTATTTCCCATTCATCTTCCAGACTTTATCCCACGAGACCTTAGAACTGGTCGTGGGGTGTGATAGATGATGTATAGTTAATTCAAGATTCCTTCTGGTGCCAGATGAAATGGGCTCTTGCCCTGGTGTAGCTTTGAATGCTTCAAGGTTGGAGAATGTCAGATATTGCACAAACATCCCCCTCCCCAAGCCTTGTTCTGAGCCTTATGAGCTGTAGTGCAGTCGGGATTCCAGCACAGTTTTGGAAACTGTGTCAAGGTCTAAGTAATAGTCGAGGCAGCTGAATGGACAATACAGGCTGTCATCTCTGCCACTGCATCATTGATTGGCTCCAGGTTGACCGAGTGTTTATCAAACTCGCAAAGGAGTTCGAAGCCACTCCAGTCAGCCTGATCAAGCCTCCACTGTGATACACATGAAGGGGTGCAAAGTCCGCCATTGGAGATGGTACACACCATGGGGAGGTGATCACTTCCATAAGGGTTGTCCTCAACTCCTATGTAAAGAGTGGTAGTATTAAGGAGGAGCAGATTATCAGATCAATGGCAGTGAATGTGCAGGTTGGGGATGGAAATATGAATTGACACCGATGTTCAACAAGGAGAGTGATGGACTCAATCCCTCCTGTTGGTATCAACACTGTCCAAGAGTGGACTGTGTACATTGAAGTCCCCCATGATGAGGAAGGGGGACAGTAGCTGCAAGACAAGGTCATCAAGGTCTTCCCAAAAGATGAGGCTATCAATAGATGGAACAAACAGTCAATGAAAATCCCACAAAGAGGTGGACGATAACTGTCTCTGAGATGGTGATCAGGCATGCAACCTGGAATGTTTGTGGGGGCGTCACGAGGATGGAAACACCCCTACAAGCTGGACCATCTCCATCCTGGTCAAAGAAGACGAGAGAAAAGGAAGGATCATTGGCTGTCTGCAAGTATGTCTCCTGCAGGTAGATGGGCTCGTGTGCCCTCATGCAGATCTTGATGTCATCAATATTCCTCTGGAATCCACAACAATTCCATTGTAGGAGTGTGGCCATCTCAGGTCTTATGGGATTGAGTGGATGACTTAGATTTCAATAAATAATTGTTAGACACAGCTATTTCAGTATTGTTTAATAATCACAATAGGACTTAAATTTATTTTTACCATCGCCAACGACGATGTGTATGAAGGTCATGAAACGGTATAAATAACACCTGATACTGAGCTCTTTTAATCAGTGTTATTTTTGTTCTTCAGATGTGAAAGGCAGTGGACTTAAGAAGTGAGTTTAACAAAGGCCAAATTGTAATGGCCAGACCACTGGGTCAGAGCATTTCCGAGACAGCAAGGCTTGTGGGGTGCTCACAGTCAGCTATGGTTAGTACCTTCAAAAAGTGATCCAAGGTGGGAAAAACCACAACCATCAGCAAGGTGTGCAGCGACCACTGCTCATCAATGCTAGAGGTGAACGAAGGCTATCCCATATGGTATAAGACAACAGAAGGGATAATGCGGCACAACTCCCCTGTAATTTGAATGCTGTTATGGGAGTAATGTCTCACAATACACAGTACATTGAACCCTGCTAAAAATGGGGCTGAATAGCTGCAGGCCACTCTGAGCACCTATTACCAAGTATCCCACTTCAAGTATCCATTATTTTAAGAACATGAGTGGAGTATATTTTTTTCAAGTGTGTGATCACCTCAGTTCACTGTTGAAAGTGCCTACAGTGGACACGCAAGCATCAAAACTGGACCTTGAATGATTGGAAGGTCATTTGGTCAGATGAATCTCATTTCCTGCTTACCATGTGGATGGCTGGGTACGTGTGTGTCGTTTATCTGGGGAAGTGTTGGCACCAGGATGCACAGTGGGACAAAAACAAGCTGGTAGAGGAAGTGCAATGCTTTGGGCAATGTTCTACTAGGAAACCCTGGGTCCAGTCATTCATGTGCAGGAAACTATAACGTCTACCACCTACCTAAACATCATTGCAGACGAGGTACATCCTTTCATGGCATCTGTATTTCCCTCTAGTAGTGCCTTCTTTCAGCAGGATACTGTGCCTGCCACACTGCCTGGATTGTTTGAGAATGGTTCATGGAACATGAGGAAGATTTCCAGGTATTGCCCTGGCCTCCAAATTCCCCAGACATCAATCTAATCAAACATCAGTGGTTTGGGTTGGAACAGCATATCTTATCTATGGTGGCTCAACCACATAACTTACAAGAGTTAAAGGATCTACTGGTAATGAGTTGGTACCAGATACCATAAGACACCTTTAGAAATCTTGTAGTGTCCATGCCTCATCGGGTAAGAGCTGTTTTGGTGGTACATGGAGGACCAATATCATATTAGGCAGGTGGTCATAAAGTTTTGGCTCTTCGGAGTACATACATACATATAAAATTCTCATGCAGCCATGGGTTACGGAGGTCCTAGCAGACTGTGGAATTTTTCTCACGAGACATGTCTGTCCTGAGTTACTGCTGGAGTATTTGGCTACTGTAGGCCAAATTGACATTGTCTGCCATCAACAGTTCAAGATCAACTTATGGCATTGTCTGCCCATAAGATTATTTAGGTCTCCCTCTTTTCCTGAAGCTTTTAAACTCAGTGTTCATAATCCTATTTGCCAATCTGTAACTATGAATACAGGCAACATGGCCAAACCAACACAGTCTCTCTCTGTATAAAGTGCTTCTCAAAGGAAGTTGATGACTCCTTCATTTAACCTCATCATTACTTACAAAGTCAAACTACCTAATGCCCAAGATACTGCACAAGCATCTATAATCAAAAATTCCTTGTTATCCTGGTAACAAAGGGATCAAGTTTCACTACCATAACTAACCTTAAAAAGAACCAAACTACTATATAGCCTAATTTTAGTCTTTAGGTGCATACACCTATTTTTCCACATTCTCCATAGATTCCTAAAGGTGCCAGCAGAAATCCATATCTTTCAGTTTATCTCATGCTACACATCAAAAGTATCTGTTAAACAGCTCTTGAGATCATTAAACTGTATGGCACTTGCTCAAGGGTTCAATAATTCAGATTAATTGAAACACTGCCTAACCAATTTTCATCATTTTAGTTTTCTCTCTGTTTATCACCAAATGTACTCTATTACCAGTTCTCATCAACACCCTAATGAAATATTTCACCTCATCAACATCATTGGCCAACAAAACCAAATCATCTGCATAATCTAAATCAGAAATTTCGAAATCTCCAGACCATTTAAGACCAAAAATCTTTCCCTTGTAAAGAATTCCACATAACATAATCAATAACCAAAGAGAAAAGGAGAAAAAATGCACCCTTGTTGAACTACCTTAGTAATGCTAAATTAATTGCTACAAGCTTTTTCAACTCTCATACATAATTCATGTGTTAATATAGAGAACTTTCATTATGCTAACTTGCGTGGTATGCCACATGATCTCATGATCCACCACAAATTATGCTGATCAACAGAGTCAAAAGTCTTTTTAAAATCTACAAAGCTAGTAACCACAGGTTTCTGAAACTCTAAACATTTCTCAAGAATCTGCCTAAGTGAAAAAATCTGATCTACACATCCCCTACCACTTCTGAATCCACATTGCTCATCACACAATTGTCTGCCAACCAGATTCTAATTCTATTAAGCACAATCATGCATAGAGCTTTACTGGAACAGAAAGTAGGCTGATGCCCCTATAGTTATTGCAAGAACTGCAATCATTTTTTTTTTAAATAGGGATAATGGTAGCTCTGGTAAAATCCTTAGGAACCATGCCTTTATCATAAAAATTACAGTACTCTTTTAGGAAAAAAGGAGCAGAGGAGGCAAAATTATTTGAGTGATAAGGCTTTGGAACTAATTTTTGAAAGAAGGAAGTGCAGGAATAATATGAATCAAGACCCTACTAGTCCTAACAGAAGGCATTACAATGAACTTAATAAACGTGTAAAAGATCAGTTAGCAGCCGATAAGAATATTTGGCTTGATGGCTTGGCTGACCAAGCTAACGAAACAGACAGCACAACAACAGAGAGCTGTACTACACAGTTAATGTTTTGTGTGATAGAAAACGAATAGGTATACAGAGATTTAAGGATAAACAAGGTAAAGTTATAGAAGGCGAGGATCAACTTCATAACTTTCATAACTTTCAAAACAATCGTAACTTTCATCATTCATGATGAAATCATTCAAAACAATCATAACTTTCATCATGATCAACAATCATAACTTTCAAAATTTCAGTCATCCATGTGGTAAACAAAACATTCCCAGCTCTGAGCATTTCACTAGTAATTTAATCTACCCTTGGGATTTATATAGTTTAAGTTTTAAAAATAGTTTAAAAACTCCGATTGTGATGTAGGACCAACATTAAAGCCAGTAATACATAAACAGTCGTATCAGAATAATATGACTACATACCATAGTATATGTGGTCATATTATTCTAATACATAGGTGGTCATATTATTCTGATACGACTGATATATAGGTAGGTCATATTATGCTGATACGACTGTGTACACAATCATTAAACCATGGTAGTAGAACTAACCACATTCTTAAGAACATCACTGAAATGCTCAGCCCACCTAGTGAGGACAGAATCCTCACGTTCTATAACTTTACCTTGTTTATCCTTAAATCTCTGTATACCTATTCGTTTTCTATCACACAAAACATTAACTGTGTGGTACAGCTCTCTGTTGTTGTGCTGTCTGTTTCGTTAGCTTGGTCAGCCAAGCCATCAAGCCAAATATTCTTATCGGCTGCTAACTGATCTTTTACACATTTATTAAGTTCATTGTAATGCCTTCTGTTAGGACTAGTAGGGTTTTGATTAATATTATTCCTAAACTTCCTTCTTTCAAAAATTAGTTCCAAAGTCTTATCACTCAAATAATTTTGCCTCCTCTGCTCCTTTTTTCCTAAAAGAGTACTGTTAGTTTCAAGAAAAGCCTGTTTAAACTGTTCCCATTCTTTCTCAACTTTAGCAGTAGGGAAACCATGACTGTCAAAATGACTAAGTAACTTACCATGGTATGCTTTGGCTATATCTGGATCATCCAGATCTTCAATGTAACAAGTAATTCTCTTAACTTTAGCACAACCTTTCTTAAGCTTCAGTTGCAGGACACTTTTGACTGGATCAGAACCAATTTTGGCTCTCCAGTATGATCTGGTATTCCTAACTGAACTAGCCCATTTGCTATTAATTAAAATATAATCTATTATATTTTTGCATAACCCATCAAGTGTAACTCATGTGTATTTATAAATGTCCCAGTATCTGTAGTACATGTTAGTCATTCGCAAACCATTAAGTTTATTTACCTGTAGATGTTTCCCATTGCCATTGGAACTACCAATGCCAAAGGGACCTAACACCTTGCCCAAAAGTCAGGATCCATACCAACTTTAGCATTTAAGTCACCTAGCACATAGGTTCTTTCTATGGAATACCTTCTTTCAATTTTTCTTTCTTAGGAATACCTTCTTTCTTGACAGAATTCCAAATATCCTGAAGTTGCCTGTAAAACCTATTCTTCTCATTCTCATCAGAATCCTCTGTGGGGGTATAACAGATGACATTCAAGTCTTTAATTTTTGTTTAAATTTAGCTGTAAAAGTCTTTCATTAATGTAGTCATATCCTAGAAGAGCATTTCTGACATGTCTGCTTAGAAACAAATCTACACCTTGGAGATCTAACCTTTACCTATCCATCTGGTCTCTTGCAAGCCTAGAATATCTAGGTTATAATCTGGAATTTCTGTGTGAGGAGTCAAGAGAATAATCTCTTACCAAGTCCTCACATTCCATGTACCTGCAGAGAGAAAATGATTAGTAGAATTTCTAAAGGAACTAGGTTTATTGAGAGAGGTATGGCCAACAATATCGAATAGCCCCCTAATCACAGGCATGGGGCAAAGATCTGTTCCCCCCATTGCTAAATGCTTAAGCCACCCATGCTGGTAGGAACTTCAGGCACCACCTTTTCAAGAGCCATAAGGCCTGCCTGAGATACATTACTCCAGTTTAAGATTTGCGATGTGCAACTAGCTAAGTGAGGGTTCTGGTACCTGCGATGGTCTCTGCTCAGGATAATCCACCAACTGATATAAGGTATACTGTGCCTCTGTTCACTTAGGGCTGGCAACCCACAGGCAAACAGAAAACACAGTGGCAGATTTTCCTCAACAGAGGCCCACAAGTGTAGCAAGTCCAGGATCCCTAATCAAGTTCAAAGCCATAAACCAGTTCAGTCTAGTGGGTATAAATGGTCAGGACCCTGTTAAGTTGACCACTCCTCAGCAGGGCAGAAAAAAAAAAGTGGCCATAGATGGCCAGATTAATAGGCCAAACTGATTTGGTAGTCCTCTGCTCCCCTTCTATTCCCTTCTGAAAGAGAATATCTCTTTTGAAAGGTACTAACAGCTTGCATCACGAGAAGGCAGTGTCAGACATTAGGTGCTAAGCCTGGCCAGTTCTGTGCATCATCACTGGGGATTGGTACACAATTTTCCTCCTGTTATTCGGTTTATTTTTTGTTCAAAATCTTGTATTTTTTCTTTGGTTGTTACATTTTGGGGATCTTGGCAAAATGCCGAAAAGTTGGCATACCAAGCTAAAAACATCAATATCCTCAGAGTGGCACAGCCAAGATACTGAAGGGTGAGAGCAAGGGAGAGTATTTTAAAAGTATTCAATATAAACTCAAAAACTATTAATTACTTTAAAAAAAATAAAATTGGGGAATGTAAACACCCTCAGTGTAGAAACAGAGAAGGAGAGGGGGGGGGGGGGTAAGTTATAGTGAGTTATAACACCCTTGAAATTTCACTCCTAACTGTAAGACGGATTTCCAGGCTACGGCTTTTTACTTCCATATTCAAAACCTTTCATTATCCTGAAATGATAAAAGATCAGCTTTTTGACTAGAAAATTAAGAAGTAATAAAAAAATTAACATATAACCTAATGTGATGTTAACAAAAATCCACATCAAAATGTTGTAAGCAGGACATTGTCATAACTAGTGATATATCATAACTCTGAATGATTGAAAATGACATATGGAAATAAAATCAATAAATTGACAAGTAAAAACAAACAAGTTGCAAGCCAGCTACTCACAACAAGCAATGTAGCATAATTCCAAAAGATCTACAGGAATAAAATCAATCAACTGAAAGAAGTAAAAAAGAAACAAGTTGAAAACTGGCCACTGTCAATCTACAGAAATAAAAACATAGTTTTCAATTATAAAAGTACAAATAAAATAGTAATTGAATTGAAAAGTTATCTAATGTTGATGATGATATATGTAGCACACCATGCACACATGCTGACACTTGTTACTTACCAATTACTGCCATCTGCATCTTGCTGGTTTACCAGCAAGTTTGACAGCAGTTTTGCACAAACTAGTTAGGTTTCAGTTTCAATAACAGGATAGCATTATTGAATGCTGGGATGAACATTAACCCTTCCAGTGTCCATGTCGTCTGTATACGTTCAGAGAATCTGAATTGAGAGGCCAAGGATGTTCGTATATGTTTATAGTACAAAAAAAATCGATTTTTAAAAAATGAAATTTGCTGTTGTAATTTTTTTATATATATAACTTATAAAAATATATAATTCAGGCTTCAAAAATAATATTTTGTTTTTTAATTTGATGCATATTTTATTAAACTACAAATAATTTTATAAAGCCATCTGATTGCCATTTCTTAGAAACACTAAACGGTATTGCTGATTTGCTTGTTAACGTTCCTATTTGCCGAAGCAACCTTCTGATTTTATCTTACAAATTTGATTTGAACTATTATATTATTATCAACAAATTTTTCCTTAAAATTTCCAAAATCTCCTAAAAATTAACAAAAAAAACTGGTATTTTTAAAAACAATAGATTTTGGAATTACAAAATACGTACCACAAATTTTTTCTGTTTCACACTCTTTTCTGTCATAAAACTATTTCAGTATTCCCAAGTTATTTTATCATTTTTCCCAGCATCCTTCAAATCGAAACTGAACGTAAACACATCCTTCTTAGAAATTCTGGTTGCACCTGCATTTAATTAGTTATTCTTCACTGAGTCAAACAAGACGCATATGGCTGACACATGCTATCTCCATGCCGTGTGCTATATATATAAGTGTTGCTTAGAGTTTTGGTCCAGCATATTGGATACTCTTTGTAAAGGAATTTTTCTTTTATAATTAAATCTTAGTTAGTTTCATTTCAGTAGATTTATTTTCAGAAACTAGCGATCTTTTGGCCGATCAATAAGTATTGATTTTTTCATAGTTATATCGTATGGCTGGCCTACAACTTGTTGCTGTGGATGTTTTAACATTGCATTAGGCTATATGTTAATTTTTATTTCATTATTTATTACTTTTCCAGTAAAACGTTGATATAGTATAATTTTCTGAAAATAAATGGTCTTGGATACAAAAGCAAATTCATTTCTGTATATTTACTTCTGTTAATTAGCGATCTTCAATCGGCTGATTTATTGATCTTTCTGAGTTCTGCTAGATTGGAGGCCGGCTTAAAAGTTGTTGCGGATATTTTATTAACATCCCATTAGGTTATATGTAATTTTTCTATATTTTCTTGTTTTTTTAATAAAAAAAACTTTGAGCTTGTACCATTTTCTGAAATTGAATGTCTTGGACACGGAAGCAAAATAAGACTTCCTTGCTATGGAAATCGGCCATCATTTGGGAGGGCAATTTTGAGAAGAGCTGGTCCTTGGTGCACAAACTTCAACACCCAAAGAAAAAAATTCATAATGTTTAGTAGAGAAAAGCAGCCAAGGAAGTTTTTTTTTTCTATTTCATAACTGTACATATTTCATAATCAGTACAGAAAATCAGGTGAATGTGAGAAGGCCCAGTCACATTGTATAACACTGGCAGTGTTTAAAATATACGATACTGAAAAGAATCATTAAAAGAAATGAAAATCATATTTCAGGTTGAATATTATATTATTCAGGAGGAAATTTCCTTTGGATAAATACATAATTTAACTACTTTTATTCAGTAGGTTTCCAAAATGAAGCCTTAATTGTATAGTGCAATTATTTTTTTTTTCACCATATCACATTGAAAAAGGCTTATTAAAATCAATATGCTTGCAAATTTGTCTATATTATTTATTTTCATAAAATTCGTAATTAAATTCTGTTTAATTTGGAGTATAACATGACCCATTTCTGTTGATTGGTTATTTTTTTTTAAATTCTAAAGTTGACTTGTTTATCTGACTCGGCACAGTTGGCTAAAAGCCTGGAATTTTCTCAAAATATGGTACCGAGAAAAGAATTACAAAACGAGAAATATATTTATTTAAAACCAAAAAAGTAATTTTTTTGTTATTCAGAAATATATAGTCATTCTATTCATGTGCATTGCTGTCATTTCTGTCTATTAGTTATTTTTTTTTTAACTTTTATTTGTGTTGCCAGATGCATTTTTTTACTACATGACTAAAAAAAAGTCGTTGTTAAATACTTGATTTCCGAAAATCCAGAATTAAATGCTTATTAATTTGGTATACAACATGCCATAATTCCTTTCATTAGTTATTTGGTAAAAAAGTTCTAAAGTTAAAGTTTTTTTTTTTGGCTGAGTATAGTTAGAAAATAGCTTGGCCCCTGGATGGAAACCTGTTTTTCAACCTGGACACTGGAAGTGTTAAAAATAATAATAATCATAACTTAGACCAATGCAAGTGTTCAGACCCTCAAAAATTTACCTCCCCCTCTAAAAAGTGGTAGTAACTGTTTCTAAATGGTGAGAGATAGAACCACCAAATTCAATGTAGTTTCCTCTAATCATAACTTAGACCAAGGTAAGGGTTAAGACCCTTAAAATGCTTACCCTCCCTCTCAAAAAAAAATTGTTCAAACTGCTTCTAAATAGTAAGAGCTTGGACCACCAAATTCAGTATACAGTTTCCTCAAACCACAACTTAAAGTAGTGAATGAGTTTGGCCCTCAATATTTCTTCCTTCTCCAAAATTTGGTTCCCTGAAAGTTATTTTGATTTTTTCTTTGGAAAAAATGGGGAGATTTCTCTTAAATGGTAAGAGCTATGAATTACTGAATTCAGTATACAACTTCCCCTCATAGAAGATTAAAGAAATGTAGGGATTTGATCCCCCATCTTTCTTCCCTCTCATCCCCAAAACCCTCCCTCACAAACATACCATGAAATTTCTCCTACATGATAAAATGTAGGGTCACTGAATTTGGTATACAATTTCCTCTTATCCTCACTTTAACCCTCCTGATGTTATACTTATACTCCTGGTGTAACTTATACTTTTATCTCTCTCTCTGTTTTACAAGAGCCACAAGGCAGGCATAAGCAAAGGCTGTGTGGTGGGGCTGCCACATCAAACCACTACCTGTGGTGGAAAATTTATTTGAGCTACCAGAAGGGTTAAGCAACATGAGGTTTTCACCTCTCAACCTTCCCATTGTTTTTCCCATTGTTTTAATTGTCCTCTCAACCTTCCCATTGTTTTTAAGCCCCTCAACATTGTTTAATGTAGAGGGGCTTAAAAAGCCCCTCTACATTAAACAATGAAAAGAATTTTTGTTAAATGATAAGATTATCAAATTTGATGTAGAGCTTCCTCTCATCATGTTTTTAAGCAATGTGAAGCTTTTGACACTCATCCTTTCTCCCCTCTCCTACAAAAAAAATAAAAATAAAAATAATAAATAAATAAATAAAAGCCCCCAATATATAAAACAGGGAAATGAATTTCTCCTAAATGGTAGAACTATGATCACCAATTTGACATACAGCTTCTTCTCATCATGACTCTAAGTAATGTAAGAGTTGTCCTCCCTGCACCCCTCAAATAAATGGAGATTTTTGTAAACCATTACAGAGGTTAACAAATTATATTCAAATGAATGCTTATATGACACAAGAATAATTTTTATTCATCTCTTAAAATGAAAGGTTTCATTTCCATCCACCCTTCCCAGTGATAAAGGCGAAAATCATTGATGCCTGTATAACTCTCTTGACCATCTTATCTTACCACCAAATTTTGAATTTCTAACATGAATAGATCATTTGTAATATTTGTTTAAAGTTTTGGCATTTTACTACTTCCACCATTAGAGGGCCCTATTTAGGTTTTTGGATTTTGGCCATTAGCATTCTCTACTAGTGAAAATCCAAGCTAGTGAATAGATGGAAAAATGCAAATAGTAATATTTCACTGGTACCTAAAGAGCACACAATAAATGAATTTTCAGTTCTCTCTTAAAGCAAAAAGTTGTACCTTACCACCCCCACTGGGAGTAAGGGGGCAAATGATTGCTGCCAATGCAAACTTCTTGACCACCACAATGTACAAATAAATCGTTTTTAATATTTGTTTTAAAGTTTTGGGATTTTCCACCATTAGAAACCACTATTAAGATTCAAAAAATACAAAAGGTAATATTACATCATTACCTATCCAATCAGCTAAATAATTTTTATCTCTAAAAAAAGATAAACTAGGTGTAGGTTGGGTTGTTTTACCTCTGAGCGGCACTTTTTTGCACACAATGGGCTAAATGGCCAGGTCACATGGACCCCGAAGGCTCAGAGAAGGTTGGGGGAGGGGACCCACTGGAACAGCTGTTGGGAGACAGATGGTAGCCTCCCATCAAGGCCATCCAGCGTGTTCTTTAACGCGCACAGGGTATGGCTCTCCCGCACACAGGGCCACGGCTTAACGTCCCACCCGACAGACGACAGCCTTTCCAAGCCCATCGGTGTCCCCTACTGACCGTGGGCAGGGCGGGGAATTTTGCGGAGATAAATCTCAATGCTGACACAGCTGGGACTCGAACCTGGGAACTACAGATTACGAGCCTGGCATGCTACCGACTGAGCCACCCCCGCCCCAAAGGTGTAGGTTAAACAGGTGTTGGATAAATGAGGTTCTTACATAAGATTATTCCATTTGATTCATCAGATCTGAATATTTTTAATATTTTTTTTACTTCAAAAATTCAGTTATTTTTGTCAAAATAAGGAAAAATGG
Source organism: Ryuthela nishihirai (assembly GCA_038380435.1). NCBI lineage: Eukaryota > Metazoa > Arthropoda > Arachnida > Araneae > Heptathelidae > Ryuthela > Ryuthela nishihirai. The sequence continues at coordinate 46,960,086 of JAWZYU010000023.1, read as the reverse complement.
GATACTGAAATATATCTGATATTTCCAAGAAAGTTACACAGAGGTCATGCTGGGTCTGTGAGAATCATTCATTACATGTCCTGTTAAATAACTACTAAGCAGATCTAAATAAAATTGCACAGTTATAGTAAAGGAGTGGGCTGAAAGGCACTAAGAAGGCATGGTCCTAGCAAGTGTCATTTTACAAAAATGACAGAAAAAAAATCATCTGGGTTTATAAGACAGCAGTTTCTAGTAAGGCAGCAGTTAAATAGATTATTTAAGTATGGTCTAGTAAAGGTAATAGTAGTATTATATTAAGAGAATAAGTTAAATATTAAAGTCAGCAACACATTTAATCCCACATAAGAGTATTTTTGTGAAATTTTAACTTTGAACTGAAAATGATATGGCACTCAATATATAAATATAGTTTTGTAATTACTAAATATTCACAGTGTGGCTTGCATTCACAGGCTTGAAGAAAAAAAAACTGGTTGTTCAAGAATGTGGATACAGTTTATTTTTACATAAATACAGACAGTATTAACATATGTACAAACATTATGTTTTTAAATGGGTACTCGGGATATGGTTGAAAATTTTCGATGAATGCCAAAGCCCCAGAGTAACTGTTCAGTCTGTAGTTGGTTCTATGATTCTATGCAAATTCTAGCTTACTACTTTGTTGGATTTTCATCAATAACTGACATAACATGTTCTACATATACTGAACCAATGATGTCCTGCTTATGCAGCCTATCGTGACCAACCAATCAGCTGAAACTTTAATTATTTACAAAGTACACTACTCAATGCATGTATATCAACTTTCTGCCAAATCCACTGTTGTACTATAGGTAACTTTCTTCCAATGGTAGTAATTTTTATGGGAAAAAAATTACTTACATTTACTGACTTGTCTCCTGAATAAAACCATAATGTATCCACAAGATCCGTAACATTTCTAAAATCAGAGGGGATATACTGTGGCAGTAACATAAGAGCCATTGCCTATTCAAGATAAAATTTATGCAAAACTTTCTTTTTATCACAATAAAAATAGAGAAATAAAATAAAAGATATTAGTTTACAGAAGTAGCAAGCAAAAATATGTTAAACATTTCTATTATTTTCTAATATTAGACTAGACATAAAAGAAATGTCTAGTCTAATAATATTAGACTAGACATTTCTTTTATGAAAGAAGCAACTGACATCCCAGTAACTCCACACATTAATACACTGATATGCCAGTCTATTAGGTACACCTACCAAGTACCATGTTGTGCATCCTTAACATTCAGAACAGCCCAAATTCATCAGGGTGTGGAATTTACAAGATGATGGATGTGTTGGGCAAGAATGTTGTACCCATGCAGAAATGATTGTTTCGCACAGTTGCTGCAAATTGGAAGTGGCAGAGCCTCGCTGCCAACAGCCCTTACTACCGCATCCCAAAGATGCTCAATAAGGTTTAGATGCAGGCCAATGAAGCAAGGAATACTCATCAGCATGTTCTTGGAACCATTCGGTGATGAAATATGCCTAGTGAGCAGGTGCATTATCATGATGAATGTGTCCATTCAAGTGAGGATCTGTAGCCATGAATGGATGAACTTGATCAGCAATGACGTTCAAATATGACGTGATGTTCAGATTTCCTTCAATGGGTATCAGGAGCCTAATATGTGCCAGGAAATCATCCCCCACACCATCCACCATCACCACCCTGTTCTGTTGACACCAGACAAGATGGCTCCATGGCCTCAAGTTGCTTGTGCCAAATTTTGATCCTTCCATCAGCATGATGCATAAGGGACCTTGATTCATCTGACCAGGTTACCTTTTTCCAGTCTTCAACAGTCCAGTGTTGATGCTCCTGCACCCAATGGAGACATGCTTTTGTGTTCTTTGCTGACAACATCAGTACTCGACATGGTCAACAGCTGTTATAGTCCATTCACAACAAGGTCTGATATGTGGCAAGTTCGGAGATGGCCTTTTACATACCAATGTTTATTTCTGCTGTGCTGCTTTGCCTGGTTATGGCTCATCTGTTTACTTGCACAATTCTTGCCAGTCTCCTTTGACCCCTCTGATTCACAAGCTGTTTCTGTCCACAGGATCACGATCACTGGTAGTTTTTTGTCTTCGCACTATTCTCGGTAAACACTTGATTGTGAGTGAAATCCCCAGGATTCACTCACACGGTAACACAAAATGTGAGTGAAAAGCCCAGGAGGATTGCTGTTTGGGAGATGCAGAACCAGCACCTAGTACCAATTATCATGCTACTTTCAAAGTTGCTAAGGTCACTCGTTTTGCCCATTCTGACACTCAATCCAACTCTCTGATGCTCGAAGATCTGGTCTGCCCGATTTATACTGCACACCACAGTCACATAATGCATTACATGTTAGAATGAATCATTTATGTGACGAAGGGTGGTATACCTAATAAGCTGGCAACTCAGCGTATGCAAAATCTATCATAATAGAAAAAACTTATTTTCTTAATAGTGCCTAAAAAGTACATATATAAAAGTAAAGCACAACTGCCAATGATTATAAAACTCACTCAATTTGCATAAACTATAGAAAAAGATATAGTATCAGCAATTTTTTTTTACTATGGGTAAAAGAAACACATTTAGACACCCTATTCTTCTTTAAAATTAGTACAAGTTGAGTAATAATGTTACCAATATTTCTGTGTGTACTAACATTAGTATACTATTCCAATGTATACTAATGTTACCAATATTTCATTATTGGCATTTTTTTTTTTACTTTTTATGATATGTATAGGAATATGGCTATTTTTAAATTTATTTTATTTGCTGTTTTTGTTGGCAATATCAAAGGAGAAAATATTACTAAAACACCTTTTTATCCTGGTTTCAAGCCACATTATAAGCTTACATTCAATATTGAACTTGTACAATCAGTCCTTTTAGTGGGACTAATGTTATTGAATAATTATTTAAAAATTTCTCCCTTCTTATAAGAGAAGATTAATTTATTTTATGTATATGTTGTCCAGGAACACCTGCATCACAAGCTTTGACAATGGATAGATAAGTCATGAAAATTGTTCTCTGTGGTAGGGAGATATAATTGACCACTGCCATTTTGTTGGGAGGAGAAAATTTGGCATGTTGGGAAGCACTACCTCAAAACTCATACACAAATCTATTTCCTCCACTATTATTTGTCACTATTTGTTATTTTATCTAATTTGTTATGAATAATAAAGACATTAAAATACATTAAAGTAGTGCTAAAAATGGAAGAATACAGCCTGTCGATCAGAGCCAGATCTAAGGGGCATGCCCTCCCTCCCCTTGAAAATGCAATAATAATAAGGGCAATAGAGGCAAAAAATTATTAACCTTAGATATATATTGCACGCATTTTTCAAGAATTTTTTTAGAGACATCTAAAAAGACAGGGAAAATGCTACAATGCAATGGAAATCGAGTCACTTGTCCTCCCCCCCCCCCTACATTTTCCTTTTGAACTCAATTGAGATCTGTACAATAAACATGAACAACATTGCAACAACACATCAAGTGTACACAAGACATTGGACAATTGTTAGAGAAAAACCAATGTCATCAAGTGGCAGATCCAGTAAACAGGTGTTACCAAGGTTTCATTCAATAGAGATGTAAAGAGTTAATGAGGCTATGCCAGAGGTTACTAACAGATATAGTTATATCATGTTACATATCAGTGTAAAGGGCAATTTATTCTGGCCTATGAAATGATAGAAATCTATAAAAAAGTAAGTGGAAACATTCATAAGTATTGTTGGTATGGGAAGGGTTAAAGCAGGGTGGGGGCTTGGAGATGAAACATGATTTAATATTTCATGTTAATAATTACCACACAGCTATTTGTACTTTTCCCTTTGGAGGTGCAAAAATAATGTACTTTCATAAAATAATCTTCTGTACTGCAAACTTTCAATACAATTATTTAAGTCTTTCACTACATTTTAATTTTATATCTTATATTAATATTCCAAGTTCATATCTAAATTCACTTACAGATCTCTTCAATCCCATACATTTTAGACCACACAGTACATTATAGAAACCTCAGTTCTAGTAAGAAAACAAAATAATAAGTTGGGTTGTTTTACCTCTGAGCAGCACTTTTTACAGACAATGGGTGAAATAGCCAGGTCACAAGGACTCCAAGGGCTCAGAGAAGGTTGAAGGAGGGGATTCACTGGAATAGCTGTTGGGAGACAGACCCCAGCTTCCCATCAAGGCCATCCAGTGTGTTCTTTAGCATGCATAGGGTGTGGCTCTCCGGCACACAGTACCATGGTTTAACGTCACATCCGATGAATGGCAGCCTTTCCAACCCCATTGGTGTCCCTTGCTGACAGTTTTGGGAAGATAAATCTCAACATTGGCCGAGCTGGGACTCAAACCTGAGAACTGCAGATAGAGTCTGGCACACTACTGACTGATAGAATCACTCTGTTCTAGTAATACTATAATATAGCAGACACATTTTGCTCTAGTTCAATCTACTACATTAGTGTACTGTGCCGGGAACCTCAAATAGCATCCAGTCCAATAATTTGTTATATGTAGTGAAATCAGAATGTTGCAAGAGCAGTCCAGCTATAGAATGGAATTATGCATTGCCAACCATTTCTTTTCTAAAATTTTTACATTCATGCACTTTTTAACATATAATTAATCAAATTTATAGAAGTTTTAACATTGTAATGGTATCATTACTAGAACTGAGCTATGATTTAATATGCCATTAAAATTACTTCTTAACAATGCAAAAATAACATATTTTTCATATTTGAAACAATTTTTTTCCAGTATTTACAATTAAAGTACTATCTACCTTTGCTATTTACAAGAATACAGCAGGGAATATACATTAAAATGCTTACCTCAGGCCATTTTGTAATATATGGGAGAATCATACGTAGCCTATTTTCTAATGCACCCTCAAGAAATTCCTGCAGCACATCTTCTCTGTGTTTGCAACAAATGAAAAAAAAATTAATACATATTTTAACCTTTTTATTCAACAATGGGCAAATCAGAAAAGGATATTTAACAACATTAAATGTTTTTTTGTGAGCTCAAGTTTTCGTGATCCTCTCGGTGTACATCACCATAGAGAAGATTTATATAAAGGCAATAGCTAATTAGGATTTTAGCATAACATAAATATATGAAAATTTGGGATCTGAAGCTATAAAACACCTCAAACCACTAAATTCTTAGACAACAGAACAGCCAAGGTAACTTATTTTATATAGTCCCATTTAATGTAATTTCACAGACACCAAATTTTAAATAAAAAAATAGTCAACTATGCACAAAAGGTTGAGTTGATCAGATCACTGATCGTCATTAAAATTGCCCCACCTAGAAAAAAAATGGACTGATTGACCTGAAGATTTATATGAAGTGTTCTGACATATGTGGATGTAAAGAAGTTTTGTGTCAAGTTGATCAGCACAGTAGAACATCCTGGTACCACATATATCTGGTACCACACTGATGTAGGAATCTGAAGAAGCTATTAAAAAGGTGGGTAAATGTCAATGGGCAAACAAAATGGTGAAGAAATGACCTGAGAAGACTGTGTAATGCCTTTGACATGTGTAAGGTGACATTATGTACATACAGCTGATGGAATTTGAAAGGGTGCCATATCATTGAGTTGTCAAAAGCTGGATTATCAACATGCTAAATCACCATTCTTTTGGGTTGTGATGACTGAATGTTTGGATGCTATTGGAAAAAATGATAGAGTAAGATACCTGGACATGTCACCAAGGCTCTGGTGGCATCAGAAGAATGGGAGGATTGATGGATCTGCTGATTAGAAACAGGAAACAGATCTGTCACAAGCCACCAGACTTCCAACATAGTAATGCCATCACTGTCTGAACCTATGTCAGGCAGCATAATTAGAAGACAAATACAAGAATTGGGGCTGCATTCACACAATCCCATCATCTGTCTGCAATGATACAGGGAGAGAGCTACTTGAGGACAAGACTGGTATCGTGCCATCTTTAGTGACAAATCACACTTCTGTTTGGGTCCAGTGACAGCTGCATACATGGCTGGAGACACACCAGGAACAGAAATAACGCAGCTACATTAGGGAGTGGCATACCAGATCAAAACCTGAAACCATGGTAACAGGAGCCATCAGTTACAATAGCCATTTACATTTTTCATTACTCATGGCACTTTGACAGCAAGACATTATGCTGAAGCCATTCTGGTACCAATGCTTTTTCCCTTTCTATGCTCAATCCCAAACACTATTTTTAGCAACAATACCCTTCCACATATGGCTTTCATATTCAAACAGTGCCTATGTGATGTGGATATGCTTCCTTGGCCTGCAAGCTCCCCAGATCTGTAACCATCAAACATGTTTGGAATATGATGGGATGCTCATTAACCACCACCTCTCAGCTCCCTATTACTATTGCCAGCAGAGGAGAATGAAGTATTACTCACTGTTCACTGTTCACCAAGATGACATTCACCACCTTTTGGACTTGCTATCATAACATTTGGCCATTTGTATTGCTGTTCATGGAAAAGATACTTCTTATTGATGTACACTGCAATTTCTTAAGTAACTATTGTTGAATTGATACAAAAGCTTAATCTTTTTGTCTACATTGCTGTTTTTTAACTCCACTTGTTTTGAGCTCAAAACAAGCACTCCTTGTAGGTGGGGCAATTTTAATGATGAGCAGTGCATACATGTAAAATTTAGGATCTTATTTCTTAATAACAACTTGTGTTTTCTGGACAGATAGCTGTAATAGTGAAATTCTGAATAGTTTTAGGACTTTACATAGCTTATCTGATAAAAAAAAAATTGGAAAACTAATTAACTTTAAAGTACTTAATATTTTCAAAACAAATGATAAGAATACACAGAAGGAAAATACATATAAAATGTATTTAAATGTATACAGGGTAGGATCTTCCTGCACAGGGGAGCATGACTTTACATCCCATTTAAGGAATGGGAGCCTTTTCAATACTATCAATGTCCCCTTCCTCATCAAGGGAAAATGTTGGGGTTAACAGGGGAAATTTTTCGTGCATATTAGGACAGCCTCAATACCATTGCATGGCATAACTATGCTAATGCAGTGGCATTGGTGCTATTACATAAAAGTGGCCCCTAGAACTTTTGTAAAAATAAAACTTTTCTTTTTAATAACTTGTAAAAAATTGTAACTATATTTATTCAGATGGAAAATTTAATGGAACAATTGTTATTCTACATTTTATTTATAAAAATACAAATACCAATATCTGTGTTTAAATTATATCTTATATAACATTTCTTGCTATAAGAGCTGTACAGATACAAGCAGTGATGGACTTGTTCTGTTTCAAGCTTTATAATATTGTCTGTTATGGCTGGTAGTGATGAAAGTCGGGATTCTTTGAAAACAACTGTGCTCTGCATGCATGTTTTAACTTGGTCATACGTTTAAACAACCTGAATATCATGCTGCTAAATATGTGGTATTTATATTCATTTTATTATACATTCTAGAACAGTGGTTACCAATCTATGGGTCGTGACCCCAAATGGGGTCGCCGGGCAGTGGTGAGCTATGAAAATTTTAAAAACGGAAAACAAAAAATCTCGTTATCGCGTCCTGCACAGAGATTTGTTTGCATAAATGTGTAATGATCTTTCGTTCGTCGGGTTAGCTTGTTGCGAGGTCCAGGTTCATGCGCAGTTCGGTGATTGGCTTTACGGAATGCAGGAATAAAGAATAAACAGAATAAATGTAGAGAATGACATGAGGTTGGCATTAACGAAAACTCAACGGCGAATTTTTAAGCTTGTTAATGAGTTACAATTTCAATCATCGCATTAAATATGTCGTAAGTTAACATTATTTTGAACTATATTATACTGAAAAATCTATTTTTTATGTGTTTTCATTTACCCTATTAAAAAGCCTATTTTTAATGTATCGGGGTCACGAGTCACTTTGCCTCTATAAAATGGGGTCGCAACTCGAAAAAGGTTGGGAAACGCTGTTCTAGAACATTGCATTTCATCTACAATATTAAAGACATCTATTTTGGATTTTCTTTTCTTTTTTATTTCCTTTAGTGTTTCTTGATAAAAAAAAATTCAGTAAGCAAATATGTTAATTTAAAATTCGGATAAAGTGGTATAATTATCATATATATTTAAGTTGACATAAAAATAGATGAGTCCTTGATCTATATTTGCATTGGGCCCACATTCTCTAGTTAAGCCACTGACCTGGGAACTTTTTACTGACATAGCAGACACAAGGGAGTCACCACAGCAAACTGTGCTGGCATGACAGCACTATTGGCTTTGAAAATAAGAGGATTTGGTACAGATGATCAAACCTTCCAATGAAACTTGCCATGATGGAAGCAGGCAGGGATGGTGAACTGAATGCTAAAATCAGTACCCTTGTGGTGCTGTCCATCACAGCAAGCCAAAACCTTTCTGGTTAAAGTACTACTTGGAGAGACAACTCTGAGTAAATTTCCTCAGAAGAGAGGAACTGCAAACAGAGATGATGCCACAAGAATTAAGGGAATTGAGGAGTGACAATGATAAAGTAACCTACCGATAAGTGTGGACTTCAGAAGTGTATTCCATATGCTTCCCATATGCATTCTCTATGGGATCATCAGATCTTTGGCATTGTAGAATTGGGAAAAGCTTTTAAACCATACTGAATGAAAAATAGGACAATGTTCCCAATCAACAATGGGAACAAGCAGAAGAAATTAATGATATTGGATTGTCATCCTAGAATCTTTCATTCGAAGTTGTAGAATGGGAATTATTGGAAGATAGCATAATGAAAATAGAAAAGCCCCTCATTTTGCTATATTTCAAAGTTTTCTTATAACAGGCATATACAGGGTGAGTCAAGATGAAATATAACTTCAGGAGCTTATAGCTGATGTCATTCCCAGTCAAAATCTTTGTATAAACATAGGTTTATTTTTAATGGTTATGGAGCTATGAATATTTGAATGTTAAAAAAGAATATGCAAACAAGTACTCGGTAAAGGTTTTATTTGAGAATTTACAATAACGGTTAAAAAAAAAATTTTGGCCTTAATACATATATACCTCTATAAACAATGCATTGCAGCTTGATTTAGTTCATTATAATTTTCCTTTATGCAGGCTGCAGCATTCAAAATGCGACTGAGCAATTAATCTTTTACTTTCATTTTTTTCTAATATACCAGCTCTTTCACGTGCACTCATGGATAAAAATCTATAGGGTTTAGGTGCAGAGACCTAGGTAATCAATTTCATGCACCATCATGAATGCCCACTCCACTGACCTGGAAACAATCATCGAGATGTATTTTCACTATATGGCCAAAATATGGAAGAGCTTCATTGTGTTGGAAGTACATATGCAATCATGTTGCCAAAAAACATCATCTAATTGTAGCAGCAGTTTATCTTGTAGAAATCATGTCAACTGTAAGAGGACATTCAAAGATAAATGGCACAATCAGCTGATTGAAAAGAATACTACAACTCCTCTACATGACACATAACAACATCGGACATGAGTCTAGACAGAGGTGATCCCTTTGGGATGCCTTCTGTGTGGAGCCATGTACGACTCTTGACATCAAAAAAGTTAGAGGAGGTGGCCAGATCCAAGGCCTTGTGCATACTAAAGTACTCCGAGGCATTGGGTCTAGCCACTTTTAATCTTTCAGCTGCATCCAGCACCGAAGTGTTAGGATAGAGTGATATAATGTCAAGCGAATGTATACTTTGCTTATTAATTTTGGCAGTCTGTATCGTATTTATTGCTTCGTGACATGATGTTATATAGAGGAAACAGCATTAGCAACAGCTGAATATAAACCATTGCTCTACATGAGGTTTGTAGATGACATTTTACTTTTTTGGCCGCATAAAACAGAAAAATTAAATGATTTTATAAACACTATGAATGGGATATTACCTAGTATAAAGTTTACACTTGAATCAGAATCTAATCAACAAATACCTTATTTAGACATAATGATAACCCGAAAAGAAAATTATTGTGAAACTACAGTTTATAGGAAAAAGACACATACACCTATACATATACCCACTAACTCCGCACACCCATTTAAGTATAAAAAAGCTAGCATTTTATCGCATTATACAAGAGCATATCGATATTACTCGGATCAGTCAGCATTTCTTACTGAAATAAATTATATAAATCAAACAGCAATGGAAGCAGGATATACACAACAGCAATTAAAAAGGTGGAAGAATAATGCTAAATACATTGTTATTAAAGACTCACAACCAAAACCTAATCAAGCTAAATTCTGCAATAATTATGCTCATAGTTTTCCACACACTACAAATATTTCAATGACTTTGGAACACACACTTAAAAGATATAAAATTAAGCTGCCAACCACTGTAATTCACACTATAAAGAATTTATTAATCAATGACTACAATAAAAAACCACCCACTGTGGGAGTATATCAAATAAATTTACCAGATCCATTAAATATATTATATTGGTAGAGATAAATACATTGGCAAAACTCTCAGTCAATATACAGATAGATAATAAATAATGAAATAAACTCGATGTATTCCATAGTAACTAATAAATCAGCACTTTAGCATCATTTAAATTTTAGAGGAAAAATTGCCTTGAGCCAAGTGGGATACGAACCCACGACCTCCTGATAACATGTCAGGTGCTCTGGACCACTGAACTACCAGCCGCTGGTAGCTCAGTGGTCATATGCTCTGTCAGGTAGCTCAGTGGTCAAGAGCACCTGACTATCAGGAGGTCGTGGGTTCGTATCCCACCTAGCTCAAGACAATTTTTCCTCTAAAATTTAAATCGATGCTAAAGTGTCGATTTATTAGTTGATATCAAATACGTCAAGTTAATTTCATTATTTATTATCTGCATACTTGTAATCATATGCTTCCATCTATTGGCAATGTTGAAGGTCGCTTGTGGCTAAACTGCCCAGAATAGTGCATATATGTAACATAAAAGAAATGCTCATAGCGCTAATTAGAGGAGATCTTGATCAGCGGCTGGTAGTTCAGTGGTCCAGAGCACCTGACATGTTATCAGGAGGTCGTGGGTTCATATCCCACCTGATTCAAGACAATTTTTCCTCTAAAATTTAAATCGACGCCAAAGTGTGATTTATTAGTTAATATACAGATAGAATGCAGGAGCATCAAGAAGACATATGAAAATAAAATTCTAATACAGCCTTTGCACAGACTATTCTTGACAACAATATACAAATTAATAACGTTGAGTATAAACCATTAGCTGCCCCTAAAACAAAATTTCAGTTGTAAGACGCAGAAAAAATGATAATACAGGCACAACTAGATAACATATGGAACACGGAGATTCCTCCCCTGCCATCAGCATGGAATCTTCTGTTGCATCAATACACAGGCGCACCTACACATACGTAACAACAGACGAGCAGTGATGTAAGAAGCGAGATGGGCATATAGCGGAACTTTTGTTCGTCACACACAGAGCCTGAAGATGCCATGAGCAAGATAGACAGTAAAATGCATTGCTCCAATAACATCTAGACGCAGGCTTGACTGTGGTTTTAAAGGTATTTTAACAGTACTGTAAGTTGGCCTCTTATGACTATTTTAACATGTTTATCAGTATTAATCCAATCTTAAGAATTGAGAAAGTGCATCAGTGAAATTTGCAAGACTATGTACTGGTGACCGTGTGAGATATAATCTGTCTATGGAATATTAACATTGTGATTAAAGACTCACAACCAAAACCTAATCAAGCTAAATCCCACGATAATTATGCTCATAGTTTTCCACACACTACAAATATTTCAAATATTTTAATGATCTTTATATTATGTTAAATATTCAGCTCAACATAATATTTAAGAATGCTGCTTATTGTATGACTTAAGCATTGCTCCAATAGATTTTCCAAAATCAAACATTGACAGAGGTAGTAATAGGTGACTACCAAGACAATATACTGCAATGGACATAGTGTCAGCAACAATAACTATGGAATGTAAAGTCATCGCAACATTATGCAATATATTAACAACTTCAAGCTGAGCTGGAATCAACAGCATATGACAACTACAAATTAATATCTACATACGTTTGTGTTTCACAAGGACTGGTTGCAGAGAATTGTAAACAACAACAGTCATATATTGTGATATCAACTGGCGTCAATTGATCTCATGATGAAAATTCTCACTGCAGATGTACCAGCCTTCCAAGCTTTGGTAACTGGTTTTGTTTTATTAATTGGTCTATTATACTTTAACGTGTTATGTAAAGATATACGTATGACTAAGTAGTAATCTTAGTGATTAGTTAATATATCATAACTAATGATAAATTCAACTGCATGTTATAACAACTATTGCACTTCTCATAACTTGGGATATGATAGCTTTTAAACAGGATTTAATATAACAGCACTTATCGTGATTTATTAAATTGTTTACCATTTTAGATGTGTTATTTTAACTTAAAAACACTCTACATTCTCTCATCTGAGGAATACTATAACACATAGAAATCCTTTGCATACTAATAACAAGACTCCGCTGTACCATCTAAATAATGCTTTCTTCTTCGGCAACAAGAGTGCATTCAGTTCAATCTCTGAAAAATGTTGCAAATGCTCATTGATCTGGAATGCTTCAATTTGGAAAACATCATTAGTATTCAGCAGCAGCAGTAGTTATCTGCATTACAAATTGGAAACAAACACCATATTGGCACATTCACCATTTGAAAATGAAGGAATGCTGAATATACATCAACCACACACTGCCAGAAACAACAATTAATGTGCATTTAGGTTCATTTGGTAACTGGCAGTTTGGTTCAAGGTCACATATGCTTGAATTTTAACCATCTGTAGCTCTATAACTGGGAATGACCCTCATATATAGTCTCAACATTTTGTTGCAACTCACCCTGTTTATCTTTATAACTAAGTTATTCAATAACTAAAAAATGGGAAAAAATTAAAACATACTTTGGAAATTTATTTTTAGTGTCTTCTAGAAATTCTTGCAAACTACCTTCAAGTTTTCTGTTGCTAGAAAAATGAAAATGATCAATCAATTCAGCAGCTGCATCAGGAAACATGCCATGTGCAACTGAAGCCAAACCTAATGATTCTGCACCTATTTAAAACAAATATCTGATTAGAACATCCAGAAGTATTAAAATTACAAGATAAAAGCTAATGTGAAAATCTTTCCTATGAATCTACAAGCTACAGACAGAAAAATGGAAACCTCTTCATCTTATGTTAATGGAGAATCAAATATGAGGATCTGTAATTGGTTAAATAAATTTTATGGAAACATGTAACTGAAGATAAAATTGATTTGAACACTATACACTATATTGCAAAAAGTGTCCAGACACTTTCATGTTAAGTGAACATATAGCCACATTCAAATCTACCTAACTTTGAAAATAAGCATTTTACGGAAAAAAGTCACTAAATTGAAGATCTCGGTCAGAGCTCTCTAAATCTCTATTTTCTACAATATTAATCTCTCTCTCTAAATTCAACTCTCTCTAAATATCTAAATATCTATCTATATATAATTCAACTCTCTCTAAATATCTATCTATATATAATTCAACTCTCTCTAAATATTTAAAGGGTTATGGAAACTATAATATTTAACATCACACACCACACTTCCAAAACATTATCCCCCCAAATCGATAAAAAAACTTCAAAAATCCTTACACAAAATATAATGGATGGTAGTTTTTAATGTTTTAATGGCTGTTGTTGGAAGTTGGAAGTCTACGAAAGATAGTGCTGCGGCGGCCAGTGCAGGGCAGTGAGCACCGAAAGTCACAGAAAAAGTGTGATACCAGCATGTACAACAGTTTAAAAGTAATCCACCACGGAAAAAAGCAGATAATAGCAATACGATTATAACTTTATTGAGACGGACATTAACAACTCAAGTCCGAGAAATCCCCTATTAAGAGCCCATGGAAATCTGCTATTGTCACTGTTGCTGAGATAACAGGACTGACAACAGCAATCTACAGTGAAAATCTGATGTATGTTTATCCATCATTGCTGATATCTCCACTGTAACAGGACTGGTAGCAAGTGTTAGAAATCACGACAGTAGTGTCGAGACTAACAGATTAACATCAAATGATGCAGTTGTTCCAGCCTTTTGCAAGTCTGTAGTAATATTGCCTTTTGTATTTGCTAACTAGTACTCTTTAAGATAGGTTAAAGAAAGTATTTAGTTGGTAGTACTAAGTATAAGGTATTATATAAGGAAGGTATAGTGTCATCTGAGACTTATGATAATACATAATATGTCCGCACCCTAGACTTGGCGAGCGACATATTGTCATGCTCAGAGTTATGTATACAACAAATGTAATACTCAATGCGGTGCACTGGTGAATCATAGCAGAATTGGGCATCGAGACTTATTGTACAATATTTATTCGTGTTTTATTAAAGAGTTTGATCCTACTGTGCCTCGTAATATTTAGAACAAAATTTAAATATTGCATTTATATTGCAAACAAACTATTACAACAGTTGCGATTTAACTTTTTTAAGTAAATTTTCAAAACTAGCAAAAGTTTTACTTAAATGTTTCAGCTTCCATAACTCTTTAAATATTAGATTAATATTATAGAAAATAGAGATTTAGAGAGTTCTGACCAAGGGTTGGGTTGTTTTACCTCTGAGCGGCACTTTTTTGCACACCATGGGCTAAATGGCCAGGTCACATGGACCCTGAAGGCTCAGAGAAGGGTGGGGGAGGGGACCCACTGGAACAGCTGTTGGGAGACAGATGGTAGCCTCCCGTCAAGGCCATCCAGCGTGTTCTTTAACATGCACAGGGTATGGCTCTCCCGCACACGGGGTCACGGCTTAACGTCCCATCTGACGGACGGCGGCCTTTCCAAGCCCATCGGTGTCCCCTACTGACCGTGGGCAGGGCGGGGAATTTTGCGGAGATAAATCTCAACGCTGACCCAGCTGGAATTCGAACCTGGGAACTACAGATTACGATCCTGGCGCGCTACCGACTGAGCCACCCCCACCCCCGTTCTGACCAAGATCTTCAATTTATGTCTAGTGACTTTTTCCGTAAACAGCTTATTTTCAAAGTTAGGTAGATTTAAATGTGGCTATTTGTTCACTTAACATGAAAGTGTTCGGACACTTTTTGAAATACGGTGTACATTCAGTACTTAGAGTTATGGAAGTTTAAATATTGAATAATGGAAATGTCAATCACAAGAATTCAACTCAGAAATTAATTTAAAAAAAAGTAAAAAAAAAAAGCATTATTTCAAACCATTTAATAAAATAAGTGTATGCTTTAAAATTTTTTGCAAATAGGTTCTTTGAATAATTGTCAGTTTTACAAAAGTTACTTAGGCCCGACTTTGCTGCTGTTAAGTATTTGAACTTCCATAGCTCTTTAAATACCCAAGAAATATTGTTGAAAATAGATATTTAGAGAGAGTTGAATGAGATTTAAATTTATCTAATACTATTTTCCTACAAAAAGCTTATTGTAGGTTTTTAACTGGGATTGATCCTCATATACAGATCTTTGAATTTGACACTGCATTGACTTAACATGGGAATGTTTCGATTTTTCTATCCAGTATCTGTAGTTTCCCTTGCCATTCATAAAAAAATTTGGCATTAAAACACATTTTTAATTTACGTAAATGATATTTTTGCAATTATTGCACTCTAATACTATATTCTGCAAATTATTGCACTCTAATACCTGTTCCTTTTGTAGCAGTTCTTTTTAAAGGTAGCAAACTAAAAACAACGACATCTGTGACATTCACCATAGATGTGTGAATAAAGCTAATTTACAATGAAGTTTTATTCATGTTATATTTTGAATTCTGATTTCTGCAGTATAATTTCAGTTATCACTTGAACACTTACAGCTGAAGTTGATTTAAATGTGAAACTTTCTAAGTATAATATTAAGTTTCAAGCAAAAATATAAATTTCTAAAAAAAGCATATATCAGAAATTTACTTTATTTCACATTTGTATCTAATTTTAATTTCAAAACCAATATTACAATCGAATTAATACTTTTAGAAATGAATGGAAAGATATTCGAAATAGTGAAAGCTTTGTACTAAGAATCAGAAAAAGCACAAAAACTTGTGATATTGACAAGTAAGAAAATTTATCAATACTACTGACAAGAAAACTTATCTATGATAATAACAAAATATATAATATATAATGTTTTCTATTACCAAAGATGGTTTAAACTTGGTGATTGGATCAGATTATTTTACCCCTCAGCAGCTGTTTTTCATTGCAAAATAAATGAAATTATCAGATAAGAGACCATAAAGCTCATGTGAGTCACGAGTTGTTTTACCTCTCAGCCATTGCACTACAATGGGAAAAATGGACTAGTCACATGGATCCCAAAAGAGCTGAGAGGTTTGGGAAGGGGATCCACAAGACAGTTATTAGGAGATAGATGAACACTTCTTATCAAAGCCATCTAACATGTTCTTTAATATGCACAGGATAAGGTTATTCTGCATATGATGTCAGGGGTTAATGTCTCATATGATGGATGCTGGCATTTCTAAGCCATCACCGTCTTCTTTCCTACAAGGAAAGGATAGTGTAGTAGAGATAAATCTCACAGGAATGGCAAATGTGATCCCCTGAACAGCTGTCAAAAGCAAAGAGAGCCTCTCTTCAAGCATGTTCTTTAACCTCTTTCATTGTGAATTTCTGGAATTATCAGTGTTATTCAATGTCTAACTGATCTTCTTATTTTTCAGATCTCATGTTGAACTAACACAATGCTTCCTTACAGTGCAGTGTGTGGAAAGAGGAAATGCTGTAAAACTTGTTTAACCCTTTCAGGATGGGTATCATACATGTACAATTTCAAGGAGTTACTGCTACAGGCCTAGTGCTGTACTCTTACACAATGGCAGCTTGTGATTAAAATTTTTTGTGGGGCACTTTGACACACTTTGATACAGGCAAAGCCAGATATACAAAGAAATTTGGGGAGATGCCCGATATTGAACTGAACTGAAATGCACTGAAAAGATGTTTCATAATGCATATTCATTTCTTTTTCAGCCATTCTCAAAATGCATTATTTCACAAAATATTTTTGGGGAAAAAAGCAAACTTGGAAAGCAATTCTTTTCCTTTATACTTCAATTCAGTATTTTGCTCCTCAACTGTAATACTACCTATATATGTGTTTTTTCCTTTCTGTTTTAGTGGTATTTTGAAAAACTATTCATGAAAAAAAAATTAATATGTAGGTTTACTACTTTTTTGACTCCATTCTGATTATAAATTTATATTTATTTAAACTGAATTACTCATAGTTAATTATCACTTGAACAGTTGTCCATTTTGGTTACATTCAATTTACAATATTTATATATATATATATAATTATTATATTAATTTATCATAAGTGCATTGTAAAAAATTATATGGTAATAAAATGAATTATGAAAAAAAGGTTGAATACAACAACAAAAAATAAAACTACTATGAGAGTGGCTGGTACTAGTTAGTTAGCAAATAACTGTGTTGGGTTGTTTTACCTCTGATCAGCACTTTTTTGCACACAATGAGTGAAATGGCCAGGTCACAAGGGCCCTGAAGGCTCAGAGAATGTTGGGGAGTGGGGATCCACTGGAACAGCTGTTGGGAGACTGATGGTCTAGTTCTCAATAGTTCCCATCAAGGCCATCCAGCATGTTCTTTAATGTGCACAGGATATGACTTTTCAGCACACAGGCCAAGGTTTAATGTCCCATGTGATGGATGGCAGCCTTTCCAATACCATCAGTGTTCCCTAGACCATGGGCAAGGCAGGGAGTTTTGCAGAGATAAATATCAATGCTGACCCAGTTAGGACTTGAACCTAGGAACTGCAGATTACAAGCTTGGCATGCTACCGACTGAGCCATCCCAGTCCTAGTACAAACTGGAGATCTTTGAGTTGCTAGTTGAAAAGTTGATTGGAGTTTTATGGTGCATTAGCGACTAAGGCTATAATGTGCCAAATGAGATAAAAAAGATAGCAAAAGAAATCTAAACCCACAACCAAACTTAAAAGTCAATACAGTTAAAAGTAAAAGACTAAACCAAGAGATGTAAATAAACAAATAACAATAAATTATAAAAATTATAATCTGCTAAAATAACCATTTACCATAAAAAACCTAAAAGGGGAGTAAAAACAAATGATCCAATAAAAGATGTCCAAGTGTAAGAGGCTCAGACATAAATATTCAAGACAAATTTTCAAGTTTATTTCAAAATTTCAAATTTCAATATAAACGACAGTTAAGGTTAAAGGCTAGACATTGAATTAAAATTATTTCATAGTTAAAATGGTGTAACAAAACTCACACTTAGGTTTGCTGTCAGCCCATAGAAGAACAAAATGTGCAATAAGCGAATAAAACTAAGTGGAGCTGAGAAAGTCAACTTCCTCCTTGTAATTCCTGTGAAAACATGACTGCCATGGTTTGACAATAGGCTTGATCTCAAAAAGTTTGCTACCAATATGTTTGGACAAAAATCTCTGCCACTGTGCTCAGAGCTTGATGAAGAAATACTGCCGGAAGTCCAAGTATGGAACCAGCAGGGGAGTGACTGATTTGGCAGCTGCCAAGTAACTGCCCCTGATGCCGATATGACCCAACACCCAACAGAAGAGAATGGTGGTAGGGGCAGCCAGACAATGAAACTGCTGGAGGATCTTGTTTAGCTTGCTACAGGCTTCAATCTCTGTGAGGACGAGGCCTCACTGAGATGACACTTAGCCACTATTTTTTGGCTTTAGATGTCTTTGGCCACTTTAACACTGATGATGACATTTAGACACTATGTGGTATCACTGTATCCTAGCACACCAATGCTGGATGCGGCGATGAACCTTAAAGCAGAATGGCTTTGTGTTGCCAGACCTTGTCACCCAGAGTACTTTAGAGTGCACAAGGCATTGGATCTGGCCACACATTCTAATTATTTTTGGGTCAACAATCGGACATGGCTCCAGACTGATGGGGTCTCAATGGAATCCCTTCTGTCTGGACTCATGGTCGATGTTGTTATGAGACATATTGAAAATTATGCATTATCAGCAGCCGTATATGAACCTTCACTTTATATGCGTTACGTTGATGACATTTTGATTTTTTGGCCACATCCCGTTGAATTACTTCCAGAATTAATTAACACATTTAACAATGTTATACCATTAATTAAATTTACATGTGAATCAGAGCAAAATGCCAAACTACCATACCTTGATATCTTAATCACACATAAACTAAAATACTGTGAGACTGCAGTGTATAGAAAGCCTACGTACAATTCAAATTATATACCAACAGATTCAGTACATCCAGCAAAATACAAAAAAATCCAGTATATATTCTCTCTTCATTCAAGTGTATCAGTGCTGCTCTGAATGGAGTTCATTACAAAACGAACTATTATACATCAAAACAAAAGCTCAGGAAGTAGGATATACTCAACAACAGTTAAATAAATGGGATAAAAATGCAAAATATATGGTTGAAAGGAGCTCACAAATACCACTAACACAAGAAAATAACAATAAAGCATATGCTAAAAGCTTTCAGCATATGAAAAATATCACTAAAACCATGACGAACATTCTTAAGAAATATAATACAATACTACCTACAAATATGACATATACAATCAAAAATTTATTAATAAATGATAGAGATAAACGTCCATTCATGGGTGGTGTTTATGAGATAAATATCCATGACCCAACATTAATTTTACAAGGTAAAGATGCATATATAGGCAAAACTTATAGACAATTTAAATCCAGAATGAATGAACATCAAAATGATATTAAAAAATGAATTCAGAATATAGCTCTAACACAAACAATAATACAAAATAATTTACAATTAAAAAATATTGAATATAAGGCCATTGCTGCACCTAAAACAAAATTTCAATTACACACTCCACATGTATGCTGCATTTCGTGCTTTGTTGGCCTGAGTGAATGGTTGAAAGGCAAGATAAAATCCATGTCCTTTGCAGTTCCAATAGTTTGGCATGAGCCAGTCACTTGCATGATTGCTACTTTTGTTTAACTAAAAGTGTCAGGCTTTTCAAAAAAGACAAAAGCAAAATACAATATCCAAATGTGCCTTCAGCTATAAGGTCAGTTCCTCATGGAGATCTTCCTATACCAACACTTCCAACCAACTGGGAAGAGATGGATTCACATTCATCAGAGGAAGACTTTGAGGTACATTCAGATCCTAATCCTACATACACCCTAAAAAGTTAGACGAGCCTCATCTTATTCAGCAAAATGAACTTAATGATCTTGTTTGAGACCTAGGACTTTCCAAACAAGCTGAGGTTTTAAGTTCAAGACTTCAAGAGTAGAATCTTCTGTCCAAGGGTACCAGAGTTTCTCTGTTCAGAAGGAGAAATTGGGTTTTATCTGCTTATTACAAAATGCAAGATGGTTTGTATTTCTGCACAGATATTTCACAGCTGGTGGAAGAAACTGGAACAACTCATGACCCTAAGGAATTGCATCTATTTATAGATTCGTCAAAATTCAGCTTAAAAGCTGTCCTTTTGCATAAAGGAAACCAAAAACCTTCCATTCCAGTGACATATGCTGCAGAAATGAAGGAAACTTATGAAAGCATCGAAAACATACTCACTGCTATAAAATATGACCAGTTTAAGTGGACAATATGTGGTGACCTAAAAGTCATATCTCTCTTGCTCGGGCTTCAATGAGGCTTCACAAATTTTTGCTGTTTTCTGTGTTTGTGGGACAGTAGGTCCAGAAAGGAACACTACAAAACAAAAGACTGGCCAAAGAGATGTTTTTATTCCTGAAAAGAGTAATGTAAGGTATAAGCATCTAGTTGACCCCTCTGATGTTCTGCTCCCACCACTACACATCAAACTGAGGCTTATGAAAAACTTTATAGAGGCTATGGTCAAAACTGGTAAAGGGTTTTTGCACTTGAAGGAAAAATTTCTAAAACTAATTGATGCCAAACTCTGAAAAGTGATCTTTGTTGGTAATCAGATCAGGAAGCTCCTGAATGATACTGTCTTTGAAGAAAAATTGAATATGAAGAAACACGCTGCATGGAAATCCTTCATGTCTGTGGTCCAGGTTTTCTGGGGAATCACAAAGAAAAAAACTACCATCAGCTCATTCAAGATCTTATCAAAATCTATGAAAATTTTGGCTGCTGAATGTTTTTGAAGATCCATTTCTTGCACTCGCATCTCAACTTCTTTCCCAAGAACTTAGGAGCTGTCAGTGATGAGCAAAGGGATAGATTTCACCAGGATATCTGAGCCATGGAGGAGAGATACCACGGCAGGTGGGACCCAGCAATGATGGGTGACTACTGCTGGTTCTTGCAGAAGGAAGATACCTCAGCACATAAAAGACAAAAATGAACTTCTTGTAAGTATAAAAGATTCTTATATTGCATTTTCCCAAGTTTCCTTATTTTGCATTTCAATATTATTTCATTTGTTACTTTATATCAGTGGTCTATAACTATATTTCTAATTTTTTTCACTGTAATCATGTAATTAATTAACGAGTTTTAAGTTGCAATTTAATAAAATAATCCCATTTATTTTCATTTTTCAGATATGCATATTCATTGAAATACATCAATCCATAATTTAAAAAAAAAAAAACTGTACATGCTGCAGATTTTTCACAGCCATATTTGAATTCAGCACCCCAAAATTAGTTAAAAATATTCTATTTGACCAATGTTATAAAAAAAGTTTCAATTTGTTGTCTAGTGTTATTTTGTAATATATAAGTATCATAGTACTTTTTTTTATTGCGCTTCAGTATAAAGCTGGCCATACATGGCCCATATTGGAGCCAAGCTGGGCCCGTCAGCTCTCCCATTCGGTCCAAGCACGAGCATGTATGGAGTGTGCAGTTCGAAGGTCAAGCCACGTCAGGCCACATTGGTCCAAGCACAAAGAGTAAATTCGCCATTCAATCCTCTTTGGTCTTTTGCGCAGCCTGAAGCTAGGAGTGACCATGTGCGAGGTGGCTTGCCTGGACCTAGCGCTACATGCATGTGCTCTCACTTCCACTCACTATGTTTGCTACTAACAGAAAGCTGTGCTGTTTACTAAGAAGTGATCACTTGGCTCTATTGAATTTATTACTTGTTCTGCTGAGATCCTGCCATCCTCTCAGACCTTCTACTATGGCATATAAACTGACAGGCTCCTGTCAGACCTCTGTGGCAAGCAGCTGCTTGAGGGGATATTTATTTTTTTATTTATCCATCGATCGTTCAGCAGTATTGATATTATTTTCAAAATATTGCATAAGAAAATAAATTACTATAAAGAATTTACGTGTGTACAACATATTTTCAAGGTATAACTGATATTAAGTTTGTTTGTTTTTTCATGAATGCAAAAAATTTGTACCCACATTTCTGAATGTGCATATTTTTTGGTTTATAGTGATATAAAAAAATAACTAACAATTCATACTTTTAAAATAAATACACTGTCCTACCAAAATATTGGAGAATTTTTGCTATGTCATGAAATCTAACCTCGAAGCTCTAACTTCTAACATATGCATTTAATGAGTAAATTTGACTAAAGATATAATAAAGATCATAAATCTATTTAAATCTCGATTTTCAAAAATATTCATTAAGCATTTAAAGAATTATGGAAGCTTGTTTTATGAAATTCGTTCATAATTCTCTAATACTGAAATAATCATTAAGCAAATTTTTAAAATGCTTATTTATTAATTGGCTTGAAATAATCCTTATAAGTTTTAAATAATTTCTGTGGTATATCTTATGACTCATTACTGTAGTGAAATATTCCATTTACATAACATGGAAATTCTCTAATATTTTGATAAGTCAGTAATATTGAGGTCATTTGTAAAATGACCTCAATATTACTGACCTATCAAATATTACTGACCTATCAAGGTCAGTAATATTTTGATAGGTCATTTGAGCAATGGCGACTGTAACAAAATTTTTGTAATACCATTCTGTCTTGCCATGGCACTTTTCCGTGCCCATATTGAAATATTCCACATATTACTGTCGACATTTTCTAGCCCTGTCAGCAACATTTTCATAATTGCCCACCGCTAAATCGTTGATAGGCTCATCGTTTCTCCAGTCTCCATGCTTTACATTTCTGGTTTCTGTATCCTCTCAATCCAATAAATTTGTAGGTTAATAGGTCAACCTATAGTTTCTTCTTAAAAAATTATGCAATATACAGAAGGCTATGAGTATGGATTCTATTTTTTCATGATTTAAATTAATTGCAGTATGCAACACTCGGAATCTATTAGCTATTATGCCAAATGCATTTTCTATAACAGTTCTTGCACATGACAACCTGTAATTGAGTACTTCTTTTTATATGCTTCATCATCTACTTTAGATATTTCTTTCAACAGAAAAGGTTTAATAAAATGTTCATCTAGGGAAAAGGCTTCATCTGCAAAGAAATTCATACCATCTATTGTTTTACTGCTATTTGGCATATTTAACAACTTCTTCAATTTTGAATAGAAACAATGGTTTTCAATTATTTCACTATTGAATAATATCTGTGCAGTTTCTTTTATAATCATCTGAGGAATTTTTTTTAGTTCTCTTAATAAAGTCATATGAAAAAAAAACTACACTTATTTTTTTCTGTTTTGGTTCATCATTTTGTACAGCAATTATTAATAGAGACATGGCATCAATTTTATGAATGCACCAAAAAATATAAGCAAAACTCATAAGAGTGCATGCAGAAACTAAACTGTTGTTCAAAAGAAAGCCAACAGTAGACTGATATTGATGGCTGAAAGCCGACCACATATGGGCAAATTCTGGGCATGCTTGGCATGACAGCTGTCAATCAAGGGCACAGGTTGGTTGGTTCTAAGCCTGATCGTGTACGGCCAGCTTAACAAATTTTTTATAAAATTCATATATTTTGTTCACTCACTTGATTTTGTTATACTGACATATCACTGTACTAACATTTATGTGAAACATAACTGAACTCTATGACGAGCTTTTTCAAAACATCTAGTTGTTTCGAGATGGAATGACCTTATTTTATAATTTCTCAAGTTGAATCAAATTCTATTGCTAACAAAGGTCCTGTTTTCAACAAATTCCTGTTTCATGCATGGGAAAAAAAGACAATGATTATTATATTTGTTTCAAAGCAGCATCAGTTCCTATACATCTAAATATTTCAATGACAAATCCCAAAGGCAATAATTCAAACTGACCGTTGTTTCATTATGTAAGTAAGTTAATGCACAGGCAATTAAATGTTAAACTGTCTAGCCATAGCTTTTGACACTACAAAATGGAAGTGGTACAGAAACTATGCCATTTACAAAAAAAAATCCTACAATAAAAATAACTTCAATCACAACGTGTATTTTTTTTACAAATAATAATTATTAAACTCAACTCATTAAGTATCCACTAATAATTTTCACTCTGTAAACTGATTCAAATATTTAGAGGAAAAATTGTCATGAGCCGGGTGGGATATGAACCCATGACCTCCTGATAACATGTCAGGTGCTCTGGACCACTGAGCTACTGGCCGCTGACAGACAATTTTTTCTCCAAATATTTGAATCAATTTACAGAGTGGAAATTATTAGTGCACTTAATGAGTTGAGTTTAATAATAATTGTTTGTAGATTGCATACTCGTAAGACATGCATTCCATCTAAAAAAGGCATTAAAAAGCCACTTGAGGAAACACTCCCTTGGAAGAAGGTTGAGAATGTTCATAACATCAGTTAGAGGAGATCTTGATCGGCGGCCGGTAGCTCAGTGGTCCAGAGCACCTGGTATGTTATCAGGAGGTCATGGGTTCGTATCCCACCTGGCTCAAGACAATTTTTCCTCTAAATATTTGAATCAATTTACAGAGTGGAAATTATTAGTGGATGTATTTTCCCCCCTCTCATCAGCATATATGTATATTTTTAGTCACTCTTCTACTTTTAACATGTTGTAATCTGTTGATGAGTCCTGTACATAACTATTTCAACATATTTTCTTACCTGCAGCTAAAGAATATTTGCTCCAACCATGATGAGGAACAAAAGTCAGTGCTGCTTCCAATATTTGTGTTTTTAACTCTTCTGAATCCATAGGAATTTTATTTTCATCCACATGGATGTTTTCTTTTTGGTTGGCACAATCTTGATGATTTTCATGGGCATTTAAATGTTGCAGTCTGGAAACTAAATTTAAGAAAAAGTCTGAGTTTAACAATTTACTTTTCCATAATTACTTATGATTATAATGCTATGAAAAAATTATTTCTTACCAAAATCAGCTAGGTTATAAATAATTATTCCAAATGCACTTCTGGTGCATTTGGGGATCTTGTTTTCAAAGAGAATCAAGTTTTTCATTTATCTACTTTTTCACTCCTTAAAAGTTTTAATTTCAGCTAATAGATGATGGGGAAAATGCACTAGTAGTATTTTATTAATAACAATAAACATAAAATGCATTTGCCTTTTGTTTCTTAAATTTAAAAAGTTGCTTTTCTAATAACCCTCTGAGGAAAGGGGGCAGATTATTGCTGTCAATGGAATATCTCTTTACATTCTATCACTGAAATTCCAAATTTCTACCAAAAACAGATCACTTTCAAGATTTGTCAAAGTTTTACCATTTCTATACTTAGTGATCTCTAAAGATATAAAATAACTTAAGTATTTGAAAAATACAAATTATATTTAATTAGTACCACCACTATAAAAAAAGTGTTTTCTAATTTGTCTTTTAAAATGAAACAGCTGCATTTCCCACCCACCCTGGATGTAAGGGGTCAACTCATTGCTGCCAATGGACACTTTATGACCTTCATATTCCACAACCAAAATTTCAAATTTCTAACATAAACAATCATTTACAATATTTATTAATTTTTTTTGGAATTTTTGATTCCCCCCCCCCCCAATATTAGGACATAATTATAGCTTTTGGGATATTCAGAAAGTGAAAATCATAATACTTCCATCAATTCCTATACGACCCATAAAGAATTTTTATCTTTGAAAACATAAAAGTTGCAATTTCCCATCCACCCTCAGGGTCATGGAACAATAAAGAACGGGAGGGAGCATCCGAGCTGTTTGCCATACTAGATGCTGAAGCCGACTGTGAAGGAGTCACACCCTCTTTGTGTTCATCACGAAAATTTTGATGGTGATAGCATTTCATTTACTACAGCTATTCAGAATTTTAGATGTAAATCACATTATGAAATTCATGCAATGTGAAATAGTATTAATTCTGTATAGCACATGAAACAGCTGCATTTCCCACCCACCCTGGATGTATTTCCGACTGTGAAGGAGTCACACCCTCTTTGTTCATCAGGAAAATTTTGATGGTGATAGCATTTCATATACTACAACTATTCAGAATTTTAGATGTAAATCACATTATGAAATTCATGCAATGTGAAATAGTATTCATTCTGTATAGCACATGAATATACATTATGGTTGCCCAAGCAAAAAATATTCAAATTGCTTATAAAATATTATTTTTTTTTATGTTTATGGTAAACTTATTCAGACATTACTTTTGTTATATATCATAGTCTCTACTTTGCTTTCATACAAGAGTCAGTGTAAATCAGTAGTGTACAACTTTTGCTTGTCAATGGGCTGCACAAAAGGTAGTTTCTCAGCCTGTGGGTTGCAGTAAGAAAATTTTAACATGCAGAAAACACTAAAGGCACAACTTTGCATATAAACACAAATTTCACTGAAAAAAATTATAAAATTAATTACTTTTTTATAAATTTGTGACAGTATGAATAACAAATCTTGTCAAATATTGTTTGAAATTTTTTACATCAACGTAAGCTGTTGTAGGTTGCCCAAAAAGCAGTGGTGGGCTGCCTGCAGCCTTGTAGTTAGCACCACTCATGTGTATGAAACGAAGGATAAGTTTCATAGCACTATTTATTTCGTATGTATATTTCCAACAATATTCATTCAGTATTTAGAGAGTTACACAAGATGGAATAGTTACAGATAATGTAGCTTGTTTTCCTAAATCATATAAAACTGGGATACATTCTGGGCATATTTAAGGAAGAGATACAGGAATTCAACACCCCTCCCCCCAAATGTATACATTTTAAATTTGTTTGTATTTTTATGCTTTTGCAACATTTAGTAACTTCTAAGCATAGATATAAAATATATCACTTGTTTTTATATACTTATTGGTTGCCTTTTACATATATATTTACTTACTGATTACCAACTTTTAAATCTTTTGAAAAAAATCAAATCCCCTCCCCATAAATATAGTTTGAAAATATGCCATTGGGCAAAATCAAATTACCTAAACTTCAATCTAACTTTTAATCTAGGCTATTCTTTATTTTAACCTTTGAAAAAAAATACAATTGTCATTTATTTTGTTAAATATTTGTGCTTTTATCTCTTAGGATACTGAACGAATACTGTTGACAATTGATATTATAATAACCTCTCCTGTAGAGTGGTGCAATTGAAATAATCTTAAAATATTAAATGTTGGTTTATATATACTCTTTAACAGGAAACAAAAGGAATCATGAAAATTAAATTTAATTTAGGATAGGATCAAGTATGTTTTTGATATTAAGCATAAAACTTAGTGATATTAAAAACTATCCTGTGAAAGGTTGTTCCTGAAAATTTCTCAGTGGTGTGGTTTGTACACCCATAGCAATATACTACATCTTCAAAACAGAAGAATACTAAGAATCACAAAAGATAAAAAATATAATATGCAGATTAAAATAACTTAAAATTCTCTGTCGTTGAGCTATAAAAAATTTTAAGTTTACAATGCACTGAGGATGGAGTGCTGTCCTTGCTCCAAAAACCTTTTAAGTTTTCTCCTAAAAACTTTTAACATGCAAATAGTTTAAAGGATAAACTTAAAAATTTTACTGCTCAATAACAGAGAATTTTAAGTTAAATTAATTCCTGAGCAAGAAGGTATTTTTAATTGTATAGAGCTATGCACCAATCCCCTGTGATGATGCATACAACCGGCCAGGCCTAGCACCTAAAATCCGACCCCGCCTTCTTGTGGTGCAGACCGTTAGTATCTTTCAAAAGAGATACTCTCTTGTGGAAGTGAATGGAAGGGGAGGGCTGTCAGATTAGTGTGGCCTACTGATCTGGACAACTATGCCTACTTTTCTTTTTTTTCTACCCTGCTGAGGAGTGGTCAACCACACAGGGTCCTGGTACTGACCATATAAACCTACTGGATATATGGCTCTGAGCTTGATTATGGATCCTGACTTTACTGCACTGGTGGGTTTCTGTGGAGGGATAATCTTCCGCTGTGTTTTCTGTTTGTTTGTGGGTTGACAGCCCCAAGTGAATAGATTCACAGGATATGTTTATCAGCTGGTGGATAATCCTGAGCAGAGGTCATCGCAGGCACCTGAACTCTTTGCTTCTATTGGCATTGTCAAATTCTACATTGGAGGAAGTCTTCCAGTGTAGATGGCTTCAGCCTTTAGTGGTGGGGGAACGGGTCTTTGCCCCATGTCTGCGATTAGGGAACTGTTTGATATTGTCGGCATTCCCTCTCTCAATAAACATAGTTTCTTTAAACATCCCACTAACCATTTTCTCTCCATAGGTAGTTGGAATGTGAGGACTCTGCACAGAGCTTTTTCTCTTGATGTCCTCACACAAGAATTCCACCATTATAATTTAGATATTCTTGGCTTGCAAGAGACCAGATGGACAGATAAAGGTCAGATTCTTAAAAATAATCTTAAATTTCTCTTTTCAGGGAGGGACTACAATAAGCATCACCAAGGCGTGGGTCTGCTTCTCAGCAGACACGCTAGTGACGCTCTTCTAGGATATGAGTGCATTAATGAAAGGTTTCTTACAGCAAAATTTCAGATAAGCGTTAAAGACCTGAATGTTATCTGCTGTTATGCCCCCACTGAGGATGCCGATGAGGATGAGAAGGATAGGTTTTATGAACAACTTCAGGATATTTTGAATTCTGTCAAGAAAGGAGATATTACCCTTGTTCTTGGTGACTTCAATGCCAAAGTTGGTACTGACTCTGACCTTTGGGGAGTAGTTATAGGCCCTTTTGGTATTGGTAGCTGCAATGGGCAACATCTCCTACAGGTAAGTAAACTCAATGGATTCAGAATAACTAACACTTATTACAAACACCGCGACATACATAAGTACACATGGGTTTCACCCGATGGGCTGCCTAGGAATATGATTGATTATATATTAATTAACAGCAAATGGGCTAGTTCTGTTAGGAATACCAGGTCATATAGGGGAGCTGAAATTGGATCTGACCATTACCTTGTTAAAAGTGTCTTGCAACTTAAACTTAAAAAGTGTTGTGCTAGGGTTAAAAATTTTACCCTTAATACTGAAGCTCTGAAAGATCAGTTATAGCCAAAGCTTACCATGATAGGTTACTTAGTCATTATGACAGTCATGGTATGCTTACTACTGAAGTTGAGGAAGAATGGGATCATTTTAAACAGGCTTTTTTGGACACTAACAGTACTCTTTTAGGAAAAAAGGAGCAGAAGAGGCTTGGATTGTATTGAATTGTTTTACCTCTGAGCGGCACTTTTTTGCACACCATGGGCTAAATGGCCAGGTCACATGGACCCCGAAGGCTCAGAGAAGGTTGGGGGAGGGGACCCACTGGAACAGCTGTTGGGAGACAGATGGTAGCCTCCCGTCAAGGCCATCCAGCGTGTTCTTTAACGTGCACAGGGTATGGCTCTCCTGCACACGGGGCCACGGCTTAATGTCCCATCCGACAGACGGCGGCCTTTCCAAGCCCATCGGTGTCCCCTACTGACCGTGGGCAGGGCGGGGAATTTTGCGGAGATAAATCTCAACGCTGACCCAGCTGGGACTCGAACCTGGGAACTACAGATTACGAGCCTGGCGCGCTACCAACTGAGCCACCCCCGCCCCAAAGCAGAAGAGGCAGAATTATCTGAGTGATAAGGCACTTGAGCTTATTTCAGAAAGAAAGAACTGCAGGAATGTCCTCAATCAATACCCTACTAGTCCTAATAGAAAACATTACAGAGAACTTAATAAACGTGTAAAAGATCAGTTAGCTGCTGATAAGAATCTTTGGCTTGATGGTTAGGCTGACAAAGCCGAGGAAGCGGTTAGACAGCACAACAGCAGAGAGCCAGATAGTTAATGTTTTGTGTGGTAGAAAACAGACAGGTATACAGGGATTGAAGGATAAACAAGGAAGGTGAGGATTCTATCATGGCTAGGTGGGCTGAGCATTTCAGTGATATTCTAAACAATTTGGTTAGTTCTATTCCCATTGTTTGCAATGATGATAGATACATTGGTGGCTTTAATGTTGGCCCTATAACACAATCTGAAGTTATTTTGGCTGTTCTAAACTGAAGCTACATAAATCCCCAGGGGTAGATGAAATTACTACGGAAATGCTTAGAGCTGGGAATGTTTCGGTTACCACTTGGATGACTGAAATTCTGAATATCTTTTATGATAAAGGCATGGTTCCTAAGGATTTTACCAGAGCTATTGTTATCCCTATTTTCAAAAAAGGTGATCGCAGTTCTTGTGATAATTATAGGGGTATCAGCTTACTCTCTGTTCCAGGTAAAGTTCTTTCCATGATTGTGCTTAATAGAATTAAGAATCTGGTTGACAGTCAATTGCGTGATGAGCAATGTGGATTCAGAAGTGGTAGGGGATGTGTGGATCAGATATTTTCACTTAGGCAGATTCTTGAGAAATGTTTAGAGTTTCAGAAACCTTTGGTTGCTAGCTTTGTTGATTTCAAAAAGGCTTTCGACTCTGTTGATCGTCATAATTTGTGGTTGATTGTGAGATCATATGGTATACCTGACTTAGTTAACATAATGAAAGTCTCTATAATAACACTGAGTCGTGTGTCAGTTGGTAAGGCTTGTAGCAATTGGTTTAGCATTACTTCTGGTGTTTGACAAGGGTGCATTTTGTCTCCTTTTCTCTTTAGTTTGGTTATTGATTATGTAATGCGAAATTCGCTTCAAAGGGAGAGATTTTGGCCTTAAATGGGCTGGAGATACGAAGATTTCTGATTTAGATTATGCTGATGATTTAGCCCTTTTGGCAAATGATGTTGATGAGATGAACTCTTTCATTTGAGCTGTTGATGAGACTGATAGTAGAGTAGGTTTGGTTATAAACAGAGAAAACTAAAGTGATGAAAATGGGTCAGGCAGGTTGTGATTCAGTTCATCTGAATGGTTGCAGTCTTGAGCAGGTGTCACAGTTTAATTATCTTGGGAGCTATGTAACAGATACTGGTGATGTGCTGCATGAGATTAACAGACGAATAGGGATCGCTGCTGGGACTTTTAAGAATCTATGGAGAGTGTGGAGAAATAGGCGTATACACCTAAAGACTAAAATTAGACTTATAATAGTTTGGTTCTTTCTAGGGTTAGTTATGGTAGTGAAACTTGGACACTTTGTAAACAAGATAACAGGAAACTAGGTGCTTTTGATTCTCGATGCTTACACAGTATCTTGGGCATTCGGTGGTTCAACTTTGTAACTAATGATGAGGTTAGGCAAAGGAGTTTGCAACCTCCTTTAAGCAGCATATTGTGCAGAGAGAGACTCCGTTGGTTTGGCCATGTTGCCCGTATGGATAATTATAGACTGGCGAAAAGGGTTATGAACAGTGTGCCTAAAGGCCTCAGAAAGAAGGGGAGACCTAGGATGCGGTGGGCAGACAATGTCAAAGAGGACCTTGTTAGAATTGGTGTGCAGTGGCCAGATGCAGTAGATGTAGCTCAGGATAGACTTGCTTGGAGAATTAAACTGCGCAGTCTGGTTGGACCTCTGTAGCCCATGGCTGCTTGAGGATGATGATTATGATGATAAATAAGCAGAATGAAACAAGCTCAACATAATACACTCATATGCTGCAGAGAGACATTTCTGGTATCCAGTATCGCAGCATACATCTTGCAGTATGACTGCACTTGAGGACAGGCTCAAGTTATTCCTACTTCCATGCTGAGTGTAAGGGGTCATCTCATTGCTGCTAATAAAAACTTAATGACCTTCACATTCCACCATGAAAATTAAAAATTTCAGGCATAAATACATGATTTGTAATATTTGTTTGAAATTTTGGAGTTTTCAACTTTTCCACAGTTAGAGAACACATTTATAGCTTTTGGGAGATTCAGAAAATTCAAATCATATTTCATCAATACCTATCCAACCTAAAACAATTTTTTTATTAATCTCTAAAAAAAAAATCAATTATCGCAAAAAGTGATAACACCCCCCCCCCCCGTTCCAAGAGGTCAACTTGTTACCAATGGATACTTCATAATCTTCAAACTACACCACCAAAATTTCAGATTAGTAGATTTGTATATAACTACCCTGTTTGCAATATTCATTTGAAATTTTTGAATTTCAAACTTTTTTCCACTGATAGAGGGTGCAATTATAGCTTTTGGGAGATTTGGAAAGTCAATATCATATTTCATCAATACCTATCCAGTAATAAGTGGAATAGGAAAATGTCCTGTAGATAAGAAACACTTGAAATAATTAGTTGAAAAAAAAAACTGTTGTACAGATTGGGATGTGAACCCATGTCTCCCAGAAGCATGCTGGTCATCATAATCACTAGGCCACCAGAAGCTAACCATTTGTTCAACAATGCAACATAAGTATTCCCACAATTTTTGTTGATTTGCCAGTGGCACCATCTGTTATCAATAATCAGGCAGCCATATATGATGGTAGTAATATTTGTCACTCACAGCATTGCATAAATAATTCAGTAATAAAGTATCACAAGAAAATATTCTGTGGATAAGAAACGGAATTAACCAGCAAATCTAAGGGAAATCTACATATATACCTGAGTTTTGTTGTTTATTACATTGCAAAAACCCATGTTCTCTACAGGAGAGGTTCACAGAGCATCAAACAGATTTCAGCCAAAACAAGCTGATGAATGGTGCCAAATTGGCAATACAACATAGACTGGGAGCATGCCACAATGTTAGAATGTACATCCACTTACTACAGAACCATCATCCAAAAGGCTATTGAAATAATGACCTCACCCATCCCCACCTGAAACTGAGACACTGGAATCATCCTTCATGACATGGAATCCTTCGACATGGAGATGTTCTTAACAACCCTAATGTCACCACATAGTATCACTTCACGGAAGATGAAGCACTGCCTTTGCACCAAAAATCTTCAGTTTGCACCTAAAAACTTTTTAACATGCAAATAGTTTGAAGGGCCTGTTTAAAAAAATTTTATTGCTCAATGACAGAGAGCTAAGTTATTTTAAATTTTCTGAAAAATCACCAAAATTGCCCAACAGGATGTCTGCAGAACTTGAGCCCCACCAGCAGGATGTAATGCAACACAGTAATGCATTTTGTCTGGCAAAATGCTTGCCTTCAGGGTTACTAGTAGTGACAATGGCAACAAAATAATTAAATTTTTCCAGAATTACACAAAATTACTTCTGCAAAAAAAAAACACTAAATATGCAATTTAAACTAAAGAAAACCACATTTCAACATCACATTAGAAACAATATTCAATTTCTATGTTGAATAAAGAATATAATGATAAACACTTATTCCTAAGAATAAAAGTTGCTTCTGCAAATAAAAGAAACCACCAGAAGTAATAGTATCTGGCATATTTTCCTCACTGCGTTATACGATGAATGCCAGTTAGTACCAAGACTGCTTCTTTAACAGCCTATTATTGCTAATATTCATTCTGTAATTTAAAAAAACTTGCAAAAAACAATAATCTCATTGGAGATGGCTATATTCTAACAAGTGCATACCACTAAACAATGAATTGCATTTCTACAATTTAAGAAAACCCCAGAACAAAATTATTGAATACAAGCATTTATTGTTAAACAATGTACCACTGTTCCATTCTTTTTACCAACACAGAACAAACCAATCTTACAACAAATCTAAAAAAAAAATAGTAAATAATTCATTACTGATCCACAGGAGAAAAAAAGCCCCCAGAACTAAATTATCCCATCAGAGGCAACAAGCCCGAAATCATGAACCAATTCACAGTATAAAAACAGCACAATTCAAAGTGTAAAAAAGCTTTGGAAACTAAATAATCCCATCAGAGACAGCAAGTTTAAAAACAACAAACTGCCTCAAACAATTAGAGTATAAAAATGCCCCAAAAACTAAATGATCCCATTAGAGAAAACAAGCTTAAAAAACACAATTATGATCAATGCACAATCATCTGCATTATTTAAAAAAAAAGGCAAAATAAGATCTCATTGGAAATCATTTTAAACAGACCATATCACTAAGGAAGAAATCCCATATCCCACTTAACACAATAATAGGGAATATGCATTAACTTGCCACAGAGGTCTGACAGGAGCCTGTCAGTTTAATTCACCACAGTAGGTCTGTGAGAATGGTGGAACCTCAGCAAAAAACATCACAAATGTTCATGCCTTCCCCAGGCTTAATTTCAGATCAGTAGCCAAACGCGCTAACCACTCCGTACATTATTCACTATATTACATACCTTTCAAACATTCAGTCACCACTCATGGCACTATCTAGCAAGCTAAGTGCCCTAAACTGCAAGTGTACCCAAGGGCAACCAAATTGGGAAAGCAATAGCTCCAACTAGGGACCAAATGTGCAAGATATTTCAAATTTGATTAAATATTTAAAAACATAAAGCTACCTGGTGTATTATTGACCCCAAAACATTGTTTATTTTTCATCATTTGCCTCCAATATCCTTATTAGAATTTTCAAATGGGTCATTCTATGCATCAATGAAAAATTAGTTGGAAAGAACCAGTAACCTATGGCAGTAAAACTAGATTGACAGTAAGTATAAAGTCCACTTCGCTTATCCCTATATTACAAAATATAATTTGCAGCAAAGTTTAAAAACCTTCAAAAACTAACATTTAAAAAAAATACCAAAACTCAATGATTAATATATATCAAAATATAATAAAAAGAAAGCCCCATTTGGCCTTCGAAGGTTTAAATAAATCGTTCTTGCGCCACCCAAATCTCTATAGTGAAGTACAATATAAATATGCTAAACAGCAAAAAACGACAAACTGTTCTTTTACGACTTTCCCACAGAAATACAGGTATCTGAATATTTATTTTATCATATACATACTTGTCAAGCAAGCTCTTATCTTTGCAGAATTTGTGAAAGTTAATTTCTTGATCAAGAGTTGTGTCAAAAACACCGCCATTGCACGATTACGATTTAGATACAAGCCTCAGCACTGTCCTGGCCTAGAGGCCCTACATAGGTGGCCATCTTAAAATTGTTGCCCATGTTTTGTCGTCTCTTCGAATTCGAATAAAATGAAAAAAAAATAGCCCTTAAGCAGCTGCTTGCCACAGAGGTCTGACAGGAGCCTGTCATTTATATGGCATAGTAGAAGGTCTGAGAGGATGGCAGGCCCTCATCAGAAAAACGACACAAACAGCCATGCCTTACCCGGGGGAATGGTATTGCACGGTACTTACGGATTCCAGAAAAGAGTAGGGTAATATTTGATACAGATTTCAGTACTCACGATTGGAAGCACTTTAGAAAAATGCTAAAAAATGAAAACTAAATTTTAGGGCTTTTTTTTTTACATAAAAAAGATATAATTTCGCTTTGTTTCCTGTCCGTCTGCAGACATCGAACTTTTTTATTTATATAGATACATAAAAAATTCTTTTCGTTTTAGATAGTTATTAATGATATATTTATGATTTGCATTTTTCGAATATCCCAAAAGTTATAACTGTGTCCTCTAACGGTGGAAAAATTTAAAATTCCAAAGTATCAAACGAATATTCCAAACGATGTAAGTTTGAAATTTTAGTGTTGAAATGTGAAGGTTACAAAGTTACCATTGGAAACAATCACTTGATCCAGGGGAAGGGAGGGGAGGAGGTTTATTTTTAACAGTACACAGTTTTTCAAGTGTATGTTTTTAGAGATAAATTAAAAATTCTCTTTTGGGGAGGACAGATATTAATGAAATATTACAATTTGCATTTTGCGAATTTCTCAAAAGCTATAATTGCGCCCTCTAACGGTGAAAAAAATCGAAAAATACCAAAATTTAAAACGAATATTGCAAATGATATATTTATGTTAAAAATTTGAAATTTTGATCGTGGAATGTGACAGTCTTGAAAATTCCATTGACAACAATGAGTTGTCCCTGAGCTCAAGCTAGGTAAGAAACGGAACGGTTTTGTTTTAAGAAATGAAATCTCTTTTTAAGTTGGTTTCTAATGAAATGTAATTCGCCCACTCTGCCCAAACTGCCAAGTGATAGAGGATATCCCCCACTACCTACTACACTGTCCAATCTACAACACACAAAGACACACCCTTTATCACAAGCTTGCTACACTTGGAGTAGCACACACACACCATACAACCACCATACAAAGGCAAAATCACATTTCAGGGCCCTGGCAAATTTCATACAAAGTACTGGAAAAATCCTTTAACCTTCCAACTTCCTGCACACTCTCCATCTCGATATGTGGAATATGACTCTCCTTCTTGCAGACACCTCCTAATGCAATTGTATTGATGAGGGTGTGTCTTTGTGTGTTTTTATGAAGAATTCTAATGAGTAAACTTTCACTGAAAACAACTCTCAATAAGTTTTAGAGAACTCTATGTTAACCAAAAGCAAAAAATAAGCATGTGACATGTGGTAATATGAAAAAATAAACTTGTGCAAACTGAGTGGTAAACTTGGAAAAATCAATAAGAGAATAAGAAAATGTCCAGCAACGATTCTTTTGAAAGCAAGAAATAAAAAATAGAATGTCCACAATGAGTGATTTAAATGATTAATACTTAGGTAATTGTAACGCTCCAAACAAATGCAAAATACTTGAAGTTTTTATGCTCCGGATAGCTTAGACGGGCGCCAGGCAATACTTAACAAATTGTCAAAAATAGAATAAGTTGATAATAAGTTGATTTAGGGTTCAAATACCAGCGAGCGTTAATGAGTAAGAATCAAAATGATTGTCAAGTAAATATAATTCAAAAATCCTTAATTCGCGTTGCTCAAGAGAAAAAAACTGTACAGACTCAAAAGGTTTTAAATATAACAAAACAGATTTATTTCCAAAATAGTTTCACTCACCAAGACATCAATGAAGAAAACACAACTCCAACTCCTGTGCTACACGCACTGTGCTTGGTGCTACGCACCTTGTGCTCGTGCACTCACTTGTGCTTAGTGCTTATGCTACTGCTTCTGTGACTCGCAGGTCACCGGTTTTTGACAATAGCCGGCGCATGCCGGGAAAGACATTTACATACTATGACGAACGACGCAAAAGCTATGACGCAAGAGGGGGCGTGTCCTTGGCACGCGCTTTAACGGTACAGTCGGAAGTTCGGAGTTGCGGCGCATGCGCAACTCCTAGAATCTTGAAAACGAGTGCTGTGATGCCAAAAAGGAAATAAAAATCCCCAAAATGATAAATATAACGTAAATTAAACAAAACTGGTTAAGGTAAAGCAAAAGTTAACGTAAGTAAAGCAAAGTAACTTTTCATCACATAATGGATTGCATTTTTGGTATGCACACAATTATATTTCGCATGGAAGCCATTTTGATACTACACTGTAGTTCAAAATTGTAGAACTAGAGTTTTTTTAAAGATATTTATTTTCTGAACGCAGTTTTCAGTAACATCTGCAATTAACTTTCAATATACATGAAGGCTCATAATTTTACAAATCTGCAATTATTGGTGTATACCATTTCTATACGTGGTGTCTCTAAATTGTATTCACTAATTTTTACTTCTCCTAGACTTGAATGATTGAACACAATTTTTTAAACTGAAATACGTAAATAAATGTTTTACATGCTGCTCACTCGATGGCGCCACGAGTGAAACTTAATATTTTTATCGCTACGTTGCCCTATGATTATTATATATATCTTAGTTAAAAGTTTGCATTATTAAGAAAAAAAAAAAGTTTTAACAGAGATAGTAAAATAAAATAAAAAATCGAAATTGTCACTCGTCATTCAGAAAGTAACTGGATATGTTCTAACTTAATGGATATGTCTATTGCTAATGTTACAAAAAGCACAAAATGAATTATATACTATAAATAATAGGTAAATATTACTACATTCATTTCAGCTATCAACAATTATTGTTTCAAACAAAAAAGAAGTTTTCAGGAACGAAATAATAATTACTGAGGCTGCGAAATATGTCTCTATAACGTGTTTCAATACGATAAATTCGACTGATTGTACCTGCGATGGCAACATAAACTTTTGAAAACCGGTACTTTTTTTTTTATCATTGGCCGTTGTTTACAACATTGAACAAAATATAATAAAAATTGCACTACTGTATGAAAAATTGGCGACTGAGGTAATGAAGCAATAAAATGAAGATTTCCTTAAATAAGTAAAAATAATCATACTTGGCCCCTTCAGGCCAGGTCCTGCACCCCATCGAATAACTGCTAGCTACTTAATCTGTGCTGGAACCATATCCTCCGCCTTTAATTTGGTCCTACCATTGAGCACTTGGAGTTCTTGTGACCTTGCCATTTAGTCCATTATGTGCAATGAAAGTGCCACTCGGAGGTAAAAGAACTCCACCCAACTGACCAAACTGAATAGTTAGATTTTTCTGTTTTTTATATTACTTTAACTTCGTTGTTTTGCTATGGGTGTAACTGCAATTTCACCTGTAACCGTGATTCGGACTAAACCATTTTAGAATGGTGAGGATAGGGCACTCCCTCTTAAATCATGGTTTTGGTATTAATGAAATTTATACTGTAATGTGATCAATTTCGGCTGCTTTAAATGCGGTAATTTTTGTACAAAAAGAGCATGTTGCTGATAGAATAAAACTGATTTTGTAAATTAAAAATATTTGGACGATGTCTTCTAGGAGTGTAATATCAAGGGAGCTCCATGGTAAGAATTGCACTTTGTGAAGCTTTATCTTTCATGAACCTTGATTTAATTACCATAAGTGACTATTTCCTTGATTTTAGTGAGATAATTTTGTGAAAAAGTTGTTTAGACAAATTTTTAAGCGAATAATTTTTTAACTATATTCGAAAACGGTTATTTTGCTTTCACCGTGAATTTAAAATAGTTTTTGAAATTTATAATTCGTATGATAACAAATTTATTTAGTTCCTTCCATTTAATTGTAATAAGGAAAATTAAAGAGCTTAATTAAGTAGGCGTATTGCATATGTAACATTTTTTTATTATTAGGATTTGAGTCGGCTGTAATCGTAGTTAACGTATGGATGGGTGTGAGACATTACTGACCAGTGCTCAGTGTAACGATTTCTAACTATTGCAGTTTTTTTAATGGTTGTTTAATGAAAAGTGTATAACTTTACGCATGCAAAGCCGAAAGGAAACGAAATTGAAAACTATTTTAACATGTTTGTAACTTCGTAGCATTGAAATGGAAAAAAATATAATTTGTGAAAGATTACTTTTATTTACTTTTTTTGCACCTTTTTTATTTTCACTCATTTTAAGGTAATTTTTTTAATACTCCATTGTTTTTCTTTTTCCAGTCACTTTATTCAAGTATACTAGTAGATTTTCACAGTGGATGCAGTCCATAGAATTTTTATCCCCTACTTAATGTCACTGTATTCCACACTCAAATGAAGATAAACTGCGTTTCATTGTTTTAGCTATTATAAAAAGTAGAAGCATATATAGTCATTTGAAAGAGTATTTTTCGTTTAGAGCACACCAATTTTAGAGATTCAGGCCCTGGTGGTGTTAGTACTGATGTTTTTTATGCTATTCTGCACGTAATGGGGGTGTGGTTGGGTTAGTCAGGAATATACCAGGCTCATAATCTTTATGATGGTTCCAGGTTTGAGGCTCCACTCTACCTTTAGTGGGGGACCCCTACTGTAGTTGAACTCCTACTCTGCCCTCAGAAGCTTCCATCAGATAAAAAGCTATGCCATGGCCCTATGTTTAGGAGAGCCATACGCTGCTCATGTTTTCTGACTCACCTGCCAACATTCAAAAATGCTTTAAAATAACCCATGAAATCATTCAGTCGTGAAAACTCGCATGTGACCTTCCATTTACAATGCTTATGTATCACTCCATAATGAATATTTTTTATGATGCAGTATATTTTGCAAAGGTGTGATCAGTTATTTGACAAGATCTTTGTAACATAAAGGTATACAATTGAAGCACTAGTTATAGCAACATAGTCACCACCAATGATTCATCCATAATTATGTATTGAATTGCTAGGTTGTTGTTTTCAAGTTTTTATACTCACCATAGATGTGTTCATTTCTTTTCACCTCTCAATGGCATGTAAACAAAAATTGTCTTGCGTGGCACCTTTGGCACACAAGCAATAGTTTCACCATCCCTGTCCTAACAGCTGTTGAGTAGATCCTTTCCCGTATCAAGAGGTAAAAAGCAACTAAAATCTGTACATGATTCAGATGGGACTTGGAAATCCCACCATATATTGGAAGAGGCAGTAAGCCACAGCCCTAAATTCAGAAGAAACATATTTTGAGCACATTAAAGACATGCTGTAGGGTTTTGGTGTAAAGTTTTTCCATCTACCCCTAACTACTACTACGTAGTTGGTTTCTTTTCCCAATTTTCTTAGATTCCTGTCATAGTGGTTAGAAGTTATGCATCATCAATCTATGAGAGAGCATGTTGTGTTGATACTGAAACACCCACTGTCAGATGAATGGTAGAGCACCAAACATGGTCATGCAGTGTTCTTTGGATTTAGAACACAGGTGATAATTGATTAAGTGAGGAATAGTTTCATTAGTATGGTAAACCATTTTTTATTCCATTTCTTACTGTTTTCATTGCTGCTAACTTTAAATGTCATTCCACAATAAGCAGTATTTATTGAGTACTCTGTTTCACCTAAGTTCAGACCTGATGTAAACAAATGGCTCTTTGCATATTGGTTAAAGACCTCATCATTATTTAATAATGGACAGCTATACAGACAAATACTTTACATGTATTTGTCCACATAAAAAAAAGTATAGATTTTTCTGACGTAAATATAAATTTACTGCATTAACATTATGTAAAAATAAGTTTAATTCAGTTAACTTATTTTTCTTGACCACTGTTTCAAAAAGCAGTAATCAGGAAAAATAAATTTAATCTACTTTATGTGGTTGCTAGATCATGTACTTAAATGTTATTAGCACTTAATGCTAACGATGGAAAATTTATGAATTTAAACATGAAACTAAAACCTACAACTCTTGATGAAGACAAGATGACATCAATGTTGTATTTGTATGTGGTGAAAATGGAATATCCAATGGAAGTTGTTTGCAGTTACTTATATGTAAAATTTCAAATCTAATGATGAAATGTGTTGAAACTCTAAAGGGAATTGCAAGTGGAATTTTTGAAAATATGTCTCTCTCTCTATAAGTGTATGATTCAAGTCAGATATTTCATAGAGGTAAGTAACTGCAAGTAATTAACAGTTACAAACATGGGATCAATTTACCTCGATGGCTATCAGAAAAATGGTTCCAGAATTCTTCATCAGAAAGAAACTGCTGAATATAAACAAAATATTAATATCGATAAACTTGTAGCCTAATTTGCCAATTTCAGTTTAATATTATGCATATATGGCCTTAAACTTCCCACTCACAAACTCAAAGTTGCTTTAATTGAACAATAATACGATGGAGGCAAAAATATTTATGGCAAATTAAAGCATATCTTGGATGTAAAAGAAAATTTATTATTTAGATGAAGCATGGGCAAATTTTTGAAAATATATTTGTTGACTTACAATGCAGCAGTGGAAATATCGCAGGCAATGTATTAGAGGATAGTGATTTCCAGACAATTGCAGACTGAAATAGCATTTTCATTTTGAATTCATTCCAATGTTTCTATCGCTAATATATTTATCATTGCATATTTTTATCATAAGCATTTACATATATTGATACTGATGTTTATTCAGCACAGGAGTCACAAAGTCATACATTTCTGGTACTCTGTTTTATGTCCAAATGTTTAGCATGTGCTTAAAAATGAGGCCATATATTGTAACCAGTTGCAGTTACTTCTGTGTACAATGATACTAGGAAATGCTTCTGTGGTGTGTGTGTGGGGGGGGGGGGGTCAGTCAGTAGCGT
This sequence comes from Ryuthela nishihirai, assembly GCA_038380435.1. Classification (NCBI taxonomy): domain Eukaryota; kingdom Metazoa; phylum Arthropoda; class Arachnida; order Araneae; family Heptathelidae; genus Ryuthela; species Ryuthela nishihirai. The sequence continues at coordinate 46,917,584 of JAWZYU010000023.1, read as the reverse complement.
GGAGGCTCGTAATCTGCAGTTCCCAGGTTTGAATCTCAGTAGGGTCAGCGTAGAGATTTATCTCCGCAAAACTCTCCCCATGCCCAGAATCAGTGAGGAACAATGATGGGCTCAAAAAGGCCACAATCAGATAGGACATTAAGCCATGATCCTGTGTGCTGGAGAGATCCATACCCTGTGCACCTTAAAACATGCTGGATGTCCTTGATGGGAGGTTTCCATGTCACCCAACAGCTGTTCCAATGGGTCCCCTCCCCCAACCTTCTCTGTGCCTTTGGGATCCTTTTGACCTAGCCATTTAGCCCATTGTGTGCAAAAAAGTGCTGCTCAGAGGTAAAGCAACCCAACCCAAAGCTTCGATGTATCATACAGTTTGTTAGGCCTCAACTTAGGTGGAGTATAGAATTTATTACCTTGAAAACAGTAAAGAAGTGCAGTCATAAATGATGGGACCAAAGGTCCACCTCTAATTTGTTTAAATTCAGCAGTTTATTTCTGATGTATTCTGAAAGCAAAAAGATGCCGGTAAAATGGTAGTATTTTGCTATTTCTTGGTTAATGAAGTGTAAAATTATAAGTGTTTTTTGTCTACTGGACATTTTCCTGGGATACTTTATTTCTGTTTTATTTACACATTGATTATTAACTTAAAATATACATTGATTGCATTGTAATTATTAATCATTAATAATAAAGTTAAAATTTAAAAACTGTTAAAAATTTTAAAAATCAATGACAACTATTGCACTTATTCTTAATTGTTGCTTTTTGTGCAGCCTTCACTGCAAGTAAAGTATGGGTTCTAGCTACCAGACTTTCAAAAAAAAAATAATGGAAGAACCCAATACTTAATGGTGGCTAGCCACCACTACAATGTAAACTATAAACTATTGCAGTGATACCAAAATAATTCTTATTTTCAACAGTCCAATAATAGAAAAGAGGAGGGGGGGGGGGATTATTATGCAGTTACACAATGTTTATAAAAATTATGTCTGTAAAAATGAAGATTTGGTACAGTTTTGAAAGAACATTTTCTTGCAGATATACTACATAATACACATCTACTAAAATATTAGAGAATTTCTATGTTATGTTAATGGGAATCTAAACTTCAAAATATGCATTTAATAGAAAAATGAGTCTGATGATAAAAATCATCTTTTACATTTATAAATAGATAATAATGAAATCTGAGGCAGAAGTGTACTTTATAGACCTCAGGTGACTTTTTTTATGCAATGTAACAAAATAGTACTTTTTGATCATTCCCACAACCCTCAGAACCTAACCCAAACAATGGTTTCTACAAAAAAATTATTTTTTGTTACTATGATAATAGCAATTTGGGTGTGTATCAAATGCAACAATTATAATAATTTTTGTTAATAATTATTCATTTTAAACAAACATAACAAATAAAATCCATGAATCTCCCCTCCCTCAAAAAACTGAACCCTCACAGTTGCTAATTAAAAAATGAAATTGTCATTGAACAATCTATAAATACACAAACCATGTTAAAAAAAACACAATTACCTTCATACACACTACAGATTGCTCCAATCACCCTTTTCCTCATATTTAAAATTACGTTCCCATAAACTAAATTCCTTAACCCTTCTAGGGTCCAGCCTGAAAAACTAGTTTACATCCAAAGACCTAGCCATTTTTTCCGTATGATCACCCAAAACAAAAAATTACTTTAGAACATTTTTGCCAAACAACTAATGAAGGAATTATGGATGTTATATGCCAAATTAATCGGCATTCAATTCTGGATTTTATGGAAATCAAATATTTCACAGAACAGACTACTAGTTTTATTTTAAAAGAGCTTTTATAGAGTCATGTAGTAAAAAATGCATCTGGCAGTGCAAATAAAAATTCATTTAAGACAGAAATGATTATAATGCACATGAATGAAAAGGCTGTTTCTGAATAACTACAAAATATTTACTTAAAGCTAGAAAATTACTCCATTTTGTATTTTTTTTTGGTACCATACTTTGAGAAAAGTCCAGACTTTTGCCAACTGTGCTGAGTCATATCAACAAGTCAATTTTGGAATTGAAAACTAATCAACTGAAATAGGCCATGTTATATACCAGCTTGTTCTGTAAATGGTAGCTAGGTAGTCACTGGAAGGAGAGCTAAGCACCAATTCCCTGTGATGATGCATAGAACTTGCCAGGCCTAGCACCTAATGTCCGACCCCGCCTTCTCGTAGTGCAGGCTGTTAGTACCTTTCAAAAGAGATACTCTCTTTTGGAAGTAAATGGAAGGGGAGGGCTGCCAGATTAGTGTTGCCTACTGATCTGGACAGCTATGGCTACTTTTCTTTTTTCTACCCTGCTGAGGAGTGTTCAACCACACAGAGTCCTGGTGCTGACCATATAAACCTACTGGAATGAAATAAGGTGCTGAGCTTGATTATGGATCCTGAATTAGCTGCATTGGTGGGCTTCTGTGGAGGGAAAATCATACGCTGTGTTTTTTGTTTGTGGGTTGACAGCCCCAAGTGAATAGATTCACAGGATATTAGCCTGTGTAAATGGTAGCTAGGCATAAACTGGAAGGAGAGCTGTGTACCAATCCCTACTGATGATGCACAGAACCGGCCAGGTCTAGCACCTAATGTCCGACCCGCCTTCTTGTGGTGCAGGCCGTTAGTACCTTTCAAAAGAGATATTCTCTTTTGGAAGGGAACGGAAGGGGAGTGCTGCCAGTTCAGTATGGCCTACTGATCTGGTCATCTATGGCCACATTTTTTCTTTTTTTTTCAACCCTGCTGAGGAGTGGTCAACTTCACAGGGTCCTGGTGCTGACCATTTATACCTACTAGACTGGACTTGTTTATGGATTTGAGCTTGATTATGGATCCTGGACTTGCTGCACTGGTGGGCCTCTGTTGAGGGAGAATCTGCCGCTGTGTTTTCTGTTTGCTTCTGGGTTGCCAGCTCTAAGTGAACAGAGGCATGGGATGCCTTATATCAGCTGGTGGATAATCCTAATCAGAGGCCATCGCAGGTACCTGAACCTTACTTAGCTAGTTGGGCATCGTCAAGCCTAAACTGGAGTAATGTGTCTCAGGCAGGCCATATGGCTCTTGAAAAAGTCCACTTGAAAAGGTGGTGCTTGAAGTTCCTACCAGCATTGGTGACTTCAGCCTTTAGCGGAGGAGGAACAGGTCTTTGCCCCATGCCTGCGATCAGGGGGCTGTTTGATATTGTTGGCCCTACCAATCTCAATAAACCTAATTTCTTTAAAAATCCTACTAATCATTTTCTCTCTGCAGGAACGTGGAATGTGAGGACATTACATAGAGATTATTCTCTTGATGTCCTCATGCAGGAATTCCAGTGCTATAACCTAGATATTCTAGGCTTGCAAGAGACCAGATGGACAGGTAAAGGTGAGATACTTAAAAATAACTTTAAATTTCTCTTTACAGGGAGGGAGGATAGAAAGCATCACCAAGGTGTGGGTCTGCTGCTCAGCAGACATGCTAGTGATGCTCTTCTAGGATATGAGTGCATTAATGAAAAGTTTCTTACAGCAAAATTTCAGACAAGCATTAAACACTTGAATGTTATCTGCTGTTATGCCCCCACTGAGGATTCTGATGAGGATGAGAAGGATAGGTTTTACGGACAACTTCTGGATATTTTGAATTCTGTCAAGAAAGGAGATATTGCCCTTGTTCTAGGTGACGTCAATGCCAAAGTTGGTACCGACTCTGACCTTTGGGGAGGAGTAATAGGCCCTTTTGGTATTGGTAGCTGCAATGGCAATGGGCAATGTCTCCTACAGGTAAGTAAACTCAATGGTTTCAGAATAACTAACACATATTACAAACACCGCGACATACATAAATACACATGGGTTTCACCTGATGGGCTGCCTAGGAATATGATTGATTATATATTAATTAACTGCAAATGGGCTAGTTCTGTTAGAACTACCAGGGCATATAGGGGAGCTGAAATTGGATCTGACCATTACCTTGTTAAAAGTGTCTTGCAACTTAAACTTAAAAAGTGTTGTGCTAGGGTTAAAAAATTTACCTTTAATACTGAAGCTCTGAAAGACCCAGTTATAGCTAAAGCTTACCATGATAGGTTACTTAGTCATTATGACAGTCATGGTTTGCTTAATATTGAAGTTGAGGAAGAATGGGGCCATTTTAAACAGGCATTTTTGGAAACTAACAGTACTCTTTTAGGAAAAAAGGAGCAGAGGAGGCATAATTATTTGAGTGATAAGGCACTTGAGCTTATTTCAGAAAGGAGGACCTGCAGGAATGTCCTTAATCAGTACCCTACTAGTCCTAATAGAAAGCATTACAGAGAGCTTAATAAACATGTAAAGTATCAGTTAGCTGCTGATAAGAATCTTTGGCTTGATGGCTTGGCTGACAAAGCTGAGGAAGCATTTAGGCAGCACAACAGCAGAGAGCTATACCAGATAGTTAATGTTTTATGTGGTAGAAAATGGACAGGCATACAAGGATTGAAGAATAAACAAGGGTAAGGTCCAATTCTGTCATTGCTAGATGGGCTAAGCATTTCAGTTATGTTCTAAAGAATGTGATTAGTTCTACTCCCATTGTTTTTAATGATTTTAAATGCATTGGTGGCTTTAATGTTGGCCCTATAACACAATCTGAAGTTATTTTGCCTATTTCTAAACTTAAACTTCATAAATCCCCAGAGGTAGATGAAATTACTACGGAAATGCTTAGAGCTAAGAATGTTTCAGTTGCCACTTGGATGACCGAAATTTTGAATATCTTTTATGAAAAAGGCATGGTCCCTAAGGATTTTACCACATCTATTATTATACATATTTTCAAAAAATGTGATTGCAGTTCTTATGATAACTATAGGGGTATCAGCCTACTCTCTATTCCAGGTAAAGTTCTTTCCATGATTGTGCTTAATAGAATTAAGAATCTGGTTGACAGGCAATTGTGTGATGAGCAGTGTGGATTCAGAAGTGGTAGGGGATGTGTAGATCAGATATTTTCACTTAGGCAGATTCTTGAGAAATGTTTAGAGTTTCAGAAACCTTTGGTTGCTAGCTTTGTTGATTTCAAAAAGGCTTTCAATTCTATTGATCGTCATAATTTGTGGTTGATTGTGAGATCATATGGTATACCAGACAAGTTAGTTAACATAATGAAAGCTCTCTATAATATCACTGAGTCATGTCTGAGAGTTGATAAGGCTTGTAGCAATTGGTTTAACATTACTTCTGGTGTTCGACAAGGGTGCATTTTGTCTCCTTTTCTTTTTAGTTTGTTAATTATGCAAAATTTACCTCAATTTGGGCCTTAAATGGCCTGGAGAGACGAAAATTTCAGTTTTGGAATGTTCTGATGATTTAACCCTTTTGGCAAATGATGTTGATGAGATGAACTCTTTAATTTCAGCTGTTGATGAGACTGGTAGTAGAGTAGGTTTGGTTATAAAGAGACAGAGAAAACTATAGTGGTGAAAATTGGTCAGGCAGGCTGTGATTCAGTTAATCTGAATGGTGGCAGTCTTGAGCAGGTGTCACAGTTTAATTATCTTGGGAGCTATGTAACAGATACTGGTGATATGCAGCATGAGATTAACAGACGAATAGGGATTGCTGCCGGGACTTTTAAGAATCTATGGAGATTGTGGAGAAATAGGCGTATACACCTAAAGACTAAAATTAGACTGTATAATAGTTTGGTTCTTTCTAGGGTTAGTTCTGGTAGTGAAACTTGGACACTGTGTAAACAAGATTACATGAAACTAGATGCTTATGTAGTATCTTGAGCATTAGGTGGTTTAACTTTGTAACTAATGATGAGATTAGGATTAATGATGATCTGGACTTTTCTCAAAGTATGGTACAGAAAAATAAATTGCCAAATGGAAGAAATGTTTACTTTAAACAAGAATTTTTTTTTGTTATTCAGAAATAAATAGCCTTTATATTCATGTGCATTATAATCATTTCTGTGTATTAATGTTTTTAAAATATTTTTTTTTTACTACGTGACTCTAAAAAATCACATTAAAATAAAACTAGTAGACTTTTTATTGTTAAATGTTATATTTTCAGAAAATCCAGAATTAAATGCTGATTAATTTGGCATATTACATGTCATAATTCATTTCATTAGTTATTTGGCAAAAAAGTTCTAAAGTTAAATTTTTTTTTTGCCTCATCAGAATGAAAAAATAGCTGAACCTGGGAAGTGTTAAGACCTTTTTTTTACAGTGCTGAAATGAAAAAAAAAAATAGATTGGACTATGAGGAGTGATAGGCCCTTTTGGTATTGGTAGCTGCAATGGGCAATGTCTTCTACAGGTAAGTAAACTCATTGGTTTCATAATAACTAACACTTATTACAAACACCGCGACATACATAAGTACACATGGGTTTCACCTAATGGGCTGCATAAGAAGGATTGATTATATATTAATTAACAGCAAATGGGCTAGTTCTGTTAGAATACTAGGACATATAGCGGAGCTGAAATTGAATCTGACCATTACCTTGTTAAGTGTCTTGCAACTGAAACTTAAAAAGTGTTGTGCTAAGGTTAAAAAATTTACCTTCAAGATATAGATCTGCTTATGCTGTACTCAAATATATAAGATGAAAGTATTACTTGATAACCCATCTTTCATAGATAGACTTATGTGCTTCAACACTAGAATCCACTTTTTTGTGCAAGTGATAATAGTAGTGACTGCATCCTAACAGTAATATAAAAAAATAATAATAAATACCCCCCTCAAGTAGCTGCTTTCCACAGAGGTCTGACAGGAGCCTGTCAGTTTATATATCATAGTAGAAGGTCTGAGAGGATGGCAGGGCGTCAGCAGAAAAACGACACATGCATCCATGCCTTATCCGGGACTCGAACCCAGGCCCCTTAGATCAGTAGCCAAGCATGCTAACCACTCTGCCATGGGACAGCATAACAGTAATATAGAAATTAAAAAAAAAAACACCAGAAGTATAATTCATATAAATATTATATATAGTTATAAAAGAGCTTGTTTTTTCTGAGAATACGTAGGTATTGGCCTTATTCCCCACCTTTTTTCATTCATATAAATTTATTTTCCTTTATTTAAGTTTATTAGTTACAGTTTTTTTAGTTTCCAGTAGATATTTTTCTTTACCCTGTTTTCAACTGGACTATGATTCCACATTGTCAACATCAAAAAGAGTGTTATTGAGATATTGAACCTCTGAAGGCATGACACAGATTTGGAGTGTGTTATAAAACTTGTCTGAAAGTGATTTTAACTTCTAAAAATATTACTTTTGTTCTTTTGTTCTAACTTTTCAGTTAGTACTTTTGTTCTAACTTTACAGTGAGTAAAATTGTATTAAAATATATGATTAGCATTTTTTCCTGCTCTTTGGCATTTTCTCAAACTCACTCCTCCTTAACTTTCACAACAAAATTATTGGAAGACCACAGTATCCCACACTTTTTTTTTCCAAGAAATTATTATGGCTAGATCCCAAGGATCCCAAGTGTTCTTGTGATCTAGCCATTTACCCCATTGGATGCAAAAAAGTGCCACTTAAAAGTAAAACAACCCTACTATGGTGAAAAAACAAGTAACATTAGCAGACACCTTATGGTATTCATGTTCAATGTATTTTAGGTTAAAAAAAATGTAAAAGTATGTAAATGTGCAATGTTCTGCATTGACTCCACAGTTTATACATTAGCAAGATTTTTATGGATAATTTGAACATTAATAATTAAATAACTGACTAAATGGGGGAGCAGTAAACTGCTGTTTGCCTAGGGCAGGGATGAATACTTAAATCACCTCCAACTGTACTATCTTGCAAAAAAAAAATCATCTGCCAAATATCACAATGTTTCAACAAATAGATGATGAATATACATGAAACTTGATATCAACATAGCACTTAATATGATCTAATGGAATCCGATAGAGATGTTTGAGGCAGGCTAAGCTCAACAGCATATGCTTGGTGTCAAAATGTTAAGAACAGCTTCAATCTCCATCATAATTTAAATTTTGGATATGATTTTTAATCATTCTTTAAGTAATTAAAATTAATAGGCATCTGTCAAGATCTTTCCTATTTATATGAAAGATCTGTTGGCTTAATGTCTCTACTAAACTTGACTCACACTACCACTAATATGTTCATTAAGAAAACCAGGCACTTGGTTAGAAATAACATTTAATATCACACACATCTTACATAAACATATATAAATACTTGGGCACAGCCTTAGTTCACTGGGGCGGGGGTGGCTCAGTTGGTAGCGCGCCAGGCTCGTAATCTGTAGTTCCCAGGTTCGAGTCCCAGCTGGGTCAGCGTTGAGATTTATCTCCGCAAAATTCCCCGCCCTGCCCACGGTCAGTAGGGGACACCGATGGGCTTGGAAAGGCCGCCGTCTGTCGGATGGGACGTTAAGCCGTGGCCCCGTGTGCAGGAGAGCCATACCCTGTGCACGTTAAAGAACACGCTGGATGGCCTTGACGGGAGGCTACCATCTGTCTCCCAACAGCTGTTCCAGTGGGTCCCCTCCCCCAACCTTCTCTGAGCCTTCGGGGTCCATGTGACCTGGCCATTTAGCCCATGGTGTGCAAAAAAGTGCCGCTCAGAGGTAAAACAACCCAACCTTAGTTCACTGCCCCACTGATACAATAAAGTCAAGTACTCCCTGAATGCTGACACTAGACTTTGCTAAAAAGTCATTGAATATGTTGGCTCCCAGAGTCAACGTCCCACTCTCCTTTCAATGCTTTTGGCAATCGAGGGAGAAGTGTCCCTCTCTTCACTTTCTCCTTCTGCACAATTGGCTGCAGACATTATTAGGGATCCGTCTGTTCATGACACCCTGCAGCACCCGAGTCTGAGTTCTGCAGTCCGGCCTACCCTCGGCAAGTCACATGTGTAGCACATGGCTCTTGCCTAACCAAATGTATCAGGGGGATGCATGCAAACTCCAAGATGGGAACATCCTTGACATGTCCCCCTCAAGAATCTTCACTGGCCTGTTAAGTTCATCAGACCTTTTAGTGCACAACTCGAGTCAGTTTTTCTATCCTCTCTAAAAATAAATCCTGTGCAACTAAATAACTGTGAGAGATCGGTTTCATAATGTGCGAGAGTCAGTTTCATAGTCCCTTTAGTTGCATAGTTATTATACCCTGGAACCAATTGTTTGTTCATTCAAAGTTTGCATGTACACAAAAGTCTATGCACTTCTAACATCACAGAGCATATGCATTTTAATCTCTTTGCACTAATAGGATTCAGAGTTCCTATACTGTGCACATCTTGGCACTAAATCTGGAAACTATCTCAAATAATTTGAACTTTAGTTGTCGAGGAACCAATTAAGTCGGCACCCAGCCTATAGATATCAGTTTGCTTCAGTGGAACCCTTGCATCCTATGTTCTCATTACACTCATTATAAAACATGGTGTGCCCTCTTTCCCTTTCTAAAACTGTTTGCTATCAGGAGCCTGTTTGATTACATTACCAACAATTCGTCTTCTGAATAATGACACTGATAATCCATCAATTCTATGCACTTAGCTAAACTTCAACCACTAACTAATGACAAATTTAGCACTTTTTGCCAGCGCATTTTTACAATTCACTATATTTAGTGCAGCACTATAGCAAACGCCTTTCCAGTTATTGCGAAGTATTAGGGTTGGTTTCACATCACGCTGCCATTTATACATCACGCAGGGTTCGATTCGCTTGTGACCCAACTGCTCATAAGTCTCTAGGGATCCTACTGTGCCCCTTCTTTACTATAAGGCAATGCTGCTGCCCATACCAGAAGTGCTGTACTCTACTCGAGCCTTTGTGTCGAGTAGAGTACGACACTTCTGGTATGGTTCTGCTCCCTTGACCTTCCCAAAGGTGAACCGGAAGTCAGGCTTGGCATTGGTGGCTGACTTCAGCGCCTTCAGTGCACCAAAGGTCTGCAAGCTACCTTCATCAGTGACATTCACTTTTGGAAGCGTGCATTTGCTCACCAACACCTCACTTAAGAATGCCAAATTTCTATCTAAATCACTATTAACAGCATTAACTAAAATCTCTACTTGTCTGCTAACTCCATTTACAGCTGAATTTTCAGAACTGCAATTCCCTTTACACTTTTTTTATCTCATTAGATGACTTATCACTATTTTCTGTATTGAAACTCACCAAACTTGTATCTTATATATCATCCCCCATCACAACTGAACTCATACTTTGATTCTCAGTTACAAAATTGACCTTGCTGGTTTCCTCACAATTTTTTATTTCTCTAAATTCCTCAGTCCTGATTTCTTTCCTGATGCAAACATCACTACGAAATTTTTCAAATTTAACATTTATCTCCTGAACCTACATTCCTTGCCCTTCTTGCTTGTCATCTAACTTACTACCAGTAAGTCCTACCATACCTGAGAAACTAATCAACTTCCCCTCATTATTATTCTTTTCATCTTTTAATCTCATTTCTTTATATTCATCAACACTAGATTTATAATTTATAACATCAAATGAATTGCAAGATAAAGGCAATTCTATAACTGGATCCCTGCAATCTTTAATTTCTAAATCACTTTTCTTGTTCTTAAAACCTAAATCCTCTTTATTGTATATATTAATTTCTACCTCCCTAGGAGGCAAGTTATCAGTTTTTCAATCACAATTCAAGAAAGCTCTATCCACAGTTTTTTGCAGAATGTTGCCCACTGTATGTTCCAATATCTGGGAACACTCCAGCAGCCTATCCAATTTCTGGAGCTCGGGGTCAGCTTCCTCCCTAGCCAAGGTCAACAAATTGTTGACTGAGTGTATGCTGCCTCACCTCAGTTGTAATCTAGCCAACTCCAATTCATGAGCTCAGTCTTAATTCCACCTTTCTAATCTAATCTTCCCTTTCTTGTTTGTTGTGGGGGTTGCTCAGTTGGTAGTATGCCAGGCTCGTAATCTTCAGTTCCCAGGTTTGAGTCCCAGCCTGGTCAGCGTTGAGACATATCCACAAAACACTCTGCCCTGCCCACAGTCAGTAGGGGACACCAATAGGCTTGGAAAGGCCGCCATCTGTCGGATGGAACGTTAAGCCGTGGCCCGTGTGTGGGAGAGCCATATCCTGTGCACATTAAAGAACACTGGAAGGCCTTGACAGGAGACTACCATCTGTCTCCCAGCAGCTGTTCTGGTGGGTCCCTCCCCCAACCTTCTCTGAGCCTTCGGGTTCCTTGAAACTTGGCCATTTAGCCCATGGTGTGCAAAAAGTGTCGCTCAGAGGTAAAACAATCCAACCAACCCTTGCTCCCTTATTTTACTTTTCTTTCCCTTATTTTATCTTCCCTTGCTCCCTTATTTTATCTTCTCTTTCCCTTGTTTTATCTTCCCTTGATCCCTTATTTTATCTTCCCTTGCTCCCGTATTTTATCTTCTCTTTCCCTTATTTTATCTTCTCTTTCTTGTCCCTTATTCAATCTTCTCTCTCTTGTTCCCTTTTTCTAACTTCTCTTTTCTCCTACATTCAATCTCCAATTGCATTAAGTGACATGCATTCTCCACATTATTGGGTCTGTCGCACCTTACTCCTGTACTCCGTGTTTCTACCTCCAAGTCTGTCTTTATTATTTTGCCTTCTAATTCACAAATTATCTCCTTGTGTTTCTGTATCTGCTGATCACACTTTTGTTTCTTGACCCTCTTGTCTTCTTTACCGTGAATCTCCATCTTTTGCACCCTAGTCTCTATTAATTCTAACTCTAAAAATATTTCGTTACCCTTTTCACTCTCGGCATAATTAGGATTTGCATCCACATTTTGTGTTTCTGCTGAATCATCTCCAAAACAATATATCTTTTAATTTCGCTGGATTTTTTAATATGCTTCTCTTGTCTCTCTGCCTCGCCAATCTCCCATGGGCACTGCTTTTGCCTACTCTCTGAATTGTTGTGTTTGCGCCGCAATTTGCTCACACCTGTTCCTGCTGCATATACTCCAAGGGCTGCATTGCCTTCCAACAGGAGCTTCGTGCACTCCAGGACCAACTGCTGGAACTGCTAAACAGTGCTCCCTTTTACTTATTTTCTTCATAACCTTAACTACATTACTATTCATGTCTTTTGTTGACCTTTTTGCTGCATAAGTGTTACTTGTGCATGTGAACCTCATTACATGCTTCATAATGAGCTAACAGATTACACAGATAAAAAGATTCTTAGCCTACCACTTACCAATACCATCTGCTGGAACCTGGACCCACTCTGTCATCCTATCATCTCTGCTGGAGCAATCCACTGCCTTGACATCCATCCACAGCTGCTCCTGAAACTGAACTCTTGGAGATTTTTTCTGTCATTCTCCACTGATGCAGGCGAAGAACTCCATAAATGCACATCCTTGGGTCACCGAAAGTTCCTTAACTTTGGCCTCTAATTTCTTACACTTTCCTTTAGTGTTGATGCTTCTGTGGGATCAATCTACCTCACTTCTGACAACACCAGAATCTCAAGATCTTTTCTATTTATATAAGAAATCTGTTGGCTTAATGTCTCTACTAAACTTGATTCATACTACAGCTAATGTATTCATTAAGAAAACCAGGCACTTGGTATCTCTTGGTTAGATATAACATTCAATATCACACACTTCACCTTACATAAACATATATAAATACTTGCACGCACAGCCTTAGTTCACTGCTCCACCATTACAATAATGTCAAGCACTCCTTGAATTTGACTTGAATCCTTGAATGTAGACTTTACTAAAAAGTCTTCAATATGTTGGCTCCCAGAGTCAATGTCCCACTATCCTTCCGATTCATTTGGCATTCGAGGGAGAAATGTCACTCTCTTCACTATCCCCTTTTGCACAAATGGCTGCAGACGTCATTAGGATCCTTCTGTTCAGGACACTCTGCAGTGCCCGGGTACGAGTTCTGCAGTCCGGTATACCCTTGGCAGATCATACGCTCTCGCCTAATCAAATGTATCAGGGGGATGCATGCAAATTCCAAGATGGGAACATCCTTGACAGCATCATTCACAGCCTTTAATTCTTTTAGGTATTCTCTCTTAACAATGAATCTTTCCTAGTGTTTTTAATGTTACTCAAAATTTTTTCATGGTCTGTGAATTATTTTTAATACTTTTTTTAAAGCAACGTTAAGATTTTAATTTTGTCTTCAAATAATTTTTTCCAGCATATTATTTCACGAGTTCCATGTCTACAGGACACATCGTGTGATTCTTTACTACTAATTATAATTAAATATAAAGGTAAAACTAGGTTTCTAGGTAGGTTCTGGACTAGTCACATGGTATCACGCCAAACAATTGTCTCATTGACACTAATGGGGTAATTGATAGTCGTAGATTGGTGCGATGAAGTTTAGGTTAAATAGTCATACCTGCGTTATCTTCGTTCTTCTAGAGGTAGCTTCATTGGTTGTACAAGGAGGACAATTCCAGGTTGTGTGCTGTTCACAGGTTCAGTATTGTTGCCTCTCACTTGGTAGAGTTCTTACTTGTTATGGTGTTGCTAATCTGCACTTTGCTGCCTCTACGGTATGAGTCACTGGGTATCATTCTAAATTTTGTGCACCTATTAGTGTACTGAGCGGTTTCCTAAACAAGATGTTGGTGACCAGTGTCCCTCTATCACCAAGTGAGAGGCAACAATACCAGATCTGTGAAAGCATCAGCTACCCAGAACAGCACACAACCCAGAATTATCTTCCTTGTACAACTGACTGAGCTACCTCTAGAAGAATGATGATAATGCAGGTATGACTATTTAACCTAAACTTCACCACACTGATCTATGACTATCAATTACCCCATTAATGTCAATGAGCTGATTGTTTGTTGCATACCACATGACAGGTCCAGCACCTACAGTGTTTATAGAGTTAATTTAATATATATTTAATTATTTAAAATTTTTTAATTGTTTGTAATACAAAGAATTAAAAAATGGTTTGACAGTATATACTGTTGTTTCTCAAGAATTAAAAAACTGTTTAACAGCATGTAAATTTTATGTTACAATGTGTCAGAAATTATTTTCTTTAACTTAGTAATTATTGAAATAGTTTGGACAGGGGGGGGGGGGGGCAAGTTTAAAAATTTTGAACCCAAACTCATCTGCAGAATCTGAAGTGTGAATACAATCTAAAACCAATGCACCATAAAATCCAACAATGTAGTAAAAACAGATTCAGAATGGAATTAGAAAAGACCTTTGATAAAGGACACAATCATTCCTGATTTACAAGTCTCGCAGTTAAGTTTTATGCTGTTATTCCTTAAAGTGCCAGGCAATTTTGAAGTGTTTTCAACACAAAAACTAAACTGTAGAACCTAATCCTGAAGAAACTAACATAACTGGGTCATATTTTCATGGTTAATTTAAAAACTGTTTTTGAAAGGATTATTTCTGTTAGGGTAAAAAATAACTTCCAGAATTCTTTGGAATTATAATGTATTTTCCAGCACTTTAAGAGTTAATGAGATTATCCAGGAGATCTGGAGATAGTAACAACCACTGTTCCAACATAATGCATCTAAGCTACTGAAGCGTGTTGGCAGAGAACTGAAGGGAAAATCTCTATCATCTCCAGTCAAACTAATCATCTGACATAATGTTTATTTTTTGTGTTCATAATGTTCAATTTTTATCATTTGTGTTCAACACGAAAATTTAAAAAGCTGTAGAATTTTATCCCAAAGTAACTGACAGAACTTGGTCATGTTATTGTACATAATGTAATTTGTTAATTTTCATGTTTAATTTAAAAGAACCTCTAAAACAGAAACTTCTTTTAACGAAAGTATAAAAAAATTGCTACAAAATTCTCTGGGAGCTATAGTGTCTTCTGGCACTTCAAGGGTTAATGTTCAGATTTGCAGTTTTGGGTAATTAACAACTTAATTTAAATATACAAAGAAGAAAGCAAAAAAAAATTCTACTTTTCAAGAGTAAAAAAAAAAATGCCATTCAAGTCCTGAATTATTTTGCTGTTTGTATTTTAATTTTAAATATAAAAAATTCTAAAAAAAATCTTTTTTATTTTTGATTGTTTTTGAATTTTAATGTTTGTCAAAGAATAGCATAAAACTTAGAAACTGACTTGGTTGTTATATACCAAAGACAGGCTGAAGGTTCAGTAGTGTGATTATCAATGTCCCTATAATGGGAATTGACCAATTTGTTAGGCTTTGTAGCTTATTTTAATTATGAATTTCCAAAAATCAGTCACATGAGGTGACGCAGTGAGGAACTTACAAGAACCTCCAAATATGCTTACTGAAAAAACTGTATTGCATCTTTGATGAAGTAACAGAGAAATTTAATGACAGTAACTGCATAGATGGGTCAACTTTTGTTTAATTCTAAACCATGCAAATTTAATTAACCTTTAGAATACATTGACTACAAAAAGAAAATTAAAAAAATTGAAACTTGTGTGCCATACCTTGGTGTATAGGATAAAGGTCAGGAAAATAAGCTGGCCATTCTATAAAGTTGATGTCCACCTTCAGATATGTTCAACCACCATAGTGTGATGAGACCATGTAGGTGATGTCTGTAAATCACAAGCAACAGATCCAGAGCCCCACATTACAACAAATTCAATAAAAATAGAGATTTGTTTTCACAAAAAGCCATCCCATGGTCAAGTGGTTAGCATGGTTGGTTATGTATAAAAGGGACCTGGGTTTGAGCCCCCTACCCCCCCCAAAAAATAGAGCCTAAATTATTCATGGAGGGCATAATTCAATTAGAGAGTTACAGTATATATTCCAGTTTTTTCGCTACCAAATCTATTGGCAATAATTCCTTGGCACGGCTCAAAATTCAAAAGTTTCCATTCTCTTGAATTGAATGAACAGATGAAATTAGACAACTATTGTGTAATGCAGATCTTTTCAATAGGTTTCTTCTCTGCTGCTTTGCAGCTTTAATGTCAGTTTTCCTTTTGTGTCAATCAGCACACAAGAATGACTTGTGGTGCCTTCCATTAGATGTTGTACTATCCTGTATTGTGGAGCATCAAATGGCATCACTCAACCATATTTCCTCTTTTTATTGTATCATCTTTCTGTTAAAGTTTTGACTTCCTCAGACCTTCTTTATGGCATATTATACTGACAGGATTCTGTCAGACTTCTGTGGCAAACAGTTGCCTCAGGGATATTTTTTTAATGAAAAATGTATTTATCCATATTCAATCACTCAAGTACCCTTTGCATATATACCCACTTCCTTAATGTTACAACATTAAATAATGTTAAGATTTTCATCTGAACTAAATTTTTCTGTATGAAGAATTAATTCGCTTTCAAAGTATAATTGCTGACACTGGAAGCTCACCACTTTATGACAGCTGAATATTGGTTAAATTCCTTTCATAGAATTTAATAATTGACTGAAAGGTCACAAATTCTCTAGGAGCCACGGGAAGAAAGCTTTGTAACTCTTTATTGCAGATGAATAGTTTGAGGAAACTCGACACATAAGATATGAAAAAGTCCATGTCCATGAGAGTAGCTCTAAGTGCTAATATTTTTGATTAATTACCATATAACTTACTCTTACCATTTTAAAGTTTACATATGTTAAAACTGAACAAAATAAAAGGAAGCAAATTAAAAGTACACACTTTCTAATGTACATTGAAGTTTAATTTGTTGCCCCAAGAAACAAATACCCAGTCACATTTCTTCATCACTATGTTCAAGATGAACTGATTTCTGTATCCATGTGCAGTTTAAGAGGTCATCCTAAACAGTTCTGATGAGTTCTCTACTCATTATACAACAGCTGAAGCAGGTGAACTGTTCATTGTCTCAGCCAACTCTTCAACTTTTGATACTTAATAGATATCTTATATGTTTTGATTACTTAAGCTCTATTACTCTATGCATGACTCCAATTTGCACTAAAACAACAATTGAGGAACACTGCCACTATATTACATGTAGTGAAGAGCATTTACCTCAACCCTACCATAACCATATGCCATATGCTAAAGTTTCAAGTTCTGTGAAACAATCCACATTGCTCTTGAACTTTTACATCATACTTCTTGAAATTCCATCAGGTATAATGAAGAACTGTAGTAGATATTAACCTCAGCATCTTTGCTTCAGTAAGTATGAGTCTTAAACTGAACCACAATTGCAATGATTACATTGAAATGCCAACTATAAATAGCATTTATAGTTGGCATTTCTGTTTTTGTTAAATGGAGTAGTATTTTAATGTATTCATAGATTTAGAGGTTTGTGTTAAACTATAAACTTGCTTGTGATCTTAAAATTTTTAACCTAGTTATTATTTTGATCTTAAAAGGAGATTGTAATAACTTTTGTTAGTGCCTTAAATTCATGTGACACTAGTAATACATGATCTGTAACTACATAATGAATATAATGAAACTTTTCAATCTTGCAGAGAGCATTCGACATATCCTTGGAAGAAATGTAAAAATATCTTTGAAATGTTTAGTTCGAATGGAAACTAAACCAGAGAAAACAGAGAGTCGTATTCTGGTAAGTTCACTTTTTTATAGAGTAATCAGTAGTGGTTAAAACACTCTGGCATGAATCTGGAGAGATGTGCATCAGTAAAATTCATTTTTTTCACAAACTATTTGAATGTATAATTCCTTTTTAAAGCTGACAAAAAAAATGATAAATCACCATTTATAAACAGTTCATTAAAAGCTCCAGGAAAATGCTTTTTGGAGGTTTTTTTTAAAAATAATGTTTTAACTTTTATTGTTAAAACATGCTCATGTGGAATTTTTTATAATTTCTTACAATTGGATGTTCCAAATAATAGTCAGAAATTTTTGTCAGAGAATGATTTGGCATCAACTAAGGAGCCAATGTAGTGTACTACTTACTGTTCCATCAAGTCATCTGAGTTCAACTACAAGTTACCATTATCATCTAGGTTACCACAACAAACTGCTAATCCCATTTAAATGTAAATGTAAAATATTTTAATATGACTTCCACATTGAACCATGACACCTCTGCAAAACATCGACATTGTTCTCTGTCCACTATCAGCAATGTAGTCATTAGATGTAGTTCCATGAGTGAGCCAACAACCACAACTGTGGAATAACAACTACTCTTTGAAGAGATATGAACTATTATTAACAGACTTAGCTACACTTTAACAATTTTGCCTTGGCTAGATGTGTCTGTAAGTTCTTTGCTTCAGCACCAATGTTACCTCCATTATGTTATGTAAAAGAAGATTAACATGACCTAAAATTCCTAAGCAGCAATTTATTTTTTAAATAATTATCAACAGTGATACTGTAGTAATTAATACTTCTAAGCAATTAGCACTGTGAAATTGTATTATTATGCATCCATTTGCTGATATGGTTGGCAAAAGGGTTGTCCTGGTATCTTTTATACTTTGCCCCCATTATCTGTTATCATATTGTATACATTTTCCCCAATATCTCTTTGATAGCTTGCTGCATACAATTACAATGCTGAAGCATTTGACTTCATTGCTCAGCTTTTGTTCTGTGATCTCCTACTGATACATATTGGTATGGGAAACTTCAACAAATGTTTATGCTATCAAGTATCAAAAGTTGTTAAGGAGATTTTATGTACCCTGCACGGTTGTAAAATCTCCTTAATAACTTTTGATACTTGATAGCATAGAACATTTGTTGAAGTGCTTAAAAACATTTAACAGTTAATTTAATTTAAATTAACATTACTCACTCTCCTACATTCTATAATGTTGAGAGTGTGTAATATTGTTTTCTAACCCAAGTTTTCCTATGACCTATTTGCCACATATGGGCCTGCTGTATATATTAATCAGGTTGTCCACTATTAGCATTCAGACACAATCTTGATAAAAACTGATGCACAAGCTTGGTGCTTACTACTTTTTGTAGAATTTGGATGCTAATGGTGAACAATTTGAACATCTGCAATAATGGGCCATTTGGTGGAAGCCTTTAGCTCTCCACATGTAAAAAAAGTTATTTTTCAAATTGTTTAATATTTTTGGTTTCTTTATTTTTCATTTATAATGCTTTTAACCCTCCACTACTTACACTCAGATTTTAAACACAAATGATCACCAAGTGTTAAATATATGGTACATATTTACTTAAATTAACAAATCACATGCTTATTTTTATAATAATTTCTTTTGTATGCATTTACATTTATATAGATGTAAAGCTTTTTAATTGAAAATATTTACCTAAATAATATTTAATTTACTGTGGTAACTTATGTAATAAATAAGTAACCACTGTTTTTGTCACCAGCCAGTTTAAATTCACTAAAGTGATTTTAGATCATAAAACAAAGCTGAAATTTAAACCAGATATACATGTTCATTTTAGGAAAAAATGAGAATAGAACTATTCTAAAGAATTGTATCAGGTAGTAAATATTTTATGTGGGGAAAAAATATCTACAGCAGTAATGATATAAAGGTAAAATTGGCAAGTAATCAAAAGTGAGTTTTTTTTTTTCATTATAAGGTAGGATGAGCATTTCAAGTATGATTTGACTAATTGTTTGATACACTTTTATGATGACCATATAATTTTGAAGTTCAAAGAGACTGAAAAATTCAAATTAGTTCATGTTGATTAAAAAATTTTTGAGAATCTGCAGTTTTGGAGTTTGAAGAATGAAGAGCAGCTTTATTGTTAGGAGTGACTTCTGTGCTCTATATGTATGTGTGTTATCAATAGAACTTTGTTTTCTAAAGTAATTTTTCGTTTCATTGAATGCTGTTCTCCAAGTAAGACAAATTAAATGCACTGCAGTTAGAAGTTTGATTTCTTTGAACACCAGGGTAATATTTCCATTTGATAATTGTTGATTGGTTTTACAATTTCATTTATGATCAGCAGTAATGAGATACAAAACACTTAATTGTGTCTCGATCCAAGAGATATACACTGCTGGCCATTAAAAGTGCAACACCAGGAAGAACTCGTCAAATTGTCCTGAAATATGCAAGATGGGTAGCCCATGGGAGAACATGTAAATGATTCAAAGCGCAGCACATATGCACATCATTTGTGACAGTAACACCCCCTGGAAGTGGTATAAGAGGAGATTACAAAGAGCTGGTGTAAAGTACTGGAATTGTGTTTGCTCACAGTTCTTGTGCACTAAAGGATTAAGTATGCCCTGTCGAAGAACACGGCATCCATATGACCAGGTTTCCGACTTTGATCGAGGGAGAATTGTGGAATTATGGGAAGGTGGATTATTGTATCAAGACATTGGTGCTCATGTTGGACGGAATGCAGCCACAGTGATGAGAATATGGTATCAGTGGGTAGAGGAGGAATAAACTCACCAATGTGAGGGATCTCAATGGCTCTGTCCAGACATTTTCAGTTGGTGACAGATCCGGTGAACGCGCTGGCCAAGGCAGAAGTGTTACGTAGTGGCTATCCAGGAATTGTTGAACGATGCATGCCACATGTGGTTGGGCATTGTCCTGTTGGCAAATAGCACCAGAGAGCCCCTGAAGATAAGTGACTCTCTGGCCACAAGCAAACGAGAGGACAAACATCTCATGTGCATGGCTATGAATGATTGTACAGCCACATCAAACACCTTAGCTCAACAGTTAGGGTGTGTTGTACATCAACCAGTGTGCAGCATTGGGGCATCTTTGCCAGGCTGCCATTGCTTTGGCTACCATTGACTCTACAACACAGGTGTATGTGATTGCAATGGTGCCAAGAAAGGCGCACCTGGATGTGTGAATGGCATTGCATCTTTTCAGACTAATCCCACTTCAGTACGCAGCACCATGATGGACAAATCCGTATCTGGTGATAATGTGGTGACAGGCTCAGTGAGACATGCATGATGCAGCACCATACAGGTCCGGCCCCTGGTGTTATGGTATGAGGTGCCATTGGACTCCACTCATGCAAGCGCCTCATACTCATTATTGGTACTTTGAACAGCTTGCGTTACATCACTGAGGTGTTGGAGCCTGTGGTCATGCCTTATCTTTAGGGGCTTTCTGGTGCTATTTATCAACAGGACAATGTCTGACCATATGTGGCATGCATCGGCCAACAATTTCTGGATAGCCACCATGTGACACTTCTGCCTTGGCCTGCATGTTCACCGGATCTATCTCCAATTAAACATGTCTGGCCTATGATCTCATGACTACTAACTAGCACACTAGACACCAGCAGCTGCTGCAACAGATGAACTTTGGCTAGGTATCAAAACTGAATGGACTGACATTCCCCAAACACCCATCCAGCATCTCATCCTCTCAATCTTATAGCAGTGGTTATTGCTGCTCATGGTGGCTACACAAGATACTGATTTCTTTGTATTCCACAAGTCTAACTGAGTTGTATTTGTAATCATTTGATCCTTGTAACATAAGCTATGTATTCACTCAATTTGGCTTTTGATATCTCTTGTCTTTCCTGATGTTGCACTTTTAATGGTCAGCAGTGTATTTTGCTAGTAAAACTTGGTGGCAAGTATTCAATTCCTGTTTGAAAGTAGCAAATTATTAGTTTTGTGATAAGCCAGATTTTTGTAAAATGGATCTGTGGTTTTTTTCCTTTATCTTCTATGCTTTTTAGCAAGTTGTGGGAAATGTTATTGGTGAATTGATATGGTACAGTACCTTATTTTAGTTTTTAAGGCATGCTGGATGCTTTCTTTTGCCAAATATTTTAAAATATTAAAGAAAAAGTCCTGGTGGTTGAGTAGTTATCGTGTTTGGCTACTGATAAAAGGGATACAGTGTCAAGCTCTTGATAAGGTATGAATGTTTTCTTATGTTCTGCTGAGGTCAAATTCTGCTGAGTCATCATCAAAGTGAATCAACAAGGACCTTTAACAGATCCTCAAGTACTGGAGTGCTTGTGATCCGTGTAAGTTGTGTATCCCTGATTTAGAGGAAAAATTTAGGAGAATTACAATTCAGCTGCCCTGTGGCTGAGTGGTTAGTTATTTGGCTACTGATCACAGGAACCTGGGTTCAAACCTCAGTTCTGCCAAGGTCTCGCCTTCCTCACATATTTCTCTGTGGCACATTATACTGACAGGTTCTTGTCAGACCTCTGTGACAAACAGCTTAGAGGTATTGAATAATCATATTTGTGATATTCATGATATAGATGCAAAATTGCAAGATTTCCATGACCAAAATGCAATGCTAGAAGAATGGCTCAAATAAAGCAAAATTTGCAGTGTTTTTACAACAAAATGCAATTAGTAAAAGGAACAACTTCTGTTAAAATTGCAATTATTTGTGCTATTTTGTGTCAGGTTGCTTTTCAGCAAGACACCCATTATCTTTGAACACTCCCTCACTCTCTGGTGATTTTTTTTTCAAGGTTTGGGAGTGGTGTAATCTCCTTTGCCTGGCTTATCAAACAAGGCAACACCAAGCATGAGTGTGATTCATTATCCGACCTTATATAGCCATAAAACATGTAAAATGCTTCATAGATCTTTAAAAATCCATTTAAGAAAATGTAGCTTCCTATTCTGATTTGAAGAATATAATTGAAATTAACTACTAAGCACATTTCTATTGTGATAATTTTTATTTAAATAATTTGATGAAAAAAATGAGTTTTTCTAATGAATGAGATGAAAACCTATGTCTCTCCATATTAATGTCAGAGTGTTTTAGCCACTAAATTAACACTGGGTTCAGTTATTTGTCCGCTGATGTGACTTATAATTCATCCCACATGTGGCCCCATGGTGCCATCTATGATTGGGGACAGCAACTTCTTTTTCCAGTGTTGCTCTGAATAAGATCTAAATATGGAAGTCACTCATGCTCAAAGTGTTATTAATGAAATGACCAATTAATTGTAAATACACAAAGCTAGCTGTTTGACTTAAAAGTCAACAAATCAATAATTTTGTGGAAAAATTGAATTTTGTCAACTGGCAAAACTCATTTTTCCAGCAGAACTATTTCTTGATTTAATGACTTTGGTGTTAAACAAGTAACTCTGTGATTTACTGTATATTAATATATTTCAGTAAATTAGTTAAAACAATTCCCCTTTTGATAAAAAAAAATCAAAAAAAAGAATAAACAAACAAAACTTTTGGATTCTTATCGCCTGTGATTCTAAATGAAGACATGGTATTACTATATGCAGGATTATAATTTACAAAAATTTTGTATTTAATACTTGAGATACTTTGAATAAAGTCAATTAAATATAATACCAAAATACTCAAATGAGATCATTGTAGTCAAACCAAGCTAGTAAGCCACAGTTTATTACTGTGGATATGATAGAAAATGTTGCTTATGGGTTGCACAAAATGACTGCACAGTCCACATAGTTCATTTTATATACTGCTGTTTTGATTATTTTTAAAGGAATTAGTCTATAAGAATAATAATTTTGAAATAGACCCTGCCATAAGAAAAATATAAACAAATCCATGTGGGAAGTGGAAGGTAATTGATGCTATCAGAATAATTTTTCTCATAATTCATGCTGCAATAGTTAACACTTGTGTCTCTTTAGCATAGCCATCAGTTCAATTTTCCCTACACAATAATTTTTAGTTCTGTACATATAAAAAAAAGTTAATATTTTTACTTTGTCATCTGTCTCTGGATTTTTAGATCTTAACATTTTTAGAGATAAAAAATTATTTTTGGTTGGATAGGTATTTGATGAACTATTATGATTCAGGTTTTCCAAATCTCCCATGATAACTGTAATAGTATCCTTTAATAGTGAAAAAAAAAATTGAAAAAGCCAAAACTTTAAAGGAATATTGTAAACAATATCCATGCTAGAAATTTGGGTGGTAGGTTCAGATGGTCAAGGTCAATTTTCTCTCCTACCGTAGGGGGCGCTGTGGCAATAAGCAACTTTTTTTTATTGTAAGACAGGGCAACCAACCCAAACTAAGTGAAGAGCCACTAGAAAAAAAAAACTATTCTTAAAGAGCCACAGGATAAATTCTCAACTTAAAAGTGAAAATATACATTTCTAAGGAGTAATGAAGTGGAAGGAAAAAAATACATTTTTAAGGAATCAAGAAAATATCTTTATTAAAAAAATAGAAATATGCAAATTTAATGAGTACTATGAATTGGCAAAATCATTTAGTTATGCATCTAAAAATGTTGGTCGGAAAATTGGAAAAAATTAGTCAGATTCAGTATATTGATGATTTGTTTTATGAGCCTTAAGTTTTTTTTTTTTGCAATTAGCTGCAGATTGGTCTCATCTGTTATATGAAATAAGTGAAAAATTATTTTGCATTGTAAAATAAATAAATAAATAAATAAATGAATGAATGAATGAGCGAGCGAGCGAGCAGACGGACGGACGGACGCCCTTTGAAGCAGCTGCTTGCCACAGAGTTCTTATGGGAGCCTGTCAGTTTATACATCATAGTAGAAGTTATGTGAGGAAGGTGAGACCACAGCAGAAAGACAACACAAACATCCATCCTTACCTGGGGCTTGAACCCAGGTCCTAATCATCCATTAGTTGTAATTTCAATTGTTAGAAGGTTCTAAAAGACAGAAAATAAAAACCTATTCTTTTTTTTAAACAAGCATCCCATATTTGCCAGAGGCAATATATTATTCTAGTTCAGGGCTGGGTAATCCATGTCTGTTTTATTATCTTCTTTGCATGCAATGTGGCACTTTTGATTTCTCATGAAGTTTCAATTTAGTAAATTTATTGTTAGTTCTGTAATGATAACTGTATGTTGAAGTCTCCAGATGCTTTCAAGTTAAAAATCTGTTAAATAATGTTCTGTGGTTCTGTAAAGGTAGAAGGGCATATGACTAGGTTTTGCTTATGATCTTTGATTGGATTAAAATTTCCACACAAAAATGATAAGAAATCCTGTGGCTTTTTAACCCCTAAAAGTGTCAAACTTATTACAAAGTATGCAATTTTCAGTTGTGGCCAAGATTTTAAATTTTTTTCAGCAGAAATGCTGCTGAACTTCAGAACTTTATTCTACAGTGACTAACAGATATACACCAAAGAGCCAAAACATTATGACCACCTGCCTAATATGATGTTGGTCCTCCACTTGCTGCCAAAACAGCTCTTACCCGGCAAGGCATGGACGCTACAAGATTTCTAAATGTGTCTTGTATCTGGTACCAGCACGTTACCAGCAGATCCTTTAACTACTGTAAGTTATGTGGTTGAGCCACTGCAGATTGGATGTGCTGTTCCAACACAAACCACAGATGTGTGATTGGATTGATGTTAGGGAATTTGGAGGCCAGGGCAATACCTGGAAGTCTTCCTCATGTTCCGCAAACCGTTCTCGAACAATCCAGGCAGTGTGGCATGGGGCATTATCCTGCTGAAAGAAGGCAGAACTAGAGAGGAATACTGTTGCCATGAAAGGATGTACCTGGTCTGCAATTATGTTTAGGTAGGTGGTAGATGTCATAGTTTCCAGCACGTGAATGACTGGACCCAGAGTTTCCCAGCAGAACATTGCCCACAACATTACACTTTCACAACTGGCTTGTTTTCATCCCATGGTGCATCTTAGTCCAATACTTCCCCAGGTAAAGGATGTACACATACCTGGTGGGCATGGTGCAACAGGAAACAAGATTCATCTGACCAGATGACTTTCTTCCAATCATTCAAGATCCAGTTTTGATGCCCACTAGCCCATTGTAGGCACTTTCAAAGTGAACCGAGGTTAGCATGGGCACTAGGAGTGGCCTGTGGCTATGCAGCCCCATTTTCAGCAGGGTTTGATGTACTGTGTGTTGTGACATTACTCTCATCACCAGCATTCAAATTATGGGCAAGTTGCATCACAGTATCCCTTCTGTTGGCTCGTACCATATGGGATAGCCTTTGCTCACCTCTAGCCATCGAGCCGATGAGCCATCATGGCTCATGGCTCTCACCTCGAGCCATGGTCGGCCCACACCTTGCCGGTGGTTCATGGTTTTTCCCTCCTAAGACCACTTTTTGGAAGTACTAACCATGGCTGAGTATGAGGGTCAGTGTCATGAGTCTGTGATTACAGCTGACCCCACAAGACTTCCCATCTCGGAAATACTCTGACCCAGTTGTCTGTCCATTACAATTTGGCCTCTGTGAAACTCACTTAAGTCTGTTACCTTTCCCATCTGAAGAACTAGAATAACACTGATTAACAGAGCTTAGTATCAGGTGTCATGTATTCTGTTTCACGACCTTCACACATGCAGTCGTTTACCTGCAGTTGCTTCAATTTGCATAAAGACATGCTGGTCATAATATTTTGGCTCTTTGGTGTATATAAATTATATAGTGAATGAAAGAGCATTTTCATCGTCAGCCCTGTTCTAGTTCATTCTCAACAAACTGTGCATCCATTCAGATTTATCAGATTGGTTTTCTTGAATTCTTCATCAAGTGTATGATATCTTGATATCCTAAATTTGATTTCTTAAATATCTGTGGATGTCAACATTACAAGCTTGTAATTTGCAGTTCCCAGGTTTGAATCCCAGCTGTGTTTGCATTGAAAATTTGAAAAGGGATTGGCTAGTTGGTAGCACTCCAGGTAATTAATAGTTTGCAAGTTTGGTCCAACTGTGCCAGCATTGAGATTTACTTGCCTATCCCCCACACTCTACTTGGTAGAAGGGAACACCAGTGGACTATGAAAAACTGCCATATATTAGATGGGATGTTAAGCTGTTGCCCCATTTACAAGGATATCTATACCCTGTGTACATTAAAGAACATGATGGATGACTTTGAGAAGCACTTCCATCTGTTTCCTAACAAGTGTCGCATAGGTTGCCTTCTCCAACTTTCACTGGAACTTTGGGTTCTTTGTCACCTTCCCATTTGGCCCAGGTGTGCAGAGAAGTGCCACTTGGAGGTAAGATAACACAACCCTTAGATCTACCTCTTGTATTTCACATATGGCTGTGACTTCAGGGTTTCACAAGGCTAAATTGAGTTTGATTTCATACATGCCTGTGGTCTGTAATTATTAGGCAATGCATTAATTTTTAAGGTGAAATTTCAGATTTATAACATGGAACTGTAGTGGACCATGGAAAGTGAAGAATGTAAAGCAGCTGGCTGATAAAATATATTTTAGTTGTTAGTTATTTGGTCTAGTAGTTAGGATGCCTTCCTTGTGACAATTTATCAATTCTGCAATCCCAGGTTTTAAATGCAAATGAAGCAATAAAGAAATGAATAACTCTGAAGCAGCTTTTGATGTATCAGGATTTGATTTAGCAGTGATTTTTGAGGTAGTAGCAAAATTTTGAAGCTTTTGTTAGTATCTGAGAAAATAATTGGAAATTATAAAACTGTTTGAAAATTATTTTGGTATAATAGATACCTTGTATACTTCCTTAGCTTAAGGTGGCTGTACTAATAAAGAATTATAGTGGATAGATGGGAGAGTCAGGAAAGTGAAGATGTCCAAATGATGAAGTTTGAGAAAATAGGTTTCTAATAACTTCCCAAATATTCAGGTGAAACTTTCTGAGTGATGGAATGGGGAAATATAAGTGATGGTTCAGTAAGCATATGTGAACTTTTTAGACCTGTTGATATTTTACAATGAAAGTTTTGGAACTTTTTGTTGTTGCTATCATCACCAATTAAAATTAATTTATTATTACAATTTACATAATATTGACATACATGAAAATACTAAAGCTAATTACACATAGATTATACATCTGAACATTTGAAAAAATACTAAGCACATTTGAACTGTTTGAGCATTTTTAAAAAAAATTAAATACCCCCTCAAGCAGCTGCTTGCCACAGAGGTCTGACAGGAGCCTGTCAGTTTATATGCCATAGTAGAAGGTCTGTGAGGATGGCAGGACCTCAGCAGAAAAACAACACACACAGCCATGCCTTACCCAGGGCTCGAACCCAGGTCCTTTAGATCAGTAGCCAAGCGGGTTAACCACTCGACCACTTACTACAGATTTTTTTTTCTTTAGCTTATCTGTGGAAATATAGTGATAATAATATAACTGATGGTATGAAAAATTATGATATATATAGTAATATTTCAGAATTGAATCAATAAAAATTTACTTTCCAAATTGAGTATTTTGAACTGCAATATGATCATTTTTGAAATATAGGCTTTACTAAACTGATGTTTTTGTTTGCTGTTATTGATTTTTATAACTGGTAATTCAAAATTTAAATTGTTGACAATTTAAATGTGTGAGTGTGGTTCTATTCATAGTTATAATTAGAACTTAGTTTATAAGACATTTTATATTTAGTTTTTTGAATTAAAATATGCTCATACATAATTGACTTTTGAAAATTTTTATTACTGAAGTGAACTGTTGTTTTGTTACTCTTTTTGATATGTAAAGCAAACTATGATATATGACTTATTATAAATATCTATCTTTGTAGGCTTTTTCAGCATGCCGACTATTCATTCTCACTGCCAAAGTTCCGACTAAGGTAAATAAATTATCCAAATTTTTTTCTATGCAAAAACAGTATTTTATTCTAAGTGTCAACCAAAAAACACGAAGCACAATTTTCAGTTAAGTGTCAGCAAATATTGAATAATGATGCTTTTTTACACTGCATATAATAATGTGACCTTTTTTTTAAACATTAATAAATTTGAAATGTGAAATATACTCTTCAAACATTCCTCATATTTATAGAATATCATTACCTATCAAACACAGAACTCACAGACAAGAGATGACATAATAAAATGAACATATTTAAGAATACTCTGTAACAAATAGGTAAACCATGGTTTACGAATTAAGTTGTTATGAAGGTGCTTCACATTTGCTTTGGTAAGGTTATGAAGGAAAGTATTGGGCTGTTCTTTCGTAGCAGTTCAAATGATCAAGTTGCAACCACACACTAAACTGGAGCATTTAACTGCATGATGCAATCCATATATTTAAAGTGTGTGGTTGTGCACTGACCATTTGGTACGAAGTGCTATGCTTTGACTAATCAAAATAGCACTTGTAATTATTTTATATCAGAAAAACTATGCAATCTTCAATTAGTATTATTTGTGAGTGTTTGCTTTTTGAATGCAGAAAACAGCACACAGGCTGCTAGAAATGTTTTATAATGCATTTGGGGAGGACAGTAAGTGAATTCACAGCACAAAATTTGTTTCTGAAGTTCAAGTCCAGTGATGAGATGCTGCAAAATGAATATCAGAAAGTTAGACCATCTGTCATTAATGATGATTTGGAAGTGTTAATCCAATCCAAACCAAATTTTCCTCGAGCTTTCACTAAAATTGGTTGTTAGTGAACAATAGCAAGATTTCTCTTGGAAAAGTGCAGAAATTAAGCAAGTGTATACATCATGAATGTTTGCTGATTTTAAAGAGCAGCAACTCATGATTTGTGGCACATAACTTTACATCATTTTTTGGATAAAATTTGAACTTGAGAAATATGTCGTATATTGCAATAATAAGCACTTGTACCAATGCTTGTTGCTAACAGTCTGTCAAAACACATTACTATTGAAGCAAGATCTTCATCTGGGCAAGGAAATGCAACTTGAAATAAGATAATTACCCTGTTTTTGTAATTTTATCCTGGTATATTTTGAGAAAAGTCCAGAATTTTTTGCCAACTGTACTAAGTCAAACTCAAACAAGTTAACTTTAGAATTTTTTAAACAAATAACTAATCAACATAAATAGGTCATGTAATATAGAAAACTAATAAAAAAAAATCCCCTCAAGCAGTTACACATGCCACAGAGGTCTAAACAGAATTTCATTCTGAATTTTATGGAAATAAAAATATTTACAAATTTTTATACTTACTAATTTTAATAAGACTTTTTCACATTGATATAGTAAAAAAAATTAATATGACTAGTCAGTTAGGCTTAATTTTGGAAAAAAAACCTAATGAATAGAAACAGTTAAATTAGATATCAGTAAAAGGAAAATTTCTTTCTGAATAATATAATAAAAATATTAATTTAAAACTAAATTGCTATTATTGGTTTATAATTTTTTTTGATTGCAATACTTGAAAATATGGGCCATAAATTACGCAAAGTGCTGCTCACACTCATGGGATTTTGTGTCTTGTTGATGGAAGTGGAGGAGCCGTCCCATGGCCGAGTGGTTAGCGCGCTTGGCTACTGATCTAAGGGACCTGGGTTCGAGCCCCGGATAAGGCATGGTTGTATGTGTTGTTTTTCTGCTGAGGTCCTGCCATCCTCTCAGATCTTCTACTTTGGCATATAAACTGACAGGCTCCTGTCAGACCTCTGTGGCAAGCAGCTGCTTGAGGAGGTATTTATTTTTTATTTTTATGATGGAAGTGGAAGAACACATTTTTTTTTCTGAGAATCATGCATTTTTTCTTTGGGTAGTACATTTTGGAGATCTTGGCAAAGTGCCAAGAACATTAGTACACTAAGGGGAAAAAATTCAATACCAGGGTGGCACAGCAAACAATTTGGTGGGGGAATATATAAAAAAAAATTCTGTGTAAAGTAATAGTTTCTTTGAATTTCACCAAGGGAGAGTGTGCGGAATTAACCATCGAAGGACTGATTTCAATGTCAAGGAAATCCTTTTTGCTTCCATGCTATCAGTCTTGCCTTGGACCACACAGCAGCTAAGTGTCATCGTCGGTGTGTCCTCAACACCGACTCGCTTAGCTCGCTACAGGCTTTGATCTCGGTGAGGCCCCATCCTCACTCTGTTCTCTCCAAGATCTGCCAGCAGCTCCATCATCTGGTGGCCACCACCATCGTTCTCTTCTGTTGCGTGCCCAGTCATGTTGAGATCAGGGGCAATCATTTGGCAGTTGCTGCTGCCAAGTCAGCCACGCCCCTCTCCCCTGCCGATTCCATACTTGAACTTCCAGCGGCATTTTTCCATCGAGCTCTGGGCACAGTGGCAGAGATCTTGGTCTGAACAGGTTGGTAACAAGTTTTTCGAGATCAAGCCCATTGTCAAACTGTGGCAGTCTTGTTTTAGCAGGAATTGCAAGTAGAAGTTGTACTTGCTCGTCCACTTAGGTCATTCGTTTATCACTCATTTGTTTCTTCAGGTGGACGATGAACCTAAGTGTGAGTTCTGTGACACCATTTTAATCATTAAACATATTTTAATAACTTGTCCTGCTTTTTCCCTTTAACATCATATGTATTTTAACTTCCACAATTTTATGACCGAGGCCTTTACATTCAGCCATTTTTATCTGATGACTCTCTTTTAACACCTGTATTTGAGTTTTTACATTTTACCAGATATTTTAGCTGTCTGCGAGCTTCTACTTTTGGCTGTTCAGATTTGTTGCAAAAAAGTGCTGCTCAGAAGTAAAACAACTTAGCCCATAATTATTGGATGATATTGGCCATTTTCTGATATTTTTTTTAATCTCAAATTTTTACATATATAATTATTCGAGCAACATATCTACAAAATTTCAAGTTTAATCAGACACCTGTCTTCAAGTTATAAATTATTGAATGATGGGAGGAGGGGATGTTGTGTATTGGGACTTTTTTAACTCAAAAAGCAGTTAAGGCCTTGCTTTTTTTTTTCTTTGAATGCAAAGTCATATATTTAAGGATCATTTACAGCTACATTTTAAGTTAAGCCATTTGCCATTTGGGATACATCCTTTTTAATGTAATTGATGATTTTCAAAAATTTTTATATCTTTCAATTTATTTTATTGGTTGTAAGACAGTGAGAGTAAAGTTCAATAAAATTTTGAGATCTCTACATAGTACTCTACAAATGCAGTATATTTCACATTTTTCTCTGCAGTAGGACCTGAGTTGTACAGGGATTTTCAAAATTGGCATAACAGGACTTTGCTGCATCTGAAGTGTTTTGCCCAACATTTAAAGTTTTTTTCCATAAACTATAGGGTATAAGAAATTAAGATTTTACTGAGGTTTATTCTTTCATAAGAGGTACCTCGCCGTCAAATTTTGTGACATTGCAAGATGGGTGGTGTCATTTTGATGAACAGTTGGTTAAATTAAAATGACATGACCCATAAATTTGTTTCTCATTAAGAAAAAATAGTGGAGTGTAACAGAAATCATTTTGATGAATAAAACTTTAAAAACTGAAAAAGAAAAAAGAAAATCAAACCCATTTTATAATAATTTGAAGTTTCTCTTCACAAACAAAAAAGTTGTAGGTACAGAGTTGAATTTTTAATGCAACATGGGTTATGTCTAAGGATACCCACATGAAAAGTTTTGCAACTGGCATTCCAAAATTCTTCAACAGTCAATAAAGTTTTCAGGAGCCCATGCAAACTGTCAGTTATACATCCTGAATAAAAAGATCAGTAGTTTATAAATGGTGTGGAATGGGAGATTTGAATGTTATTTCTAGTATAAATGTTGACTTTTTTTTATATACTTATTATTTCTAGATTTTTTTTAAACTTTAGGAATAAGTGAAAATTTGTAACATTATTACATACAGGAAATTTGACTTTGTTTAATGTTGTTTTCTGTAACGATCCTTTCAACAACAATTAACAATGTTAATTGTCTACCCATTATATTTAGTTTTACTAGTAATAATACCCATGCCAAATGTTTGGCATGAAATTCTTTGATAAGTTCATTCACACCAAGAATACATCAATTGATAACTGCATTCACAAGGCAGGCAACTGCAGCAACCAGAATCTCTGGCTCCTTTTGAGGGATCACTCTCAACCCATGGCAGCTAGGAACCCCCATCTGTCACACATCAAATTAGAGAGGGTCAGAACTAAGTGGGATCACCCTACCAAATTTGGAGCTGATTGCTCAAGTAGCTGCAGAACCAGGGGAAACTGCCAATTTCTGCCACTGATGTTGTCACGTGTCTGCCCGTCCATTTGCCCATTCACCTGCCCGGAATTATGGCTATTATATGATTACAGAGTAAGAACTTGTTATGTAATTTTTCTTGGTGGTGATTAGATGCTAGTCATTCTATAAAAAAAGGAATTTTTTAGAGAGGATTGTTGCAGATATTTCTAAGTGTTGCTAATGTATTATTTGAACTGTCAGTTATATGTTAAATTTTATTCATTGAAGAGGCAGAGCCGTGGTTTATTTACATATATAGGTAATTAAATTTTAGCTGTTAATCATTACAAAATTTAAAAGCTTGTAACCTTATCTCATTTGCATATTTTATGCTCACCTGCGAACAAGGTTGCATTAGTCTTGTTTGTTTATAATAATTTCCAAGTATTCTTGTTTCTTTCCTTCAAATATAAAAGTATATCTTCTGTATACCCCTTTTTCTTAAATTCAGTATTGTTTCTAAACTTTTCTGGTGGTTGAGTGGTTATTGCACTTTGCTACTTATCAAAGGGGCCCAGATAAAGCATGGGTGTTTCTTTTGTGTGTTGTCTTTCTGCTGAGAGATCATGTTTTTCTCAGATATTCACTGTGTCATGTTACACTGACAGAATCTCATCAGATCTCTGTGGGAAGTGTCTTCTTGAAAGGTATATTTATTTATTGTTTCTAATTCAAGGTATTGGGACTTTACAACTATGCAGAAATTCTTGAGGTAATGAGTATCATATTTTCTTTTCAAAATTTTGGTTTCAGGTACTAATTGCTGCAGGCATTAAATCATGTGATCTGATGCCTTTTGACTGTGAAATGGTTCCTGTCATCGTTTGAATCTGTGAATTCTGATTATTTCTGATTAATCCATTGCATGCAGGAGTCATTTAATCTCCAATTATGAAGAACATTGGATTACTTATTTGCACTACCAAATTTAGACAATATACAATTACTTACAAATAAATATGATTGTAGGATGGAGCTGTTACTATGTTTCATCTGTTTTTATCCTCTTGCATTTATCTTCATTGTAATATTTTTATATATTTATATTTCTTAAAACTTGTTCTTTAATTTTACATTGACTCTTAATGTGGCAAGTTTACAATAATGAATTCTGTCTAATGGCAAAATTAAATTTGAACTCTTTGTAGTAGGGGGAAAGAACTTTAGAACCTTATCCTGAAGTAACTAATAGAGATAAGTAATGTTCTGTACCAAAATAAGAGCGTTACGATTAATGTTGTTCTATAAACACTGTAGGTGCAATGTGTTTACACCTTCAATTTTAAAACTAAGAGCCTTTTTTATGAGCAATTATATAATGGAAATTCAAAGAAAAGAAAAAGTAAAATTTAATTAAATAAACTCAAGGGAACATATTCCTACTTGGTTTTAAGCCATACTTTTAACGCTTCTCATGTCCAAGTTTCCATGACAGAATCAGAAATGAGAGGCTGAAAATATCTGTCTATTTTTAATGCAAAAAAAAACATTCAATTTAAAAAAAGTGGAAATTAAATACATATACATACAAAATCCTCATATAGCCATGGGCTACAGAGGTCCTGCCAGACTGTAATTTTTCTCTCCAGACGTCTGTTCTGAGCTATAGCTGCTGCATTTGGCCACTAGGCCAATTCTAGCAACGTCTTGTTTGACATTGTCTGCCTATCGCATCCTAGGTCTCTCCCTTTTCCTTGAAGCCTTTAAGCACACTGTTCAAAATTCTGTTTGCCAATCTGCATAGGAGCAACATTGCCAACCAATGCACAAATCTCTCTGCAAAACAAATGCACACTCTCTCTGCACAAAATGCTACTCAAAGGAGGCTGATGACACTTTTAAACTGATCATTACTTACAAAATAAAACTACCTAATGCCCAAGATACTGCACAATCAAAGGCATCAAGTTCTTTGTTATCCTGCTGACAAAGAGTTAATGTTTTGCTGCCTTAGAAAGAACCAAACTATTATACAGCCAAATTTTAGTTTTTAGGTAGACACGTATTGTTTTTCCACTCTCTCCGTAGATTCTTAAAAGTCCCAGTGGCAATCCCTATTCTTCTGTTTATCTCATGCTGCATATCACCAGTATCAGTTACATAGCTCCAAAAACAATTAAACTGAGACGCTTGTCAAGAGTGCAGCCATTCAAAGCAACTGAATCACCATCTGCCTGACCAATTATCATCACTCTAGTTTTTTTCTCTGTTTATCATCAAACCCTATACCAGTCTCATTAACAGCCCTAATGAACGAATTCATCTCATCAACATCATTAGCCAACAGAGCCAATTCATCTGCATAATCTAAATCAGAAATTCTGAAATCTCTAGACCATTTAAGACCAAAAATTTTCCCTTGCAAATACAGTGGATTCCTTTATAACGCGCTCCCCTATAACGTGAATTGGTATAATGCGATGAAACAATTGCGACTGGTACTCATACAGCATGATAAACAGTCCCATATTATGCGTAAGATAAATTTAACATTTTGACATAGTTTTTGATTTGTTTAGAAAAGCAAATATATACACTTACCTGTTGTTTGTATATGCATAATGAAGCTGACAGCTTTAAAAGATGTAAAGGTTTATCAAAAAAAAAGCACATTTAAAGATATAAGAGGAAAATATTTTTATTCAACTTTTAATTAAAATAAAAATATGTACTTCACTATTTAACATTCATTCACTATTGGAAGTATCAAGAAATAAGTTCCAATGACACCGTCTTGTTAACATTGGTTGTACAGATTCATCGCTTGAAGAATCCATAGTTTCATCTTTATTGTTGTCGTTATTTAAAAACAATTCTTTTTCCAGATCATTTTTAGTTTGAAAATATGGGGATAGACAATTCGTCTGATAATGCATGTCCCATATAATACAATTTCCTATAATGCGGAACATATCCCCGCATTGTATGGGAGTCCACTGTAATTTCGTATAGCATAATCAATAACCAAACTAAAGAGCAAAGGGGGCAAAATGTACCCTTGTCTAACTCCACTAGGAATGCTAAACCAATTGCTGCAAGACATGCCAATTCTCACACATGACTCAGTGTTATTATAGAGAGCTTTCATTACGCTAACTAATTTGTCAGGTATTCCATATGATCTAATGATCAACAGAGTCAAAAGCCTTTTTGAAATTACAGAGGTAGTAAACATAGGTTTCTGAAACTCTAAACATTTTTAGAGAATCTGCCTAAGTGAAATAATTTGATCAATACATCCCCTACCACTTCTGAAACCACACTGTTCATCACGCAGTTTTCCACCAATCAAATTCTTAATTCTATTAAGTATAATCATGCAAAAAACTTTACCTGGAACAGAAAGTAAACTAATTCCCATATAGTTATCACAATAACTGTGATCACTTTTTAAAAAAATTGAAATAATAATAGCTGTAGTAAAATTCTTAGGAACAACACCTTTATCATAAAAAAGATTCAAAATTTCAGTCAGCCATGTGACAACACAAATGTTCCCAGCTTTAAGCATTTCAGTGGTAATTTCATCCACCCTATGAGATTTATGTAGTTTTAATTTAGAAATAGCCAAAGCAACTTTAGAATGTGATATAGGGCCATCATTAACCCTTCCAGGGTCCAGCCTGAAAAACTAATTTACATCCAGTGGTTCAGCTGTTTTTTCACTCTGATCAGGCAAAAATGAAGTCAATTGGCTGAGTCAGATAAACAAGTCAACTTAGAATTTTTTTAAAACTATAACCAATCAACAGAAACAGGTCATGTTATATTCCAAATTAAACAGAATTTAATTATGAATATAAATAATATAAAGGAATTTATAAGCATAATGATTTTAATAAGCCTTTTTCAAATGGTATGGTGAAAAACAAAATCGCACTATACAATTAAGGCTTAATTTTGGGAAGCCTGATGAATAAAAATAGTTAAATTATATATTAATTGAAAGGAAATTTCCTCCTGAATAATATAATATTCAACTTGAAATATGATTTTTATTTCTTGTAACGATTCTTTTTTAGTATTGTATATTTTAAACACAGGCAATGTTATATAGAGTGACTTGAACGTCACACATTCACAGAATTTTCTGAACTGGTTATGAAATGGAAAAACCTTTTCTTGGCTGCTTTTTTTACTAAACATTATGAAATTTTTCTTAAGTGTTGAAGTTTAGTGATCTTGGCTAAGTGCAGAATATTTGTGCATAAAGCAAAAAAAAGTGTTATATTGTCTGTGTGCACAGCCAAGATACTAAGGGGGTGGGGGTGCCCTCCCAGGGGTGCCCTTCCACATGAGGACTGATTTCCATGCCAAGGAAATCCACTTTGCATCTGTATCCTCCAAGACCTCATTCATTTTCAGAAAATGGTACAAGTTCAAAGTTTTTTTAACTGAAATTCGAAGAAATAATGAAAAAAAAATTACAGCCTAATGGGATGTTAAATATAATATATGCCAACACTTTTAGACTGGCCATCCGATGTAGCATAACTCAGGAAGATTGATTAATCAGCCGATAGAAAGATCGCTAATTTACAGAAATAATTCCACAGAAATAAATTTGCTCCCATATAAAAGACCTTATTCATTTTCAGAAAATGATAAAAGGTCAAACTTCTTTTACTGGAAAAGTACTAATAAGAAAAGAAAAATTAACATATAACCTAATGCGATGTTAAATAAAATATCCACAGGAACAAGTTTTAAGCCAGCCATTCCATATAGCATAAGTATGAAAAATCAATAATTATCAATCAGCCAAAGATTGATGGATTATGGAAATAAATCTACTGATGTGAAAACTAAGGTTTAAATATGGAAAAGTAAATGCTAACTTTATGGAAGGTATCCAATCTACTGTAAACAATCTGTTATAAAGGCACTTATTTATAATGCGTGAAATGGAGACGCACATGTGAGCCACCACCTCCTTGAGCAGTGAGCCATAATGTAATTAAGTGCAGCTGCACCCTACCTTGGAACCTAAGAAGGATGTTTTCACTTCCAGTTTCGATTTTAAGAGTGGGAAGGATGCATAGAATGCTGGGAAAAATGATAAAAATAATTCTGGGAATACTGAAACAGTTTATGGCAGAAAAGAGTGTGAAACAGGGGGAAAAAATATGGCAGTATGTACTTTGTAATTACTCCCAAAATCTGCTGTTTTTAAAAATTGCAGTTTTTTGTTTAATTTTTAGGAGATTTTCGAAAATTTAAGGAAAATTTGTTGATAATAGTTTGAATTAAACTTGTGAACTTAAATCTGAAAATTGCTTCAGCGAAGAGGAATGTTAAGAAGCAAATCAGCAATATCATTGAGTGCTTCTAAGAAATGTCAGTCAGATGGCTTTATAAAATTACATTTCAGTTATAATTTCATCTACCCCTGGGTATTTATGTAGTTTAAGTTGAGAAACAGCCAAAATAACTTCAGACTGTGCTATAGGACCAACATTAAAGCCAGTAATGCATCTATCATTACAAACAATGGGAGTAGAACTAACCACATTGTTTAAAGTCAGTGAAATGTTCAGCCCAAATAGCTATAACAGAATCCTCATCTTCTATAACCTTACCTAGTTTATCCTTCAATCCCTGTATACCTGTCCATTTTCTACCACACAAAACATTAACTATCTGTACAGCTCTCTGTTGTTGTGCTATCTAACTGCTTCCTCAGCTTTGTCAGTCAAGCCAAAGATTCTTATCAGCTGCTAACTGACCCTTTACGTGTTTATTAAGCTATCTGTAATGCTTTCTATTAGGAGTAGGGTATTGACTAAGGACATTCCTGCAGTTCTTTCTTTCCAAAATAAGCTCAAGTACCTTATTACTAAAATAATTTTGCCTCTTCTCCTTTTTTCCTAAAAAGAGTACTGTTAGTTTAAAAAAAAGTTGTTTAAAATGGTTCCATTCTTCCTCAACTTCAGTGCTAAGTGAACCATGACTGTCATAATGATTAAATAGCCTGTCATGGTAAGCTTTAGCTATAAGTGGGTCTTCCAGAGCTTCAGAAAGGTAATTTTTTTATTTTTATCAAAGCACTTCTTAAGATTAAGTTGCAAGATACTTGTAACAAGGTAATGGTCAGATCCAATTTCAACTCCCCTATATGACCTGGTATTCCTAAGAGACCTAGCCCATTTTCTGTTAATTAAAATGTAATGTTATTCAGCCCACCTATCGAAACCCATGTGTATTTATTTATCTCGTGGTGTGTTTGTAATAAGTGTTAGGTTATTAACCATTAAACTCAAACCATTAAGTTTATTTACCTGTAGGAGATGTTGCCCCTTTTAGTATTGCAGCTACCAATACTAAAAGGGCCTATCATCCCTCCCCAAAGTTCAGAGTCAGTATCAACTTTGACATTGAAGTCACCTAGAACAAGGGTGATATCTCCTTTCTTGACCAAATTCAACATATCCTGAAGTTGTATGTAAAACCTATCCTTCTCATTCTCATCGGCATCCTCAGTGGGACATAACAGCAGATAACGTTCAAGTGTTTAATGCTTATCCGAAATTTTGCTGTCAGAAACCTTTTATTAATGCACTAATATCTTAGGAGAGCATCACTAGTATGTGTGCTGAGAAGCAAATCTATCCCTTGGAGATGCTTTTTATCTTCCCTCCTTGAAAAGACAAATTTAAGATTATTTTTAAGAATCTGACTTTTATCTGTCCATCTGATCTCTTGCAAACAGAGAGTACAAGGTTATAACAGTGGAATTCTTGTGTGAAGACATTAAGAGAATAATTTCTGTGCAGATTCCTCACATTCTAACTACCTATAGAGAAAAAATGGTTAGTGGGATGTTTAAAGAAAGTATGTTTATTGAGAGAGGGAATGCCGGCAATATCAAACAGCCCCCTAATTACAGGCATGGTGCAAAGACCTGTTCCCCCACCACTAAAAGCTGAAGCCATCTACACTGGAAGACTTCCTCCAATATAGAATTTGATGATGCCAGTAGAAGCAAAGAGTTCAGGTGCCTGTGATGACCTCTGCTCAGGATTATTCACCAGCTGATAAAACAAATCCTGTGATCTAATTCACTTGGGGCTGTCAACCCACAAGCAAACAGAAAACACTGTGGAAGATTTACCCTCCACACAAGCTCACCAGTGCAGCAAAATCAGGATCCGTAATCAAGCTCAGAACCATATTCCAGTCTGGTTTGTATATGGTCAACACCATGATCCTGTGTGGTTGACCACTCTTTAGCAGGGTAGAAAAAAAGAAAAGTGGGCATAGTTGTCCAGATCAGTAGGTTACATGATCTGGTAGCCCTCCACTTCTGTTCACTTCCACAAGAGAGCATCTCTTTTGAATAATTATCTTATTTTAATTGATTTTCCAAGACTGTTTGGTATAAAGCCATGTTAGGTTTTTTATTTTTTATGATCTCTTGATATTCTGTTAACCTTTGTTCATAAGTTCTATGTGTTTTACCAATGTATTGATTTTTTTCCCTCAAAATTTTTTTTCGGAGTCTGGTATTTCTACATTCAAACCCCCTCCCCCTATGTGGGTGAGTTATCACTATCATTGATAACTAGCTTCTTACTAGTGTTAGTTATGATATATTGTACCATTAAGTCATATTTACGTAATGTATTTTTTTACTGTTTCTGATACCTCTGGAATATAAGGAAAACTATGAGTGTATTGGGGTTTATTTGTTAGTTGGCTAAATCATGTTGTGAATTTTGTAGGACTATATTTTACTGTTTTTTGAATTTTATGTGTGAACGTTCTGGGGTATCTTGCTATATTTGCTAACTCATATATGAGTTGTAATTCCTTTTTTAATATTGTTTTATTAGAGGAATACTGATAGGCTCTTATAAAATAGACTTTTATTGTGGATTTCGTATAATTTATAGGGTGGGCTGAAGTATAGGCTAAAGAATTAAAAAAAAAATAGGGCTAAAAGAAGCCTTACATTTATACTGCTGTGGTACATTTTAATTATGTACCACAGCAGTTTATGGGTAATTAGTATGTCCAAATGTGGTAATTCATCATTTACCTCCGGTTCATGTTTGAATTTAATAGTGGGAGAAACATCAGCAACAATACCATTTGAGCCAGCTGTAAGACAATCAAGAAGATGCCAAAGCATGGTAATATAACACTTTGGAACTTCTTAGAAATTAAAAGTCTCCTTAAATAAGAAATACTATGTTAAAAAAGCTAAGAAAAGCAGTATAATTAACCTATAATATAGATTGGTAATGCTCAAGAGCATTTAAACAGTTAAAA
This sequence comes from Ryuthela nishihirai, assembly GCA_038380435.1. Classification (NCBI taxonomy): domain Eukaryota; kingdom Metazoa; phylum Arthropoda; class Arachnida; order Araneae; family Heptathelidae; genus Ryuthela; species Ryuthela nishihirai. The sequence continues at coordinate 46,876,406 of JAWZYU010000023.1, read as the reverse complement.
CAGCAATATCATAAAATTATTAAATTTATCTTTTAATTCTTACCCTTTATGTACTTTAAAAAATTTCAGTTTTTATGTTTGTTTTTTTTTTCTTACCAAAGGAAAAAAATTATTTTAACACAATACTAGAATATCTTAAAAAAACATAATTGAGTGTGATGAAATTATAGAGATGTGTTGTGATTATCACCTGATAAATGCCCAAATATTGGACAAATTCTGATCTGAAAGTAAAGAGTTAAACAAATGAATTCCAGAGTAGGAAAAAAAAGTGCATCAAAAGTTAATGGTAATACACCTAATGTAGCACGAGATCTTTGGTGGAAATACAGGTTTGACAGACTCTTCATGCTAGAGAATGAGGCTGACATTAATGCTAGAGGCAGCAATTACATTTTCACTTTAAGTCAGATTGTCCAGAGAATTTTCAAAAAGAGTTTGGGAAACTGTAAGGTATAAAGGTATTATACCTTACAGTTATATCTTATAATCCTCAATATAAGGGTATTTTTTATAAGGTTGAATAAAATTTAAAAAAAAAATAAAAATGATGCTAAAATTGATATTGTTGCATAAAAATGGAACTGAAACCTTTGAAAATTCAATGAAGTAATTGTTGGTTTCAGCAGAAAAATCATAATTACTTTTAGAGTTTTAGTCTAGATATGATTATAAGTAATAAGCACCAATCCTTTAAATCACAATAAATATAATGAATGATAAATATACTTCTAGCAATAAGATTGCACTCATCATAAAAAGCATTTCAGCTCATTTAAAAAAAAATTCAAATTTTAGACAAAAGAGATAGCTACAGTTAATAATAAAACCTGCAATAATAATTTTTCAAAGGAACATTTGAATTAAGAAAGGAACAAGTAGAACTATAATCACAATAATTAAGATTGTAGCAGTGGCATGTGTTTCTGATTATTGTTTTTGTTAATACTGAAAAGTAAACATTATTTTGATATTTAAAGCCTATGTCTTTAAAATAAATATATAGGACAATTAAAATGGCCATTTTCTATTGTTTGTTTATTTTTATACTACAGAGGAGTGCCTTTGTAGGTGGCTGATTTTCTTGGAGTTTGTGAACAGATATATGCATGATTTGCATGGAATATGTTAAGTGAGAAGGTGATAACTTCTAATTAGAGCTTAAACAAATAACTCTCTTGAATATTGACCCTTGCTATTATGTTTGTGATTAATCACAAGTACAGGTGATTTTCATATTCCTTAGGTTTATCCATAACTTTAGCTTTTAGTGAAATATTTTAATATACACTGATCACAAAAATTAGGGGATATTTCAAAATGAATATGAAGCGATAAAAAAAAAGCATTTGAATTTTTTTATTAAACAAGAACATCAGAAAAGCAAACAAGTCAAAGAAAGTTGTTCAATTATGCAAAAGAGATGCAAACTCAATTGTCGTGATTGAATGGCAAGTGACATATTGGTGGGGGTAAACAGAAGCATGTCAAACTGGACGAGAGTGCCACACATTGACTGTTCAGTAGGGTGTATGGTCACCCAAGACTGCTAAAACACACTGACAGCGATGGGGCATGGACAGGATCAGAATGTCTAGTAGTTCTTGTGGGATCCTCTGCCACTCTTGCTCCAGGGCAACTTCCAGCTCAAGAAGTGTTGGGAGAGGCATTGGATGGTTTGCCAGTGCATCCGAAGCATGTTCAATGGGATTCAGGTCTGGAGAACGTGAAGGCCAGTCCATGCGTTCAATTCCTGCCTCCTGAAGCATGTTGTTGATGAGATGCGCACGGTGGGTCCTTGCATTATCATCCATGAAAAGAAAGTTGTTTCCAACTGCTCCATTTCGATATCTGACAGCAGTCAGCGATCCGTTTCTGATGACGTGGAGGTTGGTACAACCACCAATGCTGATGCCAGCCCACACTATGATTCCACCACCACCAAAGGAGTCCCTTTCTCGTATGAAATGTGGATTCTCCCGTGTTCCTCGTTCATGCCAGATCAGGACACGATGATTGTCAGGCTGCAGACTGAACCGTGACTCATCAGAAAAGAGGACAGTTGACCACTCATCACGGGTCCAATGATGATTCTCATCAGCCCACTTTCTACGGGTTCTACAGTGTTCAGCAGATAACAGAATGCATACCATTGGTCGCCGGACATGCAGTCAAACACGATGGAGCCGATTTCATATGGTGTGGGTGCATATCCGTCGTCTAGTGGCAGCAAGAAACTGTCCCCACAGCTCTGTTGTATTGCTGTGCCTGTTCCTTCTTGCCAATAAGGTCAAGTAGCAGTCATCTCTTGTTATTGTGGCAGATGGGCGACCCTGCCCTCGTCTTCTTCGTACTGTGCCAGTCTCTTGAAAGCGATTCCACAGTCTGCTAATCACGCTTTGGGTATGTTCCAAGTGCTGTTGTCTGTGTTTGACCAGCTTCAAGACGTCCTATGGCTCTCCAGGCTTCACCTTCGGGCAAATCATGTTACAGGGGCATTGCAAGGGCTGGAAAATTGCAGGATGTGCACTTTCAAGATCAGGGAACGGGCAGATACTCCAGTACTTTCAGCCCTTTGTATAGTGCATTTTCACCAATGACATAAAAGTTGGTTTTGCATCTCATTTGCATAATCGAACAACTTTCTCTGACTTGTCGTTTGCTTTTTTGATGTTCTTGTTTAATAAAAAAATTCAAATGCTTCTTTTTTTTATCGCTTCATATTCATTTTGAAATATCCCCTAATTTTTGTGAGCAGTGTATATATTTTATGTGATACATAATACTTAAGAAATTCAAGCTTGGAATTTTGTAGTTCATAGTTTATATTTTGTACTATAGGTATAAAGTATGTTTTTGGTTATTTTTGAAGTTTCTGATCACTGAAAATGCAGTAATTATTTTTTTTTAAATTCAGTTTTTCTGATCCTTCTATTATAGATTGAACATACATTCCATTATCTTGATATCCAGGCAGTTGAAAGCAAGAAGTCAAATCAGGTAATATTCCAAGCAAAATAATATATTCAAACTGAATTATTTTTGCCCTTATGTTTGATGTTTTAATTTATACACTTGTTTTTTTTTTTCAAGAGCTACAAAAATAATTATGTGTAGTACAATAGATAGAAATGTGAAAATCAGTGCACTTATAGTCTGTGATGAAACATAATTAACCTGGTAGCTTTGTGGTATTAGCATTCTTTTGCTGAAAATCAAAGACCCGGACTCAAATCGCAGACATGGCAGAGATGATTTCTTTTTGACGTATGTTGTTTATCTGCTGAAGTTTTGCCTTTTTCACAGATTTCTCTTTGGTATATTATACTGATGGTTTCTTATCAATTCTCTGTGTCAAGCAGTTGCTGGAAGGTAATTTTTTTGATATAGTATATTATATTGAATTTAATCTACGATAAAAGCTGTATTACAAAAAGTCATTCAATCAGCCCAACATAAGCTTGTGGTGTGATTTATGAGCTTATAGCAACAAGAGCAGATATGAGCCCGTTGGCAACTCTTCTATGCTCTGTGCCTGAGTTGACATATCTACATTTATCTCTGCTCATCCTGTACCTTTACCTAATCATAAAGGAGTTAGAGAGTGACAAATGAATATATTTACCAGTCCTTGGTTCTCGCTGGTACAGCAGCTAAGGTTGACCTCGTTTAGATGTTGAAGCAGTTGTCTGGTGTTCCTAGCTGCAGGTCAAATTTTTTTTCTTAGCATACCTTTGAATTGATTGCATACCAGTCCTATAGGTATGCAATCAATTCCTATATATATCCATTGGTATGCATACCAGTCCTATAGGACTGGTATGCATACCAATTTGCATACCAGTATGCATACCAGAAACTGCATGAACTGCAGAAATTGTATGCATACCAGTCATTCTTAAACATCTGGTAATTTTTTTAACTGTTTCCAACAAATATTTCTCTGTGAATTCTTAAATGATTTTGCAACTCCAACCCATTGTTCAGAATATATTTCCGATGAAATTAAATAATTAACCATCTTAATTGTAACAGTAATAATAATGAACAAATGTAACTTTGATGAATGATACTAGTAAAGCATGCTGAAAGAACTTTTCACTGACATAACATTACTTGCAAAGCAATACAATTAGTCACATATACTTACAAGTTTAAAAATACCATTTTATGCTGAAGAAAATGGGAGAACTCTGTTTAAAAGTTTTATGTCAGCACATTTTCATTATACTGAAAATTTTGTTATTCTGGCATTTTTTACACTGACATTTCATTGTGAAGGATATTTTCAACTTGCAGGACTTTAACCTTTTAGGGCCTGTCGAGATTTTAAAGTGTCAAGTTTCTGATACTGTGAACTCACTCTAGTGGCCAAACAAATTTTGAAGTGTTTTAAGAAAATATTTTAAAAAAACATTTAGAACCTTATTCTGAAGTAATTTATGAATAAAATGTTTTATACCAAAAGAAAAAGCATATTTTTTTATTAATAAAATGGCTAAAATTCAATGGAAAAAAAGTGAAATTTTTTATTCATTCTTCTCAAAATTCTGCTGTTTTTTTTTGGTTCATTTTAACTTCAATAATTTTAAAGCAATAATTTAACCATCTTTTTCTGAATTATTATTCTAATGTATATAATACATAATATATCTGTTACTAGTTCAATATTTCATTTATTTAATATTTTCTAAATTTTGTATTAGGTTGGTGCAAAAATGGCGATTTTATTCTCTTCCTTTTGTTAATTGTGAAATAAAGTATATTTTTGGTTCATATTATATATTGTTTTAAAGTTTATTCATTGTGTTACCTATGCCAACATTGTGTTTTAAAAGTTTCACATTTGTTACTTTCAGTCATCTCAAAGCGTTGTAGGGCAAAAACGAATTGTGTATAATTTTTGTTGCACTAGGTCAAACTTCAGATTGTGTTATAGGTCCAACATTAAAGCCACCAATGCATCTATCATCATTGCAAACAATGGGAGTAGAACTAACTACATTGTTTAGAACATCACTGAAATGCTCAGCCCACCTAGCCATGACAGAATCCTCCCCTTCTATAACCTTACCTTGTTTATCCTTCAATCCTTGTATGCCTGTCCGTTTTCTACCACACAAAACATTAACTATCTGGTACAGCTCTCTGCTGTTGTGCTGTCTAACTGCTTCCTCGGCTTTGTCAGCCAAACCATCAAGCCAAAGATTCTTATCAGCAGCTAACTGATCCTTTACAAGTTTATTAAGGTCTCTGTAATGCTTTCTATTAGGACTAGTAGGGTATTGATTAAGGGCATTCCTGCAGTTCTTTCTTTCCGAAATAAGCTCAAGTGCCTTATCACTCAGATAATTTTGCCTCTTCTGCTCCTTTTTTCCTAAAAGAGGACTGTTAGTGTCCAAAAAAGCCTGTTTAAAATGATCCCATTCTTCCTCAACTTCAGTAGTAAGCAAACCATGACTGTCATAATGACTAAGTAACCTATCATGGTAAGCTTTGGCTATAACTGGATCTTTCAGAGCTTCAGTATTAAAAGTAAATTTTTTAACCCTAGCACAACACTTTTTAAGTTTAAGTTGCAACACACTTTTAACAAGGTAATGGTCAGATCCAATTTCAGCTCCCCTATATGCCCTGGTATTCCTAACAGAACTAGCCCATTTGCTGTTAATTAATATATAATCAATCATATTCTTATGCAGCCCATCAGGTGAAACCCATGTGTACTTATGTATGTCACGGTGTTTGTAATAAGTGTTAGTTATTCTGAATCTATTGAGTTTACTTACCTGTAGGAGACGTTGCCCATTGCCATTGCAGCTACCAATACCAAAAGGGCCTATTACTCCTCCCCAAAGGTCAGAGTCAGTACCAACTTTGGCATTGAAGTCACCAAGAACAAGGGTAATATCTCCTTTCTTGACAGAATTCAAAATATCCTGAAGTTGTTCATAAAACCTATCCTTCTCATCCTCATCGGCATCCTCAGTGGGGGCATAACAGCAGATAACATTCAAGTCTTTAACGCTTGTCTGAAATTTTGCTGTAAGAAACCTTTCATTAATGCACTCATATCCTAGAAGAGCATCGCTAGCGTGTCTGCTGAGAAGCAGACCCACGCCTTGGTGATGCTTATTGTCGTCCCTCCCTGAAAAGAGAAATTTAAGATTATTTTTAAGAATCTGACCTTTATCTGTCCATCTGGTCTCTTGCAAGCCGAGAATATCTAAATTATAATGGTGGAATTCTTGTGTGAGGACATTAAGAGAAAAAGCTCTGTGCAGAGTCCTCACATTCCAACTACCTATGGAGAGAAAATGGTTAGTGGGATGTTTAAAGAAACTATGTTTATTGAGAGAGGGAATGCCGACAATATCAAACAGCCCCCTAATCGCAGACATGGGGCAAAGACCCGTTCCCCCACTACTAAAGGCTGAAGCCATCTACACTGGAAGACTTCCTCCAATGTAGAATTTGACGATGCCAATAGAAGCAAAGAGTTCAGGTGCCTGCGATGACTTCTGCTCAGGATTATCCACCAGCTGCTAAACATATCCTGTGAATCTATTCACTTGGGGCTGTCAACCCACAAACAAACATAAAACACAGCGGAAGATTTTCCCTCCACAGAAGCCCACCAGTGCAGCAAAATCAGGATCCATAATCAAGCTCAGAGCCATATATCAGTCCAGTCCAGTAGGTTTATATGGTCAGCACCAGGACCCTGTGTGGTTGACCACTCCTCAGCAGGGTAGAAAAAAAAGAAAAGTAGCCATAGTTGTCCAGATGAGTAGGCCACACTAATCTGGCAGCCCTCCCCTTCCGTTCACTTCCACAAGAGAGTATCTCTTTTGAAAGTTACTAACGGTCCACACCACGAGAAGGCGGGGTTGGACATTAGGTGCTAGGCCTGGCCGGTTCTATGCATCATCACAGGGGATTGGTGCATAGCTCTCCTTCCAGTGACTACCTAGCTACCATTTACAGACCCAGAGTTATTTTGGCTGTTTCTAAACTGAAACTTCATAAATCCCCAGGTGTAGATGAAATTACTACGGAAATGCTTAGAGCTGGGAATGTTTCGGTTACCACTTGGATGACTGAAATTCTGAATATCTTTTATGATAAAGGCATGGTTCCTAAGGATTTTACCAGAGCTATTGTTATCCCTATTTTCAAAAAAGGTGATCTCAGTTCTTATGATAACTATAGGGGTATCAGCCTACTCTCTGTTCCAGGTAAAGTTCTTTCCATGATTGTGCTTAATAGAATTAAGAATCTGGTTGACAGTCAATTGCGTGATGAGCAATGTGGATTCAGAAGTGGTAGGGGATGTGTGGTCAGATATTTTCACTTAGGCAGATTCTTGAGAAATGTTTAGAGTTTCAGAAACCTTTGATTGCTAGTTTGTTGATTTCAAAAAGGCTTTCGACTCTGTTGATCGTGAGATCATATGGTATTGGATTGTGAGATCATATGGTATACCAGACAAGTTAGTTAACGTTATGAAAGCTTTCTATAATAACACTGAGTCGTGTGTAAGAGTTGGTAAGGCTTGTAGCAATTGGTTTAGCATTACTTCTGGTGTTCGACAAGGGTGCATTTTGTCTCCTTTTCTCTTTAGCTTGGTTATTGATTATGTTATGCGAAATTCACTTCAAGGGAAAGATTTTGGCCTTAAATGGGCTGGAGATAGGAAAATTTCTGATTTAGATTATGCTGATGATTTAGCCCTTTTGGCAAATGATGTTGATGAGATGAACTCTTTCATTCGAGCTGTTGATGAGACTGGTAGTAGAGTAGGTTTGGTTATAAACAGAGAGAAAACTAAAGTGATGAAAATTGGTCAGGCAGGCTGTGATTCAGTTAATCTGAATGGTTGCAGTCTTGAGCAGGTGTCACAGTTTAATTATCTTGGGAGCTATGTAACAGATAATGGTGATGTGCGGCATGAGATTAACAGACGAATAGGGATTGCTGCCGGGACTTTTAAGAACCTATGGAGAGTGTGGAGAAATAGGCGTATACACCTAAAGACTAAAATTAGACTGTATAATAGTTTGTTTTTTTCTAAGGTTAGTTATGGTAGTGAAACTTGGACACTTTGTAAACAAGATAACAGGAAATAAACAAGATAACAGGAAACAAGTTAACAGGAAACAAGATAACAGGAAACTAGAACTTTTGATTCCAGATGCTTACGCAGTATCTTGGGCATTAGGTGGTTCAACTTTGTAACTAATGATGAGATTAGGCAAAGGAGTTTGCAACCTCCTTTAAGCAGCATATTGTGCAGAGAGAGACTCCGTTGGTTTGGCCATGTTGCCCGTATGAATAATTATAGATTGGCGAATAGGGTTATGAACAGTGTGCCTAAAGGCCTCAGAAAGAAGGGGAGACCTAGGATGTGGTGGGCAGACAATGTCAAACAAGACCTTGTTAGAATTGGTGTGCAGTGGCCAGATGCAGTAGATGTAGCTCAGGATAGACTTGCTTGGAGAACTAAATTGCACGGTCTGGTTGGACCTCCGTAGCCCATGGCTGCTTGAGGAGGATGATGATGATGATGAGGTCAAACTTGGCCGCAATACGACCCAAATAACTCATCATGTTGCAAAGCATGGGGGCGAGGGAAGCACTTTTGAACTTACTGTACACCATTAGTTTAAAAAGTTTCATAGTGTAGAGCCTTGAATTGAGGAAGGTTGGGGACATCCTTCTGCCATTGTCAACGAATAATTGAAGACAATTTTTGAAGCAGATCAACGTAAAACCGCGTGAGAGATTGCAGAAGAGTTAAACATTGATCACACAACTGCTGCTCAGCATTTGAATCAAATTGGAAAAGTGAAGAAGCCGATAAGTGCATTCCACATGATTTGGATGAAAATGAAAAAAAAAAAAATGTTGTTACGAAATGTATTCTTTGCTGCTTTTTCACAACAAAAATGATCCATTTCTTGATTGAATTGTGACGTTTGACAAAAAGTGGATTATCTACGTCAACCACTGACAATCAGCACAATGGCCCAATCGCAGCAAAGTGCCCCACAAAACACTTCCCCAAACCAAAGATGCACCAAAAAAAGATTATGGTGACTTTGGCTATTTGCAGCCAGCATCGTTCACTACAGCTTCATGAATCCAGGTGAAATCATCAGTAACAGTTTTCAAAGATGTATAAGTTTGATAGTGAACTGTAAAGGCACATGTAAATGACAGTCTTGGAGGCCTTGCATGTGAAGGGATAAGGATATTGGAAATGTGATACATTAGTTATTTATTACTGTGAAGTGCTGTGATTTAAAATGTTACTAATGTCACAGATGTTATATACTTGATGATAAATGTCCTAGAGATACCTAAGAACTGTGCATGCAAATTGAGAATGACTAAAAGAAAAATGCAGTCAGTTATCCCATAGGGTGTGGCTTTTCCTCTATGCGCATGTTGACCTGCAGCATAATAGTGTTTAACAAGTTGTTAACATAGTGTGTTTAATATTAAATAAATTTAATTTCAATACTTTCACTGTCTGAAAGAAAAAAAATTAGGAAAGTTTTACCTAATTATTTTACATCAAAAGAAATTTTAGGAAAGAAGCTTTTCTTACATACAGTTGAATTGCATAGATCAATGGGATGTTATTCTTAAACTAGAAATCTCATCTGCTAGTATCTCTGATGAAACTTTACATTGCTGAAAGACATGGAACTTGTGTTTTATAGTGTGCATGCTGCATTTATTGTTGTTTTTTTTATAAAGTTCCTGACTTTGTAGCATATAATAAAAAAGTGCCAGTAATCAGTGATTGAGATTAAATATCCCTCATGGAAGCAGTATGCAAGATATGCATGAATGACCATAATAAGCTTGTATATCCTAGTATGTATGGGACAAACCTACCAACCTTTTAAAATACTGTTACAGGAGCATTATAAGGATCTGGAACAGTGAAATCCAACCATGTCATTGGCAAAACTATTATTGATAATCAACTAGCATTAAGTTTCATACAATCCAATAGATTACTTTTGCTTCTTACCTGTTTTCAACTTAATTTTACAGAGAATTTAGTAATTAACATGCATGAAAATAAATTTACAATACAGACTATTCCCCTCTACCACCTGTTTGGAATCTCTTGTTCTATAATTATCATATTCAAATCTAATTATGGGAGCACCACTAGAAGGCTCATCTTGTTTAAACCAAGGTTAGCTCATTATGTTTAGTCCACCTAATTTTGAGCATGGCTCAATGAAACCCATTGTAACATTTTGTTAGTGGATTTTAAATAGTAAATGATTTAATACTTTTTAATATTTAATTTAAAGTTTAAAAATGACATTCAAGAGGATGGAGTCATTCTCTTGAATGTTATTTAGATGTGTGTTGAACTTAGATGTGTGTGTCCTTAGATGTGTGCTGAAGTATGGTGTGCAGAAACAACATGCTGCATTTGTGAAAGTTGACAAGGACTGATTTATTGCATAAGTCAAATTTATTGTATTTAGTCAAGTTTATATTGCTCACAAATATTGAATGACAATGGCAATCAGCATGTCCCAAAGAAACATAAATCACAGACGATATCATAGGACTGCAACATTGTTCAAAGCTACTAAAGTTAACTGATAAGTGTAGCTGCCAATGCTCTTCATTTATATTGGCAAGCAGCTAAAAGATCTCAACAGCTATAGCTGCTAACAACAACAAATGCAACATGCATGCTATTGAATCTTTCAGCAGTGTAAATTTCATCATGGATGCCAGTGGATAAGAATCCTAGTTGAAGAATAACATCCTATTGCTTTATGCAATGGATAATAAGTGATTATATGACATTTAACTATATGTAAGAAAGACTACTGCCCTAAATTGTATTTTTAACCCTTAACTGCAGTGGTATGGGGTTCCAAGGACTTGAGCATTCATTTGTAACAAGCAAAATCCCTGTTGGAACTAGTAGCACCCATTTGGCCAAGTAGCTTCTTCGATCAGTAGATCTACAAGATCAGTAGGTTGAAGTGAGTTTATGTTATCACTTGTGCTTGCTGACAGCCCTCTCAGGTCTCTGGGAACTGACTGCTCCAATTGCATAAGTTTTCTATCTTTGTTTTTTTTTTAATCAAATATAACTTTAAAATATCTTAATAATCTAAGTAATAACCCCCTTTAATGAATTTTAGATTATCATGGCAAATTCCCAATGAATGAATGTGGATGATCCTTGATTCTCTGATTTTGTTAAAGAAATCCTTGAACAGTTTGAGGAAAAAGAAGATTATGCAAGCAATATAGACTCTTTATTATTATTATTTTTAATAAATATCATATGGGGCCCAACCACTCCAGTTATGCGAAATATTTCCACTGCTCCTGTTAAGGGTTAATGTAAAAATCATAAGGTAAAACTTTCATAGTTTTCCTTTCAGACAGCAAAATTAAATTTATTTAAACATTAATACAATTGTTGCTCGATCTGTAAAGCAGTGGCAGAAACCTGTATTTAAGTTTATCTTTTGTTGTTCACACTGCCTATAAGTGCCTGATACTAACAACAATCAAGTTGAATATCTGCAATAATGGAACATGGGTTCAAACTTTTGTAAAATATTGACTCTTTCTGAATTATAATCTCATAAAAAGAATTGCCCTACCTAGAAGGAGTAGAGTTATATTTATTCAAATTAATATGGGACAAAGGGAAAAACACTGGTCTGGCTACATTTAAATGCAGTGTATGATACGGATTTCATTAGTTGTAGGGAAGTTTATCATTGGGGAAAAGTGGACATTATAGATTAAAGAAACCAAGTAACCTGAGCTATAAATCTGATTTCCATCAAAGGGTAATGCAGTTTGCACACCATAGACATATTTAATCAATTCTGTGAGTTTGAGCTCACTTGCATCATAGCCTATATGATGCAAGATGGTCTGTGTGATAAATTGCAATACATTTCAGATGTGATGTATGAACAGTTGTCTGCTGCTGGCAGCATTGGACACTGGAAGGTGTTTTGCATTGTCATTCAGGCTCAGAGTAACTATGAATCAGGATGATTGGCAGATTCATTGGATGGATGTCAGTACCTGAAACATGACTGCCTGACAAATATCCAGTGACAGAGTGACTGATGGAGCACCACCAGTATCTGTCAGTACCATTCATAGATGCTGCACAAAGCTGGTATGTAAAAGAGGTGCCCTCTCCTCTGCATATTACTCACTCAAAGCTACAGGCATGCCAGATTGCAGTGGTGCAATGAACAAACTGAGTGGAGTGATGAATGATGATACTTCATCTTCAGCAATGAAACCTGCATCTGTCTGGAACAGAATGATGGCTGTTCTCGTGTGTGGCAATGTACTAGTAAGAGTATCCACATTGTGTATTGTTAAGCACCATACAACACCCACTTCTGGGATCCTGGTGTGGGGTACTATCTCTTACAACAGTCAGTAATCTCTCTGTCATTGAAAGTAATTTAACTGCCCAGCAGTATGTGGATACTTTTCCTTGACCTGTTGTCATACCTCTTCTGCAGAGCAATAAAGGGGGAAATTTTCACTAAAAAGTCTGCAAATGTGATCGTTGCTTAAACTATTAACTTTTATGGTATTGCTTTGTATCATACACACTCCTGGATGGGCAGTTTTTTTGATGAGTATAATTACCTCCACTTGCACAATAGGTTTTATTCTTAAGAGTAGTTGCAAAACTCTAAAAATTTCTCCCAATAGCAATAATGTTATAAATGAAGATTGCTTGCCTAAATATACTGCTCACAAAAATTAGGGGATATTTCAAAATGAATATGAAATGATAAAAATATCCCCTAATTTTTGTGAGCAGTATATTTGCCTAAATTCACTTTTCTGTTTGAAATTATCTTAACCTTCAGATAATTAGGTGTGGATCAAATTTCTGCTCATGATCATTATTTTTTTCATTGTAATTATTACATATTCATTAATTTTCTTTATTTTCAGCATTAGCCATCCCTTTCTCTCAGTACCTTCTTAACTGTGACTTTGTTTCAGTATCACACATGATCTAGCATCACGTGCATGCTCCGCTATGACTTTTATAGAGCATTTATGCCCTCACCTGACTACTTTCATATTAAAAACTTGACTGCATTTTTTTTGGCTAAACCACTAATATTGTCATATTTGGTGAAATTTGCTGTTATTTTGAAATATAAAATATGGCTGTATAACGAGGAGCACCTATCACCATTAATGATCCCAATTTTGAAGGCTCCAATATCCAATTTGAAAGATATTGAACATGACTTTTCCAATTCTGCTGAATCAGTTTATAAAGAAAATAATCATGATTCAAAAAGTGAACAATAAGAATGGGATCATGAGCTTTTGCTGTTGAACATTGAAGTTGTTACAAATGCAATAAATCCTGTTTATAATGGTTGAACCCAGAGGAGTTGTCCCAACTGTGTAATTTCAATTCACAGGTGTAAACAAAATATCTCCCTTTAAATTTAAAGGTTGTCAATTCCTTTTTTTATTTGAATTTTTTATACTTGGGAAAGTTCCAGTCATGTAAGCAACCAAATAATATTTTTTTTTTATTTTAATATCTTCATAAAGGTAAATTTATTTTGTAAGCAGATTTTTGTAGAATTGAAAATGTGATTAAAAATAAAACCGAATTTGATTTTTCTTTTTGATTTTCAAGTGTTTCATTAACAGAAGAATAATAGGGTTATTTTTAACATCACAGAGTTTACAATATGTATATATGATATATAACTTTTTGTGTATTTTGACCCACATCTGTACTGTAGATTTCCCCTGACTACCTGATTCTAATTATTTTTGACTCTCCTTTTTGATAGCATGGGAATAAAGCTGATGGAACAGAGGTTTAGCTAATACTTCCTGTGTGACTTTTGAAGCTCATTTAAATATCTTTGATATCCTGTTCTAAGACATTTTAAATTATTTGTTCAGAATTTTTAGTCAGTTATTTTTGTTTCTTCTTTGTTTTACTGCCTTAAATTTTCGTTTAAAAATATGTTACTCAATTAACTTGAATGACTTATTTTAATAAAATAAATGAAAATTAAATACCCCTCCATTTATAAATCATAATTTTTTTGTCTTGTAAATTTTTTGGGATTCAGTAAAAAGTTAATAAGAAACTAAATAAAACTAAGAGAATATTTACCCATCTGTGTTCATTTATATCATTATTCATATAAAATTCCTTAAGTTTCAGATACCTGTATCAACATGTACAGTCGGCCCTCCACATTTGCGGGGGTTAGAGTCGCAGGACTGCCGTAAATGTGGAAAAACCGCAAATATCTCTAGGCTCCCCAAACCTTAACTCTTAATACTGTTGACCATATTTAACACACAATAAACAGTAAAACAATACACTGTACTGCAACAGTAAGTTTTATAAATTTAAAATTACAGTATCAACAATGTAGGCTAACACACACAGATAGCGAGAGAGACAGAAAGGCAATATAGTACACATACACTATGTGATGCAATACATATACAGTATTTAGATAGCAGAAAAATTATGAAAGTTTATAAAGCACAGTTATGTACAGTACATTACAGTAAAGTACGGTACACTGAGAGACAAAACACGTGAGTGAGGCTGGCTAGTACCAAGACAAAGAGCACAGCGCCCCCAGAGTGCGTAGTTTGCAGTTCTTTAGCGCACTGTAACTTTTTGTAATAAATTTGTGTACATATTTATGTTAGTAAATGACAAAATAGATTAATAATACATATAATTTATGCATTTATGACTTACTAAACTTTTTTTTAGTTTTCTTTACATTTTCTAATCTACGTATATCATCTGCGATTTTCCACAGTAGGCCGCTAAACTCCAAAACAATCTCCATTTAATTATTGATGGCAAATTCGTGAATAATCAACTCCGCGAAAGTTAAACCCATTAAAGTTGAGGTTTGACTGTAATTTTGATTTCTTAAACCATGTGTATATTGTTTGGAGACCCTTTATATATGTAGAGTAACAAAGTTCTCTTCCCTGAATATTTGTGCTAGAGCTCATGTTAATTATATTTTTTTTTTATTAACAGCTATGTTTGATGGTTGAAAACAGAATTTATTCCTTTTTTTCACTGGACCAAGAATCAGAAGATGTTGACCATATGATTAGTCAATTGGGAACAGCAGTTAAGAGCATTTTCCCTCAAGTGCCTTTAGAGTAAGTTTTAATAAGCATATTTGTTCTGACAAATTTTGGCATGTCATAGTTTTTACCAATCAAAATCAGGTCACCCAACTTATAGCTGATCTAAAAATATATACTTATAGCTGATCTATAATGCATCTTATACTTTAGACAACTTGCAGGCTTATTTATTTATAATAGCATTGCACCTAATACCTGGTAACTATTTAACCAAATGTTAAATTTTTGGTTGAATATTTAGTTAAGAGAATAATTGTTCCCACTGCATTAATCAATAACTACTGGTATTTTCATTAATTTTATATAAAATTTTATGGCAAACCAACAACAGAAAAAAAAAATAAATAAAAAATCTGAAAGCCATTTTAATTGTGATTGAATAAATACAAATGGCAAATGAACACAAAAGCAGCTTCCATGATAGCAATTGAACGTATATACAACACTAAAACTAATTGTTCATCTGAAGTCCCTCCATTCCCACTTATAATAAGCCTGTCACTGGAAACAATACAAATGACTGGTGATTAAGTTTGGGAGATGTTCTGTTACATATACTAAAAACATAATGTTCTTACCCAACAACAATTCTCATGGTAACATGTAAGCTGTATGATGAATATGGTAATCAAGTTTATGACAAGGCATTTGTTTTTAACACAATGAAATTCTTCATAAGTTGGGTAATTTTAGAGTAACCAGGTGGGTTTGATAGTTGAAAACAGA
The DNA here is from genome assembly GCA_038380435.1 of Ryuthela nishihirai. Classification (NCBI taxonomy): domain Eukaryota; kingdom Metazoa; phylum Arthropoda; class Arachnida; order Araneae; family Heptathelidae; genus Ryuthela; species Ryuthela nishihirai. The sequence continues at coordinate 46,860,464 of JAWZYU010000023.1, read as the reverse complement.
ATTTATGGCTTTTTTCACTGGACTAAGAATCAGAAGGTGTTGACTATATGATAAGTCATTTGTAATAGCAGTTAAGAGCTTTTTCCCACAAGTTCCTTTAGAGTTAGTTTAACCCTTCCAGTGTCCAGCCTGAAAAACAGGTTTCCAATTCAGGGGCCAATCTATTTTCTGCCCATGCTCAGCCAAAAAAAAACCTTAACTTTAAAACTTTTTTGCCAAATAACTAATGAAAGGAATTATGGCATGTTGTATTGCCAAATTAATCAGCATTTAATCCTGGATTCTCTGAAATTATAATATTTAACAAAAACAACCATATGTTTTATTTTAATAGGACTTTTTTAGAGTCATGTAGTAAAAAAAAATGCATCTGGTAACACAAAAATTAAAGGGAAAAAAACAACTAATAGACAGAAATGATAACAATGCACATGAATAGAATGGCTATATATTTCTGAATAACAAAAAAATTGCTTTTTTGGTTTTAAGTAAATAGTTTTCTTGTTTTGTAATTTTTTTCTTGGTACCATACTTTGAGAAAATTCCAGGCTTTTAGCCAACTGTGCTAAACAAGTCAAATTTAGAATTAAAAAAAAAATAACCAATCAATGGAAATAGGTCATGTTATATACCAAATTAAACAGAATTTAATTGCGAATTTTATGAAAATAAATAATATAAACAAATTTGGAAGCTTATTGATTTTAATAAGCCTTTTACAATGTGAAATGGTGAAAAAAAAAGATCGCACTGTACAATTAAGGCTTCATTTTGGAAAACCTGCTGAATAAAAATAGTTAAATTATATATTTATCGAAAGGAAATTTCCTCCCAAATAATATAATATTCAACCTGAAATATGATTTTCATTTCTTTTAATGATTCTTTTCATTATCATATATTTTAAACACGGCCAGTGTTATACAACGTGACTTGGCTTTCTTCACGGAATTTTCTGAACTGGTTATGAAATCGAAAAAAACTTCCTAGGCTGCTTTTTTTTAACTAAACATTATGAATTTTTTCTTTGAATGTTTAAATTTGGTGATCTTGGCTAAGTGCAGAAAGGTTTGTGCACCAAGGACCAGCCCTTCCTGAAATTGCCCTCCCAAATGATGGCCAATTTTAGTAGCAAGGAAGTCTATTTTGCTTTCATATCCAAGACATTCAATTTCAGAAAACAGTACAAGCTGTAAAGTTTTTTTATTAAAAAATCAAGAAATAAAAGAAAAATTACATATAGCCTAATGGGATGTTAAATAAATTATCTGCAACAACTTTTAAGCTGACCTCTGATCTAGCATTACTTGGAAAGATCGATAAATCAGCTGATTGAAGATTGCTAACTAATGGAAGTAAATATACAGAAATTAATTTGCTTTCATATCCAAGACCTCATTTATTTTCAGAAAATGATACTATATCAAAGTATTACTGGAAAAGTAAAATAATGAAATGAAAATTAACATATAGCCTAATGCGATGTTAATATATCCACAGCAACAAGTTGTAGGCCAGCCATACGATATACATAACTATGAAAAAAAATCTATACTTATCGATCGGCCAAAAAGTTTGCTAATTTCCAAAAATAAATATACTGAAATGAAAACTAACTAAGGTTTAAATATAAAAAAAAATATTAACTTTACAAAGAGTATCCAATATGCTGGACTAAAACTGTAAAAAACACTTATAGCAAATGGAACGGAGATGGTATGTGTCAGCCAGCTGCGTCTTGTTTGATTCAGTGAAGCATAACTAATTAAATGCAGGTGCAACCAGAATTTCTAAGAAGGATGTGTTTACATTCAGTTTCGATTTGAAGGTGGGAAAGATGCATAGAATGCTGAGAAAAGTGATAAAAATAACTTGGGAATACTGAAATAGGTTCATGACAGAAAAGAATGGGAAACAGAAAAAAAAATGGTTTTTACGTATTTTGTAATTACTTCCAAAAATCTATCATTTTTAAAAATAGTAGTATTTTTGTTAATTTTTAGGAGATTTTCAGAAATTTAAGGAAAAATTTGTTGATGATAGCTCAAATCAAACTTGTGAGCTTAAAGCAGAAAAAGTTGCTTTAACAACTAGGAACGTTAGCAAGCAAATTGGCAATACCATTTAGTGCTTCTAAGAAATAGCAATCAGATGGTTTTATAAAATTATTTATATTGTGGTTTAATAAAATATGCATCAAATTAAAAAACAAAATATTATTTTTGAAACCTGAATTATATATTTTTATAAGATATATATATATAAAGTTATAACGGCAATTTTTATAAAAAAAAAAATCAATATATTTTTGTTGTGCTAAATATATGTCATTGGACCCTCAATTCAGATTCTTTGTATGTATATAGACGGGTTGGACACTGGAAGGCATATTTATTCTGACAAATTCTACTGTGCATAATTATTTTAAGCATATTTATTCTGCAAATAAATATAATAAGCATATTTATAATAATAAGCATATTTATAATAATAAGCATATTTATTCTGACAAATTCTACTTTGTTGATTATTGTTAATGAAATGTGTATGACAGACCACAGAAGTAAAAAATTGGTAATTCTCAGGCTGAATTTCACCTGTGAAAGATTTTTCATATGCTTCACAATGGCAACTGATAAATGTTTCAAAAATAATAAACAATTGCTTTTTTCTACATCTAATGGGCTAAATGACCAGATCACAAGGGCTCAGAGCTGCAAAGGAGACCCACCAAACGACAGTTAGGAGACAGATGGAAGCTTCTCATTGTCATTCAATGCATTCTGTAATGTGCACAGGATATAGCTCTCTTGCACATGGGACCATGGCTGACAAATCTCATCTAACGAATATCAGCTTTCCTAAGCCCATTGGTGTCCCTGTTCTGACCAAGAGTAGGGTTTTGTGAAGATAAATCTCGGTGCTGAAATAGTTGGAACTGAAGCCTCCAAAGAATATCAGATTATGAGACTTGTACTGATAACTGAGCTAACCCCTGCTACATATATTCGTGAAAAATAACATAAAGATTACTTCTGAATGTGTCACTAGGACGATGCAAGCAGTTGTCCCACCATATAATGAGTGGTACACCATAAAACTGGGACATTTGCAGAAATGTCATGGTTTTTACCAATCAAAAACAGGTCACCCTACTTATAGCTGATCTAAAAATATAATGCATCTCATACTTTAGACAACTTGCAGGCTTATTTATTTATAATAGCATTGCACCTAATACCTGGTAACTATTTAACCAAATATTAAATTTTTGGTTGAATATTTAGTTAAGTAATAGAATATTTGTTCCCACTGCATTAATCAATATCCACTGGTATTTTCATTAATTTTATATAAAATTTTATGGCAAAACAACAACAGAAAAAAAAAAGTCTGAAAACCATTTTAATTGTGACTGAATGAATACAAATGGCAAATGAACACAAAAGCAGCACCCATGATAGCAACTGAACTCGCATTTCACAACAAATCATTAAGCAATAATATAAGGTATTGTGTATACAATTAACTGCATTTAAATAGTTCAATCATTGTTTAAACTTTTCACTATCATAACAACCCAAAGCAGCTTAAGCAACAAGTAGAAAGCAGTGAAGAGGATGAAATGGTATTGTTTGAATGAGTCCATATAAAATATCAGCTGGTAGGTCTGTTACAGAAATAAAAAGGTTAAATTCTAATATGCTGATTTTATTCAGCTCATTTCACTGTGTTTTTAAGATTTATATGTTTCAAAAATTACCTATTTGTGAACCAGTCACTTAAATGTTTACTCATCTAATATTGCTATTTACAGACATGTAATTAGAAAGTTAGAGGTGACTCCATTGTCTCGGCTGCAGGCTATGGTTGAGTATAATCATGCTTTAGAAACCAAAGATGCAGGACCTTGTGGAGGTTATTCTACGCAATATGCTTGTATGTGTGACTACCATGGGCTGCCGTACAGAGAAGAAGTAGCTTGGGTAAGTTTAATGTTAATGATTCTAATGCTTAAATTTTAAAATTAATACTATAGTTAAAAAAGAAAACATTTACATCATTGATTATCTTCAAGATTGTAACTAGTTAGGAAAAATTTTTGACTGCCAATATGAGTGAAACTACCAATGCAATGAAGATGGAAAAAATATTCACCTTTATTCTTCAGTTTGCTTTTAATTTTTCTTGATGCAATTTTTTCTTAACTCTACCACCAAAGTGATATCTGGATGTATTTGTAACCCTGTTTGTGTTCTCTGATCAGTGTACAGATTTGTCTATCAGATCGTATCTGCTGCTTGTAGGCATTAAAATATGTTGATTTGAAACTTTGACCTGAAACAGACCTTTAAAAAAAAAAAATAATAAAGACCTGTTTCTGAACATTGGTGAGTGATTCAGCCTTTGTAATATTAAAAGTTGTGGTCATGGCCGTCTTCATTTGTCAATTGTAATACTTAATTTAAATGCTGAAGACATAAAATTCCCTTGAAATTTCTGAAATTTTAGTCCTCTCTACTGTCATCATAAAGGATTCTTGCTTCACTGGGGTGGGGGGGGGGGGGGGGGGGGGGGCTCAGTCGGTATTGCGCCAGGCTCGTAATCTGTACTTCCCAGGTTCGTGTCCCAGCTGGGTCAGCATTGAGATTTATCTCCGCAATAATTCCCCGCCCTGCCCACAGTCAGTAGGGGACACCGATGGGCTTGGAAAGGCCGCCTTCCGTCGGATGGGATGTTAAGCCGTGGCCCCGTGTACGGGAGAGCCATACCCTGTGCACGTTAAAGAACACGCTGGATGGCCTTGATGGGAGGCTACCATCTGTCGTCTCCCAACAGCTGCTCCAGTGGGTCCCCTCCCCCAACCTTCTCTGAGCCTTCGGGGTCCATGTGACCTGGCCATTTAGCCCATGGTGTGCAAAAAAGTGCCGCTCAGAGGTAAAACAACCCAACCCAAGCTTCACTGGGGAGAGTGTTGTGATTCTTTAGTAATGGACTTCCATGAAAAGCATCAATAGCATCAACTATTGATGCCAGAATGAGCATCAATAGTTGCATTATCTCTTACTGGGATCAGGAAATGATGCATTTTTCTTGTAAAATAGTTTTCTCCTTTTAAGTTTCTTATTTTGTTAGTATAGTTCATATTTCATTTGTTATATGTTTGCCCAATATTTTTTTTTTGTTACTACTTTGTGCTTTTTATTATCTTTCCATAAGGATTATGAAAACCTTTACATGGAACTCCATAAATAAATCCTCTATCGCTCCATCTTTGCAAAATATTAATATTCTGCCTTATTACAAAAATTTTAACATATTTAGGAACTGCATAAAATTCCCTTTCAAGAAATGTATTCATTGTAAGGATTTTAAATTAAGTGATCATGTGTTAAAAAAGTAGGAAAAGTGAGAAGAAATCAAGTTATGTCAAATGTTTGATTACTTCTGTAAATTATACAATGTATTCATGATCTAGAATTTTACTGTCTTTCTGTTGCATTTTGTTTGCTATCTGCTGGTCATTTAGCAAATTTGTCAAAACTGTTTTTCTGCTATATCTTCCAAATCCAATGGCACATTGTAATGAGTTATATATACAGAGTGTACCATCATTCAAAGTCAGTACTTTTGGAGCTTATTTCTGAGATCATTTCGAGTCAGAAATGTCACTTTGACATGGGTCCAATTCGCAGTGGCATAAAGATATGGGTATTTATGTGTATTGAGCAAGCTCAAAAAACACCCCGCTTATTCTTATTTATTTAGAATAAAGTGTAGTGCTTGTGCAGTAAACATTTAAAGTGGCCTCCATTAGCTTGGTTGCATTTTTCTGACTCATGTATAACCATAAAAAGAATTTCAGCATATTTATGTGTGTTGCAGCAGTTAATTCTTCCCATGTTCAGGTCATTTGTATACATTGACAGAATCTGAAATGAGAGGCTGGGGCTATTTGTATCAATTTTTAGTACAACAAAAAAAAAATTGATTTTTAAAAAATAAAAATTGCTGTTTAAATTTTTTATATATATATTATAAAAAAAAATACATAATTCAAGCTTGAAAAATATTTCCTTTTTTCATTTGATGCATATTTTATTAACCCTCCCGGTGTCCAGCCTAAAAAACTGGTTTTCATCCAGAGGCTAAGCTATTTTCTCCCTATTCTCAGCCAAAAAAAACTTCAACTTTAGAACTTTTTTTGCAAAGTAACAAATGAAAGGAATTATGGTATGTTGTATGCCAAATTAATCAGCATTTTATTCTGAGTTTTCTGAAAATAAAGTACTTAACAAAAAAGATAAGTTTTATTTTAATAGGACTCTTTTTAGAGTCATAGTAAAAAACTGCATTTGGCAACCCAAAAATTTATTTAAAAAAAAAAACTAATAGACAGAAATGATTATAATGCACATGAATAGAAAGGCAATTTATTTCTGAATGATGAAAAAATTATTTTTTGGTTTCGAGTAAATATTTCTCCCATTTTGTAACTTTTTTTCTCGGTACCATTCTTTGAGAAAATTCCAGGCTTTTAACCAATTGTGCTGTCATATAAACAATCAACTTTAGAAATAAAAAAAATAACTAATCAACAGAAATAGATCATATTATATACCAAATTAAATAGAATTTAATTACGAATTTTATGAAAATAAATAATATAAGCAAATTTACAAGCATATTGATTTTAAGAAGCTTTTTTCAATGTGATGTAGTGAAAAAAGGATTGCACTACACAATTAAGGCTTCAGTTTGAAAAACCTGATGAACCTTTGGAAAACCTGATGAATAAAAATAGTTAAATTATATATTTATTGAAAGGAAATTTTCTCCTGAATAATATAATACTCAATCTGAAATATGATTTTATTTCTTTTAATGATACTTTTCAGTATTGTATATTTTAAACACGGCCAGTGTTATACAACATGACTTGGCTTTCTCACATTAACGGGATTTTCTGAACTGGTTATGAAATTGAAAAAAACTTCCTTGGCTGCTTTTTTTGCTAAACAAGAATTTTTTTGGGGGGTGTTGAAGTTTGGCGATATTGGCTCAGTGCGAAAAGGTTTCTGCACCAAAGCAAAAAAAAAACCCCGCATTATATCATCTGTGTGGCACAGCCAAGGTATTGAGGGGGGGGGGGGCCTTAAAATCATTCAATATAAACATAAATACTCATAATGTTAAAAAAGAGCCTTTTAGAGGGGGGGGGGTGAAACATTCACAGTGAGTTTAATGGAGGGTAGCCTTCCTGAAATTGCCCTCTCACATGACTGCTGATTTCCATAGCAAGGAAGTCTATTTTATTTCCATATTGAACACATTCATTTTCAGAAAACAGTACAAGATCAAGTTTTTGTTTTACTAAAAAAACAAGATGTAATAAAAGAAAAAATACATATAACCTAATGGGGTGTTAAATAAAATATCTGCAACAACTTTTAATCTAGTTTCTGATATAGCATAACTCAAGAAGATCAATAAATCAGCTGACCAAAAGATCGCTAACAGAAATAAATTTAGAGAAATGAATTTGCTTCCATATCCAATACCTCATTTATTTTCAGAAAATGATACCAGATCAAAGTTTTAGTGGAAAAGTAATAAATAATAAAATAAAAATTAACACGTAGCCTAATGCGATGTTAAAATATCCACAGCCACAAGTTGTAGGCCCACCATACGATATATAGCATAACTTATGAAAAAAATCAATACTTATCGATCAGCCAGAAGATAGCTAATTTCCAAAAATAAATCTGTTGAAATGAAAACTAAGGTTTAAATATAAAAAAGTAAATGCTAACTTTACAAAGGGTATCCAATATGCTGGATCAAAACTGTAAAAAACACTTATAGCACATGGAACGGAGATAGCATGTGTCAGCCATGTGTCTCTTGTTTGCCTTGGTAAAGTGAAGCATAACTAATTAAATGCAGCTGCACTCAGAATTTCTAAGAAGGATGTGTTTACTTCTAGTTTCCATTTTAAGAGTGGGAAAGATGCATATAATGCTGTGAAAAATTATAAAAATAGTTTTGGGAATATTGAAATAAGTTTATGACAGAAAAGAGTGTGAACGGAAAAAAAAATGGTGGTACGTACCTTTGTAATTACTTCCTAAATCTACTGTTTTTAAAAATAGCAGTTTTTTTGTTAATTTTTAGGAGATTTTCGAAAATTTAAGAAAAAATTTGTTGATAACAGTTCAAAACAAATCTGTGAGCTTAAATCAGAAGGTTGCTTCAGCAAATAGAAAAATTAACAAGCAAATCGGCAATACCCTTTAGTGCTTCTAAGAAATGGCAATCAGATGACTTCATAAAACTATTTGTATTGTAGTTTAATAAAACATGCATCAAATTAAAAAACAAAATATTTTTCTTCAACCCTGAATCATATATTTTTATAAGATATATATTTAAAAAAATTGCAATGGCATTTATTATTTTTAAGAAAATCAATATTGTTTTTGTTGTACTAAAAACGAATACATACGTCCTTGGCCCCTCATTTCAGATTCTGCGAATGTATACTGATGACATGCATTGGTAGGGTTAAACTACAATATATAAATAATTTGCTAAAGCCATCTGATTGCCATTTCTTAGAAGCACTATATTTTATTGCTGATTTGTTTGCTAACATTACTCTTTGCTGAAGCAACCCCTGATTTAAGCTCACAGGTATGATTTGAAAGAATTAAACTTGTGAGAATTTGAAGGTTACGAATTTTTAAGGAAAGACTTGTTGAAATAAACTATTCTTAAAGTTTTGAAAATCTCCTGAAAATTAACACAATGGAAATTTTGGAGGTAATTACCAGTACACACCTCTGTTGTTGTTTTTTCTGTTTTACACTCTTTTCTGCCTTATATCTATTTTAATATTACTGGAATTATTTTTATCATTTTATATCATTTATCCCAACATTCTATGTATCTTTCCTGCTTTTCAAATCAAAGCCATGGGTAAAAAGAGTCTTCTTAGCCAGAAAAGGGCCAAAGCTCATTATTATTTAGACTGCCTACATCATAAACTATATTGCAGCAGAGTAGGTGCATGACCTAGTTAATTGCTGGGACACATGTAGAGTCAAGTGGCTACAAAGTAGACTGTTTATAGCAAGTGTTGTTGGATCACAGATTGGATAATGTCACCATGCATACAGTTAGTATTTATACATCTATAAGCTGTCATTTTTGTAGATTTATTTTGGTAAATTGTTGATCTTTGGATCGGCTGATCTTTCAAAGTTATGCTACATCAGATGGCCACCTTGCAAGTTCTTGTGGATGTTTTATTTAACATTGCATTAGGTTATATGTTAACTTTTCTTATTTCCTTGTTTTTCCATTATAAAAACTTTGATTTTGTATTGTTTTCTGCAAATGAATGAGGTCTTGGATACAGAAGCAGAAAGGACTTCCTTGGCACAGAAATCAGTCATGTGGGAGGACAGTTTCAGCAAGGGTTTTTACCTTCCCCCAGTATCATTGCTGTGCCTCTATGATAATATAGATGTTTTTTTTTTTGCTTTGGTGCACAAACTTTTTTGGGTACTTGCCAAGATTGCCAAATTCAACACCTAAAGAAAAAATTCTTAATATGTAGTAGCAAAGGCAGCCACGAAAATTTTTTTCCATTTCGTAAACAGTACAGAAAATCTTTATTAATGTGAGCAATCCAAATCATTTTTTATGATGCTGGCTATTATTCTAAAATATACCACACTGGAAAGAATCATTATAAGAAACAAAAATCATATTTTCAGGTAAATTTCTTCCCAAATAACTATAATATTTATTTTTGATAAATATATAACTGTTATTATTCATCACATTTTCCAGCATAATCTTTAAATGCATAGTCCAATCTATTTTTTCCACTATATCACTGTGAAAATATTTTATTAAATTAATGTTCTTTTAAATTTGTTTAAATTTTTTAGTTTCATATAATTTTGAATTTTTTGTTTATTTTGGTATATAACATGACCTATTTCTGTTGATTAGTTATTTTTTTTTAATTCTAAAGTTAACTTGTTTATCTGATTCAGCACAATTAGCAAAGAATATGAAATTTTCTCAAAGTATGGTACTGAGAAAAAAATTACGGAAAGAGAATAATTTTCTTGTTTGAAGTAAAAAATTTTTGTTATTCAGAAATTTTCTATTCCATATACATTATAATTGTTTCTTTCTATTATTTTTTTTTTAATTTTTATTTGCATTGCCAGATGTATTTTTTATTACATTTTCTCTAAAAATATCTTATTAAAATAAAACTAGTTGTCTTTTTTGTTAAATGTTTTATTTTTAAAAAATCCAGAATTAAATGCATAATTCTGAATTAATTTAGGATTAATTTTGTACCATAATTTCTTTCATTTCATATTCCATTTCATATTTGTGAAAAAAGTTCAAAAGTAAATTTTTATTTGGCTGAGCAGAGGGAGAAAATAGTTTGGTGTCTGGATCAGTTTTTCAGGCTAGATACTGGAAGGGTTAAAATTTGCTGAAATAGTTTTCTTGTGTTTATACGCCATAATTTTCATGTAATCCCACATATGATGATACAGTGAGTTTAGATTCTGTACTGTTTGGCATGTTTTCAGGGGTTTCAGGTTTTCCTTAAATCTTTGAAAGCTGGAAATTGAAAGAATGTAAAACTTTTCACAGGTGCAGTTCAAGGGTTTGAAGAAAATCTTGTGTTAACTAAAATTAAATAAAAATATTTTAATGCAGTTTGTCAGGGTATATAAATTGGGCCAGGGCCTACTTCTTATTTTTAATCTTCCACGAAAGAATAAATATGAACTAATCAGCAGGCAATGTAATTATAAATTAGTGAAATTTTGGTTTTCTGAGCCACCAGCAGAAGATAACATTGTTTTCAACAAGACACATTGTATTTTGTGGTTAAAATAAGAAAACAAGTTTTTTCTACATAAACTGCCACCTCCCAACATAAATCTGCTTCAAAATAGAGCCACCTCCCAACATAAATGCCTGAACTACGTTACTTGTTGTATATGGTATGCTTTTTTTTTCCGAGTTTTTTTCAAGTCTGTTAAAAAAAATGTTGAAGATTGTTAAAGAAAGTTCCAAACCCAGCAATTTATCCTAAAATATCAGTGGAAAAGTAAGTGTTAATTTTAATTTATCTAGAATATGACTAAAAAAAAAGAAAATTTCAATTTCTTTTTCATCTTTTTTGCAGTTTTTTTTCTCTGGAAATCATAAGTATAACCTGTTTCTAAAATTATTTTTACCTAATGAAAGATAAAAGTAATATTAGAAATAGCAAAATAAAGATTTTAAATCTAAAGTGTACTAAAATATAAAACAAAAACTGAAGCACGTGCTGAACAATTTAAACTTGACCCAATCATAAAGTTTCATTTTCAAAAATAGCCCAAAGATTTTGGACAAATAAGAATGGCAACAGATCAGAATGAAATTATGCATTTTATTATTAGGTAATTGAATTCTGAGTGTTTCAGTGATCATGATCAGTTTTTATGGCTGCCATTTATTTACCATCTGTTCCAGTGGTTTTTAATTAAATATTAGGGATATTATTTATCATGAAGTTAAGAAATAATTTAATTGTAATTTAAAGTATTAATAAATAATTTTTTATAACTTTATGGGTTTTAAAACTATACAGGGTGATTCAAAACTTATCGTTCAAATTTCGTGGGGAGGTAGGGAATACGTCAGGAAACCAATTTCACATAGGAAAGTATGTCTGCAAATGTACGCATGCATATGTAGAGGGCGCTGTGTGTACCCAACCAGTGTACCACTCGCCCGACCACTCCTGCTGTCATCAGTGTACGAGCTGACTTACTAGTGATAAGATGAATCGTTTTACGCATCAAGAGCTAGCGGATATGCATCTCGCATATGGGGCAGCTGGCGAAAGCGGCCGCCTAGCTAGGCAAGTTTACGAAGACCGATACCCCAACAGAAGAATACCGCAGCATCAAATGTTTGCACATGTGCATCGCAATCTGCATGAATCATCATCGCAATCATCGCAACATACTGTGAACCTGTACTTTACCTTGTTGGAATAAAAGTCACATTCGTTACCACTTAACTGTACTGTTTCCTTGTGTTCACTCTACTTGTCCATTTTGTTCATGTAGATGACGTTTGTGGACATACTTTCCTATGTGAAATCGGTTTCCTGACGTATTCCCTACCTCCCCCACGAAATTTGAACGATAAGTTTTGAATCACCCTGTATAATTAAAACCCTTCAAAAACAATGTTTATTAAAAGAAAGGTAAATTTCTTGTATTAAAAAAAGTTTTATTTGGACTTAAAACCAATTTTTTTCAACACATGCATACAGACAGTATTTTAAGAATGATTAAAAAATTTATTATTTAATAGCTTTTAGCAGTTATTAATTTTAGGCATTGAATGTTATTTTAAATAGATATTTTAAATTTATAGCTAGGAAATAGAAACACTAATCTTTTACCACTTATGAATGCAGCTTTTGCCTCATGTGATAACAATAGAGTGAGAGAAAAGTGCTATAGTCCAAATATTGGCTAAAACAGTAATTGTTATTGGATCATGTGAAGAAATGAATCGGCACTTGAAATGGATAATTTTTATTGAATATTTGTGTGTCAATTTTATTTAATATTTGTGAATTATTTATCATTCCATTTTGTTTATAATGTATTTACTACATTTTTTTTCTGAATTTTTGGTTACTCTATTCTGATGTATTCTGAACTTTCTTCTTTTTTTAGGATGTGGATACCATTTATCTATCTCATGACAGCAAAGAATTATCCCTACTTGATTTTGATCATTTAGAGGGACGGTAAGAAAATTACCTGCTCAAGCAGTGATCAAATATTCAAACTGAAATGCAAAATGATTAATATTTTAAGTAGTTAAAAAAAATTAGAATTTTAATATATATTTCATCATTAAGGGCTTAACAATACAATTTAAATCATTGCTAAACCTATAGAAAGATAAAAAAAAATATATGATTAAGCCCTTCATAACTATGATCAAATACTCCACCTTCTTCTTTCAACAACAAACATATGTTATGCAGACTATTATAAAAAAAGTATATTATTCCTACTGCAACCTTCTACTGGTAGGCTTAGTCCAATAGTGCATCAAGCTTATAATCTATAGTTCCCAGGTTTGAGTCCCACCTGGGCAGGCATGATTTATCTCTATTAAACCCACACCCTGCTCCTACTCAGTAGGGGACAGCGATGGCTTGGAAAGTCTTGTCTATTGGATGAAACATAAAACAAGACCCTGTATTTAGGAGAATTATACCCTGTGCATGTTAAAGAATAAGTTGAATAGCCTTGATGGGAGGCTATCATTTGTCTCCTAACAACTGTCCAGGTGTCTCCTTACCCCAACCTTCTCTGAGTACTTGGGGTCCTTGTGACCTGGACATTTAGCCTGGTGTGTTCAAAAAGTGCTGCTCAGAAGTAAAACAACCCTGAAAATTGAACTAACAGTGAATACCCCAATTCCCTCAATGATTTCTTAGAATCCCACTAAAGTTTTAAAAGCTATCCTTGCATCTCCTTACAGATCTTCCCCAGAACCAGAGAAATTCACGCAATATTTTACAAAAAGTTAGTTACAAATACATTCCCAAATTTTTAATTATTTTTAACACCTGTTTGGAAACAAGGAAAGTTCCTTCAGGTTGGATTCAGACAATTGTAACTTAGTGTAAAAAAGGAAAGGAGATGCCTTATACCCTACCAACTACCTCTTGATATCCCTCATTAATATCTTTCCTGAAATTATAGAAATAATTTTGTGCGAACTGCTGAAGTTCCATTTTCTCTTCACAACTTCATTCACAATGAACAATTTGAATTTGTTCTTGGGAGAGCTGAAACTGTTCAATTGCTCCAATGTATCGTCAAATGGTCATCTAAGACAAAAGTAAACCTTTTGATATCCTACCTGTCTTCAAGAAAGTGTTTGATAAACGTAAAAGATCAGGTCCTCACTCACTCATGGATACTTCCTTGTTAAGGGCAGAGAGATTTCTTGTGGTATTTTGAGAGATATCTCACCATGTCATATGCAAGTAGGTCCCGTAGTACAGCTTTATTTTTATTCTGTTGAGTGCAGGCTTGCAGGTAATGTCAATTAAGAATCCAAACATTCTCATGGGGACTTGGGGATACAGCTGACTACAGAATAGTCTAGGTACTTTGTACCCAGGGCTGGATCTAGGGGGATGCCCCCCTCTTTCTGAATGCTAATAAAGGTAATAGGGGCAAAAATAAAATGATTAAACTTATGTATATTTCGGGAATTTTTCAAGGAAGTTTTAAAGACCTGAGGAAAAAAAAAATAATGAGGGGAATGTTATACTGCATTTGAAATCCAATCTCTTCACTCCCCCCCCCCATTACATTTTTCTGGCTTGATTGTGCTTCTTGCATCCCCCCACCTTTTGATCCCCCCTAGATCCATTCTGCTTGTAGCCATTTAAGAGCCCAAACATTCCTGAACTTGAAGAAGGCAATAATATGTGGATGAGCATTAGCAATCTGGAAGATGACATTAGGCATACTAGTCAGAAATGGTAAAACTGGCCATAGGACATCGTTGACATTTGCATCCAGTATTCATATTACAAATTATGCATACCAGAGGTAACCTGCTATCATAACTAATGGCTCCCTAAATGAGGACACCCTATGGGTCTGGCAACATGCCATTGGTGGATTATGGATGGATTTTTTCCTCCTCACACCATCTCCAGACATGGATATAATGATCATCAGCACCCAAGAAGAACAGGTAGTCATTACTGAGGACATCTTGCCATTCTTTATTCCAGGTAGCTTTAACCTGGCACCAGTTTGGCTGAGCCCCAGTGGTGGTGTGCTGTCAAGGGCAGTCTACACAATGGATGCTAGTCCTGCATCTGCCAATCTCCTGACAATAGCCTGTGATGGAAACTGATGTTGTTGTTGTTGTTTTTTTTTTTGTAGTTGAGTCTGCTATTTCTTGCTGTTGAATCTGGTAATCCAGCAATGTTTTTATGTATATGACAATGCCAGCACTGTGCAACAACTTGAGTGCCTTTTTGAGACTCTTGGGGGTCAACAACATCTAATAATGCTTACATTATGGCCCACATGTTAGTGATATGTCAGGTAGAGAAATTGGCTTCACATAGCCCTACAATCTGACTAAAATACTCGTGTCCAGCTGCTGTTATGGTTGGCAAAAGGATTGTTATGGCGTTTCCTACACTTCATCCACAATATCTGCCATCAGCACTCTTTTGTAGCTTATTGCAGACAACTGTAGTACATGAAGCATTTGGCTTAGCCACTTGTTTCTGCAGGAGGTTGCAAGATGAACATAGGTTCATCTTGTAATATCCTGTAGATACCATGGTTTTGTCACAGAAACAATCATTTACCTTTGCCTTGCACTCACATGCTGATTTATATGTAAATCCAATTGTTCCTGCTGAATGAGGTAGTTGTTGAGCAGTATATAATTCCAATGTTTCAGAATGAAATTATCAGTTAAAAGTACATTCTGAATTGTTAATGGTGTTTTTAATCGAAGGCAAACTGATATTTAATATGAAAAAACAGTATGGTATTAGTCATCAGTAATTCATTATATTATAATATTGTATTTAAAAAAAAAACTAAAAAAACTACTTTTAATTCTAAGAAAACTGAAATGTGCCAGTAGCTTAAAGTACTCTTAATCTGTGAAGCGATAGTAGCTAGTTTTCTGTTTGTGCTGAAATCAGTGTGTAGTCCAGGAATAGGAAAACTGCAATGCAGTATTATGTTTAATTTTTTTTACAGATAAAAACGTCTTTTTTTATAATTTTCAAATTTAGTCCAAAAATTGACAAATTAAATTTAAAAATAATAAATACTGTTGATTTATTTATTTAGTTATTTGAGGAAATCTATTAAAAATTCCTCAATGAAATAAACAGTTTCAGTTTTGCAAGCTGGCAATATTATCATTTAAAAGTGCATTCTTAATTTCTTGGCATTAATTGCTTTTTCAAAAACATAAGAAATTTGTTCATTAATATGTTTGGGGGGGGGGGGAACAGAGACATTTTTCTCAAATCATAAAAGAAACACCATTCATCAAATAAGTAGTTTTGCCATTAGGTATTGTCTTCTTTTGATTTCTTTCTATTCTATAATAATTTTTATTCATTAGATATGTATTGTGGGTTCACAAAAAATTTTTTAATTGTAATTGTTGAAAAACTGAAACTGTTCTGGTTTCAAAATATCACTGCTTGTCACCATACACAACATGATCAGAGGCAACAGCTGTGGCTTGATTAGAAACTGACATTAACATACAGCAAAAAAAAACTTCCAGTAGCCTCAATGTTCATTGAGTATTGGATAAACATGCATTTGCTCAGTTAATATGGTTTTATAACTTCTATTAAACTTTTAAATCCTTTTTTATACATCAGTTTCTTTTATAGTTATATCTATATTTCAGCCAAGGAATCATACAATTTGTTCTTCCTGAAAATTGAATGTATTTTCAAACTCATTTTAGGGAGTCAGACAATATGAATTTCTTGATTTCATGAAGTTGAATGAACCTTCACAAACAAGGAAAGTGTCCTTGACTCAGATAAACAACTAAATGGGTGTTTTTACTTCAGGATAAGGTTCCAGTTATTTTTCATTCTTGCTCAGAACATTTGAAAACTCTGCTACCAAACACTTCATTGGTAGAAACAACACTTTAGAGGTTAAAAAATTTTCTGCAGATTATGGTAAAAGCCAAACCACTTAAACAGGTTAAAAACATAACTACCATCATATGTGGCAGCTTGGATGCCTGATTTCTAATGATAGATGACACAAAATGAATCAATAAAAAAATGTGGGAATGCTTATATGTCACTTTGTTGAAGAAATGGTTATTTTCTGGTAATCTAGCGATTATGACTCCTGTCATCCTTCTGGGAGATGTCGGTTCGAATCCCACTCAGGACAATAAATTTTTTTCTACTAATAATTTCAAGTGTTGCTTGTCTAATGAATGTTTTCATGTGGTACTTCATTACTCAACATAAAGCTATGTTTTTTTTAAAAATATTAGATGAACTGTTTAAAAAACACAATATTAAAATTTTAAAATTACTTTCTTATTTCGAAGCTTCTAACAACATTTAAACAGGGCAATGTTAAAACATTATCCAAAGTATGTTTTAAAGTAAGCCTCAGCTGTGAACAGTATGGTGCAATTATGTTCGAAAAATCAAGTATGTATAATTTCCCTTCTCCAATCAGGGGTTTATTTTCTTGATTTAATCCACTGTAGATGAAACTCTATTTGGTGAGGACCAGAACCTGTATAAAATTTAGGGTTAGAGAAAGGATCCTTAACTCTTTCTGGATCACCATCGAACATAGATGTTGACAGAATCCGAAATGAGAGGTCAAGGACGTCATCAATAGATGTCTTTTATACAACACATGAAACTTCGATTTTTTAAAAATAGATTATATCTTTTAAAAATGTGTAATTCAAGCTTGAAAAATAATATTTTCTTTTTTCATTTGATACATATTTTATTAAACTACAATGTAAATTATTTGATAAAGCCATGTGATTGCCATTTCTTAGAAGCACTAAACAGTATTACCGATTTGTTTAACATTACTCTATGCTGAAGCAATCACCTGATTTAAGCTCACGAGTTTGATTTGAACTATTATCAACAAGTTTTTCCTTAAAGTTTTTAAAATCTCTTATAAATTAACAAAAAACTATTTTTAAAAACAAAAGATTTTGGAAGTAATTGCAAAGTACTTACCACCATTTTTTTTCCGTTTTACACTCCTTTTTGCCACAAGCTTATTTCACTATTTCTAGAATTATTTTTATCATTTATCCCAGCATTCTATGCATCTTTCCCACCCTAAGATTGAAACTGTAACTAACAAAGGCTTTCTTAGAAAGCAAGCCGAATTGCAGTTTCAAAGTTCCCTGCAGTCTAAAATAGGTCACATAGCAGGTGTTGTTGAGTGTTGTGACCTTGTTATTGCTCACACATGCAATAAAGTGACTCTATAGGGAATGTTTACAGAAAGAGGTCTTCTTGGATATAGGATAATGTGACTATGCATCTATCATGTCAGTTTTAACCTTTGTTTTCCTTTCTATAGATATATTTTATTTCTGAAAATTAACGATTTTTTTTTTCATCAGCTGATTCATCAACAGATTTTTTCATCTATCTTTTGGGGTTATGCTACATTGGATGGATGCCGGCTTTACAGGGCATTGCAGATATTATTTAATATTGCATTAGGTTACATGTTAATATATCTTTCATTATTTTTTTCTTGTAAAAAACTTTGATTTTGTATCATTTCTTGAAAATGAATGAGGTATTGAACATGGAAGCTAAAAGGACTTCCTTCATACAACAGTTGTTTACATGGCTGATTTAAGTTAAACACTTCCTCCCAACAAATTAGATTATAAACTCCCTGCGTAAAGTTAATATTTTATTTCCTTTTTTCTTAATAATTAAACCTTAGTTTTCATTCCTGTAGATCTTTATTTCTGTAAATTATCGATTTTTTTTTTTTCCCGTTGGCCGATCTAGCGATCTTTCTGAGTTATGCTACATCAGATGGCTGGCTTAAAAATTGTTGCAGATATTTTATTTAACATCCCATTTGGTTATATGTATTTTTTTTTAAATATTTCTTTTTTTTACTAAAAAAAACTTGAGCTTGTACCATTTTCTGAAAATTAATGAGGTCATGGATTGTTATCAAATTTGTTATCATTGTTAAGGAAAATCAATCATTGTTAAGCAAAATGGACTTCTTTGGCCAGAAATCAGTCCTCATGTGGGAGGGTAATTTTGGGAAGGGTTTTTATCCTCCCCTCCCACTATACTCATATTGAACTTTTCACTCCCCCCTAGAAAAATTTCATTAAAAAAAATTGTGCATTTTTATGTTTACATTGAACGATTTTAAAAGCTGCACCCTTCCACCTCTCAGTATCTTGGCTGTGCCACACAGATGATATAACATTGTTGTTGTTTTTTTGCTTTATCTGCATCTTTCTGCACTTAGTTGAGATTGCCAAACTTTCAACAAACTTTTTCCAAAGAAAAAAAAATTCATAATATTTATTGAAAAAAGCACCAAGAAAGTTTTTTCCATTTCATAACCAATTCAGAAAATCCTGTGAATGTGAGAAGTCCAAGTCACTTTGTATAACACAGGCCGTGTTTAAAATATACAATACTGAAAAGAATCATTAAGAGAAATAAAAATCATATTTCAGGTTGAATGTTATATTATTCAGGTGGAAATTTCCTTTCAATTAATATATAATTTAACTATTTTTAGTCATCAGGTTTTCGAAAATGAAGCTTTAATGTATAGTGTATAGTGCGATCTTTTTTGTTCACCATACCATTTAAAAAAAGCTTCTTAATAAAATCAGTATGCTTGTAAATTTGTTTATTTATTTTCATAAAATTCATAATTAAATTCTGTTTAATATGGTATATAACATGACCTATTTCTGTTGTTCTTATTTTTTTAAAATGCTGAAGTTGACTTGTTTGTCTGACTCAGAACAATTAGCTAAAAGCCTGTAATTTTCTCAAAGTATAAAAAATAAATAAATACCCTCTCAAGCAGCTGCTTGCCACAGAGGTCTGACAGGAGCCTGTCAGTTTATATACCATGGTACCAAGAAAAGAATTATAAAATGGGAGTAATTTTCTTGCTTTAAGTAAATATTATTTTTTTTTATTCATAAATAAATAGCCTTTCTATTCATGTGAATTATAATTATTTCTATTAGTTTTTTTTTAATAAATTTTTATTTGTGTTGACAAATGTATTTTTTTGCAACTGTGAAAAATCCCTATTAAAATGAAACTAGTCGTTTCTTTTGTTAAATTTATTTTCAGGAAATCCAGAATTAAATGCTGATTAATTTGGCATATAACATGTCATATTTCCTTCATTAGTTATTTGGCAAAAAAGTTCTAGAGTTAATTTTTTTTGGCTGATCAGAGTAGAAAAATAGCTGGACCTCTCTCTGGATGTAAATCAGTTTTTCAGGTTGGACCTGGAAATAATTAAGAGGCATAACTAAAATTCTATAATAAACGCTTCACTTTGATTAATGTTACCCCATGTTTGAAAAATCAAGTATGTATAATTGCCCCTCTCTAATCAGGGGCTTATGTTTTCGATTTAACTACAGTAGATGAAACTGTATTTAGGACCAGAGCCCATATAAAATTTAGGGTTAGGGAAAGTGATCCTTAAGAGACATACCTAAAATCCTTTAATAAACACTTCATTTTGATTTATATTACTGAATTTTTTATGTTTTATTATTAAATGATATTTATTTTATAGAATTTTTAAATTATAAATAGTGGAAAAAGAATTTGTTTAGCAAATTTGGAAATGGCAGTAGCAAGTGAGAAAGACATTTTATATTGAACACCAGCTGCCAAATTTTGCATTTGTTTTTTTTGATAAGTTCATGAGTTCTTACCCACTCCCCAGGTATTTTTTCCTAAAATCCATTAATGTTTATGATGAAAAAAGAGTTAATTAAAATTATAGGTGGGGGAAATATACTAGCACATCATAAATGATTTTAAACCCTTTAAAATTAACAGACTTATCTAATCTTCTATTTGTATAAAGTGGTAATATGTATTTAAGGGATCCAGATACTTTTTTTTATCTTTAAAAGTAAAACACAGAAGGAGGAGAAAACTTGGTTTCTTATACAACATGCAAACACTTACGTTAAATATGCCTATTGACGTAACAGTCAGGTGCACTAACCACTATAACAGTTAGATCTACTGTACTAGAAAACTACTCCTGTACACAGTTTCTATTGACTAGAAATTTGATTCTGTTAATATAAGTATTCACCCATGAATTGCTATGTATATCAGATCACAGATTTCTAAAATTTGCCACATTTTCATGGAGAGCTGTGGATATATGAAGCTAGTATTGTGGTTGGTTAAACAGAGTACTATTTATTAACCACAGATACTCAAAGCAACAGTTGGAAAGAGAATTCTATATATTTCAACAACTGAGAGTATTGAAAAGATTATAAAAAAAAACTGATGATACAAGTGTAATCTGTCAGTGTTGATTGTAATAGAAGCTCTGATAATAAAATAGATTGAATATTATCACTTCATGACTAATCATTGCTTTAATTGTGTAATATGTAAACCTATCAAAGGCATTTGACAAATATATGAATGCAATAAAAATAGTTTCCTTCCCCCCATTTCAGTGTACTTTTGCTTTATTCAACTTATAAACACATCAGAATGTATTCTCTTCCAATACTGGAAGTGTGTCTAATCTTTTTCAAAAGTGTGGCAGTGCATTTGACATTTATGGTCTTTGTCATTTGCAGTACAGAAAAATACTTTAAATTTTTAGCATCAATAAAAATTTTTTATTTGTTTTTACTTATTTATTATATGTTGATTAATCATTTTTGTAAGTTAAATGTTTTCAAAAGACTAAAGTTTAGGAAGATAATAATATTTGACTTGTTTGCCTTTTGTAGAGACCTAATGCCAATTGTTTCTGCATTAACATTTAATGCATGGTTCACAAAGTTTCGAGCAAGTAATACAAAATTGGTAAGCATTTTAACTTTATTTTTTTAACATTGAAGTGTTGCTTAAACTTGCTACATCATAAAAATTTAATTTATTTTAATAAGCTTATAAGGAAAATAATCAAATATGGTTAAAAAAAAGTTCACCCCCATACTTTCTTCCCCCCCTAAAGAAGGGGAAATATGAAAGCAATTGTTCTGCTATATCTCCAGAACGTGAATGCCCAAAGTAACAAGCGATATGTCAAATGAATGCTTCTGACTTGGAATGTCATAGGCTAGGAAAAATTGACCCCTCCATACTTTCTCTCCCCCTAAAGAGGGGAAATATGGAAATGATTGTTCACCTATATTTCCTGAACAAGGAGTGTAGAAAGTACCAAGTTGTGTCAAATGAAAGCTTGTGATGCGGGGAGTGTCTTAGCCTATAAAAAATTGACCCCCATGCTTTCTTCCCCCCCCCAAAAAAAATGTGAAACATAAAAGTCATTCTACTCTATCTTCGAAATGCAAGGGTCTGCAATTACAAGTTTAGTGTCAAATGAAAGCTCATATAATGACTGTTCTAAACTTTGAATTTTCCTCCTAATGGTGGCAGGGGATTTTCCCTGGGTTTTACTTTAACATGTAATATCTCAAATTAAAACTTGTGACGTCATGGGCTACCTCAAGCACGACTCCAAAGGAAGGAGGTAGGGATATTCTTTATGTTTTTGAGTCGTATATCAAATGAAAGTTTTTGAAAGTAGGTATTTTTAGTGACAAAAAACAATAAATTAAAAAATACATATCTTCCTATAGCACTACAAAAAGTATAAAATAAACCTAAATCATATGATCTATGTAAAAAATAAATCTAAATCATAGTCATCCTTGGTTCCAGAGAAACTGCATAGGAAGAGAGGAAAGCTCTTTGCATTATTTGTTGATTTCAAGAGTACTTTTGATTGCATTAATCATGAGCTATTTGTGGTATGCTTTAAGACAATCTACTGTAAGTTTTAGCTTTGTGAAGCTGATTAAGGATTTGCAGGCTACAAGTTTAAAGTTTGATTGGGGGACAGGGTGTCTGATAATTTTAATATTGGTATTAGTGTTTATCTGGTTGAAGTTTGCAGTCCTGTTTTGTTTTCTTTGTTTTTTGATGTTCTTATTGACAAAATATTCTGTTTTACCTGGTGTTAAGTCAGATGAGTCTATACACATATTATTTTTATTATTGTATATGCTGACAGTTTTTTCAGCTGACTCTTCTATTTATTTTCAGAAAATGAATAAAGAATTTGGAAGAGTTTTGTTCTGTATTATAAGGGTAGATGTCGATAAAGCTAAGATTTTGTTTATAGGAAGGTAGTAAATTTTCAAAACATGATGCTTGGTATTTTGGTTTGTAATGGCCTTCTGTTGTCTCAAGTTATATTTATTTGGAGTATACTTTTCCTATTCAAATATTTTCAGTATAGTAAAAAATTTTCTCTCAAAAGCTGCATATTGTTTAATTAAAGGTACTTTCAATTTTATCTTATGGTTTACTAGCCTAGTCTATTATCTCAATGAAATTGAGAAATGCTTCTGCATTTTTGTGAGGAAGTTACTTACAGTTTCATGCAATATTTCTGATTATTGTTGAGGCTGGAGTGGGACACTTTAGAATATCTTTGGTTTTTATATTCCATACGGTTTGAAACACAGAAATGGTTAAATTAGTTTAATTTTCATAATAATGCTGTTGTATAGTGTTTTGCCAATGAGTAAGCTTTATACTCTGTGGTTAACTATCTGTTGCCTTATGGGCAACCATAGAAACTCACCAGTGAGTGTTTAAATATACTCTTAGATCTGTTGCATTGCAAAAGTTCCTGAGTATTAGATGTTTAATATAATATACCTTAATAATGGTGTTGTTTACTATTCTTAAGTTCTTAACATAGGATAACAGTAAGAACAGGTCATAACATGAAGTAATTAAAATACTCACTATATAGCTATCTTTTGCCATATCAGCAACTATTTCAACTTACAACAGGCAAGTTTTAAACACACTCGGAGTTCTTTCATAACACAAGAGTTCCAGAATAATAGATGGTAGCTTTTAACTACTATCTTATATTAGTTGGCCACATTAATGGAGATGGTGTCCATTTTTGTTCTTATAACTGGGAGTTACAGATGAAAAACAGATGGAGCAGGTTATATCACTCATAAAGTTATTATAGTTGGCTGGCTCACCTGATGACTTGCTTTATTGAAGTCTAGTTGTTAACTTCTCTTCAGAATACCAGTCCATTTTGATATTACTATTCTTGCACTTTAGTGTTGATTTGCTATGATTACTCCTACGTTATACCTTCAATTACATTGCATTAGCTCTGTAACTTAGCAGCAGGCTGAGATGGCTCAATTTTAGCCCCATTCTGTTCTGACATAACCATTAAAATTTACCAAACTATATAAACTTGTTAAACATTTAAACAAATTTAAGGATAAAATGTAAAACTGTGCAGGTGACATGTTTCGCCTCTCACATGCCAGGCTTCATCTGGCAATGAATGTTGTTAAGAGCGATATGTATGTGTGTGTGTATATATACAGGTCTCTCCCCCTAGTGGTGTTACTCATTGTTATAGTAATACTCTCTGAGATGAAGATTCCAAGCTGCCAGAAGAGGTGTGATGTCAGTGTTGCAAATATGCTCTTTTTGCATATAAATGAGAATATTTCTCATGTAGTTCAACTGATCTCTATGAGAATCCCACTTCTAATGGCATGACACCGGGCTCAACACCTTGTATGGGCTAAAGACACCAAAACTGTACCATCAAAAATTGGAAATGGCTAGCCTGCAGTGATGAGTTCTGATTTAAACTTTATCATGCCAATGGGAGACTGAGAATATGGCACCAAGCCATGGATCCTGCATGTCAGGTCGCAACAGTACAAGCTGGTGGTGGCTCAGTGATGGCCTGGGGTGTCTTCAGTTGGACATCTGTGGAACCTTTGGTACATGTACTGAAGACTATCAATGCATCCCGGTATGTAGAACTCATGGTTGACTATTTACACCCATTTATGGCCATCATGCATCCCAATAAAGATGACATCTACCAGCAAGACAACTGTTCATTTCACAGGTCCAGGTTGGCTACTGCATGGTTGTAGGAGCATTCTGGTGACTTTGAAATAATGAATTGGCCACCTAGAAGCCCAGATTTAAATCCCATTGAAAATCTTTGGGATACCATTGAGCAGAGTGTTCGGGCCCATGTGCCATCAGCGACGACCTTGAGAGAATTGTGGACAGCTCTGGAGGACCCATGGAATATTTGCTCAAGCTTGTGGAGTCCTTGCCTTATCGTGTGGCATCCGTTATCAGGGCCAGAGGGGATCCGACACGTTACTAGGTTGCTATCCCTAATTCAGTGGCACTTTGGTGTATTAGGGGCCATGGCCCATTAAACAATTGTCTGTTCTAATTACTTTGTTGCAAAGGTGTTTGAGAGCATACTTAAATGCAGATTATCTTGGATTAGAGAAAATTTTAACTTCTTTCCATACAACTTCTAGGGAGAAGGAGTATAGTGGATTGTTTGCTTGACCTGATTTCTAATGTTGAATTTCATACCCACCCTTTAAATAGCTAAATTATTGATGTTTTTTGTTCATTTAAAGATTTCTTTGGGTAGCATATAACTGAATGGCCTGACATTCAAAAACCTTTGTGGGTTGGCATTGCAGGTAGAACTTTTCAATTTTTAAAACATCATTAAGCAGAGAAACTTCTTCCTGTTTAATCTCTTTCTCTATGATCTTCCTAAGGATTTACAATTATCTGTCTGTACCTATGACCTGCCTTTCAGGTGTTCTGGTGTCAAGCTTACTGATATCCAATGCAAACTTCAAATTACTCTGGATTATCTTCATTCTCATATTCTTATCTGGTGTTTGAAGATCTCTCCTGGCAAAAATTCTTGTTACCTTTTCATTATAAGAAAAAAATTTTCAGCATCATTCTGAAGATTGATGAAGAGTAGGACTCAAACCTACTGTTTAGAACTCTTAGCATATATTCAGGAGAAGTGGGTTTGAGTCCCACTCAGGGCAAAATTAACTTTTTAGCAAATATGTTTCTTGGACCAAACTTTATTTTCATTTTGATATATCGCTTTATCTGTTTTTGTGTTATGTTTTCATCTGTATTTGCCTAGTATGTATTATCAAATTTTAGTTGCTTTATTTCTAATGCAACTCATTCTTAATATTTGCATATGTATAGCTTTGCATAATTTATATTATTTGTTTGCATTTGCACTTTGCTGCAGTTTTCTTTCAGTTAATAACCATAATTACTTGTAATTTTTTTGTATTTTGATAGATAAACATTTGATAGATAAAAACATTCTTAATATTAAATCATATAATTCATGGGACTAATTATTCTTTCACAGACTACTTCTAAGTTTTGTTTTTACCTTTTGTAATTATTAGTATATATTTATTAGGTATCAGAAGCATTAGAACAAGTACTGCATGTGATGAGAAGATCAGTATCGTTAGAAGAACTTTATTTAGACAACACAGGAGTGAAATGGTAATTATTTTTATATGAGGCTAAACAGCTTATTTACTGATATTTTTTTCACTTCCCCTATCATTTTGATGTTTCTAAGATGCTTACTTAAAATGATTAACTTACCATTGTTATGTGTAATTTTTATTTAATAAAAAATAGTGTAATAGTTATTACATGATTTTAATGTCTACTAAAGCTCTGAATGCTTCATTATGTCCGTGAACATAGGAAAGTGAATATCTTTGATAAAATTCTTTGCTCTGCAACACTGATATCAACATTTTCACTAGCTTAATGCTTATTTTTAAACTTAATATTCAAACTTTTACTATGCAAAAGTAAGAAAAAGTGTAGGATGTTAAAGTTCAAAGAAGTATATTACCAATTGCAGTGATGCTGTTAAACTTCTGGCTCAATTACTGCTTTCCTGAGCTTCTGATAATGTTGAGGCTGAATCAAATGTTATATTTGGATGCAGATAATCAGTCCTGTTTAATGCCACAATTGATGTGCTATGAGGGATGTTGTCATGTGCACTTCTGGCAAGATGTTATGCTGCAGGAAAATGACTGCTGAATCTATGCAAAACTAGCTGGTTGTTATACATGGCCACAACTGGAGAATTGAGTCCTCTCAATGAGTGATGACATGAACATTTAATATCCAAAGGCTTCTTAGCATGTTACTTTGCTGATATTAAATGAGCATATTTCATATTTCCCCATGAAGCATTTAGAACATAAAAATTTTAACTTAAATCAAAACTAAAAGTTTTTTCAATATGCTTATTTAATATTAACAAAGTAACAGGTCTGAAGCCTTTGGATATCAGATGTTCACTTCTTGCATGTGACCTGTTATTATTCATTGAGAAGACTCAGTTCTCCAGTTGGCTTCCAATTACAGCTGTATCTAACAACCAGATAGTTTTGCATATGACAACAGGGAAGATTCAGCAGTGACCTTATCCTAACATAACACCTTACTGGAAGTGCACATGAGAACATCCATCATAGCATCATTTAACAGTTGTATTAAAAAGGACTGGCTATCTGCATGCAAACATAACTGATTCAGCATCAACAATATCAGAAACTTGGCAAAGCATCAAGTGAGCCAGCAGTTTAACCCTTACAGCAAAAAAATGCAACAGCATCTGAGCCTCATTATGAAACAAATAATGAATAAAATAGTTTACATACTAAAAAATAGCATTTAATTTTGAACAAAAAATATGAGTTAAAGGGAAAAAATGGTATCGCCATCATCCTTAAGCAGCCATAGGCTACAGAGGTCTAACCAGACTATGCAATTTAGTTCTCCGAGCATATCTGTCCTGAGCTACATCTGCTGCATCTGTCCACTGCACACCAATTCTAACAAGGTCCTGTTTGACATGGGGCGGGGGTGGCTCAGTCGGTAGCGCGCCAGGCTCGTAATCTGTAGTTCCCAGGTTCGAGTCCCAGCTGGGTCAGCGTCGAGATTTATCTCCGCAAAAATTCCCCGCTCTGCCCACGGTCAGTAGGGGACACCGATGGGCTTGGAAAGGCCGCCGTCCGTCGGATGGGACGTTAAGCCATGGCCCCGTGTGTGGGAGAGCCATACCCTGTGCACGTTAAAGAACACGCTGGATGGCCTTGACGGGAGGCTACCATCTGTCCCCCAACAGCTGTTCCAGTGGGTCCCCTCCCCCAACCTTCTCTGAGCCTTCGGGGTCCATGTGACCTGGCCATTTAGCCCATGGTGTGCAAAAAAAGTGCCGCTCAGAGGTAAAACAACTCAACTCAGCTCAACCCTGTTTGACATTGTCTGCCCACTGCATCATAGGTCTTCCCTTCTTTCTGAGGCCTTTAGGCACACTGTTCATAACCCTATTCGCCAATCTATAATTATCCATACGGGCAACATGGCCAAACCAACGGAGTCTCTCTCTGCACAATATGCTGCTTAAAGGAGATTGCAAACTCCTTTGCCTAACCTCATCATTAGTTACAAAGTTGAACCACCTAATGCCCAAGATACTGCGTAAGCATCTGGAATCAAAAGCATCTAGTTTCCTGTTATCTTGTTTACAAAGTGTCCAAGTTTCACTACCATAACTAACCCTAGAAAGAACCAAACTATTATACAGTCTAATTTTAGTCTTTAGTTGTATATGCCTATTTCTGCACACTCTCCATATATTCTTAAAAGTCCCAGCAGCAATCCCTATTTATCTGTTAATCTCATGCCTCACATCACTAGTATCTGTTACATAGCTCCCAAGATAGTTAAACTGTGACACCTGCTCAAGACTGCAACCATTAAGATTAAGTGAATCACAGCCTGCTGACCAATTTTTATCACTTTAGTTTTCGCCCTGTTTATAACCAAACCTACTCTACTACCAGTTTCATTAACAGCTTGAATGAAATAGTTCATCTCATCAGCATCATTTGCCAAAATGGCAATTTTTTTTTAGAATTTAGAATCTAAAATTTCTGATTTAGATTATGCTGATAATCATCAGCATAATATAAACCAGAAATTTTCGTAACCCCAGACCATTTAAGGCCAAAATCTTTCCCTTGCAGTGAATTTTGCATTACATAATCAATAACCAAACTAAAGAGAAAAGGAGACAAAATGCACACTTGTCAAACACCAGAAGTAATGCTAAACCAATTGCTACAAGCTTTGCCAACTCTCACACATGACTCAGTGTTATTATAGAGAGCTTTCATTATGTTAACTAACTTGTCTGGTATACCATATGATCTCACAATCAACCACAAATTATAACCATCAACAGAATCGAAAGCCTTTTTAAAATCAACAAAGCTAGCAACCAAAGGTTTCTGAAACTCTAAACATTTCTCAAGAATCTGCCTGTGAAAATTTCTGATCTACACATCCCCTACCACTTCTGAATCCACATTGCTCATCACGCAATTGACTGTCAACCAGATTCTTAATTCTATTAAGCACAATCATGCAAAGAACTTTACCTGGAACAGAAAGTAGACTGATGCCCTTACAGTTATCACAAGAACTGCGATCACCTTTTTTGAAAATATATATAATAATAGATGTGGTAAAATCCTTAGGAACCATGTCTTTATCATAAAAGATATTCAAAATTTCAGTCATCCATGTGGTAACTGAAACATTCCCATTCCTAGCTCAAAGCATTTCCATAGTAATTTCATCTATCTCTGGGGATTTATGTAATTTAAGTTTATAAAAAATAAATACCCCCTCAAGCAGCTGCTTGCCACAGAGGTCTGACAGGAGCCTGTCAGTTTATATGCCACAGTAGAAGATCTGAGAGGATGGCAGGACCTCAGCAGAAAACAACAGGAACATCCATGCCTTACCCGGGGTTCGAACCCAGGTCCCGTAGATCAGTAGCCAAGCGCGCTAACCACTCGGCTTAGAAACAGCTAAAATAACTCCAGACTCTGTTTTAAGGCCAACATTAAAGCCAGTAATGCATCTATGATCATTACAAACAATGAAAGTAGAACTAACCACATTTTTAGAATGTCACTGAAATCCTCAGCCCACCTTGCCAGGATAGAATTCTCACCTCCTATAAACTTACTCTTTTTTATCCTTCGATTCCTATATACCTGTCTGTTTTCTACCACACAATACATTAACTATCTGGTACAGCTCTCTGTTATTGTGCTGTCTAACTGCTTCCTCAGTCTTTCCTTTGTCTGCCAAGCCATCAAGCCAAAGATTCTTATAAGCTGCTAACTGATCCTTTACACGTTTATTAAGCTCTCTGTAATGCTTTCTATTGAGACTAGTAGGGTATTGATTAAGGACATTTCTGCAGAAGACTAGTAGGGTATTGATTAAGGACATTCCTTTCAGAAAGCATTTTCTTGCTTTCTGAAATAAGCTCACCTTATCACTCAAATAATTTTTGCCTCCTCTGCTCCCTTTTACCTAAAAGAATATTGTTAGTTTCAAAGAAAGCTTGTGTAAAACGGTCCCATTCTTCCTCAACTTCAGTAGTAAGCAAATTGTGACTGTCATAATGACTAAGTAACCTATCATGGTAAGTTTTAGTTATAGCTGAGTCTTTCAGAGCTTCAGTGTTAAAGGTAACTTCTTTAACCTTAGCACAACACTTCTTCTTAAGTTTAAATTGCAAGACACTTTTAACAAGGTAATGATCAGATCCAATTTCAGCTTCCATATATGACTGGTATTCCTAACAGAACTAGCCCATTTGCTGCTAATTAATATATAACCTATCACATTCTTATTCAGCCCATTTGTTGAAACACATGTACTTATGTATGTCACAGTGTTTGTAATAAGTGTTAGTTATTCTCAAACCATTAAGTTTACTTACCCGTAAGAGACATTGCCCATTGCCATTGCAGCTACTAATACTAATGGGACCTATCACCCCTCCCCAAAGGTCAGCGTCAATACAAACTTTGGCAATTTTTCGTAGAAGGACATCACTGGTTTGTCTGCTGAAATTCAGACATATGCTTTGGAGATGCTTATTATCTTCCCTCCCCCAAAAATAGAAATTTAAGATTATTTTTTAAAAACTGACTTTTATTTGTCCATCTGGTCACTTGCAAGCCAAGAATATCTAAATTTTAAAGGTGGACTTCTTGTGTGAGGACATCAAGAGAATAATCTTTGTGCAGAGTCCTCACATTCCATCTACCTATGGAGAGAAAATGGTTAGTGGGATGTTTAAAGAAAGTATGTTTATTGTGAGAGGGAATGCCGACAATATAAAACAGCCCCCTAATCACAGGCATGGGGGCAAAGACCCATTCCTCGATAACTAAAGGCTGAAGTCATTACACTGGAAGACTTCCTCCAATATAGAATTTGATGATGCTGCATAGAAGCTAGAGTTCAGGTGGCTGCGATGACCTCTGTTCAGGATTATCCACCAGTTGATAAAACATATCCTGTGAATCTATTCACTTGGGGCTGTCAACCCACAGGCAAACAGAAAGCACAGTGAAAGATTTTCTCTCCACAGACACCCACCAATGCAGCAAATTCAGGATCCATAATTATTGCAAGTTCATTTCTAGTGATTTTTGAAAACTGATTAATCCGCTTTCAATGCTTAAAAGAGTTAACAACATCAATGAAACTAGTAATATACTTCTTTGAACTTGAATGCTGTAAACTCTTTGATTTAAGAGTTTGAAAAGAAGTATGTTAAAAAATGTTTAAAAGTTTGCATGTTAAATTTTAAAATACACATTAAACTGAAATAATAGAATTTCTCAGATATACTGGTAGGGATTTGTTAGATAAATATAGAGAAAAAATTGTCATTAGCTGGGTGGTATTTGAATGCATGACCTCCTGATAACATGCCAGGTGTTCTGACCACTGAGCTACCAGCCACCGAACAATCATCCTCTATTAGTGGCTTTAAGCTTTATACCATAGAATAGTCATTGGAAATGTAGTTGACTGTAATTGTAGACTCTGCTCCAGATGGCATCTTCCAGTTTAGCGCACATGGCCAGCCCATATCAAGCGTCAAATATCATGATATTTTTATTTTTTAAGCCAACATGTCAAGAATCGAGCATAAGCATGATAGAATTTCTTAAATACACCTGGTAGTGATTTGTTAGATAAATATAGAGTAAAAATTGTCATTAGTCAGGTGGGCTCTGAACCCACAACATCCTGATAACATATTAGGTGCTCTGACCACTGAGCTACTGGCCATTGAACAATCATCCTCAGTGTGTTGATTCTCAGCGGGTTGGCTTAAAAAATAAAAAATAAAACATGACTTTGATCCTGGAAGGCACCATCTGGTCCAGAGTCTTCAATTACAGTCAATTACATTGCCAAAGACTATTCTGTGGTATAAAGCTTAAAACCTATAATAGAAGATGATTGTTTATTCAGCAGCTAGTAGCTCAGTGGTCAGAGTACCTGACATGTTATCAGGAGGCCGTGGGCTCAGATTCCACCCAGCTAATGACAATTTTTTCTCTATTTATTTAACACTAGTGAAAATATTGACATCGGTGCTGCAGAGCACAGAATTTTATCTAAGATATTAAATTTCTTATGTCCATGGATGTAACAGCATTTAGAGTTGTAGTAAACATTGAAATCATGTATTAATTAAATTGTTATACTTAATTACTGTGTACTTACTACTTAAAAATTGTGTAACTCTAAGTTACATCTGTTTAGTGTGAAAGCATTCATTTAGAACCTGTTAACAAACAGTAGAAACATACTATAGAGTAGAAATTCATTACAATGAGACTGCAGAAAAGTTCAGGTAACAGATAACTTGTTATAGAGGACATGTCATTAATTTTCACTTTTATGGATGAAAAGCACAAAAAAACTATTACAAACAGTTTAATAAATCATAAAACGAAATATCACTTTAGAATGAAACATTGTAAAATAATTCTAGCAAGAAACAGCTGCTGAGTACTGTGATTGAACATTTGAGTAGTAAAACATCAATTGTTCAACATTGTGGCTTTTAACCATTGACATACACCAAATGTTCTCCTTCTCAAGTGCTCTAAGTTCAATGAAAGCAAATGCCAAGGACATACCTACACTGCTGAAACAATCAATGTTTAAAAAATCTCATTCTTTTTTATTTTTTCTTAAGATTGTCTGAAAGTTATATCAGATTAAAAAAACTACTTGTTGATTCATTCATTATGTTGATGAAATCTGTTCCCTTAGTGAAGGTGGTGTGGCCATTTAGGCAAACAGATTATACTGGGCATTTTCTCCATAAAGCAGATGTATCAGAATGAAATGTGCTCTGAACTGTTGCCTTAACAATTTATTCATTTATTCATTGTGAAAACATTTCTCTATGTTTTGAGGAAATATATATCCATTGAACCTTTTTCTATTCAAATTCAAGTCAAATTCTATTCAAATTCGTCAGTTTGTGGATTTGACAAAACATTGTTCCACCATATCTTTCAAAATGCGATGAAGAAACATAATGATTTATGTGCCAAATGAAAGCTTGTGACACGGGGAGTGTCATAGGCTATAAAAATTGACCCCTCACACTTTCCTTTCCCCCTAAAAAAAGGGGGGAAATGTGGAAAACTATTCTTAAGCTATATCTCCAGAACGCGAAATGCTGAAAGTAAAGGTTATGAAAAATTGACCCCATGTTATCTTCCCCCTTAAAAAAGGGGGTAAATGTGAAAATGATTGTTTCCCTATACACCTATCCCTCGATTTACACGGTACTCAGTTCACCCAATTTTGGCTTTGCACGGTCAAAAAATGCAACCAGTTTCGATTTACACGGTACTGACTGAGATTTCCTTTCTATGTATGTCTCAGTACCGTGTAAATCGAAACTGGTTGCATTTTTTGACCATGCAAAGCCAAAATTGTGCGAACTGAGTACCGTGTAAATCGAGGGATAGGTGTATATCCAAAACATGAGTGTGGAAAGTAACGAGCTATGTGTATAATGAAAGCTTGAGACTTGGGGAGTGTCATAGGCTATCAAAAATTGACCCCTCGTTCTTTCTTCCCCCCCCCTAAAAAGGGGAAAATGCAGAACCATTATTCCATTATGTCTCTAAACGCAACTGCCAAAAGTTACAAGGCTATACATCTAATGAAAGCTGATGCGGGGCATGTTGTAGGCTGTGAAAAATTGACCTTCATGCTTTTTCTCTCTAAAAAAGGGATGAAATATGAAAATAATAGTTCCCCTATATCTCCTGAATGCAAGTGCGAAAAATAATGAGCTATGTATTGAATGAACGCTTGCAATGCGGGGAGTGTTGTAGGCTATGAAAAATTGACCCCACATGTATTCTTCCCCCCTAAAAAAATGGGAAATATGAAAGTTGTTTTACTACTTCTAAAACACAAGGACCAATAGTTACCACTTAGATGTCAAATGATAGCTCGTATAATGATGGTTGTAAACTATTTCAAATTTTGCCCCACTATTCCCCCCTTATAAAAGGGGGGCAGACTTTCATGGAGTTCAACTTTAATGAGTCATATCTCAAATAAAACTTGTGATGTCTCCAATATCGTGGTCTACCTCGAACATAACAAGGGGGGGGGGGTAAAAGTTCTCGATGTTTATGACTCGTATATCAAAGGTAGGTGTTTATAGTGACAACAAAAATATATAAATTGGAAAATTTAAAATATACCTATTTGCTGTATGCACCCTAAAAAGTAGAAAATAAACCTAAAGCATATTGATGGTGCAGTCAATCACTGAGTTTGTATTCACCTCGAAGGTAGGGCGCGTTTTACCTACTAAACAAGATTATCAGCGCCCTATCTTCCTTTGATGTGAATATGAACTCAGTGACTGATTGCATTATTAATATGCTTTAGGTTTATTTTCTACTTTTTTAGGGCCATATAGGAAGATAAGTATTTTTTAAAAAAAATTATAAAGTTCAATTTGCTTAGTTAAAAGCAATAAATTCAAAACCTTTTGCTTCTAGTCCCAAAATATTGCTATGTAAAAATGTTCCTTAATCTGAATCACTAAACAAGACTTAAAAGTAATTAGAATATCGTAAGTAACATATCTATTAAAATTGTTATCCCATGCTGTTTAAAGTTGGCACATAATTCCATTTAAGCTTGATAGTATTAGTGGATAACTATAATGGATGTTACTAACTTTGGTTATGGTTAAAATTAAAAATCTTGTTCTTTGAAATTGAGTCATTAATCTAATAAATGATAAAAGTAATTCTAGAAATGGCAAAATCAGTTTTAAGACCTAAAGTGTAGAGAAATAGAAAGTGAAAATTGAAGTGTTTGCTAACTGCTTTAATTTCTACCTATCTTAAAATATATTCATTTTATTTATGAAAATCATAAAAAAGTTTAGCAAAAAGTGAATGGCAATAATTGAAATCAAACTTATAACTGCTGAATTTAACACAAAAGTAATCTCTTTGAAAGTCAAGAAGGATGATCATAATATCTTGTTTTGAGCTCTTAAAATGGTTGCCAGAATGGTCACATACAAGTTATTTATGCGACTATCCCTTCAATTATGTAATAAATTGAAAAGATGGGCATTATTATTAGCTTTAAACTATGTTTTTATAATATATACATGAAAATTTTAAACCAGAAATTTTAATTTTTTGTTAAAGCACCAGAAAGTGAGTTTTTGATTTTTAAAATTCCTTTAAATTAGCGTGCAACATGTTTTTCATGATTGCTTACTTATTCGTTTCCCCCCCTTTTTTTTTTCTTATATTTTAACATTCAGATTTAAATACTCTTGGTATGTTACATGATCTATTTCTGTTAGTTATTCCAAGGTAACGTCCCAAAGTTGGGTTACTTTCTTTAAAAGCACTCTATGATTTTAGGGGTTAAAAAAATGAATTTTTATTATATTGAAACTTACTAATGATGATGGAACATGGAACTGCCATTTTGAAATGCTTGCAGGTGCCAGTGGCATGAGAAGTGTTAATAAATGCCACTGAATATATATGTTGGATGTTTAAGGTGAAATATGTGTATATGTAGAATAATTTTTTTCTTGTTCCCTAGGGAATTTGCTCATAAGCTTTCAATGGCGCTAATAGCAAATACAAATACGCCTCTTCACACTTTGGATCTTTCAAACAATCTTATTGAAGATAAAGGTATGTTATTCTGTTTATTAGATATGCTGGAGAGTGGCCATTCTTAAGTATATTTCAAAGTTGCTTTAATTTTTGAATTTTATTAGTTTCCTTTCAAAATTTTTCATGCATTTATAAGAGAAATTGATAAAGTAGATTAAATATACACTGCTAACGTTACTTTTTGAGAGAAATAATGTTATATTTCCATTAATTTTTACAGAAATTTATTTATTGTCTAAAATATGTATAGTTGAATAGCATAAAACTGAGTAACTTGAATAATGAGGAATAAAGATAATAGAAATAGCAGATGATTATCATAATACTGCTGTTAATCATAGTTTACATTACTTAATATCATTTATGCTTTATAGTAGTAGTAGTATTATTTTATAGTATTATAAAGAGTTAGGGAGTATGGAGCTAGAATATTTCACAACAGTCAACATCATATAAATTTACCTCAAAAAGTAATTGAAATGATAATAAATGTTGCTTCAAACGATTTAATAAAATGTACATTTTAGCAGTTTTCAAATGATTATTTCAATATATAATGACAATTAAATCAAGATAA
The DNA here is from genome assembly GCA_038380435.1 of Ryuthela nishihirai. Taxonomy (NCBI): domain Eukaryota; kingdom Metazoa; phylum Arthropoda; class Arachnida; order Araneae; family Heptathelidae; genus Ryuthela; species Ryuthela nishihirai. The sequence goes on along the minus strand of JAWZYU010000023.1, from coordinate 46,823,980 downwards.
TATGAATTCATGATGATTTTCATAAAACAAGATAGTTTATTGTTAAATATTCCAACTTTAATGGCATTTTAAATACTGAAAGAATATTGTTGAAAGTCAAGATTTAAGTAGATTTGATTATGATTTTATCTTCAGTCACATTTCTCCATTAAATGCATATTTTAGAAGCTATAGAACCAAAGTTAGATTTGCATTGACATAACATGCAAATTATCTAATAAGGCAGGTAAGGCAGTGTATGTGGAATGAACAAATTGAAAACATCAAAGTAAAAATTTGTGTACTCTACAGTAAATTCTGAAGAATAATTAACTAATGCTACTTAATATCTCTATGCTTATAGACAGACATCTGTATGTTAGCGTAATATTCATTGTATCAGTAGTTTGCAACAACACTTCATATGCTCTATTTGCTTGATATTTTTTAGCAAATGATTTTACACTTGTACTGCACAACTATTGCACAAATGATTCTATGACTACTACTGTACAAATGACAAACTACTGCACAAATGATTCTACACTTATACATTTCACAAAATGAATATCTTTCAACCTTTTGTGATTTCTTAACTTCCACTTAAAGAAGATTTATATTTAGATTCCATATTTCAGTTAAGTGAAGGTTTAAAGTAAGAAGGGGAAAAAAAGCAAATGAAATGCAACTGATTAACTGAACAGGAGGCAGAAACAGTTGAGTGTCACTTGTAGCTAGAAATTTATGCTCATTTGTGATGTTCCATCCTTAATCAGATTATGTGCATATGTAAGTCACAGTTCCAGCCCTCAGGTTCACAAACCATGTAGTTTACTAAAATAGTCTTTCTAACTGGAGTCTCACTATATCTCATTAGCTTTATACAAGGAGCATTCAAAAAGTTCTTGACATGCATTTGCAGGACAAAATTCATTGCACTTACCATAACAAAACTTTTACTATCCTTCAAAGTACTTCGCTCTAGCATCTATGCAAAGTTGCGGACATCTATGTCAATTCTGGAACTCTTGATGGGTACTCCTGTTGGGGAATACTCTACAACTCTGAATGAACACATTTTGCAAGGTCTTGCATCCTTGAAAAACGCTTCCCAGCAGTTCTTTTATAATTTTTGGAAAAAACTTGTGAGGTTTTGTGAGCACTGGCATTGTCTTGAAGAAGGAGAACTCTTGACACATATTGTTGGATGCTGCTCCTTCGTCTCCTTTACCATTTTGGTTAAAACAATGTTGGTGTAGTATTGGCCATTTCTAGTCTTTCTTTTAAGGTAAGGTGCCAATGGCTACCACTCCCTGGGAGTTGAAAAATATTGTGTACATCTTCTTCCTGAGGGAAAGTCTTGTTGGAGGATTTTGGGACATGGTTCATCTTCCACAACCCAAACATAGTTGTCAATCTCTCTGGGAGTTGTATGGTAATAAAACCATATCTCATCACCTGTGACAATGTTTGTTAACCATTTGGGGGCCACTAAGTTAAAATATTGCTAGTATCTCCTTGCAGGAGTTGATTAATTTTTTTTTTTTTTTTTTGCTATTCTGTCTGTATAGTACCCATTTGGCACAGATCTTTCAGAACTTTAAATGTTGATGAATAATTGTTACTACACTGACATCTAAACTTATTACCTGAAAGGTGATGTGTGGGTTTTCTTTAATGAGTTGACAAACAGCAGCGATTTGGTTCACATCCTCTTTTGGTCTTCCTGCATGAGGGAGGTCTTCGAAGATCTATTTTCTCCGAATTTGCTCATCCATCCCATAGCAGTAATATGAGCAGGCATGAACCCCATATACTTGGATAAATTGGAACGAATATTTTTCACGTCATGCCCAAGCTGGATCCTTGTGAAAATGTAAAATCTTTCCCTGTCTTTAGTATGCTTCATAGCAATAACACATAGATTTCTCAGAGCAAACTTTACACACCTTTAGCAAAAAGAAATCACAATACAACCTTTAACATGTAATGACAAGTTTAGACAAGCTTTCAAACAAGCCATAGTTTGTAAACTTTGGAGGAATTATTGCAAATCTACAGACACGTCAAGAACGTTTTGAACACCCTTTGTAGTACTAACATTAGATGAAGAAGCTTATGGGTATCCCTGTATTACCTGATACTTCAGAATAGCTAAATCATGTTATCTGACAGTTCCTGTGATGCTACAAATATATGATGTGTATGTCAGCTGTCTGTAACCACAGGAGTCATTCATGTGATTGAGATTTATTTTATGCCATGTTATGCTTGAAAGTTAAGTAGTACTTCGTGCAGCTGTATGATGTGGCATTCAAACTGTGTATAATCAAAATTTTTATGGCTAATAAGTGCCCCTTTTAAAAGTGTTCATCAAACCAACAGTATGTAAGGATTTCCTGTATTGTTAAAAATGTGCATATCATTTGCCAAACATTTTGCTTTGGGACACTATTAGAAGGATGCATTTCCTACAAATAATACTAATAGACAAAATGTTCTGTGTAGTTTAGAAAAGTGAAGAGTTATTTAACTGAAAAATTTTTTTATCTTGATGAACATAGAGCCTGAATCTATAACCTGGTTATGTGCTTTAACCATATAAAGTGCTTTAGCCTTTAGAGCTGTTCCACCTCATTCATTCTCAGCTTACCAAAGAATGGAATTATTTCCACAATCTGAGATACTTAAGGTGCCATACATCAGGCTGGAACTGTACATATTCAGTGCCCACAAGAAAAATATTTGTTAAACATTCAGATACAGTATTATCAGTGCAAATTCAGTTATAGTAATTCACAAGTGTCCAGTGCAAAAGTCCACAGTATTTTTGAACAAGCAAAGAATTTACTAAGAAAAATGAGTTTTGATGAGAATGATGTTCGAACCCACAACATCTGACAAAATGTCAGGTGTTCTAACCTGCTGAGCTATTCAGGTCTCATTCAGTTTCACCTAATGGTAGATTATGAAGATATTTCCGTGTTTAGGAAGTACCTGTGGCACAGTTTATTATAGTCACAGAACACATCCAATGTACACAGGATGTTTTTTTTAATAATGAAGTTAGATTGAATGAGGTCAAGATTGTTCAGAAAGTTAGAGCACATGACATGCTATTAGGAGATATAGATTTGGATGCACTCGAACTAAGATTCAGTGTTTTCATTTAACTCTTTAGGTGTTCTAATTAAGTAGGGTATTTGCTTTTAGACTACTATAATTTAATTTCTCATTTGTATATAAAAGTAGCATAGGTTTCTAGATACTATATGTACCCTGTTTTCAATCAGTAGTAAGGCACCTCCCAACCATATATGTACATATATTCATGGTCATCTGTTATTTGAGATTGAATGAGGTTGATATAATCTCATATAAGTCAGAGCACCTACTTATCAAGAGATTGTGGGTTCTTATCCCACTTCTGTAAGCCCCAATTTTTTTCAGCTAACTTTTCACTTTTTCTAAATTACATATAATTTGCTAGTTCTTTTCTCTTTTTATTAATCAAATAAGTATTATGTTGTATTTTGTCTTTTTATACATTTTATTTTCATTATGCATCAGTGCCTTTTTTTCCCTTCCCACAGGAATAAATAGCCTTTGTGGAATAATAGCCAAAATAACTCAAGGTGAATTTTTATTATCTTTGAAACTGTGTTTAGTACATCTTTTTCTCATTATTGGTAGTTATCTTACCCAAAACTTTAAACTGTTGAAGAGTAAAGTTTATTATTATTTGTAAAGTTTATTAACTATGTTTTGTGTGATTTAAGGAAAATTTTTGTGCAAAAGTAAAAAACATGATAAATTGTAAATTTTAAATTTATAATTACTAGCCTATGAAAATATGCAATTTAAGTTTATTGTGGAAAATGTAAAGTTTATGCAAATACTGACATGAAATATGTTCTGAATTGTAAGAAGGCAAAGTTCAATAACAGCCTGTAATGAGAAATCCATGTTTCAATCAACTGTAGTATGCTTCTTCTATTAGTATGTGTAATCACAAATATTGAAACATGTCCATTTGCATTAGTGTAACATTTGTAAATAGGCTATACAATGTGCAAGCAGTGAAAAAAAGGATGTAAAATATTTCCAACATTTCTGAATATCTGTATAGAGATTAGCTCAGTTTTGATAACCATGTCATAAATAGAAAACTGTAAAAACCACACTTAAAAAATGTGTTTAAATAATGGAAACATGCTTGGGTGAAACCATTGTATTGAATCCAATAGATTCAACAACAATCTCAAGGAATGTTGAAATCTGTGAGCAGTAAAGCTGAACTTTTGGCAAATATAAGCATCTGCTGTGAGTGCCTTTTTACTGACTGTAACAGCTGAAAGATGTTCTGGATTGATTCCCCGCCCTGCCCACGGTCAGTAGGGGACACTGATGGGCTTGGAAAGGCCGCCGTCCGTCGGATGGGATGTTAAGCAGTGGCCCTGTGTGTGGGAGAGCCATACCCTGTACACGTTAAAGAACATGCTGGATGGCCTTGACGGGAGGCTACCATCTGTCTCCCAACAGCTGTTCCAGTGGGTCCCCTCCCCTAACCTTCTCTGAGCCTTCGGGGTCCATGTGACCTGGCCATTTAGCCCATGGTGTGCAAAAAAGTGCTGCTCAGAGGTAAAACAACCCAACCCAATGTTCTGGATTGCCTAATGGAAGGATGAATTGTTAAGCAATATATATCTGAATTGACATTGTGCCACACCCCATTGTTCAATGCACATTATTTCCAAAGCATAAGCAACATTGAAAAAAAATGAGCATATTGTAACTCAGTGAAGTATATGATTGAAAATTAGCAAGGGCATGTTTATTGCATAGTGTCAATTGGTAAAATGAACATAAACATGAATACACAATATCAAATCATTACTTTTGGCCCATTTGTTATCATCAAAGTCTAGGATGGAATACCAAATAATGATCACATGGTTCTGTGTTTGATTCCTTGTGTGTAGGGTGTATTCCTAAGTCTTTGAGCAGAAAATTGGAGATATCTGCCACTTTTTTATGATACAGTTCCTAATTACTGACACCTTGTCCAAATGGATGGACAACATATCAGCCATCTGGTAATGCTATTGAGCCATCTGGCATCATCTTCCTGAGACTTCTTCAAGCCTTTCAATGATTCTTCATCTCAAACTTCAACTCTTTTCATTCCTATCAAAAAATCATGTTACTCCTAGCCAATTTAGATTAATATTAGAAGAAAATTTTATTTTAATTCATACCTTAATATGATTATAATTTGAAAAAGAATACTTTATATGCAAAAATTGTTTCTATACCAATTAGAAACTAATACATCTTCATGGTATTTTTGAAACATTCCCTTGAATAAAGACTTGGTTGCATTTTACAAGTTTCACAAAAATATACTATCTCTTTCCTGCCAGCCTTTCTGTTTTATGATTACTGTACTCTGCACATTCTCTGGAGATACACATTAAATGAAAAAAAAACACTACACATCCTTGAGATATATTTGTTAAAAAAACATTCTCTAGAGATTCTCATCAAATACTAGCTATCTGGATAATACTCATAAATTGCAGTATTTATCAATATTGACCTTGTTATACATGTAATTCAAGGGTTCATAAATATAACAGCACCATACCGGCTTTAACAGCAATTAAATTGGTGAAGAAATAAAAATATAATGTTGTGATAGATGACTTCTGGGACATGAATACAAGCAATATTTTGGATTTTTTCCTTTAGTATTGTAAAAGCTGATAAGCTGATTCCATAGCTGTCAGTATATGTGCTTTGAAAAGTATAATTATGAGTTAAAAAGTAACTCGTAAACCATATATAAAAATTATAAGAGAAATCTTTATATATGGTTTATGTATGATTGCAATTTGGGGAGTTTCACAGAGTGCTTTTGAAGAATTACTAAATGTGTGTGCATGTGTTCATTGGTTGCTTAATAATAAATAAATACCCCCTCAAGCAGCTGCTTGCCACAGAGGTCTGACAAGAGCCTGCCAGTTTTTTACCATAGTAGAAGGTGTGTGGGGATGGCGAGATCTCAGCAGTAAAACAACACAACATCCATACCTTACTTGAAGTTCGAATCCAGGTCCTGTAGATCAGTAGCCTAGTGTGCTAACCACTCAACCACTATTTTTTTTTTATAGGCATCCATCCTCTCAGACCTTGTACTGTGGCATATAAACTGACAGGCTCCTGTCAGACCTCTTGTGGCAAGCAGCTGCTTGAGGGGGTATTTATTTTTATTTTATTATTTTAAAGTCCATGCAGACCTTAACACCCATCCTTGCTGATTATAACCACCTAGTGATATACAGCAGTGATGACCAACTTCTTTTAGAAGACCCTTTGTTCACATAGAGTATAATAATGGGCAACAGCAATTGTTTGGTACATAGAGATTTGAAAGAGCAAAAATCAAAATATGTCACAATTTTTAAACTAGAACACATATCACCTCTGATGAATATGGAATGCTTGTTTTTAAACATAATGAAGGTTTTCATTGTCTGACCTCTGCACTCTTTCACAATGGTAATTTGAACTAATGGATTATTGGGAAAAATTAAAATAGTCATATTAGTAGTTATAAAATGTAAAAAAAAAAATTATATTTATCTATTAAATTTAAAATGTTGCATATTTCCATCTCCCTGTGAGAAAAGAGGGTGAATTGTTACTATCAGTGTAAATCCCTTGACCATAACACTCTACCACTGAAATTTTTATCATAAATAGATTATTTGCAATATACATTTCAAATTTTGCATTTTCCACATTTAGTGTCATCTAACATGTGAATTAAAACTATATAAAAATATGAAAAATATGAATTATATATATATACCTAACCAACTGAAAAAAATGTTTTTCACTTCAAAAAAAAAAGTAGCATTTTTCTCATCCCACTGATAGTATGGAGGCAGATTATCATGGTCAATATTAACCTCATAACTTTTCCATTCCACCATCAGATTTCAAATTTCTAGCATTAATACATCAGTTACAATATTCATTTAAAATTGTGCAATTTCAAACTTTATCCACCATCAGAAAGGACACATAAAACTTTTGGGAGATTCAGGAAATGTGAATCCTAACATTTCATCAATGCCTATTTAACTAAAAATAATTTTTAATTTATCTGTAATAACTAAAAAGTTGAATGTCTATGGATTGATGGAAAGGAAGTGAAAACGTTAGCTCATTTTTTAAATGAAATGAAAAGTAACAGCCTTTTAATAAACTGATGTATGTGAAATACATGACAAGCTGAAAAATACAATGATTTTTTTTTTAGAAAAACCACAAAAACATCATCTTCAGGTGTAGACTTTTAATCGTTTGAGTTCCAACAACATCGCAGAAACCGCGAAGTTGGATCACTGTAGTATTCAAACTAGCACTCGTTTCAAGGTATGGAAATGTTAAAATTTTAAGAAATTTTGTTTTACTGCAATGCATTCCTTCATTGCCAGTGGAATTTGAATAGGTATTCTAGGCCAAGCAGGATACCATTTAAATCAGAACTCAAGGGGTTAACTATATCTTTTTGCTTGATAATAATAAACAATTTTTTGTTTTACCTTTCTGTGGGAGCAATAACTGGTACACTTTCCTCTTAAGATATTGCTGACTAATAAAAATAATTCTGTTTTTGCCCAATAAATCTTTTGAGTTTTACTTGAATATAATGTTAATTGCTAATTTTTTTGTTGCTCTACATTGTAAACCTTCATATGATATATAATTCATTATAACTTATATTCACGTTGAATAGATAGAACAGCCATTTTGATTAATCATAAAATGAACTGTCAAATGGCATGCAAAAAGCAATAGGAAGATAGATTAAAATTGAAAATCATTTCTATATTAACTTATGCTTAGCAGATGGTACTACTTTTAATTACAACAATGTGTACAAATACCTCTATATAGAGAAGTGGCCAAACCACACAGCTTTATGAGAGTATTTCTCTGACAACATATATTTTCACTTCAATAGTCTAGTCACTTACAAAATAGCATGCTTAGTTACTTTATTTCTAGCTTTCTTTCTGCTTAGCTAATTTTTTTGACATATATGTATAAGCTTTTGTTTTGCTGATTTCCATCTTCATTATTGTAGAAATTTATTATGGGTGAAATTCATGACTTTTCTCAACCTGGAATAATCACAAATCCATGCTGAGTTACATAAGGTGGCATTGCAAGAGCAATGTAGAGTACTAAACTCAGTGTTGTTTTCATTTTTTGTATAATTGCTAATAAAAGTCTGAACTTTAAATAGAATTAGAGCATTTGTTCCATAATGCCAGATTTTAAGTTGTATATTGTCCTTTTATATTAAAAAAAGGATCATGTTCATTGATCAAAGATGATAAATTTGCAAAATGTTAGCCATTTGCTTAAATGACAGAGCAATAATTATCTTGATGTTACAGTACTCAAATAATAAATATACCTTACTATTTGCTGTTGAGGTTGTTTGTGGAGTTTGTATCTGCTAAATACCCCCAAACTGTGAATATAGAGGGTGTCCACATGAAACCTTTAAAACTTAGAATAAGCCTTACTGCCAATGTGATAATATATTTAAAGCAGAGTTTTGCATATTGATAAGCAACCTAAAAAGCTTATAACAGCAAATATTTTTTATGTACAGGTGATTTCAAATCATCAAACAAAGCCCAAAACTAAGAAATGATGCCAAGATTGTGTTAATTTACTTCTGAAGGTACTTTAGTGCATACAATGGGTTAAATGGCAGGCAAAAGAAACACAGGAACTCAGAACTGGGTAGGAGAAGGAGAACCACTGGACAGTTGTTAGGAGACAGATCGAAGTCTCTCATGCTATCAAGAGTGCTTTCTAATATGCAGAGTATGGCTCTTCTATACACACAATGTTGAATAGCCTTCATGGGAGATTTCCATATTTAACAGCTTTCATTGGTTTTCCTACCCAGCTCTGAATCCTTGGAGCCTTCAGTCTGGGTCATTTATCCAATTGTATGCATAAAAGTACTTCTCAGGAGTAAAGCAGCCCAACTTGTGGTGTCATCATTTTTGAGTTTTAGATTTACTCTGTGAGTAGTTTAATAATATGGAAACTACTTTATATTATTACCCCTTCAGAAGGTAGGCTTTTAAGTTATAAGGTTTCGTGCAGACACCTGTAACTAACATAAGATTCTGCAGAATGGAATTCTGTGGAATCTTATATTAGCAATGTTTATTTAGTCTCTGTAAAGGATTTTGATGTATTTAACTTACTTCACAAGCTACTTTCATGATGCTTTATGTTTTTGTACTTGTATACACAGTCGTATCAGAATAATATGACCACCCACAGAATCACAGTGTACTTGCCAGGCATGTCACAGAGTGCACAAGATAAGGTCGATCACATGGAGATATAAGCAGCCAGCCATGACAGATGAGCCAAGGTGCATAACATGAGCACAATGGGCAGAAGTATTGATTTGACAGACATTCAAAAAGGAATGATCATCGGCTACTGTGCCAAGGGTGGAAGCATCTCGGAAACAACAGACTGTGGGCTGTTCACGAGGTGCTGTAGTTAGGGTGTACCAAGAATGGACTGCTTGCATACCAAGTACCTCCAGATGTCATAACTGTGGAGCCCCAAAGGCCATTGACCCCAGAGGAGAGTGTCGCCTCCCTCGACTGGTAAAGGGCAATTGACGCACAACAGTGCAACAATTGACCATTCAGATGAACGCATGGGCACTCAGGTAGGTATCCCTGATAACAATAGAGCGAACCTTGTTATGCATGGGTCTCTGGAGTTGACACTGCATAAAGACACCCATGTTAACCAAGGTCCATCGGCAATGACGCCTGCAGTTCGTGCGGGACTACCGTCATTGGACAGTGTAAGAGTGGAAAAAGGTTGCCTTCTCCAATGAATCAAGGTTTCTACTCCACAGAAGTGCAGCGGATATGGCTTCAGACCCACGAGAACCAACACCCAGACATGCTTGTTGGTCAAGTACAGGTCAGCGGTGACAGTGTGCATGTCTGGGGGATATTTTCCTGGTATGACCTGGGACTGCTGGTACCACTGGATGGGTCCCTGAATGCCAATGGCTACCTGCCCATCCTTGCTAACCACATGCATCCCTTCATGTTAGACATTTACCCTGATGGTGATGGTGTCTACCAACAGGATAATGCGCCCTGCCATGTCACTAAAGTGATGCATGACTGATTCCAGGAACACGACAGCAATGTCTCTGTTCTCCCTTGGCTGGCGAAATCACTCGACCTCAATCCCATAAAGCACCTGTGGGACCATTTGGATCAACAGGTTCTGCATGCGGACCCACAACCATGTCATCTCCAAAACCTCCATGCTCTGCTGGAGTCTGAATGGGCACGTGTGCCTCTGGCAACCTTCCAGGGCCTCATTGCGTCCATGCCATGCCATCTCACCACTATCATCCAGGCCAAGGGTGGTTATTCCCATTATTAGGTAGGTGGTCATATTATTCTGATATGACTGTGTATGTAGTATATGTATATGTATGACATTTTGCTATGTTTTGTCATTATTAATCTATTAGTAAATTAATATTGTTTAATAAAAATGTTGTGAATATACCTTCATAATCATATTTTAAGTTATACAATGAGTAATGGTTGTATCCACTTTTTTTTTATTTTTTTTTTAGGTGCTGGTCAACTTGCAGGAACAGTGGGTCGTCTTCAGAAAGGGCTTATCCATTTAAATCTTAGTAGAACAGGGCTTACAGCCAAAGGTGTCAACACATTGGCTCATGCCTTGTCTCTGAATCGTGCCATGCCATCTACTCTTACCTACCTCAGCCTTAGCGACAATGTCTTCAAAGAAGATGTTAATGTAAGTTTTCAATACTGAAAAAAATAAGACATAAAGAAATAACAATAAATACTACTTTGAATACAATGTAATACTCTTGATATGTACCATGGTTAATATACGTATCTGCTCAATAGTTTGCATGTTTTAATATATGTGATCTTTTCTGATTAATGCAGAGACAGACTATACTACACTTTCTAAAAAAAAACTAATAAGAGTAAGTTTTCATATAATTAAAGGATTGTTGATTAGATCTTAATTAAGAATACATTAGAATTTTTTTAGTTACTAAAATGTGGCTCATTAATGTATCAGATTTTGAAATAGTAGATATAATCATTTGTCATAGTTTACATTTGCATTTTTGTGATCTTGTTTTAACAGAATTGTGAAGCTTTTATTCAGGTTTACTAACTTATTGTTGTTAAATATTAGTTAACATCCTGAATAATGAGGATAATTCCAACCCTGTTTGCAATTAAGACAGGTGTATTAGTGGTTTAATGATAACTCTATATCAGAGACTGAAGTTACTTTTAAAATCTCAAGATTTAGACTACACAGCTTGCCAGGGATGGATGAAATTAGTGTTGAAATGCAGAGAGATAAGGATGATTCGATTGTTACAAGGATGATCGAAGTGTTGAAAAATATTTTCTGTGATAGAAATATAATTATTCTTGTTTCCAAAATTTGTTATTTTATTCTTGTGATAACTAGAGGTATCAGTTTACTCTATGTTCTTGGTAAAGTTCTTTGCATAATTATTCTTAACACTTCCAGTGTCTAGCCTGAAAGAAGGTTTGCATCCAGAGGCCAAGCTATTTTCTCCCTATGCTCACCCAAATTTTTAATTCTAAAGCTTTTTTTGCCAAATAACTAATGAAAGGAATTATGGCATGTTGTATTCCAAATTAATCAGCATTTAATTCTGGATTTTCTGAAAATAAAGTATTTAACAAAAAAATGATGTGTTTTATTTTAATAGGACTTTTTTAGAGTCATGTAGTGAAAAATGCATTTGGCGATGCAAATAAAAATTTATTTATAAAAAACTAATAGACAGAAATGATTACAATGCACATGAATAGAATGGCTATATATTTCTGAATAACAAAAAAAAATTTTTTTTTTTTTGGTTTTAAGTAAATATTTCTCTTGTTTTGTAATTTTTTCTTGGTAGCATACATTGTGAAAATTTCTAGCATTTAGCCAATTGTGTTGAGTCAAATTAACAAGTCAACTTTAGAATTTTTTTTTTTTAAAGTAACCAATCAATGGAAATAGGTCATGCTATATACCAAATTAAACAGAATTTAATTCGAATTTTATGAAAATAAATAATATAAACAAATTTGCAAGCATATTGATTTTAATAAGCCTTTTTCAATGTGATATGGTGAAAAAAAAGGATCGCACTGTACAATTAAGGCTTCATTTTAGAAACCTGCTGAATAAAAATGTTTAAATTATATATTTATCAAAAGGAAATTTCCTCCCATATAATATAATATTCAACCTGAAATATGATTTTTATTTCTTTTAATGATTCTTTTCAGTATCATATATTTTAAATAGGCCAATGTTATACAGAGTGACTTGGACTTCTCACATTCATGGGATTTTCTGAACTGGTTATGAAATAGAAAAAAACTTCTTTAGCTGCTTTTTTTTGCTAAACATTATGAATTTTTTCTTTGGGTGTTGGAAATTTGGCACTCTTGGCTAAGTGCAGAAAGGTTTGTGCACCAAAGTGAAAAAAAAAAAGCAGCGTTATATCGTCTGTGGCACAGCCAAGATAATGAGGGGTGGGGTGCCTTTAAAATCATTCAGTATAAACATACAAACTCGTAATTTAAAAAAAATGTTTTTTGTTCTAGAAGGGTCTACTAAAGGCAAACTTTCTTCATGAGTTTAGAGAAGGGGACGCCATCCCGAAATTGCCCTCCCACATGATGACTGATTTCCATAACAAGAAAGTATTTTGCTTTCATATCCAAGACATTAATTTTTAGAAAATGGTACAAGCTCAAAGTTTATTTACTGAAAAAACAAGAAATAATAAAAGAAAAATTACATATAACCTAATGGGATGTTAAAATATTTGTAACAACTTTTAAGCCAGCTTCCGATATACATAACTCAAGATCGATAAATCAGCCGACTGAAAGAACGCTAACGGAAATAAATCTAGAGAAATGAATTTGCTTCCACATCCAAGACCTCATTTATTTTCAAAAAATGATACCAGATCAAAGTTTTACTGAAAAAGTAATAAATAATAAAAATAAAAATTAACATATAGCCTAATGTGATGCTCTGCAAAACTCCCTGTCCTGCCTGTGGTCAGTAGGGAACAGTGATGGGCTTTAAAAGGCTGCCATCCGTCGAATGGGAAGTTAAGTTGTGGCCCCATGTGTGGGTGAGCCAAACCCTGCACACATTGAAGAACACACTAGATGGCTTTGATGGGAGGCTATCATCTGTCTCCCAAAAGCTGTTCCAGTGGGTCCTCTCCCCCAACCTTCTCTGAGCCTTCGGGGTCCTTGTGACCTGGTCATTTAGCCCATTGTGTGCAGCAAAGTGCCGCTCAGAGGTAAAACAATCAACACTAATGCAATGTTAAAATATCCACAATAACAAGTTATATGTCGGCCATACGATGTAGCATAACTATGAAAAAACTATACTTTTCGATCGTCTAAAGGATCACAAATTTACAAAAATAAATCTACTGAAATGAAAACTAGGTTTAAATATAAAAAGTAAATACCAACTCTACAAAGAGTATCCAATATACAGGTCCAAAACACTATAGCAAACGTAACAGAGAATGAATGTGTCAGCCATTTGCATCTTGTTTGCCTCAGTGAAGCCTAACTAATTAAATGCAACTGCAACCAGAATTTCTAAGAAGGATGTGTTTACTTCCAGCTTCGATTTTAAGAGCAGGAAACATACATAGAAACCTAAGAAAAATGATAAAAATAATTTGGGAATACTGAAATAGGTTTATGATAAAAAAAAAGAGTGTAAAACGGGGAAAAAAATGGCTGTACATATTTTGTAATTCCAAAATCTATCGTTTTTAAAAATAAGTTTTTTTTTGTTAATTTTTAGTAGATTTTCAAAAATGTAAGGAAAAAATTTGTTACTAATAGTTCAAATCAAACTTGTGAACTTAAATCAGAAGGTTGCTTCAGCAAATAGGAACATTAACAAGCAGATCGGCAATATCGTTTAGTGCTTCTAAGAAATGGCAATCAGATGGCTTTAACAAATTATTTATATTGTAGTTTAATAAAATATTATTTTTGAAGCTTGAATTATATATTTTTATAAGATAATATAATATATAAATTGCAATGGCAATTTTTTTTTTTTTGTTGTACTGAAAACGGATACATACATCCTTGGCCTCTCAATTCAGATTCTCTGAACTTATACAGACAACGTGGACACTGGAAGGGTTAATAGAATTACATATTTGGTTGATTGGCAGCTTTGAGATGTATAGTGTGGCTTCAGAAGTGGTAGGGGTTGATAGACCAAATATTTTCACTTAAGCAGATTCTTGAGAAATGTAAAATTGAAAAGGCCTTTGACTCTATTAATCAATATAATATACTGTTGATTGTGAGGCATTATGGAACACCTATAAAGTTAGTTATAGAAAGCCATTATGTTAACTGAGAGGCCAGTAAAGCTTTCAGTGATTAGTTTAACATTTCATCTAATTAAACAAGTCTGCATTTTATCACCTTATTAGTTTGGTGATCAGTTATCAAGAAGTCTTTGCAAGTTGGATATAGAGGCCTTAGTCTAGAGATCTGAAAAAAGATATATATATATAGATTATGCTGATGATTGCCTTGTTGGCAAATGAAGTTCACAAGATGAACTCTATTTAGTTCTGCTTGAGGAGACTAGTAATATGGTAGATGTGATAAATGCAGAGCAAATTAAAGTGACGTAGTTGAATTGGGTTCATCAGTACTTTTGAATTGGTTGTGCTCTTGAGCCAAATTTTCAATTTAATTATCTTTGGAGTTGTGTAACAGATATTGTAGTTTTTGTGACATTGGTAAATATGATAAATATTTCCTCCGGAGCTTTTAAATGTGGAGAGTATGGAAAAATTGTCCATATCTGAAGAATAAATTTCAGATATTAATAGCATGCCTTCTCTAAAGTAGCACAGTAGTGAAATTTGGATTCTTTTTAAGCAAAATAGCAGGAAGCTTGGTGCTTTTGATTCCTGATGCTTGCACATTATCATGATATTAAGAGGTTTAATTATATAAATGGGTTTGATGGAACCATCAACTGTCTTCAAAGAGCATCTAATATAATGAGAGAGTGTATTGGTGACCCATATGTGAAACTGAAGATTAGTGAATGGAGTTCTAAACAGTGTACTTAAATGCTTGAGGAAAAGGAGCAAACCTAGAATAATGAGGTGGACAATGTTAAAAATAGAATCTTATTAGAATTAGTATGCTGCAGCCAAAAAACAATAACTGTTGTTTAGTATGAATGTGTTTGAAGAATTAAATTGCACAATGTAGTTGGAGAGATTCTTAACTCTTCCAGGACCCAACCTGAAAAACTGGTTTACATCCAGAGGCCAAGCTATTTTTTCATATGCTCAGCCAAAAAAAAGATTAAATTTAGAACTTTTATTGCATAATAACTAATGAAAGTAATTATGACATGTTATATGCCAAATTAATCAGCATTTAATTCTGGATTTTCTGAAAATAAAATATTTAACAATAAAAAGTGGCTAAGTTTTAGTAAGGTTTTTCAGAGTCATGTAGTAAAAAAATGCATCTGCTAATGCAAATAGAAATTTATTTGTGAAAAAAAATTGAGTAAGCAGAAATAATTGTAATGCATATGAATAGAAAGGCTATTTCTGAATAACAGAATAATAAAGTTTGACTTGAAACAAGAAAATTACTCTTTTTTATTTTTTTCCTTCGTATCATACTTTGAGAAAAGTCCAGGCTTGTTGCCAAGTCAAATAAGTCAACTTTGGAATGTTTGAAACAAATAACTAATAAACAGAAATAGGTCCTGTTATATACCAAATTAAACAGAATTTTATTAAAATAGAAAGGTTTAAGAAATGTAGAAACATATTAAGTTTAATAAGACATTTTACAATGATATAGTGAAAAAGTAGGTGTATACTTTGTAATTACTTCAAAAATCTTCCATTTTTAAAAATAGCAGTTTTTTGTTATTTTTCAGGAGTTTTTGAAACTTGAAGGAAAATTTTGTTGATAATTATTCAATCAAAGTGGTGAGCTTAAATCAGAGAATTGCTTCAGCATGGAATAGTGCATTCATGCAGCAGAGACAGACAGATGGGTTACCATCCTTAGGCCAAGCTATTTTCTCCCTACACTCAGTCAAAAAAAAATCTAACTTTAGAACCTTCTTTGCCAAATAACTAATGAAAGGAATTATGGCATGTTATATTCCAAATTAATTAGAATTTAATTTTGGATTTTTCCAAAAATAAAATATTTAATGAAAAAGATGGCTAGTTTTATTTTAATAGGACTTTTTTTAGTCACGTAGTAAAAAAATGCATCTGGCAACACAAAAATTTATTTTAAATATATTAAGATAGAAATGATTATAATGCACACAAATAGAAAGGCTATTTCTGAATAAAAAAAAAATTTTTTTTGTTTCAAGTAAATATTTTTCTTGTTTTGTAATTTTTTTCTTGGTACCATACTTTGAGAAAATTCCAAGCTTTTAGCAAATTATGGTGAGTCAGAAAAGCAAGTAAACTTTAGAATTTAAAAAAAATCAACAGAAATAGGTCATGTTGCATACTGAATTAAACAGAATTTAATTGCGAATTTTATGAAAATAATATGAACAAAATTGCAAACATATTGATTTTAATAAGCTTTCTTCAATGTGATATGGTGAAAAAGATCACACTATACAATTAAGGCTTAATTTTGGAAAACTTGATGATTAAAAATAGTTAAATTATATATTAATTGAAAGGAAATTTCCTCCTGAATAATATATTTAACCTGAAACACTATTTTTATTGCTTTTAATGATTCAGTATCGAATATTTTAAATATGACCAGTGTTATACAAAGTGACTCGGAATTCTCCCATTCAGGGGATTTTGTAAACTGGTTGTGAAATGGAAAAAACTTCCTTGGCATGATTTTTTTTATTAAACATTACGAATTTTTTTCTTAGGGTGTTGAAATTTGGCAATCTTGGCAGAGCACAGAAAGGTTTGGGCATCAAAGCAAAAAAAAAAACCCATTATATTGTAAGAGTGGCACAGCAGAGAATACTTGGGAGTGCTTTTAAAATCATTCAGTATAAACATAAAATTCCTAATTTTTTTTAAATGAAAATTTTCTAAGGGAGGAGGGTGGAGAGAAACGTTCACAGTGAGTTTGGTGGGGGAGGGGGGGGGATTAAAACCCTTCCCGAAATTGTCCTCCTACACAAGGACTGATTTCCATGCCAAGGTAGTCGATTTTGCTTCCATATCCAAAGCCTGATTCATTTTCAGAAATCAGTAGAAGTTCAAATTTTTTTACTAAAAAGCCAAGCCACTTATCTGATGTAGCATAACTCAGAAAGATAGATAAATCAGCCAACTGAAATATCACTAATTTGCGGGAATCGACAGAAAAAAATTTGCTTCAGTATCCAAGGCCTTATTCATTTTCAGAAAATGATAGCAAACCAAAGTTTATTTACAGGGAAATTAATAATAATAAAAGAAAATTTAAAAGTTAAACTAATGCAATGTTAAATAAACTATCCACAGCAACAAGTTGTAAGCCAGCTACCCAATGTAGCGTAACTGAAAAATCAATGTTATCAATCAGTGAAAAGATCGATAATTTACAGAAATAAAATAAATCTACAAAAATGAAAACTAAAGTTTAATTATAAAAAAAATACGAAGTTTATGTAGGGAGTTGATAATTCAATTTGTTGCTAGGAAGTATTTGGCTTAAATTATCCATGTAAACAACTTGCTGTGTCAAAGAAGTCCTTTTTGCTTAAATATCCAATACCTCATTCATTTTCAGGAAACAATATATGGTAAAAGTTTTTTTTATAAGAAAAGAAAATAATAAAAGAAATATTATTATATAACCTAATGCGATGTTAAATAATAACCGCAACCATTTGTAAAGCAATCCAATGTAGCATAACCCCAAAAGAATGCTAGATCAGCTGATGAAAAAATCAGTGTTGCAGAAATAAAATGAATCTACAGGAATGAAAACAAAGGTTAATACTGACTAGATGGATGTATGGTCACATTATTCTATATCCAAGAAGAACTCTTTCTGTAAACATTCATTATAGTATCAGTTTCCTGCACGTGTGAGCAATAAAAAGGTCACTGCACCTGCTTTTTTTTAGATGTAGGAAACTTTGAAATTGCAACTCAGATTGCTTTCTAGGAAAGCTTTTGTTAGTTGCAGTAGTACTAGATTTATCGTAGCATTCTGTGCTGGGATAAATCTAGTAATAGTGAAATAGGTTTGTGGCAGAAAGGAGTGTAAAATGGAAAAAAAAATGGTGGTATGTACTTTGCAATTACTTCCAAAGTCTTCTGTTTTTAAAAATAGCATTTTTTTTTGTTAATTTATTAAAGATTTTCAAAACTTTAAGGAAAAATTTGTTGATAATAGTTCAAATCAAACTTGTGAGCTTAAATCAGGCAATTGCTTTAGCGTAGAGTAATGTTAACAAACAATGTTATTTTTGAAGCCTGAATTATATATTTTTATAAGATATATATATTAAAAAAATTTACAACAGCAATTTTTATTTTTTTTAAATTTATTTATTTTTTGTTGTGCTAAAAATGTTTACAGCTGTCCTCGGCATCTCATTATGGATTCTGCAAATGTATACAGCCAATGTGGACATTGGAAGGGTTAAAGCCAGTAATGCATCTATCCTTATTACAAACAATGGGAGTAGAAATAATCACATTATTTAGAACATCTCTGAAATCATATCCTAGAAGAGCCCACCTAGCCATCACAGAATCCTCACCTTCAACCACCTTGCCATGTTTATCCCTCAATTCCTGTGTACCTGTCTGTTTCTTCCCATATAAAACATTAACAATCTGGTACAATCCCTGCTGTTATGCTGTCTAACTGCTTCCTCTGCTTTGCCAGCCAAGCTATGAAGCCAAAGATTCTTATCAGCTGTTAACTGATCCTTTACATGTTTATTAAGCTCATGGTAATGCCATTTGTTAGGACTAGTAGGGTGTTGATTCATATTAATCCTGAACTTCCTTCTTTCAGAAATAAGTTCCATAGCTTTATCATTTGAATAATTTTGTTTCCCTTTTATTCAAAAGAGTACTATTGGTTTAAAAAAGTCTGTTTAAACTGATCTCATTCTTTCTCAACTACAGCAGTAAGGCAAACCATGATTGTCATAATGACTAAGTAGCCTATCATGGCATGCTATGGATATATCTGGACCTTTCAGACCTTCAGTGTTAAAGGTAATTTTCTTAACCTTAGCACAACATTTCTTAAGCTTCAGCTGCAAGACACTTTTGACCAGGTAATGGTCAGATCCAATTTTGGCTCCCCTATATGATCTGGTATTCCTAACTGAACTAGTCTATTTGCTGTTAATTAAAATATAATCTACCATATTTCTGTGCAGCCCATCAGATGAAACTCATGTATATTTATAAATGTCCCATTGTTTGTAGTATGTGTTAGTTATTTTCAAACCATTAAGTTTACTTACCTGTAGGAGATGTTCCCCATTGCCATTGGAATTACCAATGCCAAAGGGACCTAAAACTCCTGCCCAAAAGTTAGAGTCAGTACCAATTTTAGCACTGAAGTCACCTACCTAGCACAAGAGAAATATCTCCTTTAAAGAATTCAAAATATTCTGAAGCTGGCTGTAAAACATATCCTTTTTGTTCTCATCAGAGTCCTCTGTGGGGGCGTAACAGCAGATGACATTCAAGTCTTTAATTTTTGTTCTAAATTTTGCTTTAAGAAATCTTTTATTAATGCAGTCATATCCTAGAAGAGCATCACTGGTGTTTTGCTGAGAAGCAAACCTACATCTTGCAGATACTTTCCCTCCTCCTTCCCTGAAAAGAGAAATTTAAAGTTATTTTTAAGTATCTCACCTTTACCTTTCCATCTGGTCTCTTCCAAGACTAGAATATCTAGGTTATAATGCTGGAATTCCTGCATGAAGACACCAAGAAAATAATCTCTATATAATGTCCTCATGTTCCTGCAGAAAGAAAATGATTAGTAGGATTTATAAAGAAACTAGGTTTATTGAGAGAGGTAGGGCCAACAATATCAAACAGCCCCTGATCACAGACATGAAGCAAAGACCTGTTCCTCCTCCGCTAAAGGCTGAAGTCGCTGATGCTGGTAGGGACTTCAGACACCACCTTTTCAAGGGCCATATGACTTGGCTGAGACACATTATTCTAGTTTAGGATTGACGATGCCCAACAAGCTAAGTGAGGGTTCAGGTACTTACGATGATCAGGATTATCCACCAGTTGATATAAAATATCTTGTGCCTCTGTTTACTTAGGGCTGGTAACCCACAAACAAACAGAAAACACAGCGGCAGATTCTTCCTCAACAGAGGCCCACCAGTGCAGCAAGTTCAGGATCCATAATCAAGCTCAAATCCATAAACTAATCCAGGCTAGTGAGTATAAATGGTCAGCAACAGGACCCTGTGAAGTTGACCACTCCACAGCAGGGTTGAAAAAAACAAAAGTGGCCATAGATGACCAGGCTGAACTGGCAGCCCTCCCCTCCCATTTTATTCCAAGAGAGAATCTCTCTTTTGAAAAGTACTAATGCCTGCACCACGAGAAGACTGGGTCGGATATCAGGTATCAGACCTTGCCAGTTCTGTGCATCATCACTGGGGATTGGAACACAGCTCTTCTTCCAGTTTCTGCCTAGCTACCATTTACAGACCATAAAATAATGTTAACAAATAAATCAGCAATACTGTGTATCACTTCTAAAAAATGGCACTCAGATGGCTTTAACAAATTACATATGTCATAGTTTAATAAAATATGTATCAAATGGAAAAAAAAGAACATTAATAATGCATTTTTATAAAATATACAGGGTTTTTTTCAAAATAATGGAAACACTGATGGTGACTGGAATATATACAATGCGCCATATGCCTATCACAGGGACGACATCACCTGCGATGTGAGGCATATAAAGGGGAGAAGTACGATGTTGGCTATCAATTAGCAGTGCCACAGGCGCAGGTGAAACAGCTGTTATGGTGTAATTGTCAACAATGTCAGATCTCGATGACCTCCAAAAAGGCATGATCATTAGTATGTGCCTTGCAGGAGCTTCAGCAACCAGAATGGTGGAAATAGTAGGTGTAACATGAGGAACTGTATCGAAGATTATGACTACCTATCAAAAAGGACAGGGCATTGCCTCCAAACGTACAAATTGTGAACACCATTGGCACAAATTGTACAATGGGAGCACAAGACCATGGCACTGCAAATAGCAGCAGAGTTTTAGTAACTAGTCGGAATGATTCCATTTCCATCATAAACAACTAGTCGGTATGATCCCATTTCCATCATAAAGTAACTAGTCAGAATGATCCCTTTTCCATCATAACAGTTCTTCAGGAACTTCATCGTGCCGGTATTTATGGTCGTGCTGCAATCCACAAACTTCTGATTACCAACATCAATGCCACAAAACGTGTAAGGTGGTGCAAAGCACATAGAAACTGGGATGCTAAAGACTGGCAATGTGTCATATAATCTGATGAATCATGCTACACATTTTTCCCACCACTGGTAAAGTGTATGTCTGGCAAAAACCTGCAGAAGCGTACCACGCCGACTGTTTGGTTCTGACTGTGAAACATTGAGCTGGATCTCTGATACTGTGGGGTGCCTTATCATGGCATTCCTTAGGTCCATTAATTATTCTGCAGGGTCGTATCACATTTGCAACATACAAATCCATTCTCAGGGACCACCTGCACCCAATGTTGTGGGCATTGTTCCCTAATGACCATCCCTGGTGGATAATGCACCTGTGCATTGTGCGAAACGTGTCCAGTTGTGGTTTGCAGAGGATGAGGTACAACAGCTACCCTGGCCTTCTCAATCTCTAGACCTCAATATTATTGAACATTTGTGGGAATATCTGGAGCACAAGGTCAGATCACATTTTCCACCTCCAGCATCACTGGCACAGTTGGGCCATATTTTACAGGAAGAATGGTCCTACATTCCATTGCCATTTGTGCATGACTTGTATAAGTCTTCCATGTTGAATTGTGTCTGTTCTGAATGCCTGAGGTGGGCCTACAGCCTATTAATAAAATATTTTCCTCAAACAGCACTATTTCCATTATTTTGATAAACCCTTGTATGTAAGAAAATTTTCAAATGGCAAATTTATTATTTTTAAATTGAAGTTTCATATCTTATACTAAAATCTGATAATGGCATCCTTGGTCTCTCATTTTGATTTCTGCCAACTTGCATATAAGATGTTGGCTCTGGAACAGTTAACAGTATGGCTGCTTGAGAATTACTTATTTAAGGTTACCCAGGCACTAAATATCCTGATTTTGATTGTGGAGTAGAATCTATCTTGTTCATAAGTAATGTTTCTTTTGCAGAAATGGCTGAGAGCTTTAATATGTTCTCTTAAATTCATATAATAATTATCAGAAATGCAACCCAATAAGATTTTAACACATTTGTATGCTTTATGGGGGAAATAATTTAGTAAAAGACAAAAATGATTAGGTGATGCACCACTCACAGACCATAATATAGTTGGAAAAGCATGCCAAGATGGGTAAGAAATAATAACCATAGGGAAGGTTATTATTTGAAGTTTTTATTTCTCTATGACACTGTTAAATGTTTTTAAGCACTTCAACACATGGACTGTATTATCAAGTATCAAAAGTTATTAAGGAGAGATTTATGTACCGTATGCAGAGAATGGATAGTAACAGGAACATCCAGATTGCCTTCGGTGACAAATTTAATAATCGATGTTCTTGCTAGCTAGTGACGTCTCAGAGATTAAAAGAAGGATAACGGATGCCGATGGTCACTTGCCTTGGTGAAGGAAATAACTGTTTATATCTTTGATAGCACAGAGTGTTTAAAAAGGTTTTAGTTCCACATGGAACTAAAAGTTTTTCAAAGATATAAATGGTTATTTTCTTCGCCAAGGCGGGTGACCATCAGCATCCATTATCCATCTTTTAATCTCTACTGAGATGTCACTTGCTGGCAAGAACATCGATTATTAATTTTGTCAACAAAAGCATCACAGAAGTTCCTGTTACTACCCATCCTCTGTGGTACGGTATGTAAATCTCTCCTTAATAACTTTTGGATACTTGATAACATAGTCCATGTGTTGAAGTGCTTAAAAACATTTAACACTGTCATAGAGAATTAAAAACTTTAATTTTAATTACCTCACTGTGTACCTCTACTCTAATTTAGGTTATTATTTCTTACCCATCTTACCTGCTATTGCACCAATAAACCCCAAACAACCAACTTACCCATCTTACCACTGTACTCATCAGGAGGGGGGGGGGATACAAGGTTGAAGTATGCATATACTTTTATTTTCTATAGATAACTAAACTATAACAGTTTGCAATTCTCTGTCTTCTCTGTACAGTGTTCAGATTGACAGCTCACTACTGCATATCAGCTGAAAATTGCTCAAACATGGTAGCAATGTATTCAAAATTTCTAGTTGAATTTAAAAATATTTTTGCAATAATAAACTATGTGTTCCTTTATATTTTTGCAGTGAAATAGCTTAAGTAGATTTATGACAATGAGTTACAATGGAATGGATTTATGGTTATGCTTATTATGCTTTTAACTTGTTCTTGTCCATAAAACCCAAAACAACCAACCAACTTGTTCTTGAAGTGTTATGTGACTTGTAGATATGCACATATTTGAATAATATCAATAGTTCCACTGTACAAACTATTATAATGGGTAACAGAATGACATACCTTTACTATATAGTTTGGTTGTTTTACCTCTGGACAGCCCCTTTTTTGCATACAATTTGATAAATGGCCAGGTCACAAGGACTCTGAGGGCTCAGAGAAGATTGGGAGAAGGGAACCCACTGGACAGCTGTTAGGAGACAGATGGTGCCCTCCCATCAAGGTCATTCCACTCTTCCATCGGATGGGCTTAACATCCCATCCGATGGATGGCAGCCTTTCCAAGACCATCTGTGTCATTTATTATGTAGTAACTGATGTACATACCTATACTATGTAGTACATGCAAGATAAGTTTGCCCCGATGTTCATCGTTTGGTTGTTGGTAGTAGTTTTGAGGAATGTAATCCTGATGAACAACAAGGACTTACTGCATTTCAAAACTCCAGTTCACTTATTACAAACTTAGTTTATAAAGAAAGGATTTCATCAGTCTTACCAGATGTGCTGTAAACTTTTAACTCATGTGATATGCACAATATATAGTAGGCTTATCACTTGACAGACATCATTTTAATGCAAAATAAAGGTAATGATCTGACATGAAAGATTCAGCAAAAACCATATTTTCCAAGAGATTATATGTGTGTTTATTTACACTTTCATTGCTTACACATGTTACAGTCCATTGCTGTATAGTTCAAAGCTGCTATGGTAATAATGATTATGTTTTTATGGATACATTCAGGGAGAAAATGTTATGTACAAATTGTTTGAAATATTCTTGTATTCTAATTTTATTAAACATTATAATATATTAATATGGCATAACTATTAACTGCCTAGGCTAGCAATGATATCGAGATGGTTATCCATCATTTTGTTGAAAATCAAAAATTGCACAGCATGGAAAAGAGACAAGAGCATGTTGATCAAGTCCAAAGTGAAACTCATTTCCAGAGTCCAAATGTAACTGAAAGTAGTGGAAATGCTTTATTTTGGGAAATTATTGATATTTAATTGAAGTGGAATATCTTGATAATCTTATATTTGTAAATTTCTTTCCATGTTCTGTAATTTTTTCAATTTTTGCTTGGAAGAAAAAATCAAAAGAAAAAAATGAATGTATGTAAGATAATTTATGTAAATTCCATTTTTTTTAGAATTTATACAACTTCCTGGCTCAACCAAATGCTTTAACACATCTAGATTTATCAGGAACTGAATGTGCTTTAGACACTGTAAGTATGTTGAAGAATAATGATTCTGTTTTAGCATTAAAATGATATAGAATTAATGTAAATGCCAGAAATGCAATTAGAACTAAAATATTTATTAAGGATTTCAGTTTAAATAACTCATATGCAAATGTTTGTAAATATTGCACAGTTTGGTTGAACCTCGATAACCCATGGCTGCATGAGGATTTTATATGTGTGTGTGTAAACTTTAACCAAATAAAAATAATTAAAAAACTCAGTTTTCATGGGAATGGGATTCACACCATTGACTTTTGATAACATATATCAGGTACTCTTTCTGAGTTATCCCTTTCTTCCTCAACCTCACAGCTGCCAGTGATGATTATTATGACACTTCATAGCCATTTTCTTTTCACTGGGGTGTTAAGTATGAGCAGTGCACTAGCTCACTAAAAGAACACATGGCATATTATTAGAATATTGCAGTTTCAGTCCTGTTCCCACCAAAACTCACTTGCTTTACTGTTTTATTTGCCCAATTGACAGACCATCATTATTATGACAGATGAAACATCAGATGATGACCATCAAAATAATATTCCCCAGTAGTGGCCAAACTGTGCTCACAAGTCATTTGTAGCCCCTAGGAAGTTATAGCAATTTGCAAAAGATATTCATTATGAAAAAAAAAAACATTTTTTGAGGAAGAAAATTTGTTTCCTATTTTTGATATAACAGATGAAACAACTATTACAGACTGAATTTTTTATGGATTCCATTAATATATATTTATAATTTTTTGAATCGATTTCATTTTTATCTGAAAATAAAAATTGTCATTAAAGTAATTTTTATTGCAAGTTTATAGTCACGAATTATATGTAGAATTCCTAACTGTAATAAACACATAAAACCTAAAGTTTGGTTTGCCACTTTTGACTGCTTCAAGAATTTTATGTGCAGCTCTTTGTTCAGAAGTTTCACACAATTCTATTCAGTCTTTTGCCTTATGAACATATGCTAATCCCAATAAATGATAACTCATATAATTTTCCTATATGCAGATTTTTGTCCAAAATATTTTATAATGTAAAGAAAAAAGCAGAAATTATTGTGAACTTAGAAGTATGGAATTTTTAATGTTTTTAATTTTATTAATTTATTAACCCTTAAGTGTTGCAGCCAAAGAATCGCTTTCATCTTTCCCATTCTAGTGATTGAAAGTTTCGCTCCCTTAGTACAAGGTTGTGGGGGGGGGGGAAATTTTTCGAATAGAAATCTGAATTTCTTTCAACTATCTCTAATTAAATATCAAAAATAATATTTAAATCTATGATATAAATTTTTTACCTGTTTATTCCACTTGAAAAATTGTGATAAAGTTTAAAAATAAATCTATTTGAGTCAGATGTGCATGTTCAGTCACCATAAACAGCATCAAGTAGTGCTGATTCAGTTCATGCCTTTATTCTGCTGTACCATGCTTAGATTATCGATCAGTTATGTTTCCCTCTCTTTTCTGCTATTTATAGCTCTACTAGAGTTGCAATGTTTTTTAAACTTTTAACATAAAGATATTGATTACTTTTTACTACAGGAAATTGCATCATCTGGGAACTATACACATTGGCTTTCGATCAATATTTAACAGACTTTCGATTTTAAAGAAGGTTTTTATTTTAATGCTTCTAAAATTGTTTTCTATTGTTTCTGAAATGGATACTGTGATTATAAATAATCATTAGAAACAATCGAAAGTGAAGCTGCTAGCAATCTATAATGGTGGCAATCAAAACAAGCATTAGGATTACTGAGAGCATGATTTTTAAATGGTAGGACTTTAGTTATTAATATTTTTAATTACAATTAAAGCACACAAACAAATTAAGATCAGGAAATTGTGATTTTTAACCAAAATTTCTGCCAGAATTTTAGAATTAAGCTTTTCTGTAGCAGTTATGCAGCTTCATAATAAAGCGATTGGTTCTCAAATTCAGTGCATTGATTAAACTCTTCTTTGAACCATTCTTTGAAACTTTTTTTTTTTAAATTTGCATAGTTCTCTATCACTTTTTTTTATATATTTTTCATTTCTTATTTAAATTATATAGTTTTTGAAGCAAAATTATTTTTTATGACACTACTTAGGCTTAGAGTTTTCCGATCATCAAAAGTATAAGAATATGCATTATATGCATAAATGACTAAATAATTTAGAAAAAACAAAATGAAAGATTTAAGCAATAATCAAAATATCATGAACTATTTATATTATGAAATGTAAGAAAGAATATATTAGAATAATAAATGTTAGAATTATAAAATAATATAGAAAAAAATGGGAAATATATACATATGTTTGAAATTTTACTAAAGATAAAATGGAAAAAATACAGTAAAATTTTGCAATGTTTAAAAAAAAATGCTTAAAAAAATTTAACCTACCATTTTCTTCTTAGAATTTTTGCCATTTTATTAAGCACAATTAAAGGCTTTTTCTTTTGGTATATAACATATTTCTGTTCATTAGTTACTTCAGAATGAGGTTCTAAAGGTGTTTATTTTATTTTCTGAAAACACTTTAAAATAAATCTGGCCACCACAGTGAGTTCAGTTTTAGAAACCCGACACTGTAAGGGTTAATTCTAACAATATTAATAGGTTAAGAAATTGCACCCATGGGACTAGTATCATTTTTTAGAATTCTTTGTCAGTTTTTCTGAACGAGTTGCATTTTTTAATCACAAGTTTCTTGCCTTTTTTTTCTCCCAATCTAGAAACCAATGTAAATGGAACAAATCAGAACTATAGATCTGCTACATCAGTTTATTATGAATACTAGCATGTTTTCTCCATTATTCTAGTTTTTTTAGCAATGGTCAGCTATTGTATTGCCTCCATTAATTTTGTTAATCTTAATAGTAATTTGAACCAGATTTTATGATCATAATTAATGTTTTATAAGTAGTTAATACTATTTTTGATTCATTTAAGTTTTTTATTGTTGTTTTAATCGTTCTTAATGAAAATGATTGATAATGATACAGTTATGATATCATAAGTATATAAAATTAAATATAGGGAATTTTTTATATCATAGATTACTATTATTTTATGAATATCCCAATTATTAATTTTATGAATGTGCATGCCTGGAGTTGGATAGTTTTACCTCTGAGTGGGGACTTTTTTTGCACTCACTGGGCTAAATGATCAGGCCACAAGGGTTCAGAGAATGTTAGGAAGGGATCCACTGCACAACTGCTAGGAGACAGACAGAGCCTCCTGTCAAGACCAACCAGCATGTTCTTTAACACCTATAGGGTAAGACTCCTGCACACAGAGCCATGGTTTTAACATCCCATTTAATGGATGATTGCCTTTCCAAGCCCATTAGTATCCCCTTTCTCACATTTTCTCACCAAGGGCAGGATAGGGTTTAGTGGAGTAAATTTCAATGCCAGCACTGGTGGACGCAAACCTGGGAACTGCAGAATACAAGCATGCTACAGACTGAATTAACCTCCACCCTAACTGGAGTTGGAATTTTACATTACTGTGCAATATGAATTTTTCAAATGGTTGAGATTTTTGTCACATCTCAGTTACAGTTATAGTAGTAACTGCATTGCTTGTATCAATTTTTGACCAATAAGTACCAGTTTATATGAGTCAAAATAATTTCAGACATATATATGTGATAGAATTAAAATTTGGACATAAACAGCTTTCTCTTTGTGTATTGGAAGTTTTTACTACATGGCAAGTCATTTTGTTTGCAAAATGAAAAAGTGCAAAGCAGTTTTGTTGTAAAGTGAAATTAATTGATTGTGCTTCTTTAGAAATGTAATCTACAAAAATTTGATTTCATCAATGTAATCTCTTTTGTATCAAATGCACACAAAATTATATTTTTGTAACTTTTATGATTTACTTTGTTGAAATCTGTTGCAGTCTCGTACCAGGCTTCACAAAACCAACTTAACTGTGCAAGGCAGAAATATGCCTTTTTAAACTGAATTTTAGTTAAGAGCCACTACGAAAAAAATTTATTCTTGAACAGCAGCAGGAAAAATTATCTACTTACGAACAAAAACATAGATTTCTAATGAGTAATGAATTGGAAAAAACTATATTTTTAAGGGATCAGGAAAGCATCTCGATTAAAAAACTAAATAGTTTAATGAGTACTGTGAATTGTCAGAGTAGTTTAGTTATATACCTAAAAATCTTCGGCCAAAAATCGGAAGAAATGAACCAGATTCAGTATATTGAATATTTGTTTTATGAGCTGCAGGTTGGAACAACCTGCTTTATAGGTTTTCCTGGTAACCTATAAAGCATTTATAAAGCAGCCTATAAGTGTATCATGATATATAGGCAACATTGAAGTAATAATTTTTCTGCTGTAAATTATGGAAGAATTACCAGTTTATCATTAAAGCACTAAAGGGAACTTAGTTTTTGTTCACATAAAGAATTTATTTTATGCAGTTTTCTGTTGTGCTCGTTGGAGCTTTATAATCTCTAACATCAAGATCTCAAGCCACAAATTTCTATTATTTGCTTATAATACAAAGAAATGCACTAAAAGATAGTAATGTAAGTAACAAATGATCATATGCAGCTTGTTTAGTGAGGCAGATACATGGATATTAGAGTACTATGTGAGTTCTGGCTGTCTTTTGCAGCAATACAAGCACTAGTATGGTTGGGAAGTGAGCCAAAAAGGTTCCTAACAATGTCCTGGTCTGTAATTCTCCAGATTTGCTGCACATGCACCTGAAGTGATCTCGTATGCAGTTCTGTCCTCAGACATTGTTTCACTATGTCCCAGATGTTCTCAATTGGTGATAGATCTGGCAGCTGGGCTGGCCATAGTAGTATGGGAATGGCTTACACACACTGTTGAGCAATGCATGCAATGTGTATCTGGCAATATCATGCTGAAATGTGGAATTTGGCATCTTCTGCAGGAGTGGTAAGTCCTCAGGGTGGTGAATGGTATCCACATACCACTGGGCATTTAAATTATCCTAAATGACTATGAGAGATGACCAACTGTAGTAAGAAATGGTGCTCCACACCAGGATACCAGCAGTGGATGCTGTATGGCACTCAGTGGTACAAGACGGGAAACTCTTTGCCTGTATGTTTCCACACAAAGTGTAGCTATTGTTTTGCCCCAGACAGATGTGGGCCTCATTACTGAAGATGACGTATTATCATAAATCATGATACTCAGCTCGATCATTGCACCATTGCAATTTGGCATGCTTGTGGCTTTGAGTGAGAGGTATTCAGATGAGAGGGTGGCTCTTTTGCATGTCAGCTTCATGCAGGCATTGATGAATGGTACTGACAGATACTAGTGGTCCTCTCATTAATTGTTCTGTCACTGAATTTCTGTCATGCTGTCACATTTTTAGTGCTGACAGCCATTCGACAAATCTGATAATCTAATCTGTAGTCACGTGAGGATGATCTGATGATGTAACCTTGTTCAAAAAAAGCTAAGTTGCTCGCTAAGTTGATTAAAAATCTCTGCCATGTATAAATGGCATTACTCTTCAATAGTAACCAGATTTACAGGTCGAATTCAGTTTCTTTAATCTACACTGTCCACTCTTCCCCAATGACAATATTATCAACATAAAACTAACAGAATCCATGTCATCTCCCTCATTTTAAATGTAGCCAGACCCATGAATATCCCTTCATTTACATATATCTCTATCCCACACTTCCATACTAATCTGCATGAGCGTCTGTACTTCTTAAGGGTGGGACAATTTTTTTGATGAGTGTATTTTAACTCTTCTTTTAAGCATGTATTGAGCTCTCTATTATATTGTCTTTTGTGTGATTAATATACTTTTGTTATTTTCTTGCACTTTATATTGGAAATATTATGCATTTCCTTATCAATCAAGAAATTTTGTCTTTTGTGCTTCTTTAGACTCAGAACAGTGCCATATGTTTGAAGTAAAGACTGCTTAAAGTGATCCTGTTCATCCCTAACCAAGTAGAAACCATGTGTTTGCAATTAGTAAATGAAGGGTGAAATGTGGGAAAGGTTTTAAGTGTTAATTTTTTCCCCTCATAGAATGCTACATGCCATTGCCAATAACTTGGAATAGTTCTAAGTGCCTATCAATTCTTATTATAGATTTTCCACTCTTTGGAAGATGGCATAGGTTCCATCTTCACTGGCATAAATGAATAAATTTTTTGTATTTCCTATAAATTTTTTAAAAAAAGGTACATAGAATCTTTGGAATTTCCACTATTCAAATAACTTATATCACATGCTTTGCATATTATTAAGTCATCAGAACCTCTATTAAAGGCAATTCTTTTATTCTTGGTGCAAATTTCTCAAGTTTCATGGGTGGCTCGGTCTGTAGTGCACCAGGCTCATAATCTGCAGTTCCCAGGTTCAAGTCCTACCTGGTTCAGTG
This sequence comes from Ryuthela nishihirai, assembly GCA_038380435.1. NCBI lineage: Eukaryota > Metazoa > Arthropoda > Arachnida > Araneae > Heptathelidae > Ryuthela > Ryuthela nishihirai. The sequence goes on along the minus strand of JAWZYU010000023.1, from coordinate 46,792,404 downwards.
TTGAGATTTTTATTTGCAAAACTCTTTGCCCTGCCCTTGGTTAGTAGGGGACACCGATAGGCTTGGAAAGGCTGCTGTTCATCGATGGGGGGGGGGGGGGGGGGTGTTAAGCTGTGGCCCCATATGCAGGGGAACCATACCTTGTGGATGTTGCAGAATACACTGGATGGCCTTGACAGGAGACTTCCATCTGTTTCCAAACAGCTGTCCAATGGGTCTCCTTCCCCCCCCCCAACCTTACCCATCGAGGTTCTTGTAACCTGGCCATTTAGACCATTGTGTGCAAAAGAGTGCTGTTCTGAAGTAAAATAACACAACAACCAATTCTCAAGTTTCAACTCGAGAATTGGTTGTTGACGAAACCATCTATCTCCTAACAGCTATCCAGCAGATCCATTCCCCCAATTTTTTTAAAGTTGTCTGGCCATTTAGCCCATTGTGTGCAAACAAGTGCTGCTCAGAGTTAACTCCACCCATAAATATTTGTTATTCTCAACCAGTAAGTTTACTTATCTGTAGGTTGTTCCCATTGAACCTGCAGTATAAAAAGTACTTTCATTCTAGAATATCATCATAAAATCATTGCTGCATCTTGTACTTTTGTTAGTCATCATCATCATCATAACCTTAAAAAAAAAAATCCATATTAACTTTCTTCACATCACCTTCATCTGCCAACTTTTGATCTCTTGGAAGCCCATAATATTTTACCTATGGAATACTTGTATGAGGGCATCAGAAGAGTGCTTTTGATTCAGTATCTTTCAGTTACGGGTGGAGGGAAAGCATTCATTGGGTTTTCTAAAGAAGATTGGCTATTTTGAGAAGTAGGGCCCATTAATACCAAAAATCCCTTAATTGCAGATAGAGCAAATACTGTTCTTCAACTTAAAAACTCCATTTTCATGAACACTTCTGATAGCCTAGTAGGCTATTTTAGGAACCAGCAAAGCTTTTGTTTTGGGATATTCATTATTCCAGTATAGGATTGGTGATGTTCCCAGAGATAAAAGGATTTAGATACTTGCGATGACTTCAGATCAGGAACAGTCACCAGCTGATACTGTATCCATCCACTTGGAATGAGCAGTCAGAAATATAAAAGTGAAATAATTTACATTAGATTCACCTTCATCATAGAACTACTGCAACTCCAATGCAACAAATTCTGAAGCTTTATTCGTACTGAAATTCAAAAGAAATCTGATTTGTATATGTGGTGCTACTGATAGAATTAATTCGCAGTTAATATCTGTTTCCACAAGTGTTGATATTTTATAAAATTTATAAATGGGAACTTGCCATTAAATTCAATATTTTAATAATTTTTTAAATTTGAAAACTAAAAAATTTAGATCAAAAATTTCAAAAAATCAAAACTTTTCTAATAAAAATGAATATTTTTAAAATAATTACTTTTATAATGTAATAACTGCTGCAATTTCGATTTTTTGGATATGTATGTAATTTAAAAAAAATCATGTGTTTTTATTTACAAGCACCATTACATTTCAATATGAGATTTATATAACATGGAAATAAATAATGATAATTTAATTTGCCTAACTGATATTGGAGTCATTCCATCTGAAATCAATTTCAGTGTCATTTTGTGTCATACTATCATGAAATGTCTTGAATATTTTCTTTTATTTGGAGATAGATACTAAAGTTAAAGTACCAAATGAAAAATTTCAGTATGTTTGAACCACAATATAATTAAAAACACTGAACAACTGGTAAAACACATACATTTAGAATATAGGTTGGTAGATTTGTGCAAAATAAAGAAAATGGTTGCCAAGAACCACAAGTGATATTGCAGTAATTAAAATGCAGAATGTTTGACATGGGCACTTGTGAGTTCATGCATGCTTCATGCGTTGTTGGAATTCTCTATTTACCCCTATCAATGTTTCTTTGCTGATCACGGCTATCTCATCCTTTATATCATCTTCATTTCCTGAATCATGTGAAGAGAATTTTGATAGATCCTAGATTTGAGGTGTCACCACAAGAAGTCCAAAGGTTTCATTCATGTGAGCAAAGTGACCATTCAGTGAATCTTTTCCATCCAAATCCATTTTGCTGGTAGGTTTTGATGTCACCAGTCCTGAACACTTATAGCATAATGTGTTGGTGCACCATTTTGTTGAAAATAGGTTTTCATTAGAACAGATGGGTTACTTCAAGATAAATGGTCAGCACATTTTCCAAAAGGTGAAGGGGCCTGAGCATTCACATTGTTATGAAAGAAAAAAAGACCAATGATTGGATCATAGTGAATTCAACACTTAGACCATCATGTGAGGTCCTTGAACATACTGTTCCACTATCCAGTGTGCATTCTCATCAGACCAGTAGTTGAAGGCATAACAGTTCACATGGCCCAAAAGATGAAAAATTAATCTCATCATAAAGATGATCTGGTGTCCAATGTTCTGCTAAGCCAGTGCCCATTTAAAGAACTCCATTCTGCAATCATAATCATCTGAATAGAGTTCTTGATAAGTCAAAGTTTATGCAGATAGAACTTGTGTTTTTTTTTTTTCAGAATGTAAATGCACCAAAGTTTGGCTGATGTTACATTCCTGTGCCAGTCTGTGAATTGACTTTTTGGACTTACAGCTATGAATGCAGTGCATCTGATGGTAGAAAACTTGTTGTCAAAATAGGGTGATCAAATTTTGGCTGATTGTTCATGCTTCCTGTTTCTTTCAAACGTTTTACAATTTTTTAAACTGCTGATATTAAGATTCTTTTGCACAAGAGAAATATCAACTTTTCAGCTTCACTTCTCAATGTTAAAGTATGACCATGCTCAGCATACAAATAAATATTTGCAACCTGGATATCTTTTGAAAATATTGACATAATATGATTCATCAATCATATACAATGTCTGACACTTGTGCAGCTGCAGTTATGGACTATATTTATGGTATGAGGATGATTGAAGCTTAACTGCTCTTTTTTTTTATAAAGCATCGTCATAGCTTCACTATTTGCATACAGCTGTTGAATTTCTTATTCTGCTTATCAATATATTCAATATATGTTTGTATTTTACTGTAAAATCTCAAATATAATGCACACCCATGTATAATGCACATGCTTGATTTAACTCAAAAGTTTCTGGTAAAATGTAAATTCATATATAATATGCACACATAACTTTTCAAGATTTTATTTTAAATTGCATAAAACTTGTTAGCAAAACTTAAACTTTTAATAAAAAACAAACAAGGACAAAAGGAGGGGACATGGTCATGGAATGCTATTGTCAAGAGTGCAAAATGTGTCTTGTAACAATGTCTCACAGCTGTACATGTGACTGTTCAATATTGAAAATGGCGTAATTTTTGTTCATGAGTATAATATGCACCCCCATTTTAACAGACAAAAATGAGTAAAAATTGTGTGTATTATACTCGAGATTTTACGGTAATTTACACTTATTTTTGTGAACTTGTCCAGACTTCTGAATCGTATTATAGTATTATTCCAAAAATGGAAGACTGAAAATTTTCCAGTACTGCACAGATTGGCCATATTAGACACTCATCCAAATGTCAGAAGTACCCTTGTCTCAGTAGCCAGAAGTCCAATCACAGTGGTTCTCATATCAAAAGATAGATAAAATTGTGTGAACTATAAGTATCATACAGAAATGGCAAAAAGATTTTTGAGGTTTTTATACTCTTTTTAAGCAAAAATGATATGGAATATCCTTACCACATCTTCTCAAATATAAATCACTTTTTGCACTTTTACTACTCCTAGAAATTGGTGTAATTTGAATAGATTTTGACATATGCACTCGCAACAAATATTGGCAGATGACGAAGAACAGTCAAAGTAGTTATTTATAATTATTCCTGTGGTGACCTGCTATGTGGATCTCAACATCATTTACTAATAGTACTTACTTGGTTGTAGCTACTTGGTAATATTTTTTTCATGATATTGAAACATTGATTCAGAAATGACACACTATAGTGTAGCTTTAAATGACAGGTCATTCTTAATACAGAAAGCAATGCAATATTTTTTAAACTATTTAGTTAGTCATTCTTTATGTGGAAGCTAATGTAATACTTTTAAACTACTCAGTTATCATCCATTATTGATAAATTATTTCTTTTTATGTAGAATATTGAAAGTTTATAGCATTTTAGAGTATGAATTTATAGTGTGACCAGAAGAAGCTAACCAGACAGCATGGATGTTTCTTTTCTGGTATCTTTCTGCTGAAGTGTTACCTTCCTTACAGATCCCTATGGTATATCATACTGGCAGCTTTATTTTAAGTTCTGTGGTTTATCTTCATTCTGTAGATTGTTATGTGCATTCTGATACCAAGAAACATTGTGATTGTATCTCCATTTACTAAGATAATACTATTTATATCATTTAGGATCAACATCTGACATGGCCAGTCTCTGTAGAATTGATGAATTTTCAATTGTTTATATCTGGGGAATATCAGTAACATTAAGAAATTTTTTAGATTTTAACTTTTGGCTTTGGTAGCTGTATACAAAACAAATTTTAAGACATTTTGTGATGATGTGGCATTATATACATTGGCTTATCTCATATGGAATAGGCCCATTCATTATAAGTATTTTAAGAAAATGTTGTGTCAACCATATTTGTTATTTTAAAATAATATTTGATTAGGTTTTTGGTGCATTATTACGTGGATGTACCCAGAAGTTAGCTGTTTTAAATTTATCCAGAAATCAGTTTTCCACAAAGAAATCAAAAGAAGTCAATGTTCCCCCTTCGTTTAAAGCTTTCTTCTCTAGCACATTAGCCCTCAAGCATTTGAATATGTCTGGAATTAAATTGCCTGTAGAAGCTCTTAAGTAAGTACTCCTGTAATATATTTTATCAAGTTTATATATATCATAAACATAAATTTTGTACATGTTTCATATGTGTTTCAGTTTCATATGTGTTTCAGTATATGTGTTAGTTTCATATGTGTTTCAGTTAAACCAACGAATTTGTTTTATGTTATATAAGAGGAGTGCTAAATCAGCTGGAGTGCTATCAAAATTATAATTGTAGAACATAGTCAAAAATGCAAATTATATTTATTGCAATAAATATATATTGCATATTTAAAAAATTCCAAAAATTTTATTTGAGTTTTGAAAGCAGCAATATATTATATCCACTAACTAAATTATTTAAACACAAAGGTGCATTATGCAAGAACCTAAAGCCACTTAATATGGGCTCAACCCATTTTATATTAAATTAAAATTAATTTTTTGTGTACTGTCTACAGTGTTGACCCATAAAAATGTTAAAGTTGCATGTTTATTATAAAGAAGTTGTCCTTAGACATCTTTTAGTCGAGTTTTAGAGCAATTTATAGTGTATAACAGGATAATTCTACTTTCTCCTGGCATAACACCAGTATCTTATGAATATTGATTTGTTCATGCTGGTATTGGTAAGACCCAGTTTTTAAAACAAGTAATTAAATGAGAAAGTAGAATTATCCTGAATATTGTAGTTAGCAAGGGTTGCTATGCTTGCACTCACTACAGCTAATGTCTTAAGACTGTGTGCCAAATTTTTTTAAAATATTTCTGGAAATATTCAAAAACTTGGGACTATCATTAAAGTACAGCATAAAAATTGGATATAATGTAAAGTTTTCATTTGATGCATATTTTGAGGGTTAATAGTACTCTTTTTTTTCGTTTTAGCCCTAAAAGTATTATTTAGAGTTAAACAATTTTCAGCTTCCTGATTCAAGTGACTTGAAAATGATTAACTACACTGCTGGCCATTAAAAGTGCAACACCAGGAAAGACAAGAGATATCAAAGCCATATTTAGTAAATACATAGCTTATGTTACAAGGATCAAATGATTACAAATAAACGTGGTTAGACTTGTGGAATACAAAGAAATCAGTATCTTGTGTAGCCACCATGAGTAGCAATAACTGCTGCTACACGGTCTGGCATTGAGAGGATGAGACATCGGATCTGTCTTTGGGGAATGTCTCCATGCAGTTTTGATATGTAGCCTAAGTTCATCTGTTGTAGCAGTTGCTGGTGTATGGTGTGCTAATCATCATGAGATCATGGACCAGACATGTTCAATTGGGAACAAATCCGGTGAATGTGCAGGCCAAGGCAGAAGTGTCACATGGTGGCTATCCAGGATTTGTTGGACGATCGGGCATTGTCCTGTTGATAAATGGCACCAGAGAACCCTTGAAGATAAGGTACTACCATAGGCTCCAACACCTCAGTGATGTAACGTTGGCTGTTCAAAGTACTGGTAATGTGTACGAAGCGCATGCTTGAGTGGAATCCAATGGCACCCCATACCAATAACACCAGGGTCACCTGTATGGCACTGCATCATGCATGTCTGACTGAGCCTGTCGCAGTGGTATCACAAGATACGGATTCATTTATCATGCCACATACTGAAGTGGGATTCATCTGAAAAGATGATGCGATGCCATTTGCACATCCATGCATGACATTCTTGGCACCATTGCAGTCACATATGCCTGTGTTGTAGAGTCAATGGTATCCGAAGCAATGGCCACCTAGCAAAGATGCCCGATGCTGCAGATGATTTCAAACCGTATGTGTGGACTCTGGTTGATGTGCAACACACCCTAACTGTTGCGCTAAGATGTTTGATGATGATGTACAATCATTCAAAGCCATGCACATGAGATGTCTGTCCTCTCATTCATTTGTGTGACATCTTTCACGTTTGGTTGTTGAGATCCCTCAGGTCGGTGAGTTCGTTCCTTCTCTACCCACTGATGCCATATTCTCATCACTATGGCAGCATTCCATCCAGCAGGAGCACTGATATCTCGGTACGATAATCTGCCTTCCCATAATCCCACAATTCTACTTTGATCAAAGTCGAAAACCTGGTCATATGGATTCCGTGTTCTTCGACAAGCCATACTTGAGCCTTTAGTGCACAAGAACCACAAGCAAACACAATTCCAGTGCTTTGCACTGGCTCTTTGTAATCTCCTCTTATACCACTTCCAAGGGGACGTTACTGTCACACATAATGTGCGTATGTGCTATGCTTTGAATCATTTACGAGTTCTCCCATGGGCTACCCATCTTGCATATTTTGGGATAATCTGATGAGTTCTTCCTGGTGTTGCACTTTTAATGGCCAGCAATGTATTTTGCCTACAAGGTTGTAAAAACAATAAGAATGCACAGGGCTCAATTTTGTGTGAATTTAATCACAATATCATATGGTAATCTATAAAACAAGTGCCAATCAAAATTAAAATGTTGAAAATTCTGAAAGTAAGTTGCAGATAGAGGAGCATAGATGCCTGCTGTAGGATAGTGCTTCCACTAAAACTTGTTAATGGAAGACAACTAAAGAGAATTCAGAATTTGTAATTTTTAAGTCAGGTTTTTCCCATTGTTGTAAAGTTCAACTTTTTCATAGTAGTCAGTATCTAATGTAAATTCATCTGGAAGGGTTCAATCTCAATTTCAGTGGTCGAAATAAACAATAATTTGCCTTGAAATATTTTTTATTAAAATTTTTCCTATTCCTTTATCCAATTTTAATTACATATTTTTAAGTTTTTATTTAAATTATCTTGTTTTTAAAGCAAAATAATTTTTTACAACACTACTACTTTAATCTTAGAGTTTTCTGATGAGAAAAATCACCATTGTATGTTGTTTGCATAAATGACCAAATAATTTTGAAAAAAAATTAAATAAATGAAATATTTAAGTAATAAGAGAAATATTATGAATTATATATGTTAATGAAATACTTCAGAAAATATGACAAAATTAAAATTTAAAAATATTTTACTGAATTTGAAATGCAAAAATATAGTAAAACCTTATATAAATAAATAAATAAATAAATACCCCTCAAGCAGCTGCTTGCCACAGAGGTCTGACAGGAGCCTGTCAGTTTATATGCCACAGTAGAAGATCTAAACCTTGCAGTTTTCTTAAAAAAATGCTTATAAAATTTTATTTATCTTTCGAATTTTCATAATTTTTTTAACCTCGTTAAATGTTCTTTCTCTTAGTATACATATAACATGACCTATTTCTGTAGATTGGTTATTTAAAAAAATTCTAGAAGTTGAGCTGTTTATTTGACTGGTCACAGCTGGTGAAAAATCTGGACTTTTCTCTATAGTAATGAGAAAAATATTCAACAAAGAGAGTAATTTTTTTTTGATTTAAGTAAACATTTATTTTTCTGTTATTCAGAAATAAGTATCATCTCTATTCATTTGCATTATGGTTTTTTGTCCATTGTTTTTAAACAAGTTTTCGTTTTTTTGCCAAATGCAATTTTTTACTATGTACCTCTATAAAAGCGCTTTTAAAACAAAACAAGTCATCTTTTTTGTTAAATATTTTATTTTCGGAAAATCCAATAATTAATTTGGCATACAACATGCCATATAATTCCTTTCATTAATTATTTGGCAAAAAAGTTCTAAAGTTCACTTTTTTTTTACTGAACATGGTTAAAAAAAAAGCCTGGCCACAAGGTACAGTTGCGTTTTTCTGCCTGGCATGGTAAGAGTTAAAAAAGATGTACTTTCACAAACAATATTACTTCATTTGTAACCTCTAAAACGTTTACTTTTATGGCTGTCATTGTGGGCAACCCAGAACAGACAGTAAGGCTTATTCGAAATGGGTGTGCAATAAACTTCAGATTCTGATTAAACACCACTTGCTGTCACTTCAGTATGTAGAAGCTTTGGGTTTCTTAAAGTATTGGATAAATGTACCTTTGCTCAGATAGTATGACTATATATTATATGCAAGTGTTGAGATTTATCTCTGCAAAACTCCATGTTCTGCCCTATGTCAGAAGGGGACATCGATGGGTTTGGATGGGTTGGCCGTCCATCAGATGGGACTAAAAGACATGGCTCCATGTATGGAAGAGCCATAACTGTCTATATTGAAGAACACACTGGATGGCCTTGACGGGAGGTTACCATCTTTCTCCTAACAGCTGGGGGGCGGGGGGTGGCTCAGTCGGTAGCGTGCCAGGCTCGTAATCTGTAGTCCCAGGTTCGAGTCCCAGCTGGGTCAGCGTTGAGATTTATCTCCGCAAAATTCCCCGCCCTGCCCACGGTCAGTAGGGGACACCGATGGGCTTCGAAAGGCCGCCGTCCGTTGGATAGGACGTTAAGCCGTGGCCCCGTGTGTGGGAGAGCCATACCCTGTGCACGTTAAAGAACATGCTGGATGGCCTTGACGGGAAGCTACCATCTGTCTCCCAACAGCTATTCCAGTGGGTCCTCTCCCCCAACCTTCTCTGAGCCTTCGGGGTCCTTGTGACCTGGCCATTTAGCCCATGGTGTGCAAAAAAGTGCCGCTCAGAGGTAAAGCAACCCAACCTAACAGCTGTCCAGTGAGTCCCTCTTCCCAACCTTCTCTGAGCCCTTGGGATCTTTGTGAGCTGACCATTTAGTCCATTGTGTGCAAAAAAGTGCCATTCAGGTGTAAAACAACTCAACTGTATATTATATAAATTTTTTTTTTAAGTTACAGTTGTATTTTCACCAAATATTTTCGCTGAAGTCATGCAATTTGTTCCTTCTGTATTCGATTTTATGTAAATAGTTTTAGAGAATTGGACCATAAGAATTTTTTTTATTTTCCTGGTTGTAAAATGTAATGTTCTTTTGAGTTGAATGTTTCAGAAATGTTAAGTTGCTCTATTGTTGTAAACATTATGACAATTTTATTTTGGCAGTGAATCGGAGAGTAATTGGACCATCTTCCCCACCAAATTTCCCAATTATCCCCCCCACCACACACACCTAATTTTAAAACTTTTATATTATAATGTTTACAAAAGTGCCCAGTCAACCAGATGTTTTAAATCTTTCTACTTTGAGCATTATGTCATAATTGTGAATTTGCACAAAATCAGTACATTTGTAGCAAGATTTTCATTTCTTTTCAAGAAGCAACTGAAATATAGCTTTATTCACTTCCTGTTGACAGTTGTTTCGAAGCTTTGTAATTAATACCTTCTTGTTTTTCACAAATGAGGTTTTGATGTTGTGCCCCTGCTTCAGAATTGATGAACTGATATTATATTTCTTAGAAACATTACTTTTTTAAATGCCAATTTCGATGTCTTGTAATATTGACAACTTAAACTCTGAAGACAAAACGGTTTTGTGGTGGGAGGGGGAGAATTAAATTCATTAACTAATGATTTCATTGAAACACGATTTTGTTGGAAAGAAGTTAATCTCTTTAGTGTAATTACAAAAGGGGGGCTGGATAACATCATCCTTTTGGTGAAATTGCATCCCAATGTTGGGAAAGGTAAGTCTGATTTCTCTGCCAAGAAAATTCTCTTTGTTTCCATTTCTAAGGTATTCAACCTCAGAGTGATAAAAGATCAGCAGTTTTAGACTGGGAAAGTCAAGAAATAACTTAGTTATTAGTTAGAAAAAAATCCGTTTTTCAGCAGTGGCAAGTTGTTAAACTTCATTGTCTGAAATTTTTGTGTTAAGGTAATAAAGTAGTACTAACTGAGCAAATGTTTGCATCCATTAAGCACCCAAGCATTTATTTACAACTTTTCTTACCAAAGGTTCTTACCTTTAGTGTGTAGTAGTTGCACTAATGTTCACTGTAGGTGATGCCTATAGTTAAGCACAGTGGTATGCTAGAATTAGTTTGTTTGCTATTTACTTCCAATTGAGATTAAAATGAATATTGTTTCAATATAATTAGCAATATATTGCTGATGAATAAAGATAATATGTAATAGGAAAAAAAGTTCGGATCCTGAATGATAAAACAGGGAGAAAAAAGTAAGCTTCTAATCACAATTACAGTAGAGGTACACAGTGCAGTAATTAAAGTAATTTAATTCTCTATGACACTGTTAAAGGTTTTTATACACTTTGACACATGGACTATGCTATCAAGTATCAATAATTATTAAAGATATTTATGTACCATGCCGTAGAGGATGGGAAGTAATAGGAGCTCTTGGAATGCTTTCGGTGAGAAATTTAAAATTCGACGTTCTTGCTGGCAAGTGACGTCTCAGTGGAGATTAAAAATAATGATGACGGCTGCAATGGTCTACCTCCATTGGCGAATGAAATAACCATTTATACATTTGATAGCATAGAGTGTTTAAAAAGTTTTAGATCCATGATGCGCGTTTCGTGCTGTTCCTATTAGCGTTTCATCAGGTGGGAGCGCTGATAGGAATGGCGCGAAATGTGCGTTGTAGATCTAAAACTTTTTAAGCACTCTATGCTATCAAATATATATAAATGGTTATTTCATTCTACCAATGCAGGTAGAGCATTGGCAGCCATCATCATTATTTCTAATCCCACTGAGACGTCACTTGCCGACAAGAATGTCGAATTTTAAATTTCTCACCAAAAGCATTTCAAGAGCTCCTGTTACTTCCCATCCTCTACGGCATGGTACGTAAATCTCTTTAATTATTATTGATACTTGATAGCATAGTCCATGTGTCGACGTGCTTAAAAACATGTAACACTGTCATAGAGAATTAAATTACTTTAAACTTCTAATCTGCTGAATGATGTGCATTTCCTGAAGTCAAAAAAAATTTTAACTAATTAACAAATTACTAATGTTGAGAAATTGACAATTTTGAGCAAATTTTTAATTGATGATCTCATACGAAGCTTTTGCTTTCCATGAAAACATATAGTATCAGCAGCTCAAATATTAAATGAAAATAAATAAATATCTCCTCAAGCAGATGCTTGCCACAGAGGTCTGACAGGAGCTTGTCACTATATGCCATAGTAGAAGGTCTGTGAGGATGGCAAGACCTCAGTAGAAAGACAATACAAAACATCCATGCCTTATCTGGGGCTCAAACCTAAGTCCCTCTGATCAGTTGCCAAACACGCTAACCACTTAGCTATGAGTCAACTATGCTCAAACATTATTCCACTAAAATGGTAGTGAGTAGTTATGGGATTTATTAATCTAACAATGAAGTTGGTGTGTGTTTTGTTTCAGTTGCATCCATATGTTTCTTCTGGGTAGGCAATTTTTCCCAAGTAGAGCAGTTAAACTTTACTATTGTTAAGTAATTAAATCATGAGTATTTTTTGTTTATGTTTATGTGAAAGTCTTCCATTTCATGGGCCACCATCAATTTGGCACAATATTCCTCTTCAGGAAAACAAACACTTGTTTCTAGCCTAAATATGTGGGTAGTAGGTTATTACTGCAAAAAGTGGGGTTGTAACAGAGGAAAAATTAAGATACAGTTCTCAACAATTTTTTACTTTAGATAACTTCACATGTATGAATGGCAGTTTACTAGTGTTATATTTTCTTCATTGTTTGAAAAGTGTACTTTATATAATTAACTGTAACAGAGATATATTTTACTTATTCTACATTTTAATATGAATGCTTTTTTTTTTCAGAGCAATGCTTTTGGGTTTAGCCTGTAATGAAATAGCTACAGATATTGCTCTTGATTTGAGTAACAATGAGCTAAAATCACATGGTGCATTGGTACTTGAATCCTGCCTGCCTGGTATACGATGTCTTTGCAGTCTTGATATCAGTGATAATGGTAAGTTCATTTATTTCGTTATGAATTTGAAATGTCATTTTTAAAAAATGTATACCTGTTTCATATAAATTAGAATAATTTTCATTTAGGTTACATTACTATATTTTGAGGTGCTATCTTAAAATTTATGGATATGCTGTGTTTCCATTCTGAATAAGGAATCTTCTTTAGTCCTTTAATGCTCCAAAAAATCTCAGAAAAGGGAGAGGTCAAGGTGAGTATATATAAGATGGCACCAAAAGACTATGTTTTATCAAGGTCATTCGAATGTCGCTGAGAGGGTGTTATCTATGACATCACAGCAGGGAGAACACAGCTGAAGTATTTACATAATCATCTGTTCTTTTGTGTCTTTGTTCTCTGCTTGCTAAATCTCTCTCTCTGTGTGTGAAGTCTTTCAGGTAATTTATTTTATGCCGAACTGTGCAGTAGCAAACTACATAAGTAATCCTTCGAAGAATAAGAAAAGTAATGTTCCATATACATTTCCATTACAAGCAAAACTTAGTGTGAAGTGGGTGCTGCAGTGTTAGCATGAAGATAAATTTGATGCACACATGCTAAGATATGTGGTAAACATTTTTCAGATGTCTGTTAAGATCGATAGCCTATAAGTTTTATGAAGCAAACTCTTAGGACTACCATTAAACATAAATTAAGTGATAATGCCATTCAGGTAAAAAAAATTGTGATATGAAAAATTCAATCTTGTTGCCATGATCAATTCTGCTCTGACCAAAAGATTGCTATCTCGGGAAATAACAAAATGATTGTTGGAATAAGAAACCAATCACTCTGAAAACTATGACAGTTTAGCCAATAGGTAATTGATAATTTAAATACTTTTGCTTATACTATACTAATTCATGGGAATAAAAACTTATGACAGTGTGTCATAGTCTACACATTAGAAAATTACAGCAGCAGTTTCAAATAGCAGTAATAAAATCTAAATAAACCAGAGGGGAAAAATCTCTGCATTGCAAACAAGATTAAGATCAAAGGAAAAATAGTGGAATAAACAAATAAAAATTTCAGAATTAATCAAAAGAAGGAAAAAAGCAGACTTTTCATTGATTAATTCCAGGAAGCATGTTCTTTGTAAATTGATAACTCTATTTACCCCAGATCACATTAAATGTTTTTTGGAAGGGACAAATTTTAAATCACTACTCACTGCGGCAAAAAATTATATTTTTATAATTTTCATTGTCCCATGGCCGAGTGGTTAGCGTGCTTGGCTACTGGTCTAAGGGACCTGGGTTCAAGCCCCGGGTAAGGAATGGCTGTTTGTGTTGTTTTTCTGCTGAGGTCCTGCCATCCTCTCAGACCTTCTACTCTGGCATATTAACTGACAGGCTCCTGTCAGACCTCTGTGGCAAGCAGCTGCTTGAGGGTTTTTTTTTATTAACGTATCAACTAATAAATCAGCACTTGAGCATCGATTAAAATTGTCTTGAGCCTGGTGGGATACGAACCCACAACCTCCTGATAACATGTCAGGTGCTCTGGACCACTGAGCTACCGGCCGCTGATCAAGATCTCCTCTAATTAGCACTATGAACATTTCTTTTATGTCTCATATATGTGCTATTCTGGGCAGTTTAGCCACAAGCTGCCTTCAACTTGCCAATAGATGGAAGCATATGATTACAAGTTTGCAGATAATAAATAATGAAATAAACTCGACATATTCCATATCAACTAATAAATCAGCACTTTAGCGTCGATTTAAATTTTGGAGGAAAAATTGTCTTGAGCCAGGTGGGATACGAACCCACGACCTCCTGATAACATGTCAGGTGCTCTGGTCCAGAGCACCTGACGTTATCAGGAGGTCATGGGTTCATATTCCACCCGGCTCAAGATAATTTTTCATCTAAAATTTGAATCGACGCTAAAGTGCTGATTTATTAGTTGATATGGAATACGTTGAGTTTATTTCATTATTTATTATCTGCATACTTGTAATCATATGCTTCCATCTATTGGCAAGTTGAAGGTCGCTTGTGGCTAAACTGCCCAGAATAGCGCATATATGTGACATAAAAGAAATTTTCATAGCGCTAATTAGAGGAGATCTTGATCGACAGCCGGTAGCTCAGTGGTCCAGAGCATCTGACATGTTATCAGGAGGTCGTGAGTTCGTATCCCACCTGGCTCAAGACAATTTTTCCTCTAAAATTTAAATTGATGCTAAAGTGCTGATTTATTAGTTGATATGGAATACGTCAAGTTTATTTCATTATTTATGATTATTAGCGTAGTTGGTAAAAAGATAAAGATCTGGTGTTTTAATTCAATTGAATTTGATTTTAAGCGCTAGATCAGAATAATTTCTCAGAATCATTTAATAGAAATTCTATAGTAATTCGATATAAGTTATAAATGATGTAATTATGATATTTGTAATATTAATATATATTCAGAGGACCATTTTTTAAAAATACAGTTCCACATTATGTTAATAGTAATGCAGATATAGGGCTTATTAATGCCTTAAATAATATTGTTATGAAAATATAGAACTGAAAATAATTTTAGGAACATCAAATCTATTGAAATATTGATTTCGATATTTTTGATTTGAAAATAGTGCATATGTAAATGTGCAGTTTGATGAATACTAATATCATTGCTTAGTGTTGGGCAAGTTTTAACATTATTTTGGTATTTTTTTTAATTAATTTCTTATTTATCTTATACTGTCTCTTACTGTAATTAAAATATATTTGAGAAATCTGCTAATGGATGTTTTGGATAAAGTTGATCCAAAAAATCTCAGTTTTCATTTTTTCCTCCTGAAATATTTTGTCAATTCTGATAGTGAATCAATGAGTTTTTAGACTTCTCTGATTCAGAATTTGGATATCAATTCCAAGAAGGGCATAATAATAACATTTTTTTTTTCACTTTGCTACTTCTGGAATTATTTTTATTGTTCCTCAAATATATTCTGTGATTGGAAGGCATAATTAATTTGAAACTTGACAGAAATGAAACCATGAGGTATATGTAACCTCATTTGTGGTTGCTGTCTCAGAAAATATTTGATTGCTGATTTAACTAAAAACGTCAATTTTTAAAAGGTAGTAGTTATTTTAGTGCTATTTTTAATTAAATTGAGGGTAATTTTGTAACTAACTTTTTTAAGATATTCTAATTTTTAAACAAAATTTGTCACTGTTGTGAAGTTAGACTTTTCCATAGCATTGCCTAATGTAAACTAATCTGGAATAGTTCTCTCTCAATTTTAGTGGTTAATTCAAACTATATGTGCTTTAAAATTGTTTTATTTAATTTTTCCACAACCCTTTACCTTTTTTAGCTATATAATTTCAGTTTTTATTTAAATTGTGATTTTAAAGCAAATCAAATATTTGTGACACCTGTTGCCATAGTCAAGAGTTTACCACAATCATCAAAAATTGCAAGCAAATGCATTATGCTGTGTTTGCATAAATTATTGAAAAACTGAACAAATAAAAGATTCAATTAATAATGGAAATATGAATTATTTGTATAAAAATAATGAAATACTTTAGAAAAAATGTTGCAAATTTTGTTAATGAAGTTAGAATAAAAAATGTTTATCAAATTTTATATACCTTCCTTTTTGGAATTTTTACCATTTTATTAACTACATTTCTTTCTTTTGGTATAACCCATTTCTGTTGATTGGCAAAAATATTTAAAGTTCAGTCTTTTGATTGTTGATAAAAAAGCTTGAACCTCTCTCAGAGTACATCACTGAGGTAACAATTGCAGATAAGAGCAATTTTCATGTTATTCAAAAAGAAATTTCCATTATATACATATTTATTATAACTATTTTTGTGAGTGAGTTTATTTTTAAGTAAATTTTTATTTTATTATGTCACTCTGAAGAAAGTCTTAACAAATATTAAAAATATGTTATGTTAATAAATATTTTATTTTCATAAAATCAAGAATTTTTTGACAATATTTATAGAATTTTACTAATATTTTCAATTATGTAATAATGTATGAATGGTTTCAGATTTTTTTTCTTTTTTATTATTATTATTATTTTGGGTTTAATTGAACAAGTGTTTTCCAGCATGTTTATTACTTACAGTAGGGATTCAAACCGTATATTAGATGATAAAAGAAATTTTCACTTCCATTTGAGCTTAAATTGTGTATGCATTTTGCCAAGAGCTGTTGAAATCTTGGCACTCCTAACAACTCAGAGGAAAAGTAAGTTGCTGCTGGTTTTAATCAGCTCTCGAAGCACATTTTCATAACAACACTGCAAGTAGTCATCAAAGAAATATTTCTGTTGTTGGAACTGCATGCAGCCAACAAAATGGCATACTCTGCTTCTTCCCTAGTTAGAGGCATTAATTAACTAACTGAGCTAAAAATTTGTATTTATAATATTGCCTCTAAGGTATTTTATTTGCTGAATATAAAGCAAAATAGGAAAATTTATTTTTTCATGTCTGAAAATTTATCTTAACGAGACCTGAATTTTTCTAATATGTAACTTAATGTCATTCTTTTGACAATCTGTTTAATAAAAATATTTCATTATATAAAGAACCAATAATTTTTATTTTTAATTCTGATTATCTTAGGATTTGATGTTGATCTTGCAAATATTGTGACTGCAGTAGCAAAAAACAAGTCAATAAAGCATCTTTCATTAGGAAGGAATTTTGTGAATATTAAACCTAAGTGAGTATGCATTTAATAGAAATTTGTTATTTGCCTTTTTTACTTTTTTGCTGTTTGCATTGTTTAGTCCACATTTAGACTAAATTACTCAGTTCACAAAAAGAAAACCATGTACTTTGATTCTCAATGTATTGGAAGGCAATTTTCTCTATGTTCCAAAATCTCAGTAGTGTTGCTTTAAATCTAAAAGAATTAATAAGTACTATGTTAAATTTTTCTCTGAATAGTCATTCTTTTTGATAGGTTTAAATTTATTCTTAAATTTAACAAATGAAATTTTAAAATTAACTTGATTTATCTGTCTAAAGGTTTGTGTCTAAAATTTAAGCTGAGAGGCATGATCAGTGTTTATTTTTCAAAAGCAAGTGAGGTTTCTCAGTAAATAATTATTTGCAAATAGCATAAGATCTCTTTTGCTGCTTTAATTATCAATTGGAAACCCGTGTTCTTTTCTTAGCCAAAATTCAGTTTTTGATGATGAGTTGTCATAAATATTTATATATTGCTTCTTTTTTATAATAGCTTCTTTTTTATAATTTTTATATAACCACCCATGGTAAGTTATCAGCACTAAGCAGAAAAGGCATTCTCATACAGATATATATTTTTTCTCTGTTGTTTTTCTGCTGAGGTCCTGCCATCCTCTCAGATCTTCTACTGTGGCATATAAACTGACAGGCTCCTGTCAGACCTCTGTGGCAAGCAGCTGCTTGAGGGGGTATTTAATTTTTTAATTCAGATTCAGAAAGTATTCATTAAAACAGGATTGTAATTTGAACTGGTGATAATTACCTCTTGTACTTCAGTGGTAAATGAAAAAAGTTAATTGCCTATCAAGCAGCCAATTTCCACAAAGGTCTGACAAGTAGACAGTCAGTATAATATATACACCATAGAAAAGATTGTAAAAAGGTGAGACATCAGCAGGATACACACACAAGAACATATTCAGGCCTTATCCATTAAAGTGAAGCACAATGCGCCTGTGACTAATTGCTAAATGAGTCTGTGTAATTCAAGCCAATTTTACACAAGAATATTCAAGTAGAGATATGCAATGATGATATGACTAATTGGATACACATGTGGTAGCTTCTGTGCTTCTGCAATATCCACCTGCTTGTTGCAAACACCAGATAGCATCTAGGTTTGTTAAGTATTTTATACTTTTAAACTTTTTTTATTTACATAGATTTATATATCATTATCTATCATTTAGAGTTATGGCTGCATCTTCACTTTTTTTTTCTTCAAAATTTCCTTATTTTTAGGAAATTTTGTGCAACTTGTTGCTACAGTTATTTTCCAACTTCACTTTAGGTTCTTATTTTAAGAAAAACATATCTTCATTTTCCAATAAATTTTTTTCTATCTTTTATGGTTTCCTGAGAATGAATAAGGTCTTGGATACAGAAGAAATGGGGACGTGTCTCAGAAATCAGACGGTTGAGAGGAAGATGATGCAGTTTCATCAAAGTTGACCCCTCCCTCTCAGCCCTCTGCTGACAACAAAAATAATGTATGTCGTCAGGGGCATAGCTATGGGGGCAGGCTTCCCCCCCCCAAAAAAAAATAAATCAGGGTTCACAAAATTCAAAGGAACTTCGTAAAATCCAGGTGAGATGTAAAAATTGGGATTTTTTTTTCTGTTAAATTATGGCGAGTTGGTGAAATAAAGGCAACTTAACAAAATTGAAGCCACTAGGTAAAATGCAGGCAAGTTGTGAAATTTTGGCATGGTTTTGTAAAATTAAGGAAGGTGGCAAAAGTGAAAATTGGGATTGTTTTTGTGGAATTAAAGAGAGTTGGCAAAATCGAGGGAAGTTGGTAAAATTCAAAGTGACTTGGCAAATTCAGGGGAGATGTGAAGTTTGTATTTTTTTCTGTAAAATTATGGCAAGTTGGAAAAATCTTGAGGAGTTAGCAGAATTTGAAGTGACTTGGTAAAATTCAGGTGAGATGTAAAAATAGGCTTTTTTTTGTAAAATCATGACGAGGTTAATGAACTCTGATATGGTTAATGTAAAGATTGTTTTCTGTAAAGTATATTATGGGAAACTACTTACATGAGTAA
Organism: Ryuthela nishihirai; assembly: GCA_038380435.1. Lineage (NCBI taxonomy): Eukaryota > Metazoa > Arthropoda > Arachnida > Araneae > Heptathelidae > Ryuthela > Ryuthela nishihirai. Next base: position 46,773,003 of record JAWZYU010000023.1, on the reverse strand, counting down.
CAATTGAATTAATTACTTTGTTCACACACTATCATTGCCATTAATCAAATATATATATATTTTTTAATTTCAGATACATGTCTCGAGTAATGGATTCCATAGTTCAGTTGGTTCAAGAAGAGGACACAGTTTTAGAATCACTTTCTCTTGCAGATTCTAAGCTACGCAGTGACACATGTGTTGTGATAAATGCTTTAGGAAGTAACCAGTGTCTTACTTCTATAGATATTACGTAAGTTGTATATAATTGAAATATACATATATGGCTTCAAATCCAATGATTGTATTTCAATAGAAAAAGAGTATAGTAACCAAATTGTATCAAAATAAAACTTTTAAAATTACAAGCCCATTATGGTAATTTTTCCCAAAGCAATATTGGAACAGTGCTAGTTAGTTACAATAGAAAAATCAATGGATAAAGAAGTTCCTGAAGTATGAATAATTTGAACAGCATAAATTTTGATATTTCAGTATTCAAGAATTTTTAACAAAATGCTGAACAAAAGATGTAACTAGATAAGATTGAATTAAATGCCCTAAATATAAATTTAATATAATAAAATGAGAAATGTATATATACATTACATAGAGAAATACTCTAGTTCTGGATCCATTCATCCAGCATTGCTGGTTAATATTATTGTAAATTCTAACAGTTTAAAAATAAATGTATAGGGCTTCCCCTATATTCTTCTCTGTTTTCCCTCTAAAAACAGGGAGTAAATATGTAAACTATTTTACAAAGCATTTCTATCATGAATGATGATTATAGGTTATATATTATAGATAAAAACTTGTGATTTGAAAAGTCAGTTATAAAAAAAATTCTGACCTTTTCTTTCCCCCAAAGTAGAGGGGGGTGTTGTTAATAGTTCTGCTATGTCACCTCAGTATGTAGGTTCATCATAACAAGTTATATCTTACATTAAAACTTATGGTAAGGGAGAAGATGTCATAAGCTATTAAAATGACAAAGACTTTTGACATCTTCCTTTCTTCATTATGTTGAGATTTTCTCCAATAACACCCATTCTAATCTCAGTGAGAAAGGGGCACTGATGGTCTTGGAAAGGCTGCTATCCATCAGGTGGGATGTTAATGCCCCCTTGTGCAGGATAGCCATACCCTGTGCACATCAAAGAACACTGGATGGCCTTGATTGGAGTCTTCCATCTGCCTACTAAAAACTGTTGAGTTAATCCCCACAGTGCTTGTGATCTAGCCATTTAGCTCATTATATGCAAAACATTCCACTCAAAAATAATCTAATCCAGTCCTTCCCTGCAAAAAAAAGAGAATGAGAGGAGGCTTCTAAATGGTTCCATTGTATTATCCTAACTATGGAGCTGATCTAAATAAGTTGTATATCAAATGGATGTGAATGAGGCATAGATCGGCAAAGATTAAGTAAAAGTCTCCCCCTGCCCATCTTTCCACAATCAACAAAGCAGGGGGGGGGGGAGACAGGAATTTTAGTTGCAGTATCTCCTATAAAATTGTCACTAAAAACAAAAATATATTTAAAAAAACTATCTTGTTCAGTGTGACTAAAAAGTAGATTTAGTTATGATTTTAATGAATTACCATCGATTAAATTGCTTTCTTAATTCATATTGGTTTCAAAGCAAGGAGGAATGCCCAAGTGGGTTTCTTTTATGAAAGGAAGTTTTTGGTACCCTGTCTTTGAAACTAATATGAATTGAATTAGTGATTTAATCACTGATGTTCCATTTTATTTTTCTGCTTTTTAAAGCACATATTGGTAGATACTTTTATATATATATAGCTTAAAAAGCGTTTAGCTCAAAGATATCGTTTGAAAGATTAGATCCCTCTGGTTTTTAAATTTGTAAATATGATTAAAATATGTTGATTTTGCTTGTTTAATGATTTAAAAAAATAATATAAGGGATGTTAATCAGAGTGGAAGGGTCATTTACTTGGTTATGAATGCAGAGAAAACTAATGAATTATCACTAGTAAAGCAACAATCTTTTTGAGTGGGTGTGCTTTGAAATAAATCTCAGATTAATTATTTTTGACAATTCTAACAATATTGTGATGTGCACCTGAAGTTAACTGAAATTTCTACTGATTCTACTAATTCTGAATTTGACAGTATTGACCTAGTAGAGCAGCAATGATCACATGCAAATACGTTATTGCCACTAGTGAAATTGGATTAATAGTGACTGAGAACCAAAATGAAAGATTATCCAGAACTAACTTTTGCTGACACTTTCAACAGTTTGGTGTGTGACAAGTAGTGTATTTTCACCAGGAAAGGTTCATATGTGCTTGAACTGTGTTGCATGCTTTCCTAGGAATGTGCCCAATGATGGGTGCTGCTCACACATGGAGCAATATTCAAATGGCCATGCTGGTTATTTGGATGATGTAAAGGCAGTTGTGTGTGTAATGGAGTTTACTATAAAACCCCTTGCATTGTTCCAACCTAAACATTGGTCATTGTTCAATGTTGCCTGCATACTCACATGCTGAGTATAGACACACACATTAAAAATTCCCATACAAAAACAGCACCTTACAATACTCTGTGTAAATAAGCATGAAAGGTGCTTACTCCCAGTTGAACAATGACCAATGTTTGCCAGTGTGTTTTATAGGCAACTCCAAGATATGTACATTTGCATCTCCTGAGTAACTGGTGTGGCCATTTATGTATTGTTACAGACTGCTTGAGCAGCACCCCATCATTGGGTGCATTCTGAAGAATGTGTGATACTATTCAGGCACAAACTAACATTTGCAGTTAACATTCAATACTGCATACCACACACCAAGCTGTTGAAGTATAAGCAACAGTTTGTTCTGAATGACTTATTGCTATGTTTCTCAGCTGCCATTAATCTGATTTCACCAGTGGCAATGACATATTTATAAGTAATTGGTATTGCTGCCATTGGAATTTTGATATACATGACCTACCTGGTAAAGTGATATAATTAGTATGATGTTGAACTTCCCTGCAGCAATGCATTCATAACACAGCAGGGAAGGCTATTGTACAGCTCTATAATGTCCTCCTGAGGGATAGAATGCCAAATAGTGTGAAGTCACTTTTCCATTTCAGTGACAGTGGTTGGCACACTTCTTGGGTCTTGTTCGAGCTGTCGGCCCATCATGTCCCAGATGTGTTCAATAGGTGAAAGGTCTGGCAAGCGTGCTGGCCATAGTAGTACCTGAACTTTTTGCTTGTGTAGATACAGCAGACTAATATGGGGATGGGCATTTTCTTGCTGGTGAAAAGGTTTTGTGCTGCTGAACAAATGGAATAGCCACTGGCTGCAAAATGTTGGTAACATATCATTGGGCAGTTAGAAATCCCCTTGTGATGACCAGTTCTGACCGAGATGTCCAACTAATGGCACCCCACACCAAGACACCAGGTACTGGAGCTGTGTGATGATGTCGCATGCACTGGTGGCGTTCCTTTCCCCTGTATGATGGCAAACATGTCTACCATCGTGCTGACCAGACAAAAATGAGATTCATCACTAAACACCATAGTACTCCACTCTTGTTCATTCCAGTTCTGTCTGAGGCAGCACCACTGAAGATGTGCTTGCATGTGGGCAGATGTGAGGGGCAAACGTAGTGCCAGATGATAGGCTTGCAATGAAAACTGTAAAAGCCTATTGTTTACCATCCACCTGATAGGTATTCGATGTGTTACCTGTTGCCAGTCCCTTTGCAGTTGCGTTGTAGTCGCGAATCTGTCACAATGCCATGCGTCACAAATGGCGGTCCTGTCACTCCGTGGTCATACATCGTCTTCCTGATCCTTGTCAGCGTGTGCTGGATCCTTCTTGAACCCACTGGTGCCATATGTGTACGATGGTGCTGGTATTGTTGCCAACAAGGTTGGCCACATCTCTGTACAACAAACCAGCTTCTCTAAGGCCAATGATTCTTCCACACTGAAAATCAGTTAACTGTTGGAACAGCTGTCGACGTCTGCATAAGGACATCTTTAGTGGTTTAGAACAATTTCTGCAACGTTTTGTCAACCAGGGAGCTTTGGTTGCCTTTATCTGTGTTTGGCTGCTCCACACCTGTGACATCAGCGTGTGCCTGTCCTATTATCGTTTCGATCATTCTGTAAACCTAATCATTTTTATGCATTTACATATACTGTTACCTCTCTAAATTTCGTCACATTTGCATAACTTCTTGCAAGTGTTGCATTTTTTATTTCCTGTAGTATATTTCCAAAGTTAATGATGCTAAGTTCTGCAATCTGCTATCAGGGGCACTGCAACCATTCTCATCAGGAATCTTATATACGTAAATCCATCACTTTCTACATGAATGGGATCACTTGGTCCTGAGTTATCGCCCTGAATGACTTTATGTACCACTTTGTATTTAACTAGATAGAATTACAGGATTTATAGGTAGAATTACAGATATTTAATTACAGTAGAAAATGGAATTATTCAATGCATTCCAGGTTCCATAACTTCTACTTCAGGAAAATAAGCAGGCAAGTAGGATTCCTCTATTGTTTTCTACAAAAAAAAAGGCATAATTTAGATGTGTTACCTGACATTGGAGATGAATTCAGTTTAACTTCAAATTGATCAAAATTACTTGAAAAAAATAAATGTTTAATTCCTTTACTGTGACTTTCAACTCTGGAACTAAAATAATTAATATGAAAATATTATTTTCCATCTCAGTGGTATAGTGGTATTACATTGGCTTGTGGTGGTGCTGCTAGGGTTTGGGTTTGAGTCCTGGGATGGCATGGTTCTGTGTTCTTTGTTATATGAGAAACCAGGACAAGCCTGATTGAGCTTCTAAGTTATCTCTGTCCTTTTTAAAAAAAAAATATGATACATTATGGAATGCTATGTGAAAAATGATTGTAATATTCATATGCAATTTTTTTTTTGCTTTTTTTAATTTAGGAACTTAATTGCTAAAATATTTCTTTTATTTTTAGTGGGAACTTCATGGGGGCTGCAGGAGCAAAGACACTAGCAAAAGCACTCCAGATTAATTCCAAACTGAAATCTATTTTATGGGACAAAAATGGAACAACTCCTCAAGGCTTTCATGACATAGCTTATGCTTTGGAAAAGTAAGAATATTAATTTGAAATTTTTTTGTTGTTGTGTATGTGCATCTTATTAGTAAACAAAATTATGCTCCTTGATTAATCATTTTGATATGGGTAACATATTACAAGAGGAAAAAATCAAAAACGTTGCATTTTTTTCCCCTAGAGGAAGAATATTCGAGAACACAGTGGAATTTTTTTATTTCTGCACTCTAATGAGGGAAAATTGGCTATTTCACTCTAGTAAATGTTCTGGAATGCAACACTAGTAGGTCTTACACCTCTCCAAAGCCTTGATAAAAGCAGAATGATTAATACTTTTTTTTTAGTTTTAGCATTGAAGTAACAAATAAGTAGTATAAATTTACTGCGAAGTTCAGGCCACTAACTCTGAGGTTAGGATCCAGTAAGGTTATAGATGGAATTAAGTTGTTGGGGTGTAGTTCAATGCACTATTTAAAGGATAGTGAACCAAGTATTCAAAAGCAATAAATTATTGTGATGCAGTTGGTAAGAATCATTGAATATGTAGTGCCTTCATATTCATTGCTTCTTACCAAATGGTTGCCACCCTCACTTAATGTTTTATAAGGTTATAAAACATTAAGTGATTGATGCCAACTGTATCAGAGTAACATATTGGTTATTTAAAATGCTCAGTTCACTATTGGTTTAATCACTTCAATGTTTTGCCAAAGACCTAATTGAGCACCATTTTTGTTCTGAAATTGTGGTGCTTGAAAATATTTTTGTCTGTACAAAGTAAGTCTTCATACAGTTTTGCAAAATTGATTTTTTTTTTTCTTTTCAGTTTAGAAGCTTCTTACTAAATGGCAGAATCATACTATAGTTTTTCTCAGTGACAGTAATTCTCAACTTTGAAAGTGTTTTGCTTACATGTTTGTGTGGTAGTTGACAAAATAAAGGTTGTAAGACTATTAATGGGTATTGCATTGGCATTTTGTTTTATGTTTCCAGGTTAATTTTGTAGTCACATTAGTGATCGCAGAAAGTTATATTTGTTGTTCTAAGACAGAAAAGAAGAGGGGGGGGGGGGGGGGAATAAGACAAGATTGTATTGTAAATACTGTAATGTTAAGCTGTGTGTGACACTGCTTCACAAGATATCCTATGTAGTGGACGCGTTAGTATAGATACTTTCATTGTTTTTTTAATTATATGTTCCTATCTCACAATTTGCATGATAGTACAGTTCCAGAAAAACACAGTGTAAATCAAAAACTTGCAAATCAAGATCGACCTTTCTGAAAAATACAAGTTAGATTACAATTTTCTTTTTTTTTCTTGTTTTAGCTCATTTATGAAAGAAATGAGCTTACGTTTTCACTCTGTTGTTTGTCTCTCCGTTGGTTCATCTGTCTGTAGACATTCAACTTTTCTTTCTGTAGAGATAAATAAAATATTATTTTTTTTGGATTAATCAAGTACTGATGAATATTGCTGTTTGCCTTTTCCAATATCTACCACTTGCTATACTACTCTCTCTAATGGCTGAAAAAGTTTGAAAATATCAGAACTTTAAACAAATTTTGCAAAGTTAAAATATTTTAATCATAAATTCACAATTAAACCAATTTAAATGCTATTAAATTTTGCTCTTAAGTATAGACATGGGTTTTGCCTTACTAACCCGATCATTGTACATTGCAACATGGAGTAAATTTCACTTATTAATAGTTTTAGCATAATATTACTTTAACTTGGTGAAGATCTATTTGTTGGTTCTTTGAATGCATTAGTTGAATACAAGAATCTTGCTCATGCTTACTTGACATTGTTGTGTCCATGTCCATCATGTAGTCTACCACGGCATGCCACGAGGAAAGCTTCAGTTTATCTCATTGAGTTGAATGTCTTTGTCAAGCCAAATGATTCTTGGGCATGATAACTTTGAAGTTTTGGTATTATTGCATGCTAGTACACTTAACATTAAGATCCTGTTGGTGAACCATTTAATGATGATGCGTGCTTTGTGAACAGGTGCATTATCATGTTGGATGTGTTCATTTGAGTGAGGATGAATTGTAGCCATAAAGGGGATGAACTTGGTCAACAAAGATGTTCAAATACATTGTGGTGTTCAGATATCCTTCGATGAGTATCAGTGGGCCTAATGTGTGTCAGAAAAACATTCTCAAACCATCACACTGCCACCACTGACCTGTACTGTTGACACCAGACTAGATGGCTCAATGGCCTCATGTTGTTTGTACCAAATTCTGATCTTTGCAAAAGGAACCTTGGTTCATCAACCAGGCTACATTTTTCCAGTCCTCATTGGTCCAGTATCAATGCTCCTGCATCCACTGGAGACATGTTTTCGTGTTCTTCACTGACATCAGCACTTGACAAGGTCAGTGGCTGTTGTAGCCCATTCGTGACAAGGACCAATATGTCATGCTTTCAGAAATTTCCTGCACACCAATGTTTATTTCTGCTGTGATTTGCCTGGTTGTGGTGTTTGTTCACTTGCACTTCTCGACAGTCTCCTTTGACCCCTCTGATCCACAAACTGTTTTCGTAGACAGGATCACTGATCACTGGTAGTTTTTGCTTTTCACACCATTCTTTGTAAACCCCTGAAACAGTTGTGTGTGAAAAGCCCAGGAAGATGGCCATTTGGGAGATGCTAAAACCAACACACTAAGCACCAACTATCATGCCACTTTTAAATTCCCTCAGGCCACTCATTTTGCCCATTTTGGCACTCAATCCAACTCTGATGCTCAAAGAGCTGATCTGCCTGATTTATACCACACACTGCGGTCATGTGACATATTGTTGGAATGAACCATTTATGTGATGAGGGGTGGTGTACCTAATAAACTGGCATCTCAGTGTAGACTCTAACTACATCTGCCAGCACAATGCTTTAACCCTTCCAGGTCCCCCGATGAACATAGACATTGACAGAATCCAAAATAAGAGGCCAAAGGTATCTATGTTAATTTTTAGTACAACAAAAAAATTCGATTTAAAAAAATAGAAATTTCCATTTAAAAATTTTCTCATATCTTTTGAAAATACGTGATTCGAGTTTGAATATATTTTCTTTTTTCATTAAATGCATGTTTTATTAAACTGCAAAATAAATAATTTGTTAAAGCCACTGATTGCCATTTCTTAGAAGTGTCATCATATTGCCGATTTGTTTGTTAATGTTACTGTTTATTGGATCAACCTTCTGATTTGAGCTCACAAGCTTGATTTGCACTATTGTCAACAAATTTTTCCTTAATGTTTCAAAAATTTGAAAAATTAACAAAAGACTAAGTCACAGTGCAAATCAAAAATCCTTATTATTTTGAATTCACTATGTTCTTGATTTTGCCATTGTTCTTGTTGGGGATTATGTTGCAAGGTTGACATCAGTTTGAGATTGGCACAGAGTGATGAAATAGGACATTGAAATTTCTGATTTTCTGCCATGTAGATTTCCAGTGTATGTCACAACTTTTCCAGAAGAGCGAATAATGTATCTTATTACATATGTGCTGTGTGTTTCACATTGTTGCTCCAATACATCATCAGGCTAAATAGTTGTTTTGCAGCAAGCACAGATGGTAGTGTGCTGCAGTCAGTGTTTGTTTATGTTAGCTCAGAACACATTGGGTTGAGGGGAGGATGGTAGTACTTGGGGTGCCCTCTATTGAATGGTTTGGGAAATAGAGTTTTAAAGTTATGTTGAGGGCTTTATTTATACAGAGGTGTGGGATATTATGTGTGGTGGTGGTGTGGGTTTATCCAAGTAAAAACGGTACTTGAGGGGTGTGCCTAATGTAATTTAATGTTTGGACAATCATAAATTCCAACATCATTTTTCAATCTCAAATTGATGTTAACCTTGCAACACAATCTCCAAGAAGAACAATGGCAAAATCAAGAACATAGTGAATTCATAATAGTAAGGACTTACTACCCACCACAAGACAATAAACTCATCTATTTATCAGATATCAATCCAAGGATTAACTAAGGTAATTTTGTAGATAAAAATAATTCCAACTAATTGTCTCAGATTTTTTAGCCATTACAATGATATAGAGTAATTATATTAAAGTTTTGCTTTATCTTTGTTTATGCCACCCTGAGGATATTGAATTTTTTTAGTCTTGTGCACTAACTTGTAGCACTTCAATAACATCCACAAGGTTCCCAAACAGAAAATGTGTGGTATTCAATGAAAAGGAAATACCAGCCAAGATAGACAATTCCATGAGTTTTCAAAGTCACCATGTAATTCTGGCCTGTTTCAAAGTATAACTTAGTGAAAAAAATTATACATAATAGCAATCATCTTATTTCAAATGAATTCTTTTATTAGATTATTGTAAAGGAAATTTTATTTCCATAGATACATAACTATTTTTATTCATCAGATTTTCTGACATATTTTTTTTTGCACCAGAGCAAGTTCCACTAATTCCACCCAAGTAATATTAGTAAATTCTAGTTAAGGTAGATTAACTGTTCCATAGCTGTATTCCCATTTTTACCTATCTTCCTATTGCTTTTCATTTGTCCTTTGTTGGTTTATCAAAACTGTTGTTCCACCATATCTTTGGAGCACAACAGACAAACTTAAATGATTTATGCGTAAAATGACAGCTTATGGAGCAGGGAGTGTCATAGACTATAAAACATTTACCCCCATGCTTTCTTTCCCCACTAAAAAGAGGAAATGTGAAAACGATAGTTATGCTATATCTTCGGAATGCTAGGACCAAAAGTAAATTGTTATATGTCAAATGAAGCTTATGACATGGGGAGTGCCACAGTTGTAAAATTTCAAAAATTAGAGTTTCACAGTGCAGTAATTAAAATTAAATTAATATCTTTAATTATCTATGACATTGTCAAATGTTTATAAAAGCGCTTCCACAAAATATCTATGCTACCTAGTATCAAAAGTAATGAATGAGATTTTATGCACCATAGAAATGATGAGTGAGAGGATATTCATAGATGAAAGTTGATAGCGAATGACAAGTTTATTATATAAAATCCTTGCTGCAAGTAATGAGTCACAGCAGATACAAAGTGGAGAAGGTGGTGAGTTGGAGCTTTTTGCTTAAAGGGAAGTTTTCTTCTGCTGATTGAAGTTTCGTGACTGCAGTGGTGTTGGGTGGTCTTACCTCTGAGGAGCTTTTTTTTCCCACACATTTGGCTAAATGGCCAGGTCACAAGGACAGTCAACAGGTTCGGCCCTTAAAGGTTAAAGTTTTTTTATAATTTATGTTTGATAACAATGCTGCATTATAAATCTTCAGTCATTTAAAGTGAAGCATGATTTTTTTTTTGTAATGCATGTTAGTACTAAGTATTTATGTGTATTTTGCAGAAATTTCACATTGAGGTATATGCCATGTCCAATTTTTGATGCAACTGCAGCAATGAAAGTAGCTCCTGAAAAAACAGAAGCAGCACTTAGAAGGGTAAGCAATTTACTATTAGTAAATTAGAAGGGTAAGCAATTTACTATTAGTAAATATTAATAGTAATAATTACTATTAGTAATTAGTGCACAAAAGGAAAAATAATAAATTTTAAGTGTGAACTAATTTAGATATAAATTATTGATAATCAAGAAATTAGCAATTGTGGAAAAATATTTAGGCTAATGGAAATTCTCAATGCAGATATGCTGTAGCTTATAAACTCTATAAATCTTGTTTATATATAATAATGTTTGAAAGAATTAATATTTCATGCCTTAGTTAACATATGTTTACAAAACAGTGTAATAAAAATCTCACTATGATATTACTTCTGCAATGAAATCCTTTATATACTCAAATGCAAAAGTTACAATAAAAAATGCTGCTCAAATAGGTTTCTATGTATTTTAAGAAAAACCTTATGCATAGGTCATTGTAGAATGATTACAGTTGTGCATAAGAATAAAGATAATAAGATGAATAATTATCATATTTACAGTAAGGTACAAAAGTAAGTCCAAGAAGGAGAATGAAAATTCTTCTGATCACCTTATATGTGTGTGAGTGTCATCACTTTATATATATTGTAACTTATTACATTGACTGGAGATCATATAAAGTACATAGAAAACAAACATATAATTTCTAACTTTACATAATTGAATGCACTGTGTTAGGAATGCTTGAATGCAAAATATTGCTTTGTATGACCATATTGGATGTAGAATTAAAAATCATGAATAATGGAATTTTTTCTACACTGGGCAAATAAAGATCACATTTATTTATGCATGTATAATAAAATCTGCAATTGGTAAGGCTGTATAAGAATCATATTATATAATAGCTGTCATTTTGAATGAAAGGGTGAATGAATGATGAACACATGTGAGTCATCAGTGGCAGAAATTGGCAGTTTTCCCGCAGTTCCACAGCTACATGAGTGATTGGTCCCAAATTTGGTGGGGGTTGTCCCACTTAGTTCCAACCCTGTTGGGTAACAGATTGGGTTTCTAGCTGCTGTAAAACAGGAATGATCCCTCACAAAGTGCCAAAATTTCTGGAGGCGCTACTGTCATTTTCCTTGTGAATGGAATAGTACTTTGGAAGTAGTATGTGTGGAAAGTAGTGAATTAAGTTAACAGTGGACATACTTTTGGTGGGATTTTACTGTGACTGAGTAGTTAATGGTGGAAAGCTATGAATGAATTTATCGATAGGAAGAGTTATTAATAGACACAAGTTTAACTAGTTATTATATATTTCTTTCAAATGCAAATGATGCAGCTAATAAAAAAAGGTCAAATATTTTATAATTTATATGAAATTTTTGTTTTTCCAGATAGAAGAAAGCCTCCATCGTAATGTATCTCCAAAGAAATATACTAACAGCAGGGCATTTCGGTTACAGCAAGGTTTTTTGCTAAGTTCAACACAGCAGGTGAGTTATTATTTTTTTCCATGCATTTTGTAAGCTCTGTCTAATATTAAATGTAAAATCATACAATAAAATGCTTAAATTCATATTATTAAAAGTAATAAACCTTTGCTTAAACAGAACTTTTGAAAATTAAAACTACTAAAACCTGCATTCTACACATATAATAAGACATGAAAGTGAGTAGCGTTTACATAAAAGTTAGTCAATTTTATCCTTTTCAACCAATCTGTTCATTATGGTATTATGAATGATTTACAGTTCTTTAAAATACCTAATATCAACACTGTTGTTTGTTTCTTATTGCACATAAAAAAATACCTGAATATCTTCAACATCTAGCTATAATATCATGAGTAATGAAATTTTCATGATTCATGATACCAAGCATTCATTACACCAGCAGTTAAAATGAGAAGGAATACACATTCCATTTACTTATGAAAAACTTCTGATACTCCAAACCTTATGCTTTAATATATGAGTTTAACTCTGCAAATTTTGCAGCATTGGAACCAACATGTAAGAAACCTTCCAAGGTTCAGCCTGAAAAAAAAATGGTTTTACATCCAGAGAACTATCAACAGAAGTAGGTCTATTTTTTTTATCACTTTGCTCAACAAAAACACTAGAACTTTTTTTCCAAATAACTAATGAAAGGAATTATGGTATGTTATATGCCAAATTAATCAGCATTTGAATTCTAGATTTTATGAAAATAAAATATTTAACAAAAATAAGGACATTTACTTTTAATAGGGCTTTTTTTTTTCGATGATGTAAAAAAAAAGAATCTGGTAATGCAAATAAAAATATATCAAAATAAGATGAATAAACAAAAATAATTATGCACATGAATAGAAATGAAATTTTTTTCTGAATATTAGTGATATAAATTTTACTTGAGACAAGAAAATTACTCTCTTTTTGTATTTTTGTGCTTGGTACTATGAGAAGAGTCCAGTCTTTTTGCAAATTGTGCTGAGTCGAAGAAGTCAACTTTAGAATATCTTTAGCAAATTACCAATCAAAAGAAGTATGTCATATTATATACTAAATTAAATAGAATTTAAATTTTATGAAAAAAAAAACAAAATTACAAATTTGTAAATCTATTAAATTTTAATAAGATATTTTTACAAGTTGGTTAGTACTAATCTAAGGGACCTGGGTCCCTTAGATCAGGCATGTCAAACTTATTAACCACCGAGGGCCATATTAAGTATTATATATTAAATCGCGGGCCGCAAATAAAAAAAAACAAATGGAAATAAAAATGAAGCATAGCTTTTATTATAAACAAATCAATACATACAAAATAATAATACACAGAATATATATAAACATATTGAAAAATACGTATGTATGTAGGAAAGTTTCTTTTTTTCAATTTAACATTATTTAAATAAAATATCTTTTTTTTTTAAGAAACTTGGCAACGTTTTTCATTAACCAAATCTTCAAAATTTGGTTGAATTTGTTGAGCTGTAGTTATTTTTAAAATTGCTTGCACATGCTTGTCTGTTAATCTTGATCTTTCCGCAGTTTTATTATTTTTTAAAGTGGAAAATAGTTGTTCGCAATTCTATGATCGGGCTCCAACATATGCATTTATGCGCAATAGTTTCCCTTATATATAAATGGAAATGCTTTCTGAAATACGTTTGTTTAATTCATGTACCATGTACGTACTTATAATTTTAATTGAAGAATCCAGTGTTGTCAAAAGTTAAATAAACGTATTGGTTATCAATCTTGGCGGGCCGCAGAATAGTTCCCGGAGTGCCGCATGTTTGACATGCCTGCCTTAGATTATTACTGATACAGATTACTGATATTGATAATTATTTTTCAAAAATAATTATCAATATCAGAGTGGCACAGCCAAGAATTGAGAGGAAGCATGCAAATCCCCCCAATCCTGAAAATTTTGCCCCCCCCTGGGGGAGGGATAAAATTATCAGCATCAGAGGAGGGGGGTGGCAATTAAAACACCCTTGATGAAACTGCCTTAACAGCCATAAGAGGACCGATTTCCTTGCCAAGGAAATCCTTTTTGCTTTCATTTCTGAGATCTCATTCTTAGGAAATGATAAAAGATTAACATTTTTTTTGCTGTTAAACCAATAATAAACAATTGAAATAATAAAGGAAAAGTTAAATAACTTAAGACAACGTTTAAAAAAAATATCCAGAGCAACCTAGTTGTAAGACTTCCTCATCATAAGAAGCCACCATTGTAGCATAACTCCAAGGGATTGATAATAATATATAAATCTGTGGAAATAAAAAAAACTATGAAGAGGAAAACAAAGGTTTAATTATAAAAGTTAAATGAAATACTAATTGAAAGAATTGAAAAGATAGCCAATGTTGGGAAAATCAGAATTGCAATGTATGCAAGTGCACCTCATGCACTCTGTTTAAGTTATTTATTAGTGACATCTGTGTCTTGTTGAGCCATGACCTAGTTTTACACAGTACAATTTTTTTTAAAGAGGAGAAAGTAGTCCTATACACAAAGGATGAAGATAACTTAGAAGCTATGGCAAGCTTATCCTGGTTTCTCATATAACATACAAACGCATTCACAAGGACATGCCCACTAGCTTAGTAGTCAGGTATGCTAACCACTACACTTGATGGCAGCAACAATTGTACTACTGAAACCAAATGGATTTTCATTTCAATAGTGCAAAACTACATGTTAAATACTGGGATAAATGATGAAAATAATTCTTGGAATATCAAAATAAGTTTATAGGTATGAAAGAGAAAGTAAAATAGAAAAAATAAACATGTATTTTGTAATTGCTTTCAAAATCCTCCACTTTCAAGAAATTGGAGTTTTTGGTTTTTGGGAGAATTTGAAAACTTTAAAAAAATGAGTTTATAATAATTCATATCAAATTCATGAGCTAAAATCATTCGAAAACAAATAAATCCCATATAGCATGTCTAAGAAATGGCAATCAGATCATTTCAACAAATTTCTTATATCATAACTTAATGAAATAGGCATAAACTGGAAATGGCAAATATTATTTTTCAAGCTTGAATTACATAGTTTTATAAGGTATATGTTAGAAAATTTTCAAATGGCAATTTCTGGTGTTTAAAAATTAAGTTTCATGTATTGTACTGAAAACAGATATCCCCCAGATATAAGCAGTTTCTTGTCTCTCATTTTGGATTCTGCTTGGTATGGCTGTTAGCCATGTATACCTGTTGACAAATTGCAACAGAAAATGCAATAGCAATGTGGCTATAATTCGAAAGCAATCACAATGGAACCCTGGAAAGATTAATGCAGCCCAGCTATGTTTACTTTGCCATCTGGTCTGTTTTTCTGCAGACATTGACCTTTTTTTGTTTTAGAGATAAGTTTAAAATTCTTTTTGTGTAGGATAGGTATTGATGAAGTTTTACAATTCAGACTTTCCAAATCTCTCAAAAGCTATAATTGTACCCTCTAAGGGGGGGAAAAAAGGTAAAAATTCCAAAAATTTTAACGAACATTGCAAAATGTATTTAGGTTAGAAATTTTAATTTTTGGTGATGGAATGTTTCCATTGGTAGAATGGATTGATCCCTTATTCCTAGGATGGGTAGGAAAGGCAATTTTTAGGAGATAATTGGAAAACTCTTTTTTTTTTTCAGTTGGATTGGTACTAATGAAATATAATTTGTATTTTCCAAATCCTTATGTAGTTTTAATTTATATTATTATAGATCACTAAATATGCAAATGGTGAAATTTTTTTTAACAGATGTTGCAAACGATCTGTTAGGGAGGATTCACACATCACATTGCTGTTTCAAATTGTTGCATAATGTGACAAATTGCAACAGCAAATGCAATAGCAATGTGGCTACAATTCGAAAGCAATCACGATGCAATTGTCGTATTATGAGTGTTGCAAACCAATTGCTTATATCCCCCCCCCCAACATTGAAGCAATTAACTTTTCCAAAATTTGATTTATCTTCGACGTCGCTAATGTGTTTCCCCCTTTTAGGTAAATTATAAATAAATGTACTCATTCTTTCAATGATGTCTGAAGTGAGTGATCCTGTGGTGCTGGCTGTGGAGATAAAAATAATAAGACAAAATCTTAGGATTGACCCTATTAGTATGTAGTAATTTCCAGTATTATGGTTCATAATAAATCTGCATCAGTGTGAAAATCATTTACTTATGCATAATTATTGTAGTGATAATAACTTCGTTTCCCAATAATTAATATTTTTTATTTTTAGATGGTAGATCGGTTAATGGTTCATCTTCAAGATTCTGTAAATAATATCAAAAGGACTTCTGTTGATGGTATAACATTAACTGAAGAGATGAATAAAGCTGAAGGATATCTAAGTGATGCCAACAATGCAAAACAAGTAAGTTTATTTCCTCCATTAAGCAACGAAAGAATTGCTAACAGGAAAACAAAACTATTTCGTCATGGCCACTATTTTCATTAACATAAAATTAATGAATCGTCTTATTTCCCTGGGTCACTGTCGGATCAGAAATATCAAGTATTGGAATAGTGATCCAGTTCAATGATTTAGAAACACAAATGCACCCTACTCTGTCCAGTCCTGCCATAATGAAAACTTCTATGAGTTTATGAGATGCGTATCTGATTAAATATTTTTTTAAATTAATGATTGTGATGTTATCATTGTTTTTAATTCAAAACCTGAATGATTGTTATTCAAACTGGTTTTGAATTATGATAGGAATCATTAGCCATTAAACATCATTATGCAGACATATCAATAGTATTAAAATCTCATAATTTATGAACTGTTATTCCAATGATGTAATTCAGATAGTTTAGAAAGATAAGTTGCAGAAAAATATTTATGCTTTTGCTATTTGCCAGACATGCATAACATGTCATTTTTCTAGTTAGTTCTAAGGGAGAATAGGTATTTGCAATATGAGTGCCAAATGTTGGAATATACACAGTCGTATCAGAATAATATGATTACCTACCATAGTATATGTATGGTAGGTTGTCATATTATTCTGATACGACTGTGTATATTTGTGATTGTATATTGGAATGGTGATATTCAATGAGCAATTGACCATTTCTTCAGAATAATGTTTACATTATATTGAAGAGTTGTTCTGTTATTAACATCATTTAATATAATTCTCATTATTATGTAAACATCAGAAATTTAATATAATTCATTATTATGTAAACATCAAAAATAAATTTTTGTGATCTAGATTATGCAAATAGATCTTTTTTATAGCTGGTATAGTTTGTCTTGGAAATTTTGCTGATCAACAACAGGCTTCCGTTTAATTGATATTGATACATTGTCAGCTCCACTGGTGAAGTGTGTATTTTTGAATATAGATAACAGTTGCCGAAAACATTGCTGAAATTAAATTGGAATACTCTCCTGATCTTTGTGACTGAATTGTATCATCATTCCAATACTTGATAATTCTGAATCATTAGAAAGGCCAAATCAGTACGTGATGTTTCTGAATTGCTGAATGCAGGTAGTTTTATACTTTTTAAAACAAATATTCCTATGATAGTAATATATAGTGTGATAGCAAGAAGGGGAAGTGATGATTTAATCCCTTTTCAGGTAAATTTATTTTTATCATTCATTATGCAGTTTAAGAAATCATTCATTGTTCATCAATTTGAATTAACTGAAATATTAATGAAATTTTTCAAAATTGTACACTAAGAATTTTATATAATCTTGACTCCAGCACTGAGTATGTAACATTTAAGAATTATGTATTGCATGCGATTCTTAAGTTATACTATTTTCTCATTGGTTTTCATTTTCTTGTCATTGTGTTGTGCACTTGAATAAAAACATTATTTTAAAATATAAAGTATAAGTTCCCCATATGATTTTTAATTCTGTAACTGACATTTGGAGAAAATGCAATTTTTTTTTTTCACTAACTGATATTGTTGCGTGAAAAGAAACAATCATATTCCATCATTATTGTACAAAAATACAAAAGATATTCTGATGACTTGATTTGGTAGATTGCAGAAATATATCTATAACATCAAAGGAGACCATCTGGTGAGACAGATTACAATAGTTTGCTTTAATATATCACTTTGAGTATGTCCATTTCAAAATGAAAAAATTAAACAGAACTCGCAGACAGCCATTAATTTGAATTTCCTTTAAGTAGCCTAAATTTACTCTTCTCTTAATTTAGGCTAAATTTACTCCTCTTTTAACTAATTTAGCCTAAATTAATACAAACCATTGTACAAATCACCATTTTAAATGGTGATTGCACAGCGACAAATTATATTGAAGTAGTATTTCACTTTGAAATCCTTTATTAGCCACAGGATTCCAGTGTAAGTTGTGTTGTGATTAGCTGCTTTCCATTTTCTGATATTTTCTCGTAACAATATTTTTCTTTTAACAATTTAGCAATTGGTATGTATCTAATTGTAGGGCCAATAATGTCAAGTTCTGAGGTGACGAGAAAGCTGTGTAATTTGCATTTATTTCTGTTATCAGACCATAATTCCATAGTCATTGTTTTTTGTTGGTATATAGGGGGATTTAAGGGGAAATATATATTTGGGATCTAAAGTTGTAAGAATAAGATCACTATATTATGATTGTTAGTATTAGGAATTATTCTGAAATCATTAATGATCAAAAATATATTTTGTTCTGTATTAGAAGAAAGAAGATTTAATTCTGAATTGAAATATTACAGCAGTATGTAATAGGACTATCACGCTCTTTTAATATTTTTTTATATTATTATTAGCAGTCTTTTAAGCATACTGAATGAATAAGGTTGACAGTCGGCATTTATAAGTACTAACATCCTTTTGCAATTCAAAATGTGCATTTTCTGTTTAGTTGTTGCAATTTGGGAATCTTCCTGGTAAAGTGCACGTAAGTCAGCCTAAAAAAAGTAATATACATATTCATAGTGCCGCAGCCAAGAATTTTTTTGTATGTGTTTGGGGATAGGGGGGGGGGGAGGGTGGTAGCATTAAATTGTGTTAAATGATTTAATGTAAACTCATGAACTTAAACATATCTTTGAAATAAGATTTTGCTGGGAGAAGAGAGGTAACATTATTTTTATTAAATTGCATCTACACTCTCCATTGCAATAAGAAGATTTGGAAGGTGGTTAGTGTTCAAGCCAATAAAATTATTTCCTTACTGTTTCTGAGACCTCATTCAACCTCAGGAAATGATTAATGATCAGCATTTTTTGATTGAGAAAAACCAAGAAATAATAAATCTAGATAAATTTAATAAAACTCTATTATAACACTGTATTATAAATAAAACATAGCAGAAGTACTGTAGCATAATCTAACAGTAATAGTAACAATAAATATATATATAAAATATAGAAACGATAATAATAAATTTTTTAACACATCAGGATATATGGTAACAATAATTTACAAGGTGAATGCCAATATAGTGTATAAAGATTTATTTGTCTATATTTCAGATACAAAAGTATCCCTTTGATAATAGAATAACAATTTCAAAATACAAAATTTGGGATCAAGCAAATGCCATGCAAGGCAAGTTGTTACTTTTGATGTTTTTACATATCAGTGATTAATTTCAAGTGCACAAGTAGTGCTAGCCAAAAAGGTTAGTGACTCTGATGTTATAAAGTCTGAGTGCACGAAATTGTTGGTACTCTATGTTACCTGACCAAATTTTCTTACTGTCTGCTTACCTGACCCCTTACCCAATTTCTGACTTGTACTACCAATTTTATAGGACTAGACTAGTAACTAATCATTGGAACTTATGCAGACAGCAGGTAATATATTAGATAAATTGTTTTTTATATTTTCTTTCACTGTAATTAATACCTATTGTTGTAAATTAATATATTCTAGTTGAAGAAAGGTTTTTATGCATTGCTATTTCACTGCTAGATGTATCTGTTCTGCTGTGGTCCTATTAGTTTGGCCACATCTTCATTAGGCCAAACATAAACCATCAACTAGAGCAGTTGGGTGTATTCAGACTTTATAACATCTAAGCTACTAACCTTTTTGGTTAGCACTACTTTTTCACTTGTAAATTAATCATTGAACTGTAAAAGCATCAAAAGTGACAACTCACCTTGCATGTCGTTTGCCTTGACTTACAAATCCTAAATTTTGTTATCATCTCACTTAAAGAATTTCATTCTATATCAAAGGGATACCTCTGTACATGAAATAGAGATAATAACTCTTATATACCATATTGGCATCCAACTTGTAAATTCTTGTTGCCATATATCATGATATGCCATTGTTACCATTATTGTTAGATTATGCTGCTATGTTTTATTTATATATATATATACAATGTTATAGAGTTCTGTTAAATTTATTACACATACACTGTGATTTTAGTACATTGTAACCTATAAAAACATTTTCAAAAAATCCAGTTTCTAACAAAAGTTGTAAGACTTTGTAGTCAGAAATATTTGGCTAAGATGTAGACATTTATATAAAATAGTGTTAACTGAGCAAATGTATGTATTCAACATCAAATAAACACTGAAGTTCTTGGCTATGCCTTTTCCCACAGGTGAGTGCCATTGGTGGGCAACTGTCATCCCATTTGCCATTAAATGAGCACTTGTGGTAAACATGCTGCCATTCCCAAAATCAGTTTTTAATTTTTGGCAGATTAAGATTAAAATTAATTATCTAATGAATAAAAATAATTACAGAAAAGTTGGAAAAGGAGCCGAAAAAGATATGAAAATATAAAGATAGAATCAAACTTCTAATTTGCTGGATGATATTAATTTCTCGAAAAACAATAAAATGATTTTCCTTGTCTCATAAAAAACGTAACATTTTAGAACACATTTCTAATCACTGATTTCAGTATCTAACTTTTACTTTCCATAGAAAATGCATACTAGATGCATAAACTTACCAAAATGGCATTGCCTACTTTATTTTGGGATTACAAATAATTATTATTAAACTCAACTCATTAAGTATCCACTAATAATTTCCACTCTGTAAATTGATTCAAATATTTAGAAAAAAATTGTCTTGAGCCAGGTGGGATATGAACCCACGACCTCCTGATAACATGTCAGGTGCTTTGGACCACTGAGCTACCGGCTACCGATCAAGATCTCCTCTAACTGATATTATGAACATTCTCAATCTACTTTCCTAATATGTAGGGAGAGTTCAGGCAATCCCGCCTCAAGCTTCTTTTTAATGCCTTTTCTTAGATGGAATGCATGTCTTACAAGTATGCAATCTACAAATAATTATTATTAAACTCAACTCATTAAGTATCCACTAATAATTTCCACTCTGTAAATTGATTCAAATATTTCATGTAATTAAAACATGCTTTTTCAGGTGCCTTACAATTTTTCCTCTAAATATTTGAATCAATTTACAGAGTGGAAATTATTAGTGGATACTTAATGAGTTGAGTTTAATAATAATTATTTGTAGATTGCATACTTGTAAGACATGCATTCCATCTAAGAAAAGGCATTAAAAAGCTGCTTGAGGCAGGATTGTCTGAACACTCCCTGCATATTAGGAAAGTAGGTTGAGAATATTCATATCATCAGTTAGAGGAGATCTTGATCGGCAGCTGGTAGCTCAGTGGTCCAGAGTACCTGACATGTCATCAGGAGGTCGTGGGTTCATATCCCACCCGGCTCAAGACAATTTTTCCTCTAAATATTTGGATCAATTTACAGAGTGGAAATTATTAGTGGATATTCTGGGATTATTTAATATATTTCATATAATAATTGTATGAATAAATCAATGGATAGTTTTATATTTTGAAATTTAGTGGGTTTCAGTGCTTTAAGGGTTATGGGAAAAAGTCATATAGAAAGCTTCACTTGTTATTATATTTTAGTTTCTCTTATTTTATTTCTCATAAGTTTTTTTTTAATATGTAATGTGACTTGTATCTATTTTGTTACTTTTTCAAGCTAAAGTTTTCTTAATGCTGAAACCACCAAAAAATTAATTTAGTTACCATAGATTTTATTAGTAATGTGCATATAAAGGGTTTATATATCTTCTAATATGCCATAAAATTTCATAACAAGTTTTTGTGTTTTTATTTTTAGCTTCTGACAAGGCTACATGAAGTTGTCCTTCAGCAAGAAGAATCAGGAAATCCTGTTGAAGCTAGGTTACAGGAGTTTGTGCAAGAAATGTGGGATACATTAGAAAATCATGTCATGGTAAATTTATGTGATTTTTTTGTAGAATGTCTACATTAAAGTTATTTTTAAAGTGCTTCAAAGTTGCATCAAAAGAACTATACTTTATGAAGACTTTTTTTTTCATGCTTTAATTTTTCTGTGATTCAGAATGATGAAACATCCTTTTATGAGGTTGCATTAGGTCATAGTTCGTTTTTAGCCTTGTAAGGTAATTTGACTGACTTTTCAGCTCTTTTTTCAGAAATGGGTTGCTCTGATACAGATAGGTTGCTAGTCTTGTTTTGAATTATATATAATTTGATATGTATCTTTTCCTCTCATACATAAAGCTTCAGATGCATAAGTTTCAGGAGGAAATCTCAAATGTGTAAGATTCTAAGGGTATGATGTCTTTGTTACCTAGAATGCATAAATATGGGTTACATATACTACAGAAATTCACATTGTTAAATACAATATGTTTACACTGGCGGAAATTGAAAAAAATAACACCATTAACAATTGAAGCATAATCTATAAGATTTATTTAGTAGAAACAACATGTTGAGAAAGGACAGTGATCACATGTGTGAAGTGATTCAATGTTTATTTTATCTTTTAATCAGTATTACATTTTACAGAAGGCACATTCCAATCTGGCATGCATTCGATCATACAAATGCTGGATATCACATGGGGGATACCAACTTGGATGTGTAATTCAGCAATGGTCGTTGCCTGCCACAGTCCATGGAAGAGTCTATTCAATCCAGTCCCAGACATGCCTCGATTGGAGACAACTCCGGAGTTGGGTTGGGTTGTTTTACCTCTGAGCGGCACTTTTTTGCACACCATGGGCTAAATGGCCAGGTCACATGGACCCCGAAGGCTCAGAGAAGGTTGGGGGAGGGGACCCACTGGAACAGCTGTTGGGAGACAGATGGTAGCCTCCCTTCAAGGCCATCCAGCATGTTCTTTAACGTGCACAGGGTATGGCTCTCCCGCACACGGGGCCACGACTTAATGCCCCATCCGACGGACTGCAGCCTATTTCAAGCCCATCGGTGTCCCCTACTGACCGTGGGCAGGGTGGGGAATTTTGCGGAGATAAATCTCAATGCTGATCCAGCTGGAACTCGAACCTGGGAACTACAGATTACGAGCCTGGCGCACTACCGACTGAGCCACCCCCGCCCCCACAAGTCCGGAGAGCCTGCTGGCAAAGGGAGTTGGTGCACTGCCTGAAGAGCATGTTGAGTTTCCCGGGTGGATTGTGGGCGGGCATTATCATGCTGGAATATCACATTTAGGATTACACTCGAATATGGCTGAACTACCGGCTGTATTATTGTGCTGACGTATGTATTGCTATTCAGTGTACCCTATACAAACACCAGACACATACGAGAGTGATAACTAATCGCTCCCCACACCACGATGCATGGCCTGGGTCCTGTGTGTCGCTGGTGGATGCACAATGGAAGAAGCCATTCACCTTGTCGCCTTCGGATGCATAACTGACCCCCCTCGGTGTGAGCGCCTGTACGCGGTGAGGGGGACAACCCTGTGAAGGTTCCGCTGGCTCAGTTACCTTCGCAGGGTCCTAAACACTCGCCCGCGTGTTTGTGGGCACTGAACCACACAAAACAAACCATGAAAGAGAATGAAGAAAATAATGCGATCGCCGCCAACAAGAGATCTTTACATGAGCCCCCATCTTCCTCGTTGTCTAAGTTATCTCTGCCATCGTCTTCTGTGTCTGTGTCTTCGTTCTAAAAAGTTCCTGCTCATCCATGGGTGATCAGGTACTTGGGGACATGTCGCCATTTTTTGTGAATAAAGGTTTGAAAGGTCTTGCGGGAGAGCCGAAATCCGTTAAGTGCTTATGATCTGGCGACTTACAAGTTGAGACCGCTTGTTCCAAACACTCGGAACTACTCCTGAAAGTCGAAGAAATTGGTGGGGTGGCTGTCGAAGTCACTCCCCATAAAACTTTGAATTCCTCTCAGGGTGTGATCACCGAGTGGGGCCTCCTCAAAGTCACTGAAGAGGAAATCCTCTTGGAGCTCACACCTCAAGGAGTAACAGCAGTCCACCGGGTTTCAACACGCCGTGATGGGAAATTGACACCCACCTGGGTGTTGATTGTGACATTCAATACGCCACGCCTGCCTTCTTCCATCAAGGCAGGTTATTTACATTGTGAGGTACGGCCGTATATACCGAACCCTCTGCGCTGTTTTCAGTGTCAGATATACGGTCATGCCCGCACAGCATGCAGGGGCAAGCCCACCTGTGCTCGCTGTGGCAGTAAGGATCATCTTGATCATGACTGCACAGCAGAAAAGGCATGCTGTATGAACTGCAGTGGCGAACATCCGGCGTACTCCCGCGACTGTCCGAAGTGGAAGGAGGTACAATGGTTGAAAGTTATTAACAACATCACTTACGCTGAAGCGAGAAAGCTTGCTGCACCGCCCGCACCACCTGGCAAGGTTTCCTATGCCAGTGCAGTCATTGGGAAGCCCATCGTTCCAATGACTTCGGTGGCGGTGCAGACCGACATCAGTGTTCCACCAACTGAGTCTTTCTCGCCCGCAGCCAAGTACCTCCTGACGCAGGCAAAACCGTTGCAGGAATGGAAACCGGGGTAGCTGTCGACTTCGACAGCTACCCCGGTTTCCATTCCTGCAACCCAGCCTTCCACCTCCACCAGAAGGCCTCCTCCTCCCCATCCTCAGACAGCAAGACCTTCCAAACCATAGGGGCCCCCACCGGGGCCAAAAAAGAAACTCATCACTCCTCCTCAAAGGGCGGTCACCGATCCATGCCCCTCGGACGATTCCGAGGACATGGATACCGACTGCCTCCTATTCACTAAACCGTCCTCTGCGGCGGTTAAGTTGAATAGGAATATGTCGTCCGCCCACTCTTCTAAGTCCTGAGATGGCCACACTCCTACAATGGAATTGTCATGGATTCCAGAGGAATCTTGATGACATCAAGGCCCTCCTTCAGGTGCACCAGCCCATCTGTGTGTGCCTGCAGGAGACATACTTGCAGCCAGTCACAGATCCCACGATCCGGCACTTTTCACTAGTTCGCCGGGACCGGGATGGAGATGGCCCAGCTCGCGGGGGTGTCGCCATCCTCGTGAGCAACCACTCTCCATTCCAGGTCGTACCCCTCACCACCAACTTGGAGGTGGTAGCCATCCGTCTCTTCGTGGGGTTCTCGCTGACTGTCTGCTCTGTATATCTTCCACCTGGGAGCATCGTCTTCCAGGAAGACCTTGATGATCTCGTCTCACAGCTGCCGTCCCCCTTCCTCATTATGGGGGACCTCAACGGACACAGTCCACTTTGGGGCAGTGCTGACACCAACGGGAAGGTGGGGTCCTAGAGCAATGGCTCCTGGATCCTTCTCTCTCCCTGTTGAACACCGGTGTCAGTACTTAATTTCACTCCCCAACCCGCTCTTTCACTGCCATTGACCTCACCATCTGCTCCTCCTCGATCCTTCCACTCTTTACATGGGAGGTTGAGGACAACCCGTACGGAATCGAACACCTCCCCATGGTGTGCACCATCTCCAGTGGGTTGCCTTGCAGCCCTTCACGCGTGTCGCGGTGGAGACTCGATCGGGCTGACTGGGGTGGTTTCGAGCTGCTCTCTGAGCTCGATGACCACTCTGTCAGCCAGGAGCCCATCAATGTGGCAGTAGCGGAGATAACGGACTGTATCGTAGATGCAGCTACATCAACAATTCCTCAAACATCTACACGGTTTCCTCACTTTCCGAAACCGTGGTGGAATCCAGATTGCACCGCAGCTCGTAAGGCTCAGAACAAGGCTTGGGGGTTGTTTCGGAGATATCCGACGTCCCCCAACCTTGAAAACTTCAAACGCGCCAGGGCGAAAGCTCGTTTCGTCCGACGTCAGAGCCAGAAGGAATCTTGGATCAAGTATACATCTGCTATCACCTGCATGACTAGTTTTAAGGTCGTGTGGGATAAAGTCCGGAAGATGGGTGGGAACTACATGTCCCACTCGTTATCGATCCTGGAGCACAATGGACAGGCAATTGCTGATCCCAAAGCAATTGCCGACACTCTGGGGGAGTCATTCTCCTCCATCTCTTCTTCTTCTTCTTACTCCCCCGAGTTTCTGGCCCAGAAGGGCAGGGCGGAACGCTCTCCGCTGTCTTTCCACTCGAATGGCCTGGAGCCTTACAACAGGCCATTCACAGCGGAGGAGCTTCGCCTTGCTCTGCACTCTTCTCGTGCCTCTGCTGTAGGGCCGGACAATGTCCATTATGCCATGCTTCAACATCTTTCACCATCAAGTAAGGATCGGCTGCTCCATCTCTTCAATCGCATTTTTCACGAGGAGCTGTTTCCGGACTCCTGGCGGGAGGCCATCGTCTTGGCCTACCCCAAGCCAGGCAAAGATCCCAAGATTCCTTCCAATGATCGTCCCATCGCGTTGATGAGCTGCGTGTGCAAGGTGTTGGAAAGAATGGTAAATGCCAGACTCATCTGGTATTTAGAACATCACAACCTTCTTTCCAACACCCAGTGTGGCTTTCGCAGGCAACGGTCAACTCTTGACCATCTGATACGCCTTGAATTGGCTATCAGAAATTCATTTTTAACAAGATAGCACCTGGTGTCAATTTTCTTCGACATCGAAAAAGCGTACGACACGGCTTGGAGATTCGGCATTCTTCGTGACCTCCACAGCTTCAGCTTGAGAGGTCACATGCCGATCTTCATCTCCAACTTCTTATTGACACGTTCTTTTCGTGTCTGTGTCGGTAACACTCTTTTCCGGCCGTACCCCCAAGAACAGGGGGGTGCCACAAGGCTGCGTTCTGAGTGTTACGCTTTTCGCTGTCAAGGTTAATTCTATAACTAGACAACTTCCTCCATCAGTAGGCAATGCCCTCTATGTTGATGACTTTAGCATCTTTTGCTCATCGTCCAGCATGAGGGTCATTGAAAGACAACTGCAAATTGCCCTGAACAACCTTTCGGTTTGGGCGACGGCAAACGGGTTTCGGTTCTCCCCACAGAAGACCGCTTGTGTGCACTTTTGCCACAAGCGTAATCTTCATCTGGATCCCGAGCTGCGGCTCGGGGGTAACATCATTCCAGTTGTGGCGGAGACCAAGTTACTCGGTCTCATATTCGATCGGAAATTGACCTTTTTACCACACATACGTCATCTCAGGTCCAAGTGCACGCGGGCATTGAACATCATCAAGGTCCTCTCCTCCCTTTCTTGGGGGGCGGACCGATATTCTTTGCTCCGCCTGTACCGTGCACTTGTCCGATCGAAACTGGACTACGGATCCCAGGTGTACGACTCGGCCCGGGATTCGGTGGTGAAAGTGCTGGACCCCATCCATCACCAGGCTCTCCGTGTTTGCACGGGAGCCTTCCGCACTTCACCGGTCCAGAGTCTATACGTTGAGACCGACGAACCAACTTTATCTCTTCGCCGTCAGCAGTTGTCTTTACAATATGCTTCTAAATTGCGATCCCTGCCTGGCCATCCCACTTGGGACTGCGTTTTCAGTCCAAAGTGGGAAATGCTTTACACAAATCGGCCGACTGCCATTCGTCCATTTGGTTTGCGAGTCCGAGGCTACCTCAGAGACATCAACACCAGTCTCGATAGCGTTGCACAGTCGACAGCTGAGCCACTTCCACCATGGCTCGCTGTTTCCCCTTCCTGCGATTTTTCCCTGTGCAGGATGGGAAAGGCCTTTACACCCGGCTGTGTGTACCGTCAACTCTTTGCCAGCCATCGTGCTGCACACCCGGACTTCTTGCCTGTCTTCACAGATGGCTCGAAGTCCGGCACTTCAGTGGGATCAGCCATGGTCTGCTGTGATGTAATCATTGCAGACCAGATCCCACAGCAGTATTCTATCTTCACTGCTGAGTTGCATGCTATCAGCATAGCCTTGGACCACATAGCAGCTAAGCATCATCGTCGGTGTGTGCTTTACACCGACTCACTTAGCTCGCTACAGGCTTTGATCTCGGTGAGGCATCGGCCTCACCCTGTTCTCTCCAAGATCCGCCAACAGCTCCATCGTCTGGCGGCCACCACCACGATTCTCTTCTGTTGGGTGCCCGGTCACGTCGGAATCAGGGGCAATGATTTGGCAGATTCTGCTGCTAGGTCAGCCACGCCCCTGTCTGACTCTCCATTGCCGGTTCCCTATCTGGATTTCCGGCAGCGTTTTACTACCGAGCTCCGGGCACAGTGGCAGAGATCTTGGTCCGAACAGCTTACCAACAAGCTCTTTGAGATCAAACCTATCATCAAACCATGGCAGTCGTGTTATCGCAGGAATCGCAAGGAGGAAGTTGTACTTGCTTGGCTCCGCTTAGGTCACTCGTTTATTACTCATTCGTTTCTTCTACGGGCGGACGACGTACCTAAGTGTGAGTTTTGTGACACCGTTTTAACTATCAAACACATTTTAGTATCATGTCCATGTTTTAACTTTGAACGACGTTTGTATTTTACATTTCATGATTTTACGTCCGAGCCCCTTACACTCGGACATTTGTTATCTGATCATTGTTGTTTTAACGCTGTCTTTCAATTTTTACAATTTACAGGTTATTTTATTCGTCTATAGTTTTACTCTACTATTTATTTTTTAAATGATTATCCCAGGTTGTTTACACCTGGTTACTTTTATTTTTACAAAATATTTCTACATTTGTTTATTGTTATTCACTGCTTGTTATTTTATTATTCTACATTTATCTTGTTAAATTTCTAGTTTATTTTTAAAAATTGGTTGAGGGTTTCATGACTTTTATCTTTTTTACATCTTGAACATTCGTTTGGCGCATTATAGCCTTAGATGCTAATGCGCCATTAAACCCTAAACAACCAACCAACCAACCAAGCATAACCGACCATGCACGAGAGCTTGTAACCTCTGATGGAGGGGCCTGTAGAGGGCCCTGCTGACTGGGAATGGATCCCCCAGTCAAGCGGGCTCATTGACTTGCCCCCTGAGAAGTTCCGGGTTGCAGCCTCGATGGAGGGGCTGTGGCTGAGTGTTCTGCTTGACTGGGATTGGTGCAGCCTTGGTGAAGTTGTGGGTCAGCAGACTGCTGCTGGGGGTGCGAGTTCGTGGCCCTGATGGAGAGGACGAAGTTGAGGGCTTGCGACTGGGAGGGGACCCCCAGTTGACAGGCTTATCGATGGAAAAGCCAAACTAAGAGTCTCCATCATGGGAGCCTAGGCAACTTGGGTTGTATATCCTTGTTTATGACTAACGGGGCACAGCTTAAATTTAGGTTTTGACCGATGAATGAGCTTTCCTTCTATAGGACTGTTCGCCATTGGTAGTCGTGGGGTGAGCTGCTTCTATGTGGTGTTGTCTTGCCCTCAACGTAGGTAGTGGAGATTATGGTATTATCCTGATAGATGTATTGCAGTTTTTATATTGCGGAGCATCTGGGTTTTTGCCTTCATTACTAATTTTCTAAGCAAAATAGACTTTCATCACTGAAGACCACAGACTTCCATTCTTCCCTCCAATGAACTCGTTCTTGACACCACTGTAAACGTGTTCGACAGTGACGAGGTGACAGTAGTAACTGTGTCAGCAGCACGTGTGCCCATATTCCTGCTTCCAAAAGACCCTTGATGTGACAGAGGATCGAATTTGTGATGCCATAACCATCCACTTTGCCACCGCTGCCCTTCTGATACACTGATCTTCTCATGTATCCATAACTCTGTGTTGCCTGGAACTATGTCTGTGAGTGTGCGAATGTTCTTCTAACCATCAACACCACCATCGTACCACTGCTGATACCTCTCGTTGAACATGGTGTGCAGTTTGATGAAAAGACCAACCTGCTTTCTGAAGACCTACTATACAACCTCGCTCAAACTTCGCTAACTGAACAAATGTTGCGTGCCTGTTTCGTCCAGGCATGGTAGCTTCTTCAAAGAGCACTGAACAACATGACACAAGACGAATAACTTCTTTCTTCACGCCCTAGTCCTTAAATATGTGCTGCGTAAATTTGCATGTTGTCATCCTCAGTGATGTCATTATTTCACCCAATGACTTTCAATCTTGGATCACGGTTTCTGCTGCCCTTAATTATTAACATATTATAATATGACGTTCCTAAAGGAATTCCTTCTGGGTGTTCTTTTTTCAATTTCTGCGAGTGTATGAATATAATGTTCATTTATTTTCATACTTTATGGGAAATATCAACATACTTGTTTTTTCACATAACACGAAGAGAAACCAATTGGAAGTTTAATAGTATTTATGAATAGGAGGCACAATAAAATTAAATTAGTTAAATTTAAATAAAGTTAAATTTGTGTTGTGCTCACAAGTATGCTTAGAGTCTGACTTACACAATTGATGCATTCTCCAAAACATTGTGTAAAGTGAAATCATGTAGTTGGATATAATTTTTTCATAAGAAATCATATAAATAGGCAGGATATATATTGTATTATCCTAATCTGATAGACATACTTTTTATCCTTTATTATGTCTAATCAATGATTAATACTTTGTGTTTTATATATATATATTTTGTACATGTAACTCATTTTTTCAGGAAAGAGATGATGAAAAAGGTATGAGCAATAAAAGGTTAAATGCACTTTTGTTTTAATGAAGATTGAAAATGAGAAATTCGATTTTTGTAAAAAAAATCTGTAATTTTTTTTTTTTGTTGATCGTGAAGTCTAACTGTATATTTGCAAGCATTTCTACTCAACATGTGTGAAGCCAGTCAAGGTGAATTTGTATATGCATACATTATGATCAGGCAGGAACAGTTAAAATATTCTTTATTGATTTCAAATATTGTAGCCATTTGTAGTAATTTGTGTAAGAAAATGTAAAAAACCTTTTTGAAATGTTGAAATTATGAACAAGAAATATGTCAAATAGGTGAAACAAGGAAAGCATCCAAGGTGTCTTTTTACATGGATAAATACAATAATATAAATGATTGTAAAGAAGTAGTGGAAAAAAAATCATATTAAATCAAATGACCAGTTACATTAGTCAAAAATCAACCCTATTTTTTAAATAATGTGAAACCAAATTCATGTTAAGTGCTGGGTGTATTGCTAACCTTATATGAAACGTTTTCATTTATAATATAATGAACAGTTGTATATTTTACCTAATATGCCTAAACTATTTTATTAAATTTTATCTATTTAAAAAAAAATTGGTTTTTACCATACTATCATGAGTAATTGAGCATTTAATTTTATTATATACTGTTTGTAATTTTGATTATTAATTTTACATTACTAGTTGTGATTCAAGTGTAATGTACTTTTAATCTTGTGACTAATTTGATTCATTAACTGATAATTTATAAAGTATTAAATGATTTAATATGAGTCTTTTAATTAAGTATATGTAACTTCAAATTTTAAATAATAGTTTTTCTTCATTTTATTTTTTAATCTGTTAAATAATGTCTTGTCATATTAAGTCTAGTAATTTACCTTTTTTGCTTAAGAAAATATTGCTGTGCTATCTAATAAAATTTCATACTCTTTTTTTTTGTGTGTATATTTGTAATTTTCTTGATATTTTATTTCTCTGTGGTGATTAAAGAAAATGACTGATTTAAATGTCAGTGTTGTCTTGTACCATTCACATTTGTATTTTGATTTTAGAGCACTGCATCGTGTATGCTAAAATGCGTAGAAGACCAGTGTCCAAACATAATAGCTGATGAGGTTAGTTAAAATTTTGTAGTATATGTTGAAAAATCTCTAATGTGTTCACAGATTCAGCGGTGCTTCTATCTGATTAAAGAAAAATAAGTTTCTTTTAGAGCAGCTGCTTTGTACAAAATGTCTAAAATATGTTGCAATTTGCAACACACATCATCTGTGAGGGAAGCAAACCCTTGGTGCAAAGTCACCATAAACTTGAAAGAGGATAATACAGCCCAAACTTAATGATGACATGATAACGAAGAAAGAGTTAAGGTTCTTTTTTCATTGTTATTTTTACACAACACCAAATTGCTTAGCATAATAACATACACTGAAGAGCCAAAACAATATTACCACCTGCCTAATATGATGTTGGTCCTCCACGTACCGCCAAAGCAGCTCTTACTTGGCGAGGCATAGATGCTACAAGATTTCTAAAGGTGTCTTATGGTATCTGGTACCAACACGTTACCAGCAGATCCTTTAACTCTTATAAGTTACATGGTTGAGCTGCCATAGATTGGATATGTTCTTCCAATACAAACCATGGATGCTCGATTAGATTGATGTCTGGGGAATTTGGAGGCCAGGGAAGTCTTCCTCATGTTCCATGAACCATTCTTGAACAATCTGGGCAGTGTGGCATGGTGCATTATCCTGCTGAAAGAAGGCACTACTAGAGGGGAATACTGTTGCCATGAAAGGATGTACCTGGTTTGCAATGATGTTTACATAGGTGGTAGATGCAAGTTCCCTACATATGAATGACTGGACTCAGGGTTTCCCAGCAGAACATTGCCAAAGCATTACACTTCATCCACCGGCTTGTTTTCATCCCACAGTGCCAACACTTCCCCAGGTAAACAACGCACACGTACCCATCCACATGGTGCAACAGGAAACAATATTCATTGAACCAGATGACCTTCCAATCATTCAAGGTCCAGTTTTGATGCTCGCATACCCATTGTAGGCACTTTCAGCTGTGAACCGAGATAAGCATGGGCACTTGGAATAGCTTGCAGCTACAGAGCCCAATTTTTAGCAGGGTTCGTGTGTTGTGACACATTACACCCATCACCAGCATTCAAATTATGGACAATTTGGGCCACAGTATCCCTTCTGTTAGCTTGTACCATATGAGATAGCCTTCGCTCACCTCTAGCATTGATGAACCGTGGTCAGCCCATACTTCGCTGGCAGTTTACGATTTTTCCTTTCTCAGTCCACCTTTTGAAGGTACTAACCACAGCTGACCATGAGCACCCACAAGCCTTGCTGTCTCAGAAATGATCTGACCCAGTCATCTGGTCATTATAATTTGGCCTTTGTCAAACTCACTTAAGTCTGCTGCCTTTCCCATCTGAAGAACAAGAATAACACTGATTAACAGAGCTCAGTATCAGGTGTTATTTATACCATTTCATGATCTTCACACTCATTGTCATTTACCTGCAGTTGCTTCGATTTGCATAAAGATGCGTTCACCATAATGTTTTGGCTTTTTGGTGTAAGTGTGATAATCAACGTGGTTAGTGATAATCAGAGGTCAATGATTTCAGTTTATATTAAAGTAAAAAATTATCAGTGATATAGAAAATGAAATGTAACTAAAGTTTGATGTTAACTATTGTTTTTTTAAGTTTGATTTGGCCAATTTTAAACCACTTTTGAAAAGAATGGTTTCAATAAATATTTTGTGGAAAAAATTTTGCTGACATACGGGACTTGAACCTGCATCTCTCCAGAAATGTGTCAGAGTATTCTTACTGATTGAACTAATGCTGGCTCATCTTTATTAGAGATTTCAAATCCAAATAAGTTTAACCAGTTTTATTGGTGATTCTATACTTCAAACAAAGGCTGAAATTTTTTGTACACCTGAACATGGATTGACCATTTCAAAATTTGTCACATTATAATTAATAAAGTTATATTCTAATTTGATCTTACCCCTAACTTCTCAATTATTATATCCTAAAATGTGTGATCCTCTGCTTGAAGCATATGTGTACATATTAGAACATTTAGAGAGTTTGTTATCCTCAAGCAGAGCCTCCTTAGTGGGGTTGGGGGCTTTGGCTACAGGGACAGAGCCCCTAGTAATTGATAATTAAATAATGATGTTTCATATATAAAGTCTAAAAAGTGAAGTACTCTTTCTAATTGCTATTTAACAGCTATAAAAGCATTGCTTTAGTGTTTGTGCAGAAGTTAAATAGCTGACTAGAGAGTATGTAGAAAGTAGCTTAACAATAAGAGGCTTTTAATATTGTTAATGCAAAGCTGAATTCCTTTAAACATGGATTTTATACAGTGTTAACTTTTAATTAATTTCAATTATTAAAGGTTTCATTAAAATTTTAGCAGCTCTGTCTCTTTGCATTATCAAAATACGTCATTTGTTTCACATTGTTTACTTGACTTTGCAGAGAGTGAATTTCATTAAAAGTCCCTCAATTATTCGCTGCATCTAAGTGCATCTTTTTAAATTATTGTCTTTTGAATAGTTATTAATTTTGGGTAGTATCAGTGTCTGTACTGAAGTTTTTCTACTGGTGATATTTACTTGATGCAATTCAAACAATTTATTTTTATAAATAGGTGCGCCGAGATCTGGAAAAATTATGTCAAGAATGGGGTGTAATTCCAATAGATTTTGTTCGTCACACTTTATTGGAACAAGCTGGAACTAATATCATGAATAAAGTCAGGTAAGTATTGGTTTTAGTGCTCCAAACTGGTTTTGTATTAATAACTTATATGTACACTTTTTTTAATTTTGCATTGTACTTTTTTTATGTTCTTGACATATAATGCTTACTTCTTAGATAGGCATTATTTTGTATACTTCTATATTCCTGGTTTATTTAGCAGAATGTAACCAAATCTGGTTACCTAATATGGTCTATAGCAGGAGTGTCAAACATGTAGCATGTGATAATATTTTTTCACTCTGAATACTATACAGCTCAAGATTTATTAACTCTGAAAGGGGGGGGGGGGGGCAGAAAATTGGACGCTTTCTTTCTGAAAGTCTAAGTATTAATTACTATTTCAAATTTATGTATATATATATATCCTGGAGTCTGCATTTGATATTTTTATTTTGTAAAATTGAAGCCCAAGATAAAAAAAAAAACTCATTCAAATGTGTAAAAAAAATATAATTTAATATTGTTTCTTTGAACACAAGAGATAGGTCTGCTTGCTTGTATTAGGGTTGGGGTAGCTCAGTCGATAGCATGCCAGGCTTGTAATCTGCATTTCCCAAGTTTGAGTCCTGCCTGGGCTAGCATTGAGATTAGTTTCTGCAAAACTCCCTTCCCTTGGTCAGTAGGGGAACCATTAGTCTTGAAAAAGCTGCTGTCTGTCGGATAGGATGTAAAGATGTGGCCCTGTGTGTAGAAGAGTCATATCCTGTGCACATTAAAGAACATGCTGGATGACCTTCATGGGAGGCTAACAGCTGTCCAGTGGGTCCCCCCCCCCCAACCTTCTCTGAGCTCTTGTTATGGTCTTTGTGACCTGGTCATTAGTCCATTGTATACAAAAAAGTGTCGCTCAGAGGTAAAACAACCCAATTTATATTAACAAAATGTTTGAAAAAAAAAAGAAAGAAATATACTTGTTTTAACAAAAGTTTTTGTATTTTTAATTTTTTTAGTTAAAAAATTGTAACTGTTTTTCAGTAAAGATATATAAGCAGTTTCATGTTTGTATTAAATGAGCTTTTTTTTAAATAATTTAAAATTCTCTGTCATTGAGCAATGAAATTTTAGAGTTTATCCTTCAAACTATTTGCATGTTGAAAGTTCTTAGGAGAAAACTCAGGAGCTTTTCGGAGCAAAGACAGCGCTCCGTCTTGGAGTGAAGTGATGCTATGTACTGACATTAGGTCTGTTTAGACAAAGAGCTTCTTTCCACATGTCGTGAAGGGTGATTCCAGTGTCTCGGTTGCAGGTGGGGACAGACGAGGTCATTATTTCAATATTTCAATATCTTCGCCTCAGTCATTATTTCAATATCCTCGCCTCTGAGCTAGCAGTGCAACACACAGCAACAATAGACTGGGAGCACGCCACACTTCTTGCACGTGCATCCACTTTCTACGGAACCATAGTCCGAGGCTATTGAAATAATGACCTCGTCTGTCCCCACCTGCAACCGAGACACTGGAATCACCCTTCACGACATGTGGAAAGAAGCTCTTTGTCTAAACAGACCTAACGTCAGTACATAGCATCACTTCACTGAAGACG
This sequence comes from Ryuthela nishihirai, assembly GCA_038380435.1. Classification (NCBI taxonomy): domain Eukaryota; kingdom Metazoa; phylum Arthropoda; class Arachnida; order Araneae; family Heptathelidae; genus Ryuthela; species Ryuthela nishihirai. Next base: position 46,736,796 of record JAWZYU010000023.1, on the reverse strand, counting down.
GAGTGCTGTCTTTGCTCTGAAAAGCTTCTGAGTTTTCTCCTAAGAACTTTCAACATGCAAATAGTTTGAAGGATAAACTATAAAATTTTATTGCTCAATGACAGAGAATTTTAAATTATTTTAAATTAATTTTTGAGCAAGAAGGTCTTTTTAATTGTATGAGCTTTTTGTTTTTATTTCATGAAAGCAGCCATAAATTTCTTACATTAGATTGAATAATAGTCTAACTTTTAGTCATCATGGTCTTAAAGAACTTAGCCCATGAACCTTATGTTCTAAAATGATTTTGTCTCCACATTTCTGGGAGTTTGATACTCCTCATATATCCCCCCCCCCCCTCAGGTAAATTTCTGGCTATAGCATATTTGAAAAGTAGAGAGAATAAAAACGAAACCTTGATAAATTGAACAAGTAGTAAATGCTTCAAAACTAGTCAGTGTATAGAGCAGAGAGTGTTTTTATCTTTAAATTGTCTGTTTGAAATTTAATGAGTGAAGATATTTGATTCTGGTTGGGGAGGGAGGAGGTCAAACTAATGAAGATATAAAGTTAAATATTGTTGTAGTCTGATATATTTTTCTTTTGTGAAGATAACTTCTATGCATTGAGCATCTCTATATAATGGCTGTGTTTGCATCAGACATTAAATATGCATATTTATAACTTCTTAATTGTCTTACATAATCCATTTTCTCAAGTGCTGGATGTGAAACAAGGTTGAATAAAATAATTTTTTCTTGTTCTTGAGAGATAGCAAAGTGGAGTACCCTAATGTAAACAAACAGCTCTCTGCCTGCTGGCTAAAGACCTCATCACTGCTTATAAATGTACTTGTCTCACAAAAAAAAAAATTCAGATTTTTCTAATATATTGGTTTCAACAAAGCATTCGTCACAAAAAAATGGATTTAATATATCAGGTAACCAAAAAAGTTTGTGCAGTTTTTAGTGTAAAATGAAACCATATATAAAATAGTGAATAAAACTACTTTATTCAGGAAAGTTAGCACCTGTAAATTGTAGATCTATAACCTTTTCCCAATGAGATACAAGTTTGCAAATGCCACTCTGGTAGAACTGCTGATATTTAAAAGTGAAGAAAGCAGCCAACTCCTTTTCCAGTTCTTCTCGGTTTCAAAATTGTTCGTTGCGTGTATGATTGTCCAGCACCAAGAAAAATGGTAGTCAATTGGCACAAGTGTGGGGTAGAATTTCCCAACCAAGACTGTGGAACTTTCCCAGTGGCCTGAAGGTCATAATGGACAATACCAGCTATAGTCCACCATACATAAAACAAAATCTGTGATGGATCCTGTGCTTTGGTGTATGCAGTACAGGTTCACTGGATGACAACCAATGATACGAATGTTTGGTGTTCCTATAGACAATCCATTTTTCATCGCACATCAACAACCTGTCCAAAAATGGCTCATACTTGTGGTGTAAAAGCAGCAACTATCAGATCGTAAGCCACTGGAGTTTGTTGTCAGAAGTCAGTTCATGTGGAACCCATTTTCTCAGCTTCCAGACTTTTCCTAAGAGGTGTAATGTCTCATCGCCTGATGCAAATTTTCTTTACCACTTTTGGGCTGTCTGTTCACTAACTGTATTCTCTCAAAATGCCATCCATATCTTGTGGGCTGTTTGTTCCACTTTACTTCCCAGTTGAAACTCATAAAGTAAGCACACTCAAAATACTTTATTTGACACAGACATGTTTTCGTCACTCTTCCCAATTCACCAAACCGCTTTTGACACTTGCTACACTTCAACTGACTCAGCAATCCATGTGCTTTTGACTGTACTGATGCATGCCCATCACTTGCAGTTGTGCTTACATACTTTTCATTGAAATGATAACAATGAAAAACTGCATGAACTTATTTGGTTGCCAGACAATGCACTCCAACTTTATTAGCATTTAATACTGATAATCATGATATTTATGAATTTCAGCATCAAACTGAAACTAAAACCACCAACTCTCAAAAAAGACAAGATTATACACAGAAATATATACATATTATATATTTCTGTAGATAGATAATATGATAAAGATATTACAAAGAAAGATACCTCTGTGCACACCAAAATTGCACAGCACAAGGGAAGCTCATTATAAATCAAGTTTTAAATCGAATGATGTGTAAACATCAATAAAGGGAATTGCAAGTGAAATTTCTTAAATATCAGGTCTCTAAAAGTTCTATGTTTACAATTTGATTCAAGTCAGATATTCTGTACTCCAGTCTCCTGTTTCCAATGGGAAGTAATTAAATAGTTACAAAAATGTGATAAATTTACCTTGATAACTATCAAGAAAATGGTTCAAGAATTTTTCACGAGAAATAAACTGTAGAATTTAAATAAAGTATTAATATTAATAAACTCATATATTGATTTACCTAATATCAGTCTTAAAATTGTATAGATTTGGCTTAAGATTTTCCTTTGCTTAAGCTGCTTTAATGATTGATGTGATATAATAAGATGGAAATGAAATTATTTACAGTAAATTAAAACATTGTGGAATTAAAAGAAATATGTACTATTAGGATCAAATTTTGATAATTCAGGCCACATGGTTTCTAAAGTATGGCAGATGATGTTATAAGTGAACAAAATTTTTAAAATATACTTGTTGATTTAGCAGAAGTAGTGATGTATTATATGCATTGTATTGGACAATAGCTATTTCTAGCCAATCACAAACTGAAATAGCATTTTCATTTTAAAGTTAAATTTGTTCAAATGATTCCATTGATAACATTTTTACCATTTCATATTTGTTCATAAACATTTACATAATTGAACACTGGTGTGTATTTAGTACTGGAGAAACCAGGTCATACATCTCTGGTACTTTGTTTTATATCCACACGTTTGACAAGTGCTAAAAAATGAGGCCTCAAAATGTAACCAATAACAGTTACTTCTGTGCACATTGATATTAGGAAATGCTTGCATGTGTCATTGTTTGTTTATTAGGTCTCAACTTAAGTGGAACAGAGTATAATAGAAGCTCTATCAGAAATGTCCTAGTTTCTCATACAACATATGAACAAATACACAACTATGTCATCCCAGGACTCAAACCCAGCAGCTGCAGAGTCACTGTAGTCACTGCAGAGTCACAGCACCAGCACAATACCACTGCACCATCAAGATGGTGTGGGTCACTACTCTGGGTAGTAATTTGTTTACCTGTTAAGAAATTTGTTTCCTTGTTTATCCTAAAACAACTAATAGCTTTCACAATACTACTGCTTACTATTTAGCAAACATGCAGTAATTTAATGCAATAAATTTGAGTATATGACTGTGATTTATTTTTAAAAGACAAAAAAGCATCTAAATGCACCATTAGGTTCATACATATAAGGAAAAACTACTTATGATAAATTTCAGAGCCATGTGCTCTGATATCATGCAACTGCAATGCTCATTTAATAAAGACTTAATTGCTAGTTTTTAAAAATATTTAACACAAACTACACTGTTAAAATGGCTTTTCAAATGCCTTTGGTGCTCTTTAGCATATTCTAACATACATCGTTTCAGTATGCAATGTGTAGTAGTATTAACTTTTTATCCTGAGTACAATAGTACTTTTGCAAAGAGAAGTTCTAAATACCAGACTTACTGATACTGATTTGAGTATTTAAAGTTCTTATTCATACTCATGTATGTGAGGTAGCATACTGTTTCAGAAGTTATGCTTGTGTTAGTCGTATGTCCATTAAAGAGAATGTTTATACTTCTGTAAACCTGGCTGGTACACTCAACACGGTAGATATTATCTTTCATGGAGAAACACGGTCCTTTTCACAGCATCCTTGGTGTATAATGGCTATCACACTGTAGATAAGCACTGTGTTCTTTCGGCTTATAAGCTTGTCACTAGATGTTGAATTTGATGTTACTGTCAATGGTTTTGTTGTTAACACCTTTGGAGCACTATCTGTTGAGTTGTAAGCATCATCAGCATATAGCATTTAGTAATAGTATTACTAGTCCAAGGATTTGAACTGGATATAAAAGTTGTTTAAAAGGTACTTGAAAGCTTAAAACTTATTTTTAATTGAATATATTCAAACTTTAAATTAATGTTTAGAATATATTGGCAGTTAAAATTAATGTGTGCAGTACATTTTGACATCATTAATTCTGTCATTATCAAGCAGTGAACTGCCTGATCTGAACTGGTTTTATAAGGTAATCCCTCTAGCAGTGAATCACGTGATACATTCAGTAATTATGCATAAGGATATTCCTTGCTGCTGGTAGGGAAATTACATTGGTGTTATATAACTTTTCTTTGTGTAAATATATTATTAGACTTTCCATGATGTTCATTTGATATTTAGTTGGTGGGGAGGCTATTATTTTATAATCTAATTTACTTATAAGTAAATTATAAACTATTACAGCTTGCAATAGGGTAGTGTGCCCTTTTTGATGTTGAATATCAGTTTCATGTTCCAATATTCGTTTTTCTGTGGTTCTATATGTTCTGCCTATGTATTGATTTTTATTATTTAATACATTATTTGGATCATCTAATTGTATAGAGTAAATTCCACTGGAGGGGTTCATTCTGTCTGATCATTAATAATTTTATGGTATTTGTAATATTGCTAGGGGTGTTTAATTTATATGGTTTGAGAGAGCATTTGAAAAGGCATTTTAAGCCAAAATAATTCTGCCTTAAACATTTTTATTTATAATATATACTGTAATACTTTTATATATAATTAAAAAAATTTAATTATTAAAAAGCATTTGAAAAGCCATTTTAAGCCAAAATAATTCTTCCTTAAACATTTTTATTTATCATATATACTATAATACTTTTATATGTAATTAAAAAATTTTAATTATTTAAAAGCATTTGAAAGCCATTTTAACACTGTACTTTGTGATTATTTTTAATAATTTATCACTGCGTATCTTAATTTTAATTTAATTATGAGCTTTTATCCTATGAAAGTGAAGAAAGTCTACTATTTCACATTATTTTAAGTTGCAGAGTTGTTAATTACCTTGCTAGCCAACTTGTCACTGATATAGTTATGTTTCATGAAGATACCAGTCCAAGTTATTTGCAACTGCAGAAGCACTGTTGTTATTGGGTGACCCAGTTCTTTTGTCAAATCTTGATACTATGCCAGCTTAGAGATGTTAATAAAGTCCCACGGGCACTTTGTATACATGACATGTCTAGTACTGTAATTGTAGTTCCACTCAAGTTTTATTGAGATGCCTTCACATCCACATTGTTGACACAAAGCATCTGTCAGTTTCCCATTTGATATATTATGAGCACTTTTTGCAGATTTTTTTTTTTTATGTATTCAGACTAACTTTTAGCTGATAACTAATAATTTTAAAAATTACACAAGTAAACTCAAAGTTAGAAACATTAGGTGCGTTTTGCCTCATCACTTGTGCGGCATCTGTGGGCAAGTCAAAGGTGATGTGGTTATAAGTTTAGCCTCTGGTGGTGGTATTGCTAGTTGCGTTCTTTCCTACATAGTAGCAGATTCCATGCTACTGAGAGGAGAGTGATATCAGTGTTGCATACACTATTTTTATTCAAATTAATTAGTATATTTTCGAGATAATTATTTGAAATTTTGACAGTTGCAGATCCAATATCTAAAATGTAAATTTGTGATTTTAGTTGATTTTCAGTTATAGTTTGTACAAGTGGTGTAGTTGGATTATTATTATTATTGATTAAAGGCACATTCAGATTCTTTTGTCTTTTTAAGATACAGCATAATCGTGTAATTAAATTTATTCAACACTACTTCATTGTACTCTTTTAGGAAGAAAAAAAAATTAACAGACTATCGGACAGATGAATACAAATCATTTAATGTATACCCTTATTAAGGAATGTAAATACCTGGAATTTTTGTAGTAATGGTAGTAGTGCTTTTAATATTTGTTGTGTGATCTTTTTTCAATTAATCATGTGCTAAAATATGTACTTGAATACCTTACGAGACATTTTTCACTCCTCGCTATTGAAAAGTACTGTTAAATGTAATGTAGAGTAAAATAATGCTAAAATGACAAAAAAATGTACATCACAATATAGATTCAGATATTTCTGTGTAACAACATATTTCAACCATATATCGTAGTTAAAATATTATAATTTTACAGAATTTTGGGATGATGCTGTATAATCAACATCATTCCCAAAATTCTGTATGAGATTTTATGCGACTTGGATCAATGTCCTCTTACCTACCTCCACTTTCATTTCTGTTTTATCCCTTCTTGTACTGCAACAGTAGACTTCTATGCTTTTGAAACATTTAGGAATTGGTGATTTTCCAGTGGTGAGTGGAGACATGGTACTGTAACCCTCATTTTAAATATGAATTCTCCAAATTCTTTAACAGTCTCTTCTTCAAAATGATAATACATCTTCTTTGTTATCATCTGTTTCTCCTGTTCTTCAGTTTCTTTTTATTCATTCCATGGATGACCAGTTGATTGGGATTGTCCTCTTCATTCAGAAAGTTTTGGAAAGTATTGTGGGTTCTCAGAAATCCATTAGTCCCAGCAACTTGTTAGTGTGGATGTGTGTTTGAAAACATTCAGAACAGCTATTGGAAGTAAGTGATTGGAGGGATGATGGTCGCTGTCTCCCCACAAATAACTAAATTCCTCTTGCATTGTGATCTTAGTATTTCCGAGAAAATTCTCTCAGAATTATCCACCTAAGAAATCATAACAATGGCATTGAACCTTCCTATATCCTGGCACTGTTACACTAAATCTGTAAGAGATCCTTTATCATGACAAATGTGCTAAATCTGTATTGGTTTCTTTCCCAGTCCTTTAGTTACTGTACCAATCTGTAAGTTTCCCTCCTTTTCAATTTCTGCACACTTCTTTTATAATGAATTATCAACTCATCAGATGCTACATAAAGAAGCACAAGGATTCTGTTATCTGAGGCAGCATTTGTTTATACACTTTCAGGTTTATCGAATTCTTTAGAGATTTTTACCTAGTTTGCCACCTGAAACCCCATCCAATAGCTGTTTTTATGATTTCTTGGTATCGTGATGCAATCCTTACATTTTTTTTGCCCTTTCAATCACTCCTATTACCTTCTAGAGAAAAATAAATAATTTCTTCTGTGATTTCAGCTATCGCCCAGTTTGTCCATTGATGATTTACTTTTTAAGTTTTCCCTTGAAAACCATCATACCCTTGTCCAGTCACTCTTTTTGTCTTTGAAAAGTTCAGTGGCTTTAGTTTTGCCATGCCTCAGATTTCACTTCATGGTTCTACATCCAGACTTTACACTTGTTTTTCAATAGCATGTTTCCTGCATTGCCTTTCTACTTCAAACTCCGGAATCTAACTCCTTTTGTTTCAGGGCCCTCTCACATTTTGCCTGTCTTAGTCATTATCTCCAGTGAGCAGGGGCTGGGATGGCTCAGTTGGTAATGCACCAGACTTGTAATCTGCAGTTCTCAAGTTCATGTCCTGCTTGGGCAAGCATTGAGATTTATTTCCACAAAACTCTCTGTCCTCAGTTAATAGGGGACACTAATAGGCTTTGAAAGGCCGCCATCTGTCAGATGGAATGTAAAGCCATGGTCTTGTGTACAGGATACCCTGTGCTTGTTAAAGAACACACTTGATAGGAGGCTAACATCTGTCTCCCAACAGCTGTCCATTGGGTCCCCTCCCACCAACCTTCTCTGAGCCCTCGGGGTTCTTGTGGCTTGGCCATTAAGCTCATTTATAATATTTGCAAAATAATGCTGCTCAGAGGTAAAACAGCCCAACTTTCCAATGAGCAATTTGCTGTAAATGATTTTATTGCCCTCTTCCTCCTTTAGACTTGCTCTACATGGCTTCTACAAGCACATGCTATTGACCTGTTTCTGGAAATTTGCAAGCTTGAGAAAAGACATTCTTTGTAAACTAGCAGTATACCTTTAAATATGAATTTCAGATCTCAAGACTCAAATACCAAATTTTTCCACTAGACAAAATATGCATGTCTACATACAAAGCATGGCATATTTCTTTCATTTTTTTGCATAAACATAAAATTATTTCAGTTTCACTTACACCAGATATAAATCATTTTAGTAACAATAATTAATAATTTCTGCAGTATATAGGACATTACAGTATGCATGGGTAAAAACTTAGTACATCTGTCATATGCCATGTTATTGTAGCCAGAAGGAATCTTGGAACAAGTGCACATCATCTATCACTCGCTCAATGAATTCTAAGTGAGAACTATTTGTACCACAGATCATAAATCCTAAAACTCGTATGGATAACAAATTCATGCGAACAGCATCATACATTTGTTATCTTTTATTGTTATAGTTTTTTTTCATTGTTGTATTTATTTTATCTTTTAATTTTTATCTGTGGTTGTGAGTTCATTGATTTTTATTACTTTCTTATTGGCTTGTCTGGTGCAATATATCTGGTGCAATATGTCCTTTAGTGCTCTTGCATCATAAGACTCAAAGCAATCAAACAATTAATGTCTACATACCCAACATATCTGAAGATTTGCTCTGCAACTTTAGTTTGATAGTATAACTTATTTGGTTAATTTGCTTCAAATATGTTACTAGACTTATATTCTTAGAATGTCTGTTGCCATTAGTAACTTCCTTAATATCTAAGTGAAGTCCTCACCTGTAATGGTTATGTTGTCCACATCAGTAATTAAATAATTTAACAGTATATTGTAATTTTTTTTATTTAATTGTTGGACAATAGCATAATTTAAGAATATATCGTAGTCTGTCTTCAATCATATGTTAATTGCATTTATCTCTACCCATGTTTTTCATTGGATAAGAGGCAAAAAATATGGTTGGCATTTCCTAAATTTGCTATAGTTGTGTTGCAAAAATAATTCTTGACAAATATGCTTATCCTATATTTCTCTCTATTGTTATAAACAATAATCTTTTAATTTACTGTTTAATTATTAAATTTTTATTGCAACTTTCTCATTAGCAGTAAATAAATTATTTATAAATAATTTATTTCAACACAAAACAGTTATACAAATTATGCATGCCTAATTAATAATTATTATGTTTTGCACACTGACATTATAACACTATCATTGTAGTAAGCTATTTAGATTTTTTTTTATCATTATGTACAATTTTTTTTTTATTTTTCCAAATCGTAGTGAAGTGAATTTATCTGTGGCTGCACATGTGTCTGACAGAATACTAGATGAAATTATTGAATCACTTTCAAGAAGCCATAAGGAGTTGGTAAGATCATGATTTATAATTGATCTTCTGTTATCTGACTGTAGATTATACAACTACCTTGTTTTTCTGTTTCTTTTTTTATTAATAGTCAAGGTATTAGGATTATAATAATGTCATTGTGCATTTATGTATGATTATGATTTCTCTATGTTTCTGATATATTCAAAAAACGTTTTCACATTAGAAACTGAAATATTTCAAACAAGGCTACTCGTGCAATGCTTCTCATTAGAACACATTGCTACCCATGCATTCCACAATGTGTCCTGTAATGCCTGCACAATGCCATGTAGAGATGTGAAGCATTAAATTTCTTTTTTGGGGTTGAGATCTGGTGAGTTGGGTGGCCATGTGAGGACAGATAATTCATTGTCATGTTCCTGAAACCAGTTTGCAGCCTGCTGGGCCATGTGACATGGTATGTTATATTGTTGGTAGATCCTAGAGTATCAATATATATGCTGCCATCATGAAGGGTTGTAGTTGGTCAGTGAAAAGAACGCAATATCAAAAACTTTTTAAATTTAGATTCATATTTCTAAAGCTGTTGAGTTGAAAGTACTTTACAGCTGTAGAGAACAAATTCATCATTCTTGTACCAGCTGTTTGTATTTAGGTTCTTACTTGATCAACTGGGGAAGTTTGCGGTTCCAATATCGACAGAAGTTGCTCAAGATACTATTGCTACTACTACTACAACTAGGTGCTTACTTGCCTTCCATTAAGCACATTCTCATATAAGTATTGCTGAAAAAAAAAGACTTTAACCACAGGCTCCTCCAACAGTATAATAACTATTGTCTAATACTTTCTTTAATAGAAATAATTAATAAAATTTAAATATTAACCTAAATTGCCTACATACACTCTAATGGAGCTCTTGTGTTAAAATGGATTTTTTTCCTGCATATCCTTTTTCTTTATTTTTAAGGGAAAATGCAATGAGGGCTATAGGGAACTGCCAAAATTTTGGCTCGAATTTCAGTTTCTGCAATCTGTTGCAAAATATATAATTCTCAATTGTATGTTATTTTTACTTTTTTTTACAATGGCTGGTAAAATGCAACTGTAAGTTTCAAATGATTTCTTATTAAGGAGTCATTATTAGGAGTCACCCATAAATTTCATAATGCATTGAAGGGGGAGGTAGATTAGTGATTTTATTCATTCCATTATATGGAAGAAGAAGAGGGGGAGGGGAGGGAGGTCAGAGGTAGTGTTGTGTAACATTAAAATGTTATATTTTTTTCTGTGATTACAATTTTTTCCCATTTTAATGACAAAAATCAGCTAATTATGTTATCACTTATAATTACTCCTCTTACTTGTAACATTCATTTGCTATTGGGGTTACCCTATGAAACTGGAATACTCTTGCAAAAAAAAATATTCTTTTATAATGTGGAGGTTATGTAGTGGGCAGGTGTATTAAATTTGTGACAAAACAGCATTATATAATTTATAGATGACCCCTCAAGACCACAACTGTAAAAAAATTTTAACTATGTAATTTCTAATCAAAGCACAGCTTTTGTTGTAATTATAATTATTAGTTTTGTAAAGTCAGAGAAGAAATAAAAATTTTCTTGTGGCTATTAAATTAAAGTGTTCAATATATATATACTTATAAAAGACCTGTTTGTACTTTTGGGGCAGGGGTGGCTCAGTCAGTAGTGTGCCAGGCTCATAATCTGCAGTTCCCAGCTGGGCCAGTGTTGAGATTTATTTCTGCAAAACTCCCCACCCTAACCACAGTCAGTAGGAGACAATGATGGGCTTGGAAAGGCCACCATCCATTGGATGTGACATTAAGCCATACCCTGTGCAACTAAAGAACATGCTGGATGGTCTTGACGGGAAGCTACCATCTGTCTCCCAACAGCTGTTCCAGTGGGTCTCCTCCCCCAACTTTCTCTGGACTTCGGGGTCCTCGTGACTTGGTCATTTAGCCCATGGTGTGCAAAAAAGTGCAGCTCAGAGGTAAAACAACCCAACCCTATATGCTTTATAATAAAAAATTACTTTGAAATTTATAGCTAAGTGAAATATTAAATTGGCATGCATTAAATTGCGAAATTTGAATTGTACATATTAAGGTAAAGCATATATTATCTGGGATATACTTTTCATCTTATCTGAAATTTTTCGTTAATTGAAGATTGGTGTTTGTAAACTTCATGTCTTATGCCATTAACTTCATGGAATAACCATGCTTTCAGAATGCAGCTAGAAGTTGAAAGTTATCCCAGAGAAAATACCTTGTTTTCATGGTAAAGTGATTTGTTGCTTTTCCGTATTAAATGTTATGATATTTACTCCAAATCAAGCATGTAAAATGAAATATATTTTTTAAAATGCTTGATTCTGTGTGTTTATGAAATTAAAATGAATGTTAGCAGGAGCAAGTTAATCAGCAGCGGTGTACTACTCCTGATGTATTGCGAGGTCGTGCTCGTGGTGACAGTGGACTGAGGATAAGCCACAGTGGGGAGTCACAAATCGACCGAGATAGTTATAGTGAAAGTTCAGATTCACCATTGGTAAGCATTAAGACAAAATGAATATAATAAATAAGATATAGAAAAATTAATGAAAATAAGAAAAGAGATAGTATCTAATTGTTAAGAATCATAATCATTATCTTTATTACCTAAGAATAAGGTGACCATACTTACTGGTTTTGTTCTGGTGTCCTGAAAGATTTTTGAAATGTTAGAGTTGTACTGATGTAAAAATTTGCCATGTTAAAAGAAAAAAATTAAAATATAATCTCAGTTGTGCATTACAACAACTATGCAAAAAGGGTACTTCAAGAGAAAAATGCTTATATTTTTTACCTATGGAAAAATTGTCACCTTACCCAAAAAAGAAAAAAGTAGTTAGAGATGACTGTAATAGCATAATTGCTTGTTTGATTTCAAATAACTGAGATGTTGTCATAGTGACTGTATTCCAATAACAGACATCCAATATCAGCTAAATAATCTAACTACTAATATCTGTCGTTTTCATTCATCCATCCTTCATGATCACAAAAAGCCATTCTTAAAATGTTTCCTTGACTTAATGTGTGCAGACTTCAGAATTTTTGATAGTGAGAATAGGTATTCACTGCTTCTCTTTGAAATAATCTGTTTTAATATTTTTAATTAAAGCTTTTTACTCACTTTTTTTCAAAGAACTAATGATTCAAATTGACAGTCACTCCAGAACTCGTGTAACAATCTTTTGAACTTTAATAGTAAACACTGATGAAGTAGGTGAACAACTTATGGAGTAATGTTTGATATGGTCATTACATATATATAGCATAAGGAAGAGACAGCAGTGTAATGAGTCACTTTCCTAGCCATTAACTCTGTGCTACAGCTTGAAAGGCCTTTCAAGAAGGGATTTGTTCAATTTTAAGTAGTTAACCCATTATGCTTAGAAATTGTTCCTCTTTAAACAGTATAACCCAGTATGCATAGGTATTGTTCATCCTTAAGAAGTTTAACCCTTCCCATGTCCAACTATTTTTTCACTGTGATCACACAAAAAAATTAACTTTAGAACTTTTTTGCTAAGTAACTAATGAAGGGAATTATGGCATGTTATATGCCAAATTAATCAGCTTTTAATTCTGGATTTTTCTGAAAATAAAATATTCAATAAAAAATGACAAGCTTTAGTTTAATGTCTTTTTTTTTAGAATCATGTAGTAATAAAATGCATCTGGCAATACTTAAAATTTTATTTAAAAATACTAATAAGACAGAAATAATTATAATGCACATGAATAGAAAAGCTATTTATTTCTGAATAGCAAAAAAAAATTCTTCTTTAAAGTAAACATTTCTTCCATTTTGTAATTTTTTTCTCCTTACCATACATTGAGAAAAGTCCAGGCTTGTTGCAGTCTAATAAACAAGTCAAATTTAGAAAATTTTTAATAAACAATCAACAGAAATAGGTCATATTATATAACAAATTAAAGAGAATTTATTCTGAATTATATTGAAATAAAAAATATGAACATTGTAGTAACATATTAATTTTAATAACACTTTTTACATTTGGTATAACAAAAAAAAGGTACATATTTCATAATTACTTCCAAAATCTTCCATTTGAAAAAATATCAGTTTTTTTGTTAATATCAGGAGATTTCAGAAACTTTAAGGAAAAATTTGTTGATAATAGTTCAAATCAAACTTGTGAGCTTAAATCAGATGATTGCTTTAGTACAGAGTAACATTAACAAACAAATTGGCAATATTGTATAGCTTTTCTAAAACATGGCAATCAGATGGCTTTATCGAATTATTTATATTGTAGTTTAATAAAATTTGCATCAAATATAAAAAGAAAATATTATTTTTCAAGCTTCAATTGCATTTTTAAAAGTATATGTAAGATAATTTTCAAACTGCAATTTAAAAAAAAATCGAAGCTTCGTGTGTTGTGAAAAAAAAAAAAACTAAAAACGTCTACAAACATCCTTGACCCTTGAAGGGTTAAACCCAATATGCTGGTGATAAAGATGGAAGTCTTTTCATATTGAAAGTTCAGGTAATCTGCTTACTGAGGTCAAAGTGGTGGTGATGAGGGGGGGGGGGGGGGGTTACTACTAACAAGTAGTAACAAGTAGTCCTGAAGGAGCAAACAGTCACTCCTCAATGCAGCTGAATGCAAAGGACCTTAAGATTTTTCACTATGATCCATTTTCCATGAACTTAATTCCAAAAGTACAAGATTGTAATACAGACTACATTAACAACAGAGGGTTTTGATTTCAGTAACTGAAAATTTGATCTCAATAAGTGATGCAATGATCATGAAAGCTATGCAGTGAGTACCTCATAATTCCCTAATATTTGAATTTCATGTAACAAGTACCTTTAGGCTAAAGTGATCAAACATTCTGCATTTCCACAAAGTATCCCATTAAATTATTAAAGAGATAACATTTTTCTTATTTTTTTGTTTACATTTGCAATTGGTTTGCAAAAATATAATACTTGTTGTTTTTGGAGAAAATAAAAAAAGTTTTTTTTGTTAATATGTTTTATTGCTTCATAATAATAATTCTTTTGGTATGCAATATAGATTAATTTTTTTCTGCTGGGTATTTCTACACCATTGGTGCATCTCATTTTTAGCTTATTTTGAAAAAAAAAAGCTAATGTTTTCACTTTCAGGGTCATCTCTCTGTAGACATCCAACTTCTTTGTTTTTGGGTTGGATAAGTATTGATGAAATATTGCAATTTGCACTTTCAGTATCTTTCAATAGTTACAATTTCACCCTCTAATGATAGAAAATTTTGAAAATGGCAAAATTTTAAATGAATATTGCAAGCAAACATGATTAGATTAAAAATTGCAAATTTTGGTGATGAAACATGAAAGTAACGAAGTTTTGCATTGACAACAGTGATTTTTCACCCTTATCCCCAGGTAGGAAGAATTTTTTTGGTTTTAAGAGGTAATTGTTTGATTTTAGAGATAAACTTCTTTTTGGTTGGATAAGTATTGATAAACTATTATAATTCACACTTTTTGAACCTCCCAAATGTTTTAATTGCACTTTCTGCCAGTGGAAATATTTGAAAATTTCTGAACTTTAAACAAATATTGTAAACGATCTGTTTGGGCTAGAAATTTGATATTTTAGTAGTGAAGTGTGATGATCAAAGGGGTGTACATTGGCATCAACAACTTGTCCCTTCACTCCCAATTGTGGGGGATGCAACTTTTTGTTTTAACAGATTAATGAAAAATTCTTTCTTTGTTGAATAGGTACTTACAAAATATGATGACTCATAATTTTCAGATCCTCCAAAAGACTTTAATTTACATCATTTGAGGTTGCTAAATGTATAAAATTTAAAACTTGAAGTAATATTGCAAACAATATATTTATGCTAAAAATTCTGATGGTAAAATGTGTTGATTAAGAGCAGATATTGAGATAACTTACTAATAGAAGTATAATTTATATCTATATGTGTTTAAATTCAATTACTATTGTTCAAAATTCAAACGTTTCTCTTTATTTTTAAAAAGTTGGTACTTAATTTTAAAAATTTTAATTGCAATACAGTAATAAATTATTTTAAAAATTAACTAGACACACAGCTTAATCACAGCTCTATATGAGCCATTTAAGCTCTCCTCAAGAGTTTTAATTTTGTAAATGCAGCTAATATCATGTAAATTAAATTGTAAAAATTATTTTATATACACTAACTGATTTGCTTCTTAACCCTAGGGGTTGAGAAAACCAACTTTTATAAAGGATAAATGAGAAATTCTATTTTGCATTCTTTAGGACTAATAATATATTACTATTTACATTTTCCAATCACTTATTAGTAGGACTTGCTACTATTAAAGAGTGCAAAATTCGGAGAATGAGCATCCCATATTTACCAGAGGCAATACATTGTTCTTTTAGTTTTCATTGAGGGATAAACTGAAAATGTCCCAAATTTTACCCATCTTCCTATTACTTTTGGCTTTGACATTTGTCAGTTGGTCAGTTTGTGTATTAGACAAAATGTTGTTCCACCATATCTTTCGAATGCGATGGAGAAATTTAATGACTTGTGTGCCAAATGAAAGCTTTTGATGCGGGGAGTGTCACATGCTATCAAAAATTGACCCATGTGCGCACTTTCCCCTTAAAAAAGGAGAAATGTGAAAACTATTCTTAAGCTATATCTCCAGAATGTGAAGGCCGAGAGTAATAAGCTATGCGTCGAATGAAAGCTTCTGATGAAGGAATGTTGTAGGCTTACAAAAAAGTGACCCCCCCCATGCTTTCTTCCCCTCTGAAGAAAGGGGTGGGGAATGAAAATGATTGTTCTCATATATCTCCTGAATGCAAGTATGGAAAATAACCAGCTATGTGTCAAATGAAAGCTTGTGGTGCAGGAAGTGTCTTAGGCTATAAAAAATTGACCCCCATGCTTTCTTCCCCCCTAAAAATGAGAAATGAAAGTTATTCTACTATTATCATCGGAACATGAGGGCCTACAGTTACGAGTTAGGTGTCAAGTGAAAGCCTGTATAATGATGGTTGTAAACTATTTCAAATTTCGCCCCCACTATTTCCCCTTGATGTGGAGGCCCAAGATTTTTGTGGGGGTCAACTTTAACAAGGACTTAAACCTTTGATAAGGTGTTTTTTTTTTTGGTGGGGGTCGTATTTCAAATTAAAGCTTATGATGTCTCCAATGTCATGGTCTACCTCAACCATGACTCCAGGGGGGGGGGGGGGAGTAAATGTGCTCGATGTTTATGAGTCATATAGCAAAGTTTTGGAAGGTAGGTGTTTTTAGTGACAACAAAAAAAATATGAATTAAAAATTTAAAAAAAATACCTATCTTTCCTGTAGGACCTTAAAAAGTAGAAAATAAACCTAAAGCATGTCAATGGTGCAATCAGTCACTGAGTTTGTATTCGCTTGAAAGTAAGATAGGGCACCAATATTTACCTACTCAACGAAATTGTCAGCACCCTATCTTCCTTTGAAGTGAATATGAACTCAGTGACTGATTTCACCCTCAGCATGCTTTAGGTTTATTTTCTACTTTTTTAGGGGGGAAAATAGGTGTTTTTTAAAATTTTTATACATTTTGAAAATCTGTTCACCACTATATAGCAAAAACATTTTCTTGGGATTAAAACAATCAGTATATTCAGAAGTGAATTTTGCCTAATATTATTCAGAAATATTTCTGTTTGAAGTGTTTTTGTTATTAATATCCCTGTACAGTTGAAAATTTCATGATACTTATTTTCAGTATTATAGGTATAGAAACATTCCATTATTAGTTAAGAATTTTGAATTTAAAATTTGTTTAATATTTTCGTTCAGCTTATTTTTTTTTCAGGAAGTTTATGAAATAACTACTTAAAATTTAGAAGTATCAAAATGGCATTTTTGTGCTTTCAAACCCATTAAATTTTGCATTACGTGAATATTTCCAGTGAAATGCATCTGTTTTTCATAAAACTATTCCTGCTATGTACTTCTAAAACTGTAAACTAATAGTTTTCAGTTAACTAGTCTTGTAAAGTAGCAGGTTTTCTTCAGTATTTTTAAATTGTTTTCACAAGTAATTTTAGGTTTAACCATATTATAGTTCAACTGTAAATCAAGCATAAAAAAGTGACAATTGAAAATAACAAGCATAATCCAAACATTGTGAATGAGATATGGTTTTGAGAGTGTATTTATTGCATATAGCAAAAAAAAATGCTAATAATTCAAAAATTAGATTCCTTAATCTTCATAATGCATAGAAAAATATATTGTAACTTTTAAGTAGAATGAAATGCATGCGTGGTATTTTAACTTCTTAATGCTGTTTGTAATAAAATTGTCACATCTTTTTCCCATGTTGGCAGCAGTTGGCTTGGCTCAATTTAGTAAGTATTTATTCTTGATATTGCCACCAATAATCATTTTTAAACTGAATCCATTATAATAATTCAGTATATTTTAAAGTATACACTAAAAATATTAGAAGATTGTCTCAAGATTTAGTTGTTTCATAAAAATTTGTTTTACACTGTATTTTTCAGCATTTATAATTACTGACATTTTTATCTATCCGTGTGAGGGGCGGGGGTAGCTCATTCCAAGCTCGTAATCTGTAGTTCCCAGATTCGAGTCCCAGCTGGATCAGCATTGAGATTTATTTCCGCAAAATTCCCACCCTGCCCATGGTCAGTAGGGGACACTGATGGGCTTGGAAAGGCTGTCATCTGTCAGATGGGACATTAAGCCATGACCATCTGTGCAGGAGAGCCATACCCTGTGCACGTTAAAGAACACACTGGATGGTCTTGATGGGAGGCTACCATCTATCTCCCAACAGCTGTTCCAGTGGGTCCCCTCCCCCAGCATTCTCTGAGCCTTCAGGGTCCATGTGACCTGGTCATTTATCCCATTGTATGCAAAAAAAAGTGCCGCTCAGAGGTAAAACAACCCAACAACAACAACCTATCCATGTTAATTTCTCAAAGTGTAAATTTGCAAAAGTTGAAAAGAATTTATTATAGACTATTCAGATGGTTATAAAATATATTGGGAAAAAATGACTTCAAAAAGATATAGATATAATTAAGGTTAAATTACAAATATGTAGCATATGAAGCAATATTTCCAATTTCCCTCTTAGCTCTCTGTGAACTGCTTCAAAAACTAGAAAATCAAAGTTCATTTCCAAGGTTTATTTTTTAAGCCAAATTGATAAATGTGACTCTTTAATTACTAAACATTAAAGTTCAGTATTTGTATTCTTTGGATTAACAAGCATAAATATTTCATATGAAAAATAATTGGAAAAATTGCACAATGGTTAGGCTTTTTTGGTACCTATTAGCTGAATTTAAGTAATGCAAAAACTGCATTACAGAATTGTTTGTAGCATTCTACTTTGATAGGGAGTTTATAGTTATTTAATGACTATACATATGGGCACCATATTATATAGAAAAAACTAGTAGGAACTACAGGTATATGATGACTTCGTGTCAATGATTCGTGTCCATAATATTTATGTTGAAAATATTTAAATTTTCTCATATATCATTGTCTCAGTTGTTCAAATAAATATTTCCTATTTGATAACTTTGAAAAATAGAGGTGGGGAGTTAGCTCAGTTGATAGGGCACCAGGCTCATAATCTGATGTTCCTAGATTTGAGTCCCAACTGTGCCAGCTTTGGGAATTTTTTCTGCTAACCTCCAGTGAGAAAGTGAATACTGATGGGCTTGGAAAGGCCTTCATTGGATGGGATGTTAAAGCCATGACCCTGTGTGCAGGTGTCTTACCCTGTACATGCTTAGAGAACGTGTTAGATGATCTTGACAGGATGCTTTCATCTGCCTCCTTATAGTTGTCCAGTGGATCCCTTTCCCCACTCTTCTCTGAGCTTTTAAGTCCTTGTAATATGGCCATTTAGCCTATTGTGTGCATAAAAGGTTGCCCAGAGGTAAAACAACCCAACTGAAAAATAGCAAGGAAATCTATACTATGAGGTAATTGTCTATTCTGAGTTTATATTAGTTACAAATAATGTATGACAAAATTTTGCAAATCATTCATGCTGCATAACAGAAATACAACACCTTAAAAAAGCCAAAATATTGCATAAAATGATATGGAATTTCTAAAATTGCAAAAGAATACTGAATAAATCTGCTTTATTTTTTTTTTCTTATTTCACAGACATATATATAAATTTTATTATTATCTATTTTCACAGACTTACTAATGAAATTAATACAGACATAATGCCCTAACAGTTCCGAATATTGTGGTTAAAGTACAGCAAATTTCAAAAGTGAGAGATTAAAAGAAAAACATCAGTTACATAAGACAGATAACAATAGTATGAGAGCAAAGTTCAAGCAAGTTTGAGTGAAGGAAAAAAATTGACACTAATTTGACATGTTCATGTCTTTGAATATATAGTTGCAGTTGGGATCATTTTCATAAATGTGTTTCTAATGTTTACAAATGAAAGTTAGTTGTAAAAATTGTAGTATTTTTTTTTTACTTTGGCGGGGGTGGCTCAGTCGGTAGCGCACCAGGTTTGAGTCCCAGCTGTGTCAGCATTGAGACTTATCTCCACAAAACTCCCCACCTTGCCCATGGTCAGTAGGGGACACCGATTGGCTTGTAAAGGCCGCCGTCCATCAGATGAGACGTTAAGCTGTAGCCCCATGTGTGGGAGAACCATACCCTGTGCATGTTAAAGAACACGCTGGATGGCCTTGATAGGAGGCTACCATCTGTCTCTCAAGAGCTGTTCCAGTGTATCCCCTCCCCAAACCTTCTCTGAGCCTTTGTGGCCCTTGTGACTTGGCCATTAGCCCATGGTGTGCAAAAAAGTGCCACTCAGAGTTAAAACAACCCCCCAACCCTGTATTTTTTACCTGTCCTCTATTGCTTTTCGCTTGTTCTTTGTCAATTTGTTGGTTTGTCAAAACAGTTGTTCCACCATATATTTTGAGTGTGATGGACAAGCATAATGATTTATGTGTCAAATCAAAGCTTGTGATACAGCTAGTATTAAGCTGTAAAAAAAATTAACCCCCCTAAAAAAAGGGGAATTATGAAAATGATTGTTCTGCTATATTTTCAGAACACTAGGGCCAAAACTAACAAGCTATGCATCAAATTAAAGCTTGGACATGGACAACGTCCAAGATTATAAAAAAAATTCCCTCCACCCTCCACCCCCACCCCTTCCTCTCCAGGGAGAAATATGAAAACGATAGTTCCCCTATAGCTTAAGAATGCGAGGGCCGAATGTAAACAAGTGTATTTAAATGAAAGCTTGTAACATGGGGAATGTTGTGGGAAATAACCCCCCCCCCAGCTTTCTTCCCCCTAAAAGTGGAAATGTGAAAGTTGTGTTACAACATCTTCTGAACACGAGGACCTAAAATTATGCATTTAGTGTCAAATGAAAGCTCATTTGAAGACCATTGTAGATGCCTTCAAATTATGCACCCTATTGTTCTCTCCCTCCCCTCCCCCAATGAAATTTCATTGTGATATATCAAATGAAAGTTTCTGAAGATCATTGTTTTTAGTGACAAAGAAAAAATATAAATCAATTAACAAATTTAAAAAAATACATGTCTTATAGCATTCTTGAAAAGTAGAAAATAAAACTATAGAATGTCAATGGTGCAATCAGCCACTGAATTTGTATTCACTTCAAAGGAAGATAGGACACTGATTTACCTATTTAACAAGATGCCAGTGCCCTATTTTCCTTTGAAGTGGATACAAATTCAGTGACTGATTGCACCATTGTTTTGCTTTAGTTTTATTTTCTACTTTTTAGTGCACATTATAGGAAGAGGAGTATTTTTTTAATTTATTTATATTTTAGTATGCTTGTGGTTAACAGTTGAGTAATGTTAGTTGTTCATCTTAAGTAAATTGTGTCAATAGATCTAAGTGCCAAAATTTTCAAAGTTGATATAATATTTACAGTTTATTCTAAGTAGATCTTACGAATAACTTCTGAAAAGATCAAAGTTGAAAAAAAAAGTAAGAATAATTTGCAGGTTGCACTTTATTACTGAAACTGTTTGAACACATAAATGATGGAACGCCATATTGCATGTAGGAAAACATCACTGGAAAGAAATTACTCTCATTCAATCTCTCAAAAACTGAAATTTTAATGATATTTGTTTAATATTAAGAATTTTAGCTGGACCATTTAATAGCAAATTCCACTAACACTTCTCCTGAACACTTTTTCATTAATTAAGGAAAACTGAAAGAAACATATTATAAACTTCCTCAAATTAAGTTTATTTTAGTGAATGATTCGTTAAAGGGTTATTATTATTTGTATTTTATTTAATTTTTAAAATAAATTCTTATGACAGGTAATACAGCTGTTAAATGTTTCAGCATACATAATTCTTTAAATATCAAACAAATTTTATTGAAAAATTGAGATTTAGAGCAATTTGAGTGAGATCTTCAATTTATCTCTAGTGACATTATCCTTGAGCTTATTTTCAAAGGAGCTTTGAATGACTTACCATTCACATAGCCTGGAAATGTCCAAACACTTTTCATGATGTAATGTATTTTATATATGGTGCTTAGTTTATCATAATCAGGTAATTAAAATGGTTTTTCTTGACCCACAAAAAAATTTAAATTTGGATATTTTGACATGCATTATTATGCAATTAATGTGGCTGAGTTAAGTATTGTACTGCTAAAAATTTAATATCAATTTTCTCGAATTGTTATTTTTTCTCATAGCATTAGATGGAAAACCATTATGTTACCATTTTGGGAATAATATTTCCTACCATTCTTTCTTACTTCTTTTGTTTGATTTTTTCTTATTTAATATATGTAATAGTTTCTTTGTTTTATGCATAAATTTTAATATTTTTAGGCGACTCCAAAGCTGACTAGCAAAAGGAAAAGTGTTCATGCACGTAAACTCAGACCACAATCTGTTGTAGGTAAGAATTTTCAATGTTATTTATGTTTGTTAGTAAATCTCTTGGGGAACAATATTTAGACAAAGTTTAAAGTAGATCTTAGGGGTGTTCACTCAAATTTATCAGGAGCAACTCAATGGGGGCAAAAGGAGGTTAATCCTTGGACTCATGATTTTGTATGTGAAGTCAAAGCAATGTTTAATCAATAACTAGTGAAAAGAATTCAATATCAGAGCCATCACAATGATGACTGAAAATTTATCCAAATGGCCTCTAATCAATAATCCTGTAAATACATTTTTTGATACAGTGCGATAAGTGGCCATTTATCTTTATATCCTTGGTAAGCTCTGCAGAAAAATATTGATTGAACATTTTTGTAATTATTTAATAAAACTATTTTAATAATCATGTATGCAATACTTGATGCTTAATTTATTTTTTAACAATTTTACTCATCAATCAAAAATAATCTGCAGTAATCACTTTACATATTCATTTAACCCTTTAGCACCCAAGAAATGTTAGAAAAGTGTAGAGGGTCGGGAAGTCGAAGGAATAGTACTACTTTGGGCTAGTCCATTTCAAATTTTGTGCCATTATGGGCATTAGAGGGTTAACCCTTCCAGTGTCCACATCATCTGTATACGTTCGGAGAATCTGAATTGAGAGGCCAAGGACGTATGTTGTTTTTAGTACAAAAAAAATATTTTTTAAAAATAAAAATTGCTGTTGTAATTTTTTATATATTATATATATCTTATAAAAATATATAATTTAGGTTTCAAAATTAATATTTCGTTTTTTGATTTGATACATATTTTATTAAACTACAATATAAGTGATTTTATAAAGCAATCTGATTGCCATTTCTTAGAAACACTAAATGGTATTGCCGATTTTCTTGTTAATGTTCCTGTTTGCTGAAGCAACCTTCTGATTTAAGCTCACAAGTTTAATTGAACTATTAACAAATTTTTCCTTAAATTTTTGAAAAATCTAAAAATTAACAAAAAAAAACTGCTATTTTTAAAAATGGTAAGTTTTGGAAGTAATTACAAAGTGCGTGACGCCATTTTTTTTTTCTGTTTCACACTCTTTTCTGTCAGAAATTTATTTCAGTATTCCCAAAATTATTTTTATCATTTTTCCCAGCATTCTTGGCATCTTTCCCACTCTTAAAATTGAAACTGGAAGTAAACACATCCTTCTTAGAAATTCTGGGTGCAGTTGCATTTAAATAGTTATGCTTCACTTCACCAAGGCAAACAAGAGGCACATGCTTTCTCCATTCCATATGCTTATAAGTCGCTCCCACAGTGTTTGGGTCCAGCATATTGGATACCCTTTGTAAAGTTAGTATTTACTTTTTTTATATTTAAACCTTAGTTTTCATTTCAGCAGATTTATTTTCAGAAATTAGCGATCTTTTGGCCAATCGATAAGTATTGATTTTTCATATTAGCTACATCGTATGGCCATCCTACAACTTGTTGCTGTGGATATTTTAACATCACATTAGGCTATATGTTAATTTTTATTTCATTATTTATTACTTTTCCAGTAAAACTTTGATCTGGTATCATTTTCTGAAAATGAATGAGGTCTTGAATATGGAAGCAAATCCATTTCTCTAGATTTATTTCCATAAATTAGCGATCTTTTGGTCGGATGATTTATCGATCTTCTTGAATTATTCTATATCAAAGGCCAGCTTAAAGGTTGTTGCAATATTTTATTTAACACCTCATTAGGTTATATGTAATTTTTCTTTCATTATTTCTTTTTTTTTAGTCAAAAAATTTGAGCTTTTTCTGAAAATGAATGTCTTGGATACAGAAGTAAAATAGACTTCCTAGCTATGGAAATTAGCCGTCATGTGGGAGGGTAATTTCAGGAAGGCTTCCCCTTTGTTAAATTCACTATGAACATTTCACATGCTCCCCCCTCCCTCCCTTCTAGAAGAATATAATTTTTTTAAATTACGAATTTTTATGTTTATATTGAATGATTTTAAAGGCACCCCCCCCTCCCCCAAGAACCTTGGTTATGCCATACAGATTATATAATGCAGTTTTTTTTTTTGCTTTATTGCACAAACTTTTTTGCACTTAGCCAAGGTTGCCAAATTTCAACACCCAATGAAAAAATCATAATGTTTAGTAAAAAAAGCATCCAAGAAAGTTTTTTTTCTATTTCCTAATCAGTTCAGAAAATCCTGTGAATGTGAGAAGTCCAAGTCACTTTGTATAACACTGGCCATGTTTAAAATATACGATACTGAAAAGAATCATTAAAAGAAATAAAAGTCATATTTCAGGTTGAATATTATTATTTGGGAGGAAATTTCCTTTTGATAAATATGTATGTTTATTAGCAGGTTTTCGAAAATGAAACCTTAATTGTATAGTGCAATCTTTTTTTTTTTCACCATATCACATTGAAAAAGGCTTATTAAAATCAATATGCTTGCAAATTTGTGTATATTATTTATTTTCATAAAATTAGTAATTAAATTCTGTTTAATTTGGCGCATAATATGACCTATTTCTGTTGATTGGTTATTTTTAAAAAAAAATTCTGAAATTCACTTGTTTATTTGACTTAGCACAACTGGCTGAATGCCTGGAATTTTCCCAAAGTATGATACCGAGAAGAAAATTGCAAAACAAAAGAAATATTTACTTAAAACCAAAAAAAAATTTTATGATTCAGAAATATATAGCCATTCTATTCATGTGTATTGTAATCATTTCTGTTAGTTTTTTTTAAATAATTTTTTATTTGCATTGCCAGATGCATATTTTTACTACATGACTCTAAAAAAAAGTTCTATTAAAATAAAACGTATTGTCTTTTTTGTTAAATGCTTTATTTTCAGAAAATTCAGAATTAAATGCTGATTAATTTGGCATGCAACATGCCATAATTCCTTTCATTAGTTATTTGGTGAAAAAGTTCTAAAGTTAATTTTTTTTTGGCTGAGCATAGGGAGAAAATAGCTTGGCCTCTGGATTGAAATCTTTTTCAGGCTGGACATTGGAAGGGTTAATGGTGCTGCTAAATTATAATAAAGGCAGATGCTTTAAACATATTTCTGAGCTTTCTGCTTTATGCCTATCACCAGTAGAACTCTCCTGCTGAGCCTGAAGCAAACAAGCACATTAATTTGAGCTATGCCTTTATCACAACCTCATCAGTGTTTCAAATAGCTAAAAAGACATTGCTAAAGTTGTGAAAGCTGGTTAAAACACATAGTTGATAACCTGGCTGCAAAAAAAATTAGGTTTTCATCAATATATGTCAAATTTAGTTTCTCTGAATTGAAGAAATTAAACTGGTCTTTTCCTGCAAATAGTGAACTTCACAAAAGTTTTCTTACATTTTGCTCTCATCATCATCATCCTCAAGCATGGGCTATGGAGGTCCAACCAGACTGTGCAGTTTAATTCTCCAAGCATATCTCTCCTGAGCTACATCTGCTGCATCCGGCCACTACACACCAATTCTAACAAGGTCCTGTTTGACATTGTCTGCCCACCGCATCCAAGGTCACCCCCTCCTTCTGAGGCCTCTTGACACACTGTTCATAACCCTATTTGCCAATCTATAATTATCCGTACGGACAACATGGCCAAACCAGCGGAGAGTCTCTCTGCACAATATGCTGCTTAAAGGAAGTTGCAGACTCCTTTGCCTAACCTCATCATTAGTTACAAAGTTAAACCACCTAATACCCAAGATACTACGTAAGGATCTAGAAACAAAAGCATCTAGTTTCCTGTTATCTTGTTTACACAGCTTCCAAGTTTCACTACCATAACAAACCCTAGAAAGAACCAAACTATTATACAGTCTAATTTTAGTCTTTAGGTGTATACGCCTATTTCTCCACACTCTCCATAGATTCTTAAAAGTCCCGGCAGCAATCCCTATTCGTCTGTTAATCTCATGCCGCATATCACCAGTATCTGTTACATAACTCCCAAGATAATTAAACTGTGACACCTGTTCAAGATTGCAACCATTCAGATGAACTGAATCACAACTTGCCTGACCAGTTTTCATCACTTTAGTTTTCTCTCTGTTTATAACCAAACCTACTCTACTATCAGTCTCATCAACAGCTTGAATGAAAGAGTTCATCTCATCAACATCATTTGCCAAAAGGGCTAAATCATCAGCATAATCTAAATCAGAAATTTTAGTATCTCCAGACCATTTAAAGCCAAAATCTTTCCCTTGCAATGAATTTCGCATAACGTAATCAATAACCAAACTAAAGAGAAAAGGAGACAAAATGCACCCTTGTTGAACACCAGAAGTAATGCTAAACCAATTGTTACAAGCCTTACCAACTCTCACACACGACTCAGTGTTATTATAGAGAACTTTCATTATGTTAACTAACTTGTCTGGTATACCATATGATCTCACAATCAACCACAAATTATGACGATCAACAGAGTCGAAAGCCTTTTTGAAATCAACAAAGCTAGCAACCGAAGATTTCTGAAACTCTAAACATTTCTCAAGAATCTGCCTAAGTGAAAATATCTGATCCACACATCCCTTACCACTTCTGAATCCACATTGCTCATCACGCAATTGACTGTCAACCAGATTCTTATTTCTATTAAGCACAATCATGGAAAGAACTTTACCTGGAACAGAGAGTAGGCTGATACCCCTATAGTTATCACAAGAACTGCGATCACCTTTTTTGAAAATAGGGATAACAATAGCTCTGGTAAAATCCATAGGAACCATGCCTTTATCATAAAAGATATTCAAAATTTCAGTCATCCAAGTGGTAACCGAATCATTCCCAGCTCCAAGCATTTCCGTAGTAATTTCATCTACCCCTGGGGATTTATGAAGTTTAGGTCTAGAAACAGCCAAAATAACTTTAGATTGTGTTATAGGACCAACATTAAAGCCACCAATGCATCTATCATCATTGCAAAAAATGGGAGTAGAACTAACCACATTGTTTAGAACATCACTGAAATGCTCAGCCCACCTAGCCATGACAGAATCCTCCCCTTCTATAACCTTACCTTGTTTATCCTTCAATCCTTGTATGCCTGTCTGTTTTCTACCACATAAAACATTAACTATTTGGTACAGCTCTCTGCTGTTGTGCTGCCTAACTGCTTCCTCAGCTTTGTCAGCCAAGCCATCAAGCCAAAGATTCTTATCAGTAGCTAACTGATACTTTACGTGTTTATTAAGCTCTCTGTAATCCTTTCTATTAGGACTAGTAGGGTACTGATTAAGGACATTACTGCAGTTCCTTTTTTCCGAAATAAGCTCCATTGCCTTATCACTTAAATAATTCTGTCTCCTCTTCTCCTTTTTTCCTAAAAGAATACTCTTAATTTCCAAAAAAAAAAAGCCTGTTTAAAATGGCCCCATTCTTCCTCAACTTCAGTAGTAAGCAAACTATGACTGTCATAATAACTAAGTAGCTTTTCATGGTAAGCTTTAGCTATAACTGGGGTCTTTTAGAGCTTCAGTATTAAAGGTAAATTTCTTAACCCTAGCACAACACTTTTTAAGTTTAAGTTGCAAGACACTTTTAACAAGGTAATGGTCAGATCCAATTTCAGCTCCCCTATATGCCCTGGTAGTTCTAACAGAACTAGCCCATTTGCTGTTAATTAATATGTAATGTCGTGGTGTTTGCAATATGTGCTTGTTATTCTGAAACCATTGAGTTTACTTACCTGTAGGAGACGTTGCCCATTGCAATTGCAGCTACCAATACTAAAAGGGTCTATCACCCCTCCCCAAAGGTCAGAGTCAATACCAACTTTGGCATTGGAGTAACCTAGAACAAGGGTAATATCTCCTTTCTTGACAGAATTCAAAATATCCTGAAGTTGTCTGTAAAATCTCTCCTTCTCATCCTCATCAGCATCCTCAGTGGGGGCATAACAGCAGATAACATTCAAGTCTTTAATGCATGTCTGAAATCTTGCTGTAAGAAACCTTTCATTAATGCACTCATATCCTAGAAGAGCATCACTAGCATATCTGCTGAGCAGCAGACCCACGCCTTGGTGATGTTTTCCATCCTCCCTCCCTGTAAAGAGAAATTTAAAGTTATTTTTAAGTATCTCACCTTTACCTGTCCATCTGGTCTCTTGCAAGCCTAGAATATCTAGGTTATAGCGCTGGAATTCCTGCGTGAGGACATCAAGAAAATAATTTCTATATAATGTCCTCATGTTCCACATTCCTGCAGAGAGAAAATGATTAGTAGGTTTTTTAAAGAAACTAGATTTATTGAGATAGGTAGGGCCAACAATATCAATCAGCCCCCTGATCGCAGGCATGGGGCAAAGACCTGTTCCTCCTCCGCTAAAGGCTGAAGTCACCGATGCTGGTAGGAACTTCAGGCACCACCTTTTCAAGTGGACTTTTTCAAGAGCCATATGGTCTGCCTGAGACACATTACTCCAGTTTAGGCTTGACGATGCCCAACTAACTAAGTGAGGTTCAGGTACCTACGATGGCCTCTGATCAGGATTATCCACCAGCTGATATAAGGTATCCCATGCCTCTGTTCACTTAGGGCTGGCAACCCAGAAGCAAACAGAAAACACAGCAGCAGATTCTCCCTCAACAGAGGCCCACCAGTGCAGCAAGTCCAGGATCCATAATCAAGCTCAAGTCCAATCTAGTAGGTATAAATGGTCAGCACCAGGTAATGGTAAGCTGTGAAGCTGTGAAGGTAAGCCCTGTGAAGTTGACCACTTCTCAGCAGGGTTGAAAAAAAAAGAAAAAAGTGGCCATAGATGACCAGATCAGTAGGCCACACTAATCTGGCAGCCCTCCCTTTCCGTTCACTTCCACAAAAGAGTATCTCTTTTGAAAGGTACTAACGGCCTGCACCACGGGAAGGCGGGGTCGGACATTAGGTGCTAGACCTGGCCGGTTCTGTGCATCATCACTAGGGATTGGTACACAGCTCTCCTTCCAGTTTATGCCTAGCTACCATTTACAGACTCATATATCTCACTATTGTATAATCTGTTATGTGATTGTGAAAAATCACAAATTTATTTGAAGAGCAGACAATATTTACTTTCAATAATACTATTAATCAGCTGTAAAAACTTATGCTTATTCTTTAAATAAAGTGTTGTAGTTTGGCTCAGTCAGTAGTGCACAAGACTCATGATTTGATGTTCTCAGATTTAAATCTTTTCTGTAATAGGTGATGGAACTCAGTGGAAAATCACAGGACACTATCCTAAGTGTCCTGTGATCCTAAGTGTCCTGTGTTTCAAAAGCATTCACCAATGATGACAAGTATGGGAGGAGAAAGGCTCTGACAGATGGGTTGTTGGCATGAACTGTATGGCAAAACAAAGCTGTTACAGTTCATGCTGAGAGAGATGACTGCTGCAGTACTTAAAAATCCATTTTAACATGAACTATGTGCAGAGAACTGAAAACTTTGAAATTTGGAAACTGTACTATGATAGAAAAGGCATTAAAAAAATTCTTATCACATGTCTGTAGATTTGCACTCTTTCTTCTGAAGTTAATGAGCTACAACTTGTTTGAGAGCTTGTCTAAACTTGTCATTATGTGTTAAAATCAAAGATCATATCATCATGTCACACTTTGTTGGTTGCATGCATAAAGTTTGATCTGTGAAATCTGTGTTATTGCTTTGGAGCCTACTAAAGACAGGAAATATTTTACATTTTCATAAGGAGCAGCTTGGAGACAAGAAAAAATTTATGCCAATTTATCACTAGTATATGGGTATCATGTCCATTCATATGGCACAGTTACATGATGGATGTGCAAATTCAGAGAAGGGCTGCAGAGCTTCGAAGACCTCCCTCGTTCAGGAAGACCAAAAGAGGCTATGAACAAGAGAACCATCACTGCTGTTCATGAACTCATTAAGGAAAATCCACACATCACCATTCGGGTAATGTTCAGATGTCAATGTTTCGATTGGCAGCGTGGAAGCAATTTTTCAGCAATATTTAAAGTTCCGAAAGATCTATGCCAAATGGATACCCCACAAACTGACAAACAGCAAAAAAGGGTTAGGTTGAGTCGTGGAAGGTGATGCTGGCAATGTTTTAGTCTAGTGGCCCCAAACAGCTAACAGACATTGTCACAAGTGATGAGCTGTGGTTTTATTATTATACAACTCCCAGAAAGATTGACAACTATATTTGGGTTGCGGAAGATGAACCGCATCCCCAAATCCTCTGATAAGGTTTTTGCTCAAGGAAGAGGATGTTTACAATTTTTTTCGATTCCTAAGGAGTGGTAACCATGGACACCTTGCATGAAAAAGTGACTATAAAAGGCCAATACTGCACCAATATTGCTTTGACCAAAATGGTTAAAGAGATAAAGGAGCAGCATCCAACAACAGGCATGTCAAGGGTTCTTCTTCTTTATGACAGTGCTCACAAAATCTGGAAAATTATGGAGTATTTGGTGCAGGAAAATATTAGACAGCTATCCATCCTACATATTCACCTGATCGTGCACCATGCAATTTTTGGTTGTTTACAAAAACTGAAAAGGAACTTGCTGGGAAGCCTTTATCAAGGGTGCAAGACCTTGCAAATGCAAAATGCCTTCATTGAAGTTGTGGAGTACCCCCAGCATTATAGAATTAGCATAGACATATGCAATTTTTCATAGATGCTGGAGGGGAACACTTTGAAGGATGGTAAAAGTTTTGTTGAGGTAAGTGCAATGGTTTTTGTTTTGCAGATGCATGTCAAGAACTTTTGAATACCCCTCATATGAATGCTTTTAATTTTCATAAATAAAAGGACTTGAAGACTCCAATGGTGAATGGAGTGGTGAACTTGTCAGTGCAGGACAGGAAATGTATAATATTGTTATTTTACACTGTTTTCAACAGATGGCCAATGTAGAGTATGTGGCAACAACCATGAAGCACTGGGCCTCATGTGTAACTCATATTGTTCAAGGTGCTAGAGGCAGTTTGATGATGTGAGGAGCATTTTCTTGGCATAGATGGGTCCCCTGGTTTCTATAATGGTGACATCGCTTCGTGGAAGTATAAAAGCATTTGGATGATCAAGTGCTGCCAATGATGTGTCATTTTTACCCTAATGGAGATGGCAAACTCCAGTATGATAATTGTACTAATTCATCACTTTCAAATCATGCAAAAGTGGTTTGAGGAACATGAAATAGACTTTTTGTCACCTTCACTGGCCTGCACAATCACCTGACCTTAATCCACTCAAAAATTCCTATTTGAGATGTTCAAACCATTTTGCAGGCAGAGTGGATTAAAATCCATCCTGTTGTATTTCAAAAGTATGTGGAAAGCATGCCATTTCAAGTCTGCACTGTCATCTCTGCTCATGGAAACCCAACATAGCATTAGGTAGGTGTTCATAATAATTTGGCCAGGCAGTGCAGATAATTTTTTATCCTGTTATGATTCCATAATATCTCCTCTGTGCATTAGGCAAGTTTCATGATCAGTGTGTATATGATATACACCAACTCAGCCAGCAGCAAAGTTTGCTTATGATGAAATGTTGGACAGTCATATAGGCAACTGGCTCAGCACACTAATAGGAGCACAAAGTTTAGAATGACACCCATTGACTCGTACCACAGAGGCAGCAAAGTACAACAACACTGCACTTAAGAACTCTAGCATCAAGTGAGAAGCAATAGTACTGGACCAGTGAAAACATCAGCTACCTAGAATAGCACACAACCAAGAATTTCCTCTTAGAATAACCGATGAAGCTACTTCTAGAAGAACAAAGAAAATGCTGGTATGACTATTTAATCTAAACTTCAACGGACTGATCTACGACCATCAATTACCACATTAGTTTCAATGAGTCGATTGTTTGTCGTGATAACGTGACTAGTCTAGCACTTACAGTGTTTTATAGAGTTAACTTCATCTGTCTTTAATTCAGTACACTGTGTTTTGCCCTTCGTATTTAATTATGATTTGCATGTTCTGAATCTGCCAATTGCTTTAATAGCATCCTCCTCTAGGGAAAAAATTAGGGAAATGACGAAACTTTCAACAAATATTTCAAATGATCTATATGCTAAAAATTGGGTATTTTGGTGGTAGAATGTGATGATTAAGAGGTGTGAATGATTTTCTTTTTTACCACCAGGGGAATTGGGAAAACAACTTTTTTGTTTTAAGAGGTTTAGGAACTCTGCATTTTACAAGCCCTCCATTTAATTGGAGTAATTAAAATTTCCACTGTTAGAGGTTCTAAATTAGTTCATTTTTCTACTGCTAGAAGATGCTAAAGGCAGAAAATAGAAAACTTCAGTAGCACCCTCTAATGGTGGAAAAAGTTGGAAAATACTGAAACTTTAAACGAATGTTGCAAATGATATGTATATGCTACAGATTTGAAATTTTGTTGGTAAATTGTGATGGTGAAGTGGTTTATAGTGGCAGCAATCACCTGCTCCTTTACTCCCAGGGGATAGGCAAACACAACTTTGTGTTTTAAGAGAAAAATGAAAAATTCCAATCATCAATTAATTTGAATTTTCAATTGGAGTGTGCTAAAGGTGGAAAACAAGAAACTTAATTCTCTTTGAAAACAGTTATCTCATATTTGCTAAAGATGACATATTATTCTTATAATTTATATGTAAAGTGTAGTGCATCATAATTATATGTATTTTCATTCCATCAGATAGTGTAGAAGGGATAGCAGCAGATGACATTCCAGATCTTCTTCCTAAAGATACAGATGGTAAGCCATTAAATTAAAATCCACTCCTTTTTCATTTTTTGAGTATAATACTTATATAATAACTTAAGAGAATTTTCACCATGAAAAGAGCCAAAACTACTAACATGATATATAATTTTAAAGCTTTTTGTTTGAACATTACATGAAAATTGTTAGATTTGCTAAAAATGATAATAATTATGAACAATAATTAGCATAAATCTCTTCACAAAAAAAAAAAATTCAAGATGAGTGGGCAGTCATGACTCACTTTGACAACATTTATTTTGTCAACTATATTGATGTTATGCCAGACATACAGATTAACCTGAAGAGAGCTTTAGAGTCTTTTAATGATGTTATTTGCTTTGATATAGACCAGGGATCTCACTCAAATAATATAGGGGTCAAATCAATTACTTCTTAATATATGTGATGCTTCATTTAAGCAATTAAAGCAGGCCACACTTTATTATAAACAGTACAATGCAAAGCATAATTACTTATATTGTTCCTTTAATATTTAAATGTTATATACTTTTAATAGCAAAACATAAATTTAATTTTAATGGCTTTGTCATAGGCTGAACAGGGTCGTATTCTCCATACTCATGTGAGATCATCACATTCACCAAGCTAGTCAGCCACAGTTCACTACCATGAATATTCATGGTAGAGTTCACTTCCATGAATATGATTGCTTGCAGGCCACATGAGGAAGGAGGCATGACCTCTTCCCATACTCTCTTTTTCTTCTCTCATTTCACATCATGAGGAGGTGAAATAGGGAATGCACTCATCACCTCGTCATTCCGAAACTTCATTTCAGAAATGAAATTGTTGAGATCAGAACAGATGGATATCTGAGAAGCCAAGTCCAGTGGATGTGATGGATGTGCTAGATAAAGCTGTTGTTAAAAAATTAACAACAGCTTTAGCATCATTATCAACCACAATGCAACTCCAGTCTTCAAAGAAGCCAGAATTATTTCAAATCCTAATACTAAATTTAAATGTTCATTTAGTGAAAAAATAATAATTTATATCAACAAAGATTTCTGCTGTAATGATGACCGATTTTATCCACAACCTGGAGACTCCTACTAAAAGACTATCCTAATAGAAACATTCTCATTAACAACAAAAAGTAGTGCCAATTTCCTAATAAACACACAACAATAAAAATGTGCCATCATGCATATCATCAGATGCTACATCTCATGCATATGCATCTCAATAATAATATGACTCTTATATCAAAATTTTTTAAAATACCTTCTCACAACGCGTATTTAACACAGTAGTTACCTCATTTGCTGGCTGATGAAGAACGTATTGTATGTTTTGAAATCTAGATCCTGATTTTACCACCAAAAATTTTCTATTACATTATATAATGTGCTTCAACAATTTCTTGTTAATATTGTATGCGATTTTACCCCATAGTGATTCTACAATGTTCCTGAATTAATACCATCAAGTTCATTCATCAAGAAGTCACTATTCTTTTCCATCTATTTGGAACTGTAAGTGTAGCTAATACTTCATTAAACTGAACTTTGTTGAATTGCCTTCATCTTGTCTCATTTGTACACTTCTAATAACAAGAAACTTTCATAATATACCTCAATCTATACCAGTGTTTTTAAGGTAATTTTATTCTTGTATTCTCCATAAAAGATCACAAAAAAAGCAAAAGAGTGCATGAGGAAGGAAGGTGTGCTCCCTTCTCCGTGTGGCTTGCAAGCAATCATATTCATGGAAGTGAGCTCTGCCATATTCATCACCTTATGAGAATGCAGTTCCGATTTTGCTGTAGCCTGGGATGATTCTCCTGCTTGATACCTCGATCTTTTATGGACAACATCATAAATGATCCACATTTTATCCCCTGTAATCATTCTGTCAAGAAACCATCAGCCTTTTGCCAAGCAAGCAATGAAATACATGAAGTATAGCAAGCCACCATGTTCTGCTGTGACAACTGATATAGGATCCAGGTATCCAGTTTTGACACATAACCCACCTTTTGCAGATGTCAAACAACAGAGGACTGATTGGTGTTTAGGTTCGAGTTTCATTTCTGAGCTTAAAGTCACTTGTCTGGAATTTGTCATACCACCAGTAACAGGTGCTTTGAGATGACTTTGTCCCATAAGCTTTTCACAGTTTATGCAAACACTCTTGGATATCAACACCATTTCTGAATTCGTACAGCATGATGTAATGAAAACACATCTTGTGTTGCCGTTATGAAATGCCTGTTGCTGCTTGTACAGATTAAATGTAGATATAGAACATCATTAGATACCAGAGCTATGCATGTACTGTCTTTTATGTTGTTTACAAAATTGCTGCATATTTCCTGACAACAGCAAATGTGTGGTTCATGTTTTATCCCATTACTTTTGCGTTAACCCAATAATTATATGTATTCTTTAATTAGTAGATATAAAATATATTGTACTCCATAAGCATTTTTTATTCTGTATCTTAATTGAATTTTTTTTACAAAAAGTACTTTTATTATATATATTGAGAATAATGTCAACATTAAAGTTAAATATTTTCTGGATGTTTATATTTACAGTGGAGTATTTCTTTTTTTTTTACTCAGAAAGTCTTCCAAGTTTGTCCCCTATGTCAGAGAAGCTGGAGCATCTTGGTAAAGCTCGACCGAAGCGTCCCAAAACAAGAGCTCCTACTCGACCAGCTATTCAAACAAAAGAAATAAGAGAAGAATTACAAGACCTTGGAGAAGGGTTAGAAATATTCTTTCGACACCAACATAATTCTTCTTCAACACCAACATTATCTCCAGATTCTGAAGAGCTGAGGTGAGAAAATATTTTAGAGAAATATTTTATTAATAAAACCTAATTTTCAAAACTTTTGTAGGGATTAAGCCAACTTAAATTTACTGCTCTGATATGATGTATAACTTAATAAAATGACAGGATATACAGGGTTCTGAATATTTTCAATGAATTGGTTTATTTTTGACACTTCCTTGGTAAGTGAAAAAAGTGATTCAAAATTTTCATGACGTCACCAATTTTTTGTGAGAAATGGTATGTTTTAATATGCACACTATTGTTTGACAGATGCCCATTTTGTACTTTTTTAATTAGGTATTTACCATCATATTTGAATGAAGTATTAGTTTAGACTAGGAATAATTTCTGCAAGAAACTTAACTGTACCTATCATAATACTGATTTTACAATAGAACTTAAAAAAAAATGAGGAATTCTCTTGATGTTTTATCATCTGGCACAGCTATGAAATAAAGCCATAGTGTATCAAAAGTTGGTTACCTTTACTGTATAGATTCCATTTGACTGCATCACTCAGCTAGATATTAAAAAAAGCCACCTTATAAATGCATTGTTCACAAGAGCTTATCGGTTTCCTTTATAAAATTCTTTTATATGCAAGCAAGAAGAGGCATCTTGTTAATGGTTCCCCTAACAGTAAATCAAGAAAATGAAATCCAATGTAATAAGATTTCAAAATTTTGCTTTGCAAACAATTACAGCACAAGAAACAAAAAGAAAATTTCTATTTCTAGTTCTAATTTCCCTTGAATTACTAGTGCATTACAAAAGAACTTGGTGAATTAAGCTATTCTCATTTTATATTAATAATACACATAAATTTTATTATATTAATGATGTCTTCTCCTGTTGAAGGAGTAAATGATGCTCCACTAATCCTCAATATTGGCAGCCAAGAAAAAAATCACACACTATAATGAAAAATGAAACTGATTCTGATTATCAAAAGAAGAAACATACACATAATATTGCTAAAAGAACTTAAATATTGCTCTTGCAAGTATTGGGTAAATAAATAAATAAAAATTCTTCATTTCAAACAAGTGTGAAAATTAAATTTGCCAACATGTTTCCATTGACTCTACAACACTTTAGTATGAGTGGTGAAATAGTCATCGACAGAAAATAGTCATCAATGAAGTCATTATGCCACTTTCACATGAAAAATTCACATAAATGACTTTTCTCTTAAACACTAATAACAGTAAGATCCCCTATGCACGATCATATATGACCAACATGTGTCTAAGCTGGGAGTCTCAAAGACATGGCCGATGAAATAATTTCATGTGGGCCACATCTTAGCAAAGGTACACTAGGTATGTGCCTAAGACCCATAATGAGCCCCTCAGATTTCGTGCAGGAGACCTGGATGTGCCTAGGACCTGAAAATGTCTAAACTTGATCCTAGGCATAATGACTTGCTTGCCTTGACTGCAATGATCTGACACAAGTTTGGAGAATGTGATTTCATTCAGCTGCAGATGAAGCAATTACAAATGAAACATATACCACTTAAATAATAAAACAATATAAGTAATTATGTTTTGTATATTGTTGCTTAAAACAAAATTAACCCTTCCATATTAAGAAGGGACTGATTCGGCCCATATATGATTACTTAACCTTCCAGGGTCCCCATCAGCTGCAGATGTTCACAAATTCTGAAATGACAGTCCAGAAACCTGACAGAAAATAGTCATTCTTGGTTCAACACACTACAATTTTCTAAAAATATAAATTCCTGTTTTAATTTTTTATGCATATATCTTATAAAATAATTTTATTATTTTTAACTTAATAAATATTGTTTACGTTTTCAGTTGGATGCAAATTTTGATGCACTATAAAATATCCCTGCTATGGTTGTAATCACCATTTTTAAATGCTGATTTGTGGCTTCACCGATAATTATTTCTTAACTAATACCATCAAGCCCCAATTTCTACTGGTGAGTTTGATCAGAACTGTTATCAATGCAGTTTTCTGTAAAGTTCTGAAACGCTTTCAAAAATTAGTGATTTTTTTTTTCTAAATCTGATAGAATCAGAGAATTCAAAAGCAATTACAAAGTACATTTTCTTTTTCATTTTTGGTACCGATTCTCATATAAAGTTGATCATTTCTGAATTATTTTTATTACTCATTGCATAGCTTACTGAAAGGGAAACAGACTACTAAGAGCTTTTGGGAACTTTGTGTACAATACTCTGCACAGTATACTCAAGCTGAAGATGTGTGGGTTAAGCCATTTTACCTTTGAGGGGCGGGGGTGGCTCAGTCAGTAGTGCCAGGCTTGTAATCTGTAGTTCCCAGGTTCGAGCCCCAACTGGGTCAGCATTGAGATTGATCTCTGCAAAATTTCCTGCCCTGCCCACGGTCAGTAGGGGACACCGATGAGCTTGGAATGGCTGCCATCCGTCGGATGGGACGTTAAGCCGTGGCCCCATGTGCGGGAGAGAGCCATACCCTGTGCACGTTAAAGAACACGCTGGATGGCCTTGATGGGAGGCTGCCATCTGTCTCCCAACAGCTGTTCCAGTGGGTCCCCAACCTTCTCTGAGCCTTCGGGGTTCATGTGACCTGGCCATTTAGCCCATGGTGTGCAAAAAAGTGCCTCTCAGAGGTAAAACAACCCAACCCTTTGAGTGGCATTAATTTTTTTGCATACAATGGGATAAATGGTCTGGTCACAAACACTTCAAGTGCCTTAGAGAAGTTTGAGGGTAGTTGTAGCCATTGGATAGCTGCTAGTAGACAGATAAATGCCTTTTATCAAGGTCATCCAGTATGTTCTTCTGCACATGGGGCCACTGCTTTAGGTCCCATTTGAAGCATGGTGGCCTTTCCAAGTTCATTGGTGTACCTTTCTCATCGAATGCAGGGTGTGGATAAGTGAAGATAAATCTCAATGCTGGAATGAACCTGGGAATTGCAGATTACAAGGCTGATGCACTACTGGCTAAATCATCCCCTGCCCCTGAAGTTGTTTTCATATCAAGATGGAGCATTGGCCTGTCTATTGTAAACAAACCAATATATATTGGATACAGCTGCATTTGCAACATTTTTATTGAAAAATGTAAATTTGTTCCTTTTAATTTATTTATCTTCATTGATCATTTTAGAGTTATGCTACATCTTTCTGCAGTTGTTTTCTAAAGAGGAAACATTTCAACTTGCTCCTAGATACTCTTTTTAATGCTACTTAGATTATTTCTTAACCCTCCAAGGCACAGCATGAAAAGCTGGTTTACATCCAAAGACCAAGTTATTTTTCCATATGGTCAACCAAAAAAATAACTTTAAAACTCTTTTGCCAAGTAACTAATGAAAGAAATTATTGAATGCTATACACCAAATTAATCAGCATTTAATTCTGTATTTCTTTTTCCAGACTTTTCACTGGCTCTGCTGAATCAAACAAGTCAACTTTAATTTTTTTTTTTTTGAAAAAATTGCCAATAAACCAAAATAGGTCATGTTATATGTCAAATTAAATAGAATTTAATTCCTAATTTTATGAAAATGAAAAATTTAAGCAAATTTACAAACATATTGATTTAAATAAAATTTTTTGACTGTGATATAGTGGGAAAATAGATCAGACTATGTAATTAATGCTTAATTTTTGGAAAACCCAATTAATAAAACAGTTTAATTTTATATTAATCAAAAGAAAATTTCTTCACAAATAATGTAACATTTACCTGAAACATGATTTTTATTTACTTTAATGATTCTTTTCAGTGTGTTATATTTTAAAACATGAGTCACAAGGTGACTTGGATTACTTACATTAATGGGATTTTATATCCTATTTATGAAATTAAGGAACACTTTCTTGGCTGCTTTTTTTTGTACTAAGCATTATCAAATATTTCTATGGGTGTTGAGTTTTGTGAATTTTGGCTAAGTGACAAAATGTTGAATTAAGGCAAAAAAAAAAACTATATGGTGTCATTGTGGCAAAGCCATGATAGTGAGGTGTGGGAGGTTTTTTTTTAACTCTTTTAAAACCATTCAATATAAACTTAAAACCTCATAATGTTTTTAAATTTTGCTAGGGGAGGAGGAGGAAATGCCCTCATTGTAGTGGGGAGGGGGGGGGGTTAAAAACACTTGCTGAAATTGCCTCCCTGCACGAGGACTGATTTTTGTGCCAAGGAAATCTTTTTACTTCCATATCAAAATCTCTCATTTTTGGGGAACAATAAGAAAAATTAACATATAACCTAATATGATGCTAAAAAAATCCAAAGCAAAGAGTTATAAGTCAGCCATTGTCATAACCACTGATGTAGCTAAGTCCAAAAGATCAGTAAATACCTGTAAAGCTAAGGAAATAAAAGAAAATAAATCTACAGATATAAAAAGAAGTGGGGTAGCTCAGTCGGTAGCAAGCCAGGCTCTAATCTGCAGTTACCAGGTTTGAGTCCTGCATGGGCCAATGTTGAGATTTATCTCTGCAAAACTCCCTGCACAGCCCTTAGTCAGTAGGAGACACTATGGACTTGAGAAGGCTGCCATCCATCGGATGGAATGTTAAACTGTGGTCCTCTGTGCAGAAGAGCCACTGTGCATATTAAAGAACATGCTGGATGACCCTTGACGAGAGGCTACTGTCTCCTAACTGCTGTCCAGTGGGTCCCCTTCCTCCAACGTTCTCTGAGCCCTCAGGGTCCATGTGACCTGGCAATTTAATGCATTGTGTGCAAAAAAGTGCTGCTCAGAGGTAAAACAACCCTACAGAAATTACAACGAAGGTTTGGTTTTAAAAGTATAAATAAAATGCCAACTGAATGAATGGATAGCCAATGCTGTAAGCAATCCACCAGCAAGCATATGGGACACATCGCAGACAAATGTGTAATTAGTAGTATCTGCTTTGCTGGGCATGACTAGCATGACCTATATGTATGCCTCATCTTCTAGAAGCTTCAACATCTAGTTATATTTTCTATTTGAGGAGGGGGAACAATGCGTAGAATGCTGGGATAAATGATAAAAATTATTCTCGGAATATTGAAATAGGTTTAAGGTAGAAAAGAGTGTAAAATGTGGGGGAAGGAAAAAAAGGTATTTTAATTTCATAATTACTTCCAAAATCTTCCATTTTAAAAAATAACAGGTTTTTGTTGATAATAGTTCAAATCAAACTTGTGAGCTTAAATCATGGGATTGCTTCAGCATGGAGTAACATTAACAAACAAATCAGCAATACCATAATCACTTCTAAGAAATGGCAATCAAATGGCTTTAATAAATTATTTATCATAGTTTAATGAAATATGAATCAAATGAAAAAGAAAGTATTATTTTTCAAGCATTAATAATGTATTTTTATAAGATATATGTAAGAAAATTTTCAAAAAGCAAATTTATTATTTTTAAATTGAAGTTTGATGTGTTGTATTAAAATCTGATGTGGCATCATCAGTATCATTTTGGATTCTGTCAATTTGTATAATAGACATGGACACTGGAAGAGTTAATTTTATTATTGCTTGATTTTCAAATAGCAAATCTCAGATCATTTAGTATAATTTAGAATCTATAATTTCACTGTGTATAAAAAAAATTTAACTCGTGATTTTAAAAGCTTATGGCATTGAAGACAAATATGTTCATCTTGCAACTTAATGGAAACCTTCAAGTAACATACAAACCATTGCACAAGTTAATGGAGTTGTATTCACCTAGTAATTACATCTGTCATCAGCTTCCACAATGACACTCATGAAGGAAACTCAGGCATAGATGTTATCAACGGAAAGATGTTTTAACTACTTGCAGAAATCGTTACTGAAAGAGATTTGGCTGTTGCACTTGCTGTGAGACAGTGGCCAACAACTTTTGCTGTTTTTACTGTTATAGTAGAGTATCTGTGCTCATTGTTGTTACTTAAAATGGCATGGTTGTGACTAATTTAGCAGATTCCTATGGCACTGCAGAAAAATGGAACATATTGCATTGCTTCTGTTATGCAAGATACCAGTCCATATAACCATATAACACTCTTATCAGAAGATGGTAAAAATTATTGTTTCAGTTCTATTATTAACCTCTCCAGGGTCCCCATCAATTACACATGTTGGCAAAATCCAAAATGAGAAGCCAGAAGCTACTTATATCTGTTTTTAGTACAATACATGAAACTTCGATTTTTTTTTTAAATAGAAATATCAGATTTAAAAATTTTCACTATGTATACCCAGAAAACTTATAATTTGGAGGTGTTAAAGAAAGCATTTTTAATTCATGATGCATTTTTATCAAAAATTGTGTAATAAAACTGTGCCATACTTTCAGTCACCATTCAAAAAACACAAATTGCAGAATCACCACTCTCTCTTCCCAATGAAATGAAGCTTTTCCACTGCAAAATTTGTGGTTAAGATCACAATCGGAACTGTTGCACTTAATTTGCTCTTAAAATTTTGAAAAACTTACGAAAATTAACCATAATTTTTTGAGCAATTTCAAGCATTTACCAAGCATTGGTGTTTATTTTATTCTTCTCTAAATTTATTTCAGTATTCTTATAATTTTTTATCACTTACTTATATACTGAAGTGCCATTGAATCAGAGATAGCAACCTAGTAACGTGTTTGACCCCCTCTGGCCCTGATAAAGGCCACCACAAGGCAAGGACTCCACAAGCTTGCATAAATGTTCCACGGGTATGGCGACCCATGCATCCTCCAGAGCTGTCCACAATTCTCTCAAGGTTGTCACTGATGGGACATGGGCCCGAACACTCTGCTCGATGGTATCCCAAAGATATTCGATGGGATTTAAATCTTGGCTTCTAGATGGCCAATTCATTATTTTAAAGTCAGCAGAATGCTCCTGCAACCATGCAGTAACCAACATGGATCTTTGAGATAACAGTTGTCTTGCTGGTAGACTACATCTCCATTGGAATGCATGATGGCCATAAATGGGTGTAAATGTTCAGCCATGAGTTCTACGTACTGGAATGCATTAGTCATCGGTACACATACCAAAGGTCCCACAGACATCTAACTGAAGACACCCCAGGCCATCACTGAGCCACCACCAACTTCTACTGTTCCGACCTGACATTCAGAATCCATGGCTTCATGGGGTTGGTGCCATACCCTCGGTCTCCCATCGGCGTGATGAAGCTTAAATCAGGATTCATCACTCCAGGCTATCAGTTGCCAATTTTTGATGGTCCAGTTTTGATGTTCTTTAGCCCAGGCAAGGTGTTGAGCCCGGTGTCATGCCGTTAGAAGTCACGTTAGAAAGTCATATCATGCCTCGTAGGTAGGTGGCTCCTGAAGCCGATACGATGTAGTGAGCGTTGCATGGTCCGTGCACTGCTGCTTCCCAGCTGGAACCCACTGTCAGATGGGAGGTAATTTCAGATAATGTCTGGCCCCTATCAGGCCATACGATGCA
Source organism: Ryuthela nishihirai (assembly GCA_038380435.1). Classification (NCBI taxonomy): domain Eukaryota; kingdom Metazoa; phylum Arthropoda; class Arachnida; order Araneae; family Heptathelidae; genus Ryuthela; species Ryuthela nishihirai. The sequence goes on along the minus strand of JAWZYU010000023.1, from coordinate 46,693,497 downwards.
AGTCTGACGGTGAAGCCTTGATCATTCAAAGCTGGTTGTCCTTTGCAGTTTGTCCAAGTGTTTGTTTTATTGCTGGAATTTTCACATTCCCGGGACACTCTTGAAACTGTTGTGTGAGAAAATCCAAGTTTGTTGACAATTTTGGAGAACGAGTGTCCCATCCACTGGGCTCCTATGATCTGCACTTTATCAAATGCATCTAAACCCACGCCTTTCCCATTATGCTTCTCACGATGAATACTTGGGGAAGCCAAAGCTGACAGCTATATATGACCAGAGTTTCAGCCAATCATGCACACAAATGCGGGACTTGCAGTACTGAATTTCTATAATTTCTCCTATCCCTAATTCAATGGCACTTCAGTGTATATTATAATGTTGAAAAAAAAAATCAATTTTTTTTTTAGTAATCACAAATGCCAAAGTTTCCATGACAGACAGTTCAAAGTGATTACAGTTCTGGAATTGTTCCTGCTTGCTGCGAATAAGATTACTGTTGAGTGTTTTTTATATTTTGAAGCTTTTTTTTATATATGTATATTTTTATTTGTGATATATATAATGGATATAAAATTGCACAATTAATATTTTCATATCTGTTTTAAGAATTCTACTTTTTTGTAGGCAGTATCTAATGCAAATCGAACTGGAATCTTAATTTCATTAGTTAAAATGACTATATTTGCTTTGAAATGTTTTTATTTTTTTTTTTCACAGGTTTTTATTCCTTTTTGGGTTTTTTTTTTTTCCTTCATTTTTTTAATTTTTTTTGTTTTATCTCGTTTTTAAAGCAACACAATTTTTTGTAATGCTGTGTACCGTGTACATAAATAACCAAAAATATTATAAAAAAGTATATATCATGAAATATTTAAGCAATGATAGAAATAATTCGAATTATTTATATTAAAGCTAATGAAATATATTAGAAAATGCAAAAAATTTAATTTTTTAAATCTGTCCCATATTTGGTTCAGTAGTTAATGTACCTGACTACTAAACCAGCAGACATGGTCCTGTATTTGTATTTGTATGTTCTATGAGAAACTAGGACAAGTCCAATAGAGCTTTAAGGTTATATATATCCTTTGTGCAGGGGAGTACCTTCTTCACATTTGATAAAAATAAAAAATATATACTATCTCAGTCTTAAAGAGTTTTCCAGTTGGTAAAAAAGCTGTGTTTTTTGCATAATCAATCAAAGGAATTTAGATTTAAGTAATGATAGAAATATTATGAATTATTTATACTAAATAAATATGACAATTATTAGAATATATTGCAAAATTAATATTTTTAATTTTTTTTAATCTAAAATGGGAAAAAAATACATTTTTTTTGGAAAATGCTTATAAAATTTTACTTACCTGTTCTTTTTTCTAATTTTTATCATTTTCTTAACTACAATTTAATGCTCTTTCTTTTCATATATAATGACCTATTTCTGTTGGTTTTCTTAGACTTTTTGTACTCAGCACAACTTATGAAAAGCTTGGACTTTTCTCAAATACAATACAGCGAGAAAAAAATAGAAAAAGAGAGTGATTTTCTTGCTTTAAGTTAAATTTATTGTTCTCTTACTCATAAATGAATAGCCTTTCTATTCATATGCATTATAAATAATTTTTGTCTATTTTTTTTTTCCAAATAAATTTTCATTTGCATTGCCAGATGCAGTTTTTTTTACTACATAACTCTTAAAAAGCTCAATTAAAATAAAATATTTAATTTCATAAAATCCAGAATTAAATGCTGATTAATTTGTCATATAACATGCTATAATTCCTTTCATTAGTTATTTGGCAAAAAAATTTGAAATATAACTTCTTGTTTGGCTGATCTTAGTGAGAATATAGCTTGGCCTCTGGATGTAAACCGGTTTTTTAGGCTGGATCCCTGAAGGGCTAAACACACCTAGAAAAGGTTTACTGATAGACATAGTACCTTCAAATATTACCATAAAACTTGAAGCATTTAAAAAGTGTGACTTTAAGCAATAACTTGCAAGGATCTGCTGATCTCTACCTTCTGATCACCACTGATACCATTAATTTAGATAGTGCAATCGAACAGTGGTATATGTATGGCAGATGTAAATAAAAATGTATAGGCCCAGTTAGGTGCAAATGTTTAACCCACGGTTAAACATTTGCGTAGCAGCTGATTGCTGTAGTATCTGAATGTAGCATTTTATCCTTAATGGATATATATAAATATGCTTACAATAAATTTTAGAGCTCTAGGTCTGATATCATGTAAGTAATATGCCCATTTTCATACTGGGTGACTTAATTCTATACCTTTCATAATCATGAAGGTGAACAAGTCTATTTCACATTATTTTAAGTTGCAGGGATATTAATTTCCTGCTGGCACACTTACTATTGCTGTAGCTATTATTTTTCTGATGAATACCAGTCCTGATTAAATGCACATGATGAAGCAGTGCAGTGCTGTTCCTTGGGTGCAGTGCTGTTCATGAATGCAACTTTGTGCTGGCCGAAGGTTGTTTTTGCTGTCCCAGGACTCTTAACACTCAGATTCCAACTATACCAAGATGACATCACATTCATCTCACTCCCAACTGCTTTTTCTTTTGATGCATTCTGAGAACTATTGCATATTATTCTCATAATAGGGCAACCAGGCCTACATTTAACTTATAACTTTGAAATTTAAAAAAGGTTTTAACACCACATAAATTAAAAGTTAAAAATATTCTGTGATTCTTTTTACCCCAACACGTGTGGGGCTTCTACAGGCAAGGTCAAAGGTTGATACATGAGTTTATGTACTCCAGGCCCCTTATCTGTGTTGAGGTTAGTGGATCTTTTGCTTACATAACAGAAGGTTCGAAGCCTGCTGGAAAGGGGGGGGGGGGGCTATTCAGTGTTGCATACTTTGCTTTTATTCAAGTTAATTAATATATTTTCCAGATAATTGGAGCCAGGGTAGTTCAGTCGGTAGCACACCAGGCTCATAATCTGCAGTTTCCAGGTTCAAATCCCAGCTGAGTAGGCATTAAGATTTATCTCCACAAAACTCCCCGTCCTGCCCACGGTCAGTAGGATACACTGATTGGCTTGGAAAGGCTGCGGTTAGTTGGATGTTAAGGCGTGGCCCTACGTGTGGGAGAGCCATACCCTGTGCACATTAAAGAATGCACTGGATGGCCTTGATGAAAAGCTATCATCTAACGGCTGTCCAGTGGATCCCCTCTCAACCTTTTCTGAGCCCTCAGGGTCCTTGTGGCCTGGCCATTTAGCCCATTGTGTGCAAAAAAAGTGCCGCTCAGAGATAAAACAACCCAATTATTTATTCAGTAGCCATTTAGTATGTTCTATCCATATAGCTGCCCTTCTCTTGTAGTTTATTTTCCTGATCCTCTATTTGTATTCAGAATACTCCCCCAATTAATGGTAATTTATCTCTCATCATTGGTTACAAAGTTTTTCTAAAGTTGCCTTACTGAATGTGAAAACTTCTCCATATAAGTATGTATCCATATATGTATATTGTATATTGTACTTCTCCATATATGTATATTGTATGTTACAGTTTATCACTTTAATTTTGTTGAGGTCCTTGGGGTTAAATATCTTTCTGAATTTGGAATTTTGCTTTCTATGAAATATTATTTGAGGTGTTTTTAGAATAACCTACCTGTTGATTTATAGACATACTTTAACTCCTCCTTAAGTAAGTTGGGAAGGGGGAAGCAATACCTATATGCTTATATCATGTAGACTGATAGTGCTGATTTTTTTTATAAATTAAAGGGTGTTTAGAATTCTTAGAAATGATATTCGAATAAAAGTGGATTTATGATAAATAGTCATTTCACAATGCCATACTCTGTTGGCTTATAAATATATCTAAATAAGGTAATTGAGCAGCTATATTCGTATAACCTGACAGAATATGCATTGTGAAACAACTGTTTATTGTAAACTGACTTTTATTCCAAATATCATTTCTGAGAATTCTAATCACCCTTTTTTAAGTTATTGAAAATTGCCAATATTGGTCTACATGAGAGCTATTGCTCAACCACACACACTTACTTAAAGAGGAGTTAAAGTATATATATATTTAAGACAATAGGCAGGTTATTCTAAAAATGCCTTAAATAGTACTTTGCAGAAAGCAAAATTCCAAGTTCAGAAAGATACTCAACCCCAAGGAGCACAACAAAGTTAAAATGATAGTCAGCAATATACAATAAGTATACCTTATGTAAAGAATCTTGCATTCAGTAAAGGCAACTTTAGAAAAATTTAATTTAGTTGTACCTTTAATACATACCAAAGAGCCAAAACATTATGACCACCTGCTTAATGTGATATTGGTCCTCCACATGCCACCAAAACAGTTCTTACCCAGTGAGGCATGGATGCTACAAGATTTCTAAAGATGTCTTATGATAACTGATACCAACAAGTTACCTGCAGAACCTTTAACTCTTGAAAGTTATGTGGTTGAGTCGCTGCAGATTGGATATGCTGTTCCAACACAAACCACAGATGCTCCATTGGATTGATGTCTGAGGAATTTGGAGGCCAGGGCAATACCTGGACGTGTTCCTCATGTTCCACGAACCATTCTCAAACAATCCAGGCATGGTGCATTATCCTGATGAAAAAAGGCACTACTAGAGGGAAATACCGTTGACATGAAAGGATGTACGGGTGTGCAATGATGTTTCGGTAGGTGGTAGGCATTGTAGTTTCCTGCACATGAATGACTGGACCCAGGATTTCCCAGCAGAACATTGTCCAAAGCATTACACTTCCTCCACTGGCTTGTTTTCATCCCATGGTGCATCCTGGTGCCAACACTTCCCCAGGTAAACAACACACATGTACCTGGCCACCTACATGGTGCAACAAGAAACAAGATTCATCAGACCAGACGACCTTCCAATCATTCAAGGTCCAGTTTTGAAGCTCACGTGCCCATTGTAGGCGCTCTCGACGGTGAACCGAGGTTAGCATGGCCACTCGGAGGGGCCTGCGGTTACACAGCCCCATTTCCAGAAGAGTTCAATGTACTGTGTGTTGTAACACATTACTCCCATCACCAGTATTCAAATTATGGGTGAGTTGCACCACAGTATCCCTTCTTTTGGCTCATATCATACAGGATAGCCTTTGGTCACTCTAGCATCAATGGGCATGGTTGGCCTACACCTTGCCGGCAGTTCCTGATTTTTCCCTCCTCGGACCACTCTTTGAAGGTACTAACCACGGCTGATGGTGAGCACCCCACAAGCCTTGCTCACTTGGAAATGCTCTGACCTAGTCATCTGGCCATTACAATTTGGCCTTTTTCAAACTCACTTAAGTTCACTGCCTTTCCCATCTGAAGAATAAGAATAACACTGATTAACTGAGCTCAGTATCAGGTGTTATACCGTTTCATGACCTTCACATGTGCAGTAGTTGCTTCAATTTACATAAAGCCTCGCTGGTCATAATGTTTTAGCTCTTCGGTGTACCTAGCAATATAAAAAATTTAGTAATCAATGATAGAGATAAATTACCATTAAGAGGAGAGTATACCGAATGCAAATAGAACATCCAGGAAACAAACTACAAGGGAAGGATGTCTATAATGGTAGAACATACTGAATGGCCACTAAAAGAAGAGCACAACATCAAAAAGACATCAATAATAGTAATTATATTTTAGAAATAACAAATTTACCCTTTTAAATATTAGCAGCTCCCTCAAAAATTTTCAACTAAATTTTCTTAAAAATATATTAATTAACTTGAATAAAAGCAATGTATGCAACACTGACATATTCCCACTTCCAGCAGTTTGGAACCTTCTGTTACATAAGCAAGAGCTGGACTAAACACAATACCACTAGAGAGCCTGGAGTATATATACTCATGTATCTACCTTGCCCATAGATGCCCCACAAGTGTTGGTACGAAACACATCAGAGAATACTTTCAACTTCTGATTTATGTGGTGTTAAAACCTTTTTTAAAATTTAAAGTTATCAGTTAAATATAGGCCTGGTTGCCCCATTATTAGAATAATATGCAATAGTGCTCAGAATGCATCAAAAGAAGAAACAGTTGAGAGTGAGGTGAAGTGATGTCATCTTGGCATAGTTTGAATCCAAGTGTTAAGAGCCCGAAAACAACCTTCAGCCAGCACAGAGTTGCAATTCAACAGCAGCACTGCACCCAAGGAATAGCACTGCTTCATTGTGTGCATTTAACCAGGACTGGTATCCATCAGAAAAATAACAGCTGCAACAACGATGAGTGTGTCAGCAAGTAATTGGCATCCCTGCAACTTAAAATACTGTGAAATAGACTTGTTCACCTTTTTCACCCAGTATGAAAATGGGCATATTACTTACTTGATATCAGATCCTAGAACTCTTAAAATTTTTTGTAAGCAGATTTGTTTATGTTCATTAAGTACATAATGTTGTATTCAGGTATTACAGTGCTTCCAATTACAGCATAATCATGATATTAATTTGTAGTAAATAGCTGTGAATTTCCTAAGTTTTAAATTTATTATGTTTTTATACAGTTGGACTAATGGTAGACTTTATTTCAAAATTGTCTTATTTTAGGGGAAGAACTGATAGCAGCAGCACATCAGCTAGTGTACTTAGTGGAGACCTTATATCATCCGAATGTGTAATCAAAATTGATAAATCTCCAGAAGGTGAAAAGAAAGAAAGAGGGTGAGTTTAATTATGTAAAGAATTTATGGAATATTTTGAAATATATTGATATAGGGATAAGTAAAAAAAATCTTAAATATATTATATATGATCTAATAAGTAATGCATTTCATATATAGATATTTCAGTAAAATATATGCATTTATGAATGCATACATACAGACATGCACATAAAGGCAGAGCATAAAAAATAATAAACATTATAGTCCCTGCCCAAATTTCAAAAGTTTCACTTCTGAAAGCAATAAAACATAGGGCATCCTCTTTAAACTTTTCCTATTTCAAAAATCCCCCCTCCCCCTCCAAAAAAAATTAATTGCAAAAAAACAAAGGTTAGTAGCATTAAAAGAGAATATTTTTTTTTTTCACATTTATTTTATTATATCTCGACAAGTGCCACCCTTTTTTAATCTGAGGATATAAAGTACTCAAATTCACATGTGTCTTACTTCAAGTCTTAACTGTCTTAGTGGTTAGGGAGCTAGCTATTGTTCCAGCAGGGCAAATTTTGTGTATTGTGTTAGCTCTAACTGAGGTTCACAGTGTTACAGTTACTTCTGTCTTAGTGAGGCATGTCCTTGTATTAGAAAGCCTGTAAAAACGAAGTATTTTCTAGGATTCTTCTCTGCCCTAAATGTTGCAAAGAAAAAGAAAAAACATGCTTATTAACAGAGTCAGAACTGCACTGATTCAGGCATTTAAGTTTCGTAGCTCAACCACTTAACTTACAAGAGTTAAACGATCTGCTGGTAACATGTTGGTACCAGATACCACAAGACACCTGTAGAAATCTTGTAGCATCCATGCCTCACCAAGTAACAGCTGTTTTGGTGGCACATGGAAGACCAACATATTAGGCAGGTGGTCATAATATTTTGGCTCTATAGCCAAAGTTATTTTAATGCTCTTGGCCCAGTTAATAACAAGCTGTGGCTATAATCTGAGATTTGCAAATTCACTTTTCACCCTATGTAGCAGTGACAGTTTTCTCTGTTTGGCCAACACTAACCCCACTGTAAAAGGGGCTTGGAAAGACCATCATCTGTTAGATAGGTTGTTGAACTAGTTATTTGTGCAGGAAAACGTATTAGTTCAAATTATAAAACTCACTGGTTGATATGAATGACAGTCTGATCTACCCTAACAGCAATTCAGTGGCAATCATTTTAGGATATTGTGAATATTTAGCTGTGAAAAGTGTCACTCAGGAATGAAATAACCCAACATCTAAGAATAAAAATAAATAAAAAAAGTTGTCAAAATAAAGCATATTCAACAAATCCATTATTTGAAATTCTGATATTTTGTTTTTGTATGAATAGGTAGCATTTGTCTATGTTTTTACTAGAGCATTACAACTGTAGCTACTTATATTAAACTATTTCTTTCGTGTAGCTTCATGAAGGGCATCAGCAATCTGTTCAGTCGCATGGCAACTGACGTAAGCCATATTCACAAGTCTCGCTCTTATGATTTGACGGATAAATCAAATTCTGTTGATCCATCTCCCACGCATAGCACAGGAAAGGAACAGAAACATGGAATAATTGGAATTGGTGATATAAGCCATCATTCATCTTCTCCACAACTTGGTGGTCGGAATAAAAAGGATAAAAGTTTGTATCTTTCCTTTTTGTGATAAAATAAAGTATTGGTGTTATATATTTAAGTTCAAATCAAAAAAGGAAAAAGTAAGAAAATATTTAATTTTTTTTCTGTTAGTTCACAATAGAGATTAATCAAATGTACTGTTTAAATGAAAAATAAGAAATGAAAAGAATACAAATGTGTTATAGCACGAAATGGATTGAGTTAAATTCCAGGTGTTAATGAATGCACTTTATGATTGCTTTGGACAGGGAAACTAACAATGAAAACTTGAATAAAGAAACTTATGGAAAAGGATTTCTTAAAACAGAGATATTATGGAATTTATAAGGAAGTAGTTTTTTTTTATCTCTGGTGAAATTAACAGAGTAAGAGGGGTATCTTTAAAAGATTAATCAAAAGAAATAAACTTCACTGATTAAATCACAACTAAAACAAATCACCAACGTGATTGTAATCTGTTATGCTGCTTTGGTGGTCCATTGATACTACATTAATTTTCTGTAGCACCTAAGCAGACGAGATTGTTTTATTTATGAGAAAATCAGTATAAGCTACAAAGGTATCTAGGTTTGTTTAAGCTTTTAATGTAAGCAGAGATACATTGAATGGACAAATTATTATATACACCTACTTAATAACGTTGTTTCACCTTTTGTCCCCACAGCAGCAGCCAGATGCTTTGGTAAGGACTCGATGAGGTGTTGAAAACATGGAGGTGGTATTGCCACCCATGAAGTGAGGATTGCCTGTCATAGAGCATCCACAGCTGCTGATGGTGGTTGGCAGGCTCGAACAGATCTTTCAAATTCATCCCATAAATTCTCAATGGAGTTTTGAGGTCCAGCGATCAAGGGGTCCATTCAAGTGGTAAACTCATTTAAATACTCCTAATGTGACACAGAGCTGTCACATTATTGTGGCCTATTGATCTGGTCTTCTATGACCACTTTTTTTCTTCCTACATTGCTGAGAGATCTATTTCACTGGATTGTCTATTGGCTTTGAGCTGAACTTTCTGCACTGGTAGGCTTCTGTTGAGGGAAAAGTCTTCCACTCTGTATTCTACTTGTTTGTGGGTTGCCAGCTGAAAGTGATCAAATGGGCAGGATACCTTATATCAGCTGGTGGATAATCCTGATCTGAGGCCATTAAAGGTACCTGAACTCTTTCTTCTAGGGGTATTGCCAACCTTACACTGGAGTGATGCATCTCAGGCAGGTCAGTTTCTCTTTGGATTCTGGTTCTTGGAAAAGTCTACTTGCAAAAGTGTGCCTGAAATTCCTACAAATATTGGTAGCTTAAGTCATTAGTGGTGGGGAAATAGATCTTTGCCCCACATATGCAGTTAGAGGGATATTTGATATTGTTGAGACTATATCTCTAAATACAGGTACTTGAAATGTAAGGACTGCACAGAGATTATTCTCATGATGTCCTCGTACAGGAATTCGTGTTATAATCAAAACCAGTGATTTTCAAACTATGTTCCATGAAGGCCTCTCAGGGGTTCTGTGAAATGTTGAAATAAATTGGATGCTAAAACAGATCTGAAGTTACAACTGTCACCATTACACCAAATAGAAATTTTTTTTCATTGAAACAATCATGTTCTTCTCACTGAGAAATTAATCTACAATAAACTTTATTTTATTCAATAAAGTTTTTATTTGTGCATGTGCATATTTATGTTAATGTGTATAACCAGTTTTACAATAATTTAGGGGTTTACATTCAAAACTTTAAAAACTACTGACCTAGATATTTTGGGCTTGTAAGAGACTGGATGGGCAGGTAAGGTCATATCCTTAAGAATATTCTTAAATTTCTATTTTCAGGGCATGAAGATGTACACCTATAGGGTATAGCTGTGCTTCTTAGCAGGAATGAGAAGGATGTTCTTTTAAGATACAAATGTATTAATGAAATATTTCTTACAGATAAATTTTAAACAGGAATTAAAAAATTGAATGTTATCTGTTATACCCTTACGAGACCTCTGATGAGAGCAAGTTTTTGTTCTTGTAATTTCATGATATTTTGAATTCCATTAAAAGATGAGATGTGATTCTTGTGCTGGGTGACTTCTTGGCAAATTTGGTGTTGATTCTGACCTGTAATTAAAATTGCCATGGGGAACATCTCCTACAGATAAGTAAACTTATGGCTTGAGAGTCAAAAAGTTTTCAAAAGTTTCATTTTTTAAATTTTAACACTAGTTATAAACACCATGATATTTTTAACTATATGTGAGTTTCACCTGATGATTGGTGCCAGGGCTGAATTTACTGCTCAAGTGCCACTAGGCACACATAGTAGTAGTGCACTCTTACAGAACTTTACCCATTCAAAATATTGATTTTTTTTTTCTTTCACAACCACAAAGAAAGGAAATAATATAATTGAAATTGATGTAAGTATTAATATTAAGTAATATAGTTTTGTTAAAAGAAACTGTAAAATTAATGTAATAAATCAATATACATAACATATAACTTGAATATTCAATAGGCGGTAACATTTGAAAATAAAATCATTTATTTGAAATTTAAGCATTTTTCTTATGCTCTCTTCTTTTGCTCTGGGAATGAACAAACTACAGTAAATTATCAAAAATATTAAGATATTTCCATGTTGTGTGAATGGAAAAACATTCAAAGCTCTCTAACTTTGAAGTAAGTGTTTTGTAGACATCTGTAGACATCAAACTTTTTTGTTTATAGAGATAAATTAAAAATTCTTTTTGTGTTGGATAGGTATTGATGAAATATTACAATATGCATTTTTAGAATCTTTCTAAAGCTATAATTACACCTTCAAGGGATGGAAAAAGTTGAAAATTTCAAACAAATATTGCAAATGATGTATTTATGCTAGAAATTCGAAATTTTGGTGGTGGAATGTGAAGGTCCCAAAGTTTCCCTTTACCAACAATGAGTTGACCCCTTAGACCCAGAAAGGGTGGGAAAACACACCTTTTTAGTTTTGCAGATAATTCCTTGTTTTTAGAGATAAATGAAAAATTATTTTTGGGTTAGATAGGAATTGATAAAATATTATGATTCACACTTTTTAAATCTTCCAAAAATTATAATTGCACCTTCTAACAGTGGAAAAATTTGCAAATTCCAAAATTTGAAACAAATAGAAATTTTAAATTTTGGTGGTGGAATGTGAATGCCATGATGTTTTCCATTGGCAACAATGAATTGACCACTTAGACACAGGGAGGGGGAAGACAATTGTTTTGTTTCAGCAGATAATTGTTTGTATTTAGAGATGAATGGAAAAATATTTTTATTATAAAATAAAAAGTATTAGGTTAGGTAGGAATTGATAAATTATTATGATTCGCACTTTCGCAATCTTCTAAACTGTAATTGCACCCTCTAATGGTGAAAAAGATTGAAAATTCAAAAATTTTAAATGAATATTGTAATGATGTATTAATGATAGAAATGTGAAATTTTGGTGGTGAAATGTGAATATCGTGAAGTTTCCATTGAAAACAATGAAAATGATAATTAGATAACTTTTTTTTATTTGATTGATACTAATGAAATATTATGATTTGCATTTTTCAAATACTTAGTAGTTTTAATATATATATATCTTTACAGATAGTATAGAATAGAAATTTGAAAAATTAATAGTGGTTTTTAAGAAATATTCCACTGACAGCAATAATCTACTCACTTTTCTGAGTGAGGTGTGGGAAATGCAACTTTTTAGATTTAATAATTAAAAGACTAATACCTTTATGTTTTTAATTACTAATGAGATACTATTTGCATCTTTCCCATCATCTGCTAGCTCAGATTAAAATATGTATGGAAAAACTTTTCTCTTTGGAAACGAGATTCTCATATTCACAAGAGAGGTGAAATGCATTCTTCTAGTTGATTGTCAGAAGAGAGGGTACTCTGAAAAGAGAGTAATTGCTTTCCATGGATACTTGCAACTAGGTGAAATTAAAAAAAAGACATGATTTTGTTGTTACTTAAATAAACAAACTTAAAAAAAACATTTAAATGATTGCCCCCCCCCCCCCTATGGGGCGGGGTTGGCTCAGTCAGTAGTGCACCAGGCTCGTAATCTGCAGTTCCCAAGTTCAAGTCCCAGCTGGATCAGCATTGAGATTTATCTCCACAAAACTCCCACTATGCTAACGATCAGTAGGGACACCAATGGGTTTGGAAAGACCGCTCCCTGTCAGATGGGACATTAAGCCATGGCCCCATATGCGGAATTATTAACAACATTAGGTCATACCCTGTGCACCTTAAAGAATATGCTAGATGACCTTGACAGGAGGCTACCATCTGTCACCCAACAGCTGTTCCAGTGGGTCAGCTCTCCCAGCCTTCGGGATCCTTGTGGCCTGGCCATTTAGCCCATTGTGTGCAAAAAAAGTGTCATTCAGAGATAAAATAACCCAACCCAAAGCTCCCCAGCATTTATGTTGGTGCCCACAGGGCTTAATGGGAAATCTGGGCCTAAACATAAATGAAAAATATTCCAATTTTAATAAGACTTTTTAAAAGGAATATGGAAGAAAAAAAGGATATAGGTATGCAAATAAAAATTTGTTAAAAAACGACTAATGGATTGAAATAATTATAATACATATGAATTGAAAGGAAATTTCTTTTTGAATAATACGGAATTTGAATGTGAATATCAAGAGAAATAAATTTTGACTTGAAACAGGAATGTTACTTTTTTTTCTGTAATTTTTTTAGGTGATATACTTTGAAAAAGGTCCAGGCTTTTTGTCAATAGATAATATTATGTACCAAATGAAAGAGCACTAGGAATAGCAGCAAATGTTTAGAAAATATGGCCATAACAACATTAGTAATAATCTCACATTTTATCTCTTTTTAAGTATGCCTTCAATTTTAAGAAATGAGTGAAACGTATAAGAAATATCTTTCACATTACTTTGAATTACAACTATAATCTGGATGGATTATATTGCAGTTAAGTTTCTCTCATATGTCTCCTGACAACTATTTTAGTTGTTTTATGTACTCTCTTTTAAGCATAAGGAAGTATTAAATTATATTTGATGGTCATTACTGCAATAATGAAAACACAGTCAAGCAATATATTTTAGCTATGCTAATCTGTGCTGTTTTGACTTTGATAGTATCATGAATAGATATGAATGCACTCTCTGGTAGAACAGTACATTAAAGGAACTTTGTGTGTAATATAGAGATGGTGAAAACTAGACAGTATTAAACATATTTAAAATGTCTACTGGACATAAAACAGTAAATGGAAAAGGAACTTGTCCTGCAATTATTGATAATGGATTAAAGATGTTTATTCTTATTAAGCTTATCTCTGGAATCATTGATTTCCTCTAAGTATCCAAGATGATGGTTAACAGATGTTGATTGGCTTAGAGCGGGGAGTGGAGCATGCATTGTATGTAGCAGAACACAGATTATTTAGAATGGGGTATGCTGAAGAGAAGTGATCAGTTTCATTGCCTCCTTGTCAGAAATATTTTCTTTCTTAGGATGGATACAGGGACTTTAGCTGTGTCCCAGGATCCATCCAATACAATGCCTAGTGTAGTAGAGTAGCAGTGAAGTGGGATTTTTCCATAACTCCTAGCTCAATTAACTTGCATACTGCTACTTCTATTTATTACAGTGCAATATAACAGGAAAATTCAAAGAATATTAAGAAAAATGTATTTGAAAGAACTAATTAAATTTAAGAAAATATTTTAACTTTTATGTGAGAATGTTTATATTACACAAATATTTAATATATTTTTCGATTCTAAGAATTTTTAAGGGAAGCACTGCTTCCTTTTATTCCATGAATTCTTTGCCACTTCTGTGAGAAAATGTATATTTTTATAAGTTGTAGGTATACTCATGAATGCTTTTATCAATTAAATATGCATTGCATTTCAGTCTTGGTAAGTTATCCACTGTTGACAGATATCTTTTTCAAAAACAGTGAAGTCCCACTTATCCGTCACGTATGGGGATGGCAGATAAATGTAGTTTCTGTTTGTTTGAGATTTACTCTTAAATATACACTATAAAACATTGCAAGTGTTATAACTTGCGAATAAATTTTTAAAACTCTACTAACTGCTAACTATTTTTCATGCCAGTGATTTTTATGGCACATGAAATCAATAGAATTATGAAAATATGCAAATGTGTGCAATAAAAATAAGGTTAAAAGAAATGTACTGTACTTGTCTTACATAAAGATCTTCAGAGCATGAGTTCCCTAATTACTGTTATTTGCACCTGAAATTAAACTCTGCTGGTGCACTGTACAATTAACTTAAAACAGTTCACGTAAAATCAAATGTTACTTAAAATTAAAGTTTGGGTGAAACAGTTTATTCAATGGATTGTGGAGACCATCTCATCAGGATCATCTACAGATGATGAAGATCAGCTGATGCTAATGGTATGGGATCAGATGCAGTTGTTGATGATGTAGGTTTAGGATCAGGAGGTGGATTTCATAGCTGCTTTCATGAATAATGTACTTATGTCTGTTTGCAGAGCCTTCTTCTCTCATTCAAAACTAGGTTTCTCATAATGTTTAACTGCATTACTTATTGAGCAGAATTGTATTACTTGTTGAGCAGTTGCCGTTGATCAAAAGTAATTAGTTTCAAATTATTCTGATTATATAAGACTACCAGTTACTTGAATTGCAGTTAACCAGGAATTTACTTTTTTAGTTCACACTCTGTATATTGAGAAATAATAGAAGAATTTATCGAAATATGCTCTTATACTTGTAATTTTTGCACCCTTTAGGTAAAGATGGAGAAAACAGTAATAATGAAGTAGGAAACAAATTAAAAGGCACCGATAAGTATGGAGGAGCACCTTCTACGACAAATTCTGGATTCCTTGCAGAAATAAAATCTCGCCATGAAAAAAGAGTTCCTAGTGCTTCTTTTGGTGTACAGGTGTGTTGTGTTTCTTAAAATAAATAGCACTGTAAAAACATTGGGCATTAAAATCAGATAGAAAGATTTTTATACATTATTATATACAATACTTTGTCAAACGTATTAAATAGTACCTAAGAAATTTCTTTACATGATTTGAATCCACTACAGCAAATGAAGGAAAATCACTCACCTCCATTTGTAATGAACCTTCAATTATTTATTTTAAGTACCATTTAGCTTAATAGTAGAACAAACTGGTACTTTCAGTTGATTGATGTTATACATTTCTCTTTGGAGTTGGATGTCTTTTCGTGTGTTACGTTTTATTAACCTTGGAATTATTTTGGGGTAATTTTTGTCTTCATCTTAATTATATTGGCTCATATAAACAGTACTTGATTATTCATATTAATCCTTCAGACCAGAGGTTCCCAAACTTTTTGGCATCATGCCCCCCCCCCCCCTTTGATTTTTTGAGAAATCTTCACGCCTTCCTACCTCTCATTTGTCATCAGCCAATTACTTTTTTAACAACAATTTCGAATTCATAATTAAAAACAAATACAAGAAATACCCCACACACACAATGTCTTCATCCCTCCCAAGGTGAGCATTACCCTTCAGTTTAATAATCCATGCTTTAGACCAATCTGAGAGAAAATTATGCCTTACATGATACCACCTTTGTATTCCCTTTATAAGATGTATTCAATAAATCATAGCATAAGTTAGAAGCATTGAAACAGTTTTAAACTACAAAATATACCAAAAATGGGGATGGATGCTGCATTTTTGTAATAGGGACCCAGAACCTCCAGTAAAAAAAAAATGTAACTTGGCATACTTCTACACACATAATTGAAAACATTTTGAGGGAATTGAATGTAAACAAGTCAATTAACTCACTGGAGATACAGTTACTTATAGTGCACTCCCTCACTAGCTAGTACATGAGCTGCAGGAATCCTTTCATTTGGACTCTGTTAATAGCAGTTTGGAGGACTGCTAGTGTTTATTACTTTGTGGTGCATGAAGTACAAGAATAAATTGAAAAGATTAACATTATTTAGGAGCTCTGAAATGTCAAGTTTTAATTATAAATAGAAAAGCTCAAAATTTCGCATTTAAAAGATATTACATTTCTTTTGTCATAATAATTGCTACATAACAGTTTTCAACCATATATTCAGGCTTGGTAAACTTTTGTAATTTTTGTAACGTAAGTTTTAAAACCCTTCAGTTGACCAACTTGCAAACCTTGATTAAGGAAAACATGTAGCCTTTGTTTTGGTTTTATTTTAAATTATAAATGAGTCATTTTACATAATTCTACATATGATAATCTGTGTACATGTTTGCAGGGAACTGATGATAAGTCCCCAACAGAAATATCACCAACAATGATACATAGTGTTAAACTGAAACCAACAGCTCTCTGCCAAGTATTGAAATCTCCATCTGAGTCAGTTCCCACAGATCGTTCTGATGATTCACCAGGCCGTCACTGTAGTTCTCCAGTTGTTGGATCCTCACCAGGTAAGGTGATTACTATCAAGTAAGAATGTTAAAATCGAATATTAATTTAAAAAACTAATGTAACCTTGAACTATTAAAAACATTGTAATCAACAGATAAAAAAAGTAAGGAAATCACTCATTTAGGTATAACATTCTTACACTAATTCATCTTGTAAAGATAATATACAGTAGTTTTGGAATATAATTATTATGTACAATAGAAGTCAAAGTACTTTAACTGATCTTATTATAAAACTAATGAGGCTGGATGACTCCTCTTATAGTTGGAGTAATATTTCTCACTGATAAAATATGAGATCTTTTTGCTGGTGGAAATGTTAATTTGCAAGTGAGGCAGCCTTTATTGATAGTCTATTGTTGTTTGAACATTCATGTTTCTCAACTCTTCCCCCTTCTGTAACATTTTGTCAGATTTACTAATACACTTGCTGATCCAAAATTTGACATAAGACATACTTTTCGAACAATTGCAAAGGGTAATAGATATTTAGCACATCAAGTGAAGTCTAATAAAAATCGTACATTACTACAAATTATGAATAATTTAAAGTTATACATAAAACAATTGAAAATTTCAATTGTCAGTTGTGCTAACAGTTCATATAGCTGTAATTAACATCTAATTAAAAAAAGTGAATATTTTTGAGTATGACTGTAAAGTTTGTGTTCAGAGATGGTATGTGCTAAGTGCATTTGCTTATTACTCTGTGAGAATTCAATTAAATATTGTTTTTCCTTTGTCAAATGTAAAACAAGTTAGTAGAACTGCAGTTCAGTGTCAGAATAATAGGTTGGGTAAATCCATTGATATATATTTTGATTCTCAGCATTGCCTGATGTCATTAAAACAATTTTTAACTGAACAGATTATGTTGCATCATTTTTAACATTGCAAAAAGAAAATCACCAGTCAACATAGTTTTAATCACTTTTTAAATTTTACAGTTCAATATAAAACATATAAAAATTTATTTGAAGCACTGTCTTTGCTGTTGTGTTCTGCTAACACGGGTGTAGAGGAAAAATTATGCTGGGTGGGATCTAAACCCATGACCTGATAACATGTCAGGTGCTCTGGCCACTGATCAAGATTTCTCATTTTGTTGTTAAATCTCATACCCTAGTTTCTAGTAGATATTATGATTGCAGATGAAACCTCCATTCACTGGAGCTATTTCAAGCTTGTGCACAATACAAGAAGCACACCAAAGCAATCCAACTGTTTTTTTTAGCATTTTTTAAATATTTCTCCGTTCATTATGCATGTTGGTATAATTTAGTATCACAGTCTTCATTTAACAACAACAAAGAGGAAACCTGACATAACACCTGGCATGTTATCAGGAGGTTGTGGGTTTGGATCCCACCTGCCACAAGACAATTTTTCCCCTATACCCAGTGTTTAGCAGAAGTATTCAAAGAAGTGCTTCAAATAAACCTGATGATCACTGTGAATGGAAAAAAATGTATTTCACAACAGTTTATTAGTTCTAAATATATGTGAATAAGCAGAAATATGTTGTGCCCCAAGAAAAGGAGCTGTGTGCTGCAATTAATGTTTAAAATTGAGTTTGCTATTACAGTTTTCTCTCAAAGAAATGGATTGGAAGGGGAGGGCTGCCAGATTATCTTGGCCAATTGATCTGGGCTCCTATGGCCACATTTTTTTTTTATCCAATTCTTTATTGAAGAATGTGCTGGGACAAATTTCTTTTATGCTGGGTGACTTCAATGCCACAATTGGAATGGGACTTATTTCATACACAAAGATATAAATCTAAATGGGTTTCATTTGATGGATCACATAAATAGATTACGTCATGTATAGTATGGATTAATAGTAAGTACACTAGTTCTGTTAAGAACTTCAAATGATGCAGTTGGTTTGCTTTACCTCTAAATTTTGCACACAGTGAGCTAAATAGGGAGATGCCAAAGATCCCAAGGACAGTGGCATAATCAGGTTTGCAAGGGTCAGGGAGCAGATTAATAAGAGTGTCCCTCTTTTACCCTCACATGTGCATAACTCATCAACTCCATTGAATAAGAAACAAATATATATATATAAATTTGCATTAAAAATGTAAATGTAAAATGTAAGCAAATCAGTATATATTTCTGTAATAGTAATTATAGAGGCACATTTGACTTTTGAGGCTCAATATGGCCAGCAGCACCCCTATGCTCTTTGGGAATTACACCAATTTTAAGATATACAATTAAAAATTTAGAATATTGAGTAAGATTATGATTGAAACAAGTCATCTGAATTACTATCTTCTTAGAAACAAAGAAGCTACCACTTTTAGAGACAGTTGATAACATTCTTAATTAATCATGTTGATGGAAATTGATTTAGAGCTACCCTTAATTTTTTTATTCAGATGACTTATGATTAGTTCTACAACTACTATAACATTAACAAGTGAATTTGTTTGATGACAGAATTATGAGTTAGTATAGGGAAACTTTTAAGGCATGAAATCACCCAAAATGGCATGGAAACTGATAAAAGGGGAAAATGACATAAGCCATGCATGGGTCTCTATCCTGCCTAGGCCCAGGTGTGAGATTGCACCATCTGCACCATTATAGTTACATCTCTTTAAGGGCTCAGAGCTAGGTAGGGGAAGATAATCCACTGGATGTCTGTTAAGGAACAGACTTGTTTTTACCAGGTTAAAATGAAAAATCAGTTAGTTTTTGCTTTTATTAGAAAACAAATGTATAAAAACTTTCACTTGTATCTTTCTTAACTTTAGAATTTTTATTATGCTGAGTAAATTACTCTTTATTTTGGTATATAGCATGAGTTATCTCTGTTTGCTAGTAAGCCATTAGTAGTTCAGAATAAGGTTCTAAAGTTCACTTTTTTTTCCTGAACACAATTTAAAAATTGGTCCCCAGATTCATTCTGGTTTTTCATGCTGGACACTAAAAGAGTTAAGGGAGTGGTGGTACTGCATTTCTTTTGAATGATTATACTGTGTAACAAGTTTCTGGGTTTATTTTCAGTTATATTACAATAGGATAGGTGACTTAAGGCAAACAGAGAAATCTGAATTTTGTTGGATTTTAAGAGTTTATAGAAACTGTTAAAATAGATGAATTGCTATTTTAATTTTTAAGAATTTATGGTGAGTGTGTAAAAATAAAGGATACATCTGAAGACTAATTTTGATATAAGAATAAAGTACTTTAAGTCTATTTGTCTTTGTAATTAATATAGAAAATATGTTTGAAATTTCTTGGTTTATAATCAGGAGGATCACCACAGCTTGATTTGTGTGGCAGGCTCACACCTGGTTTGAAGCCAAAACCCCCTCCTATAGCACCCAAACCTCGACCAAAATCTGTAGGAGGGACCATGGAAATGCGACTATCAGGTAAGAATAAGCCTAATTCTCAACAATAGTAAACTTGTTATCTATCAAAGATATGAGATAAATCTAGTTCACAGTGTAAACGGTTTAAATATATACAAAAGCAACAATAAGGCATGTGCACAATATTCAGCTTTGATTCAAAAGAGACATAAATATAGCATTGCTTTTTTTTTTACCTTCTAGGGTTTTTTTTTCTACCTTTTCATCCCATACAAACAATTGTAATATACAATTCATTATTAGTATGGTTAAAATCCAAGTTACTCTCATTCAGTTTATTTTGAATATGTTGCGTCAAAGAATATAAAGCTGAAAGCATAACATAAGCTTATTATTCTGTGCTATATTTCTCTTGTGTATGAAGCCAGAAAAGTAATGAATGTGAAATGACTCATCAGTAGCTTTCAAATGCAGAAATTTCCTGCATTTGATTTGAGGAAAGGTATTTTGAGCTCCGTTACGACCAAAATATATAAAAAAAAATACCCCCTCATGCAGCTGTTTGCCACAGAAGTCTGACAGAAGCCCGTCAGTTTATACGCCATAGTATCAGGTCTGTGAGGAAGGTGGGACCTCAGCAGAAAAACAACACAAACATCTATGCCTTACCTGGGGCTTGAACCTGGGTCTTTTGATCAGTATCCAAGTGCTCTAACCTCTTGGCCACTATGAGATCAAAAACTATGAAACAACTAGTGCCAGCTGTGGAAGAAAAATGTAACATCACATTATGATACAATTCATTATGTGATAGTGCCAAGTTCATAATTCTGGTAATTGTAGTTGTCAAACCATAGCAGGTGCCAAGTTCATAATTCTAATAATTGTAGCTGTCAAACCATAGCAGTGCCAAGTTGTTTTACCTCTAAAAACATCACTTTTGGCCATGCAGTGGATTAAATCAACAGATCATAAGTATCACAATGGCTCAGAGCTAGTAGGGGATTCACTGGACAACTCTTAGGAGACAAAAGTCTATCAAGGCTATCCAGTGTTTTGTTTAACATGCACAGGGTATGGCTCTCCTGCTCAGAAAGCCATAGCTTAATCACTTCTGTGACACTTTTCGTGAAATTCTGTTTCAGAAATTGTACATTTTTCCAATAGCTCTTTTTTATTCAATATCCATCCAATACCCTTTTGCTGGTAAAACTAAATTTACTTTTTTATCATGTAATATTTTTAGCATTAACATTGAAAAGGGTAGTAAATTTTGATATTTTAATGAAATATTATAAGTAAATATCCATATTTACAAATTGAACTTATTAGCATATGTTAAAAAGCTTAGAATAGAAAGAATTAGATGAAAGTGCCCAAAACCAAACTAAAAAAAACTGATAAAGAGCACCCGTTACACTTTAGGGGCGGGGGTGGTTCAGTTGGTAGTGCGCCAGGCTCGTAATCTGTAGTTCCCAGGTTCGAGTCCCAGCTGGGTCAGCGTTGAGATTTATCTCCGCAAAATTCCCCGCCCTGCCCACGGTCAGTAGGGGACACCGATGGGCTTGGAAAGGCCGCCGTCCGTCGGATGGGACGTTAAGCCGTGGCCCCGTGTGCGGGAGAGACATACCCTGTGCACGTTAAAGAACACGCTGGATGGCCTTGACGGGAGGCTACCATCTGTCTCCCAACAGCTGTTCCAGTGGGTCCCCTCCCCCAACCTTCTCTGAGCCTTCGGGGTCCTTGTGACCTGGCCATTTAGCCCATGGTGTGCAAAAAAGTGCCGCTCAGAGGTAAAACAACCCAACCCGTTACACTTTCTGATTTTTGCTTTGTCAGCAACATAAACAGCCTTTGCGAAGTAAAGAAATAGTTTAAAAACGTTATGGTTCTCCATATAATGAAGAACTTTTAAGTAAAAAAAAAGATTATTTGAACTTTCAGAATTAAAGCATCACTATATGCTTTGTCACTGATATTGCTGTAGACATTGTAATCATGAAAGTAGTTAATATCTTATAAAAATTGTAGTAATAGCCTATAATCTGAAGAATTAAAAAATATTTGAGGGCATGCATTTCTGCATATAGGTTTTACATTGTATCAGAGAAATGTTTTTCCCCACTCGGGCTCATAAAAATGATTCATGCCAGGCAGGCATGGGCTTAATAATTTCAGCTCAAAAGTTTGACCCCACAATCATCTTTAGTACCTATATATGCAACTGCCTTTCATATAAGGAGCATGGGTGACTCAGTCAGTAGTGTTCCAGGCTTGTAATCTGCAATTCTCAGGTTCAAGTCCTACCTCGGCTAGCATTGACATTTATCTCTGTGAAACTCCATGCTCTGTCCTCAGTCAGTAGGGGACACCAATGGGCTTGGAAAGGCTGCTATCTGTCAGATGGGACATTAAGTCATGGCCCGTGTGTGGGAGAGCCATACCTTGTGCACGTTAGAGAACATACTGGATGGTCTTGACAGAAGGCTACTGTCTCCCAACAACTTTCCAGTGGGTCTCCCTCCAACTTTCTATGAGCCCATGGTCTTCTTTTGACCTGGCCATTTAGCCCATTGTGTGCAAAAATGTGCTGCTCAGAGATAAAACAACCTAAAGCCTTGCATCTAACATTTTAATAATTAATGTTTTTATAATCATAGCTGTTTTTAAAAATAGCCTTGGTGTTTAAAAGTACTAAAAATACAGAGATTTGGAGAGTGTAAATTTTGAAATTCTGTAATTAGTCTGATATAGATCAGGGCTACTCAAATGGCTGTCAGAAAAATTAAGGGAATATATGAAAAATGCTACAATAGAAACTTATTTTTTTTTTAAAGATAAATTCTACTTTGAAATTTGCACTATTTGAATATTTCTAAGCATTGATTTATTATTTTTAGTACAGAAACTATATTAACAGTCTTTGCATTTTATTTGCACACACACACACACACACAGAAATTAAAACAAAAAGATTGAAATATGAAATGAGAATACTTTTAAGATGTGTAAAATGTAATCAAATGTTTCGTGAGAGATAACTCTAATTGTAAGTAAAAATTTTCATGAAATATAAAGCCAGTGTTTTATGAGGGATAATATTGCTGTGCCAAATAATCAAATAAGATATTAGAAAAATATAAATTAACCTATTAAGAGCATACCAATCTAGGCATGGGTGATTAAAAAAAAAAGCGTAGGTTGTCCAAATTCTTATTATAACCCATGCAAATTCGAATGATTAATCTAGAATTATTTAACTTTTCAAACAAAAGTAAAATAGAGTTTCATTTTATGAATTTTTGGGTCTTTTCATAAACCAAAAGTAGAAGCAAAATGTACACTGGCTAAAAGTAAAGACAAAATATATATATATAGGTCAGAGACAAAAAAACATTGCATATATGTAGTATGATCCATACCTTCATTATAGATTTTTTTTCACATTTCCTTCAAAAAAAAAAAGTTTCTTGTTTAATTTTTATTGTAGCATTTTTCATATATTCCCTCAATTTTTCTGACAGCCATTTGAGTAGCCCTGATCTAGTCCAAGGTCTAATGTTTTTATAATTACACATCAAAGCCACATAATGTTCTTGAAAATTGTGTCGGTATTGTAGCATTATTCTGGCACTTGGTGAGCATACCCAGGCATCTACTTTTGATGACTAATGGCTGCACAATACATTATAGGAAGTCAATAAGAATTGGTTCTTGTACATCAAAGAAGAACAGTATTGTAAATTTTATCAGCGTTGGTTAAATATTTTGAATGGTAGAGAACACGAGTGTGTACTACCATTCAGCTTGTGATGAGAAGTAGATACCTTCTCCTGTTATTGGATCAGATGCTGCAGACACAGGCCCATTCAAAGAGAACTATGCTCTGGACAAGTATTTCAGTATCCATTAACCTCAAATTTTCCTGTAGAATAGTGTTAAAAATCATGAACACAGAGCCAAAACTAATCACCATTGCTGCAGTAAGTTTACAGACACACAATCACATGTTGATTGTTTCAGACATGGTCATTAGCCTTTCAGTATGGTAAAGTTTTTTTTTTGTATGTAGATTGACCAGGTTGTGTGACATTTTTCACACTGCCCTTACTGAAAACGTTTTATACCACTTAAAAATTTTCTGTGTGACACTGCAATCATCATCTGTCAGTGCCATGTGTTTGTTAATGGTCACATAATGTTGTAATCCTTTTATGAATGAAAACCTTATCACTGCATAGTGTTCCCTGATACCAGTGTATTTATTATAAATTACAATATTATTCAGTGTAAACAACCTCATCCACATTTCATAACAGTTTCAGTTTTCACTTTTTGCACTGAATAAGATAAATCACATTAAGCAGTCGAACCATGCCACCAAGTGGATGTGCAAAGGGTGCTTGCATTGCTCACACTAATAAGCCAAGCACATGCAGATGTGTACTATACTATGACTGATGCTACAGAGTACCAGATGTTCAATAAAGTTTTCAACACAGCAGTAATTATAATCAGTTTAACACAATTATGCTGTAATTTAATTGCTGTTGAGCAAGCTATATACTCCACCATTTATCTATATGTTGCACTTAGGCAACAGTAGAAAACTTATCAGTGAGTTTTTACAACTTACACTCTTACATCTCTTAAACCATAGAGGTTCTAACATGTTAAGTGAATTAAGATAATTTATCGTATCAGCTGTTAGCTACCACTTTTATCTTCTTAATTTATACAAACAATGAATGTAAGTAATGTCTACATAGTTGTTACAGTATTTGATATTACATTGTCTTTTGCCACTTCGGCATTTACTTTTAACTCATTTGTGAGCTTGAGCAGTGCTAACAGCAACAAAAAATCCATCCAATGACTCCATGTTGCACAGACAAAAAAATGGACACCATCTCCATTACCTGTGGTCTACAATTCTAAACAGTATCATCTATCACTCTGGAAATCTTGAACTGTGGAGGACCTGGGTATGTTTTAAGCTCACATATGCATTAAAAGTAAATGCCAAAGTGACAAAAGATAATGTAATATCAACTACTGTAAGAACTATGTAGAAATTACTTATATTCATTGTTAGTATAAGTTAAGAAGTTAAAAGTGGTAACTAACACCACTGGTAAGATAAATTTCGTAATTTACTTAACATGCTAGAACCTCTATGGTTTAAGAGATGTAAGAATGTAAGTTGTAAAAACTCACTGATGAGTTTTCTACCATTGCCTAAGTGCAATGTATAGATAAATGGTGGAGTATATAGCTTGCTCAACAGCAATTAAAATTGCATCATAATCATGTTAATTAAGCTGATTTGAATATTAGATAGTATATGACAATATGCTTGTAAACTTTTTAAATGAAAAAACTTTTATATTTCTATTTTTCAACAGTCTTATACACACACTGGCCATTGAATTAGAAACCTTTATTCAACACTGGGTTGGACCTCCTTTAGCCAGAATTACAGCACATATGCAGTTTGGCATAGATTCCACAAGGTGTTGGAGTGCCTTTACATCTCCAGCATACCAGGCATTCACCAGACAGTCCTCTAACTGGGTCAGATGTGATGGAAGAGGACTTTGCTCCCAGATATGTTATTTTAACATGTCCCATACATTCTCAATGGGGTTCAGATCTGGGCTTTGTGGTGGCATGGAAGATGGTGGAAATCGTTGTCATGCTCGCTGAACCACTGCTGAACACATCTTGTGCAATGTAGCATTGTTGTCATGAAACAGCCATCACCTGCTGGATAAAAAGTCAATATTGTAGGATGGACTTGATCAGCAACATGTTCAAATTATCCTTGGAGGACACCTGACCTTCCAGCAATATCAGAAGACCCATTCCTTACCAACAGAACGTGCTCCACACCATGACACTGCCTCCAGAACCTTGAGTTGTGTTTACAAGGCACGCTGGGTCTGTTGCTTCATGAGGGCTCCCACCAAACTCTCTGCCTTACAGAACAAGGTGTACCACAATTTGTTGGACCACATGACTTTTTTCCAGTCTTCCAGTGTCTATTCATGGTGTCCTTAACTATAAACAAACTTTTTAAAGCAAAAAAAAATTATTCTTTGCAGAAATCAGTGGTTTTCCTATAGGCATGCAACTAATACCAATCCTTTTCAATTCCCTGTGCATAGTTCGCTAAGATATGAGTCGGGAACAGCCTTCATTGAATGCTTCAGTCAATTGCTGCACACAGGAAGTCCTGTTTCTCTGTACAAGCCTTCTCAGATAACAGCAATCTCATTCCTGATAGATTGTCATCACGCTACACTTACGCTTCTTAGACAAGCAATGTGAGTTATTTTTCCACTGATTAAAAACTTGAGATATCTCACCTTTTGAGAAACCAGTCAGCTCTGCTGTTTTTAAAATTGTTGCTCTAGCCAGATGGGCACCCACAATAGGCCCTGTATTGAACCCTGAAAGATCCTTTGTTTTTCCCATTGTGATCAACACTACTGATGATTACTGATGAACAGCAGTCTTAAGTAGTTGCCTAGATCACGTTGTAATGCACGTGACCATGTATTTTGCATATACACTGTGCAAGTGACATTTACGTCCATCTTCATAAAGATTTCTAATTCGGTGGCCGGTGTGTGTAGTTTACATTTCATGTAAATGAAAACATCTGACTTCTGTAGTCTGTGCTGTATAGCAATATTATCTCAGTAGTAGTTTTGAAAAAAAAAATTTTTTTTTTGTTTGCATTTATAGGCATAATACCATTGGATAAGTTGAAAGTTTTTGATATTTTAAAGGAAAGTCTTTTTTTAGCTCATTTGCAGAAAAATGAGCCATCTATCTGTAGACATCAAACTTTTGTTTTTGTTTTAGCTTATTTGAAAATTCTTTTTGGGTTGGATAGATATTGATGAAATGTTATGATAGCACTTTTGGAATTTTCCTATAGCTATAATTGTGCCCTTTAATGATGGAAAAGGTAGAAAATTGCTAAAAATTCAAAATTAATATTGCAAGCAATTGTAATTACATTAGAAATTTTCAATTTTGGTTGTGAAACGTGAATATTAAGATGTAATTTTTGTGTTTTAAGTGAAAAATGTTTTTGAGTGGATAGATATTGATAAACTTATGATTCACTCATTTAGAATCTCCCAAAAGCTTTAATTGCATCCTCTGACAGTGGAAATTTAAAAATTTTAAATCAATATTGCAAATGATCTATTTGGACTATAAAATTGATATTTTAGTGGTAGAGTATGGTGTTCAAGGGGTTTACATTGGCAGCAACAATTTGTCCCTTCACCCCCAGTATAGGTGGAAAAACATATAACTTTATTTTAAGAGATTAATGAAAAATTCTTTTTGATTTGAGTAGGTAGTAACAGAATAAGGTGAATAATAGTTTTCAAATGACCCTAATTTACCATCACTAGAGGGTACTAAATGTAGAAAATGTAAAACTTGAAGTAATATTGCAAACTTTATATTTATGCTAGAAATGGTGGTAGAATCTGTTGACTAAGAATAGAATAATTGATAGACATTAGACTAAAATGTTTTGGGAAGGTTTATAGAGATCCCTCAACTTTAGGCTTCCTGCCATCCCAAGAATAATTGAAAGTTATAAATTGTTTTCAATTTGTTTTAATTAAAGTACGTTTGGTTAAAATTCAACCAGTTGCTTCTTATTTTTATAAATTTAGCACTTAATTATAAAATTTATAGTAATAATAAATTATATACTGGGTGAATTTGCCCCTAAACCTTAGGAGGATAGCAAAAATCTAACTTTTTCATTTTAAGCAATAAATGAGATATGTTTTTTGCTTTTTATAGGGCTAAAAATTATACATTTTACAATCACCCATTAGTCAAATTACTACTGTTAAAAGGTGCAAAATATGGAATAAGGAAAATTCATTTTCTTTGAAAACAAGCATCTTATATTTTCTAAAGGCAATATGTTATCCTTCTAGTTTTTTGTGCTTTTAGTAACAACATTGCATATTCAATGTTTGCAAAAAACTACATTGCATATTCAATGCATTGCAGTGCTTAAAATTATATTTAACAGGGATGCAAGATATACTTCTCATAATAGAATATTGAAATATTTCTGGGTGTACACTGTTGTATATAGTGTCTTTGTGTTTATACATACTTATTAGTTTCGTTTTTTGTTTAGGTGAATTTTCTTCAGTGGATGATGGTGAATCTCCAAAAACTATAAGTCCTGTTAGTGATACTTGCGATTTTAATTTATCACATCCTCCAGACTCATCGAGTAATAAAGGTAAGGGAGTCCAAATTATACTTGGATAAGTTTTATCCATCAATTTCATTTTACAGTGTTGGAACAGTTATTTAAAAAATGCATTTTTTTATATTTGGTAAAATTCAGAAAAGTAAAAAGCACCTACATCAAATATTTTACACAAAATTATACAAACTTCTCAGTTTACTTCAATAAATATACTGCACAATACTCTTAACACCTGTGAGTGTCCTATTTATTCTTTTAAATACCTTGCTCCTTCTTTTAATAGGACTATTTTTATGAGTTTTTTTTTTATTATATTTTAACTTCTTGAAAATTGTTCGAAATTATCCACCACATCAGTTAGTTGTAATCCTAAATAAATCTCATCATTCCTTTCCAACACATAAAAATAAATACCCTTCAAGCAACAGCTTGAAGGGTATTTATTTTTTGTAGTATAATGTGTCATAGAGAGACTGAAGTACGCAAGATCTCAGCAGAAAAGCAACATAGAAAAAAACATCCACACCTTAACCAGGGATCAAACTCAGACTTCTTGGTCAACAGGACAATACCTTATATATATGTTTCAGGTTTAAATCTAGGAATATATAGATATCCTTGGGTAGTGTAAAATTAATTATTTGTGGATTATTTTCTAAAACTTTTTGGGCTAATGCAGAGTTATACTTATTTTTCTGAATGCCATCCTGATGTTACTGCATTCTGTCATTGTATTGTTGGAATGTCTTACCAATATAATTGTTTTTTCCCTTAAGGATATTTTTCATATATGGAAATGCGTAAGCAAAATTATTCGGGGTGATTTGTTGATTGGGTCTGGGTTGGGAATCTCGGTTAACTATGCATTTTGCATTGTTGCACCATCTTTTTAATTGATTTTGGGTATAACCCGCTTGAGATGCTGTTACATTTATATAGTTTAGTTCATCTTGTAGTGTTGTCTGTTTGGTGCAGTATCGATATGCTCTGATGTAGTGAGGTATGACACTAGCTTTTTTGTATTTTAACAGGTGACATGAGTTTGCAGGGATATATCTGGGTATATGAGTTGCTTTTCGGTACACAGTTGTTTCACAATGTTTTTTATGCTTTGTTTTCATTATATCTAAATACGGTAATTGTTGTTTTGTTTCCGATTCTAAGGTAAACTTTATACTGGGTGATATTCCATTAATTGTTTGTATAAATTCATGTAATTTATTAATATCGCAAGGCCAAAAAATTAGCACATCATCGACATAACGCAGGTAGAGGGACAGCTTGTAGGTGGCTTTTGCCAAGGCCATTTCCTCCACATGCTGCATGACGACATTGGCCATGAGTTCCGACAGTGGGGATCCCATCGGGACACCTTTTGCCTGGAGCCAGGTCCGATCTCCAACTTGCAAAAAGTTGGATGATGTAGCCAAGTCCAAAGCCTCATGCACAGAAAAATATTGTGCACTATTAGGTTGGGCGGTTTATAGCCATTCAGCCTTTAGTCGCACCGCTCCATCCAATACAGGTGTATTCGGGTAGAGCGATACGACGTCTAGGGAATGCATAATGGTGTGCTCATTAATTATGCTATTTTGAATCCGTTTAATCACATCATAGCATGATGTTAGTGTATTAATTGTGTGGGGTGGGGGGGAAATATTCCTTAAAGAATTTATGTAAAGCTATTTCCAAGTTATAAGTTGGGGATTTTCTTTTACTAACCAGTGGTTTGAAGGGGTAATTCTCCTCATGCAATTTAACTTTCACAAAGAGTTCAGTATATCGGGGTAAATAGGGGGTGTGCATTTTCTGGCAATACCTTCAGGTAAGAAGGGATAATTTTTCAGTATTTGAAGTTTATTTATTATTCTGGGTAATGGGTTGTAGTCTACAGTTTGACATTGTAATTGTTGTATTGTTTCCTCTAATTTTATATCATATTGTTCTTTATCCAATATAACAATTTGATTGGTTTTATCCGCCAGAATAATTTTAATCTCTTGATTAGTTTTTAATTATTTTAATGTTTTGATATCCTGATCATTGTTAATGTTGTTATTGTTATTTGTTTGAGTTGTATTGCTCTATGTAATCTGAATCGTTCCATATCTTTGTATTTATTTGGTATTTTATTTATAGATTACTCTATTTGTGGTATTATTTGTATTATATTATTGGGGGTATTATCATATGCAAATTTGGGTCCCTGTTGTAATATATGCTGTTGTTTATTATTTAAGGTAATTTTAGATAAATTAAATATTGCTTTATTTGCAGAGATGGTACTCGTTTTTGAGAATGAGTCTGCATGTTGACTAAATTATTTAATTTTTTATTATGTTTGCTTTGTATTTTATTAGCCTCATTGTCCAATTTACAGCTTAGTTGCCCCATATATTGGGTTAGATTATTGCATTTTAATTCCAGGTACTTATGATATACTGTTTTTTCTTTTATCCTAATTTTTTTCCATATATTTCTAATTGTTTGTTGTAACATAAGTTTTTCAGCTTTCTGCAAAATGCGTCGTAAATTAATATTAAACTTACTTTTATCTATAGCAAGAGTTCTAGGAACTACTGCCAGTCTCTTACATTTTGTTAAAAAGTTTAATTTAAGTATCATTCATTGAAGCGAGAGTTGCTGTCTAGGGAAATCCTTTGTTGTTGATCCCATCTGCATATAACTTCGGCCGCTATTTACTATGAATAATTTAAACACAGCTAATAGTAGTTAAAAAATTTACTATATCACGATTAAGCTGTTACATATGGAAGCACAGTGTATTACAATCTTAATGTGAGAAGCAACTATTATATCCCATCAAAGCTGGGATCATAATTACTAAGATGTAATTATGTTACAGTAATTTAAAAGCCATAATTGTAATAATAAAGTTATGTGAAGCTACAATAGATCTTAAAGTAGATAAAGAATATTTACCACTTTGTGGGAGTTGGCACAATTGCTTATCATAGGTATTTATAGATGCGATGATGTCAGTCTCACAGTCCGATGTTTTTAAGCTGCCAGTCCTAAGCAGATAAAGTTGTTGCATAATATTGTTTGCCGAAAGACTATGTGCTTCTGCTGACTTCCAAGGTGCTTCTTACGCAAATTTTAACACTAGTTGTGAAGAGATGTTGTTATCCGCGGGGCATACATAAGCACAAATCCACATGTTGTTGTAGTCCTTATACAGCCCCATTTATCATTCTTGAGTGGATAATATCCAATGTTATTTAAGCTTCACTTCTTACATACATTAGTAACAAAATTACAACTGTGCTATCCAAATGTTAAAGAAAACATACATGTTGATGTTTAAAAGACATTAAAGGACATTAAAACATTGTCGAGCCTGCATCCAGGTAACTCTGAGTGACGCGTTTCGCCATGTATCTATCTATGGCATCTTCAGGCTCAGTGCGGTGTTATTTCTGGTTTGGCTATTTAAGTTGGTCTCGCTTCAGTGTCATTAGCACGTTTGCCCGTTGCCCTTGCGCACTGATGTAATAACAGGTTCCACGCCACTGGTAGCGGCAGGATGTCCCAATGGGATCCCCGCTGTTGGGACTTGTGGCCAATGTCGTCATGCGGCATGTGGAGGAAACGGCCTTGGCGAAAGCCACCTACAAAGCCGTCCCTCTACCTGCAGTATGTCGATGATGTGCTAATTTTTTGGCCTCACGATATTAATAAGTTACATAAATGTATACAAACAATTAATGGAATATTACCCAGTATAAAGTTTACCTTAGAATCGGAAACAAAACAACAATTACCGTATTTAGATATAATGATAACAAGGCATAAAAAACATTGTGAAACAACTGAGTATCGAAAAGCAACTCGTATACCAACACATATCCCTGCAAACTCATGTCACCCATTAAAATACAAAAAAGCTAGTGTCATACCTCACTACATCAGAGCATATCAATACTGCACCAAACAGACAACACTACAAGGTGAACTAAACTACAGTATATTTCCGCAGATAAGACGACCTTCAGATAAGACGAGGTATAAATTTTCGTCAGAGTTTTATTGTTTTAGCATATATCTGTCCTATAAAACGACCCCAAACTATCAACGGCCTATGAATTTAGTTTAGATCGGATTTATCATCATCTGGATAATAATACTGTATAGCGTATACGGAATTATGTCCTATTCGTAAACATTCGCACTGATTCGGGTAATGACCTTGACTATTCACAAAAGTGTTGTATGGGCTATTCTATTTTGTGGACATACCCTACTCTGTACTAGTAAATAATTACGGTTTGTCCGTTTTTTCCTCAGTTGCTCAATAAACATAACTTTTAACATTTATTTTGTTTTAATATTGTTTTACTATTACAATGTAATGTATTATCATATAGCGTATTTAAATAATATAGATTTTTCAATAAGTTGTAGTAATTTTCAAGATCAGTCACAGTCGGTGGTTGCACGCATAAAGGAAAAGCCTCCTTTAGCATTGTTACATTTTTTTTGTATCTGTCCTATAAGATGACCCGGATTTGGGGGGCCTTTTTTTATGATTCAACTATCGTCTTATCTGCAGAAATATATGGTGTATAAATGTAACAGCATCTCAAGCGGGTTATACCCAAAATCAATTAAAAAGATGGAGCAACAATGCAAAATGCATAGTTAACCGAGATTCCCAACCCAGACCCAATCAACAAATCACCCCAAATAATTTTGCTTACGCATTTCCATATACGAAAAATATTTCCGATGTATTGGATCATACTTTGAGAAAATATGATTTAAAATTTCCTACAACAATAACACACTCAATAAAAAAACCTGGTAGTTAACGATACGGATAAAAAACCAGCCACGGGGGGTGTATATCAAATTACAATCCCCAACCCATTAAATATCCTTAAGGGAAAAAACAATTATATTGGTAAGACATTCCGACAATACAATGACAGAATGCAGGAACATCAGGATGGCATTCAGAAAAATAAGTATAACTCTACATTAGCCCAAACGGTTTTAGAAAATAATCCACAAATTAACCAAATTAATTATAAACCCTTAGCTGCCCCGCAAACAAAATACCAATTACAATACACAGAAAAACTGCTTATTCATGCTAACCACGATCACGTGTGCAACACGGACATCCCGCCTCTACCAGCGGCATGGAACCTGTTGTTACATCAGTGCACAAGGGCAACGCACAAACGTGCTAATGACATTGAAGCGAGACCAACTTAAATAGCCAAACCAGAAATAACACCGCACTGAGCCTGAAGATGCCGTAGATGGATACACGGCGAAACGCGTCACTCAGAGTTACCTGGATGCAGGCTCGACAATGTTTTAATGTCCTTTAATGTCTTTTAAACATCAACATGTATGTTTTCTTTAACATTTGGATAGCACAGTTGTAATTTTGTTACTAATGTATGTAAGAAGTGAAGCTTAAATAACATTGGATATTATCCACTCAAGAATGATAAATGGGGCTGTATAAGGACTACAACAACATGTGGATTTGTGCTTATGTATGCCCCGCGGATAACAACATCTCTTCACAACTAGTGTTAAAATTTGCGTAAGAAGCACCCTGGAAGTCAGCAGAAGCACATAGTCTTTCGGCGAACAATATTATGCAACAACTTTATCTGCTTAGGACTGGCAGCTTAAAAACATCAGACTGCGAGACTGACATCATCGCATCTATAAATACCTATGATAAGCAATTGTGCCAACTCCCATAAAGTGGTAAATATCCTTTATCTACTTTAAGATCTATTGTAGCTTCACATAACTTTATGATTACAATTGTGGCTTTTAAATTACTGTAACATAATTACATCTTAGTAATTATGATCCTAGCTTTGGTGGGAAATAATATGCACTTTGCACACTAAGATTGTAATACACTGTGCTACCATATGTAACAGCTTAATTGTGATATAGTAAATTTTTTAACTTGTATAACAGCATTGCAAAAGCATTAACTCAGGAATATGAAAGACATTATTCTGTTAGAAGAGCCCCAGTTTTTCATTGTCATCTGCTCAACATTGATATCAGTGGTCCCAAACTAGAACATGTCAAATATCTTGACTTTAGCAGATAATTCTCTATTTTTTTCACGAAAATCTTTAGACTGAGGAAGCAAGAGTTCCTCAAACAACTATTTGAAAGTTCCTGTGCATAGTAAATGCTTGGTGTGTCAGTTCAGATAATTGAAACCCTCTCTGCATTCCATTTAACTACAGAGAGATGGAGAAATGCTTGTCAATTATACATTATTTGGCATTAAAAATTCACCACCCAGAAGGGGCAGACGAATTTGCATGATCAGTATGTGAGTGCAGAGCAGTTATGTATATATATATGCAAATGATTGTTTCCATGACAAATGTGGTATCTGTGGGAGATCACAGCATAAAAGCTGAGTAACTAAAACAAATGCTCCAGACACTGTAGTTGCTATGAAAGAGTAAGCTACGAGTCTTGATAGCAGATACTAAGGACAAAGTGTAGAAGACATCAACATGACCTTTTGCCAACCATAGGAGCTGGACATGTTTCAGCATTAATATGGAAATGATACATTTCCATGACAACCATGTAGTATTTAAGGGAGATCAAGCACAAAAGCTGAGTTGCTAAGACAAATGCTGCAGACACTGTAGTTGTTTGCAGTAAGCTATGAAAGAGTATAGATAACAAATATTGAGGATGAAATATAGAGATACCAAGGTGACTTTTTGCCAGCCATAGCAGCTGGACACTTTTCAGCTTGAGCAAATTATAGGCTATATGAAACTGGTTGGTCTACCTACCTTGTCACTGCACGTGTGAGCCATGAGATGCAAGAACAGTTGTGGGTTGTTGGCACTAATCATCTCAAAGGTATTATAAAAATAATGAAATAAGATTTATTTCAAATTACTTTATGCATAATTAAATATTTTAAAAGTATGTGTAAATAATTCCTTCAATTCCTCCAAAATTACCTTTTTTTCTTTTGATAAATTTTGTAGAACACATTGATATACTTATATGTTTAAACCTCCATACCTATATAACTCTAAAAGAATATTGTTAAAAAACGAAATTTGAATAGATTGAGATCTTTAAAGTATCCTCAGCCATATTTTCTCATAAAACATTTGCTTTAGAAGTTGTAGATCTTTGAATATACTTCCCATTGACAAACATGGGTTGGAGTGGTCATAATTCATTGACCACTGAGTGTACATTGTAAATCTTAACTGGTGATAAATTATTATATATATATAAATTGGAATATTGCTTGAAAAATCACAAATATTTTTCCTTTGAAAGAATTACTTGTGCTGAAAAGCTCAGATTTTAAAATGCATTAATACTGCCATTTATTAAGTTTAATTTTAAACTAAATTTGTTCTTGGTTGTATTTTGTGTGGTTTGTAGCTAGTAATATTTTAATCTTCAGCTGAAGTGAAGGTGACTGCATAACTGATTGTGTCAGTGGGCATCAATGATAGTAATTCTTGTTGCTTTTATTTCTTGTGAGGAACTAGCACAAAAATATTGGGCTTTTGATTTCTCTGTGTTTGGGCACATTAGTTCCTTTAAAACATATCTACTCTTTTTAGTTGGAATTATGACTTTTCTAGCATTTTTCTTCAAAATTCAATGTCACTGTTTTATTAAAAACATTTTTTTATCTTTGTATATGTTTAATTTTCCTAAATCTGTTTTTCCCCTTTTTTTAAGCTGCTTGGACCTGACTATTGTTTGTAGTTAGGCAGTAAGTATATATGTATATTATTGAAACGTGGAAGAACATTTTAAATTTAGGATAGTAATACAGTGATGATTCAGCATTACAAGTGTAAGAAAATGTTATAAAATTGCATTGAAATCTATCATGAGATTCCACATAGTGTAATGCTCTTGAAATAAATACATTAGGAATCTCAGCATAGAGGTACCATCTATTAACTAAAAGTGATTTAACTAAATTTAGAGTATTGTTAAAGCAATTTTCTGTGTGTGTGTGTGGGGGGGGGGGGGGGTAATCTGCGAAAATTTTTCTTGTTTTGAAATTGTGATTGGATCCTCACTCTAGCCATTCCAGGTGTAATAATGCCCTTGCAACAAATACATTATTAATCTTAGATTAGTGGTAGAATCAGTTAACTGAAAGAGTTTTAAATTAAGAGTGTCATAATTATATGATATGTACATAAAGGTAATTTCTAAAGCAGAAATTTATGGAATTTTCCTGATTTGTAATTGTGGACAACACATGTAGATATTTCTGATGTAAATTTTATTAAAAATTTCTACCAAATTGTTTGCATGTGACCAAGTACAGCTAGGTTACATGTAATCAAATATTTCAATCAAAAGTTTTTTTCTGAAGCATTAACCAGACCAATCATTTTAAAGTTAGCTGTGACAGTAAATTGGATAGTTTTTGTAAAGACCATTAGTAAATATAATATACAGAGAAATAAAATTATCTTTCAGTCTCTCATTCAAGCACCTGAGCATTGACATGTAAATTTTTTGGTTTGGTTTTTGTGTCCGTTCCACTGCATGGTATACTATTATTGTGCCTTACAAGATTTACGTATTCTGGTAATTTCACAACTCTGTAGTAAATTCTCTGCCTAGTCAAATTATCACTTTTTCTTGTGCAGATTGCATTCGTACAAGAATTAATTGAATCCCATATTCCTGACATTCACTTAATGTGTTATACACTGCTTTTATGAAATTGGAAGTTAAACTGAACTGCTATGACAAACAGCCATTCCCATGACATTCAGCAAATAACTTTTGCATTTGAGAAATAAAAAAAAATTAGGTTTTATAGCATTAACTCATATTTTTCCTTAAATATATTAATTTACTTAATTATTACATTGTACAGTTCTGTGTATCAGTCCCCTGTGATGATGCACAGAACTGTCCAGTCCTAGTATCTAAAGTCTGTCCCTGCTTTCTTATGGTGCGAGCTGTTAGCAGGCAACAGCAGGGAGTTGTACCAGATAGTTAATGTTTTATGTAGGAAGAAACAGACTGGCGTACAGGAATGGAGGAATGAATATAATAAGGTCATTGCTGCTGAAGATTCTGTCACAGCTAGGTGGGCTTGTGAGCATTTCAGACATATTCTAAATGATGTGTCTATTTCTGCTTCCATTGTTTGTAATGAAGATATCTATCTTCATTGTAATGAATCATATCTGGCTTGCTCCATGTATCATTTTGTTCTGATATTATTATATTACTGATCTCATATCACATTCTGAAGTTGCTATCTCTAAATTAAAACTGCATAAACCCCAAGGAGTAGATGAAATTACTACTGAAATGCTTAGAGCTGTGAACATTCCTGTTGTCACATGACTGACTGAAATTTTTGGTATTTTTTTTTTACAATAAAGGTGTTCTAAAGATTTTACTAGAACTATTATCATCCCTAATTTCAAAAAAAAAAAATGCAGTGCTTGGGATAATCATAGGAGAATCAGTCTACTTTCTGTTTCAGATAATGTTCTTTGCATTATTGTGCTTAATAGAATTAAGAATTTGGTTGATGGACAACTGTGTGATGAACAGTGTGGATTCAGAAGTGGTAGGTGATATATAGATCAAATATTTTCACCTAGGTAGATTCTTGAGAGATGTTTAGAGTTTCAGAAACCTGTAGTTACTAATTTTATAGATGTCAAAAAGATTTTGACTCTATTGATTGTCATAATTTGTGGTTGATTGTTAGTT
The DNA here is from genome assembly GCA_038380435.1 of Ryuthela nishihirai. Lineage (NCBI taxonomy): Eukaryota > Metazoa > Arthropoda > Arachnida > Araneae > Heptathelidae > Ryuthela > Ryuthela nishihirai. Next base: position 46,655,336 of record JAWZYU010000023.1, on the reverse strand, counting down.
TGTATGGCTATTAGTTAGCATAACAAAGGTGCTCTATAATAACACTGAGTCATGTGTAAGCATTGGTAAGGATTGTAGTGATTGGTTTAGCATTATTAATGAAGGTAGATAAGGATGCATTTTGTCTTTTCCCTTTGGTTATCAATTATGTTTTGCAGAATTCTCTGCAAGGTGAAGATTTTAGGCTTAAACTGGTTTAGAGGTTAGAAAATTTCTGATTTAAATTATGTGCATGATTTAGCCCTGTTGGCTAAATTGATGATGGTGAATTCTTTCATTATGGCTGTTGATAAGACTGGTACTAGGGTAGGTTTAGTGATAAACATATAGAAAACTAAAGTGATGAAAGTTGGTCAAGTAGATAGTGCTTCAGTTGCTTTGACTGGTTGTACTCTTGAGCAACTATTTCAATTTAATTATTTTGGAAGGGGGATATTTAACAGATACTGGAAGTGTGCAGCATGAGATAAACAAGAATAGGGATTGCTCCTGGGATGTTTAAGAATCTATGGTGAGTGTGGAGAAATAGGTATATACACCTAAAGACTTAAATTAGGCTGTATAATAATTTGGTTCTTTGTAGGATTAGTTATGGCAGTGAAACTTGGACCCTTTGTAAGCAAGGTGCACAGGAAACTTGATGCCTCTGATTCTAGATGCTTATGCAATATCTTCAGCATTAAGTGTTTTGACTTTGTAGGTAATGATGTGTTAGGCAAAGAAGTCATCAACCTCCTATATGCAATTATATATCAGCATATTGTGTAAAAAGACACTGCATTGGTTTGTCATGTTACCCATGTGCATAGTTGCAGATTGGCAAATAGGGTTATGAACAATATGCCTAAAGGCAAAATGTTATAAAATTGCCTCTGTTTTCATGTAATCTCATTGCAGTATATATATATATTGAAAAATCCTCAGGAAAAAAAAAAGAAGACAGGATGCAGTGAGCAGATAGTGTCAAACCAGAGTTTGCTATAATTAGCCTAGAGTTACTAAATGCAGCAGCTATATATAGTTCAGGATAGATATGTTTGGTGAACAAAATGGCACAGTCTGGTTGGATCTCCATGGCCTGTGGCTGCATGAAGATTTTGAATAAATGAAAAATGCTGTACAATATTATATAATAGAAAGGAGAAATTGTAGAATTTTGAATGTTTCTTGACACAATTTATGCACAATCCTTGAGTGCAAATATTTTTTTTGAGACAGTTCTTAAAGTTTGCAAATGCACTTTGTGGTAATCTTGTATTGAAGTTATTTGTGTCTGTTTTATTAACATGACTGTCAATTTACATTTAAAGTTTGGTCATACAGCTTGAGTAATTTGATCATTATGCAAGGAAGAAAATTAATGCAGTTTTTAAAATTATCAAAGAAAAAGTGTAGTAGGAAAAAAATATTAAATATGAATTATTAGAAAAAAATATTTCAAAGGAAACTTTTGTGCTTAATGCATTTTGTGATTAAAGTCAGAATGTTAACTGCATTGTTAATGATTGGAAGTGTATTGTGTCAATTGTGAAAGGCTTATAATTTAAGAAATTTACAGTACAGATGAAATTAAGCTGTTAGTTTTTTATGGTGATTCTGGATAAAACACTCATAGCAAAAGAGAAGTATACTGGTGGAAAATGAAAATTTCTCTGTTGTTTTAATGTCTTTTATAATAAAGAACTTTCTTTGATTATGCAAAATATTTATGACCAAGATGTTGAAAATGTCTTGAGCATTTCAACTTTAGGAGTGAACTAGAAAGTAAACCTTAAATCTCAGATGGCCAAAAATGATCCCCAAGAAACTGAGAAAATAAAAGTGCAAATTTGAAATATTGGTCACAAACTTAAAACTTTTTCTTCCAATACTATCGATTATGTACAGCAGAAGTCTTCAATCACAAGGCCTGCTGGCCACAAGATACCCACAAAGCTATTTTGTGCGGACCATAAGATCATAATCATGATAGGGAACTGGGGCTTACTAGCTTGGTTCAATTGCAATGATCTCGGGAATATGGGAAATATGGTCATATTCAGCAAAAGATGAAACTACTATAAATGAAATTTAGGTTTAAGTTTTGATATTAAAAGCATGAAAATTTAAATAATAAAACAGAAATATAGGTAATTATATTTTGCTTATTATTGCTTAAAATAATATGCAGACCACTGTACTTTGAAAAGTCATTGATTTTGGCATCTTTGTAATTTTAATTTGGGATCTGTGGTTTGCAGCATCTTGATAAAGCCACTGAAAGTGCTGCACAATTTGCCAAACAGCTTAATGCAGTAGTTTGCAAAATGTCAGGCATGGGATTGGAGGAAAAGGGGTTTGATTAGTTGATTAGGGGAGTGCAGGAACTGAAAATATCGAAAAAGCTGTTCCTTATACACATTAAAAATTGCATTAAGAGCACAGTGACAGGTTGTTACATTAAAGATATATCACATAATCATTGTAAATGCCTAATATTTTTTTTTATACACATACACTGAGTTAAGAGGGGTTGTGATGAAATGTTTGTTAAGCTGATGGGCGAGCACCTTTATATAAAGTTTAACCCACTGGTTTAATGTTATAGGCATCATAAAGGGATTAAGGCTTTATGTGGTGTTGTAAATCCCTGATGTCATCAGTAAATGTTTCACATTATATATGATTGTTAAAGTAATCATTCAAGAGATTACTAGTAAGACCAGACATGTATAAAGCTGCCACAATCAGATAAGTAACCAAAGGTGAAAACTTAATTTTAGATTTTGGAAATAATTGAGAAGGTGATCCGAAACAAAACTCGTTGCTCAAATACTTTGGATATAGAGACACATACAGGTATATCAGGTAACAAATCATGAATAATTGATTTCCGATGATAATTTTAATTTCTCCTGGTCATATATGTATACATAGTGGAGTTTGGATAATCCAAGCTGACATCAAAGTCATTTTGTATTATCCAATTTTTTGCTATTGGGATTGTCAAGGGTAAAAAAAATCAATTTAATATCAAATTGCCTAGACCCTATTGTTTATGGTGTTTTACACACTCATTCTTTGTTATTAATCTTTAGACTAACATATGGGCCCATTGGACCTAATTAAAAGTCTATAACACTCTTGACTCAATAGTTTATCACATTTGCTGCTTCATATCTCATCTTTTTTTTGTCTTTTGTAGTTATTTTAGGAGTGCAAGTTTGTAACATTAAATAATTATTAAAATTGTTTCATTGTTTACTGCTTGGGTTCAATGGACCCATATGCTGAAGATGGGCATAACTATTATTCACATAGTAGTCAAGCACATACAAGCAAATATATTTTATATATCTATATATATAAAGTATGATGTAATACATACTCAGTGCCCAATTAAAAGGACCTTCTTGCTCAGAAATTAATTAAAAATAACTTAAAATTCTCTCTTGTTGAACAATAAAATTTTAAAGTTTATCCTTCAAACTATTTCTATTTCAACTATTTTTCCTAAAAACTTTCAACATTCAAATAGTTTTAAGGATAAACTTTAAAATTTTATTGCTCAATGACAGAGAATTTTAAGTTATTTTTAATTACATACTCAGGTTTTGCAATTTAAATCACAAGGCATAATCTATTGTGAGTGAGATGATGCAGTGGTAACTCATGTTTCATAATCGATTTATCTTCAACTGCAGTACTGTGCCTTATTATTTCGATTTACATGTTCCTTTGACTATTTAGGAGTTGTCTATGTTATCTCTGAAAACACCTCTTAACCCCAATAATGTCTGACTGATCAGTATTGAGATTGGAATTATTGCAACTTTTAGAAAGTGATCCTACATATGAAGAGCAAGGAATTTGCAGTGACATTGAGTCTGAAAATGATGGTAAAGTTGGCCATGTTAGTGAAGAATCATATTCAGACACTTCTGTGTAAGATGTCTAAGAACAGTATACTGCATCACCAGTAAATAGTCAATACTTTAATATTTAACTATTTGCAGTACTTGTCAGTGTGAGGGGTCAGAGTTTCAGACAGGAGTCAGCTGCATTAACATTATACTAAACTATCAGCAAATATGTATATTACAGTTAACTTTGAATTACCATAGAAAACAGAGATCTCATATAAATAGAGGCTTTAGCATGTTATACTACTGACCACATAGGTATAATACATGTGAGACATTCTCTGCTATGCTGAATGCAACATTTCAATGTACAGATCTATCTAGTGTCTTATAACTAAATCAAGTATACTGTTTACGTTATATTTACATAAGACAGAATATGCAGTTGCTGCATAACATTGAAGTTAGCCTGTCCATTTATGCTGACAGATAATATCCAGTCTCTGCTAATTTATAGCTTTCTGGAGGAATATCATTTTGATATTTACTGGCACACTAAGTGTTACCTCCTACAGATCCACAGTCTGTAGATTTTGGCTTCTGTAGGTTATACTTCCAGTGTTGTTGAAAGAACTCGTTTCAGTCTTTAGGGGGCGGGGGTGGCTCAGTCGGTAGCGCGCCAGGCTCGTAATCTGTAGTTCTCAGGTTCGAGTCCCAGCTGGGTCAGCATTGAGATTTATCTCCGCAAAAATTCCCTGCCCTGCCCACGGTCAGTAGGGGACACCAATGGGCTTGGAAAGGCCGCCGTCCATCGGATGGGACGTTAAGCCGTGGCCCCATGTGCGGGAGAGCCATACCCTGTGCACGTTAAAGAACACGCTGGATGCCCTTGACGGGAGGCTACCATCTGTCTCCCAACAGCTGTTCCAGTGGGTCCCCTCCCCCAACCTTCTCTGAGCCTTCGGGGTCCATGTGACCTGGCCATTTAGCCCATGGTGTGCAAAAAAGTGCCGCTCAGAGGTAAAACAACCCAACCCATTTCAGTCTTTACAGAATAGCCAATTAATGTGCTTGCAACAACTCCCCCCTAGGTATTAGATGTACTGACATAACAGGTTCCTGCCTTATGTAAATGGGGCAGGGGTGGCCCAGTTGGTAGCACACAAGGCTTGTACTCTACAGTTCCCAGGTTTGAGTCCCAGCTGGGCCAGCAAAACTGTTCTTTATCTCTGCAAAACTTCCCACCCTGCTGATAGTCAGTAGGGGACACCGATGGGCTTGAAAAGGCCGCCATCAATCAGATGGGGCGTTAAGTTGTGCCCCATGTACAGGAGAACCATACCATGTGTACATTAAAGAACACGCTGAATGGTGTTGATGGGAGGCTACCATCTGTCTCCCAACAGCTGTTCCAGTGAGTCCCTTCCCCCAATCTTCTCTGAGCCTTCAGGTTCTTGTGACCTGACCATTTAGCCCATGGTGTGCAAAAAAGTGCTGCTCAGGGGTAAAAAAAAAACAAGCCTTATGTAAATATAAGGTATACAGTATACTTGATTTAGTTATAAGACAGTAGATAGATATATGCTGAAAAGTTGCTTTCAGCATAGCAGATAATGTCTCACATGTATTACAACTATATGGTCAGTGGTATACATGTTCAAACCCTCGATTTATATGAGATCTCAGTTTTTCTATGGTAATGCAAAGTTAACTGAAATATACATATTTGTTGATAGCTTAGTATAATGTTAATGCAGCTGACTCCTGTCTGAAACTCCTACCCCTTACACTGAGGTGGAATATCCCCTGACAAGTATAGAATGTAAACTGTTGAAAGTAGCTAAATATTACATTTATATATTGTAAATATTTGTCATCTTTTTATATTCAATACATTTCCAAAAATAAATTTTGCCATCTCATCCTTTCAATCAACAAGAGGGAGAACACTTTTCATAATATTATACAAAGTGAAGACTTGGGCCATCAAAATATGCCAAGAGAAAATGTCATTCTACTCTTTTATGCTTTTCCTCCGACATTCTTTATGAAACTGCCTCTAACAATCAACCAATGCTAAGGGTAAATTTGTCCATAAGACTCTTGGGGAAAAATGATGATATAAAATTCAAAATGCTTGTTGGACAAATGATGCTTATAGGAGTTTATAGGTAGAGAAAAGAAAAATATCTCATAACTTCAAAGTGAAACATATGGTCACCCTCTTTTCAATCAAGTATTGAGTCATCAAAAATGTCAATGGATCCTCCAAGTTTTGCTCTATGATAATGATCGCTCAAGAAGTCAACAAAATGAGGATAAGATTCAACCTACTTGACATATATTTGAAGCTTGTAACGAAAATTACGAGATGTATATATTCCTGGGGCTTCCATGACTATTGGGTTGGGTTGTTTTACCTCTGAGACGCACTTTTTTTGCACAGCATGGGCTTAAATGGCCAGGACAAGGACCCCGAAGGCTCAGGTTGGGGGAGGGGACTCACTGGAACAGCTGTTGGGAGATGGAACGTACTCCCATCAAGGCCATCCAGTGTGTTCTTTAATGTGCACAGGGTATGGCTCTCCTGCACACAGGACCACCGCTTAACGTCCCATCCGGCAGACGTCGGCCTTTCCAAGCCCACCGGTGTCCCCTACTGACCATGGGCAGGATAAACCTCAATGCTGACCCACCTGGGAACTGCAGATTACGAGCCTGGCATGCTACCGACTGAGCCACCCCCGCCCCATTCAATGACTGTTGATAATCAATTAGCTACATTTAGAAGATACTGCCCTAGAAAGTATAGCATAAAAATTTGCTTCATATGTGATAGTGAAACTTTTTATGCTTGGAAGATGCAAGTATACACTAGGAAAGATCCTGAGAAAAGATAAGAAGTAAATCAAGCAATGAGGATTGTTCTTGAAGTAGTGAAAGAACTTCAAAATTCTTGCAGAAACATCACCCATGATAATTTTTTCTTCGGTTTCACTGGGTACCTCAGATACCTACAAAACAAAACTACCATTTGGAATGATGAGAAAGAATAGTGGTGAACTACCCATTAAATTCACAAATCCAAAAGGGGGAATTCCAAAAAGTACATTATTTTGATTTCAAACAAACTTGATTATTGTATCAACCTGCTCCCCTCCCCCCCAAAAAATTAAGAAACTTGAAACAAAATTCGAAAAACTAAGTTGTTAGTCTGCTTTCTATAATGCATTTACAGCCAACTGTTGATATCGGAAGAGAGAAAAAAAAGACACCAGAAGCAATATTATAATAGTACAAAGGGTGGAGTCAGTACTCAACAAAATGGTTATTGTAAATATGAATCTTACAGCTATAAGAAAATGACTTAGAGATGACAAATCATCTTCTCATACATCTTGCAAAGAACTTGCAAGACTTAATAGTAGCAAAGAACTTGCAAGACTTAATAGTAGAAAAGAAGAGATGGTACCTAGGCCAATGAATGAAGTGTCTTCCAGCACAACTCAAGTTGTAGGAGGGAAGATGTGCTATTTGTAAACATAAAAGTATGTTTATTCTGCAATAAGCATGTCTGCACTGAACATATTCATGTATTCTGTAGTAACTGTAAGCAAAAAATATGAATATTTTATTATACGATTTTTAAGCACAATTATGAATAAATCTTTGGCCTTCTAATTTTTTTCCTCAAAAATGGAAAAATGAGGCCTATTTTTTATTTTATATATATATATGTGAAATTTGATTGGCATTGCAAAAGTTAAAAAATGTATGAGAGTCCAATGGGACCATCATACAACAGTATTTGTTGTAACATAAATAAGTTGTAATTACACAGCAATTTGATTAAAATAATTTAATCCACGATTATGCTGTTTAATAGGGTGTGAGCTTAAAAGCTATTATCTCATGATACACTGAGGCTATAGCCTAGGTATAGGTTGTTGAACATGGTAAAATTTAACTGAAGGTGGTTTTACCAATAGTGAAAGTTCCAAGTAAGATCTTAAACTATTACCATTTATGACGAAGTTCTGCTGGCTTCAGCTGGTTGTGCGTGTTGATTAAACCTCTGTGATTTTTTCCTCAAGATGATATTCTGAAGAATTGTCATTTCACAGCAGATTTAATCACTGATTCAATCACTATTTTATCAGTATAGTTGAATCAGCTGCGAAATGACAATTCTTCAAAATGGCATCTTGAGGAAAAATCACAGAGGTTTAATCAACACACACAACCAGCTGAAACCAGCAGGACTTCGTCATAAATGGTAATATTTTAAGATCTTACTTGGGAACTTTTACTATTGGCAAAACCACCTTAAGTTAAATTTTACCATGTGCAACAACCTATACTTAGACTATATGCTATAGCCTCAGTGTATCATGAGATAATAGCTTTTAAGCTCACACCCTATTAAACAGCATAATCGTGCATTAAATTATTTTAATTTGTTGTAACTTTTTTCTGTGGTAGTTTGAACGTTAGCTTTAGTTTTGGAAAACTGGTTTCCTACGTCTAATTTTATTAGCTTTTCCAATTTATCCTAAAAATGTCTTTCATTAATTGTTGTTTAACAAGGTTTTGAATTTTTTTTCCCCTGAGTTAAGTTTTCAAAATCGGTATTTGATAGCCCCCCTGCTAAATTGGACACTTCTTTTGTAAGTATGGCAGGTGTTACTTTTAAACAGGTTTTACTCTGTTGCATTTTACAAATTTTTATGTTAATTTTTTTCTCATGTGACAGATAATTATAAAATATTTTAAGTACGAATTTTTTTTGCTGAAGTTTGCTGAAGCTAAATTTAAATGTAACAAAAACTTTTATGAAGCATTTCTGTATTGGATTTACTTTATCCACTTTCAGAAATGGTTAAAAAAATATTCTGCACATATTTGTGATGAATTAAGTTATTAAATTTTTTATATTAGAAATTTGCCTTTTACCTCTCCTTTATCAGTATAGTTAAACTGACACATCTTATAATGTATATTTTATGCATACCTACTACTATTTACTCATTCCTTAAGCAGCCAGAGCTATGAAAGTCCAACTAGAATGTCACTTAGTTCTATAGGTAATAAGGTCTTGTGGGTTAACGTTATCTTGGTCAAACTACCAAATACCTAAGATACTCTACAAGCATCGAAGATCAAAAACGTCAATTTCGTGTTATGTTACTTGCAAAGGATCCAAGTTTCTGTGCCATAGCAAACTTTAGAAAGGACCAAACTGTTATTTGGTAGCTTAATTCCAGTCTTTAAATATATATATGCATTTTTCTACAATCTCCATAAATTTATAAAAGACCAGCAGCAGCAATACCTGTTCTCTCATTTATCTACCGTTATAGTTATACAACTCTCAATATAATTAAACTGGGAAACTTGCTCAAGAGCACAACCATTCTAAAGAACTGAAACACACCCATCTGACCAATTTTATTAGTAGCAATTAAAAAAATTGCCAATTTTTATGTCAAAAATTTTCTTCTTCTTATACTACAGAATGATGTATCATTTTCAGGTCACTAGAATGAAAGATGTAAATATCATATCAGACTCTGACATGGAAAAAGCACAATAAATCTAGAAACTTTACCTAAAACAGAGTGTAGGCTGATGCCCCCATAATTATCACAAAATTTTAATCACCTTTCTTGAAAATATATTATAATATCTAATAAATTCCTTAGGAACACCCATTTTATCATAGAAAATATTCAGCACTGCAGTCAGTCATAAAACAATAGAATCATTCCCAACTCTTAGTAGTTCATTATTAATTTCATCTAGCCTTGTGATTTGTATCATTTTAATTTTGAGTTAGCCCAAAGTAACTGCATTAAAGTCAGTAATAATTTGTCTTCGTTACAAACAATAGGAATAGAACTAGCCACATGGTTCTCAGAACACCTATGGAATTCTCAGCCCCCCCCCCCCCCCACTATGTTTATCCCTAAATTCTCTGTCATTCTTTTGTTTTTCTACACAAAATATTTATTGTCTGATTCAACTCTCTGTTTTGTTCTCAGCAATTTTCTCTGCTTTATCAGCCAGGCTATCAAGCCAAAGATTCATATCACCTTTAAGCTGATCCTGTACCCATTATGCTCTCTTTGTAATGCTTTCTGGTAGGATTAGTAGGATGTTGATTCAGTTTATCCCTGCAATTCCTTATTTCAGAAATAACCTCCATTGCCTTATCACTCAAATGACTTTGTCTCCTTTGCTTCTTTTTACCCAGAATAATACATTTGGTTTCAAAAATAGCCTATTTAAAATGGTCCCATTCTTCCTCAACCTTAACCCTGCCAGGGTTCAGCCTAAAAAACTGATTTACATCCAAAGGTCCAGCTATTTTTTTCACTCTGATCAGGCAAAAAAAAATTACTTTAGAACTTTTTTTTCCAAATAACTATTGAAAGGAATTATGGCATGTTATAGGCCAAATTAATCATCATTTATTTCTGGATTTTCTTAAAATTAAATATTTAACAAAAAAGACAACTAGTTTTATTTTAAAGGGACTTTTTTAGAGTTGCATAGTAAAAAATGCATCTGGCAACACAAAGAAATTTTTATTTAAAAAAAACCTAACAGACAGAAATGATTGCAATGCACATGAATAGAATGGCTATATATTTCTAAATAACAAAAAATTTATTTTATTGTTTCCAAGTAAACATTTTTCTTGTTTTACAATTTTTTCCTTGGTATCATACTTTGAGAAAAGTCCAGGTTTTTAGTCAATTTTGCTGAGTCAGATAAACAAGTCAACATTATAATTTTTTTAAAAATAACCAATCAACAGAAATAGGTCATGTTATTACCAAATTAAACAGAATTTAATCACAAATTTACAAGGATATTGATTTTAATAAGCCTTTTTCAATGTGATATGGTGAGAAAATGGATCAGATTATACAATTAAGGCTTAATTTTGGAAAACCCTAATGAAAAAAAAATAGTTAAATTATATATTAATTAAAAGGAAATTTCCTCTTGAATAATATGATATTTAACCTGAAACAATATTTTTATCTCTTTTAATGATTCATATTGGTATCGTATATTTTAAACACAGCCAGTGTTATACAAAGGGACTTGGACTTCTCACATTCACGGAATTTTCTGAACTGGTTATGAAATGGAAAAAGCCTTGGGTGCTTTTTTTACTAAACTTTATGAATTTTTTTCTTTGGGTGTTGAAGTTTGGCAAGCTTGGCTAAGTGCAGAAAGGTTTGTGCACCAAAGCAAAAATCAAAACAGCATTATATCATCTGTGTGGCACAGCCAAGATACTTTTAAAAGCATTCAATATAAACATTAAAACTCATAATTTTTTCTAATGTAATTTTTACAAGTGGGGAGTGAAATGTTCGCAGTGAGTTTAGCAAGGGGGAAGGGGGGTAAAAACCCTTCCTGAAATTGACCTCCCACATTAGGACTGATTTCTGTGCCAAGGAAGTCCACTTTTCATCTGTATCCAAGACCACATTCATTTTCAGAAAATAGTACAAATTCAAAGTTTTTTTTTACTAAAAACCCAAGAAATAATAAAAGAAAAATTACTATAGCCTAATAGAATATTAAATATAATATCCACAACCACTTTTAAGCCAGCCATCCAATGTAGCATAACTCAGAAAGATCAATAAATCAGCCGACTAAAAGATAGCTAATTTAAGGGAAATAAATCTACAGATGAATTTGCTTCCATATCCAAGACCTCATTTTCAGAAAATGATACCAGATCAAAAGTTTTTTTACTGAAAAAGTAATAATAAAGAAAAATTAGCATATAATCTAATGCAATGTTAAATAAAATATCCACAGCAGCAAGTTGTAAGCCAGCCATTTGATGTAGCATAAATATGAAAAATTAATAATTATCAATCAGCCAAAAGATCGATAATTTATGGAAATAAATTGACTGAAATGAAAACTAAGGTTTAAATATAGAAAAGTAAATACTAACTTTACAAAGGGTATCCAATATACTATAAACAATCTATATGGAATGGAGATAGGATGTGTGAGCCATCTGCCTCCTTGAGCCCTAATGTAATTAAGTGCAGCTGCACCCAGTCTTGGAACCTAAGAAGAATGTTTTCACTTCCAGTTTTGATAAGAGTGAGAAAAACAATAAAAATGATTCCGGCAATACTGAAATAGGTTTATGGCAGAAAAGGTGTAAAACAGAAAACAAAGGCAGATACATACTTTGTAATTATTTCCAAAATCTACCGTTTTTAAAAATAGAAGTTTTATTTATTAATTTTTGCAAAATTTTCGAAAATTTAAGGAAAAATTTGTTGATTATAAGTTCAAATCAACTTGTGAGCTTAAATCAGAAGGTTGCTTCAGCAAAAGAGGAATGTTAACAAGCAAATCGGCAATACCATTTAGTGCTTCTAAGAAATGGCAATCAGATGGCTTTATCAAATTATTTATATTATAGTTTAATAAAATATGCATCAAATTAAAAAGGAAAATATTTCAAGCTTGAATTACATATTTTTAAAAGATATATCTAAGAAAATTTTCAAACAGCAATTTTTTTTTTAAATTGAAGTTTTGTGTGTTGTACAAAAGACATCTGTTGAGGTCCTTGAGCTCTCTCTCCGGATTCTGTCACTGTCTATGTTTGATGGTGACCCAGGAAGGGTTAATTGTAAGCAAGTCACAATGTCCTAATGAAGAATAGTAAACTTTGGCTGGTTCTGCATCTTTTTAGAGCTTTATGTTAAAAGTATTTTTTGTAACCTTAACACATTTCTTAAGCTTCAGTTGTAAGTCACTTTTAATAAGATGACCCTCCAGTTTCACATGTCCCAATGTGACCTGGCGTTCCTAAGACAGCTAACCCATTTGCTGTTTTACATAATTAATCATAATCCTATCCAACTCATTAGGTGAAATCCATATGTAACATTCAGTAAATATCACATTGTAGTAAGTTTTAATTATTCTCAAACCATTACATTTATTTATCCATAGGAGACATTCCCCCCCCCATTACTATGGCATCTACCAACGCCAAAAGGACCTATCACTCCTACCAAAAGTCAGAGTCAGTACCAACTTTAAAGTCATCCAGCACAAGAATAATATCCCTTTTCTGATAGTTGTTATGCCTGGCCTGTTCTGTGCATCATCACAGAGAAATGGTGCACAGCTCTTTTACTAGTCATGCCTAGATACCATTTACATGCCAATTGTATTAAAGCTGTTAAATAAGACAAATAGCTTCTAACATTTTTTTTTCTCTATTTTTGATGTTTAGCTTTTTATAAAGCATTTCATAATATAACTTTTTTTTTTAATTGTAAGTTTGGCTTATGAAGAAATTGAAAAGAGGAATGTCTGCTTCCAGTATTTTGCAAATATAGCAAGTGAACATTCAAAACACTTGATTGCAATAACAGTAATCTCATGAACTAAATGAATTGCAGTAAATGTTTTATAATGAGTGCTGATACTATGAGAAATGCCTTCAGAACTAGATGTTTTAAAGGTCTACCAATTAAATAGGATTACATGTGTTTTCCATATAACTCAATGGCGGTATAATTCCATGTTATGTTAATAGTAACTCAGATTTTTCTGAAAAAATGTGACTGAAGATAATTTAGAAGATCTCATTCAAATCTGTCTCATTTTTCAACAATATTCATTTGGTATTTAGTGTTGGGTTGGGTTGTTTTACCTCTGAGCGGCACTTTTCTGCACATCATGGGCTAAATGGCCAGGTCACATGGACCTCGTAGGCTCAGAGAAGGTTGGGGGAGGGGACCCACTGGAACAGCTGTTGGGAGACAGATGGTAGCCTCCCGTCAAGGCCATCCAGCATGTTCTTTAACGTGCACAGGGCATGGCTCTCCCACACATGGGGCCGCGGCTTAACGTCCCATCCGACGGACGGTGGCCTTTCCAAGCCCATCGGTGTCTCCTACTGAACGTGGGCAGGGCGGGGAATTTTTGCATAGATAAATCTCAACGCTGCCCCAGCTGGGACTCGAACCTGGGAACTACAGATTACGAGCCTGGCGCGCTACCGACTGAGCCACCCCCTGCCCCAGGTATTTAGTGAGTAATGGAAATTGGAATATGTAACAGCAACAATGCCAGTTTAAATAATTGTTGTGAAAAGTTAATAAAAGCAAGTTAAAAAATTAAAAGCAATAATCCTTATTTAAACTTGACTAATGCAATCAGCCTATAAAGGGCTTATATACTAATGCAATCAGCATATAAGAGTATCACATAATAATTGCATGAATTTTTTGCCTTTTTTTTTTTTCAGAATGAGGTAACTTGCTAAATGTTTTAGCTTCCATAACTTTTTAAATACTAAACACATATTGTTGAAAAATGAAAATTGAAATCGAGATTTAAATAGATTTTATTGAAACTTTATCTTCAGTTACTATGTTCTGTATCTGAATTACTATTGGCTTAACATGGAACTGTATATAAAGTGGCTGCTGAGAGTGTAAAAGATATCCATTAGAGCAGAGGTTTTCAAAGTGTGTGCCCTGGGGCACTGCAGGATATTAAAAATTTTTTAATAATTCCAGGCAATCTTAATTCAATGTTCTGATGCATAGTCACAATGATATTCGTATGCTTCGGTGGCTGTTTTCTTCAGGTGATAAAATTTCAATGCAGCATACTCTCTTCCCTTATCGCAGACATTACACATGCTCCAAATATCACTCAAAACTCAATGTACAGCAGGAAATGAGGATAGCTGTATCTAGTTTGATTCCAAGATTTGAGAAACTGTGTGGTGAACAACAGGTTCACCCATCCCACTAATTGATAAATTTTTTTAGGGTGCCGTGAAAATATGTTTATACACTAAGGGTTCCATGAAATGAAAAAGTTTGAAAACCACTGTATTAAACTTTCATTGTATATAAATAAACATAAATGTGAGTAATGCAACTAAGAGAACTTGGTTTATCTTTCTGATTACATGTCTAACAGACGTTATGTCATGGTTAAATAAAATGGATGCTTATAGAGAGATCAGTGAACTATATAACTCAACATGCAACAGATAATTAAGTCAAAGCATGTGCTATAAACATAATAGATTTTATAAGTGGTGATTTATATATATATACACTGTGTTAATATGAAGTGTAAAGCAAAGATCTGAAAGAAATATTTATTTTTAAAAGGGTTTTGGGATTAACCTTAATACATCTGTTTTTACCAAAATACATCTGTTTTTAACCCTTAATCCACAATGTTGGTTTTGGAAACTGCTATAAACTTTATTTCATCTATATCCTTTTTGGATCTATGAAAATGAATTTGACATCCTTATTAACTTTGTAACATGAACAGTAACTCCTTACTGAAGGAGTAACGTTTATGGTGCTTGTGCACTGTTCATGTTACTCTTTCAGTCAGGTGCAGTTATAAAATCTAGAGCATACATATACCATAGCAGCCCATAAGATAGGAATAATCAATCAGTAATTGATGTGGTAGCAGCCATTCTGCTTAGAATGCACAAAATATTCTGCAGAGATTGTGCACCCAAAATAGAGATAATGCTACTAGATGATAATTAGCTGTAATGAGTGAAGTAAATATGCATAGTGCTTAATTTTTACCGTCTCCCAAAAAACAAACCAGCAATAAAGTAGCTCTAATAGATTTTATTAATGTACATATTATGGATTTATTAAATGAATGCTGTTAAGTATTGTATACTATTGTAAATTTGTTGAAATATTTGAAGCAGTCTTCAAGGTCGATCATCTCCTAAAAGATGAATTATCATGTTGTGTGTTAATATTTTTAAGGATTTTATTTTCAAAACATACATTTAATAGTTAAGTAGCATTTACTCA
Organism: Ryuthela nishihirai; assembly: GCA_038380435.1. Taxonomy (NCBI): domain Eukaryota; kingdom Metazoa; phylum Arthropoda; class Arachnida; order Araneae; family Heptathelidae; genus Ryuthela; species Ryuthela nishihirai. Next base: position 46,639,615 of record JAWZYU010000023.1, on the reverse strand, counting down.
TAAGAATCTGAATTAAATGTCTTATATAGAAATATATTGTTAAGCAGAAATATATTGTTAAATATAGAAATATATTGTTAAGCAGTAAATAATTAATGAAGGTTTGATTTTTGACTGGAAATAATTTTATTTTACAGAGCCAACTCGTGTAAGGTCCATGTATTTACCGTCAGACAGTTCAGGATTTAGTGAATTGCTTACAAATGGTAGTAAAGAATCATCTACAGCAATAGCTGGCTCATGTTCAGGAAGAAAGCCAAGCATTTCTTCCAGTACAAGTGCCAACTCAACCGACCAGACAGCTGTTGCTGTGAGTGAAAAAGTTGAGAATGATGATGTGCAGCAAGACGTTTTGGAGTGTACAGATGATATAATCAACATTTAAAACTCTGTGATTATATTAAAGTGACTACAGAATCACAAGTTTGATGAGTTGGCAGGTCTTTTTGTATATGTGTATATACATAACTTTATGGCCTGAAATCAGCATAAGTGAATAATGTGTTGTAACATTTTTTGTCTTTATTGTAATGTGAAGAATGCTAACTGACTGCAATGTACAAACTTTGTTTTTGAGTACATCAAGTGATATTGAGAGACTACTGTTAATGTAAATAGATAACAGAAAACAAACTACCGTGTAGCTACCATTGAAGATATAGTAATTACCCTCCTGGGTTAATCTTTTTTATTGTACAAAGCTAATGGAAGCTGTTCATGATGTTTACTGATTGCTACTGGATTTTTAACAATATTTACTTTTTGTCATGTGAAGTTAGTGTGCACTGTTAACTTTGGCAGGATTATAGTTTAAATGCTAAGAAATGTATTTTATTTTTTCTACTTGTATTAAGCTGACCTGCAACACTTATGATGTAATGTTTGATTATCAGATTTGTCTTTCCTTTATGCAAACTATTAGAAAATGGGAAACAATTTAAACAAAATGTTTATTGTACATGTAATTGTGTAAAAAATGCTTCATATGTGTTAATTTAGTAAAAAAAGGCATAGTTTATTGGTTTGCTGTAGTGTAGATCATTGCAAGCACTTTTATCATTAGTGAAGTGGATATGCATCTATAAATACCTCTGTACCCCAGAGCATCAGCAGGATTTGGCCAGGAAAGTTGGGGGAAGGATAAAAACAAAATGAAAAATTTTATGTTATGCATATTTTAATTCCATATATTTCTTCCTTTTTTTAACATTAAGTTTAAAATATGATACACCCATTTCATGATTTTGGAGTTCACAGTTTTTTTTCCCCCATTGATTATATAATTCCTATTGTCACCCATGTATCTTTATAGATTTGCAACTATTTACTCCTTGATTTTTTTCTCACATTTCAAAATAGATATGCATAACATTATGATACTATAACAGGTGCACAGTCATGTTCTATTCACAGTTTTGAGAGCCTTTGTTATGTAATTTTGGTGTATGTGTATTTTTCATTAATTTGAAATATGCAAATGTTACTAAATTTTTTACAAATAACAGCATAGTATTTCTTTAAAAAAAGAAGTTTAATTAATAATAGTATTACAAAGGCAAATTAAATATTTTTTTTGCAATGAAAATTAAAGCAATGGATGACTAAAATAAAAAATGGTCACGCCACAAAAGTATGTCTTTTAACACTTAAAAAAAATAACAGGCCAGGCCATTATTAAGAATATATTTTGAATGTCTTTTATATGATCTTAAATTCATGGGTATTATTGAGACTTTGCCCCCATTGTGTCACTTGTTTTATAGCTCTCAAATCTGATTAGGGTTATTTTACAACTTCATTTACATGTAAGAATGGATTTTCATCTCTGACATTATCGAAAATATAAATTTATGTGTATTAAATTGCTGCCACTTAAACATGATAAATATTAAATCTAATATTCTTGTGCAAAAGAAAAAGATAATGCTCATAATATGGTTAAAAAATTAAGGTTTTCTATGTGTTTTGTCAAGAAAATTGTGTGGTTAATATTTTAGAAAAGTTTAGACAAAAAGTATTATGCAAGCCTGGATACTTTGAAAGTTCATGTCATATAAAGTTTTTTGTATCTATAAACAGATTTTCTTGTAAATATTTTATCCCTTTTTTTTCTCTCCTTGCACACTATTTTCTCATTATATTTCCATCTTCAAAATTAAAGAGATCAAAATTAACTGCTTCCATGTCAAATTCTTTTTTGAAATTTCTCATTCAAAAAATGCATTTTCTATTGCGTATTTTAAATCATTAGTCCATACAGTAAGGTCCTTTGACAATAAAAAATTTTGGGGCAGTTTTTTAGCATGTGATATATTTTTGTTGAGAACTATCATTTGAAACGACGTATATATTCTTGATTTCTGAAATTTTAATGAAAAGTATTATTAGAAAATATACATTCTTACATTCAAAATTACTGTATTATAAACATATGAAAAAAAGGATTAAAAAAATTTAATGGAAGTGTATGGTGTGTTTTGAAGCGTGGTGTCACACACATTCCAGTGTTAAAAGTTTTATGATAAAATTATGTTTCCTTATATTTTTCCTTCTCCCTTAAAGTGGCAAACAATATACTTATTGACAAAGGTAAGCTTTCCTTGTCATCACCATCATTGTATAAATCCATAAATTTGGCTTGAAGTAACTAAAGGCTAGTGTAAAATAGTGCTTGCTGAATGTTGCAGCGATCTTTATTTTGTCAATTAGCAAACAAAAATGTAATATTCTTGTGTACAAGAATAATCGTAAATCTGTAGTTCCCAGGTTCAAGTCCCAGCTGAGCAGATGTTCAGATTCATCTCCGCAAAACTCCCTGCCCTATCCCCGATCAGTAGGGGACACCAATGGGCTTGGAAAGGTCACTCGAGGTCTGTCAGATGGGATGTTAAGCCTGTGTGTGGGAGAGACATACCCTGTGCACCTTAAGGAACATGCTGGATGACCTTGACAGGAGGCTACCATTTGTCTCCTAACAGCTGTCCAGTGTGTCCTTTTCCCCTATCCTTCTCTGAGCTTGGAAAGCTTGCCTTTGTCTAGAAGTATATCGTTTGCCACTCAAAGGGAGAAGGAAAATATAAGGAGGCATAATTTTATCATAAAGCTTTAACACTGCAAACAAAATGTAATCTTGTGCAAAAGAATGTGAAAACTCATCACATTATTCTCCTAATTGAATCATACTGAAAATAAGTATAATGCCTCTTTCAAACTTGATAAATAGTTTTGCCATCTAGTGAAGAGCTCTAAAACCAAAAAGATTGCTTCTGCTCTGAAAAACTATACAAAACATTACTTAATGTTGCTTGAGACAGTCTCGGGCACTATAGTTTCAAAACCAAAACATTGCCTGATTGCTCTTTGACAAAACATGGAAGTGGTTAAATACATTGTTTATAACTTTTTAATTAAACCTCTTATAAATTAGCAGCATACAAGGCTTATTAGATTATTCCCCTAATATAATGTGAATCATGCTGAAAATAACTATAATGCCTAATTGCAATCCTTTAACTGCTGATCTGATAAATTAACATTTTATATTTAAGGCTACATATGCATTTGTTGTTATAGATTTCATATGCATCTTTGTATATATGATTTATTTTCACTAACAGTATTCCAGTTCTAAAAACAGAAATTTTGGTGTATTTTCATTAAGTCACCTATTTTTTTTAAAACTGGTGTCATGAATTTAAGTTTTCCTTCATTCATTATTGATTCCCCCAAATGAGTGCAGATTGCCATATTTTGACAGCATGAAAAAGCCAAATGTAATAAAAAATGACATTGAAAAGATAACATAAAAAATTCTAACTAGTGAATTACTGTATTGGCTATTCCAGCAAAAATTATTATCCTTATTAAAAATTTCATTGTTTCAGTAAAAAAAAATATGAATGCCAAAAGTCTTGATGACACCAATAGTTGGCTACAGATAATTGGCAAATGTTATTGGGTGCAGGCCTGTACCGAGGATTTACTTTTGGGAGAGGTTAGAAAATAAGATATGAGTACTATTTCCCATTCATTAAAATGTTCCACCAGACAGGAAAGGTTGAAATGATATTGGGTTGAACCAAAAGTTCATTTGGATTTAGACAAAAATTCAAACTAAATATTAAGTAGTAAAAAATACTTTTAATCAATAATGTATCCACCATTTTGTTTGATTATCTTAAGCCATTTGTTGGGCAGCTTCATTATTCTGTCAGTATAGAATTTGGTGGGTTTTTTGCTGAAGAACTGATCAAGGTGGTTTTTGATGGCCTCCAATGATGGAACTATTTACCGTTCATGGCCTGTGTGCAGCAGAGCCATACGCAGTGCACCTTAAGGAACATGCTGGATGACCATGACAGGAAGCTACCATCTGTCTCCTAACAGCTGCCCAGTGGGTCCTTTTCCCCCTAACCTTTTCTGAGCTTGAAAAGCTTGCCTTTGTCTATAAGTTTTGCAGTGACCAGAATAAATGGTAATTCCAGGGTGCAATGTCAGGCGAATATGGCAGGTGGCACAAAACATCCTAACCCAACTACAACAATTTTTGCCAGGAGACCCAAAGATACTGTGGTTTCGTGTTGTCATGGTGGAATACAATTCCTTTGCTATTTACCAGTTCTGGATGTTTTTCATTGATTTCTGCCTTCAGCTAATCCAATTGTAAGCAATACTGATCTGAATTAATCGTTTGCTTGGCAAGAGGGGAGGGGGTGGCTTGGTCAGTAGCATGCCAGGCTCATAATCTGTAGTTCCCAGGTTCAAGTCCCAGCCAGGCCAACATTGAGATTTATCTCTGCAAAACTCTCCTTTTTGGGAGAGATTTATATCCCCAAAACTCCTGCCTATGGCCAGTAGGGGGACGCCAATGGGCTTTTAAAGGCCATTGTCCATCGGATGAGATGTTAAGTCGTGGCCCCATGTGCACAATGAAGAATGCACTGGATGGCCTTGTTAGGAGACTACCATCTGTCTCCCTACAGCTGTCCACTGGGTCTCCTCCCCCAACCTTCTCTGAGCCTTCGGGTTCCTTGTGACCTGGCCATTTAGCCCATGATGTGCAAAAAAGTGCTGCTCAGAGGTAACCCAACCCTATGCTTGGCAAGAGCTCATAGTGAAGGATCCTCTCCCAATCCCACCACACACAGAGCATGACCTTCATTGGATGCAGACTGGTTTTGGGTTGCAGTAATGGAGGCTCACCTTACTTGCTATAGCATCTTTTTCTTTGGATGATGTAAAAGATCCATTTTTCATCACCTGTCACTAACTGCTTCAAAAATGGGTTATTTTTCTTTGCATTGGAGGAGCGAATCACAGGCTGAGATGTGGTTTCATGCATCCAAGCTGCTTCAAATGTTTTACAACTGATGTTTGAGATATTTGTAGTGTCTCAGCAATCTCTTGTGGTGCTGCACTGGTAGTTTGGATTAATGTGGTGATTTGGTCGTTGTCAACCATGGAGGGCCTTCCTGAATGTGGAGCAACTTCCAGCGAGAAATTCCTGGTTTGGAACTTCACAAACCACTCCTGACACATTTGGTCATTTACAGCATTGTCTCTGTAACTTGCACAAATTTTTTTGGGTTTGTGTTGCATGTTTGCATTTCTGAAAAAAAAAAATGCATTAAATGGCAAAAATGCACCTTTGTATCTTCCATTTTCAAATTGACCCTACAGAAATGTCACTGCCTCAATCTTCACAATTTGTTTTAACTAGCAATTATCCCTTGTTGAAAGCACACACTATTTATAGCTACTAATGCATGTGGTTGTGCAGATCACATCCAGTGACATCTCTTGGGAAAAATCCAAATGAACATTTTGTTCAACCCACTATATATTTGGAATGAAATTTTATAGTTCATTTTTTAAATCTATTTTTAGTGTCTGCCAAATAACATGGGGCCAAAATAAAATTATGCAAAAACACTTGTTTTGCTTGGTGATTGGGAAAAGTTTTGTAAAATGAGTTCAACCTAAAGTATATGCATAAACCAAAACACATAAGCTTGATATATTTCTTAATAAATGGCACAACTACAACTTTAGGTTAAAGCTTTTTTTTTTATATTTACAGTATGTTATATATGTTGGAACAGTCAAATCAAAAACTAAAATATTTCATAGATAGAAAAAAAGTAGCAATGTAAACTATTTAATTTTTTCTAACTTGTGCAGACACCTTAGAACATTTGCTGCTGCCATACTCCTGTAAACACTCTCTGTGTGGATTAATGGACTAGAAAACGGTGGATTTTTTTTTCTCTGTATATTGATATATTTTATTATAATATATACGAGTAATTTTTTCCCTTTGAGCTCAGTAGTACACAACTATCATTTCTATTTTGATAACTGGGATGTATGGAAATTAACTATTAAATTAATTACAAAATACAAATTATTTTTTTTTTTACTGAATTAATATAGGATTTGAGGAAATATTATATAATCTGTTGGAACCATAATTTATGTTGTTTTGTGAGTACTAGAACACTAACTCTGAAAATGAAAAATCTGCTGGTGGTATAGAAGAAACAGAGTGTATAAGTAGAAAATTATTATTAAATTTAATTCTTAGAAACCAAGTGCTTTTAAGAAATGAGCAGTATCTTAAGTATAGTGTAAATAATATATTGCCAAGTTATATTTTAAATATCTCAAGTAAATTTATGACTTTGAGCTTTGATGAAATCTGTTGTATTATTTTTGATTTGTATCAAAGTTAAAGTAATTGTAATTAGTTTCCTGCAATATCTTTCACTAGCAAGAATAGCTTGAAGCAAGAAACTGAACAATTTTTGAATATAACTTTTTTTATATAAAAAGCTAGGGCACCAAGTGTTGTGTAACCTGAACATTCTTTTAGTAACTGTGAAATAGTGCTTATCAACATTCCTGAACTAATTATTTACCTGTGTGTGTTTTAATTCAATGTATATATTATCTTCTCACACTGTCATCTGATTATATCTTTACATGAATTTTTTTGCAAAGCGTAAGTTCATATAGAATTCATTTATGATTCGTTTTCAGTCTTGTCCTAAGCTTTTACTTCCTTTTATAGTGAATTGCAAATTATTTCATAGCAAATGTATGTCCAGATAGATTGTATGAATGTGTTTATTGTCAGTAATCAAAACAAATATTGGAGACATAATCTTTTAACCAAAATTTTTAAATTGCATATTAGATCAAGCAATAAAGCTTGCACATTTTAATAGCTGCTTAGTTATTTTTATGAACATAAAATAGTTTTTTGTATGTGTTTGTGTGACTAAAATTATATATATATATAAATCATTACAGTAGGAAACCAAAGATAACATGAGTTACATCAGTAATAAACAGAATTAAATTGAATACCAACATATCTCTACTAAACTTTATAATTGCAGAGTAAACTCTTCATTTCTATTACATAAAGTTGTTTTACAAGGTGTTTTTTTTTAATAATATTTTCAATCCAAGGTTTTTTTTTTTATAAGTTGTATAATTTGGTTCATTTTGTTTCATTATTTTGCTTATAGTTTTAGATTATATTATTTGTAACTACTTTTTTTTTATCTCTTTTAGATATGAGTAATATTTTTATGTTTTTATCAAAAGTTTTACAAACTGTGTATTGAGAAATCAATGATTTTACTTATTGGGTTAAAACTTTTTATCACATGCATTTCAGTCACTTTAGACTTGAACAGACATCAATCACTTCTGAATAGCATTATGTAAAAAATTTAATTGCCCTCTGCAATTTCTGAAAATGCAAAGAAAGAAAACAGTATTATGAAGCAGGAGTTCTCAAAGTGAATTTTAGTAGCATAACTCTGAATTTAATTAGTTGATTCTGAATGTTTTAGTTTTAATTCATTGTGTATATATATATTTTTGTAGCATCTTGTCTGGTTTAGTTGGGACAAATTTTTTAAAGGGCTTATTTTATACCCCAGTTTTTTAAGGATAATTGTTACAGTTACAAGTCATTATCTGTCTTTTCTACTTAATACACAATGTAAAAAAGTTTTTTCTGTAGCATACAGAAAAACTTTTCAACCTTTCCAAATTTATAAAAAGTGGAATGAATAATCAGATAATATACAGATGAATAATCAGAAATATACAGTGTCATAGAAAACACAATTTTAACTGCAATTCACAACAACAACAAAAAATATTGCATTTTATTATTTATAATGTATTAAAAAATTATTGTCTATATATATATATTAAATAGTGTTCATTCAGAGAGATGAACACATTTTCAGAGTTTTCCAGAGATTCAATGCATTTTTCAGAGTTATGAGAAAAATTAAGTCAACCACTGCTAAACTAATTACAAAACAAATATTTTTGATTTATGACAACAATGTAACACATACACTAAGTAGTTGAACACCTTTGAACTTGTATATCTCCCAAATGAAACATACAAAAAAACTCCCCTTACTGGATTCGTAGAAGACATCTCCCAAGTAAAATATTTTCTCAATAGCAGGTAACTGTGTTTTGAATTGAACAAAGAATCCATAGTGTTCAGTGGCATGCAGTGTTTGAAAATGCACTGCAGATTGCACTTTATTCCTTGCATTTTTTTATATTGATGCATAATAGACATTGTCTGTGCAGAACAGCCAAACATTGAGGACTTAAAAACAGTAATTGAGGCAGCTTTCATTCTTGTATGGTTTTTGTCTGGCAAAATTTCAGCTGAATTTCTGAGCATGCTACAATGTGCTGAAAAGGTTTCAGATTTGCATCACCCAAGACAGAGGGAGGACAAATGAGCATATCAAGTTTTCTGCTGTTTTGCTTGTAAATTGTACTTCCAGAAAATAAAAACTGCATTGAACAGTTTTGTTTCTATTCAAATGTGTTCCATTACTTAGTGCTCATCCTGTATTTTACACCAATTGTTTTAGCAATTTTTTTTTATTTTTCTCAACATTCTGAAAGAGCAATAGGATTGAAAAATATATAAGGTTCTTGATGTTAGTGATTTCTTGATATTTGAAACATTTTTCAATATATCATGGATTTTTACAGCTTATAAAATTAATTTTGTTTTTATTATATTAGCTGTTATTGTTAAAAATATAAAATATGCCTTGCCATGCTTGTGTACATCAGTGCAAATACTAAAGAGCAAATTTTTATGAAAAAGTCTGATTTTTGAAATGTTATGGCCCAAATGTTATTCTGATTGGTAGTACTAACAGATTGAGATACTACCAATTAGTAGTACCTCAGTCTGTCAATTTTGAAGGGACCATGAAAAAGGAATAACTATGGAAGACAAATAGTTGTGGGGAAACTATGGAATGAAAAACTGTTTTAATTTTGGGACTTAGCTCTGATGACTAATGTCATGTGTTTTTTTAATTTACATTAAAGATAAGCTAACCATATTTAGCTCTCTGCCATAATTTTAACTAAAAAGAATAGATAAATCCCAAAAATTGGAACAGTTTTCAGATTCTGAATAGTAAATGTAAAAAAAAACAGAGCAGTGAATGTGAAAAAATTTAACATTGTTTTTATGTGGCTCTAGTAGGAACTGTACAAAGTAATTGATGCATCTGAGAAAACAATTCATGTAGGATGATGGGTTGAGAATTTGATCTAGTAATTATAAATTCATCATTTAATCCTTTAAATGTCAATCTACTTTTATCTAGCATTTCAGGAAAATTGTTTTACTCTGCATCCAAGAGAGCAGCCCCATCTTCTAAAATTAGCACACCATAATTAGTTGTGACTTGTCAACCCCAAACATTATTTTCAAGAAAAAAAAATCCCAATATAGGATTCAGGCTGATGGACATAAGCATCACATTTGCATTTCCTATTTCTAAAAAGAGCAGCTAATATAGTTAAAATAATAGTTTTGGTAATGCCAATATATCTCTGGTTTTGTTATATTTAACTCTCAAAGAGAGCACTGCCATTTTCTTATTTCAACTGTGCTGTTGACTTTAGACTTCACTCATCAGATTCAAGTTACATTCTCAAAGCTGCTTCAAGTTGTTTTCAGTCTGGTTGTTCACTGTCTGATATAATAGTAATCAGAATTAGTTATGGCTATTAATAACAGCTGTATACAATAATGAGTAAATAGTTCTGTACTTAGTTAAGTAATGAAACTTCAAGATCCAAAAACTGTTACTGTTCTCCATGCAGTTCAAGTTTAATTTATTATTTGAGAGAGAATTTTTCAGACAGTCGTAATATGACTGTTTTGCAAATTGTTTTTGGTGTTTGTTTCTGTTGTTTGTATGTATACACCACTCACAGTGCAACAATAGCATACACAGGAAAAAATAAGTATTGGAATTTTGAAAATACATCTGAAAATGTACAGTATCTTAATGATGGTTTATATTTACTAGTCAGAAGCAAACTGTTAATTTTAATATGGAAAATAAGAATAAATTTTATTACATTTAATTTTGTTTCTTTCATTTATTTAGTATAGATTTCATGGAATTTTTGTGTTGCAAAAGCAGGTAGCCAAAAAGCATTTTAGGATAGGAGGGCAAAGTGAAATTTTAGGGGGAAGGAGGACAAAATTAAATAAATGCGTGTGGAAGGAAAAAAATTGTAGGTGCAATATTTTTATCTTGCTTTCAAATAAAACTATTGTTTCCATTTTGTTGCCTGTACATCTGTTAATTTTTTTTTTTCATATATGTTTTAAAAGAAATGCAAAAAAAATGGGAGGATAGATAGATATTAATAAGATATTGCAATTTGCATTTCCAAAGTCTTCCAATGGTTTGAATTTCCATTGTTAAAAAGTCCTAATGTTGGGAAAAATGGCAAAATTAATCAAATATTGTAAACAGTTTATACATACTAAATACCTTTTGATGATAGAATATGGATATCAAAAGATTTACATTGACAGCAGCAACTTGTCCCTCCTCCTGATGTGTTTTGGAAAATGCATTTCTTTATTTTAAAAGATAATTGAAAAATTCTTATTAAATAACATTTAATAAAATATTACTAATCACTTCTATTAATTTTAATTTCCATCATTGGATGGTGTTAAATTTGAAAGTGACAAACTCTTTCGTCTTTGAAAACAAGCATTCCACATTCATCAGAGCTAATTAGACTTTCTCTTTCTCTAATTTTCTTTCTTTTACTTCTAATAAAGTGTATACCATAAATGTTAAAATCGAAGCCTGGGCTAAAATTTCTTGCTTATATTCACCTGCAATTTGAGCCCCGGCTACTATTTAGGCCCCAGTATTTAATATCATATGCTGCATATGGAGTTAGGTTGAACTGCAAATATTTGTATAGCCAAGACACACAGGCTTTCTTGCTCATTGCATAAGAGATAATATCAACACAACAGGAATGAATTTTATGGAACATTTAAACATAATAGGGACTTGAAACATAGAATGCTACATGTGAAGGTAGTAGTGCTCTGTGGTATAGTTCTGTGGATAATTCCAGGATATCTGGCATCCCTCTGTGAGACCCAGCCACTATATACAAATCCTGCACTATCATCCAGCTACAATTCGAGTATAGGCTACTATTTAGGCTCTGGTGCTTAATATGTCATTTACAGTAATTATATATAGTTAAACATGCTAAAAGCAATCAATACACACAAAAACCCATTCCTAAAACTTAGTTTTCCCTATTTTTTTTTAACCATTTTAGGATTTTTTGGGGAGGGCCATCCATTTGTGCTACCACTTTTACTAAACAACTGCTGCAAAGGAATTATGAACGCAAATTCAAAATATTTTGGACGAGTTTAGTAAATACTTCCAAAATGTGATGCAAATAATAGTTTCAAATTTTTTGAAACCCTAGTTGAACTATTGTTGCTTATGTAGCTTTAAGGTAAGGAAGAATAATGTTCTTCCCTACCTTAAAGAAAAAGTTGTACGCTTATAACCAAAGCATAAAACGATATCATTAAATGTTTTAAACAAAGAAAATATTCTAAGTATTGGGATTAGTATTTTTATACATTCGTTTTAATAGTATTTGCAGTAATATTTTCTTTTCCAGTTAAATTATTGGATTTGAACAGGATATTTTTTTTTTGTTAGATTCATATTATCATAAGAGGAAGAAAGTTTTGCTGACTTGATATTCTTAGCAATAGTTACCTTATTGGTGGTATATCATTTTATATCACATTGAAATTATGATTTTTTTTTCTCTAATGTAATAACCTAGCATTTTGTTTTTCTGATTCAGTTTATGTAGTACATGCAAAGAAATATATAAAACTTTTAAATCAAGTATACAAATGCACTTTCCACTTAACAATTCCATTACATATTAGTCAAATACAGGCATTTTGTTACTGAATTTTGGGTTGTTTCATAAGAGTAGTTTTTTTTGTGTAAAATATTTGCATAAGAATTCTTATGTATTGATATTGAACAGTTTCAGCCATTGTGACAATAACTTGTAAATTTAACAATTAACAACAGACTTCGTTTTTTTTTTGCTTTTGAGCCATTGGAAAATATCAAACCTTAAATTTGTAGAAGATTAATTTTAAATTATAGTATCTTAATGCAAATAAAGTTGAAAAATATTCTCTACCAACCATTTATTTCATGCTTGTAACATAAATTTATCTGTTTATGATCATTGGGAGGTAGAAACTTTTTTCCCACAAAACATTTATTCATTTGGTGAAATTAGTCGTCTGCTTCCAGTAAGGATGGGGGCATTGAGAGGCTTATTTCCCCCTCCATTTTACGTCTTAAAAAAAATCTTGAAAAATGCATGAAATATAAATAAATTTAATAACTTTTTGCTTCTATTACCCATACTACATTTTGAAAAGTTAACACTCCACCATCTACCCCTGATTCCAGTTATGAATTTTTTTAAATTACAGTGGATTAGTAGGCAATTTTTTTGTTTTAATTTTAAACTGCTTCACAACAAATAGTTGTAATCTAATCAGTCAGTAATATAATATCATCTATCACTCTTCAGAAATATTGTTTGTTATTTGAAATAGTTTTTTTATGTGCCTGACACAATATCCAAGTAGTTCAGTTAGAAAAAAATTCAACTGCTTTTAAAACAATAAGGTCTTACATCTTATTTTTCATATATCTCAAAATCAATTTCTTGAACTAGGAAATGTGAGCTGAAGAGTTAAATATTTTTCTTTATAACTTACTGATGGTTTTGTAGGATAGGTTGAACTAATCCTTTGTGATCATGTAACTGAGTCAAACATTAAAGAAATTAAGTTCCTTTCCAATCAGTAAAATGGACTTTGTCCTCAATCTTGGTGCGCAGCATTGCAATTTTGTTCAGGTTATGCCTAATTTTAATCCATTCTGCATCCAAATCCAGGTTGTGCCATTCGGGCCATTACTACTCGCACTACCCTAGTCATGACTTTGGTTCCCAGTTCAACTCAGTCCTGGTAGTATAACTAGAGCTGAAATTTTTTTTGCATTGCCTAAGTTTTATGGAACACAATGTTATACAAATTTCATTTTGGAGGGAAGGTTGCCCTTAAAGTGTTTAGATCACTGTAGACTTTACTAGTTAGTTTGATACCTGCATGAGGTCCAAAGCCAGAATGAGCCAACTATTCTAGTATGTAGATATCTCATGGATCGCACTGATTGATGCTGCCATCTGTTGAATTTTAGTAAAATTTCAGTAAATATATAATTGTTTTGTAGAAAGTCTTTAGATGGCCTCAATTGATACAAATGATATGTTCTGACTCCTAAATTGCATCAAGAGCAAATCCATGATGAAATGCAATCATTCTATCACTTTGAATATATTTTTATTAATAACTGTTGTTTAGTTTCTCCAATATCAATTTTGTTTTAAATAAACAGCTTGTAATAATAAATATAATTTTTTGTCAGCTTTTTTAATTAAATCTGATAGTGTTTGAGGCAATAAAATAAAATTGGACTACAAAAGGTTAATTGTAAAGATGAGACTCTTATTCAGTCAAAAGGGTTCATGTTGATGTTTTACAGCATTGACTATTAAATTGTAAATCTGAAATACCTAAAAGTTGTAGTGTTGGGAAAAAGTGATTGTATTAGAAGTAGTTTTTTTTTTATGAAACTCTCTCTACCTTAAAAAAAGATTTTCATTAGGATATGCCCATCCAATCAAAACTTAATGAAGAATTGCTAGGGAAAAACTATATTCTTAAAGAGCAGCAGGAAAAATCCTTTATTTAAAAATGAAAACATACATTTCTAGTGAGTAATGAATTGAGAAAAAAAATTGTATTTTTTTAAGAAACCAAGAAAATATTTTGTCAAGTCATAGTACTCATTGAAAATGTATATTTTTGTTTTTACCAGTTATGAACCAGATTCAGTATATTGATTATTTGTTTTGTGAGATGCAAATTCTTTTTGTAATGAGCCACAGGTTGGATGAGCCTGATTAAGGATCGGGAAAAGAGTGTGAAGAGTCATGATCACAAAGCATTTGGAACTGATGCTTTACAGAAATACTTCAAAATAATTATCTATGAAATTTAATTATTACTGATACAGTAACTTTCTTTTTGATCATGTGCTAATTATCTGTGTTTCAGAAAAATTAAAGATTGAAATTATTCAGACACTAAAAAAATTTAGGGAAATAGGGACAGTGATGAAAATCAAAGCTCTGAAGTAAGAAAAATTAAACTATTATTTAAGAATAAATAACTAAGCCATGAAGGTCGAAAGGAAAGGTTTCTACTTCTTAATAAACTTAATCTGCTTTTTAATCTTTTGATGAAATCAATTTTTTCCCATTTCATGATGTTGAATTCTCATTACATTCTTCATTTACCAAAATATTAGAATAATTGGATAATATGATTGGAACTCACAGAAATGAAGCCATAGGAGATAGAAGATTAAATATTGAGAAAGTGTTAAAAGAAAACGATTTACTTCTCAGATGCTAACATGGGATCTCCTGGTTCTGTATCATTGCTCTTCCAGTTTAACTAGTGTGTATGAGGAGATCCCACATTTGAATTCTGAGAGACAGATTTATTGGGTATTATTAACACTGCTCTTATTTATTGTCTCCTTTTACTTTCATTACTGTGAGTTCCATGGCTTAACACATTGCTGAATGAAGACATGAATTGACGTATTTCTGTAATCATTTGCTTACGGCCAGAATAAGATATTTGCCTTCATAAACAATGGAAAGCTACCAGCCAAAATTGAAATTTGTGACTTTCGACAAATTTTACCTTTCCTCAAAGTGTTGAAACTAAATGGTCACAACCTGAGGCTCATTCACCTTTTCTTATACCATTTGCATCAGAATAACCCATGGTGGTACATTAATGCTTGGTATAAATACTTAGTACTATGTTCAATTCACTGTCAGCATGAATAGTATACATTGTAATGCCCAGACAACATGAAATGCATGAATTACCACTGGCTTAGCTCAACTTGTAGAGCAACAGATAATAAGTGCTGTGTTTAAATCTGGAAGATGAATTCGTGGATTATTTTTTTTTACTCCTGCATACTATTGGATTTTTTAGCATGACTAATCTGCACATGAATAATGAAGAGTTTGCTCTATTTTATGTTCTCCTTTTTTATCTGTTATTAACCAAATGATTTGGAAATTATCGTAAATGATTTCATTGGCTTACCATGGGGATGGGGGATAGCCCTCCTAATGTATATTCTCTAAAGCCCTCTCAAAAATCAGGCTTGAGCATATTTACCTCCACATTGGACCTAAACATGTCAATCCCCCCCCTCCCCAATTAGAAATTTTTATGTATGCCATTCATTGATTTGTTTATTCAAAATGTACATAAGTTTCATATTGAGGAGATGTGCTGTAAATGTAAAAAAGAATTAGTTTTAAGAAATTTCAATTAGTCTGTTGCAGAACTTGATATTAATACATGAGTTTCTATTGTAAAATGAGCAGTTATGTTTAACTCTTAATGGTGAAGGTAGTATTTTCCTAAGGAAAAAAATATTTAAATTGTGGGTATTTTAATGTTTTTTTATTCCAAGCAGTGTGGAAATGGAAGCTAAAATGATCAGGATGTTACCCATGGCATTGTTCTCTACATAAACTAATTGCTAACTATTTTAATATTCATAGATACAACAATGACATATCCTATCATTATTTAAGCAGTGGACTGGAGTACACTGATTTTGCTCTGATATTACTCCTTAAATTTGAATGTAAATCAATGCTGGTTCAAATTTCTCCCCATATTTTAGCAATACCATTTTTGTTATTCCTTGAATTATGCTGTGTTTTTTTTTTCTGCCCTTAGCAGTTGCCCTTTGTGTCATCCATGCTCTTGTCACACACCAGATACAGTAAACGTTTTGCAAGAATTTTAGACACTACATCTTTTATTACATGAAATGATCATCAACTTGTACCTAGCGCAAATAAATTGCTAATAACTTCACAAATTATCAATACACAGTTGTATATGCAAACCAGGAAGTGAACCTACTCTTTTTGTACTGTTAAAATATAATATCAAAATCAGCTAGTAGCTTTTGAAATTGTAAATTTGCCATCAATAACAAAACGTTGGAAATCTCGTATGTAAAGAAGTTAAGCCAAAATAGCTTTGCGTTATATGAATGAATTAGTGAAAGTTGTGTATGCATGTGCACCATTTTGTGCTTTTTCAAATATTAAAAAGAGAAAATATATTTACCTTCTAGACTATGATATAAATTAATTCGTTACTGCTGTTCATTTTTAGTTGTTATTGGCCAAATTTATATAAGTTCATGTTGCATTTCTTGAAAATATTACATATATGTATGTGAGAAACATCACTTCGTGCTATCACAATAAAAGGTTTCAATTCTGATTGCTTGAAAAGAAGCATTTCCGCTTGTCCATCATTCAATGTCCTCAATTAGGACTCATAATTGAATGAGTTTGTTAACACAGCTATTTAAATACTTAAATTTTAGGAATTATAGTTGTAGAAATGTTCACTTAAAACAGCTACATTGTTCCTGCAAATATTTTAGCAATTAGAAAATTTTTTCTTAAGATTATGACTCTATATTAGATGAAAGCATGTGTTACTTCATGAATCGTGTATTTACATTAAACATACTTTGCAGCATATTGCTGCTCTCGTGTAAATGTTGTTTTTTTTTTATTTTGCTGTGAATATCATGCTTTTCCTCTTCCACCTTTGTGTTGTCAAATGCGAAAAGGACAAAGTGCAATAACTGTATATGCCATAACACTGTGGTGTATTAATATTCTGATTTGCATGAAATGTGGTAAAACAGCATTTTTTATGTGAACCATAACTGTCAGTACTGATGGGCTACAATATATATACCCCGTTCAGAATCTAATGCTAGGTAATGAATTGTTAATGATACATATAATCCTTCGTTGTTACAAAAGTTGACATGTTTAACTGCTAGTAAAAGTCTACGGCCTAAAAACACTTTGATCTGTGGGTAGTTTGTTGGTCCCTCATTGTAAAAGGCTGAAAAATCAGTTTCTAGATTTAAAAAAAAAAGCTGAGTTTTAGCCATGAGAACAACATAGCCTGAGAGAAAACATATTTCTGTAAGAAGAGGTTTCATTAGCACGGCTTAATTTGTAATAGTATTCTGTTATAGTACTTTTTACACCACCTAGAGGATAAGGACTTTAGAACTTGTGATTCTAAACAACTCATAACATTTTTGACAGATTTCTTTAGTATGTATCAAATGTTTGGCTTTAGATGTATTTTGAGTAGGGAAGAACTTTTATAATTTGAGATTTTTTCAGTTACATGAAGAAGAGCATTAATGTAAAATATTTTGGGAAATAGAGAAATGCCCTGTGGTATTTATTTTGACATGGTAAACAAACAGTTTGACTTTAAAAATGCAACAAAATAAAAATGTATAAGCTGGATTTTGCTCGCCATGTTTGACCCTTTTAAACCAAATTTAGATTTAACTAAATTGGTTAAATCTGTTTACCTTTAGGTCATGATATTATTGTTATTCAGACCCAAATAAAAATTTGCCAAAAAAATTTAAAAATAATGAAAATCTGAGTAGAAAAACTTGACCAATTTGATACACCTCTAATATACATATTACCAAAAGTGTTCATACATTTCCATATTGTATGGATGGAAAGCCACATTAAAGCTTCATAACTTTGAAAACAAGCTCATTTACAAGGAAATGGTGATGGAGAGGGAGATTTAACTCAAATCTTTATAAATCTTGGTTGTCAACAATATTCGAATAGTTTACTGAAGCTGGAGCATTTGCTAGTTGATGTTGCTATTAACTCTTTCTCCTGACAACTTTTTTTAAGTTAAAACTGAAAAAAAATTATTAGACTTTTAAAATTGCCTTAATTTTAGTGAGTGATTTGCTATAATAATTATTATTTATATTTAAATTTTGAAATAAATTCATATGACTAGTAACGTTGTGGTTAAATGTTTCAGCTACCAAGGCATGGATGTGTGTGTCGTTTTTCTGCTGAGGTCCTGCCATCCTCTCAGACCTTCTACTCTGGCATATAAACTGACAGACTCCTGTCAGACCTCTGTGGCAAACAGCTGCTTAAACGGGTATTTATTTTTTTTTTATTTTTACCATGAATTTGAAACATTGCACAAATATTGAAAATTGAGATTTAAAAAAATTTGAGTGAGACCTTCAAGTAACAGATTTCCAGTGACCTTTTTTCTCTTTGAAAAGCTTATTTTTGAAGTTAGTTATGGATGTGTGACATTTATATACTTAACAAGAAGTGTCGGAAAACTTTCAGTAATGTAGTATATGTGTGGACATTGGGCGCTATGAAAGAACTTGAACTGACACCAGAATTTCTCCCATTTCCATAGACATGAAACAAATAGGAGAAAACTTTCATCAAATCTACCAAATGTGTTATGGAAGTTTGAAGCTTTTGGAATAAAATTAATAGTGAAGAATTATTTAAAATAATTCAGCAATATCCGCACTCCAATTTCAGAGAAGAATGTTTTCGAAAGTCAATTTTCATTGAATTACTGACGTTGGGAAATTTGCCGTTGCCACCACGTTCTATCTCTCTCCTTTCCCTGCAATAAACTTCCGGGTGTGAATGTCTAGACAGTTAAAATATTTTCTACACCAAACTTTTATCTGTGTTTAGCACAGTTCCTTCTGTTCTCGATTAGCATTAAATGTAACGATAATTCATATGTATGTAATATAATTTTGTGTAACAGCTATAAATAATATAAATCTTAACAAAACCTCTTTTTAGCATTTGAAATCACAGATTATATAGTTTAAGAATACTGTACAGAACATAGTGCAAAAGCAGTTTACTCAAGGTAAAACTGCAGTGTTCGTTCATTTTATAGCATTTCGTAATGCATCCAGATCCATATTAATCTCAACTAGTCATAATCCCACACATTTTTGTTTACAAGACACCATTCTATCTTTAATCTTATTTGAAAATTTACCAGAAATCAACTATTGTAGTTAATGCGGTTTTTTCCCATTAAGGATTTCGTTTAGATATTAACCATGATTATGTTTACCTATTGTGAACGGGGTATAGTCGATTTAAATGCCTGGTGCCATCATTTTTTCAGTACCAGTTCTAATATAATTCCGTTTTAACAGTGGAAAAGCTTCCTACATGTATAGACGGTGATGTTGTTAAAAGCTTATTAACGAACTTTATGAACAAAATTGTATCCTCGAGGACAATAAGAATATTCTTATAACATTTTCCCTGTTATAACACGACTTAATTTTCCTGTCACAAAAATAGAAAACTTTCGCCAGTTTATTGGAAGACGAAACATTTTTTCGTGCTCAATCGCAAGTCGTAAGTAATTGAAAATTATTGTATTGGAACACTTATTTTTTTGCTAATTATAAGTACTGATTTGCATGCGCATGTGATTTAGAAACTTGTATTTAAACAAAATAGGTAATGAGTATTGTAATATTAGCGTTATTAAAGTTATTGTAATATAGCGTTAAGAATTTAGATGCTGAATGCACGAAAGTATTCTATTATTTACTACAGTTTTGATGCAAAAGAGATAAGAGGATATTGCTGCAAACAATCAAGTTATAGAAGATAAATGTCCAGAGCTGTTTTTTGCTTTGTTTATTAGAGTTGGTACTGAAACATTCCACAGTGACGAGTATGAAAACCAAATCTCCAGCCAAGGTTAAACTTGCAGTGAGGCTCCAAATATTTTAACAACCTCTGGCTTCTTAATCAATGTAGATATTCTAAGCACTTATCTATGAAATTTTGTGAAATGTTCACCAGAATATTATAATTTACCATGTCGAACGTATTTTTTCTCCTAATTTCGTCGATGGGCAAAGTGTTTTTGTTTTTTAACTATACAAGCTTTTGTCGGATTTTAAGGATAGTTTCAAAAAAATTAACCTCCGATCCTTAAGGTGCTAGTTTGTATGCAGTAATGTAACTGCCACAAAGGCAAAAGTGAGCAGGTTTAAATTGTGTGCTGATAATTTTGTTTTCTATTGAGATTAAAAAGGAATATCTACATTGGTTCCGGAAGTACAGGACGATGAAACGAAAGAGTCATAAAAGCGTCACCTTATGTATTAAATCGACCTGTGATACCGCTATTTGAGTGTCAAAATTCAGATCACCATGTTTTGTTTTTCCGGTGTGCTAATTCTTGATGCATTGTAAAAGCGTAAATGTAATTTTTTTTGTAGATAATCACTTGTTATTCACATAATTGTATGTTCTAAGGACTGCCAAGACCCATGTGTTAGACCATGCTAAATTTATTTCCCTATGGTGGTGCTCAACTTCTTTTCGAAAGGTAGCTTTGTTGGAACGCTCCTGTACAACGAGTCATTGCATGTAATTGTTGTAGTGTTGCTGTGTCTTGGCATGGTCATCAAAGTTTGTATAGTTAATCAAAGTCACTTGAGTGTGGCTGTTTTAATTGAGTTATAATACTGTGAAATAAAATATTGGAATACAAATATACATATCTATTATTTCATATTGATGTACATTTATATATCACGTCAGATTTAACCAAATAATTTAGTTTTTTCAGTTGTTACTTGCAATTGTTTAAGAAATATACTTGAATTTTTGGCTTCTTGAGAAGAATTCTGTTCCCTTCCTGAAGATTGTTTAGTAGATATTGTATTCCTTGCCTTTATGTATTAAATGGTTAGGAGAAACTATTCTGAGAATGGTTTGGAAGCCTACATGGACGCAGTGCTGTCCAGAGTGGAATTTCCCATAAGGTACTCTTGCCTAGGGGCACCAGAATTCAAATGTAATTTCGTTTAAGTATCAACAAAATTATGCCCTTTTCAGTTCTCAAAAGGAATAAAATGCTAATTAGGAAAAAATCCACGGTTCATTAGTGGCTCAAAGAACTTCTGCCAATCGAAAGTGAAGTTGAAAAGAGTATGACTAAGGACATGGAACATTGTTATTATCAAACGCATTGGAAACGAACTTCCATGTTATGAGAAACCACATGTAAAGTTCCATAACTTTAGACATTTTTCTACAAAGAGCTTATTTTTTAATGGGATAAATTATAAATACTGAATAGAAATATATAAACAGTTCGATGTTATCTCAATAGAAAATCACATTCACAGCTCAAAAAAAAAATTTTTTTTTAAATATATTTTGCAATGAAAAATATGTTTAAAGATAAAGATATCAATCAAATCTACCTAACTCTCGATTTTTTAAACAATATTTGTTCAGTATTCAAAGTGTTACAAGCTCTGGAATATTTAATAGACTGAAAAAATCATGCAAAAAATTTATCCCAAAATTAATTAAAACAGGTTGAGATAAGTACCAGGTGCGCTGCACCCAGAATTCTACTGTTTAAATTATGAGGTCAACTTTTTATAGCCTGTTAAATATTCCAGCGTTTATAACTCTGAATACTGAACAAATATTGTTCATTTTTCTTCAGATATATTTTTAGTTAAGAATCATATCGAAGTTATTGAGCTCTCAATGTGATTTTCTATTGACATAACATGGAACTGTTTCCATTTTTCTGCCCAGTACTTGCAGATATTTAGCAGTATCTTGACCATTACATGGTTTGACCTTGTAAGTAATGACGAGGTTAGGCAGAGGAGTATTGATAACCTCATTTGAGCAGCATATTTTGCAGAGAGAGACCGTTGGTTTGGCCATGTTGGTTGGGTGGTTGTTTTACCTCTGAGCGGCACTTTTTTGCATACAATGGGCTAAATGGCCAGGTCACAACAACCCCGAAGGCTCAGAGAAGGTTGGGTGAGGGAATCCACTGGAACGGCTGTTGGGAGACATGTTGGTTGGATGGTTGTTTTACCTCTGAGCGGCACTTTTTTTGTATACAATGGGCTAAATGGCCAGGTCACAACAACCCCGAAAGCTCAGAGAAGGTTGGGTGAGGGGATCCTCTGGAACGGCTGTTGGGAGACGGATGGTAGCCTCCCGTCAAGGCCATACAGTGTGTTCCTTAACGTGCACAGGGTATGGCTCTCCCACACACGAGTCACAGCTTAACGTCCCATCCGATGGACAGTGGCCTTTCCAAGCCCAGCGGTGTCCCCTATTGACCGTGGGCAGGGTTGGGAGTTTTGCGGAGATAATCTCGATGCTCACCCAGCTGGAACTCGAACCTGGAAGTGCAGATTACGAGCCTGGCTCACTACCGACTGAGCCACCCCTTTCCATTATGCATATCTATAGATTAGTGAATAGGGTTATGAACAGTGTGCCTAAAGGCCTCAGAGGGAAGACCTAGGATGCGGTGGACAGACAATGTCAAACAGGACCTTGTAAGCAGCAGCTGTTGCATTTCAAGACAGACATGTTTGGACAACTAAATTGCACATTCTGGTTGGACCCCGTAGCCCATTGCTGCTTGAGGATTCTGTGTGTATATAATAAAGTTGTATTAATTTTTATTTAAATTACCCCATCTATTTCGATTGCATATTAACGGTTGTAAAATTAAAGAATTACAGAAAAATTAAAAACCCGCACATATGTGTGCATTACAGCTTCTTGTGCTATAGCACAGGAGGTATAAATCAGGTCCTAGGCTGTTCTTAGGATTAAAAATAATGGCAATGTATTGACACAAAAGTGAAAGTAATCTAATTTTGACCTACCTTCATATTCATTTCCGTTCGTCATTTGTGATATTTTTTGGTTTTTGGGTTGGTGGCTTGTAAATGATATCTAGGTAGTCACTGGAAGGAGAGCTATGCACCAATCCCCTATGATGATGCATAGAACCAGCCAGGCCTAGCACCTAATGTCAGACCCTTCCTCGTGGTGCGGGTTGTTAGTTACCTTTCAAAAGAGATACTCTCTTGTGGAAGGGAAGGACTGCCAGATTAGTGTGGCCTACTGATCTGCACAACTATGGCTACTTTTTTTTTATCCTGCTGAGGAGTGGTCAACCACACAGGGTCCTGGTGCTGATCATATATAAACTTACTGGACTGAAATAAGGCTGTGAGCTTAATTTAAAAGTCCCCGGTATCATTTCCCAATTGTTGCAATGTCCTGGTGAAAACGTTCTCATCACTAACCATGCCACAATTGTTGGGGAAGAAATCTAAGTGGGAATGGAGAAAGTGGATCTTTAAGGCATATTGCAGCCACATTTGCGATACAGAGACAACATGTCCTTAACCAGTTTCTGACTTTCCCAAGGAATTTAGTTGACACCAGGCGAAACGCGTCCTAAACCTTTTTTTCTCGTCACTCCGAAGCAGGTTCTTTGAACATCTGGTCTCTGACAGCAAAATTTCTGACAAGCATTAAAGACTAATGTTATCTGCTGTTAATTGAGGATGACGAGATGGATAGATTTTACAGACAACTTCAGGATATTTTTAATTCTGTCAAGAAAGGAGATATTACTCTTGTTTTTGGTGACTTCAATGCCAAAGTTGGGGTACTGACTCTGATCTTTGGCTAGGCTGATGGGGGCCCTTTTGGTATTGGTAGCTGCAATGGGCAACGTCTTCTACAGGTAAGTAAACTAAATGCTTTGAGAATAACTAGCACTTATTTACAAACACGTTTTATAAGCGTGTTTGTAAGATGGACTGCATAAGAATATGATTGATTATATATTAATTAACCGCAGATGGGCTGCATAAGAATATGATTGATTATATATTAATTAACCGCAAATGGGCTAGTTCTGTTAGAAATACCAGGGCATATAGGGGAGCAGAAATTGGATCTGACCATTACCTTGTTAAAAGTGTCTTGCAACTTAAACTTGAAAAGTGTTATGCTAGGGTTAAAAATTTACCTATAAAGAAAGAACTACAGGAATGTGCTTAATCAATACCCTACTAGTCCTAATAGAAAGCATTGCAGAGAGCTTAATAAACGTGTAAAGGCTCAGTTAGCTGTTAAGAATCTTTGACTTGGCTGACAAAAGCCGAGGAAGCAGTTACACAGCACAACAGCAGAGAACTTTAGCAGATAGTTAATGTTTTGTGTAGTAGAAAACTAACAGGAACATAGGGATTGATGGATAAACAATGTAAGATTTTATAGAAGGTGAGTATTCTGTCATGGCTAGGTGGGCTGAGCATTTTTATGGTGTTCTAAACAACAATGTGGTTAGTTCTACTCCCACTGTAATGATAGATGCGTTACTGGCTTTAATGTTGGCCCTATAACACAGTCCGAAGTTATTTCGGCTATTTCTAAACTTAAACTACATAAATACCCAGGGGTAGATGAAATTACTACGGGACCTGGAAATGTATCGGTTACCACGTGGATGACTGAAATTTTGAATATCTTTTATGATAAAGGCATGGTTCCTAAGGATTTTATGGGGCGGGGGTGTCTCAGTCGGTAGCGCGCCAGGCTCGTAATATGTAATTCCCAGGTTCGAGTCCCAGCTGGGTCAGCGTTGAGATTTATCTCCTCAAAATTCCCCGCCCTGCCCACGGTCAGTAGGGGACACCGCTGGGCTTGGAAAGGCCGCCGTCCGTCGGATGGGACGTTAAGCCGTGGCCCCGTGTGCGGGAGAGCCATACCCTGTGCAGGTTAAAGAACACACTGGATGGCCTTGACGGGAGGCTACCATCTGTCTCCCAACAGCTGTTCCAGTGGGTCCCCTCCCCCAACCTTCTCTGAGCCTTCGGGGTCCATGTGACCTGGCCATTTAGCCCATTGTTTGCAAAAAAGTGCCGCTCAGAGGTAAAACAACCCAACCTAAGGATTTTACCAGAGCTATTATTATCCCTATTTTTTAAAAAGGTGATCGCAGTTCTTGTGACAACTATAGAGGTATCAGCCTACTTTCTGTTCCAGGTAAATTTCTTTGCATGATTGTGCTTAATAGAATTAAGAATCTGGTTGATAGGCAATTGCGTGAGATTTTGATTTTGCGAAGTTGCCTCTATTTTACAGAAAAAATCGCAATTTTTACATCTTCCCTGAATTTGCCAACTCACTTCGAATTTTATCAACTCTCCTAATTGCACAAGAAAGGCACAGTTTTCACAACTCCCCTGTATTTTACCAAGTGGCTTCGAATTTTGCCAACTCCCCTAGATTTTCCCAAGAGTTCTCGATTTTTCCAACTGTCTTAATTTTACAAAACCAATCCCAATTTTCACACCTCACCTGTACTTTACCAAGTGGTTTCCAATTTTGCCAAGTTGCCTCGATTTTACCACCTCTCCTTAATTTCGCATAACAGTCTCAATTTTTACATCTCTCCTGAATTTGCCAAGTCGCTTCAAATTTTTTAAACTCCCCAAAACTTTGCCAAGTTTTCTCGATCAACCACTGTAAAGGACGTCAGTCGAATAAGCACCCATGGCATAGTGGATAAGAGTGTTATGCGTGGATAAGTGTGAGGTTGCAGTGCCTAGCAGTGGAACACATTTTTTTAAAGAGTGCACCGCACTGTAATACTGTCTGGACAAGATGTTTGGGTCATATTTCAAGGACTTTCTGTATTGTAGGATTGGGGTGATGTGAGGAAAATGGGTGATGCCACCGAAAGTTTAGTTGGACTTGGTAAATTTCCGAATTAGTTGCCAGTGGATTTGGACGCCAGAATCCAAGATGGCGGGCTGAGACTTAGAATTATTTTGGACCTTTAGAGTTGTTTACTTCACGATGGGTTTGGGTGGGTCAACCAGGGGGACTTTAGAGAGGGGCGTGACACTATAAACAAAAATCGGGAACTTTTGAGAGATGTAAACAAAAGGGTGTGGTGAAATAGGCGTATACACCTAAAGACTAAAATTAGACTGTATAATAGTTTGGTTCTTTCTAGGGTTAGTTATGGTAGTGAAACTTGGACACTGTGTAAACAAGATAATAGGAAACTAGATGCTTTTGATTCTAAATGCTTACGCAATATCTTGGGGTATTAGGTGGTTCAACTTTAACTAATGAGGTTAGGCAAAGGAGTCTGCAACCTTCTTTAAGCAGCATATTGTGCAGTGACAGACCGTATGGATAATTATAGATTAACGTATAAAGGTTATGAACAGTGTGCCTAAAGGCCTCAGAAAGAGGGGGAGACTTAGGATGCGGTAGGCAGACAATTTCAAACAGGACCTGGTTAGAATTGGTGTGCAGTGGCCAAATGCAGCAGATGTAGCCCAGGACAGATATACTTGGAGAACTAAATTGCAAGGTCTGATTGGACCTCCATAGCCCATGGCTGCTTGAGGATGATGATAAACAAAAGGGACTCACTATATCGGTCGAAGATCAGGGAACTTTATAGCGAGAAGGCGATGACGTCAGAATTCAAAATGGCGGACGAACGGCAAAATCGGACGTCATCTTCTATAACCAGAAGTGACGTCACATAGGCAGGTGGACGTGACTAACTCGTGACCTTGATGATTTTCAAGGTCAAATCCCTTAGGTTGGGTTACCTGTAGTTAGTTACAAGCAGTGTTGATTTTTGAAAAGGCTTTCGACTCTGTTAATCGTCATAATTTGTGGTTGATCATGAGGTCGTATGGCATACCAGTCAAAATTAACCTAATGAAAGCTCTCTATAATAATACCGAGGTCTTGTGTGAGAGTTGGTAAGGCTTGTAGCAATTAGTTTAGCATTGCTTCTGGTGTTAGACATGGGTGCATTTTGTCTCCATTTCTCTTTGGTTATTGATTAAAATTTGCGAAATTCACTGCAAGGGAAAAATTTTGGCCTTAAATGGTCTGATTTAGATTATGCAAATGATTTAGCAAATAATGTTGATGAGATAAGATGAACGTTTCATTCGAGCTTTTGATGACACTGGTAGTAGAGTAGGTTTGGTTATAAACAGAGAAAACTAAAGTGATGAAAATTGGTCAGGCAGACTGTGGTTCGGTTAATCTGAATGGCTGCTCTCTCGAAAAGGTGTCTCAGTTTAATTACCTTGTGAGCTATGTAACAGATACTGGTGATATGCGGCATGAAATTAACAAATGAATAGGGATTGTTGCCGGGACTTTTAAGAATCTATGGAGAGTGTGGAGAAATATACACCTAAAGACTAAAATTAAACTGTACACAGTCGTTATCAGATGATATGATCACCTACCTAATAATGGGAATAATCACCCTTGGCCCGGGTGACAGCAGCGAGATGGCATAGATGCAATGAGGCCCTGGAAGGTTGCCAGAAGCACGTGCTCATTCGGACTACAGCAGAGCACGGAGGTTCTGGAGATGACGTGGTTGTGGGTCTGCACGCTGAACCTATCGATCCAAATGGTCCCACAAGTGCTCTATGGGATTAAGGTCAGCCGATTTTTCCTGCCGGAGAACGGAGACATCATTCTCATGTTCCTAAAACCAGTTACACACCACTTTAGTGACATGGCAGGGTGCATTATCCTGTTGGTAGACACCATCACCACCAGGGTAAACGTCCAACATGAAGGGACGCATGTGGTCAGTGAGGATGGACAGGTAGCCATTGGCATTCAGGGACCCATGCAACGGTACCAGGAAAACCCCCCAGACATGCACACTGCCACCTCTGGCCTGTACCTGACCGACAAGCGTGTCCGGGTGTTGGTTCTTGTGTGTCTGACGCCGCATTCACCACCGCCCGTCACATGTGGAGTAGAAACCTCGATTCATCAGAGAAGGTAACTTTCTTCCACTTTCCAATAACGGTAGTTCCATGCGAACTGCAGACGTCGTTGCAGATGGACATTGGTTAACATGGGTGCCTTTATGCAGTGTCAACTCCAGAGACCCAATGCGTAACTGGGTTCACTCTACTGTTGTTGGGGACACGTACCTGGGTGTCCCAGCATTCATTTGAGTGGTCAATTGCATTGTTGCGCGTCGATTGCCCTTTACCAGGTGACGTTCTACTCTAGGTTCGATAGCCTTTGAGGCTCCACAGTTGGTGTGCCAGCGGTTCATTCTTGGTGCAACATTACTACAGCACCTCGCGAACAGCACACGAAGTCTGCTGTTTCCGAGATACTTCCACCATTGGGGTGGTAGCTGATGATCATTCCTTTTGAACGTCCATCAAATCAGTACCTCTGCGCATTGTGCTCACGTTATGCACTATAGATCTGTCCTAGCCTTCCACTTATATCTCTGTGACGTGTAGGGGGGGAGTACATTGTGATTCTGTGGTTGGTCATATTATTCTCATACAACTGTGTATAATAGTTTTCTTTCTAGGGTTAGTTATGGTAGTGAAGCTTGGACACTTTGTAAACAAGATAACAGGAAACTAGATGCTTTTGATTCCAGATGCTTAGGCAGTATCTTGGGCATTAGGTGGTTTAACTTGTAACTAGATGAGGTTAGGCAAAGGAGTCTACAACCTCCTTTAAATAGCATATTGTGCAGAGAGACTCCGTTGGTTTGACCATGTTGCCCTTATGGATAATTAGATTAGCGAATAGGGTTATGAAGAGTGTGCCTAAAGACCTCAGAAAGAGGGGGAGACCTAGGATGCGGTGGGCAGACAATGTCAAACAGGACCTTGTTAAAATTGGTGTGCAATGGCCAGATGATTGCACAGTCTGGTTGGATCTCCGTACCCCTTGGCTGCTTGAGGATGATGATGACGATAAATTTCTTGAAAGAGTTCCACTATATCTTTCGAAGGAGACAGACAAACTTAATGATTGAAATCTTATGACCAAGGGCGTAGCTATGGGGGGAAGACTCCCGCCATCCAAAGTATATTGGAGTTGGCAAAATTCGAAGCGATATTGTAAAATCCAGGTGAGTTGGCATAATCGGGACGACTTGGCAAAATTTAGGTTAGATGTAAAAAATGGAATTTTTTGCAACATTTGAAACAAAATGGAAAAATACAAACCACTTGGTAAAATACAGGTGATTTGTAAAAATAGGGATTGGTTTAGTGAAATTAAGGAGAATTGGCAAAATCTACGAGAGTTTCCAAAATTCGAAGTGACGTGGTAAAATTCAGGTAATATGTAAAAATTTGAAGTATTTTCTGCAAAATTATGAAAAGTTGGCAAAATTCGAAGCCACTTGGTAAATATAGACTAGTTCTGAAAATTGGGCTTTTTTTTACACAATTAAGGAGAGGATAAATTCTAAGTGACTTGGCAAATTCAGGGAAGATGCAAAAATTTGGATTTTTTTCTGCAAATATCCCTGTTAAAAAAGTCGAAGGGGGATGGTCCAAGTGCATGAAACATGTTAAACATGCATTTTAATATAATTACTAGGAAGTTAGAACGAAAGTACAAATCAATATTACAAAAAAGAATTAACAAAATACCTTAAGAAAAGTTGTATAACAAACTTTAAATTTGAGTCGTGCGTTCTGAGGAATCTGCGATTTGAGTCGTGCGCTCTTTTAATGTGGACATTCTTAACAAACCCTCAACTAACAGAAAATAATTCAATTTAATTTTTTACGGATGAAAACAGGTAGGGATACGGAGCATACCTGCGTCTCCTCAGATAGAAACGAACTTTGTATTATATACGGGTATTGGACAAAAAATGGAAAGAGTTGCATGTTATCTTAATAGAAAATCTCAATCAGGGCAGGGTGGGGGTGGCTCAATTGGTACCGCGCCAGGTTC
The DNA here is from genome assembly GCA_038380435.1 of Ryuthela nishihirai. Classification (NCBI taxonomy): domain Eukaryota; kingdom Metazoa; phylum Arthropoda; class Arachnida; order Araneae; family Heptathelidae; genus Ryuthela; species Ryuthela nishihirai. The sequence goes on along the minus strand of JAWZYU010000023.1, from coordinate 46,609,519 downwards.
GTAATCTGTAGTTTCCAGATTCGAGTCCCAGCTGGGTGAGCGTTGTTTTATCTCCGCAAAACTCCACGTCCTGCCCACAGTCAGTAGGGGACACCGATGGGCTTGGAAAGGCCGCCGTCCGTCGGATGGGACATTAAGCCATTCCCCGTGTGCGGGAGAATCATACCTTATGCACGTTAAAGAGCACCCTGGATGACCTTGACGGGAAGCTACCATCTGTTTCCCAACAGCTGTTCCAGTGGGTCCCCTCCCCCAACCTTCTCTAAGCCTTTGGGGTCCATGTGACCTGGCCATTTAGCGCATGGTGTGCAAAAAAGTGCAGCTCAGAGGTAAAACAACCCAACACAGAGCTCAATAACTTTTTCAATGTGATTTTTTAAAGAAAAATATCTCTAAAGATCTGAATAAATTCTGTCTAAATCTCGATTTGAAACAATATTCTTTCAGCATTCAAAGAGTTAACGCTGGAATATATTTATAAAAAAAATAAATACCCCCTCAAGCAGCTGCTTGCCACAGAGGTCTGACAGGAGCCTGCCAGTTTATTTGCCATAGTAGAAGGTCTGTGAGGATGACAGGACCTCAGCAGAAAAACAACACACACAACCATGCCTTACCCGGGGCTCGAACCCAGGTCCCTTAGATCAGTAGCCAAGCGTGCTAACCACTCGGCCATAGGACGGCTTGGAATATATTTAACAGGCTACAAAAAAATTGACCCCAAAATTTAATTAAAACAGGTGAAGAGATCAGAGATCATAGTTGACTCTAGTAGAGTATATGTATGTATATGTGTGTATATATTCAGGGTGTCCCTGAATTCATGGCCCAAACATGAGGGGATGTTAGTACATACCAAACCCACCAATATTCGTCATTGAATATGCAGCCACAAACGCAGTGAGGATTCGGAAATGAAGGACAGACAGATGTTTCCAGAGTGACATTTATTGGGATCATTACAACAAATGCTCAAACGTCCGCCCACCAACGTTGATACAGGCGGTAGAACGGCAGAGTAGTGATCGGCGTACCTGCTCGTAAACACCGTGCTTGTCGCACACATCGGCGGCTGCGATGGACAGTCCGGCTACCAGATCCTCTGTGGACTGCATGGGCGCCTTGTGCATGACACTCTTCAAATGTTCCCACAGAAATCGAAACAAAAAAGATCAAGCAATCTGGGGGGTCACGGGATGGGACCACCGCGCCCAATCCATCGGTTCCCAAATGTGGGATGAAGATGCTGATGCACGTCCATGCTGAAATGGGCAAGTGCCCCATCGTGTTGGAACCACATACACTGGGCGAAATCCATGTGCAGCGGGTAATCAACAGCTGTCAATGCCTGAACTCGCTGCAAGTGATAGGGGTGTAGCCCTTCTTCATGCAGTACTCGCCAGACACTTCCGATGCACACCCAGGCTATTGGTGGCGGATCACGAGCTTGTACCTGGGTTATCTGTCATCATACGCAAGATGTCCTTGCTCATAGCTGGCGTTCTGACCGTCCGTGCTCGTCTGGCATGTCGACTGACGTGGAAGGGCCTGCCTCAGACAGCTGGCGGTGCAGTCGTGCAAACATTTTATGATCGGGCATATAGGTAGTCTTTGCGCCTCTCTACCATTGCCCTTGGCTACGCCGTACATCAGGTGCATATCAGCTGCGTTCGTAAACTGCTCCACCTCGTGTCTGGTCAATGCTGAGAATGCTGGGGTTTGGCCGATCCAGTGCTTTTAAGACGTGCCGCCTCGTCTGCGCCCCCTACCGGCACCGGGCTGCATATTCTCTGACGAATATTGGTGGGTTTGGTGTGTACTACCATCCCCTCACGTTTGGGCCATGAATTCAGGGACACCTTGTATATTACAATATCAGTAATGAATGCATTGCACCCATTACTGGTCTCTTTTAATGTATTAATTAAAATTTGGGCTAATTTTTTTTTGTATCCTGTTAAATATCCAAGCATTTATAAATCTTTCAATATGAAAAATTGTTTGTTGAAATATGGATTTAGGCAGATTTGATTGAGATCTTTATCTTCAGACATATTTTTCGCTAAAAATCATATTGAAGAAGCTATTGAGCTCTGAATGTGATTACCTATTGATATAACATGGAAGTATTTTCATTTTTCAGTCCAATACCTGTATATATAAATATGAGTTATCTCAGAGTAACAAAGGAGGGGGGGACTGAGGGTGCAATCTCCCCTACTTTCAGGAAATTTATTTTTAAGAAATCATTTGTTCATTATTCATCAGCGTCTGGTGGCCGAGTATTAAGCTTCCTTCCTATTGATCTTAGGTTGGGTTGTTTTACCTCTGAGCGGCACTTTTTTGCACACCATGGGCTAAATGGCCAGGTCACATGAACCCCGAAGGCTCAGAGAAGGTGGGGGAGGGGACCCACTGGAACAGCTGTTGGGAGACAGATGGTAGCCTCCCGTCAAGGCCATCCAGCGTGTTCTTTAACGTGCACAGGGTATGGCTCTCCCGCACACGGGGCCACGGCTTAACGTCCCATCCGACGGACGGCGGCCTTTTCAAGCCCATCGGTGTCCCCTACTGACCGTGGGCAGGGCGGGGAAATTTTGCGGAGATAAATCTCAACGCTGACCCAGCTGGGACTCGAACCTGGGTACTACAGATTACGAGCCTGGCGCGCTACCGACTGAGCCACCCCCGCCCCCTATTGATCTTAGGACCTCGGTTCAAGTCCTGCATAAAAGACAGATAATATTATGCTGATAGGCTCCTATAAGATTTACGTGACCAGCATCTGCTTGAAGGATGTTTATTTATTTGTTCATAAGTACATTAATAAAAGTGTTAAATAATTTTTGTTTAATATTATAATAATTAGAAATATGAAAATAATTTGAACTATTTTGATTAATTTTGGCTATGCCACTGATTGTATATAAAAGAATTAGTGTAATTCCTAAATTTCATTCTCTTATTTTACATTTAATTGATATTGTGTTTGCGCTTGAGTAAAAGCATTATTATCTCTATAATTTCTTCCAATATTGAGAGGCAGGGTGGCTCAGTCCGGTAGTGCACCAGGCTCGTATTCTGCAGTTCCCAGGTTCGAGTCCCAGCTGGTCATGAGATTTATCTCCGCAAAACTCCCCACCATTCCCACGGTCTGTAGGGGACACCAATGAGCTTGGAAAGGCCATTGTCCATCAGATGAGATGTTAAGTCTTGCCCCCTGTGCAGGAAAGCCATACCCTGTGCACATTGAAGAACACACTGGATGGCCTTGATAGGAGGCTACCATCTGTCTCCTAACAGCTGTTCTATGGGTCCCCTCCCCCAACCTCTCTGAGCCTTCAGAGTTAAGAAGCGGAAGAGGATCCACTGGACAACCGTTAGGAGATATGTCGAAATCTTTTAAAAGAATCATTTAGCATCTCCTTCAATGTACTCGTCATAGTAGAGTTCTCATGAACACGAGGCAGGTATGGCTCACTCGGTAGCACGCTGGCTCTTAATTTTCAGTTGCCAGGTTGGAGTCCCACCTGGGCGAGTATTGAGCTTTACCTCTGCAAAACTCCTCACCCTGCCATTGGTCAGTACGAGATATCCATGGGCTTGTAAAGGATGCCGTCTGTCAGATGGGACATTACGCTATGGACTGTGCACGTTAAAGATCATACTGGATGGCCTTGACGGGAGGCTACCACCTGTTTTCTAACGGCTATCCAGTGGGTCCCCTCTCCCAACCTTCTCTGATCCTTTGGGGTCCTTGTGACCCAGCCATTTACCAAATTTTGTGCAAAAAAAGTGACACTCAGAGGTAAAGCAATTTAACCTGAAGACAGATTGACGATTTAACACCTCGTCCGACGGATGACAGTTTTTCTGAGCCTATCGGTATCCTCTTTCTCGCCGAGAGCTATATGTGGGTTAACGGAAATAAATCACAATTGGGACTCGAGCCTGGGAACGTCAGAAAACCAGTCTGACACGCTACAAAATAACAACCCCAGCCACATGCCTAAACGCAAAGGCTGTTATGATGACTTTTGATTAGGAAGTCAGAGAAATATATGCAAAACGTCAAAGGAGAACATTTAATGAAAAGTGATGATTTTCGGGCTGTTTTTCGAATCCACACCCGCCTGAGCCGTGACCACAGGAGAGTCAGCTTTTCTAATTGTTGCTAATGATTTAGTTTTTAATAATGTATCTGAATACGGTTCCGGGGTTAGATAAAAAAGTTTTTTTTAACTAACCCCGGAACCGTATTGAGTTACCGGAACCGTATTGGTTAGTTAAAAAAGATTTTTTAACTAACCCAGGAACTCGGCCCCACACTGTCTGTCCTGAGCTACAACTGCTGCATTTGGCTGCAGACCAATTCTAGTAAGGTCCTGTTTGCATCCTAGATCTACCCTTTTTTCTGAGGCCTTTAGGCATGCTGCTCATAATGCTACTTCGTCAATCTACAGTTATGCATGCAGGCAACATGGCAAAACCAACAGTCTTTCATTGCACAATAAGCTGCTCAAAGGAGGTTGTATACTCCTTTGCCCAACCTCATTATTACTAACAAAGTCCAGCCATTTAGTTAAAAAAATTTTATTTGGTTGGATGGGTATTGGTGAAATATCATGATTTGCATTTGATGGATACAGGATTTGAATGATAATCATGATAATAAACTTACTACAGTAGTAAAGTATCACTGGAGATGTCCATTGATGTCCATGATTGATGGCAGAAAAGTTAAAAATGACAAAATTTCAAATGAATATTGCAAATATAAGTATAATAAACTTACTACAGTAGTAAAGTATCACTGGAGATGACCTGTAGATATGGAACACATGAAATAAGCTGAAAAATTGGTTTTGCCATGAGTGGAATTCGGACCCATGCCTCCGAGCAGCATGCCCGGTATGCTAACCATTACACCATCTTCGGTTAGTGTTCTTTTGTTCAACTAGTGTGACTTATAAGCTTTCCCCAAGGTTCAAGGTGTTGTAAATATGGTGAAATTGGCCTCCAAATAAGGGACTCCCTACACCAGGTGTAGTGTGCTTTCCTCACATTTTTTATTCATGGTGGCGCCATCTGTTAATCAACAAAGATGTTGTTACATGTAATAGTCACTTTATGTTAGAAATTTGAAAATTTTGTGGTGAAATGTGGTCACAAAGTTTTCATTGATAATAATGATGTTCACTCTTACCCCCAGAGTGGTGGGTAGGAAAACTCAATTTTATTTTAGATAAATTACGGTCTGTAAATGGTAGCTGGTAACCTACTACGGCATATAAACTGACAGGCTCTTGTCAGACCTCTGTGGCAAGCAGCTGCTTGAGGGGGTATTTACTTATTATTTTTTATTTAGTTAACATAATGAAACGCTCTATAACACTGAGACGTGTGAGAGTTGGTAATGCTTGTAACATTTGGTTTAGCATTGCTTCTAGTGTTCAGCAAGGGTGCATTTTGTCTCCTTTCCTCTCTAGTTTGGTTAAAGCTATGCGAAATTGACTGCAAGGGAAAGATTTTGGGCTTAAATTGTCTAGAGATCTGAAAATTTCTGAATTAGATTTTGGGTTATTCCATGTCAATTCAACCAGGCCAGTTCACCACCCATCATAGATTTCAGTGACCTTTGGCATAAATGTTAGTAGACGTAGGTTGTCTAATTGCCCGAAATATTTTGAATGAAATTTTTTTTGTAAGGAGTTATAATCGTTTAACCTAAAGGAAAAATATACAAATTGTATTTGTGACTAAAGGTTTTTCCTTTTTTTTTTCTTTGCTTCTATGGTAGATGAGAAGACCAAACTTGGTGAACTAATATAGTTTGCCTTATTAATTCATTTTAAAAAAATCGAATTTGAAAAATTTAAAATGATTTTGAAAAAAAAATTGAAAAAACTGAAAATTTTAAAATGTAAAAAAAAGTGATGTGGGCCCCATATATAAAGAATTAAAATTGACATATGTTGTACATTATACTCCATAGAAGTGTACAAAATTTGGAATATGGTCCTTTCTTTGATAACGAGAAAAAAAAATATTGAATTTGTACCAATGTTATCACCGGCGTGAGACTGGTTCAGCGATTTCCCCGGAACCGGGCCCCACAGCCCACGAAAAGCTCATCGTAAAAAACGAAATTTCGGTCAGTTTTGACCGAAATAGAGAAATCGGTCAATTTTGATGACATAATTAAAGATTTTGTGGCACGCCTGAGCCCAATTTGGGGGGGAAAAAATTCAGATGCACACAAAACATTATACTGAAACGAATGTCGCTAACCAGTAATTTTATTCTTATAATGTTAATTGAAATCGTTTTATGACAAAATTGATTTTAAAATGCTATTTGGAATGAAAAATATTAGAAATACTATTAGAAACTGAAATTTAATGCAAAGAGCCGTTAATTTATTAAAAATAAGAGAATACGCAAAAAAAGCTACGTGGTGCTCATTTTTAATTACTAAAGACTGATTTAAAAGTTGAATTATAATCAAAAATATTTTATATTTCTGCCTTTCAAATTTTTAAAAAAATATTTGAAATATAAATTACTCTCAGCCCGAAGTCGTTTGCGCCCGAGCCAGACTCCGGCTCAGCCCGACAAAGTTCGAGCAAAAACGAGAACGGTACAAATGTTTGGCATTGTGTAGCTTTGAGTGTGGCCGTTCCAAAATTGATAAGAAATGACAGAAAAATATTTTGATTCTTATTTTATTAACACTAAAGTTAATGTTATAAAATTAATACATTGAATACTCTACAAAAGCACCAATATGTCGTTAACCTTAAATAAACTTTTATCATCTAGTAAAGAAAAAAAAATACCCCCCCCCCCCCCCCAGAGGTCTGACAGGAGCCTGTCAGTTTATATGCCACAGTAGAAGATAGTAAACAGAAAAAAAAAAACCCAAAAGAATTATGACTAGAGTGCAAAATAAAAAATCTGGAAAAATTATGGCTCGAATGAAAAAGCCGAAATTTATGATGAAATTATGCATTAATGTTGTACAATTTCCAGCCTTGTTTTCCATAGTTCATTTTCAAAAAGACTCTTTTCGTATTTTTCAGAAGTTTTCAAGGGCTAAAGAATATTTTCTTACTCTGTAGACAGTTACCTAGTAGCCTTGATATAAACGGTATCAAGATTCCCTATGCTCGAGAGATATGAGTGAACGATAGGTTTGCCATTGAACTGGTTAATGAGGGCCCCTAGCCAGGGCCGTCGCCTGATTAGATCGCGCCCTGAGGCAAACAATTAAATATCGCCCGTAAAGGATTATAAGACAAAAATATAAGAAAATCTCCAATTGATATTTTGTTTTTATTACAAAAGAAACATTAATGCAAAATAATTATATAATAATATTAATTAAACGTTTGCTCTACGGGGATATCGCACAATAAAACTGTTTATAAAGCTCTTCTAAATTTAAATTATAAGCTATGTCCGCCTCTATCGATATAGTTGCTGGACCAACCTATCTGTCTTGGGTCATTGCTCTTCGCAAATAATTTTTACTCAGTTTAAGCTTCGAAAAACTTCTTTCCACACTTTCTACGCTAACAGGAATCCCCAAAATGATAAAATATAACGTAAATTAGGCAAAAATGGTTAAAAGTGAATGGGTGGACCATGGTGCCTCTATGCTACACCCTGTTGACGGTACTGCCCCTAGCAGTGACTAAGGTTTTTCGTTTATTAATACGTTTTAAAAAAATGAATCGTACTAGTTGAATGTCGCATGAAACTCAATGAGAAATATTAATAACATTTTATAATTGCACTCTAAATCACTTTTGAAATGTGGCAGAACTTTTTATATGACTTGTTTTAAACTTTTCTGCCACTGGGAACAGTGGTTCTAAAGAACGATATTTCGGTTCTTTAGAATTTACATCATGTTTTAACTAGTTTCAAGTTTGACCTAGATTCTGTTATAGGTACGAATTGAATTTTTAAGACAGTATGATTACAGTTCATGCCGAGTTCCTGGAAAACATCGGTATAAGCAAACATTGTTCAAATAGGAAAAGGGTTATTCTAATTTATATGTAAGTTTAAAACACATTGCTATTTAAATCACTATCGCGACCTACAATAGTCACCTCGATAGTAATTTGTAAATATTGAAAAAAAGCGGATGAAAAACGATGCACAATTCTGTTATAAATTTGTTATTTTAGTATCAAAAGTTTCCACACAAACGAAATATCTGCAATCACTTCCGGTATCAGCCAGCGCGTGGCACGTCATTTACAGGAAGTATGTGGACATCAAGGAGTGTCTAAGGGATAAGAGAGCTAGCTTCCATAGGCTTAATGTAAACTTTTCGATTGCAGCGCCCTCTAAATATGGAAAATTCGTGCATTGCAGTGATGCCATCTAGCCAGGGAGAGGAGCCAGTTCCTTGCGTTATTTTTCCACCGCCCAGCAAGGTTTTCAATGGCTTACACCAGGTCACTAATTTTACATTCACTTTAGCTCTGTTCAAAGTGTTCATTTCTTAAATTTTACCATCATAATTATCTTTTTACAAGGATTACTTAAAATTATTTTCTTTAATAAAATCCCATTTTGTAAAACAGGTAGTAGCTATGCTCAAGAAAAGAATTTTAATATTTTGAACATTCTACAATATTTAATATATTATAATAAATTGAAATTTATGGCTCTATGCAAGATAACATATTTTGTTTAATTATATTTTATAAAATTTTAGTGTTTTCAATAAAAGTCATATCGATTTTCTTACTTGTATAAATTGTCAATAGATGGCAGCACACACTTCTCGTATCAACCATAAAAACATTTACTACTAGAACAAACTGCAGACACCTATATTATACATCGATATGCTCCATAGAACACAAAACTGCAACATACATTGACTTACATGTTCGCAAGATGATTAAATGTATTAATTTACATATTAATTTTAAAAATTCTGCAAATTTACTCAAAATAAACATACAACGGTTTTTCCAGGTATCGTAAAACTCCTGAACGAGATAAAAAAACTCATTGAATAACTTTAGGGTCAGCTACCACTGTGCCAAATAGCCATGGCTGTTAGACATTTGGAAACACTGGTTAAATCGCAATATACATACCAATAGTAAGACAAACCATAGCTGAATTGGGCTAAAATGATTGCACTGCGCATGCGCAGATCATTCCTTACAGTTGTTTTCGTGCCTGCACATCAATTTGCCACGTTCAGCTTCGGTAAAATTCCGCAGAACGGCGCCACTTACGCTTGTGCGAAGCTAGCCTTCTTCTCCTTAGACCTTCTTTGACCGAATGATCGTCTCATGGCATTCTTTCAACCAGCAGCAGCTGCAAAACACTCCCGACTTCTTTGCGACAGGCAACATTTCAAAAAGACAGAGCGTTTCCGCATTTCGCTCGAAACGATTGAATTGGTGACGAACCGGAAAATCTCACCCCCCCTCTCCCCCGCAAAAAAAGTCTGATCAATTAACTTTCAGTTACCCGAAATTTTAAGGGGCGGGGGTGGCTCAGTCGGTAGCGCGCCAGGCTCGAAATCTGTAGTTCCCAGGTTCGAGTCCCAGCTGGGTCAGCGTTGAGATTTATCTCCGCAAAAATTCCCCGCCCTGCCCACGGTCAGTAGGGGACACCGATGGGCTTGGAAAGGCCGCCGTCCGTGGGATGGGACGTTAAGCCGTGGCCCCGTGTGCGGGAGAGCCATACCCTCTGCACGTTAAAGAACACTCTGGATGGCCTTGACGGGAGACTACCATCTGTCTCCCAACAGCTGTTCCAGTGGGTCCCCTCCCCCAACCTTCTCTGAGCCTTCGGGGTCCATGTGACCTGGCCATTTAGCCCATGGTGTGCAAAAAAGTGCCGCTCAGAGGTAAAACAACCCAACCCGAAATTTTGTAATCAGATTTCATATAGCATATATGTTTTAATATTTTCTGTAGCACTTAAAAATTTAAATTTTTTCGAACCCACAGATATTTCAGGTAAACTAAAATTGCTATATTTTGCTGCAAAAAATGCAAACGTGTTTGTTTTGATTCAAATGATTATCTTAGTTTTATACTTATAATAAATACCTATAAAACAATTATCCAAAAATTAGTCATGTAGTTTAAATTTTATTCCTTAGAGATCTCAGGTACGAGACTCACCCGGGCCAGCATTGCGATTTATTTCCACAAAACACACCGCCCTGAGTATCCTACTGTCAGTAGGAGATATCTGTGTGCTTGAAAAGGCCGCCGTCCGTCCGATGGGACGTTAAGCCGTGGCCCCTTGTGCGGGAGAGCCATACCTTGTACACTTTAAAAAATACGCAGGATGACCTTGACGGGAGGCTACCAACTGTATCCCAATAGCGGTTTCAATGGGTCCCCTCCCCCAACCTTCTCTGAGCCTTCGGAATCCTTGTGACCTGGCCATTTAGCCCATTGTGTAAAAAAAAGTGTCGCTCAGAGGTAAAACAACCAACTTTAAAGAACTAAGAAAGGTCTTTCAGACAATGAGTTCAGGCCACAAGAAGCAAAGAGAGAGAGATTTCAAGTTGGGAAAACGAGACTGATTGTTCATAATCCGTCATTATTGATTGAAAGCTGTAGAAAAAAAATATATTCTGGGCTCTTCCTTTAAATACACTGGTTTCCATAAATTAAGGAAAATCCCTATGTTAAGTCAATGGGAAACTAAGGTCAAAGCTCTATAACTTCTAAAATAAGTTTTTTTGTTTTGAAAAATGTGATTGCAGATAAAGATCTCAATCAAATAAATTTATATCACGATTTTCAACAATATTCGTTCAGTATTTAATGAGTTATGGAAGTTTGAATATTTAGCGATAACAATGCCATCCACAAAAATTGACTTCAGAAGTTAATTAAAACTTAGTAATAAGTATTGTATCAAAGTGTTTAATAAAATAAGTTTGTGTTTTAGAGTTTTGTACAAAGAATTCTTTCACTATTCTTCAGTTATGTAAGTTTCTTAATACTGGCTTTGGGTTGGGTTCTTTTACCTCTGAGCGGCACTTTTTTGCACACCATGGGATAAATGGCCAGCTCACAAGGACCCCGAAGGTTCAGAGAAGGTTGGGGAAGGGGACCCACTGGAACAGATGTTGGGAAACAGATGGTAGTGTCCCGTCAAGACCATCCAACGTGTTCTTTAACGTGCACAGGGTATGGCTCTCCCACACACGTAGTCAAGGCTTAACGTCACATCCGACGGACGGCGGCGTTTCCAAGCCCATCGGTGTCACCTACTGACTGTGGGCAGGACGGGGAATTTTGCGGAGATAAATCTCAACGCTGACCCAGCTGGGACTCGAACCTGGGACTGCAGATTACGAGTCTGGCGCGCTACCAACTGAGCCACCCCCGCCCCGGCCACAAGGGCTCCGATGACTCAGAGAATGTTGGGGGAGGGAACCCACTGGAACAGCTGTTGGGAAACAGATTGTAGCCTTTCGTCAAGGCCATCTAGCACGTTCTTTAACGAGCACAGGATATGGATCTCCCGTACACGGATTCACGGTCTAATATCCCATCCGACGGACGGTGGTCTTTCCAAGCCCATCGGTATTCCCCTACTGACCGCCGGTAGAGCGGGGAGTTTTCCGAAGATAAATCCCAACGCTGACCCCGATGGAACTCGAACCTGGGAAATGTAGATTACGCGCCTGTCACGCTACCGACTGCATCCAGCCTCCCCCTCGCCTCTCTTTGAATAAGCATTGATCCAGAAAGAATATTAAGAACAAGGTGGGGATGCGAATCATAACTTCGTTTAAGTATATACATATCGAGGGTATTACATAAGTGCAGCCCCAACTATGATGGCGTTGGGAATTTCTCCACAAAACTCCCTGCCCTGTCCACAGTCAGTAGGGGAAACTGATGGAGTCGAAAAAGCCGCCTTCCTACGGATGGTACTTTAAGCCGTGGACCGTGTGCGTGAGAGCCATACCCTGTGCATGTTAAGGAATACTATGGATGACCTTGATGGCAGGCTACCCATTCTCCCAATATTCTCTGATCCCTCGGGTCTTTATGACCTGCCTATTGTGCGATAAAAAAAAGTGCCTTCCAGAACTAAAATATCGCATAAACGATCAATACAAATTCGCACACGTCTTCTACTGTCCTAAAAGAAGCAAAAAAAAAGTTCTTTAAACATATGTGACGAATCAAGTCAATCGAGTTGGGTAAAAGTGAAAGTGGGGGTGGAGGTTGGCTGAGAGACTGGGTTGACTTGTTTTACCTCTGAACGGCACTTTTTTTGCACGCAAGAGGCTAAATGGGCAGGTCACAAAGACCCCAAGAAGGTTGGAAGAGGGGACCCACTGGACTGCTGTTGAGAGACAGATGGCAGCCTCCCGTCAAGGTCATCCAGCGTGTTCTTTAACGTGCGCAGGGTGTGGTCCAATGTATTAAAGAACACTCTGGATGGTCTTGACTGGAGGCTGCCATCTGTCTTGCAACTGCTGTTCCAGTGGGTCCCTTCCCCCAACCTTCTCTAAGCCTTCGGGGTCCTTGTGACCTGGCCGTTTATCCCATCGTGTGCATAAAAAGTGCAGCTCAGAGGTTAAACAATCCAACCGGTGACATTTCAACTACATCCGATAAGTTCGGACTTTCCAACTCTAATTTTTCATTCATGCATAGATCTGTAGGACGTGAAAATTGATCCAATAGCTTTGCCAGTCGGTTCAGTAATCCATTTCAGTGTAAACTAGCCTTTAGAACTGCGTAGAGCTTGATTTTTGAAAATACCCTTTTAATGCTAAGAAAATGTGGCAACGATGTTTAAAGCATTATGCACGCACGTGCAGATAACATATAATCCCATCTGTGAGATCGACACAATGTGTCGATCTCACAGAATCTGGAATCAAAAGCATCTAGTTTCCTGTTATCTTGTTTACACAGCGTCCAAGTTTCACTACCATAACTAACCCTAGAAAGAACCAAACTATTATACAGTCTAATTTTAGTCTTTAGGTGTATACGCCTATTTCTCCACACTCTCCATAGATTCTTAAAAGTCCCGGCAGCAATCTCTATTCGTCTGTTAAATGAGCATGAGCATGACCACGTCACTAATTTTACATTCACTTTAGCTCTGTTCAAAGTATTCATTTCTTAAATTTTACCATCATAATTATCTTTTTACAAGGATTAGTTAAAATTATTTTCTTTAATAAAATCCCATTTTGTAAAACAGGTAGTAGCTATGCACAAGAAAGGAACTTTAATATTTTGAACATTCTACAATATTTAATATATTATAATAAATTGAAATTTATGGCTCTATGCAAGATAACATATTTTGTTTAATTATATTTTATAAAATTTTAGTGTTTTCAATAAAAGTCATATCGAGTTTCTTAGTTGTATAAATTGTCAATAGATGGCAGCAGGCACCTCTCGTATCAACCATAAAAAAATTTACTATTAGAACAAACTGCAGACACCTATATACATCGATATGCTCCAGAGAACACAAAACTGCAACATACATTGACTTACATGTTCGCAAGATGATTAAATGTATTAATTTACATATTAATTTTAAAATTTCTGCAAATTTACTCAAAATAAACATACAACGGCTTTTCCAGGAATCGTAAAATGTACTCCTGAACGAGATAAAACACTCATTGAATAACTTTAGGGTCAGGTACCACTGTGCCAAACAGCCATGACTGTTAGACATTTGGAAACACTGGTTAAATCGCAATATACATGCCAATAGTAAGACAAACCATAGTTGCATTGGGCTAAAATGATTGCACTGCACATGCGCAGATCATTCCTTACAGTTGTTTTTGTGCCTGCACATCAATTTGCCACGTTCAGCTTCGGTAAAATTCCGCAGAACGGCGCCACTTACGCTTGTGCGAAGCTAGCCTTCTTCTCCTTAGACCTTCTTTGGTGGACATAGTTGAAAGCTAACTTTTATACACGAAAGATTCACTAGATGAGTTTCGTGGCTTTCTACGTTAAAATAATAGTAAAAAAATATATATTTGTACAAACCCGGTTGTTAATACATTTGTATCAGAGCACCTGCCTGTAGGTCGTTTGCAAATATTCCAATGATTACTTATATGCACAATTCCGTTATCAATTAGTTACATATAACTTTCGAGTTTTCAACTTTCCTTCACACGATTCTATTACACTTTCAAAACTTTTCAATGCATCTAATTGCATATATTTGGATTTAGTGCAATACAGTGGGCACAGCGATACAACATTAAGCTTAGTGAACGATAATACATTAATCTTGATATGAAAATGTTTCACAAGTTATATTTTTCATATACTGAGTATAGCCTTGACGAATTGTAGTATTACTCTACTTTGTCCCCAAAAAATTGTATTAATATTTTTTTTTTTTTGCTTTCTCTTATACCTATAGTAGAAATAAATATATCTCAAGTTATTACGGTAATGATGAAAACAGTAAAACTTAGTAATAAAGTTTATCCGTTTAGCAATTCTGCACTAAGGAAATTAAGCTTCGATCATATCTGAAACGGGGAAAGCATGAACAACTTTGACCGACAATATATTGAAAATTCTCTAATTTGGAATGAGTGAAAGGCCGGGCATTCGACAGTTAAGGATAAAGCAATTTTGTGTAAAAGTTCAATTGTTACCTATACACTTACCTTTGACTTGACTCTGATTTGATGGAGAATGAAAATGGCTGAATCTAATTACAGAACGTAGAGGTTGGCCATCTCAAAATTGGATACCATGTTTTGGCGCCGTTCGGATTGTTTAGCGTGCGTAGCTGAATGGTATTGCGTGGTACTTATGGATTCCGGAAAAGGGTAGAGTAATATTTGATACAGATTTCAGTATTCATTGATTGAAAGCACTTTAGAAAACGGCTAAAAAAGGAAAAGTAAATTTTAGGGCTTTTTAAAAAAAGATATAATTTCGTTTTGTTTTCTGTCCGTCTGTAGACATCGAACTTTTTTATTTACACATAAATAAAAACATTATCTTTGTGTTAGATAGGTATTGAGGAAATATTACAATTTGCATTTTGCCAATTTCCCAAATGCTATAATTGCGCCCATTAACGGTGGAAAAAAATCAAAAAATCCCAAAATTTAAAACGAATATTGCAATTGATGTAGTTATGCTAAAAATTTGAAATTTTGGTCGTGGAATGTGACAGTCTTGAAAATTCCATTGACAACGAGCCTGAAAATGGATTCGTACGTTGTGGATGTGACACGACCCTGCAGAATAAATAATGGCCCTAAGGAATGCCATGATATGGCACCCCACAGCATTAAGGATCCAACTCCATACTTCACATTCGGAACCAGATGGGGTTCTACACTTCTGCAGGTTTTCGGCGACTCTACCAGTGGGGGTTGGGTTGTTTTACCTCTGAGCTGCACTTTTTTGCACACCATGGGCTAAATGGCCCGGTCACATGGACCCCAAAGGCTCAGAGGTTGGGGGAGGGGACCCACTGGAACAGCTGTTGGGAGACAGATGATAGCCTCCCGTCAAGGCCATCCAGCGTGTTCTTTAACGTGCACAGGGCATGGCTCTCCCGCACACGGGGCCACGGCTTAACGTCCCATCCGACGGACGGCGGTCTTTCCAAGCCCATCGGTGTCCCCTACTGACCGTGGGCAGGGCAGATAATTTTGCGGAGATAAATCTCAACGCTGACCCAGCTGGGACTCGAACCTGGGAACTACAGATTACTCAGTCAGTAGCGCGTGGCGCGCTACCGACTGAGCCACCCCCGCCCCACCAGTGGGGGGAAATTGTGTAGCACAATTCATCAGACCAGATGACAAGTTGTCAGTCTTTAGTGTAGCAAGAAACGGAACGGTTTTGTTCTAAGAGATACTTGGAAAACTTTTTTAGTTGGTTACTAATGAAATGCAATTCGCATTTTCAAAGATGGTTTTAATTTATTTTTAATTTATATCATTAGAGAGTACTAAATATCGAAACTGCAAAACGTTTAACTAATGTTTCAAGTGATCTGTTTATGGCAGAAATTCCACTGACAGCAATGATTTGCCCACTATTTTCAGAGGAGAGAGAGGAAAGCAAATTTTTAAATTTAAGAACTAAAAGACAAATACTTTTTATAATTACTAATAAAATACTATGTGCATTTCCCCCATCATTCATTAAAAAATAACCCTCAAGCAGCTCTGTCAGTTTATACGCCATAATAGAAGGTCCATGAGAATGAAGGGACCTCAGCAGAAAAACAACACCAACATCCATAATTAAAACTTCTAAGGAATAAAAAAGTAGCAAAGGGAGAACTTCATTCTCTTTGAAAATGAGAACATCATACGCGCCAGAGGCGATATGCGTTCTTCGTTATTTTACGCTTTCAGTACCCTCTGACAGTGGAAATTCGTACTGTATAATTGAGAAAATAAACTATTAATATTTTATTAGTACCTGTAATGTACAAAAAAAGTTTATCTCTTCAAGCTGAAAAGTTGCATTTTACCAACGGGACAAATCATTACTCTTAGTGCAACTCTTGATCATTACACTATGTGACCAAAAATTAAAGTTTTTACCAAAAATAGATCGTTTGCAATATTTATTTAAAGATTTGGTATTTTCCGCTGCCAGAGGTCGCCTTCCGAGTTTTTATTTACCGCTTTTAGCACTCTCTAACACTGGAAATTCCAACTGATGGGAATTCGAAAAATGTAAATTTTGTGGAAAAAAAATTTAGCCGACACACGGGATTCGAACCCACCTCTCTCCAGGAACATGCCAGAGTATTCTAACCTGTTGAACTAACGCCGGCTTTTTTCATAAGAAAACATTTATTCGGCTTTTTTCATTAAGAAAACATTTGATTTATAGACATTTAAATGTCTACAGGTAACGCTGAGATTATCTAATATGGTTTAAATCATTAATAACGCTAAATAGCGTGATGTGACTTCATTATTTATTTCCATCTTACTCAGAGCACTAAAAAAGAAATAGTTAACACCCGAAATCATAGATGGCGCAAAAAATTCTAGGGAAGGGTGATATAATAATGACTACATTACCACTAATAATGACTACATTATTAGTGGGAAAAAGACTGAGACGGCATTACTTCAACTGGTTAGAATACTCTGTTTCTGGAGAGATACGGGTTCAAATCCCGCATGTCGGCGAAAATTTTTTCGCAAAAACATTGATATATAGACGTTTAAACGTCTACAGGTAACTCTGAGATTATCAAATATTGTTTAAATCATTAACATTTTAGTGTCTGTACAACAAAATATATATGTATTTTTTTTTCATCTCTTAAAAGTTTCATTTTCGCACCCCCTTTTGGCTAAGACGGCAAAGCCTTGTTGCCATTGTAAACCTTCTGACCATAACACTCTACTACAAAAATTTCAGATTTCCAGTGTAAATAGTTTGTTTGTGATACTCTGAAATTTTAGCATTCTCCATCTTTTCCCATCGCTAGATTATTAAATATATATAAAAGCTATTGAAAATTTTCAAAATTGCGAATCGCAATATTTGTTCGACACCTATTCAACCCAAAACGAATTTTTCACTTGCCTCTAGAAGTAAAAAAAAAATGATTGTTTATAGACGTACAGACAGGTGGACAAACAACAGTTAACAGAGACGGACAGACAAACAAATATTGGCATAGGCAGACGACAAAGTGAAACATTAGCTCATTTTCCAAACGAACCTTAAAAGAAATTATTTGGTTTTCAGTTAGCTCATTTTACTTTTGCAGCCGATTGCCGTCTTCTAGTGGAGATTCGCGGTAAAAAATATTAATTCTTTAAGTGAAATTTTTACACCCAAATGCAGCACAATGAGGCATTCATAAAATATGACAGCTTTTATAGATAAATTGTTAAAAATATATACAAAACCATAATCGAGTTTTAACTTTGTATACACTCATAGGCTTTCGTCTCACGGTACAAAACATGGCGCCCATAAACCATGTGACTCAATCAACCAATGGCAGTGAATCACAGAGGCCAGCTTGTAACTATACAGGACCTCTAGGGTTAGTCAACAAGTTACATATCGAATGAAAGCTATGCAGTTAGTTATCACGTTACACAACGTACAGTTGTCACGTGAAAATGAGATGTTTTCTCAATAGTAAGATTTTATTGTGAAGTAATCTTTCATTTTCTTTTTTGTTGAGCTGTAAAGATTGATAATTTAATCTTATTGTTTTGGCTTTAAATTGATAGTATTTATTTTTTTGGATGGTCGTAGAGAAAGTGGAGTTTGTCCAGGAATAGTAGGAGTCGATTCGCTTGATTTTATTTTTTCTGTATTTTTTTATATTGTTTATTATATTTTTTTAGATCATTTTATCATTTCCTTTTTTTAATATTCTGATACTTTTATTTATTAAGGTGTTGATAATAGGAAGATGTAATTTAAAAAGAGAATGTTTATTATTCAGGATATTTGTACTATAAATGTCTGATTTGATAAAATTAAGTAGGGAATACGGAAGAGGATTTTAGAAACGTGTTTTAATGAGAGGATTTTAGAAACGTGTTTTAATTTTGAGTGGTGATAGAAGGTGGATTTTGGGATAGATGGTGGCTGAGTGGATTGGTTTTGAGATTGTGGGGTCGATTCACTATGTAGGTTAAATATTTTTTTTATACATGTATAGTTTTTAATTTTTCTCCCTTTTTTTCATCTTGGATGGAGGTAGTAATTTATAGCTACGAGAGTCGGTAGTAGTGAAGTTTGGAGGTCCCATACCTTGATATGGGTGAGGTGCAGTTTGAATGTCCCTTATCTTTGTATGCGTTTGTTAGTGGTTGGGTTTTCATACATGGTATTGCTGTAATGCAGTTTGGGGGTCCCATTTCTTTAGTATGTGGTTTAAAGAAGTGGAGTATCTATCTACTTTGGAAGTTTTTTTGTGAGGTGATCTTATAACAATTTTATTTTTTTTGAAGGGAGAACTAAATTCTATTCCCCAAGGGGGTGATTAAAAATTTGAAGTCAGTCAAAAATTAGTTTTACTGAGTGGAGGAGGAGGTTCTAGAATTAGATTGGTGTGAATGTCATGTAAATTTAGGTTGGATAAAGCAAGGCAAAATTTTTCTCTTTGAGTAGAAATTTTGTCACAGTTTAATAAGATATGGGCAGTTTCTGGTACATTACAGTGGTTACAATTTGGGGAATTAATGGTCTTGTTTGTGAACAGTGGGGTTAAGTAGTGTGGAATTTGTTCTAAGTCTGTGTCTTTGTAGCAAATACACCAAATGAAAAAACGTATGGTGCCTGATAGAGAATATGTTAAATCCCCCCCCCAATAATATTTCAAAGTTGTATCATTGTCTAATCAAAAGTTTTTAATGTTGAAATGCATATTTAAATAGATTTGATTGTGATCTTTATATTCAGTAACATTTTCCCATTAAATGCATATTTTAGAACTTATGCCAATGAGAACCAACTTGGAAGCTCCATAACAGAAATTCTGTAGCGTTTCAGTAAGGTATATCAAAAGCATAGGAAATGAATGTGGGTATTACGTTCTCTCCAGTTTCTTGATTTACCATTTCTATGAATTTATAATAAACCTTTAATCAGTTTACATTTAAAACACTGGGAAATTTTCGCAGCCTTCTTCCTAAAGTCTTAACTATGCTACGGTCATAAATAGTTGAAAGAAAAAAGCTTTCAATTTTACAAAGCAAAACTTTACTTATTACCTATGAAATGTTATCCCTTTGATCTTTTCGCAGGCTTATTGACGCATTCATATACTACGCACGAACCCATTTTTTAAACACATTGCCATTAGTTAGCAATGATAGCACGCTTACGAGTAGGAACAATATGGCAACGCTCGGTTTTCAAGCGATAGGGCGCCTCTTCCTACCTCCATGCTTTCAATAGCCTTAGCAGCACTCTCTAACCGTGTAATAAGTTTGAGAAGGTCCAAAACTTTAAACTAATATTGCAAATTATGCTAAATATTTTAAACTTTGCTGGACTGTGATGGTCACAATGGCAAAATAATTATTTTCCTCTTACCCCTCCGGGGGAGGAAATTTGTTTTTTTAGATGAAAATTTTTTGGGTTACTAGATACTAATGAACTATTACCATCTGCATTTTTTGAATCATCAATTTGTTTGAATTTCCATTATTAGAGAATCCCTTTGAAAAAGTGCAGCCCATATTTTTCTGAGTCAATGTTATTCTTTTTGCTCTAAATACAAGATTCAGTATTAACATTTATCTCTGATCTTTGACTACAAAACAAAATACCACCAAAAACCTTAAGAAATTCCCTTTTTGCTTCTCGGTCAAGATCACAACCATAGCATGTATCAAATGCTTACAACAGCCATGGGCAAACTGTGGCCCATGGACACTTTTCAAGTGGCCCACAAATATTGCTGTGCATATTATTAAATTTTTGGTCTTTTATTCTTAAAGTACTTTGTGGAATACCAATTTTTCTTTCTTTCTCAATTCACCTTTACACTGTTTTTGAAAATGTTCTTTAGTAGCCTAAATTTATGACATCAACCAATATGACAAACTTTGAGCATTAGGGTAGATCAGGTTTTCTGAATGTACTCTTCAGCTCCTCATTAGAGAGCTCAGCTCTCGCTTAAATAGACACTATATCAGTAAACATTCTAATTATGAAAGTTATCAATGGAAAAGAAACATTTGAGGTATGGCTGCATTAAACATGCAAAAACTTTTACCCAAAGGTCTCAAGACTCCAATGCCAGCAAGTTTTGTTATTAGTAAGAAAACTGCAAAACATTACAAAAATTATTCTGGTGAATTTGCAAAAGAGTGCCCGCAAACAGTTTTTGATGTTTTGTCCACAGAGAAAAAAATTATAAGTTTATCCCACAGAATCGTAATCTGGTGTACTGACGAACCTGTTGCCAATACAGAAAATACCTTAAGAGCTTGCATCAAAATTTGAATATTTTTCTTTGGCTGTTGATGACAGTACTGATATATCTAACATAGATTAATTAGTGGTATTTGTATTAATGGTATTAATAGTTATTAATTAATGGTATTTGTATATGGAGTCTAATGAGTTTTTGAAAAGTCTAATGTGAATTTTTACCCAATTATGCATATCTTATCCTAATTTTAATTAAAAATGTTTTTTTTCATTAAAATTATAAAAAATACATTTTTCCTAATTTACTCTTTTTAAAATATCTATTTGGAACAAATATGTATATGTGAAAATTAGATTGTTTACTCATTGTCTACTCAGGTGTTGAACTTGGGGGGGGGGGAATTTTTTTCTTTTAGCTAAGAATTCTTCTAGATCTACATACACAATATGGGCCACAGGAAGATGAAGGCAAGACACTTTTTTTTTGCTAATCAGCAATTTTAAGCAATACCAGCAGTATTAGCTGGTATTGCATAATAAAGGCAATTTCTTTCTCAATTTTTTTGGTGAGGTTTTGTTTTTTAAAGATCAGAAATAAATGTTAATACTGAATCTTGTATTTAGAGCAAAAAGAACAATTTTTTTTTAGTTAACCAGCAGTTTAATGCATAAGTATGGTTATGGCCAGCACATTACGAAAAATCCTCGTCCAGCCCACAGATGAGAAAAGGGTTGCCCATCCCTAATTACACAGAAGTAACTAGAAAAGGTTAAAAATATAAAGAAACCCTCCTAGATTGAATATTCACGTAACTGTCCGTCCCCCCCCCCCACCTCTCTCTATTGTTACTTTTTTTTTTTTACTTACAAGTTTTTGTTTGGCTTGTTTTTATTTCTTAAAAACCAAAATTGCTCCATTTGAAAAAGAACTTAGGGATAATATACATTTGCATTCAATAAACAAGAGAAAAATATTTATTTCATTTTATCGTGGGCCATGACAAGCATTAAAGAGTATAAGTTAAAAAATAACCCATACCTTACAGGTTGGAGGGGTAGAAACTGGAGCAAGGGTTGAAGAAAAAACAAATAACACTAGTGAAATTTTATTTATTTCATTTCAAAATGGTGCTTAATATACAGAAACGATGAGATGAAGGGGGTAACAAATCAGTGTGAGGGAGAGAGGGCAGCGAATTAGTCTTGCCATCCTTTTAAAACTCCATAATTAAAACTCATATTCTTGTCAAAACATTTAAACACAGTCACTACTTCATGACTCACATGTTCAGATTTGGTCATATTAAGTGCTGCAGTAGCTAATCATTTGCCCCTCATTAAGTTTTATAC
The DNA here is from genome assembly GCA_038380435.1 of Ryuthela nishihirai. Lineage (NCBI taxonomy): Eukaryota > Metazoa > Arthropoda > Arachnida > Araneae > Heptathelidae > Ryuthela > Ryuthela nishihirai. Next base: position 46,587,248 of record JAWZYU010000023.1, on the reverse strand, counting down.
TAGAAAGAAACTACATGAGGCACTGAAGTACCTTGAAAAAGAATTAAACTTACATATAAGGCAATACAGTATTTCCTTCTTGATACCAAACATCATTACAAATATACATAATTTTACATAACCCCTAACCATTACACAACTATCTGATTTTAGTACAAAAACTAAAACCCCCATCCTAAGAATAGCTGTGAAGTTCCAATCTTTCATATATGGCTCAACAATTGTGCTTTCCTGACAAAATGCACACACATATTACACACACACACACACATTTATTACAAAAAGAAAATGTTTAGATAAATATATTTCTATATCTAGTGATTCCCAAGACAGTAAAAGCTACTGGTATGATACAGTTAAACCTTGTATTTCAACGAATAAAACAATCATAGGCACAAGCAAGTTGATAAAAACAAATACATTCTGCTGATGCGCATTTGTAAGAAAATACTTAAATACACTTTATGCTGTAAAGAGCATACCATAATAAATAATCCCTTGCATAATCTTCACACAAAAGCCATTTTCAGTTCACTGCAAGTTATTCAGAAAGTTATTTTTGAGTTTTCATTTATATTCAATACGTGATCAAACTAATTTTAATACGTTGCACTTAACAGTTCAATGAACACATTCATCGTTTGTTTACAAACTTGTAAAGGAATTACAATTGTCTATGTAACAGTGGTTTAACTTAAAATTTTACTAGTCACTATAATATTAAAAGAAAAATATACAGGTATTTTTGGTGTTTTCATGTGTAAAACTCTTAGAAAAATTTCCATGCAATTTTTTTTTATAAAATGATGAAAATGGCAGCCCTCTCTTAGTCACACAATGTGGCTAATCAAGTCATACTGTACAAGGGGCCACACATATATATAGATTCAAATATCACCAATCATACTAATACAAGAGAGCAGTTCCCCACCACATCCCTTTTTCAGTCAGCCTGCTCACCATGCAAATACTAAAACCAAACAAGGAATGGTTTATTTTTTTACTTTTTTTTTTGTTTTTAGTTAACAGATGAAACACACATGTTGCAATTGTCATTTCAAACAGTGGCTGTTTGACCTGGAACTGATGCACAAAGGGTGAAATGCAGGCAGTTGGGATGATGTGGAATGAGGCCTGCATTAGGGATTGTGAACATTACAATTCTTCTAGGTCTACATACACAATATGGGCCACAGGAAGATGAAGGCAAGACACTTTTTTTTAGCTAACCAGATGTCAGCCTCTGTTTCGTTTTGGAGGCTGACCAATCTGCATCAGAACTGGAAATCTGGACCAGCCATTTCTATGGCCCACCGAAACTTGTCTCTTTGTGTGCGATTATATATTTTTTCGATTGGTACTTCCCACTTTTTGCACCTGAAAATGAAAAATTAAAATCTGCTAAATACTTTATTAAAGTTCCAAACCACAAATTATGCTAACAATAACATGCAAAAGGGGGATGTGTAATATCAACGAATAAGTTTGCCAAGAATCAAGTGAACATCAAGTACAAAAGGATCCATGTTAAAAGCTCTTGTTGACTTACCAATATCAAAATATGAAAAACTGCTAGTAGCTTTTGAGAACAAAAATTTATACAAAATATAAATGTATTCGATTTAATACCAGATTCTTAATTAACACATTAAATGTGACAAAGAAAAAAAAAAATCCTCTTCAAATATAAACGTAAAAATAAATTCCCACAGTATTCAAGAGACCAATCTAGTTATTAGTATTGCTTATATTTTTATTATTAACATTTTTAAGATTACTGTCAATTCCTCCAAAAATTAAAAGATACAAAAAAAATTTAAACCTTAAAAATACTGTGACAACTAGGAAAACTATTTAACTGATGACCAAGATCTCAACTCACTTGAATTATTTGACATATTAATAGCTCTTATAGTTTTCTTTTAGAGTCAAAATATTAAAGATCTTTTCCTCTGTGATGCATTTTTTTTTAATTTTAGTTCAAAAATGTACTTTTTTAATTGAATATCACATAATGTCCTTACTGTACCATTAAAAAAGACAATATTAGTGAATTATATTTTAATAAAAAAGTATTAGAAAATATCCATGTTACAAATTAAACTTATTGCAATTTAAAGTAATATATAATGCTGTTCCATGGCCAAGTGGTTAGCACGCTTGGTTACTATTTCTTAGAAGCACTAAATGGTATTGCCGATTTGCTTCTTTACTTTCCTCTTTGCTGAAGCAATTTTCTGATTTAAGCTCACAAGTTTGATTTGAACTATTAACAACAAGGCACCTGGGTTCAAGCCTCGAGTAAGGCATGGATGTTTATGTCGTATTTTGCTGAGGTCCTTCAATCCTCACAGACCTTCTGCTATGGCATATAAATTGACAGGTCCCTGTCAGACCTCTGTGGCAAAGCAGCTGCTTGATGGGGTATTTATTTTTATTGATATATATACAGTACTGTGCGAATTAGTTGGGACAAGCGAAGGAAGGCTAAGTCCCTTCCGCTGCAGAGTCTAAACTTGTTCGTAACCTTCTGCTGCAAGTCTAGAATTGTCTGTTGTGTTACTCTGCTATTATTTACACTTCCCCTTTAGTCGGAATTGATATTTCATAGGCTGAGGACATGATTATGTAAGTAGTTCACATTTTTCATTGGAAACTTTTTTTATTAAATACATCATTTTTATTAAATACATCAACCTCGTAAACGAGCTAAAATAATCGCTTTAGGCGAAAACACTTCACTTACTGCTAGGCAGAAAGCAAAAGCAGTTGGCATCAGGAAATCCAGCGTTTCACGGATCATGAAGCTGCATAAGGAGACTGGGTCCATGGACACGTCCCATAAAGGACATTGTGGAAGGAATATGTAATGAAGAAAATTCGAAGAATTAGTATCATAGACCCGAAGAACACCAGTGGAGACATCAAAAGGGAGATTGCGTCTCATGGGGTTAATATAGATGCTTCCACCGTACGTTGTCGCCTTCTGGAGTGTAGCCGCCGGGCTCGATGCCCCTCCAAAACAGCTTTTGACACCCACTATGAAGCAAAAAAGGCTATCCTGGGCAAAGAAATGTCGAGACTGGATTGTGGAGAATTGGGAAAAAGTGATATTTTCCGACGAAACCCACTTTGAGGTGCATGGTTACAGGTCAAATTTTGTCCGCCGCTTGCCTGGAGAACCTCTTCAATCCGGCCACATCCAGCAATCCCCCAAACACCCACCCAAGGTCATGTTTTGGGGATGTTTCATATCTTCCGGGCCACAGATGCCTCACCCCATTGAAGGAATGATGGACAGTAAAAAGTGCATAGGCGTTCTGGAGGCGAAAATGGTCCCAATACTGCAGAAGCTGTTTCCTAATGGCGATGGGGTATTTCAACAAGATCTGGCTCCATGCCACAATTCTAAGCTTGCTAAGAGCTTCTTTACCCAGCAACATTTGAAGGTATTGGAGTGGCCAGGAAATTCACTCGATCTAAACCCCATTGAAAATTTGTGGGCCATTATTAAAGTGCGCATATCTAAGATGGATTGCACAACGAAAACCAAAATGCTAGAAAGTGTCATGAAAGTGTGGTACCACAACCCTGAAGTGAAGGAAATGTGTGGAAAGCTAGTGGCATCAATGGTTGAGAGGGTGAGAGAAGTAATTAAAGCTAAGGGGGGCCACATTCACTATTAACTATGTACACTATTAAACAAATAAATATTTTAGTTATGTCTTTGTTACTGCATTTTCCTATTGTCCCAACTAATTTGCACAGTACTGCATAATTAAAAAAATGTCATAAAAAGAAAAGTGAAACGATGGAAGTGTCCAAAACCAAATACAAAACAACAAAATAAATAAAATAAAAGCTACAATGTACTTTTACTTTGCCCACTGCATAAATAAAATCAAACAAAAATGTATACAATCCTTTCGAGATCAAGAAACAGTTTAGAAACATTACAGTATGGTTATGCCATCTAGTGAACAGTTTTTCAAACAAAAAAAAATTGTGCTTTCAAAATTAAAGCATCACTCTACTTTGCCTGATAGGAGAGTCAGTTTGGGAAATGAAAGTCTGAAATGAAATCATTGCCCAAAACCAGCTAAAAAAAACGCTGAAATGGTTACTTTGCAATACATTTAAATAATTATTCACTCAGAACTTAGTTACATTGCTTATGTTTATAGCAAGTGCCAAAAGATAAATTCCAGGTAAGGCTTCCAAATAAGATTTATCTAAGATTAAATATATCACATATATGATAGTACGGATATCATTAATAATAGCTGAAAGGATGCTTGCAAAGAATTAAAAAAATTAAAAACTGATTACTGAATTTGATATTTTAAAAGAATGAAAGTGGCATACACAAAAAAGCTTTATGTGCACATTTGTTTGTGGTTACCTTTTTGCATGTTAAAATTTGCCCCAAGAGTGATCTTTGTGAAATTAACATATTTCATTAAATGATTGTACACATTAATAATACATCTAGTAAAAACATTTACATCTTAAACTTAATTTTGGAAGGGGAAATTGCATGGTGCTTTACATTGGAGCCCAAAATCTGCCAGCACTGGCTCTGATCAGCAGACATTTACAACACACAAAATGGGCTACACTACTGGGTGACACCCTTGGTCCAAAGAACAGGATATAATAAATTTCAACCAAATAGAAATCAAACTTAGCAATTAGTTATTAGCAGTTCCTACATTTATACTTAAATGTAAATATTTCCATCAAAGGATCAGAAGATTAAAAAATAATTGAAAGACAATATAGCAAACTCCCAATTATCCCCATTAACAGAAACCAATTTGTACACAAATAAAACCAAAGAACTTGGATGATTGAAACAAAGTATTTTTAAATGATTATTTTTCATTTCTTTCTTAATTTTTCTGCACTTTTATGTGAAAAATACATATTACTGAAGGTATATCTAAGTGAGATACCAAAGAGAATTGTGTCTTTTTGAAATTGCCACACCCAAAGCCATTCATAATAGTTATTAACCCTTCCTGGGTCACTGTCAAATATAGACGTTGACAGAATCTGAAATGAGAGGTCAAAGACGTCAAATAGACGTCAAATAGACGTCTTTTGCACAACACATAAAACTACAATTAAAAAAAATTTCCATTTGAAAATTTTTTAGATATATCTTTTAAAATACGCAATTCAAGTTTGAAAAACAATATTTTCTTTTTTTATTTGATGCATATTTTATTGAACTATAATATAAATAATTTGTTAAAGTCATCTGACTGTCATTTCTTAGAAGCACTAAATGGTATTGCTGATTTGCTTCTTTACCTTCCTCTTTGCTGAAGCAATTTTCTGATTTAAGCTCACAAGTTTGATTTGAACTATTACCAACAAATTTTTTGAAAATCTAAAAACAAAAAAATTCTACTTTTAAAAGCGGCAAATCTTGGAAATAATTACAAAGTATGTACTGCCATTTTTTTTCCTGTTCTACATTTTTTTTCTGCCACAAACCTATTTCAGTTTTCCCAGAATAATTTTTATAATTTATATCATTTATCCCAGCATTCTATGCATCTTTCCCACTCTCAGAAACGGAACTGTAAGTAACATGAGCCTTCTTAGAAACAGCAAGCCGAGGGACAGAGGTATTGTTGCAGTGCAAAGTACATCATGGCAGCAGGTGCAGTTACCTAGTTATATTGCTCACACATGCAGTAAAGTGGCTCTACAGTGAATGCTTACAGAAAAAGTTCTTCTCGGATATAGGATAATGTGGCCATGCATATAGTCAATATTAACCTTCGTTTTCATTTCTGTAGATTTATTTCAGTAAATTATTGAATTTTCAGTCGGCTGATCTATTGATTTTTTGAAGTTGTGCTTTATCAGATGGCTAGCTTTACAAACTGTTGGTGATATTATTTAACATCGCATTAGGTTATATGTGAATATTTCTTTTATTATTTCCCAGCTGGGTCAGCGTTGAGATTTATCTCCGCAAAATTCCCCTGCCCTGTTGCAGATGATGCAATATGAACCCCGATTCGTCCACTCAGGATGACATTTTCTAGTCCTTAACAGTCCAGTGTTAATGCTGAGAGAGGTGTGTAAAATGCAACTTTTTAAATTTAGAAATCAAAAGACGAATAACTTTATGTTGTATAATTACTAATAATATACTATTTACATTTTTCTCATCATCTGCTGGCTCAAATTAAACTTGTTAAAGAATGAAAGAGGGAAGTACATCATTCTCTGTTAAGGAATAAAGGAAAAACTTCATTCTCTGGGGCAGGGGTGGCTCAGTCGGTAGCGCTCCAGGCTAGTAATCTGTAGTTCCCAGGTTCGAGTCCCAGCTGGGTCAGCGTTGAGATTTATCTCCGCAAAATTCCCCGCCCTGCCCACGGTCAGTAGGGGACACCGATGGGCTTGGAAAGGCCATCATCCGTCGGATGGGACGTTAAGCCGTGGCACCGTGTGCGGGAGAGCCATACCCTGTGCACGTTAAAGAACACGCTGGGTGGCCTTGACGGGAAGCTGTCATCTGTCTCCCAACAGCTGTTCCAGTGGGTCCCCTCCCCCAACCTTCTCTGAGCCTTCGGGGGTCCATGTGACCTGGCCATTTAGCCCATGGTGTGCAAAAAAGTGCCGCTCAGAGGTAAAACAACCCAACCCAACCCTTTTATTATTTCTTTCTATTCTTGCAAAAAACTTTGATCTTGTATTGTTTCCTGAAAATGAATGAGGTATTGGATAGGGAAGCATAAAGGACTTCCTTGACACAGCAAGTTGTTTACATGGATGATTTAAGTCAAATACTTCCTCCCAACAAATTGGATTATAAACTCTCTGCATAAAGTTATTTTATTTCCTTTTAAAAAAAAAATTTAACCTTAGTTTTCATTTCTGTAGATTTACTTTATTTCCATAAATTATGGATCTTGCTGCCGATCAATAATTATCGATTTTTCAGAATTATGCTACATTGGATGGCTGGCTTACAACTGGTTATTGTGGAAAGTTTACTTAGCATCGCATTAGGTTATATATTATTTTTTTTATTATTTCTTTGTTTTTCAGTACTCTTCAGCAAAATTTAATTTTTTTCCTTTAAATTACAAGTTTTTATGTTATTGAACGATTTTCAAAGCATCCCCCCCCCCCCCTCAGTTTCTTGGCTGTGCCATTCTGATGATACAATTTTTTTTTACTTTGGTGGACTGACTTTTCAGTACTTAGCAAAGATCAAAATTTAACAACCAAAGAAAAATTTGTAATGTTTTGTAAAAAAAAAGCAGCCAAGAAACTGTTCCTCTATTTCCTAAACAGTCAGAAAATCTCATTAATGTGAGCAATCCAAGCAACCTTGTATAACACTGGCCAATGTTTTAAAATATGCCACACTAAAAAAAAAATCATTAAAAGAAATGAAAATCATGTTTTATATTATTCAGGAAGAACTTTATTTTCGACAAATATATAATTTAACTATTTTAATTCATCAGGTTTTACAAAATTAATCCTTAATTGCATAGTCTGAGACCTTCTACTATGGCATATAAACTGACAGGCTCCTGTCAGACCTCTGTGGCAAGCAGCTGCTTGAGGGGGTATTTATTTTTTTTATTTTTTATCACTGTAAAAAAGTCTTATTAAAATTACTATGCTTCAAAATTTGTTTGTAATTAAATTCTGTTTAATTTGGTATATAACATGATATATTTCAGTTGATTAGTAATTTTTAAAAAAATTTCAAATTTGACTTGTTAATATGACTCGGCACAGTTGGCAAAAAACAGAGAAAAAAATTACAAAACAGGAGTATTTTTCTTACTTCAAGTAACATTAATTTTTTTGCTATTCAGAAATAGCCTTTATAACTTATGTGCATTATAATCATTTCTTTCTACTTGTTTTTTTTTTTTTCTAAATTAATTTTTATATGCATTGCCAGATGCATTTTTCACTACATATCTCTATAAAAACCCTATTAAAATAAAACTAGTCATCTTTTTTGTTAAACATAATATTTTCAGAAAATCCAGAATTAAACGCTGATAAATTAGTTATTTGGCAAAAAAAGTTACAAAGTTATTTTTTTTTGGCTGATCAGTGAAAAAAATAGCTCCACTTCTAGATGTAAATCAGATTTTCAGGTTGTGTGATGGTCCACCCATTTCACTTTTACTTTTCCTTAACCAGTTTTACTTTATTTACGTTATATTTATCATCTTGGGGATTATTTCATTTAATTTTTTTTTGGACTGATCGCTATTCTCATTTCCGAGCTGTAGGAGCTGCTCATGCACAACTCCGACCTTTGGATTGTCAACCGCTAAAGAACGCGTGTAAGATATGACCCCTCTTGCATCACAGCTAGCACGATCACCATATTACGTGTCTTTCCCGGCGTGCAATAGACACGTCGGATTGGTACACGTTATAACTAAGTGACGTTAGGTCACAGAGTTAAGGAGAATGAGAATTAGCAGAATAGTGGCGTTGGGCCACAGAGAGTGCTGTTAGTGGATTGGGTTGGGTTGTTTCACCTCTGAGCGGCACTTTTTTGCACACCATGGGCTAAATGGCCAGGTCACATGGACCCCGAAGGCTCAGAGAAGGTTGGGGGAGGGGACCCACTGGAACAGCTGTTGGGAGACAGATGGTAGCCTCCCGTCAAGGCCATCCAGCGTGTTCTTTAACGTGCACAAGGTATGGCTCTCCCGCACACGGGGCCACGGCTTAACGTCCCATCCGACGGACGGCGGCCTTTCCAAGCCCATCGGTGTCCCCTACTGACCGTGGGCAGGGCGGGGAATACTGTTAGTGGAAGTTGAGATGATGTTACTTTAGATAGAAGGAGTTGTTAGTACTCCAACTTTCATATTCTACCATTGAGTTTGGTGAGTTTTTTTTTTTAATTTTTTGGAAATAAACTTTGTTATAGAAACTTTTGAATTTTTGCTATTTTTCTCTTGAGCAATGTTAATTGATTTTTGATTATATTTAAACTTAATTAAACTTGACAATCCTTTTTGAATTCTTACTCAATAAGTAACACTAAACAAATACATAATGAACCTATTTCAACTTTATTTGGCAAGTTATTATTGCCTGGTGCCCGATACAGTTATCCAGAATTTGAATAAATTTGGATCAGACTAAAGGTTAAACTTTAAATGTTAATTACCTTTGGAGCATTTCAGTTGGTTAGTTGGTTATTTTACCTCTGAGCAGCACTTTTTTTGCACACAATGGGCTAAATGGCCAGGTCACAAGGAACCTGAAGGCTGAGAAAGCTGGGGGAGGGTACCCACTGGAACAGCTGTTGGGAGACAGATGGTAGTTACCCATCAAGGCCATCCAGCATGTTCTTGAACATGCACAGGGTATGGTTCTCCCGCACACAGGACCACGACTTAATGTCCTATCCGACAGATGGTGGCCTTTCCAAGCCCTTCGGTGTCCCCTGCTGACTGTGGGCAGGGCGGGGAGTTTTGTGAAGCCAAATTTCAATGCTGACCCAGATGGGACTCAAACCTGGGAACTGCAGATTATGAGCCTGGGCACACTACCGCCAGATTTTCAGGTTGAAGAGTTAATCATTCCTGCATTGTTTTATGCTGTTTCTGAAGCAAAATTAAGACCACAAGCTTCCTAATTCCATTAGATGGTCTCTTGATGTTACAGATGGTAGATTACCTGAACTTGTCAATCAAGTTATCAGAAACGTCTGTAGTTCTAATGTATACAATCATTTTGAAAAATAAACTACAAACCAATGCAAGAATTTTAGAATTGCTTATGCTTCATTTCAATGCTAATGCAAGCAGATTTAGATAATAAAGAGAGAGCTAGTGAATCAATGTTATTTACAAAATAACAAACTTTATGTATATACTGTGGATTGTTTATAATTCATGAACTGTTGTCTCACCTTTAATCTTCATTGTCAGAGTCTGCAAGTGTTTTCACCTTCTCAAAGTGTTTTCCATTGCAAGCTAGGCACTTACACCATCACCTAACCCAGGCATCAAAATTTTCTTTTACTGCAAGCCATTTTGTGAAAGTGTTTGGAGCACTGACTAAGAGGTTTGAAAAAAGATTCATTGAGCAGCTCTTAGGATTGAAGCTTCCTGTCCAAGGCTATCCAACATGTTCATTAACAACCTTGTGCACAGGGTTGATGGACAAAAAGATTGTCTTATAAATTTTAAACAAAAACGGTCAGAGTTTACAACATTTTGTAGAAAAATTCAAAAAGGTTCATTATTAGTAGATAAACAGAGCCACAGACTTTTTTTTTTACCTCTGAGTGGCATTTTTTGCTCATAATGGGCTAAATGGCCAGGTCACAAGGACTCTTAAAGACTCAGAGAATGTTGAAAGGGAACCCACTGGACAACTGTTAGGAGACAGATGGTAGCTTCCCATCAAGTGTTTTAATGTGCACAGTTTATGACTCTCCTGCACATGGGGCCACAGCTTAATGTACATCTGACAGACGGCAGCCTTTTCAAATACATCAGTTTCCCCTTTCTGACTGAGGGCAGAGTAGGGATTTAGCAGAGATAAATCTCAATGTTGACACAGGTAGGACTTGAACATGGGAGCTGCAAATTGTGTCTGGCACACTACCAACTGAGCCAACCCAAAACAAAAGCAAAGATTGCCTTGTTGAACAAAAAGAATGTTTCTGAACAACTGGATGCAACGGCAACAGTTCAGTAAACAATCTTTATGTTACTAAAGTAGCTAATATATGCATTGAGAATGAGATTAGATGAAAACATCAGGTAACCAGCTCAACATCGTCGAATTCCTAGCAAATAACATCAAATGTACAATAGTTGGACTGATACATCAAGAATTATGGTGAATATCTTCAAAACTTTCCCAGCATTGTTAACATCAGGCGCACACCGTAACATCAAGGAAATATAAAAAAAAAGTGAAAACCTGTGCTGAAAAGTTTCAAAAATTCAACAGAGAATCTTGACAAATGCATCAGCAACCTTTTGACTATTGTAAAACTTGACTTATACTGGCAAAAACCTCTTTCATTTACAACAGTTATAACTTTACTGGTTCAAGTTGTATTCAATAGAAAAATTTTTATTGGCTAAGTAGAATAACAATAGGCCAACTCCCTTATATTACAATAAGGTTAAAACTTGATAAATAATATAAATAAATACCCCCTAAAGCAGCTGCTTGCCACAGAGGTCTGACAGGAGCCTGTCAGTTTATATGACATTAAGTAAATTTGGCGAACTGAACAATTTTGTTCAGTAAAACAGTGATTATGTGAACAATGAATTTTTATTAGTATCATTTCACTGTGCTCAAATAAATTTGATACAATTTTAACTTGATTTAATGCATTTTACAGTGTGATAGAGTTTTCTTTCACAAGTCAAGTAGAAATGGCTATTTCGAGCTCTTAATTTGCTTAACAGTTTGTAGATCTCAAAACTCTGCCTGTAGAAGAATTTTTCAGATGGTGGTAAAGGAACAAAGTGCAACTGTTTGACTGATAAGATTTCAATCAATTTTATGAAAAATAATAAATTGAATCAAATGCTCATTCTATTTACATTCCTGTTAAATATAATACATATTTATATTTCTTTTCAGGTTTGAAATGTGAGAAAGAAAAAATGTTTAAAGGAAAAATTACTTACCATGCCACACTGATTCTTGGATCCAGATAGTTCAACTTGGATGTTCCTAAAGCAATCTGTTTATTTTCTTCTTTGTCTGTGGCCTGTACTTCTAATTTCTTAAGTTGATCCTCAAGTTGTTGGAGTCTTTTTTTTTTCTTGTCAAGTATACTAATATTCAATAGTGATAATACATTAATAACTCTATCAGAACTAAATATTTTTAATTCAAATAATAATTCATGTGGCTAAAAATGGCATAGAAGTAACATATAAAAATTGAAACAAACTTCTTATATTTAATACAATCAAGTACTGGCAGTTTCACACATACACTCTCTAATCCAATACAATTTCTCACTCTTTACAGAGTGGATGGATTTGTGTAAAAAATGCCAATATGGCATATACAAATCAGTTTCCCAATAAAAGTACTGCAAAGATAGAGAAAACAAGGCCAGTTATGTGGCTAATAAGATAGATGAGAAGTTCATAAATTCTCATATAAAATGGTCAAAAACTATGGAAAAGGCCAAAAAATGTGAATGACACAGTTGGGTCAGCTGCTTTGCATACAATGGGCTAAATGACTAGGTCAGAAGGATCTCAAGGGCTCAAAGAAGGCTGAGGAAGGAATTCATTTGCCAGCTGTTAGGAGATAGATGGTAGCCTCCCATCAAGGCCAACCAACAAGTTCTTTAATGTGCACAGGAGAAGGCTCTCCCACACACTGGGCCACAGCTTAATGTCTCATCTGACACATGGTGGTCTTTCCAAGCCCAATGGTGTCCCCTACTGACCAAGGGCAGGGAGAGGAGTTTTGCCAGAGATAAATCTTAATGATGGAACTCGAACCTGAGAACTGCAATACTGACTGAGCCACCCCTGCCCCTCTGCATTGGAGATCCAGTCTCTTGGCTCAATCGTGTTTCTTGACCCCCCCTCCCCCCTCGATTTTTTACTATATCAGGGACTGATCCTACCTCAGCTTCTTGAGGGGAAAATTTTTTATATAGTTTTTTATGGAATTAGAATTGAAAACTTTGGTAAATATTAAAGACAACAAGTATTTACAATAGCAAAGCTACCAACCTTCCACAACAAAAATTACAATTTGGAAGAATGAAAAAATCATAGGAAATCAGCACACAGCAGTTTTGGAGTTTACACTGCTCAAGCGTCACCATTATTTTTAATGCAACGTAATAATGTGTTACATCTTGATGGGACACTTGACGAAATGGCAACGAAAAAATTTTATTTTTCCAGAATTATACCAAGTTTCTTAAAATTATGTCCATAAAAAACCCCCATTAAATATGCCATAACGAATGAAAAACACGTTTCAATATCACATTAGAAAGTTGGACATAAAATAACCTAAACAATGGTATTACTAGCAGCGAAGAGGTCGTACAACAAGGACACACCGAGTAAGGAATATAATGATAAACACTTATTCCTAAACATAAAATTTTATTTCCGCAAATAAAAGAAAACTTACAGAACAGGTATCCAAGACTTTTTTCCAAACTGCACATATCATTATATGACGAATGTCAGTCAGTACCATCTGAGGAATACTTGTTTCAACAGCCTATTGTCACTAACAAATGTTCATTCTGTAATTTAAAAACACTCACAAAAAATACACTGCTAAACAATTAATTGCCATTCCGCAGTTTAAGAAAACCCCAGAACAAAATTATAGGAGACCATTTTAATCTGAACATACTGCTGAACAATGAACCACTATTCTGCCCTTTTTACTCCCCCCCCCTTCCCAGAACACACTAATCTTATAACAAGCCTAAAAGACATAACTGTAAACAATTCACCACCAATCTGTAGTTACAAAATAGCACCCAGTCGCCGATCCTCAGCATAAAAAAAGGCCCAGAAACTAAATAATCCCATCAGAAAAAACAAGCCTAAAAACCATGAATTATTGTAAATAGTTTTCTGCCAATCCACAGTATAAAAAGGCCTCCAGAATTAAATAATGCCATCAAAGACAACATGCCTAAAAACACAAATTATCATAAACAATACATTGCCATTCGCATTATTAAAAAACAACAACAACTTAGAACAAGTTAATCTTATCAGAGACAACTATTTTAAATAGAGCCTATCGCTAAAGAAGAAATCATCTTGCCACTTAATATAATAGGGAATATGCATTAATTATTACATTGAATATCATAAATCTTCTGTAACTTTCACTACTTACCTGAAGCAAAATTTACACCATTAAGGGACATACATGGGACATACATGGGAATTAAATCCACATTGCATTAATAAGAGTACAATTATATGAATAGCCTACCCTTTCAATTAAATAAACTCATAACTTTTATTCAACCTAGAGGTTGAGACCTGAAAAAAAATATATATATATCAAGAACCAAAGGCCACATGAATCATCAACAAGGTTCAAGGTGTTGTAAGTTCTGGTGAAATTAGCTTCCAATGAGGGATTCCCTACACCAGTGAAACATCAACAGACAATCCAATAAATTGTTCAATAAGATGAAAAGCTATTATACTGTACATTATTCACTCATGTTACTTTATACACTAAGAAAGTTATCACTTGTGGTGCCATCTAGTGAGTGAGGGCTGTAAACTGCAAGTGTATGCACATATTGATTATTAGTCACTAAAATATATTTACATAACATAAAAAAGTTTCAGAATCTTGTGAGCCCCCTTCAGTTAGTTACATGTGAACAGAAATTAACCTTCCGATTCAAACTATCTGAGTTTGGCGGTAATGATCATTTTATGGTGATGCTAATTATTTATGATCTGATTATGAATTAAATTTTTTATCTTATTACATTGCGGAACTGTTTAGCACACCCAACGTGACATGTGGGCAGCTTGAACAGAATCCACTAACTGCTACCACTGATGCTGAATCAACACCTAAAGCGTCACTCATGGAACCCATCACCGAAGCGGAAATTTGGAAAGCCACCGCTAACACGGACTCTAACTCTGCGCCAGGCCCAGATGGGCTAAGGCCATCCTTTGTCAAGCGAGAGTTACCCAAAGGTCTTGGGACTACTACTCTGGCTCAGATGTTTACATCTTGGCTTACACTGCGGATGATCCCGAGGCAAATGAAACAGCATCAGACAGTACTGATACCTAAGGCCGGAACCGATCTTTCTGTGCCGCAAAACTGGCGCCCCATTACCATCAGGAATATCATAGGGAGGATTTTCTCACGACTCCTTGTGAAGAGACTCCAAAACACCATGGATCTCCATCATTCCCAAAGGGGCTTTACACCGGCGTCAGGCTGTTCTGAGAGCATTTTCATTTTGTCCGAGGCCCTCAATATGGTCTATCGAGGACGCGGGACTCTAGCAGTGGCATTTTTGGACCTAGCGAAAGCCTTTGATAGCGTTGGACATACGCACATCCTCAATTCTTTGGAGAGGTTGCACATTGAGGAAGGTTTCCGCGACCTAGTGGCTGACATGTACGACGGGTGCACCACTGTCGCGTGTCACCGCGAGCAAAGGTCACGAACCGTGGAAATCCTTCGGGGTGTGAAACAAGGTGATCCTCTTTCACCCCTGCTATTCAATGCAACCATTGACCCACTGATATGCCAGCTTGAGGGAATGGGCGAAGGTGTGTTAATACAGAGCCAGATGGTTACTGTCCTCGCCTATGCTGATGACCTAACGATCCTCAGTTCTACGCATGATGGGATGCAGAGGTTGATTGATACGGTCGAAGATTACTGTACCACTTTCGGCCTGAATCTCAATGTCAGCAAATGTGCCTCTTTCTTTTTAACGCACAACTGGAAGCGTCTCCTGGTTAACAATTGCAGACATTGGGTGGTCAGTGGACGGGAAATCCCTCTTGTACAGTGCGATGACACTGCCAAGTTCCTGGGCATATTACATCGACCCAGGCAGGGGAATAACAAATCGACCGATCGCCTCGCTCCTACAAACATGGATTGAGCATATCTCAAAGGCTCCCCTTAAGCCTGACCAGAAAGTCTTGCTGGTTAACAGGTATGTCATCCCCAGGATGTTATACCCACTACTTCACGGCAGGTACACGAAGTTGTATCTGGAGTGTCTCGATCGACTCCTCAGGAACACCATCCGTAGCTGGTGAAGATATGAAATATGACAAAAATCTTAAATCAGTTTAGCTATATTTTTGCCATGCGTACTTCTTCATATTAACAAAATTTAACTTAATCATCAACAATTAACAATAGATACATTGCAAAAGTTAACATTTACAATACAGAGAGAACACACAAGCAATCATAGATTAGGGAGTGGGAACTTTGGAGTGGGAAATTGGAAACAATTCATCCCTTTCATTAACACTCTTCTTTTAGGAAAAGGGCAAAAATACTGTACAATTTAGAAGATTTTTTTAATGTGAAACTGACCCCCCCCCCCCTAAAAATCGGATTTTCAAAGACAAAATCAGAGAAAATCCGATAAAATCAGAGTAGGCAGCTCTATAAAAGCTAGGGACCTCAAAAGTTGGAATTATCCTGAGGATCTTTAGACCTATGAGAGGGCCTAATGGAAGTTATCAATCAATTGGTGGCTCAGCTAGGACTCCAACATGGGAACTGCAGGTTATGAGACTGTTGTGCTATCAACTGAATGGCACAGTATATGCATCTGAGTTTCAATGGGGATGATGTTGACACCCTAAACTGGATGGATCAAATTTTATATAGATATAATTATAATTTGTAAACCTGTTGAATGTTAAAGAAGTGCAATTCTAAAAAGCTTTGCCTTGATGTATCATTTCTTTTTGTATGCCATGTTTTTAACAATGTACTTTTGTGTCTGGATAACTTGTTTCAGATAAATTTCAGGTGCCCAACTCTAATAACTGCATATTGAATTCTTCAATAAACTAAAGCATAATATACATTTTTAAGCTATATACATATTTCTCTTAATGTATAAATATTTGGTATAACCTCCTTAACTTTTCCAATTACAGACTGTATATGATTGTTCCAATTTAAATTGCTATAAAAATTTACACCTAAATATTTAATTATAGTTACATTATGAATTAACAGGAGAGTTGCAAGGTTTGATATTTCCATTATAAGGCAATTAATTTTATGGTGAATCGACTCACCAATATCCTTGGATATTACTTTTTCAGTGCGAAAATACTTTAGTTTTATTTGTATTGATAAGTAAATGATTGTTACTAAACCAGATTTGAAGACATCTTCAATCTGCAGAAATTTTATTTTTTTCTTTAATAGAAAATCCTTTTCTGCACCGTATATTAAGGCCATATATAATCTGCAAAAGATATTATATTGCTTTGCAACTTTAATATAAATCAAAAATAGTTTAGGCCCCAAAAGTGGAAATCACAATAAATAATGATTTAACAATTAAGGAAAATATGACAAAAAATCTTAATTACAACACCGATTAAATTTCAATTTAACTATATAGAAAATTTATTGATAAACATATATATATATATGCAAATGCGATATGCAATACCGACGCAGCACCCCTGACTTCTGCATGGAATCTGCTGCTGCGGGACTGCCAATTGCATTTGCATAAAGTCTTCCGAATAATAGACAATGCCATTTAATCAGCCTACTTCTGTAGTTAGATACACTTGACAAAGCTGACAAGAGGTCAGCGAAAAACATTGCGGAATCCTTTAAGTTGATTTTAACTTGTGATGTTACAAGTTTTGGTGTACATTAGTTTAAACTTAGTGTAGCACAAATAGTAGGAAGATAGTCCTTCATACAACCACAATCAGTATCATCCTTGTGAATTATAACATCAATTAATACATTTACTGTGCAAGTGTAAATGTGATCCTACTGGATAAAAAGACTGCAGAGAAACGAAGATATTACAACATAGTAGCTAAGGACTATGCAACTGTAAGTGAATAACAGCAAAATGTCCAGATGTGCCTGCAGCAAATCAACTTGGCAGTTACAAGATGTGTCTAAGTAAAAGACTACCAATTGCCGATGATCTGATTATACACATCTGTCAGCTGTAAACCCTTGTAAGGCTGATTCCAAGTGATCAGAATTAAGAACTTGTCAGTAGAGTTTCTGCTTTATTCTCCTAATAAGTTAAACAGTAAACTTGCAATGTTAGCAATGTACTAGATATATCTTTATGATGAATCCTGGTGTTCAACATAATTTGATAATGTCAAATAGTTGTTATTGACCTTGTACAAAAGTTTAATTGATGGTTAGGAATACTAATGTATAGTCAGTAGATCGAGACTAACCATAATTGTTGCTAAGCCTGTTTGCTTGGGGAACAGATGTAGCATTCAGGGTTGTCTCCTATGATATAGAATACAATGTAAACTGTTATTTTTAACATTTATTAAATATATATATATATGCCTTGTGAATAGGACTCATATTTTAAAAATATTATCTTGCAGCATACAATATTTTTTACATTCTTTTTGCTTATTGTGCCAATCATTTTAGCTTGTTGGGTAGGCCCAGTTAAATAAGAATTAAACCTTCCAGTGTCCACGTCGTATGTATACATTCAGAGAATCCGTAGAGAGGCCGAGGATGTATCTATACGTTTTTAGTAAAAAAAAAAAATCGATATATTTTTAAAAATAAAAATTGTCATTTTAAAAATTTCTTATATTATGTATTTTATAAAAATATATAATTCAGGCTTGAAAAATGATATTTTGTTTTTTCATTTGATGCATATTTTATTAAACTACAATATAAATGAGTTGTTAAAGCCATCTGACTATCATTTCTTAGAAGTGCTATACAGTATTGCTGATTTGTTTGTTAATGTTACTCTATGCTGAAGCAACAACCTGATTTAAGCTCACGAAACTAGCTTGATTTGAACTATTATCAACAAATTTTTCCTTAAAGTTTTGAAAAACTCCTGAAATTTAACAAAAAAAAATGCAATTTTTTTGTTAATTTTCACAAGTTTACACTTGTAAAGAGTAAAAAGAAGAATTTGGAAGTAATTACAAAGTACATATCACTATTTTTTTTTTGTTTTACATTTTCTGCCATTAAACTATTTTAATATTCCCAGAATTATTTTTATCATTTATCCCACCATTCAATGCATCTCTCTCGCTCTTAAAATCAAAACTGTAAGTAAAAACATCTTTCTTAGGCTACAGAACTTGTGCAGCTGCCTTAATCATGATATGACTCACTGCACAAGAGAAGGCAGGTGGTTCACACGTGCTATCTCCATTCCCTGTGTTGTAAGTGGCTCTATAATATATTGTTTACAGTATTGTTATATTGGATACCCTTTGTTAAGTTAGAATTTACTTTTTTATATTTAAATCTCAGTTTTCATTTCAGCAATTTCCATAAGTTATCGATTTTCCAGCCAATCAATAATTATTGATTTTTCATATTTATGCTACATTGAATGGCTGGCTTACAACTTGTTGCTGTGGATATTTTATTTAACATCGCATTAGGTTATACATTAATTTTTCTTCCACTACTTTTCCAGTAAAACTTTGATCTGGTATCATTTTCTGAAAATGAACGAGTCTTGGATACGAAAATTAATTTCTGTAGATTTATTTCTGTAAATTAGCAATTTTTCAGTTGGCTGATTTATGTTACATCGGATGGCCGGCTTAAAAGTTGTTGCGTATATTATATTTAACATCCCATTATATTATATGTAATTTTCCTTTTATTTCTTGGTTTTTCAGTAAAAAATGTTGAACTTGTACCGTTTTCCAAAACTGGTCTTGGATACAGAAACAAAATAGACTTTCTTGATATGGAAATAAGTCTTTATTATGGAGGGCAATTTAGGGAAGGGTTATAATTTAACTATTTTTATTCATCAAGTTTTCCAAAATTAAGACTTAATTGCAAATGCGATCTTTTTTTCTCACATCACATTGAAAAAAGCTTATTAACATCAATATGCTTGTAAATTTATTTAAATTACACTGCTCGTCATTGAAAGTGCTCCATCGAGAAGGACATGTCGTACAAACATGCAAATAGAAGGGTGGGTGTGTGCAGTTGTAGATATTCAAATGATGATAATCTGGAGCCAATGACGTGTGTGGCTTAAGAGATAAAAGGTGTAAGAAGGAACAGGAATAGTATTATGTTTATGCAGGTGGAAGTCGTGCGAATGGTTGAGATTAGGTGGTTCCACTTGGAATCATACAGCGAAGGCCGAAAATGCTTGGTACATGCGGTCGGTAGGTATGTTACCAATGAATGCTTTTGAGAGAGGAAGAATTATAGGCGTATGTGAAGCTGCCCATGTTCATCAGAATGCATGAACTGTTGGGCACCGTTGGCAACAGTGGCAAAATGAAGATTCTAGCGAGCATCGCAGAGGGAGTGGTGCTGTCTGACAGATGTCAAGCACAGCTTGATAGGCGCATTGTTCGACATGCTCGCCATCATAGAGCACTGCAGGCAATATTCAACGGGCTGTATCAGCAGCCATGGATGTCCCCATAATGACCCAAATGGTAAATCGAAGGTTGCATGAAGCACACCTGAACTTTAAGCAACCATTATGTCGACTACCATTGACTGCAAACTATCATAGCACTTGTCTGATTGGAGCCAAAGTTGTGCGATTGGAGTCACGAATGGAACATTGTTGTGTTTCGTGGTGAATTCCATTTCTATCTGGATGCTGATGATTGACAGGTCTGTGTATGGCGACAACCTAGTGAGAGGACAGATCCAGTTTTTGTTCATGACCAGCACACTGCCCATCAGCCAGGCATAATGGTATGGGGTGCTATTGGATATGAAGAAGATATGACCTCTTGTCCACATCATGGGAACACTGATAGCTGCACGATACGTTAGTGCGGTTCTGCAGCTCATTTTGTTACTGTTCCTGGGGAGCATGCAGCAGCCCATTTTCCAACATGGCAATGCCCATGTACACACTGATAGGGTTTCCAAGCAATGTTTGCAACATGTTCAAGTATTGCCATGGCCAGCACGATCTCCAGATTTATCCCCAAAAGAAAATCTGTGGGACCACATTGGTCGATGTGTGCAATCCTCTCACTGTCCGGCACGGAATCTCTATGAATTATGGGAGCAAGTCAACTCTGCTTGGTGTGCAATTCCTCAGGACCATATCAGTCGACTGTATGATTCCATGCCATGCTGCACTGCTGTTCACAGCGGTGCAACACCTACTGAGGCAGTCACATTGTGCTGCATTATCTCATCTTCTAATCACTGTAAGTGGCTGCAAATTAAATCATGGTATGCCAATATGTACTGCTATGTGTCATACATTTCACCCCTATCCCCTCACTCCTTCTAGGTGAGGCAATTTCAATGTTGTGCAGTGTATTTTCATAAAATTCGGAATTAAATTCTGCTTAATTTGGTATATAGCATGACCTATTACAGTTGATAGGTAATTTTTTTATAAATTTAAAGTTGACTTATTTACTGTGCTGAGTCATAGTTGGTGAAAGGCGTAGACTTTTCTCAAAGTATGGTATCGAGAAAAAAATTACAAAAAGGGAGTAATTTTCTTACTTCAAGCAAATATATATTTTTTGTTATTCAGAAATAACCTTTCCATTCATATGCATTATTATTTCTATTAGTTTTTTTAAATAAATTTTTATTTGCATTGCCAGATGCATTTTTTTACTACATGACTCTAAAAATGCCCTATTAAAATTAGTAGTCTTTTTTGTGAAATATTTTACATTCAGAAAATCCAGAATGAAATGCTGATTAATTTGGCATACAACATGCCATAATTCCTTTCATTAGTTATTTGGAAAAAAAAGTTCTAAAGTTAATTTTTTTTGGCTGAGCATAGGGAGAAAATAATTTTGCCTCTGGATGGAAACCAGTTTTTCAGGCTGGACACTGGAAGGGTTAAAAGAGAGACTTTTAATCCAATTTGTTCTAATTTTTTAACCAAATATTTATAGACAATATCAAAAAAAAAAGCATAGCTTTTTTTTATTGATACCATTATAAATATGTTGGTTCAATTGTGCTATTTTGTATTTTCAGTACCAATATTCTCACAAAATCCAAATTTTTTGTCAGATATATTTAAATAAGAATTTAACCTAGCTAAAACTTTTTTTGTTGTTTTAGAAAAAATTACCTAAAGTGCTATAAATCTATAATTATTCACTTCTAATTTGTCTTGACTTTTAAAAATTGGAATTACTAATGAATTTTAAAGAACAAAGAAACCCCCCTGTGTTATAGAAAAGTTAATAATTTTAGCTAAAATTTCAGAAATATGACATATTTTTAATAAACAAATAGTTATGCATGCCACTCTCACCCAGAGCTTCGTTGGGTTCTTTCACCTCTAAGAGACTTTTTTTTTGCACACAATGAACTAAATGGACAGGTTGTAAGGACCCTGAGCCTTCAGAGAAGGTTGGGGAAGAAATCCTACTGGACAGCTGTTAGGAGACAGATGGGAGCCTTCCATTGACGCCATCCAGCAAGTTCTTTAACATGCATAGGATATGGCTCTCCCACACAGGGGGACCATGGTTTTATGTCCCATCTGATGGACAGCAGCTTTTCCAAGGCCATTAGTGTCCCCTACTGACCGAGGGAAGGATGGGAAATTTTGCAGAGATAAATCTCAATGCTGGACCAAGTGGGATTCAAACCTGGGCACTACAGATTACAAGCCAGGCATACTATCAACTGAGCCAACCCCCACCCTAGATATGGATAGCATATAGACAGTTAAGATAGAACCAGAGGATACTTATCACTTTTCTCTGAATGAAGTTGATAATTCATGCTGAAATTCTGAACCAAGCAAAATATCAATTTCAGATAAAATAAAGTCATTTATGGTTTTTATTTTTTAGATTACTGAAATTTATTAATAGTGTGTATCTTGCAAACACTACATATCAAAGAGTTTCTCCATGGCCGAGTGGTTAGCACGCTTGGCTACTGATCTAAGGGACCTGGGTTTGAGCCCCGGGTAAGGCATGGTTGTGTGTGTTGTTTTTCTGCTGAGGTCCTGCCATCCTCACACACACCTACTACTTTGGCATATAAACTGACAGGCTCCTGTCAGACCTCTGTGGTAAGCAGCTGCTTGAGGGGGTATTTATTTTATTTTTTTTATCTTGCAAGCACTACATATCAAAGAGTTTCTCATTTATATATATTTTTTAATTATCTTTTGTAAATCCTATACAATTTATATAACATTAATTCACATCCACTTTCACATTTTAAAGTTTTTAAATGATCAACAATACCTTTTGTAGTTTCCACAAGACATTTATCTAAAGTCATTATAAATATTAAACTGTCATTTATAACAAAGTATCAAATAAGTCACTATACAGACTTAAATATTAATTCATACATGCTTAAATAAGTGGAAAAAATTATCTTTAATATTCATAAACAGTATAGAATTCTTACTAGACTGTAACTGTTGACATGACAACCAGCTGACATCCCAGATTGAAACAATAGTGTAGGACAGTATACAATTACAAACTCCATGGCAAGTTATAAAGGTGAAAAATGAAATATATCATTATACCAATAAAACTCAAGTTTTGTATTGAAATATAACCTAACATTTTAAATTATTATTTAGTTCATCCTTTAACATTGTTAAATTAGACAGTTTTTTTTTTTCAGTTTTGCTTATTTTTGGTCACTCCCCTCTGTCATATTATGATCTAGTACAGTAGCTGTCAAATGGTTTTCTCTGAATGATGTCAATAATTCATGTTGAACTGCTGAGAACCAAACACAGTATCAATTAAAGTTTCAATGACAGATGGCACCATAGATACTATGCATTGATGAACAAGATCACATTAGTCAGCAAATATAAACACAGGCTGTGTCCTCCAGGAGGAATACATGCAGTGCTCACAAGAAAAAAAATCTGCTACTCTTCAGAGGGATATGAAGCAAAATATAGTACACAAGCAGTTAATTTTTTAAAATTCTTAAGTACCCAAAAGACAGCTTAGTAAGGAAAGACATTTCAGTGATCTTTGTGGCATGATGAAAAATTTATTGGATCCAACAAAAGACCACAAGAAGAAACTTAAGACTTAAGTTAAAATAGCATCATCTTACAACAAGCAGAAAATATTCATGCCAACCTGTTTTAATTTTTTATTTTTGATCACCGTAAATAAATTGTGATTCACTGTTAAAAAGAATTACTTATTAACACAGCAAATTATAACATGTGACAACATTAAAGCAGTTCAGATTCATTAATCACTCTTACACCACTTTCGTTAAGGTTACTGAATTCTTATTTTACTGCTCAACAGAAAAGATTGAACATCAAAATACAAAATGATATTTAGAATGGCAAGATATATTTTCAGCTACAAATTGGTAAATTTTTTTCTTACAGTCGTTTCTTTCATTGCCATGTAAGTTGCAGCCTTTTCCAGATCATTCTCTTTTAGTTTGAATTTTTATTTTTCCTGTTGTTTTCTACTCTTCTCAGATAAAAATTACTTATCCACTTTATTTCATGAAATATAAGCTGTGACATTATATTAAAAAAATTAATTATGTACACAAAACCTTGCAAATAAGATTTACTCTATATATTATGAAGTCTATATTTGTATAAATTAAATATTTTTATACTTACACCTTATCCTTTGATGCATTTGAACTCTTATACATCTGCTTAGCTTCTTTAAGATCTCTCTTGCATTCTTTTATTTGATCAAGTTTGTCATCCATCTACAAAATAAAATTATTAATTACAAACATGCAACAAAATTTTTTTAATTTAATTAAAACTATTACAATAATATTAATTTGCATAGATCTTATAAAAATTATCAACCTTAACTTGCAGGCAAAGATACATTTCTGCAACATTCTTCAACCATATATGGCACAAAACATTTTAGACGAGTCTGCCAATGTCAACACTTCATGATTACCACAATGCAGATTGCAAATAAAGTGAAATGTCGATATAATTAACACCAGAATAATGAAATATTCAGTACAATGAAATTTTTGCTGGACCCTGGCTAATTCACTATGTATCTTTGTGTGAAAATGTTTCATTTTAATGAATACTAGTATAATGAAATAAGAATTTATCGGATACAAAAAAGTATAATCAGTATAACGAAATTGGTAAAATAAAAGTCCTTAAACAATATGTACAAAGTACATTTTTCCATCTTTACATGTTTTGGCAATGCTGCAATGATTTAAATGCTATGAATATCTAATCAACTACAGAGCTATGATTATGTGCTATTTATATCGCTTGCACTCATTTTTGGAAATCTCACTGAGTGGCATTAGATGCTCTGTACACTGCCAGCATAATGCTTCAGAGTGCCACTGCCACATTTTCCTAACATAAAAAGGAATTTTTACACTTGGAGATCTATGTGATTATGATTGCACTGTATTGCAAGTAATGGTTGCATTTGGTCTATAATACTTTCCCATGTCACAACCTTTCATCTGACACATAACTCATTGATTCAGACCATACACTGAGACATAACTTATGTTCAGCTAGAAAATTTGAAAGAAACAGTGAATTGTTTAGACCAGTGGTTCTCAACCTTTTATGCTTCACATACCACCTGGAAATGTGTGTGTAACTGGCGTATCTCTTGTATAGATAGATAAAACTATAGTTATAGTATAACAATGGGAATAAAATCAAACATATATATATACACAAATTACATATATATAGATAAACAAAAAATAAACAATTTAACAAATCTTATAAAATTATAAACATTTTACTGGGTAAACAGTGAAATGGTTGCACTTGTTTACGCTTGCACAGTTCATCAAATGGTTGGGGTTATCTTGCCATGGTAGAATTGCAAGTCATCTTCAACATCCAGCCTTTTCTTATATTTATGTTTCAAAGCAGTTAAAGATGAAAAACCAGTTTCACATAAATAAGTTGTTGTGAAAGGTAACAAATATTTGACTGCAATTCTTGACAAAGTCGGATATTCCTTCTCTACTCCAATCCAAAAACCAATCAATGGCTTTTTGGAATGAATGCTTTTTAAACTATTGTCACAAGATATCTCAATCAACTCTTCTTTATTGGACAATGGAAGCTTGCATTTTTCCAAATCAAATGTGAAGGGATCTCGAATCCATTCTTGCATTTTATCAGGGGGTGGAAAATACTGCCTTATTAAGAGTTTTAAGAATGCTTAAGTGAACGATTATTTGTTGTCTGATGTCTTCAAAATCTGCAATCATTTGCTCATTTTCTTTAAGAAACGAATCTAGTTGCTGAAATTGGTCACAGCTATTCTTTTTAAATCCATTTTCCCAGAGACAATTTTTTTTATCATGACCTCAGCTTAATTACAGTTTTTCTACTACTCAAATCTTTCAAAAGATGTTCAAAATAGCTTAAGGACTTATTTTTTAAATGCTCATGTTTTGTTTCAAAGTGTCACCGTAAAAGAGACAGTTTCATAGAATTTTGTGACAGAACTTCAGAGCAAACAATGCACTGTGGATTTGGTTCTACTAAATTTCCTGTCCATGTAAAGCCAAATTGTAAATATGATTCATATTTACGTTTTTTAATTTTTTTTATCACTTGATTGTTTAAACATTTAACGTTCTTTTAGTTACTGCTGAATCCACCTCTTTACTCACATGGGATGATGACTCAATGTAGAAGCAATCAGCTCCGGCTCCACATTACCTTTCTTCTTAATTATCCATTTACCCATGTTTCAAGGCACTTTAGAAGCACATTCATTTAACTTCACAGTAAATTGCAGACTAAAAATAACTTTAAGCACAGCAAGTGAAAATAAATCACAACAGGCACATTCACTCACTTAGAATGAATGTTTTGAATGGGCGATCAGCTGTTCGGGTAGGTTCGGCTCTCAGGTAGGGAAGGGAGGATTGACAAAAATGTACAGACATGAACTACAGCACCAGGCTTCATCACTCAGTTCTCAGAAATTAATCAGTAGCAATGTTACCAACTCAGCAACTTTGTTACTAGATACTTTTGAGCTCTCTCATAGCATACCCCACATTGAGAATCCCTAGTTGAAACATTTTTCCTTTTCTTAGGTAAATTTTTTATAGTTTATGACACTTCCTGGCATCACTGCTTCATTTATAGTGCATAGCTTGATAGCATGATTGCTATCATTGATCAGCAAGTTTGGAAGATATGATAGAATAACAGTTTTGACAAATACACAAACTGACAAATAAAAAACAGTATAAATAGGTGAACATCAATAAAAAGACTAATATTCACAGTTATGCACTTCAAATAATGTTAGACACATACACCGATCAGTCAAAACATTAAAACCACCTACCTAATATGATGTAGGTCATCCTCTCACCACCAATAGAGCTCTCACCCAATGAGGCACAGATTCAACAAGATGTCAGACATGTCCCTTGATATTTGGTATCATGACTGACAGAAGATCCCACAATTCCCGTAAATTACGCAGTTTGAGTGATGCTGCTCATACCCGTTTCTCCAACTCAAACCACAAATGCTCGATATGATTCATGTCCGGCGAACTTGGGGCCATGGCAATAAAGAAATTCCTCATCATGTTCTATGAACCATTCCTGAACCTTCTTCGCAGTGTGACATGGGGCACTGTCTTGTTGAAAGACACCATCTCCGCCAGGGAATACAGTATAGGCACACAAATGGGTCTGTGGCTGCAGAGACCCATATCTAAGAGCTTACGATGAACTGTGTGTGTTCGGACACATTGGGCTCTTTACCACAATTGAAATTATGGGTAATGTCAGCCACAGTAACTCTCCTGTTGCTGTGGGCAAGATGAGATAACCTGTGCTTACCTCTGGCATCAATGAGGCCTGCCTAGTCCATGCCTTGTCGACAGCTTGAAGTGTCACCTGTTTTGGACCATCTTTGATAGGTACTAATTACTGCATAGCATGAGCAGCCTACCACCGTCGCTGTTTCAGAGATGTTCTTACCAAGGTGTCTTGCCATAATGATCGGGCCTTTGTCGAAATTAGACAAATCCTTTGCTTTTCCCATGTTGAGACGAAATAAAATACTGCCTACAAGAGCTCCAACCTAGGCATTATATATATATATCATTTGCGACATTGGCACGCGACACTGATTGGCTGCACACGTGCTTCTTTGCACAATGCAGTGGTTTTAATATATTGGCTGATCGGTGTAAATATTAGGTGCATTTTTTGTTTAATTTAATACTTAAAACTTTACATTTCTTTTATAATGATTTAAATAACTCAATATTATATAATTGTTCCACTGCTTCTTTCAAACATGATAGCTGAACATAAGTTATGTGTCAATGTATGGTCTGAGTCAATGAGTGACAAGAGAATGTTGAGACGAAATAAAATACTGCCTACAAGAGCTCCAACCTAGGCATTATATATATATATCATTTGCGACATTGGCACGCGACACTGATTGGCTGCACACGTGCTTCTTTGCACAATGCAGTGGTTTTAATATATTGGCTGATCGGTGTAAATATTAGGTGCATTTTTTGTTTAATTTAATACTTAAAACTTTACATTTCTTTTATAATGATTTAAATAACTCAATATTATATAATTGTTCCACTGCTTCTTTCAAACATGATAGCTGAACATAAGTTATGTGTCAATGTATGGTCTGAGTCAATGAGATATGTGTCAGATGAAAGCTTGCAATATGGGGAAATATTATAGACCATCTCCCAAGTAATCTGAAAAGGGGAAGTCAATTTCCTGGGGATGGTCCAATCACAATTATAATGCTAATTAAGTTCCAGTTACTTTCTTTTTCTGATACATTTAAAATTAATTTAATATGCATAAATGAAATAAAAATTATTTATGAAAATATATTAGCAACTTACCTTCTTCTTTAATGTTTCCATACTTTTGGAAAAGCCTTTAGGAACAGAGCGCTGATGGTTACACAAAACAGCCACAGCTCTGTTTGCTCTATTATATGCCAATATTTTTTCTGGAATAGACATTTCCTCTGGAAAAAAAACAAGAATAGACACTACTAAGACATAATGCAAATTTTATATATTAATATTACTGCACAGAAGCTATGCAACTATTTTGCCGAATCAAAACTTTTATTCCTCATTCTTAATCAAAAAGGTTATATAAATCCAACAAAAATGGAAGTCAAGAATTTGGCATATACAGCTGAACTATACATAAGTAGCCCATATTAATGTTATGCAAGCAGGTTGGCTATTTTACTTTTGAGCAGCACTTTTTCCATACAGTGGGCTAAATGGCCAGGTTCACAAAGGCCCCAAGGTCTCAAAGAAGATTGAGCAATGGGATCCACTGAACAGCTATTAGGATGGTGAAAATGATATCAATGCAAGGTTATTCTGACAATAAAATAATATTCAAAACCAAATACTTTTAGTTTTTTTATTGCTTTGAAAACAAAGCAATAGCCAAATACTTTTAGCTATCATGAGAAAAATCATGTTTGAAAAGTGGTATTTTAGTTTGAAAGATCAACTAGTCATTATTTGTCAAGCTGTACAGCAAATATATATTTTAAGATGCCAACTACATATATGTGCAAGATTTTCTTCATTAACTAAGTTAAACTAAAAAGGAAGGTAATATCTCTACAAAGAAATTTTAAAAAAATACACATTGTTATAATTTCAATGCATGTCAAAGAACAGAACTTTTGCATTATTTTATATATCAGAAATGATGGCAAAAATGCATAATTTTAAAAAAAGGATTATTAAAACTTACCCTTTGTGAGATTCTGTAACTGTTCTTGAAGAGTTTTAGAAGCATTGTACGTACGAAATACTTTCGCAGTGAGGCCTTCCATCAGTTCATTTAGATATTTATTTAAAATTCCAGTCTATAAAATTAAATGAATATTATTAATATTCCCACAAATATCAGGCTTTCAAAATGCTAGTCAACCTAAAACTTTTTCCTTTTACTCAGAAAATTTTGAAATTCAACAAAACATTGTTCTTGTAACATGACAATGATAATGTTCTATGACCAGCATATCCAATTAATCCTTACTTAGAAGAATTGTATTTTTTTAAAAAAAATCATTGGTTTATAAATTTAACTTTACATTAAATTGGTTTTGTATAGACAATCAGGCATGGGTCCAGATGGGAGGCATCCCTATGGATTCCTCCCCCCCCCCCCCACTTTTCTGGCTTCATGGCCAATATTGTCGTGCATCATACTGAGACCACTACCTTGGGTCAGATGTAAATATAAACCTACATTTTACATATCTATATCGATAATATATTTTTGGAATCATAGATCTGAAAAACTTAAGTTACTTTTAGAAAATTTCAATAATCTTCCCTCTACAAAATTTATTAATGAACCTAAAGAAAATAATCAATCATATATTTGGATACACTTATACAATGAGAATGTACCAATCTTAATTCCAGCTGATTCAAACCATCCCCATTATTATAAAATGGCAGCTTTTAATATCTACTTTTATTGTCCTTATCATTACTGCTCCACTTCAAAATTATTAACTATCATTACTTCCCCACTTTAGAAATATTAACAACCAAATTAAACCACATTTATGATTGGAATCAAGGCTGGCTACATGATAATGTAAATGCAGTAATAAAAAACCAAAAAAATGTTAAATATAAAGCAAATGCTCACAACTTATCCCAGAATAAATTCGAATACTCCTCCCTCTATTTCCCATACCCCTACCTTTTACAACGAATTTGATTACAACATATTCTACATAAATAACACCTTAAAATACCAATAGCATTTAACTCTAAAATGTTTTGTAATAAATGGCAGGAATTGTATTACCCCAACTAGAGGTATTTGTAATATAAAAATAACAATCCTAACCATTATTATATAAAATAACTACAATGGCAGAACATATCAAACCTTAAAAATTAGATTTCAACATGGTAACAACTTAAAGAAAAAATTAGAACATGTAGCCTTAATGGGCAAGTAATATTACAGAATAACCTACCCAAAATGTTCTAAAAATCTGTGCTAATAGCACACTCTCCCACTCGATTTCAGTTAAATTATAGGAAATTTAACTATCTCATAGTAATGTATTAATTAATCCACATAGTGATAATTTATGAAATACTGATATTATGCCTTCCCATCCTTCTCCGTGGAAATTAATCCTCCATAATTATAGCTCCCCCAGTTACTTACCTGAGAAGCAACAGAGAGAACACCATATTTAATCAACTCCTGAATCTCATTTGGATCACTCACCTGATGATAGTGCTCTGTCACATTCAGCAAGTAGAGTCGCAATGAAATGAGAATTGTGACCCTTTTTTGCTTTTAACTTTTTTAAGGCTTTTAGCCATTTTTAACTTTGAAAACAAAGCTTTGGATATCTCATTGAAATGCTCTGCTTTGAGAAACCAATTGTCCCAGTTGTCTACTATAAGTGACAGTCCTCTTCAGTAATGTTCCAAACAGTCATTAAAGGAGTGACTAAGACTCATAATCATACTTAGTACATTAGTTGTGCCAACAATATCTCATGCATATTACTACCATAAACAGCCATGGACTGGTATTTTTTAATTACAAATTTATGTTAACAAATTTATTTACTCTCCAAAAAAATCCTGGCTATGCTCATTTTATTTAACACATACGAATTCATGTTTCAACCATTATAACATCGAAGACTGCTCTACAAGGGTCTATCTACTCTCAGGCCTTTCATAGTAAGTGTAACAGACACTTTTTTTTTATCCCAAACTGTTGCTGAATGAGTTAACAACATCAATTGCAGAGAATTCATATTCATGGAACTTTTAACTGAAAGTCAATCATGATAGTTTTAAAACTTCTGGGACTTTTTTTAAGAGTAAATCAGCCACTATTCATGGGTCCCAGAAACCAACATTACTATGTGCAATGACCTGGGATTCTTGAATCATATAATGGATGTAATAGTATTCCATGCCAAGTGAATAGTAAATACATTTTCTGGGTTACTAATAAACATTAATAAAAAACAGTGAAACGTTTCATCTTGGAATTTATTATTATTATAAATTTATATTAATAAATTTATCCCCTAAAAAAATCCTGGCTACACTCATTTTATTTAACACATACAAATTTCAAGCTTCAAGAATATATATTTAGTTATTCAGAAAATAATTGATGGTACATATGCAAGAAAAAAAGGAATCTGCAGTTCAATTTTCATATTTCTTTAAAATATTGCTACTAAGTTGAAAACTGGTTCAATAGCGTAAGAAATTGGACATGGAAAATTAAGAAAAACCTTTAAATGAGCCAATATTTTAATACTCACTTTTACAAAAGCGAGAACACTGTAAAAATCTATTTTTAAAAACTAGCTCAATTTAGTGGCAATTCATGAGTTTTGTCAAGGGGGGTTGCAAAACCCTGACAAAAAAATACAGAAAAATAACTCCCAATGTAAAATACTAAGAAATTGTAAAGATGTTTTACTAATTTTTTAAAACACTAATTACTTTTTAAAAGCATATTTCATTTACTTAGTCTATAATATAAAATAAGCAATAAAAAAGTAATAAAAATAAAAAATTAATATTACTTCAGAAATTATTACACAGCCCCTAAATATGCAATAACATCATTCCACTCTAATATTCAATAACCTTATTCTTAATAAATTAATAAATACCTCCTCAAGCAGCTGCTTGCCACAGAGGTCTGACAGGAGCCTGTCAGTTTATATGCCAAAGTAGAAGGTCTGAGAGGATGGCAGGACCTCAGCAGAAAAACAACAGGAACATCCATGCCTTACTCGGGGCTCGAACCCAGGTTCCATAGATCAGTAGCCAAACTAATTCTTTATTAATAAATATCTCACTTTAAAAAAACAGAACACCTTAAAGGAGACTTCTTAATGTAACTAAGATGCTAAAATAGCTCTATTCTACCTAGAGACATTTTCCAGTACCTCAACTATGTTACGACTTCTCATTTTATGATGAGAGCATCAATCATCAATGTAATCTTGTAAACTATCTTAGTGTTAGGTGTACCTTTAGGACACCTAACACTATCCTGGGATATGTCCTCACCCACCCATGCATTTGTACCATAGCAGTCAGTGAGGCTTGCAGCTGAACAGCAGCTCATGTGTGGCAAATCCTGCATGAGCATTGTGCACACTCATACTATCCTGTACTGACAAATGATTTGATCCAGAAGTCCATCCTTTTTATCCAAGATCTTTCAGACAGATGAGGCACAAATGACATGGGCTGGGATCATTAATAGGCAAAAATGCCCATTACTGAGCTCTTAGTATTCCATCCCTTGGGCAAGAAGCAAGGCATCAAGTACACTGGCCAATGGACGTCTGCTGCAATATTTGGAACAACACACTCACTGGACTAGTATTCTACGAGGGAACATACTAGTCAGAGGTATCTCTAACTGTTACAGAACACGATACCTGATTTTGGATGACCAACATGATGGTGCACTACCATGCCATCCACCAAAAGTATGTCCTTTCCTGTCTGACATATTTGGACACCAGATCATCAGGTATTGTGGTCTGTGAAGTGGTCTCAGGGGTCACTGGACTTGACTCCTATAAATTTTTTCCTCTGAGGTTATCTGAAAGTTTGCAAGGTGAATGATGCTGGATGGTCAATGCCAGTGATAGAGTGACATCTGCAATGCTGGCTGCTGTACAAGCTATTCTCTTTTGCATTCAAATGTGCATCGTAGCCGACGAAATATCAAATAGGCTCTACGTTAGACTTGGGCACTTGTGAGTTTTGTTTAACCATTCATGAATTGGAATGTAATCATCCTGTAATCATTAATTTGTGTTTCATCACTATTCTACTCTCTTTCTGTTGTACACCAAAGAGCCAAAACATTATGACCAGTGCTTTATACAAATTGAAGCAACTGCAGGTAAATGATGACATGTGTGAAGGTCGTAAAACAGTATAAATAACACCTGATACTGAGCTCTGTGGGGCAGGGGTGGCTCAGTCGGTAGCGCGCCAGGCTCGTAATCTGTAGTTCCCAGGTTCGAGTCCCAGCTGGGTCAGCGTTGAGATTTATCTCCGCAAAATTCCCCGCCCTGCCCACGGTCAGTAGGGGACACCGATGGGCTTGGAAAGGCCGCCGTCCGTCGGATGGGACGTTAAGCCGTGGCCCCGTGTGCGGGAGAGCCATACCCTGTGCACGTTAAAGAACATGCTGGATGGCCTTGACGGGAGGCTACCATCTGTCTCCCAACAGCTGTTTCAGTGGGTCCCCTCCCCCAACCTTCTCTGAGCCTTCGGGGTCCATGTGACCTGGCCATTTAGCCCATGGTGTGCAAAAAAGTGCCGCTCAGAGGTAAAACAACCCAACCCAACTGAGCTCTGTTAATCAGTGTTATTCTTATTCTTCAGATGGGAAAGGCAGCGAACTAAAATGAGTCTGACAAAGGCCAAATTGTAATGGCCAGACAACTGGGTCAGAGCATTTCCGAGACAGCAAGGCTTGTGGGGTGCTCATGGTCACCCGTGGATAGTACCTACAAAAAGTGGTCCAAGGAGGGAAAAATCCATCAACTGCTGACAAGGTGTGGGCCAACCACAGCTCATTGATGCTAGAGATGAGCGAAGGCTATCCCATATGGTATGAGCCAACAGAAGGAATACTGTGGTGCAACTCACCTGCAATTTGAATGTTGGTGAAGGGAATAAATGTGTCACAACACACAATACATCAAACCCTGCTGAAAATGGTGCTGTATAGCTGCAGGCTACACAGCACCATTTTCAGCAGGGTTCAGTTCAGCTCCGAGTGCCCATGCTAACCTTGGTTTATTGTCAAAAACATCTACAATGAGAAGCGAGCATCAAAACTGGATGTTGAATGATTGGAAGTAAGTTGTCTGGTATGATAATCTAGTTTCAGGTTGCACCACGTGTACAGCCGGGTAATGTGTCGTTTACCTGGGGAAATGTTGGCATCAGGATGCACCGTGGCTGCACCATGGGACGAAAACAAGCCGGTGGAGGAAGTGTAATGCTTTGGGCAATGTTCTGCTGGGAAACCCTGGGTCCATTCATGTGCAGGAAACTATGACATCTACCACCTATCTAAACATTATTGCAGACAAGGTACATCCTTTCAATGCAATGGTATTCCCCTCTAGTAGTGTCTTCTTTCAGCAGGATAATGTGCCATACCACAAAGCCCGGATTGTTCAAGAATGTTTGGTGGAACATGACGAAGACTTCCAGGTATTGCCCTGGCCTCCAAATTCTCCAGACATCAATCCAATCGCACATCTGTGGTTTGTGTTGGAACAGCATATCTGATCTGCAGTGGCTCAATTACGTAACTTACAGTAGTTAAAGAATCTTCTGGTAACATGTTGGTACCAGATACCACAAGACACCTTTAGAAATCTTGTAACGTCCATGCCTTGCCGAGTAAGAGCTGTTTTGGCAGCACATGGAGGACCAACATCATATTAGGCAGGTGGTCATAATGTTTGGCTCTTTGGTGTAAATGTCATGTTTTCCATGGTCTGCAGTTTGTCACAACACTAATGACTAAATGGCACAGAATGGCTAAGCATTGAGTGCCCAATTTTCTACTAATTAGAACATGCTCTACAATTTTGAAATTTACATTTTCTCTCTCTCCTTTTTGGTGAGTGAGTTTGCTAACTTCCCAAATTTGCCACCAGGGACACTACAATTGCTGTCATTTGTTTGGACATGGTTACTTTCTTATAGGTAGACCTAGCATTTGCATTTCTAGGACTCTTTGTTAAAAAAGATTATTTGGGTGTTTAGAACATTCTGTTGAACCCTGTATATATTTATATATTATAGATAAAAAAAAAATCAGGAACAGTAGTATTTTAGGGGAGATTTATTTTTAGTTGGATTCAAGTTGAAGACAACTGAATCATTGGATTAAGATATGCTAGCTCTTAAATAAATTATTAGCATTTCAGTAAAGGACAAAAATAGCACTTTCCTTGATACTTCCGCATTATTTTTGTTTCATAGTGAAGCAAGACTGGATCTTATGTATAACATTAAAAAGAAAACTGATAGTAATTATTTTCTTTTTCACCATTTCAATCTTCATGGTATTGTGCATTTATGACAGTGTTTATTAATATTTATGACCCCCAATGAGACTAGAAGTGATGATATTTTTGAATATACAATGAAATGAGGCAGACATTTTGCATCTTGGAAAAAAGATGCTACTAAGAGGCAAAAGAATCTTGGCATGGTGTATACTTCATGATTAAGAAGCAAGTCAGTGAGTGGATATTTGGTCCCCATATAAGTGTGAATGCTTTGATAAGATTGGTATTGAAAACAATGATATTTGATAAGATTGGTCTGAGGGCTAACTAAACGTAAGAGTAAATAACATAAACCTGCATATTATACTTGTATTATGTTGACATGCATACATATTTCAAAACAAAGAATAACGGACAAACTGTGTATGTCTCCACTGAGACCTCTGTCCAAGTAATAAACTAGCTGTTCATTCCTGCACTGAAGAAATCAGGGTTTAGTATGTGCACTCATCAGTGCATTTTGCATCACTTTATGTTGTGGAAGTATTTTTCTTCGAACTACTTCAATACAGGTGGAAGTTACTATGTGCATGGTGCAGGCTATATGGGAGATAACAGCATTCCCATAGGAACCATTCCAGAAGTATTGTTACACAGCAACATAAGGAAGAATCAGTCCTTTTGTGAGCAAGCCACAGCATTTCTTCCAGATTGGCTTCCTTTGGGTACCACAATGTGGTATAGTAATGGTCTACAGTCTCTGTTGACCCATGGTCCAGGAACTCAAGGAGAAGAATGCCCAGAATATCCCTAAATGATATCAACCAAAAGAGCAAATCTCTGAAGAAACAAAAGTAAATAGTGCTTATAAATTTCAAATATTCAATGCAGAATACAAGATTGAAATCATAACTAAAAGAAATTGTTTTACTTTTTTTTACCTACTTTTTCATTATAAGCAAAACTAGAAATTGAAATTATGACTGGGCCCAAGCTTCATTGAGCCCAAAATCTTATGTGCTATTTCAAGCCCAAGCTATTGAGCCCAGTTTGAACTAAAACTCATCTCTAGCTGATATGGTTAAATGATTTCTTAGACTACAGAAATGCATAATGAAATTATTAATCAATTTAAATTTCAAGATTTCACTCACTAAATGTGAATTATATCGTACCACTTTTAGTCAGTAAATATTACAGTGGACATTCAATGCTGAAGCAATGCAAATATTTTGATGTGTGATACAGGTTTAACCCTTTCCAACCAACTTAATGTAACTCTTGACCCTCTCAAGTCAATCTTTTCTTTTTAGCAAAGATGATGATAATGTAAGTTGCTATTAAGTATACAAGAACACCGAGATTGAGTTGTGTAATAACTTTTGCATATCCTGAGTCAAAGACAGTAACTTCTCAGAGTATGGTATCTCTCAAATTATGTGGTAGAGTGTAGTCCTGGATTATGGCTGCATGTTTTACAATAAAATAGAGTAGTTCTTCTACCTCTGGTTTTCTTGTGGTCACTAAAGACAACATGGTTCGTATTTTTCCTGCTTGTCCCAAGAAGTGCTACAAGCCTCTGTCATTCTTTCCTTTTTAGACTTGAATAAGGCTTTGCATCTTTGTCTTATTCCTGTATATTCCATTAATTTCTCAAACTATTGTTTTATATGTTGTAGATGTGATAAAACCATAATGAGAATCACACCAAGGTGTGCTTCCATTTTTAACAATGTATCTTTCCATGTTTTCTAAACAGAATGGTTATGGAGGGACCTGATCATAGTCTTCCAACCTGTTTGCTTCTTGAACAACTTTCAGGAGCAGGTCAAAAGGAAAAAAAAAAACAATTCTGGTCACTGAAGAACCAAGAAACGTTTTCTGGCAGTGACAAAACATTAAAACCTCTGTTATTTATATAGCACTGAATTTTATTTAAATTTGTTATTGTAACATTTATGTTTTGTTCACCATGCAGTCAGTGAATGTTCATACATGAATCATGCAAGTCTGAAAAAAATGTATTATCCAGAAGGCAACAGAATGGATTAGAGGAAAAATTATGTTATCCACCAGATGATAATGGATCAGAAGTAAAAAGAACTAATTACAGACAACAGATTACAATGTATCAGAAGGGAAAAAATAACAACCATCTGATGACAACAGACTGGAAAGAGTTAAAACTAAAGGAGAAATTTAAAATAAAATGTTAATACAGAATTCAGTCACAATATGAAAAAAAACATCATTGCTAAAGATTAACTAAAATCTCAAGAGTAAAGCAATATCTATGATGTTTCTTTATATGCCATCAATAGCAAAACATAAGGAAATTTGCTAAAGAATGCTCATTAACAGCTCAACAAAATAATATATTTGTAACTGTGGGTGTAGAAATGGAAGAAATGAATCAGACATCAGGAAATAAAAATCTTGAAGCTCCAATGCATAATAAACCAACTTCAGATACTTATGAAATTCATAACAGTCCACTTAGAAAGATTAAGAAAACGACTAATTTTGCTGTGAAACATAGTTTAGTGCTAAAACTATCTAAATGATTTATTTCAGTTCTGCTATTTTTGCCAAAATTACATAAACAACTTATTTAAGCTTTATTTCAACTCAACAAAATTGATTGAAACAATCAAAAAATAAACAGCTCGGAATGGAGAAATTGCAGTAAGTCAATAATTATTTACTCATTATTCCTTCAAAAAGTATTGAACCTGAAAAGGGTTTGACATCTACTGTTAGATCAAGACTGAAAAATATTATATAGATTCATTACTATTATATTATGAATATGTATTATTCATTATTACACAATTCGTAAGTACATATGTTGACTGTCTTTCTCCATAATCACCTAGGTGACCAAGGCATTTTTCACAACGTGAAATCAATGAGTCGATACCATAAGTATAAATTCCATGCTCTGTACACAAACACATCTTCAAACAGCCTGTTGAACATCAAAATCCAATGCGAATCTGCTGCCTCCAAGATGTTTCTTAAGAAGGCTTTATGTCTGCTGAGCTGTATGAAGCCTGGTATTGCCATGCAGAATGATATCTGAGAGATGTACCAGTTGTTTTTTCTTATCACCTCTCATAAACACTGGAGCATTTCACAGTATTTCAGTGTTGATTGTTGTGCTGGTCTGCATAAAGTCCACCATCAATGACTATTCATAATCCCAATATACAAGAGCCATCACCATTCCTGCAAAGGGAATATTTTTGACCTTAGGGAATTGCCATATTTCCATTCCACTGATGACTTTGTTTCTGGGGTAATGTTATTCAGGAGAAATCATTTCCTTCCTCAGCATATCATTGAAGAGTTGACAACAGAAAAACATCCTTTGTGATCTTCCTCAATTTTCATGGCATCTGCATCCAATAACAATTTTTGTAACAAATACAGTTACTAAAAATGACACTAGATATGATTAGAATATATGCAGCCACACCCATTATCTAAAAAATAGTAATGGTGCTCATTCAAATATAAAAAAAGTTTTAAAACTCAACAAAATATCCAAGCAAATTTACTTACAATCTCAGCTGAAGAATGAACATTTCAGTTAACTATGTAAGCAACAGGAACCAAAACTAAGCAAAAATAATCTCAATATATAAAGAAATGTCTTGACTGAATTACATATATGTGGTTCACACTGCATCAGCTGTTGCCAATTCATAACAAATTCAAAAGAAAAAAAAAATGCATTCTCTCAATCTGAAAAACAATTTTCCAACTTCTGGAATTTCACAGGCTAAGAAAAATATTTTTTGACCAGAATCATAAATAATATTAACTAATCATTACAATTTTAAGCTTAGATATGTAAATTGTAAAGTTAGTTTTACATTTTACAATTCAATATTTGCAATACTAGCAAAGGCAATTTATTGGGAAGTTTAACACAAAATATAATGCAGTTTTAAATCATTTCATTTTTAAACAATCTTTCCTTTTATATGTACTTAGTCCAGAAAGTCGCATGACTCATGGTGTGATATTTGCAAACTGTTTTGACTGCTTTCAGTAAATTTGCAATACTTACTTCAGTTTACCTTACCTTCCAAAGCTTAAGCTTTAAATTTATTTAACTGATGCAAAAATTTAAAACTTTCACTGGTCTTTGTTATTTGCTTTGCTTAGATGTTAAGAGATTTCATATTTAATTGACAGTGTGGTATATGCTTTCCAAATGTGTTTGCTACAACTTTCTATGTTATTTGGGCCTTTAAACTTAAAACACAAATTCATGACTCTTTATTTAATGCAACTTTCAATAAAACCAAAGTTTTAAAAATATAAAACTTACATTCAACCTGTCAAATAGATCATCTCCAGGCTGCTTGTTGTCCATGAAAAGGTTTACATTTTTAAAGACACGTTTCTCTACAGAAACAGTATTGCAGTAACGTATGGAATCTTTACCCAGAAAATCAAAGGTTACAACATATTCTTGTCCATCTTTCTCTTCATCAAGTGTGATATGTTCTACTCGCAATGAGCAGCAGCCAACTGTATCAGCTGTGTCTTCATCTTTTTCATTACCAGCTCTCAATGCAAGCTGGAAAAAAGACAAATTAGTTTTAAAGGAATATGCAAAATCCCATAAAGAGCACCACACTACAAAATATAACACTGATTTAATAATTATGGATGAAAACATGAACAATATACAAATAAATAGCTGTAAAATAACTAGTACATCAGAAGAACTTTAATATAGGAGTTAAATGAGGTGTCATTTAAAAGATATTCAAGTACATTTATGGAACCTTCAGTAAAGTGCCAATAGGAGGCAAAAATCAACCTTGCAACAGTATCTGCCAAATCACTGTCCTTGATGCTGGCATATCTTGGCACCCAGCAGAGCCAGATGGCAGTCAAAATGATGCAATTTCTGGTATCTTGGTCAGAACAAAGGAGCCTCCTCCTTTATACACCAAATTATAGCATTCAGCAATATATTACACCAAAATTAAAGCATTCAGCAATCTAAACAAGACAGATGACATGACACAAGAGTGTCTCGGTTGGTAGCACACCAGGTTTGTAATCTGAAATTCTCCTGTTCAAGTCCCAACTGTGCTTGCAATGATAATTTTCTCTGCTAATTTCCACTCTGTCATCAGTAAGAAAAGAGATTTGGAACAGCCACCATCTGTCACATGGGATGTTAAGTGTGGCCCTGTGTGCATGGTAAAGAGCACTATGGATGACTATAACATGTCTTACATCAGTCTCCTAAACAGTTGTTCGATAGATCTGCTTCCCCACCTCTCCTGTGATTCTTGTGACCTGCCCATTTAGCCCACTGCATGCACAAAGTGCTCTCAGAGATACAACAACCCAACAGATAACTCTCCAATAATGATGTTTAATTATTAAGTGGTCCATAAGGTAAGAGCATATTATACAACTCAGAAAGGCAGTTAAAATGGAATCTGGTTAATTATATTGCTATCAGAGCATGGAAGATCCCACTAAAACACCAGACTTCAATCCATTTGGTAACTGTTAAGAGGAAGATGGGAACTTAACATCAAGGCCATCTCGCATGCTTTTAAACATGCAGTCAGTAAGCTTATAGTTCTTCTGACCTTAATCAAAATGCTATAGAAGAAGGAAAATTACATTTCTACCAAAGTACTCACTGGTTTATCTTCATCCATTTTTGTCTAACTCTAATTAAAGCATTTAGCTATGTAGTAACACTTTTACAAATCAAGAGCTTCAAGAACAACCTAACTATGCAAATGTGTATGACACTAAAACTTGTTATTAGAGTTAAGAGTGATCCCCCCCCCCACCCTTCTTACATTTATTGTGACCTATCACTTTACTAGAATTCACATTATATATGCTGATGTATATATTATATATAATAGCTAAATGGTTTTAATTGCATAGTGTGTTTAATTGCTCCTCCAGATAAGCTATAAACTAGCTTCATAGGGAACTAAATTGCTGCTTTAATTACTTCATCTGTAAATTTGGAATACAAAGTGTATTACAAGTACTGTAGGAGATGCTGGAAGTGTCCTCTCCCACATTGAGTCATTGCTGAGCATGTTTCAGGCAGTTTCTTGCCATAGACCAAAGTTCCTTCTCTTGGATGACTCAAATTTCTGCTTGGTTGTTTGCTTCCAACTCAACAAATATGTGAGGGTTGATTACCTTTTGCTTCAATACTCCCTATAGGTAAAAGTTGCAGTAGGACTGGTATGGAAATTGTGCAGGCCATATGCCCTTGCTCACCACACAATCTTCACTGAAATACATATACAAATGAGCCAATGTTCTCCAGAATGTGTGGGACGTAGAAGTCTTGATGGAAAGAGAAATCCAGATATGCATCCCCTGTTAGATGGGCATATATAATTCATCCAGTACTCCCAGGCATTCATTAGTGTTGACTGTGTTGCAGAATAAAATGGGCCCAACTATTCAATGAACAGACAAGGCCTACCACACTTCCACTTTCTGATTGTGGAGATTTCTTGTGGATAATGTATTGGGGCTTCTGTAGCCCAGGTCCAATACTAATTGTTCTGAGAGTTAGCTTTTTCCACACGAAATATTGCAATCCACCAATCCCTCAGCCATAGATTCCAGTAGCCATTATAGTAAATAACATGTTGACATTGTCATACAATAGACATAGTTCATGAATTTCTGAAATACAGTAAGCTTGAAGCTCAAATCATGCATATTTGTTGGCAAGATCCCCTTGAGGTTCAAGGTGTTGTAAGAACATGGTGAAATTAGCCTCTAAGATCCCCTTGACAAAATCTCATTCACTTCCTGAATTGAGAGGCCAAGGACATATGTATCAGTTTTTAGTACAACAAAAAAATCGATTTTTTAAAAATAAAAATTGCCGTTGTAATTTTTTTTATATATATCTCATAAAAATATATAATTCAGGCTTCAAAAATAATATTGTTTTTTAATTGCATGCATATTTTATTAAACTACAATATAAGTAATTTTATAAAGCTATCTCATTGCCATTTCTTAGAAGCACTAAACGGTATTGCCGATTTGCTTGTCCTATTTGCTGAAGCAACCTTGTGATTTAACCTATTATCAACAAATTTTATCTTAAATTTTTGAAACTCTAAAAGTTAAAAAAAAAAACTGCTATTTGTAAAAACGATAGATTTTGGAAGTAATTACAAAATACATACCGCCATTTTTTTTTTCTGCTTCACACTCTTTTCTGTCATAAACCTATTTCAGTATTTCCACGTTTTTTTTTATCATTTTCCCCAACATTCTATGCATCTTTCCCACCTTAAAATCGAAACTGGAAGTAAACACATCCTTCTTAGAAATTCTGGTTGCACCTACATTTAATTAGTTATGCTTTACTGAGGCAAACAAGACGCAGATGGCTGATACATGCAATCTCCGTTGTGTGTGCTATAAGT
Source organism: Ryuthela nishihirai (assembly GCA_038380435.1). Lineage (NCBI taxonomy): Eukaryota > Metazoa > Arthropoda > Arachnida > Araneae > Heptathelidae > Ryuthela > Ryuthela nishihirai. The sequence continues at coordinate 46,543,985 of JAWZYU010000023.1, read as the reverse complement.
GTTGTTTACAGTTTTGGTCCAGGATATTAGATACCCTAAAGTTAGTATTTACATTTTTTATATTTAAACCTTAGTTTTCATTTCAGTAGTTTATTTTCGTAAATTAACGATCTTCCCCGGGTAAGGCATGGATGTATGTGACGTTTTTCTGCTGAGGCCCTGCCATCCTCTCAGACCTTCTACTATGACATATAAACTGACAGGCTCCTGTCAGACCTCTCATCCTTTGATATTTTTTTTTTGCGCAGTACTTGGATCATCGGCAGTAGCAAGCTTCATATGCAGACAGGAAATGGTGCTTGCCATAGCCAACTGAACTGAATCCATTTTTTACCCAGATATAATCCCATGGAATCAGTAGAAGAGTTTTTGATATTAAAGAAATTAAAGAAAATTAACTTAATCGCTAATAATTAATATTCAATACATAGACATCATCCCCTGATCAATAATAGGTCAATCAATATATTTCAAAAGTTAGCATTACAATACATCAGGAATAACAACAAATGTTATTGAGACTTTCTTTTGAAAGCACTTGGATCACCGTCAGTGGCAGCTTGTCATGCTGCACGGGACACTTTGGATTGCCACAGCCAAGTCATTGCATCCATACATTTTTGATATTAACGAAAGTTAACCTAATAACTAATTATTAAAAACTAACAATGAATATGTAAATATCATTGATTAATAATCAACTAATAGCCTATGAGTGGCACTTTCATGCAGCTTGAAAATCTTGTGATCAGCTGCCAGGTTACAAAGTTATGGTGAAACAAAACTGACAACAGCCAACAAAATGCAAGTGACATGAAGTAACGTAAGTAACATAAAGTGTATAATTATTATAATTAAAAATGCTTCAGCTCTAGTGAAAGAAAAGTTTTAATCCCTTATCAACTCAATATCCCAACCTGATAACAATAGACATGCATGAGACCCATTCAAATTGCAGTGTCAATCATGGCCTACAGATCAGGGAAGTTCTTTTACTCTGAAGTTTCTGATTCTAAGCAATCCAATAAGTATTTAGTTGGCCAGAGCTAGGAAAGTTTGATATAGGCTATATATACCCATTTAGAAACAAATCTATTATCTTCAACTCTGTAAAAGAATAGGTATAGACTTTGCCATGCACTGTCCAGAAATGGCCAGCTGGCACAGATTAAGGAGTGGTGACATAGCTGTACCTTTGGGTTCAGTAAAAGAGCTAAATTAGAAACAATTCTTTTCTTTATTAACATTCTCCTTTTAGGGAAAGAGCAAAAATACTGTACGATTTGGAGGTAGATTTTTGATGGTGTGAAACTGAAAAAGCCCCTAAAAATCAGATTTTCAAAGACAAAATTGGATTTTACATCAAAAATCAGAGAAAAATCTGATAAAATCGTAGTAAGTGGCAGCTCTGCACATGAAATGACATAATTCGCCCAACAACATGAAATAATGGCTTGATACTGTTTATATTTAGCAATCACTGCCAAATTTTGATTTTAAACACATTTTTTTCTTCCCTTATTGTTTGGTAATTTCTAAAAATTTTGTAGAGCAAGAATCATAAAATGTTTATGGATAATTTCTTTTCTTGTAAAAGGTACACGATAAAGTTCCCTGTTTCTTGGATTTATTTCTGTATGTTGCATTTTTAATATACCATATTTCTTCGATTCTAAGAAGCACTTTCCCCCCCATATAAACGTCTAAAAATGGGGTGCATCTTAGAATCGAAGAAATACAGGTATTTCTTCGATTCTAGGACACACTTTTTTCCCCATATAAATGTCTCTAAAAACGGGGTGCGTCTTAGAATCAATGGCATCTTAGAATCAAAGAAATACGGTATTTGGATTTTTAAACATAAATGAAAGGATTTTATAAATATACAAATATCTTAGATCTAAAATTTTATTTTCTATAATTATTTTTTATTTAGTATTATTATTATTCATACAATCTTCAAAATTTTGTTTTGAAGTTTTTTTGTAGTATTTTCATTTTATTTAAAGAGTTTAAATATGTTCCGCCCCAACTAATTACACAATATTGTAAAGTGGATATTGTATCCACGAATAGTATACAATTATGAGAAAGGAAAGTACCTACAGTTTTCTTTAGCTGATATATTCTAATTAAGTAATCTCAATATTTGAAGGTTTGAATTTTTTTTATTTCTGCATATGCACAAACATTATTATTGTTATTATCACAAGTAATTGTAAGTCTTGAGCAGCTAACATTTCTACTGTCAAGAAAAAAAAGAATGCCATTTATTGTTAACAATTAAAGAGAGCACAAGTAAAATGTTCTTTTCCTTCAATGATTATTTGAGAATTTTGTTCTCCTTGGAACCAATATGCCAAAAAAATGAGCAGTCAAGATTAACACTGATATTTTCAACATTGGTTTAAAAACAAAATGTTTCATATGCAAAATAAGGATCAAGCATGCAAAACTGATATCATATAAAGAGCTAAACAAAATCATTATTATTTATACAGATCTACAAAATGAAAGTGACATGTAATGATCATCAGCAATTGTGACATTTGATTAATGGTACCTGATATAAAGAAAAAATTATAACTTCTATAGAGTACCTTATCAATAAAATAAAGTGCCACAGCTCTCTGCCGAACTTTCATTTCCTTAGATTTCCAATCTTCCCTGTACTCTCTACGAATTCTTTCTGCATGGTTTTTCAGCTTTCTGGCAGTTTCATATTTCTGCCAATCTTTCTCTCCCTTAGAAAACAAAAAAAAAAACGTTAGATGAATATCAAATGAATATCATTCTTCCATAAAACTAAGTACAATTAAACAATACAATTAATGAAACTTTTCACCAAGTGCCCCTCCTTGACATGTTAAGTTTGTACCATTATTTTAAGCTAATGTTGATGAATTACAAAGAATCTAAACAGTATACATAGTCAGCAAACATTTTTGTCCAAGTCATAACGTAAAGCAATACAAATTATCCATGTCTTCAATCAGAAGTCTATATCCTTAGAACTATGGTGCACAATTGCTAGACCAGGTCTGGGCAAATTATAGCCCACCACCTCTTTTTGAGCAACCTGTGAGCTATTTATAACATATTAAATTTCTGAAAGATGAAAAGATTGGTTGGCTGCCTCTGTGTGGCTTTTTTTTTCTCTCACACAATGGGCTAAATTGTGCCAGGTCACAAGGATCCTGAGGGCTCAGAGAAAGTTGGGAAGGGGACCCATTGGACAGGTGTTAGGAGACAGATGATAGCCTTCCATCAAGGCAATCCAGTGTGTTCTTTAATACACACAGGGTATGCTATCCTTCACATAAGAGATATGGCTTAACATCCCATCTGAAGGACGGCAGCCTATCCAAGCCCATCGGTGTCCCCTACTGATTGAGGGCAGGGTAGAGGTTTTGCAGAGATAATTGAGATTATCTCTGCAAAATTGCTAGCCCAGGTGGGACTCAAGCCTGAGAAATACAGATTATGAGCCTGGAGTGCTACCAACCAAGCTACTCCAGCCCCAAAAAAGAAAAGAATGGAAAGAGAATGACAAGAAGTCCAACTTTGGTGAAGCAAATTCTTATTAAAATAATTAATCTTAATAAAATTATATTGTTTATGTTTCACTATAGATTTTTTTTTTGCATCGGTTATAAATACATTATTGATTATGTTTCTTTGGTGCCACCATTCAATTTCAGTTTTGTATGTGGCTCTACAGCTAAAATGTGTGCCCAGGCCTGTACTAACCCATTGGCTTTGGTTTTTGAACATTTTTGAGGAAACTATATATTCCCTAGTTTAATTTTAAGTTAAACTTGTGGAACAAGTTTATCATGCGATGGTCCACCCATTCACTTTTACTTTTCCTTAACCAGTTTTACTTTATTTACATTATATTTATCATTTTGGGGATTATTTCATTTTGAACTTGATCACAATTCTCTTTCTTCCGAGCCATAGAAGGAGTTGCACATGCACAACTCAGACTTTGATTGTCAGCCGTTAATGCACGCATGTAGGACAGGACCCCTCTTGCGTTATAGCTAGCACAATTGTCAGATTATGCAAATGTTTTCCCAGCGTACAACAGACATGTGCTGGATTGTAGAGTTAGTAAGAGAATGATGTGGAGTATGTTCAGTATGTGGAGTAGAGAGAGTATGGAGTTAGTAGGAGGTTGTGTTGGGTTGTGTTGTTTTACATCTGAGAGGCACTTTTTTGCACACCATGGGCTAAATGGCCAGGTCACATGGACCCTGAAGGCTCAGAGAAGGTTGGGGGAGGGGACCCACTGGAACAGCTGTTGGGAGACAGATGGTAGCCTGCCGTCAAGGCCATCCAGCGTGTTCTTTAACGTGCACAGGGTATGGCTCTCCCGCACACGGGGCCACAGCTTAACGTCCCATCCGACGGACGGCGGCCTTTCCAAGCCCAACGGTGTCCCCTACTGACTGTGGGCAAGACGGAGAATTTTGCGGAGATAAATCTCAACGCTGACCCAGCTGGGACTCGAACCTGGGAACTACAGATTACGAGCCTGGCACGCTACCGACTGAGCCACCCCCGCCCCAGTTAGTAAGAGGAGAAGTCAGTAAGAATGTGTTATGTAGATAGAAGGAGTTGTTAGTAGAGATTTAGGTAAATGTGAGTTGTTAGTTATTCCAACTTTTTGTATTCATCAACTGAATTTTTTGTAAATAAACTTTGTTATACAAATTTTTTGATTTTTGGTATTTTTCTCTTGAGCAACGTTAATTGATTTTTGATTAGATTTAAACTTTAATTAAACTTGACAATCCTTTTCAAATTCTTACTCGATAAGTAACGCTATATATATATAAAATGAACCCTATTTCAACTTTATTTGGCAAGTTAATATTGCCTGGTGCTTGACAAGCTATCAGGAATTATGAAAAAATTTGGATCACCCAAAAGGTCCAATTTGAAAAGTTAATCTTTGGAGCATTACAGAGCAAATAAAGAAAGTGGTGCCTGAACAGAGGCCACTTTCTTTATTTACCATTAGCTGAATTTCTTCAGTGTATGTGGTCAGTTTTTTCTACACTTTTTTACAAGCTTCCATAAATATGCTTCATTAATAAGGTTCTGATCACAGCCGTGCTCACCTCATGCTGCTTGAACATAAACGAAGTTGGTAAATTGGCATTATCCAATGATTAATAGAGAAAAGACATCATTAGATAAAAGAATAGTTTGTTAGTGGAGTTAAACAAACATTCCACAGTGGTGAAGAAAAATCTAGAAAATGGCAGGTGATGAATTTTGCTAAAATAGATATCACTTAATAATAACTACTATGTTGTTGTTTTTTTTTACTTCCATTAAGAGGGGGTACAGGATATTCTACATCATAACCACAGAGGCATACCAATGTAGATTCATTGCAAAAAGAATACTTGGACTAAAATTTCAAAAACTATTGGATTAAGAGGTATATGACACAAAATGTTTGAGAAATAATAAATTGAATCTCAAAATTAGTTTCTTTTTCATTGGAATAGCTCAGAAATCATGCATTACCATAAATTAAGCACACTGCAAACAGACACTTACTTTGCATTTTATTACAAATAAAAAAAATACCACAGACTTAGGCTATCAAAAACCTAAAAAACAATTTTGCTTTAATTGTAGAAATGAAAAATATGCACTCCCAGTAATAATACTGATAAGCTGAAAATTTTTGGTTGTCACATAATTCAACAATGCATATCTTTAAAATAAAAATTTAACCCTTTAAAACTATGAGAACATGGCATATTTATAGTTTTAAACTCTAATAAATTTCAGAGTTCTTAAATGCATAATCAAATGACAATGATAATCAAATGCATGCTTACTTTTAATTTTGAACTTGGATTCAACATTATGTATTTTGTAGAGTTTAGAATGTTTTCATTCCAACTTGCTAGCCATGTTACGGTATTATCATGGCGTACTTCTTTCCATTTGTGTCCTTCTGGAGGCTTTGGTACTGGCGATTCCCTGAAAAGTGAGATACAACCCTTTAACTATAATTCTGTGCTCAAATTAAAATTAACTGCAAATAGGCTAAAAATAGTTTTACAAATTATATGTTTCATTACAGGATTTGGAAGAAAAGATCCTCTGTCTAAATAAGAAGCAGTCTGAAAAATGGGACACACTCTTCAGATATTTTTTGAAAGAAGCTGTCTCTTATCCCATTTTTAACAATCAATTATTTTTGTGTTAGTTGATAATGCTTACAGAAGTAAATGACTATATAGTTTTTTTTTATGTGAGGCTTGGGTTGTTTGGGTTGTTTTACCTCTGAGCGGCACTTTTTTGCACACCATGGGCTAAATGGCCAGGTCACATGGACCCCGAAGGCTCAGAGAAGGTTGGGAGAGGGGACCCACTGGAACAGCTGTTGGGAGACAGATGGTAGCCTCCCGTCAAGGCCATCCAGCGTGTTCTTTAACGTGCACAGGGTATGGCTCTCCCACACACGGGGCCACGGCTTAACGTCCCATCCGACGGATGGCGGCCTTTCCAAGCCCATCGGTGTCCCCTACTGACCGTGGGCAAGGCAGAGAATTTTGCGGAGATAAATCTCAACACTGACCCAGCTGGGACTTGAACCTGGGAACTACAGATTACGAGCCTGGCGCGCTACCGACTGAGCCACCCCCACCCCTTATGTGAGGCTAAATAGGGATGAGCAGACAGTGAAAGAAAAAAAAAAATCACATGTTTTACTATCTGAAAAGTTACATCATTTCATACTTTAACATGATACACTTTTCAGAAGATACGGCTTTATCTTACTGTATGAATAATTTTCAAAAAACTGACTTCTTGTTAAAAACAATGAGGCAGTAAGAAATACTTTGACTTCATCTAAATTTTTATTATTGTCTGCTTTTTGTGAAAATGTTTAACTTATCTGAAATGTTGGAAAATGAGACACCCATTTAAATCAGTTTCCAAAAATAAAAATTTTAGTTGCTAGGTTATTTTATCCATTTTTTTTTTCCTGTCAATGCACAATGGTACAGTTTAAGTTTTATAAATGCACAATGCACAATGGTACAGCACAATGGTACAGGTTAAATCACAGATTCAACACCTCAGAACAGAGTTCGAGAAGATCTACTGGATAGTCAAAGACATCCAGAATGTTTTTTAACATAAGTTTCCTCCACTTGCTAAGTGGAGGAAACTTCAATGTATCAAAAAAAAGGTTAAATGCTTTTCAAATGAGTCATAGCATCAAAAAATAATAAACATATTTATCAATAAATGAAACAGTTTCATATGCCATTATTAAATGGACACCTGACTTCTCATTATTGCTACCATAACTCTTGCTCTTCTTTTTGCTTGTTTCATCCTGTGACTGCTTTCATTCAATTTTTCATTTACAACATGCCTGTCTCAAGGACATTTAGAACTCACTATTTACAACCCACAGTGTGAATTTAGAAATGGCAGGGAATGTACAGATGAAATATTTGCACTTAGGCAGATTCTTGAGAAATGTTTAGAGTTTCACACACCTTTGGTTATTTGCTTTATAGATTTGAAAAAGGCTTTTGAATCTGTTGATCGACATTATTTGTGGTTGATTGCTAGATCATATGGAATACCTGATAAGTTAGTTAGCATAATGAAAACTCTCTACACTAACACTGAATCATGTGTGAGGGTTGTTAAAGATTGTAACAATTGGTTTAACAGTGCTAATGGAGTTAGACAAGGGTGGTGTATTTTGTCTCCTGTTTATTGATTATGTTAATGTGAAATTCTTTGCAAGCAAAAGATTTAGGCCTTAAATGGTCCAGAGATTTAGAAATTTATGATTTAGATTATGCAGATGATTTGGCCCTTTTGGCAAATGATGTTGATTAGATGAATTCTTTCATTAGAGATGTTAATGAGTTGTTTGGTGATAAACAGAGAAAACCAAAGTGATGAAAATTGGTCCAACAGAGAGGAAGTTTAATTGCCTCAGAGCTATGTAACAGATGCTGGTGATGTGCAGCATGAGATAATTAGAAGACTGGGGATTGCTACTGGTGCTTTTAAGAATCTTCAGAGAGTGTGGGTGGAAAAAATCTACATGCACAATTTAAGCCTAAACTTATGCTGTATAATGTTTAAGTTCTTTCTAGGGTTAGTTATGGTTGTTACACTTGGACCCTTTGTAAGCAAGAAAACAAAAAAAAATCGATGCCTTTGATTCTAGAGTCTTACACAGTATTTTGGGTTGTAGATGGTTTGGTTGTTTTACCTCTGAGTAGCACTTTTTTGCACACAATGGGCTAAATGGCCAGGTCACAAGGGCCCCAAAGGCCCAGAGAAGGTTGGGGGAGGGGACTCATTGGACAGCTGTTAGGAGACAGATGATAGCCTCCCATCAAGCGTGTTCTTTAACATGCACAGGGTATGGCTCTCCCACACACGGGGCCAAGGCTGAACATCCCATCCGACAGATGGCGGCCTTTCCAAGCCCATCGGTGTCCCCTACTGACCATGGGCAAGGCGGGAATTTTGCGGAAATAAATCTCAATGCTGGCCCCCAACTGGGAGTCAAACCTGGGAACTACAGATTATGAGCCTGGTGTGCTACCGACTGAGCCATCCCCACTCCTTAGGTGGTTTGACTTTGTAAGTAATGATGGCTTAGATAAAAGAGTAGACAACCTCCTTTGAGCAGCTTGTTGTGCAAAGAGAGATTGTGTTGGTTTGGTCATGTTGCCCATATACATAAATGTAGATTGGTGAATAGGGTTATGAACAGCATGCCTAAAGGCTCAGGAAAAGGGGGAGACCTAGGATGCAATGGACAGACAATGTCAAACATAACCTTGCTAGAATTGGTCTACAGTGGCCAGATACAGCAGCTGTAGCTCAGGATAGAAGTGTTTGGAGAACAAAATTGCAGTCTGGTTGGACCTCCATAGCCCAAAAATTGTGTATGTATTTATGCAACATTTAGAACACGTGAGAAAATATTTTCCAAAATACGACTGTAAATTGAAAATCAGCACCATTATAAATTAACATGCCCTATGTAAGAGAAATTGGTATTTGCAAACACCTGGGACTCTGAATAATAAAATGCATTTTTTTTTCCTCATCAAACTCTGAAACTTCTTCATCAAAGGAATTTTGCTTCCTTCAGCATCCCTGATGATTACTAATGTTCTTCATCATTATCCACTTAGTATACTGCTTAATGTAACTTATATAATTCATATCTCAAATTACATAATAAAGTCCAAGTATTAATTTTTAATTACACATATCTGATCCAAAATATCAATATACTTACTTGGCAATATTAATTAATATATCTTCTGGCTGAACCCTACGTTTCAGCATACCCATCTTTGGATGCTCTCCTCGTCCTCTAAATAATCCTGGAGGTTCTATTTTAAAGTTTCCAATCTTCTGTTTGTGTCCATCAATGATACAATATCCATATTTGTTTTGTAATTGTTCATTCTGCTTCTTTATCTCCTAAAAATATACGAACAAATCTACGTATAAATATAGTTGTTGAATGATAATGCTATGGTGAAGTCCAAAACCAGAAGAGTAGTTGTCAGCAAATTATAAATGCATACATCTGCTGAAAATACACTGTGTATCAATGCTAAGTTTCAGCACCAAATGGCAGTCTCAAGAATCTGCCTGATTAAAATTAATAGAATTAAGAACTTGGTTGATGGGCAACTGTATGATGAATAGTGTGGAGTCAGAAGTGATAGGGGATGTATTGATCAAATATATTCACTTAGGCAGATTCTTGAGAAATTTTAGAGTTTCAAACACCTGTGGTTATTTGCTTTATAGATTTGAAAAAGGCTTTTGAATCTGTTGATCGACATTATTTGTGGTTGATTGCTAGATCATATGGAATACCTGATAAGTTAGTTAGCATAATGAAAGCTCTCTACACTAACACTGAATCATGTGTGAGGGTTGTTAAAGATTGTAACAATTGGTTTAACAGTGCTAATGGAGTTAGACAAGGGTGGTGCATTTTGTCTCCTGTTTATTGATTATGTTAATGTGAAATTCTTTGCAAGCAAAAGATTTTGGCCTTAAATGGTCTAGAGATTTAGAAATTTACGATTTAGATTATGCAGATGATTTGGCCCTTTTGGCAAATGATGTTGATTAGATGAATTCTTTCATTAGGGATGTTAATGAGTTGTTTGGTGATAAACAGAGAAAACCAAAGCAATGGGCCGCTAAGAGGAAAAACAACCCAATCCAAACTGGTCCAACAGAGAGGAAGTTTAATTACATCAGAGCTATGTAACAGATGCTGGTAATGTACAGCATGAGATAATTAGAAGAATGGGGATTGCTACTGGTGCTTTTAAGAATCTTCAGAGAGTGTGGGCGGAAAAAATCTACATGCACAATTTAAGCCTAAAATTATGCTGTATAATGTTTAAGTTCTTTCTAGGGTTAGTTATGGTTGTTACACTTGGACCCTTTGTAAGCAAGAAAACAAAAAAATTGATGCCTTTGATTCTAGAGGCTTACACATCATTTTAGGCTTTTAATGGTTTGGTTGTTTTACCTCTGAGCAGCACTTGTTTTGCACACAATGGGCTAAATGGTCAGGTCACATGGACCCCAAAGGCTCAGAGAATGTTGGGGTTGGGATAGTGAACAAGATAGAATATTACAGCAAGGAGCAAAATTTGCCTATAATAATGATAAAATTAAACCTTAATGAAATAATTCCACAAATAAATCAATCGATAAATACCACATATACAAAGAGATAAAGAAAGATTTAAGATATATATCGAAGTATTAAACACCAGAAAAGTGCTAAAGATATTAATAATAGTAATATAAAAATATTATAGGACTTGAAAAATAACACAAATCTTAAAATAAAACCAAACAAATAGTCATAATGACAGATAAAACCAAACAAATAGTCATAATAGATACGGAAGAATATAATGAGAAAATTAATAACACCATAGAGAAATTAAAATGTACACCTTTAATGATCCTATACCCAAAGTGCTAAATAAATTAGCAGAGCTTAAAAGGGACCCATTTTTACCCATGCAGATTTTGAAGCAGTGTCTGGAGTCTACAACTATCCACTCCCATGATTGTCATAAAGACTAAATAGCCTATCATGGAATTTTTTGGCTAAATCTGGATCTTTCAGGCATTCAGTGTTATAGTTAATTTTTTTCAACCTTAGCACAACATTTCTAAGCTTCAGCTGCAAAACACTTTTGACCAGGTAATGGTCACACCCAATTTCAACTCCCCTGTATGATCTGCTATTCCTATGTATCCAGATTCCACCTTAATGTATCCAGATATTCCACAATTATTTGTCAAAATTAAATTGCACAAAGAAAATAAACCTTTTAGGCCAATGTAAATCACCCACTAATAATTTGGAAAGTGCTTTATTTGAATTTTTCAGGCCACTATTTCCACCTACCAAGTATATCATAACATCTTGTTATGAAGCATTACTATCATCAGAAGTAAACCAGTATTGGTTTACACCTATCCACTCCCTAGATGTCGTATCGCTGTATCCAGCACTCCATGCTTGGATGCAGCTTAAGGCTGAAGGTGGCCCGGCCCACAGCACCAGACTACTTTAGTGTGCATGAGGCCTTCGACCTGGTGACCACTTCAAACTGGTTTACTGTTAATCAGCAGTCATGGGTCCAAGTGGAGGGTGTCCCAATGGGATCACTGCTGTCTAGACTCATGACATGTTGTGATGCGACATATAGAATCAACTGCATTAGCAAAAGCTATATATAAACCTTTATTGTATATTCATTATATCGATAATATTTTAATGTATTAGACCATAACTATAGAGTAGGGGTTCTCAATGTGGGGTATGCAGTAAAATTTTTTGGGGTATGCTGTGAGAGCTCAAAAGTCACTAGATCTAGTAACATAGTAAAAATAACCATTGTTATAACTATAGTTTTTATCTATCTATAGAAGAGCTATGCCAGTTACATACACATTTTCAGGGGGTACATGAAGCATAAAAGGTTGAGAACCACTGCTATAGAGCAATTACATACACTGACTAATATTTTTAATAGTATAATGCCAACCATAAAGTTTACCCATGAAACTGAGATTAATAATGAAATATCATATTTGGATTTAATGATAAAAAAGAAAAAACAAAAATGTGAAATAGACGTATATCGTAAACCCACATACATCCCCAAAATTATACCTTTTAACTCATCACACCCACTTAAATATAAAAAATCTACAATCATACCATATTTTCTCAGAGCATTTCAATATTGTACAAAAACATCTTTAAAATGTGAATTAGAATTTATATGGTGCCTAGCACATTTATATGGTGCCTAGTGCAAGCTAATGTACGTTATTAAAAGACTGGAAAAGACAGCTAAATACTGCAGTCAAAAAGATTCACAACCAACACCCAACCCTCAGAAAATAAACCTTACATTTGCACATAGTTTTCCCATATACGAAAGGTATATCCAACACGCTAAGTAATATTTTATGAAAATACTCATTTACCAACCATAATAAATAAAAGTATTAAAAAATTAGTAATTAATGACAGGGATAAAATATCGCCAACAGGCAGAGTATATGAAGTGGATATACCTGACCCCCAGAATACATTAAATGGGAAGAATAAATATACCAGAAAAACATGCCGAAGATACAAACAGAGAATGCAAAAACATCACAGGACATTAGTAATAATAAACTTAATACAACATTAGCACAACGGTTATTGAAAATAATTTGGAAATAACAAATATTTCGTATAAACCATTAATAGCATTAAACATTAGATTTCAACTATGATATGCAGAAACTATATTGATTCATGCTAATAAGCATGTGCTCTGCAACATAGAGATACCCCCCACCCCTACCATCAGCATGGATTCTCCTGTTGCATGAGCACATGCATGAACAGAATGCAAAGCAGATGATGACACTGAGGAGGAGATGAGTATATATTTGAGGAACAACCAATGTTAGCAAGCCTGATGAAGCCACGGGACATGGAAGATAGTGAAATGCATAGCTCAAGGAGGAGATGGTGAATGTTTTAATAACTTTTAGGAAAAGTTTATGTAATTTAAAGAGTTTCAGTGTTTTTAATCTATGAGGATGCTCAGAAGATATGTTAATACGAACCATCAGTGTAACCATCCAGAAGTGAGAAAATGTAACTTTATGATAGCGAGAGATAACAACCAAAGTCGAGAACATCCACGACCATAATTACTAATAATTCAGGACTGATATGCAGCTAAAGAAATAATAATTGTATCTATGTCAAAGGGTTAACAATAGCCTGAAAAAGCAAGTGCACGCATAAAGTAACATCTTCCAAGTGGTTGCACCTGTTCCAATGGAATAAAGCTCTCCTGGACTGGTAAATATCATTCCTTTTTTCTATCTTGACCGCCTTTACAAGGGAACAGTTAGCATACAAGAAAGGTACTTTCTAAAGGTACATAGAAAAGGAATTAATGTAGACGTAATTAAACTGGAGCCATGTTGGCATATTAGTAGCAAAAATGCTCTACGTGAAAATTTGAGCACTCCTCAAGGTTTTTAATATTTTAACTTGTAATGTACAGCTTATAAACCGTGAAGATTAAATTATATCTTAAGAATTGTCATATGTTCATGGGTTCATTTAGTTTAATGGGATGCACAAGATATTATCTTTATTTTCAGAAGCTCAGAGGTAATACTGCTTTACATAGTACTCTTTGTTACAGAGTTAGAGTACATTTCACAAGTAATGGTATAAGCTGCTGACTTGAGATGTGCTCCTCTTCCAAGATAACACAAGATCATAGAGTGCCTGCACAACCTCAGTAGAAGAATACATATCACCTCTAGTGAATATTTAATGCCTTGTTACAAAGAGTTCATTTTCCAACTTTATCACTCTTTATTGGTGGAAACTCAAAAATGGATGATTCAAATTCTAAAGGGTAATATTTCATTAATACCTATCTAACACATGATGTTGGATACATGTTTTACACTACAAGAATTTAATATTCTGCAGCATATAAAATCTTTATTGAACCACTGAAGTTAAAATCAAAATTACTTGTGGATTAAGTTTTCATTACTGATACAAAACTTTTATTTCAAAATTATGAAAAAAAAATGTATTCCCTAATGACAGAATATAAAATAAATTACTCCTCATGGATCTGTTCCAAACAGAGATCTGACAGTAGCCTATCAATTTAATGCTGCAAAGATCTATGAGGAAGGCAAACCTCAGCAAAACACAACACAAATAAACATTCACACCTTACACAGGGATCAAACCCAGGTTCCTTTGTTTTGTAGTCAAGCATGCTAACCAGTAGGCCAGAATGGTATAATTAAATTATCACTTCAGAAGTTTGTGGATTAAAAATGGTAGGCCATAAAAAAATATAAATACTCCCTCAAGCAGCTGCTTGCCACAGAGGTCTGACAGGAGCCTGTCAATTTAAATGCCAAAGTAGAAGATCTGAGAGGATGGTGGGACCTCAGCAGAAAAACGACACAAACATCCATGCCTTACCTGGGGCTCGAACCCAGGTCCCTTAGATCAGTAGCCAAGCGCGCTAACCACTCAGCTATGGGACTGACAGAACTAAAAATTAGAATGAACAATAGTAAGGCAATGAGGAATGGAATGACTTGAAGAAAACTCCAAAAACTCCTACCAAGTGGACATTTATTCAATTATTCAAATCACATTATTCAAATCATATGTTAATAAACGACAAACTTTTTATTTTGATGAATCAAATGCCAACAAACATGCTAGATTCATAAATGTCTTTTTTTGGGAAAGGGGGGATATTTTTTGCAAAATGTCTTGTTATGTTGCCCTTTAGATCCACAATAGTTTAAATGTTATCCTGATATATATATATTCTAATAATGCAATTAAAAATTGCATGGGGAGCAAGATAGCCAAGCATTTAGAAACAGATGTGAAATTATACAGCTGTTGGAGAACATCTCTTGAAGAAGCCATGTCACTAAGCAAGCAATGTGAAAATGATGGCATTGTCAAAGTAGCCACTAGTTTGAAGGGATGGGGGGGGAGGGAATGCTGGCTTATGAACACATGACATCGTGCAACCCAAATCATGGGTTCATGTTCCACAGCTAACTGTTGTCCAATTAATGCAACCAATTTACAAGCCATGTTAGGTTTACTTCTGAGCAGCACTTTTTTGCACACAATGGGCTAAATGACCAGGTCATGGGGACCACAAGAAAGTTGGAGGGGGACCCACTGGATAGTTGTTAGGAGATAGATGGTAGCCTCCTGTCAAGGCAATCCAGCATGTTCCTTAATGTGCACAGGGTATGGCTCTCCTGCACATGGGGCAATGGCTTTATGTCCCATCTGATGGACTGTGTGGCCTATCAGTGACCCACTGGTGTCCCCTACTGACCATGGAAAGTCAGGGAGTTTTGTGGAGATAAATCTCAATGCTGACCCAGGTAGGACTTGAACCTGGGAATTACAGATTACAAGCCTGCCATGCTACTGATTAAGCCAGTCCCTCCCTTTCCAAGTCAGGAATTGAAGAATAGTGTCCAGATATCATCACTAAGGATCACTTGGAGTCAAACTGTTGCACCATGAAATTTATACAAAAACCAGTAACACATGCTTCGTAGGACCTTGCATATAGTTGATCATACAAGATTCAGATGTGGCACTCTGGCACTAATGGGCAAATAACACATATTAAGCACTGAAACAATTAAAAATAAGTAAGGTCATATTTTCCATGGATTGTTAAGAGTTACAATTTAGGCCACCAGAGCATGTATAAACTGTTAAATTAATATTTTATCAAAATTAAGAACACTTCATCCAAAATTAAGAAATCAACTACTCTGGCACTAGTGGATGAATGCTGATTATTTGCTGCACTATCAGTCATTGCTACACAATCCCATCAACAATGTCCTCAGAAACTGGTCACCTTCCTCTACCATGACATACTGATAAACTACCCATCTCTTCAAAAAAACTTCTATATAAGCTTCTAAATCATGCTGCATAACCCATTTTGGGGCAGAGATCCACATCTCAAGTGTTTTCAGTCAGTGGTATTCATGAAAAGCAGTTGTGGTATTGTTGTTGTTTTGATAATAAAGCTTAACCAAATAAAGATTACCAATATTCAATGTATAAATTTAATATTTTAGTCTTTTCAACAGTTTACATAGTATAATTATAAGGGGATTATTAGGGGCACTGTGTTGCTGAAGTGACTCATCTAAAATAAATATACAATTCAACAATTTCTCAATGGACCAAAAGTGAATATGTGACACATACTACTATGAAGTAAATTGGCTAAGAGCTAAATTTTGCAGTTTCTTATCAGTCAAAAGACCAAAGTTTTCCTTATTGAAAAAAGGATCACAGATTAAAAAAAAGTTAAACAGATTTGAATTATTTTTTTTATCATCAAGTAATATTTAATTATTCTAACAATGCTAATTATAATTTTACTCAAGCAAATAAAACAAGTATATTTAAAAACAATGCATTTTAAAAATATCACTTCTAAAAAATTGGTCCTTATACCTAAGCAGTTTTGATATCCCACATAATGACCAAACACCTTTAGTGTTATTGGTTAATTATATTTTCAATTTGGCTACTGCAAAATACAGTTATATGACAATAATGTGGCCATTTGGGGGGGGGGGGGGTGAAACAGCCATTGTGCATGGCTGTTTCAGTATGTTGAATTATTTCACTTCAAAACTATATATTTTTACTGATACATATTAATCTAAAAAATGGAGCAGGATTAAAAAAAAAGTAAAATGCAAAATAAACAGTGTATGATTGATGAAAGCTCTTAATTTACCTTCAAATTAAACTATTATTTTCATCTTTTTGGAAACCTACTAAATGCATTCAAATTCAAGGATAGCAACAATTCAGAAAGCAGTTTTAAATCAGCAATTTAATTCTAAAACATTTGAACCAGAAAAAAACTAGAACAGCATACTGCTGCTAAACAAGTTATGTATGGTCACAAAACAAGTTATGTATGGTCAGTCATTCTTTTTTAAAAAAAGAAGCAGGGCCCCAAATACAAAGGATGACGATAACCTATGGTTTCTCATATAACATAAAAACAGTTATTTATGCAAGAATATGCTCACCACATTAAGTATGTAAGTTCACACTATTTAATCTCAATGTAGGCACAGTGGTAGCTGCACCAATTAGGGTTAAGTATTCCTGTTGAATATTTTGATTTCTCTAAGCTTCTAACACAGAAATCAACAGGTACATGCTTATTTTCAAATTTGAACTGCACACTTTTATATTGAATTAAAAATAACTTTAAAAAGAACCTGAATATCTATACAATACCTTATATTGTTATTATCTTTTTTTATTATTATTTATTTTTTGTCAGCAAAAGGCACTTACAAGTTTCTCCTCTTTTGACATATTTTTCCTTTCTTCTGATTTCATCAGATAATACTGCTGTAATTCTCTGAAGTTGCATTTGGATAAATCTTTTATCAACTCTTTTTCTGCAGGTATCATCACCTGATTTGAAAAAAAAAACACATAAAATTATGTTCATAATACTATCTATTCCTCTCTCTATATATAATACTGGAACTATGAGACAGTTTACATTGATATGAATTTTCAGAATTTGCTTTTCAACTACTTTATGAATTTATAAAACACTATGTGGCAGTACAATTGTATAATGAAATACAATAATGTTCAATGAAAGTGAATCATTTTTAAAATTTCTTCTCTTTATGTATAACACTGGTTGGTATTTACATTCTAGAGTAAAAATGGTGCTAAAATAAAAATTAAAAAAAAAAACACTCAAGCAGCTGCTTGCCACAGAGGTCTGACAGGATCCTGCCAGTTTAATATACCATAATAGAAGGTCTAAGGTTCCAAAAATTAAAATTTAAAGTCAATCTGTTTAATTGTTTTCTACAGGAACTGAAATTAAGAAAGTTGCTATTTTAAAATGTGTTAGAATTCTAAAAAAAAAAATACAAAGTGTGAAAAATGACAAGACAATGCATATGATAGGGATTTGGAGGAGTAAAATGGAGTTGTTTTATCTTTGAGGATACTTTTCTGCAGACAGTGGGATAAATGAAAAGGTCACAAAGACCCCAAGGGCTCACTCATAAAAGGTTGAAGTGGAGTCACCAGGCATCTGTTAGAAGACAGATGGAAGCCTCTCATAGGGACCATCCAATGTTTTCTTTAATGCGTACAGGGTATGGTTCTTCCACAATGGAGCTCATAAATTAACATCCCGTCTGACAAATGGCAATCTTTCCAAGCCAATTCATCATAATCATCATCCTCAAGCAGCCATGGGCTACGGAGATTCAACCAGACTGTGCAATTTAGTTCTCCAAGCATATCTGTCCTGAGCTACATCTGCTGCATCTGGCCACTGCACACCAATTCTAATAAGGTCCTGTTTGACATTGTCTGCCCACTGCATCCTAGTTCTCCCCCTCTTTCTGAGGCCATTAGGCACACTGTTCATAACCCTATTCGCCAATCTATAATTATCCATACAGGCAACATGGCCAAACCAATGGAGTCTCTCTCTGCACAATATGATGCTTAAAGGAGGTTGCCAACTCCTTTGCCTAACCTCATCATTAGTTACAAAGTTGAACCACCTAATGCCCAACATACTGTGTAAGCATCTAGTTTCCCATTATCTTGTTTACAGAGTGTCCAAGTTTCATTACCATAACTAACCCTAGAAAGAACTAAACTATTATACAGTTTTAATCTTTACGTGTATACGCCTATTTCTCCACATTCCCTATAGATTATTAAAAAAGTCCTGGCAGCAATCCCTATTTATCTGTTAATCTCATGCCGCACATCACCATTATCTGTTACATAGCTCCCAAGATAATTAAACTGTGACACCTGCTTAAGACTGCAACCATTCAGATTAACTGAATCATAGCCTGCCTCACCAATTTTCATCACTTTAGTTTTCTCTGTTTATAACCAAACCTACTCTACTAAGTCAATACTGAACTTAGCTTCTTAAAAATATGTGACACCAGTAGGACTTATATTTGCAAATTCCCTTAATTTTGCTCTTTTTTTTCACAATGCATAATTAACATTAAGGTGAGAGAATAATGAAGTTAAAATGGGATATGGTTATGGTAAAACAATGTGATATCTGCTGCTGTACTTATCATATTTAGTATGCTCAAAATTCAGTATATGTAATTATCATATTTAGTATGTTCAAAATCAGTAAGCATACTAAAATTTAAGTTTTAAATTATGTACATGTGAAATAAATACTGTGTGTGATTTGTGACAATACATCTTAGAAATCTAATGTTTCCTACTGCAATCTATGCATCTGAAATCAATAATAACAATCAAAAGTAACTTAACTAGAAGAACCCATATCGTCTTTAGTGCATATGAGAATCTCGTTTTCAAAGATAATTAAGTTTCTCCTTTGTCTACTCTTTCACTACTTAACGGTTTTAATTTGAGCTAACTGATGATGGGGGGGGGAATGTAAATCGTATATAATTAGCAATTATACAACATAAATGTATTAGTCTTTTAAATTCTTAAATTTAAAAAGTTGCATTTTCTACATCAGTCTCAGAAAAATGGGTAGATTATTGCAGTCAGTGAAATAACTCTTTGTAAAGCTACCACTAAAATTTCATATTTCTATTACATACATATTATTTGAAAAACTTGATAACAGCTCTACTATTTCCATATATAGTGATCTGTAAAGGTATATTTATTAGTATTTGAAAAATGCAAATATTTCATTAATACCAATCCAACTAGAGTTCTCTAATTATCACTTTGATAAAAATAAAAAAGTATATCCAACTAGAGTTCTCTAATTATCACTTTGATAAAAAATACAAAGTATTTCAAATTATTTTAGCACAGCCTATCGCACTATAAATGCATCATTTTTACATGTATCCATCAAAAATTAGTTTCTGAATTGTATCTTTTTAAAAGCACATTCATACAAGTTCCCCCCCCCCCCCCCGTGTTTCATATTTTTCATTATCCATTCATTTATTCTCTCCATTATTCAGAGTTTACTATAGAAAAATTTTGTTTTTTGTGTTCAAATTATGGTACTAATATATCCAGGTTAAATGAATGAAACTATACTATTGAAAAATACGTTTTTCACTCTAGTTAAAAATTTTCTAAACATTTTCTGGCACATATAACAAAGGTGTAATTCATCCTACAATGTATTTTCATAAGACATAATAACCTAAACATTTATATACTAGGACTAGTATGAAAGTAAGTTTAAAAAGCATATGTGGTTTGAGGTTTTTCTTACAATCTCTAATATGAATGTAAAGTAATCCTACTGTCATCCCATTACCTTTTTGATAGTCTTTTCAAAAATTGAGACATATCATGAGACAATTTTCCTACTCCTTGTCAATAGAAATCCATATCCTTCCTGCTCAGCTTCATTTCATTGTTTCATGCCATTATCACTTTGAAACCTGTGGCCTCCATTGTGCACACACTTTTTTAAATACTTAAAAGCCCTGCATGATGACCACTTCTCCCCATTCTGCCATATCCTTGAATTAGCTCTTGTCTGCACAAAAGTACTGCTGAGAGGTAAAACAACCCAACCTGAATTATGATTACTGTTCCATGCAACAGATTCAAGTAATGTTGCAGTTCACTCACCATAATCCTTCTGTTGTTGAGAATTGCATCTTTCATGAATGTACTGTTATGAAGTCTGTCACTCCTTTCACAACACTTCATACTGATTCTTCCATCACAAAATCACTCTCTTAGGATTTACAAAGTGTGTGCAAATTGGAAATCACAAGTTTCAAAGTGATAACATGGAATGAACAGTAAAATGATGGCTGAGAGAAAAGCAAACTTCTGGTAATAAGGAATAGGAAATCCCTTCTCTATATGATGTGTTTCAATCTTTATAGAGACTACACTGAAAAATAGTGTGACAGCAGAATTACTCTTCGTTGTTCATGTTAGTGATTGCAATAAAGAAATTTCAAACTATGTGCTCGTAAAAAAGTGCTCTCTGGTTAGAGCAACAAATAAATATCAAGTTTTGTGGTATCATCTTTGTTTAAAATTTCTTATGTTCAAATCCTCTGTCAAAAATTTCCTCAATTTCTGTATAAATTTAATTTTTTCTGCCATAAGTTATATGCTTTAAATGTTTATCTGACCATAACAAAGTCCATGCTGCAAGTTTTCAGACCATAACTTCTTTCATCATCTTTCATACATACTATCATGCCAGTTCCTCTTTAAATCACTTATGTTGTTCAAACACACTTGACCTTTTCATTGCTGCATCCAATAAGCTATTGATAACATCTCCAGTTTCACTTGTACTTTTGCCTAACTTCGCACAAAACTAAGATATTGATTTGTTCTTCTAACCAGCCATCACTCATTTTTGCAAGGAGTCCAAGAAACTCTTAATTTCAGTACTGCTTTGCAAGAATTGGCACAATTGACAACTGCAGCATAAAGAAGCAAAGATGTGTTGGAACAAATTCATATTACATCATAATGTTCGGGCAACACTGAAGGCATTATGGGAACTTGACTGTCACCTTGTACACTGCCCTACCAAAAATTAGAGAATTTTCATGTTATGCCAATGCGAATCTTACTTTGAAGCTCTGCAACTTTTAAAATATGCATTTAATGAAAAAATGTGACCAAAAATAAATTAAAGATCATAATCAAATCTATTTAAATCTTGATTTTCAACAATATTCATTAGGTATTTAAAGAGTTATGGAAGTCAAAATATTTCACAACAGTAATGCATCATAAGAATTTACCTCAGAAATTAATAAAACCTAATATTATTTCAAATCATTTAGCAAAATGAATACCAAGATGTATAAACACATGACTATATTTCACATTATCATCAAGCCTAACTATTGAATTAAGCAGCATTGTGAGTATCATACATTCTATTTGCAACAAATGAATGAGCACAAGTAGTACCTGCCCATGAATTCTATAGCACTGTTTATAGTGAAATTATTCATGGCTCATAATTTATAGTTTTATGTAAGTAGTTTTAGTCTCTGAATTATTTACATGTTGATTGTAATCTGGTTTTTTTACTCATTCGATTACAAGAATGAATGATGTTGGCATCATTCTTGACCACATCAAATAGCAAGAGAGAAAGCTTGATGAGAAACTCAAGAAAAAGTGGAATTTTTCCATTGAAACTCAACATATATTTCAAATGTCTAACTGTTTTTTCTATTGCTACAAAATATTTATTTTTCACAATAAAACTTTGCTAAATGTTCAAATTAATTATTGCTGTGTTGCTAAAACTTTCATTTAATAACTTTTAGAGTAGTTTAGAAAATACTATATCTGCCATTTAAAAAAATAAAACTTAGAGTAAACAATGTAAATGTAATATGTGGCTTACAAAACTTCATCAAAACACCTGCTTGGTTCCTTTGAAACATCAACGAGTCCTGTGCATTGTGCTTCAAACAAAAAAGTACACCACACAGATGTTTAAACAATTTTCATCTCTCTTTTTTAGATATATATGATCAAGGAAATTTTTAATTTGCTTTTAAATATATATATAACTACTGATACAAAAGCAATAAATGTATCTCAAACCTTTCTCCAGTCCTTAAAAAAAT
Source organism: Ryuthela nishihirai (assembly GCA_038380435.1). Classification (NCBI taxonomy): domain Eukaryota; kingdom Metazoa; phylum Arthropoda; class Arachnida; order Araneae; family Heptathelidae; genus Ryuthela; species Ryuthela nishihirai. The sequence goes on along the minus strand of JAWZYU010000023.1, from coordinate 46,521,182 downwards.
TTTTGTTGAAACATTCTTTGGCTGCATATTCATGATCCAACATTCTGGCATAAAATCCTGCAACTTCTTCTGCTTCTTCACTTAATACAATATGCTTGCCTGAAAGAATAATTAAATTCTAATCTGCCAACTGCTTTATCAATAACTACTCTAATAAACTACTTTATGAGATTTACTTAGTTGATAGAAAAATGACAACATTTAATATGTAGGGTAGTATGGAAATTTCATAATTGCAAAAATATCTCATGTATAAATAATGTTACAAGGTCCCCTTCAGGCTGAGTATCAATACACACATAATGCTGATGCAGAGACTAATGATTAGCTTGAAGGGCTAATAACAATAGATGCAGATAAGTGACAGTGACCAGAAGTTTGGCATGACTACATCACCCCTAGCAAAATATTACAAAAATTATGAGACATAACTTCAAAACCATAACATGAAGAAAATTAATTATAAAATTGTACAGTAATTGCAAATGAAAAAATGTAACTGTACATGTGAACATGAAATACTAAAGGTCAAGAAATTTGTTCTTATACACTTGGCATGAAGCTACAGAAAACAAAGCATATATACTAGAACACTCTTAATTCAGAAAAGCAGTGTGAATATCAATGTATAGATCATAATGAATTTCTATATATCTCAGGTCATTTTATAATATCTTCAAGCTTAAATATTCATGATTTCTTTCATTATACAGATACTGCATTTTCTGAATAACAGGCATGAGAGCAGTGATATGCATTGTCTAGTATTACTCACATCTCTCATAATGTTGAGCTTGGAAGGTGCATGGAGGTTGCCATAGTACATGTACAGGTTGCTCACAAAGCCAGAAATCTGTGGGTGAATTCAGGGACAGATGTTCATTACATATTGGGGAGTGTTTAAAGATGATTCTACCATCAAAATACTACCCAGAATATCATTCACTTTCCTTGCAATATGTGATTGTGTGCCATCTTAGCATGAAAAATGTAGTATGAACACAACACTCTGTGTTGATCCAATATCACAATACATTATTACAGTACACTATTTGTTGTGTTAAAGTATGTGTTAAAGACTTCATATGATAGTATTTTGATGATAGAATAATGTTTAAACACTCTCCAATGAAATGACTATCTAGGTCCCTTGAATTCACCCACGGATTTCTGGCTCTGCACAGTTTAAACTATTTGGTCATAACAATATATATATCTACAATTTCAAAATTGTCCTTTTACTAAAAGAAGAGTCCAGTGAAAAAATCCTGTTGTAAAGTCCCACAACAGCCATCTGTGAATCATACAATAGTCTCCTTTCAATTAAATGTGGTTTTTCCTTTGTCCAAATAATGAAACTGTTAATGCCACTAGTAATAGTGAAGTGTGCTTCACCTATCCAATAGATATTGACAAACCATTAGTCATCAACCACCCAATCATGTCAAGAACTGTAGCACATAGTTGCTTCTTTTGTTGGTTATAACAGAGTTTGACTAATTCAGCTCAATATTACTTAAAGTTAAAGTTATATTGAGTTAAGTGTGTTAAAGTTAAAGTTATAATGAGTTAGAAAAAAAAAGTTAAAGTTATATTGAGTTAAGTATTTAAAGTTAAGTGTGATGATTTTGGTGTGGAAGAGTAAGTAGTTTGCTTTTTACACCCTATATGGCAGGCAAAATGCATATTGGGCAATGAAAATGATCTCAGCAACAAAATCATGCTACTAAGCTCTGGAACATTCATGCTACTAAGCACAAAATTATTTAAACTTATCTGGAACATTTCAAAACCATGGATCAATTGTTATTCTACTATTTGACTCTAAATTGGGTTTCTAATATAACCAATAAGTATAAATCATATCACACTTTCCCAATCAACTGAAATAATTCCAACCACTAAATAAACCTCTAAAATGATTAGACTTAATGAGAACATAACCACACATTAATATTGCATTCAATATTTTTTTTTTCATTTAAGCTGTTTAGCTTTACCTCAAGCTTTTCTGCTGAATGTAAAAACTGAAAAGCAAAAATATTTATTCAACATTATTTTTAAGTAAAAAAAAAACACTTTATGCACATTATTGCACAAAAAAAAAGTCTCTTACCTTCATAATAAAATTTAACATTTTTCGGTAAGATGTCATATGGAGGAGCGAACACTGGACCATTATGTGATAATGTTCTCCATTTTGCTCCTCCTTCATGCTTTTCTTCTTCCCACCTAATGAAGAAAAAGGCACACTTTTAATACTAAATATAGATTTCTTTTGTTTGCCAAAAGGACCACATCAGCATAATCTAAATAAGAAATTTTCAAATCTCTTAGACTAGGTCTGTGCAAACTTTTTAGTTGAAGGATTACATAGAAAACTGAAATGGAAGAGCAGGACCAAAGAAATATATCAGTAATGTATGTATAACCAATACAAAAAAAAAAATCTTAAGTGAAATATAAACAATTTAATTGTATTAAAATTAATCATTCTAATAAGAATTAGCTTCCCCAAAAGTTGGAAGGCTTGCCCTCTATATGTCCTTTTTCTCTTTTACAAATTTATTTTCATCAGTAGCTCATAGGCTGCATGTGGCCAAAGTTTGCCCAGGCCTGCTCTAGACCATTTAAGGACAAAAACTTTCTTTTGCAGGGAATTCCCCATAACATAATCAATAACCAAAGGAAAGAGAAAAGGAGACAAAATGCACCCTTTTTTAACTCGAGTAGCAATGCTAAACCAATTGCTATAAGCCTTACCAATTCTCACTTGACTCAAGTGTTATTATGGAGAGCCATCATTATGCTAACTTGTCAGGTATGCCTTTTATTAAGTATTCAATAAATTTCACTTAAAAAAAATTTGTCAGAATTGTTAGGTTTTCAGTACTATTAAAGGTTATAAATACCTACATTTCCATTAAACCATCTTTTAATTTTAAGATCTTTACAAAAGAAATCTCAATAATCTTTTTTAATTACAGATACATAAACCAAATTCATAACAAATTATGAAGTCCATACCATTTCCACACATCTTCTTGGTCTTCTTTCTGTTTCCCTCTTTTCTTTGGGCTAACATCAGTTTCTTGTTTGATTTTTTTGTTTTCTTTCTCCTTCTTCACTTTCTTGATGGGCTGTCAACATAAATAGATACAATTAATAATCTTGAAACATTAAATGCAAAGATTTGTTTTTCAGTCACAGAAAGCTTAAAGGTTGGTTTTATCACTCTTAAGGAACTTACTTTTGCTGATCATAGAGATAAATTGTCATGCTATATGGAATACAAAAGTTAGGTCAAATTCGGACCTAGTGGGCAGTATTAAATTAGATGGGATGTTATCTAATAAGTTCATTAACATGTGCAAAGTATGGCTTTCCTGTGCATGAATTACCTATTATCTTACATATAGCAACTTTTGAAGTCCATTAGAGTCTTTCCATTCCATACATATGAAGTCCATTAGCGTCTTTTCATTCCATACATTTGAATTTATTAGTGTAAAAAAAAAAAACAAGAAATTAAAAACTCTTGATTTGTATCTACAAAGAATAGCTTCCAAAAAGATAATTTTTCATTCAAAATCCAAAATCATTATAAATGAGCTTCAGAACTGAAAACAGCTACTCAACACTGACTTGTGAGGCACACAAATTTGATACAACTAACAATTATATTAATTTATGAAATTCTTCATAAAATTTTAACTTATTATTAAAATACAAAACCGAGAATGCAATACTTATATACAATTCATTTATATGAGGAAAACACACCTCTCCAAAACGAAGTGCATCACTTGCTTTGTAGCACACCTAAGAAGCAGTCACTCTGATTGCTTCTTCAGTTAAATTCTGTGAAGTTCCACATGGAAGACCATGTGGAACTTCACAGCCATTAAGTTTTTTTTTACCTTTCAACATCAAGTTTCTAAACCTTTCAACTTCAAACACACATCCTTTATAATTGACAAGAAATGGAACTGTAATCACAATATCAAAAACAGCAGAATTTGGAAATATAAGTTGATCTTAATGAAAATTCCAATTAAATTATGCACTGTACAAGACTTAAATTTGTCTGAAATAAAAGGGTGGGGGGTTGGCTCAGTCAGTTGTACACAAGGCTCATGATTTGCAGTTCCAAAGTTTGAGTCTCAACTGTGCAAGAGTTGAGATTTATTTCCATTAACACCTGTCCTGTAGTTGGTGAGAAAGAGGACATTGATTAGGCTTGGAAAAACATTGAATGGGACATTAAACTATAGCCCCATGTGCTGAGAGCCATACCTCTACACATTAAAGAACACAATGGATGGTCTTGACAAGAGGCTTCGATCTGTCTCTAACAGCTGTCAAGTGAATTCCCTTCCCCAACCTTCTTTGAGCCCTTGGGGGTCCTTATTTGGAAACAGTGGACACTAAGGTTCCAGACAAGTGCCACTCACGGGTAAAACAATTCAACTCAAAACTTGAAAGAAATGTCATGTTTTATTCTCGTGAATATCAACCATGCACACCATTTTCTTAACCAGCAGCAAACATATACAAAGGTAAAAACACAGTGTGCTGAATTAAAGATAGATTAAGTTAACTCTATGAACACTGTAGGTGCTGGACTAGGCATGTTTTATCACAACAATCAGCTCATTGACACTAATGGGGTAATTGATGATTGTAGAACTAGCAGCAAGTATAATGGGTCAAGCACAGTGGGAAGGGTTAAAATAAATTTATTACATTAATACTGTGGTTATATGATAAATTTATTTCAGCAACAGAGATAATCTATTATATTAGGGATGTCCAACTGCTAATTTTCTTGCACTTAATATGTTGTGAGGTTTTGATATTTCTTTAAGTTTAATATGTTTGAGGGCCAAGCATAGAGTCCTTGAAGCATTCAAAGGCCACATATTATTTACACAAGTTAGTAAAATTTATCATAAAACAAAATTAGTACAATAATTGAATTATATAAAATAGCACATAAGATTAGATAAATTAAGCAGTTTAATAGCACAACTTTAAATTACTGATTTGGAATGGAATATTAAATTATAAAAGGCCAGTGATAAAAACAAACAAATTTAGTTCCATAATAACTTCCATGGGCTGCAAGAAAGGACCTTGAGGGCTGCATGTGGCCTGTGGGTCATCAGTTAGCCTTTTTAATGCTTTCAATGATGCCATCTGATGACTTTTATTAATGATTTAAAAAATTCTTTAAATATCTATGTTTTTTCCAAGATAACTGGCAGAGCAAAATGGTACAATTAAATTGTATTTATCAGCATTCCTAGGTTTCAGATATTTAATGTTTGATATATTTACATACTTAAGAGAATTACCAGAACTCTATGTTTTCTTATTCACCTCCATCACATGGGGATCCCCTTATGGCCACTGACATATCTCCTGATCACTCTGAACCTCGGAGCTAATATTGCAATTTATTGCACCACATCCCCTGCACATGTTCAACAAACAATTGCCCAAGGGCAATGCCTAAGATTGCTCACTTCCACCTGGAGATGCACCCACATTTAGGCATAAAATTCTCATCATGGTTTTTAAACATCTTTAAGCACTCTATGCTACCAAAAGTAATCATCAGTTATCACTGATCCCACTTTAGTCACAATTTCAATCAGCAGAAGAAAAGTTCCCTTTAAGCAACAAGCTCCAACTTCCTACATCAGCATCCCTCACCACTTTTCTACTTCGAATGTGTTGCATCTCATTACTTACCATCAAGAACTTTATGAACTTGTCACTGGCTATCAACTTTCATCTATTGAGATCTCACTTGTCATGTTAATACACATAAAATCTCAGTCATTCAGTACTTTTGATACTAGGTAGCAAGATATTTTGTTGTAAGTGCTTTAAAATATTTAACAGTGTCAAAGAAAATTAAAGATGTTAACTTAATTTTAATTACTGCATTGTGAAGCTATACTGTAATTTTTGCTACATACATATTAAGGAATATATGGACAAGTCTACAAATAATTTTTTTATGCACATTTATCAGAAGTGACAGTATTTGCTAGTTATTTAACTCCTATATTACAGTGGCAAGTAGTATACTTGGCTCTGAGTTAGGTTGCTTTACCTCAGAGCAGCACTGTTTTGCTCACAATAGGCTAAATGGCCAAGTCACAAGAACCCCAAATGCTCAGAGGAGGTTGGGGGGAAAGGTACCCACTGGATTGCTGTTAGGAGACAGAGGTAAGTCTTCCGTCAAAGCCATCCAGCACATTCTTTAACATGCACAGATTATGGCTCTCTCTTCTATACATGGGATCATGACTTAATGGCCCATTCAGTGGATGGCAGACTAAGTCCATTGGTGTCCCCCCCTCCACTTTCTCACCTAGTGTAGGGCGGGGGTTAGTGAAGGTCAATCTCAACACTAGCACAGTTGGGACTAAAACCTGGGAACTGCAGATTACAGCCTGAAACCTACTGACTAGGCCAAACCCTTATGGCCTAGTCAGTAGGTTTCATTAAGTCTATTTGTCTGTAGAGAAATGAAATCTAGGCAAGGTTAAAATTTTATAGAACATATCTGAATTGGGATCCCATTGTGTTTATGTTGTCTTCTGCTGAGGTCACTATAACATTACAGCTCTGGCCTTTTATATATGATAATTTGCACTGACAGGTTTCTGTCAGACTTCTAGGTCATATTCCTAGATTTTTTTTCTTCAAGGGTTAAAATAGCTTTCTGGACACATAAATTGATAATACAGGTAATATTTTTATTGAAAAGGATTACTGTGTTTAGAAATTACCTTTTTTTTCTTTGCACCAAAGCCACTTTTGAGACAATATAATGGCCCTATTTGGGATAATTGTTAGGAACTTAATGGGCTCTAGTTCCCCTGAAAATATTATTGTTAACTGTAAATATAGAAATAGTCATGTTCTTGGACCACTACCTCAGTGGGCATATATACCTGTATATGTAATTCTGTACAAACTAAGAGTAGCTTCTAAATTTCTCATCCTTTGTACAGATTACCAAATAGAAAAAAATCTGAAAGCATTTAAAAGTAGGAAGAGTAATAATTAGTATGGTTTTGTATTCGATTTTAATAATTTTTTCACCATTTTAATCAAATTAAACATAAATAAAACAAATATTTCAAAAAAAAATTTCACCTTTTTATAGTCATAATCTTCGTCATCATCAATAGCTTTTCTTTTGTGCCCTAAACTCTCAGACTTTATTTTCTTCACCTTTTGAGCCCTTTGAACAAAAACATTAAATTGCAAACAAAATATAATTGCCCATATATATATTATATAGTATATCCCCCCCATTTCATATTTATATAAACATGCATTTTAAAATATAAATCACAATATTTTCAATCGACTATTGATAAATTAAAGATGAGAAATTTTGAGCAAAGAAAATTCATTCAAAAATTAAATTATAAAACTTCAAATTATAGGTCATACCAGAAATATGAATAATGCCAAGTTAAAAAGACCATAAACACTGAATCAAAGTTTGAGTATCACAAAATATTACTTTCCAGAAACAACGAATAAGGAATATTTAGTATTTAGATGTATTGGTCTTAATAAATTCCTAATTCTCAATGGGATTATGTTTCATTTCCATAGTTTTATTACATGAAAATGTCTTCAGTGAATGAACTCTAAAAGCTGAGATTTGGGGGCCAGTATGCATATGGCATTTTTTTTTATCTGAAAATATTCAAATTATTAATCACTGTGTTGAACAAATTTTAAAAATGCTATTCTTTGCATTCTTTTACAAATGAATCCAAAAATAAAAGACAGCCTTTTACTATCGAATATAGCAGCTAACAGTCTGATTAGAAATTGATTTAAAAAATCCCCAATTTAATATCAGCACAATCCTCTAATCCAAAAAGCTACTAGTAATCACATTTTTTGCTGAAAAACTCAGAAAATATCGGTTTCCAGAGGTCATTCAAGATTGTGATTCAGACCTATTTAATGCAGTGTTCTTTTCACAAACTATGTGGAATCCCCCAACTCATTAATCATCATTAGTTCAGACAGCATTGACACACTCATACAAAGTGTCACAATATTAGAAACACAGGAAAAAATGCTTTCCAACTTTGTATAAACTTGCAAAGGCATTCACATACTTCCACATAGTAATGCCTAAGTGGAGTTTTCAGCAAGTTGGCTATGATAGAAACTGCTCATAGGCCATTATTTGAATCACGAATGCTCTGACTCGCTGTTCATGCAGAAACACCTGGCACTGGCAAAGTTCAAAGCAATATATGAATTGAGGAAAATAGCAGGAAAATTGAAGAAATACCATTAAATATTCTATCTTGGAACTGCCATACCAATATTATTTAATGTAAAGCTTTGTGTAAACTTTCTATTTAATACATTTTCATTCTTTATTACATTGTAATAAGGAAGGTTTATTCAGGGCTGGCACAAGGGGTAGGCCCTTTTGGTGCTCATGTCCTTTGTTAGATATGCATTTAAAATATATATTTATAGTAGATAAGCAGGGTCAGATTTCCCATAAGGCATGTTAGGCCCTTGCCTAGGGGAACCAACATAATAGTGCACCATCATTTGTTTTACAATCTGTTAAAGTAATGACAAAATTATGTCAATTCAATTCTTAGGAGTAATAAAGTAGCTGCAAGTATTCATGGTAAAAAGAGCAAGTGCTTTCTCTTGCCCATCAAAAGTGAAGTTTTAAAAGAGTGCAGATTATGAGAATATACATGTTACCAAATGCACTGGGATACTTCCATAATTTTGTGAATAGAAAACTACATTCAAAGCTCTCTTAACTTTGAAAATAAGCCTTTTTTTTTACAGAGAAAGGCATAGGAGATAAATTATATATTTCATTCAAAATTATCCAAATCTCAATTTGAAATAAATTTGAAACTGAATTATTTGACAGCAGTAGCTGTCCACCCTAAACACTTTCAAAATTGATGGAAACTACAAAAACATTAATGAAACTATCATTCAGACAAACTTTAAAAATACAGTCAAACTTGTTTTAAAATGAAGTCAGTTATAACTAAATTATGGCTATAATGAAGCAAAGTCCATTCCCTTTGATTTGAGTTTTAAAATTATATTTTATGTTCTTTTTATTATACTTTTTCTATTCTTTACAGATATAACAAACTTTTTTTTTCCATTAAAAACAAATTTCCTTGCCTCCCTCCCTTAAAAGTTAGTCATTTTGCATAACACCCTTTTCCAAGGCCTTCTGACCTTGTCACCTTTTTTAGGTTTGCCAAGATTTCAAACTGAGCCACTGAAGATCTACATAACACCAGAGGTAATGAATCAACCAAAAAGGTTTTAAGAAAAGGAATAAACCAAGGCTTTTTGGGGATATGCTTGAAAAATCTGTTTGCTTCAACAAACATTCTTAAAATATCCCAATCCATTCATCTGTAGTGTCTTCTTGAGGGCTATGAAACAGTAAAAATAATGTTCAGAAGCTTTCTACCCCCTCCCCCACTCCTCTCCATCTTGGGGTCAAATCCATAATTGTATTCTGCATTTCAATATCGTATTTATCAGTCTATTTGTTGACAATTTTTAACTAGCTTTCAAAATTTTTTTGTCATTGGGACAAAATTATTGATGAAAACCAATTAGTAAACTGAAGCATATTAATGTGCAAAATTCAGAAAAATCAAGTTTATCTGATTAAATTAGTAGATAATGTAAGTTTACAATCTCAACCATTTGGTCTAGCTACATTATTACGTTTCAATGGCCTTGAAATATTTCACGAAATGTTCCAATTACATTATCATATTTTTGATTATTATCATTATCAAAGTAAAATACTCATTTTTCAGTAATAACATGGAAAAATGAAAAGTGATTTCATAATTCTAAGTCATTTCAACTACACACCACAAGGACCCTAAAGTTTCAATTAGGGTCCCTGGTGAATTACTGTCATGAATTCCGATTTCCATTCTTCAACAAGTGTACGATCAGACAGTGAGCTACTACACAGTTTTGCACTAAAAGTCCAAAAAAACTTTTAATTTGGCACAGAAAGGTGAAATTGTAAAATTTGAGGAAGGCCAAAATAAAGCTGACATTTTCAAGGTGTATGGGAATTCCACTGAATTCTTTACCTAAAATTAAAAAAAATAAAGAACAAATATTGGTGGAGCTTGCAAAATCAATCAGCTTTATACCCAGATGTTGAAGAATGTGTACATTTGATGCATGGCTTGCTAAAAAATACTAGCTGGTCTTTAAGTAGTCTTATTATATTTACACTTTAGTCTTTATTATTATTTGGGCTTAAACTTGAGTGACCTCTTTTTTTTTAGATAACTTTCCAAACAATATTTCTTATAATGAATTTATGGATATAGCAAAGTTTTTCAGCTGTCCCTTTAAATTCATTATAAATGGGCTCAACTGCACATTTTAACAAAAATTTATTATAGCTTTTAAGGTAAATTCTTACAAGAAGCAACACTATTTTCAGCCACCAGAACTCTTTAAATAGTAATTACGGTTCAAAATCATAATTTGGTGAATATTTCCAATTTCTTGCAACGTTTTGCTAAAAAAGGCTTTATTTTATGATAAGGGAACTTTCAATATAGCTTTTCTTTCACATAGCATTAAGGTATCCTAATACTTTTGATAATTTTGTGTAATTTGTTAATTCTCAGAGCAAAAAAAAAGAGGAAAACGATTGAATATTAAAAATTTGATTTTTAAATACAATTGCATACTATTATATGCTATGTGTAATATTAATTATCTTAATTTTGTAGCATTTGGTAACAAAACTGTTACAAAATATCTGAAATTACCTATTTTTATGGATGTAAATGTAAAAATTTTTTTTTCTAGAAAATTAAGAGCATACCACATAATTGTGCACTACCGCTCTTTGTGCCTAGGGGTGCTTGAGGTGAAAATCCAGGCTCTGTAGACAAGAAATGTTTTTATATAATATGAAAGACAATAATTGTAATTATAATATACAACCAAATTTTTTATAATTAAAAAATGTTTTTTTGGGGGGGAGTGGGGATTTTATTTTTCCCAGTATATTTACTGTTGCACCAGCCCTGTGCTTACTACTAAATTTAACCCTTTGCACTCCAGATGTTTTTTTAGTACGAGTTGTTAAATAGTATTAGTATGTTGCCGTAGTGGCACCTATGGAGTGCAAAGGGTTAAGTTTGTGTTGTCTGTGTTTAGACTTGCATTTTTGTTTCAAAATTCAAATCCCTATTTTTGTTATGTAAGATTCTTTGTAGTTTGTGCAGAGTTGTGATAAGTTCCAACTGATTAAAAAAACTGAATTTATTTTGATATCTAGGTGTAGACTGTACAAAACGAGAAATTTTTGTCTCATACAATAAGCACATTTAGCAAATACTTATACTTTAAATTTGCATTTTAACCATTCTAGTTCCACGTCATCTGTATATGTTTGGAGAATCTGAATTGAGATGCCAAGGATGTATGTATCAGTTTTTAGTACAACAAAAAAATTCAATTTAAAAAAAAATAAAAATTGCATTGTATTTAAAAAAAAATTAAAAATATATAATTCAGGCTTCAAAAATAATATTTTGTTTTTTTACTATTTAAGTATTCTGAAGTTACTTTTATCATTTTTCCCAGCATTCTATGCATCTTTCCTGCTCTTAAAATCGAAACTGGAAGTAAACACATTCTTCTTAGCAATTCTGGTTGCAACTGTATTTAATTAGTTATACTTCACTGAGGCAAACAAGACACAGATGGCTGACACATGCTATCTCTGTTCCGTGTGCTATATAGTATTTTTGATCTGCATATTGGATACCCTTTGTAAAGTTAGTATTTACTTTTTATATTTAAACCTTACTTTTAATTTCAGTAAAGTTATTTTTGGAAATTAGAGATCATTTGGCCAAATGATAAGTATTGATTTTTTCATAGTTATGCTGCATCGTATGGTCGGCCTACAATTTGTTGCTGTGGATATTTTAACATCGCATTGGCTATATGTTAATTTTTATTTTATTATTTATTACTTTTCCAGTAAAACTTTGATCTGGTATCATTTTCTGAAAATAAATGAGGTCTTGGATATGGAAGCAAATTCATTTCTATAGATTTATTTCCATTAGTTAGCAATCTTTTGATCAGCTGATTTACTGATCTTTCAGAGTTATGCAGATCGGAGGCTGACGTAAAAGTTGTTGTGGATATTTTATTTAACATCCCATTAGGTTATATGTAATTTTTCTTTTATTATTTCTTGTTTTCTTGTAAAAAACTTTGAGCTTGTACCGTTTTCCGAAAATGAATGTCTTGGATACGGAAGCAAAATAGACTTCCTTGCTATGGAAATCAGTCGTCATGAAAAAACTCACAGTGAAAATCTCAGTGAAAGTCTCTCCCCCTCCCCCCATTTAGAATAATATATATTTTTTTAAATTACAAGTTTTTTTGCTTATATTGAATGATTTTAAAGGCACCCCCTCTGCCCAGTACCTTGGCTGTGCCACACAGACAATATACTGCTGTTTATTTTTTTGCTTTGGTGCACAAACCTTTCTGCACTTAGCAAAGATCGCCAAACTTCAATACCCAAAGGAAAAATTCATAATGTTTAGCAAAAAAAAGGTTTTTTTTTTCTATTTCATAACCAGTTCAGAAAATCCCATGAATGCGAGTAGTCCAAGTCACTTTGTATAACACTGGCTGTGTTTAAAACACAAGGAGGACATTTCCAAATTGGTGCACAGGTCCAGTTTCCACAGGTTCGGTATTGTTGTTCCTCACTTGGTGATAGTTCTTAAGCATGGTGGCGTTGCATTTTGCTGCCTCTGTGGTATGAGTCGCATCATTCTAAACTTCACGCTCTGATTAGTGCGCTGAGCTAGTTGCCTATACAGGATATTGGTGACCAGGCATTGTGACACGTTTCGTGCCATCACAATGCCTGGTCACCAATATGTCGTCAGGCAGGAACTTATAATAACACTGAGTGATGTATGAGAATTGGTAAGTCTTGTAGCAATTGGTTTAGCATTGCTTCTAGTGTTCAATAAAGGCTCATTTTGTCTCCTTTCCCCTTTAGTTTGGCTATTGATTATGTAATGTGAAATTCACTGCAAGGGAAAGATTTTGGGCTGAAATGGTCTAGAGATCTGAAAATTTAAGATTTACATTATGTTGATGATTTAGCCCTTTTGGCAAATGATGCTGATGAGATGAACTCTTTCATTAGAATTATTGATGAGATTGGTAGTAGAGTAGGTTTGGTGATAAAGAGAGAAAATTAAAGTGATGAAAATTGGTCAGGCAGGCTGTTATTCAGTTAATTTGAATGGTTGTGCTCTTGAGCAGGGTCTCAGTTTAATTATCTTGGAAGCTATATAACAGATACTGGTGACGTGCAGCATGAGAGTAGCAGATGAATAGGGATTACTGATGGATTTCTAAGGGTCTATGGGGAGGATGGAGTAATAGGCATACTTATACACCTAAAGACTAAAATTAGGCTTATAATAGTTTGATTCATCCTAGAGTTAGTTATGGTAATGAAACTTGGACCCTTTGTAAGCAAGATAACAGAATACTTGATGCTTACGCAATATCTTCGGTATTAAGTGGTTCAACAACTTTGTAAGTAACGATGAGGTTAGGCAAAGGAGTTGGCAACCTCCTTTGAGCAGCATATTGTGCAGGGAGAGACTCCATTGGTCTGGCCATGTTGCCCATATGCATAACTATAGATTAGCAAATAGGGTTATGAACAATGTGTCTAAAGGCTTCAGAAAGATGGAGAGACCTAGGATGCAGTGGGCAGACAATGTCAAACAGGACCTCGTTAGAATTGGTCTACAATGGCGAGATGCAGCAGATGTAGCTCAGGACAGATGTGTTTGGAGAACTAAATTGTACAATCTGGTTGGACCTCCATAGCCAATGACTGCTTGAGGAGGGATGATGTCAGCTGCAACAAATTTTCATTCCAATTTTGATACACTCATTTACTTAACACATCCAGTCCAAAACATTTCTTAAAGTTTTATGCCTTTCCTTCTTAAAAGGACTGCAACAGTAAATATTAAACTTAACTGTATCTGCTTCAGCCATCATATATGCAGAAACAAACACATATTAAAAAACTAATTTCACTTTTTTTTTGCTATTATTTACACATTACTCAATGTTTTGATATTTTATTTTGAATAAACTTAAAAATATTAAACTTAAGCACCACTTAAAATAGTCAACTCAATCTTGATGTTTGCCTCTTCAAAGTAACTGGCAAGAGTGGTAGCTACATACAAAAGTGTCTTGCAATTGCATGTTTGAACTTGTCAGTTCCAGTCAGAACCTGAATAGACTCAAGCCTCTTGTGACTTTCACTGAATTTCTCCTGCTACATCAGTAAATTAAAAAAAAAAAGAATTACCTGGCATTTTTTTAGATTTTTATTTACATAATTTTACCTGGCCAACTGTAATTGAAATACATACTACAAAGGTATTTTATTTTAATCATTAGTTCTATTTTTAAATTTATTAATATTTACAGTAATAAACCTAATTTTTAGAGAGGCTTTTAAAAGAAAGCAATGCAATTAAAAATCTGTTAAAATATGATCCCATCTAGATCCCAAGTTCAAATTCATATATTCTTGAGATATGAAAGAATTAACATGAATTTTTTTTCAAAATCTTAAAGTATGTTTTTGAGAAATTAAGAGTCAACTTTTCGAAACAGTGACCTTGAGGTTTGACCTCTCTAGAAAGTAGCCATGTGACATATCAGTTTCAAGCCCGTTAAAACTTGGTATTTTATTATTGTTATATCTCATCTCTAACTAAAGTTATTAGCAATAATATGATTATTAGTGGGCTCAAAATTACAAAATTCTCCCAATTTCAAGTCTCTGTACAGAAAAAATAGCCATAAAATTTTAAAATTCATAATAGTTATAACTATTATATGATGGTACAGTAAGTATAAAAAAATTTCAAGCAAATCAAAAACACTAAGATTTTTCTGTTGGATCATTTGATGTGGAATTATCCTTAGAATGAAGTCAGTTGGGTTGTTTTACCTCTGAGCGGCACTTTTTTGCACACCATGGGCTAAATGGCCAGATCACATGGACCCCAAAGGCTCAGAGAAGGTTGGGGGAGGGGACCCACTGGAACAGCTGTTGGGAGACAGATGGTAGCCTCCCGTCAAGGCCATCCAGCGTGTTCTTTAACGTGCACAGGGTATGGCTCTCCCGCACACAGGGCCACGGCTTAACGTCCCATCCGACGGACGGCGGCCTTTCCAAGCCCATCGGTGTCCCCTACTGACCGTGGGCAGGGCGGGGAATTTTGCAGAGATAAATCTCAACGCTGACCCAGCTGGGACTCGAACCTGGGAACTACAGATTACGAGCCTGGCGCGCTACCGACTGAGCCACCCATACCCCTAATGAAGTCAGTAATAACAAAATTATGGCTATAACAAAATCCATTCCTCATCGATTTGAGTTTTAAAACTAGGTTGTACATACTTTTTCCGTTCTTTACTGATATAATGAACTTTTTTGATAAGGATCCTTTAGTCAAAGCATCAGATTAGTGAATATTAACAAATAACTTTTGCTTCCCCACCCCCTAACCTCTGAAAGTTTTTTTTTTTAGTAAGGCACTTTTCAAGGTCACTGCACTGACCTATAGGTGTTTTTGTCACACCCCTAAATGAGGAATGTTTGCTAACCTAGCAGGGGTTGTTTTAGATTTTAAACTGAACCACTGAAGATTTATATAACACCCAGGCACTGGATTAATACAAACATTCAACGAAAAAATTAAGGTCAACCAAGCGAAATTAAACAATGAAATTTGTCAGTCTCCTAACAGTTACACAGACAGGATGCATTCCTCAATGATCTGTGAATAGCTAAGTGGTAGGAGATAACTCACTTAAGAATTTCATTGTGGAGGTGGTAGGGCAAAGAAACAATGAATCATATATTATTTCTTGTTCACTGCATATTTCATGAATTTTTTCATTCTTCACCAAGTGTATGGTCTGACGATGAGCTGTTACATACTTTTATACTAAGAGTTCGAAAAATTTGGCACAGAAAGGTGAAATCATAAAAATTTTGAGGAAGGCTAAAAGAAAGCTAAAGTTGCCAAATTATTTAGCATTCCATACAGTTCTTTATCTATAAATAAAAAATGAACAAATGTTGGCAGAACTCGCAAAATTAAAAAGGTACTGCTTCAAGAAAAAAAGATTAAATGAGCTTTATACCTGGAACTCTTTTCCATTGGTTTGTAGGAACTAGAGCTCAAAATTTACCACTAATCAGTCTACTGCTTCAAGAGAAAAGATAAAGCAGTATTCATTAGAAGCATGGCTCATTAAAAATAGGTAACTTTTTTTTATTATCTGTGTTAAAGATATCTTATTATTTTTACAGTTTTAGTCTTTATTATTTGGGCTTAAAAAGCATATTTTTTGATAACTTTTCAATTAATATTTCTCATAACAAATTTACACTAATAATGAAGTTTTTTGGCTTCCCTTCAAATTCATTTAAGCAGGTTCAACTGTATAACTATTATGGTACACATTTTGTATAAAAGGCTGCAATTTATCTTTCTTTACAAGATTTTCCAACCAAACATTTATGATCCACAACATGCACTAAAAATATTTTATATTAAAAATTATCATTAAAAAACTGTAAACCACAAATAAAAATTTTTTACCAGGTGACTTATATCCAAAACAATAATCTTGAAATTTAATTATTCACTTTGTTTTTAAAGTAAAAAAAAAAGTCCATAAAGCAGTCAAGAAGAACATAATACACAAAAACTCATTAAAAACAACATACATAATACTATCTAAAATTTACAGTGAGTTATTTCTAACATTTATGCAATTCAAAATTATTCCTTGAATAAAATAAATCAATTAGATTCATTAATTAGCATATAGTAAATATAATTAATATCATATATTTGATTCTGAAGGGGAAATGCAATAGATTTCATATCCAACCTTGATGCTAATGGTTCATCATCAGATTCTTCTTTCTCCCTTTTAATTTTTACTTTTACTTCTTTTGCTGGCTTTCGCTCCGACTGGAAAAGAATTTGCATTATACTTATTAATTTCTAATTAATTTGTAAATGCATAAATACCAAAAGTGCATTTTAAAATACCTTATTCTTATTACATGACAAAATTAAGCTACTTTCATTTTTCATTCTGATACTGTAGAAAACCTAAAGTTATTAGTATTGCTTAACCCTTAGGAACTGGAAGGGGAAGTTTGTTACTTTCCAAAATCCCCTACAAATTGGTTACATGTTTTTATGCTTATATGCCTCTTCCTTGTTTTAGTCTTTTTTACATTTTATTGTTTAGAATTACATTTTCTTTCATTTGGTATGTAATATGACCTATTCCTTGTCATTAGGTATTTTAAAATACAGTTCTGAAGTTGTGTTTTTTTTATAAAGGAAAAATCTTAGCACTTTAAGATTAATAAATTACATTTTTTTTTAAAGTTGCAAAACTTTTGATTTATTTATTAAAAACTACAAATTAGAATTTTTTAAGATATTCAAGAATGGAGTCTGCCTGTCACTATTATAAAGGCATCTAATACTGGCCAATCTTATACTGTACTTTAATAGTTTATTAATTGCAATATTTAAACTTGTTCCTTCAAGAGGTAAGGGTTAGAATGTTATACCCTTTACTACAATGATTTTGAAAATCTCTACTGTCTCAGTATGGTATAAAAGTCACGTCAATGTATTTGAAACTTTATTCCCACTGCACATATAAATCAAAAGTACATTTTCTAATTCAACACTTAATGTATATTGCTATTTTGTTGGGGAGTGTAAGGTATAATATATCTGACATATTTCCTCACATCTGGAATCAAGGGTTAAAAAATGAGTCAGAAGGTAACTTTTGGCAACTTCACTTCTCCATTTCTCCAGAAACTTCTTAGAACTTCCCCATTTAGAAGTTAAAATAAGCTTTCTGATCATAAAAAGAAAATTAATAAAACAAATTGGGAATAAAAAGATTTTATACAAAAAAATTCTTTCTCTCTCTCAGAAAGATCGAAATTTTGGAAGAAAAAACTCATTCAAGCTTTAACTCATGGTACACTTAAAAACATTTCAGTCTTTCTTATCTATGAATTTGTCCCCAACAAGATTACACATTTCTTACAATGAAAAATTGCAGGTGATCATTCTTCATTCTCTGGTGAGTTTTCTGAAAAATATTTAACTCCTTACAGCTGTTCCTGGTTCCATGCCTCAACTGGGGCTTGATAAAAGTTGAGAGTAAAGTATCTGGTCAAGATAATTTGTTGCTTGGGCTTTTCTATAAGGATTTTCAAATTGTTTTATTAGATAAGGAAAACAAACTGTGTTCTAGTTTTTCTGATCTCACTGAATATCCTTTTAACATCAAGTATACTATGAAGAATGATTAGTACTGCAAGTTTTACTCTTGCCAGGGTGTCATATTTCCATCAACGTTTTTCATTTTCTCTGCTAGAGCCTACTGTACGTCAATTCTTCCTTCTTTAATACTAGCTAGAAAGTTGTCAAACTGGAATGCAATGAGACTACAGAATGCCCAGTGAATTGTTCCTTCTTTTTCTATATTCAATTAAAAAACCCACAAGGAATTTCTTGCTGAAAAATTTAACAATTTGAAAATGATGCATTGTGCATTATGTTATTTGTCCAATCTCAGCATTTATCAGAACATTTTCTGGATGAGGGAAGGGTTGGTTGGTTAGGGTTTTATGGTGCATTAGCATCTAAGGTTATAATGCACCAAACTAATGTCCATAAAAAAATGATAAAAGTCGCGATACCCTTAACCAAATTTAAAAATTAACTACAAATGTAAAACAATAAAATGGAACTTATTGGACAACAATGAACAAATGTATAAATATGTTATAAATATAAATAAAAGTAACCCAGATGTAAACAACCTGGGTTAAACATATAGAATAACAAACAGGGAAGTAAAACTGTAGGCAAGTAAAATATCCAGTATATCGTAAAAATTTAAATACAGAGGTAAAACAACAATGAACAGATAAGAGATGTCCGAGTGTAAGGAGCTTGGGACGTAAAATCATGAAAGTTAAAAAAAAACATGCTGTTCAAAAGTAAAACATGGACAAGAAATTAAATATTACATATCAAGTGGTGTCACAAAACTCGCACTTAAGTTCATCGTCCGCCCATAGAAGAAATGAATGACCCAAGCAAGTACAACTTCCTCCTTGCGATTCATGTGATACTGCCATGGTTTGGTGATAGGTTTGATCTCAAAGAGCTTGTTCGTAAATTGTTCTTTACCAAGGGATGAGAGAAGGGGGAGGAAATTGAATTAACTCTGCAATCATTAGTGCACCTGGCTACTGATCAAAGGGAACTGGGTTCAAGTCCCAGGTAAGGCATGAATGTTTGTCTTTCTGCTGAATTCCTGCCATTCTCACAGACCTACTATGGCACATTAAACTGACAGGCTCCTATCAGACCTCTGTGGCAAGCAGTTTCTTGAGAGGATATTTTAATAATTTCATTGGATAATTTGGCATTGTCTCTAACAACGGAAATTAAACCCATTAAGAGATTCAGAAAATATGAATCTCAATAATAGCACCTCCTGATCCAAAGAGAATTTTGTTTTAATAGTGGATGTAACAAAGATAAATAGCCACAGGAAAACAAAAAAAAATATATTTTTTTAAATGAGCTAAAATAACTTTTTGAACAGAAATCTTTAAAATGTATAAGCAACAAACTACTTATTTGCCGAACCACATGCAGTTCTTTATATCATAAAATTTTTTTTTTATCCCAATCAGTTAACAAATAAACTGTTAAGGCAACAATTAGGGTAAAATAATTCTGAAATGCCTGCATTACATAGAAAATACTCAGTGTAGTTAGTTACCTGAAATAGACACTCCAAATTCCTTACAAGATTGTTTATTACACCCCCTTTGAATCTGTTTCTACCTGATTTAATCTGGTTAAATATGCTGTTCTGCACTTTCACTAGAATTTCCTTTCTTGTATTGCTTTAATATTCCTGCTTATGTATCTGTTAGTTACGAGATGTTTATAGCTACTGACATACACTGAAGTGCCACTGAATTAGGGATAGGAAATGTTATCCAAATTCAGTACTGCAAGTCCCGTATTTGTGTGCATGCATGGCTGAAACTCGGGTCATATATAGCTGTCAGCTTTGGCTTCCCTAAGCATTTGTCATGAGAAGAGTAATGGGAAAGGCATGGGATTTA
Organism: Ryuthela nishihirai; assembly: GCA_038380435.1. Classification (NCBI taxonomy): domain Eukaryota; kingdom Metazoa; phylum Arthropoda; class Arachnida; order Araneae; family Heptathelidae; genus Ryuthela; species Ryuthela nishihirai. Next base: position 46,500,796 of record JAWZYU010000023.1, on the reverse strand, counting down.
GATGCACTTGACAGAGGGCAGATCGTAGGTGCCCGATAGATGGGACACTCAATCTCCGAATTGTCAATGAACTTGGATTTTCTCGTATGACAGTATCAAGAGTGTTCCGGGAATATGAAAATTATGGCAAAAAAACAAGCACCTGGACAAACTGCAAAGAACAACCAGCCTTGAATGATTGTGGGCTTCACCGTCTGACCCGCATTGTATGGACTGATAGGGATCAGACATTATCTGAAATCACCTCCCATCTGAACGCAGGTTCCAGCCAGGAAGTCAGTGCATGGACCATGCAAATGCTTACTTCATCGTCTCGGCTTCGGGAGCCTCCGACCTACGAGAGTCCCACTTTTAACAACACGACACCGGGCTCAACTCCTTGCCTGGGCTAAAGAATGTTGAAATTGGACCATTGAAAATTGTCAACGGATAGCCTGGAGTGAAGAATCCTGATTTAAACTTCATCACGCCGATGGAAGACTGAGGGTATGGCACCAACCCCATGAAGCTATGGATTTTGCATGTCAGGTCAGAACAGTAGAAGCTGGTGGAGGCTCAGTGATGGCCTGGGGTGTCTTCAGTTGGACATCTGGGACCTTTGGTATGTGTACCGACAACTCTCAATGCATCCCGGTACATAGAACTCATGGATAACCCATTTATGGCCATCATGAATTCCAATGGAGATGGCATCTACCAGCAAGACAACTGTTAATCTCACAGGTCCAGGTTGGCTACTGCATGGTTGCAGGAGCATTCTGCTGACTTTGAAATAATTAATTGTCCATCTAGAAGCCCAGATTTAAATCCCATCGAAAATCTTTGGGATACCTTCGAGCAGAGTGTTCAGGCCCGTGTCCTATCAGTGACGACCTTGAGAGCATTGTGGACAGCTTTGGAGGATGCACGGGTCGCCATACCTGTGGAACATTTACGCAAGTTTGTGGAGTCCTTGCCTCGTTGTGAGGCGACCATTATCAGGGCCAGAAGGGGTCCAACACATTACTATCCCTAATTAAATGGCACTTCAGTGTAAACTTCATCATTTAAGTTGCATGGTTGCAGTTCTGATTTGAAACTTCTGATTATATCCTTCTAATAAATTCTAAGGTACTTTGTAAGTGCTTTAGTCCTTTTCTTGATGTTTGTTCAGAAGTAATAAGCTTCTCTTATTACACTTCATATTTTTACTTTCTTAAAGTATACAGTGTCTATAGAGCCTTTTTCTGATTTTAAAAATTAATCTTAAGAAAATATGCAAGGTAAAAGCAAAATGCTCAACCTCTTTGTTCTTGTTGCTTAGCCAAAGATGTTTATTTATGATTTATATATTTTAAATGCTCAGGAGAAAGCCTAGTGAGTTATTTATCTGGTTTGCCAAGTGGTAATCAGTAATAGCTGTAAAACCTTTAAAAAAAAAAAGACACTGCATCTTTATGTCTATATAGTGCAGATCGTTCCAATGCAACAGTCAATAACAAACTTCAGTCCAATGAATTAGCATGTTTCAGGATGAACTCAACTGATGAAGACAATGAATGTCTAAAAAAATAGTGTAATTCTCTGATAAAGCCAACTTTAATGTAACTGGATATATCAAAACTGCCACATGTATGGAGTTCTAAAAACCCACACGAGTTGTGTGAACATATTTGTGATAACCAAATATTAATGTCTGGTGTGGACTAAAGGCATTGTGTTTATTAAATCTATTACCTTAGAATTTCTATAGCTTTATTGCTAAGAATTAAATGCTATTCTTTTTTGCATATAACATAACCTATCGTTGTTTATCAGTTACTCCAAAAATATTGTTCTTCAGTAGTTTCTGGTTGCCAAAAAAAAATATAAAAAATTACTACTATCAATTAATTTTTTAAAATGAAGAACAAATTAACCAACTAATTACTGTCTGCAAGTGTTTAGCATTGAGCACGATTCAATTCCCATTTCTTTACGAATTTTTTTACTGCTGCAAATGAAATACATGGCAAGCAACATTCACAGGGCACCAAAAGGAGCATCTGTTGACACTACTGGTTTAAAATATTTTAATGGGTTCTTCAATATGTTTTTAATTTCAGCATCATAAATCCAGATGTCTCTCAAAAACTAATGTTGTATAAGGTAGAAATACAAGTTGAGTTGTTATTTTACCTCTGAGCAGTACTTTTTGCATATGATAAGTAAATGGCCAGGTCACAAGGACCCCAAATGTTCAGTGAAGGGGATCCACTGAACAGCTGTTAGAAGACAGATGGTAGCCTCCCATCAAGGTCATACAGCTTGTTCTTGATTCACAGGGTATGGTTCTCCTGCACACAGGGTCATGGCTTAATGTTCCATCTGATGGACCGTGTCCTTTTCAAGCCCTACAAGTATCCCTTTTCACACTGAGGGCAGAATGGAAGTTGGCAGAGAAAATTCTCAATGCAGGCAGTTGCAATTCAAAACCAGGGAACTGCAGATTATAAGCTTGGCACACCCCAAGAAATACAGAATTGCAGTTGTAAATGTAATTATATAACAAAAGTGCTAATGCAAATTACTATTATATAAACCTGTTTTCATGCATTATGGTAAGACTTTCCTTGTTTTCAGTCACTTGGCTTTTAAATACTGATCATTTTGGTAATAAGAATGGATTTCCTGCTGCTGCATCACTTAGTCAGCTTTAAGTTTCCCTACTTTATTCAACAAAAATAATCTTTGGTAACAAACTTACCAAAATGTGCAATTTATGTTGCATTTATCACTGTCTATAACACAAATTCCCAAAAATATCAATTTTTTTTTTTCTGGCAATGTTAGTGAATAAGAAGGGTATTGTCAGCTTAACATTTAACTATAAACATCACATTTGACATGGAATTCTGTTTGCTCAGCATGTCGACTGTTCCTGTTTACCAGCAACCTGTACATGTTTTAAACTTATATATATATAGCCAACTTTGTTTAACACTACCTCAATTAACACTGTTTCGATATAGCACTTTTTTTTAAGGTAATTTATTTCATTTTCTTTTAAGAGTTTACCATTCTTAGAATAGTTGATAAGCTATCTGTTAATGCTATTTAAAACAAAAAACAAACACCGTATTACTTAAAACACGACACAAATTTAATATACAACAAATAAATTTTTATGAAGATAATACAAGATGTAACTGAAAATTTGAGTGAGAATAATCCTGATTTCGAAAGATCTTGTGCAAAGAAAGCATGGAGTATTGAATGCTTTATCACCTTACACTGAAATACTACAAGAGAAACAGAAAAGCATAAAGCAATAAACTTTAGATAATTTTTTAAAGTCCTCCAAGTCAGTAATTTGTCACATATTCTTTTGAAACTTTTGAATTTTATTAAATTCTTTTTGATTTGAATTTTATTTTGATTACAAATATAAAAGTGAACTGATAAAATAATTTTATAAAATAATAAATACCCCTCGAGCAGCTGCTTACCACAGAGGTCTGACAGGAGCCTGTCATTTTAATATGCCATAGTAGAAGGTCTGAGAGGGTTGTGATGCCCCCTCATTCACTTTTATTTTACCTTAACCAGTTTTGCTTAATTACATTATATTTATCATTTTTGGGTTTTTTATTTCCTTTTTGGCATCACAGCGGTCGTTTCCAAGAGTTAGGAGTTGCGCAGGTGCAACTCCGAACTTTCGATTGTCACCCGCTAAAGCACGTGCACAAGGACACGCCCACTCTTGCGTCATAGCTTGCACTGCTCGTCATTTTATGTAAATGTCTTTCCCGGCATGTAACATGACACGTGCAGGCTTTGTACCTCTTGTTATAACCTGGTGACATGTTGTCACAGTAGTTAGTTGAGCACAGTTAGTGCAGTGTGTGTAGTCAGAGTTTTTGGACAGAGTTGAGAATTATTTAAACCTTTTGAATCTTTACTATTTTTTTTCTCTTGAGCAACGTTAGTTTGTTTTGATTAGCATTAACATAAAATTTTGACAATCATTTAATATTTTTGAATTCTTACTCATTAACACTCGCTGGTATTTTTAACCCAAATTAAACTTTATTTTTTGGCAATTTGTTAATTATTGCCTGGCGCCTGACTCAGCTATCCAGAGCATGGAAATAATTGGATTAGACAAAGGGTCCAAAACTTACTAAACTTTAAAAGTATTAAATTCTTTGGAGCGTTACAGAAGTGATTAAAAGAAGTGGCGCAATGAACAGAGACGTGCCAGTAGTAAAAGATAGTGGTCCAAGAATAGGGACTGTATATTTGTGTATAAATTATGTATGTTATTTAATGTGATTGTCAAAGATAGTAATTTTTGAGCTCATTAGTTGTATGTACTATTTATAGATTTAACGGCAGCTTAAGCCAAAAATTTTTGTTGAGCAAGAAGCTTAACTTTTTTGTGTATTAGTCAAAGGTACTGAAGTTTCAGTGCAGTTATTGCTGATAATTAAGATATTTATTGTATGTAAAGATTAGAAGTGTCCGGACACACACGTACATAGGCACGATAGAAAAACATTTTTGATAAGCAAATTTATATTTTTGCAAGCTTAGTTGTAGCTTTAGTATTGTTGTATAGCAATACCTTTTTTAACTTTGAGCACTGCTCAAGATTAAAAAAGGTTTCAAAATTTCCAAAATTCAAAATTTTGCAGACTGCTAAACATGTCTGCTAGCAATATGGCCAATTCTGCCATAATGACTTACGACTTAGAAAGAGTAAAGGGTAGGTTGCAGGATGTAATGATGGAAGCAGAAGTGCTAATGAATCTGCTTGATGATCATCGGGAGAAAAGGGGAACGACAACAACCCCTAAATTTGCTGACAATGCTACGTCAGCTCACCAACGTATAAACTTTGAACGTAAGGTTCCATTTTCTGTTCTGTTCCGTCAGAAGCAAGTGATAGAGCAGAGTATTATCAACCGCCACAACGACGATTTGCCAATCCATTAACTATAGTCCTTATGTTAATTGGCCCTTACCTGAGATAAGGTTCGATGGTTCGAAACATCCGTCATTGTGGACATTTGTCAAGTCCATGGAGGAGCACTTCCGTTTACATGAAGTGCCCGGCAACAAAAAGGTGGTTTTAGCAGTATCTTGTCTAATTGGATGTGCTAAGCAATGGTGGAATAACGTAGGATGTCGTCATGGAATTGAATATTGGGAACAGTTTAAAAATGAAATCATGGACATATATCCGGCTTATAATGATTTTACAGAACTAGCTACAGAGTTGTTTTCATGAAGACAAAGGGAAAGAGATGACATAGAAAAATTTATCTGGGGTACAGTAGAGTTATGCCAGCTGTACGATGCTGGATGCCACTGAAATTGATATGGTAAATTGCATATTGTCTCAATTGCTTTTGCCCATTAGAGAATTCCTAGAAGTATGAAACATGAACACAATTTCAGATTTAGTCAAATTGGCTCGGCAATATACTGCAAGAAGAGAATCTGCAGCAACTGCATTAAACCAACAATGGATGCAATCCCCGCCAAAGCAGCGCTATCAGGTTGAGTCTCGTAGAATGATTCCCACACGACCGGAAGTTACACGGTCCCGACAATTTGCACTGAACACGCCTAGAATGATGCAGAATGAACGAAGTAGAGGTTTTGTTCCACGTCAAGCTTCGAACAATGACACTAGACCTAAAATTTTTTTTAAGAACAATAGCGAAACTTTCAGATGTGATTTTTGTGGCCGACTAGGACACACGGAACAATATTGTTATCGAAGGGATGACAATTCGGGAAACTTGAATTAGGATCTTTGAAGCGAGAGGTCAAAGTTCCTCATGAAAAGCAATCTCATGAGTTATGTCTTGCTGCTATGGCTTTACCTTTTGCTAAGGCTTGTCAAAAAGAAACTAAACTAATAGATCATAACATCGTACAGAAGCCAATCTTCCGTTTTCAAAGGAACAAGTTTTAGATGATAATTAAGACAATTGTCAATTGATAGTGCAGCCGCAGTCCCATGGACTTTTCGAATTACCTTGTAGTCCAAAGTAGAATATTCAAGAAGCACCTACAAAATGTCCCATTAGTGCAATTAATGCAATTTTAGATAACGAAGTTTGTGAAGTAAAACAACCTTATGAGAAAGCCGTTTTAGTTCATGAAAAGGTTTCTGAAGTAGAAGTTTTAACAGAAATTAATAATGATGAAAATTTTTGAGTCTTATTTCAGGAAAACTAATTTTAATGAAGAAAAAAGCAACCAAGAAATTGTGCCGACCACAAGTAATCCTGACAAGTTTGGAAGTCCTCAACTGTTGAAGTGTCATTTCGAGGCGGACACCAATAAGCCTGGAAAGTACAAGACCAGGTTCCTCAAAAATCCGCACATAGCGACGAGAAGCCGACAAAACCAGAGCCTGCAGAGCGACAACCGGTAGCAAAGCAGTCAACATAGCCAAGATGACGTCACAAGCGAGATCTTCAGCAATTATTATTATTTTTACTTGAAGCAAGCAAATGACGACGGAAAGATGTCATCGGAACCTGACTGGATGATTTATCGCAACGGAGTGCCAACAATGAAAAATTTAAGTATATTATTATTCTTCCACTTGGCACTTATTGATTTATAAATGTTCTCTTTTCTCTGGAATAGATGAAGACGAAGAAGCTTTATTGTGATTTATATAGTTAGCAATGTTTAATTTCTTGTTGAAAGTTTGGAGTTTCAATATTTATTTTCGGAAAGTGAATTTACTTTAGTTCAAGTTTATACTGTGTGAATAGATTTTTTTTTGTATTCTTGTTCATCGAAGTTCTAGTTGTTATATTGTATCAACGTGAGTTAAAGTGTATTTTTGTAGATTTTTTCGTTTCAGCTGACTGATAGCTGAAAATTTGTAAGTCGATATTGGGAAGTTTAGAAATTGTAAAATGTTTATGGATATGAATAAGGAAAGTGAAAAAGAATTGGTGATTTAATATTTTTTTCATTTTTAAGAAGAATTTTGTATTGTAAAATAACATGCATTCCCAAGTGAATTTATGTATGAAAAAAAAAATGAGATTCATGTAAAAAGTGATTGGCTGAAATGCTATCGTCATATATTATAAATTATTTACACATTTTTTTTCTTTATTCTTAGATACAATTTATGTATATGTATTTAAATCTGTTCAGTGTCATCAGTGATATTTATGTGTCAATGATGCGTAATTTTTGGGATGACATTGGCAGCATTTATTTGTATACATATGAGCTGAACATGATGATGACTGCAGAATTTTTTTTTGTGTGTACCTTTTTGAAGCTGTCCCCAAATGGCCAAGTCTGGTTACCGAGTTGTTACCAGCATAACTCGTTTGGGGGGGGGGGGACGTTTAGCTCTGAAAGGGGAGGTATTTAATAACTGTTTTATTTCAGCTAGCTTGTGATTGCTGTGTATAGGTGAAGAATTAGCGGACGATTAAAATCCCACTTGTTTGCAAAATTTCAATTTTCTTAGCTTCGCGCGTTTGATGTAATTAGGAAGAGATAATGGTGTTCGAATACCCTTTTTTTTATGTGATTTAGGAGAAGAATTTAGCTTTCACATATTTTTTGATTGTGGTTAGGGAATAAGCAGAAGTTATCACCCCGCTTGCAAAGTATGTAATTGAATATTTTTTTTTTATTTTCTTGTCTTTAACCTTTCTAGAAGTTAAGCAGTATAGGAGTGCATTAACCCATTTTTTCTGTACAGTTCAAGTTATGCCAATTTCGAGTTTGTATCAGAATGTGATACTAGGTAGGCTGATAATGCTAGTATACAGTTAACTGCCACAGCCATTGGTATATATTTACACTAGGTTAGCTGCAACACACTTTTGTTAGGAGATTTGGGAGGAGGTACCTTTGGTTGTGCTGGAAAATTGTGTCAAAGTGAGAATAGATCATCTTATCAAAATTTGCGTAGTAAGCATACTTTTATTTATCTTCAGCCATGTGTAAATGACGTGAGATGTGTCCTTTTTTTCACAATTTGCATGTCAAAATCTGTTAGGTCAAATCTTTTGACTCCCTTTGGAAGGGGGAGTTGTGATGCCCCCTCATTCACTTTTATTTTACCTTAATCAGTTTTGTTTAATTTATGTTATATTTATCATTTTGGGGATTTTTATTTCCTTTTTGGCATCACAGTGCTCGTTTCCAAGAGTTTGGAGTTGCGCAGGCGCAACTCTGAACTTGCGATTGTCACGCGCTAAAGCACATGCACCAGGTCACGCCCACTCTTGCGTCATAGCTTGCGCCGCTCATCGATTTATGCAAATGTCTTTCCCGGCATGCAACATGTCACATGCGGGCTTTGTACCTCTTGTTATAACCTGGTGACATGTTTTCACAGTAGCACAGAAGTTAGTTGAGCACAGTTAGTGCAGTGTGTGTAGTCAGAGTTTTTGGACAGAGTTGAGAAATGATGTAGTATCTTTTTTATTGAAGTTTTGGTGAGTGATTTTTGGAAATAAATTGTTTGTTATTTGAATCTTTACTAATTTTTTTCTCTTGAGCAACGTTAGTTTGTTTTGATTAGCATTAACATAAAATTTTGACACTCATTTAATATGTTTGAATTCTTATTCATTAATGCTCGCTGGTTGAACCCAAATTAAACTTTATTTTTTGGCAATTTGTTAATTATTGCCTGGCGTCCAACTCAGCTATCCGGAGCATGAAAATAATTGGATCAAAGGGTCCAAAACTTACTAAACTTTAAAAGTATTAAATTCTTTGGAGCGTTACAGGATTATGGCGGGACCTCAGCAGATAAACAACACAAACCTCCATGCCTTACCCTGGGCTCAAACCCAGGTCCCTTAGATCAGTAGCCAAGCGTGCTAATCACTCAGCCAAAGGATGGAGATTAAATAATAAATTGCAGAATTTTTAAATAAAGAAATATAAGTAAGCCAATTTAACAGTCTTTTATTTTTCAGACTTTAAAAATTAACAAATTATATACTTATATAGTGTAATGAGGCCTTGTTTACTCTGCTTCATATAATGCTTGGATTTCGGGAATGCATCCCGAGTGCTAAATGAGGTATGCCTGTATATATGTTTTTTTCATTGTTAATTATTTCAATTTTGTCAGTTTCATTTGAATTGTATTTTTAGCAGCATCATAGAAAATTCTTTACTTAAAACTGTATGCAACGTTAGATATAATTTCTAAACATACACAAATTTATGGCTATCTAACAAATATAATAAACAGAAAAAAAGTGGAAACTTACCAATGGTACATCATCATCACTTAAAGGTTCTTTTAAAGTCAAGCTATTAATTGGATCTTTAATTTTAACTACAAGAGGACGTTTTTCTTTCTGATCTAAATCTTCAATTTTATTGCTGTCAGATATAACCTTAAAATCAGAATTTTTATCGTGTGAAACATGTTTATGCTTATCTTTTATTTTGTCCTTTGGTTTACCATTTATTTTATCTTGATTGTTCTCAGTTTTAGGCTTGTCTTTTGGATCTTTAACTTTTTCCTTACTTTCTTTTAGTTTATCTTTTTCCTTCAACTTATCCTTGTGTTCCTTATGCTCTTTATGCTCTTTATTTTTCCCATCTTTCAGCTTTTCTTTAATTTTGCCCTCTTTAAGCTTTTCACTTCCTTTGAAATTATTTATTTTAGATTTTTCAACAGGGCTTTTCTGTTTGTCTGCATCTTTCCTTACTTTATCATCATGTTTTGAGCTTTCAGACTCTTTTTTCACATTACCTACATGCTTAGAATGATCACTTGCATGTTTTATGTGATCAGAATGCTTAAGGCTGCTTTCTTTGGCTTTTGATGCTGATGAGCTATGATGCTTCTTTTCTTTATCATGACTGTGTTCTTTTGGCTTTGATGAATCACTAAGTTTAGTGGAATGAGATTTACTCAAACCATCTTTGGAAAAAGAAATGTCTTTGGATTTTGAGTGTGAACCACTAGAATGAGATTTTTCTTTATGTTTTGAATTATCACCATCCTTTCTTTTAGAATGATCTGATTCATGCCGTGAAGAATCATTGCTTTTATGCTGTTCATGTCCTTTGCCTCCATCATGGTGTTTAATGGAATCAGATTTCTTTTTATGTGAATGGCTATCAGATTTAGATTTCATTGACACATGATTAGGAACAGTACTGTAGCCATTATGAGTTGAGTTCATCATTAGCTTTTCACCTGAAAATAAATAAAGTTAATACAGAGTTCTACATAAATGGGGAAGATTCAATTACAATTCTATTCACTACCTGACATTACAAGAAAATGCACTTTATTTTATTTGCAACATAATGGACAGGGAAGGACCCTAGAAATTAGTTCTAGCTTTTACAGACTTTTTCATCAAAGACAAACTCTATATTATGTCCAAAAAAGTCAGAAATAACAGATATTTCTGTGTCCTAGTATTTATGCTTTAGACTGACTCTTGTTATAAAACAAATGTATAGATAATCTGAGACTTATTGCAGATCCTTCCTATTAAGACTGAAGCTACTGTTGACCATTACCTCAGAGTGAAAACAACAGAGTTCACCTTCTGGAACAATAGCTACCTTCCTAACCATAATACCAATTAAGATTAAAAATGTTTTCAACAAACATTACACAGATGGTTTCTTTTACTTTTTTTTGCATATGATGTGCTAAATGTGTCAGGACACCAAGATTTGAGAAATGTTGTGAAGAAGTCTTTAATCAGAGAATGTTGGGAAAGGGGATCCACTGGACAGCTTGTAAGAGACTGAAGCCTCCTATCAAGGTCATCCAAGCATATTCTTCAATGTACAGTTGTCTTGTCACAAAGCCATGGCTTAATGTCACATATGACAGATGATAGTCTTTACAAACCCGGTGAAGTTCCTTTTCTCACTGTGAGAAGATAGGTGTTAGTGAAGATCAATCTCAACAGTTGAGATTACCAAAATGAGATTACAAGCCTGGTGTCTACCAACTGATCACCCCCACCCCCCCAATCACATAAATATAAGTAAAAGAGTAATAGAAATAAAAAAAAAAACCTTAACTGAACTAGAAGAATGCATATCGCCTTTGGCTCATATGGGAATCTCATTTTCAGAGAAGCATTTCCTTTACCTATTTTTTCACTCTTTAAAAATTTGAATTTGAGCTAATGGATGAGGGGTGGGATGTGAATTTATAGGCAGATTCTTGAGAAATGTTTAGAGTTTCAGAAACCTGTGTTACTAACTTTGTTGATTTCAAAAAGGCTTTTGACTCTGTTTATTATGAGATTGTATGGCATACCAGACAAGTTAACATAATGAAAGTTCTCTATAATAACACTGAGTAATGTGTGAGAGTTGGTAAGCTTGTAGCAATTGGTTTAGCATTGCTTCTGGCGCTCGACAAGGGTGCATTTTATCTCCTTTTCTCTTTAGTTTGAGATCTGAATATTTCTGATTCAGATTATGCTGATGATTTAGCCCTTTTGGCAAATGATGTTGGTGAGACTGGTAGTAAGTAGAGTAGGTTTGGTGATAAACAAAAAGAAAACTAAAGTGATGAAATTGGTCAGGCAGGCTGTGGTTCAATTAATCTGAATAGTTCCACTCTTGAGCAGGTGTCTCAGTTTAATTATCTTGGGAGCTATGTAACAGATATTGGTGATGTGCTGCATGTGTCACACATTCCATTACCAATATTTCAAATTTCTAGTTTAACCACATTGTAATATTCATTTAAAATTTTGGAATTTTAAAAATTTCCCATCATTAGAGGGTGCAATTATAGCTTTAGGGAGATTCGGAAAGTGTGAATCATAATATTTCATCAATTCATATCTAATCCAAAATTTTTTTTTTATCTTTTAAAAACAGTTATCTGCTAAAACAAAAAAAAAGTTGTATTTTCTGACTTCTGTGGGTCAAAGGGGCCAACTCATTGTTGCAATGAAAACTTTGTAATTTTCACATTACAGGCAGATACTGCTTCAGTTGCTTTGAATGGCTGCACTCTTGAGCAAGTGCCTCAGTTTAATAATCTTGGGAGCTATGTAACAGATGCTGGTGATGTGCGGCATGAGATAAATAGAAGAATAGGGATTGCCACTGGAACTTTTAAGAATCTATAAAGAGAGTGGAAAAATAGGTGTGTACATCTAAAGCCTAAATTTACACTGTATAATAGTTTGGTTCTTTCTAAGGTTAGTTATGGTAGCGAAACATGGACCCTTTGTAAGCAGGATAACAAAAAACTTGATGCTTCTAATTCCAGATGCTTACGCAGTATCTTGGGCATCAGGTGGTTTGACTTTGTAAGTAATGATGAGGTTAGGAGAATGAGTCAACCTCCTTTGAGCAGTATATGGTGCAGAGAGAGACTGCACTGGTTTGGCCATGTTGTCCGTATGCCTAGTTGCAGATTAGCAAACAGGATTATGAACAGTGTGCCCAAGAGTTTCAGAAAAAGGGGGAGACCTAGGAAGCAACAGGCAGACAATGCCAAACAGGACCTTGCTAGAATTGGCCTAGAGTGGCCAAATGCAGCAGCAGTAGACATGTCTGGAGAGGAAAATTACAATCTGGTTGGATCTTCGTAGCCCATGCCTGAATGAGGATTTTGTATGTATGTATTCAGGTCCCTGGCACTTTGACCCAGAGCGACCCAAGGCCAAAGGGGCCAACTCATTGTTGCAATGAAAACTTCGTAACTTTCAAATTCTACCAACAAAATTTCAAATTTCTATATTAGTTCTAGCTATTATTTGCAATATTAGTTTGAAATTTTAAAAATTTTTCACCATTAGAGGGTGAAATTATAGCTTTAGGGACATTCGGAAAGTGCAAATCATAATATTACATCAATACCTATCCAAGACAAAAACAGTTTTTAATTTATCTCTATAAACCAAAAAGTTTAATGTCTACATACAGACAGATGACAAAGAAAAACTATTCTTTCTTTTTAAACAAGAAAAAAAAAGACAAGAAAACTGGCAAATTAAAAGCATAAAAAAGAAATTTAAATTTTTGTTACATACTCTGAAAAGTGATTGAATCTGGATCAAGCACAAAAAATATTATATTACTCAGAGATAATGCTAAATGTAGTTGGCAAGCCCCCCCCCCCCCCCCCCCCCCTCTCAGAATATTAAGAACTACACTGAAGAGCCAAAACATTATGACCACCTGCCTATTATGATGTTGATCCTCCATGTGCCACCAAAACAGCTCTTACCCAGCGAGGTATGGACACAAGATTTCTAAAGATGTCTTGCGGTATCTGGTACCAACACGTTACCAGCAGATCCTTTAACTCTTGTAAGTTATGTGGTTCAGCCGCTGCAGATTGGATATGTTGTTCCAACACAAACCACAGATGTTTGATTGATGTCTGAGGAATTTGGAGGCCAGGGCAATACCTCAAAGACTTCCTCATGTTCCGCGAACCATTCTCAAACAATCCAGGCAGTGTAGCATGGTGTATTATCCTGCTGAAGGAAGGCACTACTAGAGGGGAATACTGTTGACATGAAAGGATGTACCTGGTCTGCAATGATGTTTAGGTAGGTGGTAGACATCAGTTTCCTGTACATGAATGGCTGGACCCAGGGTTTCCCAGTAAAACACTGCCCAAACCATTACACTTCCTCCACCGGCTTGTTTTCATCCCATAGTGCATCCTGGTACCAACACTTCTCCAGGTAAACAACGCACACGTACCTGGATGTCCACATGGTGCAGCAGGAAACAAGATTCATCAGACCAGACAACCTTCTTTCAATCATTCAAGGTCCAGTTTTGATGCTCACAAGCTCATTGTAGGTGCTTTTAACGACAAACCAAGGTTACCATGGGCACTCAGCGCAGCCTGCGGCTACACAGCACCATTTTCATCAGGGTTGAATGTACTGTGTGTTGCGACACATTACTCCCATCACCAGCATTCAAATTACAGGCGAGTTGCACCACAGTGTCCTTTTTTTGGCTCATACCATAAGGGATAGCCTTCACTCATTTCTAGCATTGATGAGCCGTGATCGGCCCACACCTTGCCATGGTTCATGGTTTTTCCCTCCTTGGACCACTTTTTGAAGGTACTAACCATGGCTGACCATGAGCATCCCACAAGCCTTGTCATCTCTCGGAAATGCTCTGACCCAGTCGTCTGCCCATTATAATTTGGCCTTTGCCTAACACTTAAGACTGTTGCCTTTTCCATCTGAAGAACAAAAATAACACTGATTAACAGAGCTCAGTATCAGGTATTTGTACTGTTTCATGACTTTCAAATGTGCCATTGTTTACCTGAAGTTGCTTTGATTTGCATAAAGATGCACTGGTCATTATGTTTTGGCTCTTTAGTATATAATGGAGGTGAAGAGAATATTTAAAAATATATTATACATATTTTGAAAGTTTTTGAAATATCATTAAAACATAGGAAAACAATAATGTTCTGGTTCATTCTGGCTTAATTCACTTTCCTTCCCCAATATTTTTCTAGATCCAGATCTGCTCAGTTGGTTACATTTCCCCAACTTTTATGGCTTGCATATATCTTTTTTCAAGTTTTTTGTTGGTGTGTAATAGGAAGGATTAGATACAAAAGATATTGACTGAACAAAAATTTCAATTTTATTAAAAATAGCTGAAGAAAAATTTAAAAATGCATTTTACTATTTAAAAATACATATTTTACTATTAAATTTAATGGCAGTCTTAGTTGAAATTACTGCAATATTATCCAAAAAGTAAAATTAACCATGCTTAGAGCAAAGCGAGTAGAAAATTATTGAAAAAAAAAAGGAAACTTCTTAAGCCAGAAACTTCTTAAGTCCAACTTGGATGTGTGGCTGTTAGATAACTTTTGTTAACAAAACGTTTAGATAACTAAGGCACATTGTAGATGCTCAATTAAAAAAAAACAGGTCTCGAGCAAATTACCAGGCAGTCTGTGAACCATAGTTTGGGAACCAATCCTTATACATAAACAATGATTGCTTTCTGAATTTTTTTTTCATCAATGATCAGACCCATTAAACCATTAACTTGAAGTTTTGCCTCAACAATTGCAGTCATTGCTAGCCAACACAATATCACCATGCAAACCAAGATGTACTGATATCATGTAGAATGATTAGAAGTAGTCAATAAAATCTTGAATATATTCATTATTAATCTGAGAAAACAAAATACCAGACTCTCAGAATCATCCATATTATAAAAATTCTTCACTGTGTGTCTGCCTGTATTTGTCTATCAATGGGTACCATTATATATGTAGATATGTGCGCCAAAGCTTTGTAGTGTGATCATGGAAAGTATAGGTACTAGGAAGATTGCACAGATTGGACTACTGTTTTTAGATTTTTGAAAAAGCTTGTCACATGTAAAAATCCAAAAGCCTTTAAATCCAAAAAATTGTGAATCAAAGAGTGTTACTTCTAGGCAATGTCAGGACAATTCATACTGATGTAATGCTTGGCAGGTTTCCAAATGAAGTGTCATGGATAAGCCTGCACTACTGGTGAATATTAAAAAGTTGCTGTCTTTTTAACTCTTAAAATGCCAGATATGGGATTATACAATTATCTTGAAACCATAAAATGACAATTAGTTTTTTTTAACCTGTAAACATTTACCAAGAATCTGATGGTAAGCATAACATGTTATGCTTACCAACTCTAAACCAACATTTTCATAGTTTCTCATTAACCAAATGTTTATTTATGATGAAAATCAGGAACAAATTTAAGTTTTTAGCCATCCATATGAACTAATTTTTATGTACTATTTTTATTTATAACTATGCTAGCCAATTTTCCTGGTGTTTTCCAGTCTGAAACTATTTTAAATAAATAGCAGGTAGCTTTCATTTGGCATAAAAATCATGACCGATTCCCACCTTTCCAGCGTAGGTACCAATGTTTAACTTTTACCAAGGGGCAGAATGGTTACATTCATGGCCCTTTTATAAATAAAAATATACATATAGATATACGTTTTATATAAAATAAGTTGATCCAAAAAACTCTTTCTTCCAGAAATACACTCATTAAAAATAAAAGAACCCAGCAGGAGTAGAGTTATACTTATGTGTATCTATGTGTCTTGCTGATTGAGCACATTTTCTACTTCTAAAAATTATTCATATTGCTTCTCAAATATATACTGCAATTAGAAAGAATAATTATTTGAAACCTGACTGAAAATGAAATCATTAAGCATATATTACCTCAAATGGAAATAACCTTGGAAATGTCTGATTAAAGCAATAACAAAAAGTAAAATTTTTGAAGATATGGCTTATTTTAGTACCATTTTAAATTAAATTGAAATAATTTCATAACTAACATTCAGAATTTGTAATTTTTAAATGAAATTTTTCCCACTGTTGTGAAGTTCAGCTTTTCTGTATTATTTTCATCTATTACAAATTGATCTGGAAAGGTTTGATCTCATTTAATTTTTTTTACAGCTACTGTATATTTTTCAGTTTTATTTAAATTATCTTTTTTTAAAGCAAAAATGTTTGTAACTCTATTATTTAGTTTTAGAGTTTGTTGATTGGCAAAAAATCCAAGCATATTCATTATGCATTGTTTGCATAAACGACCAAAAAAATTAAGTAAATGAAAGATTTAAGTAATAACAGAAATATTATGAATTATTTATATTAACCAAAATACTTTAGAAAATATGCTAAAATTTTTAAAAATTTTTACTCTAGTTAAATTTGGAAAAAATACAGCACTACTTAATGTTTTAAAAAAAATGCCTATAAAATTTTATTTACCTGTTTTTTTGAATTATTTTCACCATTTTCTTGAATGCAATTAAATGCTATTTCTTTTGGTATATAACATGACCTATTCCACTGAGTGCTTATTTGGCAAAATAATTCCGAATTTTACTCTTATTTGAATGAGCAGAGTTGACAAAAGTTTTGACATTTCTTAAAGTACACCACTGAGAAAAACAATTCACAAAGCAGACTAAATATCTTGCTTGAAGTAAAGCATTTCTTTTCCTGTTATTCAAAACTAAGTGGCCTTTCTATTCATATACAGTGATTATTTTTGTCTATTAGTTTTTATTTAAATAATTTTTACTTGAATTGCCAAATGCGGTTTTATTATACGACTGTGAAAAAGCCCTATTAATATCATTATTTGGCAAAAAAAACACAATTAAAGTTACTTTATATTGACTGAGTACAACTGAAAAAGAGCCACTTCACCAGGTAAAATTCAGTTTCCATACCTGGCATCGTAAGGATTAACGACCATTATAAAATATTCAAAATAATAAAAATTATATTAACATTCGATATGAATTCTTCTTAGTTTTTAATGTCTTCATTTAAACAAAAAACTAGTGTTACACTCATGCTCTTCCAAATGACTTCATCATAGGAAACAGAAAGAACCGAAATATTTCTCCTTTCAA
Source organism: Ryuthela nishihirai (assembly GCA_038380435.1). NCBI lineage: Eukaryota > Metazoa > Arthropoda > Arachnida > Araneae > Heptathelidae > Ryuthela > Ryuthela nishihirai. The sequence goes on along the minus strand of JAWZYU010000023.1, from coordinate 46,483,375 downwards.
AGGCAAAAATCATTATTACAACAATTACTTATAACAACCTTAATGTTAAGTCTATGGGAATTGCATGAAATTCAAACTGAAAAAAAAAATGATTTTCTGTGTGTTGAACACACCAGTTTTAGTTGACCCAAGTGGGTTTGTACATAGCCTATAATACTCTTCCTGTGGGTGAAGAGAATGTTTGTGCAAAGTTTACTTTTCTGCTTCTTTAGGGAACCGAGTGCACAAATGAATAAATACACAAACTTTCTTCTTTACATAAATTACAGTAAATGTTTGAATAATAACTAGCCCAGGCTACAAATGAAACTAGTTGAGACCTTAACAATTATTGCAGCTATTTCAATTAATTTATGAACATTTGATTACATTAAAAAAAATGTACATGCAACTGTTCCAGATTCAAAATCAAACCATTGTGAATGCACAGTATTCCCTGTTACAAACATTAATTAATAGATTCTGAAAAAAAAATCTATTAATTAATGTTCCAGATTAAAATTGGAAATATTAAAATTCTGTCATTGAGCAACAAAATTTCGAACTTTATCCTTCAAACTATTTGCATATTAAAAAGCTTTTAGGGACATACAAAACAGTCTTTTATTCTCTCATCCATAGGGCCTTCACCCTATCATCAAGTGTGAAAATTTGCTTAAAAAGGAAATTCAAAACATTCAATCGATTGTTATGTCCCAAAGCTTCCACCCAAAAACAAGAGAAAAGCTAGTTGATAGGTATGGAAACGACAACATAACAGATTCGGCTCTCCTCTCTATCACAGACTACTACCCTCCTATCTCTCCTATTACCAAACCCATATCAGAGAGCGGCAATCTTTGACGAATTCATATCTTACATTCCTATCCTGTGTGAATCAGTGTGCAAATTAATCAGAGCCCAAAAAATCAATATTGTTTTCAGACCAGCTCAAATCTGAAGAAAATTATAAAAAGGGGCAGAGACAATTTAGCCTCCTTCAAAAATAGGGAGTATACAAATTTCCCTCACATTTGCCTCATAATTTCATTGTTTACTGGAAAAACCATACATTCTCTAGAGGAGAGGTTCACAGAGCATCATATAGATATCAGCCAAAACAAACTACTGTCAGCACCGAGCACAATTACCATTGACTGGGAGCACACCACAGTTACATGCCATCCCCTTACTACAGAATGATCATTCACGACACTATTGAAATAATGACCTCAGCTGTCCACACCTGCAACCAAGACACTGGAATCTCCTTCACGACACGTGGAAAGAAGTTCTTAACAGCTCTAACATCACCATATCATGTCACTTCACTGAAGACAGAGTGCTGTCCTTGCTAAGAAAAGCTTAGTTCACTCCTAAAAGCATTTTAATAAGCAAATAGTTTGAAGGATAAATTTCAAAATTTTAAATTCTCAATGACAGAGAAATTTAATTGCTCAATGACAGAGAACTTTAAGTTATTTTATTCTGAGCAAGATATTTTTAATAGTGTTCCAGATTTTTTTTTTTACACAAAAAGTTTTCTAAACCCTTTCCTAAGTAACTGTAAAATCCACTTTTGTGAAAAGGAAATCTGCACATTCAAACAAATGTCTGACATCCCTGCCCAAGACCTGGCCACTATTATTTACAGATTCTGAGCTATTAACTGCATACAATTCAAGTAAAGGTTACTATTTAGGCCCTAGTATTTACACAATTAAAAGAACCTTCTTTGCTCAGAAATTAAAAGTAACCTAAAATTCTCTGTTGCTGAGCAATAAAATTTTAAAGTTTATCCTACAAACTATTTGCATATTAAAAGTGTTTAGGAGAAAACTCAGAAGCTTTTTGGAGCAAGGACATTGCTCCATCTTCAGTGAAGTGACACTATTTGGTGACATTACGCCTGTTTAGAGCTTTCAATGTGTCGTGAAGGGCAATTCTAGTGTCTCGGTTGCAGGTAGGGATAGGTGAGGTCATTATTTCAATAGCCTCACAGACTATGAGTGCATGCATGTGCAAGCAGTGTGTCGTGCTCCCAAAATGGTTGCTGTGTGCTGTACTGCTGCTTAGCAGCAGCAGTCCTCAGCTTGTTTTGGCTGACATGTTTTATGCTCTGTGAATCTTTTATAGAGTATATGGTTTTTCCGATGTAATAGACAACAGAATTATCTGGCAAATGTAGGGAAAATCTGTATATGCCCAATTTTTGAAGTAGGCTAAATCTGTCTCTATCCCTTTTGATAATTTTCTTCAGATTTGGAGCTAAGCTGAAAACAATTTCAATATTATGGGGCTATGAGTAATTTGCAGGCCTGATTTGCATTTGACAGGAACGTAAGATATAGGTCCAGCAAAGGTTGCACATTGAGAGTCAGTGATTGGAAGGAGAGCTGAATCTCTTCTGTTATTTCTATATTTATTTGATTAGCTTTTCTATTATTGTTGGTGGAAGTCATGGGACACAGCAATGGAATGGATGTGTCGAATTTCTTTTTTTTTAAGCAACTGCTCATTTGATGATACAGTGAAGGCCATATGGATGAAGAAATGGAAGGCTGCATGCAATTTTGTATGCCCATGGGGTGCACAAGTCTGCACCTATGAAGGAGGGATGTTGGTAGGCTTTCGGTATGCTGATATCATCAAGGCTCCTGCATCATCTTTTTGGATGAAAACATCTAAATAGGGGCAGGCACTGCTATTTTCCTCCTCCTTCGTAAAACATATTGTAGGATAGATATTGTTGGCAGAATCAATGAGACAGTTTAATTGCTCATTGCTGCCATTCCAAATTTAAAAATTATTAGCGACACAAGAAGAGGGTAAAATTTCTGCCGAGTTGGGTAATTTTGTTTCTAGGTCTTGAAGGACAATCTCGGACAGGATGCCAGAAAGGGGTGAGCCCATGGGGGGCCCCTGAGTCCTGCCTGTAGATATTGTTGCCGAACTAAAAATAATTGTTTTCAGTGACAAGTTTTAGTGCCTCATGGTGTTGATTTCGGGAAAGGAAAATTTTTGTGCTTCAATAATTTTTCTCCAATATAACATGACAGCATCAAAAACTGGAGTGGATGGGAATAAGGAGAATATGTCAAGTGTGACAAATTTGCTGTCAGGAGGAATGGACAGATCCTTGAGTCTGTTGAGAAATTCCGCCATCAACTTTATAGAAAAAGGGTGATCACATATGAAGCTGGACAAAAATTTCAACAAATTCTTTTCAAGAAAGAAATTTGGGTATGATCTTTTGCACATTAATGGCTGAATAGAGAAATTATCTTTGTGCACTTTGTACTTCGCGTGCCTGACAATTGGTTGGCACTGCACTTTTCTTAAGATCCTTGTGGAGCCACCTGTTGTTTTTTTTAGCCCACCACTAACATCGAAAACAAGGTTTTTCGTTTCTGATGCTAGTGGTGGGAGTCAGCATTTAGACTGGTACAGTCCAGCTCCAAATCCAAAGAAAATTATCAAAAGGCATAGACACAAATTTAGCTTATTAGTCACTTGAGACTAATAAGTTTATGAATGAAACAAAATCATTACTTAGGTCCTAAATGAAATATATTTCCTTAAACAATATAGCTTGTTAATGGAGATTATTTCACGTTTCCGGGTTGAAAAATTACTGAAAACTTCATTGTAGCATTGTAGTTCAGTGACATCAATAAATTCCTTTCAATCACTACAGCTGGAAAACTGTTTAATCAATCATGGGTACTGGTTGAAAAATGGTAATTTATTTCAATGTTGTGAACAGTGAAGCAGCCATACACAAAACATCCATAATGCATACATAAAACATCCAAACTGCAATGTCAAAGTTTAGTAGACAGACTTAATTTTTTTTTTACTGTATAAGCTTGCACAGGATCAGAATTAAAGCAGTATTAAAATCACTGGCTGCAAAACTATTAGCTAAGTAATTTAAAAATTGAAGGCATTTTTCTAACATTTTTTCTAAATCAAATGGGTAATGGTTGAAAATATTTGGTGATTTCTCTTAAATTATAATTCCATAATGTATTTTAGGAAGAAATGTAAACAGATTTAAAATTATTTAAAAATGCTTCTCCTGAAAATTATTGCAATATGTTTCACCCTGTCTACTTAATTCAGATTTCAATATATCAATAGGAATAAAGGTGTTTATCAAAAAAAAAAAACTGCGTCGCAGTCATTAAAATTTCATTGCCTTGCATTTCATCAAAGAATGGTTTTCCTCACTTTTAGCTCATTTAAAAAAAACATGCTAATGTTTTCATTTTGTCATCTATCAGTGCATCCATCTATCCACCTATGGAGATTTAACATTTTTAAGAGAAAAAATTTCCTTTTAGGTTAAATAGCTACTGAAAAAATATTAAGATTTGAATTTTCTGAATCACCCAAAGGTTTTAATTGTGCCCTCTAACAGTACAAAAAGTTGCAAACTGCAAAACTTTAAATAATAAGTATTACAATGCATTTATGCTATAAATTTTTTTGCGTGTGTGTGGGATTGTTCCCTTACCCCTGGGGTAGGTGCAAAACCTAATAAAACATTTACATTATTTCTTAAAAAATTATGATTCACATTTTTCAAACTCTCCAGATAATTTTAATTTCCTTTGTTAGAGGGTGCTAAATGTACAAAACTTCAAATGAATATTACAATCTATTTAAGCTAGAAATTATTAAAATACTCTACAACACTGCAGGTACCTTAAAAAAAAAGACATTTAGCTGGTTTTATTATATTTTACAAAAATTACCTTATGATCAATATTCATTTAAAGTACCATAGTCGATATTTGTTTAGGTTCCCATAAACACTGACCACAGCACTTTATGTTCTATGTCCATCACACAACTCTTCTCCTGATGATGCATTGGAGCAACAATGTGAAATACATAGCGCTTATTTAATAATTATACATTAATTGCCTATACTTAAGAAATTGTTGACATCTATTGGCTTTCTACACAACTTGTGGTTAACATGTGCAACTCTGATACTACACCTGCTGTCATCCCTGTCTTACTGTCCAAATGTCTCCCTAGCTACAAAACTGTGACCTCTTGTACCTAAGATAATGACCACTTCAAGAACAATGTGGGATCACAATAATAAGGACTAAACTATCCTCCAATGAACTTTAAACTTGCTATCTTAAGAAGAAAATGTGAAATTCTATTTATGTTTTATAAGTACTAGTAAAATATTATTACTTGTATTTTTTCAATCATCCAGTAGTTCAAATTAGAGAGGTGGGTTCGAATTTCACTCAGGATGGAACCAAATTTTTTTCAGCAAATTATTTCAAATATATCAGTAGTCTTCAAGGTCTTAACATCTGTGAAACCCTTGTAACTAAATCTAACTAATTGCAGAACCTTATGCAATAAAAGTATTTTTCTAATGCAGAAATGAAATAAAATTTTCCTAAACATAACAATATTTTACATAACATGCAATATTTTACACAACATAGGCCTAATTATCTTTTATTATAAATTATTGCTTGATTTGTAGGTATTTGCAAAATACCTACAAATCAAATATGCTGAAAATGGCCTATGGAACCCCTGGATTCTGCAGAATACTTTGAATACCACTGATGTATATTATTTCTCAACCTAAATTTTATCCTTGTACTAGCTTTCTCTGCCGATTTTTTTTCTTTCTTAAGCATGAATTTTTTTTTTTTCCAAGACAGCAGAAACTTTTACATCTTCTCAGGCTGCCCACAGCATGACTGGTAAGTTCCTTCTTTAAAATGAGACTGAAGAATTTCCTATGTATACAAAGAATTATGGTTTTCTTGTGAAAATGGTACACAGAGTTCTAAATTTTTTGGGGAGGTTCTGAAAAAATAAATCTGCATTTTGGCAGCACTTGCCTCTAGAAGATTCATCAGTTGGGTTGTTTTACCTCTAAGTGGCATGATTTTGCACACAATGAGCTAATGGTCAGGTCACAAGTACTCCGAAGGCTCAGAGAAGGTTGGGGGAGGGGATCCTTCCTCCCAACCTCAAACAGCTGTTAGGAGACAGATGGTAGCCTCCCATCAAAGTCATCCAGTGTGTTCTTTAATGTGCACAGGGTATGGCTCTCCCACACATGGGGCCACAGCTTAACATCCCATCTGACAGATGGCAGCCTTTCCAAGCCCATTGGTGTCCCCTAATGACTGTGGGCAGGGAGTTTTGCAGAGATAAATCTCAATGCTGGCCCAGCTGGACTCGAACCTGGGAACTGCAGATTATGAGCCTGGCACACTACCAACTGAGCACCCGTGCCCTGAAGATTCATTATAGCTGAACATTGTACAAATAAAGTAACAATGTTAATGTGTTAAATTTTATCTTTAAATCCAATTTCCAGCCATATTACTATTATCATAAGAGTGTTCATGGCAATTGGCAATATTATATTTATTGTTGTCTTAATTTTTTTAGAATAATGTTGGCTAATTTCTCAGATTTATGGCTGGTATTTTGCAAAAAAAACATATAATGCACTCTACAAGTCTCGTCTTCCCTAACACATGTAACAACAAAAGCAAGCTGACTGTATGAAATATATCAGGTGTAGAACAATTCTAATTAGAAAAAATACTTGGCCATTAGATTTTTTTGTGTAACTCTTCTTCACATCAAACTCATCACTAATTGTGGATGAAAGATTCTACTACTGCCTTGATTACCATAACAAGGTATGTATACCATAACAAAAAATGATTACCATAATTGATTACCATAACAAAAAATGTCTAATCTTACAATTAATTCTGATGTCATCATATAATTACCTTATTTGGAAAACAAAAAGTCTGATTAAAAGGAAGATCCTGAGATGCTAACGAAAGTACAACTGCTACAATTCCATGCAATACTTTTCACAAGCAATTTTTTTTTTCAAGCTGCTAAATCAGCTTACTATCAATCATATTAAAATGAAAAATTTCCTTTCAAATGAATTACACATATCTTGTGGACAAGATAATTTTCATGAATTTTTTCCTTCAATTATTTTCTAGAAAAAACTAGCCACCCAATAATCTGCATGGTACACAATAAACTCTACCTACACTAGAGGAATATACTAACAACTGCATGGTGTTTTTAACAATTGCTATTCAGAGTTTTTGTCAAAAAAGTAGCCACAGTTAAAAATATTACCTCGTTCAATTAAAAAAGCCTTTAAATTCTGTTGAACACAATTTTTTAAACAATATCTGAACTACAGTTATTTATTTCTCAGAAGAAAAGATTCTTACTTATAACAAAGATGCATGCATTCTTTATCATTATCATTTCCCTTAGTACGCATTTCAAACTGGGATAAATTCTGTTGAACACAATTTTTTAAACAATATCTGAACTACAGTTATTTATTTCTCAGAAGAAAAGATTCTTACTTATAACAAAGATGCATGCATTCTTTATCATTATCATTTCCCTTAGTACGCATTTCAAACTGGGATATCTCATTTTTACAATGTTCACCAAATTCATATGATAAATCTTGAGATCCAAAATACCAAATTTCAACATTGCAAAAGATAATTGGACTGTCCAGGCTTTTATTAAAAAAAAAAAACTTTCAAGCACCTTCAGTCATTTTCTAATGCATGCAGTAATGCTTCCTTCCAGTTCTTTTTTTCTTGTTTTCATCAGCCACAAATTTTTCTCTTAGGCATCATTATTATTTAACATGTTGACTACTACAATGATAAAATATTTTTGAGTCTTCGAGCCACGTCTTTTTTTTTGTTAAATCAACTAAAATCAGTCTTAAATTGCTATACAATATCAGTATATAAAATTTTTATAAATTTTTTACTTAAAAACAAACTTTGAGTGAATCACATGTGCTTCATGCGGCCTGAGCATGCATTATTTTTTCTATAGGCCGTGTGATACAAGTAAATAGAAAATATGCAGCTTCCAGATCAACACAGACTCGCTGGAAATGTGTCCAATGCAACAAATATTATTGTGTTCCTTGTTTTACTGTTGTACATGAATGCACTTTATAAATTTTATTATTAGAGTATTCTTGACATATATGAAGTAAAATAACAATACATGTTATATTTCTGTTTTTAGCTTTAGAATGTTTGCTTTTGTTTGAGACTGTATTTTCAGAATACACTGTTTTGTTTAGTAAATAAACAGTATTTTCTTATTTTATTTAGCACCGCAATTCAATAAAGTACAAAATGTCAGACTATTTCACTGACCTCTACAATATACTTTAGCTGAAATTTTGCCGTGCTAAGACCATGGATTTGTTCCTCAGGCCACACTCCTGTATTACCAATAAGCAATGCATTCTAGTGTGAAGCGCAAGTGATTCACGAGCCCTGAATTACAAATTTGTATGTGAAGCATGGGCAATTCACGTGGCCTCAGGAGCAAATTAAGTGTGAATCATATATGATTCATATGGCAATCAAAGTGTTAAAACAGGTATATATCCATATAAATAAATGTAAAAAACAATATTAATGAATAAATCAATAAAAAAATTTGATAAAACACAAAATTACAGATAGGCTTGTATTTCACAATTTATCCTATTTGATGTGTCAGTACATGTAACATTTTGTTTCCTGCCAGTGGTTCCACTGTTATGAACAGTGGTATATAACAAGGGAAACAACATGTGTAATAAAAGGATACAATTTAGAAAAACAACTTATTATCTCTGGTGAATAAGTAACTTTCAAAGACCACGAAGTTCATTTTCCAATGATCACCTTTTACAGTGAAAATTTTAACTAATGACAATTTAATAAATGTGAAGAGTGATATTTCATTAGTACCTATCCACACCAAAAAATTTTTTTGTCATTTACCTCTTAAAACAAATGTTGTATTCTTCCACTCCATAGGGGTATGAGGGGGCAAATTGCTGCTGCTAATTTGAATCTCTTGACCGTCATACTGAACTACAGAGACATACTAATATATCCCATAACCCCAGCAAAAAAATGTTTTAAAAAATTTATGGGATCCAGCATTTATGGGAAATAGGGGTTGCAAATTAGATGAACCTGCCAGTTGCACGAGAAATATTTTTATAAAAACCAAATAAAGTCTGTACAATCTTGTATTCAAGCCTTAGCTAAAAAAATGCAGTTAAAAACAAAAATAATAAAAATAAAGTGTAATGCATGAAGAATGAATATAGGTATGAAGATATATATATATATCTTCATACCATCTTCATACATATTGGGATTGCATGCTTTATTTTTCACTGATATAGAAATGCACACTTTTTTACTTATACTGGGGTGCGTGTTCAAAAACGTTTGGAGACCACTGCTATAGAGCACAACTTCAAGAAGTATCACCTTTGTTAACATGCAGTGGTACTTATTGTTGTTACTGGTCAATCACACTTATGGGTTTGGAAAGAAAACTATCTCCTAATAATGTATGATTTTCAATTGTTAAATTACAGTCTGCATTTCTTGTATCTGCTACAATTTACACTTTTGTGTAATGGTTTTGTCACTACTAGTTTCACATTTTCCCATCACACTGCCATTTGTTCTGCTTCTTACATAAGCATACACAGAACCCTACCAAAAAAAATTACAGATTAAAGAGCTTTCCAGAAAGATTATTAGCATAATCTAGAAAGTTATTCTTCAAAGTCAAATTAGATCTTCAAATCAGTAGTAAAAAATCACAGGATGTGTCCTGTTAGACATGGAACTCGTGAAATAATAATCTAAAAAAAAATATCCCACTCATGGCGAAATCAATTTTTTCAGCTTATTATTTCATTAGATCTTTAACACTTCCAAGGTCTCTGATGAACATAGATGTTTACAGAATCTAAAATGAGAGACCAAAGATGAATTTTTTGTAGAACAAAATAACTTTGATTTTAAAAAAATAGAAGAAAAATAGAATCAAATATGCCATTTGAAATTTTTTTTTACACATATATTTTTAAAAATATGCAATTTAAGCTAAAAAATATTTTCTTTTTTTCATTTGATGCATATCTTAGACTATGTACAATATAAATAATTTGATAAAAACTATCTGACTGACACAATTTTAGAAATGCTATATGGTATTGCCAATTTGTTAACATTAATCTGTATTGAAGCAAACACCTGATTTAAGCTCACAAGTTTGATCTGAACTATTATCAACAATATTTTCCTTAAGTTTCAAAAATCTCCTGAAAATTAATAAAAACAAAATGCTATTTTTAAAAATGAAAGATTTTGAAAGTAATTACGTAATACCTAACTCTGTTTTTGTTTCTCCATTAAAATAATTTTAGTATTCCTAGAATTATTTTTAACATTTATCCTAGCATTCTATGCATTTTTTCCGGTCTTGAAATTGAAACTAAGTAAACTAAAAAAGTAAAAGAAATGCATTACCCAGATGAAGGACAGAAATCTTATTGTTAGAGCCTTAATTTTTGTGAAATGCTGGGAGATGGGAGAGCCAGGTGTCATGACCTAGTTAATTGCTTGCACATGTGGCAGTCCAGTGGCTATAAAGTGGATTGTTTATAGCAAACTTTGGATAAATTCACTATATATCTATAATTAGTATTTACACTTTTATACTTAATCATTTTCCTTTCTGTACATTTCCGTAAATTACCAATCTTTTGGTCAATCATTATCGATTTTTATTTGCAGTTACACTACATCAGATGGCCAGCTTACAAGTCGTTGCTGTGCATATTTGATTTAACATCACATTAGGTTACATGTTAATTTTTCTTTTATTATTCCCCCTGGCCCTCAGTCAGTAGGGAACACTGATGGGCTTGGAAAGGATGTAGTCTGTCAGATGGGACATTAACTCGTGGCCCTGTGCGGGAGAGCCATACCTTGTGCATGTTAAAGAACACAGTGGATGACCTTGATGGGAGGTTATCATCTGTCTTCTAATAGCTGTTCAGTGGGTTCCCTTCCCCCAATCTTCTCAGAGCCCTCAGAATCCTTGTGACCTGACGATTTAGCCAATTGTGTGCATAAAAGTGCTGCTCATAAGTAAAACAACCAACCAACTTCCTGTGCCTGTATTGAGATCTCAGTGAGAAGAGGATATCAATGGGTGCTGATATAGTCCACACCAATATAACATAGTAAAACTGCAAAATAACTGGATAAAATTAATAGCTCATGAAAATAGCCCAATTATCCCTAAATTGACGTTGTGAAGGCTTACAAGGTAACATCACAAATTTTGAACACCTACCCCATGAATGTTACTGCTGAGTGGGCATTTAATAGGGCTTTGAAGGTTACATGATTACATGTCTACCCTAGCATGTCCAAAAAGGGGCATATTGAGAAACTTTCCAAGATGAAAGCAAATCTAGTAGTCATTCAAGGAAAGCACAGTGAAAGATATTCCAGGCAACAGGGATGTAAGGTATATTGTATAGCTGTACTCATTTTGAAAAAAGCAAATAGACTTATTAAAACTTGCATTGTTTCACGTGTACCTTTTTTTAATATAAATTCACAAGTAACTATGGTTATCACTAATAAAGTACATCCCTGTTGTTGTTGTTTCCATTTACATTGTTTATTTATTGTAATTTTTATTATTATTGAAGGGCCATTTGAGTTCAATAAAATTTGTTACTTTTCAGCTTACTGAAGGGTAGCTAGTCATCTAAAATTTCTTTCTTCTAATTTTTGGGAAATACATTGATAAAGACTTGTTTTTTTTTTCTTAAGGGTGAGCTTCCTCTTGTTCAACTAATAGAACACTTAAACCTGTTGGCTGTTCTTCAAAAATTGTACTTTTTAGAATTTTTTTATGAAATCCAGTTGAGAATTATCTTTTAGCAGTAGCAACTATTACAGATATGGTTAGGAAAAGTATCACATTGTACACACATCAGGGAAACAGGCAAAAAATGCAACATTTTCAATTAACAACAGATTTGCAAGTTCCTTTATTGTGATCAATTTTGCAACTCTAACACAATACCACCAAATGCTAAAAAAAACCCTAAATATTTTGTTACTACCCGTAAAAGTAACTGATACAAAAATTTCAATTAATCTAAATTTAATATTCAAAGCAAAAACTTAGTAAATGTATAAAAATATACATTCCATATACTTGGATGTTTCAGCTCATGAGAGTCCATTAGGAATTTGGAACAAAGAATATGTAAGTAGGAAAATGAAAGGATTATTGTATCTGGAGCAAGTCACTACTACCACCACTCAGCTCCAGATACACACTCTGCTGCGAAATGTGCTTACAGGGGCAATTCAGCAAACCATTGTTGGTATTCTAGGATTGAACTGTCTCTGTGCATGCATGATCTGTGGCTTTTCAGCATGTTGCTTCTGAATGATAGCAGATATTATCTCGACTTTCACGTACGTTGAATGTTTTTTTTTTCTCCTTCAGCACTTTTATTTGATATATTTGCTACTCCAAAAAAAAACAACGTTAGTAAAGGTTTGATTTGTAGCAACATAGATGTAGTTTTCCAAATGCAATCTTCCTTACCAGATGCACATGGTTTACTTTAAGCCTTGACACCATGTTGGCAGTTATGGCAGGCGATGATTTGTAAGGTATCAAGCAATACTTTCTGCTATTCCCTCTATAATTGTTGGTTAATTCCAGAAGTATAACTGGCATTAATAAGTGACTGATGCTTAGATTGATTATAAGTTTTTCCTAATTAGCGATTAAGTAAATTTTCATTATCATAAAGCTATGCTTGTTGTGGACTTCAATCCTCTTCATACCGTGTACTCCCGCTCCTTCCTGCTCCTGCCGCAGAAGAGTGCTTGCCATGCGGTGATTCCAAAGAGGGCAGTAGTACAGATAACAGTCCTCAGCCACCATTTTTTTTTTGGATGCAACATAACAAAACGGTCCTTTTATATGATTCCCACAACCCCCAAGACCCTAACCCAAACAGGAGTTTCTAGGAAAAAGATTTTTTTCCGTTATCATAGTAACGAAAAACCAGAGTTTACGTCAAATGCAAAGTACCGTTACCATGGTAACGGTAATTTGCATTGTAACGAAACAACGTAACAAAAAAAAAAAACGCGATTCGACTAAAAACATCATACATGACCACAAATTCTTTAAAAAAAATCTTAATCAAAGAAATAATAATTAAAACACTCCACAAATATATTTCCACAAACTAAACTAATCAATCCGGTCAAACATACAATAATTAGCCTAAATAAATCACCAGAATTAATGAAATCGAACACCAATCTCAAAACCAGAACACCATCGACAATGCATCGCCGACCGGCATTATAAAAAAGCTCCCAAAATTAAATCTCATCGGTCATAACACATACCAAAAAGCAAAAAAAAATCTGAAGCAGTGCACTGCCGACCGAATTAAAAAAGAAAAGCCCCGAAACTAAATAATGTCCTCGCAAACAACACAAACTGAAAAACATGAAAATTGGAAACAGTGCCACGCCGACCAAATTATAAAAAAGCCCCAAAACTAAATAATGTCCTCCCAGTCAACACAAACCGAAAAATATGAAAATCAGAAACATTGCACTGCCGACCGAATTATAAAAAAGCCCCAAAACCAAATAATGTCCTCCCAGGCAACACAAACCGAAAAACATGAAAATCAGAAACAGTGCACCACCGATCGAATTATAAAAAAGCTCCCGAAACTAAATAATGTCCTCGCAGACAACACAAACCGAAAAACATGAAAATCAGAAACAGTGCACACCGACCGAATTATAAAAAAGTCCCAAAACTAAATAATGTCCTCCCAGGCAACGTGTTTCTACGTCATACTTTACACATCGACATCATACTTTACACTGACGTCATATACCATTTGAGTACTGCCATCTATTAGCTGAGGACCGTAACCAATACACCGACCCCAAAAAGTCTTCCTCGCCACAATCGCAAAGCAGCAAGGACTTATGGATTATAGTTTCAGCATATTTGCAATTCACAAGAAAATTGCATGATTTTACTACCTTATGATTTCTTTATAATTATAAAATTGGAAACAGAGGTTTGATATTTTGCAGGCATTGCAAATGAAATTTATACCCATTGGTAAAATCTGTTGTAGCTAACTTCTCAGGCAGTGACCTCAGTTGAAATGAATATATGATATTAAATAAATTTTCTTAGCTCACTCATTAAATTTTGTTTTTTTTAATTAAGTTCATTGCATGTGTAAAAAAAAAATAAATACCCCCTCAAGCAGCTGCTTGCCACAGAGGTCTGACAGGAGCCTGTCAGTGAGTGTCTGTGAGGATGACAATTTATAAAAACTCTGTGATATTAAAATTCTAAAAAGGAGAAAGATTTTACGTACACATTTTACCATTTCAACTTATTCTATGAATGAAGATATACTAAATAAATATAAAACAAATCCCGGAAGGATTGTATAAGACAACAAAAAATTAAATAATCATCATATCAAAAAAAAATTATCAGATAAATTTGTTGCAGCAAAAAAGGTGGAATGAGGAAGATGGAGGGGTTAATAAGGAATGCAGTGCATTTGAAAATTATATATATATTATTAAAAATTGTAGCAATCAAGATTTTACTAATATTTCCTTTCAGGAATGTATGTAAAAGTGCTGAAGGAGAAAAAGCGAAAACAAAATATATTTCATGCACTGCAAAAACATTGCCAAATGCTTATAATACATATTAAAAAAATTATAAACGTTATGACACTAAAAACAGCCACTGAATCTAAAAGTTCTCATGGAAACAAATATGAAAGTACCTTGGCCCCTGAGATCACAAAAAGCAGCTTATCTGCAGCACAGCATGTGCCTTGTGGCATTGCAGTCAGAAATGTCTTGCATTACGCTTATGGAAGCTTTCATTCTTCTCCTTACATATTCTTTGCTTGGAACATACCTGGTTGTTCTAGAGTGTAGTTATGTCACTCTTGGTCAGTCCGAATTAAAGTAAAATTTGTTTAAATATGTATTTTTTTTTTCTTTCAATTTTGTTGTGTAAAGCAATAATGTACGATTTTATGCATAATTGAAATAAGCATTGAAACTTATGAGAAAAATCCAGGACTAATATAAATTTATGCATAACTGACAAATAGCTAACTTATAAATGACAAATCAATTACTTATAAATGCTATTTCATTGCAATTCACTATAGGACCTATCAACCCTTTCATATAATAGGCAGCAGTTTTACTGCTTTTTTTTTCACCGTTTTGTATCTTTTACGGCATGTTGTCTTACACTAAACTTGACTTTTTTTGCATACAAACACAATTATATTTGGTTGGATGTACAGTTTTGTTCAAATGATGAACAAATATTCACCATTTATTATTTCATTACCTTCTACTATTGTATCAATAAACAGCAGCAGTTAACATTCAATAGCAAATTCATAAAAACTAGAGAATTCTGATACAATTTGTATCATCTCAGTCCATAAGCCTTAGTCTCATTTACCTAATCTCTTTTTTTATATATAATAACCTCATTTTATCCATTTTTCTGTTCAGTATATTTCAAATACAAATATATTACTTTGCTAGTAATTTACAAAGAAGATATTTTGTTATTGACGCAATTTTCATGTTTCCTTTTCCTGCTTTCATTATATTTAAAAATATATAACACTAATTTTAATTTTTACCAAAAATTTTGCTATATAGCTTACAAAAAGTTACTTACTGTGACCGTGTCCTGGCGATTCTGTAGAGGCCGGTGGCACTTTACCCGGTGTCGTCGTCCCCTGCAAGACACATACACGTCAATGCTTCAGTTCATTACTGCCAGTATACACTGTAATGCAGCACAGGCGGACGTGTAGTCAGCTTACAGAAACAAAGACCGAAGGAAGAAATAGCAGTTTTTTGATCGCGTTTATTTAAAAAGTCTACATTATTCGACTACAAAACCTCTAGAAGATTACTAAGCGAGAAAATATTAGCACAACCGAATATAGTTTTCCATTATTACACATTATAGCTATCAGTAAAGGCTACATGAACTGCCTTGAAGAGCAAGATTTTAACGGAACGTGGGACTTAGAAATTTTTCGTCGCCATTGCCGATACGAACAGCCTGTGCGCATGGAATAATGCTCAAATACACGACACAATACACAATCTTAATTACCAGCGAGAGTCACATCTAATGTACTTACCTGGGTTGGAACAAAACAATCACCATCTACAGAATTCATGGTGCTATTTCAACAGAAACAATTCTGAAATGAGACAAATAAAACAAATAATGGCGATAGCAACAGTACGCCGTAGACTAAGTCCAGAAAATGGCATTTGCGCATGCGCCTATGATTGCGCAAATTCCCGGACGTAGACGAAACGGCTACAACATGAAAAGATCAGCTGATACCATTTACCAGTATCAGCGTTCATAGCAACGATGAGAATGATAGTTTATCCACATTAAATATGCTCTTTCTGATGCAAAAATAAAGTCAGTCTAATAGATACATATAAGTCCAAATGCAGTTATCGGCAAAGGGGAGAAACGTCACAATTCTGAGATATGAAAGAAAAGTGTTATTAATAGCATTCATGAAATGGTTCATTTCGTAATCATACAAAACTGTATTTTATATATGTGGAATACATTTTGCAGCCAGCAAATTTAGTATTACTCCCACTGTACTGAATGAAATTGCAATGGCTAACTGGAAATTGGCATATTTTTTTATCAAAATGTTGCTTTACGTTGTAAAAGTTGCGAATATTTGAGCCTTCTGCAGTGTTCGTTACTGACACTGTTTTATGCAAACAGAAAAAAGGCGAAAGTTCGCGCATTCCATAGATATAGTAATGAAGAAAAGTTTATTTAGTTCCTGAACTTCACTTCTGAAATACTGAACTATACAAACGCCGAATTATATAAATAATCGGCTCCCAATTTTAAGCAATTCATCATCATCATCCTCAAGCAGCCATGGGCTATGGAGGTCCAACCAGACCGTGCAATTTAGTTCTCCAAGCAAGTCTATCCTGAGCTACATCTACTGCATCTGGCCACTGCACACCAATTCTAACAAGGTCCTGTTTGACATTGTCTGCCCACCGCATCCTAGGTCTCCCCTTCTTTCTGAGGCCTTTAGGCACACTGTTCATAACCCTATTCGCCAATCTATAATTATTCATACGGGCAACATGGCCAAACCAATGGAGTCTCTCTCTGCACAATATGCTGCTTAAAGGAGGTTGCAAACTCCTTTGCCTAACCTCATCATTAGTTACAAAGTTGAACCACCTAATGCCCAAGATACTGCGTAAGCATCTGGAATCAAAAGCATCTAGTTTCCTGTTATCTTGTTTACAAAGTGTCCAAGTTTCACTACCATAACTAATCCTAGAAAGAACCAAACTATTATACAGTCTAATTTTAGTCTTTAGGTGTATACGCCTATTTCTCCACACTCTCTATAGATTCTTAAAAGTCCCGGCAGCAATCCCTATTCGTCTGTTAATCTCATGCCGCACATTACCATTATCTGTTACATAGCTCCCAAGATAATTAAACTGTGACACCTGCTCAAGACTGCAACCATTCAGATTAACTGAATCACAGCCTGCCTGACCAATTTTCATCACTTTAGTTTTCTCTCTGTTTATAACCAAACCTACTCTACTACCAGTCTCATCAACAGCTCGAATGAAAGAGTTCATCTCATCAACATCATTTGCCAAAAGGGCTAAATCATCAGCATAATCTAAATCAGAAATTTTCCTATCTCCAGCCCATTTAAGGCCAAAATCTTTCCCTTGAAGTGAATTTCGCATAACATAATCAATAACCAAACTAAAGAGAAAAGGAGACAAAATGCACCCTTGTCGAACACCAGAAGTAACGCTAAACCAATTGCTACAAGCCTTACCAATTCTCACACACGACTCAGTGTTATTATAGAGAGCTTTCATTATGTTAACTAACTTGTCTGGTATACCATATGATTTCACAATCATCCACAAATTATGACGATCAACAGAGTCGAAAGCCTTTTTGAAATCAACGGGAGAAGAAGCCAATCAAAAACGCAAGTTTCCAGTATGTATATGGAATTTCCCCTGATATCTCTTTATATGGATATTCCCCTGATACCTCTTTCGTCAGAAAAAGATATCAGGTATTGCTGAAGCTACGACCGAAAATCTGAATGATAATTTTAAGCTACACGTCACTACTGGACCATCTCCAACTTTTAGGCAAATAGGGACTACGGAGTCCTACACACATGCCGTTCACCGCTTCACAAGCCCAATGTGATGGAATATCAATTAGATTCCTTACTGACTCTTTAATAATGTGTCTTGAAAAGCTAGTTCTGTTGAATCTCACTGTTCAATTTGATGGTGTTAGTCGTTTGATGCCTCCTGGTATACAAAATTCTAGATTGCATTCACAATATCCACAGAAAAGGATATCATTCTTAACATAAAGCAGTCAGATATTGAAGGGTATAAAAATTTCAATATTGAAGGGAATAATTAATTTTCATTATATTAATGAAATTTTAATAATCTGTTATGAGAATGATTTTTACTATAGTCTATATTTGGTTGCACTAAATGTTTAATGTTTCAAATTTCTAGATATGCGTGACATGTAATTATTCTAATATTATTGAAATAAGTATTTTATGCTACAAACTTCTAAAATATTGTTATGTGAATCTTTTTAAGAAAATACGATTTTCAATTTTTAATTGAAGTTCAGAAACTGCCTGGAAGGTAGAGTGATATATCAATTCTAAATCAACGGATGGTGCCTGTCTATTCCTTATTAGTTATTAATTACTTGCAGATTTACCGAATGTTGTTGGTGTTTGAAGCTCTTTATCCATACAATCACAATATCCAGAAAATATCCAGAAGTTATCTAAGATGACAAATGGGTATCAATTTGTCATCGTACATATCTCATCGATACTTTGTGGATATAGTGGCTGTTTGAGTAATATATGTATTAGCTGTACTCCCCTCTTGTAAGCTTTAATTTGTTAATCCAGGTCCAGTGGTTAGCATACTTGATTATGGGGGAAATGAACTTTGTTATTAACCTGATTAATCGCATCAAAAATATTTTATTTTAGTATTTTTTTCATTTTATTTCACACCAAATATTAAAAAAAATTTCGAATTTTCATTTTTGCATTTTTAATTCCCCGTTCAAACATTTAAATTATCTATCAATGTCGGGTGTTTATGGATTTATTGATGACACTAAAGCATTCTGGTTTCAAAAATTTGAAAGCAAATATTTGTTTTTCAATCTCGGTTCAATTTTTTTTTCTATTATTGGAGTATCTGCTTTAGACAAAGCTCTTCATTCCGTAACAGTGTTGGAAAACGAAATGAAAAACGTTTCGTTACGTTTTTCGTTACACTCAAATAATTAATATCGTTTTTCGTTACATCAAAAATTGAATTTCGTTATAATGTTACGTTAACCTTATTTCGAAATATTTTCGCTATAAATGTAAAATAATGAAATATATGTCATTTTTATTATATATTATGCAGTCGGCATCGAACTGGTACAACATTTTCGCACCAGTTCAATCACTCCACTTGTTAAAAAACAATAAATAAATCGGAAAAAGAAAATTATCAATGTTAATAGCAATTATTAATAACGAAATAAATGCATATATGTAAATAGAATTGTAGCAATTGCTTTTTCTGCTACTAATTTTTAAAAATTGTGGTTTACAAATAATAATGAATAAAAATTGCAATTAGAAGACCTAGTTATGAATAAATAAGATTACACAATTGTATGTATTGGAATATTGTATGTAAGCCATACAATTGAAACTGCTGAAGACAGGCACGTACCAAGGTTTAGTTTCAGAGAGGGGAGTATCCGAGAATTTAATATCGGTGGGGAGGGGGTCCGAAAATTAAGTTTCGTGTCTGAGAATAAGACTTTAGTAAGGTTTCCCATTTTCTAAAATATTCCATCTGGAAAGGTTAAAATGATATTCTATATGGAATGAAATATTATGGTTGTTTATTTATTTTTATATCTACTTTTAGTATTGGGCGTAAAATATGGGCTAAAATAAAATTATACAAAGACCCCAGTTTTGAATTTCCAAGCAGGTAGACAAGTTTGAGATTTTGTTTAAGACGACAGGATTTTCGGGGTGGAGAGGGGTCCAGATTCCCCTCCCCCTCCCTTGATTACGTTCCTGATTGAAGAGATTTGCACTAAATTTCTAGGAATTGTTCAAAATAAAATGCAGCATTATTAATAAAAGTTTCTGAGCATAAGTGTGTGATCATAATTCTTAGTGCCATAATGATTTTTGTGCAAAGATTAATATTTTTAAAACAATTTGCTGAAATGACTCAGGGAAATTAAAAAAAAAGGTAAAACTCCTTTCAGAAATATTAACGTCACAACGCAATAGTCAACAAAAATTTGAAAAAAAAAAAAACGAAATTCATTCAAATATATTGATATCATAACGCAGTTAATGCCATTCTATTTTATTTTTCATTAGAAACAAAATATCTTCTAATATTTTTGATTCCAAATTATTTCTTTTGTTAGATAGATTCCATTTAAGCATAATCTCTCTCTCTGCAGATACTTGAGTTGCAGTTACCCGCTAGAACAATACAGTGTTTTGTCATGATTTTTAAAGTAGTGAACAATATTTTCTTTTGTCAAAATTTCCTTTACTTTCTCAAATTCATTTAATAAAACTGAAATTTTATTTTCTTTCGCCTCCAATATTTCGGTTTCATGACGACAAATTTCCAGCAAATTATTTATTGAGTTGCTTGATGACAGTAAACAGTTTTAACTCCCAGGAATCGACATTTTTTTTAACCGAATTTAAAGTATCCATAGCGCCCCACAGGTAAGGACAGTGGCGGACTGGTGAATGGAAACAGCCCTGGAAATAGCGGATGCGTACCACACAAGAGCCCTTTCATCCCCCTGGGGGGTGGGGAACGACGCAGATGAAACTATTCTTGTTTGACCGAATACTGGGGAGTATGGAATACTCCATAACAGGGGTTTCACCTCCGGGGGAGAAATTTCCGAAAATAAGTTAAGAAATACCCATTTAAGGATATTTTCACAGCTAGATCAATTTCTCAGGGTAGTCATGAGATCCTAAAGGAATAAAATTGGTCCTTGACCCTCCTGCAAACAGGAATTTTTGAAATTGCTTGAACGTCTCCTTTTCTTTTTCCAGTTTTTAGGAGGAGTAACTGGAATTTTACGTCTTGGCAATTTCTAATCAGATTCGTTCTCAAAAAACATTTTTTTCATATTTCTTAAATCTGTGATCTGAAAATGTAAACAAAAAATCATTTTGATTTATTCAGGTGTCAGTGCTTTGCAAAAAAAAACAAACGAAGAAAACAAATATTGGATCGAGATACAAAAAAATGCACATTTCAACCGAAAATATATTGCATTACTTATATTCAAATAATTTTCTTGGTGAACTGATTGGTGTTTAAAAGACTAATTTTTCAAGAAATGCAGAAGGGTGCTAAGCGCCTCTAATTCTTCGTTGTTGCTGCCACCCTTGTCATTTTACTTTTATAAAATGTAAAGTAAGAAGTAAGAGTAAGAGGGTGAGTAAGATATAGTAAATGCCTAAAATAAATAAAAAAGTAAGAGGTAGTGGGAGGAGGATATTCTAATATTATAATTAATATGCTAAAATCAAAACCAAATGTACATTTCTTTTGGGAAAAGAATTAACCCATAAAATTTTATATTTGATGCGCTCTTAGTGATCGTATTGATAATGGAAGATATATTTTAAGTTAGGTAAAATATCTTTCTCTCTGCATATAAGCATAAACACCTTTAAATTCTTTTGGGATAGTGAACTCCTTAGTCTCTTTCTAATTTTCAAACGAGAAAAACGTTCACATGCAACCTCGATATATTCCAATGTAATAACATAATTATTGTTATAAGTACTACAATACAAATTATACTTCGATAATATTCGAAAAATAATTTTTACATCATAAATACGATCTTTATGGCATGATTTTTGGGTGGCGCACTTCATCACATTGCTGCCGATTCTTTCTGAGACATACTCGTCTCGTCTTCTCAGTTTTTCAAATTCTCCCATTTGGAAAACAAATATTCTAATTCGTTTAAAGTTGCTGTCTATTTCGGTATTTTATAAGCAAAGCGCTTAATTTCTTCATATAATTTTCCAGACAACCTTTAGAGTTGTGGCAATTTTTTTGTATCAAATTGAATTTTTGATGGAATTTTCCAGACAACCTGTATGTAAAACAATTTTCTGTTCAACGCCCTTAAAGTTGTTGCTTTTTTTTTCTGGTATTTTATAAGCAAATCATTGATGACCTAGTAAGAAATTTAGGAACTGGGAAATCAGGGGCGATGGATGATATTGCAGTTCAAACAGTAAAGGAAATTTATCAAGAAATTAAAGATATCTTATGTTTATTGATAAAACAATTCCCTGCAGCAAGTAATTTTTCCAGTTATCTTGAAAACTGCAGTTGTTATACCTATCCATAAAGTAGGATAAATATGGAGTTTGAAAAAACTATAGACATATCTTGGTTTTCGGTGTTTTCCAAATTTATGAAAAAGCAGTAACACAAAAAAAAACTGTTTCCTTCTTAGATAAAAACAATTATCTTTCAGTAAATCAATATGAATTTAGAAAAGGTGTAGAAAGAGGTGTAGGTGTAGAACAAAAGATGTTGTTTTAGAATTAACATGCAAAATTTTTAAAAATTTAAATAAAAATTAAAAATTGGTATTATTATTTTTATATATCAAAAAGCTTTTGATACCGTTTCCATGAAATTTTTGCATTTAGAGGTGTGTTTTAGGGGAACCGTGTTAAAATGGTTGGATAGCTATTTAAAGGGCAGGAAATAAAGATTTAAACTCGTAAATTTTCTAAGTGGAGAAGTAGAGATATAATATGGAATGCCCAGAGGATCAGTACTGAGGCCAATATTGTTTTTAGTTTCATATTAGCGATCTTTGCAACTAGCATTTATATTGTAAAATTATATTTGCAGATGATACGATCTTGGACCGATTAGAACCGATATACAAACAGCAATTTTATGTGGTCGGCAAAATATACCCTTGAGAGGACATTGTGATTATGGAGAATTTTCATTTGAACAGGAGTCAATCGCCAATGAAGGCAATTTTTTCGAGCTTTGTTAAGAACGAGAATCGATGCGGTCGATGAAAACCTCACTGAACATTTTAAACATTCTGCCACATTAGCTGGAACACACAAAATCAAATTATAAATGCATGTAACAAAATTATTTTGTACCATTTGGTAGAAAAAAATTAATTCAGTGAAATGTTTTTCAATTCTTGCTGATGAAATGAAACTTGTGACATTTCTACCACTGAACGTCTTTCCTTGTGTGTCAGGTATATAGACGAAGAAAATGACAATAAAGTTTGTGAACAATTCTTACAATTTGTTCCTGTAACAAGCACTACAGGAAAAAACTTATCTGACATAATATTAGAAAGCTTAAATAATTATGGCATCGATTTGTCCTATTTACGTATGTAAGGTTACGACGGTGCCGCATCAATAAGCGGAAAGTTTAATGGTGTCCAATCTCACATATCAGCTATATATCCATAAGCTTTATATGTTCATTGTGCATCACATAGTTTGAATTTGGCAATTGGAAATGCTGTATCTGTGACTGAAATAAAAAATTGACTTGGCAAAATTGAAAAGGTACACAATTTCTTCAATACCTTTAAGAGACAGGACGTTCTTGTTGACAATATTAATAAGCATACACCGGATACTAAGAGACAGAAACTATGCCAAGTTTGCCCGACTAGGTGGGTGGAACCCCATGAAGCCATCATGACCATGTGGAATTATATGATGCAGTGATTCAAAGTCTTGAAACAATCATTTTTTGGGAAGACAGAGACTCGTCCTCTAACGCAAAACTTTTGAATAATTCGTTGTGTGAATTTGGTTTTATAATATCTTTATTTAGCTTGCAAAATATATTTGCATACACCTTACCATTGTCTAAAATAATGCAAAAATCTGACAGTGACATCTTAATTGCCCTAAATTTTGTTAATGATGTTGTGGCTCAATTAAATACATTTCGTGAAACACCAGATTCTTCTTTTAAAGATATTTGCGATGAAGCATGTATAAAAGCGAATAATTTTAATATTGACATTAAAAAGCCAAGGACTGCATCAAAACAAACAAACATTAAGGTCTAATGTTCCAGCCGATTCTGTAGAAGAGTATTTCAGGAGAACTATTTTCATTCCATTTATTGACCAAATATTGACTAACCTCATGAACGTTTCACTCGACATTGCAGCATTTTGAAATTTTTTTTACTCTTCTACCAAATGGAAAAGATGCTCTAACAGCAAGTGCAATGGAAAATTTTCATCAGTTGTGTGAATTGTATACATACTTGCAATTTACCTTCTACAAATCCAGCAATTTTGAACGCTGAATTCAAGTTGTGGTATAATTGTTCGTCTGTCTGTTCGTCTGTCTGTCCATCTGTCTGTTAACTATTGTCTATCCATCTGTCTTTCCACCTGTTTTTCCGTCTCTCTGTTAACTATTGTCTATCCATCTGTCTTTCCACCTGTCTGTCCATCTACAGACAATCAACTTTTTTTACTTTTAGAGAGAAATTAAAAACTATTTTTGGATTGGATAGATGTCGAACAAATATTGCGATTCGCAATTTTGAAATCTTTCAATAGCTTTAATAGCGCCCTCTAGCGGTGGAAAAAGATGGAAAATGCTAAAATTTCAAACGAATCTTACAAACTATTTACACTGGAAATATGAAATTTTTGTAGTAGAGTGTTATAGTCAGAAAGTCTATAACGGCAACAAGGCTTACCTTCTTAGCCAAAAGGGGGTGCGAAAATGAAATTTTAATTTTGAGATAAACGAAACAATTTTTTTTTTTGTTTTACAGGCACTAACAAAATATTAATGATTTAAACAATATTTGATAATTTCAGCGTTACCTGTAGACGTTTAAACGTCTATAAATCAATGAATTTTTTTGTGAAAAAATCCGGTGTTAGTTCAACAGGTTAGAATACTCTGGCATGTTTGTGGAGAGATGCAGGTTCGAATCACGCATGTCGGCGAAATTTTTTTCAACAAAAATAATAATATTTACATTTTTCGAATCTCCATCAGTGGAATTTCCAGTGTTAGAGAGTGCTAAAAGCAGTAAATAAAAACTCGAAAAGCGACCTCTAGCGGCGGGAAAAAGTTGGAAAATACCAGATATTTAAAAAAATATTGCAAACGATCTATTTTTGCTAGAAACTTAAATTTTTGGTCATAGAATGTAATGGTCAAGTGTTTTACACTAACAGTAATGATTTGTCCCGTTGGTAAAATGCAGCTTTTTTACTTTAAGCGATAAATGAAAAACTTTTTCCACCATTACAGGCACATAATTATACATTACATTACAGTAAAATAAATAAAACATTAATATTTTATTTTACCAATTATGCAGTAATGTGAATTTCCACTGTCAGAGGGTATTGAAAGTGTAAAATAACTAGAAGAATGCATAACGCCTCTGGCGCATATGGAAATTTTCAAAGAGAATGAAGGTCTTCCTTTGCCTGCTTTTTCACTCTTTAAAAGTTTTAATTATGGATGCTCGTGTTGTTTTTCTGCTGAGGTCCCACCTTCGTCATGGACCTTCTACTATGGCGTATGAATTGACAGGCTCCTCTCAGACCTCTGTACAAGCAGCTGCTTGAGGGGTTATCTATTTATTTTTTAATGTATGATGGGGGAAATGCACATAGTGGTATTTTATTAGTAATTATAAAACATAAAAAGTATTTGACTTTTAGTTCTTAAATTTAAAAAGTTGCTTTTCTCTCGCTCCTCTGAAAATAGTGGGCAGATCATTGTTGTCAGTGGAATTTCTACCATAACAGAACTCTACACGCCGAAATTTCTACCATAACAGATCACTTGAAACATTCGTTAAAATTCTGCAGTTTCGATATTTAGTGATCTCTCTAATGATATAAATTAAAACTATCTTTGAAAATGCAAATTACATTTCATTAGTAACCAACTTAAAAAGAGATTTCCAATTATATCTTAAAACATAACCGTTCTGTTTCTTACCTACCTTGGGCTTAGGATCAACTCATTGTTGTCAATGGAATTTTCAAGATTGTCACATTCCACGGCCAAAAATTCAAATTTCTAGCATAACTACATGGTTTGCAATATTCGTTTTAGATTTTGGGGATGTTTCGATTTTTTTCCACCATTAGAGGATGCAATTATAGATTTTGGGAAATTTGCGAAATGCAAATTGTAATATTTCATCAATACCTGTGGAACCCAAAAAGAATTTTTAATATGTTTCTAAAAACATACACTTTTCTGTTAAAAGAAAAAAAAAAGTTGCATTCACCTCCCAGGGTCTAAAGGGTCAAGTGATTGTTGGCAATGGTAACTTCGTAACCTTCACATTTCAACACAAAAATTTCAAACTTCTAACATAACTACATCGTTTGGAATATTCGTTTGATATTTTGGAATTTTCAACTTTTTCCACCGTTACAGGGCGCAGTTATAACTTTTGGTAGATTCGAAAAATGCAAATTATAATATATCATTATAATACCTATCTAGCACAACAAAAAAAATTTATTTATCTGTATAAGAAAAAAGTTCGATATCTGCAGACGGACAGACAGCGAAATTATATATGTTTTTTTTATAAAAGCCCTAAAATATAGTTTTATTTTTTTAGCCGTTTTCTAAAGTGCATCCAATAGTGAGAACTGAAATCTGTATCCAATATCACTCTCCCTTTTTCCGGAATTCATAAGTACCATGCAATGCCATTCAGCTATGCACGCTAAGCAAATCGAGCGACGACAAAACATGGCGTCCAATTTTGAGATGGCCAACCTCTACCTATATAGGGCCTCTAGGGGTAGCAAGCAGATTGTTGAATTTTTTGTAATTGTTTCACGATAAGTACTGAAAAGTATATCGTACGAGAATTAAGGACTATACGATTGAATATTTATAAAATATTAATATAACCTTATTAATACAAAGGGTGCACATTCCAGATTGCCATTGTCAAAATGACGGATAGAAATGGCGACGGTTACCAGCCAGCTCGGGTAATAAAAAAAAATAAAAATAATCCCCTCAAGCAGCTGCTTGCTACAGAGGTCTGACAGGAGCCTGTCAGTTTATATGCCATAGTAGAAGGACTGAGAGGATGGCAGGACCTCAGCAGAAAAACAACACATACATCCATGCCTTATCCGGGGCTCGAACCCAGGTCCCTTAGATCAGTAGCAAAGTGTGCTAACCACTCAGCCAAACAGATTACAAATACATATACAAAATTGTGAATTCTCATTTCAAATGAATCCACTGCCCTCATTATGAGCAAAAGCCACCAAAAAATATAAGGTCCCAGCAGGAGTGAATCAGCAAGAAATCGCCATAGTTCCCTAAAGCAACGAGCTGTAAAATGGAAATCTATCGCTTGAAAATTGCAACTGAGCGTTGCCATATTGGTGCTACTCATATGGGTGCTATCACTGCGTTATAGAACGACAGATTGCATTAAAAAATGGGTACGTGCATCGCGTTTGGATGCATTAACAAACATGCGAAAAAGATCAAAGGGATAACATTTCATAGTTAAGAAGTAATGCTAAAGTTTTGCTTTGTAAATTGAAAACTTTTTTGTTATTTCAACTATTTATGACAGTAGCAAAGCTAGGACTTGCGGGAGGAGAGATAGCGAAACTTGGGGAAGGGGGTTGCGAAACTTTCCCAGTGTTTTAAATGTAAACCGATTAAATAAAGGTTCATTATAAATTCAGAGAAAGAAATAATAAATCAAGAAATGGGAGAGAACATAATACTCACATTATTCATTTCCTAAGGTATTGATGAACCCTTCCGAAAGGCTACAGAATTTCCGTTATACCAGTCAGAACCTAACTTGAAAGCTCTTTAATTTCAAAAATATGCAATTAATGGAAAAATATGACTGAAGATAAATTAAAGATCATAATCAAATCTATGTAAATATAGATTTTCAACAATATTAGTTTAGTATTTAAATAGTTGCAGAAACTGGAATATTAAGTAATAATCTTCCACGTTATGACAGTGAGGACATTGGAAGCTCTATAATTTCTAAAATATGTATTTAATGGAAAAATGTGACTGAAGATAAATTAAAGATCATAATTAAATTTATTTAAATCTGGATTTTAAACAATATTTGTTAAGTATTTAAATAATTATGGAAGTTGGAATATTTCATGATAAATTATGTTCCATGTCGATGGAAATCTAACTTTGAAGTGCTATAACTATTAAAATATGCATTTAATGAAAAAATATGACAGAAGGTAAATTAAAGATCATAATTAAATCTATTCAAATCTCGATTTTAAACAATATTCATGCAATTTAATGGAAGAATATGACTGAAGATAAATAAAAGATCATTATCAAAATTTTTTAAATTTTTATTTTAAGCAATATTTAGTATTTAAACCTATATTCAAGTGCGGATATTTCACAACAAAGTTCCTGCTTTTTATTCCAAAGAGATTTTTTGTTAATATTTATACTTTTTCTTAATGTGATTTGATAATCACAGTTTACTCTGAACCTAAGCTTAATTAAACAACGATACAACTTTGAAATATTATGCAGTGGGGAATTTAATATATTCTATATCAGGCACTATACTAACCTTTCATTTGGTATATTAGAAACTTTGATATATAAAAGTTAAAGTGTTGATATATTCCAAGAATTTGCATTTGAAACTTTTTCTTCGGGAAGGAGAATTTCGTCCCAAAGTTCCGCTGAATCAGGGCTGAATCCAAAAGAAAAATCGAGGGGGGATGAAGTTACCATTTTCAATGCAGTATAACATTTTCCCCTCTGTTTTACAGGTCTTTAAAAAGTGGAGAATAAATTTATTCTTTATTAACATGAAATATAAATAAGTTTATTAATTTTTAGCTCCTATTACCCTTATTAGCATTCTGAAAGTGTGTGGGAGAAGTTTAGATCTGGCCCTGCACTGGATATATGTAGTTCGACAATCAATCGCTGATTTATGAAAAAGATGGTGTAGCTTTCATTTGATATGTAATTTGTTATTGCTAACTTTAAATGGTAATGGTAATAAACAACTGTGTCTAAACGTAAACAAACGCAAAACTGAAGCGGAGAAAGGTTTTTTTTATATATATTAAACATCTCTTTGACCTTCCAAGTAAAAAAAAATCAATTTAGCAATATTCGGCGAAATAATTCCTTTTTATGCATGAAACAATTGCGATTTTATTGAGCAGTATTCGTATAAAGCATTGGGATATATTGCAATTGACGTGCAGCGTGCGGCTTTCTGAGTAGGAACAACATGGCTGCCACCGTACTGCGCGGGTACACCAGCGACCTATGTCTTCCCCCTCTTCCTACCTCCATATTACTACCCAGACATAACCCCGTTTGCAAAACCGTACACGTACTTCAAAATGCAGAAATATTTTTAATTTGGAACACTATCCACAATTAGTGCTAATGACGTCATCACTGTGCTACATTTGGATACATGCCATTGTACACTTGATTACCCCACTAAATAAACAATACAAAAGAAAACTTCATCTCACAATCATTTCTACGCATGTATTTCTGCATAAATAACTAAAAAACTTCTATCATAAATCGACATAGACTGGAAATCTAAAATAAAATTCCAATAAATCAAAAAGAAATGTACGCATGCGTCACTAAGAAAAAATGGCGGAATCAACTGCTGACCTGACGTCGGAAAGATAGATAATTCCTTGGGATTCATTCTTCGAAAGCTTGTCAGTGCAGATTAATGTAGCTTAAATTCATGATAATATTCTGTAATATTGGTGTAGGGAGTTACTTATTGGGGGCTTATTTTACCACGACCTTAGGGGGTGGGGGTGGCTCAGTCGGTAGCGCGCCAGGCTCGTAATCTGTAGTTCCCAGGTTCGAGTCCCAGCAGGGTCAGCATTGAGATTTATCTCCGCAAAATTCCCCACCCTGCCCACGGTCAGTAGGGGACACCGATGGGCTTGGAAAAGACCACTGTCTGGCGGATGGGACGTTTTGCCGTGGACCCGTATGCGGGAGAGTCATACCCTGTGCACGCTAAAGAACATGCTGGATGGCCTTGACGGGAGGCTACCATCTGTCTCAAAACCGCTGTTCCAGTTAGTCCCCTCCCCCAACCTTATCTGAGTCTTCGGAGTCCTTGTGACCTGGCCATTTAGCGATTGTGTGCAAAAAAAGTGCCGCTCAGAGGAAAAACAACCCAACCCACGATCTTAGGTTAATTTAACTGGAATTTCGGAATATCGTGATTACTACATAGACCGATGGTATATTTTTAAATATGCATGAACTTAATATGTGCTCAATTAATACACAACATTTAGTCTACTGCATGTTTTCCTCAAGTATACATAATATTTTAAGGTATACTTTAATAAATTCTCATTGTAATCGTTACTGCTTTCTTGCTTTTCGAAAATAAGGGTGCATTAACTTGCATGATGAAACCTATCGGCTGAGGCATTGGGATCCTGGCTATTTAGCATATTGTGTGCCGCTCACAGGTAAAATAACACATTTGTTAATTAGGTATGATATGCATCATTAATTCGTCAATGAATTATAGTATGCGTCATTAATTCGTTACTGAATATGCATCATTAATTCGTTATAATGTATACCATTAGTTCATCAATGAGGTATAGTGTATACCATTAGTTCATCAATGAGGTATACTAGAAGTATTTAATGAAGTACACTATACGCTTTCAATTCGTCAACGAGGTACAGTGTACACTTTAATTCGTCAATGAGGTACAGTATACGCCGTTAATTCGTCAATGAGGTACAGTATACGCCGTTAATTCGTCAATGAGGTACAGCATACGCCGTTAATTCGTCAATGAGGTACAGCATACGCTGTTAATTCGTCAATGAGGTACAGTATACGCCGTTAATTCGTCAATGAGGTACAGCATACGCCGTTAATTCGTCAATGAGGTACAGCATACGCCGTTAATTCGTCAATGAGGTACAGCATACGCCATTAATTCGTCAATGAGGTACAGCATACGCCGTTAATTCGTCAATGAGGTCAGCATACGCCGTTAATTCGTCAATGAGGTACAGCATACGCCGTTAATTCGTCAATGAGGTACAGTATACGCCGTTAATTCGTGAATGAGGTACAGTATACGCCGTTAATTCGTCAATGAGGTACAGCATACGCCGTTAATTCGTCAATGAGGTACAGCATACGCCGTTAATTCGTCAATGAGGTACAGTATACGCCGTTAATTCGTCAATGAGGTACAGCATACGCCGTTAATTCGTCAATGAGGTACAGCATACGCCGTTAATTCGTCAATGAGGTACAGCATACGCCGTTAATTCGTCAATGAGGTACAGCATACGCCGTTGATTCGTCAATGAGGTACAGCATACGCCGTTAATTCGTCAATGGTGCAGCATACGCCGTTAATTCGTCAATGAGGTGCAGCATACGTCGTTAATTCGTCAATGAGGTGCAGCATACGCCGTTAGTTCTTCAATGAGGTACAGCATACGCCGTTAATTCGTCAATGAGGTACAGCATACGCCGTTAGTTCTTCAATGAGGTACAGCATACGCCGTTAATTCGTCAATGAGGTACAGTATACGCCGTTAATTCGTCAATGAGGGGCAGTATACGCCGTTAATTCGTCAATGAGGTGCAGTATACGCCGTTAATTCGTCAATGAGGTGCAGCATACGCCGTTAATTCGTCAATGAGGTGCAGCATACGCCGTTAGTTCTTCAATGAGGTACAGCATACGCCGTTAATTCGTCAATGATCTGCAGTATACGCCGTTAATTCGTCAATGATGTGCAGTATGCGCCTTTAATTCGTCAATGAGGTGCAGTATACGCCGTTAATTCGTCAATGAGGTGCAGCATACGCCGTTAATTCGTCAATGAGGTGCAGTATACGCCGTTAATTCGTCAATGGTGCAGCATACGCCGTTAATTCGTCAATGAAGTGCAGCATACGCCATTAGTTCTTCAATGAGGTACAGCATACGCCGTTAATTCGTCAATGAGGTACAGTATACGCCGTTAATTCGTCAATGAGGTACAGTATACGCCGTTAGTTGTTCAATGAGGTACAGTATACGCCGTTAATTCGTCAATGAGGTGCAGCATACGCCGTTAATTCGTCAATGAGGTGCAGCATACGCCGTTAGTTCTTCAATGAGGTACAGCATACGCCGTTAATTCGTCAATGATCTGCAGTATACGCCGTTAATTCGTCAATGATGTGCAGTATGCGCCTTTAATTCGTCAATGAGGTGCAGTATACGCCGTTAATTCGTCAATGAGGTGCAGCATACGCCGTTAATTCGTCAATGAGGTGCAGTATACGCCGTTAATTCGTCAATGGTGCAGCATACGCCGTTAATTCGTCAATGAAGTGCAGCATACGCTGTTAGTTCTTCAATGAGGTACAGCATACGCCGTTAATTCGTCAATGAGGTACAGTATACGCCGTTAAGTCGTCAATGAGGTACAGTATACGCCGTTAGTTGTTCAATGAGGTACAGTATACGCCGTTAATTCGTCAATGAGGTACAGTATACGCCGTTAATTCGTCAATGAGGTACAGTATACGCCGTTAATTCGTCAATGAGGTGCAGCATACGCCGTTAATTCGTCAATGACGTGCAGTATACGCCGTTAATTCGTCAATGGTGCAGCATACGTCGTTAATTCGTCAATGAGGTGCAGCATACGCCGTTAATTCGTCAATGAGGTGCAGCATACGCCGTTAGTTCTTCAATGAGGTACAGCATACGCCGTTAATTCGTCAATGAGGTACAGTATACGCCGTTAATTCGTCAATGAGGTGCAGTATACGCCTTTAATTCGTCAATGAGGTGCAGCATACGCCGTTAATTCGTCAATGAGGTGCAGTATACGCCGTTAATTCGTCAATGAGGTGCAGCATACGCCGTTAATTCGTCAATGAGGTGCAGTATACGCCGTTAATTCGTCAATGGGCAGCATACGCCGTTAATTCGTCAATGAGGTGCAGCATACGCCGTTAATTCGTCAATGAGGTGCAGCATACGCCGTTAGTTCTTCAATGAGGTACAGCATACGCCGTTAATTCGTCAATGAGGTGCAGTATACGCCTTTAATTCGTCAATGAGGTGCAGTATACGCCGTTAATTCGTCAATGAGGTACAGTATACGCCGTTAATTCGTCAATGAGGTACAGTATACGCCGTTAATTCGTGAATGAGGTGCAGTATACGCCTTTAATTCGTCAATGAGGTGTAGTATACGCCGTTAATTCGTCAATGAGGTGCAGTATACGCCGTTAATTCGTCAATGAGGTGCAGCTTACGCCGTTAATTCGTCAATGAGGTGCAGCTTACGCCGTTAATTCGTCAATGAGGTGCAGTATACGCCGTTAATTCGTCAATGAGGTGCAGCATACGCCGTTAATTCGTCAATGAGGTGCAGTATACGCCGTTAATTCGTCAATGGTGCAGCATACGCCGTTAATTCGTCAATGAGGTGCAGCATACGCCGTTAATTCGTCAATGAGGTGCAGCATACGCCGTTAGTTCTTCAATGAGGTACAGCATACGCCGTTAATTCGTCAATGAAGTAGAAATTAAAAAAGAATTCGTCATGAATCAGTGATGGTAAATCATTGGAATTTCTCTGTTCACTCGTTTTAGAAACAATGGAAATTTCTCGCATAATATTCCTCTATAAGAAAAAATTACACTTTGAATATATTATGTTTTAAGCATTCAAAACTGATCGGCTGTATGCTTCCCATTCCTTTGCTACACAATATTGATGTGCCTGCAATTTACAAATAGCTTGTTAAGTTAAGTTACGAATTCTTGTCTCAAAGACTATTCACACATTGACACAGCCAACTAACTTGCACGTCAGCGAAAAATAAGAAATCACAGAGTTTTTCATGACTGCTTTAGAAACAGAATCGGTTGTATTCAAGTCGTATTCACAGAACTATTTTCTATTAAGTTTATGAAACATATGTATTGTATTTTCAATCATCTAGGATAAAAAAAATACTTATTTTATCAGCAGATTATCACGCTTACATCAGCAATCATCAAGCTTACAAGTGTGTCAGGAAGTCCGACTGAAACCCGGTACCGAATTAGCTGCAGACAACTTTGCCAAGTCTGAGCTGTGACGATGTTCCGCGAGCGAATGCGTAAACGGCAACAATGCCACCGACGTCACGACAGCGAACAATACCTGCTTGTTTGCGTCACAGAGCCACCTGTCGCCAATCAGACGAGTACGGAAGTGCGTGGGATTCTGGGAGCTCGCCTGTGTCACCAGCTGAGGCATCGAGGTGAAGAGAGGGTCACGTGACAGAAAATGCCCTCCCAACTCGGGCTGCTGTTGCTGATTGTGGCCACCGTGTCATTGGCCGCTGCGGTGCGCTCCTACAAGAATCAGGACTTTGACGGTAATAGAGATCTCCTATATTAACAATCGTTGTAATAGATCATCTTGGATTGAAATCAATCTTTGACTTGCTGAGCTATCTCGTTTGGCATCTTATTATGTATGTGGCTATTAAAAGCTGTTTCGTATCTGTTTAATGCTGCGTAAAATGATAAGTTATTTTTTTGACATGTTTATTTTTGTTGCGTTTTAAACGTTTCCTTGTTTGTGTTGTTAAATATTGTTAGAAGCACGTGCTTCAGAGGTCTCATGCGAGCCCATTGTTACACTTTTGTTGATTCGGCTATTTCATTGTTTAAACCAGAAAATATTTCATTTTATTAAAATGTTAAACGTAATAAATTATTCATCAAGGTTGGGTTGTTTTACCTCTGAGCGGCACTTTTTTACACACCATGGGCTAAATGGCCAGGTCACATGGACCCGGACGGCCAGGTCACATCCGACGGACGGCGGACTTTCCAAGCC
This sequence comes from Ryuthela nishihirai, assembly GCA_038380435.1. Taxonomy (NCBI): domain Eukaryota; kingdom Metazoa; phylum Arthropoda; class Arachnida; order Araneae; family Heptathelidae; genus Ryuthela; species Ryuthela nishihirai. The sequence continues at coordinate 46,448,268 of JAWZYU010000023.1, read as the reverse complement.
CATCGGTGTCCCCTACTGACCGTGGGCAGGGCGGGGAATTTTGCGGAGATAAATCTTAACGCTGACCCAGCTGGGACTCGAACCTGGGAACTACAGATTACGAGCCTGGCGCGCTACCGACTTAGCCACCCCCGCCCCTAGGAAGGGGGAAGGACGCCGTCTGAAAAGATTTGGGAATTTTCCCTAGCAAACACACCCCATCCCAAACGCGTGTGGGGCAGTGAATGTTGTGTGAAAGAATGAAAGTTGGTTGAAAGATGCGTGTTTTTGAGGGACAGCTGGCAGAGAACATTACGTTTTGCTGAGGCTGTCTCGCTGATCACATTAAATTAGTTTAACCTTATGCCCGACAGCTTAGTGTCTGAATCTTAGTTCGACGGCACAAGGGAGTAAGAAAAACTCAAGTGAAACTGATTTTAGATATAGTTTGCTTTCGAGAGTTTTTCCTAATTACAAAACGGGGCGGGGGTGGCTCAGTCGGTAGCGCGCCAGGCTCGTAATCTGTAGTTCCCAGGTTCGAGTCCCAGCTGGGTCAGCGTTGAGATTTATCTCCGCAAAATTCCCCGCCCTGCCCACGGTCAGTAGGGGACACCCATGGGCTTGGAAAAGCCGCCGTCCGTCGGATGGGACGTTAAGCCGTGGCCCCGTGTGCGGGAGAGCCATACCCTGTGCACGTTAAAGAACACGCTGGATGGCCTTGACGGGAGGCTACCATCTGTCTCCCAACAGCTGTTCCAGTGGGTCCCCTCCCCCAACCTTCTCTGAGCCTTTGGGGTCCATGTGACCTGGCCATTTAGCCCATTGTGTGCAAAAAAGTGCCGCTCAGAGGTAAAAAACCCAACAACAACCCAACCCTAATTACAAAGGGAGGGGAGCTGACAGGGCCCGGCCAACACCTCGATGGCCCGGCTTTGCTCCAAGACCGATCGTATATAGCTGGTCAAAGGGTCACTTATGTTAACGGAAGTTGACAAAAGTGTGGACTGGGTTAGTGGTGAGTGTCAGGGACCGGTGCACGGACGTACCCGGGGAGGGGATTATACTAAATCTCCAAATTGTCCACCTGCTTTGAAATCCTAAACAGTTGTCTTTGTATAATTTTATTTTACCCCCATATTTTATAGCCGACACTAAAAATAATAAATAAATAAATAAATAAATACCCCCTCAAGCAGCTGCTTGTCATAAGATGTCTGACAGGAGCCTGTCAGTTTATATGCCAGAGTAGAAGGTCTGAGAGGCTGGCAGGACCTCAGTAGAAAGACAACACATACATCCATGCCTTACCCGGGGCTCGAACCCAGGTCCCTTAGATCAGTAGCCAAGAATAATAAAAAAAACTATAAAACCTCATTCCATATAGAATATCGTTTTAACTTTTCCTCCTCGGTGGAATATTTTAGTAATTCGCAAACCCTATGAAGCTAACTTCTCGGAGTCCCCAAAACAAAATTTTCGGATCCCCCCCCCCCCCCCGAAATTGAATCCTGGTCACGTGCCTGGTGAGTGTGCATAGCAGTCACTTCGCTTAGGGGCGGAGTAGCTTAGTCGATAGCGCGCCTGTAGTTCCCAGGTTCGAGTCCCAGCTGGGCCAGCGTTGAGATCTATCTCCGCAAAACTCCCCGTCTGCCCTCGGTCAGTAGGAGACATTAATGGGCTTGGGTTGGGTTGTTTTACCTCTGAGCGGCACTTTTTTGCATACCACGGGATAAATAGCCAGGTCACAAGGACCCCGAAGGCTCAGAGGAGGTTGGGGGAGGGACCCAATGGAACAGCTGTAACCCACTGGAACAGCCACAGAGTAGCCTCCCGTCAAGGCCATCCAGCGTGTTCTTTAACGTGCACAGGGTGTGGCTCTCCCGTACACGGGGCCACGGCTTAACGTCCCGTCCGACGGACGGCGGCCTTTCCAAGCCCATCGGTGTCCCCTACTGACCGTGGGCAGGGCGGGAAGTTTTGTGGAGATAAATCTCAACGCTGACCCAGGTGGGACTCGAACCTGGGAATTGCAGATTACGAGCCTGGCGTGCTACCGACTGAGCCACCCCCGCCTCTAATGGGCTTGGAAAGGCCGCCGTCCGTCGAGTGGGATGTCAAGCCGTGGCTCCGTGTACGGGAGACCAAAACCCTGCGCACGTTAAAGAACACGCTGGATATCCTTGATAGGATATCCAGCTTGTTTAAGCCTCTAAAGTCTCCCCACAGCTATTCAATGGGTCCCCTCTCCCCAGCTTTATTTGAACCCTAGGGGTCCTTGTGACCTGGCCATTTAGCCCGCTTGTATAAAAAAAGTGCCGCTCAGGGGTAAAACAACCCAATCTGATCCGAATTGCTTAACGGGGCGGGGTTGGCTCAGTCGGTAGCACGCCAGGCTCCTAATCTGTAGTTCCCAGGTTCGAGTCCGAGCTGGGTCAGCGTTGAGATTTACCTCCGCAAAATTCCCCGCCCTGCGCACGGTCAGTAGGGGACACCGATGAGCTTGGAAAGGCCGCCGTCCGTCGGATGGGACGTTATGCCGTGGTCCCGTGTGCGGGAGAGCCATACCCTGTGCACGTTAAAGAACACGCTGGATGGCCTTGACGGGAGGCTACCATCTGTCTCCCAACAACTATTCCAGTGGGTCCCTCTCCCAACCTTCTCTGAACCTTCGGGGTCCATGTGACCTGGCCATTTAGCCCGCTGTGTGCAAAAAAAGTGCCGCTCAGGGGTAAAACATTCCGATCCAAATTGCTTAATGTGTACAATTTGAAGTGGAAATTTGCTGATTCGCCAATATCTTTAACAATTAACTTTGCTTTTAATTAAAAATTAATTAATTTTAACAACAATGGCTTGCTAGACTTAGGCAACGTTGGTAGGGATAAAAATATACTCGTGCAGTTGTTTTTTATTGTGTCAAAAAAAAACAATTATTTACAATGCATTTTCTTTTTGGTTCAATTCTCGATGAATAGTCAGTAGCGGACACCGATGGGCTTTGAAAAGCCGCCGTCCGTCGGATGGGACGTTAAGCCGTGGCCCCGTGTGCGGGAGAGACATACCCTGTGCACGTTAAAGAACACGCTGGATGGCCTTGACGGGAGGCTACCATCTGTCTCCCAACAGCTGTTCCAGTGGGTCCCTTCCCCAATCTTCTCTGAGCCTTCGGGGTCCATGTGACCTGGCCATTTAGCCCATGGTGTGCAAAAAAGTGCCGCTCAGAGGTAAAACAACCCAACGTTAAAGAACACGCTGGATGGCCTTGACGGGAGGCTACCATCTGTCTCCCAACAGCTGTTCCAGTGGGTCCCCTCCCCCAACCTTCTCTGAGCCTTCGGGGTCCATGTGACCTGGCCATTTAGCCCATGGTGTGCAAAAAAGTGCCGCTCAGAGATAAAACAACCCAACCCAACCCCCTTCCTAGCATGCACAATTGAGATGCGTGTGGGGCTTCAAGAGAAAGACAGATACAAACCTTTCGCCATAACCAAAGAAAAAACATAAAAAAATTTAGCATCCTTGAGGGGAGAGTGGTCCAAATCCGGGTTCCTGCCATTGCGCAGGAAATTAAGTTTCGGCCGCATAAAATAAAAAAAGGCTCCCGACCCCCTTTCCCTTCCCGAAAACCCGGACAAGGACCCCGTTCAGTTCAAGTCGCACTGGGTCTTGTGACAACAGTTATCCTTGAAAAATAATTGTAGGGTGATCTCGAAGATCCGTAAAAAGGAGATGAGCATGAGACATCGGATGATAATTAATTTGAAGAGATGAGCATGAGACATCGGATGATAATTAATTTGAAGAGATGAGCATGAGACATCGGATGATAATTAATTTGAAGAGATGAGCATGAGACATCGGATGATAATTAATTTGAAGAGATGAGCATGAGACATCGGATGATAATTAATTTGAAGAGATGAGCATGAGACATCGGATGATAATTAATTTGAAGAGATGAGCATGAGACATCGGATGATAATTAATTTGAAGAGATGAGCATGAGACATCGGATGATAATTAATTTGAAGAGATGAGCATGAGACATCGGATGATAATTAATTTGAAGAGATGAGCATGAGACATCGGATGATAATTAATTTGAAGAGATGAGCATGAGACATCGGATGATAATTAATTTGAAGAGATGAGCATGAGACATCGGATGATAATTAATTTGAAGAGATGAGCATGAGACATCGGATGATAATTAATTTGAAGAGATGAGCATGAGACATCGGATGATAATTAATTTGAAGAGATGAGCATGAGACATCGGATGATAATTAATTTGAAGAGATGAGCATGAGACATCGGATGATAATTAATTTGAAGAGATGAGCATGAGACATCGGATGATAATTAATTTGAAGGAAAGGGATTTATATCTTGTGTGAGGAAGAAATCAGAGTCAAAGAAAGTGAAAGAGAGAGAGGAGGGGAAAAAAAAGGAAATGACGAGGGAGAAGGGGGAGTCAGTAGAAGCAACAGCGCTCGTCTCGGCTCTGCGTGCCAAAGGTGATATCCTAAGGTCAGTTGGCAGCCTGCCTCGCCCAGGAATGCTGAGCCTAAGGGTGGGTCCGGTTGAAGGTTACGGTGACGTGGCTTTCAATGGCGAGATTTGACCTTCTGCTTGGAAGTGCTGACCATAGCTTAAAAGACTAGGGAATGGGAGGGGGAGGGTTTGAAGAGAAAGGGAGAAGAGAAAAAAGAGCTGAACCATTGGTCCTCTTCGGTCCTTTGCCAAAGCCCTAGCGCTACGCGCATGCGCTCTCACTTCCACTCACTACGTTTACTATTAACACCTTTGCTGTGCTCGGCTTTATCGAATTTATTACTCGGTTCTATCGATCGTTCGGCAGTATCGATATTATCATTTTCAAAATATTGCATAAGAAAAAAAAATAATATAAATAATTTACATGTGGTGGTGCAGACCGTTAGTACCTTTCAAAAGAGATACTCTCTTGTGGAAGTGAACGGAAGAGGAGGGCTTGCCAGATTAGTGTGGCCTACTGATCTGGACAACTCTGGCTACTTTCCTTTTTTTTTTCTACAGTGCTGAGGAGTGGTCAACCACACAGGGTCCTGGTGCTGACCATATAAACACACTGGACTGGACAGATATATAGCTCTGAGCTTGATTATGGATCCTGATTTTGCTGCACTGGTGGGCTTCTGTGGAGGGAAAATCTTCCGCTGTGTTTTCTGTTTGTTTGTGGGTTGACAGCCCCAAGTGAATAGATTCACTGGATATGTTTATCAGCTGGTGGATAATCCTGAGCAGAAGTCATCGCAGGCACCTGAACTCTTTGCTTCTATTGGCATCGTCAAATTCTACATTGGAGGAAGTCTTCCAGTGTAGATGGCTTCAGCCTTTAGTAGTGGGGGAATGGGTCTTTGCCCCATGTCTGCGATTAGGGGGCTGTTTGATATTGTCGGCATTCCCTCTCTCAATAAACATAGTTTCTTTAAACATCCCACTAACCATTTTCTCTCCATAGGTAGTTGGAATGTGAGGACTCTGCACAGAGCTTTTTCTCTTGATGTCCTCACACAAGAATTCCACCGTTATAATTTAGATATTCTCGGCTTGCAAGAGACCAGATCGACAGATAAAGATCAGATTCTTAAAAAATAATCTTAAATTTCTCTTTTCAGGGAGGGACTACAATAAACATCACCAAGGCGTAGGTCTGCTTCTCAGCAGACATGCTAGTGATGCTCTTCTGGGATATGAGTGCATTAATGAAAGGTTTCTTACAGCAAAATTTCAGACAAGCGTTAAAGACTTGAATGTTATCTGCTGTTATGCCCCCACTGAGGATGCCGATGAGGATGAGAAGGATAGGTTTTATGAACAACTTCAGGATATTTTGAATTCCGTCAAGAAAGGAGATATTACCCTTGTTCTTGGTGACTTCAATGCCAAAGTTGGTACTGACTCTGACCTTTGGGGAGGGGTGATAGGCCCTTTTGGTACTGGTAGCTGCAATGGCAATGGGCAATGTCTCCTACAGGTAAGTAAACTCAATGGTTTCAGAATAACTAACACTTATTACAAACACCGCGACATACATAAGTACACATGGGTTTCACCTGATGGGCTGCATAAGAATATGATTGATTACATATTAATTAACAGCAAATGGGCTAGTTCTGTTAGGAATACCAGGTCATATAGGGGTGCTGAAATTCAGCTCATTGGATCTGACCATTACCTTGTTAAAAGTGTGTTGCAACTTAAACTTAAAAAGTGTTGTGCTAGGGTTAAAAAATTTGCTTTTAATACTGAAGCTCTGAAAGACCCAGTTATACACCTAAAGACTAAAATTAGACTGTATAATAGTTTGGTTCTTTCTAGGGTTAGTTATGATAGTGAAACTTGGACACTTTGTACACAAGATAACAGGAAACTAAATGCTTTTGATTCCAGATGCTTACGCAGTGTCTTGGGTATTAGGTGGTTCAACTTTGTAACTAATGATGAGGTTAGGCAAAGGAGTTTGCAACCTCCTTTAAGCAGCATATTGTGCAGAGAGAGACTCCGTTGGTTTGGCCATGTTGCCCGTATGGATAATTATAAATTGGTGAATAGGGTTATGAACAGTGTGCCTAGAGGTCTCAGAAGGAGGGGGAGACCTAGGATGCGGTGGGCAGACAATGTCAAACAGGACCTTGTTAGAATTGGTGTGCAGTGGCCAGATGCAGTAGATGTAGCTCAGGATAGACTTGCTTGGAGAACTAAATTGCACGGTCTGGTTGGACCTCCGTAGCCCATGGCTGTTTGTGGATGATGATGATAACTGATATAAAAAAAAATTTTTCATGAAAGCAAAAAAATTGTACTCACATTTCTGAAAATGCATATTTTTTGGTGTATAGTGATAGAAAAAAACGACCAGCAATTCATACTTTTAAAATAAACAAATACACTGTCCTACCAAAAGATTGGAGAATTTTTGCTATGGATGTTGGTGTTGTTTTCTGCTGAGGTACTACCAAACTCACAGATCTTCTACTTTGGCATTTAAACTGACAGGCTCCTGTCAGACCTTTGTGGCAAGCAGCTGCTTGAGGGGGTATTTATTTATTTTTATTATACATGAAATCTAACCTCGAAGCTCTATAACTTCTAAAATATGCATTTAATAGGTTGGGTTGGGTTATTTTACCTCTGAGCGGCACTTTTTTGCACACCATGGGCTAAATGGCCAGGTCACATGGACCCCGAAGGCTCAGAGAAGGTTGGTGGAGGGGACCCACTGGAACAGCTGTTGGGAGACAGAAGGTAGTCTCCCGTCAAGGCCATCCAGCGTGTTCTTTAACGTGCACAGGGTATGACTCTTCCGCACACGGGGCCACTGCTTAACGTCCCATCCGACGGACGGCGGCCTTTCCAAGCCCATCAGTGTCCCCTACTGACCGTGGGCAGGGCGGGGAATTTTGCGGAGATAAATCTCAACGCTGACCCAGCTGGGACTCGAACCTGGGAACTACAGATTACGAGCCTGGCGCGCTACCGACTGAGCCACCCCCGCCCCATTTAATAGGTAAATGTGACTGAAGATAAAATAAAGATCATAATCAAATCTATTTAAATCTGGATTTTCAAAAATATTTATTAAGTATTTAAAGAATTACGAAAGCTTGTTTTATGAAAATCGTTCATAATTCTCTAATACTGAAATAATTATGAAGCAAATTTTTAAATGTATATTCATTAATTGGTTTGAAACAATCCTTATAAGTTTTAAATAATTTCTGCGGTAAATCTTATGACTCATTATTGTAGCGAAATATTCCATTTACATAACGTGGGAATTCTCTAATATATAAAAATTTTGTATCATACGATGTATTTCAATCATTTGGTAGGTCAGTGTACTATTTATATTTGAGCAACGACGACTGTAACGAAATTTTTGCAACACCATTCTGTCATGCCATGGGTTGTTTTACCTCTGAGCGGCACTTTTTTGCACACCATGGGCTAAATGGCCAGGTCACATGGACCCCGAAGGCTCAGAGAAGGTTGGGGGAGGGGACCCACTGAAACAGCTGTTAGGAGACAGATGGTCAGATGGCTTTCTGACAATAGGGGACACCGATGGGCTTGGAAAGGCCACCGTCCGTCGGATGGGACGTTATGCTGTGACCCCGTGTGCGGGAGAGCCATACCCTGTGCACATTAAAGAACACGCTGGATGGCCTTGACGGGAGGTTACCATCTGTCTCCCAACAGCTGTTCCAGTGGGTCCCCTCCCCCAACCTTCTCTGAGCCTTCGGGGTCCTTGTGACCTGGCCATTTAGCCCATGGTGTGCAAAAAAGTGCCGCTCAGAGGTAAAACAACCCAACCCAACGCATCTTTTATTAAGTGAAGCGACCCTTATTGCGACCTCCACTAAATGTTGAGAACTGTATGCTACCTTCTAACTGATCCAAGCAATTTCTGTGTGCATCTTCCACCAACCCAAGTGACCCTTAACCCCACAATCAATTAACCCAACCCACTAATTAATAAACAGAAATAGCTTTTTTGAATGAATATTATTACGTTCAGTGGCCTAGTGGTTAGCGTGGTTGGCTACCGGGTTCAGACCATGTGTAAAGCATGGATGCTTGTGTTGTCTTCAGCGCCGGAATTTGACCTTCTGAGGGCCTAAATTATGGCAAGTTTAAGAGGACCTCGCGGTCCCGTGGCCGAGTGGTTAGCGCGCTTGGCTGCAAATCTAAGGGACCTGGGTTCGAGCCCCGGGTAAGACATGGTTGTGTGTGTTGTTTTTCTGCTGAGGTCCTGCCATCCTCTCAGACCTTCTACTCTGGCATATAAACTGACAGGCTCCTGTCAGACCTCTGTGGCAAGCAGCTGCTTGAGGGGGTATTTATATTTTTTATTTTTTAAGAGGACCTCAGCTACAATAAGTTTAAGAGGCCCCAAAATTTCGAAAGTCGAAATAAGTTATATATTTATTATTTTGATTGAAAGGAATATTAAAAAATAAATATGAAATTTATATGGTGAAAAATAGATTATTTTTTTTAATTATTATACTAACATTTGTGACAGCAATGACAGGGTAAAGCTGAGATGAAGTTAATGATTAATTTCAGTATAAAAAATATTTCATGACAGTAAACTTCAAACTTAGATTTTTGAAGCCCCTCATAATCGTGAGCTCCCCCCCACCCCATGGCCGAGTGGTTAGCGCGCTTCGCTGCTGATCTAAGGGACTTGGGTTCGAACCCCGGGTAAGGCATGGATGTGTGTGCCGTTTTTCTGCTGAGATCCTGCCATCCTCACAGACCTTCTACTATGGCATATAAACTGATAGGCTCCTGTCAGATCTCTGTGGCAAGCAGCTGCTTGAGTGGGTATTTATTTATTTATTACAGTGTCCTACCAAAAGATTGGAGAATTTTTGCTATGGATGTTGGTGTTGTTTTCTGCTGAGGTCCTGCCATCCGCTCAGATCTCCTACTGTGGCATATAAACTGACAGGCTCCTGTCAGACCTCTGTGGCAAGCAGCTGCTTGAGGAGGTATTTATTTTTTAATATAAGCTATAGCATAGTTAGCTTATGCGTAAGTCCGACCTTGGTTGGCTTTCTGTTGAGAATCCTTCCATCCGCATATACCTACTATGGCGTATAAACTGATAGGATCCTCTCAGACCTCTAATGCAGGGGCGGGGTGGCTCAGTCGGTGGCGCGCCAGGCTCGTGATCTGTAGTTCCCAGGTTCGAGTCCCAGCTGGGTCAGCGTTATAATTTATCTCCGCAAAATTCCCCGCCCTGCCCACGGTCAGTAGGGGACACCGATGGGCTTGGAAAGGCCGCCGTCCGTCGGATGGGACGTTAAGCCGTTGTCCCGTGTGCAGGAGAGCCATACCATGTGCACATTAAAGAACACGCTGGATGGCCTTGACGGGAGGCTACCATCTATCTCCCAACAGCTGTTCCAGTGGGTCCCCTCCCCCAACCTTCTCTGAGCCTTCGGGGTCCATTTGACCTGGCCATTTAGCCCATGGTGTGCAAAAAAGTGCCGCTCAGAGGAAAAACAACCCAATCCTCTATGGCAAGCAGCTGCTTGAGGAGAATAATTTACCGTATTTCTTCGATTCTAAGACGCCATCGATTGTAAGACGCACCTTAATTTTAGCACCACTAACAGAAAAAAAGCTTTGATTCTAAGAAAAAGACAAAACTTTAAAATATATCTAACAAATATTTTTATTATAATAGAATTCAATTTACTAACAACAGTAGTACCTAATTTATCAGTAGGTATGTTATTTATCACTTCCTTCTGAATCAACATCAGAGTCTGATTCTTCCGAGCCGTCATATCTGCATCTGAATCAACATCAGAGTCTACTTCACATTCAGAGTCCGATTCTTCTGAGCAGACTTTATCTTCATTATCCCATGGGGCGGGGTGGCTCAGTCGGTAGCGCGCCAGGCTCGTAATCTGTAGTTCCCAGGTTCGAGTCCCAGCTGGGTCAGCATTGAGATTTATCTCCGCAAAATTCCCCGCCCTGCCCACGGTCAGTAGGGGACCCCGATGGGCTTGGAAAAGCCGCCGTCCGTCAGATGGGACGTTAAGCCGTGGCCCCGTGTGCGGGAGAGCCATACCCTGTGCACGTTAAAGAACACGCTGGATGGCCTTGACGGGAGGCTACCATCTGTCTCCCAACAGCTGTTCCAGTGGGTCCCCTCCCCAAATCTTCTCTGAGCCTTCGGGGTCCTTGTGACCTGGCCATTTAGCCCATGGTGTGCAAAAAAGTGCCGCTCAGAGGTAAAACAATCCAACGTTAAAGAACACACTGGATGGCCTTGACGGGAGGCTACCATCTGTCTCCCAACAGCTGTTCCAGTGGTTCCCCTCTCCCAACCTTCTCTGAGCCTTCGGGGTCCTTGTGACCTGGCCATTTAGACCATTGTGTGCAAAAAAGAGCCGCTCAGAGGTAAAGCAACACAACCCTTAATATATCGTTTTCTGATTGGGTAATGCAACATTTCTTAAATGAGTACTGCGCTATTCTTTCTGGGATTAGCTTCCAAGCTGTTGTTACCCATTCCGCAAATTTTGATGCGGGCGCTTTCTTAATTTTTCCGCAAGTTGTCAGCCGAAGGTTGTCAGTCAACAGCCAGGTTCCAAGCTCACTAATAATATATACTACAATATATTATAGTGTATATAATGAAATAACGGCGGCTTCACATTTGGAAAGCGCGGGAAAATACCCCCGCCACTTTATTCTCCAATGGAATTGGAGAATGCGATAACGGTCAAACTTGGAAGCGGGTTTTCCGCGTAAAAACAAAACGTATGGTGCCGTGTGCAAAGCGCGGGAAAATTTGAAAAAAATAAACTGCGATTCTAAGACTCGCCCCGTTTTTAGAGACGTTTACAAGGGGAAAAAAAAGTGCGTCTTAGAATCGAAGAAATATTTTAATATGGAAATATATAAATGGAAATATGGTATCGCAACTTATGTTTTAAGGCTTGCATGTGATGATTGTGATTTAAGGATTGCACGAGAAGGGGATGCCGTTTTCTTTAATCCAAAAGACACAATTGGAGAACACTGTTGATCATTTTGCAAAAGAATGCATTCATAAATCTATTTTTTTGGTTGTTTGATCAATCGACTGCAGGTGAATGTGTTATATACTCTACAGTTGGTTAATATTGCTCCACACTGAAAGATCGCCCTAAAACTTCGGATGCAAAATCACAAAAAAAAATTCAATGTCATAAATATATATAAAATAAAAAAAAAATACCCCTTCAAGCAGCTGCTTGCCACAGAGGTCTGACAGGAGCCCGTCAGTTTATATGCCATAGTAGAAGGTCTGTGAGGACCTCAGCCGAAAAACAACAAGAACATCAATGCCTTAACCGGGGCTCGAACCCAGGTCCCTTCGATCAGTAGCCAAGCACGCTAACCACTCGGTCATGGGACGGCTAAATAAATACATCTAAAGGAACAAAAACCCAACAGCTGTTCCAGTGGGTCCCCTCCCCCAACCTTCTCTGAGCCTTCGGGGTCCATGTGACCTGGCCATTTAGCCCATGGTGTGCAAAAAAGTGCCGCTCAGAGGTAAAACAACCCAACGTTAAAGAACACGCTGGATGGCCTTGACGGGAAGCTACCATCTGTCTCCCAACAGCTGTTCCAGTGGGTCCCCTCCCCCAACCTTCTCTGAGCCTTCGAGGTCCATGTGACCTGGCCATTTAGCACATGGTGTGCAAAAAAGTGACGCTCAGAGGTAAAACAACCCAACGTTAAAGAACACACTGGATGGCCTTGACGGGAGGCTACCATCTGTCTCCCAACAGCTTTCCAGTGGGTCCCCTCCCCAAACCTTCTCTGAGCCTTCGGGGTCCATGTGACCTGGCCATTTAGCCCATGGTGTGCAAAAAAGTGCCGCTCAGAGGTAAAACAACCCAACGTTAAAGAACACGCTGGATGGCCTTGACGGGAAGCTACCATCTGTCTCCCAACAGCTGTTCCAGTGGGTCCCCTCCCCCAACCTTCTCTGAGCCTTCGGGGTCCATGTGACCTGGCCATTTAGCACATGGTGTGCAAAAAAGTGCCGCTCAGAGGTAAAACAACCCAACAACCCAACGAAACTCTCGAGTCGCATGCAACCCCTAAAACATAAGTTGGGAACACTACCCTAAATAAATAAAACTAGAAGAACGCAAATCGCGTCTGGCGCATATGAGAATCTCGCAATTACAGTTTTCGAACGATTCTGAAAGAGCGAATCCTAATATTTCATCAGTTCTTATCTAACCCGAAAAAGAATTTTTCATTTATCTCCAAAAACAAACAATTATCTGCTAAGACAAAAAAAAAGTGTGTTTTCCCACCCCCTCTGGGTCTAAAGCGCCAACTTATTGTTGCCAATGCAAACTTCGTGACCTTCACATTCCACCACCAAAGTTTCAAATTTCTAGCATAGATGCATCGTTTGCAATATTCTTTTAAAATTTTGGAATTTTCAGATTTTTCCACCTCTAGAGGGCGTAATTTTAGCTTTAGAGAGATTCGGAGAGTGCATATCGTAACATTTCATCAATACCTATCCAACACAAAAAGAAATTTTAATTTATCTCTGTAAACAAAAAAGTTCGATGTCTACAGACAGACAGTCGACAAATTATTTTATTAAATTTATTATACCCCCTCAAGCAGCTGCTTGCCACAGAGGTCTGACAGGAGCCTGTCAGTTTATATGCCAGAGTAGAAGGTCTGTGAGGATGGCAGGACCTCAGCAGAAAAACAACACGAAACATCCATGCCTTACCCGGGGCTCGAACCCAGGTCCCTTAGATCAGTAGCCAAGCGCGCTAACCACCCGACCACGGGACGTCAAAAATAAATACACCCTCAAGCAGCTGCTTGCTACAGAGGTCTGACAGGAGCCTGTCAGTTTGTATGCCAGAGTAGAAGGTCTGTGAGGATGGCAGGACCTCAGCAGAAAAACAACACGAAACATCCATGCCTTACCCGGGGCTCGAACCCAGGTCCCTTAGATCAGTAGCCAAGCGCGCTAACCACTCGACCACAGGACGGCAAAAATAAATACCCCCTCAGAGGCCTGATAGGAACCTGTCAGTTTATACACCATAGTAGAAGGATGAGGATGAGGGGATCTCAGCAGAAACAAAACACAAACATCCATGCTTTATCCAGGGTCTGAACACAGATCCCTTTCATTAGTAGCCAAGCACGCCAACCACTCGGCCACTGAACGTAATAAAATGTTTAAAAAAGCTGTATCTGTTTATTAATTAGTGGGTTGGGTTATTTTACCTCTGAGTGGCACTTTTTTGGACACACCAGTGTATGCTAAAACCACAAGAATCTCCAAGGGTTCAGAAAAGATCAGGGGGAGGGAACCCACTGGACAGCTGTTGGGAGACAGGTGGTAGCCTCCCGTCAAAGCCATCCAGCGTGTTCTTTAACGTACACAGGGTATGGCTCTCCCGCACACGGGGCCACGGCTTAACGTCCCATCCGACGGACAGTGGTCTTTCCAAGCCCATCGGTGTCCCCTACTGACCGTGGGCAGGGCGGGGAATTTTGCGGAGATAAATCTCAACGCTGACCCAGCTGGGACTCGAACCTGGGAACTACAGATTACGAGCCCGGCGCGCTACCGACTGAGCCACCCCCGCCCCCAGGTCACAAGGACCCCGAAGGCTCAGAGAAGGTTGGGGGAGGGGACCCACTGGACAGCTGTTGGGAGACAGATGGTAGCCTCCCGTCAAGGCCATCCAGCGTGATTCTTTAACGTACACAGGGTATGGCTCTCCCGCACACGGGGCCACGGCTTAACGTCCCATCCGACGGACGGCGGACTTTCCAAGCCCATCGGTGTCCCCTACTGACCGTGGGCAGGGCGGGGAATTTTGCGGAGATAAATCTCAACGCTGACCCAGCTGGGACTCGAACCTGGGAACTACAGATTACGAGCCTGGCGCGCTACCGACTGAGCCACCCCCGCCCCCAGGTCACAAGGACCCCGAAGGCTCAGAGAAGGTTGGGGGAGGGGACCCACTGGACAGCTGTTGGAAGACAGGTGGTAGCCTCCTGTCAAGGCCATCCAGCGTGATTCTTTAACGTGCACAGGGTATGGCTCTCCCGCACACGGGGCCACGGCTTAACGTCCCATTCGACGGACGGTGGTCTTTCCAAGCCCATCGGTGTCCCCTACTGACCGTGGGCAGGGCGGGGAATTTTGCGGAGATAAATCTCAACGCTGACCCAGCTGGGACTCGAACCTGGGAACTACAGATTACGAGCCTGGCGCGCTACCGACTGAGCCACCCCCGCCCCCAGGTCACAAAGACCCCGAAGGCTCAGAGAAGGTTGGGGGAGGGGACCCACTGGACAGCTGTTGGGAGACAGGTGGTAGCCTCCCGTTAAGGCCATCCAGCGTGTTCTTTAACGTGCACAGGGTATGGCTCTCCAGCACACGGAGACACGGCTTAACGTCCCATCCGACGGACGGTGGTCTTTCCAAGTCCATCGGTGTCCCCTACTGACCGTGGGCAGGGCGGGGAATTTTGCGGAGACAAATCTCAACGCTGACCCAGCTGGGACTCGAACCTGGGAACTACAGATTACGAGCCTGGCGCGCTACCGACTGAGCCACCCCCGCCCCCAGGTTACAAGGACCCCGAAGGCTCAGAGAAGGTTGGGGGAGGGGACCCACTGGACAGCTGTTGGGAGACAGGTGGTAGCCTCCCGTTAAGGCCATCCAGCGTGTTCTTTAACGTACACAGGGTATGGTTCTCCCGCACACGGAGACACGGCTTAACGTCCCATCCGACGGACGGTGGTCTTTCCAAGCCCATCGGTGTCCCCTACTGACCGTGGGCAGGGCGGGGAATTTTGCGGAGACAAATCTCAACGCTGACCCAGCTGGGACTCGAACCTGGGAACTACAGATTACGAGCCTGGCGCGCTACCGACTGAGCCACCCCCGCCCCCAGGTCACAAGGACCCCGAAGGCTCAGAGAAGGTTGGGGGAGGGGACCCACTGGACAGCTGTTGGGAGACAGGTGGTAGCCTCCCGTTAAGGCCATCTAGCGTGTTCTTTAACGTGCACAGGGTATGGCTCTCCAGCACACGGGGACACGGCTTAACGTCCCATCCGACGGACGGTGGTCTTTCCAAGCCCATCGGTGTCCCCTACTGACCGTGGGCAGGGCGGGGAATTTTGCGGAGACAAATCTCAACGCTGACCCAGCTGGGACTCGAACCTGGGAACTACAGATTACGAGCCTGGCGCGCTACCGACTGAGCCACCCCCGCCCCCAGGTTACAAGGACCCCGAAGGCTCAGAGAAGGTTGGGGGAGGGGACCCACTGGACAGCTGTTGGGAGACAGGTGGTAGCCTCCCGTTAAGGCCATCCAGCGTGTTCTTTAACGTACACAGGGTATGGTTCTCCCGCACACGGAGACACGGCTTAACGTCCCATCCGACGGACGGTGGTCTTTCCAAGCCCATCGGTGTCCCCTACTGACCGTGGGCAGGGCGGGGAATTTTGCGGAGACAAATCTCAACGCTGACCCAGCTGGGACTCGAACCTGGGAACTACAGATTACGAGCCTGGCGCGCTACCGACTGAGCCACCCCCGCCCCCAGGTCACAAGGACCCCGAAGGCTCAGAGAAGGTTGGGGGAGGGGACCCACTGGACAGCTGTTGGGAGACAGGTGGTAGCCTCCCGTTAAGGCCATCCAGCGTGTTCTTTAACGTACACAGGGTATGGTTCTCCCGCACACGGAGACACGGCTTAACGTCCCATCCGACGGACGGTGGTCTTTCCAAGCCCATCGGTGTCCCCTACTGACCGTGGGCAGGGCGGGGAATTTTGCGGAGACAAATCTCAACGCTGACCCAGCTGGGACTCGAACCTGGGAACTACAGATTACGAGCCTGGCGCGCTACCGACTGAGCCACCCCCGCCCCCAGGTCACAAGGACCCCGAAGGCTCAGAGAAGGTTGGGGGAGGGGACCCACTGGACAGCTGTTGGGAGACAGGTGGTAGCCTCCCGTTAAGGCCATCCAGCGTGTTCTTTAACGTACACAGGGTATGGTTCTCCCGCACACGGAGACACGGCTTAACGTCCCATCCGACGGACGGTGGTCTTTCCAAGCCCATCGGTGTCCCCTACTGACCGTGGGCAGGGCGGGGAATTTTGCGGAGACAAATCTCAACGCTGACCCAGCTGGGACTCGAACCTGGGAACTACAGATTACGAGCCTGGCGCGCTACCGACTGAGCCACCCCCGCCCCCAGGTCACAAGGACCCCGAAGGCTCAGAGAAGGTTGGGGGAGGGGACCCACTGGACAGCTGTTGGGAGACAGGTGGTAGCCTCCCGTTAAGGCCATCCAGCGTGTTCTTTAACGTGCACAGGGTATGGCTCTCCCGCACACAGGGACACTGTGTCGGCGTCTTCCACTGACCGAGGCACGGTAGGGGGTTTTGCGGAGATAAATCCCAACGCTGACCCAGCTGGGACTCATATTAATTAGTGAAGCATTATTCAGTAACAAATACTGATATTGATGACTTATCAGTTCTTAAAATAATTTATAATTTTACTTTTGAACTGACTACATCGCTCTCTCATCTGTGGAAGGAGCCCTACATCGAGATGTTTTTGTTTTAAAACTTGTACAGTCGCTCAAAAAAATATCCGAACACTATGGTTGATTACAGAATTCAGAAAAAATATCTGGCAACGATTTTTTTTAGAAATCGGTGATCTGGCAACCTTCGTGTCACGTGATTACAGATTTCAGGAAAAAAATTGGAGCGTGTGCAGTTACTGCACACGCTCCAGTTTGCTGTGAACGGTAACTGCACACGCTCCAGTTTGCTGTGAACGGTAACTGCACACGCTCAATACTTCAATACAATAATAACGCTTCAATCTTCCGTGAGTGAGCCCACACGATCTAGTATCAAAATAATATGACCACCTACAGTCGCTCAAAAAAATATCCGAACACTACGGTCGATTACAGAATTCAGAAAAAATATCTGGCAACTTTTTTTTTTAGAAGTTAGTGATCTGGCAACCTTCGTGTCACGTGATTGCAGAATTCAGGAAAAATATCTGGAGCGTGTACAGCAATTGTACACGCTCCACTTACCGTTCACAGCAAACTGGAGCGTGTTCAGTTACTGCACACGCTCCAGTTTGCTGTGAACGGTAACTGCACACGCTCAATATTTCCGTGAGTGAGCCCGCACGATCTAATATCAAAATAATATGACCACCACACTTCGTGTCACGTGACACGAAGGTTGCCAGATCACTAATTTCTAAAAAAAATCGTTGCCTGATATTTTTTCTGAATTCTGTAATCAACCATAGTGTTCGGATATTTTTTTGAGCGACTGTACAGAACATTTCGCCAAAGTTCACCTTTCGCGGAACTTTTATCGTTTGAATATACACCCAGTTCTATTTTTAGCCTGTTTTTTTTTACACGATTTTGATTTAACACGGTTTAGAAAAATATTCCAATTCTCTTTTTACACGATTTATTTTGATCTAACACGGTTGAAACGGCGCCTTTTTTTAAAAATCTCCATTTGAATTTAATTCTTAGTTGGGTTGGGTTGTTTT
The DNA here is from genome assembly GCA_038380435.1 of Ryuthela nishihirai. Classification (NCBI taxonomy): domain Eukaryota; kingdom Metazoa; phylum Arthropoda; class Arachnida; order Araneae; family Heptathelidae; genus Ryuthela; species Ryuthela nishihirai. The sequence goes on along the minus strand of JAWZYU010000023.1, from coordinate 46,430,125 downwards.
ACCTCTGAGCGGCACTTTTTTGCACACCATGGGCTAAATGGCCAGGTCACATGGACCCCGAAGGCTCAGAGAAGATTGGGGGAGGGAACCCACTGGAACAGCTGTTGGGAGACAGATGGTAGCCTCTCGTCAAGGCCATCCAGCGTGTTCTTTAACGTTGGATTGTTTTACCTCTGAGCGGCACTTTTTTGCACACCATGGGCTAAACGGCCTGGTCACATGGACCCCGAAGGCTCAGAGAAGGTTGGGGGAGGGGACCCACTGGAACAGCTGTTGGGAGACGGATGGTAGCCTCCCGTCAAGGCCATCCAGCGTGTTCTTTAACGTTCGGTTGTTTTAGCTCTGAGCGGCACTTTTTTCCACACCATGTGCTAAATGGCCAGGTCACATGGACCCCGAAAGCTCAGAGAAGGTTGGGGAAGGGGACCCACTGGAACAGCTGTTGGGAGACAGATGGTAGCCTCTCGTCAAGGCCATCCAGCGTGTTCTTTAACGTGCACAGGGTATGGCTCTCCCGCACACGGGGCCACGGCTTAACGTCCCATCCGACGGACGGCGGCCTTTCCAAGCCCATCGGTGATTTAATTCTGAAAAAACATTCCTATTCAAGGAAAAATTCCTAGAATTTGCATTTATAACAAAGATGCCGATTTTATGGTCGCATTTTTCGTAGTAATTTCAACTTTGAAAATGTATTATGGACACAGATTTTGTGCACTAAAATCCCAAAAATAAAATCTACACTAACATAACTACACAACAAATTTTATCTTTTTATTCTCTATTTAATGGAAAAATTCTGCAAAACCTACTTCATTCGGAATAAAGTGGCAACATTGAGTTCCGGGAATTACCCTCAATTTATATCGTCAATACATACGTTAGTCTTGGTCTTTCAAGGGGTGGCTCAATTGGTAGCTCAATTGGTAGCGCGTCAGGCTCGTAATCTGTAGTTCCCAGGTTCGAGTCCCAGCTGGGTCAGCGTTGAGATTTATCTCCGCAAAATTCCCCGCCCTGCCCACGGTCAGTAGGGGACACCGATGGGCTTGGAAAGGCCGCCGTCCGTCGGATGGGACGTTAAGCCGTGGCCCCGTGTGCTGGAGAGCCATACCCTGTGCACGTTAAAGAACACGCTGGATGGCCTTGACGGGAGGCTACCATCTGTCTCCCAACAGCTATTGCAGTGGGTCCCCTCCCCCAACCTTCTCTGAGGCTTCGGGGTCCATGTGACCTGGCCATTTAACCCATGGTGTGCAAAAAAGTGCCGCTCAGAGGTAAAACAACCCAACCCAACTCTTGGTCTTTCATTTCGTGAGTTAGAAGTGTTTAGATCCTTAACAGAAGAAATCGAAAGAAATTTGTGTTTTTGAAGTTTTGTGTGGGTATTATAAATTTATTAAATTTTGCTGATAGGTAATTTACAATTTTCCATCATCTGATTTATTAAATACAATTCAAATATTTTTCGTAAGCCTTACCACGATGTCGGATAATTCAACTATAATTAAAAAATAATAAATACCCCCTCAAGCAGCTGCTTGCCACAGAGGTCTGACAGGAGCCTGTCAGTTTATCTGCCAGAGTAGAAGATCTGTGAGGATGGCAGGACCTCAGCAGAAAAACAATGCAAATATCCATGACTTACCCGGGGCTCGAACCCAGGTCCCCGTAGATCAGAAACGAAGCGCGCTAACCACTCGGCCACGAGAACACAAGCAGAAAAGAAAAGCTATCTCTTTGGATACTAAGATTCAAATTTTAGATCGTCTTGCAACTGGAGAAGGTTCAACATCCATAGGTAAATATTTTGGTTTGAACGAAGCTACCGTAAGAACCATCAAGAAAAATGAAGATGCTATTAGAAAACCTGTGCTTTCTGGAACAAAATAGAGCGCTAAGTCGTCATCGTACACGAGAGATATTGTAAAAGTGAAGATGGAAAAAGCACTAGTAATGTGGATAGAAGATAACTCGCAAAAAAAAATACCTCTAGACGAAAATACCATCGAACAGATAACATAAGCAGATACAAGAAATAGAACCAACCACATCAGCTCAGTTAAATAAAAATTATGACTTTTCTGCAAGTACAGGTTGGCTTGCAGGATTTCTTCAAAGACACGTTTCATAATGAGAAAAGATAAAAGGTGAAGCTGCATCTGCAGATGAGCCGGCTGCTAAAGAATTTTGTCCAAAATTGGCCCAAATCATTGAAGATGGTGGATGCACTCCTGATCAAGTTTGGAATGCAAGTGAAACTGGTCTTTTTTAGAAAACGATACCGAGTAGAACCTACGTAGCAAAATCACAAAAAAACTGTTGGTGGTTTTAAAGCAGTTAGGATCGTTTGACCTTTCTATTTTGCAGCAACGCTTCAGGAGATCGTATGTTAAAACCGCTGCTCATCAATCGATCCGTAAGACCACGGTCAATGAAAATTGGAGATTTGAATAAATTGCCAGTGTATTGAATATAAAAAAAAAATAAATACCCCCTCAAGCAGCTGCTTGCCACAGAGGTCTGACAGGAGCCTGCCAGTGCCAGAGTAGAAGGTCTGAGAGGATGGCAGGACCTCAACAGAAAAACAACACGAACATAGCAAACAAAAAAACCGGGGCTACAAAAGAAATTTTTAATGAATGGTTCCATAAATGTTTCGTTCCAGAAGTTAAAAGCTATTTGAAGGGAAAAAATCTTGAATTTAAAGTTATATTGATTATAGACAATGCGCCTGGCCGGTTATCCTGTTTTGGAATCTCAAATGTGCAATTTTGTTTTCTGCCGCCTAATACGACATCCTTAATACAACCACTAGACCAGGGGATAATTACCGCATTTAAAACTTACTACGTAAGACGAACATTCCAATACATTTTGGATAACTAGATAAGGATAAAACACTAACAGTTATTGATATGTGGAGGAAAGTTTCTAATTTAGATTGTATCAGACATGCTGGATTGACGTTATCAGAATTAAAAGCATCAGTAGTATTGTGTCAACCGGCGGTACCCCCACTAGTGCTTTTCCCCCTATGACGTCACAGGTTGTATCATTCCTTTCTGTACAATTATTCTGAGACCTGCACCAGCCAATCGTTCCATGCAATTATTCTGAGACTTGCATCAGTCGAGTGAAGGAAGGGGCCTTAAAATATTGGTAGTGCTTAAAATATAGGTAGGGTTTAAAATATAGATCAACCAGGGGGTCTGCAAGAGGAGGGAGGGCTTAAAATATAGGTGGGACGACCGGGGGGTCCGAAAACGAGAAATTTGACTTAAAATAAGGGTTTTTTGGGAAAATAGTACTTCTCACTGTCAACAGATGGCGCCACTGAGGGGTGAAAGGGGGATTTTAATAGAGTAGAGGAATTATTAATTAATAAGGGGGCGTGACCTGTTACGTAAAGATTATGTAATGATTACGTCATGTCACGTCATAGGGGAGGGGAAAGTGGGCGTGGCCTGTGACGTCATGGGGGGAAAGCACTAGTGGGGGTACCGCCGATTGACACAATACTACTAGCATCAACTTTAAACGCATGCTGGAAAGCTATTTGGCCAGAATGTGTAAAAAGGATAGATCCTGTCCCCCCAAATACGACTGAATATCCTAATTCATCACTCCAGCATTCGCAGCTGATGGAGAAGGATTCGATGATTTATCGTTTGCAGATATTGATGAATTGCTGATTGACAAAGCTCTTAGCGAAGATGAAATAATAGAAGTTGTCCTTGAGACTCCTGATGGAAAAGAAAAAAATGATGGTGATGAAGAAGGTCCACTCATTGCAGGTTTAATTATAGAAAATCTTCTAATGGCTAGTAAATTGGAAAGTCATTTTCTTACCCATGATCCCATTGTCGAAAGAGCTGAGCAGTTTAAACGTGAACTGAAGTCATGTATGGCGCGTTGTCAAGATTTGTGTTGGGTTGTTTTACCTCTGAGCGGCACTTTTTTGCACACCATGGGCTAAATGGCCAGGTCACATGGACCCCGAAGGCTCAGAGAAGGTTGGGGGAGAGGACCCACTGGAACAGCTGTTGGGAGACAGATGGTAGCCTCCCGTCAAGGCCATCCAGCGTGTTCTTTAACGTGCACAGGGTATGGCTCTCCCGCACACGGGACCACGGCTTAACGTCCCATCCGACGGACGACGGCCTTTCCTAGCCCATCGGTGTCCCCTACTGACCGTGGGCAGGGCGGGAATTTTGCGGAGATAAATCTCAACGCTGACCCAGCTGGGACTCGAACCTGGGAACTACAGATTACGAGCCTGGCGCGCTAGCGTTATCAAGAATTATACAAAGCTCTAGTCAAAGCAAGATCTCAACGATTGATTACAGAGTTCGTTGTCAAAAAACTAATCAAACTTCAGAATCACTGGAAATAAGACTGAAAGTTCACAGCAACGCTCAGAAATATCTGAACGTTGCTGTGAACGGTAACTGGAGCGTGTACAGCAACTGTACACGCTCCAGTTACCGTTCACAGCAAACTGGAGCGTGTGCAGTTACTGCTCACGCTCCAGTTTGCTGTGAACGGTAACTGCACACGCTCAATATTTCCGTGAGTGAGCCCACACGATCTAGTATCAAAATAATATGACCACCTACAGTCGCTCAAAAAAGTATCCGAACACTATGGTTGATTACAGAATTCAGCAAAAATATCTGGAGCGTGTATCCGTTGTGCGAGTTGGGTTGTTTTACCTCTGAGCGCCACTTTTTTGCATACCATGGTCTAAATGGCCATGTCACATGGACCCCGAAGGCTCAGAGAAGGTTGGGGGAGGGGACCCACTGGAACAGCTGTTGGGAGACAGATGGTAGCCTCCCGTCAAGGCCATCCAGCGTGTTCTTTAACGTGCACAGGGTATGGCTCTCCCGCACACGGGTCACAGCATAACGTCCCATCCGACGGACGGCGGCCTTTCCAAGCCCATCGGTGTCCCCTATAGTCAGAAAGTGACAAGGAATAAAATATAGTTAATAAGTCATATTTTTTTCACTTTTGAAATCTTGAATTAGTGACATATTATTTTCTTCATGAAGGATAATTTCCTTTATAATTATCTTTATAAGTTTATAAAGTAAAAAATGTGTTTAAATGAATAAAAATCAAATAAAGATTAAATTAAAGATTTTGCTATGATTTGTTTGAAAACAATTTATTATTTGTACTCGGTTTTCACGTCTGGAACCAATCTCTTATATTTTCATATGCACTGTATTATTTTTTACACGGTTTTTTCCGGAACCTATCTACCGTGTAAAAACAGAATTGGGTGTATTTTACTTTTTTTTTGATGACGGACATTGAAATATCTTAAAATGTGAAAAAAATAAGAATATGTTTTCAACGAATTTCAATTCATTATTCATTATTTGTCATATCTAAAAAGAAAAACGTCATTTTAATATTCGTTTCGCAATCATTATATGATGTTACTACATTCGTTAATATGTGCGTCATTCTTTACAGGTCAAGAAAGGTTAGGAAAGGGAGAAAGATTTGGACCCTCATTTTCTTTAAAAGGCCCCGACTCTCAGCGAAAAGCAGCCCAGATCGGAAAAGAAGACTACGAGGAAGGCTTTCAAGTGAGTATTGAGAAGATTGCAGCACTTATCGGAAGGCGAATCGCTGCATCCACATTACACGCTCTTTCGAAATCTGTTTCATTGCCAAGGACGTTGAAATACGTCAGAGAAATGTAATGGTTTGCATGTTAGAATGGGACGGAATAGCGGGTGATTCAGAGGGGATTTTCCACGTGAATAATAATCAACTTCTCTTTTTGTCAACTCATCGAATTCAAACTCTCCATCAAGTAGTAGTTGTTGTTTTACCTCTGAGCGGCACTTTTTGCACACCATGGGCTAAATGGCCAGGTCACAAGGACCCCGAAGGCTCAGAGAAGGTTGGGGGAGGAGACCCACTGGAACAGCTGTTGGGAGACAGATGGTAGCCTCCCGTCAAGGCCATCCAGCGTGTTCTTTAACGTGCACAGGATATGGCTCTCTCACGTACACGGGGCCACGGCTTAACGTCCCATCCGACGGACGGCGGCCTTTCCAAGCCCATCGGTGTCCCCTACTGACCGTGGGCAGGGCGGGGAATTTTGCGGAAATAAATCTCAACGCTGACCCAGCTGGGACTCGAACCTGGGAACTAGAGATTACGAGCCTGGCGCGCTACAGACTGAGCCACCCCCGCCCCCCATCAAGTAGTTAAATGTTGCAGAGTTCTAAAAAATACATCTAATATATATATTATCAAATTTATGTTATGAAAAGTGATTATCGTCCTAAAGAGAGAGTAATTAACTTCGAATGCTTGGGTGTAATAATCAGAATTTGGAGTGGAACACTCATGCAAAAATATCTTAAAAACTTAGATTTCTGTTGTATAGAATTTACTTTTTGAAGGAAACAATTCCTGAAAGAATTTCGATCATGCTTTATTAGGCGTGAGTATTCTCTATTGTACAATATGGGATTTGCAATTGGGGTGGTGACTGCGAAAGTAATTTAATTAACTTATTTCGCATTCATAAAAAAAATTGGCAACATAAAAACATTTTTTACTTGAATTTAATAACAACTGGCCATTTTGACTCTATTAGGAAAATTCATATGTTTAAAATATTATTTTGATACTTAAAATCAACACTGGATGATCATTCATTTTATAATTCTGTCAGATCCGGCATTTTGTTTGAGGGAGCGGGGGTGGCTCAGTCGGTAGCGCGCCAGGCTCGTAATCTGCAGTTCCGTCCGTCGGATGGGACGTTAAACTCATGGCCTATTATGCGGCAGAGCTATATCCTGTGCACGTTAGAGAACACGCTGGATGGCCTTGACGGGAGGTTAGCATCTGTCTCCCAACAGCTGTTCCAGTGGGTCCCCTTCCATAACCTTCTCTGAGCCTTCGGGATCTTTGTGACCTGGCCATTTTAGCCCATGGTGTGCAAAAAAGTACCGCTCAGAGGTAAAACAACCCAACCCTGGGGCGGGGGTGGCTCAGTTGGTAGCGCGCCAGGCTCGTAATCTGTAGTTCCCAGGTTCGAGTCCCAGCTGGGTCAGCGTTGAGATTTATCTCCGCAAAAATTCCCCCGCACTGCCCACGGTCAGTAGGGGACACCGATGGGCTTGGAAAGGCCGCCGTCCGTCGGATGGGACGTTAAGCCGTGGCCCCGTGTGTGGGAGAGCCATACCTTGTGCACGTTAAAGAACACGCTGGATGGCCTTGACGGGAGGCTACCATCTGTCTCTCAACAGCTATTCCAGTGGGTCCCCTTCCCCAACCTTCTCTGAGCCTTCGGGGTCCATGTGACCTGGCCATTTAGCCCATGGTGTGCAAAAAAGTGCCGCTCAGAGGTAAAACAATCCAACGTTAAATAACACGCTGGATGGCCTTGACGGGAGGCTACCATCCGTCTCCCAACAGCTGTTCCAGTGGGTTCCCTCCCCCAACCTTCTCTGAGCCTTCGGGGTCCATGTGACCTGGCCATTTAGCCCATGGTGTGCAAAAAAGTGCCGCTCAGAGGTAAAACAACCCAAACAACAACCCAACCCAACCCTTTTGCTCCATGTGCCCCTACATCATAAAAATATATTATAAAACGATATTTTATTTATTTGGTACCAAATCAGTCAGATACATTAACCACTAGACCAGGTATGGACTATTTAGCCCATTGTGTGTAAATATCAGACAACCCAATGCAACACATGTGCAGGGGAGCCATACCCTGTACATGTTAACCTTTCCCATACTGAGGTACTTTCCATAAGATAAATTAGGCACCTAGCTAGGGTTGGGTTGTTTTACCTCTGAGCGGCACTTTTTTGCACACCATGGGCTAAATGGCCAGGTCACATGGACCCCGAAGGCTCAGAGAAAGTTGGGGGAGGGGACCCACTGGAACAGCTGTTGGGAGACAGATGGTAGCCTCCCGTCAAGGCCATCCAGCGTGTTCTTTAACGTGCACAGGGTATGGCTCTCCCGCACACGGGGCCACGGCTTAACGTCCCATCCGACGGACGGCGGCCTTTCCAAGCTTATCGGTGTCCCCTACTGACCGTGGGCAGGGCGGGGAATTTTGCGGAGATAAATCTCAACGCTGACCCAGCTGGGACTCGAACCTGGGAACTACAGATTACGAGCTTGGCGCGCTACCGACTGAGCCACCCCCGCCCCCATCTAGCTAGGGATGTCACTCTTCTGGTGTTATATTTTACTTACACAAGAGGTAAACAATGCATCCTTTTCAACTTTTATTCAAGTTGATTTCGTTACATGGCACCGATTTCAAATGCAAATGTACTTCGCTGATGTTCCAACCCACGAGGAAAAAATTGTGCCCACGATTTATGTGGCTCACCAGTTATACGTGTACCGTTTAGTGAGCACGAACCGCGAGATATGCCACCTAGGCAGGGGCGTAGCGAAGGACTATGGTTGGGGGGAGAGAGAAATCGAAGATTTTCCAACTCGGAAATCAAATTTTGCCAACTGAGCACATAATGTCTAAATTTTCGTTCCGTAGAAGGGGGGGGGGGGGGGGGTCGAGGCAATGAGGCAATTTTTCACAACTCTCTAACTATCTTGCATTTTGCCATTTGACTTACAATTTTGCGGACTAGCCATAATTTCACGGAATTTATCCCAATATTTAAATCTTGTCTGAATTGTAGGAAGTCAGTGTTAATTTTCCCCTGATTTGGCCAACTCTCCTTAATTTCACAAAACCAATCTCAATCTTTACATCTCTCCCTCTCCTAAATTTGCGAAGTCACTTTAAAATTGTCAAACTCCACAAAATTTTGCCAGGTTTCCTCGATTTTGTCAACTCTCCTTAATTTCACAAACCCAATCCCAATTATCACACCTCGCCTATATTTCACCAAGTGGATTCGAATTTTGCCAACTACCCTAGATTTTCCCAACTAACCTATATTTTACCTAGTGGATTCGAATTTTGCCAACTCACCTTCATTTTGCCAACTCACCTTCATTTTGCCAACTCGCCATAATTTTACAGAAAATATCGCAAGTTTTACATCTTCCCTGAATTTGCCAAGTCACTTCGAATTTTATCAATTCTCCTTAATTGCACAAGAAAGACGCAATTTTCACAAATACCCTGTATTTTACCAAGTGGCTTCGAATTTTGCCAACTGCCGTACATTTTGTTAAGTTTCCTCAATTTCTCCAACACTCCTTAATTTCACAAAATAAATCCCAATTTTCACAAATCGCCTGTATTTTACCAAGTGGATTCAAATTTTGCCAAATTTCCTCGATTTTGTCAATTCTCCTTAATTTCACAAAAACAATCCCAATTTTCACAACTCGCCCTTATTTTACCAACTGGATTCGAATTTTGCCAACTGTCCTAGATTTTGCCAAGTTTCCTCAATTTTGCCATCTCGCCACAATTTTACAGAAAAAGATCTAAATTTTTACATCTCATCTGATTTTTGCAAAGTCACTCTGAATTTCTCAAACTCCCCCAAGATTTGCCAACTCTCCTAGATATTATGAAGTTGCCTCGATTTTGACAACACGCCATAATTTTACAGCAAAAAATCCAAATTTTTACATCTCACCTGAAATTTGCCAACCCACCACGGTTTTGTCAAGTCACTTCGAATTTTGCCAACTCCCCAAGATTTTGCCAAGCTGTCCCAATTTTGCCAACTCACCTTTTTTTTACTAAGTGGCTTCGAATTTTGCCAACTGCTCTAAATTTTACCGTCTCTTCACTTTCCAAACTGCCCTAGATTTGCCAAGTTGCCTCGATTTTGACAACTCCCCTTAATTTTGGGGAAAAAAAACTTACAAATTTTCACAACTCATCTCGATTTTACGAAGTCGCTTCGAATTTTGCCACCTCCGAGTTACTTTGGGGGGGAATCTCCCCCCCCCCATGGCTACGCCACTGCACCAAGGATCATAGAGGTAGGGAGAGGCGCCATATCACGTGAAAACTAGCCTGCGTCGCCATATTGGTCCTACTCGTAAGCTACTATCACTGTGCTAAAGAACGACAGATACCGTTAAATAAAGGCACATGCGTAGCATACGGATGCGCCCTTAAGCTTTCGAGAAAGATCAAAGGGATAATATTTCACAGCTAAGAAGTAATGTTAAACAGTTTTCTTTCTAAATTGAAAACTTTTTCGTCATTTCAAATTGTTTATGATAGCGTAGTTAGGACTTGCGGGAAGGGGATTGCGAAATTTTCCCATTGCTTTTATTGTAAACCGATAAAAGAAAAGTTTATTATAAATTCGTCGAAAGAAAAAATAAAGAAATTGGGGAGAGAACTTAATATACACATTAATCATTTCCTAAGCTCCTGTTGTACCCTATCGAAACGCTAGCGTATTTCCATGTCACGTTAATGAAAATCTAACTTGGAAACTCTCTAACTTCTAAAACATGCATTTAATTAAAAATTGTCATTGAAGATAAATTAAAGAGCATAATGAAATCTATATAAATATCGATTTATAAAAATATTCGTTCAATATTTAAAGAGTTATGGAATAATAATACATTATCTTCCATGTTACGTAAATGAAATTCGAAATTCGAAGCGCTATAACTTCTAAATATTCATTTAACAGAAAAATGTGATTGAAGGTAAATTAAAGAGCATAATTAAATCTATATAATTCTCGACTTAAAACAATATTCGTTAAGTATTTAAAGAGTTGTGGAATATGTAACGATAGATTCTCATTGACATATCATGGAAGATAATTTCGAGGCTCTTTAATTTCTAAAATATGCATTTCATTGAAAAATGTGACTGAATATAAATTAAAGAGCATAATCAGGTCTATATAAATCTCGATTTATGACAATATTCGTTCAATATTTAAAGAGTTATGGAATAATAATACATTATCCTCCATGTTACGTAAATGAAAATCGAAATTGGAAGTGCTATATCTTCTAAAATATGCATTTAACAGAAAAATGTGATTGAAGGTAAATTAAAGAGCATAATCAAATCTATTTAAATATCCATTTTCAACAATATTAGTTCTGTGTTTAAAGAGTTATGGAATATATATAATGATAGACTCATTGACAACATGGAAGATAGTTTAATTTCGAAACTCTTTAATTTCTAAAATATGCATTTTATTGAAAAATGTGACTGAAGATAAATTAAAGAGCATAATCACACCTATTTAAATCTCGATTTAAAATAATATTCGTTAAGTATTTAAAGAGATATTGATGCTTTTTTACATATATCAAGATAATTTGTTAAATATTAGAGCTTAACTCTTCAAATGCTAAAAGAATATTGTTGAATATTGAGATTGATTTAATTATGATCCTTTATTTTATCGTGTCATTTTTTTTATTGAATGCATAATTTAGAAATTATTGTAAGTTAGTTGCCGTTACCGCTACATGGAAATTATCTAATATTTTGGTAGACAGTATGTAATGATAATTATAGGTTATGAACATCACCGGTTCAACAATTCAAATACATTTGTTGTAAATTTTGTTTCTAGCCACATACATTTCTAGGAATAAAAAAGATATCCAAGTTTTAAACAAATAAATGTGTCTTTAATTATCAACTTTGAATACACCTAACATTCCTTTGGCCATATATAAATATAATATAGCATCAGTTTCCTGATTTTTATTCCCAAAGAGAATTTTATCTTTGTTAATAAACCATTTGGTCTTATTATATGAGATTTAGCTTTTTCGTTTTATTCCCAACATTCGAAACTTTTGAATAAAACAATGAAGCAACTTTTGAAATTGGTAGTGGGTGGATACGTGCGAGGATTTAATATGTTCTATATCATGCATCACAGTCAAGTTTTTTCATATGGTGTCATTTGTTATAAATTTCAAGTTAATTTGATGTATTCCAGGACTTTTCTCGGGAAGGATTTCCGTCACACAGTTCCAATGATAATTGTTCCACAATCAATCCCTATTTAAAAAAAAAAGGTTTCACAGCTTTAAAAAAAAAAAGTTTCAGTGATATGTAATTATTTATGAAAAACCAAAACTTCGGTTAAACAACTGCGTTTAGAAACGAACGCAAAATCGAAGCGAAAAAAGTAGTTTTTTGATAAATATTAATAAATATTTGACCTTCCAAAAAAAAAAAGGTCGATATTATTTAGCGATATTCATCGAAATAATTTACAAATTTAATCAAGTGGGATCAACCACTGTTTCTACAAATGAAAAATAGAAAAAGGAAACTTTAATTGATGAATAGGAATCGTTTTCGTTCATGCGTTTTCCTTTTTTAGCAATATTCGTATAAAACATTCGGATATATGACAACTGACGTACAGCGCGCGGCTTTCTTAGTAGGAGCAATATGGCCGCTGCTGTTCTCAGCTACACGAGTGACAGGAAAAATATCTGGAGCGTGTACAGTTGCTATACACGCTCCAGAAATTTTTCCTGAATTCTGTAATCACGTGACACGAAGCTATTTTAAGTAGCGAAAAAGCTCTATGATATCCGATTACACTTTAAGAAAGTCACGGTGCAGAAATCTTATTCAGTTAAGACGAAAGAGAAATCATTTCCCGTTTCATTTCTTGTGCAGGGGTTCTTTGATGAGGAGGATGAAAAGGAATGTCCGAGTCACATTTATGTGGAATGGACGCGTCAGGAAATGGACCAGCTGGCGAATGACGTAGATGCTCAGATGAAGATGCTCGAGGATCAGATGAAGATGATGGATGCTGCACATGGGAAGCCAAGGAGAGAAAACATCCCCATCGGAATCTTGTCAGGCGTTGTGCTGGTTGTCGTTTTCGCCTACGTGCTTCTCTCATACGAGGTGAGCGATTATTAATATCAGAGGCTGTATTCAAGTGAGGAACAGACTGCATTGTGTCCGTGTCAACCCTCACTAGATACTGACAACCCTAAGAGGGATTCCCAGGTTCGAGTCCCAGCTGGATCAGCGTTGAGATTTATCTCCGTAATATTCCCCGCCCTGCTCACGGTCAGTAGGGGACATCGATGGGCTTGGAAATGCCACCGTCCGTCGGATGGGACGTTAAGCCGTGGCCCCGTGTGCGGGAGAGCCATACCCTGCCACGTTAAAGAACATACTGGATAGCCTTGACGGGAGGCTACCATCTGTCTCCCAACAGCAGTTCCAGTGGGTCTCCTCCCCTAACCTTCGGGAAGGGGGTGGCTCAGTCGATAGTGCGCCAGGCTCGTAATCTGTTGTTCCCAGGTTCGAGTCCCAGCTGGGTCAGCGTTGAGATTTATCTCCGCAAAATTCCCCGCCCTTTCCATGGTCAGTAGGGGACACCGATGGGCTTGGAAAGGCCGCCGTCTGTCGGATGGAACGTTAAGCCGTGGCCCCGTGTGCGGGAGAGCCATACCCTGTGCACGTTAAAGAACACTCTGGATGGCCTTGAAGGGAGTCTACCATATGTCTCCCAACAGCTGCTCCAGTGGGTCCCCTCCCCAAACCTTCTCTGATCCTTCGGGGTCCTTGAGACCTGGCCATTTAGCCCACTGTGTGCAAAAAACTGCCACTCAGAGGTAAAACAACCCAACAACAACTACAACCATTATTGCACGCAGTTGCAGGTTCCCAGGTTCGAATTCTAACTGTACTTGCTTTGAGAATTATCTCAGCAAACCTCAGTTCCATCCTCGAAGAGAAAGGGATACCAATGGGATGCCAGAGAAAGTGATGCCTTGGAAAGGCCGCCGTCCGTCAAGTGGGAGGTAAAGTTCGCGTGCAGGAGAACCACATCCTGTGGAGACCTCATCTGACAAGGTTATAGCGTATTCTTTAACGTGCACAGGGTATGGCTCTCCCGTACACGGGCCACGGCTTAACGTCCCATCCGACAGACGACGGTCTTTCCAAGTCCATCGGTGTCCCCTACTGACCGTGGGCAGGGCGGGGAGTTTTGCGGAGATAAATCTCAACGCTGACCCAGCTGGGACTCGAACCTGGGAACTACAGATTATCCTAAGTACGCCTCGGCATATTTCATTCCAATTGGACGAATGAAATTTATTCGAAAGCATTCACTTAGAAAAAGATATCTGAATTAAAAAAACTTTATATTCGTGTATGTGGGCTTTGAGTAATATAAAATGAAAGTATAATATATTGTCAATATGAAATTTCCTGCTTATTTGATGTTAACTTCAAAGGAAGATCAGTAAGGTAGCGCGCCAGACTTGTTTAGTTGGGTTGTTTTACCTCTGAGTGGCAATTTTCTGCCCACAATGGGCTAAATGGTTAGGTCACAAAGACCCCGAAGGCTCAGAGAAGGTTGGGGGAGGGGACCCACTGGAACAGCTGTCGGGAGACAGATGGTAACCTCCCGTCAAGGCCATCCAGCGTGTTCTTTAACGTGCACAGGGTATGGCTCTCCCGCACACGGGGCCACGGCTTAACGTCCCATCCGACGGCCGCGGGCTTTCACAAGCCCATCGGTGTCCCCTACAGACCGTGGGCAGGGCGGGGAATTTTTCGGAGATTAATCTCAACGCTGACCCAGCTGGACTCGAACCTGGGAAGCGCCAGGCTTGTAATCTGCAGTTCCCAGTTTCGAATCCTAAATCTGCCTTCATTTAGAATTTTCTCTGCTGGCCCCCTTTCCCCACTATGCCTTGGATGAGAAAGGGGACAAGGATGACATTGAAAAGGCAGCCATCCATCAGATGTGAAATTAAGCCTCAGCCCATATTCAGGAGAGTGAAACCGAGAAGCATGTTGAAGACCGTTGGTTGGCCTTGATGGGTTGGGTTGTTTTACCTCTGAGTGGCAATTTTCTGCCCACAATGGGCTAAATGGTTAGGTCACAAAGACCCCGAAGGCTCAGAGAAGGTTGGGGGAGGGGACCCACTGGAACAGCTGTTGGGAGACAGATGGTAGCCTCCCGTCAAGGCCATCCAGCGTGTTCTTTAACGTGCACAGGGTATGGCTCTCCCGCACACGGTGCCACGGCTTAACGTCCCATCCGACGGACGGCGGCCTTTCCAAGCCCATCGGTGTCCCCTACTGACCGTGGGCAGGGCGGGGAATTTTGCGGAGATAAATCTCAACGCTGACCCAGCTGGGACTCGAACCTGGGAACAACAGATTACGAGCCTGGCGCGCTACCGACTAGCCACCCCCGTCCCAGGAGGGATGGCTCAGGGCTCCAATGGACGCGGTCACGGATATAATCAGATTATAAAGGCTGTAATTTTTGTTTTTTGCTTACTAGTGTTCACAATAATAATTAATGTTGTAGTCGTACTTGAAACGAGTAAATATATTAAAATATAAAATCCTAATTTTCTTGATTATTATGTCCATAACTAAGCCCCCATTTTTTTTCAGTTACATAAATCAAGTGGATATGTCAGGTTCACGTTTAAAATCAGAGCTATTTCAACATTTTATTTTGTCTCTTTTTACGTTAGAGCAGGCGTGTCCAACCTTTTGACTTCCCTGGGCCACATTGAGTGAAGATGAATTGTTTTGGGCCGCACATAAAATATATAATATAGTTAATGTATATGAATAATAAAACTTCATTTTTTTTTTATGTTTTCTATTACAAAATTAAAAAAAGGGCAACATGAAACTAGTGGGGTATTAAAAACTCGCTGAAAATCACATAATCATGTTGAAAGCTTATGTCGTAAACACGTAAACTTTACCATTTTGTGGGCCGCATTACTAGCTGTCCAGGGCCGCAGGCGACGCGCGGGCTGGACACGCCTGGGTTAGAGGATATTTACAAAGATTTTGTTGAAATATATCTTCATTTTGTTTTCTTTCTGCTTGGGTTGTTTTACCTCTGAGCGGCACTTTTTTGCACACCATGGGCTAAATGACCAGGTCACATGGACCCCGAAGGCTTAGAGAAGGTTGGGGGAGGGGACCCACTGGAACAGCTGTTGGGAGACAGATCGTAGCCTCCCGTCAAGGCCATCCAGCGTGCTCTTTAACGTGCACAGGGTATGGCTCTCCCGCACACGGAGCAATGGCTTAACTTCCCATCCGACGGACGGCGGCCTTTCCAAGCCCATCGGTGTCCCCTACTGACCGTGGGCAGGGCGGGGAATTTTGCGGAGATAAATCTCAACGCTGACCCAGCTGGGACTCGAACCTGGAAACTACAGATTACGAGCCTGGCGCGCTACCGACTGAGCCACCCCCCGCCCCCTTCTTTCTGCTTATAATTCAAATTGCATATGCAGAAAAGAAATGCGACATCATTCGATTTTGATAATTATATCTATTTTTTGGGGGTACTTATAAGCAGAAAATATTTTTGTAACAATTCTTTGCACTTTATTTTGGTTTATTTTGTATGAAATTTTTGTCTTATAAAGACAAAAAACTATTATGCTACATAAATAGAAACTAAAATTATTACATAAAAATGTAATATAAACAATATACGTATTAAAACGGAACAAAACTAGAGAAAATTAAAAAAAAAGCAATAAAATGAAATGCAGAAAAATGCATTTAAATATTACTGTAAAATACTGTAGGTGGTCATATTATTTTGATACTAGATCGTGTGGGCTCACTCACGGAAATATTGAGCGTGTGCAGTTACCGTTCACAGCAAACTCGAGCGTGTGCAGTAACTGCTCCAGTTTGCTGTGAACGGTAACTGGAGCGTGTACAGTTGCTGTACACGCTCCAGATATTTTTCCTGAATTCTGCAATCACGTGACACGAAGGTTGCCAGATCACTGATTTCTAAAAAACATCGTTGCCAGATATTTTTTTTTTGAATTCTGTAATCAACCATAAGGGTTATTACAGAATAATTATTATATAATGTATTTTGAGGAGTTCGCCATTTAGACCAGTTTCCCGAATCTGGCAATAATTTCAACTGCCCCCTCTAACGGGGGAAATTTTTAAAATTGCGAAACTTTTAACGATCTATTTGGGTTAAAAATCTGATCATTTGGTGGTGGAGTGAGACGATCACGAGGTTTACACTTACAGTAACGATTTGACCTTTCACCCCCAGGGGGTGTGGGAGAATACATGACTTTTTGTTTTAAGAGACAGATAAATGAAAAACTCTTTTTGAGTTAAATAGGTACTAACCAGATATTATAATTCATATTCCTCAAATCCTCCAAAAGGAGATCTCTCAAGCGATTGTACGATTTTTGTTTTTTCAAACGATCTTATCATTTTTGTGGCTTCTGAGTATAGTTTTTCCCGCCACATTTAAAATAAAATGCCAACTAAATCATTAGTAGCACGGTTCCAAATTTAACATGCTCTTATAGTTATATAAAGAAAAGGTTAGCACTTTTATATTATGGCACTTTTATTTTTAGTTGAAATTAGAGCAAGCCCGCCTTAAAATTGAACTACCCCAAGTCACCGCTTAGAATGCTTGGGCCCAAGATTGGAACTAGAAAAAAATAAGGGGAGAAGGGAGGGGGGGGGGGGAAGGAGTACAACATTTCCCTTTCCGTTTTAAAAGTATTTTAAAAATTTCTTGAAAATGCATGAATTGAAAATACTTGAAATCAAGTAGTTTTTTCTGATATAAAAAAAAAATACCCCCTCAAGCAACTGCTTGCCACAGAGGTCTGACAGGAGGCTGTCAGTTTATATGGCATAGTAGGAGATCTGAGAGGATGGCAGGACCTCAGCAGAAAAACGACACACACAACCATGCCTTACCCGGGGCTCGAACCCAGGTCTCTTAGATCAGTAGCCAAGTGCGCTAACCACTCGACCACAGGACGGCAAAAATAAATACCCCCTCAAGCAGCTACTTGCCACAGAGGTCTGACAGGAGCCTGTCAGTTATATGCCATAGTAGGAGATCTTAGAGGATGGCAGGACCTCAGCAGAAAAACGACACACACAACCATGCCTTACCCGGGGCTCGAACCCAGGTCCCTTAGATCAGTAGCCAAGCGTGCTAACCACTCGGCGTTAAATGATTGTGGTCACCCTATAAGGACGACCACAGCAATAAATCTTCTTATCACTCTTCCTCACCCCCTCCAGGGGATGAGGAGGAGTGATAAGAAGATTTATTGTTGTAGTCGTCTTATATAACTAGTGGTGGCCATGGACACCAGCAGAATTTTTTCCCGGGGGGTAGCGGTGAGGAAATTGTAAAAGGGAGGGTATGAATACCTTTCCATTGCCCCTGCTAGATTTGGGCCTGACTACTGCTACTGTAATATTCAGTTGCGAAGCTGATTTCCTACAAACACTGAAATTTCTGGGTTGGGTCAGTCGGTAGCGCGCCAGGCTCGTAATCTGCAGTTCCCAGGTTCAAAGGGGCGGGGGTGGCTCAGTCGGTAGCGCGCCAGGCGCGTAATCTGTAGTTCCCAGGTTCGAGTCCCAGCTGGGTCAGCGTTGAGATTTATCTCCGCAAAATTCCCGCCCTGCCCACGGTCAGTAGGGGACACCGCTGGGCTTGGAAAGGCCGCCGTCCGTCGGATGGGACGTTAAGCCGTGGCCCCGTGTGCGGGAGAGACATACCCTGTGCACGTTAAAGAACACACTGGATGGCCTTGACGGGAGGATACCATCTGTCTCCCAACAGCTGTTCCAGTGGGTCCCCTCCCCCCAACCTTCTCTGAGCCTTCGGGGTCCATGTGACCTGGCCATTTAGTCCATGGTGTGCAAAAAAGTGCCGCTCAGAGGTAAAACAACCCAACCCAACCCAGGTTCAAATCCAAGCTGGCTCAGCTTTGAGATTTATCTCCGCAAAACTCCCCGCCCTGCCCACGGTCAGTAGGGGACACCGATGGGCTTGGAAAGACCGCCGTCCATCGGATATGACGTTAAGCCGTGGCTCCGTGTGTGGGAGAGCCATACACTGTGCACGTTAAAGAACACGCTGGATGGCCTTGACGGGAGACTACCATCTGTCTCCCAACAGCTGTTCCAGTGGGTCCCCTCCCCCAACTTTCTCTGAGACTTCGGGGTCCTTGTGACCTGGCCATTTATCCATGGTGTGCAAAAAGTGCCGTTCAGAGATAAAAGAACGCCACCCACCCCCACATCTTAAATCTTTTGAGTTCACTTCTCATGGTAATGTTGCCATTTTAAAATTATCAAATTTCTTTTTATCGCAAAAATACTGCCGATAATTCATACAGAGCGAGATTGACGACATTTTTATCCGAAACAAAGAAACTGAAAATGTTATAAATTAAATAATACCTTGCCAAAAATATAATAGAAATAAATGCTTTGCCAAAATTTCCAGTTTGGATTGGTTTACTATTTTCCTTGACTTACACCATTTCTCGTTTCGTGTCGCCATCTAGTGTAGAGCAGCAGAACATCTCCCACGAGTGCCTCCCAGTGGCGGTGTTAGGTCTTTTTTTATGACCTCTCCTCTTCCTTTGGTTTTTCACTCGTCGTTTGTCGTTGTTAAGAATACTCAAAACTGTTCTTCCACCATACCTGACGAATGCGACGGTGAAATTGAACAATTTATATATCAAACGAAAGCTTGTGATGCGGGAAATGTGACTGGGTATAAAACATTTACCCCCCAAATACACTTTATTTCCTTAAAAAAGGGGGGAAATTAGCGATCTGGCAACCTTCGCGTCACGTGACGCGAAAGTTGCCAGATCGCTAATTTCTAAAAAAATCGTTGCCAGATATTTTTTCTGAATTCTGTAATCAACCATAGTGTTCGGATTTTTTTTGAGCGACTGTAGGTGGTCATATTATTTTGATACTAGATCGTGTGGGCTCACTCACGGAAATATTGAGCGTGTGCAGTTACCGTTCACAGCAAATTGGCTGCACACGCTCCAGTTTGCTGTGAACGGTAACTGGAGCGTGTACAGTCGCTGTACACGCTCCAGATATTTTTCCTGAATTCTGTAATCACGTGACACGAAGGTTGCCAGATTACTAATTTCTAAAGAAATCGTTGCCAGATATTTTTTCTGAATTTTGTAATCAACCATAGTGTTCGGATACTTTTTAATATACATAATGCGTATGAATATATAATGCTATGAATATGGAGCGTGTGCAGTTACCGTTCACATCAAACTGCAGTGGTTGCAGTTAATGTTCACAGAACATTGGATCGTGTGAGCTCACAAAAACCTGGATCGTGTCGGCCCACTCACAGAAATATTGAGCGTGTGCAGTTACCGTTCACAGCAAACTGGAGCGTGTACAGTAACTGCATACGCTCCAGTTTGCTGTGAACGGTAACTGGAGCGGGTACAGTTCCAGATATTTTTCCTGAATTCTGTAATCACGTGACACGAAGGTTGCCAGATTACTAATTTCTAAAGAAATCGTTGCCAGATATTTTTTCTGAATTCTGCAATCAACCATAGTGTTCGGATTTTTTTTGAGCGACCTGTACCTTTGACTCTCAAGCACCTCTTTCGCGATCCAATCAGGAAGCTCATTGCCAGGTGGGGCGGGAGTGGCTCAGTCGGTAGGGCGCCAGGCTCGTGATCTGCAGCTCCCAGGTTCGAGTCCCAGCTGGGTCAGCGTTGAGATTTATCTCCGCAAAATTCTCCGCTCTGTACGCGGTCAGTAGAGGACATCGATGGGCTTGGAAAGGCTGTTGTCCGTTTGAGGGAAAGCCATACCCTGTGCACGTTAAAGAACACAATGGATGGCCTTGACGGGAGCCTACCATCTGTCTCCCAACAGCTGTTCCAGTGTATCTCCTGCTTCAACCTTCTTGGGATCTTTGTGACTTGGTCATTTAGCCCATTGTATGCAAAAAAGTGCCGCTCAGAGATAAAACAACACAACCCTAAAAAAGGAGAAATCAGAAAACGATTGTACCGCTATATCTTCGGAACGAGGATGCCCAAAGTATTGGGAATGCTTCAGGTGGAAGTTTGTGACATGGGGTTGGGTTGTTTTGCCCCTGAGCGGCACTTTTTTGCACACCATGGGCTAAATGGCCAGGTCTCATGGACCCCGAAGGCTCAGAGAAGGTTGGGGGAGGGGACCCACTGGAACAGCTGTTGGGAGACAGATGGTAGCCTCCCGTCAAGGCCATCCAGAGTGTTCTTTAACGTGCACAGGGTATGGCTCTCCCGCACACGACACCACGGCTTAACGTCCCATCCGACGGACGGCGGCCTTTCCAAGCCCATCGGTGTCCCCCACTGACCGTGGGCAGGACGGGAATTTTGCGGAGATAAATCTCAACGCTGACCCAGCTGGGACTCGAACCTGGGAACTACAGATTACGAGCCTGGCGCGCTACCGACTGAGCCACCCCTTGTGACATAGGGAATGTCAGAGGTTACAAAAATTTCTGCCGCATGACGGAAAAAAAAAATATTTTCCTTAAAAGAGGAAAATATGCGAAGAATTGTTCTGTTACATCATTCGAAAGCAAAAGCCGAATGTAACAAGTTGTATGTCAAATGAACGCTTGCGACGTCAGACATGTTGTGGGCAATAAAAAATATAGCCTTGTTTTCTTCCCTCTTAAAAAAAGAAGAAATTGGAAAGTCGTTATTTTATTATACCTTCGGAAAGCAGGGCCTATTGTCACCAGTTAGGTAATCAAATCAAAGCTCAAATGAAGACCGTCGCAGACTATTTAAAATAATTTGCTAAAAAAAATTTTGTTCCGTCCCGAGTGGGGCCCCACTCAGGAGAAAACCATTTTTTTTTTCAGCAAATTATTTCAAGTGTACAGTCGCTCAAATAAATATCCGAACACTATGGTTGATCACAGAATTCAGAAAAAATATCTGGCAACGATTTTTTTTTTAGAAATGAGTGATCTGGCAACCTTCGTGTCACGTGATTACAGAATTCAGGAAAAATATCTGGAGCGTGTACAGCAACTGTACACGCACCAGTTACCGTTCACAGCAAACTGGAGCGTGTGCAGTTACTGCACACGCTCCAGTTTGCTGTGAACGGTAACTGCACACGCTCAATATTTCCGTGAGTGAGCCCACACGATCTAGTATCAAAATAATATGACCACCTACAGTCGCTCAAAGAAGTATCCGAACACTATGGTTGATTACAGAATTCAGAAAAAATATCTGGCTAAACGTTTTTTTAGAAATTAGTGATAATTAGTGAAATTAGTGAAAAATTAGTGAAATTAGTGATCTGGCAACCTTCTAAAAAAAATCGTTGCCAGATACTTTTTCTGAATTCTGTAATCAACCATGGTGTTCGGATATTTTTTTGAGCGACTGTCTCTTGTGAACACGATATTTTCCTGTAATACTTTATTACAGTCGTAAACGATTTCGAATTTCGAATTCCCTTGACATTTTCCCCTCCACCCAAAAGGGCACTGAAATTTCGTGTAGGGAGGGGGAGGGGTCGACCTTTAACGACTTATATCGCAATGGGTTACGTCAAATACGACTCAAAAAAGGGGAGAAAAGATGTGGCCGATGTTTATGAGTCATATATCATATTGTAAGTTTCTGAGGGTAGGTGTTTTTAGTGAACAAATAAAAAATATTAGTAATTAATTTTTTTTTTAAATAGCTATCTTTCTATATGCTCCCTAAATGTACCAACTTTGAGATTTATCTCCGCAAAAATCCCTGCCTGCCCTCGGGCAGTAGGAGACTCCAATCGGTTTGGAAAGCCAGCCATTCGTCGGGTTGGACGTTAAGCCATGGTTCTGTGTGCGTGAGAGCCATATCCTGTGCACGTTAAAGAACACATTGGAGGGCCTTGACGGGAGGCTACCGTCTTTTTTTAAATTACATGTTGCTATGTGATGTTTCTACAAACTTATTTGGGGCGGGGGTGGCTCAGTCGGTAGCGCGCCAGGCTCGTAATCTGTAGTTCCCAGGTTGGAGTCCCAGCTGGGTCAGCGTTGAGATTTATCTCCGCAAAATTCCCCGCCCTGCCCACGGTCAGTAGGGGGACACCGATGGGCTTGGAAAGGCAGCCGTAAGTCGGATGGGACGTTAAGCCGTGGCCCCGTGTGCGGGAGAGCCATACCCTGTGCACGTTAAAGAACACGCTGGATGGCCTTGACGGGAGGCTACCATCTGTCTCCCAACAGCTGTTCCAGTGGGTCCCCTCCCCCAACCTTCTCTGAGCCTTCGGGGTCCTTGTGACCTGGCCATTTAGCCCATGGTGTGCAAAAAAGTGCCGCTCAGAGGCAAAACAACCCAACCCAACCTACAAACTTATTTGTAAATAAGTGGGGCCCTACTCAGAAGAAAACGATTTTTTTTCAGCAAATCATTTCAAATGTACACTCGCTCAAATAAATATCCGAACACTATGGTTGATTACAGAATTCAAAAAAAAATATATCTGGCAAAGATTTTTTTAGAAATTAGTGATCTGACAACCTTCATGTCACGAGCGACTGTGAGCGACTGTATATTAAAAATCTGAAACTAATAAACTCTGAAATAAAATTTAAAAAACAATAAATTTCCTTTTAAACAGCTACTTGTTACAGAGGTCTGACAGTTTGCTATACGTCATAGTAAAAGGTCCGAGAGATCGGCGGCCCTCAGCAGAAACACAACATAACCATCTATGTTTTACCGCGGCTCGAACCCAGGTTCCTTTGATCAGTTGAGATTTATCTCCGCAAAATTCCCCGCCCTGCCCACGGTCAGTAGGGGACACCGATGGGCTTGGAAAGGCCGCCGTCCGTCGGATGGGACGTTAAGCCGTGGCCCCGTGTGCGGGAGAATCATACCCTGTGCACGTTAAAGAACACGCTGGATGGCCTTGACGGGAGGCTACCATCTGTCTCCCAACAGCTATTCCAGTGGGTCCCCTCCCCCAACCTTCTCTGAGCCTTCGGGGTCCATGTGACCTGGCCATTTAGCCCATTGTGGGCAGAAAAGTGCCGCTCAGAGGTAAAACAACCCAACAATCCGATAGATTATAGGTTTGTTCACAAATATGGTTGTGCCACTAATCCACTAATCGACTGATGTAAAAGCCTTATTTTATGTTTTTTGTGTAGATAGTAAGAATAGTAACAAGGTACTATATTCCAAAGAGTTCATTCAAAACACACAAGTTGAAAGAAAGTGATGTTCTGTTTTCATCCAATCAATAAGCCCCCTCCCCATTCGAATTTTTATTGATCCATGATTGTTAAGAGATACATTACAGCAGAATGATGAAGAACCATACCCTATGCACGTTAAAGAACACGCTGGGTGGCCTTGACGGGAGGCTACCATCTGTCTCCCAACAACTGTTCCAGTGGGTCCCCTCCCCCAACCTTCTCTGAGCCTTCGGGGTCCATGTGACCTGGTCATTTAGCCCATAGTGTGCAAAAAAGTGCCGCTCAGAGGTAAAACAACCCAACCCAACCTTTGATCAGTAGCCAAGTACGTCGTGGTGGTGGGGGCTTGTCGAGGTAGGGGGGGGGGACTTGTTGTGTGGGTGGTTGGTTGAGGGGGGGGGGGCTTGAGGGCCCATCGAGGTCAAAGGCTCTTCTGACCGGTTTGGGCCCCGGTTGGACAGACTAAGGCCTCCATCTCAGAAGTTGAGGGCCCTGCTGACTGACTAGGTCCTGTCTTGTTGGACAGGGCCCCGATGGAGGGCCGGACTAAGAGTCCCAGTCACGGGAGCCGAGGCAACTTGGATTCTATATATCCTTGTTTGTGGCTAACCGGGGCGCAGATAAAATTTAGGTTTTGAACGATGGATGAGCTTTACTCCTATAGTACTGTTCGCCATTAGGTAGTCGGGGATGAGCTGTATCTATATGGTACTGTCTTGCCCCTGACCTTAGGTAGTGGGGAATATGGCAATTCCCTATACTGGTAGTGCTTCAGGCGGAACTAGTGGGTCTTGTCATCATATACAGGTAGGGGCGGGGGTGGCTCGTAATCTGTAGTTCCCAGGTTCGAGTTCCAGCTGGGTCAGCGTTGAGATTTATCTCCGCAAGAATTCCCCGCCCTGCCCACGGTCAGTAGGGGACACCGATGGGCTTGGAAAGACCGCCGTCCATCGGATGGGACGTTAAGCCGTGGCCCCGTGTGCGGGAGAGCCATACCTGTGCACGTTAAAGAACACGCTGGATGGCCTTGACGTGAGGCTACCATCTGTCTCCCAACAGCTGTTCCAGTGGGTCCCCTCCCCCAACCTTCTCTGAGCCTTCGAGGTCCATGTGACCTGGCCATTTAGCCCATGGTGTGCAAAAAAAGTGCCGCTCAGAGGTAAAATAACCCAACCCAACTCATCATATTGTATATATATAACCATTCGGGGACGGCCAAATAAAAGAAAAAAAGTAGGGAATACAGTACATACCCCCCGAAAAAAAAGGTAATGAGTAAATAAAATGACCTAGTATTCTAAATACTGTTAAATGTTGTTTTTAGATCTTTCTGGATTATAGATCAGTGTCCTGTGGCCGACTGGTTAGCGCACTTGGTTACTAATCTAAGGGACCTGGGTTCGAGCCCCGGGTAAGGCATGGAAGTGTGTGCCGTTTTTCTTGCTGAGGTCCTGCCATCCTCTAAGTCCTTCTACTATGGCATATAAACTGACAGGCTCCTGTCAGACCTCTGTGGCAAGCAGCTGCTTGAGGGGGTATTTTCTTTTTTCTCAACCAACGGGCCCTTTCCTATCGGGGCACGAAATTATTTTGAAAATTCACAAGTACCATGAGATAAAAATACCGAAATAAATTCACCTGACGGTCAGATATATACACATTTTTAAGCAATAATGCGTAAGTTAATTATTAAATTATTTATTAAAATTATTTAATTAAAATATTATTAAATAAAATTATAATTTATATAATATTATTTATTTAAATTATTTATTTATTTAATTATCTTTATTATTTATCTCCGTTATGTTCAATATAAACTGGAAATCTGAAAAGTAATCGTAAATTAGAAAATAATTCGACACATGCGTTTGTAAATAGTTACTACAGGGTTGGGTTGTTTTATCTCTGAGCGGCACTTTTTTGCACACCATGGGCTAAATGGCCAGGTCACATGGACCCCGAAGGCTCAGAGAAGTTTGGGGGAGGGGACCCACTCGAACAGCTGTTGGGAGACAGATGATAGCCTCCCGTCAAGGCCATCCAGCGTGTTCTTTAACGTTGGGTTGTTTTACCTCTGAGCGGCACTTTTTTGCACACCATGGGCTAAATGGCCAGGTCACATGGACCCCGAAGGCTCAGAGAAGTTTGGAGGGTTGGTTGGGTTGTTTTACCTCTGAGCGGCACTTTTTTGCACACCATGGGCTAAATGGCCAGGTCACATGGATCCCGAAGGCTCAGAGAAGGTTGGGGGAGGGGACCCACTGGAACAGCTGTTGGGAGACAGATGCTAGCCTCCCGTCAAGGCCATCCAGCGTGTTCTTTAACGTGCACAGGGTATGGCTCTCCCGCACACGGGGCCACGGCTTAACGTCCCATCCGACGGACGGCGGCCTTTAGCTAAGCCCATCGGTGTCCCCTACTGGCCGTGGGCAGGGCGGGGAATTTTGCGGAGATAAATCTCAACGCTGACCCAGCTGGGACTCGAACCTGGGAACTACAGATTACGAGCCTGGCGCGCTACCGACTGAGCCACCCCCGCCCCGAAGTTTGGAGGAGGGGACCCACTGGAACAGCTGTTGGGAGACAGATGGTAGCCTCCCGTCAAGGTCATCCAGCGTGTTCTTTAACGTGCACAGGGTATGGCTCTCCTGCACACGGGGCCACGACTTAACGTCCCATCCGACGGACGGCGGCCTTTCCAAGCCCATCGGTGTCCCCTACTGACCGTGGGCAGGGCGGGGAATTTTGCGGAGATAAATCTCAACGCTGACCCAGCTGGGACTCGAACCTGGGAAGTACAGATTACGAGCCTGGCGCGCTACCGACTGAGCCACCCCCGCCCAGTTACTACAGAGTCACGAAATGATATACAGAGAGTTTGTCGGATCGAAAGGTCAGTAAAGTTGAGATACATAAATGTAGAGTTAATGTTATAAGGTGACGACCATCTCGAACATTTGGAGATTTTTTTTTATGAAATGTAAAACAAAATCTTCCCAAATTTTATTTTCAAAATTCATCTGCTGATCTTGCATGTATGGATAATTTCCTTGAACAAATCTAGCTCCTTCATTTGCAATCCATGCTTTATCGGAGATTTACTCCTATCAAGTCACGGGGCCGGGGGTGGCCCAGTCGGTAGCGCGTCAGGCTCGTAATCTGTAGTTCCCAGGTTCGAGTCCCAGCTGGGTCAGTGTTGAGATTTATCTCCGCAGAACTCCCCGCCCTGCCCACGGTCAGTAGGGGACACCGATGGGCTTGGAAAGGCTGCCGTCCGTCGGATGGGATGTTAAGCCGTGGCCCCGTGTGCGGGAGAGCCATACCCTGTGCACGTTAAAGAACACGCTGGATGGCCTTGACGGGAGACTACCATCTGTCTCCCAACAGCTGTTCCAGTGGGTCCCAACCTTCTCTGAGCCTTCGGGGTCCATGTGACCTGGTCATTTAGCCCATGGTGTGCAAAAAAGTGCCGCTCAGAGGTAAAACAACCCAACTTTAAAGAACACGCTGGATGGCCTTGACGGGAGGCTACCATCTGTCTCCCAACAGCTGTTCCAGTGGGTCCCTTCCCCAACCTTCTCTGAGCCTTCGGGGTCCATGTGACCTGGCCATTTAGCACACGGTGTGCAAAAAAGTGCCGCTCAGAGGTAAAACAACCCAACGTTAAAGAACACGCTGGATGGCCTTGACGGGAGGCTACCATCTATCTCCCAACAGCTGTTCCAGTGGGTCCCCCAACCTTCTCTGAGCCTTTGGGGTCCATGTGACCTGGCCATTTAGCCCATAGTGTGCAAAAAAGTGCCGCTCAGAGGTAAAACAACCCAACGTTAAAGAACACGCTGGATGGCCTTGACGGGAGGCTACCATCTGTCTCCCAACAGCTGTTCCAGTGGGTCCCCCAACCTTCTCTGAGCCTTCGGGGTCCATGTGACCTCGCCCTTTAGCCCATGGTGTGCAAAAAAGTGCCGCTCAGAGGTAAAACAACCCAACGTTAAAGAACACGCTGGATGGCCTTGACGGGAGGCTACCATCTGTCTCCCAACAGCTGTTCCAGTGGGTCCCCTCCCCCAACCTTCTCTGATCCTTCGGGGTCCATGTGACCTGGCCATTTAGCCCATGGTGTGCAAAAAAGTGCCGCTCAGAGGTAAAACAACCCAATCAAGTCACGTGTAAGTGATGCTTTATTTTAACTCAAGTGAATAACCAAATTGTCAAACTGCCAGAAAGTAACAACAGCCCATGCTCTGCCAAAGGGTAGTTATTGAAATTTTGTTAGCAAGTGTTTATGATGTCGGATCATTTTCTCTCACGGAAGACCCAGACAAGAAAAGAACCAAACGACGTTAATCATTACCAAGAATCCAAAGAAAGCAGAGTTGTTGTTTTCATTAAATGAGAAGACGAGCCCGTTCTCTGAGAAACGCTCAAGGTCATTGCATCGAAAACATTTCGTGGAATTATTTGGATTCATTTCTGAGGAAAAACAAGCTGGCTCTTACTCTCGGATCGTTCAGAATGTTATTGTGACCTATTGTATTACAGTTTTTATTTCTGAATTTAGATGTTTGTCTGGAACAGGGGCAGACTTTAACCTTCTGAGGCCCTAAGCTATGATGAGTTTAAGAGACCTTAAACTATGATAAGTTTGAGGCCCTAAGCTATGGTAAGTTTAAAAGGTCCCAAGCTATGATAAGTTTGAGACCCTAAGTTATTATATGTTTATAAGGCCCTAAGCTATGATAAGTTTATGAGGCCCTAAGCTATGATAAGTTTGAGGCCCTAAGCTATGATGAGTTTAAGAGGCCTTAAACTATGATAAGTTTGAGGCCCTAAGCTATGATAAGTTTAAAAGGCCCTAAGCTATGATAAGTTTATGAGGCCCTAAACTATGATAAGTTTATGAGACCCTAAGCTATGATAAGTTAATGAGGCCCTAAGCTATGATGAGTTTAAGAGGCCTTAAACTATGATAAGTTTAAGAGGCCTTAAACTATGATAAGTTTGAGGCCCTAAACTTTGATAAGTTTAAAAAGCTCCAAGCTATAATAAGTTTGAGACCCTAAGCTATGATAAGTTTAAGAGGCCTTAAACTATGATAAGTTTGAGGCCCTAAGCTTTGACAAGTTTAAAATGCCCCAAGCTATGATAAGTTTGAGACCCTAAGCTATGATAAGTTTAAGGGGCCTTAAACTATGATAAGTTTAAAAGGCCCTAAGCTATAATAAGTTTAAAAGGCCCTAAGCTATGATAAGTTTATTAGGACCTAAGCTATAATGAGTTTAAGAGGTCCTGAGCAATGTTAAACTTAAGAGGCTTTAAGCTACATTAAATTTAAAAGGCTTTAAGCTAGGTTAAATTTAAGAGGACGTTAGCTAGAGTAAGTTTGAGAGGCTCCGATAATTCTAAAGTCGAAGCACATATTTAGTATTTTGATCGAAGAAAACATTAAAAAAAAAATGTGTGGTTGAAAACATTATACTAGCATTGGTACGCAATGGAGACTCTGTAAAGTTAAGATGAATAGGGATTTTTTTTTTTCATGGCCTACTGATCTGGTCATCTATGGCCACTTTTTTCTTTTTTTTCAAACCCTACTGAGGAGTGGTCAACTTCACAGGGTCCTGGTGCTGACCATTTATACCTACTAGACTGGACTTGCTTATGGATTTGAGCTTGATTATGGATCCTGGACTTGCTGAACTGGTGGGCCTCTGTTGAGGGAGAATCTGCCGTTGAGTTTTCTGTTTGCTTCTGGGTTGCCAGCCCTAAGTGAACAGAGTCATGGGATACTTTATATCAGCTGGTGGATAATCCTAATCAGAGGCCATCGCAGGTACCTGAACCTCACTTAGCTAGTTGGGCATCGTCAAGCCTAAACTGGAGTAATGTGTCTCAGGCAGGCAATATGACTCTTGAAAAAGTCCACTTGAAAAGTTGGTGCCTGAAGTTACTACCAGCTTTGGTGACTTCAGCCTTTAGCAGAGGAGGAACAGGTCTTTGCCCCATGCCTGCGATCAGGGGGCTGTTTGATATTGTTGGCCCTACCTATCTCAATACACCCAGTTTCTTTAAAAATCCTACTAATCATTTTCTCTCTGCAGGAATGTGGAACGTGAGGACATTATATAGAGATTATTCTCTTGATGTCCTCACGCAGGAATTCCAGCACTATAACCTAGATATTCTAGGCTTGCAAGAGACCAGATGGACAGGTAAAGGTGAGATACTTAAAAATAACTTTAAATTTCTCTTTACAGGGAGGGAGGATGGAAAGCATCACCAAGGCGTGGGTCTGCTGCTCAGCAGACATGCTAGTGATGCTCTTCTAGGATATGAGTAAATTAATGAAAGGTTTCTTACAGCAAAATTTCAGACAAGCATTAAAGACTTGAATGTTATCTGCTGTTATGCCCCCACTGAGGATTCTGATGAGGATGAGAAGGATAGGTTTTACGGACAACTTCAAGATATTTTGAATTCTGTCAAGAAAGGGCATATTACCCTTGTTCTTGGTGACTTCAATGCCAAAGTTGGTACCGACTCTGACCTTTGGGGAGGAGTAATAGGCCGTTTTGGTATTGGTAGCTGCAATGGCAATGGGCAACGTCTCCTACAGGTAAGTAAACTCAATGATTTCAGAATAACTAACACATATTACAAACACCGCGACATACATAAATACACATGGGTTTCACCTGATGGGCTGCATAGGAATATGATTGATTATATATTAATTAACAGCAAATGGGCTAGTTATGTTAGAAATACCAGGGCATATAGGGGAGCTGAAATTGGATCTGACCATTACCTTGTTAAAAGTGTCTTGCAACTTAAACTTAAAAAGTGTTGTGCTAGGGTTAAAAAATTTACCTTTAATACTGTAGCTCTTAATGACCCAGTTATAGCTAAAGCTTACCATGATAGGTTACTTAGTCATTATGACAGTCATGGTTTGCTTAATACTGAAGTTGAGGAAGAATGGGGCCATTTTAAACAGGCTTTTTTGGAGACTAACAGTACTCTTTTAGGGGAAAAGGAGCAGAGGAGACAGAATTATTTAAGTGATAAGGCACTTGAGCTTATTTCAGAAAGAAGGAACTGCAGGAATGTCCTCAATCAGTACCCTACTAGTCCTAATAGAAAGCATTACAAAGAACTTAATAAACGTGTAAAGGATCAGTTAGCTACTGATAAGAATCTTTGGCTTGATGGCCTGGCTGACAAAGCTGAGGAAGCAGTTAGACAACACAACAGCAGAGAGTTGTACCAGATAGTTAATGTTTTGTGTGGTAGAAAACGAACAGGTATACAGGGATTGAAGGATAAACAAGGTAAGGTTTTAGAAGGTGAAGATTCTGTCATGGCTAGGTGGGCTGAGCATTTCAGTGATGTTCTAAACAATGTGGTTAATTCTACTCCCATTGTTTGTAATGATGATAGATGCATTGTTGGCTTTAATGTTGGCCCTATAACACAATCTGAAGTTAGTTTGACTATTTCTAAACTTAAACTTCATAAATTCCCAGGGGTGGATGAAATTACTACGGAAATGCTTAGAGCTGGGAATGTTTCGGTTACCACTTGGATGACTGAAATTTTGAATAACTTTTATGATAAAGGCATGGTTCCTAAAGATTTTACCAGAGCTATTATTATCCCTATTTTCAAAAAAGGTGATCGCAGTTCTTGTGATAACTATAGGGGTATCAGCCTACTCTCTGTTCCAGGTAAAGTTCTTTCCATGATTGTGCTTAATAGAATTAAGAATCTGGTTGACAGGCAATTGCGTGATGAGCAATGTGGATTCAGAAGTGGTAGGGGATGTGTAGATCAGATATTTTCACTGAGGCAGATTCTTGAGAAATGTTTAGAG
The DNA here is from genome assembly GCA_038380435.1 of Ryuthela nishihirai. Taxonomy (NCBI): domain Eukaryota; kingdom Metazoa; phylum Arthropoda; class Arachnida; order Araneae; family Heptathelidae; genus Ryuthela; species Ryuthela nishihirai. Next base: position 46,398,235 of record JAWZYU010000023.1, on the reverse strand, counting down.
TTTCAGAAACCTTTAGTTGCTAGCTTTGTTGATTTCAAAAAGGCTTTCGACTCTGTTGATCGTCATAATTTGTGGTTAATTGTGAGATCATATGGTATACCAGACAAGTTAGTTAACGTAATGAAAGCTCTCTATAATAACACTGAGTCATGTGTGAGAGTTGGTAAGTCTTGTAGCAATTGGTTTAGCATTACTTCTGGTGTTCGACAAGGGTGCATTTTGTCTCCTTTTCTCTTTAGTTTGGTTGTTGATTATGTTATGCGAAATTCACTTCAAGGGAAAGATTTTGGCCTTAAATGGGCTGGAGATACGAAAATTTTTGATTTAGATTATGCTGATGATTTAGCCCTTTTGGCAAATGATGTTGATGAGATGAACTCTTTCATTCGAGCTGTTGATGAGACTGGTAGTAGAGTAGGTTTGGTTATAAACAGAGAGAAAACTAAAGTGATGAAAACTGGTCAGGCAGGCTGTGATTCAGTTAATCTGAATGGTTGCAGTCTTGAGCAGGTGTCACAGTTTAATTACCTTGGGAGCTACGTAACTGATACTGGTGATGTGCGGCATGAGATTAACAGACGAATAGGTATTGCTGCCGGGACTTTTAAGAATCTATGGAGATTGTGGAGAAATAGGCGTATACACCTAAAGACTAAAATTAGACTGTATAATAGTTTGGTTCTTTCTTGGGTTAGTTATGGTAGTGAAACTTGGACGCTGTGTAAACAAGATAACAGGAAACTAGATGCTTTTGATTCTAGATGCTTACGCAGTATATTGGGTATTAGGTGGTTTAACTTTGTAACTAATGATGAGGTTAGGCAAAGGAGTCTGCAACCTCCTTTAAGCAGCATATTGTGCAGAGAGAGACTCCGCTGGTTTGGCCATGTTGCCCGTATGGATAATTATAGATTGGCGAATAGGGTTATGAACAGTGTGCCTAAAAGCCTCAGAAAGAAGGGGATACCTAGGATGCGGTGGGCAGACAATGTCAAACAGGACCTTGTTAGAATTGGTGTACAGTGGCCGGATGCAGCAGATGTAGCTCAGGACAGATATGCTTGGAGAATTAAACTGCGCGGTCTGGTTGGACCTCCGTAGCCCATTGCTGCTTGAAGATGATGATGATGAAAGCTAAGATGAACAGTGTTAAATTAATCTATTTTGAGAACACACTAATTTGAATAACTCCACAATTTTTTTTTCGTAAACTTCAAACTCAATTTTTTGAGGCCCCTCAGAATCGTGAGGTCCTAAGCTGTAGGTAGTTAGCTTATGCGTAAATCCAGCCCTGGTCAGGAACATCTTAAATGCAGATACATAAATGCAATTGTTGCAATTGTTGCATGTCTAAAATCTTACTCTAATTCATTTTGTGTTTTTTACTTTCAAATGAAATGCTCTTTAAAATTAATAACATTATTAAAATAGCGACGGATTGCCGCATAGGCTAGGCCTGGGGCAAACTATGGCCCTTTCACCTCTTTTTTGGAGGGGCGGGGGTGGCTCAGTCGGTAGCGCGTCAGGCTCGTAATCTGTAGTTCTCAGGTTCGAGTCCTAGCTGGGTCAGCGTTGAGATTTATCTCCGCAAAATTCCCCGCCCTGCCCACGGTCAGTAGGGGACACCGATGGGCTCGGAAAGGCCGCCGTCCGTCGGATGGGACGTTAAGCCGTGGCCCCGTGTGCAGGAGAGCCATACCCTGTGCACGTTAAAGAACACGCTGGATGGCCTTGACGGGAGGCTACCATCTGTCTCCCAACAGCTGTTCCAGTGGGTCCCCTCCCCCAACCTTCTCTGAGCCTTCGGGGTCCATGTGACCTGGCCATTTAGCCCATGGTGTGCAAAAAAGTGCCGCTCAGAGGTAAAACAACCCAAACAACCTCTTTTTGGGCTGCCCGAGGGGGCTACTGATGACATATGAGTTAAATTTGTGAAAGAAAAAAAGCAACGCATAGAGGAAAAGAAGTCCATCTTCGGCGAAACAATTTCTCGTTAAAATAATTGATTTTAATGCAATTATATTGCTTATGTTTCACATTAGATTTTTTTTTTTGCGTTGGTTATGCGTTACATTATTGATTATATATTTCTTTGGTGGCCCGTCCTACCATTTCAGTTTCCTACGCGGCGCTTCAGCTAAAAGGTTTGTCCACGCCTTGATTTGACATTCAGAGAGGCTTCAAAACAGTCAAAACTCGATTCTTTCGAGTATTTTACAATCAGTATATAATGTACGGTCGCTGAAAAAAGTATCCGAACACTATGGTTGATTACAGAAATCAGGAAAAATATCTGGCAACGATTTTTTTTAGAAGTTAGTGATCTGGCAACCTTCGTGTCACGTGATTACAGAATTCAGGTAAAATATCTGGAGCGTGTACAGCCAATGTACACGCTCCAGTTACCGTTCACAGCAAACTGGAGCGTGTGCAGTTAATGCACACGCTCCAGTTTGGTGTGAACGGTAACTGCACACGCTCAATATTTCCGTGAGTGACCCCACACGATCTAGTATCAAAATAATATGACCACCTACAGTCGCTGAAAAAAATATCCGAACACCATGGTTGATTACAGAATTCAGAAAAAATATCTGGTAATGATTGTTTTTTTAGAAATTAGTGATCTGGCAACCTTCGTGTCACGTGACACGAAGGTTGTCAGATCACTGATTTCTAAAAAAAATCGTTGCCAGATATTTTTGCTGAATTCTGTACTCCACCATAGTGTTCGGATATTTTTTTGAGCGACTGTACTATTGAATATAAATTCCTTTTTCCCTGGGAGCATTTTCTCTCCTCTGATCAGCAACCAAGCCACCGTTTGATTCCCCCCCCCCCCTTCAGATCCGAGAATAAGTCTGCGGCAGACAAGTCTCTTCAGGATCTTTTCTTGGCTATCATCTTTTACGATAGTCCGAAAAATGAAGAAAAGTACCATTACTAAATCTAAAGTTAAAAGTGGGTACGTATGTTGGTCTGAAAACGTTCAACCCACCGTCGATGCTCCTTATATTGTTAAGCGTTGGGTTGGGTTGTTTTAGCTCTGAGCGGCACTTTTTTGCACACCATGGGCTAAATGGCCAGGTCACATGGACCCCGAAGGCTCAGAGAAGGTTGGGGGAGGGGACCCCCTGGAACAGCTGTTGGGAGACAGATGGTAGCCTCCCGTCAAGGCCATCCAGCGTGTTCTTTAATGTGCACAGGGTATGGCTCTCCCGCACACGGGGCCACGGCTTAACATCCCATCCGACGGACGGCGGCCTTTCCAAGCCCATCGGTGTCCCCTACTGACCGTGGGCAGGGCGGGGAAATTTTGCGGAGATAAATCTCAACGCTGACCCAGCTAGGACTCGAACCTGGGAACTACAGATTACGAGCCTGGCGCGCTACCGACTGAGTCACCCCCGCCCTATGAGTAGGTGAAAGGACCCCGAGGGATCAGAGAAGATTGTGCAAAGGGGACCCAGTGGAAGGATACAAATGGTAGCCACACGTTAAGGCCATCCAGTGTATTTTTTAACATGCACAGGGTATAGCTTTCCCGGATACAGAACCACGGCTTAACACTTCATCTGACGGACGGCGGCCTTTCAAAGCACATCGGTGTTCCCTACTGACCAAGGTAGAGGTAGGAAGTTTTGTGGTTGTTTTATCTCTAAGCGGCATTTTTTTTCACATAATGGGCTAAATAGCCAGGTCACAAGTACCCCGAAGACTCAGAGAAGGTTGGGGAAGGGTACCCACTGGAATGGCTGTTGGCAAACAGATGGTAACCTCCCCTACACGGGTCCACGGCTTAACGTCCCATTCGACTGACGGCGGCCTTTCCAATTGTCCATCGGTGCCCCCTACTGACCGTGAGCAGGGCGGAGAATTTTGCGGAGATAAGTCAACGCTGATCCAGCCGGGACTCGAACCTGGAAACTGCAGATTACGAGCCTGGCACGCTACCGACTGAGCCACCCCCGCCCCGGAGTTTTGCGGAGATAAATCTCAGTGCTGCCCAGGCGGAATTCTAACCTGGGAATTGCAGATTTCGAACCTGACTCGCTAGCGATTCGGCCATCCCCGCCCCTAAATACTTAGCGATTAAATACTTATTATACCAGGAAACAGTTTCATAAAGAACATTTATTCTTTCATTTCTCTGGCGTGTAAGGGGGCGGGGGTGGCTCAGTCGGTAGCGCGCCAGGCTCGTAATCTGTAGTTCACAGGTTCGAGTCCCAGTTGGGTCAGCGTTGAGATTTATCACCGCAAAACTCCCCGCCCTGCCCACGGTCAGTAGGGGACACCGATGGGCTTGGAAAGGCCGCCATCCGACGAATGGGACGTTAAGCCGTGGTCCCTTGTGCGGGAGAGTCATACCCTGTGCACGTTAAAGAACACGCTGGATGGCCTTGACGGGAGGCTACCATCTGTCTCCCAACAGCTGTTTCAGTGGGTTCCCTCCCCCAACCTTCTCTGAGCCTTCGGGGTCCATGTGACCTGGCCATTTAGCCCATGGTGTGCAAAAAAGTGCCGCTAAGAGGTTAAACAACCCAACGTTAAAGAACACGCTGGATGGCCTTGACGGGAGGCTACCACCTGTCTCCCAACAGCTGTTCCAGTGGGTCCCCCTCCCCCAACCTTCTTTGAGCCTTCGGGGTCCATGTGACCTGGCCATTTAGCCCATGGTGTGCAAAAAAGTGCCGCTCAGAGGTTAAACAACCCAACGTTAAAGAACACGCTGGATGGCCTTGACGGGAGGCTACCATCTGTCTCCCAACAGCTGTTCCAGTGGGTCCCCTCCCCCAACCTTCTCTGAGCCTTCGGGGTCCATGTGACCTGGCCATTTAGCCCATAGTGAGCAAAAAAGTGCCGCTCAGAGGTAAAACAACCCAAACCATAAAGAAGATTTATTCTTTCATTTCTCTGGCGTGTAAACAAAAACTCTTCAGGTGATGATGATGACGAACAACGGCTGGTGCTGGATTGGCGCGACGATATTTCCTGAGGAGACAGACTGCAGACCTCAAGGAGCCTGCCGATCACTGCACTCTACCTCTACATTGCTTCCACGTGACTCACAGTTTCGTCTAATGCACATTCCTTATTAGATTTTTCAAAGTCTGCTCTTATTAAAAAGCCATCTTACACGTCATGGTGCATCGGGTGATGGGGAAAGAATCGATGCGACTTCTGGCAGCTAACCTGAAGGTTAGACCCCCGATCTCACGAGGGATATTTTTTCCTGATTATTACATGCTCATATTTTCTGGAAAACAAATTCAAGAAATTTCAATTTTCAAGAAAACAAGGATGATCTTGTAAAGTCTGTTATCAGATTCTTTTATTTTACTTCTGGGCTGCATATTTTGGTATACAATGAATTATGTGGCTATTGGGTTGTTTTACCTCTGAGCGGCACTTTTTTTGCATGCAATGGACTAAATGGCCAGGTCATAAGGACCCCGAAGGCTCAGAGCAGGTTGGGGGAGGGAATCCACTGGAACAGCTGTTGGGGAAGAGATGGTAGCCTCCCGTCAAGGCCATGCGGCTTGTTCTTTAACGTGCACAGGGTATGGCTCTCCAGTTGTGTTGTGTTGTTTTACCTCTGAGCGGCACGTTTTTTTTTTAGAAATTAGTGATCTGGCAACCTTCGTGTCACGTGACACGAAGGTTGCCAGATCACTAATTTCTAAAAATTCGAAACGTTTAAGAGCAGCAATGGCAGATTCAATAATTGCTTTGAAATGTTTATAAAAAGAGGTTAAAATGAGTGCAATAACTAACTTTACCAACAAGTGTGAGAGTATTTTTAGCAGATCGTGTAAAAATTATGTTAATTTTAGACAATTTTTAATGTTTTTTTTTCAGAACGAGCCAAGTGGATAAATATTTTAGCTTCTGTAACTTTTTAAACATTGAACGACATTGAAGTAGATTTGATTGAGATCTTTAAATTATCTTCGGTCTCATTTTTTCACAAAAAGTTCATTTTAGAAGTTACTGGGTTGGGTTGGGTTATTTGACCTTTGAACGGCACTTTTTTTGCTCACAGTGGGCGAAATGGCCAGGTCGCAAGGACCCCGAAGGCTCAAAGGGCGCTGTTGGGAGATAGATGATAGACTCCCGTCAGATGTTCCTTAACGTGCACAGGGTCACGACACACAAATTTAGTTAATTAATTTAAATTTTAATTACCACACACAGGGCCACGACTTAACGTCCCACTGGAAAGTTGGTTTGGGTTGATTTACCTCTGAGCGGCACTTTTTTGCACACCATGGGCTAAATGGCCAGGTCACATGGACCCCGAAGGCTCAGAGAAGGTTGGGGGGAGGGGACCCACTGGAACAGCTGTTGGGAGACAGATGGTAGCCTCCCGTCAAGGCCATCCAGCGTGTTCTTTAACGTTGGATTGTTTTACCTCTAAGCGGCACTTTTTTGCACACCATGGGCTAAATGGCCAGGTCACATGGACCCCGAAGGCTCAGAGAAGGTTGGGGAAGGGACCCACTGGAACAGCTGTTGGGAGACAGATGGTAGCCTCCCGTCAAGGCCATCCAGCGTGTTCTTTAACGTGCACAGGGTATGGCTCTCCCGCACACGGGGCCACGGCATAACGTCCCATCCGACTGACGGCGGCCTTTCCAAGCCCATCGTTGTCCCCTACTGACCGTGGGCAGGGCGGGGAATTTTGCAGAGATAAATCTCAACGCTGACCCAGCTGCGACTCGAACTTGGGAACTACAGATTACGAGCCTAGCGCGCTACCGACTTCTTAGCGATTGTTGTACTTCTTAAAATGAGGAAAACGTTTTTAACTTTAAATACTTAGATGCTGACTTCAATTTTAAGTTTAAATTGCAAACCAATGTTAATAAATTAAAGCGGAAATTTAAGGTATATTTCTTTGCGATATCAGAAAAGAAAAGATGAATTACAGTACCATACTAATAATTATAGTACCATACTAATAGAATCATTCTTTCTAGGTGAAAGCTTTGAAGGAGACAGAAGATGCAGTTAGCTACGAAATCAACGCTCTCAGAGAATGCATGGCCAGGGTAAATTCAAATATGACTTATCAAATAAATATTTGAATGTCTCATTCAAATATGACTTATCAAAAGTATCTGTAATAGACATATAAACAAAAGCTTATCACAATTTGCCACCTAGGTACAGTCGCTCAAAAAAAGTATCCGAACACTGTGCTTGATTACAGAATTCAGAAAAAAATATTTGGCAACGATTTTTTTAGAAGTTAGTGATCTGGCAACCTTCGTGTTACGTTGCTTCTGCAAACACTACTCACAACAATCACAAGGTTCAGCGTTTTTTTTAAATTCATTTTATAACGAAATCTTTTTTTTACAATTCGTTGTGAAATGATGAGATATCAGATTTATATATAACATTGTAAATTAAATAAAACCAAAAAAAAATTTTTTTAAGTTCCTTTAAGAACGATTTTGCCAGAATGTGATACTAGGTAGTCCGATAACACTAGTATGCAGTTAACTGCCACAACCTGAAGTAATGCATCAGATTTTTTTTTTTTAATGCACTGTGGTGTCAGGCACTGGCTAGTGTATCATAACCTATTGGTAGAAAAATATTTAATAAAAATATAACTTTTGTTTCTTTAGGTCTATTTATCTTTCCAGACCTTTTAGGAATAGGTTCGCCTGAAGCACACCGCAAGACACTCTTGGCAGTATCAGCCTTGTTCTGGTCAGCTCAGGGGCGGGGGTGGCTCAGTCGGTAGCGCGCCAGACTCGTAATCTGTAGTTCCCAGGTTCGAGTCCCAGCTGGGTCAGCGTTGAGATTTATCTCCGCAAAATTCCCCGCCCTGCCCACGGTCAGTAGGGGACACCGATGGGCTTGGAAAAGCCGCCGTCCGTCGGATGGAACGTTAAGCCGTGGCCCCGTGTGTGGGAGAGCTATACCCTGTGCACGTTAAAGAACACGCTGGGTGGCCTTGACGGGAGGCTACCATCTGTCTCCCAACAGCTGTTCCAGTGGGTCCCCTCCCCCAACCTTCTCTGAGCCTTCGGGGTCCATGTGACCTGGCCATTTAACCCATGGTGTGTAAAAAAGTGCCGCTCAGAGGTAAAACAAAACAAAAATCTGGTCAGCTCACAATGGATGTCGGAACTCTTCCTTCGCCGCTACTTCACCTTCGCCGCTACTTTCATCTCTGTTGCGTACTGGCGACTGCGTCACTTTGTGCTGTTGCTTCTTCGTTTGTCGAGTAACACCAAAAAAGCCAAAAACCGCTAAAATGAGAACTGAAAAAAATCCAGCAACTTTCAAAAACACCTCGCCAGTTAATGCGATTTTTTCCAAATATCTCTTTTTTTTAAAATAATTTTTAAAGAATATATGTTTGTGTGGGATATTTTTAGTGGAATTGAGGTTTTTTTTTTTTTCGAAATTCCATACACCTAAACTATATTTTAGCCATAGAATCTCATTACATATTACGAGTTGATCAATATAAAGCATTAGGTTCTGAATCTTACTGTTAATTCAAAAGTTATTCTCGTCACAACGGAAAAAAAAAGACGAAAAGCTATTTTTTTTTGAAAAGTAAATTGATTGAAGATAGTTTCTGATTAATTGTTAAGTTGTTTCCAACTTTTTTTGTGAATCATAATGTCTGTTTGAGATTAGAAATATTTGTCGACAGTTATAAAAAATTATTAATTTTCATTCTACACTGTAATAGTAACACGAAGGTTGCCAGATCACTAACTTCTAAAAAATTCGTTGCCACATATTTTTTTATGGATTTTGAAGTCAACCATAGTGTTCGGATACTGTAACTGCACACGCTCCAGTTTGCTGTGAACGGTAACTGGAGCGTGTACATTTGCTGTACACGCTCCAGATATTTTTCCTGAACTCTGTAATCAACCATAGTGTTCGGATATTTTTTTGAGTGACTGTATCACTTTCCACAAATTATTAAGGGTATACAAAAACTGAACATATATAATATATATGTATATAGTGTGGGATCGATAGTTGAGCCAAAGCTTACCATGATAGGTTACTTAGTCATTATGACGGTCATGGTTTGCTTACTACTGAAGTTGAGGAAGAATGGGATCATTTTAAACAGGCTTTTTTGGACACTAACAGTACTCTTTTAGGAAAAAAGGAGCAGAAGAAACAGAATTATCTGAGTGATAAGGCACTTGAGCTTATTTCGGAAAGAAAGAACTGTAGGAATGTCCTTAATCAATACCCTACTATTGCTAATAGAAAGCATTACAGAGAACTTAATAAACGTGTAAAAGATCAGTTAGCTGCTGATAAGAATCTTTGGCTTGATGGTTTGGCTGACAAAGCCGAGGAAGCAGTTAGACAGCACAACAGCAGAGAGCTGTACCAGATAGTTAATGTTTTGTGTGCTAGAAAACGGACAGGTATACAGGGATTGAAGGATACACAAGGTAAGGTTATAAAAGGTGGGGATTCTGTCATGGCTAGGTGGGCTGAGCATTTCAGTGATATTCTAAACAATGCGGTTAGTTCTATTTCCATTGTTTGCAATGATGATAGATGCATTGGTGGCTTTAATGTTGGCCCTATAACACAATCTGAAGTTATTTTGGCTGTTTCTAAACTTAAACTTCATAAATCCCCAGGGGTGGATGAAATTACTACGGAAATGCTTAGAGCTGGGAATGTTTCGGTTACCATTTGGATGACTGAAATTCTGAATATCTTTTATGATAAAGGCATGGTTCCTAAGGATTTTACCAGAGCTATTGTTATCCCTATTTTCAAAAAAAGTGATCGCAGTTCTTGTGATAACTATAGGGGTATCTGCCTACTCTCTGTTCCAGGTAAAGTTCTTTCCATGATTGTGTTTAATAGAATTAAGAATCTGGTTGACAGTCAATTGCGTGATGAGCAATGTGGATTCAGAAGTGGTAGGGGATGTGTGGATCAGATATTTTCACTTAGACAGATTCTTGATAAATGTTTAGAGTTTCAGAAACCTTTGGTTGCTAGCTTTGTTGATTTTAAAGAGGCTTTCGACTCTGTTGATCGTCATAATTTGTGGTTGATTGTGAAATCATATGGTATACCAGACAAATTAGTTAACCTAATGAAAGGTCTCTATAATAACACTGAGTTGTGTGTGAGAGTTGGTAAGGCTTGTAGCAATTGGTTTAGCATTACTTCTGGTGTTCGACAAGGGTGCATTTTGTCTCCTTTTCTCTTTAGTTTGGTTATTGATTATGTTATGCGAAATTCACTTCAAGGGAAAGATTTTGGTCTTAAATGGGCTGGAGATACGAAAATTTCTGATTTAGATTATGCTGATGATTTAGCCCTTTTGGCAAATGATGTTGATGAGATGAACTCTTTCATTCGAGTTGTTGATGAGACTGGTAGTAGAGTAGGTTTGGTTATAAACAGAGAGAAAACTAAAGTGATGAAAATTGATCAGGCAGGCTGTGATTCAGTTAATCTGAATGGTTGCAGTCTTGAGCAGGTGTCACAGTTTAATTATCTTGGGAGCTATGTAACAGATAATGGTGATGTGCGGCATGAGATTAACAGACAAATAGGGATTGCTGCCAGGACTTTTTTAATAATCTATAGAGAATGTGGAGAAATAGGCGTATGCACGTAAAGACTAAAATTAGACTGTATAATAGTTTAGTTCTTTCTAGGGTTAATTATGGTAGCGAAACTTGGACGCTGTGTAAACAAGATAACAGGAAACTAGATGCTTTTGATTCCAGATGCTTACGCAGTATCTTGGGCATTAGGTGGTTCAACTTTGTAACTAATGATGAGGTTAGGCAAAGGAGTTTGCAACCTCCTTTAAGCAGCATACTGTGCAGAGAGAGACTCCGTTGGTTTGGCCATGTTGCCCGTATGAATAATTATAGATTGGCGAATAGGGTTATGAACAGTGTGCCTAAAGGCCTCAGAAAGAAGGGGAGACCTAGGATGCGGTGGGCAGACAACGTCAAACAGGACCTTGTTAGAATTGGTGTGCAGTGGCCAGATGCAGTAGATGTAGCTCAGGATAGACTTGCTTGGAGAACTAAATTGCACTGTCTGGTTGGACCTCCGTAGCCCATGGCTGCTTGATGATGATGATGATGATGTGGGATCGAGGAGGAGGGGCATGACTCCTGTCCTTTGAACAGGGTCATGCCCCTCGTCCTCCTCGATCGATTTTTTTTTTTTTCAGAGATTTCCTCTGAGGCCATTACCGCCCTCTTACCTATTTGAAATCATCAGAGTGGACATTGTTATCCTTCCTATTCTGAAACGTCCTCTGCTCTCTTCTGCTTTATCTGTAGTGGTCTCAAGCATGTCACGTAGCCAGGATTTATTTTCGGGGGGTAGGGGGGGGGATCTGAGAATAAGACTAATTATTAAAATATTCCACCGGACAGGTTAAAATCTTATTCTACATGAAAAGAAATTTTATAGTTTTTTTTAGTAGAGTTTTAGTATCGAACATGAAATATGGGACCAAAATTGGTTGTTTTACCTCTAAGCGACACTTTTTTTGCACACCATGGGATAAATGGCCAGGTCACAAGAACCCTGAAGGCTCAGAGAAGGTTAGGGAAGGGGACCCACTAGAACAGCTGTTGGGAGACAGATGGTAGCCTCCCGTCAAGGCCATCCAGCGTGTTCTTTAACGTGCACAGGGTATGACTCTCCCGCACACGGGGCCACGGCTTAACGTCCCATCCGACGGACGGTGGCCTTTCCCAGCACACTGATGTCTCCTACTGACCGTGGGAAGGGCGGGGAATTTTGCGGAATTAAATCTCAACGCTGACCCAGCTGGGACTCGAACCTGGGAACTACAGATTACGAGCCTGGCGCGCTACCGACTGAGCCCCCCCCCCTCCCTTAGATTCGGTGTGTCGTTAGAGGTTCTGTTCTTGGCAAACTCGCTATATATTTCACATTTCCTGTGTTAAAATCACGAGTTCATTTTTGATTATGCATTCAACTAATGATCCAACTCGTTTATATACATTGGAAAAACATTACAATTTTAATCAAATGTGATCGATATGTTGATATGAAATAAAATACATTGAATCGTATGAAAGGGAGTATAATCTGAAAAGAAATTTCTGATCACTTGTCACTTGGGCCCGAGTTTTGGTTTCTGAACTGATGTCACGTGCTCATGTGACGCAGCTAGAGATTTATTTTCGCAGTTGGGATATCAAAGTTATTATTTAGTCATCATGGAAGCATCTGTTTGGTTCTGTTTGGCAGTTTCTTGAAAACGTGACGTACAGTCGCCCAAAAAAATATCCGAACACCATGGTTGATTACAGAATTCAGAAAAAATATTTGGCAACGATTTTTTTAGAAATTAGTGATCTGGCAACCTTCGTGTCACGTGACGCCAGATATTTTTTCTGAATTTTGAAGTCAACGGAAGTGTTCGGATACTTTTTTCAGCGACTGTACAAATACCTATCTACCAGAAGTAAATAATCGGTGTTCAGTCCTCAATACCTGACTACTTAGGTGCGGGGGTGGCTCAGTCGGTAGCGAGCCAGGCTCGTAATCTGTAGTTCCCAGGTTCGAGTCCCAGCTGGGTCAGCGTTGAGATTTATCTCCGCAAAATTCAACGCCCTGCCCACGGTCAGTAGGGGACACCGATGGGCTTGGAAAAGCCGCCGTCCGTCGGATGGGACGTTAAGCCGTGGCCCCGTGTGCGGGAGAGACATACCGTGCACGTTAAAGAACACGCTGGATATCCTTGACGGGAGGCTACCATCTGTCTCCCAACAGCTGTTCCAGTCGGTCCCCTCCCCGAACCTTCTCTGAGCCTTCGGGGTCCATGTGACCTGGCCATTTAGCCCATGATGTGCAAAAAATGCCGCTCAGAGGTAAAATAACCCAACTTCTTATTGGATTATTTAGACCTTCAAAAAGGGCAGGAGAAGAGTGATTAATCTCTCCAGTTATATCCCTCGATGCATGTACTCTTATAGACTTTGTGACATGCCATTAAAAGGCTTAGAAAAGCCCATGACTGCCATTGCTAACTGGCGTTTGCCTCCTTATTTTTGTCTGCAGGATTTCCGCACTCTGGAAGGAAGACTCCAAAGGAGTGAAGAATGGATGATCGGTGAACTAGAAGTCATGGCTGCTCAAGTAAGTTCAATCTGTTTCATCAATGCACTTTCGCTACACAGAGAATAATGGAATTTAGAAACATTTATTACTTACAGTCGCTCAAAGAAATATCCGAACACCATGGTTGATTACAGAATTCAGAAAAAATGTCTGGCAACGATTTTTTTTTTTAGAAATTAGTGATCTGGCAACCTTCGTGTCACGTGATTACAGAATTCAGGAAAAAATATCTGGAGCGTGTACAGCAACTGCACACGCTCAATATTTCCGTGAGTGAGCCCATACGATCCAGGTCTTTGTGAGCTCACACGATCCAATGTGATGTGAACAATAACCGCAACCGCTGCAGTTTGCTGTGAACGGTAACTGCACACGCTCCATATTCATTGCATTATATATTCATACGCATTATATATATTAAAAAGTATCCGAACAGTATGGTTGATTACGGAATTCAGAAAAAATATCTGGCAGCGATTTTTTTAGAAATTAGTGATCTGGCAACCTTCGTGTACATAAAGGTTGCCAGATCACTAATTTCTAAAAAAATCGTTGCCAGATATTTTTCTCTGAATTCTGTAATCGACCATAGTGTTCGGATACTTTTTTGAGCGACTGTACACGCCATAGAGATCAATTTTCACGTTTCTAGTACTCATAGATCACGGTTTGACCTCTACATGACCTCCACTTTACTTTAAAGGACATGTCAGAGGTAAATTTCGGATTTTTCCCCCTTATCTACAACGGGATTAACCCTAAGTGCAAATTTTCCTAACTCTATCATTTCTGCATCGTATTAAAAAAAATGGCGTGATCCCCTGTCAGTCAGACGCCCATCACTCATAACCTTGAATGACATTGACTGACAGGGATCACGCTAATTCTAACTATTACGCAGATACGGTAAAGCTCTGAGTTGGGTTGTTTAACCTCTGAGCGGCGCTTTTTTGCACACCATGGCTAAATGGCCAGGTCACAAGGACCCCGAAGGCTCAGAGAAGGTTGGGGGAGGAGACCCACTGGAACTATACTGTTGGGAGACAGATGGTAGCCTCCCGTCAAGGCCATCCAGCGTACTCTTCAACGTGCACAGGGTATGGCTCTCCCGCACATGGGACCAAACCTTAACGTCCCATCCGATGGATGGCGTCCTTGCCAAGCCCATTGGTGTTCCCTACTGGCCGTGGGCAGGGCGGGAAATTTTGCGGAGATAAATCTCAACGCTGACCCAGCTGGGACTCGAACCTGGGAACCGCAGATTACGAGCGTGGCGCGCTACCGACTGAGCCCCCCCCCCCAGCCCCTGGGTAGAGCTCTGAACATTTGCACCTAGGGGTAATCTGGGTCGGATCCAGTGTCAGGAAAAATTCGGAATTTGACCTTTGATGTGTCCATGAAGGGAAAATAAGAGGTCTTGTAGAGGTCAACCCTAAATTTATTCGTACTAGTAGCAGTTGGTGTCCATGGGTCAAACACTCACGGGCCATAGATGTAGGAAACGTTACGAAATTTCGAATTTGGAGTATCCTTTTCGGTCAAAGGTCAAATTAAAAACTATCAATGCTAGATACCTAAAAATTGGTTCCTGGGGGGTATTTTCGGTAAAATATTGCAAAATTTTGGGCGCGATGGGACCTTTGTGTTAACACATCCTCCCTGGTCTAGTGGTTAGTATACCTGACTACTGAGACCAGCTGGGCATGACCTTGTGTAAGTGTTTGTACAGTCGCTCAAAAAAATATCCGAACACTATGGTTGATTACAGAATTCAGAAAAGATATCTATATATGGCAACGATTTTATATTGGTGCTGGGGAACCAAAAATTGATCAATAGGACTATTTCTGGCAGCAGAACTCAGAAATGAGAAGAAGTTTCAAATCCAGGGTCACATTCGAGGTCAAATAGGTGTCAGAGTGATGGGCTAGAAATCAATAAGTGTTGAAGTCACCATTTGATTTTTAGTATTACATATATATTTATATAGACAATTATGAATCAGTGACTAATAAGAGATCATGCTAAAAATAACTAAGATGTAGAAATGGAGGAGCTCTAAAAATTACTCCAAGAAATAATCCAAGTTATAGATCTCGGGGAAAATATCCAAAATTTGATCTCCAACGTATCCTTCAAAGTCAAATTGATGTCTCGTAGAGGTTAAAAACTTTATCTAGTACTGCTAGAAATGTAAACATTGGTGTCTATGGGTTTTGGGCTTTAATATGTAACGAGCTATATAATATACTGTTTTGAGCGACTGTAGGTGGTCATATTATTTTGATACTAGATCGTGTGGGCTCACTCACGGAAATATTGAGCGTGTGCAGTTACCGTTCACAGCAAACTGGAGCGTGTGCAGTTGCTGTACACGCTCCAGATATTTTTCCTGAATTCTGTAATCACGTGACACGAAGGTTGCCAGATCACTGATTTCTAAACAAATCGTTGCCAGATATTTTTTCTGAATTCTGTAATCAACCATAGTGTTCGGATACTTTTTTGAGCGACTGTACCTGTGCTAGAGAGTTGAAAATTGTTGCTTAGGGTTATTTCGAACCGCGTATCTGAGAAAAGCTCAGAAATTTCAGATCCGTTGTCGCGTTCAAGGTCAAATAAGAGTAGGAATGACAAACTGGAAATCAAGAGAAGACAATGGATTCGTAGTAATATTATATATATCTTGGAATAGCAGATAGTTGACACTAACAAAGCGAGATTTGTATTGCCGTGTTTTTACAGCCCTGGGCTACCATTATAATGAAAGTTACTTAAGAAGATCAGATATTTGGAAACATTTCGGTATCTTTACAGAGATTCCTTTTTCTCTGTTAGCTGCCAGAACTTGCTGACGTCATCGCAAGAGAAAGGACTCTGAAGGACACTCTGCAGAAATCCGCCTGCGAAGTGAACGTAAGTTTGCCCTAAATCTTTATGCTTTAGTTTAGTAATCCCAATGTTTAATCCCTAATCCTCACCTGCCGACTGTGTGATTCAGCTATTAATTGATCAATCAATCAGTGATTTCATAGATGAAAGATCACCGTGAATTGACAAGTGACAGAGTCTACGACAGGAGTCTCCAAAGTGAGACAATGATTCTAATTTGTCATTTTTGAGAAAGATTTTATATTTCCAAAGAAAATATAAAGATTAATAAAAGAAATGTTTAAATTTTGCCTTCATTTTATATAGTCAAGATTCTATTTAGTTTCACAAAGGGGGTGGCTCAGTCGGTAGAGTGCTAGGCTTGTAATCTGTAGTTCCCAGGTTCGAGTCCCAGCTGGGTCAGCGTTGAGACTTATCTCCGCAAAACTCACCGCCCTGCCCGCGGTCAGTAGAGGACACCGATGGGCTTGGAAAGGCCGCCGTCCGTCGGATGGGACGTTAAGCCGTGACCCCGTGTGAGGGAGAGTCATACCCTGTGCACATTAAAGAACACACCGGATGGCCTTGACGGGAGGCTCCATCTGTCTCCCAACAGCTTTTCCAGTGTGGCCCCTTTCCCAACCTTCTCTGAGCCTTCGGGGTCCTTGTGACCTGGCCATTTAGCCCATGGTGTGCAAAAAAGTGCCGCTCAGAGGTAAAACAACCCAACCCGCACAACCGATACACGCTCCAGATATTTTTTCTGAATTCTGTAATCAACTATAGTGTTCGGATACTTTTTTGAGCAACTGTAGGTGGTCATATTATTTTGATACTAGATCGTGTGGGTTCACTCACGGAAATATTGAGCGTGTGCAGTTACCGTTCACAGCAAACTGGAGCGGTTGCGATTAATGTTCACAGCACATTGGATCGTGTGAGCTCACAAAAACCTGGATCGTGTGGGCTCACTCACGGAAATATTGAGCGTGTGCAGTTACCGTTCACAGCAAACAGGAGCGTGAACAGTAACTGCACACGCTCCAGTTTGCTGTGAACGGTAACTGGAGCGTGTACAGTTGCTGTACACGCTCCAGATATTTTTCCCCAACCTTCTCTGAGCCTTCGGGGTCCATGTGACCTGGACATTTAGCCCATGGTGTGCAAAAAAGTGCCGCTCAGAGGTAAAACAATCAAACCTAGTTTCATAAAGATACCTTCGAATCGTTGTATCACAAAGTGTGAAACCAGGATTTTCAGAAATTATAAAGCCTCTACAGTCACTGTTCTCATTAAATTATATTTTTATGCTTATTTTCATGATATCTTATTTCAATTGTATACTTATAAGATCGTCCCTGGTCTAGTGGTTAGCGTACCTGACTGCTAGGACCAGCTGGGCATCATGTCCTTGTGTAATTATTTGTACAGTCGCTCAAAAAAGTATCCGAACACTACGGTTGATTACAGAATTCCGAAAAAATATCTGGCAACGATTTTTTTTTTTAGAAATTAGTGATCTGGGAACCTTCGTGACACGAAGGTTGCCAGATCACTAATTTCTAAAAAAAGTCGTTGCTAGAAAAAAAATCTGTAATCGACCATAGTGTTCTGATATTTTTTTGAGCGACTGTATGTTGTATCAGAAATCAGGACAAGTGTTGGGAAATACCTTCTTTCTTTATATACAAATATAAATAAATGCATCGAGATCAAAATAAATATATATATATAATTCCAGATTCGTAAATATTGGGAGTGTGGCTATTTCCTTTCCTGATATAGAGGTGCTATCCTAATTTTTTGCTAATATCACTGGGGGGGGGGGGGGGCGGTGATCGAAAAGTTTTGAAAACAACTGGTTTACGAGAATCATAGATAGGGCAATTGCGTATCTTGGTGTCAGGATAGTTTCTCTGTCTGCTTTGTGGGGTGGGGGTGGCTCAGTCGGTAGCGCACCAGACTCGTAATCTGTAGTTCCCAGGTTCGAGTCCCAGCTGGGTCAGCGTTGACATCTATCTCCGCAAATTCCCCGCCCTGCCCACGGTCAGTAGGGGACACCGAAGGGCTTGGAAAGGCCGCCATCCATCGGATGGGACGTTAAGCCGTGGCCCCGTGTGCGGGAGACATACCCTGTGCACGTTAAAGAACACGCTGGATGGCCTTGACGGGAGGCTACCATCTGTCTCCCAACAGCTGTTCCAGTGGGTCCCCTCACCCAACCTTCTCTGAGCCTTCGGAGTCCATGTGACCTGGCCATTTAGCCCATGGTGTGCAAAAAAGTGCCGCTCAGAGGTAAAACAATCCAACGTTAAAGAACACGCTGGATGGCCTTGACGGGAGGCTACCATCTGTCTCCCAACAGCTGTTCCAGTGGATCCCCTCCCCCAACCTTCTCTGAGCCTTCGGGGTCCATGTGACCTGGCCATTTAGCCCATGGTGTGCAAAAAAGTGCCGCTCAGAGGTAAAACAATCCAACGTTAAAGAACACGCTGGATGGCCTTGACGGGAGGCTACCATCTGTCTCCCAACAGCTGTTCCAGTGGATCCCCTCCCCCAACCTTCTCTGAGCCTTCGGGGTCCATGTGACCTGGCCATTTAGCCCATGGTGTGCAAAAAAGTGCCGCTCAGAGGTAAAACAATCCAACGTTAAAGAACACGCTGGATGGCCTTGACGGGAGGCTACCATCCGTCTCCCAACAGCTGTTCCAGTGGGTCCCCTCCCCCAACCTTCTCTGAGCCTTCGGAGTCCATGTGACCTGGCCATTTAGCCCATGGTGTGCAAAAAAGTGCCGCTCAGAGGTAAAACAATCCAACGTTAAAGAACACGCTGGATGGCCTTGACGGGAGGCTATCATCTGTCTCCCAACAGCTGTTCCAGTGGATCCCCTCCCCCAACTTTCTCTGAGCCTTCGGGGTCCATGTGACCTGGCCATTTAGCTCATGGTGTGCAAAAAAGTTCCGCTCAGAGGTAAAACAACCGAACGTTAAAGAACACGCTGGATGGCCTTGACGGGAGGCTACCATCCGTCTCCCAACAGCTGTTCCAGTGGGTCCCATCCCCCAACCTTCTCTGAGCCTTCGGGGTCCATGCGACCTGGCCATTTAGCCCATGGTGTGCAAAAAAGTGCCACTCAGAGGTAAAACAACCCAACCCAACCCTGTCTGCTTTGTCATTGCTACATGCGTATATAATTTTAATTGCATTGCTAAACCAACCATTGCATGAATTACCAACATTCACAGAAAATTCAGTTTTTACAAGAGCTGATCGCTATGCAAACCAACTTTTCAGCTACAATGAAATCCTGATAAACCATCACATATAATTATGTAAAGAGTTAAAAGCCTCTGAGCGGTGCTCTTTTTTGTGCAACGTGCTCTAACACGCGCACAGAGTATAGCTCTCAAGGACACAGTGTCATGGCCATCCCGCGTGCTCTAACACGCGCACAGAGTATAGCTCTCACGGACACCGTGTCATGGCCATCCAGCGTGCTCCTACACGTGCACAAAGTATAGCTCTCACAGACAAAGTGTCATGGCCATCCAGCGTGCTCCTACACGCGCACAGAGTATAGCTCTCACGGACACCGTGTCATGGTTTAGCATCCCACCTAATGGACAGCTTCTTTTTCAAGTTCATCATCGTCCCTTTTCTAACTGTGGGCAGCGTGGGAGTTAGTAGAGATAAATCTCAATGCTTGAACCAATGGATAACGAGCCTGGCTGGCTACCGACTCCGCCATCCTCGTCCCAAAAAGTCGGTGCCATTCTCCCAACATTCTCGCACCACCAGATGCATATGAACTTGTAACTACCCATGGCATCACTGATTGATAAACTTGTGATGTTACGGAAACAATGCACATTTATTCAGATTCCATGCAATATTAGATTCGCAAGATATCATAAGGGTTATTGCTTCTCTAAGCAGCCTATCTCCCCAACTGACACTGCGCATCGCAGGCAGTACTACGGGAATCACTTCATCAATATTCACCGTTCAGGGTTGGGTTGGGTTGTTTTACCTCTGAGCGACATTTTTGTGCACACAATGGGCTAAATGGTCAGGTCACATGGACCCCGAAGGCTCACAGAAGGTTGGGGAAAAATATCTGGAGGGTGTACAGCAACTGTACACTCTCCAGTTACCGTTCACAGCAAACTGGAGCGTATGCAGTTATGCACACGCTCCAGTTTGCTGTGAACGGTAACTGCACACGCTCAATATTTCCGTGAGTGAGCCCACACGATCTAGTATCAAAATAATATGACCACCTACAGGCGCTCAAAAAAGTATCCGAAAACTATGGTTGATTACAGAAGTCAGAAAAAGTATCTGGAGCGTGTATCCTTTGTGCGGGTTGGGTTGTTTTACCTCTGAGTGGCACTTTTTTGCACACAATGGGCTAAATGGCCAGGTCACAAAGACCGCGAAGGCTCAGAGAATGTTGGGGGAGGAGACCCACTGGAACAGCTGTTGGGAGACAGATGGTAGCTTCCCATCAAAACCATCCAGTGTGTTATTTAACGAGCACAGGGTATGGCTCTCCCGCACACGGAGCCACGGCTTAACGTCCCATCCGACGGCCGGTGGCCTTTCCAAGCCCATCGGTGTTCCCTACTGACTGTGGGCAGGGCGGGGACATTTGCGGAGATAAATCTCAACGCTGACCCAGCGGGGACTCGAACCTGGGAACTACAGATCACGAGCCTGGCACCATTCAGGTAGATGCATATAAAATTCATTATAGCGCTCTTCATAAAAGTTGAAAGAATTTGCATACTATGCTTTGCATTCTGTTTTCAGTCTTTGAAATTTCATTCCTTTCAGATTCGAAAAACTCCTTCTGGAACGCCCGAGGCGATCGTCTCTGCACCCAGCCATGTCACAGGTCAGTCATTTCAAAAAGCAGAATAAAAAGCACTTTGTTTTTTGTAAATCATTTGATTATTATGTTCATTATAATTAGTTAGATGAATATCATTCGTGAATAAATATGGAGAGGAGATGAATAAGGTAGCTCTGAGCTGGATTGGATCATTTGTTAGCAGCACTAAGGTGCATACAAAAGGCTAAACTGCAAGGTTACAAAGACCTTAGAGGATGAGACCTATGTAGAAGATC
The DNA here is from genome assembly GCA_038380435.1 of Ryuthela nishihirai. NCBI lineage: Eukaryota > Metazoa > Arthropoda > Arachnida > Araneae > Heptathelidae > Ryuthela > Ryuthela nishihirai. The sequence goes on along the minus strand of JAWZYU010000023.1, from coordinate 46,377,093 downwards.
CATTGGATAGCTCTTAGGATACCTATATATGGGAGGGATATATATATATATATATATATATGGGATACCTATACAGGGTGAATCTGAAAAAGTGGGCAAAACTTTACGGGGTGGTAGAACGCAGCTATACGAGCAATATTCGTCATAGAAAGTATGGGCGGAACGCAAACGGCGAGCCGCTAGGTGGCGTTGGAAATGGTATAAAAGGGTCGGTCCTCGCACCCAACGGCATTTCTACCGTGGATTGCCCAGAGGATGGCTGGTTATACTAACCACAAAATGGCGGATATGCACTTTGTGTACAGTGCGGCGGACGGGAATGCAAGTGAGGCACAGAGACGTTACCGCAACCGGTTTCCGATGAGATGCACTCCAGATCGGAAAACCTTCGAGCGTTTGCTTTGGTGGCTGTGTGAAATGGGATCCTTCGTCACGGCCAAGCAAGACACAGGGCGTGAAAGGAGTGTCAGGACGCCGCAACTTGCAGAGGACATTCTGCGTAGGGTGGAAGAGCGACCGGGATGTAGCACGCGAGCGGTTTCCTGTGCAGTACATGTGTCCCAAATGTCGGTTTGCCGTGTGCTACAGGAGGAAGGAATGCACCCCTATCGTTCGCAGAAGGTACAAGCGTTGTCACCGGCGGACTATCAGCCACGTGTTGATTTCGCACGTTGGTACCTCCAGCAGAATGCAGCGCAGCCGGATTTTGGTGCACATGTTCTGTTTACGGACGAGTGCACTTTCACCCGTGAGGGCGTTTTGAATACCCACAATTCACACACGTGGACATCTAGGAACCCGCATGCCACACGTCCTCATTCGTTCCAGCAGCGGTTCTCCATAAATGTTTGGGCAGGGATCCTCCATGACCATTTGGTTGGTCCATACCTCCTGCCACACCGTCTGGACGGCAAATCGTATAACACATTTCTACGAGAGGTGTTGCCGGAGCTGCTGCATCCGATTCCAACCCCAAGCAGGTCGAGAATGTGGCTCCAGCACGTCGGTGCGCCTGCACACTTCAGCTTAGATGTGCGGAACACTTTACATGCAACGTTCCCAGGGCGATGGATTGGTCGAGGTGGTCCCATAGCTTGGCCACCAAGATCGCCGGATCTCTCGTGTTTGGACTTTTTCCTGTGGGGCCATATGAAAAGCCTAATCTACAAGTGTCCCATTGAAACCGATATGGATCTAGTCGCCAGGATCGCCGTTGTTGCCGGCGATATTCGGGAAATGCCTGGTGTCTTCGCAAATGTGCGTCGGTCCCTATCCCGCAGGTGTGAAGCCTGCATTACAGCTGGCGGCAGCTCTTTTGAGCAATTTCTTTGAGCATGTACCTCAATTACATTCCTGTTAATAAAATGTTTTCTGAAGTATCTCCTCTCCTTCTTGTGTTCATTCTTTAAATGTGACAGTGGAAAACTACCTTTTAACTTCTCACCGCTTGCGTTCCGACCATAGATTCTATGACGAATATTGCTCGTATAGCTGCGTTCTACCACCCCGTAAAGTTTTGCCCACTTTTTCAGATTCACCCTGTATATGTGAACGGTAACTGCACACGCTCAATATTTCCGTGAGTGAGCCCACACGATCTAGTATTAAAATAATATGACCACCTACAGTCGCTCAAAGAAATATCCAAACACTATGGTGGAGTACAGAATTCAGAAAAAATATCTGGCAACGATTTTTTTAGAAATTAATGATCTGGCAACCTTCGCGTCACGTGACGCGAAGGTTGCCAGATCGCTAATTTCGAAAGAAATCGTTGCCAGATATTTTTTCTGAATTCTGTAATCAACCATAGCGTTTCGATACTTTTTCGAGCGACTGTACATCGAGATCTGACATTTCGCTTTGAGGGGAGGACCCACCAGATCTCAAATTATGTAAAGTTTCTGACATTTAAAGCCCAAAACCCATAGACACCAATGCTTACATTTCTAGCAGTACTAGATAAAGTTTTTAACCTCTACGAGACATCAATTTGACTTTGAAGGATACGTTGGAGATCAAATTTTGGATATTTTCCCCGAGATCTATAACTTGGATTATTTCTTGGAGTAATTTTTAGAGCTCATCCATTTCTACATCTTAGTTATTTTTAGCATGATCTCTTATTAATCACTCATTCTTAATTGTCTATACAGGGTGAAACTGAAAAAGTGGGCAAAACTTTACGGGGTGGTAGAACGCAGCTATACGAGAAATATTCGTCATAGAATGTATGGTCGGAACGCAAGCGGTGAGAAGTTAAAAGGTAGTTTTCCACTGTCACATTTAAAGAATGAACACAAGAAGGAGAGGAGATACTTCAGAAAACATTTTATTAACAGGAATGTAATTGAGGTCCGCACCATTCACAAAGTGCATATCAGCCATTTCGTGGTTAGTATAACCAGCCATCCTCTCGGCAATCCACGGTAGAAATGCCGTTGGGTGCGAGGACCTACCCTTTTATACCATTTCCAACGCCACCTAGCGGCTCGCCGTTTGCGTTCCGCCCATAATTTCTACGACGAATATTGCTCGTATAGCTGCGTTCTACCACCCCGTAAAGTTTTGCCCACTTTTTCAGATTCACCCTGTATAAATATATATGTAATACTAAAAATCAAACGGTGACTTCAACACTTATTGATTTCTTGCCCATCACTCTGACACCTATTTGACCTCGAATGTGACCTTGGATCTGAAAATTCTTCTCATTTCTGAGTTCTGCTGCCAGAAATAGTCCTATTGATCAATTTTGGTTCCCCAGCACCAATATAAAATCGTTGCCATATATAGATATTTTTTCTGAATTCTGTAATCAACCATAGTGTTCGGATATTTTTTTGAGCGACTGTACAAACACTTACACAAGGTCATGCCCAGCTTGTCTCAGTAGTCAGGTATACTAACCACTAGACCAGGGAGGATGTGTTAACACAAAGGTCCCATCGCGCCCAAAATTTTGCAATATTTTACCGAAAATACCCCCCAGGAACCAATTTTTAGGTATCTAGCATTGATAGTTTTAAATTTGACCTTTGACCGAAAAGGATACTCCAAATTCGAAATTTCGTAACGTTTCCTACATCTACGGCCCGTGAGTGTTTCACCCATGGACACCAACTGCTACTAGTACGAATAAATTTAAATTTGACCTCTACAAGACCTCTTATTTTCCCTTCATGGACACATCAAAGGTCAAATTCCGAATTTTTCCTGACACTGGATCCGACCCAGATTACCCCTAGGTGCAAATGTTCAGAGCTCTACCCAGGGGCGGGGGGGGGGTGGGAGGGGGGCTCAGTCGGTAGCGCGCCAGACTCGTAATCTGCGGTTCTCAGGTTCGAGTCCCAGCTGTGTCAGCTTTGATATTCATCTCCGCAAAACGTCCCGCCTTGCCTATGGTCAGTAGGGGACACCAATGGGTTTGGCAAGGACGCCATCCATCGGATGGGACGTTAAGCTTTGGTCCCATGTGCGGGAGAGTCATACCCTGTGCACATTAAAGAACACACTGGATGGCCTTGACGGGAGGCTACCATCTGTCTCCCAACAGTATAGTTCCAGTGGGTCCCCTTCCCCAACCTTCTCTGAGCCTTCGGGTTCGTTGTGACCTGGCCATTTATCCCATGGTGTGCAAAAAAGTGCCGCTCAGAAGTAACCGAACCCACCGGAAGTTTCATGCTATCGGAACCACGGATTATTCGATTTCCTCTCTTCTTGTATACTAGAACAAGAAGCTGCAGTGAACGCGCATGAGACTACTTACTGATTTCTTTCAGAACTTTGGCTCTTTCTGCTTAGTATAGTAACAGTAAGTATAGTTACTTAGTATAGTAACAGTTGTTACCGCTAAAGTGCAGAAATCAGTTATTCTGCAGATTATCTAGGTATTGTGCAGATTAACTAGGGTGATCCGTTAACGTGCGGAAAATTGTTTCATTTCTCAAATTACCTAGGTAATCTGCAAATTACCTGGATAATCTGTACATTACCTACTAGGCACTCGTTAAAGTGAAAAGGAGATCTTTACTGGAACAACAGGAACGTTTCTGTACGCTTAAATTAACATAATGTTATTTATCTAGTGTCTGAGAGTAGAGTTGAAACCAGGGTCATCCCTCTGTCAACATGAATCAGTCGTCCGAATGATAAAAAACGCCCCCAAAATGAGCAGGGCAAGTAAGAACGAATCATTTTAGTGATTCGTTATCAGGAATGAATCGCTTTACCGATTCGTTCTCACTTGGCCTCCGCTCATCCGGGGCGTTTTTTATAATGCGGACGAGTGAATCACGTGACACGAAGATTCATATTCAAGAGATTCACCACTATGAGAGAAACAAACTTCTGAACTTTAACGATACGGAAGCCGTTAATGTGTACATTACCTAGGTAAAATGCGGAAAACTCTTGATTCCGCACGTTAACGGAGCAAATCAGTTAATCTGCAGATTAGCTAGGTAATGTGCACATTAACGGCTTTCCAACTTTAGCGGTAACATAGTTACTAGAATCCTGAGAGAGTACGGAGAAATTATCTTCTGCCTATGCTTCCTCGTCCTTCTGTTGTGGGGGCGGGGGTGGCTCAGTTGGTAGCGTGCCAGGCTCGTAATCTGTAGTTCCCAGGTTCGAGTCCCAGCTGGGTCAGCGTTGACATTTATCTCCGCAAAATTCCCCGCCCTGCCCACGGTCAGTAGGGGACACCGATGGGTTTGGAAAGGACGCCGTCCGTCGGATGCGACGTTAAGCCGTGGCCCCGTGTGCGGGAGAGCCATATCCTGTGCACGTTAAAGAACACGCTGGATGGCCTTGACGGGAGCTACCATCTGTCTCCCAACAGCTGTTCCAGTGGGTTCCCTCCCCCAACCTTCTCTGAGCCTTCAGGGTCCATGTGACCTGGCCATTTAGCCCATGGTGTGCAAAAAAGTGCCGCTCAGAGGTAAAACAACCCAACCTTCTGTTGTGACTGGTACAGGGAACCCCTCATTGGAGGCAAATTTTACCATGACCTTACATCACCTTGAACCTTGTACCTCAGTTGGAATTGTTCTATTTTTGAAATTTGTGTTGTTGAATCATTCCCTCGATTATTAACAATTGTTTGTAATACAATGCATTCCTTCACAGGTGGCCAAGATATGGAAATAGCTCTGAGCGTGGAAGTTCTGATGGATAAAGAGAAACAGCATTCGCGTTCCAACCACGGAAGTGCACCGGACGTAACCCCTGAGTAGTTCAGAGGCCGTTTTATGCGGTTTAAGACTGTTAACAGACTCAGGAGATTGATTATTTGGGAACATAAAATTGTGAATAAAAACTGCGAAATGATCATAATATGTTTCGTTTCTTTTTTAACAAATTGTTAATTGTTGTGTATTATTTTATTATTACTTACAGTAGGGTCTCAAAGTACGTGGGTGTACTTTGAGACCTCAACTTAAGCGAGTGTACCAGGAACCTAAGTTCCTGGTACACTCGCTTAAGTACACTCGCCTAAGTTCCTGGTACAGTCGCTCAAAAAAGTATTCGAACACTACGGTTGATTACAGAATTCAGAATAAATATCTGGCAACGATTTTTTTAGAAATTTTTTTAGCAACCTTCGTGTCACGTGATTTCATATTCATTTGTATCCACCCATTTATTGATTCTGGCAGAGCGACTTGATCTACTCTTGCGAATGGTATCTGCAGCATTTTTTGTTTCACGAAGAATAAGACTCAAAACTTCCGATATATCTGCAGGGCAGTCACATTTTCTTCATTTTGTGGGTAACTGTCATGATATTTGTAAGATTCTGAGCCAGTAAACTGTATATGAAGTTGCAATTTCTCCATATGTACCTCTTGCCATTCTTCTCTGGGGCGGGGGTGGCTCAGTCGGTAGCGCGCCAGGCTCGTAATCTGTAGATCCCAGGTTCGAGTCCCAGCTGGGTCAGCGTTGAGATTTATCTCCGCAAAATTCCCCGCCCTGCCCACAGTCAGTAGAGGACACCGATGGGCTTGGAAAAGCCGCCGTCCGTCGGATGGGACGTTAAGCCGTGGCCCCGTGTGCGGGAGAGCCATACCCTGTGCACGTTAAAGAACACGCTGGATGGCCTTGACGGGAGGCTACCATCTGTCTCCCAACAGCTGTTCCAGTCGGTCCCCTCCCCCAACCTTCTCTGAGCCTTCGGGGTCCATGTGACCTGGCCATTTAGCCCATGGTGTGCAAAAAAGTGCCGCTCAGAGGTAAAACAATCCAACCCAGCCATTCTTCTGTTGCTCTTGTCCAGCTTCCTCTTGAACATCTGACGTTTCAGCATCTAATTCATCGCCAGATTCTGATGAAGAGTTGTTATATGATATATCACCCACCTCAAATTCCGAGCAGGATGTCGAAAATAATCTGCCTTCATCATCACTCTCCTCAAGTGCAGCTAAAATTTCGTCGTTGGTCAATGTTTTGAGTAGTAATAACCAAGAGATAGCGACGGAAGTGACGTCATAAAAATGGCCGACCGGAAGTACGTCATCGCCCAGGCTGGCGTCGGGGTCAACGACCCGTGATGGGCTTTCTTGTGCGCTTTGATATACCGGTTTTCCACACCCATTTCTTACCCCCACACGAATGCTTTTCCTGATGCCAGGCCCACATTTAGAGGTCATTGACCCCCACTTCCGTGATAGGGAGGGCTTAATTTTTGAGCAATTAAAAATGTCGGTCCAGAACTAGGTCCACGCTTAGAGGTCGTTGACCCGTGATGAGCTTTCTTGTGCGCTTTGAAGGGGAGGGCTGATATTTTGACCGGTTTTAAACCCCCATTTCTTACCCCCACACGTGTGCTGGGTCCGGGTTCACAGATTTTTTTCTTGTGCAAGACTCCCGCATTTGTCTTGAAAAGGCCCTGCGGAAGTATGGTGTTTTCAATATGACTCACATCCCGAAAATGACCATTGACGGAAATAAGTTCGCCCACGAAGGTAGTATCGGTCACGAGGAGGGAACGAAATTTATAAAAAATGGCCGCAATTGGCAGGAAGTGGGGGGACTCGCGCATGCGCATTGAAAGGGTATGTGTTGCAATAGGAACTCACATCCTGAAAATGACGGTTGACGGAAACAAGTTCGCCAACGTAGGTAGAATTGGTCACCAAGAGGGATCGAAATTTAAAAAAAATGGTCGCGATTGGCGGGAGGTGGGAGGACTCGCACATGCGCATTGAAAGGGTTTATAAACTCCCTCACAGCCCGGCAAGAGTCATTCAGCCATGGATCACACTTTTGAAGAGAAACTTTCCGCATTAGATCGTATCCAGTGCGAACTAGATGTTATTATGAAAAGTCTCGAGACTTTTCATAATACCTGAAACCTCGCGCTTGTCCCTGGAGAGAGCGGATGCCACTGCTGCATCAACTCCGTGGGAACCATGCACCTCCACTGCATCTCCGGCGCGCCGAGTGGTATGGCGTCAAGGTCATGGCGCCTCAGCCTGAAGAGGTGACTGCAGCAGGGAGAAGGCCAAACGCTGAAGCGCCAGATGACCGCGGGAGGCGATGCCGCTACAACATATTCCACGCCTGCGCACGATATCGCGCAGGCAAGTATGTAATCCACTGGCGAGGAATCTCCTGGCTACATCATCACGCGGTCCAGCAGCTTCAGGTCCACCAAATACAAGGCGATTTTCGCATCCCACACGGTCTGAATGACCAATTTCGACCACGTGGAGCCACTCAGATTTATGGACTACTTCTGACTGTCCTGCGTCAGATATTCAAAGAACTTTTGCCGGAAGAAAAATATTCCCACGTTAGGCTCTGTGTGTGCTCCAAATTCCTCCGGAACCCTATCAACCTGCTGTTGACCACCCGTAATGAGGTTATGGCGGAAAAATTCATGGAATCCATCAAAAAAGTTCTAAATTCTAATGAAGCGGTGGGCACTGATGAAGATTTATTCTTCGACTTTGCCGTCGCTGATTTGGAACGTTCTGGAGGCGCTCGTAACACCCCTGGACCACGCTGCAGACCTCTGACAGACCTGGCTGCATTCAACACCAGCAAAAGGGCTGCGATCATCATCGTAAATGATGATAACCTGTGCCTCACACGGAGCCTCGTCGTCGGTCATGCCCTGTGTTTGAAGAAGAAGGGCATGATAACGGAGGCAGCCTTCAAACATCTCTGCAGATAGGCGACCACGACAGTGTGACGAGGCTAAGGCCTTGCATCGGGAGGCCGGGATCCCAGAGGGCAAGTGTGGGTTGCCCAAGCTACACATCTTCCAGCTGTTCCTGTACCCTGAATACCGAATCATCGTGTTCGATTCACAGGATGATTTTCATGTCATCTTCACCGGAAAGCAGGAGGCACCAAACAACATCTTACTTCTGCACAACGCCAGTCACTTCTCTGTGGTGACCAGTCCAGCAGGCTACTGTGCAAAGTCCTACTGCTTCCCATGCCTCAAGCCCTTTTACAATAAACCCCATATCTGTAAGGGTGTCTGCCGGTCGTGCATGACGGCAGACTGTGGGAAAAGGGGTTCTTCCATTTACTGTGACCTCTGTCACGACTACTTCAGAGGGCAACAGTGCCTGGCCACTCATTTTTTAAATGGTACCTGTGCTAAACGACACTGGTGTCTCGACTGTGGGGTCAATTGCCAGACCTCTGATCCACCTCACCAGTGTGTGCAAAAAGAGTTAGTTGGGTTGGGTTGTTTTACCCCTGAGCGGCACTTTTTTGCACACCATGGGCTAAATGGCCAGGTCAAATGGACCTCGAAGGCTCAGAGAAGGTTGGGGGAGGGGACTCACTGGAACAGCTGTTGGGAGACAGAGGGTAGCCTCCCGTCAAGGCCGTCCAGCGTGTTCTTTAATGTGCACAGGGTATGGCTCTCCCACACACGGGGTCACGGCTTAACGTCCCATCCGACGGACGGCGGCCTTTCCAAGCCCATCGGTGTCCCCTACTGACCGTGGGCAGGGCAGGGAATTTGGCGGAGATAAATCTCAACGCTGACCCAGCTGGGACTCGAACCTGGGAACTACAGATTACGAGCCTGGCGCGCTACCGACTGAGCCACCCCCGCCCCAAAAAGAGTTAGAGTGTGTGAAAGTGGCTAAATAATGTGAAGTCACAGGCCGCCGTTTCTATTTCGATATAGAAACGGTGGAAGAAGAAAACGGCACACTCACCCCAATTCTGTGCATCGTATGAGTTAAAAATAAAAGACTATCTGGAAACTGTGTACAATATTGGAGAGGGAAAATACATCTTTCTCTTTAGTAAACTTTTCACAAGTATCTGTTTAGTGACTTTTCGAGGAGATAAAAATATATTTTGGAAATTCCTAATAGAGCTATAATACCAATCTGTTGAGGTGTGTAGAATGTAAAGTGTTAGCTTCTCTTATAACGAGCATCTGACAGATAGATAATATGTTTATTCTTGTGTGTGAACACACGATTAATAGAAACAAAATGAACACACATCCGATTCACAGAAACAAACATGAACACATTCGATTCGCAGAAACAAACATGAAAACCTATACACGTACATACAAACATACTGGCGCGCACACGTACACACGCGCATGCACTCACGCGCACACACGCAAGCACACACACAAACATACAATTAACACATGTACAGAGACAAACATGAAACATGTATATGGAAGTATGTGACAAAATAGATATACATGAAGAGAGACAAAAACTTAGTCAATCGCATTCGTTTATGCATAGAGACATAGGCGGATTTTTATGTTACCGAATCGACGATGCTTTCTCATGTAGCTTGTTCCATAGATATACTGATATAATCACTGAAGTATTTGTTAAATTTTCACTATCAGTCCAGTTGCAAATAAAATTTCGGTGGATTAGCTCCGGTAAGTTGAGAGTTGTTATCAGTATATCGATCGAGTGAGACTTATTAAGTGTATTATTTTTATAGTAGCTTAGTGTATGAGTGTATTTTATAGAATTTGTTAAAACTAATATCCCCTACACCATTAACATACATTCATGTTGTACTTGGATATAGAACAAAAGTTAGATGTTTTACGCACCGTAAGCAGAAACGCAAGGGTACCGCAACGTATGAATCGTTTTCTACTTTTAGCATTGCTTACTTTCTAAAGCATTCTGCTGGGTACAAAATTTTTTACAAAATTATTTTTTACCCGATGAAAACAACTGACCTTGTAAAGCGTAATACACACGTGTTTTTTTAAAAAATTGATATCTTACTTCCAAGTAATTAGCTGATTTTTCTTCGGAGGAAGAAATAATATTTTGTTATTGATTGTTACTGAGTAAGGTTACTTCCTAGGAAAGAGTAATATTTTGCATCAATGTACTGAGGATACAGCGGTAATAAGTATTAGGAATAAAAAGTTTAAACTTGTGACCCAGTCGCGTAACGGATGTACGGGAATTAAAAAAAGTTTGTTTTATTGGTTCAATGCGGTTTAGTCAGAAGGGCTGTCAATGAGTGACATCTCTGGACTTAGAAAAATTTCGAGATGTGCCCGAAAACTGTGATTAATAGTGTGAGTGGATTTAATTTACGAGGAAATAAAAATTCGCGACGGGAGTTTTTTTAATAAAGGGAGCGGAACTTTTGATAACGGATTAATTAATGAGGGGTGGTAGTTTTGATAAGGTTTTTTTAATGAGGGGGGTCAAAAATTGGAAAAATTACAGTTAAAATAGAGGGCTTTTCTAAAGTATAGTACTCAGATATACACTAGATGGCGCCATGAGTTTTTAATAAAAGGGGGAGGAATTTCTCTCCCTTTTATTATTCACTCGAGGAGAGAGTGGGTATTTCGATTTAAGCAGACGATATCTGCATCTGGTTCCCTAGCCAGGACCCCTACCATGCTCAGCTAACGATGAAACGAGCTATGGACCCAGTCATCAAGTTCTTCGACAACCTAAGCCTCACTCTTTCCACTGATAAGACTGTGGCCATGGTTTTCACGAGGAGACGCCTCCACCCACCTTTCCTGACCTCTTGCTTGGGCCAGATCACATCGAGGCTGTCCATCAGCATAAGTTCCTTGGTGTGGTCCTGGACAGCAGGCTGAGCTGGGGGCCTCACATCCAGCATCTTAAGACAGTTGCTGCTGCACAGAGAAATATACTGTCTTTCCTTGCTGGTACCCACTGGGAAAGTTCCTGCAAGACCTCCTGGTCTTGCAGGAACTTCCCCAGTGGCACTTGATCCTCTCCTGCGTCAACTACAGTGGTCACCTTCGGAACAATGCCTCTGCTGCACTGCTCAGCAAGTTGGCCACGGTCCACACTATATCTCTGTACCTCTGTCTCGGACTCTGCCCTAACACACCTAATGCGTCTGTCATTGCAAAGGCTGATCGCATGTCTTTCCACCTGCACTGGAAGAGAGATATACTGTGCCATTGCTTGATGCTCCATTCCCTCCACTCTAACCATGTGCTTCTCAGGAAGTTGCATGACAGGCCTCACTCTGCCATCACCCTGTCTGCCAAGGACTTCTATGACCGAGTCATTCCTGCCAGCTCCAGATGATCGAGCTGGCAGGGACAGATGCTTGATGTTGGCAATACTCTCTTCCCAACCTTCCACCCTAGAGGAATAGTGATCTTATGATCAATGTCACTATCCCTTCTGGTCCGAAGAGTGACTCTGATTCATTAGCCATCAGACTTCTCTCCACCTCCTATGTCACTGAACGATATGAGAGATGCATTGAGGTCTACACTGATGGATCTGTGGACCAGGAGAGGCAACGTGGTGCCTCTGCCATTGTCATCCCCAATACTTGCATCGCCAGAGGTTTCCGTCTCCCGCATCTAACCTCCCCCACCTGTGCAGAGCTTCATGCTATTCTTGAGGCTGTACTTTTCATCCTCAGCCTCGAGAGTGGCAATTTTGTCATCCTCTGTGACAGCAAGTCAGCCTTGGAAGCTCTCCAGAAGCGAGACAGCAAGAGCTGCAACCTATTCCTTATCCAGAAGATCATGGAGACTTGCTCGAAAGTCACTTCTGCTGGAATCATGGTCCATTTCCAGTGGATCCCTTCCCACATAGGAATACCTGGAAATGAACTCGCTGATCAAACCACGAAGGAGGCACTGGAGAGTCAGAGGTATGTAAACTAATTATCCTCTCTCTCTCTCAGCAACTGCAAGACCTCTGTCTCACACTGGTGAGCCAGTTCCATCTTGCTCAGTGGCAGAAGGACAGCAGGTGTTCCTCATTCAGGTACCTGGTTGAACCTTCTCTCATTGCCCCTAACCTCGATAATCTCCTCAGATTTGAGGAGACCGTCCTTCATCGTCTACGAATTGGTGTCATCTACAGCAATTCTATGCTGCACACTCTTGACAGAGTTTACAGTCCAGAATGTGCCACTTGCGGCACACCTGAGACTGCATCCCACGTTCTGCTCAACTGCTCCCGCTACAATGCCAAAAGAGATGCTTTGTTCCGGGAGCCTAATGCTACAGGAACCACTGACTACTCCATCACCTCCCTCCTTGGCAACAACCATAGTGCGAAGCTGCAACATGTGCACTTCCCCATGGTCACTGACTTCTTTCAGAACATTGGCCTCTGCTGCAAGGTGTAATGTTCAGTACTTTTACATTATCCTGAAAAGGGCCTTTTTTTTCAGAGAGATAGCTGAGAAGCAGATTCTTTTGCATCTGCTATCTCATTATTCTGGTGTGACTGGTGTGACTGGTGTGGGAGCTCCTTCTCTGGGGGCTAATTTCACCATATTTACAACACCTAGAACCTGAACCTTGAGGGCGGAACTTTGATAAGGGTTTTTTTTTAATGAGGAGCAGATAACGGATTAATTAATGAGGTTGTGGCAGTCTTGAGAGGGTTTTTAATAAAGGGGAGGGATTTTTGATAAGGGGGGATTAAAAAATACAGGTGGGTCAACCATAGGGTGCTTAAAGAGGGGGGATTAAAAAATACAGGTAGATCAACCAGGGGGCAGTTTTGATAGGGTTTTTAATGAAGGGGTAGAACTTTTTTCAATGAGGGGGAGTCAAAAATTGGAAAAATTACGGTTAAAATAGAGGGCTTTTCTAAAGTATAGTACTCATGATATACACTAGATGGCGCCACGGGCTTTTAATAAAAGGGACAGGAATTTTTAATAACGGGGTCAACCAAGGGTCTATATGAAATATTAATTATGAACTATTAATTAATTATGAGTTATGAATATTAATAAGGGGTGTTGTCGTTGACATAATAAATATGACTATTAATAAGGGGGCGTGATCGGAAGTGACATCATATCACGTGACCGGAAGTACCAATTACGGTTTAATGGGACTTCACTACTTCCATGACTGCGGTGGCATTAATATAAAATTTTTCATCTTTAATCTAATTCTCAACCATCGATGCTGACTACTGAGCAGAGAGAAGATAAAGTTGGGACCGAAACCGAAAGGCGAACTGCATGTGTGAGAGTGGGGAGACCAATCGCAAGACCACAACACATCTATCACGTGATAACGTTTGTTAACATCTAGTCAGTCTTTCAAATCAGTAGATTTTAGTTATTGTGGATGTAGGAACTCTTTCTTACATGTTATTTTTTATCCCTTCCATTGAAAATGAGTAAGCAAATTAAACTATTGATGACAAAATTATTGATGACTTAAAAGAAAACATATTGATTAAACTATTGATGACTGAAAAGAAAACATATTGATGACAATGAAAGATGTGAAACCAGGACGAGTGGTGTGTCCGCAACTCAAAAGTGATTTGGGAATGTGGTCCTCTGGGGTAAAAAGATTGGGAACCACTGGTCTCAACCTTTTATGCTTCACGTACCCCCTGGAAATATGTGTTTAACTGGAGTACCTCTTGTATAGATAAATAAAGCTATAGTTATAGTATTACAATGGGAATAAAATAAAACATATATATATATAATATACCCTCTCAAGCCGCTGCTTGCCACAGAGGTCTGACAGGAGCCTGTCAGTTTATATGCCATAGTAGAAGGTCTGAGAGGATGGCAGGACCTCAGCAGAAAACAACACGAACATCCATGCCTTACCCGGGGCTCGAACCCAGGTCCCGTAGATCAGTAGCCAAGCGCGCTAACCACTCGGCCACGGGACGGCTCTCTCTCTATATATATATACACACATTAAATTTTGCATTCATAAATTACATATATCGATAAACACGAAAAATGACAAACAGTTTAACAAATCTTATAAAATTATAAACATTTTACTGGGTGATCAGTGAAATGGTTGCGCTTGTTTACGCTTGCACAGTTTATCAATGGTTGGGGTTTTCTTGCTAAGGTAGAATCGCAAGTCATCTTCAACATCCAGCCTGTTCCTATATTTATTTTTTAAAGCAGTTAAAGATGATTTGTTTACCTCTGAGCGGCACTTTTTTTGCACACAATGGGCTAAATGGGAAGGTCACAAGGACCCCAAAGGCTCAGAGAAGGTTGGGGGAGGGGAACCACTGGAACGGCTGTCGGGAGACAGATGGTAGCCTCCCGTCAAGGCATGTAGTTAAAGATATAAAACCAGTTTCACATAAATAAGTTGTTGCGAAAGGTAAATATTTGACTGCAATTCTTGACAAAGTCAAATATTCCTTCTCTACTCCAATCCAAAAACTAATCAACAGCATTTTGGAATGAATGCTTTTTAAACTATTGTCACAAGATATGTCAATCAACTCTTCTTTATTGGACAATGGAAGATTCAGCGACTTTTGAGCACTCACGGCGTACCCCAAAATATTTTACCGGGTACCCCACGTTGGGAACCCCTAATCTAGAGAATCAAATACTTTATCATAATCAATGAACAAATCTGCATTTTCTACGTTTATCAATATCACTATAAATATCTCTAGTAAACTGAAATAGCAGTCCAAGTGATCGAGTTTTAGAGTGATTTATAAATAGGTGTAACAATCGAGAATTTTTACGAGCGTCTATAAAACGTCCAGTTTCAAAACAGATATTAATAATATGAAAAATGAACTTCAGGTGGTACGTACTCACAATCTGATGCATTTGAGCAGTTAGGTTATCTTCATCTACAGCTTTATTAGAATTTATATTTGAGATAGTAGAACTAACCTCCTTTTCACAAAAGTTTCAAAAAGAATTTGCACTAGAAAAAATCCTTTCAAAAAGATCTTTTTACAAAAAAAAAGAATCTTTTCACAAAAGTTTCAAAAAGAATTTGCACTAGAAAAAAATCCTTTCAAAAAGAATTTGCACTAGAAAATAAAGTAAAATTTTGTTTAACATTAATCTTTAAATTATCTTCGGTATAACTCCCACTTTCTATCAAATTTCGATTCTTAGTGTTTACCAAACTATTTATATTATCAGTTAATGGTCTTATAATCAGTTTTGCTTTTTGCCCAAAGCGCTATACATAAAATCTCATTGTTTACTAGAATTATTGTTACATTTATTAAACTCAGTCTGAAAATATTTTTCCTGAGCTTCAGGGGGTGGGGGTGGCTCAGTCGGTAGTGCGTTTATATGTATGTACAATGAAATCATCAAGAAATAAAATATGGTAAAATTACATTTAAAAAATCTCCTTCATATGTTTTTTTAATAAATGTTGTTCCATAAATGTATGTTTCTTTTTGTTGTTGTTTTACATCTGAGCGGCACTTTTTTGCACACAATGGGCTAAATGGCCAGATCACAAGGACCCCGAAGGCTCAGAGAAGGTTGGGGGAGGAGACCCATTGGAACAGCTGTTGGGAGACAGATGGTAGCCTACCATTAAGGCTATCCAGTGTGTTCTTTAACGTGTACACGTGTATACTGGAAATGATTAGGTTTGCAGGATGATCGAAACGATTGGACAGGCACGAGCTGACGTCACAGGTGCAGACAGTCAAACACAAATAAGTTAACAAAAGCTCCCTGTCTGACAAAACGTTTTGGACATTGTTTTAAACTGCTAAAGATGCCCTTAAGCAGACGTCAAGAGCAGTCCTAATAATTAACAGTCTTTGAGCGTGGAAGACTCATCGGCCTTAATTCCAGCGCCATCGTACACATAGGGCGCCAGTGAGTTCAGGAATGACCTAGCACACGCTGACAAGGATCAGGAAGACAACGTATGACCACGAAGCGACAGGACCACAATTTGCAATGCATGGCATTTGAGTGACAGATTCGCGACTACAATGCAACTGCAAAGGGACTGGCAACAGGTAACACATTGCATACCTAACAGGCGGACGGTAGGCCCTCACATTTTCCCCTCACATCTGCCCCTCACATTACCGTTTGCCCCTCACATCTGCCCCACATGCAAGCACGTCTTCAGTGGTGTCGCTTCAGACAGAACTGGAACGAACAAGAATGGAATACCGTGGAATTTAGTGACGAATTTCGTTTTTGTCTTGGTCATAACGACAGTACACAACATGTTCGCTGTCATCCAAGGGAAAGGAAGGGCACTCAATGCATTCAACATCGTCCCACAGCTCCAGCACCTGTTGTCTTGTCGGACATCTTGGTCAGAGCTGGTAATCATAAGAGTATCTCTGTTACCAACATTTTGCAGCCAGTGGTTTTCCCATTTGTTCAGTAGCACGGAACCTTTTTCCAGCAAGATAACACCCATCCCCACACAGCCCGCATTAGTCTGCAGTATCTACACGAGCGAAACGTTCAGGCACTACCATGGCCAGCACACTTGCCAGACCTTTCACCTATTGAACATATCTGGGACATTATGGGCCGATAGCTCCATCAACACCCAAGAGGTGCGCCAACCACTGTTGCTGAAATGGAACAGCATTTTCGCGCTATTTGGCATTCTATCCCTCAGGAGCACATTATAGAGCTGTATGATAGACTTACCTGCCTTGTTCATGAATGCATTGCTGCGCGGGTGATTCAACATCATACTAATTATACCCTACTGTAGTGTATAAGTAGATGGCACTCCCCACGTAACAAGTCTTCATTTGGCATAAAACTCATTATGATTGTTTCGTTATCTTTAGATGAGATCTGAAACTCTCTAAAGTTGTAGTAGACGGTACTCTGAACGTGGTGCTGAATAACTTCTACGAAAAGAGCCACCAGTTTTAAACTGCTAAGGTTAAATTTATGGGGATGTCGAAAAATTCAGACACACCCCTCCAGTTTTGCTTGACCCCAGCGGATTCGTACATATCCTATACTCCTTCCCCTGGGTGAAGAGAACGTTCATGCAAGGTTTGGTTTTTTTTTCTGGGGCCAAGTGCATGAGGAGAGAACAAGGAAACATACAAACAAACTTTCTTCTTTATATATTAGATATATTTTTTTTCAATTTTACTGGCCACTCCATGTAAGACAAAAGCACTCAAAGACTAATAATTTACACTTTGTTCTAATAACGACGACAATCAACACCGATGGGGAAAAAATAGCGTTGTCCCCGTTGAAGGACAACCATATGAGGACACCACTATCTTTTTCAATCACTCCGATTGATTCGCCGATATAGAAATTTCTCTATGTGATTTCAAACCCGAATTCCAATAGATAACCGCGGTATAAGAAAACTTACTCAGGGTCATTTCCTGCGTGTTATTTCTTCGAATAATAATAATACTTAGGAAGATATGATTCGTTTTTAGTCTATGATAAAGTTTTTAATTTAACGGTAAAATTGTGACGAATCGATTGCATTAAATCTCTAAAATGACATGAATAAAACTACACCAGTGGTTGAGGCGTGGTCTCAGTAGCTGTCCAGTGAGTGAAGCTAGCTAACAGTGCAAAGTAGTACTAGCGTCCTGTTACCTACACTTCAGAAAATGGCGAGTGTGCAGAGATACCACTGGTGTTATGTTGTTCTTCAGTGTTTATTACTCAATTTATTACTATGCAGAAACGGAACTTTTGCAGATAGAAATAAGTACTGTAAGTATCACTTCATTAAATTGCTTTTAATTTGCGTCATAATTTTGAGCTTTGTTGTAACATTATTCGGATTGATGCTATTGCTGTGGATTACTATTTATTATTAAAAATAAAAAAAAAATACTCCCTCAAGCACCTGCTTTCTATAATTAATATTTCGAATTCATGAAATGTTAAAGATTTAAATAGTTTCGTTTTACTTTCCTAATTGTAATATGAATAGCTATCATTGTGAAGGAAGATGCGGAAGTGGGCGGGGAACTATTGGTTACTTGATGCTGTTAATTGTAGAAGGGAAAAAAAATTGTACTGATTTCTTTTTTCTTGTTTTTATGGGATCAAAGAAGAAAACGCAGTATTCTGGGAAGCATTATACATTTAGCAGAAAAATTGAGTTTCGATAGTTGTGAAATGCAATCGTACGATTGGTATGTGCCTGGTACTGATACTTGTACTATCCCATCAGTTTTTTTTAAAGATTTCATTATCTGAGAGTTACTTTTTCTGAGAAGGAAAAGGGTACCAGAACTTATAAATTTCCTGCAACCTAATGAATACCTTTTTATTTCGTTAAAATTGGTTGCAAAATGAAATTCTTTCCCAATTACACTGGAAAAAAAACTAACTGTGCAAAAAAAAATTGTGTCGGTTATGATATCTTACCCTACTCTTCGATAATGTTTACTTATATCAGAAGTTATTTTTTCTGTTAAATATTGTAGTTTCCACAGGATAATTGCTTGTGATTTATTGTAATTATAATTCTTATGATTGGTTCAAGGAATTTGAAATGCATAGCAATAGCTGTTCTTAAAAATTTGCATTGCAATTAAATTTTGTACACAGATTTATTTTTAGTTTCCTCCAATTGTTATAGATAGTAAATTTTGCAATTTGTTTCCATTAAATGTTTGTCTTTTAGGGAGTGCATTAACCAAAGATATCAGTCAGGCCCAGATGTAAAAAAAAAGTAATTGGGGTTTTTTAGAGGAAGCTAGACATGCATCATTTCAGTATATTTTTATCAGAAATTATTATTACTGAATAGTGCAATATGTGTTATTTTTGTCTAATCTGTTTTATTGGTTTACATTTCATTAATCCACATTCTGATTATTAAAATCCAGCACCCTGATATCAGTGGTGCATCCAAGTATTTGCTTATATTCTTCAACTCTTAATATGAATAAAAGCAGAGAATACATTAATGTGTAGTGACATTGAAGATGTGTTTTTATTTTTATGCTTAAATTCTTTTAAAGAACCCAACAGTTAATGAGTTCTCTCAAGGGGCCAAAATAATAGTTTGGTAGGGTAAAAAAAAATTATGCAAATTATAGTAATTATTAATATTTAGTAAAATCCTTGGCAATTTGTTACACCTGCATAATGTTTAACAACTTTGGTTTATTGTTCCTCATCCCTGGCAAAGTAAATTTCTTGGTGCATCATCATCATCATCCTCAAGCAGCCATGGGCTACAGAAGTCCAACCAGATTGCACAATTTAGTTCTCCAAGCACACCTATCCTGAGCTACATCTGCTGCATCTGGCCATTGCACACCAATTCTAACAAGGTCCTGTTTGACATTGTCGGCCCATTGCATCCTAGGTCTCCCCCTATTTCTGAGGCCTTTAAGCACATTGTTCATAATCCTATTCACTAATCTATAATTATGCACATGAGCAACCTGGCCAAACCAACGGTGTCTCTCTCTCTCTGCACAATATGCTGCGTAAGGAAGGTTGCCGACTCCTTTGCCTAACCTCATCATTAGTTACGAAGTTAAACCATCTAATACCCAAGATACTACGTAAACATCTAGAATCAAAAGCATCTAGTTTCCTGTTATCTTGTCTACACAGCGTTCAAGTTTCACTACCATAACTAACCTTAGAAAGAACCAAACTATTATACAGTCTAATTTTAGTCTTTAGGTGTATACGCCATATTTCTCCACACTCTCCATAGATTCTCAATAGTCCCGGTTAGCAATCCCTATCCGTCTGTTAATCTCATGCCTCACATCACCATTTTCTATTACATAGCTCCAAAGATAATTAAACTTGACACCTGCTCAAGACTGCAACCATTCAGATTAACTGAATCACAGCCTACTGACCAATTTTCATCACTTTAGTTTTTGCCCTGTTTATAACCAAACCTACTCTACTACCAGTCTCATCAACAGCTAGAATGAAAGAGTTCATCTCTTCAACATCATTTGCCAAAAGGGCTAAATCATCAGCATAATCTAAATCAGAAATTTTCGTATCTCCAGCCCATTTAAGGCCAAAATCTTTCCCTTGAAGTGAATTTCGCGTAACATAATCAATAAGCAAACTAAAGAGAAAAGGAGACAAAATGTACCCTTGTCGAACATCAGAAGTAATGCTGAACCAATTGCTACAAGACTTACCAACTCTCACACACGACTCAGTCTTATTATAAAGAGCTTTCATTAACTAACTTGTCTGACATACCATATGATTTCACGATCAACCACAAATTATGACGATCAACAGAGTCTAAAGCCTTTTTGAAATCAACAAAGCTAGCAACCAAAGGTTTCTGAAACTAAACATTTCTCAAGAATCTGCCTAAGTGAAAATATCTGATCCACACATCCCCTACAACTTCTGAATCCACATTGCTCATCACGCAATTGACTCTCAACCAGATTCCTGATTCTATTAAGCACAATCATGCAAAGAACTTTACCTGGAACAGAGAGTAGGCTGATACCCCTATAGTTATCACAAAAACTGCGATCATCTTTTTTCAGCCATCAATGCATCTATCATCATTACAAACAATGGGAGTAGAACTAACCACATTGTTTAGAACATCACTGAAATGCTCAGCCCACCTAGCCATGACAGAATCCCCCCCCCCCCTTCTATAACCTTACCTTGTTTATCCTTCAATTCTTGTATACCTGTCCATTTTCTACCATGTAAAACATTAATTATCTGGTACAGCTCTCTGCTGTTGTGCTGCCTAACTGCTTCCTCAGCTTTGTCAGCCAAGCCATCAAGCCAAAGATTCTTATCAGCAGCTAACTGATCCTTTACACGTTTATTAAACTCTCTGTAATGCTTTCTATTATGACTAGTAGGGTACTGATTAAGGACATTCCTGCAGTTCCTTCTTTGAGAAATAAGCTCAAGTGCCTTATCACTCAAATAATTCTGCCTCCTCTGCTCCTTTTTTCCCAAAAGAGTACTGTTAGTTTCCAAAAAAGCCTGTTTAAAATGGCCCCATTCTTCCTTAACTTCAGTAGTAAGCAAACCATGACTGTCATAATGACTAAGTAACCTATCATGGTTTAGCTTTAGCCTTATATATATACTTTTATAGATATAAGGGTCTTTCAGAGCTTCAGTATTAAAGGTAAATTTTTTTAACTTTATCACAACACTTTTTAAGTTAAAGTTGCAAGACACATTTAACAAGGTAATGGTCAGATCCAATTTCAGCTCCCCTACATGACCTGGTATTCCTAACAGAGCTAGCCCATTTGCTGTTAATTAATATATAATCAATCATATTCTAATCAGCCTATCAGGTGAAACCCATGTGTACTTATGTATGTCACGGTGTTTGTAATAAGTGTTAGTTATTCTGAAGCCATTGAGTTTACTTACCTGTAGGAGACGTTGCTCATTGCCATTGCAGCTACCAATACCAAAAGGGCCTATCACCCCTCCCCGAAGGTCAGAGTCAGTACCAACTTTGGCATTGAAGTCACCAAGAAAAGGGTAATATCTCCTTTCTTGACAGAATTCAAAATATCCTGAAGTTGTCCGTAAAACCTATCCTTCTCATTTTCATCGGCATCCTCAGTGGGGGCATAACAGCAGATATCATTCAAGTCTTTAACGCTTGTCTGAAATTTTGCTGTAAGAAACCTTTCATTAATGCACTCATATCCTAGAAGAGCATCACTAGCATGTCTGCTGATGTCTGCTGAGCAACAGACCCATGCCTTGATGATGCTTTCCACCCTCCCTCCCTGTAAAGAGAGAGTTAAAGTTATTTTTAAGTATCTCACCTTTTCCTGTCCATCTGGTCTCTTGCAAACCTAGAATATCTAGGTTATAGCACTGGAATTCCTGCATGAGGACATCAAGAGAATAATTTCTATATAATGTCCTCATGTTCCACATTCCTGCAGAGAGGAAATGATTAATAGGATTTTTAAAGAAACTAGGTTTGTTGCTGCATGAAATTGAGGTGTGAGCCTTTTCTTAATTTAAAAGTAACTGTACATTATTTGTTTAGCCTACCCATATGCATTTTTGAATTGCTACAAATTGAGACAGATTGCCCTTTGAACAATGCATTTCATTGTGCTAGTGGAAAAAATCATAAGTAGTTTGTAGGACCATAATGTGACAACTGATATTAATCATTTTTAATATATTTTGCATTTACTGCTTTTTTTTCCATTGCATCCTGATATATTTTTTCCTATCTTCCTATTGCTTTCACTTGACATTTGTTGGTTTGTGGATATGTCAAAACAGTTGTTCCAACATATCTTTCAAATGTGATGGAGAAACTTAATGATTTATGTCTCAAATGAAAGCTTGTGACATGGGGAATGTCATAGGTTATAAAATATTGTCATTCATGTTTTCTTTCCTCCTAAAATATGGGAAACATGAAAACTATTGTTCTCTATATCTCCAGAATGCGAGTCCCAAAAGTAACAAGCTATACTTCAAATGAAAGCTCCGATGTGGCAAATGTCATAGGCAATGGAAAATTGACCCCCAAGGCTTCCCTTTTAAAGTGTAAAATATGAAAATGATGGTTCCCCTATATCTCCTGTGTCAGATGAAAGTTTGTGACATGGGAAGTGTCATAAGCTATAAAAAATTAATCCCCATGCTTTCTTCCCCAATAAAAAAGGGGAAATACAAAAAATATTCTTCTGCTATATCTCCAAATTGTTAATGCTGAAGTAACCAGCTATACATCAAATGATGCTCATGGGGAATGTAATAGGCTATAAAAAGTTGCCCCCCCATATTTTTTCTCCCCCCTTAAAAAAGAGGAAATATTAAAATGATTATTTCCCTATATCTATTGAACGTGATGTGGAAAGTAACAAGTTATGCATCAAATGGAAGCTTGTACCCGGGGAGTTCATAAGCTATAAAAATTTTACCCCCATACTTCCCCCTAAAAAAGGGTAAATATAAAAATTATTCTGCTATAGCTCCAGATCGTGAATGCTAAGAGTAACTAGCTATACATCAAATGAGAGCTTCTAATACGGGGAGTATCGTAGGCCAATAAAAATTAACCTCCCCTGCTTTCTTCCCCTTTATAAAATGAGAAATGCAAAAGTCATTCTACTCTATCTTCTGAATGTGAGGACCTACAGTAATGAGTTTGGTGTCCAATGAAAGCCCATATAATAACCATCATAAACTATTTTGTATTTTCTCCTTACTATTCCCCCCTGATAAAAGTGGGGGAGGGTGAATTTTTTGCAGAGTTAGATTTTAATGAGCCATATCCCAAAGCTTGTGATGTTTCCAATATCATGGGCTACACGAAACATGACTTCAAAAGGCAGGAAACAATGTGGTTGATGTTATGAGTCATATATCGAAGGAAAGTTTTTGAAGTTTTTAGTAACAAATTAAAAAAAATTTAAAAATTTAAAAAATACTTCCCGCAAGAAAAAAAAAAAAAACCAAGGTAAATCCATAGATAGTATTTCCATCTAATTATCTCAGCTTTTCTAATAATTACAGTGATATAAAGAAAATTTTAATAATTTTAAGTCAGCAATGTAACTTAAACTACTATCTTTTAGTTTGCAATATTCATTAAAATTTTGCCATTTTTTAGCCTTTTGCTTGATTAGGAAGTGCTGTGGGAGTTTATTTTCTGCCATTGACACCCTCTAACAGCAGAAATTGAAAATAATGGATGATGGGATAATGCAAATAATAGTATTTTATTAGTATCTGTATAACAAAAATTTTTATCTCCTAAAGCAAAAAAAGTTGCATCTTTCCACTCACCCCAAGGGTAAGAGGGCAAATGTTGATAAACCATAACCTCTTCTGCAGGTTCTCCTTCAGTTCAGGCAGTGAACCTTAACTGATCACATTTCAAGTTCAAGGTGTTGTAAGTTCATGGTGAAATTAGCCTCCAATGAGGGTAATTTCAGGTTATTGCAATAGGGATTCTCAGTTGGTAGTTCATCAAGCTCATAATCTGTAGTTCCCAGGTTTAAGCCCCAATTGTGCCAGCATTATATCTTAGTCGATTGAGATCTTATATCTGCTAATCCCTATCCTGCCTAAAACTTATTATAATCATCGTCCCCACTAGTAAAAATTTATCCTCTTTTAGGGGAGGTCTGAACTCTCTGAAGTACATAGTAGATAGCACTCCCCATGATGGAAGCTTGTATTTAGCATGAAAATTATTACAATCATCCTCTCTTGTACCCAGCTCTGTATAAAAATTTTATGCCCCCCCCACCCTCATTTAGGGGAGGTCTATGACTAAAGTATATAGTAGATAGCACTCCCTACTTGCCAGCTTTCATTTAGCGTAAAACTCATTACAATTGATTTTCACCATCTGCCCTTGTTATAATTTTTCTCCTCTTTAGGGAAAGTTTGAAACTCTAAAGTTGTAGTAGATGACACTTCAATGTGATTTTGAATAACTGCTAGTGCTAAATGTGTGAGAGACATGGGTTTTAATCATTAATGTTAAGTCTATGGGGATTTCAAGTAAGTTTTGGTTGACCCCATTGGGTTCACATATAGCCTGTACTCTTCCTTTGGATGAAGGGAGTGTTCATGCAAAATTTGGTGCCTCTAGCTCTTCTGAGGGCTGAGTATATAAGCAGATACACAAACTTTCCTCTTTATATATATGTTAGATGATTAATATTGGGTAGTGAAAAGAGCAGTAGCAAAAGGTCAGATAAATTGTCCAGTAGCAAACTGTCTTCTTACTGTGGCATATAAACTGACAGGCTCCTATCAGACCTCTGCGGCAAGCAGGTGCTTGAGGGGGTATTTATTTTTATTTATAAACTCTCTGGACACCCTTTGGATAACATTACCACTCTAATCATTTATGTTCAAAATGTAAGGAATAAGGTACTATATGCTCCTGTATTCATTGACATAAAAAAAAGAATTGACAATGTTTGGCAAAATGAACTGCATAAAATTGGGAATAAAAGGAGCCACATACAATTTTCCCCAAAAAAAGTGTTTGATTTAGCACACACTTAGTATAATGAATTTTGAAAGTTTACCATTTGTTGCTCAACAAATGAAAATTTGTCATTTTATAGAGATACATAAATGACAATCACAGCATTACCTTATGACTTTTTAATGTCTATAAATCAATAAATATTTTGTGGAAAAAAAATTCGACCACATATGGGACTTCAACCCTCATCTCTCCAGAAACATACCAGAGTTATTCTACCATTGAACTAATGCCAGCTCTATCTTTTTACCTCTATGTAAGGCTTTAAACTCTTCCAGAGATTTTGGTGCCAGGTATGATTTTGGGTGACAATGCTGAGTAAGATGGAAATAAATAATAAAGTCTCTTCCTGCTATTTAGCATTATTGATGATTTAAACATAAATGACAATCACAGCGTTATTATTTATTGATTTATAGATGTTAGAAAGTCAACAGGTAAGCACTCTAGTTTCAACTATTTTTATACAGGAAAAATCATTTTGATTTCTATGAAGAATGGACTTGAAAAAGGTTGGGTATCACTTCTTTAAGTATACAAGGTGGCTATATTTAATGTGCCACTTTAGAGGATGAAAAACAGTTGCCCACACAGAGCTGAAATTTGGATTGGACAATAGGCAATGCAAAATTGAATAACGAAGAAAAATATACTCCCAGAAAGTGCCACCAGGTGGTAAAAAGCAGCACAAATGGTACCCACATCAGATTTAGTGCACATTAAACCATTCAGTGTGATGACCATCAATGTCAGTAACATTAGAATCATTCTCAGTTATTGCTTGTAATGTGTCCTTTGAGATGTTAGTAACCTGCCTTGTTATACTGCCCTTTAGGTCCACATTGGTTGAATGTTGTCTCTGTATACACTGTCTTTCAAATAACTTCCACAATCAAAAATCATATTGATTGATGCTTGGTGAGCAAGGTGGTAAGCATTTGGGAAGAAAAAATATTGCCCTTAAGCAGCTGCTCTCCACAGAGATATGACAGGAGCATATCAGTATAATGCACCATAGAGAGTCTGTGAGGAAGGCAAGACTTCAGCAGATGGTCATCACAAGAAAAAAAGCATCTATGTCTTGTCAGGGCTTGAACCCAGGTTCCTTTGCACTGTAGCTATGCCTGCTAAGCACTTTGCCACCAGATAGATGGTAAATTATGCAGTCCTGTGGAAACATTGTTCTGGGTGAGCAACAAAACTATTGTATCCAAATAACCTCTAGCTTGAAGATTGGAGATAGCATGCTGGTTTAGGAGTTAGTGGTATGGTGCAACAATCATGATATGCATGGGATAATAATCTGAATTTCAGCTCTGTACATCAGTGTGGTTGGACTTCCTCAAAAAAGATTATCATCAACCGCTCCACAAACCCCATCCTGACAATTCTGGGTGTTGGCAGTACCATTTTGCTTGAAGTCGCTCCATAAAGTGTCCCAAGGCTAATTGTCCATCTCCATCCTAGCCAGGAATTGAAGAGCAAAGTTTCTGAGTATTACTTGGAGTCAGCAGTTGCACCATGTGCAGTTTGTGTAGGAATCAGTGCAGCAGGTGATATACGATTCAGTTAAGTTACAACCACTCTTGCATTAGTGGATGAACTTTGATTACTGCTACACTATCAGTCATTACCATACTGATCTCATCAAATGTCCACTGGTCGCCTTCCTCTGTCATGATGTATATAACAAATTACCCTTTTCAGACTTCTAAATTGTATTGTGTTGCCCATTTTATGGATAGAGATCCACCTCTCGATCTTTTCAGTCAGCTGATATTTGCAAAAAGCAACATGAGATTGCTTTGTTTTGGTAATAGAACTTAACCAACAATGCATGATTCTTCAATTCAGGTGTCATGGTGACTTTCTTTTTTCATTCTATTATCACCTGTTTTATATTCTTTCATGAACATGTGATCAGAGTATAATTCGTTTGATTCTTCTGTACAGTGCCATGGTTCACCTGGTGACATTTTTTAAAACTATTGTTTTTTTCTTCATACAAAAATATACTGCTCACAAAAATTAGGGGATATTTCAAAATGAATATGAAGCAAAGAAATATCCCCTAATTTTTGTGCGCAGTATATATTCAAAACACAGCAGATGTTTAAAAGATATATATACACGATAATGCTGTCTTAGGGTTAAACACCCCTTGAGCAAGTTTTAGCCTGCATTATAGATATATTAATTTTCATTGCTTCTTATGCAATGTTAGCAATTTTTAACATAGTTTGC
The DNA here is from genome assembly GCA_038380435.1 of Ryuthela nishihirai. Taxonomy (NCBI): domain Eukaryota; kingdom Metazoa; phylum Arthropoda; class Arachnida; order Araneae; family Heptathelidae; genus Ryuthela; species Ryuthela nishihirai. Next base: position 46,349,645 of record JAWZYU010000023.1, on the reverse strand, counting down.
ATTAACTTATAGAAACTTTTAACTTGTGAAAATTCCAAAGTATTTAAAGGTGGAGTTTAAAGAGATATATTATCATACTTTGCCATCTTGCTGAATGTCCTTAGTACACGGTTTTGCTTTAACATTTTGGAACTGTATATAGAAGTCTCCAAAATATTTTATAGAATTTTATAGAAGCAAAAAGTTAAAGCAAGCTATGTTAAAAATTGCTAACATTGTGTAAAAAGCGATGGAAGTTATTACGTCTGTAACCCTTACCTTGCTAGACTTAAAAAACTGAATTGTACCCTGTGGCCAAGCTTTTTTCAACTGTGTTCAGGCAAAAAAAGTGAATTTTAGAACTTTTTTGCCAAATTAATCAGCATTTAAATCTGTATTTTTTTAAATTAAAATATTTAATAGAAATGACTAATTTTGTTTTAATAGGGCTCTTTTAGAGGTGTGTAGTAAAAAAATGCATCTGGAGTGCAAATTAAAATTTATAAAAAAAAATATAATAGACAAAAATTATAAAGCATATTAATAAAAAGGCTATTTATTTGATGTATAAGAGGAAAATAAATTTTTTCTTAAATGAAAAAAATTACTCTTTTTTAAATTTTTTTCACAGTACTTTGTGAAAAGGTCAGGCTTTTTACCATCTGTAACCAGCTATGCACCAATCCCCTGTGATGATGCATAGAACCGGCCAGGCCTAGCACCTAATGTCCGACCCCGCCTTCTCGTGGTGCGGACCGTTAGTAACTTTCAAAAGAGATATTCTCTTGTGGAAGTGAACGGAAGGGGAGGGCTGCCAGATTAGTGTGGCCTACTGATATGGACAACTATGGCTACTTTTCTTTTTTTTCTACCCTGCTGAGGAGTGGTCAACCATACAGGGTCCTGGTGCTGACCATATAAACCTACTGGACTGGACAGATATATGGCTCTGAGCTTGATTATGGATCCTGATTTTGCTCCACTGGTGGACTTCTGTGGAGGGAAAATCTTCCGCTGTGTTTTCTGTTTGTTTGTGGGTTGACAGCCCCAAGTGAATAGATTCACAGGATATGTTTATCAGCTGGTGGATAATCCTGAGCAGAAGTCATCACAGGCACCTGAACTCTTTGCTTCTATTGGCATCGTCAAATTCTACATTGGAGGAAGTCTTCCAGTGTAGATGGCTTCAGCCTTTAGTAGTGGGGGAACGGGTCTTTGCCCCATGTCTGCGATTAGGGGGCTTTTTGATATTGTCGGCATTCCCTCTCTCAATAAACATAGTTTCTTTAAACATCCCACTAACCATTTTCTCTCCATAGGTAGTTGGAATGTGAGGACTCTGCACAGAGCTTTTTCTCTTGATGTCCTCACACAAGAATTCCACCATTATAATTTAGATATTCTCGGCTTGCAAGAGACCAGATGGACAGATAAAGGTCAGATTCTTAAAAATAATCTTAAATTTCTCTTTTCAGGGAGGGACGACAAAAAGCATCACCAAGGCGTGGGTCTGCTTCTCAGCAGACACGCTAGCGATGCTCTTCTAGGATATGAGTGCATTAATGAAAGGTTTCTTACAGCAAAATTTCAGACAAGCATTAAAGACTTGAATGTTATCTGCTGTTATGCACCCACTGAGGATGCCGATGAGGATGAGAAGGATAGGTTTTAAGAACAACTTCAGGATATTTTGAATTCTGTCAAGAAAGGAGATATTACCCTTGTTCTTGGTGACTTCAATGCCAAAGTTGGTACTGACTCTGACCTTTGGGGAGGAGTAATAGGCCCTTTTGGTATTGGTAGCTGCAATGGCAATGGGCAACGTCTCCTACAGGTAAGTAAACTCAATGGCTTCAGAATAACTAACACTTATTACAAACACCGCGACATACATAAGTACACATGGGTTTCACCTGATGGGCTGCATAAGAATATGATTGATTACATATTAATTAACAGCAAATGGGCTAGTTCTGTTAGGAATACCAGGGCATATAGGGGAGCTGAAATTGAATCTGACCATTACCTTGTTAAAAGTGTCTTGCAACTTAAACTTAAAAAGTGTTGTGCTAGGGTTAAAAAATTTATTTTTAATACTGAAGCTCTGAAAGATCCAGTTATAGCCAAAGCTTACCATGATAGGTTACTTAGTCATTATGACAGTCATGGTTTGCTTACTACTGAAATTGAGGAAGAATGGGATCATTTTAAACAGGCTTTTTTGGACACTAACAGTACTCTTTTAGGAAAAAAGGAGCAGAAGAGGCAAAATTATCTGAGTGATAGGGCACTTGAGCTTATTTCGGAAAGAAAGAACTGCAGGAATGCCCTTAATCAATACCCTACTAGTCCTAATAGAAAACATTACAGAGACCTTAATAAACTTGTAAAGGATCAGTTAGCTGCTGATAAGAATCTTTGGCTTGATGGTTTGGCTGACAAAGCCGAGGAAGCAGTTAGACAGCACAACAGCAGAGAACTGTACCAGATAGTTAATGTTTTGTATGGTAGAAAACGGACAGGCATACAAGGATTGAAGGATAAACAAGGTAAGGTTATAGAAGAGGAGGATTCTGTCATGGCTAGGTGGGCTGAGCATTTCAGTGATGTTCTAAACAATGTAGTTAGTTCTACTCCCATTGTTTGCAATGATGATAGATGCATTGGTGGCTTTAATGTTGGACCTATAACACAATCTGAAGTTATTTTGGCTGTTTCTAAACTTAAAGTTCATAAATCCCCAGGGGTAGATGAAATTACTACCGAAATGCTTAGAGCTGGGAATGTTTCGGTTACCACTTGGATGACTGAAATTTTGAATATCTTTTATGATAAAGGCATGGTTCCTAAGGATTTTACCAGAGCTATTGTTATCCCTATTTTCAAAAAAGGTGATCACAGTTCTTGTGATAACTATAGGGGTATCAGCCTACTCTCTGTTCCAGGTAAAGTTCTTTCCATGATTGTGCTTAATAGAATTAAGAATCTGGTTGACAGTCAATTGCGTGATGAGCAATGTGGATTCAGAAGTGGTAGGGGATGTGTGGATCAGATATTTTCACTTAGGCAGATTCTTGAGAAATGTTTCGAGTTTCAGAAACCTTTGGTTGCTAGCTTTGTTGATTTCAAAAAGGCTTTCAACTCTGTTGAACGTCATAATTTGTGGTTGATTGTGAAATCATATGGTATACCAGACAAGTTAGTTAACATTATGAAAGCTCTCTATAATAACACTGAGTCGTGTGTGAGAGTTGGTAAGGCTTGTAGCAATTGGTTTAGCATTACTTCTGGTGTTCAACAAGGGTGTATTTTGTCTCCTTTTCTCTTTAGCTTGGTTATTGATTATGTTATGCGAAATTCACTTCAAGGGAAAGATTTTGGCCTTAAATGGGCTGGAGATACGAAAATTTCTGATTTAGATTATGCTGATGATTTAGCCCTTTTGGCAAATGATGTTGATGAGATGAACTCTTTCATTCGAGCTGTTGATGAGACTGGTAGTAGAGTAGGTTTGGTTATAAACAGAGAGAAAACTAAAGTGATGAAAATTGGTCAGGCAGGCTGTGATTCAGTTAATCTGAATGGTTGCAGTCTTGAGCAGGTGTCACAGTTTAATTATCTTGGGAGCTATGTAACTGATACTGGTGATGTGCAGCATGAGATTAACAGACGAATAGGTATTGCTGCCGGGACTTTTAAGAATCTATGGAGATTGTGGAGAAATAGGCGTATACACCTAAAGACTAAAATTAGACTGTATAATAGTTTGGTTCTTTCTAGGGTTAGTTATGGTAGTGAAACTTGGACACTTTGTAAACAAGATAACAGGAAACTAGATGCTTTTGATTCCAGATGCTTACGCAGTATCTTGGGCATTAGGTGGTTTAACTTTGTAACTAATGATGAGATTAGGCAAAGGAGTTTGCAACCTCCTTTAAGCAGCATATTGTGCAGAGAGACTCCGTTGGTTTGGCCACGTTGCCCGTATGAATAATTATAGATTGGTGAATAGGGTTATGAACAGTGTGCCTAAAGGCCTCAGAAAGAAGGGGAGACCTAGGATGTGGTGGGCAGACAATGTCAACAGGACCTTGTTAGAATTGGTGTGCATTTGCCAGATGCAGTAGATGTAGCTCAGGATAGATTTGCTTGGAGAACTAAATTGCACGGTCTGGTTGGACCTCCATAGCCCATGGCTAGTTGAGGATGATGATGATGATGAACCAGTCAACTGTAAAATTAAAAAAAAAATAACAAATGAACAAAATAGGTAAAAACGTTTAATTGGGATTAAGAAAATGACAAAAATAATAACTGACAAGTAAAGTTTTATAAGCATTTTTTAAGAAAAGTGCAAGGTTTTACTGTATTTTTTGCATTTTAAATGAAGTAAAGTTTTTAAATTTTGCCATATTTTCTTAAGTATTTCACTATCCTAATATATATATTTATAATTCATATTTTTCTCATTCCTTAATCTTTCATTTATTTAATTTCTCAATTATTTGGGTTGTTTATGCAAACAATGCACAATGGTGATTTTTTTCCCGATTGTCAAACTCTAAGGTCGCAGTGTTGCAAATGTTTATTTTGTTTTAAAATAAAATTATTTAAATAAAAAAACTGAAAAATAAATAACTGAAAAGGGATAAAAAGCTGTGGAGAAATTAAAAAATATTTTAGAGCAAATATATTTTATTTTAACCTCTTTAATTTGAGATTGCACCCTTCCAGATCAACTTGCATTATATATACTCAGTACTATGGAAAAGTTGAACTTTACAAAGATGGCAAAAACTTGATTATAAATTTCAAATTCTGAATGCTAGTTATGAAATTACTTCAGTTTAATTAAAATAATACTAAAATTCCTATCATTAAAAAATTAAATTTTTTGTTATAATGTTCCTACTAATCAGATGTCTCCTAAAGTAGCTATCATTTTAAGTCACATATGCCTAATGATTTAATTTTTTGTCACGCTTCAAGTAATTATTCTTTCTAATTGCAGTATATATTTGAGAAACAATCAAGAAATATAAATTATTCTAGTAATAGTTGTAATTGATATCCCTGTTCAGAATCTGAAAAAAATTAGAATTCATCTGAATCATTCTTAGAGTCAATGAAATATTGTAGTTTAGAAAAAAAAAACTCATGATTTTCCTATTCAATTAATATCCATTATAATTAATATGCATATGTTATAAAGTATTTGTCCATCATTATTTTTGAAGCTATATTTTATCAGCAAAAGAAAATGCAGAAACACTTCAGTACTTTATAAAATATCCAATCTGTGCAGCCTAACATACATACTAGGCCTAACATGCATACTGAGTTTGAAATCGAAACCAGATGTTTGTCGATCAATATAACGATCCTATGACATTGCCGATCACATGATCAAAGAAATATTGATTTTTCTTTTCATATAAAAAAAAATCCCCTCAAGCAGCAGCTTGCCACAGAGGTCTGACAGGAGCCTTTCGATTTATATACAATAGTAGCAGGTCTGTGAGGAAGGTGAGTCTTCGGCAGAAAGACCAAACACAAACATCCAAGCCTTTCCTGGGACTTGAACCCAGGTCCCTTAGATCAGTAGCCAAGTACACTAACCACTCTGCCATGTGACAGCCTTTTCTCTTCGTAAACCATTCTTAAGAGATATCTGATAATAGTTAACAAATATTTTAGGAACATTAAAATAGTTTTTAATCACAAAATATACTAAAATGATGCAAAAACGTATATAATGTATTTTTCTGCAAATCGCTGAAAACCTCCAGTAAATGTTCCCTTGGCATGTGATTTCATTTTATTGAGAAACAGATGGTGGGATGTTTACAAAATAATTTGATTAACTAGTTGGATCTCTCAGCCAGTTAATGGACTGTTCTAAAGATAGAACAGCAGCTATTGCAAAGGTGTCATCTGGGTTGTACTAATAGCAATTTGAGCAAGGGAAAGGGCTTTTTATTTTCTGAAATATCAAATTGAGAAATAAATTGAACAAATTATAATTTTTAGGAGCTCTGAAATGTATTTTACACACACACACATATAAATAAAAAAGTTCAAAATTTATATTTTTAAAATTTTTAATTTTTTTGTGGTACTAAAGATTGATTTTATGGTTTATGGCCAGTGTAAGGGATAATGGACTAAAACTTGCTCAAGGGTCTGCATTGCTTGCTTGACTATTGTCCATTACAAATTTCAGCACTGAGTGGCCAACCATTTTTGTGCATAGGGCTCCAAAGTGACAAAGTTTAATTAAACCACCTTTTTTATGCCAAGATAAATGATCCAAATTTCAGTGAGATTGGTTATTCAAAAAAAGTTTTAAACATTTTTACTAGTGGAAAGTAAATTAGAGCTCTTAAAAATGTATCACAATTACTGGTGTATGTGTGTGTTTCTATATATATAGGTAAAAACCCATTTATCTAGCACTCAGACATCCAGAAATTCAACTAACTGGTACATTTTCTGTCCCCCATTATATACTATGTTCAGTCACCCAGCCAAAAATTTTAATCCATCTAGGCTTTGAATCAAAGTTTGACTGCAAATACTTTTAATATTATTTAATATATAAATAAGAAAGTTTGTGTGTTTTTGTGTCTGACCACTTATGCACTCAGCCCCCAGAAGAGTTAGTGGCATGAAACTGCATGAACTTTCCCTTCACCCAGGGAAAGAGTATAGACTATGTGCAAATGTGCTGGGATAAACCAAAACTGGTTTAAATTTATCAAAATTACCATAGATTTAACATTAGGAATTGCTGAAAATAAAACTTGCAATAATAATCATTGTATTTGAAAAGGGAAATAGTTCAGCTTAATTCTTTCTATTTCATGTGATTCATCATTGAGAGTGTTGCAATATGATACTTGCTTACTTTCATTGCTACTAATTTTAAAATTGTTTAATTTCAAGTTAAATATTTCAGATTTTGTATCTGGTGTGTCTGTCAAGCTTGGATTTTATTAAGTGAAATTCAAATATAAAATTGACATTGAGTCTTTGTAAATTATTTCTATTTTTTTTATTTAGTCTAACAATTTATTATTATTAAAACTCAGTAAGTAAACAGATTCTCCACTGTGCAGCAAATGCAGAGTTGTTGAGGATATCGATCACTTTCTATTTCATTGTTCAAAATATGAGGAAGAAAGGAAAATTTTCTTCCACGATCTAAATGGCATGGGAATTAATACTCTCACAGTCACAAGCATCCTTGATTTGTGGACAAAAGGCAACTTTAACCTCAAAAAGTGGGCAATTTTGTCTACTTTCATTAAGCAAACAAGTATCCAACTTTAAGTAGTACCTAATATGTTTCTCGTATTTATGCCTTCTTTTGTGACTCTACTGTCTTCATTGTTTGACCAGCCTTTCTGAGTTCTTTGAACTTTGATCTGGCTATGAAGAACCAAAATCTGGATCTCTTCTGCCAATTTCTCACCATTAATACAATTAAAACTCAGATTATACACTTTTCATTCATTCATCATTGCAATTCATATCAGATAATGTATTTTATTTGAACTAAAGAATGCTTATCACATGGGTGCTATGTTGTATAGGTTTTAATATTTGGAGAGTAGTTTATCCATCACTGCACCATAGGTGTTGTTTTTTGGGGGGGTCCAGGATTAAATTAATCCACCATGCATGTTATTGGGGTTATCTTTCTTTTATGGCTTATCTAGTGCTGAGTCCTATACACATTACAATAATTATGTTTAAAAAATTGTATATCCTTGCGAATGCCGAAAACACAAAAAATATTTTATGTGAAATGTCTTTAAAGTAATTAACATAGATTAAAAAAGTGTTAAATAATGTTTGTTGTTTATAATTTCATGCTTGCAGCTTGCAGAATGCCATTTGCTATATTACTTTTTTTCAGCTGTGTTCATTCAAAAGAGTGAACTTTAGAGCTCTTTTGCCAAATAACCAATGAAAGGAATTATGTCATATTATATGCCAAATTAATCAGCATTTCATTCTGGATTTGATGAAAATAAAAATTTCTATTTAGTTAAAAATATTACTAAACTAAGTACTATCATTTTAAAAATAAAAATTTTCATTATGATGTGCTAATCAAATGCCTCCTAAAGTAGCTATCATTTTAAGTCATGTATGCCTAATGATTTAATTTTTGGTAAAATAATTATTCTTTCTAATTGCAGTATATATTTGAGAAGCAGTACAAATAATTCTAGAGTAGTAGAATCCATATCCCCCTTTAGAATGTGAGAAAAGTCAAAATTGATCTGAATCATGCCCAAAGTCAATAAAATATTGTAGTTTAGGAAACACTCACGATTTTCCAGTTCAACTTGATAATATCCATATTTGAAAAAGTATTTGGCCAACTCTTGTTCACACTTACAAAAACTGTATATCATCAGCAAAACAAAATGCAAAAACACTTCAGTACTTTTTAAATGCAGTATATCTATCTGTACAGTCTAATAAGTGCGCATTAAAAGTCTAAAACGAAACCAGATGTTTGCCGATTATATCACACGCCTATGATGTTGGCGATCACATGATAAAAGAAATATTGAGTTTTCTCGTAGTATTCCTTTTGTAAAAGATATCTGATAATAGATAAAAATAATTTATAAATAAAAATAATAAATACCTCCTCAAGCAGCTGCTTGCCACAGAGGTCTGACAGGAGCCTGTCAGTTTATATGCCACAGTAGGAGATCTGAGAGGATGGCAGGACCTCAGCAGAAAAACGACACACACATCCATGCCTAATCCGGGGCTCGAACCCAGGTCCCTTAGATCAGTAGCCAAGCGTGCTAACCACTCGGCCACGGGACAGTAGAGAGACTAAAATAGGTTTTAATTGCAAAATTTATTAAATGAAGCAAAGCAATATCACTGTATTTTTGTGCAAATCACTCAAATCCTCCAATAAAAAAATAAAGTTCCCTTTGCATCTGGTTTCATTTTATTGACAACACAAATGGTTGGATCTTTAGGAACTCTCTGTCAGCTAGTTGGGTAGTGGTAAGTAGTAAACTTGCCAGTAGCAATACAGTCTTCAACACTGTGCTAATGGCAGTTTGAGCAAGAGAAAAGGCTTTTTATTTTCTGATACATATAAACTTAAGGAATAAATTGAAAAAAAAAAACAAAAAAAAAAAACTGGCATTATTTCATCCTTCTCCTCAAGCAGCCATAGGCTACGGAGGTCCAACCAGACCGTGCAATTTAATTCTCCAAGCATATCTGTCCTGAGCTACATCTGCTGCATCTGGCCACTGAACACCAATTTTAATAAGGTCCTGTTTGACATTGTCTGCCCACCACATCCTAGGTCTCCCCCTCCTTCTGAGGCCTCTAGGCACACTGTTCATAACCCTATTCACTAATCTATAATTATCCATATGGGCAACATGGCCAAACCAGTGGAGTCTCTCTCTGCACAATATGCTGCCTAAAGGAGATTGCAGACTCCTTTGCCTAACCTCATCATTAGTTAAAAAGTTAAACCACCTAATACCCAAGATACTATGTAAGCATCTAGAATCAAAAGCATCTATTTCCTGTTATCTTGTTTACACAGCGTCCAAGTTTCACTACCATAACTAATCCTAGAAAGAACCAAACTACTATACAATCTGAAAAAACATTCATCGCCGCCATGGCGGGAATCGAACCCACATCTCTCCAGATTCATGCCAGAGCGCGCTACCATTGCACCACACATCAGACAAAGAACTCTTTTAGAATATGACCTTATAAATCTTCTTCCTGAGATGTGACTGAGAGAGCACCATTGTCTGATGTGTGGTGCAATGGTAGCGCGCTCTGGCATGAATCTGGAGAAATACAGGTTCGATTTCCGCCGTGGCGGCGATGAATTTTTTTTCAGAATCTATTAATTAATGTTTGATGGCTATCTTAACAGGGAATACTGTGCATTCACTTTTGATTGATTTTTAATTATATATTAACGTCGTAGCGTTAGCGACCTCATTAACATCTGATAATCAAATGCAATGACTGAAAAAGTTGCATCTCCTTGAGTATAGATGACGCTGTCTCAGTCACTTCTCAGGAAGAAGATTTATAAGGTCATATTCTGAAAGAGTTCATTGTCCAATGCGTGGTGCAATGGTAGAGCGCTCTGGCATGAATCTGGAGAGATGCGGGTTTGATTCCCACCGTGGCAGCGATGACTTTTTTTCAGAATCTATTAATTAATGTTTGATGTCTATCTTAACAGGGAATACTGTGCATTCACTTTGGATTGATTTTTAATACTATACAGTCTAATTTTAGTCTTTAAGTGTATATGCCTATTTCTCCACAATCTCCATAGATTCTTAAAAGTCCTGGCAGCAATCCCTATTCATCTGTTAATCTCATGCCGCATATCGCCAGTATCTGTTACATAGCTCCTAAGGTAATTAAACTGTGACACCTGCTCAAGACTGCAACCATTAAGATGAACTGAATCACCACCTGCCTGATCAATTTTCATCACTTTAGTTTTCTCTCTGTTTATAACCAAACCTACTCTACTACCAGTCTCATCAACAGCTCGAATGAAAGAGTTCATCTCATCGACATCATTTGCCAAAAGGGCTAAATCATCAGCATAATCTAAATCAGAAATTTTATTTTCTCCAGACCATTTAAGGCCAAAATCTTTTCCTTGCAATGAACTTCACATAACGTAATCAATAACCAAACTAAAGAGAAAAGGGGACAAAATGCACCCTTGTCGAACACCAGAAGTAATGCTAAACCAGTTGCTACAAACCTTACCAACTCTCACACATGACTCAGTGTTATTATAGAGAGCTTTCATTATGTTAACTAACTTGTCTGGTATATCATATGATCTCACATGGTATACAGACAACCACAAATTATGTCGATCAACAGAGTCGAAAGCTTTTTTGAAATCAACAAAGCTAGCAACCAAAGGTTTCTGAAACTCTAAACATTTCTCAAAAATCTGCCTAAATGAAAATATCTGATGCACACATCCCCTACCACTTCTGAATCCACATTGCTCATCACGCAATTGCCTATCAACCAGATTCTTAATTCTATTAAGCACAATCATGGAAAGAACTTTACCTGGAACAGAGAGTAGGCTGATACCCCTATAGTTATCACAAGAACTGCGATCACCTTTTTTGTAAATAGGGATAACAATAACTCTGGTAAAATCCTTAGGAACCATGCCTTTATCATAAAAGATATTCAAAATTTCAGTCCTCCAAGTGATAACCAAAACATTCCCAGCTCTAAGCATTTCTGTAGTAATTTCATCTACACCTGGGGATTTATGAAGTTTAAGTTTAGAAATAGCCAAAATAATTTCAGATTGTGTTACAGGGCCAACATTAAAGCCATCAATGCTTCTATCATCATTACAATGGGAGTAGAACTAACCACATTGTTTAGAACATCACTGAAATGCTCAGCCCACCTAGCCATGACAGAATCCCCACCACCCCCTTCTATAACCTTACCTTGTTTATCCTTCAACCCCAGTATACCTGTCCATTTTCTACCATACAAAACATTAATTATCTGGTACAGCTCTCTGGTGTTGTGCTGGATAATCACGGTCAGCCAAGCCATCAAGCCAAAGATTCTTATCAGCAGCTAACTGATCCTTTACATGTTTATTAAGCTCTCTGTAATCTTTCTATTAGGACTAGTAGGGTACTGATTAAGGACATTCCTGCAGTTCCTTCTTTCCGAAATAAGCTCAAGTGCCTTATCACTCAAATAATTCTGCCTCCTCTGCTCCTTTTTTCCTAAAAGAGTACTGTTAGTTTCCCAAAAAGCCTGTTTAAAATGGACCCATTCTTCCTCTATAGTAAGCAAACCATGACTGTCATAATGACTAAGTAACCTATCATGGTAAGCTTTAGCTATAACTGGGTCTTTCAGTGCTTCAGTATTAATGGTAATATTTTTAACTTTAGCACAACACTTTTTAAGTTTAAGTTGCAAGACACTTTTAACAAGGTAATGGTCAGATCCAATTTCAACTCCCCTATATGACCTGGTATTCCTAACAGAACTAGCCCATTTGCTGTTAATTAATATATAATCAGTCATATTGTTATGCAGCCCATCAGGTGAAACCTATGTGTACTTATGTATGTCGCGGTGTTTGTAATAAGTGTTAGTTATTCTGAAACCATTCAGTTTTCTTACCTGTAGGAGATGTTGCCCATTGCCATTTCAGCTACCAATACCAAAAGGGCCTATTACTCCTCCCCAAAGGTTAGAGTCGGTGCCAACCTTGGCATTGAAGTCACCAAGAACAAGGGTAATATCTCCTTTCTTGACAGAGTTCAAAATATTCTGAAGTTGTCCGTAAAACCTATCCTTCTCATCCTCATCAGAATCCTCAGTGGGGGCATAACAGCAGATAACATTCAAGTCTTTAATGCTTGTCTGAAATTTTGCTGTAAGAAACCTTTCATTAATGCACTCATATCCTAGAAGAGCATCACTAGCATGTCTGCTGAGCAGCAGACCCACGCCTTGGTGATGCTTTCCATCCTCCTTCCCTGTAAAGAGAGATTTAAAGTTATTTTTAAGTATCTCACCTTTACCTGTCCATCTGGTCTCTTGCAAGCCTAGAATATCTAGGTTATAGTGCCGGAATTCCTGCATTAGGACATCAAGAGAATAATCTCTATATAATGTCCTCATTTTCCACATTCCTGCAGAGAGAAAAATGATTAGTAGGATTGTTGCTGCAATAAGTTTTTTCATATGCAAAGATTGAAAGATACACAGTCATATCAGAATAATATGACCACCTACCTAATAATGGGAATAACCACCCTTGGCCCAGATGACAGTGGCAAGACAGCATGGCATGGACACAATGAGGCCCTGGAAGGTTTCCAGAGGCACACATGCCCATTCGGACTCCAGCAGAGCATGGAGGCTCCAGAGATGACGTGGTTGTGGGTCCGCACACCAAACTGGTAAATCCAAATCATCCCACAAATGCTCTATGGGATTGAGGTCGGGCGATTTCACCTGCCAAGAGAGAATGGAGATATCGCTGTCGTATTCCTGGAACAGTCACGCACCACCTTAGCGACATGGCAGGGTGCATTGTCCTGTTGGTAGACACCATCACCACTAGGTAAATGTCCAACATGAAAGGATGCATATGGTCAGCGAGGATGGACAGGTAGCCATTGCTGTTCAGGGACCCATCCAGTGGTACCAGCAGTCCCAAGTCATACCAGGAAAACATATCCCCAGACATGCATACTGCCACCACCGGCCTATACTTGACCGACAAGTGTGTCCAGGTGTTGGTCCTCGTGTGTCTGATGGCGTATCCGCCACCACCCGTCACTTCTGTGGAGTAGAAACCTCGATTCCATGGAGAAGGCAACCTTTTTCCACTCTTCCACTGCCCAATGACAGTAGTCCTGTGCAAACTGCAGGTGTCATTGCCAATGGACCTTGGTTAACATGGGTGCCTTCACGCAGCTTGACTCCAGAGACCCATGCAGGGTTCGCTCTACTGTTGTCGGGGATGTGTACCTGGGTGCCCCAGCTTTCATTTGAGTGGTTATTTGCTGCACTGTTGCGTGTCGATTGCCCTTTATTAGTTGAAGGAGTCGACATTCTCCTCTGGGATTGATGGCCTTTGGGGCTCCACAGTTATGACGTCTGGAGGTACTCGGTATGCCAGCGGTCCATTCTTGGTACACCCTTACTACAGCACCTTGCGAACAACCAAGGTCTGCTGTTTCTGAGATGCTTCCACCCTTGGCGCAGTAGCCGATGATCATTCCTTTTTTAACATCAATCAAATCAATACCTCTGCCCATTGTGCTCACCTTATTCACTATGGCTCATCTGTCCTGGCCGGCTGCTTATATCTCCATGTGGTCGACCTTGTCATGTGCACTCTGTGACATGCCTAGGTGGGTACACTGTGATTCCATGATTGATCATATTATTCCGATATGACTGTGTATTTGTCAGACTATTATGGTATTGATATTGCACTAATTTATTTAGAATGACATTAAAAATAATTCACTTTATATTTTTAGATCATATTTCTACATTATGTGTGAAGGAAAGACATCTTCCCATGTATAAGAAAATTGATGGCACAATTCTGACTTCAGAAGGTGAAGACAATCTGGAGTGTGTTATCACTTTCCAGACTGACTCCATATTGCAGAGATTCATGTTACGGTTTGAAAGGTTAGCTCTTGATTGCAATGACCACTTGTTCATTTTTGATGGTGCACATGCTTTTGGGCATCATAAGGTAAGTTAACTACATTGTTAAATTAGGTATTCTGGTTTTAATAATAAATAAATATTAAATACCCCTCAAGCAGCTGCTTTCCACAGAGGTCTGACAGGAGCCTGTCAGTTTATATGCCATAGTAGAAGTTCTGTGAGTCACAAACATCCATGTCCTACCCGGGGCTTGAACCCAGGTCCCTTAGATCAGTAAATTGATTTAAAACATCTGTATATGATGAAATATCTTACAGATTTTTCTTATTATTAACTTTTAAATGGTTATTTTTAAACATCAGTGTTAGGGGAATGACTAAGGATTTTTAATGTCACTTTTATATACTACATAAACACAACATGCCACATGTTATTTATTCTTTTGCAGTGTCAGACAACAAAATACAACCCTATGATGAGAATAGATCTAATGCTAAGTAAGAATGTACTTACCCAAAGTTTCAAAACAAGCCCAACTGCATTGAATTTGTTACAAAAATATTGGAGCCATCCAAAACATATTTACATGAACTGCCATAGTGATCATATATGATTTCTGTCTTGTCATTTATGTCATAATAATGATGTCTTTATTAATTACTGTAATAGTTAAATTTACAAAGAATTTTTGTCACAAGAATTATAAGTCCACAAGCTCAGTAGCTTATCTGCAAAAACATACATACTGTACATCTCCTTATAAAAAAAATCAGATGCTGAGTATTAAAGATGAAAATCAGTTCTAATCAGAGTATAAGTAGGTATATAGGAAACAAGTGCTTTGCAAAAAACAAATATATACAGAGTTCAAAGAAAAGTCCTGAAACACCCGAATAATTTTTTAACAAAGGGTCCTAGAGGTGCAAATGTTCGGTATATCGATAGGAAAGTGACCATGCCCGATCAAATGACAGCAACTGTAACAGCCCCAGCAGTAAATTTAGGAAGTTAACAAACCTAACTTAACAACAAAGAAGTATAGAGAAAAAAGACAGTGAAAAGTGACCAGATTTCATTTCTAGAAAAATATATCAAATAACATGTCAGACAAATCAATGATAAGAAATGGTTACATTTTGTACATGGTAACTTCAAATATTCATGGGAGAATGTAAAGAGGGAAGGGGCAAAATTTAAGTATCATCAGATAATGCAACAGATGTTGGCTAAAAACATGTTGAATTTTGTGTTTGGTGTATTAAGAGTGGAAGAGAAAAAGAGCAAATATTATATAATGATCATGGAAATATTGGATAAAGTAACAATTCTACTCTTGTGGGTTTTATAATTGTTTGTCTTTTTGGTCATTAGGTATTAGTTATTACCATGTGATTCTAATATATATGATAAATAAATAAAGTGAATTTACATTATTTTACCAATTTATGTACCAATGTATTCACTTGTTTTACTGTTTGTCTGTCATTGTATTTCTGTTTACTGCCATTGCTTCATGTCTGAACACTAATGCTTGAAGTTTCCATATGAAGTTGGCAATATTGTCACTGACAGTTAGTTTTAAAAAGGTAGCCCCCTTTCAAATTTTACCACAATTGGCTTATTATAAGTCATTTGATTTTAACTAACAGAAGAAATTAAACCAAGTTAATTTTTACCATAAAATGTTGTGTGCACATTATGGGGAGAGTTTTTGTCATCAGAAAATATGTATAAGTGGTATGAACTATTCAGAAATGTTTGCACAAATCTAGCAGATGAACATCAACCTGGTACACTGGAGGGGAACTGATGCATTGCCTTGGATGAAATTTGTACTGAATTGTAAGGAACAGCTCATGCCTAGTGCATGATAAGCTGCTGTGCTTTAAGGTGTGTGCCAGATGGATTTCAAAGCAGTGACAGAAAATGATAGATTTTCAAAATGCATTGTACAGGTTGTTTCAAAAAGGATGCAACCCTCTATTGTATTTTTCTATTTAAACTTGACAAAAGACACAATTTTCAAAAGATGCAAATTAGACATATATCTACCTTTACAACAGACATTGAGAGTGATTTCCTGCAACTTGCATGCAGGTTCATACCCGTTTCATGACATTTGCAGCCACCTTTCCTAATGTTTGTTTTCTTATATTTAAAATCTCTCTTTCAATGTTTGTCTTCAAGTGTATGAGGATTGTTTTGAAACACTACACATTTGAGATATCCCCAAAGGAAAAAATCTGGAGGAGTAAGGTCTGGGGATCTTGGGGGCCACAAATTTTTTGAAATCAAATGATCACCAAAAAATTTCTGCAACATCACCATTGTGTCATTTGCAGTATGGGCGGTTGCACCATCTTGTTGAAACCAACACTCTTGTTCATTCACATCCATTAGTGCAATAAACTGTTGGATGAGGTCACAATAAACTTCACCAGTTACAGTTGAGTCAAAAAATAAAGGCCCTCTCATACGACGATGGGAAATTGCACACCAAACACCAATTTTCTGTGCTTGCAATGGTCTTTCGTGAAAAGTGGGAGGATTTTCACTGCTCCATATTCGACTGTTTTGACTGTCCACATACCCATCCAAGTGAAACCAAGCCTTGTCACTGAAATAAACACGGTCCAACACATCAATTCCATTTTCGTCAACCAAAGAATGAAACCAACAACAGTACCATAAACGTTTTTTCATAGTTTTCTGGTTCTTTCAGTTCATGAACGACACCAATGTAGTAGGCATGAAATTTTAACTTCTTTTTGATTCTGAAAACAGTAGCTGGTGACAGTTCAACCTGTGAAGATAACTTTCTAAGAGATTATCTGGGTGAGTGAGCTGAGACACATCATCAAGAACTTCACCTGGACTCTTTCTATCCTGTACAGACCCAGTGTCATGAAATTTATCAATCAAATGAGACATTGTCAGCTTGTTGGGAACTGCAGACTGAGGAAACTTCAGCTCAAACTCCTCTGTCACACATTTGTAAGATTTGTACGCACAATTAGTCTCAACAATAAATACATGTTCGTTTTTGGAAAACGACATAGCTGACACAACACAAAGGAATGAATGCTTGAGTGAGACTAGCACATGACAAGGTCATTTCAGCTGCTAAAGGCTGTTAACCTTGAGTACAGTAATGCCAACTGACTAATATTATGGCATAAAATGTACATGTGCTTAATATTTAGCTCTCTTATATTTAGGGTTGTGTTCTGTTTGAAACACCTTGTATAATTGACTACATACTTTACCAGAAACCTTATATGAAATTTAAAAAATATCAGTTGTAATGTGTCAAAAGGAGATTATTACATTAAAAATAGTATAGGTCATGTTTGTGGAGTAAACTGTTTTGAAGCTATACTTAAGCTGCTACTTATTTATTGAATTGTCCTCATTCATATTCATTCCTGTATATATCTATAGCAGAACTGTCTGTAAATGGTAGCTAGGTTGTCACTGGAAGGAGATCTATGCACCAATCCCCTGTGATGATGCACAGAAATTAACTTCCAACAAAATTTCTTACAACTAAATTTCAGACAAGCTTTAAAGACTTGAACGTTATCTGTTGTTATGCCCCCACTGAGGATGCCGATGAGGATTAAAAAGATGCGTATTATGGACAACTTCAGGATATTTTGAATTCTGTCAAGAAAGGAGATATTACCTTTATTTTAGGTGACTTCAATACCAAAGTTTCTACTGATTCTGACCTTTGGGGAGGGGTGATAAGTCCCTTTGGTATTGATAGCTGCAGTGGCAATGGGCAATGTCTCCTACAGGTAAGTGAACTTAATGGTTTGAGAATAACTAACACTTATTACAAACACCGTGACATACATAAGTGCGCGTGTTTCACCAGATGGGCTACATTAGAATAGGATTGATTATGTAGTAATTAACAGCAAATGTTCTGTTAGGAATACCAGGTCATACAGGGGAGTTGAATTTGGATCTGACCATTACTTTGTTAAAAGTGTCTTGCAACTTAAACTTAAGAAGTGTTAAGGTTAAAAAAGTTGCCTTTAACACTGAAATTCTGAAAGACCCATTATAGCTAAAGCTGACCATGATAGGTTACTTAGTCCTTATATCAGTCATGGTTTGCCTACTACTGAAGTTGAGGAAGAATGAGACTATTTTAAACAAGCGTTTCTAGAGAGTACTGTTACTTTCAAGAAAAGTCTGTTTAAAATAGTCCCATAGAGGAAGAAAAATTATTTGAGTGATAAAGCACTTGATTTATTTCAGAAGAAAGAACTGCATGAATGTCCTTAATCAATACCTTACTAGTCCTAATAGGAAGGAAGCATAGCAAAGATCTTAATAAACATGTAAAGAATCAGTTAGCAGCTGATTAGAATCTTTGGCTTCATGACGTGACTGACAAAGTCAAGGAAGCAGTTAGATGGCACAACAGCAGAGAGCTGTACCAGATAGTTAATGTTTTGTGTGGTAGAAAAGGGACAGGTATACAGGGATTGAAGAACAAGGTAAGGTTATAGAAGGTGAACATTCTGTCATGGCTAAGTGGGCTGAGCATTTCAGTGATGTTCTAAAGTGTGGTTAGTTCTACTCACATTGTTTGTAATGATTATAGATACATTACTGGCTTTAATGTTGGCCCTATAACACAGTCTGAAGTTATTTTGCTGTTTCTAAACTTAAACTACAAAAATCCCCAGGGATAGATGAAATTACTACAGAAATGCTTAGAGCTGGGAATGTTTCAGTTACCACATGGATGACTGACATTTTCAATATCTTTTATGATAGAGGAATGGTTCCTAAGAATTTTACCAGAACTATTATTATCCCTATTTTTAAACTAGAACACTATTGCTTCTAGTCATATGAGAATCTCATTTTCAAAGAAAACGAAGTTCTTCCCTCTTTCACTCCTTAACAGTTTTAATTTCAGCCAGCAGTTGATGAGAAAAATGTAAATAGTATATTATTAGTAATTATATAACATAAAGGTGTTCGTCTTTAATTCTGAAGTTTAACAAGTTGCATTTTCCACACACCTCTCAGAAAAATGGGTAGGTTATTGCTATCAATGATCTCTTGAAAAGTTACCACTAAAATTTAAAATTTCTGTTATATATATTATTTGAAAAACTCTAACAGCTCTGCTGTTTCCATATTTAGTGATCTGTAAAGATATATATATATTAAAATTACTTAAATATTGGAAAAATTAAAATTATAATATTTCATTAGTACCTATCCAACTAAAATAGAGATTTTTAATTATCACTTTCGTTGTTTCCAATGGAAACTTCATGACATTCACATTCCTCCACTAAAATTTCAAATTTTTATCATTATGTCATTAATACATCATTGCATATTCTTTTAAAAATTTTACAATTGTCAACTTTTTTCACTATTAGAGGGTGCAATTATAGTGTTTGAAAGATTCAAAAGTGCAAATCATAATATTTTATCAAGGAATTTTGCATTTTTCTCTACAAACAATTATCTGCTAAACAAAAAAATTGTGTTTTGCCAACCTCCCCGCCCCCTCATGTCTAAATCGCCAACTCATTGTTGTCAGTGGAAATTTCATGACCTTCGCATTACACCACCAAAATTTCAAATTTCTAGCATAAATACATTGTTCGCAATATTTGTTTGAAATTTCAGAATTTTCAACTTTTTTCATTGCTAGAGGGCATAATTATAGATTTAGAGAGATTTGGAAAGTGCATATTGTAATATTTTATCAATACCTATTCAACACAAAAAGAATTTTTAATTTATCTCTGTAAACAAAAAAGTTTTATGTCTACAGACAACAAAGCAAAATTATTATCACATTTTCTTTGAAAACGAGATAAAAAAAGGTTATCACAGTTCTTATGATAACTATAGGGGTATCAGCCTACTTTCTATTTCAGGTAAAGTTCTTTCCATGATTGTACTTAATAGAATTAAGAATCTGGTTGACAGGCAATTGTGTAATGAGCAATGTGGATTCAGAAGTGGTGTGGGATGTGTAGATCAGATTTTTTCCCTTAAGCATATTCTTGAGAATTGTTTAAGAGTTTCAGAAACATAGTTACTTGCTTGTTGGTTTCAAAACAGGCTTTTGACTCTGTTCACATCATAATATGTGGTTGATCATGAGATTGTATGGCATACCACACAAGTTGGTTAACATAATGATAGCTCTTTATAGTAACACTGAGTTGTGTGTGAGAGTTGGTATGGCTTGTAACAAATGGTTTAGCATTGCTTGTGGTGTTCGACAAGGGTGCATTTTGTCTCCTTTTCTCATTAGTTTGGTTATTGATTATGTTATGCAAGGGAAAGAATTTGGCCTTAAATGGACTGGAGATACGAAAATTTCTGATTTAGCCCTTTTGGCAAATGATGTTGATGAGATATGAACTCTTTCATTCGAGCTGTTGATGAGACTGGTAGTAGAGTAGGTTTGGTTATAAACAGAAAGAAAACTAAAGTGATGAAAATTAGTCAGACAGGCTGTGGTTCAGTTAATCTGAATAGCTCCACTCTTGAGCAGGTGTCTCAGTTTAATTATCTTAGGAGCTATGTAATAGATACTGGTGATGTGCAGCATGAGATTAACAGATGAATAAAGGATTGCTGCCAGGACTTAAGAATCTATGGAGAGAGTGGAGAATTAGGTGTATGCACTTAAAGACTAAAATTAGACTGTATAATAGTTTGGTTCTTTGTAGGGTTAGTTATGTTAGGGAAATTTGGACTCTTTGTAAACAAGATGATGCTTTTGATTCTAGATTCTTATGCAGTATCTTGGGGCATTAGGTGGTTCAACTTTGTAAGTAATGATGATGTTAGGCAAAGGAGTCAGCAACCTCCTTTGACCAACATATTGTGCAGAGTGAGTGACTCCATTGGTTTGGCCATGTTGCCTGTATGCATAATTATAGATTAATGAACAGGGTTATGAACAGTGTACCTAAAGGCCTTATAAATAGAGGGGATGCAGTAGGCAGACAATGTCAAATAAAACCCTGTTAGAATTGGTGTACAGTGGCCAGATATAGCTCAGGACAGATATGTTTGGGGAACTAAATTGCACAATCTGGTTGGACCCATGGCTGCATGAGGATGGTGATGATTTTTTTGTATCTAAAACTGATCCATGTGACCTCTGCTGCCAAATTAGTTTGTATGCATTTTAGAAATGTAAATTGATTCGCCCAGTAATTGCACTGATTTCCCCAGTTAAAAAGTTTCAAATCAACAATCTTAAAAAGTTTCAAATTAACAATTTCAAGGAGTGTTGCCTGTAGCATGCCACTTCCTCCATCACAGGTAATTCTGACACCTACTCTGAATTCCCATATGGTTACTATCAGCTGGAGAAATCAGAAAGGCACATTATTCAATTAATTATTTGAGAGAACTTGTTTCCATCTGAGCAGTTAACACTTTGTATCAATAATCTGAAAATTAGAAGGAAAAAGTATGTCACTAAAAAAATATTAGACTAATTGAAGTATTCAGGATGTGATAAGTAAAAAATTGTGCTTTCTAAAAGTACTGGGTATGGAAAATGTGTGACATTTGGATAACAGAGACACTTATGAGAATTTAAGTATTAAAGTTTCAGACATAGTAAATTTAGATTATATGGCAATTTTTTGTTACAATGTGAAAAGGGTATTCTTGGAATATAAAAACATCATTGCTGACAATTACATTTAGTTTTTACACATAATTACTGTAATCCTACTTCAGCCTAGTGAAGTAAACTTTCAAATCACTATCAACCTGAATCCCATTACATGAGATAGGTGACAGTCAATTATAGTTGAATGCACTTTAAATTATTGTTAAAGTGGTAAGAGAGGAAAGATGTTTTTTACTGCTTTATCCAAATTGGTAGTGAAGTCCTTGGAGTTTGCTGTCTGACACAATTATTTAGAGACACACTGTTGATGATATTTGTGGTCTATCAGTTGTTGAAATGTTGTTGAGATGTTACATGTGCACTCAGTTTTTCTATGGTATTATCACTCTTATCCATCAACTATGAGGTTACTTCTTACAGCTTTTTGACATACCAAATCAAATAACTCAAACATAAAAACTTCTCTTATTATAAAAGCATTACACTTTAACATTCAACTCAAAAACATAAAAAGCACTGCTACACACATTTCACATAAGCTTTTTCAGGCAGTGTACTCCTGCTACATTTCACATCTTTATAAGGCAGTCCCTCTAGTGGGTACCAGCGCATATCCTGTTAAGTGATTTAAAATTAATTTCCAAGCTGAAGGTATAGATTTAATATTGGTATTACATAAATTATTCTGATTTAAGTTAATAATTAAATTTTCTATATAATTTAGTTGAGTTTTTGTACCAGGTGATGCAATTATTTTTGATTTTAATGTATAGTTATGCAAATTAGCCTGTAATATGGTTTGTGTTAACACTGTTTTGCCTAGTTCATTCATTAAGTAATATTCATGCTATATTAATTTGCAATATTAATTTTAAATTGGTGACAATGGGTGCAACTTTTAGAACATTTATTGCATCATATATTGCAAAGTGCAATAATGATATGTAAAAATTAGAACGATGATTGCCTTGTGTAAGCTAATTGATGTGAAAATTAAAATATTGTCTTTTAATGAAAATCTTTTCTTTAACTCATGGTAAGCATGGATAATATCCCAAAATTACCACAAAATAGAATGAGCTGAAAGAGCATATTTAAGTGTATATTGCATTTTTTTTAAAGATTTTTTAAGCACATAACTATCTAACTTAAACTTTCAATAGGAAAGTTCAGAAAAATGAATAATATTTTATTGGGAAAATTAAATTTGTAAGTTATTTTAGAAGTGGTTTTATGGAAATACACCATTGAGTACAACTGTTGATGGACATAAACTAAATCTGTAAGGAGGAAAAATAATAGTTTCCCAATCATCACTCTGAATATGTCTAAGAGCATGTTTAGCTAAGAACATGTCATGCAAAAATATTTGGTAAAGTGCTTCAAAAAATAAACTCTTCTAATTTGACTATTATAAAAGAAATGTTTTTTGTAAGACTGCATTTAATAAAGTCTTTGCAAGATTTTCATTCAAAATCTCATTAACCCATATCATATTCAAAATTTTCAGGTTACATGGAAGAAAATGCCACCCAAATATTATAATTAGTTTTTAGGATATTTAAGTAAATATGTGTCAATAAACATGAATAACAATATTATTTTCATGGTGATAATATACAGCTTTTGCAGGGTGGTAAAATAGTAAGTAGTATTCTTCATGTTTTAGAAATTGTAATTAGGAATCTAATAATTTTCACTTTTCAGGGTGTAAGGGGATTGTTATGATATTACATGTATGCCACATTGGGCATTATATGATTAAATATTTACTTTTTGTAGGTTGATTTTGTTTTTTAAGTAACATTACCTTTTTCTTTACTTTCAGTTTGCATTTCATTGTTTTTAAAAAAGTCTTACATTTTAAATATCATTTTACATAGTTGAAAGCAATTTAAATTTTTTTGTAATAAATTTTGGCACTTTTGTTTATTTTTCAAGTAAAGCTGTAATTTTGATTGTTTATTTTATATTGTATATTTTAATTTCAAGTTCTTTGCTTTCATTTAATTTTCATTCTGTGCTTTCTATTTATCTTTTCTATTCAACATTTTGCTTTTTACATATGCATGTGGAATGTACAACAGGATTAAATGAGCTTTGCTGCTGAGAAGTACTTGTGCATGTCTGTCATTCCTGTAACTTTGATTTTCAGCAAAAATAGCACTACAGTGACAGGTAATAAAATAATTAATTTTGTATATTCTGTAAAATTATTGTGGTTGTAAATAGGGCCTGTTATCTTTAGGGGTGAAATTAAAAAAGGAATACAATGATGTGCATTTATAATCATGTTAAGTTAGAATTTTTTATTTTTCATGTGTTAAGTTTTTTCAAAATTGATATTCTAAACAATAAATACATAGTTTAAGAAATGGGACATGAATAAAATCATTTTTACAGTTTATCCTATTTGTATTTTTTTAATGTTAATATTACCTTTTGCTTAAAATTCACCCAATATTGGAATTTGTTTTTTCACATTCGTTTCATATTACTTAAATATGGTAATTTCAGTTTCATATTGAATGTATGATTTTTTTGTATTTTCAAAGTATGTTTAAATTAGCATAAGTATGACATTTTATTTCTGTTTGAATGTACAGGGTGTTCCGTTAATGGCAGACAGTTTTACCCATAAGTTGATCTGTCATCAAAAACTAATAGCAAAATGTTTTGAGGCTTAGTTAACAAGCAAAATGGGGTGGCAGGCTATGGGTTCCATTACTGTGAAAGAAATGCTACCTAAAATTTGCTGCCAACATGATAGGGCACCATTTCAATATAGCATACAAGTACAATGATATCTGAATACCTCCTCCTCATAAATGGACTGGTCATGGTGACCCTGCACCTGTACTCAATCCTTTGGATTTCTTCCTATGGGGACACCTTGAAAGTGTTGGTGTACAGACACCACCCACTACTGTAGATGAAGGCATTCGCCAATCAGTATTTAATGTCTGGAGAAGTACAAAAGATGCTGACAGTGGTAGAATAATAGCATAACAACTGTACATTCTATTGAGTGGGCATGCTATATTGATAAATGTTAAAAATGTTCACCCTGTGCATAAGTTAGCAGGCATGAGCTAGTTGGGAAATATTCCTTAAACATGCTGCAGACAATATTTTCTTTATTAATCAAAAATTTACTACTGACCGATATTGCAAATGGTAAGATAATTATGGCATTTGAATGATAATATATAATATAATATTAAGTTCAACTAATATCAGTTCAACTCAATATCAGGCATCTCCTCAAAAATTTTCGTATGTCCAGATCCTCCTGATTTAGTAAAGTGTTCCATCAAAAATTTTAATCACGAGCCACCACTGGTTATGATTATATCATATAAAATTTTTCTATAAAAAAATGCAAGAAAATTCTGTAGAACATGAAAGTTTGTAGTTGTTACTAAATTGTTTCATATGATAAATAAATGTTACAACTTTGCATTGTTTTATATCTGATAAAATTTGCTAATAATTTTCATTAGTTGTAAGATACAGCACACCTGCACAAACTTTGCACCTGACCTCATAATTTTACAAGTTAGCCCATTCTTTCAAAATTTTGATTGGGATGATTATATCAAGCTTTATCAACCACAAGTTTCAAAAACCTGTGGTTTTTCACTTCATAAGTTTCAGTAAAGCTTTTCAAAACTTGATAATCATGATTTGTGGTTGATTGTGAATTGTAGAGCATACCTGATATGTTAGTTAACATTATGTTAACTGATGTATTATAATGACTATAATAACACTTGAGCCATATGTGAGAGTTGGTAAAACTTGTAGTGATTGGTTTAGCATTACTATTGGAGTTCAACAAGGCTGAATTTTGTCTCCTTTTCTCATTGGTTCTTGATTATGTTATGAAGAATTCATTGCAAGGGAAAGACTGGATCATTAGATGATCTAGAGATTTCAAAATATCTTGTTTAGATTATGCTGATGATTTGACCCTTTTGGCAAATGTTAATGAGATGAACTTTTTCATATAGACTGTTGATGAGACTGGTAATAGTATAGTTTTGGTGATAAACAGAAAGAAAACTTGAGTGATGAAAATTTGTAAGCAATGTTTCAGTTGTTTTAAATGGTTGCACCCATGACCAAGTTTCTCACTTTCTCTCGGCAAATGTGTAATAGATTTACACATTTCATGATGTGTACATATATGCACACTGATGTGTGCATATATGTACACATCATGAGATAAACAAATAAATAAGGTAACATGAGATAAACAAAATAAACATGACATGAGATAACATGAGATAAACAAAATAAACATGACATGAGATAACATGAGATAAACAAAAAATAAGTATTGCTACAAGGACTTCTAAACATCTGTGAAATTGTGGAAAACTAGGCATACACCTAAATACTGAAATTAAGCTTATATATTGGTTTAGTACTTTCTAAAATTTGCTATGGTAGCAAAACTTGTAAGCAAGATAACAGGAAGCTCGATACCCCCGATTCTAGATGCATACATAATATCTTGGGGATTAGTTGATTGGACTATATAATAATGAGGCTAGACTAAGGAGTCGACAACCACCTTTTGAATAGCATTTTGTTGAGAGACACCACATTGTTTTGGCCATGTTGAGGAGATGAATGTTTTCATTCTACTTGTTGAAATGGGTAATAGGGTAGATAATCTAGTTCTGCATGTGGGCAGCATTCAGAACTACAGAGAAAG
This sequence comes from Ryuthela nishihirai, assembly GCA_038380435.1. Classification (NCBI taxonomy): domain Eukaryota; kingdom Metazoa; phylum Arthropoda; class Arachnida; order Araneae; family Heptathelidae; genus Ryuthela; species Ryuthela nishihirai. The sequence goes on along the minus strand of JAWZYU010000023.1, from coordinate 46,323,060 downwards.
TACTACATATAATGCATATGTAGGTATGTACTGTAATTAGTACCTTTTCTGCCTGGCATGATTATTATGAACACTGCATTGTGTGGGAAGTATCATGAAACACACCAATATATGCAAAATGTCTGACTAATGTAAATCAAGTGCAACATGTGTAAAAAGGCTAATCTGACTGATTTCGAAAGGGAGCTCATTGTTGGAGCATGATAGGCAGGCGCATCTATAACAGAAGTAATGTAATGCATTGGAAAATTACAGGACACAATATCCCAAGTGTATTAAGAGCGACACAGTCTCAAAAAAAGTGCTAATCATTTCAGCTGCAGCAGAAAAGAGCTCTGAGAGGCAGGTGTTTGTTGGCATGAACTGTATGACAAAAGAATTGCTACAGTTCAATTAGCCGAGAGAGATGACCACTAACAGTACTTAGAAACCTGTTTCAATGAGAACTATATACACAAAATTTTGAAATTTGGGAATTGTATGATACATATGATGGAGTATTAGGTGGATACTCATAATAATTTGGTCAGGAAGTGTATGTATTTATCACTGTAATATTTAGTAATCATTTTATAGCCTTCATATTTTAGGAGAAAAATATATCAACTCTATGCTTTAAAATAATTCTTTTTTTTTATTCATTTGAAAGAACTTTTGATAGGCTCTCTCTAGCAATTTCTAAGGCCAACTCTGCAACTTTTCTTAATTTTTAATTATTAATATCTCTGTAATGGGTTCTATATTTAAAATAATTACTGAAAGTTGTTTGTATGCTGCTTTATGTTTTGTGAAGCTAAATATGATATTAAAGCATAAACATTAATACTGTCTTTGTAGCTTAAAAAGATGACTATATTTGCCCTTTATAGGCTGACTTGTCATGTCGAAGCACAAGAGCAGATGTAGGGACCATCTTCACACAAAGCAATTTTGTTACACTAAAGTATGAAACTGATAAATGGAATCAAGTTGGCAATGGGTTTAAATTAGTAATCACTGCCTTTAAAGATTCTCGTAAGTAAATATCTTAGAATTTTTGGATGTACAATACAATGTTATACATGTGTGAAAAAAAAATCTTTGTACTGAATTTGTGTTTGTGTGGTTAAGAAGTGGTTTTCATGCTTAATAACTGTTTTCCAAATTAAAACAATGCTTCTTACACTTGATCATAATTATTAAGGAAGAGTGAATACTTAAGTGGCATCTCTATAATTAGGTACACAGTGGGATAGGCATGTATGCTTACAACAGGCCTGAGTTGGGGGGGAGGGAGAAGGTTAAGAATAACAAAATAAATAGAAATGTAAAAGAGGGGCCAAAAGACTGTATTTCCAATGCAGTATAACATTTCCCCCCTTCATTTTACAGATCTTGGAAAATTTGAAAAATGCATGAAATATAAATTTTTAATAATTTTTTTATCTCTATTGCCCTTACTAGCTTTCTTAAAACTAGCATACTAGATCTGACTTGCTAGCATACTAGATCCTGCCCTGCTTAAAACTATACAGGGTTCAAAGGAAAGTCTGAAAACACCCAAATAACTTCTAAGCAAAGAGTCATAGAAGTATAAATGTGAGGTCTACCTATAGGAAAATGCCATGCCAAATCGAATGATAGTGACTGTAGTGCCGTAGCAGCAAATTTAGGAATTTAACAAACCTATCTCTGCAACAAAGAGAGATAGAGAAAAAATGTAGATTGCAAAGTTGTAGAGCATCTTCTGATTGTCATGAAATGACATATGGTATGGAGGAAATGTGTGATCATTTAAAATCAGATGCTTGACCACTGCAAAAATTCTTTTCAATGTCACAGAAATATTCATAAACATATGTACGTGATAGCAGTGATGTAGCATCCACCCAGCGAGATAAAAAGAAACAGGCATAGTGTATGTGATATAATGCCTGTAGGTTTTAGGTGTACCAGTTGAAGACATAGATGGTGGACTACTGCAACAATCGGTACTCTGAGATGGTGCTACTGTATGCGAATGTCAATGAAATACCAGGGAACCTGCAAAGTGGTACACCTTGTGTATTCCAGCTGATCCACATTCAACTCTGGTAACCATTTGTTGTGTTTAACAGTTCAGAGAGACTGGCAGCATAACAGCTCGTCCACAATCAGCACACCAAAAGGATCAGGTATTTGAGTGCATCCAGCAGACATCCTTTGATATTTCATTGCCCATCCATGCATCAGTACCACAGTATTCAGTGATGCCTTCAGCTTAACTAAAGCTTGTTAGTGGCAAATCTTGCACATGCATGATGCACACTGATATTGACACATTATTTGATGCCAGGAGACCATCAGAGATGTCTGGATTTCTCCAATACTAAATACCTTAGAGGATAACCCATTCTTTTTCGTCTGAGATCCTTTGGACAGATGAAGAGCAATTCACACGTGGTGGAATTGTAACAGGCAGAATGCCCATTACTGGGCTCTTAGCAACCCATCCCTTGGATGAGCAGCAAGGCATCATGCACACTAGTCAATTAGCATCTGGTGCAGTATCTGGAACAGTACACTCAATGGACCAGTATTCTATGATGGAACATTAACCCTTCCAGTGTCCATTCTGAAAAACAGGTTTCTATCCAGGGGCCAAGCTATTTTCTGTCTATGCTCAGCCAAAAAAAACTAACTTAGAACTTTTTTTGCCAAATAGCTGATGAAAGGAATTATGGCATGTTGCATGACAGATTAATCAACATTTCATTCTGGATTTTCTGAAATTATAATATTTAACTAAAAAGACCATGTTTTATTTTAATATGACTTTTTTTAGAGTCATGTACTGTATTTCCCCGAAAATAAGCCCTAGCATGATTTTTCAGGATGCTCGTAATATAAGCCCTACCCCAAAAATAAGCCCCAGTTAAGATCGTCAGCCAGACAGATGCATTTAGTGTCTTTTGCAACACTTGACGGATGTATTGAATTATAAAATAATAATATTAATGTATAATTAAATATAAATAAATAATATTATTACATTAATACTTAAAATAAATGATAATATAAATTATAATTAAGTATTTGTAAATACCCAAGCGGGCCCCTTTGGACGAGAGGTAAAATAAGACATCCTCTGAAAATAAGCCCTAATGCGTCTTTTGGAGCAGAAATTAATATAAGACCCAGTCTTATTTTTGGGGAAACACAGTAGTAAAAAAATGCATCTGGCAACACAAAAATTAAAAAAAAAAAAACTAATAGACAGAAATGATTGCAAAGTACATGAATAGAATGACTATATATTTCTGAATAACAAAAAAAAAATACTTTGGTTTTAAGTAAATATTTTTCTTGCTTTGTAATTTTTTTCTCTGTATTATACTTTGAGAAAATTCCAGGCTTTTAACCAACTGTGCTAAATCAGATAAACAAGTGAACTTTGGAATTAAAAAAAAATAACCAACCAATGGAAGTAGGTCATGTTATATACCAAATTAAACAGAATTTAATTACGAATTTTATGAAAGAAATTTGCAAGCATATTGATTTTAATAAGCCTTTTTCAATGTGATATGGTGAAGAAAAAAAAAGATCGCAGTATACAATTAAGGCTTCATTTTGGAAAACCTGCTGAATAAAAATAGTTAAATTATATATTTATTGAAAGGAAATTTCCCCCCCAAATAATATAATATTCAACGTGAAATATGATTTTTATTTTAATGATTCTTTTCAGTATATCGTATATTTTGAACACGGCCAATGTTATACAATGTTAACAAGCACATTTATGGGATTTTCTGAAATGGTTATGAAATAGAAAAAAATTCCCTTGGTTGCCTTTTTTTACTAAACATTATGTATTTTTTCTTTGGGGGTTGAAGTTTGGCAATCTTGGCTAAGTGCAGAAAGGTTTGTACACCAAGAACCAGCCCTTCCCGAAATTGCCCTCCCAAATGATGGCTGATTTCCGTAGCAAAGAAGTCTATCTGCTTCCGTATCCAAGACATTCAATTTCAGAAAACGGTACAAGCTCAAAGTTTTTTTTATTAAAAAAGCAAGAAATAATAAAGGAAAAATTACATATAACCCAATGGGATGTTAAATAAAATGTCCACAACAACTTTTAAGCCAGCCTTTAACTAGCACAACTGGGAAAGATTGATAAAAACAGCCGATTGAAGATCGCTAACTAATGGAAGTAAATATACAGAAATGAATTTGCTTTCATATCCAAGACCTCGTTTATTTTTAAAAAATGATACTATTATCAAAGTTTTACTGGAAAAGTAATAAATAATAAAATAAAAATTAACATATAGCCTAAATGTGATGGTAAAATATCTACAGCCACAAATTGTAGGCTGGCCATACGATATAACTATGAAAAAAAAAAATCAATACTTATCAATCATCCAAAAGATCGCTAATTTCCACAAATATATCTACTGAAATAAAAATTAACTAAGGTTTAAATATAAAAAAAAATGCTAATTTGACAAAGAGTATCCAATATGCTGCACCAAAACTGTAAAAAACACGTAGCACACAGAACGGAGATAGCATGTGTCAGCCATCTGCGTCTTGTTTGACTCAGTGAAGCATAACTAATTAAATGCAGGTGCAACCAGAATTTCTAAGAAGGATGTGTTTACTTCCAGTTTCGATTTTAAGAGCAGAAAAGATGCATAGAATGCTGGGAAAAATTATAAGAATAACTTGGGAATACTGAAATAGGTTTATGACAGAAAAAGGGTGTGAAATTGAAAAAAAATTGGCGGTATGTACTTTGTAATTACTTCCAACATCTATTGTTTTAAATCTATCATTTTTTTTGGTTAATTTTTAGGAGATTTTCGAAAATTTAAGGAAAAATTTGTTGATAATAGTTCAAATCAAACTTGTGAGCTTAAATCAGAAAGTTGCTTCAGCAAATAGGAACATTAACAAGCAAATCAGCAATACCGTTTAGTGCTTATAAAAATGGCAATCAGATGGCTTTATAAAATTATATTGTAGTTTAGTAAAATATGCATCAAATTAAAAAATAAAATATTATTTTTGAAGCCTGAATTATATATTTTTATATATAAATATAATGGCAATTTTTATTTTAAAAAATCGATATATTTTTGTTGTACTAAATGCGTATACATATGTCATTGGCCCCTCAATTCAGATTTTCTGTACATATACAGATGGGTTGAACACTGGAAGGGTTAAGGTAGAGGTACTTCCAACTGTTATGGAAGAGTATTTGTCTGATTGTAAGGCCTTCCCCTCAGGGATGTACAATGCATGTTGTACATGATGTACTTAGCATGTACATGATGTACTTAGCATGTGGTACCAACATGATGATGCACCACCATGCCAGCCAGCACACATACATTCTTTCCTATCTGATGCATTTGGACACCAGCTCATCAGGTATGGTAGTTCTGTAGAGTGACCTCCACTATTATTGTATTTGACTCCTGTAGACTTCTTCCTCTAAGGTCACCAGAAAGAACAAGTTTATATCACAGAATCTGTGACATTAGATGGGCGATGCCTGTGATCAAGATACCTGCAATGCTAGTTGTTGTACATTGAGCTATTCTTTCTCGCATTCAGATCTGCATTGTATCCAACAATGGGCACATTGACTAGGCTCTACATTAGACTTGTTCATCTGTAAGTTTGTTTATACCATTTGTGAATTGGAATGTAATCATCCTGTAAACATTATTCTGCATGATCTATGGTTTCATTACTGTTCTCTCTGTCTTTCTGTTGTATGTGTCATGATTTCTATGGTCTGCAAGTTGTCACAACATTTTTTTGGGGCTAAACATTGAGGGTCTGATTTTGAATAATCAGTTTTTTTAGCTTCCATCCACTCAATTTGTGCATACCATACATTGTTTTTTGCTGATTAGAAGATGCTCTACAACTTTGTAATTTGCATTTTTATCTCGTTTTCAAAAAAAAGAGATAATAATTTCACTTTGTTGTCTGTCTGTCTGTCTGTCCGCCTGTAGACATTGAACTTTTTTTTGTTTACAGAGATAAATTTAAAATTCTTTTTGTATTGTATAGGTATTGATGGAATATTATGATATGCACTTTCCGATTCTCCCTAAAGCTATAATTGCACCCTCTAATGGTGGAAAAAGTAGAAAATTCCAAATTTTCAAATCAATATTGCAATTGATGTATTTATGCTAGAAATTTGAAATTTTGCTGGTGGAATGTGAAGGTCATGAAGTTTCCATTGCCAACAATGAGTTGACCCCTTAGACCCAGAGGTAGTGGGAAAACGACTCTTTGGCTGATAATTGTTTGTTTTTAGAGATAAATGAAAAATTCTTTTTCGGTTAGATAGGAATTGATGAAATATTATGATTTGCACTTTTTAAATCTCCCAAAAACTATAGTTGTGCTCTCTAAAGGTGGAAAAATTGCAAATTGCAAATTTTCAATATTGCAGATGACTTATTTAAGCTTTAAATTTTGGTGGTGGAATGTGAACATCATGAAGTTTCCATTCTCAGTAATGAATTGACCTCTTAGATCTAGAGTGGGTAGGAAAATACAACTTTTTTGTTTTAAAAGATAATTGTTTATAAAGATACATTAAAAATTCTTTTTAGGTTTCACTTTCCAAATATCCCAAAAGCTATGATTGCACTCTAATGGTGGGAAATTTTAAAAAATACAAAATTTTAAGTGAATATTGCAAATGATGTATTTATGTTTGAAATTTTGGTAGCGGAATGTGAAGGTTACCACATTTTCATTGGAAGAAATAGAGTGATAATTAGAAAACTCATTTACTTGGATTGATACTAATGAAATATAATTCACATTTTTTTAAAACTTGTTACTGAGTTAGGTTTGTTAACTTTATAAATTTGTTGCTAGGATCATTACAGTTGCTGACATTCAGGCATGGTCACTTCCTAAAGGTAGACTTAACATTTGTACCACTAGGACCTTTGTTAAAATGTTATTTTGGTATTTTTGGAATTTCTTTTAAGCCCTGTATAATTTAGAAAGTAAGTTTTCTAAACTTTTTGCTATGCAAATGGTTATGCAAATTATGCAAATAATGGCATATAATTAGAATAATGGCATATAATTTAGAAAGCAAGTTTTCTAAACTTTTTGCTATGCAAATAGTTATGCAAATTATGCAAATAATGGCATATAAAATATATGCATGGTTATGCAAATATAAATCCCACTGTAGTCAAACATTTTTTGCTGCATTTTTCACTGCATGTCTTCATTTTTCAGATGTGTGTCTTCACCAGAAACAAATGTCCCAAATATTAATCTTTATTACTTTAAATTATGGTTACCCTTTAGTAAAAGTAATTTTTGGTGAATTTACACTTTTAATGACCCCAATAGATTATTGTCTATTTTATAATAAATATTATTTTTTTATTAATAAGTTTTTGCTAATGAAATAGTTTTAAAAATCCTGAAATTTTAATGTTAGTTATTTAGGTAATAACTTCAAGCCTTTAATAAATAGGCTTTTTATCAATATTTAAATACTCAGATCACTGATATGTACAATTACATTATATTTAGGGTAAAATGAAAAATCTTTAAAAAAATTATTGCATTATATATTTTCTGGATGGCATAGTATCTTGTAATGGCTTTCTTATTGTATTTTCTTTCTGGATGTGCAATTAATAAGTATACCCTTCTATTTTATACTCGGTTACTTTTAGCATAAAGAAGCAGACCTTTAATGTCCATGATTTATTATGCACAAAAACTGCATTTTAAACATTTGGTGACAGATGCCATGTATCATAGATGTCTGTACCATCCTCTTTCTTACAATTCAGGCCAATGATATATACAGGTAACAGCTGTTTGATAGGGATTTGCTAATACATGGTTTTTCCCCCTTTTCAGTAAATTGTCTTTACAAAAATCTTAAATTCGTGTACATAAATACCATAAATATTTGTTTATCAGTCCACCCAGTTGTGATATCAGTATAGTGTAGAATCTACATTGATGTAGTCTTGTTTCATATGAATCCATTGGTCGCATTATAAAAAAGTACCAAAAAATAATGTCACAGAAGAAGTGAATCAGTCAAGTGTGGAATCCTACATTGAAAATTTCTTGCTCCATGTAAGTCCATTGGTAAATATCTTTTCTCGATATGAAAAATCACAAAAAGTAAATAATTGTGTACGTGATTATCAATACTAATTACAAGCAAATCATACTAAATTCTTTCCTCGTTAAGAAAATTCTAAAATTAACTAATCAATCATATATGTACATATTTATATAATTATTTATGCAAATTTTTTAAAATAAAACCTGTAAATTATAATTATTTTTGTTGAAATAAAACATCCATTATAATTCAAAGAAAGAAACTAAAGATCTGTAAGATATGCAAAAAACGAGCAATAAGAAATTCTCAAAGGTTTTCTTGAATTCTATGTCAGAGCTAATTCTATGTATTTACTATTGATATTTTATGAAACTGTGTGTATAAATCAGCTGTATTTAGCCTATATAATAGTCTACAAATTAGTTAAACCCGCTGCTAAAATTGAGATCAAACATAATTCTTACTAGTCTGAAAGAAATCAGCCTAGATAAGGCAGAGCTTGCTGTTTATTCAAAATATATTTTATTAAGATGTTGTTCAACACATTGCATACAATGGCAAGGAGAGAAGTTTAGTGAAACAAGTGTAAATGTAACTTGCTACAGATGATGATTTTTTTTAAATATAGGAATTTCTCAATTTGTTCTTAAAAATAAATGATGTTAACTAAAACCATTTACTTGCTTTTACTTTTGGAAAACTGTATAATAGTCTCCCTTAATGCTGTTCCATTGTTACTTCATAATATGTATTATATGTATATACATAAAAAAAAATCGAATCCATTATGTAAAACTGAGTCTATCATTGTACAAAACTGGTTGCATTTTCTTAACCATGTAAGTTGAGGGATGGGTGTTTTGAGGGATACCCTGTTATTGATTTTGTTATTCATTGCTGATATAACTAGCTAACATCCATTATTCATTGCCAATGCTTTGCACATCTGTTGCTCCAACCTGCACTCGCTAAAATCTGAGGCATTCAATTAAAAAGGTCTTTGCTAATGATAACAAAGAACTATTTTACATTGTGGTGTATATGCAAACATTCAATGTTCCACATAGCTTTTAATGCTGTGCATAATAATGTTTTTAATGCTAAATATATTTATTGAAGAAATTTCTTGACGTTTTTGTTTAAATGTCAAGAAAGGTATCACCCTTAGTTTAACATCAGTATCAAATTTGGAGGAATAATTGTCTTGAGCAGGGTGGGATACAAACCAATGACCTCCTGGTAACATGTCAGGTGCTCTGATCATGACCAGACAAAATGCCAGGTGTTCGGTGACCACTAGCTCAGTGGTCAGATCACTTGACATCAGGAAGTTGTTGGTTCGTATCCACCTGGCTCAAGACAATTTTTCCTCTAAATTTGATATTGGCATAGTTATTTAATATACCATACAGAATTAATCTTCATATGCTGGTATTATTAAACAGATGTTTATAATACCATTAATATATTTTTTTTAATTTAGTTGATTGCTGCAACAATGAAAAGCTATGTTCTAGGCAATGCATTCCCTCTGCACCTCAATATCTTGGTTTATTATTGTGGCTTGAGCAATCTTGTCCTTGAAACAACTCTCAGTGTACAATATAATTTCTGTTGAGCAAAGTTTTTATTATATATTCATTTTTGTTCATAAATATATATAGCAAAATAATATTATAATGCTCTAACTAGTTTATTTATTACTTTTTCATAGTCTTGAAAATAGCACAAATGTGTTCCACAGTCCAGTTGTAACTGTAGTATTCTTTTAAACCTCCACTCCCCAACATTTCCTATGACTCAATATGTTATTTTACTAAACAGTAGAGGGGCGGGGGTTTCTCAGTCGGTAGCGCGCCAGGCTCGTAATCTGTAGTTCCCAGGTTCGAGTCCCAGCTGGGTCAGCGTTGAGATTTATCTCCGCAAAATTCCCCGCCCTGCCCACAGTCAGTAGGGGACACCGATGGGCTTGGAAAGGCCGCCGTCCGTCGGATGGGACGTTAAGCCGTGGCCCCGTGTGCGGGAGAGCCCCTGTGCACGTTAAAGAACACGCTGGATGGCCTTGACGGGAGGCTACCATCTGTCTTCCAACAGCTGTTCCAGTGGGTCCCCTCCCCCAACCTTCTCTGAGCTTTCGGGGTCCATGTGACCTGGCCATTTAGCCCATGGTGTGCAAAAAAGTGCCGCTCAGAGGTAAAACAACCCAACCCGATGGGCTTGGAAAGACCGCCGTCCGTCGGATGGGACGTTAAGCCGTGGCCCCGTGTGCGGGAGAGCCATACCCTGTGCACGTTAAAGAACACGCTGGATGGCCTTGACGGGAGGCTACCATCTGTCTTCCAACAGCTGTTCCAGTGGGTCCCCTCCCCCAACCTTCTCTGAGCCTTTGGGGTCCATGTGACCTGGCCATTTAGCCCATGGTGTGCAAAAAAGTGCCGCTCAGAGGTAAAACAACCCAACTAAACAGTAGACTTGAATGACATAAAACAAATTGTATTCCTTTTGCAATGGAATAATATTTTTATTTCCTACCTTCCTATTGCTTTTCGCTCTGACATTTGCCGATAAATGAACGTGATGTATAAACCTAATGATTTATGTATCAAATGAAAGCCTGCGATGCAGGGAGTGTCATGGGCTATGAAAAATTGATGCCCCATGCTTTCTTTCTTCCTAAAAAAGGAGAAATATGAAAACTATTGTTCCACTATACCTTCAGAATGCGAGTTCTGAAAGTAACAGTTATTATGTGAAATGAAAGCTTCAGATGTGGTGAATGTCAGGCTATAAAAATTTACTCTCCATGCATTCTTCCCCCTAAAAAAGGGGGAAATATGAAAATGATTGTTCCTGTATATCTCCAGAATGCGAGTTCCGAAAGTAATAGGCTATACGTCAAATGAAATCTTCTGATGCAATGAATGTCATAGGCTATAAAAATTTGACCCTCATGCTTTCTTCCCCCACCTAAAAAATGGGGTAAATATTGAACAATTGTGCCCTCATATCTCCTGAATGCGAGTGTAGAAGCTCCCCTGTGCTTTCTCCGCCCCCCCAAAGGGAAATATGAAAAATTTCTGCCCCCCCCTAAAGGGAAATATGAAAAATTTCTGTTACATCTACAGAATGTGAATGCTGAAGGTAATCGGCTATACGTGAAATGAAAGCTTCTGAAACAGGGAGTGTCAAAGAGTATTAAAAATTGATACCCCGTGCTTTTTTTCCCCCCTTAAAAAATGTGAAATGTGAAAGTTGTTCTCTATATCTTCCCTAACACAAGGATCTATAGTTACAATTTAGGTGTGAAATGAAAGCTCATATAATGACCATCATAAACTTTTGAATTTTGCCTCCACTATCCCCCCCCCCCCCCCATAAAAGAGGACTGGCCGATTTTTCCAGGGTTAGATTTTAACGAGTCGTATCTCAAATTAAAGCATTGGAGATGTCACAGAACAAAAAATGGATGTCTACACAGATGACAAAGTGAAACAGGTTTTTTTAATGAGATAAAAGCTGACATCTCCAATGTCATGGAGTACCTGAAATATGACTCCAAAAAGGAGGGAAAATGTGGTCGATGTTTCTGATTCATATATCAAATGAAAATTTCTGAAGTTAGGTGTTTTTAGTGACAAAAAAAAAATCATTATCATCATCCTCAAGCAGCTACGGACTACAGAGGTCCAACCAGATTGCACAATTTAGTTCTCCAAGCATACCTATCCTGAGCTACATCTGCTGCATCTAGCCACTGTACACCAATTCTAACAAGGTCCTGTTTGACATTGTCAGCCCATTGCATCCTAGGTCTCCCCCTATTTCTGAGGCCTTTAAACACATTGTTCATAATCCTATTCACTAATCTATAATTATGCACTTGGGCAACCTGGCCAAACCAACAGTGTCTCTCTCTGCACAATATGTTGCTTAAGGAAGGTTGCCAACTCCTTTGCCTAACTTCATCATTACTGTTTTTAAAGATAAAATTTGTTTTTGGGCTGAATGGGTCTACAGCAACTGGATGGAAGTCAGTTTGGTGGATGACAATTGGGTGTATGTGACGATTGGGAGGATACAACAATTGGATTGTATCCACCAAATTGTCTTGGGTGGTGGACAATTGGATGGAAAAAAGAAATCGAGATATAATTTGGGATTATTAAGCGTAATTCTGAAATATTTACTGCAGATCAAACTCATCACTTTGGCAGACATCTGTGCAGTCCAGCAATCTACAAAATGAAGTTGTTTGAAAACAGCATATGAATATTTATATAAATTCTCTTTAATCTGCAATAACACTAATTTCTAAACAAATCTATTTCTTTCAAATAAAACAATCCAAAATCAAATGACCATACTACAGGAAACCAATGGGGTAACTATTAGAATAATTGTGATGAACCACCCATTCACTTCTACTTTTCCTTAACCAATTTTACTTTATTTACATTATATTTATTATTTTGGGGATTATTTCAGTTGGACTTAATCACATTTCTCTCTTCCGAGCTGCGAAAGGAGTTGCGCATGTGCAACTCCAACTTTTGATTGACAGCCGCTAATGCTCATGTTAAAGACATGCCCCCTCTTGCATCATAGCTTGTGCAACCGCAAGATTATGGAAAGGTTTTACCCAGTGTGCAACACACGTCAGTTGTACGCCACATGTAATACTAAGTGATTAGGTCACAGAGGGAGTCATTAGAGAGTGTCAGTAAGAGGAATGATGTTTATAGAGATGCAGCTTTTAGTTGCTCCAACTTTTGTATTCATCAGTGTATATGGTAAGTCTTGAATTTTTTGGAAATAAACTTTGTTATATGAATATTTTGACTTTGCTATTTTTTCTCTTGAGCAACTATAATGTTAAATTTTTAAAAGTTTATCTTACTCTTTTATTTCATACTCAATAAGTAATGCTAATATTCCTAACAAACCTTCATTTAACTTTATTTGGCAAGTTAATATTGCCTGGCGCCCGATATTCTATCCAGAGTTTTAATTTAATTTGGATCAGTCAAAAGGTCAAAGAGAGGAAGTTTAATAATCTTTTGGAGTGTTACATAATTCTCTCTAATTTTTAATTCAATAAAGGGATCACATCTACTCTCTGTAATCCAACATTTCACTACAACAGATGGAAATAAAAGAATGCACTACAGGAAAACACTGTATGAGGATATCTGGATTCTCACTAATACCAAAGAGTTGCATCTCAAATTAAAATTTGCCATATCTACAGCATTGTCTGAATCACATTAGGGGAGTTAGCTTTTAAGGGGAAAGAAGATCAGTATGTAAAAAAAAAATTTTTTTTACTTTGTTACATCTACAATTATTGAACTGCTAAAAGCCACAAAAAATTAAAAGGCTTTTCCTGGTGTGAAGTAGAGTTCATGTAAGTAATATAACCATTAGTGAATGTAGCAAATGTACTGCACTTAGGTAAAGGTGAAATAATTCACCTGGTGATCAATTGTGCACTACCGTATGGAATTTGGTGTAAATGGTAGCTAGGATAAACTGGAAGGAGAGCTATGTAATCCCCAGTGATGATGCATATAACCAGCCAGGTCTAGCACCTAATGTGCAACCCCACCTTCTCGTGATGCAGGCCATTAGTACCTTTCAAAAGAGATATTCTCTTTTGGAAGGGGAGGGTTGCCGATCGTGTGGCCTATTGAACTGGTCATCTATGACCATTCTTTTTTTTTCTGCCCTGCTGAGGAGTGGTCAACTTCACAGGGTCCTGGTGCTGACCATTTATACCTACTGAACTGATTTATGACTTTGAGCTTGATTATGGGTCCTGGTTGGGTTGTTTTGCCTCTGAGCTGCACTTTTTTGTGCAAAATGGGCTAAATGGCCAGATCACAAGGACCCCGAAGGCTCAGAGAAGGTTGGGGGAGTGGACCCACTGGAACAGCTGTTGGGAGACAGATGGTAGCCTCCCCTCAAGGCTATCCAGTGTGTTCTTAACCCTTCCAGGGTCCAGCCTGAAAAACCGAATTACATCCAGAGGTCCACTATTTTTTAGCATTATATCGCATTTATAGTAAGAACAACTTGTTATAAGAGTTATGATTTAACTTTTTGAAGTAAATTTTCAAAACTTGAAAAAGTTTCACTTAAATGTTTCAGCTTTCATAACTCTTTAAATATTAGATTAATATTATAGAAAACAGAGATATGCAGTCGGCGGTGCACTGTTTTTGATTTTCATGTTTTATTTATTTCTGTTGTCTGCGAGGACATTATTTAGTTTCGGGGGCATTTTTATAATTCGGATCGTTGGTGCACTGTTTACGATTTTCATGTTTTTTGGTATGTGTTGTCTCTGATGAGATTGCTCGAAAACTATCGCTAATAGAAAACGTATAAGCACAGATCTGAAGTCTGCACTGAAAAATCTTTAAGAATCACACAACTCTTACTTAGAAAAAAGTTTTTTTTTTTGTAGAACAGTAGAAGCTATAGAGAGTGCGGAAAAATAGGCATATACATTTAAAGACTAAAATTAGGCTGTATAATAGTTCTTTCTAAGATTAGGTATAGTAGTGAAACATGGACTCTTTGTAAGCAGGATATCAATAAACTTGATACCTTTTATTCTAGATACTTACACAGTGTCTTGGGCATTAGGTGGTTTGACTTTATAAGTAATGATGAGGTTAGAAGAAAGAGTTAGCAACCTCCTTTGAGCAGCATTTTGTGCAGAGAGAGACTGCATTAGTTTGGCCATGTTGCCCATAAGCATAGCTGCAGATTGGCAAATAGGATTATGAAAAATGTTCTCAAAAGCTTCAGGAAAAGAGGGACACTTAAGATGCAATAGGCAAAAATGTCAAACAGGATCTTGCTAGAATTGGCCTACAGTGGCCAAATACAACAGCTGTAGTTCAGAAGAGACAGATGGAGAGTAAAATTATAGTCTGGTAGGACCTCCATAGTCCGTGGCCATATGAGGATTTTGTGTGTATATGGAATTTGTTGATGGTTGTAAATTGATTCAGCTGCATCAGCTCTTGTTTCTTGCTTTAGTGTATGAGCATAGAGATTTGTTTCTAGAAAGATGTTAATTTGTTCTTCATAGCAAGTCAGTAGATTTCACAGCCAAAAAAGCTTGTGACTATTAACAATAGAATAGGACACAGTGCAGCATTGATCCCCTATTGGTGTATTCCCCAATGACCATGTGTGGTACATTTACTATATTACATTGTTCATAGTGTCACTTTTGTAAACTCTGCTGTAATCCATGGAATTAATACCATAAGTATCTCTTACTTTAGAATGACCAAACAATAATTGCCATTCATGAATATTATTTATCTGTTAAACTCGTGACTGCTTCCAATACAATATATTATACTAAGTTGCACTAATAAACTAACTGAAGGTATGCAGCATTTTCAGAGCATAATTATCTTGGTTAATTCATGATTTATGTACACAAGCAATTAAACTGCAATGAGGAATTAAACTGCCAACAATATCTAACCTACAGTACATTTTATGAAGGAGGAGTAAAATAGCAGTGCCATCCCCTATTTAGATGTTTTTATCCAAAAAGATGATGCAGGAGCCTTGACAACATCAGTATACTGAAAGCCTACCCATATCCCCTCCATCATACATGCAGACTTGTACACCCCATGGGTGTACAAAATTGCAGCTTTCTCTTCTCATCCAAAGGATCTTCACCATATCATCAAACAAGCATTTTCTTAAAAAAAGAAATTCAAAACATCCAATCCATTGCTGCATCCCATGGCTTCCATCCAACAGCTATAGAAAAGCTAATAAATATAGAAATGACAACAGAAGAGATTCGGCTCTCCTCAATCACCGACTCAAAGCAGGCAGCCTTTGCCAGATCTATTTCTTACATTCCTGTCCAATGCAAATTAGTCCGCAAATTATTCAGAGCCCAAAAAAAATCAAAATCGTTTCAACCCAGCTCCAAATTTGAAGAAAATTATCAAAAGGGACGGAGACAAATTTATTGTCTTTCAAAAATCAGGTGTATATAGATTTCCCCTCCATTTGCTGGATAATTCTGTTGCCTACTATATTGGAAAAATCATACGTTCTCTACTGGAGAGGTTCGCAGAGCATCAAACAGATGCCAGCCAAAACAAGCTGACTGCTGCTGTCGAGCTTGCAATGCAACATGCAGCAATCATAGATTGGGAGCACACCACACTGGTTGCGCAAGCATCCACTTACTACAGAACGATAGTCCATGAGGCCATTGAAATAATGACTTCATCAGTTCCCACTTGCAACTGAGACGTTGGAATCGCCTTTCACGACACATGGAAAGAAGCTCTCAATGGCCCTATCATCACCATTTAGTGTCACTTCACTCAAGATGAAGTGCTGTTCTTGCTTCAAAAAGCTTTTGAGTTTTCTCCTAAAAATTTTATTGCTCATTAACAAAGAATTTTAATGCTATTTTCAATGATTTAATAGATTTCCAGACTGAAGAAATTCAGATATATAGCAATTATGCTATTACAGGTTAAGTATCCCCAATCCGAAATTCTGAAATATTCCGAAATCCATAGTTTTGTTCTCACGGCAGGCAGCTCTTTGGGATAGTGATTGGAAATTTGACCAGTGGTTCATGCGCACTGCAAGAAAGTGAGATTGGTGACGACTGCAAAATTTTACTACTTCTTGACAACTGTTCCGCTCATCCTTCAGCTGAATTGCTCATGAAAAATAATGTTTATGCCCTTTACTTTCCACCAAATGTGACTTTATTAATTCAGTCTTGTGACCAAGGCATTCTTATATGAAGTGTAAATATAAAAACTCCTTCTTGAAAAGCATGCTTGCAGCAGTCAACAGAGGCATGGGTACTGAAGGTTTTCAGAAGGATGCCAGTTATGCTCTTGCTAACTCTTGGAACTGAGGCAAAAGATACAGTTGTAGATGCATGGGTACAACCTTTGACCTGGAATTGTGCTCATTGATGATGATGATAGAGAAACTGATAATTTTGAGAATAACATGATGTGTGATCTCCTCTCACATGCAAAAGTGGTTTCATCAGAGACTGTCAATAGACTAGAAAAGGTGGATATTGAAGAAGTCTTTAACATCAGTAATGATGCTCCAGTTATTCATTCAATGACTGAAGGTGAAATAACTGAAATGTGTTTAAATCATGGAGATCGTGGAGATAGTGACGATGAAGATGAAATTGTTAAAACTGAAGTAAAAATTCCTATAAACGACATGGTAAAAAAAATGTGATGAACTCATTGGAGGACTGGAGCAGTGTGAATTTATTACAGAAATAATGTCAATATATAAGATAAAAGAAAGACTTTTGAAACAAAAAACTTGTGGGACCATTTAGATTGACAGGTTCGGTGTGCAGACCCACAACCATGTCATCTCCGGAACCTCTGTGCTTTGCTGGAGTATGAATGGGCACGTGTGCCTCTGGCAACCTTCCAGGGCCTTATTGTGTCCATGCCATCCGTCTCGCCTCTGTCATCCAAGCCAAGGGTGGTTATTCCCATTATTAGGTAGGTAGGTCATATTATTCTGATATGACTGTATATATTAGTACACTGTATATATTGTACCACTATGGTAACGAGGCAAATGATACTAGGAAATATTAAAAAAGGCCATCCAATACAATATCTCTTCTTCATCCCTGGAGGATCCAGTTCTTGGTCCATCAACCTCTTTCAATGTTTCTTCCCAAGATGGTAGATAAATACATTTACATTCTTTGTTTGTTGCATTTATATTCATGTTTTTTATGCCAAATAGGAATTTTTCTGAAAGTGAAATTTTTTCTCACTTCAACTCCCTCATATCATGTATTCCGAAATCTGGAAAAATCCAAAATTCAAAACATTCTTGGCCCCAAGCATTTCGGATTAGGGATATTCAACTTGCATTAAATTTAGTTAAAATATTAAAGTTTTTTTTTTTTCAAAATAGTTACATAATTTACTTGTGTTATGTGTGTCAAAACAATTACATAATTTACTTGTATAATTTTGAAATCATAAGTGGCATTTTTGTAACTACAAAATTTTAATAAATGTTATAATTGTATTCTGATAATTTTTTTACTGATAAATTACTTTTATTATGATTTTAATGTTTTATGGTAATCTTATATTTTGTTCAGCAATTGGTTGTCGTGACTTCCGATGCATGAATAGTTTCTGCATATCAAGAGACCTCATCTGTGATGGAGTAAACCATTGTGGGGACAACAGTGATGAAACTAGCCATGCCTTATGTGTTGGTAATAATAAATTGTTGTTTTATAAGAATTAGGTACAGTAGAGTTCCTCATTGGAGGCTAATTTCACCAAACTCTTATAACACCTTGAACAGCAGAATTAGCATATGTTTTGGTGACAACAGTAATGAAACTAACTTTGTCTTATGTATTGGTAGTAATAAATTGTTGATTTATCTTTAAGAAATAAGTACAGCAGAATTGGAATATTATGTTTCGAAGATGGGAACACAATACCAGTTAATGTGTGTCACCAAATAAAAAGTTCTATTCAATATTGCTAACAAGTGTTTTTGCATGTGGGGAAAGGTGGTAATAATTAGTGACAAATATGTTATTGTTTTTAAAAAGGTAACTCTAAATTGAGACTTGCACTGTACTTATTTTATGACTTATGAAAATATTAAATTTGAACATTATATTCATTTTGATGTGTAGCTGTGTAAAGAATGCATTTTGATTATAAGTGTTTGTGTGAACACCAGTAATAGTGAAAACTTCAAATCTTTTAATGGATTTTTATCATTAACCTTACCAGTGCCCACGTTGTCGGTATATGTTCAGAGAATCTGAATTGAGAGACCAAGGACATATGTATATGTTTTTAGTACAACTAAAAAACGATTTTTTAAAAATAAAAATTGCCGTGGTAATTTTATATATATATATGTTACCGCTAAAGCTCGAAAGCCGTTAATGTGCACATTACCTAGCTAATCTGCAGATTAACTGATTTGCTCCGTTAACGTGTGGAATCAAGAGTTTTCCGCATTTTACCTAGGTAATGTGCACATTAACGGCTTCCGTATCGTTAAAGTTCAAAAGTTTGTTTCTCTCATAGTGGTGAATCTCTTGAATATGAATCTTCGTGTCATGATTCACTCGTCCGCATTATAAAAAACCCCGGATGAGCGGAGGCCAAGTGAGAACGAATCGGTAAAGTGATTCATTCTTGATAGTGAATCACTAAAATGATTCGTTCTCACTTGGCCTGCTCATATTGGGGGCGTTTTTTATAATTCGGATGACTGATTCATGTTAGAGGGATGACCCTGGTTTCAACTCTACTCTTGGACACTAGATAAATAACATTATGTTAATTTAAGCGTACAGAAACGTTCCTGTTGTTCCAGCAAAGATCTTATTTTCACTTTAACGAGTGCCTAGTAGGTAATTTGCAGATTACCTAGGTAATTTGAGAAATGAAACAATTTTCTGCACGTTAACGGATCACCCTAGTTAATCTGCACAATACGTAGATAATCTGTAGAATAACTGATTTCTGCACTTTAGCGGTAACATATATATATATCTTATAAAAATATATAATTCAGGCTTCAAAAATATTTTGTTTTTTAATTTGATGCATATTTTATTAAATTACTACATAAATAATTTTATAAAGCCATCTGATAGCCATTTTTTAGAAGCACTAAACAACAGTGTTGCAGATTTGCTTGTTAACGTTCCTATTTGCTGAAGCAACTTTCTGATTTAAGCTCACAAGTTTGATTTGAACTATTATCAACAAATTTTTCCTTAAATTTTCGAAAATCTCCTAAAAATTAACAAAAAAAAAATGATAGATTTATAAACAATAGATTTTGGAAATAATTACAAAGTACATACTGCCAATTTTTTTTCATTTTCACACCCTTTTTCTGTCGTAAACCTATTTCAGTATTCCCAAGTTGTTATTATAATTTTTCCCAGCATTCTATGCATCTTTTCTGCTCTTAAAATCGAAACTGGAAGTAAACACATCTTCTTAAAAATTCTGGGTGCACCTGCATTTAATTAGTTATGCTTCACTGATGGACACAGATGGCTGACACATGCTATCTCTGTTCCGTGTGCTATATAGTATTTTGGACCTGCATATTGGATACCCTTTGTAAAGTTAGTATTTACTTTTTATATTTAAACCTTACTTTTCATTTCAGTAGAGTTATTTTTGGAAATTAGCAATCATTTGGCCAACTGATAAGTATTGATTTTTCCATAGTTATGCTGCATCATATGGTCAGCCTACAATTTGTTGCTGTGGATATTTTAACATTGCATTTGGCTATATGTTAATTTTTATTTTATTATTTATTACTTTTCCAGTAAAACTTTGATCTGGTATCATTTTCTGAAAATGAGGTTTTGGATCCATATCCAAGAAGCAAATTTATTTCTGTAAGTTAGCGATCTTTCCTAGTTATGCTAGATTGGAGACTGGCTAACAGTTGTTGCAGATATTTTATTTAATATCCCATTAGGTCATATGTAATTTCTTTTTTATTATTTCTTGTTTTTTGCAAAAAACTTTGAGCTTGTACCATTTTTTGGAAATGAATGTCTTGGATATGGAAGCGAAATAGATTTCCTTGTTACAGAAATCAGTCGTCATGTGGGAGGGCAATTTCGAGAAGGTGTCACCTCCACTAAACTCACGGTGAAAGTTCCCCCCCCCCATCTAGAAAATTTTTTTTAATTACATTTTTATGTTTATATTAAATGATTTTAAAGGCAACCCCCCCCCCCACCCCTCAGTACCTTGGCTGTGCCACAAAGACGATATAACACTGTTTTTTTTTTGCCTTGGTGTTGCAAACCTTTCTGCACTTAGCCAAGATTGCCAAACTTCAACACCCAAAGGAAAAATTCATAACGTTTAGCAAAAGAAGCAGCCAAGGAAGTGTTTTCTATTTCTTAACCAGCTCAGAAAATCCCGTGAATGTGAGTAGTCCAAGTCACTTTGTATAACACTGGCTGTATTTAAAATATATGATACTGAAAAGAATCATTAAAAGAAATAAAAATCATATTTCAGGTTGAATATTATATTATTTGGGAGGAAATTTCCTTTCAATAAATATATAATTTAACTATTTTTGTTCATCAGGTTTTCCAAAATGAAGCCTTAATTGTATAGTGCGATCTTTTTTTTCACCATATCACATTGAAAAAAGCTTATTAAAATCAAGTGTTTGCAAATTTGTTTATATTATTTGTCATAAAATTCGTAATTAAATTATGTTTAATTTGATATATAACATGACCTATTTCCATTGATTGGTTATTTTTTTTTTAAATTCTAATGTTGACTTGTTTGTTTGACTCAGCACAATTGGCTAAAAGCCTGGAATTTTCTCAAAGTATGGTACTGAAAAAAAATTACAAAATGAGAAAAATATTTGCTTAAAACCAAAAAAATTTTTTTTTGTTATTCAGAAATATATAACCATTCTATTCATATGCAATGTAATCATTTCTGTCTCTTAGTTTTTTTTTTAGATAAATTTGTATTTGTATTGTCAGATGCATTTTTTTACTATATGACTCTAAAAAAAGTACTATTAAAATAAAACATTGTCTTTTTTGTTAAATACTTTATTTTCAGAAAATCCAAAATTAAATACTTAATAATTTGGCATACAACATGGCATGATTCCTTTCATTAGTTATTTGACAAAAAAAGTTCTAAAGTTAAAAGTTTTTTGTGGCTGAGCATAAGGAGAAAATAGCTTGGCCTCTGGATTGAAACCTGTTTTTGAGACACGGCACTGGAAGGGTTAATGGAAGTTGCATCATCCATCAACTATATATGTCACTTTTGCTTAATATTAGTAGATTTTCAGTTTTAAAATGCCTTTGCTACATCTAGACTTACTTTTTCATTTCTCATCAAATATATATATATATTCCAATTCACTCTTTCAGTGCCCAGCCTGGTAAATGAAAGAAACCAAGCATTTTTTTACTATGCAAAAAAAAGGAACTTTTTTTTGCCAAATCAATAATGAACAGAAGTAAGTCATGGTAAAATACTAAAACAGCATTTAATTCTGAATTTTATGAAAATATTTAACAACAAAAGAGAAATTTTTAAGACTTTTTTTTTTTAGAGTGATATTGTAAAAGATATGGATCAAGGCAAATAAAAATTTATCAAAAGAAGCAAAGTAACTGAGTAAAATAATTACATATAGAAGGGAATTTTCTAAATAATAGCAAAATCTGCTTAAAAAGGAAAATTATTCTTTCTTTAATTTTTTTTTCTTAGTTATTTATTTTGGAAAAGGTTCAGGCTTTTTGTCAACTGAAGTTGAACTGTGTTCAGTCAAATAGCAAAGTGAAATTTAGAATTATTTTGCCAAATAGCCAGTCAACAGAACACTAAGTAATGTGATATAATATGCTAAATTAAACAGCATTTAATTCTGAACTTTTTTAAAATAAAAGTTGTAACCAGAATGCAAAACATTAAATGTTTCTTTTTTTAAAGTGGTGTAGTGAAAAATGGGATCTGGCAAGACATTCAGTCTTAATTATGAAAAACATAAGGAACAAAAATAGTTATATATCAATGGAAAGAAAAGTTCTTTCTAAATAATGTAAAAAACACTGAAACAGGAGGCTTATTGTTGTAATTTTTCTCTCGTACAGTTAATGTAAAAAGCAGTATTGTACAAGGCAACTGCACAATTGCTTCTTGTTGGTGTTTTTCTTTATGCAGTTACCACCACACCTTTTCTGTTTGACTGTTGCACTCTGGGGATCATCCTAGCAAAGTGCCTACAGGTTTGTTGCACCAAACCTATAAAATTCCTAACATCCTCAAAGTGGCATGGTCAAAACTTTTTAAAGAGAAAGAATTTTTTTTAACTATTTAATATTAACTCATGAACTAATGTTTTAAAATAAAATATCACTGGAGGAATGATTTAAATACCTTCATCTTAACAGTAGAGTAGGTTCCATTGATAAACTTGCAGCCATTAACTTCTCATCACTAGGAGGGTGGAGGGGGCAATTTCAGAGATAAGGGAATCCTTGTTTTTGTGGCTACATTAAATTTTGAGAAAGGAAATATCAGTCCTGGTGGCCAAGTGATCAGTACACTTGGCTACTGATCAAAAGAATCTGGGTCCGAGCCCCGGGTAAGGCATGGATGTTGTATTGTCTTTCTGCTCTATAGCATATAAACTGACATGCTCCTGTCACCTCTGTGGCAAGCAGCTGCTTAAGGGGTTAGTTTATATATTTCTATTTAAGATCAGAATTTTTATTGTAAAAACAAAAAATGAAATAAGAAATGGCTTTTTGAGTTAAAAAAAAGTATCCCAACAACAAGTTCTATGACATTTTCTTGCAAGAACAAAACTGCTGAAGAGTAGCTTTACTTCAGATGATTGATAAAAGTAAATTTAAAGAAATAAGAACAAAGTTATTTTAATAGTAAAGAGGCACAGAAGTTACCTGTAAACTTGAACTCAAGAAATGTTTTCCTGAAAAAAAAAAACGAGTTTTGCTGCAAGTGGGATACGAACCATTATCTATTGACTTGGCATGTAATCAGGAGATGTGAGTTCATATTCCACCCATGGCAAAACTCAATTTTTTCAGCAAAATATTTTTGAGATAAAAGTTATATTTTGGTTAAAATAACAGAGCAAATTCAGCTGTATCCATTATCAATGGTTTTGTTTACAACAGAGAGACCATTAAGTCAAGGTCAGGCCACATGTGCTTCATTGTATTGAACACAATATGTTCCTGGAAATTAAGCCTTAGCAGTTTTCTGTTTCCCTTTCAAGAAGTTGTGCAGTGAATGATTAAAATAATTCTGGAAATACTGAAATATATTTGAAAGAAAATATAATAAAAATTCAAAATAATGATTTATTTACTTGTATATTGTGCTCAAATTTTCTGGTTGTAATAAAAAAAAAGTTCACAAATTTTTGGAAGCAACTTCATGGAAAAATATTTTGGCAACAGTTCACATGAAACTTGTTAGTAGAAATTGATAGGCTTGATAGAATATGGTATTACATAAATAAAAATTAGGCGATGCCAAAAATCATATTTAGTAATAATGATCACAACAGTAACAAAGATTTTTTAAAATTTGCAGCACTTCAGAACTTCCACCAAATTGAAAAGGTAAATAAAATTTGTAAACTTAAACTATGTATTTTTATAAGATATATGTAAAAGTTCAAAGGGGAATTTATATATATTTTTTTTAATTCAAAGTATTGTGTGCTATACTAGAAACATCTGTGTCTGTTTTCACACTTTATTTCAGAATCTGTCAATATCTGCAGATGATGTGGACTCTGGAAGGTTATATTAAGAACATTAATAAATATTATTTACTGTTTGAATGTTGAAAAATTTTCATATGCTATAAAGCAAAAATTCCTTGGTACTCTTAAGATCACTCTTGCTGGCATTACTGTAACTGCTCACAAGTTTGATTTTAACTGTTGTGAACACATTTTTCTGCAAAGTATTGAAATACACATGTAACTTAAAAATTAAAAAAAAATCCCCTTAAGCAGCTGCTTGTCAGAGGTCTGACAGGAGCCTGTGAGTTTATATGGCAAAGAAGAAGATCTGTGAGGATGGGGGACCTTAGCAGAAAAACAACACAAAAATCCATGTCTTAATCAGGGGCAAATCCAGGTCACTCTGATCAGTAGCCAGCATGCTAACCATTCAGCCATGGTACAGCCTTTTTTTTTTATATGGAATTTTGGAAAAAATTACCAAGATTTTATCTTTTTTTCCATTTTACAATATCATATCTGTTTTAAACATATTTCTAGTTATTTTTATCATTCATCACATAATTTTCCAAAAGTGAAGCTGAAATTGCTAAGAGAGTTCTTTGGTTTCCAGGAATGCACTATGTTCACTGGAGCAAAGTGGAAGAGAGCTGTGTTCTAAATGGACACATGCACATGGTTGCATTTATATCTTTGCAGTGCTGGCCTGCTGTAATAAACAACTCCTTTGGATAATACTTGCATTTGCTCAGTTAGTAAGACTTTATATTTTCATTAAACTTTTTCTTTTAATTTCCACGGATTTATTTATTGTTATTGACATTTAGAGTTATGTCTTGCTGTTTTTTTCCCCTGATGAGGAAGTTTTACATCTTGTTGGTGTGAATATTTTTTTTTATCTCGATGATACAATTTCATGAAAGAAAATTTCTTTTTGCAACTAACTGAAGAAGTTTAATCAATCTCCCACCTTTACAAAGTTTTATTTAAAAGAAATAATTCATGAGTTTACATTTAAGAGTTAAAAATAATATAATATTCCCCTTCTAGAAGTCTTGTGTATGCCACTCTAAAGATGTAGAAAATTTTTAGCCTCAGCCTTCCAGGGTCACCATCAAACATAGATGTTGACAGAATCCGAAATGAGAGGTCAAGGATGTCTATGGGTGTCTTTTGTACAACATATGAAACTTTGATTTGTTTTAATTGCTGTTCGACAATTTTCTTAAATATTATCTTTTAAAAATACACAATTTAAGTTTAAAAAATATTTTCTTTTCTTTCATTTGATGCATATGTTATTAAACTACAATATAAATAATTTGTTAAAGCCATCTGATTGCCATTTCTTAGAAGTGCTAAACGATATTGCCAATTGCTTGTTAACCTTCTTCTTTGTTGGGGAAATCTTCTGATTTAAGCCCACAAGTTTGATTTGAACTATTATCAACAAATTTTTCCGTAAATTTTTTAAAATCTCCTAAAAATTAACAAAAAAATTACTATATTTAAAAACATTAGATTTTGGAAGTAATTACAAGTATGTACCGCCATTTTTTTTTTCTGTTTTGCAACTTTTCTGCCATAAACCTATTTCAGTATTTCCAGATTATTTTTATCATTTACATCATTTATCCCAGCATTCCATGCATCTTTCCTGTTCTTAAAATCGAAACTGTAAGTAACATGAGCTTTCTTAGAAACAGAAAGCCAGCAAGCTGAGGGGATGTGGTAGAGCAAAGTACATCAGTCAGGGCTGCAGTTCAGTGCAGTGACCTAGTTATTGCTCACACACTTTGTAGTGAATGTTTATAGAAAGAGTTCTTCTGGGTTATATGGTAATGGCACCATGAATCAAGTCAGTATTAACCTTCATTTTCATTTCTGTAGATTTATTTCAGTAAATTATTGATTTTTTTTTTCATCTGCTGATCTCTTGATCTTTTGAAGTTATGCTACATCAGATGGCTAGCTTTACAAGTTATTGGTGATATTATTTAACATCGCATTAGGTTATATATGAGTATTTCTTTTATTATTTCTTTCTATTCTTGCAAAAATCTTTGATCTTGTATTGTTTCCTGAAAATGAATGAGGTATTGGATAGGGAAGCAAAAAAGGACTTCCTTGACATGGCAAGTTGTTTACATGGATGATTTAAATCAAATACTCCATCCCAACAAACTGAATTTATAAACTCCTTTCATTTATTAGCATTTTATATCCTTTTTTATAATTAAACCATGGTTTTCATTTCTGTAGATTTACTTTATTTCCATAAGTAATCGATTTTTCAGAGTTATTCTACAACAGATGGCTGACTTACAGCTTGTTGCTGAAGATATTTTATTAACATTGCATTAGGTTATATGATATTTTTTTCTTTTATTTCTTCATTTTCCATTAAAAAATTTTTGATCTGTATCATTTTCTTAAAAGGGACAAGGTCTTGGATACAGTAGCAAAAAGGACTTCCTTGACATGGATATCAGTTCTCCTGTGGGAGGATTTATATCTGTTCCCCACTCCTATCCAATATCATAGATTTTTCTTTTTTTTTTTTGAAGCAGTTACCTGCCATCCTCTCAGATCTCCTACTGTGGCATATAAACTGACAGGCTCCTGTCAGACCTCTGTGGCAAGCAGCTGCTTGAGGGGGTATTTTTTTTATGAAATTGAAATAAAATTATCTGTACTTCTAATTCCTTAAATTCCTACCCCTTCATATACTTGTATGAGTAGTTCAAAAGGACTCATTCTCTTGTATGGCACCGATGCAATAGTCCTTATTATTTTATGCACTGTGGTGTTCATTAAAAAAAAAAACTTCAACTAAGAAGAGAGTATATTATGTGCTCCACTGCCACAAATAGGAAAGCTCTCATGAGTATGAATAGTGCAAAGCTATCTTGGGCAGTTTTGTCCCTTGTTTTAAACTATACACAGAGAAAAATTGCAAATTACAATTACATTTCAGTTAGAAATTTTACATCCATAAAATTCAGAATTAAATGTTATTTGATATATAGAATGTACTTATTTCTTTTTATTAGTAATTTGGCTAAAAGAAGTTCTAAAATTATAAAAATAATTTTTCTGAGTTCTGTCAAAATCAGTACAACCACTTTGATATGGCATTATCGGTTTTCTCTATTTTGAATCGAATGTAGTTGAAAATTTAAAGTTTTGTAGAATTTCACAGGTGTGAATTACCTAGAATTACTAGAAAAAACATTTTTTCTAAGGTTAAAGTTAATAAATTAATAATGCTATGTATGTGACTGGAATATATTGGCATTGAGTGAAATCAATTAATAATAATGTTATGCTGCATACTATCTCAGTATGATATTTATTTCCATTTGTTTGTTGCAATTGGCTTCATATTTTGATTTTTTTTTCTAGATGATAGCACTGGAAGTCAAGTTCTGGGGCTGACAGTAGGTGTATTTGTAGCCATTACTGTGACTATCTTTCTTGTGTGCTGCATTTGTATAGTAGGTATTGCAGTGTGTGTATGCCGAAGAGATCGACATCAACAGGACTTACAGCTCCAGCCCCAGAATGCAGCTACTCATCCATTGGTGGCAGGACATCCGCCTTACCCTAGTAAGCGTGTATGCCATTTTTCTTTACTCTCTTTATCACTCACAGTTCTCTGTTCTTCGTTTTTTTACCCTTTTGGGCAAATGAGGTTCAATCCTATCAGTATTTCCCTTAAAGGAAATAACTATAGACATGAAATTAATAGGATTATGATAAATATATAACCCTTCCCATGCCCTGAGAAAAATTACAATTATGCAAGGTCCAATTCTTGTTAACTGTGTTCAGCAAATAAAAAAAAATGAACTTTAGAACTTTTCCTGAGATTACTAACAAACACAGCTATATCATATTATATACCAAATTAAAGAGCAATTTATTCCGCAGAATAAAATAACAGAAATTCTAATTAAAAAGAGGTAATTCAAAATGCATAAATGCTATACACAACTTAGCAGCTCACAGGTGTCATTGTTTTCAGAAAGGTTAAATCTTTCATCAGCTGCCATTTTCTGTGGATGCTTTATAGGATGGAGAAATAAATCCATCTAATGTAAATAGTTCTATGCAAAAGCCTTAACTGGCATAGTGATTAGGGAGCTAACTAATGATTCAGCAGGGCAAACTTTGTGTGTTGTGTTAGCTGTGAGGCAGTGGTCAGCAGACTTCGGTCTTAGTAGGTCATGTCTACATTTGAACACATAGGATAGATCCTATGTGTTCAAATGGAATATTGTGAAGATGATCAAGGTAAAAAATTTTTAACAATAAATGCATTAAAAAAATCGGGTTGTTTTACCTATGAGCAGTGCTTTTTTGCACGCAATGGACTAAATGGCCAGGTCATAAGAATTCTGAGGGCTCAGAGAAGGATGGGGGAGGAGACCCACTGAAACCGTTATTGGGAGACAGATAGTAGCCTCCTGTCAAGGCCATCCAGCGTGTTCTTTGACATGCACAGGGTATGGCTCTTCCACACACGGAGCCATGGCTTAGTGTCCCATCTGACAGACAGTGGCCTTTCCAAGCTCATTGGTGTCCCCTACTGACTGAGGGCAGTGTGAGGAATTTCACTGAGATAAATCTCGACCACTTGCCAGCTGGGACTTGAACCTGGGAACTGCAGATTGTGAGCCTGGCGCACTACCGACTGACCACCCCCCACCCCATAAATCACTAATGTATTTCTTGGTATATATATGACCAGCAAAATGGCATATATATATATACAGCCAGCAAAAAAAAGGGTTAAAACTTTGCTTAAATGAATTTGATGTATCCTAAAAGAATGGATGGATGCATGTGAAAATTTGCATGTATATTCATCAGAATGATACATGCAATAATGAACTTCCTAGTGAAATACAGTTATTTCACTAGGAAATATAAAAGAGACAGCCAGTGATGTGGAAAAAAAATGTCCAGATATTGTCAAATCATGAAAAAAAATTGTAGAAAGTATTTATAGAAAGTGTGCAGAGAGAGTCTACACAATTGAATGGGATTGACTAATAACAAAAATAGTTGTTTGAGGCTGGATGATTTCTCTTGAAATCACCAATGTGGTTTGGGAATTATGTACAGTCACTGTAGGAAGGCTCCTATATCAGCCCAAGCTCCTGTGTGCCCAGATACACCTCAAAACATGACAAATCTGATATCACAGTGGACACATATCTTTAACATTGTGAGCCAAATTAGAAATATGTTGTTTTCAGAAATGCCTTATTACACAGCTAGCAATACTCATGCGGGCTGGTCTGCATTTGCTCCAATCATCTGTTTCATCTTCTAAAAGCAGCAATCATACAGAGATAAAATCAACTTAGTATAAAGCATGGTGGTCTTATCTTCAGTGACAAGTCCTTGTGTTTAGACACTGACATTGGATAGATGAGTGTTTGGTTATGGTTGTGACTTCATTCTTCTTCAGAATGTATTTCACAATGTCATATCACATATATACAGTTACTGGACAGAAAAATGGAAACAGTTCCATGTTATCTCAACAGAAAATCACATTCAGAGCTCGATAATAATTCCACGTTCATTACAAATTCAATATGATTTGTAATGAAAAATATGTCTAAAGATAAATATTCAATCAAGTTATTGAAATATCAATTCAAACAATATTTTTTCAGTATCAAAGAGTTAGTGCTGGAATATTTAACAGGCTGCAAAACATTGACCACAAAATTTAATTAAAACGTTTAAAACAGGTTAAGCGATCAGTACTGGGTATAATACACCCAGTACTCTACTATAGTCAATTATGATCTCTGATCCCTTAACCTGTTTAAATTATGGGATCAATTTTTTGTAGCCTGTTAAATATTCCAGTGTTCATAACTTTTTGAATACTGAACAGATATTGTTTAAAATCAATATTTATATATATTTGATTGAGATCTTTAATTTATCTTTAGACATTTTTTTTTATTAAAAAATCATATTGAAGAAATTATTGAGTTCTGAATGCGATTTTCTTTTGTGATAGCATGGACTGTTTGTATTTTTCTGTCCAACACCTGTATATGCAAAAAGCAGATGTTATGTTGCATGGTCATCACAACTATTTGCACCGATTTTCATTGAAAGTACTCTGAGCATCAGTACCATCTTCCAACCTATTACAGTGCTATTTTTCAGCCATGTACAGGAAACCATCTTGCAACAATACAATGCTCACCCACATATTAGGGGGGGTCTCAGTTAAGGTTACATAGAGATCAAAACCTTGATTGACGAGTGATGAAAATGTGAAATGTTTCTGCCGATGTTTCGAGTTGTAGATCCTCAGAAATGTTACAAAATTTCAGATCCAGAGGATTCATCTTCTAAAAGCAGCAATCATACAGAGGTAAAATCAACTAGTGTAAAGCATGGTGGTGTCTTATCTTCAGTGACAAGTCCTTGTGTTTAGACACTTTTGAGGTCAAAGGACATATTTAGATCTACTGGTGCTAGAGTTAAAAAATGGTCTCTGGGGATATTGGGTCATAGAAATGTTGTGAAAATTGGGATGTGGAGGTCCTTCTAGGTCTCAAAGGTCAAATATATATTTACTAGTGTAAGAAGGTTAAAAATTGGTGCCTAGGGGTATTTGAGTCATCTTGAAAGGTCATCATGAGGTCTTAGAAAATGTCAAATTTTGGATGCGATGGGTTCTTTGAGGTCAAAGGTCATATTCTGATATAACATTATCTTTCCTTCAGTTCACTTGATTTACCACATACAGATTACACCTGGGATATGAGACCACTACTGACTACCCTTGCTCAACTGACCCCAACCAGTCATGCATTTGAAAGTCCAGCTCTCACTAACATAGAAGAGTGATTTACAACAGGACAGGTACCTTTACTCAATATGATAACACATAACTGATTATGTTGCACACAGTGAGGTTGTATTTTGTACTGATATATACACAGTCGTATCAGAATAATATGACCACCTACCTAATAATGGGAATAACCACCCCCTGCCCAGATGACAGCAGTGAGACGGCATGGCATGGATGCAATGAGGCCCTAGAAGGTTGCCAGAGGCACACATGCCCATTCAGACTCCAGCAAAGCATGGAGGTTCCGGAGATGATGTGATTGTGGTTCCACATGCCAAACCTGTTGATCCAAAGGGACCCACAAGTGCTCTATGGGATTGAGGTCAGGCGATTTCGCTGGCCAAGGGAGAATGGAGACATCACTGTCGTGTTCCTGGAACCAGTCACACACCACCTTAGTGACATGGCAGGGTGCATTGCCTGTTGGTA
Source organism: Ryuthela nishihirai (assembly GCA_038380435.1). Lineage (NCBI taxonomy): Eukaryota > Metazoa > Arthropoda > Arachnida > Araneae > Heptathelidae > Ryuthela > Ryuthela nishihirai. Next base: position 46,291,279 of record JAWZYU010000023.1, on the reverse strand, counting down.
GACACCATCACCACCAGGGTAAACATCCAACAGGAAGGGATGCATGTGGTCAGCGAGGATGGACAAGTAGCCATTGGCATTTAGAGACCCATCCAGTGGTACCAGGTCATATCAGGAAAACATCCCCCAGACATGCACAATGCCGCCGCCAGCCTGTACTTGATCGAAAAGTGTGTCCAGGTATTGGTTCTTGTGTGTCTAACACCGTATCCGCCAGTCACTTCTGTGGAATAGAAACCTCAATTCATTGAAGAAGGCAATCTTTTTCCACTCTTCCACTGTCCAATGATGGTAGTCCCGTGCAAACTGCAGGCGTCGTTTCTGATGGACCTTGGTTAACATGCATGAGTGCCTTTATGCACAGTGTTGACTCTGGAGACCCATGCATAACAGGGTTCTCTACTGTTATTGGGATACGTACCTGGGTGCCCCAGTGTTCATTTGAGTGGTCATTGCTGTACTGTTGCACGTGATTGCCCTTTAACAGTCAATGGAGGCGACGTTCTCCTCTGGAGTCGATGGCCTTTGGGGCTACACAGTTCTGATGTCTGGAGATACTCGGTGTGCCAGTGGTCCATTCTTGGTACACACTTATTACAGCACCTCGCAAACAGCCCATCAAGTCTGCTGTTTCCAAGATGCTTGGTGCGGTAGCAATGATCATTCCTTTTTGAATGTCTGTCAAATCAATACCTCTGCCCATTGTGCTCACATTACACACTATGGCTCATCTGTCCTGGCCGGGGGCGGGGGTGGCTCAGTCGGTAGCGCGCCAGGCTCGTAATCTGTAGTTTCCAGGTTCGAGTCCCAGCTGGGTCAGCGTTGAGATTTATCTCCGCAAAATTCCCTGCCCACGGTCAGTAGGGGACACCGATGGGCTTGGAAAGGCCGCCATCCGTCGGATGGGACGTTAAGCCGTGGCCCCGTGTGCGGGAGAGCCATACCCTGTGCACGTTAAAGAACACGCTGGATGGCCTTGACCGGAGGCTACCATCTGTCTCCCAACAGCTGTTCCAGTGGGTCCCCTCCCCCAACCTTCTCTGAGCCTTCGGGGTCCATGTGACCTGGCCATTTAGCCCATGGTGTGTAAAAAAGTGCCGCTCAGAGGTAAAACAACCCAACCTGTCCTGGCCGACCGTTTATATCTCCGTGTGGTTGACCTTATCATGTGCACTCTGTGATGTACCTGGGTGGGTACACTGTGATTCCGTAGGGGGTCATATTATTCTGATACAACTGTGTATATTCTGTTATTAACTGTTTATATTGCAGAACAGTAGTTTCAACCTGTCCTTATAATAATAAATGTTAGCGTTATCGTAGTATGAGAAAAGTTTTTTTTTTTTTCAAAATTGACATTCTGGATATATTTTCTTAATTAAATCTAAAAGTTCACATATTAAAGTTAAAAATAATTCTTTACCTTTTGATATTTTCTTTAAAAAAAACTATTTCTGTTGATTGGTTATTTTTTTTTAATTCTAAAGTTGACTTTTTATCTGATTTAGCACAATTGGCTGAAAGCTTGAAATTTTCTCAGAGTATGGTACCGAGAAAAAAATAACAAAACGAGAAAAATATTTGCTTGAAACAAAAAAATTAATTTTTTTCCTATTCAGAAATAAATAGCCTTTCTATTCATGTGTATTATAATCATTCCTGCCTATTAGTTTTAAATAAACTTTTTTTTTGTGTTGCCAAATGCATTTTTTTACTACATGACTAAAAAAGTCCTATTAAAATAAAACTAGTCATCTTTTTTGTTAAATATTTTATTTTTAGAAAATCCAGAATTAAATGCTGATTTATTTGGCAGTAGCATGCCAAATTTCTTTTGTTAATTATTTGGAAAAAAAGTTCTAAAGTTAATTTTTTTGGCCTCTGGATGGAATTCAGTTTTTCAGGCTGGACACTGGAAGGGTTAAAAATGTGATTGAATTATTATCCAGTGAGACAACTTGCAAATTCTCATTTACATAGAAGCAAATCGAAACTAATTAATAAAAATAAATACCCCCTCAAGCAGCTGCCATAGAGGTCTGACAGGAGCCTGTCAGTTTATATGCCATAGTAGAAGGTCTGAGAGGACGGCAGGCCCTCAGCAGAAAAACGACACAAACAGCCATGCCTTACCCAGGGCTCGAACCCAGGTCCCTTAGATCAGTAGCCAAGCGCGCTAACCACTTTTAAATCAAAAAGCTACTAAAATTGAAGCAAAAATGTATGTATTTACTTGATGCAGTTTCCATTAATAATAAAAATCAGTTTTGTCTATTAAAAGTTGTTATAAAAACATTGTAAGGTTGTTTATGAAAAGATTATGTCAACAGTTCAGAAATTGATAATTTGTTTATGGAACAGTTGGGGTGGAGCATGAACTAGTATAACACAATATGACAGAAGTGCTGTGTAGGTAGAGACTTTAATGGTTTTAGGTTTACTGCCATTTTTCCAAGTAGAAATCAACAGATTTAAATCAATTTTTATTTTTTCTGATTTTTATAAATTTCATTTTTAAGAAATTCAGAATTAACCCTTTAACGCCCAGGAAATTTCAGAAAAGGGTAGAGGGCATCAAAGACAAAGGACTGGCTATTTGGATGAGTCCGTTTCAAAATGTCAGCCATTTAGGGCCATTATGGTCGTTCAGGGTTAAATGCTATTTAATTTTGTTTATAAGATGACCTATTTCTATTAATTAATTTTGTGATAATGAAAGTTCTAGAAATTAATATTTTTATGACTGAGCACAGTGAAAAAAAAGAATCTGGGCCAAGTTAATTTTAGTTTTCCAGGCTGGGTATGGAAAGGGTTAAAGCTCCAAATTAAATCATCTAAACATGTTTTTTCAACAACATTCTTTCATTAAATTTCATTTAATGAAGTATGGAGCTGGAATATTTAACAGTTGTTTCCAATCATAAGGATTTTGAAAGTTAAAGCATAAATAATGACTATTTTATCAAATCATTTGTTGAAATAAGTGTATTTTTAAGAGTTTGTGATTCAGTTTTCATTTAAATTTCAAGAAATGTTTTAGAACAAATGATAGGGATCCATAGGCCAACTGCTGTTAACTGTACCAGTTTCCATGAGTCTTCAAATGCTAGAAAAAATATTAAGAAACAGATAAAAAGAGATTAAGCTTAAGATAAAGATAAAAAAAAAATTGTCTAAATCTTATCTTTATCGCAAGCTTATTGTCACAAGTTGCAGTTCTTCAAATTTTCCTGTCCACTGACATAACATAGAAGTGCCCCAATGTTTTTTTTTATCAAGATCAGTTTGATCATTTGACTACTTACTGTAGACAATTTCCTGTATGTTGACAACTTAATTTTTCCCCCCATCTTCCAGCATTGAAGGTCATTGAATGACAACTTCAACCAGCCTTGGAACATTCTTTATTTCAGGATGATAGTGAATGGGTTTCAGTTGAATTTTCTTTCGAATTGGACAGGGGGAAATTAAACATTCTGCAATGGTTTCTAGAGAGTTCCACAGAAGACTGTTTGCATGCACTTTTTCCATCATTCCTCTTGTGGTGGTGACCAAGTTTCTTGGTGTTTGCTCTGAAATTTTCCTTTTTTTATCACACATTCTTCATCTCACGTCCAAATGCATGAGGGCATTGAACATCATTAAAGTCTTCTCTCTCTTGTGGAGCAGACTAATGTTCTTTGCCATATTGTACAGTTGTCTGGTCAAAGTTGGACTATGGATCCCTGGCTTATGCAACAATATTAGATTCTTTCTACCATCAATTCCTCAATATTTGCACAGGAGCCTTCTGCACTTAACCAGTCAAAAGCTTTATGTTCAAGCCAACAAATCATCTCTATCTCTCAGCTATTGGCAGTTATCCCTAAAATTACTCTTGTAAGTTATGATTCCTGCCAAGCCATCCCACTTGAGATTACACTTTTCATATCAAGTTGGAATTGCTTTATTCTTATCACCTAACTGCCATTTATCCTTTTGGTTTGCATGTTCAAGGCTATCTACACCGATCAGCCAAATCATTAAAACCACCTACCTAATATGATGTAGGTCCTTCTCTCATTGCCAAAAGAGCTATCACCTGATGAGGCATAGATTCAATGATGTTGGTAAGTGTCGCTTGATATTTGGTACCATGACTGCAACAGAAGATCCCGCAGTTCCCGTAAATTACGTGGTTGGGGTGATGCTGCTCGTACCCATTTTTCTGATTCAAACCACAAATGCTCAATAGGATTAATGTCCAGCGAATTTGGGGGCCTTGGCAATAAATGGAATTTCTCATCGTGTTTTAGAAACCATTCCTGAATTTTCTTCGCAATATGACATGGGGCATTGTCTTGTTGAAAGATGCCATCTCCGCCAGGGAATACAGTCACCATAAAGGAGTATACTTGGTCAGCCATGACATTTAGGTAGGTGACAGCTGTCAGAGTTTTCCTCTACAGGGATAATTGGTCCAAGTGTTCCCCAAGAAAATATTACCCAGACCATCACACTCACTCCAACCACTGGATCTGTTCCACAGTGCATCCAGCTGAAAAGTCTTCTGTGGGTAAACATCGCACACGAGCTTATCCATCCACATGGTGTAACAGAAAATGGGATTCATCTGATCATACAACCCTCTTCCAGTCTTCTAAGGTCCAATGTCGATGATTACATGCCCATTGCAAGCATTGACGATGGTGAACAGCTGTGAGCATAGGCAGATAAATGGGTCTGCTGCTGCAGAGACCCATATCCAAGAGCTTACGATGAACTGTGCATTGGGACACATTGGGCCCTTTACCACAATTGAAATTATGGGTGTCAGCCACAGTAGCCCTCCTGTTGCTGCGGACAAGACAAGATAGCCTACACTGACCTTTGGCATCAATGAGGCTTGGCTGGCCCACGCCTTGAAGTGTCACTTGTTTCAGACCATCTTTGATGGGTACTAACTACTGCATAGTGTGCGCAGCCTACCAGTGTTGCTGTTTCGGAGATGCTCTTACCAAGGTATCTTGCCATAACAATCTGGCCTTTGTTGAAATCAGATAAATCCTTTGCTTTTCCCATGTTGAGACAAAACGAAATACTGCCTGCAAGAGCTCCGCCCAGGTATTATATATATCATTCATGACCATGGCACGTGACACTGATTGGCTGCATGTGCGCTTCTTTGCATAATGCAGAGGTGGTTTTAATGTATTGGGATCGGTGTATATAACATCAATATAAGTTTCGATATTATTGCCTAGTTGACAATAGAGCAACTCCCAGCATGGCATACTGTTTCCACTACCTGTATTCTCTTTTCAGATCAGGGAAGGTTTTTACATTGAATATAACCAGCAACTTGAAGCCTGCTGTCATGTTGTGTACATACACTTCATGCCTCTCTTCACAGGTGACTTTAAATCAGGAACTTTGATGGGATTGGCTACTTTATCATAGCAGACTAGATTCCACCTACATATACCATCTTTGCTACTGAGTTGCATGCTGTCTCCTTCTGCCTTGGACCATATAATGGATAAACATCATAATTGGAGTGTTCTTTACACAGCTAGCTTAGCTCATTACAGGCTTTGATCTTGTTGTGGCCTCAGCCTCACCCTGTTCTATCCTAGAGTTGCCAGCAGCTTCATTGTATGGTCACCACCTCTTTCATCAGGTTCTGTTGGATGCAATGACTTGGCAGATGCTACTGCCAGATTGGCTACAGCTTATCTGACTCTTCACTGCCATTGCTTTACATGGACTTCTGACAGTGTTTTTCCATCAAGATCTGGTGCTGTAACAAAGATTTTGGTTAGAACAGATAAACAACAAACTATTCTTGGGTGAAACTCATTGTCAAACCATGGCAATCTTTCCATAGCAATCACAAGGAGGAAGTTTTACTTTCTTGGCTCCACATAGATCAGGGTTTGTTAATCCACTCTTCTTCAGTCTGATGACCAACCTATATTGTTGAGTTTTGTGATACCTTTTAACCATTAACCAGATTTTAATCAATTGTATTACTTTTAATTTTGAATAACATATTTTTTTTAGCTTTCATCACTTGTTGTATGAGCCCCTTAACCTCAGACATCTTTTATCAAATGAATCCTTTTAAAAACTTATTTCTGTTGTTTTTAATTTCATAGTTATTTTAATAGAATTAATAATTTTTTACCTTGATATTTTGTAGTTTATAATTATTTCTTTTTGCACATCCATAGACACCTGTGGTTTGTCTTTTATAATTTACACTTGTTCTTTACACTCATTGTTGATCTCAATCTTAGTTTTTATTGTTTTATATACCTTTAACTTGTTATTTTACTTGGTTGTGGGTTTCTTGACTTTTAACCTTTCCTTTTATCTTTTTTGGCACATAGCCTCAGTTGCTGATGCATCTTAAAATCCTAAAAACCAACCCAGCATTTTTGAGAATACAATGTATATATTTAAGCATATCACTAAATTGTTCATGACCATATACACTTAAATGTTTTTTACACTATGGTCTTGATGATTATTAATAACAATAATTTATTCTTTGAACAAAATTATTACAACTTTGATTTGCAGTGCATTTATTAAGTTGTACAAAAAGATCTCTGCATTGCCTATTTTCTCTGTTTCATAAAAAAAAAGTACATCTAAGTTGAGCTAAAAAAAAATAGGAAACAAATAATATTGCTAGGTAACTGATTATAATTGTTTTTTGTAGTCATTTTGCAGTATCATTCACACAATAATGAATTAACATAGTATTTTTGAGTTATTCATATACACAGTCGTATCAGAATAATATGACCACCCACAGAATCACAGTGTACCCACCTAGGTGCATTGCAGAGTGCACATGACAAGGTCGACCACACGGAGATATAAGTGGCCAGTCAGGACAGATGATCCATAGTGCGAAATATGAGCACAATGGGCAGAGGTATTTGATGGACATTCAAAAAGGAATGATTATTGGCTACCGCACCAAAGGTGGAAGCATCTTGGAAACAGCAGACTTTGTGGGCTGTTCACGAGGTGCTGTAGTAAGGGTGTACCAAGAATGGACCACTGGCACACCCGAGTACCTCCAGACGTCATAACTGTGGATCCCCAAAGACCATCAACCCCGGAGGAGAATGTCTCCTCCGTCGACAGGTAAAGGGCAATTGACATGCAACAGTGCAGCAATTAATCACTCAAATGAATGCTGGGGCACTCGGGTACATATCCCTGATAACAGTAGAGCGAACCCTGTTATGCATGGGTCTCCGGAGTTGATGCTGCATAAAGGTGCTCATGTTAACCAAGGTCCATCGGCAACAACATCTGCAGTTCGCACAGGTGGAAAAAGGTTGCCTTCTCCGACGAATCAAGGTTTCTACTCCACAGAAGTGACAAGCAATTGTGGATACAGCATCAGACACATGAGAACCAACACCCAGACACACTTGTCGGTCAAGTACACTGCTGTGTATCTGCTGTGGCAGTGTGCATGTCTGGGGGGATGTTTTTATGGTATGACCTGGGACTGCTGGTACCACTGGATGGGTCCCTGAATGCCAATGGCTACCTGTCTATCCTCACTGACCACATACATCCCTTCATGTTGGACGTTTACCTTGGTGGAAATGGTGTCTACCAACAGGACAATGTGCCCTGCCATGTTGCTAAGGTGGTGCATGACTGGTTCCAGGTACACGACAGAGATGTCTCCATTTTCCCTTAGCCAGCAAAATCGCCCAATTTCAATCCCATAGAGCACTTGTGGGACCATTTGGATTGACAGGTTCGGCGTGCAGACCCACAACCATGTCATCTCCGGAACCTCTGTGCTCTGCTGGAGTATGAATGGGCACTTGTGCCTCTGGCAACCTTCCAGGGCCTCATTGTGTCCATGCCATCCGTCTCGCCTCTGTCATCCAAGCCAAGGGTGGTTATTCCCATTATTAGGTAGGTAGGTCATCATTTATTCTGATATGACTGTATATATTAGTACCATGTTTTAACATATTTTACTATTTTCTACATACTTGTGTTTTAATTTCTTAAATTTTTTTCTGAAATTTTCTTGTTTAGCCTAATTGTATTTTTAGTTTACTTACATATGACCTATTTCTAGTTTTAATATGTTGCCAACAGATGGCATTACTCTTTGTCCCATGCCCCCCTTTTCTACAGCAGTGCCCAGATACACCGATTCACCCGAGCGACTTGGAGAGAAACCACCTCCCTACCCCGGAGGCGGCTATTCCCCTGGCACAGGAATCTCCTACAATGTGCACGATGAAAGCCTCTACTACCCCACAAAGTGAAAACTGGCTAGTATAGCAAACTGTTTGTAAAATGGTGTGATGAACTCTTGTATAGGTATGGATGCTCCAATTTCAGTTGCCAACCAAAAAGACAGCTTTATGCATTGTGGACATTGCATTTCTAGCATTAACTGCTCACGAGTTCGTGCTGCTTCATCCTATAAACAAGAAAAAAAAAAAGGCAGTGAACTTTTTCACTATAATGAATTTACTAATGGAAGGGAGCTATGTCCAATGTGGCACTTATTCCTAGTGCCACTCAAAAGCATACAGCTTGCAATGGTGATGATATCGCACGTGCTGTTCTGTTAGTTGGTGTGATGTTGTCCTTCCTTTCACAATCTAGGACTGACCCACAATGGATCATATGTTTTACACTGGACACCTTTGTTTGTCAACTGTTGTAATAAATACTCACTTGCTCAGCACTGGCTGTGAGAGCAGTATCATTCAGCAGCATTGCAATAGCAGTTACAGTTTTCTTCATAAGCATTCAAAAATACAGACAATTTAAACAGTATGTTTACACATTGAAAGTTTGTTGCTTTAATTGGATAGTGTTTTGAAGCAATCATATCAGCTTTGAGCATAAACTTAGCAGAAAAATGATGTATGTGGCAAACAGCAAAATGTAAACATATGTTTTAATAGGGTGTTGTGAATAGCACAATAAATCTGCTTATAAGTTGCTATGTGAATAGCTACATTTGGGGAACAATGTTATGATTTGTATTTCATAAATGATTTGTGAAATTGCACAGTTGTTATTTGATTGTAATTATGTTTTATGTGTTTTAATAGTTCAGTGGCTAAATGTTTTTATAATTAACTAGTTATCAATAGGACTACCACAAGTATGTTTGAGACAAAGCAAAATATTCACATAATGCAGTTTTTCAGTATAAGGACCTTATATGGTCAAAAGCAGGAAAAATGTGAATTGCATCTTTAATACAACTGTAATGCAACTAAAATTACTAGCATTTTCACTTAGCTTATCGAATTTGATTAAATTTTTATCTGTATACATAATAAAGCCTTAAGTGGTTTTGCCTTTACTTAATAATAAATAAGTTGCTGTGTGAATAGCTACATATGGGAGACAGTGTTATGAGTTGTGTTGCATAAATGAATTAGATAATGGCACAGTTGTTTATTACCTTTTTTTTTTTAATTTAACCATTTTCAATCTAGTGGTGCCATATTGCATCATATGATTTTATTTTCATAGCATATATATTGGCCTATGATGCCATTTGGCATCACATATAAACTGAAATAAACAATGTAAAATAATTTAAATATAGTTAAATATTCTCCAAAATATATTTGTTGAGACCCTTAACAAGACCTATCAAGGAGAAAAAAAACAGTTTCAGAAACTTGGGTTATTCGCATCCAGTGGTTAAATGTTTTTATTTAACTAGTTATCAGCAAGACTACCACAATGATGATATATATATATTATTTGTTTTTTATCATTAATATACATGATTGTGGAAATTAGCTGCAACATAGGTCCAAAAATGCAGTTCCTCATCATGAAAAATAAGTTGAATTTTCTGACACTTTTTTTAGTTTGAAGGTCTAGTTACAGAGAAGAATGCTCTAAAATTTTTGGACATCATATCTAGTGGTTCCAGTATCTAGAACAATGTGAAATTCATAGAATAGAAGGACTATTGGGGTGTAATTAGTAAAAGTTGCTGCAAGACCAGCTTCTGTAATTGGTGTGACATTGCCCTTCTCTTACTTAAAACTGTCCAACCATAAGATTATAGTAGCATCAAGGTACTTCATCTCATGTAATGCTGGTGATTTCTCTGACTGTTCCTCTCGATTATTGTTCTTTTTGCTGCCGAACCATGATATTCACTTAGGAGCAGGCAAATGCCACAATACTCATTCATTATATGCATTATTCCTCACAAGTCCACAGCTTCAGTTGGGGCGGGGGTGGCTCAGTCGGTAGCCCGCCAGGCTCATAATCTGTAGTTCCCAGGTTCGAGTCCCAGCTGGGTCAGCATTGAAATTTATCTCTGCAAAATTCCCCGCCCTGCCCACTGTCAGTAGGGGACACCGATGGGATTGGAAAGGCCACCGTCCGTCGGATGGGACGTTAAGCCATGGCCCCGTGTGTGGGAGAACAATACCCTGTGCACGTTAAAGAACACGCTGGATGGCCTTGACGGGAGACTACCATCTGTCTCCCAACAGCTGTTCCAGTGGGTCCCCTCTCCCAACCTTCTCTGACCCTTCGGGGTCCATGTGACCTGGCCATTTAGCCCATGGTGTGCAAAAAAGTGCCGCTCACTTTCAGAGGTAAAACAACCCAAACAACCGAACCCACAGCTTCAGTTGCATTGCACAACAATTTAAGTACAAGGTGAACCAAAAGTCCTGAAGCATTCAGAATGAAAAAATTAACTGCATGAAAGAAATATGGTTTGCTGTGTTTTGTAGACAAAAACAAAAAAATTGTCACACAATAAAGTTTGTTGTACAATACTGGTACATTTGAATTTTGTTACAACATTGCAGCATTTAATTGCTACTCAATTTTTGGTCCTATCTACTTCAGCATGCGTCCATAAACATTGCAGTTGTATCCGTAACTAGTCTAAGTCATCAGTTCCCAACACCTCAGTCTTAAACACTATCTTTCACGTATCCCCTCAAAAATGAACCCAATGGAATGGTCACAGAATCAATGCATTTCTGAAGACCCTTCTGTTAGGGAACTCTGCATTCAGTTAAGATACAGACACAAAAAGTATTATGTATGGTATAATATTGTTAATACTTTTACACTTTGGGATATCTAAAACAAACCCATTATTAACAGCAGAGATCTCAGCAAACTGGACTATATTCCATAACCAGCTACACATGCTCCAATTTGTCATAAAGCCACCTCCATTGTTGGTAATGTTTTATTTTCAGATATCAGAAAACTTGGCTATGTTAATAATGCCAAAGCTGCTCAAACTGTTGAGGTGGGGCTCTCTTGGTAGTGTACCAGGCTTATAATCTACAGTAACAGGTTCAAGCTACAACTGTGTCAGTATTGAGATTTATCTCCACTAACCCCTTACCTGCCCTCAGTGAGAAAGGGAACATGGATGGGCTTGGAAAGGCTGCTGTCTGTTGGATGGGATGTTATGTTATGGACCTTTGGAGAGTCTTACTTTTGCACATTAAAGAACATGTTGGATAGCCTTGATAGGAAATTTCTGTCTCCTAATAGCCATTCAGTGGATCCCCTTCCCTAACCTCTGAGCTGTTGGTATCCTTGTGACTTACTATTTAGCAATTTTGTGCAAAAAAAGTGCTACTCAGAGGTAAACATCCCAACTCAAACCACTTTATGGGTAGCTATATCTATGGGCACATATATACCAAGAATAGTTATAAATTTGTCTCATAAACTTTTGAGTTTGCCTACTAAACAGTGTGTTTCTGTCATGTGTAGTTATTTCTTTATTCAGGATTCCCATTGCTCGAGTACTTTTGGTCCACCATGTATGAGTAATATCAGCACCATCCTACATGTTTGTTACTTAAAATTGTGCATCCTCAGACATCTATCTACCTATGAAGTAGCAGCATCCAAATTTTTTAACCAACATATGACATGTGTGCAACCATTGCCTTTTGCTAGCACTTTGTTTTCCTCACCTTTGTGTTGTACTAAATACTGGAATCCATATCACTAGATATGACATCACAAAACTTTAGAACTGTTTTTTTCAGCAACAAGACTTCTGATCAAATAAAGTGTAAGAACAATTTTATTTTCTGTTAGAAACTGCACTGTCGAGTCCATATGCAGTTGATCCGTATCGCCCTGTACTGTAGTACTGCAACTAGTAAAGTCAACAAATTATATAACAAGAAATTTATATGAAACAAGTACAATAATTCTTTGCTAACTTAGTTGAAATTAATGCATTTTGAGTGGTTATTAAAATAGATTTCAAACTAAGTATTTTTTTTGATTTTACCTTTTTTTCACTGAAACCAAATTATTAAAGGCTAACTTTTATTATAAGCTTCTTTAATACTTGCCAAGGAATTGTAAAGAATAAATAATGTGATAAAGCATAATAATATTGATTCGTTAAAAAAGCAAGTTTGCCATCAATCAGAAAATCCACAGAGTTACCTGTAACTTTGAAGCCAATAAATAGTTTTGTGGAAAAAAGTTTTGCCAGCATATGGGATTCGAACCCACGTTTTTCCAGATACTTACAGAGTGTTCTAAGACCACTAAACTAATGCCAACTCCATCTTTTTTCCACTAATGTGACCTATCAATCTACCATCATTGCTGTGCCATCTATGATCAGGAAAGGCAACTATTTCTTTTTAACATTCCACTGAGTAAGTTGTAAATAAATAAGTCACTCATGCTAAAATTTTCCACAAAACTATTTATTGATTTATTGGCTTCAAAGTTAACAGGTAATTCTGTGGATTTACTGATTAATTCATTAGTAACACTTTTAGCATGTAACTTATTTATTTACATCTTATTTAGTGCAATATTAAAAAAAGTTTCCTTCCCCCTATCATAAATGGCACCAAGGCCAGGCACAGCAATGATAGGAGATTGATAGGTCACATTAGTGTAAAAGCGACTGAGCTGGCATTGGTTTAGTGGTCTTAGAACACTCTGGCATGTATCTGAAGAGAGATGTGGGTTCGAATCCTGCACGTCAGCAAAACTTTTTTTTTTCACAAAACTATTAAGTTTAACATCTTATACAATCTCAATAGTTTTCACTAAAGTAATATGTCATTTTGTTCCTTTGATATTGCCATTTAAAACGTTATTATTTGATGCTATGTAATGTCATGTCAGGGCTTCATGTAGAAAAATTTAACTAAATGTAATTATTTGCTTCCATATTTTTTGAAAAATATTTAAAATTGAACTACTTTCAGTGTTTCATAGCTTTTTTTTTATTGTTTTAATCAGTCCATACAAATATGTTGACTATTTAGATATATTTCAAAATAAAAACTTTAAATGGTAATGGATAACATGTTAACAAAGATTAAAGTTATAGCTGTACAAAGTGTAACGTGGATCACTATTATGTATTTATGATTAACTGAAATGTGGTATATGTATGTTTGACAAGCTGGTCATATGCCAATGGTAAATATTCTGTTCTTAATAAAAAAAAAAAGATTTTGAGAAATTTTTAGTAATTTATTTTTGATGTTCTTTATAACTTAGGTGAAAACATCCACATAATTTAAATAATGTTATTCATACAAAACCTTTAAAAGTAAGCTCAAATGGATTTGACTGTCAAAATACACTCGTATACTTAACTGTATTTGGGTATAAAATATAATTTATTGAAAAATAAGCATAATCTAATATAAAACAAATGTGCAGATATATGAAAATTGTTGTATTATGTTCAGAATGAAATGTAATTTATTTCATATTGATAGCTAGTTGCCATTGTACTGTTGAACTGCTTTAGAAAAATTTTAAAAATTTCAGTTTTAATCTTTTGAAAATTTCAATTTTGAGAGCTTTTATTAAAAACCAGTGATTAAAGTAGATAGTCTTAATTTTCAAATGTCTGAATTCTTTTTTATAGAATACCTTATAAGAAAAAAAATGGAAAGAATTTGTAAAAAATCCCACATAAGCAAAACATGCTTGAAATTTCAAAACATGATAAAATCAAAGAAAACTTTATCCCACTCTTTGCAAAATATTTGAACTTGTATCACAGTATTTCATTTCATACCTTTCATATAAAAAAAATTATAAAATGAAAATATTTTGTATTCATCTATATTTTCATGGCATTTTCCAGCATTTTGCTAAAACAAGTCAAGTTTGCCAGTCATAGTACTTCATTGTACACCTATCAGCATTGAATAATCTAATACAGTAAGTATGGGGTTAGTTGTGAGTTATCTGTGTCTCTGACAATATCTTGTTTATATGTGTATGTAACAGATTATGGATAGGGATATGGCCCTGCAAAACTATGGACCATCTTTAGTATAAACAATGAACAAAATTGAGATGTCTTAAATATTATCTGACAATTTGACAGGTATAAATATCAACTAAATTTTAATGTTATTTAGAGGAAAGTTGTGAAAGAAAAAGAAAAGATTTTCAAGCAACAGCAAAGTGAATATATCACTATGATTGTAGCTGAAGGAAACTGATATTGATGGCAATGTAATTAATACGCCTTCGAAGGTTGCCTTCTTAATAAAGTCACGTTACAGAGAAAATTTTTGTAGAAAATTGTCCAAAAACGAAAATTAAAAATAAAATAATTGAACAGTTGGAAGAAAAGTTTTTTCTTATTATTGATCTAGATCATAATGTTAATAAATGGTCTTGTCTTGTTAACTTCATTTTAATAAATGAAGGTCACAGCAGTGGGACAGAGTAATAGGCTTCAATTATAGTGATATAAATGTATTCAAAGAGCTGAGAATTTGAAATATTTCAAAGTGGATATATATATGTATTTGCATTTAAAATATTTTGATCATTAAAATGTCACATTTTCAATTTCATTATTAAGATTTGCTTTAAAGTAGTGGTGCTCAACATGGCACATTGTGACATTATACATTGTCAAGAAACAAAATTTGCATTTTTGGTTTAGATTTAATTCTTAAAAATATTTCATCTTTTCTAAGCTAGCATTGAATATAGTTATTTATAGCTGTGACACCATCTGGTAGCAACTTAGGTATTCTAATGTAGCAGAAGGTATGCTAACTGACTTGGTGGAGCAGCGTATGATAATGTTGAGCACTCTGCTTCAAAATGAATAAACCAAATTATGTTCCCCTTAACCCAGGAGTAGCCTTGCATCTTTTAAATGTATTATTATTTGCAGTTAGTCATTTATCCACCTTTTCACTTACTGTTCTGGATGAAACTCTTTCTGTAAAGCATTTGACCTTTTATTTTTTATAATTGTACACACGTTTTAAGGAGAAAAAATGGCTAATTATAATATATGCTTTATATTTAAGTAAAAATGTAAAGAATATAAAGAAAAAGTGTTAAGATATTAACATTTTTTTATTTGCATATGAATATTTTATATGGTCTTTGCATCCATAATTTGCCAAGACATTTTGAATGTTGATCCACAGGAAAAAATTTTAGTGGTACAACATATTCCAAAATATGATGAAGAATTACTAGCACCATTAATCATGTCATTTGGATTGACGATGATTTTTTCCACACTGTCACAATGACAAAATCACTTTTATATCTATGTAAGGAACATTCAAGACCATCTAGACAAGTAGACATGCACAGATGCCGGAGAATTTGTGGTGATCAAAAATGTATGTGGGGTGGCCAAAATATCAATGCCTGACTAATCTTGGATTAAAAATTAATTTCACAAATTCAAAAGCTTGGTATATGATACGTTTTGCAACACTGCAATTGTGTGTAATAAAGTATAAAAAGTAAAACCCATTGCTACATCAAATTAGTGTAAAATGGTTCAGCAATCATTAAATTTCAAGCAACAGATTTGCATTGCTAGAAGTAATGCATTCACTATATTGCTTTGCATGTAAACTAAAAAATATTGCTTGATGATAATCATGTATTATTAACAGGAAACATATTATTCAAATTTATAGATAAAATGTTTCAAAACTGCTTGATAAATCATGTATGTATTTATAATCTTGTTTTCTTGTACATAGTACAGACAGCAGAAATTTTTGTTAATACTAAATCTTAATACTGTAAATATCTTGTGAAAATTAGGCACCCCTATTTTAATGGTCAAAAATGAGTTTTTCAACATTCATTTTTGTGTCCAGACATTTACAAAAAACACTGTGCAGTCTAACCTTGATATCAATTAATCAGTAACCTAAAAACAATGTATTCTAATTCCTTCTTTCATTGGACAGGAACTGGCTCAGTCTGTAGTGCAAATGATTTGTAATCTGTTATTTCCAGGTTTTAGTGCAAAATATGCCAATGTTCAGATTTATATCTATTGATTTTTACCCTGCCTTGGTGAGAAAGGGGACACTGATAAGCTTAGAAAGGCTGCTATCCATCTTACAAAATATTAAGCAGTGGCTTCATATGCAGGCAAATATACCCCATGCATGTTAAAGAACACTCTGAATAGCCTTGATGCAAGTTTCCTTCAGTTTACTAACAGCTGACCAGTGGGCTGACCTTCTACCCAACTTGGCCTGATCCCTGGTTCTTCTACCAACTGGTCCTCATGCCCTGACTAGCTTATTTTGTGCAAAAAATGCTGCTGAGAGGTAAAAACAACCCAAAACGTCTCTCCTGCACTTACATGAAATGCTTAGTGAGTTATGAAAGCCTGTTTTTGAGCAAGAGAGAAAGGTGTAATTATTTTCTTTGGCATATGACTTATTTCCAGTCAATATTGTAGTGTTATTATATATTGTTGTCGTTTTTTTTGCTTTGAGAGCCCTGAAAAATAGCTGTATCTCAAGATAGTATAGAAATATGAAATTCAGTATGCCCTTAAAGTGGAAAATAAAGTGGTTTTAAATGCAAGGTGGGTGGTTATGGGGAATGAATAATGTTGGACTGATGGCCATATATTTGGGAAGTTGTGGTGGGAGTTAAAAAGTGTTAAAATCTGAAATGTAAAAGATGCATATTAGGTGAAAGATAAGTTGGTTTGAAAACAGGTTCTATGGAAGATAGAGACTTGATTTTTTAACAGAACACAGGGTAGCACAGAGGAAACCCATGTTCAAATTTTTGGACGGGGCAGTCAAGTATTTGAGAAATTGAGTCAGATCGGTTAAAAAGAGCAACTTTTCCAATGTTTAACCAAGCAGTATGTGCCTCTATGGGATGTATCCTATGAAAATTACCAAGCCTGACTTCAACATGCATTGTTGGATTGAAATGATCACAATCTGTCTACCATAAATAATTGCAGCTGTTATTTATAGAATGTTTACCTCAAGTAAGTACTGAAATTTGCTACCACTATGCTGTGTATGTAAACATTCTTATTGCAGCATTCTGCAAATGATTTTAGTGGAAAAATCAGCTGGGGGGGATGAGTTAACATAAAATTTCCTTTTGGTAGTCTGCAGCAAAACCTAAGATTGATATACACAGATTTTTTATTTGTGATGTATCTTTATGTATAGCAATTCCTCAGAACTCTTGAATAAAAAAAATACACAATGAGTAATTGACCTACCCCCCTTTTTCATTTTAGAGATAAAATATTACAAAATGCATAATTGCACACACATTTACAGTATTTTTTTTAATATTCTACATTTAGCAAAGTAAAGGCAACATTTTAATACTATAACGAAGAAAAATTATTGTTTTATTTACTTAGTTGATGTAAAAACACAATGAAACCTTTAAGAATATAGGAAAAATCTTTAAAGTAGAATAATTGAAACACTATAGAAACTTGACAAGAATGTTATGTTTTTAGATATAACAGGTTTGAATGACTTGTGGTAGTCTCTCTGTTGCCATAGTAGACATTTAAATTTATAAAATCGAGTTTTAACCTATCAGATAATTGCTGTCAGCTGTGCTGATAAGTGCATTTAGTTGTGTTACTGTTTTTATCTACTGCCCAAACTAGATAAGAATACAGTAAGGTGTCAATTATCTTGGTATTAACTAACTATACAGAGGACAAGAATTCTTACTAGAATTTATTGCACATTGTGATTACTTTTGCAGAAATTCTAACTTTCTGAATTTTTTTTTATGCTGTTAATTTCTGAAGTAATGTGATTTTTACAAGATTTTGCTAATGATTTGTGGACATAATACATAAAGATCAATAAATAGCTGAAAGTCATTGTTAGATTTGAAGATTGTAACTTATGCATTGAATGATTAGTTCAGGTCATAATTTGTGGTAGGGCTCTGAAGCACTCTTGGTATCCTCAAAATATTTCATCATCAATGGGTAAATCCAGCTCTCTTGGCAATGAGTACAGATTTTAGCAGAATTTGACACATCTTCAATCACATGTAAAGCAAAGTGGGAGGGAATATTGGCTTTGGAGAATAGATTCTTAGTGATCTGAAGGAAAGTTTTTTTTTCTTTTTGTTTTAATGCATCGATACAATTTTTTAATTAAAATTTTATTGTGTACATTATGTGAACTCTATTAGGGGAAAAAATGATTAAAAGTTAATGCAGAGTAATGCTAAAACTATTAGTATGATGGTTCAACTAGGGAGCCAGACATTGATGGTGATGTTTTTTGGCATTAGTAAAGAAATAGCACTTCATCAAAAGTAGAGTTGGGAGATCAGAGAGAAATAATGCATCAGAGTGCGTGTGAAAGACATGCAAAACAAGTGACAAAGTGCCAATTGAAATATATATACAGATAGTGAAGAAAGCTGGTTATAATAGAGAGGTCAAGTGATTAGGGTGCACAGGTGGCAGTTATTAGCTATATTGCACTGTGGAGAAAAAGGGGAAATATGATAACGAATGTGTTAAGTGAAAGTATTGGTGAAGCAAGGAACGGAAAAAAAATATTTAGAAGCAGTTTTCAAGTTTAATACATCTATTATGAGATCTGTAGTGTAGATCGCTTGGCAATTTGTAAAAGTTTTGCCAGCTTCTCTATTCACTTGTATGAGAGTAGGAAGTGATGTGATGAATTTTGCTTCATTGAAGTTTAATTTTAGATTGTATCTTATGTCTAGCCATAACCTTCGAGAACAAGGCCATTGCAATCTAATGCAGTGCATTCTAGCACTTAGTACTATTGCAATTCGAGCATTTTTTTTTATAAGATCGGGTGGGCATTTTTGTTTGGTACTGTGCTCAAAAACTGATTGACATAATATGATTATATAGTATATATATATACACATTAGAGTAATATTTCTAAGGCAGACTTTAAAATAAGGAAGACGTTGAAACTAAAATAGATTTTTTGTAATTGTGCTAAATTGATGACTCAAAATGTAGAGTAATCATTGTTTAATGTTCTCTCAACATGTTAACGATATATAAATTACCAGGAATGTCATAATCGGTTCTACATATAATTACAATGACACAATATGTTTAAAAATAAAATGCGAATAATTACTCGGTTATATATTAACAAAAGTAAAATAATTTCCTTCACGTATTTTTTTGTGATAAATGCTATCAATAACTGATCCAGTTTTTTGTACCATTAATAATATAATCATGGAGAAAAGGGGAAATATGATAACGAATGTGTTAAGTGAAAGTATTGGTGAAGCAAGGAACGGAAAAAAAATATTTCTACATATAATTACAATGACACAATATGTTTGTTATAATAATTATATATAATATATATGTTTGTTATAATAATATAAATTGTTATGGAAAATTAGTGTGTTATATTAAAAAGAGAAAAACACACATAAAAATTCTTGAGAAAAATTTTATTGGCAAATGTGAACTAAAAATTAATGATATACTATAATAGCTTCAGCTGTAACAATTTCAGTTATGATTTAATTGAAATCTTTTTCTTAATGATTAGACTGAATTTATAGGAATATTGAGCTGTATTTTTTCTGAACTTTCATCAAATTTGAATAATATTAGGACATGGATACAACCTTCCAATGGAATACATGTTCAAAAACTAGCAGGAAAAGTGCATCTAAACTTTACAAAGCTACCTGTAAATCTATATTAACATGATTTGACAATATATCGCCCAACTAACCTCCCAAATGTAAAGAAAATAGTCTAATCAATCTTCGATTGCTAAAAATATAATTCTATGCATCTTGGTAAAGAAAGATTAAATCATTTAGGCATACATCTTTCCAGATATAAGCCAGTGTTGTATGACCACTAAACTAACATCGGCTCTGCCTTTTTTCTTCTAATGTAACTTATTAGTTTAATGGTCTTAGAACACTGTGGCATATATACCTGGAAAGAGATGGTTCAAATCACACATGCCAGAAAAACTGTTTGTCACAAAATTATTAATTTCAAAGCCAACAGTTAATTTTGTGGATACTATTTATTAAGGGTAGACAACTTTCTTTTTTTGGCACTAAGACTTTTTTCTTATTTCCCAAATTCTCTAACAGACAATCATTTTTTATCTTACAATAATTGTTTTAAAATATATTTGTTGAACACCAGATAATCATTTCTAGAGTTTTTCCAATACAGTGGCCAAATTCACGACTTGTATAATAATCAAGTAATCTGCATCATGTAAAAGACTGGTTGTGATTAAAGTAACAGCATTTCTTTGATTTGCCATTTTCGTAAATTCTTGTTCAAGTTCAGTACACAATTTTTTCATAATAATATAATTTAGCAATACAACATTAATTACTATCTCATTTGGGCAAAAAAAAGATTGCTTCTGTCAAGTTTTTGTAAATACTTGAATTTTATATCCAATTCTACTTTTTTTTATCAAGTAATAGTAAATGTTTACAATGATCACATTGCAAACTTTTCAAAACTGAAAATACACAATAACCTGCTATATATGCAATTAGAGGAAGAGAGTTATCACAATCAGAGAAATCTGAAGGAAGCACTGTAATATTAAACTTTAAGCTAATAGACGTAAAATTCATTTCTTTAAAGTCATCTTTAAAAACCAAATCGAATATTTTAATTTTGCCACTTAGTGGGAAGTTTCAACAGTGACTGCACTCTTAATGTTGTTTCACATTCAAATAATTGAGTACACTTGTATTGGCTTCCAGCTAACTGCCTGTAGAGGCCAAAACGACTCAAAATTATCAGTTTTAAACTTACCAGGTAAAATATATTTTAAGTTCAGAGATACAATAGGAAGCAATGAATATATATGAAGTCTTAATGAAGAATGGGTTTCTTTCGTTAGCATGCCAGTTGTGCAGCTCATCTGCTCCCATTAATCAATTCAGAAATCATCTGACTCTAAACACGTTAATGACATTTGGCATTTGTTATTCAAGCGTTTCACCTTTAAAAGGTGATTTTACATTTACAAATATGCCACCATGTTAAAATGAACTTAATGAAATCTGATGTATCTTGGTAATGTAACAATTTGGGCTTTTCTCCTATTTCTAAAAGTCGATTAACTACAAAGTTGGGTGGGGGTGGCTCAGTCGGTAGCGCGCTAGGCTCGTAATCTGTAGTTCCCAGGTTCGAGTCCCAGCTGGGTCAGCGTTGAGATTTATCTCCGCAAAATTCCCCGCCCTGCCCACGGTCAGTAGGGGACACCGATGGGCTTGGAAAGGCTGCCGTCCGTCTGATGGGACGTTAAGCCGTTGCCCCGTGTATGGGAGAGCCATACCCTGTGCACGTTAAAGAACACGCTGGATGGCCTTGACGGGAGGCTACCATCTGTCTCCCAACAGCTGTTCCAGTGGGTCTCCTCCCCTAAACTTCTCTGAGCCTTCGGGGTCTATGTGACCTGGCCATTTAGCCCATGGTGTGCAAAAAAGTGCCGCTCAGAGGTAAAACAACCCAACCAACTACAAAGTCTTTAAAAATATTTAAGACTAATTTAACATTTTGTCTCTCAAGGTTACTTGAGTTCAAAACTTTACACGACAGATTAAATCCATATTTTAACAATGAGTTTGCTTCAATTTTATTAAGTTCTTTAAGGTTGATAAGTATACAGTTTTGAACGATGAAATACTATATCCATTATTTACAAAATGTGGATAGTTTTTTTAATATTTTTTTTATTTAGCCAGTTATTTCTGATACACTTCAACAAATGAACTGGGTCAGTAAGAAAAAAAAAAGGTTTTGATTTATCTGATGGATGAGGATATACAATTTGAACTTTAGGGAGAGAAAGACATAATGACATAATCTTACGATTGATAGAATTATTGTCAGCTACGACACAAAAAAATTCTTCCAAACCAATGATAATTTTTTTTAATACTGTGAATATCGGCATTTATTGTTTTGACTGGTAATATATGAACTACATCTTTATAGCTGGAAAGCAAACTAGTTAATCATAAATACACGGACACTGACTGCCATGTGACCAACAAGGTTACCACATTTGAAATCCAAATACTGCTTGAGATGAATTTCATCAAGCATTAAAAACACTTTTTTATCTATCATTCAAAAAAGAATATTTTTGCCTGACATATGATAAAAAATTTGAATCTACTTTCTCTACAGCAGGATTGACATTTAACCGAAGACAAATGTGCTGAATTGTATTAGGATGTGGTAATCTTAATATTTCCACATTATCTAACAAAATTTTATGCATGAGGAGCCATGCTAAAAAAAAAGTGATGCAAAAATCATATCTGATGAATACCTTGAACCATACTTATTTAACCCAAATAGTATCAAATGTTCCTCAATTAATTTTAAATGATAGTTGTTACTTTCATTAGACGTGAGAAGTGCTTTCACATTATTACACATTAAATCATCATCCTCAAGCAAACATGGGCTACGGAGGTCCAACCAGACCGTACAATTTAGTTCTCCAAGCAAGTCTATCCTGAGCTACATCTCCTGCATCTGGACACTGCACACCAATTCTAACAAAGTCCTGTTCGACATTGTCTGCCCATCGCATCCTAGGTCTCCTCTTCTTTCTGAGGCCTTTAGGCACAATGTTCATAACCCTATTCGCCAATCTATAATTATTCATACGGGCAACATGGCCAAACCAACAGAGTCTCTCGCTGCACAATGTGCTGCTTGAAGGAGGTTGCAAACTCCTTTGCCTAACCTCATTAGTTACAAAGTTGAACCACCTAATGCCCAAGATACTGCGTAAGCATCTGGAATCAAAAGCATCTAGTTTCCTGTTATCTTTACACAGCGTCCAAGTTGCGTTACCATAATTAACCCTAGAAAGAACCAAACTATTATACAGTCTAATTTTAGTCTTTAGGTGTATACGCCTATTTCTCCACACTCTCCATAGATTCTTAAAAGTCCCGGCAGCAATCCCTATTCGTCTGTTAATCTCGTGCCGCATATCACCAGTATCTGTTACATAGCTCCCAAGATAATTAAACTGTGACACCTGCTCAAGACTGCAACCATTCAGATTAACTGAATCACAGCCTGCCTGACAAATTTTCATCACTTTAGTTTTCTCTCTGTTTATAACCAAACCTACTCTACTACCAGTTTCATCAACAGCTCGAATGAAAGAGTTCATCTCATCAACATCATTTGCCAAAAGGGCTAAATCATCAACATAATCTAAATCAGAAATTTTCGTACCTACAGTCCATTTAAGGACAAAATCTTTCCCTTGCAATGAATTTCGCATAACGTAATCAATAACCAAGCTAAAGAGAAAAGGAGACAAAATGCACCCTTGAACACCAGAAGTAATGCTAAACCAATTGCTACAAGCCTTACCAACTCTCACACACGACTCAGTGTTATTATAGAGAGCTTTCATTATGTTAACTAACTTGTGTGGCATATCGTATGATTTCACGATCAACCACAAATTATGACGATCAACAGAGTCGAAAGCCTTTTTGAAATCAACAAAGCTAGCAACCAAAGGTTTCTGAAACTCGAAACATTTCTGAAGAATCTGCCTAAGTGAAAATATCTGATATACGCATCTGTCTCCCAACAGCTGTTCCAGTGGGTCACCTCCCCCAACCTTCTCTGAGCCTTCGGGGTCCATGTGATCTGGCCATTTAGCCCATGGTGTGCAAAAAAGTGCCGCTCAGAGGTAAAACAACCCAACAACCCAAATCTGATATACGCATCCCCTACCACTTCTGAATCCACATTGCTCATCACGCAATTGACTGTCAACCAGATTCTTAATTCTATTAAGCACAATCATGGAAAGAACTTTACCTGGAACAGAGAGTAGGCTGATACCCCTATAGTTATCACAAGAACTGCGATCACCTTTTTTGAAAATAAGGATAACAATAGCTCTGGTAAATCCTTAGGAACCATGCCTTTATCATAAAAGATATTCAGAATTTCAGTCATCCAAGTGGTAACCGAAACATTCCCAGCTCTAAGCATTTCGGTAGTAATTTCATCTACCCCTGGGGATTTATGTAGTTTAAGTTTAGAAACAGCCAAAATAACTTCAGATTGTGTTATAGGGCCAACATTAAAGCCACCAATGCATCTATCATCATTGCAAACAATAGAAGTAGAACTAACTACATTGTTTAGAACATCACTGAAATGCTCAGCCCACCTAGCCATGACAGAATCCTCCTCTTCTATAACCTTACCTTGTTTATCCTTCAATCCTTGTATACCTGTTCGTTTTCTACCACACAAAACATTAACTATCTGATACAGCTCTGCTGTTGTGCTGTCTAACTGCTTTGTCAGCCAAGCCATCAAGCCAAAGATTCTTATCAGCAGCTAACTGATCCTTTACACGTTTATTAAGTTCTCTGTAATGCTTTCTAAGGACTAGTAGGGTATTGATTAAGGACATTCCTGCAGTTCTTTCTTTCTAAAATAGGCTCTAGTGCCTTATCACTCAGATAATTCTGCCTCCTCTCCTCCTTTTTTCCTAAAAGAGTATTGTGAGTGTCCAAAAAAGCCTGTTTAAAATGATCCCATTCTTCCTCAACTTCAGTAGTAAGCATACCATGACTGTCATAATGACTAAGTAACCTATCACGGTAAGCTTTGGCTATAACTGGGTCTTTCAGAGCTTCAGTATTAAAAGTAAATTTTTTAACCCTAGCACAACACTTTTTAAGTTTAAGTTGCAAGACACTTTTAACAAGGTAATGGTCAGATCCAATTTCAGCTCCCCTATATGACCTGGTATTCCTAACAGAACTAGCCCATTTGCTGTTAATTAATATATAATCATATTCTTATGCAGCCCATCAGGTGAAACCCATGTGTACTTATGAATGTCGCGGTGTTTGTAATAAGTGTTAGTTATTCTGAATCCATTGAGTTTACTTACCTGTAGGAAATGTTGCCCATTGCAGTTACTAATACCAAAAGGGCCATCACCTATCCCCAAAGGTCAGAGTGAGTACCAAATTTGGCATTGAAGTCACCTAGAACAAGTGTAATATCTACTTTTTCGACAGAATTCAAAATATCCCGAAGTTGTCTGTAAAGCCTATCCTCATCCTCATCAGCATCCTCAGTGGGTGAATAACAGCAGATAACATTCAAGTCTTTAACGTTTCTCTGAAATTTTGCTGTAAGAAACCTTTTATTAATTCACTCATATCCTAGAAGAGCATCACTAGCGTGTCTGCTGAGAAGCAGACCCACGCGTTGGTGATGCTTATTGTCGTCCCTCTCTGAAAAGAGAAATTTAAAAATATTTTTAAGAATCTGACCTTTATCTGTCCATCTGGTCTCTTGCAAGCCGAGAATATCTAAATTATAACGGTGGAATTCTTGTGTGAGGACATCAAGAGAAAAAGCTCTGTGCAGAGTCCTCACATTCCAACTACCTATGGAGAGAAAATGGTTTGTGGGATGTTTAAAGAAACGATGTTTATTGAGAGAGAGAATGCCGACAATATCAAACAGCCCCCTAATCGCAGACATGGGGCAAAGACCCGTTCCCCTACCACTAAAGGCTGAAGCCATCTACACTGGAAGACTTCCCCCAATGTAGAATTTGACGTTGCCAGTAGAAGCAAAGAGTTCAGGTGCCTGCGATGACCTCTGCTCAGGATTATCCACCAGCTGATAAACATATCCTGTGAATCTATTCACTTGGGGCTGTCAACCCACAAACAAACAGAAAACACAGCGGAAGATTTTCCCTCCACAGAAGCCCACCAGTGCAGCAAATTCAGGATCCATAATCAAGCTCAGAGACATAATTCAATCCAGTCCAGTGGGTTTATATGGTCAGCATCAGGACCCTGTGTGGTTGACCACTCAGCAGTGTAGGAAAAAAAGAAAAGTAGCCAGAGTTGTCCAGATCAGTAGGCCACACTAATCTGGCAGCCCTCCCCTTCCGTTCACTTCCACAAGAGAGTATCTCTTTTGAAAGGTACTAACCGTCTTTCACCACGAGAAGCAGGGTCGGACATTAGGTGCTAGGCCTGGCCGGTTCTATGCATCATCACAGGGGATTGGTGCATAGCTCTCCTTCCAGTGACTACCTAGCTACCATTTACAGACCTTAAATCAATACTATGTCTAATATTACTTTCAGGAGTTTTAACTCTTATTAAACAATTTAAATGATCATTTAAAATATCAATATGACTGATTTTTGGAGGGAAAATATATTTTCAACTTTGGATTGCTCATTATCTTTTTAATATGTTTCAGCATAAGCTCAGAATTAACAACAGAAAATTTTACTATAGGAGCTGGATCACATAATTTAATATCAAAAATCATTTTTACATAATACAGTCCATGTGTGAGAGTCTATGAAGTGCACTTTGGAAAATAGATCATGAATTGATAAAAATGCTCTTTTCATGTCATATTCAGCTTTTTCTCCTGCACTAGATTCTAGTGCTTTTTTGAGTGAAGATTCTTCACCTTGTTTTGCTTTGAGGACTTTCTCTGCTGGATGTAGGAGTAGCAGAGAGAGATGCTGATAAATTTTGCGGGATGCTACCAGGAATTAGTCTGGGGACTTTCAATTGCACAGTAACCGTCTTACCAGTTTTCTCATTGAATGCACTTGAACATCTTTGAAAATCACTCTTTGAAGTGTAATTCACAAACCTAGAGAGAAAGATAAACACCGTTAAATGAATTTTGTGCTTGATATGTTAACGTTTTTTTTTTCGTCTGATTGTTACTGATCAATTAAGTTTATTCTACAACACTGTTGTGTCTCCAGTTATATATACTACTTTATAAAATTAATAAGAAAAGTTTCAGTTCCACACTTGTAAAAATTATTGTAAATGGTCAAAAGTCCAAATATGTCAACAAATAAAAAGTTTCTCTGTGTTTCGATAGATGCAAACTTGAATTACATTGTTCAAGTGAATAGAATAAGTGAAAACAATATTGGATGCATTAAAATATATCTTGAATTACAAATATAAGACAATGAATTTGTATTGTGCATTAGTTTATTCCTATAGTATTTATGGTATATGTGTTTAATGCAACACAAATACTAGAAACGTTCTATATCTTGCAGAAACCTAATTTGAGACATATTTTACATTTGACTTATAATGATTCAGTAAAACATTTGGTAGGCAATAATAATTTGTCTTTTTCACCTCTATGATTTCTGTATATAAACAATTCTGTTATGCTATGTATATCTGTAGGTGAAATGATCAATCACTAAATAATTTATGTTACACAGGCATTCATTATTTATTCGTAATGCACAAATTTCACCTGACGACTATGGCATTCAAAATTAACTGATGAATGGTATATAACTTCTCTTGAAAATGATTGAAACTTTCAAACACTGAGGAAACTGTGAAAATCAGATTTGCAGAAACCTGAGACACTTTCAAGTAAAAGTTAAGAGATGTGGGTTTCTAGATGCATAGTTGATTCCTGATATTTCTCAAGGGTATTATGAAAATAATCCTTAAATTTACATGTCATCCAAACTTAATGAGTGACTAATGCTCTACTCTATAACATATATGTTGTTTTGTGATCACTATTTCTTAAACCTATATTTCACATAATTATATAAAATCTCATATTCAATACCCTCCCTCAGCAAAAACAACCACAATGCAAATAGGAAAGGATAAATAAACAACTAATTGTGACTACACGTATAGCAGTTATATGAATGTATGGCACAATATACGCTTCGCAATTATCATTCAATCCATTTTATATACTCTTGCCAAATATTGCAATTTTGCTAGGATTTCAGCAATCTCAAAATTTTATGACAAATATATATGTGCTATTATAAAAAAACAAAAAAAAAATGACATACCTTGCTAAATTTTGTTACTGTGAAGTTTTCTTATTGCTAGAAGCCATTTTACAGTTTTCCCCCAAACTGTAAACGCGCACTTGAATTTTTGTAGTTGCCTCTACAGCCAGGAACAGAACAAGGATGAGGCATTTCTTCGAAAACTGATTCACAAGTGAACTGATTCACAAGTGAAAACTTTATCACAGACAAATACAAACGCCACTTCAAAGGTAACACAACATTAGAAAATATTGCCAACAAACACAAGATGCTAGATCCACGAATGTTGACGTCAGAACGTGTGACGTCACCAATGAAAAGGCCTTGAAACTCGATGATTACGGTCTTGCTCAGTAATACAATAGTGGATTTTGATTTTTCGTTACGTTTAATAACTTCTTTCATCAAGAAAGAAGTGTGACTTTGGACTCATCTCTCTCAGTAATCTTTTTGTTCTAAAAGATAATTTAAAAATGCATTTTTGTTTTAAAAGATGTTTAAAAAATTTTATTGATCTAAAGTGAAACACTCCTTTAGCTATAAGGTATGTGGCCAAAATTTTCATCAAATGAATCTATTGTAACCGAGAGCTCCAGGATTTAATCAGTGATCTAAACCTCCAGTATGATTCATTAATTTCATGTCTTGGTAAAGAAAAGAATTACTTGTTTCCCTTCTTAGAAGGGGCGGGGGTGGCTCAGTCGGTAGCGCGCCAGGCTCGTAATCTGTAGTTCCCAGGTTCGAGTCCCAGCTGGGTCAGCGTTGAGATTTATCTCCGCAAAATTCCCCGCCCTCCCCACGGTCAGTAGGGGACACCGATGGGCTTGGAAAGGCCGCCGTCCGTCGGATGGGACGTTAAGCCATGGCCCCGTGTGCGGGAGAGCCATACCCTGTGCACGTTAAAGAACACGCTGGATGGCCTTGACGGGAGGCTACCACCTGTCTCCCAACAGCTGTTCCAGTGGGCCCCCTCCCCCAACCTTCTCTCGTGTGCGGGAGAGCCATACCCTGTTCACGTTAAAGAACACGCTGGATGGCCTTGACGGGAGGCTACCACCTGTCTCCCAACAGCTGTTCCAGTGGGTCCCCTTCCCCAACCTTCTCTGAGCCTTCGGGGTCCATGTGACCTGGCCATTTAGCCCATGGTGTGCAAAAAAGTGCCGCTCAGTGGTAAAACAACCCAACCCTTCTTAGATGTTTTAGTCACCTATCATAATTCCAGATAAGATACAGTGATATGCAGAAACGCTAGTTTTGCTTCAACTATGTTTCTAGCAACCTTTTAAATGCAAGGCCACAATATTCTATTCACTATTTTTCAGAGTCTTGAAGGCATTCTATATGGTATATGACTTTACAGAGGAAATTACTGTTATCATGCGACCTATACTC
Organism: Ryuthela nishihirai; assembly: GCA_038380435.1. Lineage (NCBI taxonomy): Eukaryota > Metazoa > Arthropoda > Arachnida > Araneae > Heptathelidae > Ryuthela > Ryuthela nishihirai. The sequence continues at coordinate 46,261,703 of JAWZYU010000023.1, read as the reverse complement.
TATTTCGCATAAAGAATAGAGCGGCAAAATCTGAAGATCAAGGAAGGCAAAAGATGCCACACCCGTATGAGTTTAGCCGCATTCCCTTCTTAGAAGGGGCGGGGGTGGCTCAGTCGGTAGCGCGCCAGGCTCGTAATCTGTAGTTCCCAGGTTCGAGTCCCAGCTGGGTCAGCGTTAAGATTTTTCTCCGCAAAATTTCCCCGCCCTGCCCACGGTCAGTAGGGGACATCGATGGGCTTGAAAAGGACGCCGTCCGTCGGATGGAACGTTAAGCCGTGGCCCCGTGTGCGGGAGAGCCATACCCTGTGCACGTTAAAGAACACGCTGGATGGCCTTGACGGGAGGCTACCATCTGTCTCCCAACAGCTGTTCCAGTGGGTCCCCTCCCCCAAACTTCTCTGAGCCTTCGGGGTCCATGTGACCTGGCCATTTAGCCCATGGTGTGCAAAAAAGTGCCGCTCAGAGGTAAAACAATCCAATCCACCAGCAGTTGAGAGAAATGCTCAATTAATGCGAGATGCCACTAGTTTTCGGTCTACAATTCACGTGCTTTGAAAGATATTGGTTTTGAATTTCGAAAACGAAATGAAATATATGACTGAAATAATAAACACTAAGGAATTAAACTACTCTAGTTTACATAAATTAAGGAAAATCCCTGTTAAGTCAAAGCTCTATAACTTCTAAAATAAATTGTTTTGAAAAATGTGATTACAGATAAAGATCTCAATCAAATAAATCAATATCTCGATTTTCAACAATATTCATTCAGTATTAATTGAGTTATGGAAGTTTGAATATTTAAAACAGCAATGTCAATCTGAAGAAACATGCAAAACTAAAGGATAGTGAAAGAATTCTTTACACAAAGTTCTAATATACACACTTATTTTATTAAACACTTTAAAACAATATTTATTGCTAAGTTTTAATTAACTTCTGAAGTCAATTTTTGCGGCTGGCATTTTATTTATTTTTTTATTGTTATCGCAAAATATTCAAACTTCCATAACTCATTAAACACTGAACGAATATTGTTGAAAATCGAGATATTGATTTATTTGACTGAGATCTTTATCTGCAATCATATTTTTCAAAACAACCTATTTTAGAAGTTGTATAGAGCTTTGACATTAGCTTCCCATTGACTTAGCATAGGGATTTTCCTTAATTTATGGAAACCAGTGTATCTGGAACATAAAATTTTATTTCTTTATTATATGTAAAAATATTTTACAACTTTTTAAACTTGTTTTTAATTTCAGAACATTGTAAAGCACTAATGAAGCATAAGATCTTTTCCATCGGTACACAGGGTCGAACTGAAACAATATTTAGACCCGGGGAATTTTTAACATAAACAGCCCACATATCGGCAAATATTAATTTTTATATCAGTGAAAAACTTTAGATCGATCCCTACGGCCCACTAGGAAATCCTTGATTGTCTCTGTGACCAGTCCCACCATGGCAGCACTTTCGCATTGCACAAGACTTACCATTCAAACTCCCTAATGAGTTAGATATATTTTGAAATGTCACATCATTCCTTTTATTGACTCACGTGGTTTAAGAGTATCATTGTGACAATTGCGCAAAAAATTCATTGAAGGGGAATTGCTGCCCCTTTGTAATAAATATAATATAGGACAAGATGCAGAATACTCATTTTTTTTTAACAAAGCTCACATTCCAAGATGAAAATTCCCTAAATGTTGTTGCACTTAAGAAGTGCTGCATTTGAATATTCAAGATACCTGCTATCTTCACAGACCTACTATGGTGTATTAAACAGGCTCATATGGACTTCGGTGGCAAGCAGCTGCTTGAGGTATTTCTTTTTACATACAAAGTCCAAGTAGCCATAGACTACAGAGGCCCAATCAAGATTGTTTCAAGGAGCTTAGCAGGACGCCTCTATTTGGAAGTCTAAATTAAAAATAAAATAAATAAATACCCCCTCAAGCAGCTGCTTGCTACAGAGATCTGACAGGAGCCTGTCAGTTTATATGCCATAGTAGGAGATCTGAGAGGATGGCAGGACCTCAGCAGAAAAACGACACACACATCCATGCCTAATCCGGGGCTCGAACCCAGGTCCCTTAGATCAGTAACCAAGCAATTACATTCTTTTTTTATCAAAATTTATGCGCATATTTGATGTACAACTGTTTAAAGGAATAGCTCAGAATTTTTTTCTGTAGCTTTGAACGGATAATAATGGATTGTGAATAATCGGCTTATTTTCATTAGTAGAAATTCCTTTCCATGCTGCCTATGAATATGGGCCAGAACTCGTTTTCTCAAAGCCTCTCTTTATCTAACAAATAAAATTTACGCGATGTGTTTAAATTTTGCATAAATATTTTATAATTAGTATAGGTATAAAATTAAGATATTCATTTAAACTAAAACGCACATTTATATTTTATGCAGCAAAGTGTAATAATTTTGGTTTTGTGTAAAATATCTATTTAAATATCTAGAACAGGGAAATTCACAGCTCTTTGTTGATTTCATCAAGTATTTTTAACCACTACTAAACTATCCTTAATCCACAAGGTAAAGATGGGTGTAGACGAAAAATTGTCGGGCCAGGTGGGATCCCCACCCGGTCCATTTGGAGATGGAGTCCCCAAATGCACTTCAAATGACTGGTTGCTAGATGGTATGTAGCATAACATCAGCAGTAGAGGAGGGATTGATTGATGGCCGGTAACTCAGCTGACATGTCATCAGGAGGACATGGTTCAGATCCCACCAGCACAAGACAAATTTTCCTTTACACCCATCTTTTCGCTGTGGATTAAATACTTGGTGATATTTAAATATCATTATATCACCTTCGATTTCATTGGATAGAGGCTATATATGTATATATAGAAATTTTGCAGCTCGGCCAGCAGTCTGCAATATAAACCATATCAAATACAAGTATCCCTTCAGTTTGGAAAATAGTTCAATACAAATTTCCTTCTATGCATACACATCAGCAGCACTCTATGCTTGTAACTTTGTATTCTCTCTATATGGGGGGCGGGGGTGTCTCAGTCGGTAGCGCGCCAGGCTCGTAATCTGTAGTTCCCAGGTTCGAGTCCCAGCTGGGTCAGCGTTGAGATTTATCTCCGCAAAATTCCCCTCCCTGCCCACGGTCAGTAGGGGACACCGATGGGCTTGGAAAGGCCGCCGTCCGTCGGATGGGACGTTAAGCCGTGGCCCCGTGTATGGGAGAGCCATACCCTGTGCACGTTAAAGAACACGCTGGATGGCCTTGACGGGAGGCTACCATCTGTCTCCCAACAGCTGTTTTCCAGTGGGTCCCCTCCCCCAACCTTCTCTGAGCCTTCGGGGTCCATGTGACCTGGCCATTTAGCCCATGGTGTGCAAAAAAGTGCCGGTCAGAGGTAAAACAACCCAACCCAACTCTCTATATGGCACAACATTGCTATTAATTGCCACCGATGCCTTGGTCGTTTCTTCCCCACCAACCACCTTTCGATCAACATTTTGCACTTATTTCTCACCAATTCTGTGAAGCACTAAGCCCTACCTGTAATTTTTTGTGGCGTGGCAGTTTACTAATACTAATGTGGCGTGGCAGTTTACTAATGTGGCGTGGCAGTTTACTAATGCAAAAAAGCAGTATCACCAGCAATGCTTTGATCCCTAGTTGAGCTATTACTGCATATTAATGATAGTTTTAGTATTGCTTTGTTAATCGTTTCATATGAAATCGCCATATGATGGGTTCAAAATTCTCTTATTATGAATTCTTCTAAATCTTTGCACCAATTCAAAAAATCATTTTTGTACTGTGGCTATCATGCAACTAATCCATCTGCCACCAAGACCAGTCACATCCCAACCATGCGTATGAGTGATTGAAGATGTACAATTATTTCTAATGAACTCATTTTCCAAGAATAATGGACCAACTATTAATGAAGTTATTTTGAGGATTCTGTAAGTGCCTTGGCCATACCATATAATATGATCTGAACCAATATCTATCAGATATATACAAATATTAATTATAATGGTATATAATTATTACCTGGCTGAGACTGTTTAACCCTTTCAGGACCATAAGGTTTCTAAGAGTAAATATTAGTATGTAACTGTTTATTTTAGTTTGTTTAGACGTAAAATAAATAAAAATCATAAGAAAAATACATAACAATGTGTAGTTTTTTTTGGAAATTTATGGGAAATATTTTTCCCAATGGACTATAAAGGTAACACAAATTATAGTTAGGCTTATTATGCAATGTCTTTTATTTATTGGTTTATTAGAACAAAATGTTAACTAAAATAATACAAAATTATGAAATAAAATTACTATACAAAATTATGTGCTAATTGTGATATTCTGCGAAGCAATTTCTTTTGGTAGTGAGGCAAAGATGGACATTGCACATAGTACATATATTATGCGTCCTGACAGTTCTGTTTTGGTTTTCTAAACGTTCCCGTTTACGTAATTGCGTTCGGCATACGTTCTATTTTGACATTCTGTATAAAAAATGCAGATAAGGTTATAATTAAATACGACAATCACCAATTTTAAAATGGGAAAAATGTTTCCCTTGGTCGTGAAAGGGTTAATGCCATCTTTTTGTGACCTTTAAACCTTTGACCTATGGCTGTCGAAATAAGTACAGTGGACCTTCGTTATAGCGCTGCTCACTATACCGCGCACTCGGTTATAGCGCGGGCGATGTTCGCGATAAGTTCAAACATGTTTATACAGGTCCGTGCGACGTTAGTGAGTATCGCATTTTATTGTTACTGCGTATTGAGTAATTGTGTATGTATTGAGTTCCTGCATGTATTTTGAATAGTGTTTAATTATTGTATGCATGATGAGTAAAAGAAAAGCTTACAGTGGGAAATTTATTGTGTCGCCACCGCGTCGCTCGGTATAACGCGGTTCACCTTATAACGCGGGTGTTGTTTCCCGCCCGACATGCGCGTTATATCGGGGGTCCACTGTATTAAATTATTTTTCACATGAGTTAACACTGGATGAGTAAGGTTGCAATAATAAAAGAAAAAAAAAACAGCAGATTTATAGAAGTTTTTATATCCTATGGCGGTGTTTCCCAAACCTTTTACCCCGTGAATCTCTTTCATGGTAATATGCAATCTCTTGAATCCCCTTACAAAAATATTTTGGAGTGATTGTGTCATTTTTTTTTTTTCGTGCTGTTTTCTAGGAAAAGGATTTCAAGTGATTACAAATTCCGATAAAGCGATTTTCAGTTTTTGATTAGTATATGGGCTAGAGACTATTGATTTGAAAACAGTTAATTCAAAATTTGCCTTATATTTTAAGTCACCTATTTGATGGTGATGCATGCTAGAATTGCATTCGCTCGCTAGGCATCTCGGATTGAAATTCAGTTTATATTAATCAAGTGAAAGTGTACTATACTTTGGATATTAATAATTATATGCAGCTTACAGCAATCTTTATCAGTAGCAGTTATTCAGTAGATGCAATGGTATATCAAATATTATCTCGAGCTTGACTTTGTCACAATTTGGGGCGGGGGTGGCTCAGTCGGTAGCGCGCCAGGCTCGTAATCTGTAGTTCCCAGGTTCGAGTCCCAGCTGGGTCAGCGTTGAGATTTATCTCCGCAAAAATTCCCCGCCCTGCCCACGGTCAGTAGGGGACACCGATGGGCTTGGAAAGGGCGCCGTCCGTCGGATGGGACGTTAAGCCGTGGCCCCGTGTGTGGGAGAGCTATACCCTGTGCACGTTAAAGAACACGCTGGATGGCCTTGACGGGAGGCTACCATCTGTCTCCCAACAGCTGTTCCAGTGGGTCCCCTCCCCCAACCTTCTCTGAGCCTTCGGGGTCCATGTGACCTGGCCATTTAGCCCATGGTGTGCAAAAAAGTGCCACTCAGAGGTAAAACAACCCAACCCAATTGTCACATTTTAATTTCAGTCACATTTTGCTCTTTTTGGACTTTGCAAACCAAATTGAATATTTTATTCGCATTGTGAAAAACAACTGACACTCTTTAGATTATCATTTGAATAATTTAAAACTTTAAATGTGTTTATACAGTTCACACAGATAGTGAATAATAATGCCCATTGAACAAGTTTCAGTCTAGAATTATTTACAAATCTCTCGAGCCGTTTTAGTTACGGGTGATGAGGGATAGTGCAGAAATTGCAATTTAGTGGAAACAGTAAAATTTCAGAATTTTCAGACACAGATCTTTGAAAATCGGATTCAACTAAAGAAAGATAGTCTGTTTCTGTATATGGTTTTCAGATAAGTGTAGAAAGAAAATGCTTTCTCACACAAATAGGTAACTGAAAATGCAATAAAAAATTATAGAAATATTCTATTTGTTATTACAGACACCATTACTAATAATTTCTCTGGAACCCCTGAAATATTTCATGAACGTTTCGAAAGTTTGGGAGCCACTGTCGTAGGGCCGCATCGTTTTCAATTAAAGAGGACGTTTGAAAATAAATGTAGATACACTTTATAAAATCAAAATATATATTAAATAATTGAAAGAGTGACTTTTTTTTTTTACTTGGAAAAACAAAGGTTTGCGTCATATAGTCCACCATTGCAGATGTTCAAACTGTCCACTGTTAACTGTGAAGAGCAGTAAACAATGGAATAACTGAACGAATTTCTATTGAGATTGCAGTTAAAGATTCCCTCAGCTGTCAGAAACCCCAAAAAAGAACTAATAATTCAGAGATGAATAATGTTTCTGTGACATACTAATTAGATGTTACTGTGTAACAGAATGATCACGTGCTGCTAGGCAGCTCTTTGCCATGAAACAATGTATTAACACGGTTTATAAAGTTTATTATAAACCGTGTTAACACGAGATGCTGAAAATTCACTTTACCTTTGAGCAATGTAAGTAAATTTTCAGGTGTCACTGGAAATTTTAGAATGTGTGCATTGGGCAAAAGGGGTAGAGAGGGAATTTGAAACTAAGCTACCAATAACAATTTCAAGTATTTCGTTATTTTGAGGTTGGTGGGTACCTTACAAGGTATCTCTTAGGGACTGCCTCAATCCAATTTTCATGAAGATTGATGACAGAAAAGATATGTGGAATACCTTTACATTCTAAAGAAATATCATAACCAGTTACGTGGTAGCCTGAATTTGGGCACAGAGAGAAAGCCACTACACCTAAATACCTCAAGTATGAATCAAGAAATTTTGTGTTGCTATCTTTGCAGAAATTTGTGAAAGAATTTTGACAGCTCACCACTGTCGACAGTACATGGGTGCTAATGGTGGATATATGAATCTATAGTAATAAACAGTGTGCAAACATATGAACAAGTGCATGCATTTGTTTTGAGATACCCGCACACAGTTCTTGCCTGTTTCCTAGTGCCTAGATAGCCTCAGTTATGAACATTGTACAGAATGATTTCAGTTTAAAATGTTTCCTCAAGTGCCATTATTTTCATTGTAGTGAGATGTCTAGTATAAACCCCTTCAATTATTTTCTTTAGTGTTATTCCAAGTGTGAAGCATGCAGAATAGGTTTTACACTTCATGAATTGCAGCTCTCAGAAATCTTTATATATATATGTGTGTGTATTGATATTTCCCTGAATTGAAGTATTTATATCCTTGTGCAGTTGTGTAGCCTTGAAGTTAACTGGCATTGTATTTGTTTCCAACAGTTTATCTGTGAGTATATAATGTAACAATATCAATTTTGTATTTTGTTCGTGTTAAAGATACTATGAACGTTATGATCAAATGCACTGCTTTAATGTTGTAACATAGCGTATGCATCCAAGTGTTTGCGTATAGTGGCTCAAAAAAATATTCGAACACTATGATTGATGACAGAATTCAGAAAAAAATATCTGGCAAAGATTTTTTTAGAAATTAGTGATCACAAAAGATAGTACACGAAGGTTGCCAGATCACTAATTTGTAAAAAAATCGTTGCCAGATATTTTTTTCTGAATTCTGTAATCAACCATAGTGTTCGGATATTTTTTTGGAGCGACTGCCAATTCATTCATGCAGCCAGCACTACAGATGTTTTAAACATATTAAGAAGATTTTTCTTTTTTTCACTTTTTTAATATTTCGGAGATGGTCATATAAGCAAGAATATTCGTGACTTTAGTTTTAGAATTTTAGCGTAGTTGAAAAATTTGCTGGTTCTTTAGCCATTAAGTCCAGTTTACTTTGTTTTCATGATTAAAAGTTTTTGTTGCTGAGAAATATTTAAATTACTTGTCACAGTTAACACAATATATTGAACTTTAATGAGCCTAGTTAAAATAAAAATGATTGAAAATAATAACACTGAAAAAAAAAGTCAATGCTAAAGGAATAGGACTTGAATAATATATTCCTCCCCACTCCCAAAGAGATAGGTTGAGACATGTATTCACCAAATTTTACATTATCATTCACTATTAATTATTATTTCCAATAATAATAACTACTTCTCAATAGATCATTTAAAACATTTCATCAATTAAGATAAGTTTTGGGATATAATTGAACAATTTCTTGTTTGCTGGTTGTTTTCATGGTTACTGAAAGGTTTTTCGCGCTTTACTCAACTTTTTCGCGCCAGACTCAACTTTATATTCTCGGAGTCTCGAGTCTCCGCTGTGTCTGCATGTAGATTTTCTTCGCTAACCTTTGCTGAGAAAGGGTGGTCCTAGAAAGTACTTTTCTTGGAAGGTAGGTGAAATTTTTCGCCGAAGGTAGGTGAAATAAGTTTCAGAAATACTCTGCTAAGTAGCATCGTTCATGTTCAACCTGAAAGGGTAATTACAAAGTACCTTTAAAATTTTATATAACTTTTTTTTATTATATTGGGGAGAAGTATAAGAATAGACATTTACTATGTCTACTAATGATCACAGTAAATAAGCTCTATTCAAGGAAGGTCATGCAAATCCGATAGGACAGTAAAAAAAATTGGAAATGCAAATGTTTAGTCTGGTTCTCTGATTCCCTGCTAGCCTTTGGGGGCATAATTTACCCTTTGAGAGCGCCACTAGACACCATTGTGCTTGGCTAATCAATCGAGTTCGGTTGGGTTGTTTTACCTCTGAGCGGCACTTTTTTGCACACCGTGGGCTAAATGGCCAGGCCACAAGGACCCCGAAGGCTCAGAGAAGGTTGGGGGAGGGGACCCACTGGAACAGCTGTTGGGAGACAGATGGTAGCCTCCCGTCAAGGCCATCCAGCGTGTTCTTTAACGTGCACAGGGTATGGCTCTCCCGCACACGGGACAACGGCTTAACGTCCCATCCGACGGACGGCGGCCTTTCTCACGGCCGTCCTACTGACCGTGAGCAGGGCGGGGAATTTTGCGGAGATAAATCTCAACGTTGACCCAGCTGGGACTGGAACCTGGGAACTAAAGATTACGAGCCTGGCGCGCTACCGACTGAGCCACCCCCGCCCCAGCTAATCAATCGAACGGAATTAGCTGTGTGAACACGTGCAAGAAAGAATGTTTCCCTTTAATAAATTGGATGAACTTAACGGATGGCTTCCATACACTTAGTGTTCATTGAATTATGACAACTGAGTATTATGACCAAGTTTGTTAATGGGAAGCTAAATTCGAAGTTCTCTAACGTCTAAAAAATTTGTCATGAGAAAATTTGACTGAAGATACATTAAAGATCTCGATTAAGTCTTATCTAGATCTCAGTTGTTTTTTTCCAGCAATATTCGTTCTTTATTTAAAGGGTTATGGAAGTTTGAATGTGTAACAAGAAAGTCCTAAGAAAATTTAAAAATATTGAATTATTTACAGAATTTTTTAAAAATATACAGATATTGTATTAAGTGATTTAAAAAGATATTTTTATATTATAATTAACTGCTGTGGTGAATTTTTTTTGGCATTACTAGCATCTATTCTAACATTAATTTTTAATATGAGTGTATAGTATTTATAATTTGCCAAGTGTTGTACCACAATCTTTATCGAACTGAGAAATTATATATGATCAGGGAAATAGTTTCCATGGTTGCAAAGGTTCAGTTGAACGTGCTCGATGTGTTATTTTTTTTGTGTTTTAGAAGCTTTTCTCTAATAAAGCAAAGAAGAATAACCAGAAAAAGATACAACATTTGTTTGGAGTATTTCACTCAATAATTATGGGATGGCATAGACTGATAGAAAGTAGTTAATGGGTTGGGTTGTTTTACCTCTGAGCAGCACTTTTTTTCCACACAATGGGCTAAATGGCCAGGTCACAAGGACCCCCGAGAGCTCGGAGAAAGTTAGGGAGAAGGGACCCACTGAACAAATGTTAGAAGACAGATCGCAGTCTCCCGTTATGGCCATCCAGGGTATTCTTTTATGTACACAGGATATGGCTCTTCTGCACCTGGGGCCACGACTTAATGTCCCTTCCAACAGTTGGTGGCCTTTCCAAGCCCATCTTTGTCCCGTACTGACCATGCACAGGGTGAAGAGTTTCGCAGAGATAAATCTCAACACTGGCTTAAGTGGGGCTCCAACCTGGGAACTATAGATTACCAGCCTGGCGCACTACTGACTGAGCGACCCCTGCCCCAAGTGGCTGATGAGTTGGTCAAGCTATCCTTATTGATGGATTCTAGGTTAAAGTTATTAATCGTCTCTTCATTCTTTGTGTATTTCATTTTCCATAATATTTGTTCATTTTATTTTGTCGCCTACTGAGATGCCACAGTCAGGCAGTGCTTGACATCTAGGGACGGACCTGAACCAGACCATAATTGGAGACTTTCTCTAGCATAAATAGTGTTAACCTACCTAAACATTAAAAATTAGCTGTGATCAACTCACTTAAATTCTCATGTTTATGCTGCGTCTTGCAAAAATTATACAGACCTGTTGTGTCAGCAGAAAGAGAAATTCGAAACTCTGTAACTTTTAGAAATGAGACACAAAATACAAAATTTATGCTGTAGGGATAACCAGTTGCTTGACACAGAGATCTCACAGGAGAGTATTCATATAATATGTTAAAGCAAGGGTTCTCAAAGCAGGAGTTTGAAAATGGGTATCTTTTTGATCGTTGAAAGAGAAAGTTCTTAATAACATAATGAAACGATTAGATTTAACTGTGCAGGCCTTACATTTTAGAGAAGATGTGGAGGTTATCTACCATTCTAGGTGCAAAATGTTTTACTGTCCTATCGGATCAAAATGTTTGCGGTATGGGAAAGATCTGAGAGGAAGGCGAAACAACACAAGAGAGAACATGCGTTATCTGAGGCTCAAACCCAGGTATAAAACTCGGAATATCATTGAACAAAGGCTAACACCGAGGAATGAAACAATTGCACTACTTCCATAAATTTGTAATTTTCTAGTCATCTACAGCTTGTGTTGTGAAAGTGATGTCATTTGTATTGAAGATTACTGTAGCATTTAATACAGTTCAGAAAGGTATTTGTAATTTCGTTTCCAGAATAAACATGTGGCCTTGCTTTTCTCACTCTGTTATATTAACAGGAAAATTCGAGGACTCTTGAACAAAGTATGAAAAAATACATCTGTATTATATATATATTGTCTTGTATAATATATTTTAAACTTCCATTGAATGACACGGATCAGTAAGGAGCTACTGTCATGGCCGAATAGTTGGGCAAAACACCGGAAATATAGCTCAGGTACATGTAATTGTTTAGCTCCCTACACATGTTACGAAGATGTTATATGAAAATATTTTTTTTAAAATAAAACCCAAAGGTGTCAAAGTATTTACTGTATAGGTACTTCTTAATACAGATATAGATTTAACAGTTGGAAACCTTATTTTAAAAATCATGTTCCTAGTGCTTTCGCATGACATTTGTCACTGAATTTGTCAAAACAGATGCTTTGATCAGCTTCCTAACCTAGGAATTGATCGGAATGGGTTCTGTATCAAATGAAAGTTTGACGAGTAACAGGTCATATAAAAATTTTCACAATTTCTCCCACCTACACCAACAAAAAATATTGGATAATTTTAATTGTTTTTTACGTCTTTCATAAGAGGCTACCTATCATAAATACTTATGGGCGAAATAAAAGCTTATGTGGGGATATTGCTATAGGATATAAAACATCATTTTCTATCTTTTCCTTCCTCATTTTCCTCAGTCTACATAGTATAGAGGTAAATTCACCACTGTACCCGTCAGTGCCAACATCTCGACAATTTATTCGAAACTAAATGAAAGACGTACATTAAGGTTCAGAAAAAAATGCATAAATAGAAAGGCATCAGAAAAAACTAACAGAAAAAACAAGGTACAGAAATAAAAATAATATCAGTAAAGTCGTTACATAGTAGAGAGCCCTACCGGTTTATAAGGGAATTTCAACGTCATGTCAATGGGAATTTTATTCATTATTTATTTCAATGTTACGTCAATGGAATAATTTCGAACTTCCCAAGTACGCGTTGTATCAAAATATGTTGCTAAAGATAAATATCCCAATAAAATCTACCTAAATTTCAATTTCCAAAAATATTGTTCAAAATTTAAAAAGTTATAGTTGTTGGAATTTTATGGTTAATTATTTAGTAGCAGTACTGTTGGCTAATATTCCAGCTCCCATAACTCTTTAAGTATTGAACGAATATTTTTGAAAATAGACAGATAGATTTGATTGAGTTTTTTTTATCTTCAACAATATTTTACCATGCAAACGATATTTTATAAGTTATAGAGCTTCCAGATTAGTTTCCTTTGACATAACATGGTAATTCCCTAATAAATTTGTATGACTCTGTGTATGCAGAAGCTGAAAAATATGTCAGTGTCATTAGGTAAAAGGAGGTAAAAAAAAATTCCTCTGTATAAATGCATATTAAAAGAAATAAAAAAATAAAATACCCCCTCAAGCAGCTGCTTGCCACAGAGGTCTGACAGGAGCTTGCTAGTTTATATGCCAAGTAGGTCTGAGAGGATGGCAGGACCTCAGCAGAAAAACACACATACATCCATGCCTTACCCGGGGCTCGAACCCAGGTCTCTTAGATCAGTAGTCAAGCGCACGAATCACTCTATTTTACGCGATTAATAATTAACATCAAAAACGTACGCAATATTTGTGAATCAACAATATTTTTTTATCCGTATTTTATGTGAAAAGTATTTAATTTGATTATTGAAAAAGTTGAACTAATTCTGTAATTTATAATCATATATATAATAGAAATAGCAATTTTCAATCACAAATTTTAACTTTAGCAAATCGGAAGCAGGCAAATTAGCTATTAAATATAATAGCTATTAAAATTTTTAATTTTCATTTTAATTTTTAATTTATTAGGTATTAAAATGTAAAACTGCATTAGTTAGTTCATCTTTTTTAAACTTGACAGAAAATGTAAAACTGCATTAGTTAATTTAGCTTTTATTCTATTAATATTTTTGTTATGGAGGTTCAAATTTATGTTTAGTAGATCTGTAAATAAAATAACAATATTAACTGAATATCGTAAAGTACCACACTATAGTGCATTTACAAGAAAAAAATATGTATTTCCTTTGAACATTTTGATTAATCGACTTATACATAAACTCTCTTGATTAATCTCTTGTAATATAAGTCTGGTTTGAAACGGGCGCTGCATATTTAATGTTTTTTTCGGCATCTACAAGTTATTATTATCTTTCTCCACATGTTTCTTGTTTACTAACCATTGCTCTAATAATGGGCGGTTAATATGAAATTTTAATTATTAATATAGCTTAAGATTATTTGTAACATATAAATTGAAACTGTAAACAAAGCTTGTACCAGTAGAATAAACCTAATCATGAACTATAAATTATTTTGACTTGAAACAGGAGATTAAATTAAGTAAGAAATTAAGACGTTAATCCTTGTTTATAACGATTAGTGCATTTTACCGCTGAAATTAATTTAATCCTATTTTACAATCATTATAAGAAACAGGTTTTCATTACATTAAAACTTAGACTCATCGTTTCTGCACATCTTGCTCTGCTCCGTTGTGAGCCATGGTACAGTCAAAGAACGTATAAGGAAAAGAAGTTCAGCTTGAGAAAGCGTAAGTGGCGTCCTCAAGTGGTGTTTCGATTCGTATCGTACATTTGTTTAAGCTGGGAAGCAAACAATAAGGGGCAAAGGAATTATGCATCAAAAAATTTATATTTTAAAAAAGGAAAAAAAGTAACTGCACTTTGTATTTGAAAAAAAATAATATCATGATTTTAATAAAGGTTTATTTTCTCCATTGGAATTATTTTTCGTTGAACCAATAATTATAAATTGAACGGATAGAGATGATTTGAAATTAGCCTGAAGTTAATTTATAGAATAAATTATTACAATTAGAAGCTTTCTTGGTTGCATAGAAACAGGGAACAGAATTGATATTAATATACTCTGCAAGGATATCAATGGGAAATTATTACATAGGAAAAGCGAAGAGAATGGAAGTTGACAGTAACATGTAATTACAAAAGCGTTCGTCCCCTGTAATATTCGTTTCACCTCTACGCCAAATGCACGATACTCGATTTTACATTAATCTCTATGGAAGCTTAACTTCTTCTCCCTCTACATTCTTTGGTACGGTTGCCAGATCTATCTCTAGTATATATATATAGCACTGTCTGTTATTTTAATTGTAAGAGGAGTTTCATTAGTGATAAATTTTTTTATATAAAATGCAACAAATAAATGTTGAAATAAGAAAATAAAGAGGATCAAACAGTATATATGCAAGATGACTTTCGAGTTCAAAAGTGTAAAAATGATTCAGCTGTCGGTTTAAAGAACAAAAATTTATGTATAAATCTTATATTTCTAAAAATATGTAGTTCATGGTAATAATAGCACATTTTTAATGATACGTTTCTTCTTTCAACTAAAAAGATAACACTTAAGCTGTTTTCTTAACTCGTCGGAGTACTATGTAAGACACAAGTATTTCTGTGTTCCGGTCCAGTGTTGGACTGAGTAAAAAGGTTAAATTTTATTAATACTGAAAAAACCGGTACTAAACTTCAGTTAACTAGTATTTAGGTATTTTTTTAATTAAAAAATTTCATTTAACGATACAAAAGTTTTAAACTTCTAGGTTGAAATCGGTATATTTGTGTTAATGCTCTGTTAATGATGCAATCAGCTATGAAATAGCAATTTAATGTGGAGGTTTAATTAAATCAAAGATATTTAATGAAAAGAATTTCTAATTATCTAGTGATCTTAAGTGTCGTAGCCAAAACCACACGCCAAGATAGCTATTAAAAAGATCTCAGCGGCTGCCCTATTTTCATTTGAATCCTGATGCCATATTCAACTATCGATGTAGTTGGTGGTAAGTTTGTAGCAACTTTTATTGCAAAATATTTCAGTAGTTTAAAGCAGTCCTGTCCAACCTGCTGCTCATTGCTTCCAATTATTTGATCAAACATTTTTAAGTGCATAACTAAACATTTTTGCCAATTCATAGTCCTAATTAAAAATATATATTTTTGCTTTCTAATAAATATATTTTCTTGATTCCTTAAAAATATAATTTTTTCCCAATTCGTTACTCATTAGAAATGTATGTTTTCGTTTTTAAGTGAAGAATTTTTCCTGCAGTTCTTTAAGCATATAGTATTTTTCTTAGTGACTCTGCACTTGGAATGGGTTTGGACGGGCATGCCCTAAAGAATTCACATTTGGCAGTGCATATAAAGTAACCTACTAAATGAATGAATGAATGTATATACATCTAAATGTTACTTGCATTTCCATTACACTGATATTAATGTGAAGTATAAGTATCATCCGATGTTAAAGCCATGTCTTAATGCTGAAAATTGCACATATTAAAAATATGAAGATTTGATAAAAGGATATATTTCATTGTTAATTATCAAAGTAGTTGATGTTTTTTTATCTCTTTAATACCCAGATAATTGACTCTTTGATGTGTACTTTTCCTTCTGTGATTCCTAACATCAGGTAGTTTCCAACTGTTCACCTTGCTGTTGTTAGCCTTAAAGGAATAATGTATATTGCAAGATCTCATTTCTCTAGTTTTTGGTGGAAAACTTTTAGTGTGTGATTCATTCTAACAGTGGTTAAAATGGTTAATAGTTATATGTTATTGTGTTGCACTGTAAATGCTGTGGAATGTGCTCCGTAGCAGGATGTAGTCTTATGACAATGTTATTTATTTAGATGAGACTATGTTTGTTGAAAAGTTCAAGCATAGTAGCACAGCCATAGTAATGGAATGTAATGACTGCTATCATTAATAACAGACTTAAAATAACAGTTAGCTTTATTACAATATTTACCGAATAATTTTTCATGCATATTAGTTGAATAACCATAGTCGAATTTAAAATGATATATTCTTATAGCTTTGATACAAATAACGTATTTTGCATATTTCATGTATAGCGCTGCAAGCTCAATATTATCAAGTAGTTTAATATATAGATGTATACTGCATGCTATGCCATACGTAACGTTAGGTCTCTTGCGAACTTTCAGATGCCTTTTATTGGGTTTTCACAATAAATGCTACTACAAAAGACTAAGCTCAAAAGGAGCGTCTCAAAGTAAGAAAAAGCTTTTAGCAAAGTTTCCCATTGCTGTTCACTGGCAAAGAAATGCATAAAGTTTGGTGAGGCTCAAAATTAGAACTTAGAATTTTTACCTCCAGATACCAATTTCATATTTATGGAGCTTAAAAAATGGCACTTGGATATTTGATGAGGCTCAATAATGGAACTTGATTCTTAAGCATTAATTTTTCGTTTTGCACTCTTATGAGCAATCTCTGTAGCATAAAGAAATCTTATCTAAACTACTGTAGGAAGTGCTACGAAATTTATATTGAAAAACCGTAAAGAATATAAAAGTTTAATGAAATAATATTAACATAATATATACTACTATTATCAATATGTGAAATTGGATTTTAAAATTTAATTTACTATTTTAAATTACGGAATAAATTTATATTTAAAATGTATACATTTAAGTGCAAAATTGGCAGAACGATAATTTCTTTCCCTCCACATTCCTACACCACTGTTGATGCAAAACGAGAATGCACGTGGAGAAAGAACTGGGAAATCTGAGATACTGCTGTATTCTCTGTATTCCTTTGTCCATTGCCTTTCCCATCTGAAGAACAAGAATAACACTGATTAACAGGGCTCAGTATCAGGTGTTATTTATGCCGTTAATGACCGTCATACGTGACGTCATTTTCCTGCAGTTGCTTCGACTTGCACAAAGACGCGCTGGTCATAATATTTTGGCTCTTCGCTGTATGTACTTAAATAGTACATTAAACTGTTTGCAAAATATTTTACTCCATAAAATGCTCGAAACAAATCTCTTTTTAACAGTTTTGAGGCTCCCCTAAATGTCGAGAGCCTAGATGAGCGCCTATAAGGTAAATCCGATGCTGTTGCCCTCAGCAGAAGATAAAGCCAATCCAAATGAAATTTAGTTTCGCGTTTTGGTATTAAAAGTATCTAACATGTAAGCAATAAAAACAAAAATATAAGTAATTTTTTTCACTTATTATTGCTTAAAATTTTTTTTTCGCCGACATATAGTGAGAAGTACCTCCTTTAAGCAGCATATTGTGCAGAGAGAGACTCCGTTGGTTTGGCCATGTTGCCCGTATGAATAATTATAGATTGGCGAATAGGGTTATGAACAGTGTGCCTAAAGGCCTCAGAAAGAAGGGGAGACCTAGGATGCGGTGGGCAGACAATGTCAAACAGGACCTTGTTAGAATTGGGGTGCAGTGGCCAGATGCAGTAGATGTAGCTCAGGATAGACTTGCTTGGAGAACTAAATTGCACGGTCTGGTTGGACCTCCGTAGCCCATGGCTGCTTGAGGATGATGATGATGATGAATTGATTTGACCATTATATGATTGCTTAGAATAGAATACTACCCCCCGTGTATTCAGCAATAATTGATTTGGTGACGTAACTATATGATTTGAGTTTGAGGCCCCTGGATTAGTTAGAACGTATGCTTAAAGTGGCGCGGAAGGTTAGAATGTTCAAACTGTAGCTGTCAGCAATTTTTCTTCTCATCATGTTGCCTTTAGATTTTGTTATATTTTCATCATTCAATAGGCTACTGACCCCTATAGGGCAAAGGCCCACCAGGTTTAGTTTGGTGAACTTTATGGGCAGTCAGACCCTGGATGGTGTTCAAGAAAATTAGTGTTTGAAGCTAATAGCTGCTTGTTCAATAAATGATCAGTAAATCTCTGAGTTCATTGCAGAACGAATATTCTGGACTTTTCTGGTTCAAAGATTAGGGAATTACCACTCTTACGTCGATCCAATTTTTTTAGAGAAGAAATTGTTTTTTCAAAAATGAAAAAAGAATTGTTTTTCAAATGTTGTTTGAAAATTTTTCAATTGTTTTTCAATCAAAAATGATGAAATGTCTTAAGCGCGTGAGATACGAACCAACGACCAGGGGCGGGGGTGGCTCAGTCGGTAGCGCGCCAGGCTCGTAATCTGTAGTTCCCAGGTTCGAGTCCCAGCTGGGTCAGCGTTGAGATTTATCTCCGTAAAACTCCCCGCCCTGCCCACGGTCAGTAGGGGACACCGATGGGCTTGGAAAGGCCGCCGTCCGTCGGATGGGACGTTAAGCCGTGGGCCCGTGTGTGGGAGAGCCATACCCTGTGCACGTTAAAGAACACGCTGGATGGACTTGACGGGAGGCTACCATCTGTCTCCCAACAGCTGTTCCAGTGGGTCCCCTCCCCCAACCTTCTCTGAGCCTTCGGGGTCCATGTGACCTGGCCATTTAGCCCATGGTGTGCAAAAAAGTGCCGCTCAGAGGTAAAACAATCCAACGTTAAAGAACACGCTGGATGGCCTTGACGGGAGGCTACCATCTGTCTCCCAACAGCTGTTCCAGTGGGTCCCCTCCCCCAACCTTCTCTGAGCCTTCGGGATCCATGTGACCTGGCCATTTAGCCCATGGTGTGCAAAAAAGTGCCGCTCAGAGGTAAAACAACAACTCGAATTATGGTGTCATTGGGATTCTTAATGCTTTAGTCCGTCTGGCGTCAGGATGTGCTCCGACTTACATTTAACTACACATTAAGATTAATAAATAATTCTTTACAAATCTCCTTTTAGCGGTAAACAGAATTTGATATTTTAAAACAAGAGTTCAGTAGATTGAAGTGGGAAACCTTTATTCTTATTTATCTGTTTATCGATTTGCTTAGTAAATAAGTGCGATGTTCTCTAGTATTTAATTTGTGAACATCTCTTTTCGCTCATGAAGGAGAAAAAAAGACTGATTTCTTGTCATCATTAAAATAGTATCAGCTCAAGAACTGAAACCCAACATCCCTATGCTAATAAAAGCAAAAAGTGTTAGGTTTCTGGAAAATCCGAACTTTTGGGAGGTAGCTCAGTCGGTAACGCGTCAGGCTCGTAATCTGCAGTTCCCAGTTCCAGTCCCACCTGAGCCAGCGTTGAGATTTATCTCCTCAAAACTCCCCACCCTGTCCTCGGTCAATAGTGGACATCGATGGACTTTGAAAGGCTGCCGTCCGTCGGATGGGACGTAAAGTCATGGCTCGGTGTGCCCCTGTGCACGTTAAAGAACACGCTGGATGGCCTTGATGGGAGGCTACCATCTGTCTCCCAACGGCCATCCAGTGTGTCTCCTCCTTCAACCTTCTTGGAGTCCTTGTGACTTAGGGCGGGGGTGGCTCAGTCGGTAGCGCGCCAGGCTCGTAATCTGTAGTTCCCAGGTTCGAGTCCCAGCTGAGTCAGCGTTAAGATTTATCTCCGCAAAATTCCTTGCTCTGCCCACGGTCAGTAGGGGACACCGATGGGCTTGGAAAGGCCGCCGTCCGTCGGATGGGACGTTAAGCCGTGGCCCCGTGTGCGGGAGAGCCATACCCTGTGCACGTTAAAGAACACACTGGATAGCCTTGACGGGAGGCTACCATCTGTCTCCCAACAGCTGTTCCAGTGGGTCCCCTCCCCCAACCTTCTCTGAGCCTTCGGGGTCCATGTGACCTGGCCATTTAGCCCATGGTGTGCAAAAAATTGCCGCTCAGAGGTAAAACAACCCAACCCTTGTGACTTAGCCCGCTGTGTACAGAAAAGTGTCACTCAGAGGTACAACAATCCAAATCCGAACTTTTGTATTGAAGTCGGTCATATATTACCGAGTTTTGAACTATTACGTTAAAAATATAACTTTTTTTTTAAATACAAAGCTTGAACTCGATGCAATTTTTTTCCCTTTTTGAAATGCAGTTTTTCAATCCCCAAATAGATTTAAATAATTTATTTCGTGAATTAAATAACTTTAAAATTTCTGGCGTCAGCTTAAAATATTTATTACTTCTATGTAGCCTTGATGCACTAAGTAGTTTGACGTACCTGGTCTAGGCGATATTTTATAATTAGGCATGGATTCATCGGGTTTTACCCGATTCTACCCGATATAGCAGGGCGGGGGGGGGGGGGGGGGCGCTCAGTCGGTAGCGCGCCAGGCTCGTAATCTGTAGTTCCCAGGTTCGAGTCCCAGCTGGGTCAGCGTTGAGATTTATCTCCGCAAAATTCCCCGCCCTGTCCACGGTCAGTAGGGGACACCGATGGGCTTGGAAAGGCCGCCGTCCGTCGGATGGGACGTTAAGCCGTGGCTCCGTGTGCGGGAGAGACATACCCTGTGCACGTTAAAGAACACGCTGGATGGCCTTGACGGGAGGCTACCATCTGTCTCCCAACAGCTGTTCCAGTGGGTCCCCTCCCCCAACCTTCTCTGAGCTTTCGGGGGTCCATGTGACCTGGTCATTTAGCCCATGGTGTGCAAAAAGTGCCGCTCAAAGGTAAAACAACCCAACCCGATATAGCCCTACCTGCTATAGTGGTTAGTGTAAGTGTACAGTCGCTCAAAAAATATCCGAACACTATGGTTGATTACAGAATTAAAAAAAATTCGTGTACGTACACGTACACGAAAGTTGCTGTACGTGTACGTACACGAATTTTTTTTAATTCTGTAATCAACCATAGTGTTCGGATATTTTTTTGTATTATGTTCTCTAGTATTGCCAGATCACTAATTTCTAAAAAATCGTTGCCAGATATTTTTTTCTGAATTCTCTAATCAAGCATAGTGTTCGGATATTTATTTGAGCGACTGTAGGTGGTCATATTATTTTGATACTAGATCGTGTGGGCTCACTCACGGAAATATTGAGCGTGTGCAGTTACCGTTCACAGCAAACTGGAGCGTGTACAGTAACAGTCCAGATATTTTTCCTGAATTCTGTAATCACGTGACACAAAGGTTGCCAGATCACTAACTTCTAAAAAAATCGTTGCCAGATATTTTTTCTGAATTCTGTAATCGACCGTAGTGTTCGGATATTTTTTTGAGCGACTGTAGGTGGTCATATTATTTTGAAACTAGATCGTGAGGGCTCACTGACGGAAATATTGAGCGTGTGCAGTAACTGCACACGCTCCAGTTTGCTGTGAACGGTAACTGGAGCGTGTACAGTTGCTGTACACGCTCTGTAATCAACCATAGTGTTCGGATATTTTTTTGAGCGACTGTACCTGATTGTTAAGTCCGAGGGCATGTCCTTGTGTGTTTTTCTGTTGTATGAGAAACTAAGATAAGCCCAATAGAGCTTCTATGTTATCTCCGCCCTTTGTGTAGGGAAGCACCTTCTTCCCTTTCTTAAAATGAAAAAATAAATTCTTTGATGTAGAAGTCTCGCCTTTCTTCCAATTCTCTGTGACGTATTATACTGACCAGGCTCCTATGAGACCTTTGTGGCAAGCAGCTGCTTGTGAGGTAATTTACCTCCGGATTCGGTTTTAAAATTTCGAGTAAAATCCAAAAACACGACTACTCTAAGAACAGATAATAAACTAGAGTTACGACCGCTGCTCGGATGGGACGTTAAGCCGTGGCCCCGTGTGTGGGAGAGCCATACCCTGTGCACGTTAAAGAACACGCTGGATGGCCTTGACGGGAGGCTACCATCTCTCCCAACAGCTGTTCCAGTGGGTCCCCTCCCCCAACCTTCTCTGAGCCTTCGGGGTCCCTTTGACCTGGCCATTTAGCCCATGGTGTGCAAAAAAGTGCTGCTCAGAGGTAAAACAACCCACAACCCATACGACCGCTGCACCAATGCCTTCTGGTTTTGCTAGAACATCACGTTGACGAATATAATGTTATTTTGAACTGGTGTAAAATGTAGTTTCCCAATGAATATTAGTTCGTAGCAAAATAATGAAGCAGCCACTAAAGCACTTTTGTAGCTGAATTTAACAACTTTGAAAGCCGTACAGCTATTAAAATTTTACAATAGCATTTGGCTATTGCAGTTTTTCTTGGCAAAATTCAACTATTTTTTTTTTATCTTGAGAAATCTGGATGTTAGGTTATTTATTGTTCGAAGAGCTAGAAACCGTCACCTGAAATAACTTGAATAATGAAAGCGAATAAGAAGAACGGCTCTCGACTCCTGCTTTGCAGTGAACGTGCGCTGCATGAACTAGAAAAACCTTTAATGTTACTCCAATCTTTGATGCGATTAAAAAAATATTATTGCTAAAAATTAATTAGTAAGGTACACTTTTTTTTTTGATTTGCGACATATAGGACAGAGAAGAATCCTGGAAGCTAGTCCTAACTTAATAGAGGCCTTCTCATACAAGGACATGCCCTACTAAGACCGAAGTCACTGCTGACCACTGCCTTAGTTAGAGCTAACACAACACACAAAGTTTGCCTTGCTGGAACAGTCGCTAGCTGCCTAACCACTAGGCCAGTTAAGTTATATTCATACGCATTATATATATTAAAAAAAATATCCGAACACTATGGTTGATTACAGAATTCATAAAAAATATCTGGCAACGATTTTTTTTTAGAAGTTAGTGATCTGGCCACCTTCGTGTCACGTGATTACAGAATTCAGGAAAAATATCTGGAGCGTGTACAGCAACTACACGCTCCAGTTACCGTTCACAGCAAACTGGAGCGTGTGCAGTAACTGCACACGCTCCAGTTTGCTGTGAACGGTAACTGCACACGCTCAATATTACTGTGAGTGGGCCCACACGATCCAGGTCGTTGTGACCTCACACGATCCAATGTGCTGTGAATATTAACCGCAACCGCTCCAGTTTGCTGTGAACGGTAACTGCACACGCTCCATATTCATTTTTTTTTTTTGATTTGCGACATATAGGACAGAGAAGAATCCTGGAAGCTACTTCTAGCTTAATAGAGGCCTTCTCATACAAGGACATGCCCTACTAAAACCGAAGTCACTGCCTTAGTTAGAGCTAACACAACACACAAAGTTTGCCTTGCTGCAACAGTCGCTAACTGCCTAACCACTAGGCCAGTTAAGGCTTAACTATCATTTAGTCTGTTGTGTGAAAAAGCAGTGTTGCTCGTATATAAAACAATGTAATTTTGTTTAAGCCAAATGTCATAATATAATGATGATATATTTTATAATTAATAACATATAATTATATAATATAATAATATAATCATAATATAATTCAGTCAAAATATAAATTTCGAAATTTTCTCTTGAAAAAAATCGTAAATAATATAGAATGAATAACTTATTTATAATTTAGGCCTTTTAATCAGTTTCAAATCAGGAATTAAAAATGAGACCCATTCAACCTTTTAGCGTTTATAATAATACTTGTTACTCAAGAATTTTCAGTTTCTACAATTTTTTTTTTATTTTCTGGTATGTTTAATTCCAAATAACATTAAGATGTTAATTTTTCTCGTGAAATATAAGTATTCGAAACGAATGTAGAAATGGTTTAACAGCATGCATTTCTGTATATGTTTTGCAGTGTGTCGGAGAAATTGTTTTCCCCTTACACGGACTAAGTAATTATCAAGATGATTTCAGCCCCGGCGCGAAAATTTTACCCCGAAATCATCTCCAACCAATATATGTGTGTGTATTTTCTTTCTGCTGAGGTTATCGCCCCTCTCTCAGTTGTCTGTGGCAATTTACACTGCCGTACTTGTCAGTATGAGTTGTTTTACCTCTGAGCGGCACTTTATTGCACACCATGGGCTAAATGGCCAGGTCACATGGACCCCGAAGGCTCAGAGAAGGTTGGGGGAGGGGACCCACTGGAACAGCTGTTGGGAGACAGATGGTAGCCTCCCGTCAAGGCCATCCAGCGTGTTCTTTAACGTGCACAGGGTATGGCTCTCCCGCACACGGGGCCACGGCTTAACGTCCCATCCGGCGGACGGACGGCCTTTCCAAGCCCATCGGTGTCCCCTACTGACCGTGGGCAGGGCGGGGAATTTTGCGGATATAAATCTCAACGCTGACCCAGCTGGGACTCCAACCTGGGAACTACAGATTACGAGCCTGGCGCGCTACCGACTGAGCCACCCCCACCCCCGCCCCATGTCAGTATGAGTATAACCTTGGGTATAACAGACGCTATCATTAGGAGCATTCTTAAACTACGCAAGGTCATCGGTGTCCCCTACTGACCGTGGGCAGGGCGGGGAATTTTGCGGAGATAAATCTCAACGCTGACCCAGCTGGGACTCGAACCTGGGAACTACAGATTACGAGCCTGGCGCGCTACCGACTGAGCCACCCCCACCCCCGCCCCATGTCAGTATGAGTATAACCTTGGGTATAACAGACTCTATCATTAGGAGCATTCTTAAACTACGCAAGGTTGGAATCCATTTCTCTGTACTGTTGTCCCTAGTGTGCTTGATTGGATTTTACCGTTGTGCCAAAATCACATTAGCGACGGTTACAGCACTCATATAAAATTACCTTTATTTGAGCCGAATAAAAAGATCAATTAATCTGCAGTTGGGTATGAGACTGTTTGCACACGATCACACGAGTTAAACCAGAGTTTTACAGTTTTAAGTGTAACGCACTATAAATACTTTGTTACATAGAAATAATTTCACACGTTATAGGCAAAAAAAAAATATTCGCTCTTCGATGCATCCATGTTTTAGACTACAAAAATTAATTTTTATAATTTTTAATATAAGTTTCTTAATAATTGATGGGTTATACAACTGGGCCAAACGAAGTTAGACTTAGAAAGAAAAAACTATGCATAGTTGTGTATAGCTAGGTTTGAAACGTATAAAATTACGATTAATATTAATTTAAAAAAATATGAGATCACTGCTGATAGATAGCAGTGAATGTTTTTCATATTACTGAGATAATATACATAACCGGTCGATATTAAAGGATTAGAAAAAAAAAATTATGAAATCTGATTTATTTCATCGTAATTAGGCAACTCGAAATTTTTAAAACTTTTTTTTAGCTTTTGTCGATTTCTGTATGGCTGTGCTGCTAGTGCTGCCTGTGTTGGCCTCAGGGTGTGGACACAGTATGAAGTATATCTACGTTGAACTTTGGTTTCCCGTGTTAATGTGAATCACACAAGTGTCCATGCTCTGAGCGTGCATTTAACTACAACAATGCTTCACGTCTTCCATCAGTTTTACCACTTGCCATGCCGTCTCATTTACTACTGTTAAGGACAGGGGTTTTAGTGTCCACATTTTGATGGTCTTTGTCACGTTTCTTATTTTGTTGCTTTATGGCAGTGTCTCGCAAACTGTGTGCCGCGAGAGATTTTCAAATTGACACTAGATATTCCAAAGATTTCATTTTGTTTTTCTAAATTTTGGTATTAATTTTTGATTATTTCAAGCTATAGAATGGACAAATATTTAAAACAAACACCGGGTTATGAATTAAAGAACGAGAGCAAATCTTCAAGTAAAACCAGGCTGATGACGTCAACAAAGCGCAAATATAATGTCGATTATATAGAGTTTGTTTTTATTCTTTTTTAGGTGTGCCGCGGAAAAAAAATTAGATTCAGTGTGCCGCGGGGGAAAAATTAGATTCAGTGTGCCGCGGAAAAAAATTAGATTCAGTGTGCCGCGGGGAAAAAGTTAGATTCAGTGTGCCGCGGAAAAAAATTTAGATTCAGTGTGCCGCGGAAAAAAACAGATTCGGTGTGCCGCGGGAAAAAAATTAGATTCAGTGTGCCGCGGGGAAAAAATTAGATTCAGTGTGCCGCGGAAAAAAAATTAGATTCAGTGTGCCGCGGGAAAAAAGTTAGATTCAGTGTGCCGCGGGGAAAAAATTAGATTCAGTGTGCCGCGGGGAAAAAATTAGATTCAGTGTGCCGCGGAAAAAAAATTAGATTCAGTGTGCCGCAGAGTAAAAAGGTTTGCGAGACACTGCTTTATGTGAACCAGACATAGCCTTAGTATGTTTTTAGTGATGCTTTAACTAGAGCAGTTTTGTACTTTTGCTTAAAGTACAAAAAATGCCTATGATAGACCTTGCACAACATAGATATTAGGAAATATTATTTTGTGAATTCTATGTCATGTGGCCATTTTGTTTCCGGTGTGTGGATGTATACTGGTCCTGAGATCTGTCATGTACACCACCACTGCACAGCCACCACTGCATAAGTTGGTGTGCTGATGTGACCAAGTTCATTCTTGGCCTATAGGCATATCATTGGTATTTTTATGAGCCACTGTGTACATGTGAAGCTTAATAAAAAGTGAAGTGTCAAAATTGTTGCATTTTCTTATGCTTTGGTATAAAGATACATTTCTTTGCATAAATTGGAAGAATTCAAGGGTTCGATGGAAAAGTGGTGATAAACAAATGTCAGTATTCCGAGTTATATATGGCTTGGGTTGGGTTGTTTTACCTCTGAGCGGCACTTTTTTGCACACCATGGGCTAAATGGCCAGGTCACATGGACCCCGAAGGCTCAGAGAAGGTTGGGGGAGGGGACCCACTGGAACAGCTGTTGGGAGACAGATGGTAGCCTCCCGTCAAGGCCATCCAGCGTGTTCTTTAACGTTGGGTTGTTTTACCTCTGAGCGGCACTTTTTTGCACACCATGGGCTAAATGGCCAGGTCACATGGACCCCGAAGGCTCAGAGAAGGTTGGGGAAGGGGACCCACTGGAACAGCTGTTGGGAGACAGATGGTAGCCTCCCGTCAAGGCCATCCAGCGTGTTCTTTAACGTGCACAGGGTATGGCTCTCCCGCACATGGAACAACGGCTTAACGTCCCATCCGACGGACGGCGGCCTTTCCAAGCCCATCGGTGTCCCCTACTGACCGTGGGCAAGGCGGGGAATTTTGCCTAGATAAATCTCAACGCTGACCCAGCTCGGACTCGAACCTGGGAACTACAGATTACGAGCCTGGCACGCTACCGACTGAGCCACCCCCGCCCCTATATATGGCTGAATAATACTTAACTGCTGTTATGGGAAAGGAAAGGTAGGAAAAAAGCAAATAAAATGTGAGTGGAAAAGGAGATAGTGTTCGTTGTGACCTCTTCAATTATGCAAGCAATAAACTCTTGTAGAAAATTTGACAGTTTCAATTCGACTACTCGTACAGCAGATCTCCTACAGTCAAAGTATGCATATTAGGGTGGGCCGAAAAAAATTAAAAAATTTTTTTTCAAGTCGTAATACCGCGGAAAAGTTGCGAATTGGGGAGACTAAAAAGGGGTAAAAAAAGAAATAAAATCGGTTTATATCTTCCGGTCGCGCATGTGCTCTAAAGTTTGCCGAAATTTGGAAAAATTCACATTTTTACGATAATTTTTAACATTTTTAAATTAGCCTCTTCCCAAATGTAATAGCTCAAATTCTTATGTATTAGAACCACAGAAAATAATGTTTAAATATTATTTAAATCCATCAACATCTTCCGGTCGCGCATTGCTTTTAAAGTTAATGAAATTTTGAAAAAAATTTACGAATAAAGGTAGATCACAGTTCAAGGAAAAAAAAACTAACAACTTACATGTTCTTTATATTTGTTGTTTATTGAATACAAGTGAGTCTAGCTCATTCGAAAAGGTTCCGTAGAGTAAAAAAGGAAGAGCATTACTCGCTAATAATAATTCAAGAACCTGGTTCAGTCTACATCGGCCATGTTACTCCAACTTCTGGAAGTTCTGAAGATATTGTCACTTCTATTATTTCTTATCTGTCTGGTCGTGGTATTTCTCTTGAAAAATTAGTTGTCATAGGATGTGATGGCACTGCTGTTAATACAGGTTGGAAAAACGGTCTGATTCGCCGAATCGAAATACATTTGGGGAAACCGTTACAATGGGCAGTTTGCCTTCTCCATTTCAATGAACTGCCATTCCGGCATCTGTTTCAATACCTAGACGGTAAATCAACGGGTCCGAAATCTTTGAGAGGGCCAATCGGTGAAAAGCTAAGTGGCTGCGAAAAACGTCTAGGGATTGGCTTCAAGAGTATCGGCTGTCAGATCCCCACAATAGACAGAAGTATACTAAGTAAGGATCAGCAATATCTACTCGATATTTCCATGGCAATAAAGTCGGGAAACTGTAAAGAGGATTTGGCTGTACGAGATCCTGGTCCCTTGTCACACTCGAGGTGGTTGACAACAGCAAATCGAACTCTCAGATTGTACTTAAGTGAAGAAAGTCCCACACCTGAACTTCAAGAATTAGTTGTATTTATTTTGAAGTCATACATGCCAATGTGGTTTAGTATTAAAACAAGTAAATACTTTACAGAGGGACCAAAACTTGTGTATCAATCAATACAATCTTCAAGGTACCTGCCTGAAGATTTACGTAATATTGTCGACCCTGTGATCGAACGAAATGGCTTTTTCGCTCAACCAGAACATTTAATGTTAGCCATGACACAAGATAATACAAAACACATAAGAGAGCTCGGACTTCGACGAATTCTAAAGGCGAGACAGTTAGATCAAAAGAGAACAACTATCAGAACATTCATGCCGCCAAATCTCAATTTCAAGACTCAAGACTACTCGGAAATAATTAACTGGATGGACTGTGATTTATCTTCTCCCCCATTATTAAAAGATATCAGTGACGATGAGAATAAATCACATATTCAAAATGACTCAGTCCCTAATTGGGATATAACATTCAAGACATTCCCAGTTCACACACAGGCAGTTGAACGATGTGTGAAACTCGTGACAGAAGCCTCAGGAAAAGTTTGCGGAGGAGAGTCTAGGGATGGTTTTATCAGAACGACTCTGCTGTCAAGGTCAACCATGCCTAACTTCGCCCATAAGTCAGATTTCAAAGTACCTTCAGCTAAGAATGAGTGAAACGGAGATGTTCAATTGTTCAACATGAGTTTCTTGGACTTACGACTCTTCATACAAAAACTTAGTTTTTTCAATAAAAAAATCTGTTTATAAATATTACTAATGATCTAAAATAATTTGTTTTTAAACATTTAAACTTGTATTCAATAAAGAACAAATATAAAGAACATGTAAGTTGTTAGTGTTTTTTTTTTTCTTTGAACTGTGATCTACCTTTATTTGTAAATTTTTTTCAAAATTTCATTAAATGTGAAGGCAATGCGCGACCGGAAGATGTTGATGGATTTAAATAATATTTAAACATTATTTTCTGTGGTTCTAATACATAAGAATTTGAGCTATTACATTTGGGAAGAGGCTAATTTAAAAATGTTAAAAATTATCGTAAAAATGTGA
The DNA here is from genome assembly GCA_038380435.1 of Ryuthela nishihirai. Lineage (NCBI taxonomy): Eukaryota > Metazoa > Arthropoda > Arachnida > Araneae > Heptathelidae > Ryuthela > Ryuthela nishihirai. The sequence continues at coordinate 46,232,088 of JAWZYU010000023.1, read as the reverse complement.
ATTTTTCCAAATTTCGGCAAACTTTAGAGCACATGCGCGACCGGAAGATATAAACCGATTTTATTTCTTTTTTTACCCCTTTTTAGTCTCCCCAATTCGCAACTTTTCCGCGGTATTACGACTTGAAAAAAAATTTTTGGATTTTTTCGGCCCACCCATATGCGCAGCGGTAACAGTTTCTAAGCTCTGTGTTCCAATCACAGAATATATTCAGGAAGCGGACAGTGGCAATCAACAGAGATTAACCATTTGCATTTTATCTTAAATCGTTCGGAATATTTTCGTTGAGTTATGCAAGAAAATGGCGGAGGCTCTGTATGGTTCAGTTGGCTTTGAAAAAACATAGATGTTTTTAGTTTTCATCCGAAGTAGATGATACATCTATGAAAAGTCGCCAGGACGCAGCGATCCACACGAAATGCAACAACGGAAAATAACCGATTTAAATCCTGCAATGGCAGCGAAGTCGCAGTGGATGAAGACAGCCTTCGAGTGGATGAAGACAGCAAAGAAGTTCTGATAGAAAGTGAAGGCATCACTTAATTTTTATTTGTTATTTAATTCAAAGATTAATAAGTTATTCAGTTAAGATTTAATGGATATCAATTATCTGCAGAGAAGGATTAAGGCTTCTTGTTAAAATATTCATTGATTTCCTTGTGCGCTTTTAATCATAAACTATGTTAATTTTTTAGTGCTAATGATAATTTTTTAATTCACTTTCGTTTAAGAAACAGAAATATTAAAATAATGCCATTTTTTTTCACAAATTGATATAAATACCAGATTTATTAAAATTTTAGATTTGTGGTGGACATCTGAAGTTCACTATCTCTAATTCTTGTTCTATAGGTACACTGCTTATCAAAAGTTAAGCACGGATGAATACAATGTGCATATCTAATATAAAATATATTTAATCGAATTTTATAGGAAGTTTAAGTTAAGATAAATCACGAAAATTTGGGACCGAAATAATTTACTCAGACCTTAAATTACAACAAACAGAGGAAAGTACATGGTTGGGTTGGGTTGTTTATACTTCTGAGCGGCACTTTTTTGCACACCATGGGCTAAATGGCCAGGTCACATGGACCCCGAAGGCTCAGAGAAGGTTGGGGGAGGGGACCCACTGGAACAGCTGTTGGGAGACAGATGGTGTTCTTTAACGTGCACAGGGTATGTCTCTCCCGCACACGGGGCCACGGCTTAACGTCCCATCCGACGGACGGCGGCCTTTTCAAGCTCATCGGTGTCCCCTACTGACCGTGGGCAGGGAAAGTACAAGGAAAAAGGTGAGTATTTTGAATGCAACTTGTATAGTCATTAGGAGATGTGACCTCCTCTAGCAGAGTATCGATTCATTGCCCTCAATAAGATAATCCAGAAAAGTCCTGACATTCTGGAGGATTTGGGAAGAGGACTAAAAATCGGCAATAATATCTCCAGGGCATCCTTTACATGTTTTATTGCGTTGAGATCCTGAGAGAATGCAAGCCACTCCATTCATTGGCTGCCTTCCTCAAGATACTGGTTGGTTGGCTTGCTCTGTGGAAACAGGCATTTTGTACATTAGGACGAAATCGTTACCTACTGCACCTCTCTTGTGTTGCGGTCTTAAGCAACCACGGCAATTCCCGATTCCGCCTATACGACACTACCAGTTATGAAAAGCCGTGCTATCTAGAGCCGGGGGCAAGGAATACGCCCTATAGGAGCACCTCAACCCCAGCCTCACATGGCAGCAGTCCTATAGAAGGAAAGCTGACCACCGGAAGAAACCTAACTTTAATCTATTCCCCGGTTAGCCATGAACAAGGATATATAGATCCAAGTTCGATCGGCGTCCGGGGTGGAGACTCTTAGTAAGGCCCAGACTTTTGAAAGGGCTCTGGCTTACTAGGGGATCAATCCGTTCTGCCGAGCCCTCGAACTGCTCACCCAGAGCACCTGAGAAGTGAGGTCTCGGACACCGTCACCGTACAACCGGTCGGCGGCATCCTCAACCTCGGTTGGTCTTAGCTATGTCCAACCGGTACGCCAATCCGGTCGGCACTGCCTTCGACCTGGTTGCTGGACCCTAGCCCCCCCCCCCCCACCACGACAAGGTGGTCCCCTATTGGGGGGGGGGGTTACCTACTGCACCAGAGTAGAGCTTGGCATAGGAATCAAAGATGTTATCCCAATATCTCGGATCATTCACAGTACTTCCAGACACATGCTTGAAATGGCATCACGACCATGTAGAACTTCACCTCAGAACAAAGGAGTCACATTCTGCTCATGGTATATTTGAGATATTTTCTACAATCAGACAGCAGACGTGCACTGATCTAGAGAGAAGAGGATGGTCACAAAATACATAAAACAGATAACCGTAACCGTTAAGCCGTGTGCGGGCCACGGCTGGATGGCCTTGACGGGAGGCTACCATCTGTCTCCCAACAGCTGTTCCAGTGGGTCCTCTCCAAACAGATGGAAGCCGCTATGGCCACCCAATAAAAACCTGATCCACAGACTTTAACCACCAAATCCACTTGAACGATGTTATGGTGCTATTTGTACCCTCTTCTCTCTAGATCAGTGCACGTCTGCTGTCTGATTGTAGAAAATATCTCAAATATATCATGAGCAGAATGTGACTCCGTTGTTCTGAGGTGAAGTTCTACATGGTCGTGATGCCACTTCAAGCATGGGTCTGGAGACTAAAGGGATGCAAACAAGGTGTCAACAGGCATAGAGTCAGGCCTTATGAGACCTGGTCGCATTTGAGACGGATACTTTCCTGTGGCTGCAATGAGCTCTCGGTGATGGTGGTGGTGGTGGGGGGGGGGGGGCAGAGATGATACTGTTGCTCTTTTCTGTCTGACGGTAGCTCAGTTTAGTGATCATCATTTAAGGTTGTAACCTAGGTTGGGTTGTTTTACCTCTGAGCGGCACTTTTTTGCACACCATGGGCTAAATGGCCAGGTCATATGGACCCCGAAGGTTGGGGGAGGGACCCACTGGAACAGCTGTTGGGAGACAGATGGTAGTCTCCCGTCAAGGCCATCCAGCATGTTCTTTAACGTGCACAGGGTATGTCTCTCCCGCACACGGGGCCACGGCTTAACGTCCCATCCGACGGACGACGGCCTTTCCAAGCCCATCGGTGTCCCCTACTGACCGTGGGCAGGGCGGAGAATTTTGCGGAGATAAAACTCAACGCTGACCCAGCTGGGACTCGAACCTGGGAACTACAGATTACGAGCCTGGCACGCTACCGACTGAGCCACCCCCGCCCCTTGTAACCTAGGACACTCTTGAACAGGTTTGATAACTGTGAGCATTCGATTTAACGAGATTTTTTCTTTTGTCTATGATCATTAATATTGTATTTATCATCTACCAAGATACCTTGGATGCTTTCCTTGTCTTACGTCTCTGACCTATCCTTGCTCATAATTTTAGCATTTAAAACAAGAATTTACACAATTAAACAAGAATACATATGCAAACAATACAAACAAGAATTAAACAAAGACTTGTATAGGGTTACTTAGCAGCTCAACTATGAACTTCTTTTATGGGTTATCTGTTTTATGTATTTTGTGTATGGGGCGGGGGTGGCTCAGTTGGTAGCGCGCCAGGCTCGTAATCTGCAGTTCACAGGTTCGAGTCCCAGCTGGGTCAGCGTTGAGATTTATCTCCGCAAAATTCCCCGCCTTGCCCACGGTCAGTAGGGGACACCGATGGGCTTGGAAAGGCGCCGTCCGTCGGATGGGACGTTAAGCCGTGGCCCCGTGTGCGGGAGAGTCATACCCTGTGCACGTTAAATAACACGATGGATGGCCTTGACGGGAGGCTACCATCTGTCTCCCAACAGCTGTTCTAGTGGGTCCCCTCCCCCAACCTTCTCTGAGCCTTCGGGGTCCATGTGACCTGGCCATTTAGCCCATGGTGTGCAAAAAAGTGCCGCTCAGAGGTAAAACAACCCAACCCTGTATTTTGTGACATTATACAAGATTCACATGTTGATTTCCTATATTCATTAACTTACGTAAGTGCATTAAAAACTTTAATCTCTAACGGTGATTTTTACTAATATTTGGTGGCCCATGCTTAACTTTCGTGCAATAGTGTAACTTTGAATTTATCTTTTTCGTTAGCTGAGACGTGTATTAATTTTATCCTACAATAATTGATTTCATTAGCGTATAACGTAAAAAGATACCAAATCTTAAAAATGTTACTGTTATCGGAAGAATTAGTAATTATGGAAATAATTTACGTCTTAGTCAGTATTGGGGCGGGGGTGGCTCAGTCGGTAGCGCGCCAGGCGTAATCTGTAGTTCCCAGGTTCGAGTCCTAGCTCGGTCAGCGTTGAGATTTATCTCCGCAAAATTCCCCGCTCTGCCCACAGTCAGTAGGGGACACAGATAAGCTTGGAAAGGCCGCCGTCCGTCGGATGGGACGTTAAGCCGTGGCCCCGTGTGCGGGAGAGCCATACCCTGTGCACGTTAAAGAACACGCTGGATGTCCTTGACGGGAGGCTACCATCTGTTTCCCAACAGCTGTTCCAGTGGGTCCCCTCCCCCAACCTTCTCTGAGCCTTCGGGGTCCATGTGACCTGGCCATTTAGCCCATTATGTGCAAAAAAAGTGCCGCTCAGAGATTGATTGGTTGTTTTGGGTTTTATGGCGCATGGGCGACTAGGCCATAATGCGCCCCGCCCAGAGGTAAAACAACCCAACCCATCTTAGTCAGTCAACCAAAAATGCAGTTAATATAACGCAAACTCGAACAAAGTAAGGAACCGCTTTACGGAAAGAAAATATTTTACAGAAGATTGTGAAAAACTTCCTACAGGGTACTATGTTATTTCATAAGGTTGTGAAAAACCTACTGAAATCAAGTAGGAATTTTTCAGGTGTGACTTAAGTAGAAACCTAACAGCTAATGTAGCTGTTACGAATGATTCTTTATCCATTTTAGGAAACAAGAAAATGTGAGAAGGCTCAAAAAGCCAATAATTCGATGTTGCAAAAGAAGATACGAATTTCAAAGGAAGTAACAAAAATCCACCTTCTAAACCAGAAACGTGCAATCTATGATCGAATCTGAACAGCCGAGTCAATGTAGATTTATATTAATATTTTTATACGTTTGAGAACTGGAATTCAATTTAAAGCATCTTATATTCATTCTTAAGGGACAACTATAGGAAGAAACTGAATTTAATCAGCACATTGTAGATGCAAGCGGCGAACGAAGTAACCACCCTCTAACCAATATAAGAGCATTAATATTCTGGCCAGCTTCCTTTATTGAAGTGAAATAGGCCGAAATCGCGAGAATTGAACGCCTTACTTCTCAACTATGAAACTTTGTACCCTGTTTAATGGGTATCGTGAAACAATTCAAGATGTGAAAAAAAAAAAGACTTGTATAGTGTTACTTATCAGAGGCCAGTGTTCTAAAAGGAGGCCAAAAAAGCTAGAAATAAAACAAAAATGGAGGACAAAGGTGGACATGCTTTCAATTTGTTAAGTTTTTTTTCCTACTATGTTTTATTTTAAGATACCGACTAACAGTTGAGTCAGAAAAAGGCATAATTAAATATATTTTAAGTCCTACTTGATGAGCAATCAAGAGTTATATTGCAAGTGGCATAATGTTAGTAATTATCTGCGATTGCGCAAGGTAAATTTTCTGCTTCTATGAACTCTGACTGAGGTATTGGTCAGCAGTGATCAAGTGACTTGGCTACTGATCAAACGGATCTTCCTGGTTCAAGCTCCTGGTAAGGCAGGGATGTTTGTGTCGTCTCTCTGCTGAGGTCCTGTCATCTTCACACACCTCACACACCCAGGGTCGGGGGTGGCTCAGTCGGTAGCGCGCCAGGCTCGTAATCTGTAGTTCCCAGGTTCGAGTCCCAGCTGGGTCAGCGTTGAGGTTTATCTACGCAAAATTCCCCGCCCTGCCCAGTCAGTAGGGGACACCGATGGGCTTGGAAAGGCCGCCGACCGTCGGATGGGACGTTAAGCCGTGGCCCCGTGTGCGGGAGAGCCATACCCTGTGCACGTTAAAGAACACACTGGATAGCCTTGACGGGAGGCTACCATCTGTCTCCCAACAGCTGTTCCAGTGGGTCCCCTTCCCCAACCTTCTCTGAGCCTTCGGGGTCCATGTGGCCTGGCCATTTAGCCCATTGTGTGCAAAAAAGTGCCGCTCAGAGGTAAAACAATCCAATACTGTTCAGTGACACCTGTGAAAACGAATTTTTCCCCTGTGCAGAAAAGGGACACTAATATATACCTTTCATGCAAATGCTTGGTTAACGATCTCGCGACTGATGATTTTTTTCCCTTTAACACGAATGGTTAGATCAGCATTGGATATAAGTGACAGACAAAAAATAATGTCTTTACAAACTAAGAGATACTAGGTGTGAAACATCCCAGTCAAGAAATGCCCTTTTCAAAATATAGGGAAATCCTCTCCACACACTCTCCCACTTCTTAAAATTTAACATGACCTAGGCGCTTAATTCGAAAAAATGGCAGGGAGACGAAAGCGTGCACGTACAACCAGCCCAAACGGTGATAACTCAAAGGTCATGGGGCACTTATGCACTGACCTATGAAACAGCCTTTCGATGTGCAAACAGATATGCTACTGTTTATCTAAATCCTTTACTCATGGGAAGAGCTGCCTGCTACGTGACTTTTATCTTCCTCAAGAATCTTTTGAACCCTAACGACAAAGTGAAATAATTATTCGTTTTATGTCGAAATGCCGCACTTTATCGGATAGGTCAACAAAAGCTCCTGTCTTATCTTCGGGGGAATCTTTTCGGCTTAAGGACACAGCAGTTTACTGCATGCAAAAAGTCCAAGTGGTCAGCTAATTTTAAAATGTCCTCTTATACTGTTCAACACAATTAAAGAAAGTATGTAGCAGTTACCAGGAGAACATGGTTTGAGCACAAAATGAAATAAAGTACATTAGAAAGGGAAAATGACTGTTAGGAGCACAGACAGAAAATTGCTAATGTCATAAAAAAATGTGTGACGTATTCACAAAACAGTACCGATGTCGCAAAAAAAAAATTCAGTGTAAGAAATGGAAAAACGAAAGAAGTATCATTTAATACGAGTTTCGCAAAATAATAGAATGTGTGAAAATTTCAATCACAGTGTGATATGATGTAGAAGTAATACGAAATCTTTAGCATTATTCCCCACGAATTTTCAAATGGCACAAGGTATCATTTCCATTTCTTAAGATTCAACTACTTTTATTTTTTCAACCAATAACCACGATAATGTACAGTTTCTGCGGGACAGTTCGGGTGGTAACTTCGATGCAAAAACGGCGCAGGGCGCCCTCTATCGGGCTGTTTTGTATCTTAGCTGTTTTGAGGCGAACCGATGAATGCCTACTTTTACATTACGTTTTTGATATTTTTTCTTTTAATGTGAGAATGCGGGTAGGGTGCCTTTCTTTCGCTTTCCTATCGCTTCTCTTTTTTAATCTTCCTTACTTCTGTAATGTGGCGATTGATTATCTTGATGAGTGTTTGAAGTGTGAAATAACCGTTGAAAGACTTAGCGCTTTATGCGTTAGGTCTGTAATACGGTTGAAGTTACGAGAATGCAAAGTATTTTGTAGTCGATAGATTCTGGGAGCCCTCTCCTTCAGAATCGAGAAGCATTTACTACATACTAATGGAATTTACTGGAGTAATGCTACTTTCTATAGGTAGTGTTATTTCAGATTTTAAATTTCCAAACAAGTGAAACACATATGGGAATACATAACATTATCAAAAAACGTGTCCTTGCCGGAAAAACAACCACTTTCACATTTATAAAATATAGTGCCACTTGTTCTAAGAATTCCACACCGGTGCGGGAAAAGCAACCATTTTCGCACTTACACAAACATAGTGTACATACTTGTTCTAAGAATTCCACACTAATAATAAAATAAATAAATACCCCCTCAAGCAGCTGCTTGCCACAGAGGTCTGACAGGAGCCTGTCAGTTTATAGGCCATAGTAGAAGGTCTGTAGTATAGAAATATATATTCTCATGCAGTAAAAATAACTAAACCGATTCTTACTTGACATGAAATGCGCGTGTTAGATTTCGTGTAGTGAAACATCTAATTTCAGCCATGTCATGACTTTTTAGTTCAAATCTTAATTACATGTTGTCTATGGGAAATGCATCGTTCATTGACCAGGTTTGTTTTTTAGCGAAGTGCATGGTCACCACCGGAAATGTCCCACAAAAACTGTACATTATCGTGGTTATTGGTTGAAAAAAAACTTAAGTGATGGAAATATGCACCCCACTGAATGTCATTTGAAAATTCGTGGATGTTAGTGTATGTTAACACTATTATCACCTAACAAATGACATGGGGAATAATGCTAAAGATTTCGCATTACTGCTATATCATATCACACTGGGATTGAAATTTTCAAACATTCTATTATTTTGCAAAACTCGTATTAAATGATATATTTTTTGTTTTCCCTTTTTTTACACTGAATTTTTTTCTACATCTGTACCGTTTTGTGAAATACGTCACACATTTCTTATGACATTAACAAATTTCTGTCTGGGTTCCTTCGAAGAGTGATTTTCCCTTTCTAAGGACCATATTCTCCCTGTAACGGCTACATAATTTCTTTAATTGTGATGAACAGTATAAGAGGACATTTTAAAATTAGCTGACCGCTTGGAGTTTTTGCACGCAGTAAACTGCTGTGTCCTTAATCCGAAAAGATTCCCCGAATATAATGCCGGAGCTTTCGTTGACCTATCCGATAAAGTGCGGCATTTCGTCATGAAACGAATAATTATTTCATTTTGTCATTAGGGTTCAAAAAGATTCTTGAGGAAGATAAAAGTCACGTAGCAGGCAGCTCTTCCCATGAGTAAAAGGATTTAGATAAACAGTAGCATATCTGTTTGCACATCGAAAGGCTGTTCCATAGGTCAGTGCATAAGTGCCCCATGACCTTTGAGTTATCACCATTTGGGCTGGTTGTACGTGCACGCGCTCGTCTCCCTGCCATTTATTCGAATTAAGCGCCTAGGTCATGTTAAATTTTAAGAAGTGGGAGAGTGTGTGGAGAGGATTTCCCTATATTTTGAAAAGGGCATTTCTTGACTTGGGATGTTTCACACCTAGTGTCTCTTAGTTTGTAAAGACATTATTTTTTGTCTGTCACTTATATCCAATGCTGATCTAACCATTCGCGTTAAAGGGAAAAAATTCATCAGTCGCGAGATCGCTAACCAAGCATTTGCATGAAAGGTATATATTAGTGTCCCTTTTCTGCACAGGGGAAAAATTCGTTTTCACAGGTGTCACTGAATAGTAATAAGCAGTAGTGAAACTAAGCCGGTACGCCATACCTGGAAGAAGTTATTTGCCGGTACAGCATACCGGTAAAACAATTTGCAATAGTGGCGCATCTCTTACTTTAATGCTCATTTAACCGAGCTTTAATTAAAAAACAGTGAATCTTTACTTTTAAGAAAATTTCCTCAATTTTTAATTACATTACTACAGTTTTACCGTTTAGATACCAAGCTCTTCGAAAAACTGCATATTCCAGGTTTCATTTCGGCTGACATGGAAGTGGGTTGGGTTGTTTTACCTCTGAGAGCCTTTTTTGCACACCATGGGCTAAATGGCCAGGTCACATGGACCCCGAAGGCTCAGAGAAGGTTGGGGGAGGGGACCCACTGGAACAGCTGTTGGGAGACAGATGGTAGCCTCCCGTCAAAGCCATCCAGCGTGTTCTTTAACGTGCACAGGGTATGACTCTCCCGCACATGGAGCCACGGCTTAACGTCCCATCTGACGGACGGTGGCCTTTCCAAGCACATCGGTATCCCTACTGACAGTAGGCAGGGCAGGGAATTTTGCGGAAATAAATCTCAACGTTGACCCAGCTGGGACTCGAACATGGGAACTACAAATTACGAGCCTGGCGCGCTACCGACTGAGCCACCCCCGTCCCTTTTACCGTCTAGATACCAAGCTGTTTGAAAAACTACATATTTGAGGTTTCCTTTCTGCTGACAGAAAGTGCCAAGGGAGAATGTTATATTATATATTTCAAGTAGTGCTTTCTCTCTTTGAATGATTATCATGGATACTGGGTAAAGAGATCAGAACTAGACAGAAAAAGGCGACTCCAACCAAAGCAGTCTCTTGGGGAGTCGTTAAGAGTTCACGGACAATGCACGTTCACATCCGCCACAGCTGTCTGGGTTCGGTTTCGATTACCACCAGAGGCAGAACTTGGAAAATTGATTTTGTGGTTTTCAAATTCTTATTTCAACTCTTGCTCGATTTACTGTGAGATGTGTACAGTCGCCCAAAAAAATATCCGAACACTATAGTTAAGTACAGAATTCAGAAAAAATATCTGGCAACGATTTTTTTAGAAATTAGTGATCTAAATCTAAATTAGTGATCTATAAAGAGTGACTCGGTGTACAGTCGCTCAAAAAATACCCAAACACTATGGTTGATTACCGAATTCAGAAAAAATATCTGGCAACGATTTTTTTAGAAATTAGTGATCTATAAAGAGTGACTCGGTGATTGGGTATATAGTTGCTCAAAAAATATCCGAACACTATGGTTGATTACAGGTGGTTAGCGCACTTGGCTACTGATCAAAGGGACCGGGTTTGAGCCACAGGTAGCACGAGGATGTTTGTGTTGTCTCGCCTTCCTCACAGGTCTTTTCTATGGCATATTAAACTGACAGGCTCCTGTCAGACCTCTGGGGCAAGTTGATGCTTGAAGGAATATTTATATTATTTTTTTCAAAGGGACAGGACTCATGCCCCTCCACTTCGATCTGACATTATACAGGGTGATTCAGAATTCATCATCAATATTTAGTGGGGAGGAAGGGAATAAGAAAAGAAAGAGATTTCACATAGGAAAGTATGGGGGCAGACGAACGCATGGTGGTGTAGAGGGCGCTGTGTGTACACACCTCTCATACAGAAGCACAGCTGTTTGACGCGTGCAGTCAGTTGTCATTCGACAAGGTGAATTTGCAGAAGTAACATGAACCGGTATACGTGGAATGAATGTGCAGATATGCATGTAACTTACGGTGCGGCAGGAGAAAGATGTCTTCGAGCCAGGCAATTGTATGCAGCGCGCTTCCCAAACCGCCGTGTGCCACAGCATCAAATGTTTTCACGTATTCATCGCCAACTGCGTGAAACAGGATCGTTTGCTGCTAGTAATGTTAATCGAGGGAGGCGCAGATCGGCACGGACAGTAGCAGTAGAGGAAGCTGTCCTATAGGAAATCGAGGAACCTGGTGCTAGCACACGAGGTATGGCTAGGCAGTTTGGAATTTCGCAAGCAACAGCGTGGTGGATATTACACGATGAAGGGTTACATCCGTTTCATCTGCAAAGAGTGCAATTATTGGCAGCAGACGACCATCCCAAGTGTGTTATTTTTTGTCAGTGGTTCATGCAGAGAACAGCCGTTGATCCCAATTTCCCAACGTATGTTCTTTTCACCGATGAGGCGTTGTTCACTCGAGAGGGTGTCTTCAACACACACAATTGGCATGTGTGGGCTCATCAGAACCCACACGGTACAAGACCTGGAGCTGCGCAACAACGTTTTGCTGTCAATGTGTGGACTGGGATTGTCGGTGACTGTTTGTTGGGCCCGTATTTACTACCATCCCGTTTGGACGGTGCCAAGTACCTAACATTTCTTCAGACTGTGTTACCGGATCTTCTGAACGAGGTTCCTGATGGTAGTCTCCGGCGAATGTGGTTCCAGCATGACGGCGCTCCTGCACATTTCGCAAATGCTGTGTGTGCTTAACTACGCAGACAGTTTGGTGGTCAATGGATTGGCCACGGTGGACCGGTTTCTTGGCCACCACGTTCACCGGATTTATCTCCAATCGATTTCTTTGTATGGGGTGCTATGAAAAACATGGTGTACGAGACCCCTGTTGATAGTGCTATGGATCTTGTAGCACGCATATCAGTTGCTGCCTCAAACATCCGGGAAATGCCAGGCATCTTCCACAGGGTCCGGCTGTCCATGCAACGCCGTTGTGAGTCATGCATTCTAGCACATGGTCGGCAGTTCGAGCACCTCTTGTAAGTCTGTACAACCAATGCAAAGAAATGTTACATGTAAGATAATAAATGTTTTTTCCTTACCACTTCCTTCTTATGTGTTCTTTCCATCATTGAACTGGGGTCATTTTGCCCTACTACATGGCATATGCGCCCATGCTTTCCTATGTGAAATCTCCTTCGTTTCTTATTACCTACCTCCCCACCAAATATTGATGATGAATTCTGAATCACCCTGTATATCATATATGTTCAGTTTTTGTATACCCTTAATAATTTGTGGAAAGTGATACAGTCGCTCAAAAAATATCTGAACACTATGGTTGATTACAGAATTCAGAAAAAATATCTGGCAAAAATTTTTTTAGAAATTAGTGATCTGGCAACCTTCGTGTCACGAAGGTTGCCAGTTCATTAATTTCTAAAAAAATCGTTGCCAAATATTTTTTCTGAATTCTGTAATTAACCATAGTGTTCAGATATTTTTTTTGAGCGACTGTACTTCGGTCACCATACACTTCACTTTAATTACCCTGTAAGATGATTTCAGTGGAGGATTCGCCTTTGGATGATTTTTCGCACATCACGATGACTTAAAGCGTACCGGTAAGAAATGAAATCTACTTTCACCACTGGTAATAAGTATCCAAAACTTATTGCTGAGGTTTGTACTTTTAAATTATTCCTGAAAATTTTTACGTTGCCTAATCGAAGAAGCTTTCTCATGTAGGTTGTTCCATTAGATATACTGATATAATCGCTGAAGTATTTGCTAAATTTTGACTATCAGTCCAGGTGCAATTAAAGTTTCGGTAAGTTATCAGTATATCGATCGAGTGAGACTTATTAAATGTATTATTTTTTATATTAGCTTAGTGTATTTTATATTATTTGTTAAAACTAATATCCCCTACACCATTAACATACATTCATGTTGGACTTGGATGTAGAACTAAAGTTAGATGTTTTACCCACCGTAGGCAGAAACGCAAGGGTATCCGCAACTTACGAATTGTTTTGTACTTTTAGTATTGTTTACTTTCTATAGCTTTTTGCCGCGTAAATTCTTTGTAGAATAATTTTTTACCTGATGAAAACAACTGACCTTGTAAAGCGTAATGCACACACTTGTACTAACGAGAGGTCACAACGCGAAATAATATTTCATCAGTGATGATTCATTCGATCACACGTTCGCCGGTAAACGGTGGAAAAGACGATTTTTTAAAACTGAGAGAGTGTTTAGAATTGTACTTTTTTTTAAAAATTATATCTTACTTTCAAACAATTATATGATTTTTCTTCGGAGGAAGAAATAATGTTTTGTTATTGATCGTTACTGAGTAACGTTACTTCCTAGGAAAGAGTAATATTTTGCATCAATGTAGTGAGGATACAGCGGTAATAAGTATTAGGAATAAAAAGTTTAAACTTGTGACCCAGTCGCGTAACGGATATACGGGAATTTAAAAAGTTTTATTGGTTCAATGCGGTTGTCAGAAGGGCTGTCAATGAGTGACATCTCTGGACTTGGAAAAATTTCGAGATGTGTCCGTAAACTACGATCAATAGTGTGAGTCGATTTTACGAGGAAATAAAAATTCGAGAGTTTTTTTAATAAAGGGGGTGGAACTTTTGATAACGGATTAATTAACGAGGGTGTGGCAGTTTTGATAGGGTTTTTAATAAAGGGGAGGTATTTTTGATAAGGATTTTTTTTTAATGAGGGGGAGACAAAAATTGGGACTTTGTAATTATTTTTGAGGATTGCATCAGCCATTCTGTGAGGGGATGATCTGCACGTTGTTACCGAAAGTTCAGTTGGACTTGGTAAATTTCAGATGAGGGTAGAAATCAAAGGATTTATTCGGGAGTTTGTGATCGGTGAGTTTCATAAAGGGGAGGAACTTTTGATAAGGGTTTTTTTAATGAGGGGAGTCAAAAAATTGGATTAAAAGCGTTTTTCTAAAGTGTAGTAATTATGATATACACTAGATGGCGCCACGGGTTATTAATAAAGGGGGCAGAACTTTTGATAAGGGGGAGTCAAAAAATTGGGACTTGCGGTTAAAATCCTGCTAAAGTATACACTAGATGGCGCCACCAAAAAACGAAGACTTTTTTCAGGGGGGCTTAAAAATACAGGTGGGTCAACCAGGGAGTCTTTAATAAGGGGGATTGAAAAATACAGGTGGGTCAACCAGGGAGTCTTTAATGAGGGGGATTGAAAAATACAGGTGGGTCAACCAGGGAGTCTTTAATGAGAGGGGGATTAAAAAATACAGGTGGGTCAACCATAGGGTCTTTAAAGAGGGGGAGATTAAAAATACAGGTGAGTCAACCAGGGGAGTTTTGATAGGGTTTTTAACAAAGGGGGAGGAATTTTTAATAAAGGGGAGTCAAATTGGAAAAATTACAGTTAAAATAGAGGGCTTTTCTAAAGTATAGTTCTCATAATATACACTAGATGGTGCCACGGATTTTCAACAAAGGGGGAGGAATTTTTAATAAAGGGGGTCAACCAGTATTTTTTATGTGTTATTATGAATATTAATAAGGGGGTGTGGCCTGTAACGTCATAGGGGGAAGCACTAGTGGGGGTATCGTATAATGGGACTATAGTACTACTGTGTATTAATTAGCATTCATTTGATATGCACTGAAGAGCCAAAACATTATGACCACCTGTCTAATATGTTGTTGGTCCTACATGTGCCGCCAAAACAGCTCTTACCCAGTGAGGCATGGATGCTAAAGATTCTAAACATATCTTGTGTTATCTGATGATCAATATGTTATCAGCAGATCCTTTAACTCTTGTAAGTTATGTGGTTGAGCCGCCGCAGATTGGATATGCTGTTCCAACACAAACCACAGATGCTCGATTGGATTATGTCTGAGGAATCTGAAAGCCAGGGCAAAACCTGGAAGTCTTCATGTTCTGAGAACCATTCTTGAACAATCCAGGCAGTGTGATATGGCACATTATCCTGCTGAAAGGCACTACTAGAGGGGTGTACAGTTGCCCTGAAAGGATGTACCTGGTCTGCAATGATGTTTAGGTAGGTGGTAGACATCATAGTTTCCTGTACATGAATGATTGGACCCAGGGTTTCCCATAAGAACATTGCCCAAAGCATTACACTTCCTCTACCGGCTTGTTTTTATCCCACAGTACATCCTGATGCCAACACTTCCACAGGTAAACGATGCACATGTACCCGGTAGTCCAGATGGTGCAGCAGGAAATGAGATTCATTGGAACAGATGAACTTCTTCCAATCATTCAAGGTCCAGTTTTGATGCTCATGTGCCCATTGTAGGCACTTTTGATGGTGAATTGAGGTTAGCATGGTCACTTAGAGAGGCCTGTGGCTATGCAGCCCCATTTTCAGCAGGGTTCAATGTACTGTGTTGTGACACATTATCCTGTCACCAGCATTCAAATTACGGGCGAGTTGCATCACAGTATCCCTTCTGTTGGCTTGTACCATAGGGATAGCCTTTGCTCACCTCTAGCATTGGTGAGCCTTGGTGAGCCCACACTTTGCTGGCGGTTCATGATTTTTCTCTCCTTGGATCACTTTTTGAAGGTACTAATCACGGCTGACCGTGAGCATCCCACAAGCCTTGCCATCTCAGAAATGCTCTGACCCAGTTGTCTGGCCATTACAATTTTTCCCTTTGTCAAACTCTCTTAGGTCCGCTGTCTTTCTCATCTGAAGAACAAGAATAACACTGATGAACAGATCTCAGTATAAGGTGTTATTTATACCGTTTCATGACCTTCACATGCGCTGTCGTTTACTTGCAGTTGCTTTGATTTGCATAAAGATGTGCTAGTCATAATGATTTGGCTCTTTGTTGTATACTCGTTACAATCAACCTTCAAGTTGGAGATATGATCCTCCTCACAAACCAAAAATAAATGATGTGAAAAAAAGGGCAATAGGTAATATAAAGCAAAAAGGAATACAAAAAGAAATGCTTTATTTTGTTAAAAAAAAGTAATATTTATTAATATTTAAATTTAATTTACATAATTTTATTAAAAAAATATATCATAAAATTATAAGTTATTAGAATTTAAATTATTATTGATAATATTTATTATTATTATTATTATTATTATTATAACATTATTATAATTATAATTATTATTGATAAACATGTTCGGCTATATTGCATTAAAGTTTTAGATTCAGATATCATTGCAAGATAAACAAATACACACATATGGTGCTCAAAATTGAGGACTGATGTCATATCTCAAGAATCACATATGAGAAAGACACGTAATGTGGTATACATTTTTTTTTTCGTTTGCGACATATAGGACAGAGAAGAATCCTAGAAGCTGCTCCTAACTTTTACAGGCCTTCGCATATAAGGACACCCCACAAAGACCAAAGTCACTGCTGACACTGCCTCAGTTAGAGTTAACACAGCACACAAAGTTTGCCTTGCTGGTACAATCGCTAGCTGGCTAACTACTAAGCCAGTTAAGGATGGAAGACAAAAATTTATGCACATTTGACCAACACAACCACAAGCAGGAAAATTATGATTGCTATAAAAGAGCATATGGCCGTGGTTACTGCTCATTTCCATTCCAGGAAGACTGGTGTTAACTTGGGTAGCAATTTGATTTCACAAAGATTATGTATAGATTATTGGGTGTGGCAGGGAGAGTGGTCCCAAGACCAAAAGTGCACAAGATGACTACTATTGTTTTCAAGATAATATAGGGAAATGAAGGCTAGACAACCGTCTCTCACAAGATATCAGTGCTACTAGGGATGATAGTTTCAACACAGTGTAGGCATCACCTTTGGAACCCAGGCCAGTGGGCAGGTTTGCTCAGTAATAAATTATCACAGGAAAACATCTTATATTGCAAGAAACATTTGAAATAAAGAGTTGAAAAAAATTGGTTGTCCCGACCTGGATTTGAACCCAGGTCTCTCAGAGGCATGCTGGGTTTCTTAACCACTAGACCACCGAGGAACTGACCATTTCTCCAACAAAGTGACATATCAGCATTCCTGTCGATTCACCAGTGGCATCATCTATTATCAGGGTTGGGTTGTTTTTCCTCTGAGCAGCACTTTTTTGCACACCATGGGCTAAATGGCCAGGTCACAAGGACCCTGAAAGCTCAGAGAAGGTTGGGGGAGGGGACCCACTGGAACAGCTGTTGGGAAACAGATGGTAGCCTCCCGTCAAGGCCATCCAGTGTATTCTTTAACATGCGCAAGGCATGGCTCTCCGGCACACAGGGCCATGGCTTAACAGTTTTAAAGGCGTTGGAAAGATCACAGATGGCGGCCTTTCCAAGCCTAACAGTTTCCCCTACTGACTGTGGGCAGGGTGGGGAATTTTGCAGAGATAAATCTCAATACTGACCAGCTGGGACTCAAACCTGAGAACTGAAGATTATGCGCCTAGCACGCTACTGACTGAGACATCCTGTCCCCTCTATTATCAGGAGTTGGGCTGCCAAGCCACCACATTTTGATGCTAGTAATATTTGTCATCACACTCACAGCATTATGTAATCAATTCAGTAATAAATTATCAGAGGAAAATGTCCTGTAGACAAGATACATTTGAAATAAAGAGTTGAAAGAAATTGGTTGTCATAACTAGGGATTTGAACCTGTCTCCCAGAAGCATGCCGGGCATCTTAACCACTAGTGAACATGAGTTAGATATTAACTCATGTTCAGATATTACTACCATCAAAGTGTGGCAACTTGGCTACCCAACTCCTAATAGATGGTGTCACTGATGAATCAACAGGAATGCTGATATGCCACTTTGTTGAAGAAATGGTCAGTTCCTCAGTGGTCTAGCAGTTAAGACACCTGGCATGCCTGTGGGATACTTGAAATCCCAGTCAGAAAAACCAATTTTTTTCAATTCTTTATGGAAGTTTGTTCTTCACAGATACACTTAGATTCAATTGAAACTGATTCTTAATACACTTTTGCACTAATAAATATTACACTGGTGAGAACAACAAACTTGCAACAACATCAGAGAAAGGGACAATTTTGGGGTATATAATCTGGGCTGGGATCATGATGATTGGTTGTACATAGTTTCACACCTTTTATGAAGCTGTTCTGATTGTTCAGTGATACAGAAACAAAATTCTAGAATCCTATATGGTCTTTGTTTAGGGGTTCTCTTGCTCTTGATTTCATCTTTATGGGTGACATCGACCACTCGCATAGGGCTCAATGTGATCGATTTCCTTGAAAGTGAAGATAATCATAAGATATAGTGGCTAGCCAGATCCCTGGACTTGAAATAATTGAACATCTGTGGGATGACGTGGAGAGGCAAATTGCAAGGCATCAGCTTGCCTCCCAGAACTTTTTGTGAGCTCAGATATGCTCTTGTGGGAGAAATCGGCTTTATTATCATAAAACCTTATCAACATTAATGCTTATGTGTTGCATGAGATATGTAGCTGTTAGGAGTGATCAACTGCCTTATAACATTGCCTGTATCCCAATCCCAGTGCTCCCATTTTGCACTCATGCTCTCCTATGTAGCATTCTTGCATGTTATGCAATTTCACCATTATTCCATTCGCTGTTAATCATTTCATAATATCCTTCCATATCACATTTAATTTTATTTCCAGAAAACCATTTTTAGTTTTGTACACTTTTGCCATTCCTTTGTTTTAGTGCCATGTATATGTGAATGATGATTTTGCACTTCTACTGCTATGATTTTACATTTATCACTTTTGGCTCCCTAAAATTTAGCTATCTATGGTTCACCCATTAGCTTTCCAGGTATGAAGCTGAATATTTGACCTCGCAATCATTCTTATTTTCTCTGCTGGTTCACATCTAACTCTTGTTGAGAAAGCAGACATTGATAAATTCGAAAATCTTCTTCCACAGGTAGTGTGTGAGATAATCACAACATGTGCAGTTTAAACAACATTTGGATAGTTTTGATAGGAAGCTCTCATCTGCCAGAAAAGCTGTCCATTGGTTCTTTTTCTTCCACTTTATCCTGAAGCTTAAGGTTCTTGTCACTTGCAAATAGTATAATATAAAATACGTACAATAATAAAACCTGTAAAATGTGTCAATTTTCATTTTCCTAATGAATGTATCACAACCGTTTGAAAATACACAGTTTGCATCATTATTTACATGTTCCCTATTTTGTAACCTGGGGTATTAAAACAATAAACTTTGCTGCCTGAATGTATAAATGTTTAAAATAGAGTAAAAGGCTGTGCTGAAGTTTAAAGCAATGAAGAGTTATAATAATGAACATGTTGTGCACATAGATCATATAGTTATATATAAGAATTAATATATTCTGTAAAACTGCAGATTTCTTTATCACAAGATATTACATATTTTATAGGTGGAGATCTAGTGAGGCCAACTACAAATATAAGGCTTGGATGGTGGGGGTTTTATGCATTCATTGAGCCTATCACATCCAGGAGGTGACCAATGCTGAAAAATAAAGATCAATATTAATTGAAACTAATCAAGGAAAATTTCATAATACAAATGCCAGTAATGTAAAAAAAAACACTCTTCAAGAAGCTTCTTGCCATTGAGAGTGGACAGAAAGTTGTTAATATGCCTTAGAGGAGACTTGTATGAAAGATGGAGACCTAAGCAGAAAGACAACATAAGAAACATTCATTTCTTATCCAGGCTCGAACACAGATCCCTTTGATCCACAATTAAGATGCTAACCGCTTCGCCATCAAGATGCTAGATTCTGTTGTGGTTGCCCTTGTAACAAAGGACAATTTGGTGACAGAACAAGTGCATATGTGACTCCTGCTGAATCTTGTTCACTAGATCACTCATATTAGCTCCTATTTGGTTTTCAAATAAGGCACAGAAGAAATTATAGTGATAATTGATTTGACATCATGCAAAGAATAAGATAAACTCATTATAAACAATGTCAATAATTAAACGTAATAAATAAAGGCAAAATTGTTAACTTGTTTTATGATCATTAAAAGATGTCACAGTTGTCCTAGTCCAAACTGTGACATCTGTGTAATCAAACTGAGTCACATAAACATAATTAAAGTTTATTGTGGAACTGTTGATTAAAGTTTATTGTGGAACTGTTGAGAGAGTCTTAATTATCTGTGAAAAGTATAGTGTCATGGTTCTCAAGAAGAGACACCTTCCATCCACCTTCCCCGGCCTCATGCTTAGACCAGACCACATCTTGGTCATCAAACAGCATAAATTTCTTGGTGTGATCCTGGACAACAGGCTGATCTGGGGACCCCACATCCAGCATCTTCAGACAGTTGCTACAGTGCAGAGAAATATACTGTCTTTCCTTGCTGGTATGCACTGGGGAAGTTCCTGCAAGACCCTCCTGGTCTTGTAACCGAAACTTGATTCTCTTCCGTGTCAACTACAGTGGTCACTTTCTGAGCAATGCCTCTGCTTCACTGCTGAGCAAGTTGGCCACTGTCCACACTATATCTCTGTGCCTCTGTCTCAGACTCTGCCCTAACACACCTAATGCGTTTGTTATTGCAGAGGCTGATGACATAACTTTCCGCCTGCACTGGAAGAGAGAGATACTGTGTCATCTCTCAAGGCTCCATTCCCCCACTTTAACCACGAACTTCTCAGGAAGTTGCAAGACAGGCCTGACTCTGCCAATGCTGTCTGCCACTGACTTCTACGACTGAGTCATCCATGACAGCTACACTGCTTACAATAAGCTCTTCCCTGACCTCCCACCGTGGAGGAACAGTGATCTTATGATCAATGTCACTTCCCTTCTCTAGGTCGAAAGAGCGACTTAGATCCAGTGGACATCAAGCTTCTCTCCACCTCCTAGGTCACTGCATGATATGAGAGATGTACTGAGCTCTACATTGACAGATCTGTGGACTGGGAGAGGCTATGCATTCATTGAGCCTATCACATCCAGGTCACTGCCTTTGTCATCCCTTACACAGGCCTCACCAGAGGTTTCTGTCTCCCGCATCTTGCTTCCTCCCCCTGTGCAGAGCTTCATGCTATCCTTGAAACTGTACTTTTCCTTTTTCAGCCTCGAGAGTGGCACTTTGTCATCCTTTGCAATTCCAAGTCAGCCTTGGAAGTTCTCCAGAAGTGAGGCAGCAGGAGCTGCAACCCCTTCCTTACCAAGAAGATCATGGAGAGATGCTCCAAGGTCACTTCTGCTGGAATCACGGTTCATTTCCAGTAGATCCCTTCACATGCAGGGATACCTGGCAATGAGTTTGCTGATCGCACCACGAAGGAGGTGCTTGAGAATCAGAGGTATGTATTTAATTACCCTCTCTCTCTCTCAGTGACTGCAAGATGTTTGTCTCACAACTGATGAGCCAGTATCGTCTTGCCAGTAGCAGAGGGACTCCAGTTGTTCCTCATTCAGGTACCTGGTTGACCCTTCTCTCATTGCTCCTAACCTTGGCAACCTCCGCAGATCTGAGGAGACCCTCCTTCATTGTCTCTGAGTTAGTGTCATCTACAGCAACTCTACGCTTCACACTCTCAGCAGAGTGTACAGTCCTAACTGTGCCACATGCAGCACATCTGAGATTATATCTGACGTTCTGCTCCCACTACAATGCTGAAAGCGAAGCTTTGTTCCAGGAGCTTCATGCCTTCGGAACCACCGACTACTCCATCACCTTTCTATTTGGTAACCACAAACAATTGGAAGCTCCAATGAACGCGCTTCCGACTGGTCACTGATTTCTTTCAGAACATTGACCTTTTCTGCAAGGTCTAATGTCTCTTTTTCTTTAACCTGATTAGTATACTTAATAGTTTCACATGACAGCTAAGAGGTAGTTTCTTCTGCCTCTGCTTTCTTTTCCTCCTGTTCTAAGTGGTGTAGGGAGCCCCTCATTGGAGGCTAATTTCACCATGAAAACCTGAAAAACCTTGAAAAGTATAGTGTCCCTTTCAGGTACAGTTCACAATATAACCACACTTGCCAATGCTTAGGATGTGCTTTTATGAAAATTGCTTTTATGGTACCTTTTAGTGACTATGAAGTAAGATACTTTCCTGTAGCTGCCATAAGATCAAAACAGTATTTTACAGACACTGAGGTCCTGGATGTTCTTTGCACAAAGCCTGGGTTAATGTTTTTCAGGTACCCTTGTCATGTTCATTGGACAGTTGTCTTACTAGTTTGGAACCAATTCTATATGCTGCAAATGACATCATGATAAATATAAATAGGGTGGCCTTTGTCTGGATTTCAGTATGTTGAGCTGTTTTACCTCTGAATGGCACTTTTTGCATACGATGGGCTAAATGAGCAGTTCACAAGGACCCCGAGGGCTCTGAGAAGAATGGGTAAGGGAACTCACTGGGTATCTGTTAGGAGACAGATGGGAACTTCCCGTAAAGACCATCCAGCATGTTCTTTAATGTGCACAGAGTATGGCTCTCCTGCACAGAGGCCCATGGCTTTACATTCCATCAGATGGATGGCCTTTCCAAGCCCATTGGTGTCCTCTACTGACCTAAGGCAGGACAAGGTGTGTTGTGGAGATAAATCCCAATGCTGGCCCAGCTGGTACTTGAACTGCAGATTATGAGCCTGGTGTTCTACTAACTGAGCTAATGACATCCCTATTTTAATATATTAATCATGTGCCTAATATTAGTTATAAAAAATGATATTGCTGATTTTTGAACATTCTCTTTAAACTACAGCATTTTAAAACCATAAAACTTAAGAATTAGCTGGGGAAAAATTAGTTTTGTGGTATATGAACACATGAACTCTTGAAAACACATCAGGGATTCTAGCCTAGAGGTTCTCCACCTTTCATAAGCTATGGATGCCACATGGTTGATAAACAATGGTCTGAGTAACACTGCTCTAATCCAGTAGTTTCCAACCTTTTTGTACCAAATATTTTCAAAACACTACCCTTTTAATAAATATTATTTTCCTATTTAATTGAATATTAATATCTGTTTCTAATGCAGCCATCAATGCAATTATTACTGAAATTAGATTGTCACACAGACAAGAAACATGGCAAATATGCAGGAAATTCGAATGAAAAAGAACATGTTTGAATAAAACACATCAACACAAGTTCCTAAAATAACGTAAATAATTTTAATATCCCATCCCTTAGACTACAAAATAATTAAAAAAAAACTATTAATAATGTGAAAAAGTAATAGACTTGGAAATAAAAATCCTGAAGTTAACAATAAATGAAAAATACAAAATATATAAGAAAAATTAATTTAGAAAAAAAAATCCTGTTTGAAAAAAAATCTGGAAATAAGATCGGAAGATACAAAAACAAAAACCTCTCATAAGTTGGATTAATAATAACATAAAAAAAAATCCTATCATCAAAACTTAGAAAAGAAAAATAATTTTTTTCCTTCAAAATAACTAAAATGAACAATGAAATAATGAAAAAGTAGAAAATACTGTTAACCTTACAAAGGAGACCCTACATAGATATTGAATTACAGCATTAAATAAATGTTTGGGTTTTAGATGAAAGACCTCCAAACAAAAGAAGCCTAGCCATCCATTTAGAAAATATTTGTCATAATCTTGAAAAAAAAAAGTGTGTGTGTGGAGGGGGAAGTGACTACAAAAAAAAAGTAAAGAACTCAGAAATTAATATGAAAATGTTTTTAAAAAATATAAACCTAATTACAACCGAAACACTAAAATTATCTCAAAAGAAGAACACAGAGCTCTACAAAAATTAAAAAATAATAACTAAATAACTTTGAAAGCAGACAAAAGCAGCAGTTACATAGAAAAAGAAGAAAGATTATATAGAAAAAAAAAGGAAGAGGAATTAAAGAAACCACATTACATAGAAATTAATGAAGATCCAAGAGAAAAATACAGTTAAAAAAACTAAAATTTCATTATAAAACTAAAAAGAAATGAAAAACTAACTGAATGATTTTTACCATGTTCATGAATTTCACCATGAACTTACAACACCTTGAACCTTGAAACGTATAGTGTCCCTTTCAGGTAAAGTTCCCAATATAACCACACTTGCCAATGCTTAGGATGTGCTTTTATGAACACAACCTTATAACCAAATAAATATGAAAAAAACACAACTGTATAGAAAAATAAAACTATATAAATAGGAAAAAAAACTAAGACCCATAGTCATTACCAAAAATGCACTACTGGTGGATATTGAAAGATTCATCCTAAAAAATTTAAACAATGGATAAACTCCCTCTCCTAAAAATAATATATCGAAAACCCACTCTCCTAAAAACTCAACAGATCTGGTTAACAGATCAACAGATCATCAAATACTTTAAAGTACTTGGCTGACATGGTGCAGTCTGGTCCATGGCTTTTACGAAGTTTTTCATCACACCGAGTTTGATGTGTAGGGACGGTAGCAGGATTTTGTGCGTTTCTGCCAGTGCTGGGTGTTCCACATTCTTCTCTCTGACCTTCAGAGATTTCCTCTGAGGCCAGTTTCTTTTCACGTAGTGCAAAGTCGTTGCTCAGCTGTCCCATTCACATAAGAAACAGCAGTACTTCGTATATCCAGCTGCAGACCCATCAACAGAGCCACTACCTTCAAGTCACAACAAAGATGCCAGCCATACTTTCTGTATTGAAGAGAATTGAGCAGCTGTTTTAGGTTGTCATAGGTTTCTTTCATGTAGACAGTGTGTCCGACCGGAATGGATGGGAATTGATTTCCATTATGCAGCAACACTGCCTTGAGACTCAATTTCAAGGAGTTTATGAATAGTCGCCATTCTTGAGGGTCATGTTTGATTCCAAGGGCATTCATCAGACCATCTACTTCACAGCAGAACACTAGGTCATCTTCCTTTCTGAAGTAAGGTGCAAACTGCTCATGACGAGTTTGAAGCGAAATCACTCAGACATTTTCCTTGAGAAGATTCTATTGTTTCCAAGTCTTGATCCAAGTAACTCTGCTTTGGTCTTGGACAGTTCCAGATCACGAACAAGGTCGTTAATTTCTTCTTTGGTGAGAATGTGTGGCTCAGATGATGCACCATGGCAGATGTATGGATCATCATTAGACACCGAAGGCTGTGAAGAACCCAACATTGGTTTGCCTCTCTCTTCGTTGGGGGCAGGGGTGGCTCAGTCAGTAGTGCGTCAGGCTCGTAATCTGTAGTTCCCAGGTTCGAGTCCCAGCTGGGTCAGCGTTGAGATTTATCTCTGCAAAATTCCCCACCATGCCCACAGTCAGTAGGGGACACCGATGGGCTTGGAAAGGCCGCCGTCCATCGGATGGGACGTTAAGCCATGGCCCCGTGTGTGGGAGAGCCATACCCTGTGCATGTTAAAGAACACGCTGGATGGCCTTGACAGGAGGCTACCATCTGTCTCCCAACAGCTGTTCCGGTGGTCCCCAAACCTTCTCTGAGCCTTTGGGGTCCATGTGACCTGGCCATTTAGCCCATGGTGTGTAAAAAAGTGCCGCTCAGAGGTAAAACAACCCAACCCTCTTCATTGTCTGAATCAATGGAAAATTCTTTTGGAGATTCGGGAATGAGAAGCCCTCACTGTGCGGAACTGGTCGGAGAGCAGATTGTATATTTGGGTACGCTATTGTCCACTTCCTTTTACTTGTGATGTCTCCAGAAACAGGTGGAACATTGCAGAAGTAGCAGTCATTTGCGTGATTGCTTGGCTCTCTCCAAACCATAGAAACAGCAAATGGAATCGCCACTTTTTTTGCCTTTCAGCCATTTCGGAAGATTTCTTGCACACGTATTGCAGCATATTGTGTGGGGCCAAGTCTTGTCCTAGTCCCCAATCTTGCATCCAAAATAAAGCTTGTACGCCACTTTCACTATTGGAGTGATGGTCCTTTTCTGGCTTGCAAATGTCACTTCCCCGTAAATGTAACAAAATGTATCTGCGCTATTTAACACAGTTACGAGGCATCACTACTGCTGGATTAAAACTGCAATGATCACTTGTGTTGTATTTATGACACAGGGGTAAATGGGAGTCGCTCAAAAGACTTTCCCACCCTATGAGATATCGCTTACAACTAACGATTGCATCATCTTTTATCTGCAATTGTAAAGCCACCATGTCATGACTCAACTACATTGCATCAGACAATGATGCAAAACCTCCAGGGGGTTGTGTGTATGACGGGCTGATGCAATATGTTGCAATCTGGAGTTTAAAATACAGCGTTGCAAAATGGTTACCTATGTACTCAATGCGGACTGAGTCGTTTATACATGACCATCTCTGTCTCTCCTAAACAGGAGCCAATCGATAAATTTTATTGTCATTTTCGTGTTCAGCACCTCGAAATTAGTAAAGATTGGCTATTTTCATTTCAAAGCCTTTTTGTGTGTTGCCCAGTGTAATTCGCTTTGTGTCAACAATCAAGCATGGGTCCAGATGGAGGGTACCCCCAATGTGTTCCCCCTTTCTGGACTCATTGCTGACACTGTCATATGCCATATTGAAAACACTACCTTGGCTAGATATGAAAGTAAACATACATTTTTGATTTGTTACATTGACAACATTTTAATTTTCTGGAATTATAACTCTGAAAAATGAAATTACTTTTAGAAAGTTTTAATAACATACCCCCCTCTATAAAATTTAATCACGAGAAAAAAAACAAAACAATTACCTACTTATACAATGTGAGGAAAATAAAATACTTCAATTTACTATGAGTCCATATTCTAACCTAATCTAATCCCAGCTACATCAACCATCCCAAAATTTACAGAATGGCAGCTTTTAACACATATTTTTACCATACCTATTGTTATTGTTCTACTGAAGAATTATTAACAGCTGAATTAAACCATGCCTTTGATATAGGACTTAAGGCAAAATATCATGCAACTGAAATACAAAAAACAAGTAAGTTATAAATGAAATCAATCTTCCCTACCTATTCCACTGCAAATTTTTAATACACCACGCTACCGTTGCATTTCAACATACCTCTACCTTTTACACAGAATTTCACATATGCAATTTAGCACAATCGAAAATTCAATTTGAGAATTCCAATAGCAGTTAATCATCCTATAATTTGTAAAAAATTATTGAGAATATAACTATCCCCCTCAACTGAAGGCATCCATAATATTAAAATAAATGATTCATACCAAATATTATCACATAAAGATAATTATATTAGCAGAATGTACCACATTTAAACTTGATTAGAGGAACATGTTCTGATTTACAGAACAAATTTACATATACCTCCCTAACCAAAGTTATTTTACAGAATTATGCATCCAAAAACTTTAAAATCTGAGATAATAGTGCATCCCCCACTCGTTTCCAGGGGAATTACATGGAAAATCCGTTAACTTATATAAAGATAGCCTGTGCAACACTAATATTACCCCTCCCCTCCTCTTGCAAGTTAAACTTCGATGACTACAGCACAACTCTGATAACCTTAGTGCCAATGATATTTATGCACTCAACAAGATTAGTCACCTGAGGATGCTACTTAGATAGCAAAATGCATTGTGACCCTTTATGCTTTTAAATGCTTTTATCAAGTTTTAAATCTGATGAAACTAGTTAAAACTACTTTCTTCCCATGGAATATCTACTACAACCTACTGTCCTCTTCAGAAGTATTCTGACAACTTTCACATGAATCATGAATCTTCATAACATCATTCACCTGTGCTAATAGCTTATGCTACTTGACCAGTACAAGTAACCATGGACTGGTAATTACTTTATCATTTAACATCGATTACCCTATATAGGTCCTCTTATCATCAGGTGTCTAGAGTAAATGTGTTAGCCATTTACTTTCTTTAGTTTAAACTGTTCTTGAATGAATAGACAACAATTAAAATAGATACTTTATACATGGAATGCTTTCAGCTACAGTCAACCATGACTGAGTATAGCTTCTGGGACTTTTTTTTATCGAAAGTCTACTATTTACAGTTCCTTAAACTCTATTATGGACCTTAGAATCCAACAATAATGTAATGACTCTTGAATTCTTCAATCATGTATATTATTTAAGAACATTCCATGACACACAAGAAGTAATTATATTTGTAAGTTACTGTTAAATGCTAGCTTACATAGTGAAATTGTTGATTATCCATGTTTAACTCTCAAAGTGTCAGATTTTTGAAATTGGTTTCACTTTGGTGGCTAAGTTAATTTTTAAGTATTTTCAGAAAATAAAATACACAACTTTAGAACCCCATCCTGAAGTAAGTAATCAAGGAACATACTCATGTTATATACCAAAAGAAAAAACATTTAACTGTGACTAACCCTCTGTTGGGCACACCATTGTTTTTACACTACTTGTTGCATTGTCTCTGAGATCTGTGCTATATTTACATTCAAATGTGCTTTTTAAAGCTTTCTTTTGGTGCTATGTTCAATTGAAAATGAGGTTTCAAACATATTCATTATATATAAATATATAAATTTTTATACAAAAAAGGTGAAAGCATTTATATATATAAAATTATTATATGTCAAATAGTTTTATTCAAAAAAAATTAACTATGCCATTTAAATAATGAAATAAACATGTAAAATTACAATACCAGAATTATTGAAAAATTTTATGATAATCACTTAATTATAATGTGAAAAAATAATATGAAAAATATATAAATAATCATAATGCGAAAAAATGTATGAAGTTTAATCTCAATTAGATTAAATTAAACATTATCATTTGTATCAGCAATGTGTGAGTAACAGTTATTACATACCATCATGGCATGTTCTAAACAAAAATAATCGAAACATTTTTTACAAAACTATTTCATTAGTCTGCATTTATTATTTTCTTTACATTGAGAACACCTTTTTCTTTTAGTAGTAAAGAATTACAGGATATGTCCTGTAGACATGAAACTCATGAAATAATAAGCTGAAAAAAATTGGTTTTGACATGAGTGGGATTCAAACTAATGAGTTCATTCAAATTCATGAGTGGAAAAAGGTTTGAACCCACATCTCCTGGAAACATTGTTTCCAGGAGATGTGGGTTCAAACCTTTTTCTTTTGTCATGAGACAACATTGTCTCACAACATCTACACCTGATTCTATGTATCTAAACCTGATAACAATGTATGATTTTATCTTCCCATGCAGGACCCTAGGAATGGTATTCAATGAGGATCTCAGACTTATTTGATCTGAAACTAATTCTTTCAGGAGTGTTCTAATAAAGACTCCTCTGTCTTTCACTTCATTCTTGTTTTCCAAACATATTATTTGCACGTTAATAGCTGCAATAATCAACAATGAATAAAATATTACCATTGGCCACCTTCTCGTATTCTTTGTACAGTTGTAGGTTGCACATAATTTGTCTACAGCATCTACACCTGATTTCATGCTATTGTAGAAACCAGGGCTGGATCTACGGGAGGGGGAAAGAGGACTATGACCTCCCCCCCCTTTCAGAATACATGGGTAAAAGCAGAAAAATTTTATTAACCTTATTCATATTTAATGCATTTTTCAATATTTTTTTTTAAAAATCCATAAAATGGAGTGGGGAAATGTGTGCATTGGAAATCAAGTCTTTCCTCCCCACCTTACATTGTTTCAGATTAATTGAAACGAGTGGTCACGTATGATGAGATATGAAACCAAGATTCATTCAATTCATTGGCTCCCTAAGAACTAACTGGTAAAACTATAACAACTGGTGGCCTTTATATTGCATGTTGACATGTCAAAGAGCAGCACAGTGAATTAGTTTCCTGGAAAGATCTTTCTTGGAACAGTCTACAATTGTTTTCTTTATGTATCCATAAATTAGGTGTGCCTGACAGAGGGTTAATAAAATGGCAAAAATTCAAAGAAAAGTAAAATACTAGTTCAAGTTTTAAACATTTTTTAAAATATTGAAACATTTTACTATATTTTTTTTCTATTTTTACTTTAGTAAAATTCTTTAAAAAAAAAAGAGTATTTTTTTCAAACTATTTTATTATTTCAATATAAATAATTCATAATATTTCTATTAATGCTTAAATCTTTCGTTCACTTATTTTTTTAAACTTTTTTAATCATTTATGCAATTAACACATAATGCATGTGCTTAGATTTTTGGCAATTGGCAAACTCTAAGCCTAAGTAGTTTCTTAAAAAATTGATTTCTGTTTTAAAACAAGATAATTTAAATAAAAACTGAGAAATATATATATAAGAAACGATAAAGAACTGTAAAAAAAATGAATAAAATATTTCAAAGCATTTTAAGTTTAACCGGTGCCTATGTAATGGGAATGCCTGCCGTTTTCAAGACATGAAGTGGCAGCAGCGCTAGTTACATTTTCGTCAGCTTGGCTGTACTATTTGGCACTGGCGATCCGCTGTTTTGCTTGTTACTTGCTTCGTAGCAGTATAAGTTATTACGCTGTTTACTGCTTGCTTCAAAATTGGATTCTGACACGGATTTGTTCGTAAGTAATTATTTACTATTCTGTCTACTTACTTCTGTTTTTAAGTAGAAGTCTGAAAGATGATGCAGCATTGTGTGATGTTTTGCAGAAGCGAAACTCAGTTTCTAACGAATCTATTCCAAACTGGATCTGCAAGACACGTGGCTGCATCAGTATGTCGGCAACGTAACGATGACATGAGTAATTGGGAAAAAATTCTCAGATCACTTTTGAATAAATAATATTTTGGAATCGCAGAAATCTTTACAATATATGGAACTGAGTTACACTGCCCTAACAAAATATTAGAGAATTTCTGTGTTATGTGAATGGGAATCTTACTATAAATTCAAGATTATAATTTTATCTATTTAAATCTCAATTTTCAACAGCATTCGTCTAGTATTTAAGGATTGATTATTCCCATTTGTATCTCTGAGAAAGATCCTAGTTTATTGTACTTGATTAGCCATCTGTTTGATTCTTTCTTTCTCTTGACTTGTCCTCGGATTTACTATATGACCGACCAGATTGCTATATGCTTACCATTAGCGTAGGTTAGCTTACCAAGGAACGGTGCTGCCCTCATGTGAGCGTTTGCTAACATGGAGAATTGCGGAAATCGGCAGGCATTCCCATTATGTAGGCACCGGTTTAACTGAAGCACTGAAATTGAGAATGAATCATTTTAGTATAAAGCTGAAAAACTGCTACAGAAAAGTTTATTTTTAAAATTGTGGCAAAATATTTGGTGAAAAAACACCATTTTCTGTTAATTAGTGTATTTGATTAAAATATCATTAAAATTATCATTAAAATTAGTTCTATCTTTTAAAAAATGCATAGTCCTAGGATTCTACCAATATTGGCCATTAGAGATCACTAGCGGCTTCATTTTTGATTATTTCAAATTAATTATTCTTTATAATTACAGTATACATTTTAAAAGCAGTAAAAAATAATTCCAGAAGCACCAGAGTAAAAATAAAGTCTTTGAAATCGAAAGTCTGCTAAAATATTGATATAAAGCATTCTGCAAAGTTCTAGGATGACACTTCCTGTAGTAATAAAATCATAACATGTTAAAAGTTTAGACAGCATTACAATTCTACTATTCTTCTTATAGCTGTAAGTAGATCAACATACTGGAAATGAAAAACCCATCGATAATCTACTACAGTAAGGCAGAATAAAGGCATAAACTAAATTATTACTACTTTAAATAATAATTACTTGCTATTTACAGATTCAACATGTGCATACGATCACTACAAGGCTCAAATAAATTTATTTTTTAGACTTTTTTCATAAAAAAAGGTAAAAAAATACATATATCATAGAATTAGTTATGTTCAAACATATCATAGAATTAGTTATTTTCAATACATTATCATAGAATTAGTTATTTTAAAGTTTGGTTAGAAACACTTTTAAAAAATGCCAATTTCTGTTCGAAAAAAATAAAATTTACAATCTTCATTTCAGAATGGTAGAACAACTCTGGGCTGCTAAAATCGGAAAAGTGAAAACAGTATACCCAGCTTGGATAGGCAAAAGATTAATATATTTAGCACTGTTTGAAATTTCTTACCTTACTAACATTAGAAGCTTTTCACTCTTCCACCTTATAATGTGTGCAGCTTCACACCATAATGGTCACAATTGAACTCTGCCACCTAGTGTCAGAAAAGTTGCTGCCTTAGTGGAACTGTGTTGGCTAGCAGTGACAATGTAGCTGCCAGAGTCTGGGTTCGAGTTCCAAGATGGTATGATTTTGTGTTCATGTATTGTATAACAAATCACAAGCCTGAGAGTTTCTGGCTTATCTCCATTCTTTGTGTAGGGAAGTGCCTTCTTCCCTTTACAAAAAAATGGAATCATAACACTTCAAAATATTGTGGTCCAGTAGTGCACAATAATACTTACTTTAATGCTTAAGAACAAATTTCTGTTTTTTCAATGAGTATAGGTACAGGCATAAGAACTAAGAGTGTTAGAGCTGTCTGTTAGTTTTGTTTGGTATCTACTGTCACAAATGATTATTCTTGTGATTTGTGAATTGAGTAAGCCTTATTAGCAAAAAAAGGCAAGCTAATATTTGCCCTAGAGTGAAAGAAAACAGAAAAGTTTTAGTACTTAAAATATGAAGAGAAAAAAAAAACTTGCCTGTAAAAACAGATTGTGTTCTTAAAGCCAAAAGCATGGAAAAGTTTTAGAAAACATTATATATTTAAATAGTGTGATTCTGTCATCATTTCAATATTCTTTTACAATTACAACAAAGAAGAAAATATTTTTACCATGACTGCTTGATCACAAACATTTAGTTGAGGTTTTCCAGGTACAAGATTTGCTTTGTGCTTCTTTACTATCTCTAGAATTTTAGTCATAGCAGTTTTATATTCTGCACTCTTTGGACTGAAAATAAATATTATTGATTTGCATGCATTTTTATAACAGATTGTGCAAAGTTAATACTTTTCTCCTACTGATCTAAGAAATGATAAAATTAAAATTATGAACACAAAATTATCTGATCTTTTTAAAATTTACAGTTTTAGATAGTAATTACAGAAAAGTTGAAATATTTTCATTAAGGATTTCTTTGCTAGAGTACATTCTTGCAGATGATGCTCACAGCTGGTCAATGATGTACAATATATCTCATGTGAAATATATGAATGCAGATACCTCTTTCAGAGATTTTATTACATTGCTAATGTTAGTTAAATGCATATTGAACTTTTGCATATAGTCTTTATTGTAGTGTTCTGCAATATTTTTAAGTTTTTGATCACTAGAGGAGTGTAAACCCCTTTTCCCTTTATATTAAAGAATTTGCGATACACCCAATACCTCATGGCCTATCATTAAGAAATAAGATATTCAATTCTGCTAATCTTATCCTAATGACAGGGAGATAAAACTTTGGCAATACTAATCTACATTCATATGTTCATTGAATTAAGACAAGAATTACACAGAGTGAACTATTATTTTGAGGAATAAAGAGTTCAAAAGAAAGTCCTTAGACATCGAAATAAGTTACTAATGAAGAGTCCTAGAAGTGCAAATATCAAGTCTACTTATAGGAAAGTGACTAAGTCTGATTGCATGACAGTGACTGTAGCATCCCAGAAGCAAATATAAGAATTTAAAAATCCTAACTCAGCAACAGAGAGACAGAAAAAATGTAAATTACAAATTTGTAAAGCTGCTTCTAATTAGTAAGAAACGATATGGCATGCAGGAAATGAGAATATGGAAGGCTATAAATGCTTATCATTCAAACTGAATGCTTGATGCTTTGAAAACACAAAATACTGTGTAACACAACAAAAAGATTCACAAATGCATGCACATGATAACGATGGTGCAGCACCTACCCAGAATGATAAAAATCAGGCATGGCAGTAGGTGATATAGCAGTTATAGGTGAGTAGGTTACCTGTTGAAGACCCAAATGTTGGACTACTCCAACAATCAGTATTGTGAAATGGTTTTGCTCTATGAGGAGTGTCAATAAAACGCCTGGGAAGCTGTATGGCAGTGTGTCACACGTTTTCCAGCTGATCTACATTCAATTCTGGTGACCATTTGCTCATCCACAATTGGCATTTGAGTGCATCCAGCAGACATCATGGGATATGTCCTCACCTACTCACGCAGCAGCAGCACCACAGCAGTAAGTGAGGCTGGCTGGTTGATTGCTGTTTAGCAATCAACCAGCTAGCCTCACTTACTGCTGTGGTGCAAGGGCAACTATGGCCATGATGTACCAAACAAGGTATAACGAACGAAAATAAAGATATAAAATTCACATATACACAACTACAGTTAAAATCAGATCACAAAACAATAAAGGACATAAAAGTGCAAACAAAATAACAAGGGCATAAAAGACCCATGTAAAAAACAAAAACAAATGTAAATTACATGAATCAACAATGGGCATATAGAACTTACATAACAAAAAAAAAAGTTTAAACATCAAAAAGGAAAAAAAAACATTAAATATGTGTAAAATAACCAGTAAAACGTATAAAATTGGAAACAGGGGTTAAAAACGAGTCATCAGATAATAGGTAGCTAAGTGTAAGGAGCTCAGATGGTAAGTAATAAGAACTAAAATAGGACATTCACAGTTAAAAGCTTAGCATGCGATTAATATACATTTTACAGTTGAAATGGTATCACAAAACTTGCACTTGGGTTTGCCTTCTACTTGTCCAGCAAAAGAATGACCTACACAGAGCCAAGAAAGTACAACTTCTTTGCAATTCCTGTGAAAACTGGAATGGTTTGACAAAAGGCTTGTTCTCAAAGAGTGTGTTTGCAACCTGTTCCAAACCAAGATCATTGTCACTGTGCTGAATTCCAGTGGAAAAGCACTGCCAGAAGTTCAAGTATGGAACCTGCAATGGAAATCAGACAGGGTCATGGCTGACTTGGCAGTGGTATCTGCTAAGTCAATTGCCCCTGATGCCAACATGAACAGGCACTCAACACAAGAGAATGATGATGGTGGCTGCCAGACGATGGAGCTGCTCGTGGATCTTGGAGAGACAGCATAAAGCTGAAGCCTCACCAAGATCAAAGCCACAGCAAGTTAAGTGAGTTAGTGTAAAGCACACACTGACGATGATGCTTAGCCACTATGTGGTCCAAGGCAAGACTGATAGCATGCAACTCTGCAATGAAGATGAAACATTATGGTAGGATCTGGTCTACAATGATAATATGCTGGTTCCTGTACAACAGGTTATTCTGTGCACTGTATGTCTTATGTGCACTGTAGCCAAGATAAGCACATCAAATAAGCCCTATTTAAACTTTCCCAATTGTGAATTTTGTTTATACCATTCATGAATTTGGATGTATTCATCCTGTAATCATTAATCTGTGCAATAAATGGTTTCATCCCTATTCTTTATCGATCTGTTGTATGTCTCATGTTTTCCACAGTCTGCAGTTTGTCACAAATATTTTGCAGTGGTTAAACATTGAGGGTCCGATTTTGAATGACCAGTGTTTATATCCTTCCCTCCACTCATTTTGTGTGTACCATAAGTCATTTCCTACTAATTATAAGATACTCTACAACTTTGCAATTTACATATTTTCTCTATCTCTTTTTGTTGCTGAGTTAGGTTTATTAATTTCCTAATTTGCCACTATGGGCACTAGAGTTGCTGCCATTCAATCAGGCATGACCAACTTTCCTATAGGTAGACCTAACATTTGCACCTCTAGGTCCTTCACCAAAAAGTTATTTGGGTGTTAGGACTTTCCTTTGAACCCTATCCTCTACCTAACAAATCCTTTACGAATGTAACTCAAACAATTTAGTGATGCTTAACTCAAAATTACAACTATTGGCAAAAAAATAAAAATAAATAAGATTTTGGTGAATTTTATAAATTTTTATGGTAACACTATTCCTATTATTACAACTTTTCAGTTTTGCTGCATTCATTTTTCAGTAACAAAATATATGGAAATAAATGAGGGGTTTAGAGGTAAATGATGTCAAAAATGTTTCCGAGATATCTAGGCTCATAGTTCAGAACTCATAGCCTCATTTTTATTACTATCAATTATTAAAAAACATTGAGAATGTAATTTTTTGTATATTTAACAAATATACAACAATTTTTAACAATTTTTAGTAACTTTTCTACAGTCCTAATTTAGAAAATTAAAATTGTTTATTATATTTTTCCATTGAACAATTATGAGAAACAAATACAAATGATTGCTTTGCTATTATTTTAAAGATAATTGATTAATGGAAAAACAAGGTTTTTGGTTATTAAAAATTGATGGCATATACATATTTTTTTCTAATGCTAAATCAAAATTTATTTTTGAATTTTTTTATCGTGTATAGATTTTGAGAAATTTTAGTTTAAATTTTATTGAGTAATTTAGAATTATATTACATGGTTAGGTAAATAGCCTAGCCATACAAAGCCATTTATCAGGTAAAATAAATGTTATTTGGTTTTTTTATGTTGGCACCAGTGTATTAGATGTTTAACAGCTGACAACACCTCATTATATAACAAAAAAAGTTATTTTGACAACCAAAATATTGCAGTTTCAACCTAATATTTGTGCCTTTTATGCATGTACTTCTATTATATTTGCATAGTTTTGGATATTATCAATATTGTACATTATTAAAGCTACTTTTACTTACTTTTTACACTGTTTCATTTTGTCTTAGTTCAAAAGTAATAATTAAGCAAAATAATCAATCCTTTCAAGATCCCTGACAAATATAGATGTTGACAGAATCCAAAATGAGAGGCCCAAGACATCTATGTTCATTTTTAGTACAACTAAAAAAACCTCAATTTAAAAAAAATAGAAATTTTCATTTTAAAATTTTATTACACATATCTTTTAAAAATATGTAAATCAAGTTTGAAAAATAATATTTTGTTTTTTCATTTGATGCATATTTTATTAAACTATAATATAAATAATTTGTTAAAGCCATCTGATTGCCATTTCTTAGAAGTGCTAAACGGTAGTGCCGATTTATTTGTTAATGTTACTCTTTGCTGAAGCAACCTTCTGATTTTAGCTCAGAAGTTTGATTTGCACTGTTATGAACAAAACTTTTCTTAAATTTTCGAAAATCTCCTAAAAATTAACAAATATGTAATTTTTAAAACTGCAGATTTTGGAAGTAATTATGAAGTACGTACCACTATTTTTATTTTTCATTTTACACTCTTTTCTGCCATAAACCTATTTCAGTATTCCAAGAATTATTTTTATCATTTATCCCAGCATTCTTATCTATCTTTCCCACTCTTAAAATCGAAACTGTAAGTAATATGAGCCTTTTTAGAAAGAGGAAGCAATCCCAGAGTTGTTGCTGTGAAGCTCCCTGCAGTGTAAAGTCTGTCATGGCAGACCAGGTGCAGTTGAGTGCAGTGAACTATTACACTCCTCACATTGCAAGGTTAAAAAACGCTTGTCCTTTCTAGCTTTATTGTGAGGGACAATATTTATAGTTTCATATATATATATACGGTTTTTATTAAAGTGTTTTTTCTTATGAGCTCAAAATAAATAATAATTAGTAATATCCACAGCAACAATAGTTCCAGTATTTCTATATTATTATTGTTACTGTTCCAGTATTTCTATTGCAATACACACTGTATGGCAAAAAAAAAAAATGGAAACATTACCTTGAAACAGTAAAAGTTTGTGTATCCAGTAACTAATATATCAATAAGGTTGTTCTAGCAGCATATTTTCACAGAGCCTCTTACAACTCACCTACGGCTATAGCGGAATATTTTTACTACTATCTGGCATTGTATGCCATCTCCATATTAGTCTTTGAAGTTTAAGAATCTAACTCTGAAGAGAGGATGGAGAAAATTGTGGCCAAGTATAATGAATGCAGATGGATCTTTAGATGACAAAGATTTTGAAGGATTCAATATCAAGCCTGTACAGACAACTGCCAGGCAAATTCTTGAGACTGGGAAAGCAGCACCTACAGATAACACACTCACTAAGCTTCAAGAGCATAAAATTGAAGAATGGATAGAGGCTAATAAAGAGAAACAGAAACCATCACAGATGAGCAAATTATTGACAGTGTTGTAAATCCAAAAAAAAAAAAGCAGCTGAAGATTCTGAGGAAATGGATTTGATTGTGGAACAGGAGATGGTTTCTTGAAATACTGCTGAACAATATATTCAAGGATTAATCAAATTTATGGAGTAATCCAAATCTTTTAGTGCACAGGAAGACATGCAGGCTTATGCATTTCAGAACATACTGATTAATAAAACACAGACTTGTTTCAAGCAAGCTGATATTTGGACACTCTTGAAGAGAGCATCAGAGAATTCTGCAAGGAGCTACAAAGAGAATCTCGCAACTCCAACTACCTCTCTCTACATCTTGATATTGCCAAGTTCATGTATCAGCTCCTAGACTTCCTGAGAAGTGTAAGCATTGTGCTGTAATTTTTTTTTCATGCTGTATTATGTAAATATAATTACAATAATGTAAGTTTAAAATAAGAGCTAACTGAAGCTGAGTCCTAGTTTTCATTAAGTACTGTACACTGGACTGAACTTCACATACAATGCATGCAGTTGCTATAATATTATTACCCCTGTGATTTTTGCATCCAGTACTGACCTTCACTTAACTAATTTGGTAATTAACATATTTATATGTATATCCATGTCAGACTCTTTAATTTTTCATCATAGCCCACATTAAAATTGCATATCATGAGCCACTGTTCTCTCTAATGGCAGAATCGATCTTTGCACACCGCATTACCTAAGAGTGTCAGATAAACAAACTTTTACTGTATAGGAAACCCATGCAACTTCAGAACAGCTTGAAATCTGTGCCACATTGAATTCAAGATGTTCTGAAGCTGATTCAATGAATATTTGGAAGATGACTGTGTGATGTGAAGCCATTCCTGTTGAAATACAGCATGTAGTTCCTTCAGGGCAAAAGGCAGTATAGTACATGTTGTATGCCACATTCTATTGCATCCCACAAATTTCTAATGGATTCAGATGAGATAACTGGGGTGGATAGGGAAGATAACTGAATTCTCCATCATGTTCCTCAAACCACTCACAAACAGATTTTACATGATAGACTTTTGAATTACCATCCTAAAATTGTCTGTTTCATCATGGAAGAAATGATGCACAGCAGGATGCATGTGATTGGATATCTTGTTTAAAACTTTTCTCAATTCTTGAGTACCTAACCTCTGCCATGTGAACATTCTCCATATCATAACTATTCTAGCAGCTTCAGTGGATGTGCTACATAAGGGGTCCATTGCCTCATGTGATTAGCACTACACTCTAACTATGCCATCTGTATGAAAGAACATATATAGCAGCTTATCTGTTCACCTTTTTCTGTTATTCTGAAGTCCACTCATGCCTTTTAATGCTACTGAAGCCTCACTTTCTGAAATTTGGTGACACTAAAAGCTTCTAAATAAGGCACCAACTGCTGAACTGCAAATATCAGAGTTACTTTTATTGCATTCTTCACTAATGCTATGTTATGGTCCTATTTATTAGATATCTTTTAATATGTTCTTGTTCTCTTTCTTTGAAAGGTTCTTTTCATTTTCTCTGTGTAGGGGAGTGGAGGTGGAGTTGTGCTCTTTTTACCTATATTCCCATTGCTTTTACCTGTCATTTATCTGCTGGTTCGTAGATTTCTCAAATCAATTGTTCTACCTATCTATTCAATCTAGAAACCAATCCTAACAAGTTCACTCTAATGAACATCTTGTTACATAGGACAAGTCCCTGTTTTTATTTGTGGTTATAATGTGAAAAAATGTGCATTGCAAAGGTTTAATAATATATAAAATATTATCCAAGTGCTTTTAAATGAAAAGTATTGTAAAACAAACTGAAACAAATTTATATAACTAACCTG
The DNA here is from genome assembly GCA_038380435.1 of Ryuthela nishihirai. NCBI lineage: Eukaryota > Metazoa > Arthropoda > Arachnida > Araneae > Heptathelidae > Ryuthela > Ryuthela nishihirai. The sequence continues at coordinate 46,192,025 of JAWZYU010000023.1, read as the reverse complement.
ATTTGGTATTTTTCTCCAGGATCTCTGCCAAGATGAAAGAGTAATGGCTCAGCAGTGTAGTTGAGTTGTTTATGACTAGTTACACCAGCAAGCTCCATGCCTGGACAGAAGTCAATACCCTAGGATAAAACACAACTTTCAGTGCATTTTAACATGTATAAGACAAGAAAATTAATGGGGCCATTCTTACTGTGTTTTGAGATTGAATTTCGAATGCATACACATAATTAAACATATCATATAATATTTTATATCCTCATATAACACTGGGCAACAAATTTTCATAAAAGTCATGCCTCTGAAATAAAAGTAGTAATTTCTTAAAGATTTCAAGGTGCTGAACATGACAATAAAAATGCAAAATTGGCTATGATTTCTGAGAAATCCACAATAGTTTCTTATAAAATAGAGTAATACATATCATATGACAGTAAAACTCTGCTTCTACTTCCAACATCACTTTGCCCGTCGCTTGTACAGCTGCTCAGGATCATCTCTGGCGATCGTCCAACAGTAGTCAGCCAACATTGAAGTGGAACAGTTTCCCTGGTATCGTTTCTCCATTGTTGCAATGTCCTAGTGAAAACGTTCACCATGCTCATTACTAACCATGCCACAGTTGTCGGGGAAGAAATCTAAGTGGGAATGGAGAAAGTGGATCTTTAAGGACATATTGCAGCCAAGTTCGTGATACAGAGACATGTCCTTAACCAGTTTCTTGTAGTTGTCTGCCCTGACATTCCTGAGGAATTTAGTTGATAACAGATAAAACGCATCCCAAGCCTTTTTCTCATCACCCTGAAGAAGGTTGTCGAACATCTAAACAGCTCACAGATCTGAGGACCCACAAAAATTCCTTTTTTTATTTTCACTTTGCTGAGTTGAGAGAATTTGTCAGCCAAGTACTTGAAAGTACTTGGCTCACATGGTGCAGTCTGGTGGTAAAAGGTATGGACATGGTCCATACCTTTTACAAAGTTCTTCATCACACCGAGTTTGATGCTTAGGGACAGTAACAGGATTTTGTACATTTCTGCCAGTGCTGGGTGTTCCACATTCTTCTCTCTGACCTTCAGAGAATTCCTCTGAGGTCTGTTTCTCTTGACGTAGTGCAGTCTTTGCTCAGCTGTTCCATTCACATAAGAAACAGCAGTACTTCGTATATTCCAGCTGCAGACCCATCAACAGAGCCACTACCTTCAAGTCACAACAAAGATGTCAGCCATACTTGCTGTATTGAAGAGAGTTGAGCAGCTGTTTTAGGTTGTCATAGGTTTCTTTCATGTAGACAGTGTGTCCGACCGGAATGGATGGAAATTGATTTCCATTATGCAGCAACATTGCCTTGAGACTAAATTTCAAGGAGTCTATGAATAGTCGCCATTCTTGAGGGTCATGTTTGATTCCGAGAGCATTCATCAGGCCATCTACTTCAGAGCAGAACATTAGGTCATCTTCCTTTCTGAAGTAAAGTGCAAACTGCTCATGACGAGGTTGAAGCGAAATCACTCAGACATTTTCCTTGAGAAGATTCCATTGTTTAAAAGTCTTGATCCAAGTAACTCTGCTTTGGCTTTGGACAGTTCCAGATCACGAACAAGGTCGTTAATTTCTTCTTTGGTGAGAATGTGTGGCTCAGATGATGCACCATGGCAGATGTATGGATCATCATTAGACACCGAAGGCTGTGAAGAACCCAACATTGGTTTGTCTCCCTCTTCATTGTCTGAATCAATGGAAAATTCTTTTGGAGATTTGGGAACGAGAAGCCCTCACTGTGCGGAACTGGTTGGAGAGCAGATTGTATATTTGGGTATGCTATTGTCCACTTCCTTTTACTTGTGGTGTCTCCAGAAACAGGTGGAGCCACGCAGAAGTAGCAGTCATTTGCGTGATTGCTTGGCTATCTCCAAACCATAGTAACAGCAAATGGAATCGCCACTTTTTTGCCTTTCAGCCATTTCGGAAGATTTCTTGCACACGTATTGCAGCATATTGTGTGGGGCCAAGGTCTTGTCCTAGTCCCCAATCTTGCATCCAAAATAAAGCTTGTACGCCACTTTCACAATTGGAGTGATGGTCCTTTTCTGGCTTGCAAATGTCACTTCCCCGTAAATGTAACAAAATGTATCTGCACTATTTAACACAGTTACGAGGCATCACTACTGCTGGATTAAAACTGCAAGGATCACTTGTGTTGTACTTATGACACAGGGGTAAATGGGAGTCGCTCAAAAGACTTTCTCACCCTATGAGATGTCACTTACAACTAATGATTGCATCATCTTTTATCTGCAATCGTAAAGCCGCCATGTCATTACTCCACTACATTGAATCAGACAATGATTCAATACCTCCGGGGCTTGTGTGTATGGCAGGCTGATGCAATAGAATGTAATATGTTGCAATCTGGAGTTTAAAATACAGTGTTACAAAATGGTTACCTATGTACTTAATGCAGACTGAGTCATTTATACATGACTATCTCTGTCTCTCCTAAACAAGAGCCAGTTTACAAATTTTATTGTCATTTTTTGAGTTCAGCACCTCAAAATTAGTAAAGATTGGCTATTTTCATTTCAAAGCCTTTTTGTGTGTTGCCAGTGTAATTAATGCCATATCATAAGATGCTCCATAATTAACACCAATTGTAACTCATTTGTAAAGAGTGCACTTTTCCAATTTAGATCACATCTTATTATTATATCATAAGTTTGAGTCACGGATAATAGTGTTTGAGAATCACCAGTCTAAAATTTATCTTGGCTAAGTTGCCAGCTCTTATTCAGAGAATATCATTTATACACTTGTGCAAAATCACAGCTTAGAACTCTCTTTAGCATAAGTTGGGTTGTTTTACCTCTGTGCAGTACTTTTTGCACACAATGGGCTAAACGGCCAGGTCACAAGGTCCCTGAAGGTTCAGAGAAGGTTGGGGTAGGGGACCCACTGGACAGCTGTTGAGAGACAGATAATAGCCTCCTGTCAAGACTATCCAACAAGTTCTTTAATGTACACAGGGTATGGCTCTCCTGCATACATTCTGTCTCCCGCATCTCGCTTCCTCCACCTGTGCGGAGCTACATGCTATCCTTGAAGCTGCACTTTTCATTCTCATCCTCAAGAGTGGCAATTCTGTCATCCTTTGCGATTCCAAGTCAGCCTTCGAAGCTCTCCAGAAGTGAGATAGCAAGAGCTGCAACCCCTTCCTTACCAAGAAGATCATGGAGAGATGTTCCAAGGTCACTTCTTCTGGAATCACAGTTCATTTCCAGTGGATCCCTTCCCATGTAGGGATACCTGGCAATGAGCTTGCTGATTGCACCATGAAGGAGGTGCTTGAGAATCAGAGGTATATATCTAAATTACCCTCTCTTTCTCAGTGACTGCAAGACGTTTGTCTCAGAACTGATGCGCCAGTATCGTCTTGCCCAGTGGCAGAGGGACTCCAGTTGTTCCTCATTTAGGTACCTGGTTGACCCTAACATGACCACAGATCTGAGGAAACCCTCTTTCATCATCTTTGAGTTGGTGTCATCTACAGCAATTCTACGCTTCACTCTTGGCAGAGCATACAGCCCTAATTGTACCATATGCAGCACATCTAGGACTGCATCTCATGTACTGCTCAACTGTTCCTGCTACAATGCTGAAAGAGAAGCTTTGTTCCGGGAGTTTCATGCCATTGGAACCACCGACTACTCCATCACCTCCCTACTTGGTAACCACAACAATCTGAAGCTGCAACGAACGCACTTCCGACTGGTCACTGATTTCTTTCAAAACAGTGGCCTTTTCTGCAAGGTCTAATGTCTCTTTTACTTTAACAAGGTAAGTATAGTTAAATAGTTTTGCAAGATAACTAAGAGGTAGTTTCTTCTACCTCTGCTATCTTGTCCTCCAGTTGTGACTGGTGTAGGGAGCCCCTCATTGGAGGCTAATTTCACCACCTTAAACACCTTGAACATACAGAGCCACAGCTTAACATCCCATTTGATGGATGGTGGCCTTTCCAAGCCAATTAGTGTCACCTACTGATAGAGGGCAGGGCCAGGAGTTTTGCAGAGATAAATCTCAATGCCAGTCCAGGTGAGACTCAAAGCTGGGAACTGGAGATTTTCAGCCTGGTGCACTACTGACTGAGCCACTTCCATCCCCTCTTAAGCATAGAAAATAACTAAAATTATACTACATAAAGTCCTCTTTAAAGTTTTCCATGGTAATGAAACTCAGGTTCATTGTAAACAAATAACAGTAAATTTGTATATAAAGCTTTACCATTGTAACATACTCACCATTAGCACACATAGGATTTTATCCCAATATTTAGCCTTACACTTACTTATCAGTTTACTCCCACAACATATTATATTCTTATATGAAGTTAAAATTGTATATTATATTTATTATGAAGTTAAAAGTTTTGAAATCTTACAGTTTTAAACTCTTCTAAAGAATTAGTCCAACACCAGAAGTGGGCTTTGTACAGTCCATATCTTGCAGCCATTAATTCGTTACCTCGATAATAGAACACAGGTCTGCAGAAAATAAAACATAATTATTATCTATAAAAACATTCAGAACAAAATAATAATTAAAATATTTTTACTCTCTTATTAATGGCTACCCTAAAGTAATGTCACAGTTACATTTATTTCACACATACAATGACCAGCTCAGTCTTTTCCTACATAATATACTGCTCAATGACTTCTTCATCTAAACATCACCATTTATATAATCAAATCACTTAACATCCATGATACTGTACATCTGCAAATAAAATTATCGAGCTTCTTGTTATCTTATTTTTTTAAAAAAGAGCCAAAGTTCCCCCTACCACAGAAAAGTTTAGAAAGGATTAGAGTTTATGTAGCCTAATTTTAGTCTTTAGGTGGATCAACTATATTTTCCACAGTCTTGATAGATGTACTAGGTCCCAGAATCAAATGCAATGTTGCATTCATAAGGTATCATAATTCTCAAGGTAATATGCCATAAAATTATCCCCTCCCCCCTCCAATAAAATTCATCAATTTTAAAACTTTCTTAAAATTAATATTGAAGATTTATAAAATTCAATTTCATAACATATATACAAGGTGAATCTGAAAAAGTGGGCAAAACTTTACGGGGTGGTAGAACGCAGCTATACGAGCAATATTCGTCATAGAATGTATGGTCGGAACACAAGCGGTGAGAAGTTAAAAGGTAGTTTTCCACTGTCACATTTAAAGAATGAACACAAGAAGGAGAGGAGATACTCTGTGCCTCACTTGCATTCGCGTCCGCCGCACCGTACACAAAGTGCATATCCGCCATTTCGTAGTTAGTATAACCAGCCATCCTCTCGGCAATCCACAGTAGAAATGCCTTTGGGTGCGAGGATCGACCCTTTTGTATCATTTCCAACATCACCTAGTGGCTCACCGTTTGCGTTCCGCCCATACTTTCTATGACGAATATTGCTGATATAGCTGCGTTCTACCACCCCGTAAAGTTTTGCCCACTTTTTCAGATTCACCCTGTATAAATAAAATAAATTACCTCTTAAGCAACTACTTGCTACAGGGATCTGACAGGAGCCCATCAATATAATATGCATAGGCCTATGTCATATAGTTTATACAATATACCATAGCAGCTCTACACTAGCCATAAGGCTAACACATTGTAGAGGAAGTTCATCAAAGGTAGATGGTGAAGAGTTGGGTTGTTTTACCTCTGAGCAGTACTCTTTTGTACACAATGGCTAAAGGGCCAGGTCACAAGGACCTTGAGAACTCAGAGAAGGTTGGGGGGAGGGGACCCACTAGAACAGCTGTTGGGAGACAGATGGTAGACTCCTGTCAAGACAATCCAACATGTTCTTTAATGTGCACAGGGTATGGCTCTCCCACACATGGTGCCATAGCTTAATGTTCCATCTGACAGACTGTGGCCTTTCCAAGCCCCTCAGTGTCCCCTACTGACCATGGGCAGGGTGGGGAGTTTTGTGGAGAAATCTCAATGCTGACCCAGCTGGGACTCGAACCTTGGAACTGCAGATTACAAGCCTGGAACACTACCGACTGAGCTACCCCACCCCAATGGTGAAGGGTGTGCATCAGATATGTCTGAGCAATGTTCACAGGGTCAATGTCAAAGCTGACACCAACCATGCCACAGCCTGTTGCAGAAGGCACTCAGCTGCAGTCTAGAAAAATTCAGCAAGTGGAAATTTGATATCTCTGCACCACAATAGATGTTTCGCCAACTGCCACACTCGCTTATGAGAGCCTGCCAAGAATGGTGGTGGGGGGGAGCTATCTTTCTCGTCAGTATAAGATGTTACTCATTTTACCTCTTTCTTCTCATTTCACTTAGGGTGCTTACTGAATGCAGGACAAGCAAGATCAGGGTGGCTCCATCCCTTTCTCCAACAACAAGCACAGGTGGGAATGCTATGGAAAAACTGTCTTAGAATGCCATACAATTGGCAATAAAAGCACTAAAGTGACTTAGTATGTACAGTCAAATTGGACAAGATTGATATCATGCCTTGATGTTTGTAGGTAGGCGTGAATGTCAAAATGATGTTCCTTGTGATGACAAGCTTCCTGTCCTTATGAACCGAAATCTAGCACACAGCAGTTATTCCTTTGTTGGTCAGTCCTGAGAAGATATCCTCCTCAGAGAGGTTGAGAGGCCTACCCAGTGAGAAGAGCTGAGACACAGTTGGAGGGGGGGGGGGAGATAAATAAAATTGCCACTCCACCAAATATTAGGGTTTAAAGCAGTAATTGTGAATACTAAGCAAAAGTACATTCAACAAAAATATTGCTAATCATAAGTGCTTCATAGATTTGGGAGTACTAGGAGGACTCTCTAAGCTTTTCAGACAGAGAAAGGGACACTTTGATGACTAATAACTTGCTAATAACCTACTCACCAACCTGGGAACTGCAGCCTGACTCACTACCAATTGAGTCACCTTGCCTTCCACAAACAGGCTCCAGAATGGATGTTGTCGAGAAAAAGTTATCACATATTAAACAATTGCACAGCATGCATAACAACATCAACTTCCACAAAATCTTCAAAAGTCTGCTCTGGTTTTCCCATAAAAACCTCTGGTAAAATAAAACCTTGGTCTTAATTATTTCTTTTCCAATCAGGAAAATCGACATAAATGAATTTGTCTCCTTAATATTGCTGATCTTGTCATACTGTTTAGAAATTTAAGAGAATTTTCATATAAATTAGTAATATGTGCCAAGAAATTCTTAACCTGTCTTCTAAATTTCTATACATTATTAGATTATATAAGTTATTAGCCAAATACAAATTAGTCATGTTCATATGATTTCCATAGGTGATTGTACAGATATTGGATTTTAGAATAGCTATTATTTAAGAAGCACAAGGAACTATCTGTTCTGACCCCTTTTCTGGCAGTTCTGAGCTGAGATTATCATTGAAAAAATGTTTCCATTCTGCCATCAATAAGCTCAGCTCATCTGAAATGAGTAAAATTTGCTGGGAGAACTATGAAGCAGGTGGATATTTTCCAGTAAATTTGTGAGTTAATACATTAACTATATCTTGTAGTTTTTAAATCAGCAGTTGAACAGATCAAATTAACTGGCTTGAAACCAACAAGACTGTCATTAAAAATTCAACTGCAGTTAGAACTTTATATTGTCTTACTTAGTTGAAACAAAATATTATATCAAAACACCGGTATGAAAAATAGCCGATTTTCCTTATTAATATTTTTAATAAATACTATTTTTGCAGCCAGATAATTAAATAGAAGTGTTTTTCCTCAAAAATATTAGGTTTTGAGTGGAAAAACATAGATCATCATACCTTTCAAATACTTTTTTTTCAAACAGTGCATCTTTTAAGCTTAATCCATCTATGACTCTGTCTTTTGGAATTTCTACACCTGCCAAATCTAGAGCAGTAGTGAACAAGTCCATTACTGTAGCTACTTGGTGAGATACCTAAAAATAAGCTATGTTGTAAATTATATTAAAATTCATACTTAACATTCTAATATTTCAAGTTCACAAATTTATCCACTTCGATACATTGTTTATATTCTAAAAGATTAGCTAAACATTTGCATACTAACAACAAACCTAGTTCATCATGCATTTACATGTATAGACTTTATCTCAGTACATATTTCTTTTCATCTTTTCTTTAGAAGACTTGCATTACTGTGCCTAAGTCATCATCAAATAAATCAGATACATTTATGTAGTTATGGTATGCAATTTAATTGAAGTCAGATCCTAGACTGGGAAATTTGAATTATTAAATAATAATATTGCGACAATGGTAGCTTGGTAAGTGAGATAGAGCTTTTATGTGTAATTGAAATCAGAGTCTTAGATATCAGAAACTTGATTCTGTAAAGTGACTTTAATGATTTTGTGATTATTGAAAAACAGTCTGGTTCAAAAATGTCTTTTTCTGTGTGGAGTATGCATTTGCAACTGTAAAAAAAAATACTAGGTTTGTTAAGAAAATCTTGAAAGCTGCTTTTGATTTAAAGGAAACTGATGCAAAAACAGAAAAGATTTATTCATCAGGTGTAAACATTAAAATATGTGTTCCCCTTTTTATGTGAGATTTTATATCCATATCAATGGAAATTACCAAACACATCATATTAATGTTGGAAATTGTGGTTATTTGCTTCAATATGATACCTTGAAAGCTTGAACATATCTGGAGATATTTTTTATCTGCTTTAAAGCATATATGAAAATATTGAGTGACTGCAAAAAGTTCTGCATGTTTTATCAACAAAATAAAACAATTTTTATCTAAAGAGAAATTTATTATTTGTCAATAATATATGCTCCCTTGTTAGAAATAGTCTTGTTCCATCTTTTGGGTAACTTATTAATACCAATGAAATAAAATTTCACACTTTTTGAATTAAAAAAACCACTTGCTTCAATTTTGACATCATCAACATTATAGAAAAAGTGGTAGTCTGACAGGGCCAAGCAGGAGAATGGATCAAAATTTCCCGATTGAACTCCCTCAGTTTAAATTGACACTGAAATATCTAGGCGAGTATTATCATGGTGAAAAATTATCCCTTTCCTATTTACTAAACTGGGTTTTTCAGAAACAGCCTCATTCAAATTTTGCAGCTGAGCACAACACAGAGCCACACTGACTGTTCAATTAAGATACAGAAGCTCACAGTATAGGATTCCCTTGCAATCCCACAAACACAGAGTGTGATCTTCTGATGAATGGCTGCCTTTGATACAGTACCTGGCACTCTCCTTTTCTGCAGAACTGCTGCTTTCATTGAGCATTATTGTACAGTCGACTTTTCATCTCCAGTCAGTCCAAAAATAATGCTTCATTATGTCAAGCAAGCATTAAAGTGCATACCCCAACATATTCCATTAAATTCCTCTCAAATTGTGTGGGACCCAAATATAAAGCTTCGAGGCCATTCTCAATCAATGCATGTGGCATAAAGCTATTGTATTCTGCACTTCAAGCTTAGCTCCAATCTCTTCTGCTGTTTGGAAAGAATCTTCATTGATGGTGGCAAGAAAAGTAGTGTTGTCAACTTCAAAAGGATATCTTGGACACTTTTGTATTGTAATGAAAAATCTGAAAATTGAAATTTCTGAAATCAGTGATGACATATGCTTCATCAATGGCATCCTCTCCATAAACCTCCTAAATACTTCTCCTGATATAGCTGCAACATTTTATTTAGAAGATTCTGGAAGCAATTGCCAAGTAAGTGCTTACTTGTGAGTAAATATCCTAATATTTTGACCCCTGACTGGGGTTGTCATCCAAGGCGGTCATTTCTTGAGAATGAATGAGGTCTTGGATATGGAAACAAAGATTTCCTTAGCTCAGAAATCACTCCCCCCCCCCCCCCACAGCAATGAGAGGGGAGATGACAATGTGGTATCAAGGGTTTAACTTCTTCCTCTCTTTTTCTGCTATGCTAAGGGAATTTAATCACCCTTCCTGGCAAAATCTTAAAGAGATTAGTTCATGATTTTAAACTGTTCAAAAATGCTTTTCTTCCCTTGGAAAGCCTTGGCTATGAATCCCTCAGCAAAATGAATTTTCTTTAGCCTTATTACTCCTAACTTATAGACACTTTGCCAGGAAGAATTCTATTGTACAACAGCCAAGAACAAGTGTATTGTGCTCCCATGTCCTGTTTGTGGCAATCCCCTTAACATAGCAGAAAAAGAGGGGGGGGGGGGGAAGTTAATCCCCTTGATACCCAGAACAGAAAGCTACCATGAATGTGAACCATGCAAAGTTGTCTTGTGCAACTTTGGCCATTATTTTAACTGTACAATTCAGGGAAAAATTAGAAAAAACAATGGCATTTCTATTTTAGGATTTTTTTATTAATATATTATTCAGGAAGAAATTCTCCTTTTATTAATATGAAATGTAACTATTTTCATTCATTGCATTTTACAGAATTAAGTTTTAATTGATTTCCATATGCATATCCATATCTTATTTACATTAATACAGCATTCAGGAAGAAATTTTCTTTTTATTGATAGGAAATGTAACTATTTTCATTCATTGTGCTTTCCAGATTTAAGCCTTAATTGCCTTCCATATGCATATCCACATCTTATTTATATTAATGCTAGCAGCTTTACCTGGCTTTGCTTGGGTCTGAAATACTTTAAAGTATGTAGTAGATGGCATTCTTCATATCACATGCTTTCATTGGTATGAACCTCATTATAATCATTTTGTCCCCCTCTTCTAGGGGAGATCTGAAACTCTCTAAAATATATAGTAGATGGTATTCCCTACTTCATGGCATTCCATTGGAATAAAATGCATTATGATAATTTTGTAATGAGTTTTATGGGTAACTAAACCTCCCCCCCCCCCTGGTAAAAATTTTATCCTCCTCTTTTAGGAGAGGTCTGAAACTTTCTATAATACATAGTAGATGGCATTCCACATGCACAAAGCTTTCATTTGGCATAAACTCAGTACTATTGTTTTGTCCCCTTCCTGCAACCCCCCCCCCCCCCCATGGTAAATATTTTATCATCCTCTTCTAGGGAAGATCTGAAACTCTCTGAAGTCTGAAGTATGCAGTAGATTACACTCCCCCATCAGAAGCTTTCATTTGACATAAAACTAATTACAATCATTCGTCCCCCCCCCCCCCCAATGTGTGGTAAGTATTTTACTCCACTCTTCTATGTACATGAGGTCTGAAACTCTTTAAAGTATACAGTAAGTGGCACTCTCCATGTCACAAGATTTCATTTAGCATAAAACTCATTATGATAGTTTCATCCATCTGCAACCCCTGGTAAAAATTTTATCCCACTCTTTTAGGGTAGGTCTGAAATTCTCTAGAACAATGGTTCTCAACCTTTTATGCTTCACATACCCCCTGGAAATGTGTATGTAACTGGCATACCCCTTGTATAGATAGATAAAATTATAATATAACAATGGGAATAAAAGTTTGCTACTAGATCTAGTGACTTTTGAGCTCTCACGGCGTAACCCAAAAACTTTTACTGCATACCCCCACATTGAGAACCCCTACTCTAGAATATATAGTAGATGTCTCTGACCTCATGATTTTGAATAAGTGTTAATGCTAGTCTCTGAGAGATATAAATATTTTACCCCTAATGTTAAGTTTATGGGGATTTTGAGAAATTTAAATCTGCCCACCCAAATTTTGGTTGACCCCTGCAGGTTCACACATAGCCTATATTCTTCCCCTAGGTGAAATGAATGCTCATGCAAAGTTTGCCCCTAACTCTTCTGGGAACTGAGTGCATAAGCAGACAGACAAACAAACTTTCTTCTTATAAATTAAATATTTCTCCTTTTGGTAAAAAATTGCATTTTCATAAAATTCAAAATTAAATGTTATTTAATTGGATATGTAGCATGGCTTATTTCTGTTCATTAGTTACTTAGCAAACAAGATCTAAATCATTATTTTTTGGCTGAGAACATGAAAAAAACATTTGGGCTTCCAGATTCATTTCAGTTTTTCAGGCTGGGAATATTGCAAGGTTAATACTGATGCAGCTTTACTGAGAAAATACAAATCTGACTTATATCTGTTATCTTCTCTTGTTTTACAGCACAAAATATCATTTAAACAAAGTGAAATCTCAGTTTAATATTTCTCAGAGATTAGTAATTTAGAATGTGAAATCAAGGGAAACAGTATATGTAGAAAATATGAAATTTAAACATTTTGAATGGTTTATTGATATGTTATTAAGAACTAAACCAACATAAAGCTATAGAAATACTAAAAGTAATATTTATAAGCAATATATTAACAAATTCAAATCTAGGTCATAATGTTAAGCAAATAGCACTGACCTGACCATTAGAAATAACACCTGGCCACCAAGCAATAGCTGGCTCTCGCATCCCACCTTCAAATGTTGTTTGTTTACCACAGAGAAATGGGCCATTACTGCCAGCTGTCTGACAAAAAGCAATTATTGAAATTTGACTATTTTGTTAATATAATTTCACATACACAAAATATGTTTATTGTAATTTCTTCTGAATTGAATGCCAAACCATTAAACTGGCTGGTATGATGGAACTGTTTCTTAAAATAAAAATGCCCTTACAAGGGTGTCTATAAAAGAAGTACACAATGTCCAATGTTTATTACAGAAGCTACAATAATGGTGCATAATTGTTTTATGTTTCCTTTTGGAGGTCAAGTATAAAAGTTTTCCATACTGCACAGAAATAGGACAAATCTCATGACACCACAATAAATGACACAATGCATATGTGACCATATGAAACAAAATCAGCAACAACAGTCCAGCATAATTTTTGGACAAATTTCAATGAGGTGCACCAACAAAAAAAAAAAACATTTTCAAGTATCTTTTCCTATTAATTTATTAAAACAACTTGGTTGGCTGTTTGGGGTTTTATGGCATATCACCTTGTTGAGACTATTATGTACCGAACAGGCTAAAAGTAGAAAGTTAATGAACCTACAATCAAATTTATAAACAAGAAGCAAAAAGTATATAAAACAACAACAACAACAAAAAAAACACGGAGGAATGAAATCAACAATGGGTGCAAAGAACCTGAGGTAAATGATGAGCTGAAAATATACATCATTCAATATTAAAAGTAATACAATTGAATGAAATATATTTAATGGTTAAAATAGTGCCACAAAACTTGCACACAGGTTGGTCATCCAACTTAAGAAGAAAATAATGCACAACTTCCTCTTTGCAATTCCTGTGAAAAGAAAAATGCTATGGTTTGGAAAATATGCTTGATTTGGAACAGTCTGTTATTAATTTGTCCTGATCACAATCTTTGTCGCTGCATTCAGAGATCAATGTAAAAACACCACTGTAAATTAGTGTAAAGATAAAGGATTGACAATGAAGATCTGGGGCACAGCTGACCTGACAGCAGCATCTACCAAGTCCAGGCACCAAACAGGTTATGATGAAGATATGACATCTGGACAATGGAGCTTCTGGGAAATCTTAAATTCTACTTATCTTGTAATTTTTTTTTATCATGCTTGATATTTTTACTGCATCAAGACTTTTAGTGTCAGCTTGGATATATTATTTGGGTAGGCACTGATGAAGATCACCCACATTCAGTTGTTGATGATGAATGTAATCAGTAGTTGGTAACAGAGCTGAAGGCATATGATCTTAATCATATTCATGGTACAAGGCTATTAACGCTAAGACTTAGCGTCTCGTTGTACAAGCTGCTCATGTGCAGCTTGTACCATGTAACACTAAGTCACTCAACATATGTTGTACTATGATCATCACCAGGGGTTGGCTCCTCATTAGGGGCAAGAGGGATTGGGATCCAACCCACATTTCCACAGTGTACAATAAAATGTTAATTTAAACGTTGAATTAGAATGACTAATAAAAATCGTAATTCAAGTGAATATTTGCTCTCTGAAGTATTTTACTAATTTCATTTCCATTCAAGATATATTCAATGAAGCAATATGATCTAATTCCTGTGCATTTCCTTCGAGAATCTCAATGGGCTTGCCAAGAATGTGCCCTGAACTCTACCATTTGTGATGTCAAAACAGAGTTGAGGTTATTTATCTATTGGCACTTTTTTTCTATTAAGTAGTTTGGTGGTTGGGGCATGGTTTGTACAAAGTACTAACAGCCTTCTATCAATGACCTATACTCGTCATTTATTAGCTGATTAGACTACTTTCTCGGAGTAAAAACAAAGGTGTAGTTTTCTACTGAAATAAAAATATTAATAAAACAATATTTTAAAACTATTAAAATGTTTTTGCTTTGTTATGCATTTTCTGAGTTTAGAAACTATATAAGATTTCTATTTCATTCATAATGAAGAGAATTATAAATTTCAAGAATGAATATGAAACTAAGACAGCTTTACACCAATAGAATATTCCCGTTATATCATCTCAAAATTAATGGAGGTAGGAGAACACAAAGGTTTTTGCAATTTTACACTACTATTTACTAATCATGTCTTCATTAAGATTTACATTTAAAAGAAATGACTGCAGTTGTATTTAGGAGTTTGATTAAAATACAAATTAGTTGAGTATTAGTAATTATATGAATGCATTGGCATTTGCAAGTACACTTAGTTTTCATAGTTCTGCAATAGGTAGTTCCTGGAAATGTTTGCATAAATGGATAAAATGCAAAAAGAGAGATCTTTGCCATGTGTATATTTTAATGTATAATATAATAATAATTTGAGGTAATTTCTTAATATTACAAAAATTGAGTACAGTACATTTAACCCTTACCATTTTGCAGCCCAAAGAATCGCTTTCACCTTTCCCATTCTGATTAGAGAGCAAAGTTTCACTCCCACAGTACAAAAAAAAATTCCAATAGAAATCTGAATTATTTTCAACTGTTTCTAATTAAATATCAAAAATAACATTTAAATCTAATATATATTACCTGTTGATTCCACTTGAAAAAATTATGATAAAGTTTAAAAATAAATCTGTTTGAGTCTGCAGTGAATGTATGAGCATGTTCAGTCACTGTAAACAGCATCAAGTAGCCTGATTTAGTTTATGCTTTTATTCTGCTGTATAGTACTTAGATTATCAATTGGTTGCATTTTTGCATATTTTGTGCTATTTATAGTATAGCTCTACTAGAGTTATAATTAAGAGATTTATTTCACAATTATCACTGTTGGGAGATTTATGTCTCCTGTGTTGCAGCTAGAGATGCTAAAACGATTTGATGGTAATAGTTCATTTTAGGTGTTGTGCAGTTAAAAGCTTAGGTATATTTACCGCTATAATATACCAGATAATCCTTGGCTGGTATACTCACCATAGTTGCTACCGAGGTTTACGTTCGGTTGCTGTGGTGCTCTAGTCATCATTTCGCCAGTCCAATAAGAAATTGCTGGGTGGTCATTGGCCCTGTCCACTGTTGCATGGAATGTTCATCTGTTTAGCACATGGGGAGGTGTTTTTCTAAGTGTGCTGCAGGATGACATACTATAGGGCACGGTTGCAGTGGAGATGTTCTTCCAGCTTTAACTGTGATGTGTGGTAGAGGATCATCGTCTACTGCTTTACATATTTGACATATATTTTAAGCATAATGCATTTCGTCAGTCTGCTTTACCAACATCTTCTGATGCTATCAACTCCTTGGTAGATGGAACTTCTTGGCTTCACCCCATCTGCCAAGGAGTTGATAGCATCTGAAAATGTCAGCAAAGCAGACGGACGAAATGCATTATGCTCAAAATATATGTCAAATGTGTAAAGCAGCAGATGATCCTCTACCACATATCACAGTTAAAGCTGGAAGAACATCTCCACTGCAACAGTGCCCCATAGCATGTCATCCTGCAGTATGTCTAGAAAAACACCTCCCCTGTGTGCTAAACAGATTAACATTCCATGCATCAGCGACAGTGCCAACAACCATCTAGCAATGCCATTGGACCAGCAAACCAACAACTAGAGCACCACAGCAACCAAGCATGAACCTTGGCAGCAACTGGCAAGTGTATCAGCCATGGATTATCCTCCTGAAGCGATAAATATACCTAAGCTTTTAACTGCACAATGCCTAAAATGAATTATTACCATCAAATCGTTTTAGCATCTCTAGCTGCAACATAGAAGACATAAATCTCCCAACAGTGATAATTGTGAAATAAATCTGCTATTATTCACTCATTATATTCACCCGTAAATATTTCTATTAGAGTTGTAATGCTTTCTAAACTTTTAATGTAAGGATATTGATTTTTTTTACTACCAGAAATTGTGTCATCCAGGAACCATACATATCAGCTTTTGATCAATAGTTTAGCAGACTTTCGATTCTAAAATTTTTTTTATTTACTAAATGCTTCTAAAATTTTTTTTCATTGCTTCTCAAATGGATACTATGATTATAAACAATAATTAATTAGAAATGATCTATGATGGTGGCAATCAGAACAAGCATTAGGATTACTCAGAGCATGATTTTTAAATGGTAGGGCTTTATTTATAAATATTTCTAATTACATTTAAAGCATATGAACAAATTAATGTCAAGAAATTGTGATTTTTAAACAAAATTTCTGCCAGAATTTTAGAATTAAACTTTTCCATAGTAGTTATGCAGCCTCATAATAAAACGACTTGTTCTCAAATTCAGTGCATTGATTAAACTTTAAATTTTTTCAGTTCTTTATCACTTTTTTGATATATTTTTTATCTATTATTTAAATTATCTAGTTTTTAAAGCAAAGTTATTTTTTATGAAACTGCTTTACCAAACTGTTTGCCAATCATCAAAAGTCTAAGAATACGCATTATGCTTTATATGCATAAATAGCTAAATAATTTATAAAATAACGAAATAAATGAAAGATTTAAACAATAATTGAAATATTATGGACTGTTTACCTTAGAACAATAAAATAATGTAGAGAAAAAAACTGTAAAAATCTATTTTTTTTTGAAATTTTACTAAAGATAAAGTGGAAAAAATGCAGTAAAATTTTGCAATGTTTTTAAAAAAATGCTTAAAAAATTTAATTTACCATTTCTTCTTCAAAATTTTGCCATTTTATTAAGCACAATTAAATGCTTTCTTTTAGTATATAACATGACATATTTCTGTTCATTAGTTACTTGAGGATGAGATTCTAAAGTTGTTTATTTCATTTTAAACACTTTAAAATAAATCCAGCTACCACAGTGAGTTGTTTCAGAAACCCAACACTGTAAGTGTTAAAAAAGAAAAAAATTAAAGACCTTGACTTAGGACTAGAATAATATTATAAATTAAGAACATCTTGACTAGAATGAACATATCTTTTCTGCAGTAAAAAGAAATTTGTAGTAAATAAAGCAAAAGGGTACATTATTACAATTTGAATAGTTATGAGCCATTTAATGACACTATCTGCAGGAAAAGGAGAAGTAGGTGTTCAATCTCTTCCTTTCCATGAAAGAACTAGGTTATGGTACTAATGAGGGAAATTCATCCTTGCCATCAGAGGGCGGAGCATCAACACTTTCTTCCAACAATGAATCTGAGCAAATATGGCAGCAAGTGATATTGATGGAGTCACAGATGATATGGATATGATATGTAGAAGTTCATGCTTTGGATCAGTATAAAATTACAAAACAGTGTGAAAACTAGCTAATTTCTACAGCAAATATCTCAACAGCAAGGATCTAACTTTTGAATGTCTTCAAGTTATATGTCAAGTTGGACATGAAATCATTGATAGAATAAAAAAAAATAGATGGAAATTAAGTGGAAGAAGAAAAATGTATCAATATTCACAAATTATATATTCACATATACAAAGAAAAATTTGTTTCGATTTGTCCAAACATTGAAATTGCAATGTGAATATTTATTTCTATGATGGTTACAAATGAGAGTGTTAAACACTCATTATCAAAACTTAAATTCATAAAAAATGAGCTAAGAAATTGCATGTCACAACCATGTTCAAATAATTTTTTAAAGTTTGATGAATATTGAAAATGATATTTTTTAAAATATTGTGCTTTAATGACATCATTCATAATTTTGGCATGTTGAAATGTAGAATGTGTGCCTAAATAACAATTATTATGTAATATGTGCCTAAATAACAATTATTTTATTAACAAATCCTCCACACTGAATTTCAAAATGTATCCATCATAATACATTTTAATATTATTTGTAAATAAATTTTGTTTATGGTAACAGATCTGCATATTATTATAAAAAAAGACAGGAACAAGAGCCACTTTTGCCACTACACCAGGAGTCCAAAGACTTCTTGAAATGTTCCTGATTACATTGTTTCATTTTAGCATGAAACCCAGAAAAATATTTTTTAAAGTTACACTATATATATATATACAGGGGTTTATCAAAATAATGGAAACACGTACTGTTTGTGGAGGACATTTTATTAATAAGCTGTAGGCCCACCTGAGGCATTCAGAACAGACACAATTCGAAGTGGAATAGATTTTACAAGTCATGCACATACGGTAATGGAATATGGGACCATTCTTCCTGTAAAATATGGGCCAACTGTGCCAGTGAAAGGTGGAAAATGTGGTCTGATCTTGCACTCCAGATATTCCCACAAATGTTCAATAATATTGAAGTCTGCAGATTGAGGTGGCCAGGGTAGCTGCTGTACCTCATCCTCAGTAAATCACAACTTGACATGTTTCACACAATGCACAAGTGCATTATCCCCTTGAAACCAGGGACAGTCATTAAAAAAATAATGCCTGTAACATTGGGTGCAGGTGGTCCCTGAGAATGGATTCATATGTTGTGGATGTGACACAACCCAGCAGAATAACTAATGGCCTTAAGCAATGCCATGATATGGCACCCAACAGCATCAGGGATCTACCTTCATGCTTCACAGTCAGGGTAGTACACATTTGCAGGTTTTCACCAGACGTACTCTACCAGTGTGGGAAACAACGTGTAGCATGATTCATCAGAGCAGATGACATGTTGCCAGTCTTTAGCATCCCAGATTTTATGTGCTTTACACCACCTTACACACTTTGTTGCATTATGTTCGGAGGTTTGTGGATTGCAGCATGACCATAAATATTGGCATGATGAAGTTCCCAAAGAACTGTTATGATGGAAATGGGATCATTCTGATGGGTGTTCAACTTTGTTGCTATTTGCAATGATGTGGTTTTGTGCTTCCATTGTACAATCCATGCCAATGTTAGCCAATCTGAAAACTTCGTATGGCATAGCAATGTATTTTTTATAGCAATGCCCTGTCCTTTTTGATAGGTAGTCATAATCTTTGATAAGTTCCCCGTGTTACACCTATTTCTGCCGTTCTGGTTAGGAAGCTCCTGCAAGACATGCACCAATGATCATGCCTTTTTGGAGGTCACTGAGATCTGACATTGTCAACAATTACACAACAGCTGTTTCACCTGCACCTGTGGCACTGCTGTGTGATAGCCGACATCGTACTTCTCCCATTTATACACCTCACATCGCAGGTGACGTCATCCCTGTGATATGCATACAGTGCATTTCGTGTACTTGACGCCATCGGTGTTTCCATTATTTTGATAAACTCATGTTTATTTTAATAAAACTCATTATTTTAATAAACTCATGTTTATCATTTATATGTTATTATTAATTAATTGGAAACTTACCCATAGTTTTACTAACAAGAGCAGCTCCGTTATCAGAAGTAAAAAATGCAAAAGTGTTATTTGCTATTTCAAGAGAATGCAATGCATCTAGTATCAGCCCTACACCATAATCTAATTCTCGAACTGCATCACCATATCTGAAATTAAAATAATGCAGCATTATTGTAAATTAAAGTAATTTGCAATGCAAAAAATTAAAATATTTGAGAATGCTATTATATACACTAATACAGAAACATAATGAAGAACAAGCCTACCCCTTTTGCTTTCAAATATTCTCAAGAAGAAGCATAACCAAAGGATAAAGTTATGGAAGTTAACGAATTGTTCCTAAGCAAATATAATCAAGGTTTTTGCTCTCATTCAAATGAAATTCATATTTTTTCAAAATAAATATTGATAATGTTTGTAAAGTTTATCAGATGAAGCTAATTGGATTATAAAATAGTGATATGCTGTAAGTTGCATTCACCCATACAAACCTGAGGACATTTTATTCTGACTTCTCTTCCTCAGTATTCCCACAAATTTAAAACTTTCCAGTAGGTATGACAACAATCTCTTTTGGAAGGGAACAGAAGGGGAGGGCTGCCAGTTCAGTATGGCCTACTGATCTGGTCATCTATTGCCACATTTTTCGTTTTTTTTCCAACCCTGCTGAGGAGTGGTCAACTTCACAGAGTCCTAGTGTTGACCATTTACACCAACTAGACTGGACTTGTTTATGGATTTGAGCTTGATTATGGATTCTGCACTGGTGGGCCTCTGTTGAGGAAGAATTTGCTGCTGTGTTTTTTGTTTGCTTCTGGGTTGCCAGCCCTAAGTGAACAGAGGCATGGGATACCTTATATCAGCTGGTGGATAATCCTAATCAGAGGCCATTGCAGGTATCTGAACCTTACTTAGCTAGTTGGGCATCATAAAGCCTAAACTGGAGTAATGTGTCTCAGGCAGGCCATATGGCTCTTAAAAAAGCCCACTTGAAAAGGTGGTGCCTGAAGTTCCTACAAGCATCAGTGACTTCAGCCTTTAGCACAGGAGGAACAGGCCTTTGCCCCATGCCTGCGATCAGGGGGCTGTTTGATATTGTTGGCCCTACCTATCTCAATACACCCAGTTTCTTTAAAAATCCTACTAATCATTTTCTCTCTGCAGAAACGTGGAACATAAGGACAATTATATAGAGATTATTCTCTTGATCTTCTCATGCAGGAATTCCAGTGCTATAACCTAGATATTCTAGGCTTGCAAGAGACCAGATGGACAGGTAAAGGTGAGATACTTAAAAATAACTTTAAATTTCTCTTTACAGGGAGAGAGGATGGAAAGCATCACCAAGGTGTGGGACTGCTTCTCAGCAGACATGCTAGTGATGCTCTTCTAGGATATGAGTGCATTAATGAAAGGTTTCCTACAGCAAAATTTCAGACAAGTATTAAAGACTTGAATGTTATCTGCTGTTATGCCCCCACTGAGGATGCCGATGAGGATGAGAAGGATAGGTTTTACAGACAACTACAGTAGGTTTTGAATTCTGTCAAGAAAGGAGATATTACCCTTGTTCTAGGTGACTTCAATGCCACAGTTGATACTGACTCTGACCTTTGGGGAGGGGTGATAGGCTCTTTTGGTATTGGTAGCTGCAATGGCAATGGGTAACGTCTCCTACAGGTAAGTAAACTCAATGGTTTCAGAATGACTAATACTTATTACAAACACCGCAACATACATAAGTACACATGGATTTCACCTGATGGGCTGCATAAGAATGTGATTGATTATATATTAATTAACAGCAAATGGGCTAGTTCTATTAGGAATACAAGGGCATATAGGGGAGCTGAAATTGGATCTGACCATTACCTTGTTAAAAGTGTCTTGCAACTTAAAAAGTGTTGTGCTAAAGTTAAAAAATTTACCTTTAATACTGAAGCTCTGAAAGACCCAGTTATAGCTAAAGCTTACCATGATAGGTTACTTAGTCATTATGACAGTCGTGGTTTGCTTACTACTGAAGTTGAGGAAGAATGGGTCCGTTTTAAACAGCTTTTTTGGAAACTAACAGTACTCTTTTAGGAGAAAAGGCGCAGAGGAGGCAAAATTATTTGAGTGATAAGGCACTTGAGCTTATTTCGGAAAGAAGGAACTGCAGGAATGTCCTTAATCAGTACCCTACTAGTCCTAATAGAAAGCATTATAGAGAGCTTAATAAACATGTAAAGGATCAGTTAGCTGCTGATAAGAATCTTTGGCTTGATGGCTTGGCCGACAAAGCCAAGGAAGCAATTAGACATCAGAACAGTAGAGAGCTGTACCACAAAGTTAATGTTTTGTGTGGTAGAAAACGGACAGGTATACAAGGATTGAAGAGTAAACAAGGTAAGGTTATAGAAGGTGAGGATTCTGTCATGGCTAGGTGGGCTGAGCATTTCAGTGATGTTCTAAACAATGTGGTTAGTTCTACTCCCATTGTTTGTAATGATGATAGATGCATTGGTGGCTTTAATGTTAGTCCTAAAATACATCATCATCATCATCCTCAAGCAGCCATGGGCTACGGAGGTCCAACCAGACCGTGCAATTTATTCTCCAAGTAAGTCTATCCTGAGCTACATCTACTGCATCTGGCCACTGCACATCAATTCTAACAAGGTCCTGTTTGACATTGTCTGCCCACTGCATCCTAGGTCTGAGTCTGAAGTTATTTTGGATATTTCTAAACTTAAACTTCATAAATCCCCAGGGGTAGATGAAATTACTACAGAAATGCTTAGAGCTGGGAATATTTCTGTTACAACTTGGATGACTGAAATTTTGAATATCATTTATGATAAAGGCATGGTTCCTAAGGATTTTACCAGAGCTATTATTATCCCTATTTTCAAAAAAGGTAATCGCAGTTCTTGTGATAACTAAAGGGGTATCAGCCTACTCTCTGTTCCAGGTAAAGTTCTTTGCATGATTGTGCTTAATAGAATTAAGAATCTGGTTGACAGTCAATTTCATGATGAGCAATGTGGATTCAGAAGTGGTAGGGGATGTGTGGATCAGATATTTTCACTTAGACAGATTTTTGAGAAATGTTTAGAGTTTCAGAAACCTTTTGTTGCTAGCTTTGTTGATTTCAAAAAGGCTTTCGACTCTGTTGATCGACATAATTTGTGGTTGATTGTAAGATCATATGGTATACACGACAAGTTAGTTAACATAATTAAAGCTCTCTATAATAACACTGAGTCGTGTGTGAGAGTTGGTAAGGCTTGTAGCAATTGGTTTAGCATTACTTCTGGTGTTCGACAAGGGTGCATTTTGTCTCCTTTTCTCTTTAGTTTGGTTATTGATTATGTTATGCGAAATTCACTTCAAGGGAAAGATTTTGGCCTTAAATGGGCTGGAGATACGAAAATTTCTGATTTAGATTAAGCTGATGATTTAGCCCTTTTGGCAAATAATGTTGATGAGATGAACTCTTTCATTCGAGCTGTTGATGAGACTGGTAGTAGAGTAGGTTTGGTTATAAAAAGAGAGAAAACTAAAGTGATGAAAATTGGTCAGGCAGGCTGTGATTCAGTTAATCTGAATGGTTGCAGTCTTGAGCAGGTGTCACAGTTTAATTACCCTTGGTAGCTATCTAACAGATACTGGTGATGTGCGGCATGAGATTAACAGAATTATAGGGATTGCTGCTGGGACTTTTGAGAATCTATGGAGATTGTGGAGAAATAGGCGTATACGCCTAAAGACTAAAATTAGACTGTATAATAGCTTAGTTCTTTCTAGGGTTAGTTATGGTAGTGAAACTTGGACACTGTGTAAACAAGATAACAGGAAACTAGATGCTTATGTAGTATCTTGGGTATTAGGTGATTTAACTTTGTAACTAATGATGAGGTTAGGCAAAGGAGTCGGCAACCTCCTTTAAGCAGCATATTGTGGAGAGAGAGACTCCGCTGGTTTACCCATATGGATAATTATAGATTGCCGAATATGGTTATGAACAGTGTGCCTAGAGGCCTCAGAAAGAAGGGGAGACCTAGGATGCAGTGGGCATACAATGTCAAACAGGACCTTGTTAGAATTGGTGTCCAGTGGCCAGGTGCAGCAGATATAGCTCAGGACAGACATGCTTGGAGAATTAAACTGTACAGTCTGGTTGGACTGGCGGCGGCGGTGGTGGTGGTGGTGAACTGTTTCTATTAATTACTAAATTAATAACTGTACATTCATGAAATTGTGTTAGTTGTATTTTTTTTAGTGGCCTTTTTAGCCTTGGTTCTCAAAGGAAGTCATGAAGCATATATGCAATGCAGCTGAACAAACCCACTGCCAATTCCTGTTGTAGGACATTGCAGACAAAGAGGGTTTTAAGATATCACAGTTGTATTCATCACTCTGAATGGTAAGAGGATGAAGCATTTCATCAGTTATGATCAAAAAATCAAAATATTCAATGTTGTGACTTCACTTATGACCACAGAATTTTTTGAAAAGTATTTTTAAACCTATTTTTTTTTCATGTTCAAAAATATTAAAAAAAGGAAATATTTAAATTCTTTAAATATTATCCTTTAAAAGAAGCAGAAAAATGAACATTTTATTTTTAAATTAGAAACTTTTCGCTTTTGGATTGGAAAATGTTTTATTCCTCCTGACATCATTATTTTTGTTATATCCTCAAGTATAAATCTAATATTCCTGTAAGTCAGGGATATACAACCTGTTGATTGAAAGTACTGCAGTACTCATTTAACTGTTAAAAATATTCATCAATGCATTTGTTATTAGTGATCATGAATGAAATCATAATGCAAAATTTCGCTTTCTTACTGATCTAAGGGACCTGGGTTCGAGCCCCGGGTAAGACATGGCTGTTTGTGTCATTTTTCTGCTGAGGTCCTGCCATCCTCTCAGACCTTCTACTATGGCATATAAACTGACAGGCTCCTGTCAGACCTCTGTGGCAAGCAGCTGCTTGAGGGGGTATTTATTTTTTTTATTTATTTTTTATTATATTGACAACACTATACAGACCTCAATCTCCAGACCTCAGTCAAAAATCTGATTACAAAATTTGGAGGCTTGTTTAACAGAGGACTGTAAATGGTAACACTAAAAGTAAAATATACACTAAAAGAAGGGTAGTGTACCAGTCTACTCTGATGATGCAAAAACTGGCCAAGTCTAGCACCTAAAGTCTGACCCCCATCTTCTCCTAATGCAAGCCATCGGTACCTTTCCAGACAGAGATTTTCTTCTGGAAGCTAATGGAAGGGGAGAATTGCCAAATAAGTGTGATCTATTGATCAAGGTTTCTATGGTCATATTTTCCATTTTTTTTTTGCCCTGCTGAGGAATGATAAACTTTACAGATCTTGGTGCTGGTCTATTAAACCATATGATTTGTTAAGAGCTTTGAGCTTCATTGTGAATTTTAACCTGGATGCACTGGTGCTGTGTTTTTCTGTTTGCTTATGGGTTGCTAGCTCCAAGTGAAGAGATACAGAGGATACCTTATATTAGCTGGTGGATTGGGTTGGTTGTTTTACCTCTGAGTGGCACGTTTCTTGCACACAAAGGATAAATGGACAAAAAGGACCCAAAGGGCTCAGAGAAAGATTTGGGAAGGGGACCTGTCAGATAGCTGTTAGGAGACAGATGGTAACCTCCCATCAAGGCCATCCTGACCCCCATCTTCTAATGGAAGGGGAGAATTGCCAAATAAGTGTGGCCATATAAGTGGGTACGATTCTCCCCAACATCAGGCCATGGCTTTATGTTATTAACCATATAAAACAGAAAAAGCATTTCTCATTTATCCTTTAAAATAAAAAAAAAATGTTTTTTCATCTCCTAGGGTTAAGGGACAAATCAGTCAGCATACAAAAAAATTAAATAATTTATTTTTATTATTATATTAAATTATTATTTCATCATCATCCTCAGGTAGATATGGGCTAAGGAGGTCGAACCAGACCGTGCAATTTATTTCACCAAGCATATCTGTCCTGAGCTACATCTGGCCATTGCACACCAATTCTAAAAAGGTCCCGTTTAACACCCCCTCTTTCTGAGGCCTTTAGGCACACTGTTCATATCCCTATTCACTAATCTACAATTATCCATACGGGCAACAGTGCCAAACCAATGGAGTCTCTCTCTGCACAATATGCTGCTTAAAGGAGGTTGCCAACTCCTTTGCCTCACCTCATCATTACTTACAAAGTTGAATCACCTAATGACCAAAATACTGCATAAGCATCAAGTTTCCTGTTATCTTGTTTACAAAGCATCCAAGTTTCACTACCATAACTAACCTTAGAAACTGACAAATTTTAATCACTTTAGTTTTCTCTCTGCTTATAACCAAACCTATTCTACTACCAGTCTCATCAACAGCTCAAATGAAAGAGTTCATCTCATCAACATCATTTGTCAAAAGTGCTAAATCATCAGCATAAACTAAATCAGAAATTTTCGTGTTTTCTCCAGACCATTTAAGACCAAAATCTTTCCCTTGCAGTGAATTTCACATAACATAATCAATAATAAAACTAAAGAGAAAAGGAGTCAAAATCCACCCTTGTTGAACACCAGAAGCAATGCTAAACTAATTGCTACAACCCTTACCGATTCTCACATGACTCAGTGTTATTATAGAGAGCTTTCATTATGTTAATTAACTTGTCTGGTATGCCATATGATCTCACAATCAACCACAAATTATGACAATCAACAGAGTCGAAAGCATTTTTGAAATCAACAAAGCTAGCAACCAAAGGTTTCTGAAACTCTAAACATTTCTCAAGAATGTGCCTAAGTGAAAATATCTGATCCACACATCCCCTACCACTTCCGAATCCACATTACTCATCACGCAATTGACTGTCAACCAGATTCTTAATTCTATTAAGCACAATCATGGAAAGAACTTTACCTGGAACAGAGAGTAGGCTGATACCTCTATAGTTATCACAAGAACTGCGATCACCTTTTTTGAAAATAGGGATAACAATAGCTCTGGTAAAATCCCTAGGGACCATGCCTTTATCATAAAAGATATTCAGAATTTCAGTCATCCAAGTGGTAATCGAAACATTCCCAGCTCTAAGCATTTCTGTAGTAATTTCATCTACCCCTGGGGATTTATGAAGTTTAAGTTTAGAAACAGCCAAAATAACTTCAGATTGTGTTATAGGGCCAACATTAAAGTCACCATTGCATCTATCATCATTGCAAACAATGGAAATAGAACTAACCGCATTGTTTAGAATATCACTGAAATGCTCAGCCCACCTGAGACGGAGTAGAAAACGGACAGGTATACAAGGATTGAAGAATAAACAAGGTAAGGTTATAGAAGGTGGGGATTCTGTCATGGCTATGACAGAATCAACACCTTCTATAACCTTACCTTGTTTATTCTTCAATCCTTGTATACCTGTCCGTTTTCTACCACACAAAACATTAACTTTGTGGTACAGCTCTCTACTGTTCTGATTTCTAATTGCTTCCTTGGCTTTGTCGGCCAAGCCATCAAGCCAAAGATTCTTATCAGCAGTTAACTGATTCTTTACACATTTATTGAGCTCTCTGTAATGCTTTCTGTTAGAACTAGTAGGGTATTGATTACGGATATTCCTGCAGTTCTTTCTTTCTGAAATAAGCTCAAGTGCCTTATCACTCAAATAATCCTGCCTCCTCTGCTTCGTTTTTCTTAAACGAGTACTGCTAGTTTCCAAAAAAGCCTGTTTAAAATGGTCACATTCTCTCTCAACTTCAGTAGTAAGCAAACATGACTGTCATAATGATTAAGCAACCTATCATGGTAAGCTTTAGCTATGACTGGGTCTTTCAGAGCTTTAGTACAAGGTAATGGTCAGATCCAATTTCAGCTTCCCTATATGACCTGGTATTCCTAATAGAACGAGCCCATTTATTGTTAATTAATATAAAATCAATCATATTCTTATGCAGTCCATCTGGTGAAACCCATATGTACTTATGTATGTCGCAGTGGTTGTAATAAGTGTAGTTATTCTGAAACCATTAAGTTTACCTACCTGTAGGAGATGTTGCCCATTGCCATTGCAGATACCAATACCAAAAGGGTATTTCAATGTCAGTACCAACTTTGACATTGAAGTCACCTATAACAAGGGTAATATCTCCTTTCTTGACATAATTTAAAATATCTTGAAGTTGTCCGTAAAACCTATCCTTCTCATCCTCATTGGCATCCAGAGTGGGGGCATAACAGCAGATAACATTCAAGTCTTTAACGCTTGTCTGAAATTTTGCTGTAAGAAACCTTTCATTAATGCACTCATATCCTAGAAGAGCATCACTAGCGTGTCTGCTGAGAAGCAGACACACACCTTGGTGATGTTTATTGTCTTCCCTCCCTGAAAAGAGAAATTTAAGATTATTTTTAAGAATCTGACCTTTATCTATCCATCTGGTCTCTTGCAAGCTGAGAATATCTAAATGGTGGAATTCATGTGTGAGGACATAAAGAGAATAAGCTCTGTGTAGAGTCCTCAGATTCCAACTACCTATGGAGAGAAAATGGTTAGTGGGATGTTTAAAGAAACTATGTTTATTGAGAGAGGGAATGCCAACACTATCAGACAGGCCCCTAATCACAGACATGGGGCAAAGACCCAGTCCCTCACCACTAAAGGCTGAAGCAATCTATTTGGGTTGGGTTGTTTTACCTCTGAGCATCACTTTTTTGCACACCATGGGCTAAATGGCCAGGTCACAAGGACCACGAAGGCTCAGAGAAGATTGGGGGAGGGGACCCACTGGAACAGCTGTTGGGAGACAGATGGTAGCCTCCTGTGAAGGCCATCCAGCGTGTTCTTTAACGTGCACAGGGTATGGCTCTCCTGCACATGGGGCCATGGCTTAACATTCCATCCGATGGACGGCAGCCTTTCCAAGCCCATCAGTGTCCCCTACTGACCATGGGCAGGGCATGGAATTTTGCAGAGATACCTCAACGCCGACCCAGCTGGGACTCGAACCTGGGAAGTGCAGATTACAAGCCTGGCTGAAGCCATCTACACTGGAAGACTTTCTCCAATGTAGAATTTGACAATGCCAGTAGAAGCAAAGAGTTCAGGTGCCTGCGATGACCTCTGCTGAGGATTATCCACCAGTTGATAAACATATCCTGTGAATCTATTTATTTCGGAATGTCAACCCACGAACAAACAGAAAACACAGCGGAAGCTTTTTCCCTCCACAGAAGCCGATCAGTGCAGCAAATTCAGGATCTATAATCAAGCTCAGAGCCTAATTCCAGTTTGATCTGGTAAGTTTATATGGTCAGCATCAGAACCCTGTGTGGTTGACCACTCCTCAGCAGGATAGAAAAAAAGGAAAAGTAACCAGTTATCCAGATCAGTAGGCCAAACTAATCTGGCAGCCCTCCCCTTCCATTTGCTTCCACAAGAGAGTATCTCTTTTGAAAGGTACTAACGGCCTGCACCATGAGAAGGCACGGTTGGACATTAGGTGCTAGGCCTGACCAGTTCTATGCATCATCACAGGGGATTGGTGCATAGCTCTCTTTCCAGTGACTACCTAGCTATTTACAGACCAATTATGATTTACAATTTTAAAATTGAGTATTAACTATTTAAACATAAAGAGTAATGGGTCAAAATTTAATAAATAATAATTCAATTAAAATACATTTGAATATTATTATATTTCTTTTAATAAGTTATTTGGGCATTTGTTTTTGATCAACACATATTACCACTAGAATTTCTAATTTCTAGCATAAAGCTGTCATATCATCCATAGCATCATACTGTATATCAAAAATCAAAGTATCAATAATCTTTTAAATTACTCTACAAAGGTTTTTATTGCTTTACAATTATCAGAAAACAATAAAAAAAACAGTATGATTCCACCTTCTGCTTTCATATCATTCTCACAACTGCATTGTATTCAAGTACATATATTTAATTCTCTCAAAACTTTAAAGTTAGAAAAATAAATAAAAAATTATATATGTTTCAATAAAATTAGTTTAAATACTCAGGTTTTGTAATAAGCAGACATATAAATTCATGTTTATTAACTTGTAACAAAATTACATAACAGAACTACACATAAAAAAAAAACTTACAGACCCCTTCGGCTTTTGCCTAAGAATTTGCTGGAAGCATACACAGGAGCATGAGTTGCATCTGGTGCCCAATATAAAAAGAAAGGTTTTCCAGTAGTGGCTTGTTTCTTAATGAAATCAACAGCTTCCTGAGAATATAGAAGTATACACTAATGCTTACACACACACACACTAAAAAAAGAAAGCTGCTACATAAATATAACACTTTTTTCAACCCATTAATGGCCAACTTCTCATTTTGGGGACACAACTTTTATGATGAATAAAATTATTATACAAAAGAATATTTTTTTCAGTGGCAGCATCTAATTCCTAAACCATCAAACTATCTTATGAAAATAATTATTTATTTTCTTTGCCAGTGGGTAGCCAGGAAATTAGAACAAAGATAACACTGGTTTACAAGGCTTTTATAACATGAACAATTGTCTAGACAACAAGATCTAGACTTAAAAAATGGCTAGCATGTCACGTTTTTATGTTATTGGACAATTTGACTCCTATTAAGATCTTTCTATACCAACACCTCCAGCAACTGGAAGGATACTAGATATTTTACTTTTTGTAGCTGGCAACACTGATGCCAAGTGGGAGAAAACATGTAACAGTAATCTAATCTCAGACCTCAATTGTTGTTATTTTCATTGTAAGGAGGAACACATGCTATATTATGAAAAGTGAATTTTGGCATTTAAATGGCACAAATGCAGCATTGTGGACGTGTTAATGTGCCAGATAAGTTTTGTTATGTGTGTGGAAATTATATTTTAAAATCCCTGTTCTTTGACAAAGATTGTGAAGAAAGCCTATAATTGTATTTTGGATGTTGTGTTAGAAATCAGGACAAAACATGGGCTCCACTTGTGTGCTGCATTTCGTGCTTTGTTGATATGAGTGAATGGTTGAAAGGCAAGATAAAATCTATGCCCTTTGCAGTTCTAATGGTTTGGCATGAGTCAACTAGCCACTTGCATGATTGCTATTTTTGTTTAACTAAAATGTTGGGCTTTTCAAAAAAAAACAAAAGCAAAATAAAATATCCAAATGTACCTTCAGCCATAAGGTCAGTTCCTCATGGAGAAGATCTTCCCATACCAACACCTCCAACCAACTGGGAGGAGATGGATTCACATTCATCAGAGAAAGACTTTGAGACACATACAGATCCTGATCCTATATAAACCCTAAAAAGTTATACGAGCCTCATCTGATTCAGCAAAATGAACTAAATGATCTTGTTCGAGATCTAGGACTTTCCAAACAACAAGCTGAGGTTTTAGGTTCAAGACTTTAAGAGTGGAATATTCTGGCCAAGGGTACCAGAGTTTCATTGTTCAGAAAGATAAAGTTGGCTTTATCTGCTTATTACAAGAGGCAAGATGGTTTGTGTTTCTGCACAGATATTTCAGGGCTGATGGAAGAAATTGGAACAACTCACGACCCTAAGGAATGGCGTCTATTTATAGATTTGTCGAAATTTAACTTAAAAGCTATCCTTTTGCATAAAGGAAACCAAAATTCTTCCATTCCAGTGACACATGCTGTGGGAATGAAAGAAACATGAAAGCATGGAAAAAATACTCACTGCTATAAAAGATGACCAGTTTAAGTGGACAATATGTGGTGACCTAAAAGTTATATCTCTCTTGCTCAGGTTTCAAGGAGGCTTCACAAAATTTGCTGTTTTCTGCATTTGTGGAACAGTAGGGCCAGAAAGGAACACTACAAAAGAATGGCCCAAAAGAGATGTTTTTATTTCTGGAAAGAATAATGTGAGATATAAGCTTCTAGTTGAGCCCTCTGATGTTCTGCTCTCACCACTACACATCAAACTGGGGCTTATGAAAAACTTTGTAAAGGCTATGGACAAAACTGGTAAAAGGTTTTTGCACTTGAAGGAAAATTTTCCAAAACTAAGTGATGCCAAACTCAAAGAAGGGATCTTTGTTGGTCCTCAGATCAGGAAGCTACTGAATGATACTGTCTTCGAAGAAAAACTGAATATGAAGGAGCACGCTGCATGGAAACCCTTCATGTCTGTGGTCCAGGGTTTTCTGAGGAATCAAAAAGAGGAAAACTACCATCAGCTCATTCAAGATCTCAAAAACTATGAAAATCTTGGCTGCCGAATGTCTTTGAAGATCCATTTCAAGCACTCTCATCTCGACTTCTTTCCTAAGAACTTAACAGCTATCAATGATGAGCAAGGGGAAATATTTCACCAGGATATCCAAACCATGGAGGAGAGATACCAAGGCAGGTGGGATCCAGCAATGATGGGTGACTACTGCTGGTTCTTGCAAAAGGAAACTACCTCAGCACATAAAAGACAAAAATGAACTTCTTGTAAGTATAAAAGATCCTTACTTGTGTTTTCTTATTTTGCGTTTCAATATCATTTCATTTGTTATTTTATATTGAGTGGTCTATAACAATAATGTTTCTAATTTTTTTCACTGTAATCATGCAATTAATTAATGAGTTTTAAGTTGCAATTTAATAAAAGGTCACATTTATTTTCATTTCCCAGATATGTGTATTCACTGAAATTTGAAATGCATCAATCCATAATTTAAAAAAAAAACTGTACATTCTGCAGATTTTTCACAGACATATTTGAATTCAGCACCCCAAAATTAATTCAAAACATCCTATTTGACCAATGTTATAAAAAAAAGTTTAAATTTGTTGTCTAGTGTAATATAATTAAAAATCTTTACAGTATATGGCCTTTAATGGGTGAAAAGAGAAACCTTCACTGGTTTAAACAAAATTATAATTTTGAATGTTTACTCATGGAAAAGGTTTGTTAACCCTTTGCACTCGAGATGTTTTTTTAGTATGAATTGTTAACTAATATTAGCATGTCACTGTAGCGGCACCTATGGAGTACAAAGGGTTAAATTTAAAATCATATTTACATTTTTTCACTATAAAATTTCAGGAAGATTTAAAAAATGAAATACTTGGCAGCAAATTAAGGACTTGTGACAAAATAATTGCATCTAAAACAACAGAAAACTTGTGCGTATATAAAATCATCATGACTATATAATGATAATTAGAATATAGTGGTTTATCTTCAATCTTCAGCAATACTATTTACCATAACAATATTTTCTAGAAGGTTAATGTTATATTGTTATAATTACTTAATATATCTAATAAGAAAAATTCAGTATACTATAGATCAGGGCTACTCAAATGGTAACCCATGGAGAATATGTGGAAAATGCTAAAAAAATAAGAACTATATTTGTGTTCACAAAATATGATTAACCATAAAATGGCTGAAAAATATATACTAAAAATCTTTATTTTTCACTTCTTGGCCTACAAAAGACTGAATAAGAAGAAAAAAATCTGGCCCAGTTTTGAATAACCCCTACTGTAGATTATCTGCATTCAGAATGTATTGTGCTTTATCCCCAAAAAAGCATCCAGAAATATCAAGTAAATTTTATTGCTTAATTTTTATTTTATTTGTTTGTGGCCATATAAGTTGTTTTAATTCAGGGAATTTTTTATTTTGTTTGCAGCATTACAAACCCCACTTATTCAAACATAAATTATTTACAAGATTGAATTTAATAAAATTTAAATAGTTTGTAGAATATCTGTTTCTTCTCCTATTATTGTGAATATTCAAGAATCTACAGTATCTCAAACATGAGATGAGAAATATTTTACATTTAGTTTAGCAAAATATATTTTCCATGCAGGTACAATCAATTCAAGTAAAAAAGAAGCAGTAGAACTAAAAAAAAATGGATCACATATTCCAAAATCACTTCAAAAACTGAAGTAACTGCAATATGAATCAGAATAGAATTCATGAACAAACAAAAAAGTCCCTCCCTACTCTCTATTATACCTTTACTCTCTTGTGTAGATTCACAGGATATGTTTTATCAGCTGGTGGATAATCCTGAGCAGAGGTCATCGCAGGAACCTGAACTCTTGCTTCTATTGGCATCATCAAATTCTGCATTGGAGGAAGTCTTCCAGTGTAGATGGCTTCAGCCTTCTAGTGGTAGAGGAATGGGTCTTGACTGTCTGATATTGTCGGCATTTCCCTCTCTCAATAAACACCGTTTCTTTAAACATCCCACTAACCATTTTTCTCTCCATAGGTAGTTGGAATGTGAGAACTCTGCACAGAGCTTATTCTCTTGATATCCTCACACAAGAATTCCATTGTTATAATTTAGATATTCTTGGCTTGCAATTCATAGATATAAATTCATTCACAGATAAAGTCAGATTCTTAAAAATAATCTTAAATTTCTCTTTTCAGGGAAGGAAGATAATAACAATCACAGGTGTAGGTCTGCGTATCAGCAGACACGCCAGTAATGCTCTTCAGGATATGAGTGCATTAACGAAAGGTTTCTTACAGCAAATTTCAGACAACCTTAAAGACTTGAATGTTATCTGCTGTTATACCCCCACTGAGGATGCCAATGAGGACGAGATGGATAGGGTTTACGGACTTCAGGAAATTTTGAATTCTGTCAAGAATGAAGATATTACCCTTGTTCTAGGTGACTTCAATGCCAAAGTTGTACTGAATCTGACCTTTGGGGAGGGGTGATAGGCCCTTTTGGTATTGGTAGCTGCAATGGCAATGGGCAACATCTACAAGTAAGTAAACTTACCAGTTGAGAATAACTAGCACTTATTATAAACACCATGACATACATAAGTACGCATGGCTTTCACCAGATGGGCTGCATAGAATATGACTTATTATACAGGGTATATCAAACTCTGTGTACAAATTTCAATTGGAGATAAGGAACACCAAGACAAACCTTTTTCGTTTTTGAATGTATGTCCACTGATGTAACCCTTCAGTGCTAGAGGGCACTGACAGAAATATCAGTGGAGCTGGTACATAAATGAATGTAAACAAGTATGAACAACATGTTTATTTAAAGAAGGTGCTAAGAGTTGTGACCAGCAACAGCACTGCATGCATGACAACGTCGAAGCATTCATTGTCGTACATGTTTAAAAATTCCTGCAATTTCACAAATAGTTGCAGCGGCAACAGCGAAATGATGTCTTCATCTTAGTCAATGGGAATCTCGTACATGAGGTTTTTCATGTGTCCCCAGAGGAAGAAATCAATATGTTAAATTGGGCAATCTTGGTGGCCAGGTGACGAGTCCACCCTGGCCTATCCATCGGCCCCCAAAAGGGTATTTAAATAATCCTGCACATCATTGATGAAATATGCTGGTGCTCCATTGTACTGATACCACATTCGTCTGCGAATAGCCACGAGAACATCTTCCAACAGTCCCAGCAATGTTTCTTCAAGAAATACCTGATAAATCTGCCTGTTGAGTCAGGGAGGCAGCAGGTATGGCCCAATCAAAACGTCATACATGATACCCTCCCAAACATCGATGGCGAACCATTGTTGATGACCATGCACCATTGTGGCATGTGGATTTTCATGCACCCAAATGTGAGAATTGTGCACATTAAACACACCTTCACATGTGATTGGTTGGTTGGTTGGTTTACCTCTGAGCGGCACTTTTTTGCACACCATGGGCTAAATGGCCAGGTCACATGGACCCCGAAGGCTCAGAGAAGGTTGGGGGAGGGGACCCACTGGAACAGCTGTTGGGAGACAGATGGTACCTCCCGTCAAGGCCATCCAGCGTGTTCTTTAACGTGCACAGGGTATGTCTCTCCCGCACACGAGGCCACGGCTTAACGTCCCATCCGACGGACGGCGGCCTTTCCAAGCCCATCGGTGTCCCCTACTGACCGTGGGCGGGGCGGGGAATTTTGCGGAGATAAATCTCAACGCTGACCCAGCTGGGACTCGAACCTGGGAACTACAGATTACGAGCCTGGCGCGCTACCGACTGAGCCACCCCCGCCCCCCTTCACATGTGAAAGAGGCCTCATCTGAGAAGAGCACATGAGCCGGAAAATCAGGCTACATTGCGGTCTGCTGCAGAAACCAGCACACAAATTCCACACAAAGAGGGTAATCCGGAGGTTGCAATGTCTAGACTCTCTGACGATGAAACAGATGTAACTGCTGCTCACGCAACACTCTCCACATGAGGGCGTGGTTCACATGCAACAGCTCGCGTACTTGTGTCTGGATTGTCCCAGTTTTTTGTATTTGTCAATGCAAACACACATATGTTTGGTGGTTTGGCACACGTCTGCTTGGGAAGTTTTGTTGGTACAACCTCACAGCAGCTCTTCCATTTCCAGTGGCATCCCCATATGCCAGATGCATGTCAGCAATCACAGCAGTCTTAAAACACTCCATGTTACACAAAATGTGTCTAATTTACGAATGCGGACATCAAACACAAATCCATTCTTCATTCCCACTTTTCTCCTCTAAACAATTGCAGCGCTGCCAAATAGTGCACTCTAACATCAAAGGGTTACATCAGCAGACATACATTCACAGATGAAAAAGGTTAGTCTTGGTATTCCCTATCTCCCATTGAAATTTGTACAGAGAGTTTTGAAACATGATGTACATTAATTAACAGCAAATGGGCCAGTTCTGTTAGGAATACTAGGTCATACAGGGGAGCTGAAATCGGATCTGATCATTACCTTGTTAAAAGTGTCTTGCAACTTAAACTTAAAAAGTTTGTGCTAAAGTTAAAAAATTTACCTTTAATACTGAAGCTCTGAAAGACCCAGTTATAGCTAAAGCTTACCATGATAGGTTACTTAGTCATTATGACAGTCGTGGTTTGCTTACTACTGAAGTTGAGGAAGAATGGGTCCGTTTTAAACAGCTTTTTTGGAAACTAACAGTACTCTTTTAGGAGAAAAGGCGCAGAGGAGGCAAAATTATTTGAGTGATAAGGCACTTGAGCTTATTTCGGAAAGAAGGAACTGCAGGAATGTCCTTAATCAGTACCCTACTAGTCCTAATAGAAAGCATTATAGAGAGCTTAATAAACATGTAAAGGATCAGTTAGCTGCTGATAAGAAACTTTGGCTTGATGGTTTGGCTGACAAAGCTGAGGAAGCAGTTAGACAGCACAACAGCAGAAAGCTGTACCAGATAGTTAATGTTTTGTGTGGTAGAAAACGGACAGGTATACAAGGATTGAAGGATAAACAAGGAAAGGTTATAGAAGGTGAGGATTCTGTCATGGCTAGGTGGGCTGAGCATTTCAGTGATATTCTAAACAATGTGGTTAGTTCTATTCCCATTGTTTGCAATGATGATAGATGCATTGATGACTTTAATGTTGGCCCTATAACACAATCTGAAATTATTTTGGCTGTTTCTAAACTTAAACTTCATAAATCCCCAGGGATAGATGAAATTACAACAGAAATGCTTAGAGCTGGGAATGTTTCGGTTACCACTTGGATGACTGAAATTCTGAATATCTTTTATGATAAAGGCATGGTTCCTAAGGATTTTACCAGAGCTATTATTATCCCTATTTTCAAAAAGGTGATCGCAGCTCTTGTGATAACTATAGGGATATCAGCCTACTCTCTGTTCCAGGGAAAGTTCTTTGCATGATTGTGCTTAATAGAATTAAGAATCTGGTTGACAGTCAATTGCGTGATGAGCAATGTGGATTCAGAAGTGGTAGAGGATGTGTAGATCAGATATTTTCACTTAGGCAGATTCTTGAGAAATGTTTAGAGTTTCAGAAACCTTTGGTTGCTAGCTTTGTTGATTTCAAAAAGGCTTTCGACTCTGTTGATCGTCATAATTTGTGGTTGATTTTGAAATCATATGGTATGCCAGACAAGTTAGTTAACATAATGAAAGCTATAATACACATAAATATAACATAATGAAAGCTCTCGATAATAATGAGTCCTGTGTGAGAGTTGGTAAGGCTTGTAGCAATTGGTTTAGCATTACTTCTGGTGTTCGACAGGGTGCATTTTGTCTCCTGTTCTCTTTAGCTTGGTTATTGATTATGTTATGTGAAATTCAATTCAAGGGAAAGATTTTGGCCTTAAATGGGCTGGAGATATGAAAATTTCTGATTTAGATTATGCTGATGATTTAGCCCTTTAGGCAAATGATGCTGATGAGATGAACTCTTTCATTCGAGCTGTTGATGGGACTGGTAGTAGAGTAGGTTTGGTTATAAACAGAGAGAAAACTAAAGTGATGAAAATTGGTCAGGCAGGCTGTGATTCAGTTAATCTGAATGATTGCAGTCTTGAGCAGGTGTGCCACAGTTTAATTATCTTGGGAGCTATGTAACAGATAATGGTGACATGCGGCATGAGATTAACAGATGAATAGGGATTGCTGCCGGGACTTTTAAGAATCTATGGAGAGTGTGAAGAAATAGGAGTATACACCTAAAGACTAAAATTAGACTATATAATATACTGCTCACAAAAATTAGGGGATATTTCAAAATGAATATGAAGCGATGAAAAATCCCTAATTTTTGTGAGCAGTATAGTTTGGTTTTGTCTAGGGTTAGTTATGGTAGTGAAACTTGGATGCTTTGTAAACAAGATAACAGGAAACTAGATGCTTTTGATTCCAGATGCTTACGCAGTATCTTGGGCATTAGGTGGTTCAACTTTGTAACTAATGATGAGGTTAGGCAAAGGAGTTTGCAACCCCCTTTAAGCAGCATATTGTGCAGAGAGAGACTCCATTGGTTTGGCCATGTTGCACGTATGAATAATTATAGATTGGCGAATAGGGTTATGAACAGTGTGCCTAAAGGCCTCAGAAAGAAGGGGAGACCTAGGATGCAGTGGGCAGAATGTCAAACAGGACCTTGTTAGAATTGGTGTGCAGTGGACAGATGCAGCAGATATAGCTCAGGACAGATATGCTTGGAGAACTAAATTGCACGGTCTGGTTGGACCTCCGTAGTCCATGGCTGCCTGAGGACAATGATGATGACGTAGTAATGTTATACTCAATCACTTTCATATTTCTGCACCATCCAGATATTAACATGTTAAATGAGAAGTGGATATGTAATGCTTATTTTCAAAAAAAAAAGTTGTATTTTTTTACTTTAGTGTCCTTTACAGTGATAATTCTAAATGAAAGATTAAGAAAATGCAAGTATAATATTATAATAGTACTAATTTAACCCATAAAAATAAATAAATATGCCCTCAAGTAGCTGCTCACTATAGAGGTCTGACAGGAGCCTGTCAAGTTTATTACACTACAGAGATCTGTGAAGGTGGGACCTCAGCAGAAAGGCAACATAAACATCAATGCCTTACCCAGGGCTCAAACCCAAGTCCCTTTGATCAGTAGCCAAATGTGCTAACCACTTGGACAGTTAAAAATATGGAATGCTTCATGATTTTGTGTGTTATCTTTGTGCAGGGGCCCTGCTAATCTTCTCTATCACTCCAATTTTAGTATATGTACTGCTGAAGCTAGTACTAAAGTTTTATTTATCTTTTAGAACAAAAAAGTTGCATATTTCCCAAGCTCCAAGGGTACGAGAGCAAATCACTATTACTAATGTGGATGATTTTAGCATCCACATTAGTATTAGCGATGCTAAAATAGTGATTGGCTACAGTCAGAGAAAGTTGTCTAGAATAGAATTGATCTTGGCAACAAAAAGCATAACACTCAGGACAGTCTTTGTGGTACCTTGTGATTCCTGGGGGTATGGCAGCGACAGAGTATTGCTGACATGAACACACAAAAAAATATGACAATGAGAAACTGGAGATGAAGAACAGCATACAACTTCTCAAACAAAGGCATAGAAGTAACAAAGAATGCCATATATCAAAGTCATGTTGTATGCTTTTTATGTTGCAGAAAATTAACACCAGGTGCTCTGTACCTAAGAAGGAATTCCTGATAGCTGTCTCAAGGCATATCAGGTGGTCTAAGGTAGACTGATGCCTGCTAAAACCATACTAGGTGTTACAAAGAAGGTTGTGATGTTCTAATTACCAGATGAGTCGTGTTTACCATTCTTTTGAACACCTTGTGTACGCAGCTTATCAAAGCAATAGGACAAAAAATGGGAAGGAATTTTGTGATTACCTTAGTGGAAGGCTTCCGTTTGTCTTCTGTCCAGTGGATCCCCTTCCCCAACCTTCTCTGAGCCCTTGAGGTACCTGTGACCTGGTCATTTAGCTCATTGTGTGCACAAAAGTGCCACTCAGTGGTAAAAACCCTTCAACCCAATCTGAGGTTACTAACAAAAGTATGTTATTACCAAATTAAAGAGAAATTTATTTTGCATAATATTAAAAATTCTAAAGTAAAAAGAGGTGGAAACATTTACAAGCATCATTGGTTTGGAAAGAGTTACAATTGTGCCATTTTCTAACTTTTATGACCTCTAACAGTGGAACTGTGGAACTCTAACAGTGGAACAAACTATTGGAAAATATGAATCAAAATATATCTTATTTGTTAGTACCTATTGAATCCAAAGAGAATTTTTTTATTATTAAAGCAAAAGAACTGAATGTCTATAAATAAATGGCAAACACAATGCCCTTTCCTTAAAAAAGCAACAATAACAACAACATGCTAAAAATGTATATATAAATATACAACTTAATTAGCTGGAGGGGGAGGGGAGGGGGTAGTATTGATTATAAAAACAAAAATACACAAGAACACTGAATTCATTTTTTTCCCTAATTCATTGCCAATAAATTTTATATCTGTTCTCAAATTTGTTTCAGAATTTTTTAAGGTTGTGAAAAAAATTTGAGCATCATTTTCGTCAAAAGTATTGAACAGCACCAGCAAGTTGGCCTGTAAAACCATCTGCCTTATGAAAAATTCAAACTCTCTTGAATAGAATGTATTTTTTTTTCCAAATTGTTGGTATAGTTTCTGCTTGGCAGTAAAATAGGTTGTAGGTAGTCAGCTTAAATCCAATTTATACACTGTATTTACCGAATTTTTTCTTAAAAATAGGTCGTATCAAATCCTCAGCATCTAGTTACTACTTGGAAAATTATTGAAGATTTATATTCAAATGAAAAGCCCATCTCAAACATGTCAATTATGAAAATATTTAAACTGTGAAAGTGACCAACTTTACCTGGTAACACATTCACAGGCCCAGACTGAACCAAACCTTACTATAAGCTGGAGTAGTTATTAATAACATCTGGATGTAATTTAGTAATTTTTGCATTTCCTAATTGCTAAAATTATTCATGACAAATAATATTACAAAACTTAACAAATTTACAATAATTAAATGAAATTTTCTCTTTTAGGACATCATATACTTGGGTAATTCATGTCTGTGCATTTTACTTGGGTAATTCATAAGGCTGTGCATCTACTTGGGAAATGATTATTACATATAAATAACAAATTTTACTCAGGGAAATGTAAACCATCATTTTTAATAGCCCATAGCCATCAGTTGGCAGGTTGTTCAATTCCTCTTTGATAACATGCTTGGTCCTTAGAGGTGAAAAACTCATGGCATCCATTTTCGACTTCCTGAAATGTTTGAAATTGCCACCTCAGAGAAAATCAGCAATGGAGCTAAACAGGTGGTAGTTGGAACTAGATGAACTGGGTGTTTTTTGAGAACTGGGCTTAAATGCCAGTTCTCAGTTTTTCTTTGGTACAAAGTGCAGTGTCTCTTGTTGGAGAAGTACCTGATGTCTGTTTACCAATCCTAGGTAGAGTTGAAGAATCACAGAATGCACACACTACAGTAGTGCTGAGAAAGGCATTGATAGCATGTTCACCAGGAACAGTTCAAAGTGCATTACACCCTCAAAATTCCACCAAACATACAGCACTGCCTTCGTTTCAAATCATCCCCTCTCTGGAACAGGAAGTGCAGGCTGGTCTGGGCCAAGCTACTGCTTTTGGTTCTTCAAATTGTTGAAAATGATCCATTTTTCATCACACATAACAATTTGCTTGATGAATTGGTTGTTGCATGGATTATCCAGTTTTCTGTGGATTTCAATACAGCAGTTTGCTTGTTCAGTAGTCAGTTCATGTGGAACAGTTTGGCAATTCCTGGCTAGCTTACTGATGTGCTGCAGATGCCACATTATAGTTGCTTATGAGCAACCAAGTTCAGATGAGAGCCTGAGTGCTTGTTGATTCCACTTTGCATATTTCTCTGGTAGTTTTTAATCCTTTTTTCCAAAAATGATGCAAAAGTTGAATGAAGTTCAATACTTGACTAACTCATTGTACATTTCTAATGATTGAAACAATGACTCTGATACTTGAAATAGATACAGTGGACTTTATCCTTTCCCTTAGTACTACATGTGTCGGTACATTGTGCTATTCTGTATTTCTTTTCCTTTCATTTATTGCAGTGATATAGCTGACAGACATAAGTATATATATCTACTACAAAATTATTGAAAAAAAAAAAAGAACCCAGTATCAGTGTGCTCAGATAAATGATTGGTATTTATAGTTAAGGCTGACTGATCTTTTCATTTATTTTTTGGAACAGATATTCTATGTTCAGAGGTATGCAAATGCAACATGGTAATGTGTCACCATACGCATTTACCATTGCAAAAAACACAAACTTATGAATCACCCAAGTATTTGGGTTAATGTGGTGTATATATGTGTATTCATCAGTTCCACCAATGTTATCTTTATCAATACATTTCTTAAGTAATGTTTGAACAACACATTCTTCTTCAAAGATAATTATACTTTAGACTATTAAAATTACCTGTATGAATAATTGTGTCATGTTAGATTCTCCAGTTTGATGATTAATCTTAAAATCTTTATAATACCTGCAATAAAATTTTTTGTAATAAACTATACTGAAAAAATAATTTTAAGGCATTAAAGAACTATTTTTTCATATCAAAATATT
Organism: Ryuthela nishihirai; assembly: GCA_038380435.1. Taxonomy (NCBI): domain Eukaryota; kingdom Metazoa; phylum Arthropoda; class Arachnida; order Araneae; family Heptathelidae; genus Ryuthela; species Ryuthela nishihirai. The sequence continues at coordinate 46,149,337 of JAWZYU010000023.1, read as the reverse complement.
GTGCTAGAAATCTATTTAACAGGAATGAAAATGTCACAGTTTCAGAGTGGCATACTAACAATTTGTAGAAGAACAATATCATAAATTTTACTAAGTATTTAATCACTATTAAGCTGTATAAGTAACAGAATGGAGATGGGAGTAGAGGAAAATTTGTTTTGAGCTGGGTGGGTTCAGATCCCATCCAGCTCAAGGCAATATTTCCTCTACACCCACTTCATCCTGCTACTTAAACAACTTAATAGTGATTAAATACTTAACTAATCAATGATGAGCTGTGGATTCAGTTTTATAAATATCACAAAGGTTGCACAATGTAAATTAAGAAAAAAATATATATATTTCTCCCATTTACTGCTAAAAAATATACCATCATTTCATTTTACTAGATTATACATGTGGCCAAATTCTTGGCTGTAGAGTAAAAGGAATTAAAGTCCTAGATAATGCATGGATATATATAAATTTTTGATGTGTGGCATCTTTTTGCTGAGGTGTTACCTTTCCCACAGATTATTTCTATGACATAATATACTGAAAAATTCCTGTTAGATTTCTGTGACAAGTGGACTGCTTGAAGAGCAACTTATTTCTTATTTTACTGAATTAATGCTGAATAATTACTGAATTAGGTTACTGAATTAGTTTTTAGCTGCTGACAAGCCATAACGCTTAGTGGGGTAATCTCTGTATATAACCATACTAAGGCTTAATAAAGATATTATTATTATTAGTCCAACTGGCAGTAGCATCTGCCAAATCATTGCCCCTGATACTGACATGTCCAGGCAATAGAACTTGATAAAAGACTCACCAAGATCAAAGTCTATAGCGAAAAAAGTGAGTTGATGTAAAGCACATACTGAAGATGATACTTAACCAATATAGGGTCCAAGGCAAGACTGATAGCATGCAACTCTGTGTGTAGGTGGAATACTCAGGTGAAATATCATCCATTATAATGACCAATCCCACCAAATCTCCAGGCTTTGAGCTATCTGCAAAGACAGATGAAGTCTCGTGTGTAGTGTGATGACTGAAAAAAGTTGTTGGTATGCACAGTTTGGCATGAAAGCATTCCTCATCTTGCAAAGAGAAAACTCACATGAAGGAGAAGTAGTGAGGGAAGGTGGAAAATCTCAGCTGTCAACTGAGTGATGAAATTGACACTGATGTTGATATCTCACAGTTAGCCTTGGACATTTAAACTGAAAGGAAAAATTGCAATCAGATAATTAGAAAAGAGCATTTTCAATCTGCCACAAAAGCACAGTCCAAAGTGGGATGGCCCAGCAATGATTGCAATTTACAAGCATATTATAGAGACAATTATTGACAGTGAAAAGATAAAGATTATTGGTTAGTCTAAATGTAAAGACTGAAGCAATGAGGTTCAGAAGACTCCTATGCATACATGAACGGTCTTACAGTGAAGAAGGTCCAACACTCTCAACACACAGTCCTAGACTGAATCATGGACCTGGGATTCATAGTCTAGTTTTCACTAGACATGAAGTGCATGCTAAGGCAGAGCAAAGAACATTGGTCTCCTCCCCAGGAGAGATGAAATTCAATGACTGAGTACACTTGGACCTGAGAAGATGAATGTGTGGTAAAAAGGTCAGTTTCTAATCAGACACGATCAAGAACTTAGTCTCATCTTTGGAATAGGAATTACGGAATCTCCTAGCTACAGCTTGGAGTCCAGATGAAGATCACATTTATGGCTAAAGTGCATGCAAGCAGTTTTTGGTGGGGAGAACTGAAACTAATTCACCATTGCCCAAACAAAGAGATTGTTCAGCGCTACTGCAGTTGGTATTCAATTACCCTCATTCTAGAAGATATACAAAAAAAAGCTAAAATCACCAACATATAGGGCAGCAACTACAGTTCAATGAAGTTGTCCAATGATAGAATTTATCTTGATAGCAAAATGTGTAATATTCACTTTTGATGAGGGACCCTCTATTCTTGGAGAAAAAACTGGCAGAGTGTTGTGAACATGGAAAGAATGAGTAAAAACTGGTGACAAAGATTCACATATTACCTTGCAAGCCAAAGGCATGGAGATCACAAAGAATGTAAAATCACCATATATACTTTTTAATATCAAGGAATATTGATATCAAATGAATGCCTAAGAGCTGTTTTAAGGCATATCATGTGATCTAGATTCAATAATAGCTTGAAAAAGTCAAACTGGGTGTTGGAAAGAAGATCGTTGGTCTTCAATTACCAGATGAGTTGGATGTTGACTATTCTTTCCAATACCTAACACACACACACATCAATACAATGGCATGATAATTGGAAAGAATCATGGATCTTTATTTGGTTTAGAGAAGGCAAAAATGAAAGCCTCCTGCTAGGAGTCTGGAAACTGCTTCCTGAAAAATAAAAAAAAATTGCGACTAAAAATGTAGAATACTTGATCCCTACTTAAAACAAACAAAACCTACTAAGTAGGATATAATACCAAGATTCCCACAATCCCAATTGCTTAAAAGAATCTAACAAAATTCTCATAAAGTTTAAGACTTGCAAAACTGTTACAATAAAATTTTTGACTTTATATTTGTTAATGCACTTATAACTGTTACCTTCTTCTACTCTAATGCTCCATCATATGTTAAATTTAATTTGCCAGATAAAGATATTTTCGGGCATCAGGCAATTAATTTTGCCAATAAATTAAATATGTTTTTTTTTTAATGTATTAAACGAAAAAAAAGAACTTCAATCAATGATTGTCACTAAACAATTAGTTATACACTGAAGTGCCATTGAATTAGGGATAGGAGATGTTACCCAAATTCAGTACTGCAAGTCCTGCATTTGTACGCATGTGTGGCTGAAACTCTGGTCATATATAGCTATCAGCTTTGGCTTCTCCAAGCATTTGTCATGAAAAGCGTAATGGGAAAGGTGCAGGATTTAGATGCATTTGACAAAGGGGAAATCATAGGTGTCCAACAGATGGGACACTTGATCTCCGAAATTGCCAACGAACTCGGATTTTCTAGTACGACAGTTTCAAGAGTGTTCCAGGAATATGAAAATTCCGGCAAAAAAACAAGCACCCAGACAAACTGCAAAGGACAACCAGCCTCGAATGATCATAGGCTTCACCGTCTGACCCACATCATATGGACCGATAAGGGCCAGACATTATCTGAAATCACCTACCATCTGAAGGCGGGTTCCAGCCGGGAAGTCAGTGCATGGACCGTGCAATGCTCACATCACGTCTTGGCTTCTGGAACTGCCAACCAATGATTCAATAATAGCTAACAGCACAACACCATGGCTGGGCTAAAGAACATCGAAACTGGACCATCAAAAATTGGCAATGGATAGCCTGGAGTGATGAATCCCAATTTAAACTTCATCACGCCAATGGGAGATTGAGGGTATTGCGCCAACCCCATGATGCCGTGGATCCTGCATGTCAGGTTGGAACAGTACAAGCTGGTGGTGGCTCACTGATGGCCTGAGGTGTCTTCAGTTGGACGTGTGGGATCTTTGGTATGTATACTGACGACTCTAAATGCATCCCGGTACGTAGAACTCATGGCTGACCATTTACACCCATTTATGGCCATCATGATTCCCAACGGAGATGGCATCTACCAGCAAGACAACTGTTCATCTCACAGATCCAGGTTGGCTATTGCATGGTTGCAGGAGCATTCTGCTGACTTTGAAATAATGAATTGGCCACCTAGAAGCCCAGATTTAAATCCCATCGAAAATCTTAGGGATACCATCAAACAGAGTGTTCGGGCTTGTGTCCCATCAGCGACAATCTTGAGAGAATTGTGGGCAGCTCTGGAGGATGCATGGATAGCCATAACTGTGGAACATTTACACAAGCTTGTGGAGTCCTTGCCTCATTGTGTGGTGGCCATTATCAGGGCCAGGGGGGTCCAACATGTTACTAGGTTGCTATCCCTAATTCAATGGCACTTCAGTGTATGATAGTAATGCTTCTAAACCAAAATTTTGCTCAAGAGAAAAAATAAAGAAGTGAAATCAATTTCATAAATAATGTTTATTTCAAAATCTAGCCTCACCAAAAATAAGTTGCACCAAAAAGCAACTCTTTACAAAAATTAAACTTCTGCTCACACTAGCAGTCCAATTCACATCTCCTTTCTCTACCACCAAAACTCACTACCTACTCTGTGGTCCCTCTGTGACCTAACGTCACCTGCCATGCATCTGTGGCATGCACATCACACTAGTGAAGTCAGATTTGCATAAATGATGATCTAGTATTTGCATAAATGATGATATAAGAGGGTGTGTCCTTCCGTGCACATTTAGTGGCTGTCAATCAAAATGCAGAGTTGCGTGTGCACAACTCCTCTAAGGGTATGGGAAGGGAGAATGATGGATCAACTTATATAAAAAGCCCCAAAATGATAATTATAATGTAAATAAAACTGGTTAAGAAAAAGTAAAAGTGAGTGGGTGAACAATCATACTACCACTGGTATCATCCACCTGGTTTGCGCTGATTCCATCAAACTGGTTGTTATAAATATTATTAATTCCTAAACTGGTTGCTAAAAATTAAAAACATAAAAGCAATTATTAATGATGAAATAATACTGGTTTCCATAAATTAAGGAAAAATGAGAAAAATCGCAATAATTCGCCAAAAAATTGTGTGATCCTCACCAAACTTGTTCATGTAACCAGTAAATGCCATGTGAGCATATGATGCAAATTAGTGTAGGTTGTGTCAATTTGCATAATCGGATAGTAGCATAAAAATAAGTGTTTTGGAGTGGATCGTTATTCTGTGTTGTAAATGTGAGTAAAGAAATTTGAAATAGCCATTTTGTAGGAATGACCTTGAGACATCATTTGGCAAATTAACTGCAGTGGAGAGCTATTGGCCAGCTTGAAGTAGGCCAAAGTCAGTCAGAAGTAGTACTATGGTTGAATGTGAGTCCATCTGTGGTCCATAGTCTGTGGAATCAATTTCTTAGCACGGATTCCATGTCTCAGAGGTTTAGCTAAGGAAGGGCCAGAGTTACGATATTCTGCGATTAACAGCACAAAGGAGCAGGACGTCTACTCCCTCTCAGCTACGATCCTCTCTTGTAGCAACCACTGAGAGGGTTGTATCAGCTTCTACTGTGCATGGAAGGCTTCATGAGGGAGATCTGTACGCTAGAAGGACAGTAATTTGTATACCCCTCATGTCACGTCACAGGAGAAAGCGGTTGAATTGAGCATGCAAGCATGTTAACTGGACAGAAGAGCAATGTAAGTCCATATTCTTCACAGATGAGTCCAGATATTGCTTGCAGAGTGATTCAGAACATTGTTTGAGATGAAGAGAATGAGGTACCTGCTATCATCCCAGTAACATCTGTCAAAAAGTTGTTGTGGTGGAGGTAGTATGTGTTTGGGGTGGCATTTCCTTAGGTGGATGCACAGACCTCTGTGTTGCTGGGTGGAAACCTCAATGCTCAAAGGTATAGAGATGACATCCTGGATCCTTATGTACATCCTTACACTGGTGCAATAGGTGAAACATTCATCTTATAAGATGATAACGCTCATCCACACAGAGCTTGACTAGTGGAACAATACCTTCAAGAGGAGACCATTATGTGCATGGAGTGGCCAGCTCCATCTCCTGATCAAAATCTGATTGAGCATGTATGCAATGCTCTAGGGAGATGTGCTGCTGCTCTCAACCTGCAACCTGAAACAAAGGGGGAGCTTATTACTGCTTTAAAGGAACAATGGTCATTACTCCCTACTGAGCTGATTGACATCATAAATAGCATGGAATATTGCTGTCATGCCTGCATTACTGTAAGTTGTGATCACACTACTTAATTAGTGATCTCCACTTTACTACTTATTAAAGAACTTTGTCCACTGCTTTCTGACACCTCATTTTTGGACAAGTTCTTGTGTTGTAATTTTGACAAAAAATGTTTCTAGTGTAAAATATTTTATGCCAATCTGAAACTAGCATTGTAATTCATGTTTTCATCAAATTTCATTAAAATCATTCATATAGTTTCTTTGTTCATCATAATTTTTCTGAGTTTCCTTAATTTATGGAAACCAGTGTAAATAAATGCATAGAGTCATTATTGTTGTTCAATTTTTTGCTAACTCATTAAAATGTAATTTTCTTAAATGCATTTGGTGAATTACAATTGTAGTGAATCTGTCAATAAATTTGGGATCACATTACTGCCTATTACAGTAAAATATACATATGTACATTTTAGCTTGAAAGTTCAATGCAGCTCTCATCACACAATGGTTGGACACAACTGGTCTAGACAATTAGACTTCTACTGTAGCTATTGTTAAAGTAGAAAAATTAAGTATTACTTTTAATAAAGGATATGCCAAAACTAACCTACTGCATTTCAACAGCATTGTAAGGCAACAATTAACTAGAGAGAGTTTTAGTAAACTTAAATTATAAAGTTCAAATAAACATGAAGCACACTGCAGTTTGAAATATTTACTTTGATCCTGTTATCTGAAACCTAACTCTCTACCATGAGATACTGATTTAAATTTCCTACTAATTCATAGTAAATGATTCATTACTAAAGAGTTTAAGTTAAAATTTGCATATTTTCATCCATGTACTACTAATTTATTCATATTCCTCATTTTGCTTACCTCTAAGTGCCAGGGTTGATAAAACATGATGCATCTCTTCTGAATGCTCCGTTTTTCTCTTACTACTTTTTATCACCTGATATTGGACCTGAATCAGCAGTATACCAACCAGGCTTATAAGCTAAGGTTTACAGATTGAGATCTTAAGTGTTCCACAATTAAAATTTTTTCACAAGCCAATCACAAAAGGGATGTTAAACAATGCATAGAAAATAAATATTCTGTGCCCATTAAAAATACACTGGATGCCTTGATGGGAGTCTCCACTTTACTACTAAAAGCTGTCTAGTGAGTTCTTTCCACAACCTTAACCTCAACCCCATGTGAGTGACATTTAATCCTTAATGGGCCGCAGCTGGGTGTACTGTTTTCACTTTTCTGATTCTGCAAGTCACCAGTCTGTCTACCGTTTGTAGTGCAAGATCATAAATTTTATTTCTTTTCGAATTGAAATCGGTATTTTTTAAACTCTTTCTAATCAAATCTTAAAAGTAACATTTCAGTCTATGATATATATTTTTTTCTATTGATTCTGCTTGAAAAATTTATGAAAATGTTTAAAAAAATAAACACTTTAGCCTGTGCTGATCATATACACGTGCTGAGTCACCGTAATAGCATCAAGTAGCGATGATTTAGTTTATGCTTTTATTCTGCCTTACCACAGTAGATTATCGATTGGTTTTTGATTTCCAGTATAAATAGGCAGAATAAAAGCATAAACCTATTTATAGCTGTAGCAGAGTTGTAATGCTTTCTAAACTTTTAACATAAATTATTGATTTTATTACTACCAGAAATTGCATCATCCCATAACTTTGCCGAATGTTTTCAGGTAAAATTTTCCAAAACTTTCAATTTCAAAGACTTCTTTTTCGATTTCAAAGACTTCAAGATTTCAAAGACTTCTTTTTTAACTCTGGTATTTACGGGATTATTTTTTATTGCTTTTAAAATGTATACTGCGATTATAAAGAATAATTTGAAACGATCGAAAATGAAATCGCTAGCGATCTTTAAGGGCTGATATCAGAAGAATCAGAGGATTATGCGATTAGCCTAAAAGTATGATTTTTAAAAGGTAAAACTTATTTTAGCGATAATTTTGATGATATTTTAACCAAATACCCTAATTAACATTAGGATATTGCATTTTTTTTATTGAAATTTTAAAAATAAACTTTTTAGTTGTAAGTTATACAGCTTTATATTAAAACGATTCATTGTCAATTTCAGTGCTTGAGTGAAACTAAAGCTTTGAAATAATTTTATTCAATTTTTTCACAGTTCTTTATCTTTTTTTAGATATATTTCTCAGTTTTTATTTAAATTATCTTGTTTTTAAATTGAATTGAATTTTTTATGACACCACTCTTTTTAGGCTTACAGTCCACTTAGAGGTTGCCGATCACCAAAAATCTAAGCATATGCATTATGTGTTATTTGCATAAATCACTAAAAAAATTTAGAAAACACTAAATAAATAAAAGATTTATGCATTAATGGAAATATTATTAACTTATTTATATTGAAATAATAATTTGGAAAAAATGCCAAAAAATTATTTTATTTAATTTTTACTGAACTAAAAATAGAAAAAATACAGTAAAATTTTCCAATATTAAAAAAAATGCTTAAAAACTTTAACTACTATTTTATTTTTCTTAGAATTTTTGTCATTTTATTAATTACAATTACATGCTTTCTCTCCCGATATATAACATGAGCATTTCCCATCATTATTTACTTCAGAATGAGGTTCTCAAGTAGTGCATTATTTTCTGACACATTTCAAAATTAACTTGGCCACCAGAGAGACCAGTTTCAGAAACCTGACACTTTAAGGGTTAAACCCATAGTGCTACATAAAAGCTCATCTCAGGAGTGAAACCACTCAGCTTCCCCAATGAATACTTATTCTACTTAGAAGCTTTAAAATTAAAACTATCTCACTGCTTAAAAATAAACATGTTTCTACCTGCCAATCATGATACTATCTCTGAACACAGGGATATTCGGGGGTGATTTTTCATAAGGCCCAAAATGGCAGTTTGGAGAGCCAAACCATTCATGGAAACCATGATTCAAGGGAAGATACTGAGCTTGATGGCCAAGATGCCTATAAAAAAAAGAAATTAGTTAAATATATTTGTTCCTCAGACATAATATATAAAATGTGTTCTTACTGTTCCTTAACACTTTGAAAACCAAGCTTTCAAAAATTGGCTAAATTTTGTTCCCAAAAGAATTTAGACATGTATACATATTATAGACTAAATTATCATATACACATTTTTCACACTTTAAAATATACCTTTGGAAAATATAAAAAATTGTTAAAATTTGGTAATTTTATCTAGACACTAGGAAGTTTAGTCACCTACAGTGAATATGAAATACTTGTTTTAAAAGGCAAAATTTTTGCCGTTTATGAAATTTGGCACTCTCTAATGATAAAAATTCAAAGATTCAAAACTTCAAATAGAAATATTTTACTAATACCTATCCAATCTCCAAACCCAAAATGAATTTTCCATTCTCTCTTAAAAAAAAGTTGTGCCCCTCCCACACCCACCCCACCCCATAAAAAAAAGGGTGAGGTTGCCACTGTAGTGAGGAAAACTCCTTGCTCACCACTCTATCACAAAAATTTTGATTTTCTAATATGACTATATTGACATGTAATCAGGAGGGCATGGGTTTAGATTCCTCCTGACCCAAGACAATTTTTTCCTCTATACCATCTTTACCCTGTTGACTAAAAAACAGCTTGATAGTGGTTAAAATACTTAGTGAAATGACTATACTATTTACAATACTGATTTCAATTTTTCTATTTTCCAACTTTAGGGGCCTCTAGTAGTAGAAATTCAATTTACTGAAAGATTTGAAAAATGTTAATCCTAATATTATATTAGTACTTAATCAACTCCCTATTACACACCATGAGATTTTTTCACTTATCTCTTAAAACAGTTGAATGTCTACAAAAGAACAGGCAGCAGACAGAAAACAAAGTAAAAAAAAGCTATTTTTTCTAAATAAGCTAAAAATTATTTCCAGCATTATATTGTGTGGGAATCTTCAGGGGAAGGAAAAAAGGGTATGTTGTCTCTGATACTTTAAAATTATTTTTATATATTAATTGATAGAAAACATAAAATGTGAACTGAAGATTGCATTTTAGAATAACACATTGGATAAAATTCATGCTTGACCTGATATCCAGCATCTTTCCCTTCTTGCCAAAATTGTGTTGCAATGAAATCATTTTTTTTTTAGATTTAAAGAAATTAAACATATGTTTACCTATCCCCTTCAGAGGTTTCGTTTACATCACTGTGGGGATACATGTTACAGTAAAAAATTGGACTTCTTGATAATAATAAAATTATATATTACCATTCTTTGTAAAATTTGTTTCTTAAAGTAATCTATAAAATGAATGCACTCTGTAGTCACTTTATTTGGAACACACTCACGTTATCTCTTTAACTAGTGAGATTGCAGTTCCGATCACATTGGTACTCTGTACCAATATGAGTCAGAACTCAATATATAAAGTATTAAACACCAAAAAAAATGCATTTCCTGAGATAAATGTTACAGATGTAGTAAATTGTTTTCTTTTGTGCAAATTTAAATTTCAATCTTTGAATACACTGGGTTGAATATGTTTAACCATTAAATTGCATTTTCATGGTGACATTACAGCCACCTGCACATAAGCTGGCCACTCCGAACCTCAGAGCTGCATCACTGACAATGCAATTTATGGCACCCCACCCTTCACCCGCACTCAAAAACTAACTGCATCTCACACAATGCCTAAAGCCGCTCACTGATGATGCAGCCAAATAGGGGAATAAAATGCACATCATGGACCTCAAAGTTTTTAAGCACTCTATGCTACTTAAAGTATTATTAGTTACTTCGGACACTACTGCAGTCACAAAACCTCGAACAAATAAATTATCAGCATCCCGCATCACCTTCTGAAATTCTACTAAGTCATCACTTGCTGGCAAGAACATCAAAAAATAAACTTATCACTTGATAGCATCCCGGAAGCTTCTCTCATTACCCATTCTCTACAGTACAGTACCTAAAATCTCCTTAATAACTTTTGATACTTGATAGCATAGAACATTTACTGTGTTTAAAACATTTAACAGCATCATAGAGAATTAAAGATTTTAATTTAATTTTAATTACTGCACTGTGAATGTGAAGCTCTACTGTAATTTTTATTATCAAGAGTATAAAAACTTATTATCAGTGCATCAAAGTCAGAATCTACTCCTTAATGCAATTACAGCATTACTGCCCTAGAAAGGATATATAAAGAACTAAGTGAAACAACAAGGAATGGATTCTTCAGTCTAATATCATAATTATATTTTGAAATGAAATCTTCAGGCATATTTTTTATTTAAAATTATTATTAAGAATCCTGTACTGTTTTTTCCTATTTCTGGATTGATTCTGATAGAAACTAGTTTTATGCCTTCCTGAAAACCATTTAATGAAACTTTTTTTAAAAACAATATATACCCATTTTTCATAACTTTTGTCTTTTTACTTCATTTCTAAATAAAATTTACAGCTTTTAACATTTCATGTAATAAAATTTACCTAAGCTAAAGCAGGAAATTACAAAGGTTAAAATGCATAATACACTTGCCATTTGCCAACAATTTTATTGTAGTAGCCTACTTCAGCTAGTAGCTGAGGAAGAAGAATTTCAGATGTAATACCTCCAACAATCTCCTGAGGAGTATATGCTAAAAATTATTTAATAAATTATTGTTAAAAGCAAATACATATGAGATAATTTCATTTATTAAAATTAAATATGATTAAGTTACATTTGATATAGAACAAGCAATTTTTTTCCTTGTTTGTCATTTTAAAATGTAAAAATTGGACATTAATAAAATTAAATGCTTATGCAATATAACACATAAGATTTATTCACTTTCTTAGTTTGTTATGCTATAATTTATAAAAATGTAATTGTTTAATATGGTGAATGAAATATGAACGTTGTTAATATGAAATATGAATGTTGTTAATATGAAATATGAATTTTCTCTTTCCAACAAATAGACTTCGGTTTTAATAGCTGACATTTTGATTCTGTGATTTGTTCTCAATTATGCATAAAAAAATGCATCTTTTAAAAGCTAAAGAGTGCCCTGTTTTATCACTAGCTTTGATAGTAATTTAGTACAATGTATGCCAGAATTAACTTCATTTATGCTTGGGTTAAAAAGTATATTAATGAAAGTGCATTGAATGCTCCAACTGATTATCTTCCTTTATATTGTTACAAATTAAAAGGATAGATACTGAACATGAGTTCAAAAATAACAATTAGTAACAATAAATCTAAAATAATGTGATTTAATACAAAAGTATGGATAAAAACATGTACATAAACTAAAGATACCAATGTTTATCTTATGTGTGAACAAATTTTCAATCTAATGAGAATCATATATGTGAATACTTGCAGTATCTCGAAAATAATCTTACCAATTCCTAAATAATTAAATAGTTATACATCAAATGATTTCTTTCTAAGTTTTAGACTTCAAGTACTCTAAAACTGCAGCTGAGTATATTTGTTCAATCTCCAGCAAACACACCAAATAAAATCATTTCTTCTCTATACTTTAGTGCACAGACAAAGACAAACTACTTGTTCCTTCACACTTCGTTCGATATCGTTGGTAACGTAACTCTCATACTGAAGCATACATGAGCATCCATGACGCATTTTTCATAAATTCATTGCAGCAAGTTCATGAGTCATAACAATATCTTATTAGTCTAATTTCACTAATTAAAGCTTAAAGTCTGATTCCATTTCATTTTGAATTTAACAAGGTCAAATTAGATATACTGGTAACAGTATCCCTATAAGGTAAAATAGCAATCTTATACAAGATCTCTGGACTCATTTTTGTGTTTAGATTCCCGAATAAAAATTGTGCAAGACAACTAACTATTTTACCTCATAACTTCATTTAACACCTTAGGTGATACAATGATATTACTGGAATACTCAAGCAAGATGAGATTTTAATTAAAATCCACAGGGTCACATTGTTATTGTGCTACAAATTTACATGAGAAAACTTCTGACAAAATGGAGAGCTCTCCTTTATGTGAAAGCAGCTAAATATATATATATTTGATTAATTATCAATTGTAAAAAATAGACCTTAAGATTTAATACCAGCTCTCATAACTAACCTGATATTCACTCTAGTAACTAAGGTCTGAAACAAGTATTACACATTTTAAAGAGTATTCTTTTGTGTAAATCTACAGTTATTACATTATATTTAATCTCATATGAACTATACTTCATTTAATTACTTCTGTCTTCAAAGATTGTGTCATAGAATCTTTAGTGGATTTTTCATGTGCTTATTCTTAGGATTATGTATTTTTTGACAAATACATCTTATGTCAAATATTCATTTTGATAGTTATTTTATTCCATTAATAAAACTGATTTTCTAAATAGGTTTATTTTTCTTTCTGCAGTGTTCAAAGTCCTAAGTTTCACCTAGTTCTTTATATATCCCTTCTAGGGCAGTAATGCTATAATTGTTTAATGAGTAGATTTTGACTTTGTTTTGATGCACCGACAATAAGTTTTTATTCTCTTCAGTCCAGTGTATTCAAATTATCAGCTGCCTGTGATAATACTGCTTTTTTGTTGGGTGTATTATTGTAGTTTTTAGGGTTATCGATTTATATTTCCAACACTGTTTTCTGTGTTTCCCAGAGACAATAATCATTTGATTGAAGTAAATTGAGTTATCATAACCAAGACTGAATTTTTATATGACAGGTTTTTATCTGGAATAGATTCATCCATTAGTTTACATCTAACAGGAAGTATGAAAAGTCTTAACATGCTGCAAGCTGAATTTCTCTTGACACCAATACTGTAGTATCCACATCTTATGCAATATTTCTTCTGATGGGAATGCATATAAAATCTTATTTGCATTGCTTTTCTTATTCTTCAAAGTATAATTCATGGACTTTGCTACTGCACAGTTTGGCAAAATCAAAAATCAAATGCTACCTGAAAGACTTCACAGAGAGCAATATTCACCAAGCCAAGAACAAAGAAAGATATGAAAGAACGAAAGAAAATGTAAATTCTTTTGCTCAGCTATTCCTGTTGTGACATCACAGAGAATGTCCTTTCAGTGAAGCTGAAAAGATCTTGGCAAAACTGAGCCATTTGGCAACACACTATACTCATCCTGGGACAATGCATGAGATTTCATTGTTAACAATGTATTGCTGTTGATTATGTCAGAATCAAAAAGGACATTTTTATGAAAAATACCAGATTAATATCAGACTGATCATATGAAGTGAGAAATGTCATCATCCTCAAGCAGCCATGGCCTACAGAGGTAAATCCAGACCGTGCAATTTAGATCTCCAAGCAAGTCTGTCCTGAGCTACATCTGCTGCATCAGTCCACTGAACACCAATTCTAATAAGGTCCTGTTTGACATTGTCTGACCATCGCATCCTTGGTCTCCCCCTCTTTCTGAAGCCTTTAGGCACACTGTTCATAACTGTATTCGTCAATCTATAATTATCCATACAGGCAAACATGGCCAAACCAACAGAATCTCTCTCTGCACAATATGCTGCTTAAAGGAGGTTGCTGACTCCTTTGCCTAACCTCATCATTAGTTACAAAGTTGAACCACCTAATGCCCAAGATACTGCTTAAGCAACTAGAATCAAAAGCATCGTTTCCTGGTACCTTGTTTTCAAAGTGTCCAAGTTTCACTACCATAACTAACCCTAGAAAGAACCAAACTATTATACAGTCTAATTTCAGCCTTTAGGTGTATACGCCTATTTCTCTCCACTCTCCACAGATTCTCCCGGCAGCAATCCCTATCCGTCTGTTAATCTCATGCCGCACATCACCAATATCTGTTACATAGCTCCCAAGATAAACTGTGACACCTGCTCAAGACTGCAACCATTCAGATTAACTGAATCACAGCCTGCCTGACCAATTTTCATTACTTTAATTTTCTCTCTGTTTATAACCAAACCTACTCTGCTACCAGTTTCGTCAACAGCTTGAATGAAAGAGTTCATCTCATCAACATCATTTGCCAAAAGGGCTAAATCATCAGCATAATCTAAATCAGAAATTTTCGTATCTCCAGCCCATTTAAGGCCAAAATCTTTCCCTTGAAGTGAATTTCGCATAACATAATCAATAACCAAACTAAAAAAGCATAACGAGAAAAAGCATAAAGAGAAAGGGAGACAAAATGCACCCTTGTCGAACACCAGAAGTAATGCTAAACCAATTGCTACAAGCCTTACCAACTCTCATACATGACTCAGTGTTAATATAGAGAGCTTTCATTACATTAACTTATCTGGTATACCAGATGATCTCATAATCAACCACAAATTATGACAATCAACAGAGTCAAAAGCCTTTTTGAAATCAACAAAGCTAGCAACCAAAGTTTTCTAAAAATCTAATCATTTCTTAAGAATCTACCTAAGTGAAAAAATTTGATTTACACATCGCCTACCACTTCTGAATCCACCTTGCTCATCACACAATTGCCTGTCAACCAGATTCTTAATTCTATTAAGCACAGTCATGCAAAGAACTTTCCCTGGAACAGAGAGTAGGCTGATACCCCTATAGTTTTCACAAGAACTGCGATCACCTTTTTTGAAAATAGGGATAATAATAGCTCTGGTAAAATCCTTAGGAACCATGCCTTTATCATAAAAGATATTCAAAATTTCAGTCATCCAAGTGGTAATAGAAACATTCCCAGCTCTAAGCATTTCCGCAATAATTTCATCTACACCTGGGGATTTATGAAGTTTAAGTTTAGAAACAGCCAAAATAAATTCATATTGTGTTATAGGGCCAACATTAAAGCCATCAATGCATCTATCATAATTGCAAACAATGGGAATAGAACTAACCGCATTGTTTAGAATATCACTGAAATGCTCAGCCCACCTAGCCATGACAGAATCCTCGCCTTCTATAACCTTACCTTGTTTATTCTTCAATCCCTGTATACCTGTCCGTTTTCTACCACACAAAACATTAACTATGTGGTACAGCTCTCTACTGTTCTGATTTCTAATTGCTTCCTTGGCTTTGTCGGCCAAGCCATCAAGCCAAAGATTCTTATCAGCAGTTACTGATTCTTTACACATTTATTAAGCTCTCTGTTAGAACTAGTAGGGTATTGATTAAAGATATTTCTGCAGTTCCTTCTTTCTGAAATAAGCTCAAGTGCCTTATCACTCAATAATTCTGCCTCCTATGCTCCTTTTTCCTTAAAAGAATACTGTTAGTTTCCAAAAAAGCCTGTTTAAAATGGTCTCATTCTTCCTCAACTTCAGTAGTAAGCAAACCATGACTGTCATAATGACTAAGTAACCTATCATGGTAAGCTTTAGCTATAACTGGGTCTTTCAGAGCATCAGAATGAAAGGTAAAATTCTTAACCCGAGCACAACACTTTTTAAGTTTAAGTGGCAAGACACTTTTAACAAGGTAATGATCAGATCCAATTTCAGCTTCCCTATATGACCTGGTATTCCTAACAGAACTAGCCCATTGCTGTTAATTAATATATAATCAATCATATTCTTATGCAGCCCATCAAGTGAAACCCATGTGTACTTATGTATGTCACGGTGTTTGTAATGTGTTAGTTATTCTGAAACCATTGAGTTTACTTACCTGTAGGAGACGCCCATTGCCATTGCAGCTACCAATACTAAAAGGGTCTCTCACCCCTCCCCAAAGGTCAGAGTCAGTGCCAACTTTGGCATTAAAGTCACCTAGAACAAGGTAATATCTTCTTTCTTGACAGAATTCAAAATATCCTGAAGTTGTCCATAAAACCTATCCTTCTCATACTCATCAGCATCTTCAGTGGGGGCATAACAGCAGATAACATTCAAGTCTTTAACGCTTGTCTGAAATTTTGCTGTAAGAAACCTTTCATTAATGCACTCATATCCTAGAAGAGCATCACTAGCATATCTGCTGGGAAGCAGACCCACGCCTTGGTGATGCTTATTGTCGTTCCTCTCTGAAAAGAGAAATTTAAGATTATTTTTAAGAATCTGACCTTTGTCCATCTGGTCTCTTGCAAGCTGAGAATATCATAATTATAATGGTGGAATTCTTGTGAGGACATCAAGAGAAAAAGCTCTGTACAGAGTCCTCACATTCCAACTACCTATGGAGAGAAAATGGTTTGTGGGATGTTTAAAGAAACTATGTTTATTGAGAGAGGGAATGCTGACAATATCAAACAGCCTCCTAATCGCAGACATGGGGCAAAGACCCATTCCCCCACCACTAAAGGCTGAAGCCATCTACACTGGAAGACTTCCCCCAATGTAGAATTTGAAGATGCCAGTAGAAGCAAAGAGTTCAGGTGCCTGCGATGACTTCTGCTCAGGATTATCCACCAGCTGATAAACATATCCTGTAAATCTATTCACTTGGGGCTGTCAACCCACAAACAAACAGAAAACAAAGTGGAAGATTTTCCCTCTACAGAAGCCCACCAGTGCAGCAAATTCAGGATCCGTAATCAAGCTCAGAGACATAATTCAATCCAGTCCAGTGGGTTTATATGGTCAGCATCAGGACCCTGTGTGGTTGACCACTCCTCAGGAGGGTAGGAAAAAAAAGAAAAGTAGCCAGAGTTGTCCAGATCAGTAGGCCACACTAATCTGGCAGCCCTCCCCTTCCGTTCACTTCCACAAGAGAGTGTATCTTCTGAAAGGTACTAACGGTCTGCACTATGAGATGGCGGGGTCAGACATGCAACCTGAAGAATATGCTGAAGCAGAATGCATAATAACTCAGAAATAAAATGCAAAAAATTTATAAGCATTGTTTGAAACTGCTGCAAATTCAAGTTTTTGCACTCTCTAAAGATGAACCCTAAATTTGGTGAATAATGTTCATGTTGAAACTGGGAACTATTATATACTCAGTGGTCCCCAACATTTTCAGCCAAACACTTTCTTCTACAAAGTACTGTTTTCTAATGCCCCCTTCATAAAAACATAATAATTTTTCCTCTATTTGACAACTACACTGCTCACAAAAATTAGGGGATATTTCAAAATGAATATGAAGCGATAAAATATCCCCTAATTTTTGTGAGCAGTATAGTTGGAAAAATATTTTCCCTGTGTATAATATATATGAGTATTTTGAACTTTATGAACTTATTATTAAGTTCATAAAATATCATATTTATTTTATTTATTTTTATTTGAAATTAAATTTATGTAATATGAATTTTAAAGGTTTTTCTATCAGAATAAAACATGCATAAAGGTTAATCAAAGAAGTATCAAATATTCTTTTTAGTCTATTTCCACAGAAAAACTCGTGAAACTTTTTTTGGAGGAACTACTTTTCCTTAGGAGGCAGTGGCAGGGCCGCCGAGAGAATTTATGGGCCCCTATGTAATATTCTGCTCAGGCCCCCCCTTGAAAACTTTTTATCTTTACAAATCATTAATAGCAATTATTCTGGACACAATGATGACATTCAGAGGAAAAAAAAGCCTGTTGCGCAGTCAGGCATGCAAAAACATAGTCCTACACAGTCTGTGTCACATAAAACTTTTTCGCATTTATTTTAGGGAACATATTTTGCAAAGCTCACAGCAAGATTTAGGATTTTTGAGTAAATTTAATATAGGCTACATAACATATTATGGAGAAAAACTATGCAATTCTGTGAGTCTTCATTTTTAATTGTCAGTACTGAAAAATAGGCAACAGTATTTGTTAAACTTCACATTAGCATAATAGCAGATTCAACACTAAATATAATATAACACATTATTCCCAAAGAGTTGCAACTTCTAACTTATACAGTAGATCAATATCAACAAACAACTCTCCTTGACTTCGTTGATGCAAAATCGTCAATTATGTCATCATAATTTAAAGACCTAGCAAGATTGCTCTCCAGACTAAGCAAACCAAGGTTACTCAGTCTTTCTTGACACATTGTTGATCTGAATACATTTTTTATTTCCTTCATTTTGCTGAAGGATCTTTCAGCATCAGCAACTGTCACAGGAATTGTACAGAATATTCTAATGGCTATACAAATATTTGGAAATATACTGTCCAGTTTCAATTCTCTCAGACGGTTTAAGAGCTCCAGTGGTTTCAATGGGCCTGTCCCTAAATTAGAAGAATGAATTGATTTTAGATATTTTTTCTAAAATCAATTCAATTAGCATTCAGCAGCGTTCACACCACACAAATTTAGACTATGTGCACTACAGTTAGAAAATATGGCAAATGGATTTAGCGCACTTATAATGGCTTGTGTGCCATTGTATGCACCAGCCATATTCGCTCCATTGTCATATCCCTGCCCCCTGCAATCTTTTAAAGGGATCTTATGCTTCTCTAATTCTTCAGTGAGTACATTTGCAATTTCTTGTCCAATTTTCTTATTGCACTTTACAAAACTTATGAACCTCTCCATTACTTTAAATGAAGAATCACGGTCTAGAACGTATCTTAAAATTAATGTCATTTGCTCATTATGAGATGTATCTGGAGTAGCATCAGCTAGCATTGAAAAATACCTTGATTTTTCTCTTTCTAAGAGTACAGCTTGAAGAACCTTGTTGCTGCAAGCCTTAATGAACTCATTTTGAGAATCCGCTGAAAGGTAGTGAGCTTGAAGTCTCTTCCCTTCTTGTTGTGACTCTTGAACTTTAGTCACATGTTCTCTCAACAGCAGATCATATTGAGCGAGCAACTCAATAATCTCGAGGAAGTTACCATTATCCGATGACCCTATTTTGCTGGAAGAACCTCTAAATGCGAGACCCCTCTCACCAAGAAATAATGTAACAGACAGAATCTTGTGAAATAAATCCCTCCAATATTTCACTTTAGAGGCAATTTCAGAGTTCATTTGAGAATAAATATCAGTTCCATGACGAAGTCTTCTTTCCAATCCTCTCCATTCAATATAGCATTTTTTGTGATTAGCACTCATTTCATGAACTGGCAATTTGTTATATAGTTTACGCCAAGAATAATCTTTTTTCCAGCCTTCATCACTAACTAAAACGGATTTGTGGGATTTAGGGTTGCGACCAAATAATCTGCAAGGAAAACAGTATAACGACTGATTTGTTTCACTCCACACTAAATAGTCTCAGCTGGGTCAGCGTCGAGATTTGTCTGCGCAAAATTCCCCGCCCTGCCCACGGTCAGTAGGGGACACCGGACTTGGAAAGGCCGCCGTCCGTCGGATGGGACGTTAAGCCGTGGCCCCGTGTGCGGGAGAGCCATACTCTGTGCACGTTAAAGAACATGCTGGATGGCCTTGATGGGAGGCTACTATCTGTCTCCCAACAGCTGTTCCAGTGGGTCCCCTCCCCCAACCTTCTCTGAGCCTTCGGGTCCATGTGACCTGGCCATTTAGCCCATGGTGTGCAAAAACGTGCTAAGGTAAAACAACCCAACCCAAATCCGTAAGAATCCCTTAGTCGTGAAAGGGTTAATAACTTCCAATTTTTTATTTCTCTCCTTGCGCTTCTCAGCTCCTGACTTATGCTTATACTTGTCCATTGTTCAGTTAGACTATAGCACCAATGAATATATCATTTTACTAAACAAATGACAACGGAATGGTGAAACAAATATGCGACAAGAGACTTTTAAACTGTTATAATATGTAACACTGACACACAGACTACAGACGATGTTACTGGAACTCGAAACATGAACAATGTAATATACCTGATCGCATGGGTTGGGTTTGGGAGAGTCCAACTGTTGCTACTGCTGCAGGGGTGGGGTGGTTAACAGGGAAAATACAAGCAAATGCTGTAAGTTAACGCGGACAAAAGAAGATGTTAAGAAATGGTTCGTTCAACTACTATTAATGAGATAATATGTCATAATTCAACTAGTGTTTCTTTTTAAAAGCATATTATAACAAATAATGTTCTTATGGAATTTTATAGGATCGATATATAGCCTAACTAAGAATAATTTTTGTAAGAAAAAGTAAAGTCACTTAATCTGACGGGCCCTTATTGCTGACGGGCCCCTATGCACTAGTCCCCCTTGCCTCCCCTGTCGGCGGCCCTGGGCAGTGGCACTCCCTTTGGGAATCACTGGTATAGCTTCTTCAACTGATGTGACTTAATTTCTAATTTGCAAACAGAAAGGATACAACAGTTTCTTACCCTATCTTTTGGTTTATAATAATTTCATCCTTAAGAGTAAAATTAGTTTCCACAATATGCACAATAATTAACAATGAGAATGAAGCTGGATGGAGGTTAAATTATTTAATGAAACATGTATTTTTTTTGTTCTCTTAGTGCAGAGAGTATTGGAAATAACATACTAATAACAAAGAAATAATTTTGTGCCTAAGAACAGATTTTGAATCATTGAAATTGGTATCTTTAAAACAGAAACTTTTTGTCTTACCAATTTGCCTAATAGAGAGTTACAATTATATGTCATTTATAAGTGACATCAGTTTTTCTTTTTTACATGGTGATGAGCATATTATTTGGAACACAAATAGGATAGTTTTTCTTGCTGAACAGCTTCATTTGAGACGAAATTATTTTAAGTAGACATATTTTATCCCTCATTAAAATTTAGGATTCTTCATAATAATTTCTCACTATTAAAATTTGTAAATTTCATTGATTTCCAGCACATTTTCACATTGTTTTAGAATCAAATGTAACAATTTGCTGTTCAGAACAAATCACTTCCTGTACATATCAAAATCTGAGTTGAGATCTGCATACTTTCTCAAGTGTAACAAATAAAAAACCTTGCATTTCACATGATAAAATACGCACATAAATATTCAAAAATGCAACTTACCATTTCTTGCATGTGCATTAGAAGTATAAAATCCATTTCTAATGGGTAATCTTCCAGTAAGTAAAGCTGCTCTTGCTATACACAGAATTAAAATGTTTTAAAACTATTCTATTACAAAGTAAATTTTAAAAAAATTACTGTATAATTCAGTAAAAGTGAAATTGGCAGCTCATGGTCTCAAAAGTTGTAGAGTCATACACAGATACTGAGGTATGCATTTATTATTAATGAAAACTAGATCTATATACAGTTAACCCTCCTTAAACTGCCTATGTTTGATCAAAGATAATTTTGAGGAGTTGATAAGGACATATAAACTGATATGCTCTTGCAGACTTCTGTGGCAAGCATTTTCTTGAGGGAATATTTATCTTTTTTTAGACGAGGGTTGTAGTCAGGAGAGTTAACCTTTTCCCACAAATTTAAATAATCTTGAGAAAACTTTATACAGATAGGATAAAAACAAAATGTCAGTTTTACAAATGGTACATTATTATTAATTAATATATTTAAATATTACAATAATGGAGAAAGGGTGTATTTTTGAACTGCTTTACTTTGCCTACTAGTATACAAATTTTATCCATCTACATAACAGTACTTTAAAGTATTGGCTTCTGTTCTAAATATACTACCACAGTCTTCAGTGCAGTATTTGTATCCTTCAGAGAAAATTGCATTTTCAATTCATCTCTTTCACTGTGGTTGTCATATGTTGACTGACAAAATTATTATGAAAATTATTATTTATGCATTGTGCACAAAGTCCATGAAATATACAAATTTTCTTACCATTGTAAGTACTCTACCTCACTATGAAGTCTTATAAAAGGCACAATTAAAAGCAAAGTGTAACATAGATAAAAAGGCTGATTTGACTTTGCAGTTAATCTGCACAGTTAACTAATTCACACACACTAAAAAATGGGAGAGAAAGCCCATCCATTAACTTGTTAAAAATGTTACTCTTACATGGTGAACAAAGAGGATTTGCTGCATAGAAATCAGGTAACAGCATTCCTTCACTTGCCATCCTGTCCAAATTTGGAGTTTCTTTGCTTGGTTCTCCAAAAACACCAAGATCACCCCAGCCCATCTGAAATAATTATAATATAATTAATGCATATATATGCAAAACTTATATATTAATAATTATTTGAATATAATGACAAGAAAATGCTATAATTAAATGATAATGGGCAAAAGTGTGCATACTGAAAATGTTTTCAGCAAATAGAATTAAATGTCATATGGAAAGGCACTGTTACATGGCTAACTAAAACGTAGATAATGACAAAATCATGCAATATGTATGAATGCTGCATATTAGAGCATGATTTCCCATAATGGAGGTGCTGGAATTAAGGGACACAAATTGTTAATAAAGCACATGATCACTCTTGTAAGCCATACAATGCATTCTCATACTATTTACAAGGTTTAGTAAAGCCCACTCCTTCACATGAGAAGATTTAAGCTCATTGAAGGTTCTAGGAAACGGCAGCTTGCAATTTCCCAGGATGTCCCACACATGCTCAATTGTATTCAGGTCTGGGGATATGGCTTGTCACTTCATCATTCACCACAGGGCCTATAATGATAATATCCGTAAAGATGAAATCAAGGCCTATGGTACCACTGAAACAGCTTACAGGGCACAAAACTCTTATTCCTGTATCAATGAGCAGAGTCCCTCCCGTAAAGTATCCAACTAGTAATTGTGATGCCAGCCTAAGCCAGGTTCATGGCATAGGTAATTCACTATCTGAGTTGAAGTTAATCAGTGCCACCCACCCTAGAGAGGTGGTATAATTCTTGAGAGGGGGGAATTCAATTTTGTTGAAATAAAAATGGTGACCCATAATCATCTTTTTTTATGATATTAATAAAAATGAAAACTTGGGAAAAAAACATCAAACTTTCTATTTTCCTTGCGAATAAAATGCATTGCAAAAGTGTCGAGTATTGTTCTAATTTAAATACAGCAAAATTTTCCCTTGGTGTTTTAATTATTTACTGTTGTTTTCATTTATCTCAAAAAAAAAAAAAAAAAAAAAACTTACAAATTTTAAGCATATTTAGCAGTTGTGAGCCAATTTTTTTCATCAATTTTGTTCAAATGTGGGCTAAAAATTTATAGCAGATTCCAATTATAAAATCAACAGGAATCATTCATATTTCTTTCATTTTCATATATATGAATATATATTCATATTTCTATATAATAGCATTTCTATTTAATATAACTATAAAAAGTAAAATACAAAATAAACATTTGTTTCCGACAATGATTAAATGCATTACAGGACCACTCAATTACTATTTCAAGCAGTCAGGATTCTTTTAAACTCCTTTTTGGTAAAAAGTGAAAAAGAAATAAAGTCCTACAATTACATTTGTAAAATATATATTTTCATGAAGAGTTAACTGAAAAAATTGAGTTTTGCCATGAGTAGAACTTGAGCATAGCAGTTAGCAAGCCACTAATCAGTCACCAGGAAACATGGGTTTGGTCACACTCACGGCAAAACTCAATTTTCTTCAGCTAACTATTCATGAGACTCCATGTACCAAGACCAAAAGTATCAGTTCCTCCTGAATTATCTTATAGGGATTTGCATCCCTCCAATAAACACAACTCCGTCTGATCATTAATTTATTGATTGATTGATACCTACTCATTACTTACCTATAAAATCCTCATGCAGCCATGGGCTTAGAGGTCCAACCAGCTATGCAATTTTGTTCTCCAGACACATCTTTCCTAAGCTATAGCTACTGCATTTGGCCACTGTAGGCCAATTTTAACAAGATCTTGTTTGACATTGTCTGCTCACCATATCCTAGGTTTCTCATTTTCCTGAGGCCTTTAAGACACACTTTCATAACTCTACTCACCAGTATGCAGCTATGGATATGAGCAAACATGGCCAACTAACACAGTCTCTCTGTGCACAATATGCTGCTCAAAGTAGGTTACCAACTCCTTGTTTTAACTTCATCATTACTTATAAAGTGAAACCACTTAATGCCCAAAATACTGTGTAAACATCTAGAATCAGAGACCTCAATTCTCCTGTTATCTTGGTTCAGATAAAGGATCCAAGCTTCACTACCATAACTAATCCTAGAAAGATGTTGGTACTGACACTGCCTAAAGGTTAGAGTCAGTACCAACTTCAGCAACGAAGTAGCCTAACACATGAGAAATAGCTCCTTTCTTGACAGAATTCAAAATATCCTGAAACTGTCTGTAAAACCTCTTTCTCATTTGCATCAAAGTCCTCTGTCCAAAGTCCATGAACCCATGGAGGCATAAAAACAGATAGCATTCAGTTCTTTAATTTTAATTATAAGAAATCTTCCATTAATGCTGTAATAACCTAGAAAAGCATCATGTCATGTCTGCTGAGAAGCAAACCTATGCCTTGGAGATGCTTTCCTTCCTCTTTCCCTGAAAAGAGAAATTTAAAATTATTCTTAAGTGTCTGACTTTTATCTGTCCATCTGATATTTTCCAAGCCCAGAATATGTGGGTTATAATACTGGAACTTATGTATGAAAACTTCAAGAGAATAATTTCTGTGCAGACTCCTTATATTCCATGAATGCAGGAGCATAGCTATGGGTGGATGTGGGCGAGGAGGCTCCCCCCAAAGTAACTTGGAGTTGACAAAATTCGAAGCGACTTTGCAAAATCTAGGTGAGTTGTGAAAATTTGTAATTTTTTCTTTTGTAAAATTAAGGGGAGTTGTCAAAATCGAGGCAACTTGGCAAATCTAGGGCAGCTTGGAAAATGGAGAGACGGCAAAATCTAGAGCAACTGCTCTAGATTTTGCGATCTCTCCATGCACTTAGCAAAATTCGAAGCCACTTAATAAAATACAAGTGACTTAGCAAAATCGTGGAGAGTTGACAGAATTCAGGTGAGATGTAAAAATTAGGATTTTTTTTCTCTAAAATTATGGCAAGTTGGCAAAATTTGGAGTGACTTGGGAAAATTGTGGGGAGTTGGCAAAATTTAGGTGAGATGTAAAAATTGTAATCTTTTTTTCTGTAAAATTATGGTGTGTTGGCAAAATCGAGGCAACTTTGCAATATCTAGAAGAGTTGGCAAAATTCAGAGTGACTTTGCAAAAATCAGGTGAGATGTAAAAGTTGGGATTTTTTTTCTGAAAAATTGTGGTGAGTTGGCAAAATCAAGGAAACTTGGTAAAATTCGAATCCACTTGGTAATATACAGGCAAGTTGCGAAAATTGGGATTGTTTTTGTGAAATTCGAAGAGTTGACAAAATTGAGAAAACTTGGCAAAATTTTGGGGATTAATAGATTCTGAAAAAATTCATCGCCGCCACGGCGGGAATCGAACCCGCATCTCTCCAGATTCATGCCAGAGCGCACTAACCATTGCACCACGCGTCGGACAACGAATATTTTCAGAATATGACCTTTTAAGTTTTTCTTCTTGAGATGTGACTGAGACAGCACCATCTATACTCAAGGAGATGCAACGTTTACAGTCGTTGCATTTGATTATCAGATGTTAATGAGAAGGTGACTTGGCAAATTCAGAAGAGATGTAAAAATTGGGATTGTTTTTGGAAAATTAAGGAGAAGTGGTAAAATTGAGGCAACTTGGCAAAATCTATAGGAGTTGGCAAAATTGTAAACCACTCGGTAAAGTACAGGTGAGTTGTAAAAATTGGGATTGGTTTTGTGAAATTAAAAAGAGTTGGAAAAATCGAGAAGTCTTGGCAAAATCTAGGGAAGTTGGCAAAATTCGAAGCCACTTGATAAAATTCAGGGGAGTTGTGAAAATTGTGCCTTTCTTGTGCAATTAAGGAGAGTTGATAGAATTCGAAGTGACTTAGCAAATTCTGGGAAGATGCAAAAATTACAGCGAGTTGGCAAAATCTAGAGTAGTTGGCAAAATTCGAATCCACTTGGTAAAATATAGGCGAGTTGTGAAAATTGGAATTTGTTTTGTGAAATTCAGAAGTGTTGGACAAATCGAAGAAACTGAACAAAATGTAGGGCAGTTGGCAAAATTCGAATCCACTTGGAAAATATGGGTGAGTTGCGATAATTGTGATTGGGTTTGTAAAATTAAGGAGAGTTGACAAAATTGAGAAAACTTGGGGAAAATCTTGGGGAGTTTGAAAATTTTGAAGTGACTTGGCAAATTTAGGAGAGATGTAAAGATTGGGATTGGTTTTGTGAAACTAAGGAGAGTTGGCCAAATCAAGGGAAAATTCTCACCGACTTGCTACAATTCAGGTAAGATATAAATATTGGGATAATTTCTGTGAAATTATGGTTAGTTGGCAAAATTGTAAGTCAAATGGCAAAATGCAGGAGAGTTGTGAAAATTGACCCCCCCCCCCCCCCCACACACACACACACAGTGTGAAAATCTAGGTACGAACCTGACAGAGACATTATTTTCTCAGTTGGCAAAATTTGATTTTCGAGAGATGGAAAATTTTCGATTTCTCCCCTCCCCAAGCATAGTCCTTCGCTACGCCCCTGCATGAACCCATGAAAAGAAAATGGTTAGTGGGATTTTCACAAAACTGCTTGTTGGGAGATGTAGGGACAACAATATCAAATAACTGCCAAATTGCAGGCATGATGCAGGCAAAGATTCATTCCCCCACCTCTAAAGGCTTAAATCACTAATATGGTGAAACAATGTCAGGCACTACTTTTATAAGTGGACCTTTTCAAGAATCAGAATCAAAACAGTAAGCTAACTAGTCAGGCAGTAACTGGAGTAACTTCCTGATACATTACTCCAAGGTAGGTTGGCAATGCCCATCAAAGGGTTCAGGTACCTTTGATGGCCACTGATCAGGATTATCCACCAGCTGATATAAGTTATCCTGTGCATCTGTTTATTTAGGGCTGGTAACCCATAGGCATACAGAAAATGGTGGTAGTTTTTCCCTCAACTGAGGTCCACCAGTGCAGCAAGTCCAAGATCTATAATCAAGCTTACAAGCCAATCCAGTGTGTTTAACCCTTTCAGTACCATACTAGCCCAAAACAGCCAAGATTTTAAGTGCACTCATCCAATCCATGCTGCTATTCCTTCCTCTTCACTACTTCCTACCTGCAATTTAGATCATTATGGTAGAGAGAGGGTTTAATGGTCAGCACCAGGGCCCACCTGAGTGAAGTTGACTGCTCAACAAGACAGAAAAAAGAAAATGTGGCCACATATAACTAGATTCATAGACCACACTGATATGGTAGCTGTTCCTTTCCAGAAGAGAATATCACTTTTAAAAGGTATCACTTTTCATGGCCTGCACCATGAAAAGGTGGGTTCAAACTTTAGATGATAGGCTTGACAGGTTTTGTGTATCATCACAGGGGACTGGCACACAGCTCTACTTCCAGTGTATACCTAGCTACCATTTACAGACTTATATGTTTAAATGTTAATCTGAGGTAGCCTTATTGGACAAAATAATTTATTTTAAAAAATTGGTCACTTGCATGACAGATGAGAAACCATTATTTCTCAGTAAACTGACATATGACACACCCTGTGCTTTTTGAGAGATGGCATTATAATATAATTCAATACTGATATATTGACTGAATTACAATTCTGTGATGGTTTGTAACAGCCCAAGATGGTATGTTTTATATTCATACAACATGTAAATAATACATTTTCAATTACAAATAACAATTTTTTATTAGTTAATATTATCAAGGAATGTGGAACATCATTTACCCAAGCAGAAACAAATACAGAGGTATCTAAGGCCTTCAAATGAAACTAAGAAAAGTATTGTTAAGCTTTTATCTTAAGTACAGAAATAATGATGACTCAAAAGAGTTGATTTAAATTCCTTATTCTGCCTTGAAAAAAGGATACAAATAGGCTTGTGGTGGCTGCAATTTGTTGAACAAGATTATGAACTTTTGGTCCATGCACCAATCAAAGGTACACAAGTATGACCCGGAAGACTAGTTTTAACTGACAGATCTAAATGGTAGCTAGATATACACAAATATCTAGAGGGTCTCAGTCCTAAAACTAGTAATGTGTACTCAAAAATTTAATAGTTTGCAGAAGGGTTTTGTTTGAGAAGACCCCCATTGAACATCAGTTTGGGATGATGGTTCTCCCCATGAAAGTTATCTAGCAATTCTTAAACATTCACAAGTTATAGAATTCTCATACTTGGAACAAACTCTAAAATTTTATAGCTCAATGACAAGAGAATTTTAAATTATTTAAAAAAAATGTTTAACCTTTAAACTGCTGTGTTAATTTTGAAGTATTTTCAAGACAAACAAATCTGGTAAAGCTGGCCAAGTAATGAGGTGGCATGCTTAGCTACCTGGATTCAAGCCCTGGGTAAGTCATGGATGTTTGTATTATTTTTTTGCTGAGGTCTCGCATTCCTCACAGACTTTCTACTATGGCACGTAAACTGACAGGCTCCTACCAGACCTCTGTATCAAGCAGTTGATTGAGGGTTTTTTTTTTAATAATAAAATAATTCTAATGAAGGATATGCAGAATCTTATCCCAAAGTACATAACTAACAGAACTAGGTCATTTTATTATGCATAATTTAATTTTCATGGATAATAATACTTTTAAAACAGTGATTTCTGTTTGGGGAAAAACTTTAAGCAAAATTTTTCCGATACTATAATGTCTTCCAGATTAGATATTGCTGTATTAATTTTTTTTCAAGTTCACTGACATCTACTTTTCACACCTGAGACAAAGTAAAGCTCTCCAAATGCAAGAAAGTTACATAGAAAACATATTTTAACTAAAATTACATATATTTCACCTTATTTTAAAAACATAAACTCTACAGCTAATAATGAAAAAAATTCAAATTCCTATTCAGTCTTATTGTTTTTGAGGATGGCAACAATAATAATATTTATTAATCATATTTGCAATATTTATCTATTTTCTTGTTATTTCTGTTATTGCCAAAGGCAGACTCCCCACAAGCACATAGAAGTGCTCACCTAGGGCTTCAACACTCAAGGGGGGAACTCAATTTTTTAAGCATTTCATTGAGTAAAATATTTTGCAATCAGTATAATGTACTATTCAAAATACACATCTTGTTTTTACCTAGGTTAATACCAAATATGGTGTGATTTTTGTTGCACTAAAATGAACAGATATTTAATTTGGTTTACCATTTTCATTTATTTCCAGTATGTACAAATTTATGCAATGCATATTAAATTTTATTTTTACACATTTCTGTAACTCAATTTATTTAACCTACTGTATTCATTTTTTCATTTGCAAGTAGCATTTTTTTTTTGTAAAATGAGACTTCCACCCTCAAACAATTGGGAGCCTCTCAAATGTTTGCACCTGGGGCCTCCAGATACCTTAATTTGCAACTGGCTATTAGACATTTTGCATTCAGTGCTGACCACAGTGTCTCCCATCCTGTTGTGAAAAAAATTACTGTTCAAAACTGCACAACTGAGTGCTATTATCTCTGAATTCCTAAACAACTGCCAAAAACTGCTTAAAGATAAAAATTTTATACATGTGAAAATGTATACCAACTTTACTATATTATTAACCTATAGTCAGAACAATTAAAAATTTCATATGCTTATCAAATACAGAACATAATGTCCAATTTGACAAACTGACTGAAGCAATAAAGGAAAGCCTTAAGTTTCAGTCACTAGATATGACATGTACTTGTTTAATGGCCCTTTTACTCTTTTTTGTATATGTAAAAAGATTGCAAAATATTTAAGCAGAATCACAGATGAGAAAGACAAATACGTAAAAGTGTTTTTTTTATAATAGAATTATAGTATGCACATATGCTACTGGACCAAGCAACTGGTCCAAAGAAAGGGAATATTCAAAACCAGCTCTATGGGTAGGCAAGTGCAGATGCCAGGGCTGGCTGAAGCCAGTAAACAAAGCACTGCATTGGGGCAACTTCACCAAAAAGACACCTGTAAAATATCTAAAATGTAATTTCGCATCAATGTGCAAATATGCCTCGAGTCAATCCTGCAGATGCCGGAAAATTAATTTATGACCATCAAAATGTATGTGGGTTCAAAAGACCGCCACATGCCGATCCCAGATTAAGGATAAATGCTTTGGGGCATCAAAAGTTTTTAAATAATGTCAAATTAAATTGTTGTGGTAATTGCCGAGGTTACTGATGTTTTTAAAATTAAGGTTTCTAAATTAAAAAAAAAATACTTCAAGCTAAATTTAGAAATTAATTTTAATATCCTAAAAAAGATTAACTTCTACTCTTTTGTAAACACTTAGTTTGCAGTATTATTGAAACTACAATCGAAAATATTAAATTCATGCTACTCAGACCACTTTACATATAATTATCGTCAAAATTGGCAAGGTTGTGGCAAATTATTGTGGATCTGACAGGAAAACAACCTTTTACTTACATCATCCATTAACATCAAAATGATATTCGGTGGCATACCATTTGAAACTGTCCACAGCGATAAATGAACAATTAAAATTATTAACAAATGATTTTCCATACTCTTAATATTCACTTAAGCTAGAATATTGATTTTCTTTTCTATATAATACAGCTTTTGACTGAGGATATTAGTTTGTTCCACCAATGTTTTGCTGTTCATGGATTACGAACAAAGTCCTATATTTGTGTTGTCGCTATGCTAATAAACTACTGACGTTTTTATTGTATCTGAAAGGTCATCGTGCTTGAAGCGGCTTCTAGTCTAGCAGATCGTAGATAAAATATACGTAGTTATATTTATCTATTTTGTAGCAGACAATTCACAATCACATTAGTTATATCGCCACTGATGCCAAATTTATAATAGAAAACATTGTATCTGAGCAGGGCGAAAGTCCAGCTACTTTGCTTTCTTTTTGGATATAGGGAGAGATTCAAGAATGCGGATATTATCACTAGATCTCTTCATTTAAACTTGTTTTATTAGCAAAGAATGATGTGTAATGTCAGGATTAAAGAACCACTCATCTGCTAAATGGTATCATTTTTGCCCCAATGTTGAAACAACTTACAAGAGTCCAAAGATTTCTTATATTGCTGACAGAAAATTATGCGATCAAAAAAAACCTAACTTGCTAGCGTAACTTTTGTGGGGAGATGAAATGAAAGGTATATTTCTTATATTGTATATTATGCACTCTGAATAGTGTAATAAAAATAGCGTTTGAAAAACTTTTCATATATTAATTTTCTAAGAAACTATTTGTCATGAATTTATACACTGCGCAAAGTGAAAATAGCAACACCATAAGTAATGGGAGTGGAGGTACTATATGTAAATATGCAAATGATCAAAGTTCCGCAGCGAATGGACACGTGGCACCCAGGCGAGCCGTGGATAAATACCGGGTGCCCACGAGCTCGTATAATGGCATGACCAACAGTGAGGTGGGAGTGTATGCTACGAAAATGACGGGAGCCGGTGGAGCCCTTTATGTGCAATTGACAATTATTTTATGTGAATGGGCCTGAGAGTGGATGTACCGAAGGAGCCTACGTATTACCCCTATAATACCCTCTACAGAGCAGATGTTTTGGACGTCTCTTTTTTTGATCATTTCTGTCCTCTTTATGAGCTTAAGGTCTTACATAAGCTCAGCTCATGAGCCAATCCTTATATCCTTGAGAGCTGACTTACCAATCATCCAAAAGACAGCTCAATATACCAAATGGGATAAGTTCAAGTTTCTCGTAACAAACTTTGTAATTGGTGCTACTCAAGCCAATTCTCTCCATCAGATTAGCAGTGAGATCTTCTCCCTCTGTGATAACATCAAATATGCCCATTCCAAAGCCAGCAAGCCTTTGGGAAAGATAACTGATCCAAATGAATTACCACAAAACTAATTGATATAATTCACCTAAAGAACAAGATTAGGAGAAACTGGCAGAAGACCAGGGATTTACAGGTGAAAATCAACTCAATGCTCTTAAGAACACTATGAGAGTGAGGGTATGACAGTTCAACAGAGAATCGTCGGAATGTAAGCTTGAAACCCTCTCAACCACTGACAACTGTATCTCTTAGATGACCGCTGTCCTGAAAAAGCCCAGCACAGAATATCCACAATATACACGACCCAAATTGGCTAGTATACTGTGATCATACAAAGGCCAAGGCATTCGTTGCTTCCCTAGAAAATCAATTTCAAGACAGTGGGGATCTGTCAGATGAAAACACTTCAGATATGGTCTAAGAAGCACTTGATCGCTTCTCGGAGAAGCCTGTGACACATATCAAATTTACCACCCCTCTTGAGGTCAGAGAAGATATAAAGAATTAAAACTGCGAAAAACCAGGACCTCCCCCACAAGGCTGTGGTTGGAATTTGCTCTCTTTTCAATGTCTCGAGACATGATGTTTGGAAAAGTGCAAACATGATTCTTATTCCGAAGCCTGGCAAAGATACCCCTTTCCCACAGAATTACAGGCCGATAAGTTTGCTCTCTAGTCTGGGAAAGCTGTTCCAGCACGTAATTCTGAATAGGGTCAATGAATTCATTGAGCATAATATCTACTCTCCGAAACCCAATTCAGCTTCAGACAACCCACCAAGTGCTCAGAGTGGTCAAGAGAGTTGCTGAATCTCTCAACAAGAAAAAGACCGTCACTTCAACCTTTCTGGATGTGGCCAAAGCCTTTGATAAGGTCTGGATCGACGGTCTCATTTACAAAATGATTGCTGCTAAGTTCTCCACAGAAATTGCTTACATCTTACAATCATACCTCACAAAATGCCCCTTCAGAGTACAGGTGAAAAACTACTATTATACAGTCAGGAATATAGATGCTGACGTGCCTCAAGGCTCCTTGCTAGGCCCCACACTATTTAATTTCTATCTCCATGATGTTCCAATGCTTGAACTTATAACACTGGGCAAATAATAAAAAGGCTTTGAAATGAAAATAGCCAATCTTTACTAATTTCGAGGTGCTGAACAAGAAAATGAAAATAAAATTTGTCGATTGGCTATTGTTTAGGAGAGACAGAGATGGTAAAGTATATATGACTGTCCACATTGAGTACATAGGTAACCATTTTTCAACGCTGTATTTTAGACTACAGATTGCAACATATTACTTTACCAGGAAAACATCTCCCAGACATGCATGCATACTGCCACCGCCAGCCTGTACTTGACTGACAAGCATGTCCAGGTGTTCGTCCTCATGTGTTTGACACTGTATCCATCACTTCTGTGGAGTAGAAACCTCTATTTGTTGGAGAAGGCAACCTTTTTCCATTCTTCCACTGTCCAATGACGGTAGTCCCATGCGAAGTGCAGGCGTCGTTGCCAATGGACCTTAGTTAACATGGGTGCCTTTATGCAGTGTCGACTCCAGAGACCCATGCATAACAAGGTTCGCTCTACTATTATCGGGGACACGTACCTTGGTACTCCAGTGTTCATTTGAGTGGTCATTTCTGCACTGTTGCAAGTCGATTGCCTTTTACCAGTAGACATTCTCCTCTGGGGTCGTTGGCCTTTGGGGATCCAGAGTTATGACGTTTAAAGGTACTCGGTGTGCCAGCAGTACATTCTTGATACACCCTTACTACAGCACCTCGCGAACAGACCACGAAGTCTGCTGTTTCCGAGATGCTTCCACCCTTGGTGCGGCAGCACGTCTGTCAAATCAATACCTCTGCCCATTGTGCTCACGTTACTCACTATGGTTCATCTGTCCTGGCTGGCTGCTTATATCACCGTGTGATCGACCTTGTCATGTGCAGTCTGTGACACACCTGGGCATGGTACACTGTGATTCTGTGAGTGGTCATATTATTCTGATACGACTGTGTGTGTATATATATATAAATATAAACTAAATGCACACATAAAATTCTCTCCCTGATGAGGATGTTAAAAGATACTCATAATATTCGAAATGTTGTTTACTGTCTTATCACCTTTTTCTTCAGGGGAAGGGAAAACCACTTCAAGGCTATATTCCTGATACGATCTGTCTAATGTTCGATTAAGAGCAATGCAAGGGGTTTTTCGTGATGTTTTAATTATTTTATAGCTTCATAGAATCCTAAATAAAATGGCGTAGGAATTTACAATACTGGGGGGGAAGAGATTCAAACATTGTATTTGTTGTGGAGTAATTAGAAGAGGATTAAAAAATGAACTTTACGCTTGGCTACTGATCGAAGGGACCTGGGTTCAAGCCCCAGATAAGGCATGGACGTTTGTGTTTTTCTGCTAAGGTTCTGCCATCCTCACAGACCTTCTACTATAACATATAAACTGACATGCTCCTGTCAGACCTCTGTGGCAAGCACTTGTTTGAGGGGGAATTTTTTTTATATCTGTGGAGGGATTTTATATCTGGACTTCAGAAACGATACACACTTAAAGGGGTAATGAAAAGTTTACATCAGAGTGGAGTCTTTGTAATGGAATTTGACATATGCATATACTTTTTAGGCTTTGCACACTTTCATGGTCTGTAAATGCCAGCTAGGTATTCACTGGAAAGAGCTATTCACCAATCCTGTATATCAACAGAACTAGTCATTCCTAGTCCCTCAAGTCCGATCCAGTTTTCTCCTGGCGCAGGATGCCACTACCTTTCAAAACACTTTCTTGTGGAAGGGTACGGGAGGCCCGCCAGATCAGTGTGACCTATTGATCTGAATTACTAGGGCTAGTTCTTTTCAAAATATTTTTCGTACTCTGCTAGTGTTCAACCACACAGGGTGTTGACCATGTATACCATCCTGAATGGAATAGTAGCTCTGAACTTGATTATGATCCTGAACTTCTTGCACTGTTGGGCTTCTGTTAAGGGAAAATATTTTGCGGTGCTTTCTGTTTATGAGTCGACAGTCCTGATGGGAGAGATACAAAGGATACCTTATATAGGCTGGTGGATAATCCTGATTTGAAGCCTTCGCAGGTTCCCGAACCATGGCAGTCTATATACCAAACCTAAATGTTCCTTGTGTGATGTCAACGTGATGCTACGGAAGCACTTGCTTCTATTGGCATCGCCAAACCTACACTGAAGGAAATCCTACCAATGAAGGTGGCTTAAGCCTTTAGAAATGGGGAACAGGTGTCTACTCCATGCATCAGATTAGGCAGCTGATATTTTGGCACTTCCTCTCTCAATAAGCATTTCTTTAAAGATCCAACTATTTTCTTTTCACCCTTACTTGAAACACAAGGGCACTGTACAAAGATCATTCTTTTGATGCCCTCACACCAGAATACCAGCGTTATAACCTAGGTATTCTCAGCTTGCAAGAGACCAGATGGACAGGTAAAAGTGATATTTCAAAAATAATTTTAAATTTCTCTTTTCAGGTAGGCAAGATGAAAAGCTTCTTCAAAGCATAGGTTGCTTCTCAGCAAACATGCCAGTGATGCTTTTCTAAGATAGATCTGCATTAATGAATGATTTGATTTCTTGCATCTAAATTTAAAACTAGGATTAGACTTGAGTGTTTTCTATTGTTATGCTCTCACCTAGGTTGGGTTGTTTTACCTTTGAGCGGCACTTTTTTGCACACAATGGGCTAAAATGGCCGGGTCACAAGGGTTGGGTTGTATTACCTCTGAGCGGCACTTTTTTTGCACACCATGGGCTAAATGGCCAGGTCACATGGACCCGAAGGCTCAGAGGTTGGGGGAGGGGACCCACTGGAACAGCTGTTGGGAGACAGATGGTAGCCTCCCGTCAAGGCCATCCAGCGTGTTCTTTAACGTGCACAGGGTATGGCTCTCCCGCACACAGAGCCACGGCTTAACGTCCCATCCGACGGACGGCGGCCTTTCCAAGCCCATGGTGTCCCCTACTGACCGTGGGCAGGGTGGGGAATTTTGCGGAGATAAATCTCAACGCTGACCAAGCTGGGACTCGAACCTGGGAAATACAGATTACAAGCCAGGTCACAAGGACCCTGAAACCTCAGAGGTTGGAGGAGGGGACCCACTGGAACAGCTGATAGCCTCCCAAGGCCATCATGTTATTTAACGTGCACAGGGAATGGCTCTCCCACACGAGGGCCATGGTTTAACGTCCCATCCGATGGATGGCCGCCTTTCCAAGTGCGTCGGTGTCCCCCACTGACCGTGGGCAAGGTGGGGAGTTTTGCGAAAATAAATCTCAACACTGACCCAGCTTGGGCTAGAATCTGGGAACTGCAGATTACGACCCACCCCCGCCTGATTTCATATCTCACCTACGACACTGATGAGGACGAAAAAGAAAAAATAGTTTTTTACAGGGAACATAAAGATATTTTGAATTCGCCAAAGATATTAACCTTCATTAAAGACTTTAGTGCTCAAATTAGTCCAGACGCTGACATTTGGAGATGAGTGACAGGTCTCTTCAGTATTCATTGTTGCAATAGTCTCGCACAAATCAGTAAACTTAATGGTTTGAGAATAACACTTATTTCGAACATCATGGCATATACACCAAGCAGCTAATACATTAAAACCACCTTTGAGCTATGCAAAGAAGTATGTGCAGCCAGTGTCACATGCCAAGTTCCCGCACGATATACCTGGGTCGGAGCTCTCGCAGGCAATATTTCATTTCGTATCAAGGGAAAGCAAAGGATTTATCTGATTTCGACAAAGGCCAGATCGTTGTGGCAAAAAGCTTTGGTAAAGAGCATCACCGAAACAACGATGCTAGTTCGCTGCTCACGCTATACAGTAGTGCCTATCAAAGATGGTCTGAAACAGACAACACTTCGAGCCAAGTCATGGGCCAGCTATCTCGTCTAGTCTGCAGCAACAGGGCTACTGTGGCTGACATTACCCATAATTTCAATTGTGGTAAAGGGCCAAATGTGTCTGAACACACAGTTCATCTTAAGCTCTTGGATATGGGTCTCCGCAGCCACAGACCCATTTGTGTGCCTATGCTCACAGCCGTTCACATCATCAATGCTTGCAGTGTGACGTAATAATCGACATTGGACCATAAAAGACTGGAAGAGGGTCTCATGGTCAGACGAATTCCGTTTTTGGTTACACCATGTGGACAGTCGAGCTCATGTGTGATGTTGACCCACAAACTCCACCTCACCTGGATGCACTGTGAGACGGATCCAAGTGGCTGGAGGGAGTGTGATGGTCTGGGAAAAAATTTCTTTGTGAACACATGGACCAATTATCCCTGTAGAGCAAACTCTGACAGCTATCACCTACCTGAACATCGTGACTGACGAAGTACACCCCTTTATGGAGTCTATTCCCTGGCGGAGATGGTGTCTTTCAACAAGACAATGCCCATGTCACACTGCGAAGAAGGTTCATGAATGGTTCCTAGAACATGAGGAATTCCATTTATTGCCATGGCCCCCAAATTCGCCGGACATGAATCCTATCGAGCATTTGTGGTTCGAGTTGGAGAAACGGGTACGAGCAGCATCACCCCAACCAAGTAATTTGCGGGATCTGTTGCAGTCATAGTACCAAATATTGAGTGACACCTACCAACATATCTTCTTGAATATATGCCTCATTGGGTGAGAGCTCTTTTGGCTGCAAGAGGAGGACCTACATCATATTAGGAAGGTGGTTTTAATGTTTTGGCTGATCAGTATATAAATACATGTAGGTTTCACCAAATCGGATGCACAGAATTGATAATATATTAACAGCAAAGAGTCTAGTTATGTTAGGAATATTAAGTCATACAGGGGAGCTGAAATTGCATCTGATCATTATCTTGTTAAAAGTATTTTGTAGCTTACATGTTGGCCTGCTTAATATATCTAATGTTAGAACAAACATATACCACAAAGAATGATATATATATATGGCTTTATGTATACCAATGGCAGATATAATGCAGAGGGGAAGGATATATTAAATATATATACGAGCAACATATTATTTACTATTTGGATGGGCAAACTATTAGATGGTTGTATCAATTCTTGATTATGAATTTCCTAGAAGGCAGGAATTACACCACCTGTCAGCACTCATGCTATAATAATAATACCCCCTCAAGCAGCTGCTTGCCACAGAGGTCTGACAGGAGCCTGTCAGTTTATATGCCATAGTAGGTCTGAGGATGGCAGGACCTCAGCAGAAAAACAACACAAACATCCATACCTTATCTGGGACTCGAACCCAGGTCCCTTAGATCAGTAGCCAAGCATGCTAACCACTCCACCACATGACGGCTAACAGTTTAGAAATAGTTGCAGATTCCAATGGATAATTAAATTTCGATATTAGACATCTTTTAATACGAAATAAAACACAAATACAAAAATATTTTATTAAAATTCAAGGTTTACATTATAAAACTTAAGTATATTTTGAGTAACATCTTCCGTGACGGTTTCATTCTACAGTAAATAAAAATATTTTCTTTGATGTACTTAGGTTTCAAAGAAATTTAACCCTTGATTGGGTTTTTATTCTGTTAATCGAAAGTGGTACTGACATGTAGTCAAGGATCTGAAGCTTTGGGTATTTAAATTCATTTTACAATGATTTTCACCATGAAATACACGTTATTGGAAACATTTCTGTGCGCTATAAGAAGCTTGAATGTAAATCACAGAAAATCTAGGTCTTTTCGAATTATTTCAACGAGAAATAATTTGTATTAGTTGAAAACTAACACATGCATACTTTAAAAGAATTTTAATATTCTTCCTTTTTAGTATTAAGTTCAATCCAGTTCAAAACTTGGATGTCCACAGCTTATGCTTTTTATGTTTAAATTTAATGAAATGCTTTTTATGTTTAATTTTTATGAAATGAAGTTTAAAACTTCATTTCATAAAATCCAAAAATATATGGAATACTAACAATTTTACTATCCCCTGGGGATGATCTTAGCTCAACCCAGCAACATCCATGATCAACCATACATAACCTAACGAAAACTCACTTCAATTTCAGCAATGCCATTAATCGATATTTTTGCTTCTTATATAAAATCTTTCCTATACTATGCAAAGGTATACAAACTGTGCACCTCAGCAATTTAATTCAGTTTACATTTCAAGTCATTCTATGCCCTTATCGGGAATCAAGGCCAACCAGTGTGTTCTTTAACATGAACAGGGCATGTCTGCCCCATATACTGGGTATGGAACAGTTTTACATCCCTTGCAACTGACAGCCTTTCTAAGCCCATTGGTGTACCCTACTGACTGAGAACAGGGTGGGGAGTTCTGTAGAAATAAATCTTAATGCTAGCCAAACTGGGACTCAAACCTAGGAACCGCAGATTATGAACCTGACATGTTATTGACTGAGCCATCTCCACCCTGCCTTGAATTCCAGTAACATCACAAATGATGGGTGGCCCAGTTGTTCTAATGAATAAACCTACTGAAAAACTGATCAATAGTAATGCCAAAAATTACAGGCAGTGATAATTTAATATAAATTCTCAATGTAAATTTAAAAAA
Source organism: Ryuthela nishihirai (assembly GCA_038380435.1). Lineage (NCBI taxonomy): Eukaryota > Metazoa > Arthropoda > Arachnida > Araneae > Heptathelidae > Ryuthela > Ryuthela nishihirai. The sequence goes on along the minus strand of JAWZYU010000023.1, from coordinate 46,109,240 downwards.
AGTATCCCCATACCTGTGGAAATTAGGGAAGCATTATCGGGGGTTGTAGGTTCGTATTTGAACGCTTGTTTTTTTTTCTTTAAAGAAATTATATTCATACTTAAATTTTTTATTTTGGAGTATAATTTTTATTGATTCACATTTGGAAAAGAATCTAGTATTCTTCTAAGCTTATTTGATTAATCTTTAGTCGTTCTCCTTATTAATGCAGGGGCGGGGGTGGCTCAGTCGGTAGCGCGCCAGGCTCGTAATCTGTAGTTCCCAGGTTCGAGTCCCAGCTGGGTCAGCGTTGAGATTTATCTCCGCAAAATTCCCCGCCCTGCCCACGGTCAGTAGGGGACACCGATGGGCTTGGAAAGGCCGCCGTCCGTCGGATGGGACGTTAAGCCGTGGACCTGTGTGCGGGAGAGCCATACCCTGTGCACGTTAAAGAACACGCTGGATGGCCTTGACGGGAGGCTACCATCTGTCTCCCAACAGCTGTTCCAGTGGGTCCCCTCCCCCAACCTTCTCTGAGCCTTCGGGGTCCATGTGACCTGGCCATTTAGCCCATGGTGTGCAAAAAGGTGCCGCTCAGAGGTAAAACAACCCAACCCAACAACCTTATTAATGCAATGCTCTAAATTATTTTTGGTGAAAATCTACATTTATGAATGGAACAAAATGCTAATGGCATAGTGATTTCTTGGTATTTGAATTTTACCTGAAATACACAATAAATTGGAACTTCATTTACCAATACTTGAATAATTTGGAATCTTTTCCTATACAAAGACAGTTTGTTTAAATATATCAGATCACTTTAGATGGTATGCAGTTTTGAGGACTGAAATATGTGTCAAAATATTAAAACGTTGGTAGATAGTGACACTGAAAATTTTTCAGAGATGTTAAGATAAAGGTAATTGAAAAATTTAACCAAAACACTGCATATACTTATGTGTAAAAACTCAGTTATTGTTTTCTTTTACAAGCAACGTGGAACATACTAAAATACAGTAGAATTATTATTTGTTAAACGAATTTATAAAATGGCCTCTTTTTCAATTTTCTTTATACAAGCTGTCGGATTTCCTTGAGAAAGAAAAAAAAACACATAATTTGAATGGACGTGTCTTTTAAATTAATATTATAGACTAAAGCCACTGCACATATTTTATATATTGTATTAAAACTTCAAATATATGTTTCATTTTTCTTTAGTTCTCACTGATGGTAAAAGCAAGTTATTTTTTCTCGATGTATCCACTATTGAAAATATTAGCTAAACTATTTAAATGACAATGCTACCAAAATTTTTAATAGTAATTTAAACACAAATGATGAAATGTATTCACATTGCCATTATGCACAGATAAATGAAATAATACTAAAGAGTACTTGAAAAATGAGTTGAAAAAAGTTAGTTGTCGTGACTGGGGTTCGAACACAGATCTCCCAGAAGCATGACCGGGCGTCTTAACTGCTAGACCACCGAAGAGCTGACCAACTCTCCAACTAAGTGACATATAAGCTTTCCGGTTTGTTTCACCAGTGGCGCCATCTATTATCAGGAGTTGGGCAGCCAAACTGCCACATATTTGATGGTTGTAATATTTGTGGTCTAGCGGTTAAGACACCTGGCATGCTTCTGGGAGATCTGGGTCCAAATCCCAGTCAGGAAATCCAATTTTTTTTTCACCTCATTTTGTCAAGTGTTCCTTGTACTCGTAGGTTTCACTACGGATCCACCATGTCTACAGCTTCCTTAGTATGGCGCCATTTTCGTGGTCTGCTAACCCCCCTCCCCATGTCTCTTGATTGCAATGACGCTGACATGTTGCATCAGAAGCCACTGAGAATATTCCATGTGTGTCTAGAATGGTCTAATCTTACCTGGCGACAAGGACACTGACCAATGGAGAGGTCACATGTGCCCCGAGCTTCACCAGCACAACACTACCCACCAACAGAAGTTGGGTTGTTTTACCTCTGAGCGGCACTTTTTTGCACACCATGGGCTAAATGGCCAGGTCACATGGACCCCGAAGGCTCAGAGAAGGTTGGGGGAGGAGACCCACTGGAACAGCTGTTGGGAGACAGATGGTAGCCTCCCGTCAAGGCCATCCAGAGTGTTCTTTAATGTGCACAGGGTATGGCTCTCCAGCACACGGGGCCACGGATTAACGTCCCATCCTACGGACGGCGGCCTTTCTAAGCCCATCGGTGTCCCCTACTGACCATGGGCAGGGCGGGGAATTTTGCGGAGATAAATCTCAACGCTGACCCAGCTGGGACTCGAACGTGGGAGACTGAGCCCCCCCCCCCCCCGCCCCCCACCAATAGAAGAGCCGGCGTTGCAAGAGCTGGAAAGCGTGCGCTGAACAAAGCAGAGAGTCTTCGCCGATGTCACTCTGCCTCCATCTCTTAGAGGCGCTAGTTAATATGTAAAAATGACTTATCAGATAGGCACAATCATCACCGCAACCATGCAGAGGAAATGATCCAGCAAACAGGCTGCACTGTTGGATGGAATATCAGGCTAGCTAGTTCTTCCCCTTTTAACTCCTCCTCCTGTGCTTTTGACTCCCATCAGCCTCAGAAGGCAGTGAACTATCTGGCAAGAGATGTGTAATAATTAACTACCAGGTCAGTCTTTCATTAAGTTCCTACTTGAAATGTGTCGTTTGCAGCCACAGATTTGGCGTGGAAGTGTATGTATTTTGTTGGTAGTTTGAGGTAGTAAATGTGTACAAAATAAGAAAGTAAACTTGGTGTGGCTCTGCCCATTCTTTACTTTTATTTTTTGGGTCATACTTTCAGGGCAGAAAACAGAAATAAAATAAAAATTAAATGTAATAGCCACTAAAAACGAATATAATCACATCAAAGAAATTAAAGCCACAATTTTTGACCCCAAGTTTGTTATTTTCCCCACCTGTTGTCCCCTTTCAGCCAAGCGTGAAGGGTGTGCAGCACTTGCCTACAGAGCTTTCTTTCCCTGTGATAATTACTGAGTAGTTTATATAACGCTGTGAGAGTAAGTGACAAACATTACTACCATGAAATGCGGCAGCTTGACTGCCAAACTCCTTATAATAGATGGCGCCACTAGTAAATCAAACAGGAAAGCTTATATGTCACTTAGTTGGAGAGTTGGTCAGCTCCTTAGTGGTCTAGCAGTTAAGATGTCCAACATGCTTTTGCTAAACCTGCATTTGATTCCCAGTTAAGACAACCAATTTTTTCAAGTGTTCCTTGTCTACAGGTTTTTTTCTGTGATAATTTATTACCGAATACTAAAAGAGTATTTCATCTTAATTTTTTTTTGATTTATTTACATTCAGTAGCAAAATTATCCAATGTTTAATTCCAGATTTTTTAGTTTTATTACTAGTAGTAACAATTTTTAATTTATCGTGCCATAAATTGTGGAACTTTTTACTTTCATTTTAGCACTAATTAATAAAAAAAAAACATTGCATTTTTATAGAATATTAAGAACAGTGTTTTTAATAAAAACTTTACTAAATCACTGTACTCATGATCTCCAACTTAATGCATTTCTGTTCTTATTTACCTTTTAAAAAAGAACTAAACTGGTATTCACAGATTATACAGTTTTGTTGTACAAGGAATGAGGAAATCCCAATTTTTAAATATAAAAGAAATGGATAGGTTGAAAACAGGCACATCTACAGAAACTGCTCAAGGAGTGGAGCAAGGTTCTTTGAAAGAGTACCACTGCTTTTTTCTTTGACAATGGGTACAGCTTTTTAGAAAGAATTATATCTTGTGTTATATCAAGAATTATATCTTGTGTTGTTTTAACTGTATCATGTTATAAAAAAAAGGAATTTTAGGCAAAAATATATTTTTTGGGCTAATTTTTTAATAAAAATTTCCAGGGAGGTTTTATTTATCGTTCATTACGATCTCTATCAGTTTTGGATACATATTTTCTCTCTTTATTGTTGCAAAATAAATATAATAAATTCATAACATTTTTCTTATAAATATTAGAAAAGAAGGATTACATCTAAGGAGGTAATGTTTTGTGTTAGCTAGGGATGCATGAAATGTAAATCAGGTCATGGGCTTCTTGAAGTAGAGTGAACCTTAAGGTAAAAATATGTCTGCGGCACATGAGATGGCAACGTTGCTGCAAACAATTTTTATAGGCATAAAATGCTCCAATCTGTCTCACACATCTATATCTGTTATTTTATTCAAGTACAGTGAGGCAGGTATGATTAGCCCAGTGTCCAGCCTGAAAAACAGGTTTCCATCAATAGGCCAAACTATTTTCTCCCTATGCTCAGTCAAAAAAAACTTAACAATGGAAACTTAATAATGGAAGGAATTATGGCATGTTGTATGCCAAATTAATCAGCATTAAATTCTGGATTTTCTGAAAATAAAGTATTTAATAAAAAACCAATATATATTTTATTTTAATAGGACTTTTCTTAGAGCCATGTAGTAAAAAAATGCATCTGGCAACACAAATAAAAATTTATTAAAAAAAAACATTAATAAACAGAAATGGCTGCAACGCACAAGAATAGAATGACTATATATTTCTGAATAACAAAAAAAAAATTTTTTTTGGTTTTAAGTAAAAATTTTTCTCGTTTTGTAATTTTTTTTCTCGGTATCATAAATTGAGAAAATTCCAGGCTTTTAGTCAATTGTGCCGAGTCACATAAACAAGTCAATTTTAGAATTAAAAAAAAATAACCAATCATCGAATATAGGTCATGTTATATACCAAATTAAACAGAATTTAATTACGAAATTTATGAAAATAAAAAATATAAACAAATTTTCAAGCATATTGATTTAATACACCTATTTAAATGTGATATGGTGAAAAAAAAAGATCGCACTATACAATTAAGGCGTCATTTTGGAAAATCTGATGAATAATATTAGTTAAATTATACATTTATCGAAAGGAAATTTCCTCCTGAATAATATAATATTCAACCTGAAATATGATTTTTATTTCTTTCAAGAATTCTTTTCAGTATCATATATTTTAAACACGGCCAGTGTTATAAACGTGACTTGGACTTCTCACATTCACGGGATTTTCTGAGCTGGTTATGAAATAGAAAACAACCTTCTTGGCTGCTTTTTTTGCTAAACATTATGAATTTTTCCTTTGGGTGTTGAAGTTTGGCGATCTTGGTTAAGTGCAGAAAGATTTGTGCACCAAAGCAAAAAAAAAACAGTGTTATATCGTCAGTGTGGCACAGCCAAGGTATTGGGGGGGGGGGGGGGGGGTGCTTTTAAAATCATTCAATATAAAACATAAAAACTCATAATTTAAAAAAAATTATATTTTTCTAGAAGGGGTGAAACTTTCTACACGAGTTTAGCGGAGGGGATACCTTCCCAAAATTGCCCTTCAACTTGACAGCTGATTTCCATAGCAAGGAAGTCTATTTTGTTTCTGTATCCAAGACATTCATTTTTTGAAAACGGTACAAGTTCAAAGTTTTCTTACAAAAAAACTTACAAAAAAATTAATAATAATAATAAAAGAAAAATTACATATAACCTAATGGGATGTTAAATAAAATATCCACAACAACTTTTAGGCCGGCCTCCGATCTAGCATAACTCAGAAAGATCGATTAATCAGCCGATCGAAAGATCGCTAACTAACGGTAGTAAATCTACAGAAATTAATTTGCTTACATTTACATATCCAAGACCTCATTATTTTCAGAAAATGATACTAGATCAAAGTTTTACTGTAATAGTAATAAATAATAAAATAAAAATTAACACATAGCCTAATGCGATGTTAAAATATCTACAGCAACAAGTTTCAGGCTGACCACATGATGTAGCATAACTATGAAAAAATCAATACTTATCGATCGGCCAAAGATCACTAATTTCCGAAAATAAACTACTGAAATGAAAACTCAGAGACAAAAGACACAGTTGTACATGCATGTTACAACCTCTGCGGTTTCATCAAAGGTCAAAAGTGGTTTCATAAGAGACTGTCAATAAACTAGAAAAGGTAGATATTGAAGTCTTTAACATCAATAATGATGCTCCAATTATTCATTCAATGACTGAGGGGGAAATAGCTGAAATCAAGGAGATCATGGAGATAGTGACGATGAAGATGAAATTGCTAAAACTGCAGTAAAAATGCCTATAAACGACATGGTAAAAAAAATGTGATGAACTCATTGGAGGACTGGAACAGTGTGAATTTATTACAGAAATAATGTCAATATATAACATAAAAGGGACTTTTGAAGCAAAAAACTTTGGTAATGATGCAAATGACACTACAGTAAAGTCCATCAACCTCTTTCAATGTTCCTTCCCAAGATAGTAGATAAATACCTATACATTCTTTGTTTGTTGCATTTATATTCATGTTTTTTTATGTCAAATAAAAAGGAATTTTTCTGAAAGTGAATTTTTTTCTCACTTCTCTTAACTTCCTCATATCATTATTCCAAAACATTCTTGGCCCCAAGCATTTTGGATTAGGGATACTCAACCTGCATTAAATTTAGTTACAATATTAAAGGTTATTTTTCGAAGCAGTTATATAATTTACTTGTGTTATAGTAATTTTGAAATCATAAGAAGCATTTTTGTAACTTCAAAATTTTAATAAATATGTTACAATTTTATTCTGATAATTTTTTACTGATAAATTACTTTTATTATGATTTTAATATTTTATGGTAATCTTATATTTTGTTCAGCAATTAGTTGTCGTCACTTCTGATGCATGAATAGTTTCTGCATATCAAGAGACCTCATCTGTGATGGAGTAAACCATTGTGGGGACAACAGTGATGAAACTAGTCATGCCTTATATGTTGGTAATATTAAATTGTTGTTTTATAAGAATTAAGTACAGTACAGTTCTTCATTGGTGACTAATTTCACCAAACTCTTATAACACCTTGAACAGCAAAGTTAGCATATTATGTTTTGTGGTGATAACAGTGATGAAACTAACTTTGTCTTATATATTGGTAGTAATAAATTACTGATTTATCTTTAAGAAATAAGTACAGCAGAATTGGAATATTATGTTTTGAAGATGGGGGCACAATACCAGTTAATGTGTGTCACCAAATAAAAAGTTCTATTCAATATTGCTAACAAGTGTTTTTGCATGTGGGGAAAGGTGGTAATAATTAGTTAGTGACAAATATGTTATTGTTTTTAAAAATGTAACTCTAAATTCAGACTTGCATTGTACTTATTTTATGACTTATGAAAATATTAAATTTGAACATTATATGCATTTTGATGTGCAGCTGTGTAAGAATGCATTTTGATTATATGTGGTTGTGTGAACACCTGTAATAGCAAAAATTTCAAATCTTTTAATGGATTTTTATCATTAACCCTTCCAGTGTCCACTTCTTCTGTATACCTTCATCTGAATTGAGAGGCCAAGAACATATGTATCCGTTTTTAGTACAACTAAAAACCAAATTTTTAAAAATAAAAATTGCCGTTGTAATTTTTTATATATATATATAAAATAGGCTTCAAAAATAATATTTTGTTTTTTAATTTGATGCATATTTTTATTAAACTACAACATAAATAATTTTATAAAGCCATCTGATTGCCATTTTTTAGAAGCACTAAACAGTATTGCCGATTTGCTTGTTAACGTTCCTATTTGCTGAAGCAACTTTCTGATTTAAGCTCACAAGTTTGATTTGAACTATTATCAACAAATTTTTCCTTAAATTTTCAAAATTCTTCTAAAAATTAACAAAAAAACTGCTTTTTTAAAAACGACAGATTTTGGAAGTAATTGCAAAATACATACTGCCAATTTTTTTCAATTTCACACTCATTTTTTGTCATAAACCTATTTCAGCATTCCCAAATTAATTTTATCATTTTTCCCAGCATTCTATGCATCTTTCCTGCCTTCAAATCGAAACTGGAAATAAATACATCCTTCTTAGAAATTCTGGTTGCAGCTGCATTTAATTAGTTAAGCTTCACTAAGGTAAACAGATGCAGATGGCTAACATATGTTATCTTCGTTCTGTATACTATAGTGTTTTGGTCCTGAATAATGGATACCCTTTCTAAATTTATTTACTTTTTATATTTAAACCTTAGTTTTCATTTCAGTAGATTTATTTTCGTAACTTTGTGATCTTTTGGCTGAGCGATAAGTATTGATTTTCCGTAGTTATGCTACATTGTATGGCCAGCCTATAACTTGTTGCTGTGGATATTTTAACATTGCATTAGGCTATATGTTAATTTTTATTTTATTATTTATTACTTTTCCAGTAAAACTTTGATCTAGTATCATTTTCTGGAAATAATGAGGTCTTGGATATGGAAGCAAATTAATTTCTGTAGGTTATTTTCGTTAGTTAGTGATCTTTCAATCGCTGATTTATCGATCTTTCCGAGTTATGCTAGATCGGAGGCTGACTTAAAAGTTGTTATGGATATTTTATTTAACATCCCATTAAGTTATATGTAATTTTTATTTTATTGTTTTTTTTTTTGTAAGAAAACTTTGAGCTTGTACCTTTTCTGAAAGTGAATGTCTTGGATATGGAAGCAAAATAGATTTCCTTGCTATGGAAATCAGCTGTCATGTGGGAGGACAATTTTGGGAAGTCTTTCTGCACTTAACCAAGATTGCCAAACTTCAACACCAGATGAAAAAATTCATAATGTTTAGCAAAAAAAGCAGCGAAGGAAACTTTTCTTTTTCTACTTCATAAACAGTTCAGGAAATCCTATGAATATGAGAAGTCCAAGTCACTTTGTATAACACTAGCTGTGTTTAAAATATACAATACTGAAAAGAATCATTAAAAGAAATAAAAATCATATTTCAAGTTGAATATTATATTATTTGGGAGGAAATTTCCTTTTGATAAATATATAATTTAACTATTTTTTTTCATCAGATTTTCCAAAATGAAGCTTTGATTTGATAGTGCGATTTTTTTTTTTTACCATATCACATTGAAAAATGCTTATTAAAATCAATATGCTTGTAAATTTGTATAATATAACATGACCAATTTCCATTGATTGGTTATTTTTAAAAAAAATTCTAAATCTAAAGTTGACTTGTTTATCTGACTCAGCACAATAGGCTAAAAGCATGGAATTTTTCTCATAGTATGGTACCAAGAAAAAAATTACAAAACAAGAGAAATATTTACTTGAAACCAAAAAAATTTTTTTATTCAGAAATAAATAGCCCATCTATTCATGTGCATTATAATAATTCCTTCCTATTTTTTTAAATAAATTTTTGTGTTGCCAGATGCATTTGTTTACTACATGACTCTAAAAAAAGTCCTATTAAAATAAAACATTGTCTTTTTTGTTAAATACTTTATTTTTAGAAAATACAGAATTAAATGCTGATTAATATGGCATTAAACATGCCATAATTCCTTTAATTAATTATTTAGCAAAAAAAGTTCTAAGTTAATTTTTTTTTCAGCTGAGCATAGGGAGAAAATAGCTTGGCCTTTGGATGGAAACCAGTTTTTCAGGCTGGACACTGGAAGGGTTAATTGCATGTAGTTGACAAGAATTTACAGTGTTATAATGAATTAAATTTTAATCAATACAATCATCCCACTAATCTTCATTATAGACTCTACAAAGATTGAAATTTATCATATCACGGGACTGTTATATGCTATGAAAAGTTGCGAGTGTGTAATGTTGATCCTTAAGTGACTTTTTCCTAGGTATTTAGTTTTACAGATTGTGGATTTTCCACTTTTAGAAATCTTTAAAATAACACCCATGATTAGTGAGGGCTTAATGTATTCTCACCTTTAATTCCATTAATTGTTCAAAACTAACTACTGATTCCAAGAGTCTTGAGTATATTTATTGCTTCAGACTTGGCCTGCAAAAACATAAATTATGCATAACAGTAAGAATATTAAAAGCAGAATGTGTGTTGCATCAGTTAATGATATTATGACCATTGATTTTATTTTCAAGCAAATGGAAGACGTTGTAAATGAAACTTTTACTAGAGCTAATTTTTAAGTCAGGGAATAATTTATAGTAGGAGAAAAAGGGATATAGTGGTTTTTTAGATATACACTGTACAAACCAACAATTACATGTTCCAGAGATTTATATAAAAAATGTTCTAAATATTTTTAATAAATACAGTAGATTCATGGCTTATATGAATTTAATTCTCACAAATTTGATTTCTCAAAATTTGTCCTAATTACTTGATTTGATAATCACTTTGTGTTGCAAATTCAGACAAATTCATGCTTTTTTCTTTCATTTTTAACATTTTTGTAATTTATTTATAGAATATATGATTTGTTATATGTTTAGAATTATTACTGTAATTAGGTTTTTTAAACCATTATATTACTAGTGTGATTTAAACATAAATGACAATTACAGCATTACCCATTTACTTTTTCATGTCTATAAATCAATATATTTTTTCTACAAAACGTGTTACCAGTGTGATTCATATATCTGTGCATTTTTACCCCAAAAAATGTGTACGGTGACACATCACATTACATTTGCATACCTCTAAACATAGTACCAAGGGAAAGTATAAAGTCCACTGCATCAGCCCATAACTATTACAAGTATCAGAATCTTAGCTTTCATCATTAGAACAAAAAAAAAAATCTTTACAATGAGTAGTTAAGTACTAAAATTCATACAGTTTCGTGTCATTACTGGAAAAAAGGATTACAAGCTACAAAAGGGGCCAAAGAAGTATGTGAAGTGAAAGGTGAGGGGACAATCTCCATTTGTGTCACTCAAGCTCAGTTCAAGAATTTCTAAGGTGATGAAACGAACCTCGAAAGCAAGCTGCAAACAGGATGGCCAATACTGGTAGATTAAAACATTCTGTGCTACACTGTTGAAGCTGATCCATTGACAAGCACTTGCAGGCTCTTGTTTGGACTTCACTGTTAACAAGCAACTATAATATGGCATCTGCAACGTATTAGTATGGTAGCCAGGGATTGCAAAAGTGTTCCACACGAACTGACTACTGAACAAGCAAACTGTCATATTGAAGTCTGCAAGTAACTCCACACTAATCCACACATCCCCAATTTCATCAAACGAATTGTTATGAGCGATGAAAAATGTTGCTTTTCAGCAATTCGAACATGTAAAAGTGATAGCTTGACCCAGTTCAGCCCACACTTCCTATCCCAAAGAGGGGATGATTCGAAATAATGGTAATGTTTAGTGGAATTTTGCAGGTATGGTGCACCACTTTAAACTGGTTCCCAATAGATATGCCCTTAATGCTGACCTCTATTTAGCACAACTGGAGTGCATGCACTCTGTGATGTTTCAACAATGCCCAAGATTGATAAACAATCATCAGGTACTCCTCCAACAAGACAATGCAAAACTGCACACCACACCTCAGACCAAAGAAAAGTGTGAACTGACACTTCAGCTTCTTTACCAGCATGTAGTGTGGACCTAGCTACTTCCAACTACCACTTTTTGCATTCCATGGCACATTTTTTTCAAGGTAGATGGTTTTAAAACATTTCAGAAAGTCAAAAACAAATGTTGGGAGTTTTTCACCTCCAAGCACCAAGCATTGTATCAAAGAGGAATCAAGCAATTTGCCAACAGATGGCTACACACTATTGAAAATATTGGTTTATATTTCACTGAATAAGGTTTGTTATTTATATTTTGTTATTGTAATAATAATTTCTCAGGTAGATGATAAAACATGCAGGCATATGATTCATTCTAGTAAGTTGGCAATATAAATACAATGGTTAGATATAATTTTTAAGTATGCTTTGATAAACTAAATTTTTTTTTTCAATTATAAGCTTTGTAGGAAAAAAAACCCAGTAATTTGGAAGAAAAAACTGAATGCCTAGCGATATTTTCATTTTACATTTTTCCAAAATAAATCTGGGTTGCTTAACCACATAAAATATGCCTCCCTCCCCTCCAATGCCTACTATATATTTGTTCCAAAATAGTTCTTACCACAGCATCATCAGGTGTTTTCTGAGGATAATTTCTTGCTTGTTCCAAGAATATTATAGCTTTTTCTTTATTGTTCAATTTTAACAAACATTTGCCTATCATCAAAAAGTTCATGCTATAAAAGTGAGGTTGAACTGAAAAATTGAATAAAAATATAAATAAATCAGGTAGAATTAAAACTTAATTTAAAATGTTTCTTAAAGTGATGTTTAAAAGTTAATAAAATACAAATAAAAATCATGATTTCTGAAATGGATGTATGCTATAAGCAATTTTAGCTGTATTTTTTGCTGCAGTTTTAAGGGTATTAATTATAGTTTTTAAATACTTCTGAAAAAATTATATTTTGCCTTTAGATCAAACATTTTTAACAAAAATAGAGTCGAATGCAGTGTTTCTATTACCCTCTTTTCATGATTTCCCAGAAGTGTGCAAATATCATTACTAGATTAATTATTAAAAAAATTGCTTTTACTTAAGAAATGAAATTGCCATTGTGTACATGTAACATGAAGTTTTGCTCAATGACTGATCTCCTTATAAAGCAGGAACATGACATATTAATTTTTTCATGAGATATATACAATAGAAATGTTTAAGTAGAACTAAATAACATGCTAATGTAAACATGTTTTGACAAGCATTTCTACTGTGAGACTTTTTCAGTTTCAGAATAATGATGCCCATGCAAATGTTTTCACTAGTTTCATAATAGGCAAAGCAATTCATTCTCCAATCCTAATATTTAGTTTAAAAATTAAAAAAAAAACATTATGCAAAGCTCATTCAAATCAAATCAGCAAGAGTTAAATAAAAGCTGTTTTAATCAGACAAAAAGGAAAATATGCATGTCAGTCTTCAAATGTAGTCTCCATTACATTTGATACTTTCTTCAACAATAAACTAATGACTGGATTCATCGAGAAAGAATTTTTATGGTTGGTGGTAGAGCCACTCATGCATCGCAATTTTGACATCTTTATCTGACAAGAAGTTATGTCCTCTTACTGCATCTTTCAGTGGCCACAAAAGTGGTAATCACTCTGTGATAAGTCCAGTGAATATAGATAGTGAGGAAATACTTCAGACTCATCTACTACATCTGTTTCACTGTAAAATGTGAAGTGGGAAGGTAGGCATTTTTATGCTGCAGGAACACACCTGAGGATAATAAATAAAGACATTTATTCTGAACTGCTGGCTTTAAATTATTCATAAGCACATCATAGCACTTTGTACATTCCATTTCTCATCCCTCCAGATAGTGTTCCAGAATTGCCCTTTTTATTATTCCAGAACACTTTTTGGAATAGTGAAATAATACTTTTTTAGCTGATGTTTGAGTGTGGAATTTCTTAATACCAGTTTAGAGAATGTAGTGGTAAATTGATAAACAATTTTATGGCATCATTAATTCATAAGAATGGATCATGTTTTTTTTTTTTGCTGGTTAGATTTATTTAGACAAATATAAAGGAAATACTGAAATGTGTTAGTTACATGCTTATAGGGGCTGAGCATTTTCGACTGCAATGAAAAGCACTCAACTCCTACAAAGCATGTAATAACTAGCACATTTCAGTGTTTATTTTACACTTGTCTAAATAAATCTAACTGGCAAAAAAAACATTATCCATTCTTATGAGTCAATATCAGTTTATATGTCACAACTGAACTTGTGTGTTTGCGTTCTGGTAAAAAATATTGCACCCAGGATTCATCACCAATTACTAAACATTCTAATAAGGAATTTACTTCCCACCCATACCATCCAAGAATCCAGAACATGCATTACTTGTTGTTCTTTCAGTTCACGTATGTATTAAATGCCAAAGAAGCCAACAATCACATGATTTTCAAAACGTTAGTTCCTCACTAACAATATATCACACTCTATCAACACTGTTATTCAATGCAGTGACAATTTCTTTAATGGTAATGTAACAGTTTTCTCAAACAAGCTTTTCCATTGTCTCATGGAGCATCTTCAACACATTCAATACCATTCTTGAATTTATCGATTACTTATGGACTAGCCAAACTCATGTATCATCCACCATAGTGAGCCAACATTCTGCCATAAATTTCAGCTGGTTTTATTCCTTCAGCATTCAGAAACTGAATTACAGCTCACATCTCTATCTTGGTGCATGATTGTATGGGTTCTACTATCTCTAACACTGTTTATGAATAATGCCTGCAGATAGAGCTACAAGTGCTTTGTGGTGTCAATGGAGTTTAATCAATAATGTGATGCAAGATAATATTTTTTTTTGCATTTTATTCATTTTATGATGGTTTTGTGGTTTTCATTTGAATTACCACTGTATATTGTAACAGATAATGTATTCACATCCTAATCATCAAGAATGAATATGTGACATTTGAATTCAAGCACTGGTAGTGGCAGTGATGAGGTGGCTGGAACATATTCATATTCCCAAATTATTCTAGAATTCACTTGATGGTGTGCTCTAATTTGTTTTCTATATATTAGAATTATTTACATATATTTTGAAAAATCACTATTTTCTATGTATTATCAAACTGCAAATGGCAACTTTCTTCAACAATATATTAAAGGTAGAATATTATCGGCATAATATAAAAATATTACATCAATTTAAAACTGACATGAAAATTTAAACCAAACATTTAAACCAGACAAATATAAAAGTTAAGCTTTCATAATCCTTCTTCATAAAGATTTTTTTAATTGAAATCAGTACCACAATATTAGAGTTACAGTTACATTCCATTTGCATGAAGCACATAATAAGAAGCACATTAAAATATATTTCTCTTGAAGCATAAATCAAAATTCTAATATCATCCAGATTTTGAAAATACAATCATCAACCATAACACTAAAATGCTGAATAATATAAAGATGGCAATTTGAAAAAAAAAATTAAATATGGTATGTGATATTGTAATATATGACAATGGACTATGATACTCATGAAGTGATGTGACATCACATGTTTAATTGTTGTAATGCAGGTAAGGTGTATTAGGGTCATTTTTTAAGTATTTTTCTGCTTAAAGTGTGATTATTTTGAAATTCTTTCATCAAAATCTTCCAGTATGATGATAAACTTGGTTATTTCATTGTTGCAACACAGTTGATGATCCAGATAAATGATTCTTTTTTTAAGTATATGATAGTTTAAAATGGGATTTGAGTTGTGTTTTACCTCTGAGTGGCACTTTTTTTGCACACAATGGGCTAAATGGCCAGGTCACACGAATCCTGAGAGCTCAGAGAAGATTGGGGAAGGGACCCACTGGAACAGTTGTTGGGAGACAAATGGCAGCCTCCCATCAAGGCCATCCAGTGTGTTCTTTAATGTACACAGGGTATGGCTATCCCACATATGGGGCCATAGCTTAATGTCCCATCCGATGGACAACAGCCTTTCCAAGCCCATTAATGTCCCCTACTGATGTGGGCAGGACAGGGAGTTTTGTGGAGATAAATCTCAATGTTGACCCAGCTGGAACTTGAACCCGGAACTGCAGATTATGAGCCTGGTGCACTATTGACTGAGCCACCCTGCCTTATTTAAAATGGGAATTAGCTGCAGAAATAATGGGAGATCTTGAAAAACTGATGTAATATTATTTATAATTGTAGATGCTAATACAGTAGCTGGAATATCATGTTTTATATTATTCTGTATTCTTCAATTATATCTTAAATTATAATTTTCTTTCATTTGAAGAAAGAATTGAAGAACAAAGAAATAATAAAAGGCATAATATACTTGCTACTGCATTAGCATCTGCAATTATCAATAACAAGATCACAGCAGTATTTCAAGATGCTACCATCAATTTTACACCTAATTTTCATTTTAAATTATTATATATTGTAAAAATAATCTAAAGACATCTGCTAAATCACTCCTTATTCCTTAATTCTTTTTGCTCCTAAACTAAAGGATATAGTGCAACCATTCTTTTAGCAGTTTTAAGCATAACCATTACCATTTCTGTTGCAGGTGAATAATAGTGAATAAATAAAAAATAAATACCTCCTCAAGCAGCTGCTTGCCACAGAGGTCTGACAGGAGCCTGTCAGTTTATATGCCATAGTAGAAGGTCTGTGAGGATGGCAGGACCTCAGCAGAAAAACAACACATACATCCATGCCTTACCCGGGGCTTGAACCCACGTCCCTTAGATCAGTAGTCAAGCGCGCTAACCATTCGGCCATGGGACGTCTATAATAGTGAATAACAGACAGAAAATAAGCAGTGAATAACAAGCAAAAAATCACACTGAAACAAAATCTGGCAAATTTGTCCAAGCCATGAAATCCTTGATCAAAAACCATTAAAAGCTTCTACATGAAATTAATGACAAGTTCTACAGAAGACAAAGTGATCTGGAAGATCATCAACATCACATTCAAAAGGCAATGTGGTTAATCTATGAACAATGTATGAGCCAAGCCCTAAGATATCCAGTTATGAAACCCAAGTTTTATGCTGACAATCCCATGCATAATAAGAAAGATTATGGAACATTTAGATTAAACAGACTTGATAACAAATATGGAAAATGAAAATTAATCACACTTTCATTATATGTACTGAGAATGCAAAATTTCTAACAAGCATACCACCAGAAATTTTGCATTGGGTTAGGCATGGATGTGTGTGTTGTTTTTCTGCTGAGGTCCTGCCATCCTCTCAGACCTTCTATTATGGCATATAAACTGACAGGCTCCTGTCAGACCTCTGTGGCAAGCAGCTGCTTGAGGGGTATTTATTTATTTATTTTTTATTGTGTAATTGACTCTTGTATATGATTTGCCATTCACATGTTGAAGTTTTTGTACATGATTTTTGAAGCTTTTGTACATAACATTTCTGATACAATATATTTTATTTTTTAAATCTTTCCCTGGATTATTTGCTTCTTTTCTTTATACTTTTTCTGTACTTCTCTACCATTCCTTTATTAACCTCCATTCTTCAATATTTAAACTTTATTCATGCTCACTTATACTTCTAATTTTTGCATTTTTTTTTGTCATTGTTTGCTTAATTTTTAAATTTTGCTTATTCATCAAACAGCTACTTTGTTTTTTTATGTGTCATTATTGAGTATAATTTTTTAGGACAGACAAACCAAAAAGCTACCCCTAGTTTGTCCAGATTTCTCTACAAAAAATATATGCACTGAAACAGAAGTTAAGCTCTCTCACCATTACATTAAGGTTGGCATATGTGGCACATAACTATGCCTCCTGGAATTGTCTGGATATCAGTTTTGAATGCATCAAAAATTGAATAATTCAGAACCAGAGTTGTTTAGAAATTAAATATTAGTTAGGCTTTCTACCACCATCTCAGTTAGGGTAATAGGTTAATGGTTCGATTGCACTGTTCCGTTATACCGCAGCACCAAGACACTTGTATTCATTCATAATTTTTTTTTCAAATTTGCTATATATATTGGCTTTAGTATAACACCCTTAATACACAAAATATATTATTGCTTTTTTTATTATTATTATTATATCCTTTAGAAATGCAAATACCTTGGAGATTTAAGATATTTGTAATATCAAAATTTCACTAATAACTTTGAGTAAAACTTACTTTTTTCTGCTTCCTGAAAGTAGGAAAGAGCCTAAAAAAATTTAAATAAATTTATGCCCATTTTGAACAATTATGAATATTATAGTTATGAAAGCAGCAAAATGCACTTCAAAAACCAGATAATACTTTTTGTACTCAAATATTAAGTTTCAAAATTTTGTGTTTATATTAATATTATATAATTATACACAATTACTAAACACTGCAGCTATAATTCAATATACCAAGTTAAATCACAGTATATAAATATATAAATAAAACAATTAAAACACATTACATTGCTTATACTATCAAAGGAATGGATACTTAATAAATTCTTTATATTAACACAATCCATTAATGATCGCAATGGAAGTAGTTTATGATTTCCAGCAATCTTTAAGTGCCAGTCTCTTGGTCAGCTTTAGGATAGCAACTAAGTAGCATGTTGTCACTGTTGAATTCCCATTGAAAAATGCAATAAGTACAGAAGATTGTGCATTTGAAGTTACATTCTGGAAATACACCCAATCTGGACATGGAAGAGCTTTTAGATGATAATTATGCACATACTGTAATACTACTAATAGCAACTACAAGATATCACTGTAGAGTAGCTGAAATATGTGCTAGATGGGCTTCTTTCTATTACTCCTGACAGTTGTGATATTAGACAAAAATAAGCTTCTTTCTGTTAGCTTATTTGCTGTTGACAATTCTGATGTTAAGTACAATCTATGCTAAGGTGATGTAGTAGATGGTGTGCATTTATTATCAGTTTTCCAGATCACTCAATCTTGGGAGATTCAAGTTAAAACTTCAAAATTCCTAACAGCAAACTTACATAGCAAATAAAAAGTTAAAAGATTAGCATGGTAATGTGTTTTGCAGCAACACAAATTTTCCACTTCATATGGGCAGTAAGAGAGGGGGTGGGCTTTTATGCATGCAGTTGACCACTATGTCCTGTGGTGCTTCATAAAAATTATTGTAATGTTAACAGAAGTTTCCACACAGAAGTTGGGTTGTTTTACCTCTGATCATTTTTTGGCACACAATGGGCTAAATGGCTAGGTCACAAGGACCCACTGGACAGCTGTTGAAAGACAGATGGTAGCCTTCCATCAAGGCCATCCAATGTGTTCTTTAACAGGCACAGGGTATGGTTCTTCCATCCATGGCTTAACATCCCATTCGATGGATGGTGGACTTTCCAAGCCCATCGGTGTTCCTTACTGACCATGGCAGGGTGGGGTTTCATGGAGATAAATCTCAACTCAATATAATTGATGATATTATTACTATATATATAATTTATCAATTCAATGATAAATCTCGGCTCAGCTGCGACAAACCTGGGAAATGCAGATTGCCAGTCTAGAGTGCTACTGACTGAGCCACCCCCAACCCAAGGCTCTCTTAAGGATGGCTGCAGCAGTGGTTCGTGATATCATAAAAGTGGTCCGCTTGTGACCAGTGACCAGCCAGGAAGTCACTAGTTCATAGCAGTAAGAGGTCAGAGGTGAAGATGGCTGCTGTGTGTGTGTGCTGCTTGGACAATAGACTTTGTTTTATTTTTTGTTCTGATCAAAATTATAGTTAAATATTTATATTTTAATGATGCCGAATCGATGTATAGTCCCTGGATATAATTCCAATTATGGAAAGGGGAATTATATCACTTCATTTCATGTTCACGATGAAACAAAGTGAAAGGAACAGTGGCTGTGGAAAATTTCATGTGCTGATTTGGAAACCTACCAAACATTCTAGAGTGTGCATCAAACATTCTGATAGCATATTGTGATATTCATTTGTGATATCTACTGATAGATGTGTATTATCATCAGGTGAATTGTATGAATTGAAATGACAATGTCCAATTCTGACACCAGGTGCAATTCCTATTTTATTTCCAAATTTACCAAAGTACCTGAGCAATTCAGTTTCTCATCGCAGAACTTTACAGGAACTTGAAGAAAAAATATAATGAAAGCAACAAGTTTGAGCATCATGGATAATATGATTCATTGCATACAAAATTTTGAAGATGCCAAGAGAATCACGGCAAAAAAAATCAGTGGATATCTTCAAACAGTGGTGTTTAAAAATTGCTAAGAATGGAATTTTTCTTATTAGTTGACATAAGTAAGTGCCCTAAAATGTTATTTTCATTAAAATTACATTATGATTTAGAAATTGAAATCTATGAAGATTCTAGTGTAGTATCTGCTTTTGATTTTTTATTATTTCTATTTACATTGATTTACCATTTACTATTAATAGGAAAGTTGATTAATGGTTTGTTTATCAACAAAATTATGTCTCATTTTCAGGACATACACCAAAGAGCCAAAACATTATGACCAGCAAATCTTTATGCAAATCGAAGCAACTGCAGGTAAACGACAGTGCATGTAAGGTCATGAAATGGTATAAATAACATCTGATACTGAGCTCTGTTAATCAGTGTTATTCTTGTTCTTCAGATGGGAAAGGCAGTAGACTAAGTGAGTTTAACAATGACCAAATTGTAATGGCCAGATGACTGGGTCAGAGCATTTCTGAGATGGCAAGGCTTGTGGGGTGCTCATTCATGATTAGTACCTTCAAAAAGAGTCCAAGGATGTAAAAACCACAAACTGCCAGCAAGGTGTGGGCCAACCACAGCTAATTGAAGCTAGAGGTGAGCAAAGGCTATCAGTATGGTATGAGCCAACAGAAGGGATACTGTGGCACAATTGGCCTGTAATTTGAATGCTGGTGACGGGAGTAATGTGCCACAACACACAGTACATCGAACCCTGCTGAAAATGGGGCTGCAGGCTGCTCCAAGTGTCCATGCTAACCTCGGTTCACCATCAAAAGCGCCTACAATGGCATGTGAGCATCAAAACTGGACCTTGAATGATTGGAAGAAAGTCCTCTGGTTTGATGAATCTTAATTTCTGTTCCACCATGTGGATGGCTGGGTACATGTGCGTCATTTAAATGGGGAAGTGTTGGCACCAGGATGCACTGTGGGATGAAAATAAGCCAGAGGAGGAAGTGTAATGTTTTGGTCAATGTTCTGCTGGGAAACCCTGGGTCCAGTCATTCATGTGCAGGAAGCTATGACGTCTACCACCTACCTAAACATCATTGTAATAATATATCCCTCTAGTAGTGCTTTCTTTCAGCAGGATAATGCACCATGCCACACTGCCCAGATTGTTCGAGGAAGACAACAGGTGGCCATAACGTTTTGGCTCTTCAGTATATATTTGTCAAGTAATGGTTCTAATTACCAAAAGTTTAAGTTCAGTCACGCTACTTAGAAACTTTTCTAGTAGAATACAGTGATGAAATTTGCAAAAAGAATAATAATTTAGTTACTGAGCAGATAAAATTGTTGGAGTATTGTAATCAGGGCAGGATATATTAATGAAATGACAGCACAGTTAGCTTTCACTGTTTATTTACATTCTTCATCAGCTTATGTACTTCTGAGAAATATTCCAGTAAATAAATTAACTGCAGAGTTCCTGCAGATTGAAATATCAGAATATCAGCTAAATCATTATAACTTGTAATATGTATTACTTGCAAATTTTCAAAGTGACATGAATGAATCTCGTTTTAGTTGCTATAGAAAAATGAGTGGTGGAAACTAATATATCTTTAACACAGTTCATAGAAAGTGAAAAAAAAAAGAATTAAAAGCTTAGTGCTGTTGCATGCTCATACACTTGGAGAAATTAGTTGAAAATCATTTATTAGTAACTTTGATCAGAGTATCAAACATACTATAAATGTTTCCAACTTCACTGGTATTTTAGATACAGATTTTAGAACATCTGATATACCACAGGTTTTATACCAGTTTTAGTGTATATAGCCATATTTTCTGCAAAAAATGCTCTAAGAAAATCTTACTGCCATAAGTATATATAAAAATTGGCTTTCCAAAAAAAAATAATGGAGTTAGATGCAGAGGTTTTGTATGCTGAATTAACTTGATAGAGGTGGTTTTAATTTTCCATCAGAAAATATAATATTGCATGTGTGTTCAGTTTGGCATATAATGGCTTAACTAACAAATTCTTATGAAAGTGATTTCTTACAATCTGATGATCATTTAAGTATTCTGGTTACATTAAATTGTATTCATGTGTTTAGAGAGGATGATCCTTATGTGATGAAGAGTCATGTGAATGTAAATATGATTTAAATGTAGTTTTAATAACACATTTACATCTGTTATTAAAACTACATCAAAGATTCTTTTGTCAAATTATGTAAAAGTGAAAAATGATAAATTAATCACTAAATGTAATAAGAAAAAGCTATCAGAGTTGACTAGCTCTAAGAGTCAACTGTTTTATCATATTTTTTTGAATATTTCACTCTGTTTTACAACCTAAATTTATATCACATAAAAATATATCACTTTGTAATATTTTATACACTGCTCTACCAATATATTAGAGAATTTGCATGTTATGTCAATGGGAATCTTAATTCGAAGCTTTATAACTTCTAAAATTTGCATTAAATGGAAAAATGTGACAAAGGTTAAATTAAAAATCATAATCAAATCTACTTAAATCTCGATTTTCAACAATATTCGCGCACTATTTAAAGAGTTATGGATGCTAGAATATTTCATAAGAGTAATATCTCATAAGAATTTAGCTCAGAAATTAATTAAACTTAAAGTGTACTGTTTCAAATTACACTGCTGGCCATTAAAAGTGCAACATCAGGAAAACTCATCAGATTGTCCCAAAATATGCAAGATGGGTAGTTCATAGGAGAACATATAAATGATTCAAAGTGCAGCACATACACACATCATGTGTGACAGTAACGCCCCCTGGAAGTGGTATAAGAGGAGATTACAAAGAGCCGGTGTAAAGCACTGGTTATGTTTGCTTGCAGTTCTAGCACACTAAAGGATCAAGTATGCCCCATCAAAGAACACTGCATCCATATGACCAAGTTTCTGGCTTGGATCGAGGGAGAATTGTGGAATTACAGGAAGGCGGATTATCATACTGAGACATCAGTGCTTGTGTTGGACAGAATGCTGCCACAGTGATGAGAATATGGTGTCAGTGGGTAGAGGAGGAACGAACTCACCGACATAAAGGATCTCAACAGCCCTGTCACACAAGCGAATGAGAGGACAGACATCTCATGCGCATGGCTATGAATAATCGTACAGCCACATCAAACACCTTAGCTCAACAGTTAGAGTGTGTTGCACATCAACTGCATATACAGTTCAACGTCATCAGCAGCATCCAGGCATATTTGCTAGGCGGCCATTGCTTTGGCTACCATTGACTCTACAACACAGGCATATGCGACTGCAATGGTGCCAAGAATGTTTCGCATGGATGTGTGAATGGCATCTCATCATCTTTTCAGATGAATCCCCCTTCAGTAAGCAGCACGATGATGGACGAATCCGTATCTGGTGGTACTGCAGGGACAGGCTCAGTGAGACATGCATGATGCCGTGCCATACATGTCTGGCCCCTGGTGTTATGGTATAAGGTGCCATTGACTCCACTCATGCATGCACCTCATACACATTACTGGTACTTTGAACAGCATGTTGGAGCCTGTGGTTGTACCTTATCTTCAGGAGCTCTTTGTTGCCATTTACCAACAGGATAATGGCCGACCACATGTGGCATACATCGTCTAACAATTCCTGGATAGCTACCATGTGACACTTCTGCCTTGGTCTGTGCGTTCTCTGGATCTGTCCCCAATTGAACATGTCTGGTCCATGATCTCATGATGACTAGCAAACCAGACTCCAGCAGCTGCTACAGCAGATGAAATTTGGCTATGTATCAAAACTGCATGCACTGACATTCTCCAAACACACATCTGACATCTCATCCTCTCAATTCTGAACTGTGTAGCGGCGGTTATTGTGGCTCATAGTGGCTACACAAGATATTGATTTCTTTGTATTTCATATTCGGAAAGAAAGAACTGCAGCAATGTCCTTAATCAATACCCTACTAGTCCTAATAGAAAGCATTACAGAGAGCTTAATAAACGTGTAAAGGATCAGTTAGCTGCTGACAAGAACCTTTGGCTTGATGGCTTGGCTGACAAAGCCAAGAAAGCAATTAGACAGCACCCCAGCAGAGAGCTGTACCAGATAGTTAATGTTTGTGTGGTAGAAAACGGATAGGCATACAAGGATTGAAGGATAAACAAGGTAAGATTATAGAAGGGGAGGATTCTGTCATGGCTAGGTGGGCTGAGTATTTCAGTGATGTTCTAAACAATGTGATTAGTTCTACTCCCATTGTTTGCAATGATGATAGATGCATTGGTGGCTTTAATGTTAGTCCTATAAGACAGTCTGAAGTTATTTTGGCTATTTCTAAACTTAAACTTCATAAATCCCCAGGGGTAGATGAAATTATGACAGAAATATTTAGAGCTGGGAATGTTTCGGTTACCACTTGGATGACTGAAATTCTGAATATCTTTTATGATAAAGACATGGTTCCTAAGGATTTTACCAGAGCTATTATTATCCCTATTTTCAAAAAAGGTAATCGCAGTTCTTGTGATAACTATAGGGGTATCAGCCTACTCTCTGTTCCAGGTAAAGTTCTTTCCATGATTGTGCTTAATAGAATCAAGAATCTGGTTGACAGTCAATTGTGTGATGAGCAATGTGGAGTCAGAAGTGGCAGGGGATGTGTGGATCAGATATTTTCACTTAGGCAGATTTTTGAGAAATGTTTAGAGTTTCAGAAACCTTCGGTTGCTAGCTTTGTTGATTTCAAAAAGGCTTGATGAACATAATTTGTGGTTGATTGTAAGATTATATGGTATACATGACAAGTTAGTTAACATAATTAAAGCTCTCTATAATAACACTGAATCGTGTGTGAGAGTTGGTAAGGCTTGTAGCAATTGGTTTAACATTACTTCTGGTATTCGACAAGGGTGCATTTTGTCTCCTTTTCTCTTTAGTTTGGTTATTGATTATGTTATGCGAAATTCACTTCAAGGGAAAGATTTTGGCCTTAAATGGATATAATTTTTAAATGGAGATACGAAAATTTCTGATTTAGATTATACTGATGATTTAGCCCTTTTGGAAAATGATGTTGATGAGATGAACTCTTTCATTCGAGCTGTTGATGAGACTGGTAGTAGAGTAGGTTTGGTTACAAAAAGAGGGAAAACTAAAGTGATGAAAATTGGTCAGGCAGGCTGTGATTCAGTTAATCTGAATGGTTACAGTCTTGAGCAGGTGTCACAGTTTAATTACCCTTGTAACTATGTAACAGATACTATGTAACAGATACTGGTGATGTGCGGCATGAGATTAACAGACGAATAGCAATTGCATAGCAATTGCTGCCGGGACTTTTGAGAATCTATGGAGATTGTGGAGAAATAGGCGTATACACCTAAAGACTAAAATTAGACTGTATAATAGCTTAGTTCTTTCTAGGGTTAGTTATGGTAGTGAAACTTGGATGCTGTGTAAACAAGATAACAGGAAACTAGATGCTTTTGATTCTAGATGATTACGTAGTATCTTGGGTATTAGGTGATTTAACTTTGTAACTAATGATGAGGTTAGGCAAAGGAGTCGGCAACCTCCTTTAAGCAGCATATTGTGGAGAGAGAGACTCCGCTGGTTTGGCCATGTTGCCCATATGGATAATTATAGATTGGCGAATAGGGTTATGAACAGTGCGCCTAGAGGCCTCAGAAAGAAGGGGAGACCTAGGATGCAGTGGGCATACAATGTCAAACAGAACCTTGTTAGAATTGGTGTGCAGTGGCCGGATGCAGCAGATATAGCTCAGGACAGATATGCTTGGAGAATTAAACTGTACAGTCTGGTTGGACCTCCGTAGCCCATGGCTGCTTGATGATGATACATTGGCTCCTACATCTTCATTAAATTTGTCCAGGTGTGTCTGTGAGCATTTTCACTTATTTGTCTTTGGATTTCTATTCTTTTATTGTGCTGAATAAATTGCTCTTTAATTCTGTATATTGCATGACATACCTGTGTTTGTTAGCAAACTCAGGATAAGATTCTTACTTTGGTTTGCTGAACACAGTTAAAGAGTTGGGCCTTACACGATTCCAATTTTTCTCTGGGCATGAGAAAGGTTACAAAATCAAGTTCTTACCTATGATAGAATCCAAGTTAAAATTAAACCCCTTTTATTTTTCATTTCATTGGGAGGAGAGGTATCAAAGGACCCACTAAATTTCAACAGGAAATCTGTTGCATTAAAACTTCAAGTCCCTACCTATAACAGAATCCAATTTGAATTCATTTTTTTATTCATTCTTTTTAATTCACCATTTTGAATTTCCAGTTTTCAATCATCACATTTTGATTGGCTGTACACTAATACTGAATAAAAATTGTTGATAACTGAGATTTTCAGATTTTTATCTTCAGTTAATTTTTTTACATAAAATGATTATTTTAGGTTCAATCTGAGTTTGCATTGCCATAACATGAAATTTTCTGTTAATTTGATAGAGTAGTAAATAATATTGCATTATATGTAACCAGAGAGTGCTATAAAAGTCTCATCAAGAATAAGCTCACTAATAATATTTAAATTTTGCTATTATTCTAAATCTGTTTTACATAACCCTTACTTCTTCATATGTAGATGTAGGAGGGGATGCAAATATCAGAGAGGCTGCTCTTCTTTGATACCATGGTAGGTCTGCAAAAGTATAGCACCTGACAAAAAATAAAAAATAATGTATCAAACACTGCTGCTATTTAACATATGTCAAAGTTCTCAGATAAAAAGAACAAAGATATTATTACACTATTCAGAAAAAATAAAATCATGTATGAAATACATAATTCTTTCAATTTCATTAGATAAGAAGGGCATTCAAAAAGTTCTTGACACGTATCTGTAAAACAAAAACCATTGCACTTACCTCAACAAAACTTTTACAGTCCTTCAAATTACTTCCTCCAGCATGTATGGAAAGTTGCAGACATTTACGCTAATTGTGGAATGTCTTGGCGGTACTCCTGTTGGGGAATACTTTGCAACTCTGAATGAATGCATTTTGCAAGGTCTTGGCACCTTTGAAAAAAACTTCTTACCAAGTTTCTTTTCAATTTTTGGAAACGACCAAAATTCGCATCGTGCAAGATTAGGTGAATATGCAGGATGGGATAACTGTTTGAATTTTTCCTGCTCCAGATTGGTTATAACTCACCAGGTTTTGTGAGCACTGGCACTGTCATGAAGAAACTTTGACACACCTGTTGTTGAATGTTGCTCCTTCATCTCCTTAACCATTTTGGGTAAAACAATGTTGGTGTAGTATTGGCCATTTATAGGCATTTTTTCAGGTGAGGTGTCCAGGGTTACCACTCGTTGAAAATTGAAAAAAATTGTGAGCATCATCTTCCTTGAGTTAAAGTCTTGTAGGAGGATTTTGGGGCATGATTCATTTTCAGCAACACAAACATAGTTGTCGATCTTTCTGGGAATTGTATAGTAATAATGTCTCTTAACTGTTTGAGGTCACTAGGTTCAAACATTGCCAGTATCTACTTGCACGAGTCCACTCTAGCCCATTTTTTACTCTTCTGTCAGTTTGTGGGGTACTCATTTATCACATCTTTCAGAACTTTAAATATTGTTGAATAATTGTTTCCACACTGCAAATTGATACACTGACATCTAAACTTATTACCTGAATGGTGATGTGTGGGTTTTCCTTAATGATTTTCTGAATCTGCACATCTATCCCATAACAGTGCCATGGCATTAAAATAAAAAATAAATAAATACCCCCTCAAACCCCAAATAAATAAAATACCCTCTCAAGCAGCTGCTTGTCACAGAGGTCTGACAGGAGCCTGTCAGTTTAATATGCTATAGTAGAAGGTCTGTGAGGATGGTGGGAACTTAGGAGAAAAAGAATACAAACATCCATGTCTTATCTGGGGCTTGAACCTAGGTCATCAGTAGCCAAACAGTAGACAAACACACTAACCCGGCCACAGGATGGCTATACTTGTGATAAATATGCAGGAATTTTTTTTTTTCACATCATCCCTAAGCTGCACCCTTGTAAAAATGTAAAATTTTTCCCGTCTTTAGTAGGCTCCATAGCAAGAACACGCAGATTTCACAAACCAAACTTGTTAACTTCAGAGGAACAAGTGCAAATTTACAGACACGTGTCAAGAACTTTTGAACACCCTCTGTATACCAGGAAAACTGTATTGGGTTGTTTTATCTCTGAGTGGCACTTTTTTTGCACACAATAGGCTAAATGGCCTGGTCACAAATACCCTGAGAGTTCAGAGAAGATTGGGAAGAGGGAACCAACTGGACAGCTATTAGGAGACAAATGGTATGGTAGCCTCCCATCAAGGCCATCCAGCATATTCTTTAACACGCATATGATATGGCTCGCTGCACGGGGCCAAGGCTAAAGTCTCATCCAATGGATAGCAGCCATTCCAAGCCCATTGGTATCCCCTACTGACTGAAGGTAAGGCAGGGAGTTTTGCAGAGATAAATTTTGACACTGGCCCAGGCAAGACTTGAACCTGAGAACTGTATATTATGAGCCTGGCACGCTACTGACTGAGTTACCCCACACCCCAGAAAACTATGTGAATCAATTACTGCTACAGATATGTCAAAGATAATACACAAGATGCATTGAGAATTAGGGATAGGAGATGTTATCTAAATTTAGTACCACAAGTTCCGCATTTGCATGCATGTGTGGCTGAAACTCTGGTCATACATAGCTATCAGCTTTGGCTTCCCCAAGCATTCGTCATGAGAAGCGTAATGGGAAAGGCACAGGATTTAGATGCATTTGACAAAGGGGAAATCATAGGTAGACACTCGATCTCTAAAATTGTCAATGAACTTGGATTTTCTAGTACAACAGTTTCAAGAGTATTCCAGGAATATGAAAATTCCGGCAAAAAAACAACCACCCGGACAAACTGCAAAGGACAACCAGCCTTGAATGATCGTGGGCTTCACCATCTTATAGACCAATAGGGGCCACACATTATCTGAAATCACCTCCCATCTGAATGTGGGTTCCAGCCGGGAAGTTAGTGCATGAACCATGCAACGCTCACTTCATTGTCTCGGCTTCGAGAACTGCTGACCTATGAGAGTCCCACTTCTAATGGAATGACACCGGGCTCAACACCTTGCCTGAGTTAAAGAACATCGAAACTGGACCATCAAAAATTGGCAACGGATAGCCTGGAGTGATGAATCCCAATTTAGACTTCATCATGCCAATGGGAGACTGAGGGTATTGTGCCAACCCTATGAAGCAGTGGATCCTGTATGTCAGATTGGAACAGAACATGCTGGTGGTGGCTCACTGATCGCCTGGGGTGTCTTTAGTTGGACATCTGTGGGACCTTTGGTACATGTACCAATGACTCTCAATGCATCCTGGTATGTAGAACTCATGGTTGACCATTTACACTAATTTATGGCCATCCTGCATCCCAATGGATATGGCATCTACCAGCAAGACAATTGTTCATCTCACAGGTCCAGGTCGGCTACTGCATGGTTGCAGGAGCATTCTGCTGACCTTGAAATAATGAATTGGCCACCTAGAAGCCCAGATTTAAATCCCATCGAAAATCTTTGGGATACTGTCAAGCAGAGTGTCCCATCAGTGACAATCTTGAGAGAAATGTGGACAGCTCTGGAGGATGCATGGGTCACCATATCTGTGGAAAATTTACACAAGCTTGTGGAGTCCTTGCCTCGTCGTGTGGCCATTATAAGGGCCAGGGGGGTCCAACACGTTACTAATTTTTTTATCCCTAATTCAATGACATTTCAGTATATGTTGCAATGATTAAGAATTCCAAAGTTCTTGAAAATAAGAGCCTTGATGTAAATATACATAATTCTAAAATGCTTTTCATTTAATTAGCAGATTGATTTGAATACAGTTCAAGAAACACTGAAAGTCAAAAGCTTGTTGATGACACTAGCTCTCAATTCAAAAACAAAAATCTTTAATTATCAACAACAAATACACTGTGCATTTGTAACATTAAGAAGTATTTTAATGCTATTTTTAGTTTTAGTCCCATTTGAATAAATACTCATGCACATTTTATCGAATATATTCCTTTGGCCTTTAATGGATGTGGGAGGGGGACAGGCTGGTTTTTGAAAATAAATATTGAGATAAACTCGACAGTTCAACATCCGGTAATATATAGGCACTTTTTGACGTCAATTTCAATTTTAGAGGAAAAACTGTCTGAGTCGGGTGGGATATGAACCCACCCAGCTCAGACAATTTTTCCTCTAAAATTGAAATCAACGTCAAAAAGTGCCTATTTATTTACTGGTTTTTGAAGCATCATAAGGGCAAATTGATTTCATAGTCTAACACTACTGGATTAGCACTTGTGGTAATCAGTTTACTTCATCTCCAAATATAATTAAATAATTAGATATATTTAAACCAATGTAAAATTGTAAATTTAGATGTTTAATAATATTATTCATTGTAAACCATCAAAGAAACAATTGCACAAGGTTTGTTCTTTGCACACACTTCATTCTTCTTTACAATTATTCTATATTTCTTAAACATGTGCAAGAAAATCTCTTTCCATAATGCCTGAAATCATGTTTTGTACTCAAAATAAATAACTAAGCTTCAAGTCACAATCTCATTTCATTTTTTTATAAATTCAAAATGTAAACCATAAGGATAATACATAGGTAGAAAAATTCAAGGAATACAGTCACTCAGGTGACTAAACGTTTCATGTGGGCAATTAGATGAATCCTAGAAGTTACAGAATTTTTTTCCAGCCCTGAATATATAATGGTGTAATATGTAAGTGGATCATTTAATTCATGGACTATCATCACCAACAATGCATAGTTTTTTTGTATATGTTAATACATGATGTAGCAATACAGTGACTCTTCAAAGGCACGGAACAGTGTGTGCAAGTTAAACACATTGCGATACAATTACAAGTACAGCAGAAAGTATAACAATCATTCTTTATCATTTTCTGGCTTTGAAAAGGTATTTATTTTTGTGTGTGTGATTTTTTTGCAACCTATGGCTAATCTGGAAACTGAGTAGCAGTCTGTGTGATACATTACTTGTTTGGTGAAACTTAAGTAGTGTACAGATAGTTGCAGAAATGGCTCAAATGTATGGAGAACAATGCTTGAAATGATTGCAATTTTCAAGTAGCCTAAATGCTTCACAGAAGAGCATGATTCTATGGAGATGACCTAAGATCTGGACAACCAAGCACTTCCATTGACACACAATAAATCACCTGAGCCAAGCATAAAATGGCAAAAGGATAGTCTCAATGATGATTTCATAATAATCA
Organism: Ryuthela nishihirai; assembly: GCA_038380435.1. NCBI lineage: Eukaryota > Metazoa > Arthropoda > Arachnida > Araneae > Heptathelidae > Ryuthela > Ryuthela nishihirai. Next base: position 46,078,232 of record JAWZYU010000023.1, on the reverse strand, counting down.
TTAGTAGCAAGGATGGTATGTTTGTGCAATAGTGATTGATTATTTAAAAATGTCAAGAATTCGTGCCCATCAGATCCTGAACAACCTAAACAAAAGCAAAAAGGTGATGTGTGTCAGGATTGGTTGGCAATGTTTGAGGAGGAAGGTGAAAGATTCTTATTCTATTGTAACCGGAGATGAATCTTGTATTTTATACTATATGATCCAGCAAATTGAAGCACTCAAATTCACTATGACTATGAAATTTCAAACTATAAGGTCAGCAGGTAAACAAATGGCTCTGGTGTGTTTTGATTGCAAAGGTGTCCTTTAACACATTTTATGATATGGGGGCCAACTGTCAATAAGGAAGCTCATTCAAAAGTTCTTTGAACAAAACTTTGTTGTGCAGTTCATGAAAAACAACCAGAATTCCGAGGGAGAAAATTTGTAACTGCAACACAACAATGCAAGGCCCTATACTGCTGCTTTGTTCAAACTGTTGTCACCAACATAGGTGATGATATACCAGAGATTCCCCTTCACTCCTCTGATCTTGTAACCTGTTTCCAAAGATAAAAACAGCATTAAAAGGCTGTAGTTTTGGAAATGATTAGGAAGCTTGAGTGGCCACAACTATTGTACTCAAAACACTCTGACAAAATGGCTTGCAGGAAGCATTTGCCACCTGAGTTAGGTGATGCCATCAGTGCATAGCTTTCAGTGGGGAACACTTTGAGAAGGAGGAAACACCCACAGATTCTGTCAAAGAAAATTAAAGATAAACATCGCCAGTCCATGATCCACCCTCATACAAAGTTAGTTTTGAAAATATCTCAGTTAAATACAGTGCTTGACATTCAAATTGCTCCATCTAGAAATAATGGGTGGATTCCTACGAATTGACCTGACGCTTTGCATGCAGAGTTTAATATATATGGATGTAAATGATATGCATGTCAGGCTGATTGGTGGAATCCAGAATGTCCAATAACATGTCCAGTACTACATGGTGTAGGAATATGAGGGCTATAAAAATGGGGGTGAATAAAAATGGGCAAAAAAAATGGCGAATGAAAAATGTGTGACGAGTGTGCAATTTCTTTAACATACATAAGGTGAAATTATGTACAGATGATGGAATCTGAAAGGATCAGATCATTAGGCTGTCAGAAGCTGGATGGTCAACATACCAAATTGCTGTTTGGGTGAGTTGTGATGCCTAAACAGTTATATGTTGTAGCCAACAATGGATACTAGAAAATACCTGGACACATTGCCAAGGTTTTGGGGACACCAGAATATCAGAATGGGAGGATCAACAGATCTGTCAACTAGTGGCAGGATACATATCTGACACAAGCCATCAGAGAGACTGCATCTGAGAACTACAGATTATGAGCCTGGCTTGCTACTGACTGAGCTATCCCCCACCCCAGAAAACTATGTGAATCATCATAATGTAATGTATTGGTCCCCTGTCTGTGATGGTATTGGGGAGCATGTTTAACCCTTCCAGAGTCCTCAACAAACATAGACTACAATATAAATAATTTTTTAAAGCCATCTGATTGCCATTTCTTAGAAGTGCTATATGGTATTACCGATTTGTTTGTTAATGTTACTCTTTGTTGAAGCAACCTCCTGATTTAAATTCACAAGTTTGATTTCAACTATTATCAACAAATTTTTCCTTAAACTTTTGAAAATATCCTGAAAATTAAGAAAAACTACTATTTTTAAAAATGGAAGATTTTGGAAGTAATTGCGAAGTTGCTGCTTTTCCCCCATTTTACACTCTATTTTTACACAATTACTAGAATAATCTTTATCATTTATCCAAGCATTCTATGCATCTTTCCCACTCTTCAGATCAAAACTATAATTAAAAAGTTTTCATATCAAGCCTTTAAGACTTGCTGCAATGCACAGTGTCACAGTAGGAGGAAGTAGCAGGTGTTCTAGTTGCTCACTCACATGTGAAAGTGTGGGGAGAGTCATCTACTAAGTGGTTGCATGGCATGTTGTTTACATGGATTAAATGGATATACATTCCCTTCATAGAGTTAGTATTTCATTTCCTTTTATAATTAAACCTTAGTGTGTGGTTTATGGTATTGCCAATTTGTCTTTATTTCCATAAATTATTAATCTTTTGGTCAATCAAAATTAAGGATATTTCAGAATTATGCTACATTGGATGGCCAGCTTACAATTTGTTCCTATGGACATTTTATTTAACAACGCATTGGGTTACATGTTATTTTTCCTTTTATTAATTCTTCACATTCCAATAAAAAAAAACTTTGATCTTGTATTGCTTTCTGAAATTGAATGAGGTCTTGCATATGGAAATAAAAGGGACTTCCTTGGCATGGAAATCAGTTCTCATGTGGGAGGGCAATTTCAGCAAGGGTTATGTTTCCTCCAATTTTTATGTTTATATCGAATGATATTTAAAGCATTTACCCTTTCAGTATCTTGGCTATGACACTCTGATGATATAGACGGGCTTCCCCCCCCCCCCTCTTGTTGCACTAACTTTTTGGCCTTCAGCCAAAATCCAATGCCCAAAGGAAAAAAAATCCATAATCTTTAGGAAAAAAATAGCAGCCAAGAACGTGTTCTGTTCTACACTCCTTCTGAAGCATGGCTGATAGGGGGAACAATGGGAAAAAAATAAACTTGGGGGGGGGGGGGTGCATTGTGTTTCAAAGTCTTTTTTCTTTATACTGATCATATAATTTACTTGTAATATTTTCTATATGCTCTTCATCTCACTCTGTCCACTTAGCTCTCTGATAAGGTGATAAGAAAGCCACAATAGCAAGAAATAAGAGTAACAGGCATCTAATTCAGCTTTTCTAGTATAAAAACCACACTTTTTATTATTCTTTTCTTGTATACAACCTGAGCCATCTTTGCTCACTTTTGCCTGATTTCAAGGCACTGACATTCATAAATAGAAAAAATAATCTGTGAGTTGACTGTTGCAAGAGCTACAGAGTTCAGCAGTTTGTCTGCATAACATGGCCTTTTGTGAGAGGAGGAGATGAGGGAAGGACAAAAGAAAGTAGGAGTTTTCCTGACCTGTTCTCCATCCAGAATCGCTTGGATCTTCTGAATTACTTTGGCAGCTCAATAGTGTTGTTTCCAATGACTTGGTCCAACATCTCTGGCCTCTGCGCTTGCACTCATGAGATGAAAAACAAAATATCACACTAACAACATGTCGACCACTGCCAATGACAATTAAAAAGAAAAGTCAATGATGCCTTTCTTCAACGCAACTCAAACAAAAATGATGCCGCCTTACTTCAATGGCTACTCAAGATAAAACATCGATGTCGATTTGCTCAGACAGTAACTGAGAACCAAGTAGGAGGTCCAGTGTGTGCTCTCACATCCTGGCTCCTTTTTTACACCTTCTAATTGGTTGGGCATGTTGTTGGACACACAACAAGTAGCAATGGCATATGCAGATGTGGCTGATGCTGCAGGAGGGGGGGGGGGGTGCATTCTGTGGAGCATTCTGAAAAACAGCTGCATGACTTGACATTTTCCTCAGAGGTCAGGTCATTGGACATCAATGAATCAAACAGGAGGGAAGGAGTGCACATGTGGCAGACCATTTCGAAAATTGTACCAAAATTGGACGCTGCAGATAAATGACGGACTCATAGCAGAGACTACAGTTACAATCGTTCTTCCATTTCATAAACAAGACAGAAAATCCCATTAATGTGAGCAATCCAAGTCACCTTGCATAATGCTGCCATATGTTTTAAAATATACCACACTGAAGAAAATCATTAAAAGAAATAAAAATCACATTTCAGACAAATATTATAGTTGGCTGGTTGTTTGGGGTTTTATGGCACAAGAGCAGCTAGGCTATATTGCACCAAACAAAAAGACATAAAGGGATAAAAGTAACTGAACCCACAACAAAAGTTAAAATTCACATAAATAAAACATTACAATAAAGATCAATCAGTAAAAATAAGAATAATAAAAGAATCAACAAGTGTATAAGTCAACACTAAAATGAATGTATAGTACCCCTTTAAAATCAGTAACAAGTATAAAATCTAGGTAACAAAGTAAAAAAAAAAATCATAAACGTGTAAAATATCCAGTAAACGTAAAAATGCAAAAACAGTGGGTAAAATAGAGCCATCAGATAAAAGATGTCTGAGTGTAAGGAGCTCAGACATATATTCCTGAAAGTTGAAAAACATACATCTTTTAAAGCTAAAAGCAGGACATGAGATTAAAATATGTTTGATTGTTAAAATGGTGTCACAAAATTCGCACTTAGGTTTGTCATCTGCCCGAAGAAGAAATGAATGACCTAAGCAGAGCCGAGCAAGTACAACTTCCTCCTTGTGATTCCTGTGGTAACAAGACTACCATGGTTTGATGATAGGTTTGATCTCAAAGAGCTTGTTGGAAAGCTGTTCTGACCACTGTGCCCAGAGCTCGATGGAAAAATGCTGCTGGAAATCCAGATATAGAACCAGAAATGGAGAGTCTGACAGGGGAGTGGCTGACTTGGCAGCAACATCTGCAAAGACATTACCCCTGATATCAATGTGACTGGGCACCAAACAGAAATGGATGGTTGTTGGCATCCAGTCATGGGGCAAAGACTTGTTCCCCCACCACTAAAGGCTGAAGCCATCTACACTGGAAGACTTCCTCCAATGTAGAATTTGACGATGCCAGTAGAAGCAAAAGTCAGGTGCCTGCGATGATCTCTGCTCAGGATATCCATCAGCTGATAAACATATCCTGTGAATCTATTCACTTGGGGTTGTCAACCCACAAACAAAAAACACAGCAGAAGATTTTTCCTCCACAGAAGCCCACCAGTGCAGCAAATTCCAGATCCATAATCAAGCTCAGAGCCTTATTTCAATCCAGTACAGTAGGATCATATAGTCAGCACCAGGGTCCTGTGTGGTTGACCACTCCTAGCAGGGTAGGAAAAAAAAAAGTGGCCATAGTTGTCCAGATCAGTAGGCCATACTAATCTGGCAGTTCTCTCCTTCCGTTCACTTCCACAAGAGAGTATCTCTTTTGAAAGGTACTAATGGCCTGCACCACGAGAAGGCGAGGTCAGACATTAGGTGCTAGGTCTGGCTGGTTCTATGCATCATCACAGGGGATTGGTGCATAGCTCTCCTTCCAGTGACTACCTAGCTACCATTTACAGACCAGAACCATGATATGGGGGGCATATAATATCGGTTACAATATTTTATGTTCCAGTGAATATTTTATTTAACATTGCATTAGGTTATATGTTAATTCACATCTGATCATTAGTGATGGCATGTTGACAGCAAGATATTATGTTGAAAACATTCTGGGACAGATTTGGCATGGAGCATTAAATGTAACACTATTGATTAAATAATAATGATATTGATGAAATATTATGATTCACACTTTCCTAATCTCCCATAAGCTAAAAATGTGACCATGGTGGAAAAAGTTGAAAATTGCAAACTTTGAAATGAATATTGCAAATGATGTATTTATTCTAGAAATTTGAAATTTTGGTGGTTGAATGGTCTTGAAAGTTCAACTGGTATCAATAAGTTGCCCACTTATTCCCAGGGGTGGGGATGGAGAACGCAACTTTTTTTGTTTTAAGAGCCAATCGTTTCTTTTTAGAGATAAATAACTCTTCTTGGGTTGGATAGGTATTGATGAAATATTACGATTTGCACTTTCCGAATATCACAATAGCTATAATTATGATCTCTAATGGTGGAAAAATTTAAAAATTCCAAAAATTTTTACGAATATTACAATACATTCATGGCAGAAATTTTGGTGGTGGAATGTGAAGGTTGTGAAGTTTGCACTTGCAGCAATAAGTTGCCTCTTTAGACCAAAGGAGAGGGTGGAAAATTAAACTTTTTTGTCTTCAGAGATAATTGGAAAGTTCTTTTTCAGTTGGATTAGTACTAATGAAATATTACAATTTGCATTTTCAAATCTTTAAATGGTTTTAATTTACATTGTTAGAGGGCCCTAAATGAATAAAAGCCTGAACTTTTAATGAATATTAAAAGTGATTTATTTATGGTAGAAATTTCAAATTTTGGTGATAGAGTGTCGAGATGACACATACTACCAGATGCAGTGATAGTAACAATTTGCTCACTTTTCTGAGAGGAGTGTGAGAAAAGTAACTTTTCAAATTTAAGGAATAAAAGACAAATACTTTTATTCTGTATAAATACTAATAAAATACTACTATTTGCATTTTCTCAATAATCCATTCAAATTACAACTTTTAAAGATTACAAAAGCAAGTAAAGGAAAAGTTTCATTCTGTTTGAAAATGAAATTTCCATATTTGTCAAAGGTAATATGCATTCTTCTAGTTCAAATTATTAAATAGTTTGTAATTAAATTTTGGACAAATGACATCACTTATAAACTTTACACATATTTAATTTCTTTCCTTTTTATTTGACAGTTGTTGCTGTCAGTGGGATATCTCTTGTCAGAGGCCCACTCTTATCTAGGTAGCTCTGACCAACCCACATCACTGTGGTGTAGGAGCAGTTCTTTAAAACATTCTTCAGATGAAAGGAGCTTATAGCTATTGACTATCAGAACACAATTCATAAAGTGTGATCAGATTGATCTTTTAATGATCAGTAATCATTAGATTCAGGTCAGGTAAGTAGTAGATTAGATGTCTTCAAAATTTCAGCAACAAATCCAACACTGATGATGACACATCACTTGATCGTCTTTCTGGTGTGAACCCTATCAGTAATAAATATTTTAAGTGCTAAAAATTATCTAAAAATAGTACTTTCAACATACCACTCGCCAAGTAAGTAATATGAAGTGCTATCTTGAGGATTTAATTCAATTGCTTTCTGAAATTATATAAAACACTGAAATGAGACAATTACTTAAATACTTAAAATCACTATTATGAATTAAGTTATGTATTTCATAAATGCACAAAAATAAAGGAAAAGAAATGATGACTAAACAGTGTCATTTAGCTTGATCACAGTAAATTGGGTTTTTAATGACATGTTTTCAACTTTTAATTGTATTTTATATTTTTACAATAAACTAATAAAACTGAAAAATTAATACAGTAAATCAATGGAAGTTATTCTGGAAACTACATCAATCTATATTATAAATTTTGTTATTTTGCCAATTCATAGAATTTATTTAGAAAATTCAGTTGTTTTTTTTGGCCAGAATGAGCTGGTAAATGGGATGAATACTATTCATCTAATGCCAATTTATCTAATGGGATATAACCTAGCAATAACATTAGCAAATTTTGCTTTAAAGAAAATGTGTTAAAAAAAAATTGAAAAAAAAAAATTAATTGTTGATTCTTAATAATACCCATGAAAATAGTACATTCAGGCCTCGATCTAGAAAAAATTCAACCTGTTTCGTTTCTCAGCTTCAACACTATATTATAACTAAATGAAAAGACTTCCAAATATATTATTTCTATATATATATAAAAATCCCCCCTCTCAAGTGGCAAACATTTTAAACAGTACATTTTGGCAAAAAAAATTTTCATGTGCAAAGTTTGTTCTTTTAACAAAGAAAGAAATTATAATAATTCTCTCAATATGTTCATCTCTTGTCTTTAACTTGGAAGCTGACTACATTGCTGTGAAGTGCATTACTGATATTTAAAAAAAAGGAAAGAGGAATGAAGCCTTTGTAAGTAAGTTTGTGGTTGTCTTGAAAGTTTTGCACAATGAATCAAATTTCTTCAAGGTGGATTATAAAATAAAATCAGTGAAATATTAAAGAGAGAAAATAAACATCATCAATAATTCCAGAAATTCCTACTGCAAATTTGAATTATTACTATTATTTATATTCATCATATCTCGTTCTCTTAAGTACAACTAGAAAACTGCAATTTAAATTCTGTAAGATAATAATTATGACAAAATAATGCAATGGCTTAAAATTATGGTATAACATTAAATTAACTCATAAGATGCACGATATATATAAGAAATGATTTACATCTTTTGGCAATAGACGAATCATTTTCTTACATGAATGGCTACTTTAGACAATTGGTTTTAGAAAAATCATCCAATTTGACCAATCATTTTATGAATCGGCATTGGACGAATTCTACCATTGGACAAATTAATATTAGTATGAATCATACCATTTGGGCGAACTGTCTGGGACCAGGTAAATGTACTTTTCAAACACAACAGATATATTTATATATATACCAAGAAATATCTTCAATTTTTATTGGTACTTTTTAAAATATAATTTTGATATAAAATTCTCAGTTTTATTAGTACCTCTTTATTTGGAGAGGAATTCTATAACTATCAGGTTTTGATGATATCTTGATTATATATTTTAGCCATTTTATGTATATATTTGACCTTGCTCTGTAAATCTTTATGTGAAACTGTCTCCTTTTTCCCACGTCTGGCGAAGACTATTCATGGCTGAATTGTCTTGCTGCAATAAGCAAGACACCTGATCATTGGTATTCGGTCTCTTTCTGGCCAGACTCCTTTCATGTTGGAGCGCAGACCAAATGACTGTCTCATGGGACTGGGAAGATGGCCCTTACATGAAGAGGGTTGGATGGCCCATCACCAAGATCAGGCAGTTCTGTCTGTACTGGCTATAGTGAGTAGACGTAAGACTGCAGCTGCTCGGTGAATAGGTAATTCCCGAGTTGAGAGGTTTATAGAAGAGTGTTAGGTGCATAGAAGATGCAATCTGTTAAACAACCTGCACATGGTTGTAGCCAACATAGCCAGTAGCCAATGTCAGTTCTCACAGAGACATCTCTAAATATCTTCATAATTAAACCAATGTTATTATTGTAACTTTGAGTTTGTCATCACTCTTCAATTCTTAAATGCCAAAAGCCCAATATCAGAAATGAACCAAAAGCATATTTACTTACCTTTGGGGTGCTGTGGATAAATAAAATTTGGCAACCCCCAGGAACCGACAATAACCTGCTTAAACCTCTTGTAAGCATACAAGAAAATATACACTTTTATCAAACTCTTAACCCCTTCAAACCCTGTGTACATTAATGCAGGTTACTTTTTTGAAATTTTTAAACACAGGAAAAGGTGCCTGTGGTCTTATAATGTTTGCAGAATGTAGATCTGGAATGGACTGAAATTTATCTTAATCATTTATCTTAATATCATCATTTATATCCATCTATGGGTATAAATAGAACCTACCTATAATAACATGGAAGATAAATGGGACTGGGAAGATTACACAACTGTGGCTTTCTATTTTTCTATTTTGCTACATTTCACAAGTCTCATTCATTTGGTGCATTTATCATGACAAAGTGCATATAAATTAAAACTATTTTATGTTCCTTTTAATGGCTTTCTGATATTTCAGAGTTTTGCAACTTTTGGTTCAGTTTCTACATTACCTGAAGTGCCATTGAATTAGTGATAGCAACCTAGTAACTTGTTGGACCCCCTCTGGCCCTGATAATGACCACACGGCAAGGCAAAGACTCCACAAGCTGGTGTAAATGTTCCACAGGCATGGCGACCCATGCATCCTCCAGAGCTGTCCACATTTCTCTCAAGATTGTCGCTGATGGGACACGTGCCCGAACACTCTGCTTGACGGTATCCCAAAGATTTTCGATGGGATTTAAATCTGGGCTTCTAGGTGGCCAATTCATTATTTCAAGGTCAGCAGAATGCTCCTGCAACCATGCAGTAGCCAACCTGGACCTGTGAAATGAATAATTGTCTTGTTGGTAGACGCCATCTCCATTGGGATGCAGGATGGCCATAAATTGGTGTAAATGGTCAATCATGAGTTCTACGTACTGGGATGCATTGAGAGTCATCAGTACACATACCAAAGGTCCCACAGATGTCCAACTAAAGACACCCCAGGCGATCAGTGTGCCACCAACAGCTTGTACTGTTCTGATCTGATATGTAGGAATCCACGGCTTCATGGGGTTTGGCGCAATACCCTCAGTCTCCCATCGGCATGATGAAGTCAATTGGGATTCATCACTCCAGGCTATCAGTTGCCAATTTTTGATGGTCCCATTTCGATGTTCTTTAGCCCAGGCAAGGCATTGAACCTGGTGTCATGTCATTAGAAGTTGGACTCGCATAGGTTGGCGGCTCCTGAAGCCGAGACAATGAAGTGAGCATTGCACAGTCAGTGCACCAACTTCCCGGCTGGAACCCGCCTTCAGATGGTAGGTGATTTCAGATAATGTCTGGCCCCTATCGGTCCATATGATGCTGGTCATGGTGAAGCCCACAATCATTCAAGGCTGGTTTTCCTTTGCAGTTTGTCCAGATGCTTTTTTTTCCCCGGAACACTCTAGAAACTGTTGTACTAGAAAATCCAAGTTTGTTGACAATTTTGAAGATCGAGTGTCCCATATATCGAGCACCTATGATTTCCCATTTGCCAAATGCATCTAAATCCTACGCCTTTCCCATTATGCTTCTCATGATGAATGCTTGGGGAAGCCAAAGCTGATAGCTATATATGACCAGAGTTTCAGCCACGCATGCAAGCAAATGCAGAACTTGTGGTACTGAATTTTGATAATGTCTGCTATCCCTAATTCAATGGCACATCAGTGCATAATGTACATGCTAAATTTCAGTATGTTAAAAAACTTTCTGTATAATCTTTTCCTTTTGGTCATAAATAAAGCACATTCAAATGGAAAAGTTTTTTCTTCTTCTACAAACAAATATTTGGGTCTGAAGGGATAATGCACAGCATAAGGAGAGTGATCTTTTACAAGTTATCATTGTCTTCTCTTTTGTTGAGATCAAGAAACAGACAAGTGAAAAAATATTAATTTTTTTTTATTATGTTATAATAAAAATAGCAATTGGCAAGTTTCAAGTTACCTCAGATTGTTAATCTCCACAATTAGGGCATTAACAATCTGAGATTACTCCAATTTGATGATTAATGTGAAGCTAGCCGTCCCGTGGCCGAGTGGTTAGCACGCTTGGCTATTGATCTAAGGGACCTGGGTTCGAGCCCCGGAATAGGCATGGATGTGTGTGTCGTTTTTCTGCTGAGATCCTGCCATTCTCTCAGATCTCCTACTATGGCATATAAACTGACAGGCTCCTGTCAGACCTCTGTGGCAAGCAGCTGTTTGAGGGGGTATTTATTTTTATATTTTTTATTTAATTTTATCAAGGTAAACTTGAATGTGATAATGGAAGTACTAACTTTTCTAGACTTAAGATTAGCTGTGTTTTTTTCATATCCAAAGGTTTATCCTACAGTATTCCCCCATAAGTTGTGCTTCCTCTGTTTTTGCCTTACTGAATTCGTGATAGGTGCTTTGCTTCCTTTGTACATTGTGTATGAAATTGTTTCGTGATTTTATAAACATCAACTATTAAGATTAGCAACTGAACCAAGTGATTGTACTAGTGTTGCAAAATTTTGCTAGATAACAAAAATTTCTCCTTAACATTTTGAAAATCTCTTGAAAATAAACCCAAAGTTTTAAAGTTAATTTCTTTTGGTTGATCATAGTAAAAGAAATAACTGGACCTCTGAATGTAAATCAGTTTTTCAGGCAGGACCCTGGAAGGGGTAAGAGCAACAGTATTAGAATCCTAATACTGCAATTCAATATTCCAAAAAAAATTCAAACAAATGATGGTGCGCAAAATTGCTTTAAAGATATGAAAATGAGAACAGCCATTATAAATGATACCATTATAAATGACTTCAGATGCACAAAATGCATAAGTAAAATATCATTATGCAAATACGTATAGACAATAACAGTAGCCTACAAAATAAAAATAAACTATTGCAAACACTGATAAATCAATTAGAATTCTTCTTTAATATTATCATATTCATAAATATTTTGCAACCTTCCAGTTAAACTACATAAAATTTTATAAATTAACCTATTTAAGAATGGAAAGTTTTAGTACATTTTCTTTGAGTTACTAGATGCCATTTTTTAAATACTTTTACCATTGAATGGGGGTAAATTGCTAATTAATGTTTGGATTAAAATATTATATCCTGCATGTGCTAAATGAAATCAAAAAGTTCTGTGCACATCAGGTTGCATCAGAAATTGTTATGTAAAACTTTGCCACTACTGTATTTCTGCTGCATTTGTTAATATGCTAGCAGATTTCCTATTGAAATTCAATGGATTGACACACAGGTCCTTGAGGTTTACCACACAGGTTTCCCTCTTGCCATCCTGTATTGGATTAAAAACTAAAGTCACTACTTATGATAGAACCAGAGTTTAAAACCATTTTTATTTTTCCACTTGATTTGGAGAGGGAGTATTTTGGAGAGCTAAGAGGCTTTGGTGATTAACGAGTATTCAAGTTAATTCCAAATAATAAACTATAAAAATTGGGGGAATAAAGGAGGTTTTAGATTATGAATTATTATAGGTAGGTTGTTGTTGGGGTGTTTTACCTCTGAGCGGCACTTTTTTTGCACACAATGGGCTAAATGGCCAAGTCACAAGGACCCTGAAGGTTCAGAGAAGGTTGGGAGACAGATGGTAGCCTCCCATCAATGCCATCCAGCATGTTCTTTAACATGCATGTGGTATGATTCTCTCACCCATAGCTTAACATGCCATCTGATGGACAGCGGCCTTTCCAAGCTCATCAATGTCCCCTACTGACTGTGGGCAGGGTGGGAAGTTTTGCAGAGATATATTTCAATACTGGTCCAGCTAGGACTAGAACATGGGAATTACAGATTACAAGCCTGGCATGCTACTGACTGAGCTACCTCTGCCCCCATTAAGTAGGGATTTGATTTTTTATAGCAACATCGGGTGGCATAAAAGAATTGCATTTATAAACTTTGGGAATGGGAAGCAAGGATTTTGGAAGTTATGGCATTGGAATAGTTCAAAAAAAAACACCAACTTTTTCAACAGATATGCGATATGATCATCTACTGGGCATATTCTACCTGAAAACTAACAAATGCTATGTCATCATGCACTGTCAGAAAACTAGTCGCCACAGTTCATTCACTTTCCTGTCAGAAAATTCCAACTATTATTTATATCAGATACTCCAAACTTTGAATGAAAAAATTGGGAAAAAATATCATCTTATACTCAGGGAAATATGCAGAAAGGTGAAAAATAAAAGGATATATGCTGTAATACAAATATCATACATTCCCTTGTTCCATAGAAATTCTTACTTCAGGATGACCCCCATCAGATTGGCATGTTATAGAATTTCTGCACTACAAGGGGTGCAAAACTGTAACCCACCTAGGAGCAGTCTGACATACAAATTGTCTGTTTTGAAAAACAGAATGCAATAAAATAATGTAGTTTATTCAAAGATGGTATTATTACTAGTACCAAATTGGTTATTTTTCTAATAAGTGTTCAATTGTGTAGCATTAATTTTACTGTGCACTTCTTTAAAAAAATTCATTGTTACATCATATACACCTATCACTGTAATCTACAGCAATACATGCTGTTTTGTAACTACACAAAAGTGGAGTATACATACATACCTCCATGTGCTTCCTCATATCAAAACTATGTATAATTCGACCTTTGGTGCTTTTGTAGCGCCACACATAATCCATTAAAATAGCACACCACTAAAAGAAAAAATACAATTAATAAGATAAAATTATGTTATGCAAAACATAATAATAAATAACTGATGTTTTTCTTACAGTACTATGGCATTATATGCAGTTCTACTATAACAATAACTTGTTTGCAATACATATTCTGTTGTGATTGCTGAATTTAACCCTATAGTGCATATGTACAGTTGTGTCTTGACCTTTTACACAGCCATCCACATCTAACATCTTATTGCACTCTTGCTGCTGTGATATATGTTTGGGAAACATTGGAAGTGTGCTGCATTTACTGGCACTGAGAAATTGGAAAAGAAGAAAAATTTGGCTCTGTTTATGTAAATAAGTAGAAGTAGCATAACAATATGTAAATATGGATGAGTCCAAAGGCTTTCAGCAGGGATTTGTTTTCTCAAACTGCTGCAAAAGAATATATCACTAAAGCACTAAGAAGAGAAATTGAAGCCCCTAAGTGTAGTGGACTTTGAACATGAGTGTAGAGGATAAATGCAATAATGCAGATTAAACTCATACATATCTTCTTATTGATTGGTGCTTTTTTAGCACCACACATAAAACAACAAAACTAAAGCAGTATAAACAAGTTTTTTTCATCTATTCAACTTGTCTGTTTACGATGCCTATATCATATTTAGTGAAACACAAGAGGTAAATCTGGAATTTTTGGAAAGTGATTAGAACTAATACATGAGAACATGAGGAGTATCATTCAATACAAATAAGCATAAAAAAGAGCTCAGCCATATACTCCTTCAGACAATCCTTTGGATTTTATGAAAAAGGCTTTTTACCATCTCCTTTCCATTAAGTGAACATAAATAGGATCCAATAAGAAGATATGTCCAACAGAAGAAATCATTCGGAGTAGTGGAAAGAGAGCTGCTCTATGTATGGGGAATGCAAAGTAGGATTTTGCATTTACCCATGCTTTGAAGAGTATCACCACACAGAAAACAAAAATCTTTAACATTATGACCACCTGCCTAATATGATGTTGGTCCTCCACATATCGCCAAAACAGCTCTTATCCAGCGAAGCACGGAAGGATGCCATGAAAGGATGTACCTGGTTTATTTGGACGAGTCCATTTCAAAATGTCAGTCATTTTGGGCATTAAAGAACATTTAATTTAGGTTAAGAAAATGATGAAAATTTCTGAAAAAAAAAGAGAGGGAAGTAAAATTTTATAAGCATTTAAGAAAATTGCAAGGTTTTACTGTATTTTCTGCATTTTAAATTAAAAATGTTAATTTTGCCATATTTTCTGAAGTATTTTACTACTTTAATATATATAATTCATAATATTTCTATCATTACTTATGTCTTTCATTTATTTCATTTTTACAAAATTATTTGGTCATTTATGCAAACAATGTACAATGCTGATTTTTTCCCAATTTGCAAACTCTAAGACTAAAGTATCAGTGTTGCAAAAATTTATTCTGCTTTAAAACAAGATTATTTAAATAAAAACTAAAAAGGGATAAAGTAAAATAAATAACTAAAAAGGGATAAAGAGCTATGATGAAATTAAATAAAAATGTATCAAAGCAAATATAGTTTATTTTAACCTCTGAAATTTGAGATCAAACTCTTCCAGACCAATTTGCATTATGTACTGACTACTACAAAAAAGTTAAACTTTATGAAAAACAGTAAAAACTTGACTTAAAAATTACAAATTCTGAATGCTAGTCATGAAATTTGGTCAATTTAATTAAAAGTAGTACTAAAAAGTTATATCATTTAAAAATTAAATTTTTTGTTATATCCTAATTAGATGTCTCCTAAACTAGCTACCATTTTAAGTCATTTATGCCTAATGATTTAATTATTATTCATATCAAATAATTATTCTTTCTAATTGTAATATATATTTGAGAAGCAACATAAATAATTCTAAAAGTAGTTGAAATTGATATCACCATTCAGAATCTGGGAAAAGTCAGGTTTCATGTGAATCACTCTCAGAGTCAATAAATATTGTAGTTCAGAAAAAAAATCATGATTTTCCTGTTCCACTTGATAATATCCATTATGATTAATATCCATATGTGATTAAGTATTTGCCCATCACTATTTTATTATTTAAAAAGTATATTTCATCAGCAAAAGAAAATGAAAAATCACTTTGAAAAATCACTTTCTGAAATATCAGATCTGTACAGCCTAGCATGCATACTAAAGTTTGAAACCAAAACCAGATGTTTGCCGATCGATATCACGCTGCTATGACTTTTCCAGTCACATGGTCAAAGAAATATAATTTTTCTTTTCGTATTCCATTCATAAAATATATCCAATAATAGATAAAAAATAATTTAGAAATGCTAAAATAGTTTTTTAATTGCAAAATATACTAAAATGATGCAAAAATGTTTATTGCTGTATTTTCATGCAAATCACTGAAATCCTCCAATAACAATGTTTCATTGGCATCTGACTTCATTTTATTGAGAACACAGATGGTTGGATGTTTACAAATATAACTCAATTAACTTGCTGGAGCTCTCAGCCAGCTAGTGAGGGACTGTTCTAACATAGAACAGCAGCTAAGGTTTTAATAGCAGTTTAAGCAAGAAAAAGAGCCTTTTATTTTCTGAGACAACAAGTTAAGGAATAAATTGAAAAAATTAGCATTTTTTAGGAGCTCTGTAATGTTTATTTTATACATATGCACTGATCAGTCAAAACATTAAAACCACCTATCTAATATGATGTAGGTCCTCCTCTCGCTGCCAAAAGAGCTATCACTCGATGAGGCATAGATTCAACGAGATGTTGGTAAGTGTCACTTGATATTTGGTACCATGACTGCAACAGCAGATCCCGCAGTTCCCGTAAATTACGTGGTTGGGGTGATGCTGCTCGTACCCATTTCTCTGACTCAAACCACAAATGCTCAATAGGATTCATATCTAGCGAATTTGGGGGCCTTGGCAATAAATGGAATTTCTCATCATGTTCTAAGAACCATTCCTGAATCTTCTTCACAGTATGACATGGGGCATTGTCTTGTTGAAAGACACCATCTCCACCAGGGAATACAGTCACCATAAAGGAGTGTACTTGGTCAGCCACGACATTTAAGTAGGTGACAGCTGTCAGGGTTTTCCTCTACAGGGATAATTGGTCCAAGTGTTCCCCAAGAAAATATTGCCCAGACCATCACACTCTCTCCAGCCACCTGGGTCTGTTCCACGGCGCATCCAGGTGAGGCTTATGTGGGAAGGTCAAATGTCGATGATTACGTGCGCACTGCAAGCATTGACGACAGTGAATGGCTGTGAGAATAGGCAGACAAATGGGTCTGCAGCTGCAGAGACCCATATCCAAGAGCTTACGATGAACTGTGTGTTGGGACACATTGGACCCTTTACCACAATTGATATTATGACTAATGCCATCCACAGTAGCCCTCCTGTTGCTGCAGACAAGACGAGATAGCCTGCGCTGACCTCTGGCATCAATGAGACACGGCTTCTCAACGGTTTGAAGTGTCACTTGTTTTGGACCATCTTTGATAGGTACTAACTATTGCATAGCGTGAGCAGCCTACCAGCGTTGCTGTTTCGGAGATGCTCTTACCAAGACATCTTGCCATAATAATCTGGCTTTTGTCGAAATTAAATAATTTTGCCATGTTGAGATGAAACAAAATAATGCCTGCAAGAGCTCTGACCCAGGTATTATATATATCATTCGCGACCTTGGCACATGACACCGATTGGTTGCTTCTTGCATAATGCAGAGGTGGTTTTAATGTATTGGCTTATCTGTGTGTATATATATATATAAAGTTAGTTCAAACTTTAATAATTTTTAAAAATTTAAAATTTTTTAAGGTACTAAAGACTGAGTTTATGGTTCATGGCCATATAAGCAGGCTTTGTGAATCTAATTTTATAGGTTGTGGCACGTAAGAGTTAATGGTAGTTAGATATTGGGTGTGCACCTAAAACCAGGTGTGATGCCATGAGCAAGAGTAAATTTCTTGCTTCAAGTTAGGCTAAACTGTTTTTGCACTGCATTGCTATCAGGGAACTATTCTGTATAGTGATGTTCAAAATTAAAGGATGACGCCATATCTTAAAATTCATAACAGAATGATTTGAAATATCGTGTATATGTAAATTTTGCAATGCAGAAAATGGGGTGGGGGTAGTCAGTAGATGCCAGGCTCATAATCTGCAGTTACCAGGTTTGAGTACCAGCTGGTCTATCATTGACATTTACCTCAGCAAACCTTCATGTTCTCGGTCAATAGGGAATGCTGATGGTATTGGGAAGGTTGTTGTCTGTTGGATGAGGTGTTAAGCCATGGACCTGTGTGCAGAAGAGCCATACCTTGTGTACGTTAAAAAACACGCTGGATGGCCTTAACAGGAGGCTACCATCTGTCTCCAAACAGCTGTTCAGTGGGTTCCCTTCTCTGAGCCCTTGGGGTTCTTGTGACATGGCCATTTAGCCCATTGTGAACAAAAAATGCCACTCAGAGGTAACCAACACAATGCAGAAAAAAATGCAGGAACATTTAACCAATGCAACAATGAACATCCAAATGAGGGTTGATAAGAAAAGGCTGCAGTTGCCACTCATTTCTGTTTTAATCACCCTGTATTAATTAAAAAATTGATTGTGTCGCAAAGATGACATATGGATTATTATGCATAGTGGAGAGCAACGAGTAGGATGTAAATGGGTCAATCCTAGACTGAGGTAACTAGGGCCTTAAATGCACACAAAATGTCCTCTCAAAGCTTTGGAGGCAATTTCAAGAAATATTAAAGGTTAGCCTTGGATATTTTCTGTCTCGCAACTGCTCAGGACAATTACTGTCTTTAACAGCATGATGGCACATGGAAATGAAGCTAGGTAACTGTTAGCAGTCATAAGGATGATAGTTAAAATCACACTATATACAGGAGAATTGCAGAACATGTTAACAATTTCAAGTTTAATCCTGTTACCGCCAAAATACCAATATATTGCCACCCTTGTTGATATGTTAACAATAAAAAGGTTACTATACTGTGAAATATGAATAAATTTGATTTTTCCACAAATTTACTTTTTTTTTATTTTTATATTTTAATTCTTTGAATACAAGAAATTTTCTGTGACATTACATTATTTGACACACTTTAGCATTAGCTAACTACATTACTATTTATATGTATATTAACATATATTTATATGTAATTAATGTAATTTATATGTCTATTAACATTACTATTATATTTATATTAAATAACCAAATGAAAAATTTCATAATAAAATATTTATATCAGAATAATTAATCCTTTCTCTACCATACGACCCAAACGACAGGTAAGAGGTAGTGAAGAAGAAGGAATAGCATTGGTTGGACAAGTCCATTTAAAATTTGGGACAGTGAGGTACTGAATGGGTTAAATAAATTAGGGGGAGGGGAATTCATTTAAAAATGCTTTTACTAAAATTAAAATGAAAAAAATAAAAGTATTAGAAAAAAAATCTTAAAATTTCACTTCTTTACTGTAAAACATATAATTTTAAAAACAAATAATTTTAGTGTGAGGAATTGAATTTTTTTTCATTTTTTTTCTCTATAACATGCCAAAGCTTTGTTTACTAGTTATTTCAAGATAAAATTCTAAATGTTAGATTTTTGCTGAATACAGTTAAAACATTTCTGGGCCTCCAGACTGATTCTAGTTTTAATCCTTCCAGGGTCCCCGACGAATATAGATGTTGACAGAATTCAAAATGAGAGGTCCAAGGCGTCTATGTTTGTCTTTAGTATAACAAAAAAATTATATTTAGAAAAATAGAAATTGCCACTTGAAAATTTTTTTACATATATCTTATAAAAATATGTAATTCAAGCTTGAAAAATAATATTTTCTATTTTTGACACATATTTTCTTAAACTACAATATAAATAATTTGTTAAAGCCATCAGACTGCCATTTCTTGGAGCGCTATATGGAATTGCCAATTTGTTTGTTAACATTACTCTATGCTGAAGCAGTCCCCTGATTTAAGCTCACAAGTTTGATTTGAATTATTACCATAAAAGTTTTCTTTAAAGGTTCGAAAATCTCCTGAAAATTAACCAAAAAAAAAAATGCTATTTTTATAAAAGGAAGATTTTGGAAGTAATTACAAAGTATTTACCTCTGTTTTTTTTTTACCATTTCGTTCTTTTCTGCCTTAAACCTATTTCAATATTCCTAGAATTTTTATTATTTATATCATTTATACCAGCATTCTATGGGCCATTCCCACTCTTCAAATCAAAACTATAAGTAATATGAGCATTCTTAGCCAGAGCAAGGCCAGAGATTGTTGTTTTGAATATGCCTGCAATGTCAAGGCTCAGGAGCAGGTGCCATGACCTAGTTAAATTACTCATGCAAGTGGCTACATAGTGGATTGTTTACAGCTAATGTTGTTTTCAAATATTGGATAACATTACCATGCATCCAATTAGTATAATACTTTTATAATTAAAACTTCGTTTTCATTTCTGTAAATTACACTATACAACATTAAAAATGTTTTGGAAACGAAAACAGCTTTTTTTTTTTACTAATTTGAGGTGCTAAACATGATTATGAGATTAAAAACTGGTGATTAGCTCTTGTTTTGAAAATATGGGAGGCTGCATCCATATAGAGTATATACTGATTTGAGCCTTTCGCATGCTGTACTGATACAATACCATGGAACTTTCGCATGCTGTACTGATACAATACTGCTGAGCTGATACAATACCATGGAACTATTGCATCATTCAAGGCAATGAAATATTCAGGTGTTAATTCCGAATTATTATTACTTCCTCAGTTATCATCCATTCATGCTGTATGGCGGGTGCTGTATGTGAACAATATGCCCTGTTCTTATGTGAACAATGCAGACCATTTTTGTTATATTTGTGGTGAAGTTACTTTTGCATCACAGAAGAATGAAATAATGCCTGTCATCAAAAAGGCCTATGACTTTATTTCTGGTGTAA
Source organism: Ryuthela nishihirai (assembly GCA_038380435.1). Classification (NCBI taxonomy): domain Eukaryota; kingdom Metazoa; phylum Arthropoda; class Arachnida; order Araneae; family Heptathelidae; genus Ryuthela; species Ryuthela nishihirai. Next base: position 46,057,570 of record JAWZYU010000023.1, on the reverse strand, counting down.
AATTGGAGATCAACAGAGGAGCTGGACTCTGTATATAGTGTGTAATAGTTGTATAACACATCTTCACACCTGGCTAAACAGCAAGAGGTGGTCAATGGCTTTGCCATTCCTATGATATGGCGGGAACCTCCAACCACATGAGTGACTGTTACTTTTGTATGACACCAATTGGTGCTGGGAAGTGGTATTACTAAAAAGAAAAAGGAGACAATAAACTACCACAACATACCATATGCCATCCAGTGTCACATGGGGAAAATCTGCCTGTCCCAGAGCCACCAGAACATTATGATGTGGACTCAGAAGAGGGAGAGAAGGGAGAAACAGGAACACAGAAAATATCATCTGTAGATCCTGATTTCCCGCCCACAACATTGAATTCACCACACGAGATCACGCAGAATGAGTTGAATGATCTTGTTAGAGATCTGGAGCTGTCAAAGAGCAAGGCAAAACTCCTAGGATCCACACTGCAGCAGTGGAATCTCCTTGATAGAAATGTGAAAGTAAGTGCATATCACCAGCTGCCAAAAAGATCTGGTATTGTTCTTTGGTGTTGGGGTAGTTATTGTCTCCTTTTGTTCTTTACCATGGTAGGTAACCTAGTTGTTTGCAAAGATGTTGACAAATTATTCACATCCCTCCATGTGACACATACTCCAGAAGAATGGAGGTTATTTACAGATTCTTCGAAATTAAGTATGAAATCCGTTCTTCTACAAAATGGGAACATGTGCCTTCTATTCCAGTAGGCCATGCTGTTAATATGAAGGAAACTTATGACAATATGAAACAATTACTTCAATACATTAATTATGACATACAAGTGGCATATTTGTGCAGACTTAAAAGTCATTGCTTTTTTTTGCTTGGACTACAGCTTGGATATACGAAGTTCTGTTGCTTCCTTTACGAATGGAATAATAGAGACAAAGCATTTCATTAAGTGAAGAGGATTCGGCTTTCTTGGCAATCACTGGAGCCATATAAGAAGAATATACAACATCATCTGCTGGTACATCCGCACATACAATCCACAAAGATTTTGCTGCCACCTTTACACATAAAATTGGGCCTAATGAATTTTGTCAAGGTATGGATCAGACACAAACTGCCTTTCTGCACTTTTGACAGAAATTTCCAAGACTAAGTGATGCAAAGATAAAAGAGGGTGTTTGTATCAGTCTAGATATTCACTCACTATTACATGATGAGGTATTTTATTGTATCATCACTGGTGATGAACAGAGAGCATAGCATGCCTTCCGACAGGTGGTGAAGGGCTTCTTAGGGAAAAAGCAAAAAATTACAAGGACCTGGTGGAAAAATTGCTGTCCTCATATTGTAAACTGGGATGTAGTTGTCTTTGAAGATACATTTCTTAAGTTCTCATTTGGATTTCTTTCCTGAAAACTGTGGCACTGTGAGTGATGAGAATAGGGAACGTTTTCATCAGGAAACTGGTACAATGGAAAAGAGATATCAAGGAAGATGGAGACTGTCAATGTTAGTAGATTACTCCTGGAATGATACGAGATTCTCAAGATTTGGTCAATAAGCAGCACGCAAAGAGGCAGTGGTTGCTGCAGATTGATATACAACTTTCAGCAAATGACACATTACAGTAAGTGACTGTATCTCGTAAACTGTAGCAATCAAACATTATTGTTGTCATTTTCATGTTCAGCATTTCGATTTACATAACAGCTGTTTTCTCTTCTGAAACACACCAAAGATCAAAATTTGTTGTTCAGTGTTATCCATCTTTTGGTTGGCTGAGCTATCAAATAGATTATCATCAAACTTTTGGAGTTATACTACATTGGATGGCTGGATTACAATTTGTTGTAGATATTTTAACATTGCATTAGGTTATATGTTAATTTTTCTTTCATTATTTCTTTGCTTTCCAGGAAAAAAAACTTTGAACTTGTATCATTTACTGAAAATGAAAGAGGTCTTGTATAAAGGAAGTAAAAAGGACTTCCTTGGACAAATATCAGTCATTCTTTGGGAGGGCAATTTTTGACAAAGGTTTTTACTCCCTTTTCCCACTACACTAAGAGTAACCCCCCCCCCCAAATTAGGCATTTTTTAAAAATTATAATACCTTCTCCCCCTCAATACATTGGTTGTGACATATTTGTTGGTGAAAAAACCTTTCTTTGCCAAGATTGCCAAACTACAACATCAACAACATCAATAGAAAAAATTCAAAATGTTTAGTTAAATAGCAGCAAAGAAAGTGTTTTTCCACTTCATAAACAGAACAGAAAATCCCATTAAAGTGAGGAAATCCAAGTAACCTTCTATAGTGCTACCCTGTGTTTTAAAATATACTATACTAAAAAGAATCATTAACAGAAATAAAAATTATTTCAGTTTTTACTTGGGAAGAAATTTACTTTCAATTAATATATAATTTAACTGCTTTTATTCATCGTGTTTTCTAAAATTAAGCCTTAATTGCATAGTCTGATTTATTTTTTTTTACCTATCTTCCTATTGCTTTTCACTTTACATTTGTCAGTTTGTGGATTTGTCAAAACAACTGTTCTGCCATATCTTTCGAACAGGATGGAGAAACTTAATGATTTATGTGTCAAATGAAAGCTTGTGATACAGGGAGTGTCATAGCCTATAAAATATTTACCCCCATGCTTTCTTCCCCTTAAAAAAGGAGAAATATGAAAATTATTCTTCTGCTATATCTCCAAAATGTGAGTGCTGAAATTAAACAAGCTATCCATCAAATGAAAGCTTCCGACATGTGGAATGTCATAAGTTATAAAATTTGACCCCTGATGTGTCTGTTCACCCTCTGAAAATGTGTGTGTGTGTGTGTGTGTGGGGGGGGGGTTAAAATGGAAACAATTGCTCCCCTATATCTCCTGAATGTGAGTGCAGAAAATAACATGCTATGTGTTAAATGAAGCTTCTCATGAATGGAGTGTCATAAATTAAGGAGGCACAAAAATAAATCTCCTTTCCTTAATTTATGATGATTAAAATAAATTAAGGAAGGTTATTAAAAAACTGACCCCTTTGTAATTACACAGTGATACGATATATTAAATAAAATTTAATCACAATCTACCCTGTTAAAATCAAATGTCCTTAATGCTCTAAAGCATATTCTACACTACATCATTGTATTCAACAACATGTATGAGTTATTAAGCTTATTGCTAATATCACATAAGATATTCCACTAGAGAAGATCTAAGTGCTATATTCTGCTTATAGTTTGAGTATTAAAGTTCTTAGTTATACAGGGTGTCCATAAAGTCTCTTTACAATTTAAAAAAATTATTAAAAAATCAAATGAAAAGATAAATATTTGGAAATTATTACAAAATGAGAAGTAGATATTGAAGTTTTTTTTCCATCATTTAATACACCTCTATATGGGCACCATTAGTTGCACGAAGCACATCAAGACGGTACTCGATTTCTTGCCATGTTCACTGTAGCATAGCCTCATCGATGGTGGCAATGGCATCAGTGATCTTTTGCTTTATGTCAGTGATGTCCCATATCTTTGTTCGATACACGATATCTTTAACATAACCCCATAGAAAGAAGTCCAGGGGAGTGATATCTGGTGAACGAGGTGGTCAGGGAATTGGGCCATCCCTTCCAATCCAACGGTCTGGAAATGTTTGATTTAGGAACCCACGGACTTGCAGTCCCCAATGTGGTAGTGCACCATCTTGCTGGAAAATGATGGTTGGTTGAAGGTCATCTAGTTGTGGCGTCACATATTCAGTCAAAAGGTCAAAGTAAACATTTGCAGTAATTGATGCCTTGTTGAAGAAAAATGGACCAAGGATTCGATTGCACGATCCCACACCACACATTAACCTTTTTTTGCCACAGAGGTCTGACATTAACCTTTGGACTATCTCAGTGAAGTTCATTAGTCACATGGGGGTGTTCTGATCCCCAGATTCTCACATTATGTGTGTTCAGTTTCCCTGACACATGAAAGGTTGCCTCATCACTAAAACAAACTCGGGTGAGGAATGTTTCATCCTCAGAAATTCGTTCCAGCATGTTAACTGCAAACTCTTTTCGTCTTGGTTTATCATTTGGCTCGAGTGCCTGTAAGAGTTGCACTTTGTAAGCGTACAATCACAAGTTCTTGTGTAGGACTTTGTGCACTGTTGAATGTGGTAGCTCTAACTGTCTGGCAGCAGTACGGATGGACATTGTGGGAGATCGACTAAAGACTTGTCTTACATGATCGATGTTTTCCTCAGATGTTCTCGGTCGTCCACTCCTCCCTTTATCCAACACTGTCCCTCTCCATAAATTTCTTGTGCCATGCACGAATTGATGACGTGACGGTGGATCTCTTCCATACTTAGTTTTGTAGTTTCGCTGAGTCTGTGTATCCAATTTCGTTTCAATAAACCATGATACACATTGTGCCTTCTCGTGAGGAGTAACCATTTTTTAGTTTCTTTAAAAAATACCTCTTTCATCAACTTGGTACCTGAAATACAAAAATGCAATGTGATTAAAAACTTTGATAACCACTTAGTACATAGAACAAATTTGATTAAGATATCTCATCAATTGCCTTTGTAATAAATTTTTTAAATTGTAAAGAGACTTTATGGACACCCTGTATATTTACAAGAAGGTTGCATTTAGATGGTATATTGTGCAATAGACATCTCGCAAAAACAGGCTGGCACACTTGATACACTTGGTGGAGAAACAAAGTCCTCTCATTTGCAGTGCACTTGTTGATGTTGAATTCTTGTTGTCTTAAATCCTTGCTGTTGGCTCATATTGCAGTTGGGCCACTATTCCATTTTCAGGATCTGTAATCGTTTTAATGATTGATGGTCAAGTTGTTAATCAAGTCCAGGTTTTAACTTTGCAACTTCTTACTTGATGGATTATCAGTAGCAGAATTTACCTAAAGCAGATTTAATTTAAGAGCACATTTCAAATTTAAAGGCATAACAGACTTAATTAAGTTGAAACTTCAACCTATTTTTAATTCAAATGCCTTTAAATTTCAAATGTGCTCTTAAATTAAATCTGCTTTAAGTAAATTTTGCTACTGATAATCCATTTAGTAAGAAGTTGCAAACTTAAAACCTGGACTTAATTAACAACTTGACCATCAGTGATTAAAATGACTACAGATCCTGAAAATGGAATCGTGGTCCAACTGCAGTACGAGTCAACAGCAAGGATTTAAGACAACAAAAATTCAACATTAACAAGTGCACCACAAATGGGAGGACTGTGTTTCTCCACCAAGTGTGTCAAGTGTGCCAGCCAGCTTTTGCGAGATGTCTACTGCATGACATACCATATAAATGCAACCTTCTTGTGAGTATATAACTAAGAACATTAAATACAAACTATAAGCAGAATATAGCACTTAGATCTTCTCTAGTGGAATATTTTATGTATTATAGCAATAAGCTAATAGCTCTTACATGTTGTTGAATACAACGATCTAGTGTAGAATATGCTTTAGAGCATTAAGGGCATTTGATTTAAACAGTGTAGATTTTGATTAAATTTTATTTAAAACTGATCCCACCCAATGCTTTCTTCCCCCTAAAAAGGGGAAATACAAAAATGATTGTTCCGCTATATCTTCAGAATGCAAGTGCTGAAAGCAACAAGCTATGTGTTAAATGAAAGCTTGTGACATGAGGAATATCATAAAAATAAAAAATAAATACCCCCTCAAGTAGCTGCTTGCCACAGAGGTCTGACAGGAGCCTGCCAGTTTATATGCCATAGTAGAAGGTCTGAGAGGATGGCAGGACCTCAGCAGAAAAACGACACATACAATCATGCCTTACCCGGGGCTCGAACCCAGGTCCTGTAGATCAGTAGCCAAGCGTGCTAACCACTCGACCACGGGACGGCTCTGGAGTATCATAAGCTATAAAAAAAAATTGACCCCATGCTTTCTTCTAACCTGAAATAGAGGAAATACAAAAACAATTGTTCCACTATATTTTCGGAACACAAATGCTGAAAGTAAGAAGCTATGCATTAAATGAAAGCTTTGATGTGGGCAGTGTCATAAGCTATAAAAAATTTGATCCCCATGCTTTCCCCCCTAAAAACAAATATGAAACATGAGGGCCTACAGCTACGAGTTAGGTGTCAAATAAAATCTCATATAATGACTGTTGTAAATTATTTTAAATTTTGCCCCCACTATTTTCCCCGCGATAAAAGAGGGGTGGGAAAGATTTTCACAGGGTTCGACTTTAATAAGTCATATCTCAAATTAAAGCTTGTGATGTCTCCAATGCCATGGGCTACCTCAAACAGGACTACAAAAGGGATGAAAAAATGTGATCAATGTTTATGTCATATATCAAATGAAAGTTTCTGAAGGCAGATGTTTTTGGTGACAAAGAAAAAAAATATAAATTAAAAAAACTTAAATATAAATAAATTAAATTTTTTTAAATACCTATCTTTCTATATGAGCCCTAAAAAGTAGAAAATAAACCCAAAGCTTATCTATGGTGCAATCAGTCACTGAGTTTGCATTCACTTCAAAGGAAGATAGGGTGGCAGCAATCTTGTTGAGTAAGTAAATCAGTGCCCTATCTTGCTTTGAAATGAATACGAACTCAGTGACTGAAAGCACCATTGATATGGTTTAGACTTATTTTCTACTTTTTTGGGAGCATATAAGATAGGTATTTTTTAATTTATATTTTCATTATATTGCTATGAAAAAGTCTTATTAAAATTACCATGCTTGTAAATTAGGTTTTTTTTAATTAAAAAAATATGGAATTAAATTCTGTTTAATTTGGTATATAACATTACCTATTTCCAATTCGGTTATTTAAAAAAAATTCATGTTGACTTGCTTATTTTACTCAGCACAATTGGCGAAAAGCCTGGAATTTTCTCAAAGTATGGTACCAAAAAAAATTATGAAATGGGAGCAATATTTACTTGAAACAAGATTTTTTTTTTATTCAGAAATAAAGATTTTCTATTCATGTGCATTATAATCTATTCTGTCTATTAGTTTTTTTTTAAATAAAATTTTATTTGCATTGTCAGATGCATTTTGTTTTACTACATGACTCTAAAAAGTCCTATTAAAATAACACTAGTCGTGTTTTTGTTAAATATTTTAAGAAAATCCAGAATTAAATGTTGATTAATTTTGCATATAACTGCCAAAATTCCTTTCATTAGTAATTTGGCAAAAACATTTTAAATTAATTTTTTTGGTTGGGCATAGTGAAAAAAAATAGCTGTGTCTCTGGATGCAAGATAGTTTTTCAAGTGGGATCCTGGAAAGGTTAAAAGCTGAACATGAGAGTGCTTAAAGAAATATCTTGCCCTGAAAGGTACCAATGGCCAGCAATGTATGAAGTTAAAATCCAATAATAATGGCCTGTTCTATGCATTATCCCACAAGACTGATACATGCTTTCTTTCCAGTTTCTGCCACATTACAATTTACAGATAACAATTAAACCTGAAATTACCTTATGTGCTGGTGAGCAGTTGCTGTTGATCTCCAAAGCTTTGTTCACATAGCCAAAAGCTTCTTCTAGAATTTTGAGTTTTTCAGCATCATCTAATACATCACGGCTTTTCTCAAACATGGCACGAGATAGGCGCCACAAAATTTCAGGATTCTCTAAGTCACGTTCTGCATACAATAATGTGAACAGTTTTTCATACTGGCCATTATCATAAAGTTCATCTGCAGTTTTAATTAACATTTCTTTATTATCTGTTGATAGAAAAGTAGGAATATCATATATACACTATGGCAGCAATTATTCAAACTACATATGGAAAAGCAGAAGTCATACTGTGGTTAAAACATGGATAGAGTGGGATGGGTGGTGCCCAACATTAGTTTCTAGTACTTCACTGTTTTCTTCAAAAAAAAATAGAGAGAGATTTGTTATTTATTAGAAATAAAAAACTTGAAAAACAATTTCATGTTCATAAATCTTAAAAAAAAAAACCCTGAAAACTATAAGTAAATAAAAGATTCTTAGTAAGAGTAAACAGAAGTAAAAAAATTAAAAGTGAAAAAAAAAAAAAATCACACGCTTATTTTCCATTCTATGCTAGTTTTCTATAATATATATTATATAATAAAAAAATATTTAGGTCATCTCTTTCAACTGAACTGTATTGCCAATTTCGAAGAATTCATAGTAAACTTTGTACTTATTAGGTCATTTAGCATCTGGTAATTTAGCTATTTTTAACATAGTCTTGCATAATGGTGTTAAGAGTTTGATCTATAAATAACCTTTAACATGATAAAACTTAATGGATCTGACATATTTCTGAAATAAACTATCTGGAAATGCTAATAATATTATCTGCAAAAATGTGCTAAAGATGGAAACTGGGATTTCTGCTGTGAAATAAGATGCCAGATACAGTAGCAGTAAAGTGAGGTGTTTCATATGAATCTAACTCAACTAGCTTTAGCAGACTGGTGCTTCCATTATTATACAGTGTGATAGAGAAATTCGAAGAATAACAAAATAAATATAAAGTATTTATTAGAATGAACAAATTAAAGTTAAGAAAATACTTTTACTTTTATATGAAAAAGTTTATATTTCAAGCATATATTTAAAATATATTCTCCTTTTATTCAGAAGAGTTTTAAGGAAAGCATTGCTTCCCTTGCTTCAGTGAATATTTTGCTGCTGCTGCTAAGTGTAATAAATATTTAAAAATTTATTAATTTGAAGTTATTAGATTTGATCAGCAAATCTGTGTGTATATAATGAGGAGATTTGGAAATGTCAATTATATATTGAAAAAAAGGGTACTTTCAGGTTTAGCAAGATTAGTGAAGAATATAATTATTAGATTTTAATTTGTTAACCTTAATATTAGGTATATTGTTATTGTATTATTTTGAGATTATAAATTCCTTGTAAATATGTGTAAAATTAACTTTGATACTTGATATAAATTGCTTGTACATTATACCTGCAAAACTGTAAGCTTCTCACTAACAAATTACTATTCTATAAATAAATTTTAATATACAGGGTGAATCTGAAAAAGTGGGCAAAACTTTACGGGGTGGTAGAACGCAGCTATACGAGCAATATTCGTCATAGAATGTATGGTCGGAACGGAAGCGGTGAGAAGTTAAAAGGTAGTTTTCCACTGTCACATTTAAAGAATGAACACAAGAAGGAGAGGAGATACTTCAGAAAACATTTTATTAACAGGAATGTAATTGAGGTACATGCTCAAAGAAATTGCTCAAAAGAGCTGCTGCCAGCTGTAATGCAGGCTTCACACCTCCGGGATAAGGACCGACGCACATTTGCGAAGACACCAGGCATTTCCCGAATATCGCCGGCAACAACGGCGATCCTGGCGACTAGATCCATATCGGTTTCAATGGGGCACTCGTAGATTCCGCCGCACCGTACACAAAGTGCATATCCGCCATTTCGTGGTTAGTATAACCAGCCATCCTCTCGGCAATCCATGGTAGAAATGCCGTTGGGTGCGAGGACCGACCATTTTATACCATTTCCAACGCCACCTAGCGGCTCGCCGTTTGCGTTCCGCCCATACTTTCTATGACGAATATTGCTCATATAGCTGCGTTCTACCACCCCGTAAAGTTTTGCCCACTTTTTCAGATTCACCCTGTATATTATTTTGCCATCTTCCTTGTTTAATTTGTACCAATATGTATATCTATTTTTCAAATAGAAAAAATAATTGTTTAAAAAAATCAAGTGGGTGAAATTAAGAAGCTGAATTAGACAAAATCGAATTAATGGATTTACTATTGACAAAACTGTTAATTTATTCTTAATAAAATGATATTTTAAAATACTAAAAAATTTACTTTATTTAGTTCTGAACAATATCTTTAATACTGAAAATCGCTGGACAATAAGTGGTGCCCATGATATAGACGCCCATATTTTACAATAATGACTAGTTTTCTTTGCAGTTCAACTACTCAGCAATTAAATTAATACTGTTAAAATATTCTAAATCATTTATTTTCTCTAAAATTTTTGCAATATTTTTGTACATAAACCAAAATGAAAACATTTTATGATTGATGCAAATTGAATCTTTAGCAAATATGATTTCTGGTATACACTTTACTTTTTAGACTAAACTTTTTTTGGGGCATTTCTAGAATTATTTTTACCATTCATTAGATAAATATATTTCTTTTAGAAGTCAATTTTCTTTCAGCTGAAACCTGAAATCCAAGGCATTCCAATAAGGGAATTAGCAAGTGAATACTTGGAAAAATGGGTCAAATTATTTGTTATTTTCTGATAATTTGCATTTCTTCCTATTTGCTTTGTACATGCATATATACACTGAAAATTTTGAAATAAATTATTTCGTAGTAAAAATGCAAACTTCATCACAAGTGGTTTTGACTTCAAATCAGAATAATCAAACTTTTCACTTAAGCTTTATCTCATGCGAAATGCATATTTTTCATTTCTAAAGAACTGGCTGTATTCTTATTAATAAGCACAATGCTTAAAATCAATGAAGTAAATACAAAATTAATAACAAAACAAATATTATACCTGAGGATTTAGCTGTTTGAGACAGAGCGTGCACCAGTAAACAAGATGGAAGAAGGACACTATAATTAACAGTTGGTCTAAATCCCTATTAAAATAGTATAACATAATTTTAAAAATTACACATACTTTAGCTTGCAATAACATAAAACAAACATAGTACAGCACCAACTAACCAGATTCAAGTTATTCCAATGACTAATTATCTGGATCAATTTTAGAAGAGAAAATGCAAGCATACTACATCTTGGATATCAATACAATGTATAATTTTTTTTTTGATTGTGAAAACACGATAACAAAAGGGAAAAAGAGTTGTTTGTCTTAAAATGTATGCTGCCAAAACAATAAAAATGCAATTCACATATAAAATTTCAAGCTAAATTTCATTTATATACATATATATTAAAAATAGAAATTTTAGAGCTACAAAATAATGTTAATCTTTTAAATTTATTCCTCTGCTTGATATGTCAAAAAGTAATAACATTTGCAATCCTTCAAACTGTGATTAACAGTTCTGATGACCCTATTTTCATGGGGCAGGTTCTAATTTTAGCTACAAACAACAGACATCTGTGCTAGCTCACAAAGAATTAACTTGTTAACGTTAGATTTACCCATGCAGGTTTTGAGTCAAACAAAGCCAGTTGCAGAGGGAATATTTTACTTCTACTGGAAGGTTTCAATAATTTTCACGAAAGTACAGCTGTACTTTTCATTTTAGTGTATTTTGTCATTTAAAACTTTTGATATTATAATTTATATTAAAATAATGAAATACCTTAGAAAAATGGCAATTTTTTTTAATTCACTTAAGTTAGAATATAGTAAAACTTTGCAATTTATAAAAAAGATAAAAATATTTACTCTGTTATATTAAAAAAAAATAATAAATACCCCTTTAAGCAGCTGCTTGCCTAACCACAATTAAATACTCTTTCTTTTGTATATAACATGACCTATTTCTGTTGAATGATTGACAAAAAATTTTAAAATTCGTTTTATTATTTGAATGATCACAGTTGACAAAAAGTCTGGACATTTTTCAAAGAATAGCACTAAAGAAGAAATTACAGAAAAGAGTGATTTTTCTGTTTGAGGTAAAAATTTATTTTCTTGTTATTCAGTGGGAAATTTCCTTTCTGTTTGCATGTATTATAATTATTTTGGCCCATTAGTTTTTTTTTGTTTTCAAATAAAGTTTTACACTGGTTTCCATAAAGAAAATCCCTATGTTAAATCTAACGTCAAAGCTCTGTAAACGGAAAAGCTCTGTAACTTCTAAAATAAGTTTTTTCATTTTGAAAAATGTGATGCTGATAAAGATCTCAATCAAATTAATCAACATCTCGATTTTCAAAAATATTCATTCAGTGTTTAACGAGTTATGGAAGTTTGAATATTTAGTGGTAACAATGCCAGCCACAACAATTGACTTCAGAAATTAATTAAAACATAGTAATAAATATTGGATCAAAGTGTTTAATAAAATAAGTTTGTATTTGTTTATTTATAATATCTGAGTGGTGTTCCTGCATTCTTTGTTTAAAAGGTTGGTAAGTTTTCCCTATATAACTATTTTTTTCCTTTTTATTTATTCAAAGGATCCAGAATTTCAATATCATAAACTCCGCCAGTGGTTCTTTTTTTCCTGTCATTAATTCATATTTTTTTAATTGTTTTGTTCATAGTGCTGGGTAAGTGTGTCATATTTTTTTAAATATTAGTTAATGTATTAGATACATTTTCCATATATGGAAAACTATGTGAATATTTACTAGGTTTTTTTTCCAGATTTGGTGCTGGTTGTGAATCTTTTTTTAGAGTGATATTTAGCAGTTTTTTCCAACCGTATTATGATGTAAGATGGGTATCCAGCTTCACTAGCTACTTGCTTTATAAAATTTAACTCCTTTCTTAATGCTATTGTCTCTGTACAGTCTGAAAGGCTCTTATAAAATATGATATAATTGTGGACTTTATATTTGAAAGGGTGTGCTGAGTTAAAGGGGATTATATTTGATATATAAGTTGGTTTTCGATATACTTCTGTTTTACAGATATTATTTTTCTTCTTAATCAAGATGTCCAAATATGGTAGTTGGTTTTCTTTCTCTAGTTTATGTGTAAATTTTATGGAAGGTAGAATACTATTAAAAGTTTCTATTAATTTTTGTAGTTGTTCTGTGTTGTAATTCCAAAAAATTAAAATATCATTGATATATCGAATATAAATGGTAGGTTTACACAGTCGTATCAGAATAATATGACCACCTACCATAGTATATGTATGGTAGGTGGTCATATTATTCTGATACGACTGTGTATGTTTAACTTTAGCAAATGCTGTTGTTTCAACATGTCTCATAACCACATCTGCCATTGCACAATTGGCTAAAAAGCCAATTGTGCTAAGTCAAATAAACAAGTCAATTTTAGAATTAAAAAAAACAAACAACAGAAATAGGCCATGCTATATACCAAATTAAACAGAATTTAATTAAGAATTTTATGAAAATAAATAATGTAAACAAATTTACAAGCATACTGATTTTAATAAGCCTTTTTTAATGTGATATGGTGAAAAAAAAAAGATCGCACTATATAATTAAGGCTTGATTTTAAAAAAACCAGAAAAATAAAAATAATTAAATTATATAGTAATCAAAAGGAAATTTCCTCCAGAATAATATAATATTCAACCTGAAATACGATTTTTATTTCTTTTAATGAATCTTTTCATGGTTCTTTTCAGTATTGTATATTATAAACACAGCCAGCGTTATACAAAGTGACTTGGACTTCTCACATTCATGGGATTTTCTGAACTAGTTATGAAATAGAAAAAACTTCCTTCGAGGCTTTTTTTTTCACTAAACATTATGATTTTTTTCTTTGGGGGTTGAAGTTTGGTGATCTTGGCTAAGTGCAGAAAAGTTTGTGCACCAAAGCAAAAAAAAAACAGTGCTATATTGCCTGTGTGGCACTGATGATGGGAGGGGGGGGGGGGGGGTGTCTTTAAAATCATTCAATATAAACATAAAAACTTGTAATTTAAAAAATATACATTTTTTTCTATGGGGGGGGGGGGAGTGATACTTTCACAGTGAGTTTAGTAGAGGGGACACCTTCCCAAAATTGCCCTCCCACATGACAGGTGATTTCTGTAGCAAGGAAGTCTATATTGCTTCCATATCCAAGACATTCATTTTCAAAAAATGGTACGAGCTAAAAGTTTTTATCCTAAAAAAAATAATAAAAGAAAAATTACATATAACCTAATGAATGGGATGTTAAATAAAATATCCGCAACAACTTTTAAGCCGACCTCTGATCTAGCACAACTCAGAAAGATCGCCAACAGAAATAAATCTACAGAAATGAATTTACTTCCATATCCAAGGCCTGATTTATTTATAGAAAATGATACCAGATCAAAGTTTTACTGGAAAAGTAATAGATAATAAAATAGAAATTAACATATAGCCTAATGCGATGTTAAAATATCCACAGCAACAAGTTGTAGGCCAGCCATCCAATATAGCATAACTATGAAAAATCAATACTTATCAATCGGCCAAAAGATCGCTAATTTCAGAAAATAAATCCACTAAAATAAAAACTAAGGTTTAAATATAAGAAAGTAAATCTAACTTTACAAAAGGTATCCAATATGCTGGACCAAAACAATATTGGAGCCGCTTATAGCCCACAGAACGGAGATAGCACATGTCAGCCATCTGCCTCTTGTTTGCCTCAGTGAGCCATAAAGTAATTAAGTGCAGCTGGCAAAAAGAATTTCTAAGAAGGATGTGTTTACTGGGAGAAATGACAAAAATAATTTGAGAATACTGAAATAGGTTTATGACAGAAAAGGGTGAAATGAGGAAAAAAATGGTATATGCATTTTGTAATTGCTTCCAAAATCGGCTGTTTTTAAAAATGGCAGGGTTTGTTTTGTTACTTTTTAGGAGATTTTCAAAAATTTAAGGAAAAATTTGTTGATAACAGTTCAAATCAAACTGGTGAGTTTAAATCAGAAGGTTGCTTTAGTAAATAGGAATGCTAACAAGCAAATCGGCAATACCGTTTAGTGCTTCTAAGAAATGGCAATCAGATGGTTTTATAAAATTATTTATATTGTAGTTTAATAAAATATGCATCAAATTAAAAAACATTATTTTTCAAGCCTGAATTATATATTTTTATAAGATATACACAGTCATATCAGAGTAATATGACCACCTACCTAATAATGGGAATAATCACCCTTGACCTGGATGAAAGCGGCGAGACGGCGTGGCATGGATGCAATGAGGTCGTGGAAGGTTGCCAGAGGCACACGTGCCCATTCGGACTCCAGCAGAACACAGAAGTTCCAGAGATGAACTGGTTGTGAGTTCGCATGCCAAAATTGTCAATCCAAATGGTCCCACAAGTGCTCTATGGGATTGAGGTCGGGTGATTTTGCTGGCCAAGGGAGAACAGAGACATCACTGTCGTGTTCCTGGAAACAGTCACGCACCACCTTAGCGACATGGTAGGGTGCATTGTTCTATTGGTAGACACCATCACCACCAGGGTAAATGTCCAACATGAAGGAATGCATGTGGTCAGTGAAGATGGACAGGTAGCCATTGGCATTCAGGTACCCATCCAGTGGTATCAGCGGTTCCAGGTCATACTAGGAAAACATCCCTCAGACATGCACACTGCCACCGCTGGCCTGTACTTGACTGACAAGCATGTCCGGGTGTTGGTTCTCATATGTCTGACGCCATATCCACCACTGCCTGTCATTTCTGTGTAGTAAAAACCTCGATTTGTCGGAGAAGGCAACTTTTTTCCATTCTTCCACTGTCTAATGACAGTAGTCCCATGTGAACTGCAGGCGTCATTGCTGATGGACCTTGGTTAACATGGGCACCTTTATGCAGTGTCGACTCCGGAGACTCGTGCATAACAGGGTTTGCTATACTGTTATTGGGGACCTGTACCTGGTGCTCCCACAGTTCATTTGAGTGGTCAATTGCTGCACTGTTGCACATCGATTGCTCTTTATCAGTCGATGGAGGGGAAGTTCTCCTCTGGGGTCAATGGCTTTTTTGGCTCTACAGTTATGACGTCTGGAGGTACTCAGTGTGCCAGCGGTTCATTTTGGTACACCCTTACCTACAGCACCTTGCGAACAGCCCACAAAGTCTGCCGTTTCTGAGATGCTTCCACCCTTGGCACGGTAGCCGATGATCATTCCTTTTTTAATGTCCATCAAATCAATACCTCTGCCCATTGTGATCACATTATGCACTATGGATCATCTGTCCTGGCCAGCTGCTTCTCTCTCTGTGTGGTCAACCTTGTCATGTGCATTCTGTGACACGCCTGGGAGGGTACACTGTAATTCTGTGGGTGGTCATATTATTCTGATACGACTGTATATATATATATAATTACAATGGCAATTTTCATTTAAAAAAAAATTTTTTTTTTGGTTGTTGTACTAAAAACGTATACTTATGGCCTTGGCCTCTCATTTCAGATTCTGTGAACATATACAGACAATGTGGACAAAGGAAGGGTTAAACACTGGATAGTGGTAAGTGCTTCATAGGCACTCAATTTCCATTACACAAATTAATCTTGCTTTCCTGTCATTACACTTTACAAATTCCTTTGTTTCCCTGTTATAGTCAACAGGCACTATTTTATGTCTTTGAATGTCATTAGCATTTTAGCTTCTCTGGTATGAAATAAGGCAGCCTTGCTCATTTACCCTACTATTATTGTATCTCTTTCTTCACTAATTTTGTAACTAAGCACAGTGGTTTTGAAATAATGATTTTTGAGTCACTGACTACTGATACCCAATTTTAAGGCCTGTTTCAGCAACGTTGTAAACAGAAATATAAATGTAGGTAGAGTGTGTGGGAACCAAAATTTTCGGTAAGAAATGAATGTGTTGCAAATTTTAAGAAAATTTACTTCTGATGTTTAAAAATACACTGCTGGCCATTAAAAGTGCAACACCAGGAAAGACAAGAGATATCAAAGCCATATTTAGTAAATACATAGTTTATGTTACAAGGATCAAAAGCTTATGTTACAAGGATCAAAGATTACAAATACAACTCAGTTAGACTTGTGGAATACAAAGAAATTAGTATCTTGTGTAGTCACTATGAACGGCAATAACCATTGCTACATGGTCCAGCATTGAGAGATTCAGATGTCAGATGTGTGTTTGGAGAATGTCAGTCCGTGTAGTTTTGATAGGTAGCCAAAGTTGCTGGTGTCTGGTTTGCTAGTCGTCATGAGATCATGGACCAGACATGTTTAATTGGGGACAGATCCAGTGAACACTCAGGCCAAGGCAAAAGTGTTACATGGTGGCTATCCAGGAATTGTTGGATGATTCATGTGGTCGGGCATTGTCCTGTTGGTACATGGCACCAGAGAGCCCCTGAAGATAAGGTAAGACCACAGGCTCCAACACCTCAGTGATGTAACACTGGCTGTTCAAAGTACTGATAATGCATATGAGGTGCCTGTGTGAGTGGAGTCCAATGACACCCCACACAATAACACCAGGGGCTGGATCTGTATGGCGCTGCATCATGCATATCTCACTGAGCCTGTCACTGTGGTACCACCAGATACAGATTCGTCCATCATGATGCCGCATACTGAAGCAGGATCCATCTAAAAAGATGATGCAATGCCATTCACACATCCATGCGTGATGTTCTTGGCACCATTGCAGTCACATGTCTATGTTGTAGAGTCAATGGTAGCCAAAGCAATGGCCACCTAGCAAAGATGCTCTGATGCTGCAGATGACGTCGAACTATACATGTGGACATTGGTTGAATGCAGCACACCCTAACTGTTGAGCTAAGGTGTTTGATGTGGCTGTACGATCATTCATAGCCATGCTTATGAGATGTCTGTTCTCTTGTTCATTTGTGTGACAGGGCCATTGAGATCCCTCACGTCGGTGAGTTCGTTCCTCCTCTACCCACTGACGCCATATTCTCATCACTGAGGCAGCATTCCGTCCAACATGAGCACTGATGTCTCAGTACAATAATCCGCCTTCCCATAATCCTACAATTCTCTCTTATTAAAATACAGAAACCTAGTCATATAGATGCCATGTTCTTTGACAGGGCATACTTGATCTTTTAGTGTGCAAGAACTGCGAGCAAACACAATTCCAGTTCTTTACACTGGCTCTTGTAATCTCCTCTTATACCACTTCCAGGGGGCGTTACTGTCACACATGATGTACATATGTGCCGCACTTTGAATCATTTACATGTTCTTCTATGGGCTACCCATCTTGGATATTTCGGGACAATCTGATGAGTTCTTCCTGGTGTTGCATTTTTAATGGCCAGCAGTGTATAAGTAAATAAATATAAGTCAGCATTAAGTTATGATATTTGAGCATCCTGGGCCAAGCCAATATATCTGTTTATAGGCAACTTTATTTCTAATATCAGATTAATAACAAATAATGTGCACATTCTTTGTGCTAGACATCCAACATAATGGTTACTTGAAATAATAAGTTGAAAAAAATTACTTAACTGTGGGTTTTTCCTTACCTTTAGAAGTGGAAAATGTGCATATAGTAAAAAGTTTGCTCTTCGAATATTAATAAATTTGCAAAATCTTTGAATATAAATAAAATAACAAAGCTTTACATATTCACGGCTATGCATCTTGTTTTTGTTTCTTAGAGGCAATTTTCAGAGGTATCTGAAAAATAAAGAAACACGGAAATGAATTTAAAATAAGCCAAATGATAAACACAAAAATGACATTAAACTAATGCAGGAAACAGTATTTCTGCAAAATATTTATTAATCTTAGCTTGATTATACCAACTGATATCTTCATGTTTTTCAAATAAAAATATGCCAAGTTATGTATATTTATGAAGCTTAACCCTTCCATGGCCTGCATAACCTGCAGACTTTTAAAGATTCCAAAATAAGTCCAGAAAATATACAGGGTGTTTCAAAACTCTCTGTACAAATTTCAATGGGAGATAAGGAACAACAAGACAAACCTTTTTCGCCTATGAATGTATGTCCGCTGACATAACCCTTTGGTTCTAGAGAACACTGATAGAAATATCAGTGGAGCTGGTACATAAATGAATGGAAACATGTGAACATGTTTATTTAAAGAAGGTGCTCAAAGTTGTGACTGACAACAGCATTGCATGCATGATAGCGTCGAAGCATTGATTGCCATAAACTTTGAAAGATTCCTGAAATTTCGCAAACAGTTGCAGTGGCAACAGTGATTCTTGTGATGAGGTTTTCATCTGAGTCAATGGGAGTCTCGTACATGAGGTTCTTCATGTGTCCCCAGAGGAAGAAATCAATATATGTTAAATCGGGCGATCTTGGTGGCCAGGCAGTGGGTCCACCTCAGCCCCCAAAAGTGGTGTTCAGATAATCCCACACATCGCTGCTGAAGTGTGCTGGTACCCCATCGTGTTGAAACCACATTTGTCTGCAAATAGTCAAGGGAACATCTTTCAGCAGTCCCAGAAGCGTTTCTTCAAGAAATACCCGATAAATCTGCCCGTTGAGTTGGGAGGCAGCAAGTATGGCCAAATCAAAATGTCATGGATGATACCAACCCAAACATTGATGGTGAACCGTTGTTGATGCTCATGTGCCATTGTGGGATGTGGATTTTTGTGTGCCCAAACATGAGAATTGTGCACATTAAACACACCATCATGTGTGAAATAGGCCTCATCTGAGAAGAGCACATGAGCGGGAAAATCAGGCTGCACTGCGGTCTGCTGCAGAAACCAGCACGTGAATTCCACATGAAGAGGGTAATCCTGAGGTTGCAATGTCTGGACTCTCTGACAATGAAACAGATGTAACTGCTGCTCGTGCAACACTCTCCACATGAGGGCGTGGTTCACACTGAGGCTATGTGCAACAGCTCGAGTGCTTGTTGCCTGAATTGTCCTCAATCCACCGTAAGATCTCTTCTTCCATGTCAGGAGTGCGCACATGGTTCTCTCCTGACTAATGTCAATTATTATATTGATGATCTACACTAAAAGTCTTTCTCCAACGTAGAATTTGATGATGCCCATAAAAGCAAGAGTTCAGTTGCCTGCGATGACCTCTGCTCAGAATTAGCCACCTGCTGATAAAACATATCCTGTGAATCTATTTACTTGGGGCTGTCAACCTACGAACAGAAAACACAGCAGA
The DNA here is from genome assembly GCA_038380435.1 of Ryuthela nishihirai. NCBI lineage: Eukaryota > Metazoa > Arthropoda > Arachnida > Araneae > Heptathelidae > Ryuthela > Ryuthela nishihirai. The sequence goes on along the minus strand of JAWZYU010000023.1, from coordinate 46,037,736 downwards.
AGATTTTCCCTCCAAAGGAGCCTACTAGTGCAGCAAATTTAGGTTCTATAATCAAGCGCAGAACCTTCTCCAGTCTGGTTATTGTATATGGTCAGCACCAGGCCACGGAGGAAACAGATATACGAGTTTTGAAGCATTGCTTCCCTTATCCCTACCATTTTCTTTATTTCGTATTCAATTTACATAGACATTTAAGAACACAACCCTTATACAAATTAAGAGCCAACTGCATTATGTTCATTTAGGGCTGTGCTGCCACTCTGCTTTGTGTTGTTGAATGCACATTTCTTATCCACTTGCTTTGCCTTCTCAGGTTTCAAAAATTAAGCCTTAAAATGACTTGTCACATTCTTTTTTTTTCTCTACATTGTTGAGAAAAATTCTTAAAATTGATATGTTGGTAACTTTGTTCCAATAATTTCTACTATATTTAGAATTAAATATTGTTTATTTTGGTATAACCTGACCTTTTTCTTTTAATTGGTTATTTGGCAAAAAAAAAATCCTAAGTTCACATTTTCATCTTGTTCCCATGGCCGAGTGGTTAGCGCACTTGGCTACTGATCTAAGGGACCTGGGTTCGAGCCCCGGGTAAGGCATGGATGTATGTGTCGTTTTTCTGCTGAGGTCCTGCCATCCTCTCAGACCTTCTACTTTGGCATATAAACTGACATGCTCCTGTCAGACCTCTGTGGCAAGCAGCTGCTTGAGGGGGTATTTATTATTTATTTTTTTAAGCATAGTTAACAAAAATTCTGGAATTTATCAAAGTATATTACTGAAGGTGGGAAAAAATATCACAGAAATAAATTTAAAAAATACCTATCTTCTTCCTATATGAGACCAAAAGAGTAGAAAATAAACCTGAAACTTATCGATGGTGCAATAAGTCACTTAGTTTGTATTCACTTTAAAAGGAAGATAGAGCACTGACAATCTTGAGTAGGTAAATTAGCACCCTATCTTCCTTTTGAAGTGAATACGAACTCGTGACTGATTACACCATCAATATATTTCAGGTTTATTTTCTACTTTTTAGGGTGCATATAACACAATAGGTATTTTTTTAAAATTTTAATTCATTTATATTTTCTCTGTCACTAAAAACACCTATCTGCAAAACCTTTCATTGATTTATAACTAATAAACATCGACCATGGTTTTTCTCCCTTTTGGAGTCATGTTTGAAGTAGTCCATGGCATTCGAGATGTCACAAATTTTAATTTGAGAAAATAAATTTAATTAAAAACACCTGATATTAGGTAGGGATTAACTACACTTAAAACTGCAAATGTGATAATAAAGGGGAAAACAGAGTACATGGAAATCAGGTTTGCATATCATACCACATACACATATGCAACATAAGGGGCAATCTCAAAGGAATCAATATCCAGCTTTGGTAATTATTTAGTATAGCTATTTCTTCATCATAGGGTTTGGGGGTAAGTAGCTGTTTTAATAAGTAAATTTAGAAACAGAAAAATTATTAAGAATTCTGATCAATTATGGAATTAAAAAGCATTTTGTAATGAACTCTTTGTCAAGGAATACTATTGATACCTAATATTAAGTCTATGGAATTGTGAATTTGTCAAGGTGCACAGATATATTGAAACCATATGGTGGCATATGAACACTATTAGGTGTTAACCAGATCAAGTTTTATCTAATTAGATTTAGTCAGCGATTTTTTTTTTAAAGTGCATACTTGCTGCTCATTTTCTTTTTAAGATTTTTCATTTTTGTTGGTTTTTTTATGTTATAAAATGAAAATAATTTTTGGGATTACTTTACTATAAAAATAAATAAATACGCCCTCAAGCAGCTGCTTGCCATAGAGGTCTGACAGGAGCCTGTGTTTATAAGCCAGAGTAGAAGGTCTAAGAGGATGGGGGGGGGGAGGATATATTTAACAAATGTGATATACAGTATTTTACAATTTATTGATTCACTCTGTCTGTAACCTTATATGTTTTGGTGACTTTTTTATAATGGGATATGGATTAATATGAAACAAAAATTAAAAATTGTACATTGGAATATTATCAAGAAAATTCAGTATTCCACTTCCTCATGCTAGTAACTGCACCGTTTATAAGACTATATTCAAGTTTCATAAATATTTAATCGATATGAATTTGTTGGCACATTATAATAAAAAGCCACCAAAAAATATAAGGTCACAGAGGGAGTGAATCAGTCAAGTAGGGAATTCTGGAAAACCTCTGGTTTTGAGATTAAATGCGTCTACTTTGGTAAAAAAAAAATCTAAATGGCAACAGAATTATCTATACTAAATAAATACTGGAGCTTCAAATAGGTGCGTTTTGGTTTTAATGAGATATGTGTTGTTAAGAAGCAACATAAGGTTGGTATTCCTTTGTTTCCCCTTATTATGCATTTTTATTATTTACATATACTTTGCTAAAATATTTGAAATTGAAATATATGTGCTATTATAAAACAATTTTTAATAACCGTTTCTTAAAGGAAGAAAAATATATCACTAAAATATCTTATTTAGAAGCTTGTTTTAAAATATACTTTGGCAAAATTTAAATAGTTTTTGCACTTTCGTATCAAATGACATTTACTTCGGGTTTAGATATTTTTATGTTATATTCTTTGTGGCAAGCAGTTGCTTGCGGAATATTTATTTATTTTTATTCAGAGAATTATAAAAACAGAGTTGGTAAACACATTACTTTTCAACTTCCCTAAAGTGTCACCATTACATGACGAGTCCACAATTATAAAGAAAACGATAAATGCCTAATATTAACATGTTATAATGTACATAATAAAATACGCAGAAAATTTACTCGATTTTTACTTTTTGCAGCCTGGAGCCACTTACTACAAGCACTTGCCACACACTATATTACCAGACCAACACAATGCAAACAGCTGTACACGTGCGAAGAACACGCCCAGCCCTGTAGGCTTGCTTACAAGCAATATTGTTTTCTTCCACCCCTTAAATATATAGAAAAATCAATATCTTGGACACATAAATAAAAATAAAAAATGAAAAAAAATATCCCTCAAGCAGCTGCTTGCCACAGAGGTCTGACAGGAGCCTGTCAGTTTATATGCCATAGTAGAAGGTCTGGGGACGGCTAAGAACACTGCCCGGCGGGGAATCGAACCCCGGTCTCCCGCGTGACAGACGGGGATGACGGGGTATTTTTCTATTAAGCTGCATTTTTTGAACGATAAACTAATGAACGGTTCCCCAAACTACGTCCAGTGTAAGTAGGGTCGGGTTGATCAAAGAGGAATTTCCCGGTGATCCGTCGTATTCGACCAAAAGGTACGTTTTTCGGTGACTGAAAATTTACACTTGGGAAGTGGGCGCTTATGTGTTAAATTTCCAGGCCCTAAATCTTGTCCCAGTTAGTTTTCAATGTAGGAATTCAATTTTTTCCACGGATAGTTCACAGTGCTCAGAGCAATAAAAGGTAATAACCTTCATAGCATTAAGACACTAATGCTGTTGAGTACGGATCTCAGCCAACTTTGATCAGTGTTTGTCCCAGCACTTTCAGAGACTATTTCGTTTCCACCACGTTCCTCTAATCCAAGATATCAGTTGGTTCCTTACTGCTTTGGGTTACTACGGGGTCTGTCCCTCATTGATACAGAATAATCTGTATATCAGTGGCAGATTAACAAATTTAGGATGGAACACTGGAAAAACTGTCTTTTTTACATAAATGTAGTAATGGCGAAATAGATAGCAAACAGGCAACAATACGGGGACCCTGCCGACATTGCAAGAGACCGCCATTACGGTGGCAGAAAGCTCGCGAATACAGGTACTTCTCATTTTATTGAACTTATTTCGAAATTATTCCGTTTCAATTACATTGAACTTGTCACAAAATTATTCTGTTTTGATTGTATTGAACTTGTTTTAAAATTATTAAATAAAAATTAAAAAATTGTAAAATTATAAAATATTTAAGATATCCTATGCGGCATTGATTTCGATAATTCCAAAACAAATATATTTTGGTTTTTTTTTTCTCATTTCATTGCGTTATACTTCAGCTTTGACTGAGACAGAAAGGGTTTGTCATAATAACTATTTCATGTTTGTGAGAAAAGCAAACTTTTGATTCCTTAATCATAACAGATCATCAAACCTAGAAGCTTAAAATCTTAGCAAGTTGTTCATCTAATGAAAACTAGACACTGAAAGCAAGTCATAATAGATGAAAAATTCACAAACCTGCCACTATAAAAAAGGAAATCAGATAAATTATATTTCTTGGGTATCTCAAAATATTAGACGACTTTCGAAAGAAGTAATATGTGAAATGAAAGTTTATGATGTTGCAAATGTAAAGTTAATAAAATAATGCCCCCCCCCCCCCCCAACCAACCCGTAAATAAAAATAGAGCCAAGTTTTTCCAATTATTTTAAATTGTGGTACACTGGCAAATTCCTTACAACAAAAATAAAATTTTAACATCAAATGAGATTAAGTACTGCTTTTTCTGAAATCAACTTCTTTGCAATCCTTTATAACGGAAATCTAATTTATTTTAATGTTCCTGTATGTATTAAAAATTGCCAGTTGCAGTGATTAAACTGAAAGGATATTTCTTAATAAAGCAGAAATTACGTGAATAAAACCTTGTGGAACAAATAAAAAGTTAAAAGATTCTTTTTGCCCTTTGCAAAATTTTCATGCAGAGGACTTAATATATGTTTTTGCCAAAAAGGATCCAAAATTACTCTTTCATATATCTCTGAATGCACATATACTGCTGAGGATGTTTTTCATTTATGCTGCATATTATTATTGCTAAACTTATCATTAATACTTTGTTTTTTTTCAGCCTTCAGTGACACTTGAAACATCACTGCAGAACACATCACTACAGTAACTTATTTATATGATAAATTAATTTATTGTCTCTTACCGATTTATTACAAATTAAGTTAAGAGATTTGTTATATTGTTTCATAATAGGTTGTCGGCAGTTGTTATATGCGTCACTTAGATTGTATAAAATTTTAAGTTGGGTTGCTTTGTCTGAGCAGCACATTTGTGCACGCAGTGAACTAAATGGTCAGTTCACAAGGACCTTGAAGGTCAGAAAAGGGTGGAGAAGGCGGGCCCACTGTATAACTGTAAGAGATTATGTAACTTCTAAATCATTAGTAACAATTGGAAAAAGTTGTCTCTCCTGAAGTACAAATGGCACAAAGTCGGCCACATCTTAGTGAAAGATTTATAGGTCTTATTCTGGAAGATTTTAACGTCTGATGGATATCTTAATGGATAATTTTTTTCGGATGATTTTAACTATTGTTGAAGTTTATTTCTACAGGTAATCTGAGAATTTACTATGGAAGTAATTTATATATTTGCAAAATTTTAAATGTTAGACAACTATCCATTATTGAGTATAGAAAACCATAGTGTGCCCTCAGAATTTTGAATTGCTATGAAATAATTCTCTGAATAGACATTGCATATGTACGATATAAGTTGTTGAGTTTTTTAATGCTATTGATATTTTTTAATATCAATCATTTTAATTAAAATATTATTAGTGTTTGAAAGCATAAAATCACTCTCAACATTAATATCGGATTTAGAGGAAAAATTGTCTGAGCTAGGTGGGATACAAAGATCAACAATAAAAAAAATCTGGCAACGATTTTTTAGAAATTAGTGATCTGGCATCGACTGCAGCTCTACTCCTTCTGGTGAAGCAATTTTTTTGACAAGGAGTGTATTATTAACGCTGGGCTCTTTTACACCGAACGAGAAAATTGTTCCGACTTGTTCTTTTGAACTGCAGAACGTTTAAACTGTTTGATGTTCTCTTGAAAGTTAAAAATGCTGTTCATAGCTCTCCTTATCGGCAGTACTGTTACAAACCCTTTCAGTTCCGACACGAGCTGAAAATTTCTGCAACAGCGATGCGCAATCGTTTTGGCATTCCAAAAGAAAGAAAATTATTATATTTGTTGTGGATCAGTAATTAGTGAGGGGTGGGTAAAATAAAAAGAACAAAATTTTGCAATTTTTTTACTATATTTTACTTGTCATAGTTATAGGTAGAAAATAATAATAAAAAAAATATTAACATAAAGTTTATTTTAAAGTCAAAACTGAAGTTGACTTGTCGAAGCAGTAAGTGAAGCATGTGATCGGATCCCGGAAATGAGCTGCTAAACATTCGGCTTCAATGACGTTGTAGCTAATTGTATAATGTTATTTAAATTTTTTTTGCTCCTTCATCTTATTAAAACACTCTTTACTTTCGTAGAATTAGATTAAAAAACATTATTTTATATTTTCAAATTTTTCACGCAGGCCGAATAAAATTGTTAAATGGGCCGGAGTTTGTGCACTCGTGTTCTACGTAGAAATTTGCCGAAGAATTGATCAAATGTTGCAATTTGAGCCAGACAATGAAATAACCAATCATTCTATTAGTTGGTAAAAAATGATGCGAAATAAATGAGCAGGATATAATCGATTTTTATTAATTTAACAAAAAAAATTGTTATTTAAACTGCACATTTAAAGAGCATCAAAATATCACATAAACTAAAATTCGAAGTACAGTAAACTCCCGGTTATCCAGTACTCCAATATCCAGAATTCTCATGCAACCGACATAAATTTCGTGTTGAATATGTGAACTTGGTACGGAAAATTTTAATGGACGTCTTTCACACATTGACAAGCTATGCACACTAGTTCCAGTAGGGCTACTAAGATAGCAGGTAGTTGAATTTCTGATCGTGTTGTTCTGTTTACCGGAAATCTTTTACCCCTCAATTCGTATGTTGAGGACTAAAGCGAAGTTGTGTTATGCAAAAGGATGGGTTGGGTTGTTTTACCTATGAGCGGCACGTTTTTGCACGACATGGGATAAATGGCCAGGTCACATGGACCCCGAAGGTTCAGAGAATGTTGGGGGAGGGGACCCACTGGAACAGCTGTTGGGAGACAGATGGTAGCCTCCCGTCAAGGCCATCCAGCGTGTTCTTTAATGGGCACAGTGCATGATTCTCCCGCATACGGGACCACGGCTTAATGTCCCATCCGACGGACGACGGTCTTTCTAAGCTCATTGGTGTCCCCTACTGACCGTGGGCAGGGCGGGGAATTTTGCGGAGATAAATCTCAACGCTGACCCAGCTGGGACTCGAACCTGCAAAAGGAGGGGTTGGGTTGTTGGGTTATTTTACCTCTGAGCGGCACTTTTTTACACACCATGGGCTAAATGGCCAGGTCACATGGTCCCCGAAGGCTCAGAGAAGGTTGGGGGAGGGGACTCACTGGAACAGCTGTTGGGAGACAGATGGTAGCCTCCTGTCAAGGCCATCCAGCGTGTTCTTTAACGTGCACAGGGTATGGCTCTCCCGCACACAGAGCCACGGCTTAATGTCCCATCTGACAGACGACGGCCTTTCCAAGCTCATTGGTGTCCCCTACTGACCGTGGGCAGAGCGGGGAATTTTGCGGAGATAAATCTCAATGCTGACCCAGTTGGGACTCGAACCTGCAAAAGGATGAAAATCGCAATGAGCTTATGAATGAATTCAGTGTTGGTTCGTCACCACCGATCTATGAGATTAAAACAGAAAGTGGAACGCTTCTAAAGTTCTTTATGAAATCTGAGATGGATAAAAACGTAGAACGACGTCACTCACTTTATACCCCTGAGCTTGAAGATTAGGATTAGTGCGTTGTATGAATGGTTCTCGTTAAAAAGATCAGAAGGCGCATGCATCTCAGGACTAATGCTAGCAGAAAAAGAGGAGGAATTAAAATCTTGATCACTATCCAAGCTGTTTTATTATTGTTCCGATAGATCTAATAGCATTTTGATCGGTGAATACAGGATAGTAGGGATGTCATTCACTTCTTGTCGAAAAATTTGAAGTAAGTCATTTCCTGTTGCACGGATCACACAACGGTATTTAGAGCAGTGTTTCAACTATTAACGTCATCTTCAGAAGTTGGGTAAACAGTTCTACTTCGGAGATTGTATGCGTGTGAGTTGTGCAGCTGCGCCGTATGGTTTGCAGCGGGTGGCACTGTTGCAGTTTCGTGGTCCTGCCCATGTGCCTCGGGTAGAGGTGGGGATGTGGATGCTTTAGCAGTGCTGCACTGGTCCAGGAGCAGTTTCCATGGGTGGGGTGGGTGGTAGATTTCTTCGTTGCAGCACGCTTCTCTATTTTGGTATATCACCAGTTGTTCAGCGAAATCCAATTGAAATTTAGTCGGGGGAGCACAAATAATTTTGGTGAGGTCAAATTGTGGGGGTCAAATTGTGGGGATCGGGTCATTCCGGTATTACAGATCACTCTTGCCAATGAAGTGGTTTGTTTTTTTAATCGTACATCCCTTTCGTGTTCTTTTATTCTAGTTCGGCAGGTTCTTTTCGTTTTGCCACAGTAATTTTAAACCAGTATACATTTTCTCAGCGATGGCTCACTCGCTTTAAAATACGTCATGGGATTCGGAAGTGTTACGTATCAGGTGAACAGAAATCTGTAGATATGAAATCAGCTGACGAATTTTGTGAAAGTTGTGATTGAGCATGGTCTGACTGCAGGGCAAATATATGATGCTGAAGATACGAGGTTAATGTGGAGATGACTTACTGAAATAGTTCCGATTTGGTTGTTTGGTTGTTTTACCTCTGAGCAACACTTTTTTGCACACAATGGGCTAAATGGTCAGGTCACAAGGACCCCCGAAAGTTCAGAGAAGGCTGGGAGAAGGGACCCACTGGAACAGCTGTTGGGAGACAAATGGTAGCCTCCCGTCAAGGCCATCCAGTGTGTTCTTTAATGTGCACAGGGTATGACTCTCCCGCACATGGGACCAAAGCTTAACGTCCCATCCGATGGATGGCGTCCTTGTCAAGCCCATTGGTGTCCCCTACTGACCATAGGTAAGGCGGGAAGTTTTGCGGAGATAAATATCAAAGCTGACCCAGCTGGGAATCGAACGTGGGAACTACAAATTACGAGCCTGGCGCGCTATCGACTGAGCCACCCCCGTCCAACTTTTTCTGTTTTTTTATGTTTTTATTCGGAGGTATTGATTTTTACCCGAATAGAATTCAATCATTGCTTTAGCAAGGATCTTTTCGCCCGTTTTCCTCATTCGTTGGGGCGGGGGTGGCTCAGTCGGTAGCGCGCCAGACTCATAATCTGTAGTTCCCAGGTTCGAGTCCCAGCTGGGTCAGCGTTGAGATTTATCTCCGCAAAATTCCCCGCCCTGCCCACGGTCAGCAGGGGACACCGATGGGCTTGGAAAGGGCGCCGTCCGTCGGATGGGACGTTAAGCCGTGGCCCCTTGTGTGGGAGAGACATACCCTGTGCACGCTAAAGAACACGCTGGATGGCCTTGACGGGAGACTACCATCTGTCTCCCAACAGCTGTTCCAGTGGGTCCCCTCCCCCAACCTTCTCTGAGCCTTCGGGGTCCATGTGACCTGGCCATTTAGCCCATGGTGTGCAAAAAAGTGCCGCTCAGAGGTAAAACAACCGAAAGCAACCCAACCCTCATTCGTTTTGTCACAAATGATTCTGTTAGCGATGTCTACGCATCTCATTCTACCCTGTTTCCGTCTTCCCGTAAAAAGACACATTTCACTCTTTGGATCGATGATTAGATTTCAAATGACAATTAGTTCAATTGGATGATGTCTTTTCCTGAGACAACCAAAGTGTATGTGTATAGAAGTGTAAGAGTAAACCAAACGTATGTGCATAGAAGCGTAAAGCGTATGTAAATAAAGTTGATGCTTATAAACGAATGGGGGGGGGGGGAGGCTCAGTCGGTAGCGCGCCAGGCTCGTAATCTGTAGTTCCCAGGTTCGAGTCCCAGCTGGGTCAGCGTTGAGATTTATCTCCGAAAAATTTCCCCGCCCTGCCCACGGTCAGTAGGGAACACCGATGGGCTTGGAAAGGCCGCCGTCCATCGGATGGGACGTTAAGCCGTGGTCTTATGTGCGGGAGAGCCATACCCTGTGCACGTTAAAGAACACGCTGGATGGCCTTGACGGGAGGCTATCATTTGTCTCCCAGCAGCTGTTCCAGTGGGTCCCCTCCCCCAACCTTCTCTGAGCCTTCGGGGTCCATGTGACCTGGCCATTTAGCCCATGGTGTGCAGAAAAGTGCCGCTCAGAGGTAAAACAACCAAACCCTAAAGTCGCGAATCTTTCCCGATAACGGGCAGAATCTGAACCGTAACCACCATTATTGCTGATAGCCCACTTTTTATTTAATTCAATAAAATCCGTACTTAGACAATAGTAACATGCACGGATAAATAAATTAATATTAGAAAAGTGTAATTAAGATGTTTTTCATAATATTTTGAGAATTTTTAATCTCTTTTTACTGCGCAAAAATAACTGAAGACGCAAGAATTGCAAGACGATATTAACAACATTTTGAAATGCATTGTACACGTATTTCATTGTGACGAGAGAGACGCTTATAAAAGGAAGGAACGTTTCAGCGAAGGGTTTAACGTGTGGCTTTTGGGGTAACATATATTTGAATGGATGAGCTTTAAGAGCTGGGAGCCGGTAATTTCCTTTTCAGGGGAGAAGTAACAGTAAAGGGGGAAGGGAATGAATTTGCTTTTGCAATGAACTTCATCTTAAAAACTGAATCCCATTTCCGGTTTCCATGTTCAGGAGATCAATTCTCCACCCGCAGTGTGAAAGAGGTCTTCTATTCCGGTTAATCAGCGGAATGGAGTTGACTTCTCTCACAACTGACGAAAGCTAAAATTCCATTCGAATAATGTTAAAAGGGAATTCAGTTCCTGGAAGCCTCATTGGCCGCACTGGAGTTCAACTCAGGTGGACCCCTAATAAATGAAATAAGAAGAAGAAATATCACTATACACTATAATAAATAAATATAATAAATAAATACCCCCTCAAGCAGTTGCTGGCCGCAGAGGTCTGACAGGAGCCTGTCAGTTTATATGCCATATAGAAGGTCTGAGAGGATGGCAGGACCTCAACAGAAAAACGGCACAAACAGCCATGCCTTACCCGGGGCTCGAACCCAGGTCCCTTAGATCAGTAGCCAAGTGCGCTAACCACTCGGCCATGGGACGGCTCGCCCTAAATAAATACCCCCTCAAGCAGCTGCTTGCCACACTTTTCTCAAAGGTCTGACAATCAGGCCTCTCACTGTAACACGAAAAAGTATCTGAGTTCAGATCTCGGATCCTTTTGCTCAGCAGCAAAACAAATTAATCGCTCACCCACTCGGACAGAAACATCATTTTTAAAAAGATATATTTGTATAATAGATATGCTTAAAAATTGCACATCTAAGATATATAAAGGCAATTTTTGATAATCCGCACATCATACTTGGATCCGATTTTAGTATTCTTGCTACCATTTTCATTTTGTTAAATATGGAAAAATTTGTCAGATGAGCTCATTGTGATTACTGATTCTGGCGCCTAATCCAGCCAGGGAAAACGTTTTAGCTGAATGGTCGCATAGGAAACTGAAATAGAAGAGCGGGCCACATAGGAAACTGAAATGGAATGGCGGGTCGCATAGGAAACTGAAATGGAAGGGTGGGCCACATAGGAAACTGAAATGGAATGGCGGGTCGCATAGGAAACTGAAATGGAAGGGTGGGCCACATAGAAAACTGAAATGGAATGGCGGGTCGCATAGGAAACTGAAATGGGTGGGCCACATAGGAAACTGCAATGGAATGGCGGGTCGCATAGGAAATTGAAATGGAAGGGTGGGCCACATAGGAAACTGAAATGGAAGGGTGAGTCGCATAGGAAACTGAAATGGAAGGGTGGGCCACATAGAAAACTGAAATGGAATGGCGGGTCGCATAGGAAACTGAAATGGAATGGCGGGCCACATAGGAAACTGAAATGGAATGGCGGGTCGCATAGGAAACTGAAATGGAAGGGTGGGCCACATAGGAAACTGAAATGGAAGGGTGAGCTGCATAGGAGACTGCAATGGAATGGCGGGCCACATAGGAAACTGAAATGGAATGGCGGGTCTCATAGGAAACTGAAATGGAAGGGTGGGCCACATAGGAAACTGAAATGGAAGGGTGGGCCGCATAGGAGACTGAAATGGAAGGGTGAGCCGCATAGGAGACTGAAATGGAAGGGTCGCATAGGAAACTGAAATGGAAGGGCGAGCCGCATAGGAAACTGAAATGGAAGGGTGAGCCGCATAGGAAACTGAATTGGAAGGTGAGCAACATAGGAAACTGAAATAGAAGGGCGAGCCGCATAGGAAACTGAATTGGAAGGGTGGGCCACATAGGAGACTGAATTGGAAGGGTGGGCCACATAGGAAACTGAAATGGATGGTGAGCCACATAGGAGACTGAAATGGATGGGTGGGCCACATAGGAAACTGAAATGGAAGGGTTGGCCACATAGGAAACTGAAATGGAAGGGTTGGCCACATAGGAAACTGAAAATGGTAATGTTGACGCCTAAGATACATATATAATCAATAATCCAAAGTGAAACAGTGATAATAACTTTATTAAAATTCATTTTTTAATTAAAGTTCGCTTCACAGTAATTGGAATTGTTGTCCGCTATACATTCATTTTCTCTTTTACAAATTTATTTTAATTGTAATCAGTAGCCCAGGGGCCGCACAAAAAGAGGTGGTGGGCCGTGGTTTGCAACGACCTGGTAATCAACTACCTAATGCCAAGATAATGCTTATCATCTTCAATCAAAGGCATCAAGTTTCCTGTTATCTAGTGTTCAAAAAGTTCAAGTTTAAGTACTACAACAAATAATAGAAAGTAGAAAATTATTATGCCGTCCAATTTTGATATCTAATTGTATACACCTGTTTTCAACGACATTTACAGAAACTTAAAAGTCCCAGTATTAACGCCTATTTTCATGTCGCAGTTTACGATATCTGATGCACTCCCCAGGTATAATTAAACTGAGAATCATGCTCCAGGACGCAGTCATCGAAAAACACTGAAGCATCACTTCTTGACGAATTTTGCATAGATTGGCAGATATCATTTCTCGATGTGGAAGCGAATAGCTGAAAATCTTGAGATCAATCGTAAATTGGATTGGGATATTTTACTTCTGAAAGCACTTTTTGCACACATTGAGCTAAATCGCAGGTCACCAGGACCCCAGGGACTCAGAGAAGGTTGGGGGAAGGGGAACCACTGGGCAGCTATTAGATGGCAGATGAAAATCTCCTATCAAGTCCATACATAGTGTTCTTTAACGTGCACAGGGTATGGCTCTCCTACACACGGACAAACGCCTTTACATCTTTTCCGATGGACGGCAGCTTTCCAAGCACATAGATGTCCCTTTTCTGGTCGAAGGTAGGGTCGAGGGTAGCGGCAATAAATCTCAACGCTGGCATAATTTGACCTTATGGCTTGAACCTAGGAACTACAGAATGGCTTGAACCTTAGAACTACAGCCTGGTGATCATGAGCCAACCCCCGCTCCTTCAGTCGTAAGAAAGACCGCGAATGATCGAAACCCACTCATGAGGATGCCAAAAGAGGCTTTCGACTTTTAACTTCTGTATCTCAACTCGAACTAGTTATCCTGAGAATCAGTGGCGCAGATGTTTAGATTTTTTTAAAAATTTTCTCATGATTATTGATTGCATTAAAAATTATTTATTAGTTAAAAATTGTCATTATAAATTTGAAAGTTAAAAGAAAATAATAATAGAATTGTATAAACAAAGGTTGCCTAAAAAGTTCCAATGATAACTTTAAAGAGATGACGTCATCTCTTTAACTTATTCTGATATCACAGTAATATATCCAATCTGTAAAAGAATGTGCAAATGAACTGTTGGGCTGATATTACCAGAGGGGCATATTTTTGCACATAATGAGCTAAATAGTCAGGTCACAAAGACCCTGAGAAAGTTGGGGGAAGGAGACCCATTGGACAACTGTTAGGAGACAGATGATAACTTCCCGTCAAGGCCATCCAGCGTGTTTTTTCAGCGTAAGGATTTCACGTATACGGAGCCACGGCTTTATGTACCATCCTACAGACGACATCCTTTCCAAGCCCAACGGTGGCCCCTACTTATTGAAGGTAGGACGGGGAGTTTTGCGGAGATAAATCTCAAAGCTGGCCCAGGTGGGACTTGAACCTGGGAACTATAGATTACGAGCCTGGCGCCCTACCACCAACTGAGCTCCTCCCGTTACTTAAATTAACTGAATAGCTTTTGTATTTCTTATCTCAGAAACAGCTGATAATTATTTTGAATGGCGGAAATCTTGATCATTTTATATTTTCGATTCAGATTAGGGATGATTATTTCCGAATATTTGTTCTTGTTTTTATGGCACCATCAATTGCACCAATTTTAAGCAAATTAAGGAAGTACATTCAACTGTGTGCTTTCTGCCAAAACTCATACGGAATCTTATTTCTTTCATGAATACATTTATTTCAAATTACATAAATTATCATATTTCGAACTCAGTGGCAACATCGATATCGGTATTAAAATATTGCAATGTAGATATACTACTGAGCAGGCCCGGATCTAGAAAAACTAAAGCAGGGGGAGGTGAGGGGGGGGGAGAGACTGGATTTTCATGACAGTGTAACATGTAACATGTAAAATATTTATAAGCTTAATAATATTTAACTCTATTACTTTTATTAGCATTGTCAAGGGGGGAGGGAGTGGTCCCCTTTCCCCCGTAGATCCGGCCCCGCTAGTGAGAAATTATTAATCTCTATTGCAGTGGCGGCTCGTAGCTAAAATTAGTGGGGGTGCTGCTCCAGAAAATTTTTAGCCTTTGTTTTAAAATTGTATAAAAGGAAACAAACATGTATAAAAAGAAAATTTATTCAGAAACTTGATAAATTAAAATACTTGATAACTTGATAATATTAAAGCTACGAATATATTTCTTGTTGTTGCTTATGATTGGCTGAGATATTAGAATATCAGGTGTTGAACGACCTCTTTTCTTAACTGCAACTTTCTCATGGAGAGACAGCTGTGAAAACTTAAGCTGTTGAAGTTCACTTACAGTCACAGAACTTATTTCTTGGGGATGCAAGGCCATGGTTAAAGTTTTCTGTTAAATAAAAGAACCGAAAAAAAATGAATCAAATAGAATACCTGGAAGCAGGATAATAATCTAATTCTACACTTTATCACATTCAAGAATATGGTACACGGTTTTTAAGCACAACACACGCGGAGTAAAAAAACTACCTTCAACCAGCACGCCAGGGTCGGC
The DNA here is from genome assembly GCA_038380435.1 of Ryuthela nishihirai. Lineage (NCBI taxonomy): Eukaryota > Metazoa > Arthropoda > Arachnida > Araneae > Heptathelidae > Ryuthela > Ryuthela nishihirai. Next base: position 46,022,443 of record JAWZYU010000023.1, on the reverse strand, counting down.
CACTGCTAGAACGACAGTGCTCTCTCTCCCTTGCAGCCTTGCTTGTAGCTTCCTATGTGCGCATGCGCACAACAGTCAAACACCTCGCCGCTGGTACTGTGAAGCGCACAGTTCCATACAAAGATTTTTGTATCTTTTTCATAAACTGGGGGATGGCTACTGACATTAAGCTTAAGGATTATATATTGTACAAGTCTAAAGAAAGAATTAAAGAAAAAAGGACTCATTTATATTAAATGTTATCGATAATATCAAGTTGAAATTGGGGGTGCTGCAGTTCCACAGTGCCTATACGCGAGCCGCCACTGCTCTATTGGGTAAAATGTATTTCACTTTTTTTATTGCAATTAGCAACCCTTTCGCCATATTGGAACTGAGGAAGTCGGTTATGTAAAAGTGGACTTGATAATTCATCGCATAAGTGATATATAATAATGAAAATTTCGCTTCTAACAATTTACATAGTTAAAAAGCAATCCGTTTATTATTACGTCATGTAAGCGTAATGAGACATTTGCATATTTCAAATGGAAGAAACATATGATATGAAAGAATTAATATTAATCTGTTGTCGTAACAAATGTAAATAACACAATCTGACACTTATAAAATAAAAGTTACGTCTACCATATGTGTATATATATGACTTAAAAAAACAATTTTAAGTGTTATTCTTTTAAAGATAGATTTTGACAAAAGCATCAAAATTTAATGACTTGTCACACAGGAAAGCGAAATAAAATATGGCACTCCTCTTATTAGGGTTAAGAACAAGGGTGGATTAGACTACCGAAACATCCGGGTACATTCCGGTGATCCTATGTATCTGGACCAGTGACCATTTGAGGCAGCCACATTTTCGGGCTAATAAAAGTTTCTTCCATTTTTATTTACATATTATTGTTGATTTTCATTTCACTTTTCTCTTTATAAAAAAAAACATTATGAAAATGCTGCTGCAACCTGCTGCAATTTCGAAAATTTCACAATTTAACTTCTTTTCCCCTATCTTTCTGTCGCTTTTCACTTGTCATTTGTTGCTTTCCGTGTGTTTATCAAAACGGATGTTCCGCCATATTCCCAACCACGGCTGGATCTAGGATGTCGGGGGGGGGGGAAGTCGTGTCCCCCCTCCTGCTTTTGAGAATGTTAGTAAGAGCAATAGAGGCCCAAAATTATTAAACTTGTGCCTATTTCGCGCATTTCTGAATAATGTTTTTAAAAAACTTGTAAAACGAAGGGGAAAATATTGCATTGAAATGGAAATCCAATCTCTTGCCCCCCCCGCCTCCCCCTCCCTTTTTATTTTCTGCTAAATCTGCGCGTGTCCCCAACTCCTTTGATCGAGCTCATAGAGTCACGAACGTATCCAGGGCGGGGGTGGCTCAGTCGGTAGCGCTCCAGGCTCGTAATCTGTAGTTCCCAGGTTCGAGTCCCAGCTGGGTCAGCGTTGAGATTTATCTCCGCAAAATTCCCCGCCCTGCCCACGGTCAGTAGGGGACACCGATGGGCTTGGAAAGGCCACCGTCCGTCGGATGGGATGTTAAGCCGTGGCCCCGTGTGCGGGAGAGACATACCCTGTGCACATTAAAGAACACGCTGGATGGCCTTGCCGGGAGGCTACCATCTGTCTCCCAACAGCTATTCCAGTGGGTCCCCTCCCCCAACCTTCTCTGAGCCTTCGGGGTCCACGTGACCTTGCCATTTAGCGGGAGTGCTCAGTTGGTAGCACGCCAGACTCGTAATCTGTAGTTCCCAGGTTCGAGTCCCAGCTGGGTCAGCGTTGAAATTTATCTCCACAAATTTCCCCGCTCTGCCCACGGTCAGTAGGGGACACCGATGGGCTTGGAAAGGCCGCCGTCCGTCGGATGGGACGTTAAGCCGTGGTCCATGTGCAGGGGAGAGCCATACCCTGTGCACGTTAAAGAACACGCTGGATGGCCTTGACGGGAGGCTACCATCTGTCTCCCAACAGCTGTTCCAGTGGGTCCCTTCCCCAACCTTCTCTGAGCCTTCGGGGTCCATGTGACCTGGCCATTTAGCCCATGGTGTGCAAAAAAGTGCCACTCCGAGGTAAAACAACCCAACGTTAAAGAACACGCTAGATGGCCTTGACGGGAGGCTACCATTTGTCTCCCAACAGCTATTCCAGTGGGTCCCCTCCCCCAACCTTCTCTAAGCCTTCGGGGTCCATGTGACCTGGCCATTTAGCCCATGGTGTGCAAAAAAGTGAGTAGTTGAGTAGAATTTCCCAATTACTAAAATATAGTCGCTCAAAAAACTATCCGAACACTATGGTTGTTTACAGAATTCAGAAAAAATATCTGGAACGATTTTTTTTTAGAAATTCGTGTACGTACACGAAGGTTGCCAGATCACTAATTTCTAAAAAAATCGTTGCCAGATGTTTTTTCTAAATTCTGTAATCAACCATAGTGTTCGGATATTTTTTTGAGCGACTGTACACCAGACAGGAAAGATTAAAATGATATTCTATATGGAATAAAATTTTACAGTTATTTATTTTTTTAAATCTATTTTTAGTGTCGGAAATACAAATATAGGGCTAAAATAAAATTATACAAAGACACTTATTTTGGATTTCAAAGCAGGTATACAAGTTCGAATGTTTTTATAGAATGACGGAATTTCGGGAGAGGTCCGAACCCATTGCCCCCCACCCCCCGGTACATCCTTGAATCGAGTCATGTGTCAAATGAAAGCTTGTGATGCATTGGATTGGATTGTTTTACCTCTGAGCGGCACTTTTTTTGCACACCATGGGCTAAATGGCCAGGCCACAAGGACCCCGAAGGTTCAGAGAAGGTTGGGGTAGGGAACCCACTGGAACAGCTGTTGGGAGACAGATGGTAGCCTCCCGTCAAGGCCATCCATCCGGTTCTTTAACGTGCACAGGGTATGGCTCTCCCGCACACGGGGCCACGGCTTAACGTCCCATCCGACGGACGGCGGCCTTTTCAAGCCCATCGGTGTCCCCTACTGACCGTGAGCAGGGCTGGGAAATTTTGCGGAGATAAATCTCGACGCTGACCCAGCTGGGACTCGAACCTGGGAACTACAGATTACGAGCCTGGCACGCTACCGAGTGAGCCATCCCCGCCCCACTCTTGTGATGCAAGAAGTGTCGTAGGGTATGAAAAATTTACCAATGTACTGTCTTCCCTTCTGAAAAAGGAGAAATAAGAAAAATGTCCTTCCACTGCACGTTTCGGACATGAGGGCCCACAATTACGAGTTAGGTGTCATATGAAAACTTGTGAAATAGGGATACTCCTGGGCTACCTTAGGTTTTGCCTTCCACCCTTAGTAGTGAGAAAGTAGGGGTTCTAAGCCAGAGGCGGAGCTATGTTAATCCTATGGGCTCCGCCTCCCATGTGTTTCAAGCTGGAGGCGGAACACATTGGTCAGAATTCTCACATTTTTTTAAGACTGAAGCCAGACAATGGTGAATAAAATACCTCCCTCCAGCAATATATTAATCCCAAATTATTCAATTAAATTGCAGATAATCCATTCGTAATTACCACCTACATCCATCTTGGTTTCCACAAATTTTTTCGAGTCCACCATTTAGAAACCTGACATCACCACAAACTCCCATGATTTTACCGTTAGTCCACCATCTTGGTTTCTAACCTCATCCGAAATTACTAAGTCCAGACTCCGCCATCTTGATTCCTGACATATTAATTAAATGCTTATCAGAAGTTCCACTCCCCTTTATTAAATCTCCCCTATCAAAAACTTTCACCCCCCTCATTAATTAACCCATTATCAAAAGTCCCTTTCCCCTTTTATTAAAAAAAAAGGAACCCCCCTCTTTTCCTCTGATTCCATCATTTTGACATCCCCTATGATTGCATCCTCCTCCTACAGCGTGAAGTAAGTCCGCCATTTTGAAATCTGATGTCACCGATTAGAAGTTTTCTTTTCATTTACTGCGGGACAGTCTTTTAAATCAGTTTCTGCGGGATAGTCCTCCTTTCAGTATAAATACGACATCCATCAGTCAGATTCCTCATTCTGTTGTCAGACGTTGACAGTTCTCTGCTTCTCCGTGATTTTTTTTCAACTGTTAGAAGCCAATAGCGATAGTTCTCCACGTCCTCGTGTAGTATCAGCTATTTTACAACTTACTGTTTCATAATGTATCCATGTGATATATGTGAGAAGGCTTTCACGCTCCAGAAAAATCTCATTCGTCATATGAGAAATCATGACGGGAATAACCTGTTTAAGTGCTTTGAGTGCGAATCGACATTCTCAAGGAGAGATGACGTCCGACGCCACGAGTTATCCCACACCTCCAGAAAAACCTACAAATGCGAAGAATGTGCCATGGAGTTTGGAAGAAAAGACAATCTTTTACGACATCAAAGAAAGCCACACAATAATAAGCGAAAACGTTCTGAAGATGAAAGGATTCCCCAAAAGAAACAAAAACCAGACCCTGAAGACCCCTGCCAGTTTACAGAAGAAATGAAAAGGACCCTATCAACACATAAATTGATGGCAACGGAAGAGACATCTCTTGACCTCACCTTTTTCCTTGAATCCTCGCGGGAGTCACTCCTAACTCACCTGAAACAAGAATTGGCCTCGAAAGCTAGCATTAAATGGTACCTTGCTGTACAAGTGCGCTTCAGGCGAAAAGTTTCCCCTTCTACCTTCGAACACTGCACCGCGTTTTTCCGAAGTAACTGTGTCACAAGTCTTCCTACATCATCCCTAAATAGAGAATTGGATTCAGCGTATAAGAAGATTAAGACCTCATTTGAAGAATTTGAAGGAGCACATAGTGAATGGACACTGGTTGCCATACTCCACGCTGAAATGAACATTGGGAAATATATACCTCTTGCAGGATCTAGTTATATCCCTACCCCAAGAGAATTACTATTAAAGCGTGCTATTGTGAATGTATGTAATTCCGACCAAAAATGTTTTGTCTGGTCTGTTTTAGCCTCTTTGTATCCTGCCACAGATCATTCGCAGCGCCTTAATAACTATATACATTTAGAAGAAAAATTAAACACATCTGACCTAATTTTCCCTGTTACAATAAATCAAATAACTAAATTCGAAAAAATGAACAACATTTCTATCAATGTTTTTGGATATGAGAAAGAGGTGTTCCCACTCTACATCACGCCATTCAGATTTAAAGCGCACACGAATCTCCTTCTATTATCGGATGATGAAAAGCAGCATTATTGCACCATTAAGAATATGAGTCGACTTCTCAGTCCTCTCACTAAATATAAATGACAGACTTTCTACTGTGATTACTGCCTTCACCGTTTCAAAAATGAATCACTCTTGAAGGATCATGTTCCCTATTGTCAAGAACATGGACCCCAAAGAGTACAATTCCCAACTGAAGAAGAAAAATGGTTGAAATTCACAAATTTTAAGTTTCAGCAGCCCGTTCCATACGTGATTTATGCCGACTTTGAATCATTCCTAGTGAAAGTGGACACTTGTATGCCTAACCCTGAAAAATCTCACACCACTATCACAGCAAATCATGAACCCTGTGGATTTGCATATCTTGTTGTTGGACTTGATGGCTGCACCTATAAACCTCCAGTAGTTTATAGAGGTCCTAATGCAGTAGAAGAATTTTTAGAACGCCTGCTTAAAGAAGAAGAAAACATCATAAATTTACTATCGATGATGAAGCCAATGCAACTCTCAAATTACGAAGAGGAATCATTTCACAACGCTACTGACTGTCATATTTGTAAGCGTGTCCTAGGAGCAGATCGTGTGAGAGATCACAATCATATAACAGGTAAATTCCGAGGAGCTACCCATAATTCCTGTAATCTGAACTTTAAGTTAACCAATAGGATTCCAGTTATCTTTCACAACCTAAAGGGATATGATAGCCACCTTATTATGCAAGGAATCGGTAGAATCAAAAATAAGAAGTTTAATTGCATTCCCAATAACATGGAAACATATATAGCCTTCTCCCTGGGGACATTGCATTTTATAGACTCCTATCAGTTTTTAAGCACATCTCTTGAGAAGCTAGTAAATAATTTATCAACAGATGAGTTCCATATTTTAAAGGACCACGTTGAACCCGAAAGGCTACATCTGGTTTTGAGAAAAGGAGTTTACCCCTATGATTATATCGACAACAGTGAAAAGTTTGAAGAAATAGTATTACCACCACGTGAAGCATTTTACAACCAACTCACAGAAGTAGCGCTAGGGGAAGAAGACTACACCCATGCAATAAGAGTATGGAATACATTCAACATAAATAATCTAGGCCAGTATCATGACTTGTACCTGAAGACAGACGTGCTCCTCTTAGCTGATGTTTTCGAAAGTTTCAGAAAACTATGCATCAGATACTATGAAATCGATCCCTGCCATGTTTACACAGCTCCTGGATTAGCCTGGCAAGCATGCTTAAAAATGACAAATGTAAATCTTGAGTTGATAACTGACCCTACAATGTACCTTTTCCTGGAAAAAGGCATACGAGGGGGAATTTCTGTGATATGCAATCGTCTTAGTACAGCAAACAACAAGTATTTGGACACCTATGATCCTCAGTTACCCTCTAAATACATTATGTACTATGATGCCAACAATCTTTATGGATGGGCAATGTCACAATGCCTCCCTCAAAGCGATTTTCGATGGCTTAATAAAGAAGAAATAGCAGATCTAAATATTACGACAATTGCTGACGATGCGAATAAAGGATACATATTGGAAGTTGATTTAGATTATCCAGTTTCTCTACACGACAAGCATAATGATTATCCACTAGCCCCTGAGAAACTTCAGATTACCAGCAGCATGCTATCCCCATATTGTCAAGAGGTTGCCCAAAGCCTTGGAATAAATACAAACCAATCAGTCGTGAAATTAGCCCCAAATCTAAATTCTAAGGAAAAATATGTCCTTCATTATCGAAATCTCAAACAATATTTAACCTTCGGTATGCAGCTGAAGAACATACATCGCGTTTTAGAATTTAATCAGTCTTGCTGGCTAAAACCATATATAGAACTTAATACAGATCAGCGGAAGAAAGCTAGAAACGACTTCGAGAAGGACTTCTTCAAACTGATGAATAATGCTGTGTTTGGAAAAACGATGGAAAATTTGAGAAATCGAGTGAAAATTGAATTGACTCAGAGCCCGAAGAGAGTATGTAAACTCGTAGCATCACCTGCTTTTCACGCTTTTCGTGTTTTTGACAACGACCTTGCATGTGTGCAATCAAAGCTAACTAAATTGAAACTCAACAGGCCTATTTATGCTGGTTTCAGTATTCTAGATATTAGTAAACTATTGATGTATAGCTTTCATTATGACTATATTAGTCCGAAATATGGAGAAAAAGCTAAATTATTGTTCACTGATACAGATTCACTGTGCTACGAGCTTCAAACCGAGGACGTGTATGCTGATATGAAAGACGATATAGATCATTTTGACACGTCCGACTATCACATTGATCATGTTTTGCATAGTACACATAATAAAAAGGTACTAGGTAAAATGAAAGATGAACTTTCGGGAGTACCTATCAAACAATTTGCAGGGCTTCGTTCTGAAATGTATTCCCTTCAGAGTTTACATGAGGAGAAGAAGACGGGGAAAGGAGTCCCCAAATACATCGTAAAAAGAACCCTTCGTCACAAGGATTACAGAGACTGCTTAATAAACAAATCACCTTGTCGAGTAGATTTGACAAGGATTCAAAGTAGCAGCCACCATCTTCATACAGTGAAAGGTGTAAAGCTTGGTTTGTCACCATTTGACGATAAAAGATATATTTTAGAAAATGGTTATGACACCCTTTCGTACGGTCACTACAAAACATTGAAAAAATAACATAGCAGAAAAAACGAATATTTCACTGTGATTTTTAATATGCTTGAGCTATTTATGTATAAAAAATATGATAATTTTATCCAAATGTGTGCATATAACCCCCTATATATGTAAAAATAATACATGTTATTATTATATGTAGATAGCTGTATGTAAAAACCATTTCCGCTGTTAACCTGAATTTTTTTGTAAGCAGGCTGTAAAGTATAATCAATGTGAAAAAGCATCATTGTGAAATGTAAAAATTGTAAACCAATGGAAATCATTACATGTGCACGCATTGTCATTGTTTCACCTAATACTTTGAAATCAATAAATTTTTAAATGAAATATATGTGTCGTCTGAGTCTTATCTCTAGCAAGCGAGGAGGTAAACAAGTGGGACTCACGTGACTTACTCCGCGTGCACTTGTGATGCTGACTCACTTCCACCCGCTCATATCCTGTTGGAACGTCAGACCTCACTCACTGCGAGAAAGCTCTTCTAGGATCCATTTCTGGGATTACACTTATAATAAAAGGTTAGTAATTCTCTAAATTTTCATGGTTTATCAAACATTACTTATAATTTCGTGATGTAGTGACGTTCTCAAGTATTAAGAAGTGATGAAAACATAAGATTTCCTTTCAAAGTTATCATAACTTGCTTGCTTGCTAGCTCATTCATTACATGGCCCGGATCGAGCCAGCTCGAAATCAACGTTTTTTTTTTTAAAGCGATCACTTCTCAGAAGTGCACCGAGTGCTTCAATAAATGCACCGAATGCTATGTTTATGAGAAAATTATCAGCACGGAATGAAATTCTAATTTTTTTACTTTGCAGAGATGAGAACTTTACGTAGATTTTTACAGAGAAATAATCGAAATTATTGCATCAGCCATTTAGCGATAAAGTATTTTAGAGCAGATTTTTACTGAATATTAATACTTTAGAATAAAGGATAATTTCCGGTATATAATACAGAGGTGTACAGACGAATTTTACTTCCTATGAATAAAAAGAAAATAGGATTTTCATACCGTTATTCGAATTACTCAGTTAATTCACCACTTATTTCAACTGTAAAAAAAATACATTTAATTCCCAGATTTTTAACGACTGAGATAAAAAAAATATGCTTACCTACATTAAAATATAATGTAAAATAGCGAAAATTCACCACTAATTTCAGCTGCTTAATATCAAGAAATACAGACGATTTCCTTTTCTTTTTTTAGCATTGCACATAAGAAAAAAAGACTAGCGAACGTATCAACATGTACCTCTGAGACTTAAATATGACATGCTCTGTGTTTCAATATTACACATTTTTTCAGTATTTTACACATTAATTACTTACTTTTTTTCATTCAACAGTTAAGTACCCAATTGGAAGTAATGTGAGCAATATTTCCTGTTTAAATGCATCTCCAGAAATCCGCTTTAAAACATTTTCTTATAATTTAAGGGGAAAATAAAGAATTTTAATTGAATTTCTTTTAACACTATATACTTAATATATTGTAATCAACGTATTCTATATACAAAACGAATTAATACAGCCTAGTTACTGGAAATTAACATAATGTTGAAGTGCTTTCTACCTGAAGAGTTAAAAAAAACCTGAACACTTTAATTTTAAACTCTTTAGGTAGAAAGCACTTCAACATTATGTTAATTTCCAGTAACTAGGCTGTATTAATTCGTTTTGTATATAGAATACGTTGATTACAATATATTAAGTATATAGTGTTAAAAGAAATTCAATTAAAATTCTTTATTTTCCCCTTAAATTATAAGAAAATGTTTTAAAGCGGATTTCTGGAGATGCATTTAAACAGGAAATATTGCTCACATTACTTCCAATTGGGTACTTAACTGTTGAATGAAAAAAAGTAAGTAATTAATGTGTAAAATACTGAAAAAATGTGTAATATTGAAACACAGAGCATGTCATATTTAAGTCTCAGAGGTACATGTTGATACGTTCGCTAGTCTTTTTTTCTTATGTGCAATGCTAAAAAAAGAAAAGGAAATCGTCTGTATTTCTTGATATTAAGCAGCTGAAATTAGTGGTGAATTTTCGCTATTTTACATTATATTTTAATGTAGGTAAGCATATTTTTTTTATCTCAGTCGTTAAAAATCTGGGAATTAAATGTATTTTTTTTACAGTTGAAATAAGTGGTGAATTAACTGAGTAATTCGAATAACGGTATGAAAATCCTATTTTCTTTTTATTCATAGGAAGTAAAATTCGTCTGTACACCTCTGTATTATATACCGGAAATTATCCTTTATTCTAAAGTATTAATATTCAGTAAAAATCTGCTCTAAAATACTTTATCGCTAAATGGCTGATGCAATAATTTCGATTATTTCTCTGTAAAAATCTACGTAAAGTTCTCATCTCTGCAAAGTAAAAAAATTAGAATTTCATTCCGTGCTGATAATTTTCTCATAAACATAGCATTCGGTGCATTTATTGAAGTCTTCCACTTCTGAGAAGTGATCGCTTTAAAAAAAAAACGTTGATTTCGAGCTGGCTCGATCCGGGCCATGTAATGAATGAGCTAGCAAGCAAGCAAGTTATGATAACTTTGAAAGGAAATCTTATGTTTTCATCACTTCTTAATACTTGAGAACGTCACTACATCACGAAATTATAAGTAATGTTTGATAAACCATGAAAATTTAGAGAATTACTAACCTTTTATTATAAGTGTAATCCCAGAAATGGATCCTAGAAGAGCTTTCTCGCAGTGAGTGAGGTCTGACGTTCCAACAGGATATGAGCGGGTGGAAGTGAGTCAGCATCACAAGTGCACGCGGAGTAAGTCACGTGAGTCCCACTTGTTTACCTCCTCGCTTGCTAGAGATAAGACTCAGACGACACATATATTTCATTTAAAAATTTATTGATTTCAAAGTATTAAGTGAAACAATGACAATGCGTGCACATGTAATGATTTCCATTGGTTTACAATTTTATACATTTCACAATGATGCTTTTTCACATTGATTATACTTTACAGCCTGCTTACAAAAAAATTCAGGTTAACAGCAGAAATGGTTTTTACATACAGCTATCTACATATAATAATAACATGTATTATTTTTACATATATAGGGGGTTATATGCACACATTTGGATAAAATTATCATATTTTTTATACATAAATAGCTCAAGCATATTAAAAATCACAGTGAAATATTCGTTTTTTCTGCTATGTTATTTTTTCAATGTTTTGTAGTGACCGTACGAAAGGGTGTCATAACCATTTTCTAAAATATATCTTTTATCGTCAAATGGTGACAAACCAAGCTTTACACCTTTCACTGTATGAAGATGGTGGCTGCTACTTTGAATCCTTGTCAAATCTACTCGACAAGGTGATTTGTTTATTAAGCAGTCTCTGTAATCCTTGTGATGAAGGGTTCTTTTTACGATGTATTTGGGGACTCCTTTCCCCGTCTTCTTCTCCTCATGTAAACTCTGAAGGGAATACATTTCAGAACGAAGCCCTGCAAATTGTTTGATAGGTACTCCCGAAAGTTCATCTTTCATTTTACCTAGTACCTTTTTATTATGTGTACTATGCAAAACATGATCAATGTGATAGTCGGACGTGTCAAAATGATCTATATCGTCTTTCATATCAGCATACACGTCCTCGGTTTGAAGCTCGTAGCACAGTGAATCTGTATCAGTGAACAATAATTTAGCTTTTTCTCCATATTTCGGACTAATATAGTCATAATGAAAGCTATACATCAATAGTTTACTAATATCTAGAATACTGAAACCAGCATAAATAGGCCTGTTGAGTTTCAATTTAGTTAGCTTTGATTGCACACATGCAAGGTCGTTGTCAAAAACACGAAAAGCGTGAAAAGCAGGTGATGCTACGAGTTTACATACTCTCTTCGTGCTCTGAGTCAATTCAATTTTCACTCGATTTCTCAAATTTTCCATCGTTTTTTCAAACACAGCATTATTCATCAGTTTGAAGAAGTCCTTCTCGAAGTCGTTTCTAGCTTTCTTCCGCTGATCTGTATTAAGTTCTATATATGGTTTTAGCCAGCAAGACTGATTAAATTCTAAAACGCGATGTATGTTCTTCAGCTGCATACCGAAGGTTAAATATTGTTTGAGATTTCGATAATGAAGGACATATTTTTCCTTAGAATTTAGATTTGGGGCTAATTTCACGACTGATTGGTTTGTATTTATTCCAAGGCTTTGGGCAACCTCTTGACAATATGGGGATAGCATGCTGCTGGTAATCTGAAGTTTCTCAGGGGCTAGTGGATAATCATTATGCTTGTCGTGTAGAGAAACTGGATAATCTAAATCAACTTCCAATATGTATCCTTTATTCGCATCGTCAGCAATTGTCGTAATATTTAGATCTGCTATTTCTTCTTTATTAAGCCATCGAAAATCGCTTTGAGGGAGGCATTGTGACATTGCCCATCCATAAAGATTGTTGGCATCATAGTACATAATGTATTTAGAGGGTAACTGAGGATCATAGGTGTCCAAATACTTGTTGTTTGCTGTACTAAGACGATTGCATATCACAGAAATTCCCCCTCGTATGCCTTTTTCCAGGAAAAGGTACATTGTAGGGTCAGTTATCAACTCAAGATTTACATTTGTCATTTTTAAGCATGCTTGCCAGGCTAATCCAGGAGCTGTGTAAACATGGCAGGGATCGATTTCATAGTATCTGATGCATAGTTTTCTGAAACTTTCGAAAACATCAGCTAAGAGGAGCACGTCTGTCTTCAGGTACAAGTCATGATACTGGCCTAGATTATTTATGTTGAATGTATTCCATACTCTTATTGCATGGGTGTAGTCTTCTTCCCCTAGCGCTACTTCTGTGAGTTGGTTGTAAAATGCTTCACGTGGTGGTAATACTATTTCTTCAAACTTTTCACTGTTGTCGATATAATCATAGGGGTAAACTCCTTTTCTCAAAACCAGATGTAGCCTTTCGGGTTCAACGTGGTCCTTTAAAATATGGAACTCATCTGTTGATAAATTATTTACTAGCTTCTCAAGAGATGTGCTTAAAAACTGATAGGAGTCTATAAAATGCAATGTCCCCAGGGAGAAGGCTATATATGTTTCCATGTTATTGGGAATGCAATTAAACTTCTTATTTTTGATTCTACCGATTCCTTGCATAATAAGGTGGCTATCATATCCCTTTAGGTTGTGAAAGATAACTGGAATCCTATTGGTTAACTTAAAGTTCAGATTACAGGAATTATGGGTAGCTCCTCGGAATTTACCTGTTATATGATTGTGATCTCTCACACGATCTGCTCCTAGGACACGCTTACAAATATGACAGTCAGTAGCGTTGTGAAATGATTCCTCTTCGTAATTTGAGAGTTGCATTGGCTTCATCATCGATAGTAAATTTATGATGTTTTCTTCTTCTTTAAGCAGGCGTTCTAAAAATTCTTCTACTGCATTAGGACCTCTATAAACTACTGGAGGTTTATAGGTGCAGCCATCAAGTCCAACAACAAGATATGCAAATCCACAGGGTTCATGATTTGCTGTGATAGTGGTGTGAGATTTTTCAGGGTTAGGCATACAAGTGTCCACTTTCACTAGGAATGATTCAAAGTCGGCATAAATCACGTATGGAACGGGCTGCTGAAACTTAAAATTTGTGAATTTCAACCATTTTTCTTCTTCAGTTGGGAATTGTACTCTTTGGGGTCCATGTTCTTGACAATAGGGAACATGATCCTTCAAGAGTGATTCATTTTTGAAACGGTGAAGGCAGTAATCACAGTAGAAAGTCTGTCATTTATATTTAGTGAGAGGACTGAGAAGTCGACTCATATTCTTAATGGTGCAATAATGCTGCTTTTCATCATCCGATAATAGAAGGAGATTCGTGTGCGCTTTAAATCTGAATGGCGTGATGTAGAGTGGGAACACCTCTTTCTCATATCCAAAAACATTGATAGAAATGTTGTTCATTTTTTCGAATTTAGTTATTTGATTTATTGTAACAGGGAAAATTAGGTCAGATGTGTTTAATTTTTCTTCTAAATGTATATAGTTATTAAGGCGCTGCGAATGATCTGTGGCAGGATACAAAGAGGCTAAAACAGACCAGACAAAACATTTTTGGTCGGAATTACATACATTCACAATAGCACGCTTTAATAGTAATTCTCTTGGGGTAGGGATATAACTAGATCCTGCAAGAGGTATATATTTCCCAATGTTCATTTCAGCGTGGAGTATGGCAACCAGTGTCCATTCACTATGTGCTCCTTCAAATTCTTCAAATGAGGTCTTAATCTTCTTATACGCTGAATCCAATTCTCTATTTAGGGATGATGTAGGAAGACTTGTGACACAGTTACTTCGGAAAAACGCGGTGCAGTGTTCGAAGGTAGAAGGGGAAACTTTTCGCCTGAAGCGCACTTGTACAGCAAGGTACCATTTAATGCTAGCTTTCGAGGCCAATTCTTGTTTCAGGTGAGTTAGGAGTGACTCCCGCGAGGATTCAAGGAAAAAGGTGAGGTCAAGAGATGTCTCTTCCGTTGCCATCAATTTATGTGTTGATAGGGTCCTTTTCATTTCTTCTGTAAACTGGCAGGGGTCTTCAGGGTCTGGTTTTTGTTTCTTTTGGGGAATCCTTTCATCTTCAGAACGTTTTCGCTTATTATTGTGTGGCTTTCTTTGATGTCGTAAAAGATTGTCTTTTCTTCCAAACTCCATGGCACATTCTTCGCATTTGTAGGTTTTTCTGGAGGTGTGGGATAACTCGTGGCGTCGGACGTCATCTCTCCTTGAGAATGTCGATTCGCACTCAAAGCACTTAAACAGGTTATTCCCGTCATGATTTCTCATATGACGAATGAGATTTTTCTGGAGCGTGAAAGCCTTCTCACATATATCACATGGATACATTATGAAACAGTAAGTTGTAAAATAGCTGATACTACACGAGGACGTGGAGAACTATCGCTATTGGCTTCTAACAGTTGAAAAAAAATCACGGAGAAGCAGAGAACTGTCAACGTCTGACAACAGAATGAGGAATCTGACTGATGGATGTCGTATTTATACTGAAAGGAGGACTATCCCGCAGAAACTGATTTAAAAGACTGTCCCGCAGTAAATGAAAAGAAAACTTCTAATCGGTGACATCAGATTTCAAAATGGCGGACTTACTTCACGCTGTAGGAGGAGGATGCAATCATAGGGGATGTCAAAATGATGGAATCAGAGGAAAAGAGGGGGTTTCCTTTTTTTTTTAATAAAAGGGGAAAGGGACTTTTGATAATGGGTTAATTAATGAGGGGGGGTGAAAGTTTTTGATAGGGGAGATTTAATAAAGGGGAGTGGAACTTCTGATAAGCATTTAATTAATATGTCAGGAATCAAGATGGCGGAGTCTGGACTTAGTAATTTCGGATGAGGTTAGAAACCAAGATGGTGGACTAACGGTAAAATCATGGGAGTTTGTGGTGATGTCAGGTTTCTAAATGGTGGACTCGAAAAAATTTGTGGAAACCAAGATGGATGTAGGTGGTAATTACGAATGGATTATCTGCAATTTAATTGAATAATTTGGGATTAATATATTGCTGGAGGGAGGTATTTTATTCACCATTGTCTGGCTTCAGTCTTAAAAAAATGTGAGAATTCTGACCAATGTGCTCCGCCTCCAGCTTGAAACACATGGGAGGCGGAGCCCATAGGATTAACATAGCTCCGCCTCTGGCTTAGAACCCCTACTTTCTCACTAGTACCCTTCGTCCCGTCTCCCTCGAAAAGAGATCAAAAATTTTCACAGGATCAATTCCAACGATTTCTGTCTCGAATTAAAACTTCTGACATCTACTATCTCACGAGCTACCTCAAATGAGGTCCAAGGAAAGTAGAGAGGAACATGGGCCGATCTTTACGAGTCGAAATGGGTTGGGTTGTGTTACCTCTGAAAGGCACTTTTGTCCACACCATGGGCTAAATGACCAGGTCACATGGACCCCAAAGGCTCAGAGAAGGTTGGGGGAGGGGGCCCACTGGAACAGCTGTTAGGTGTGTTAGGAAACAGATGGTAGCCTCCCGTCAAGGACATCCAGTATTCTTCAACGTGCACAGGGTATGGCTCTCCCGCACACGGAGCCACGGCTTAACGTCCCATCCAACGGACGGCGGCCTTTCCAAGCCCATTGGTGTTCCCTACTGACCATGGGCAGGGTGGGGAGTTTTGCAGAGATAAATCTCAATGCTGACCCAGCTGGGACTCGAACTTGGAAACTGCAGATTACGAACCTGGCGCTCTACCGACTGAGCCACCCCGCCTTTAGTCGAAATGAAGGCACATGCAGTAGTAATATAGCAGTTCAGAAGGGAAAAAAAAAGTGTTTTTAGTGACAAAATTTAAGAAAAAAAAACTCATCTTTCTCTCCATAAAGAGTAAAAATAAAGCTAATAATAATAAGGTCTTTTCCATTTCATAGTTGAATATTGGCTAGTCGCTGTGCTGATTTTATTTGAAACTCAAATATTACCTGACGTGACATGTGACCTTCTCCTTTACCTACCTTTTCTTTTCATCGCAATTACGGTAATAAAATACGGTTTCTAATCTTTTGACCAGGCAATGTATTCATATAGTGAATGAAACAAAAATAACTGCATAAAAACAAAGCTATGACTAGATGATATATGTATGGTGTCCATAAGTCCCGGTTTTTTATGATGATGTACAATCGGCTCTCGATTTACGTGGAGTTACTTCCTTTTTATCATGGCTGTGAAAGGAAAATATTTTAGATTTTTCGATAAAAATAGGAAAGACTGCAATAAGTGCGCAATACAGGGGAGTGTATGGTTTAAATACGGCTCTGCTAGTTATTAATGCTAATCATCATCATCATCATCATCATCAGCAGCAGCAGCAGCAGCAGCATCATCATCAGCATCATCATCACAACATATCCGACTACTTGAGGAGAGAGGGAGTATACATGTGCAGTCGCTCAAAAAATATCCGAACACTACGGTTAATTACAGAATTCAGAAAAAATATCTGGCAACGTCAGAAACCAAGATAGCGGGCTCGGGACTTAAAATTATTTCGAGGTTTTACTTTGGATGGGTGGGAAACCAAGATGGCGGACGAAAGACAAAATCTGTAGTATGAAGGTAATGACGCCAGAATTCAAAATGGTGGACATAGGGTTTTTTTTTTAATAAAGGAGGGCGACACTTTGATAAGAGGGATAGTAGTGGGGGGCGCATATGGGTGACGTCATAGTGGGGAAGCACTGTACGTGGGGATCGCTATAGTGACATGATACTACTCACATATATCTCGAACTCTTAAAATCATTCTTTGTAGGCTTACACAAAGATCAACTTGTGATCAACAAAGATCAACTTTGTGTTAGTCTGCAAAGAATGATTTTAAAGGTTAGAAATACATAGTATTCAAAAGGGAAACGTATGAACTGCAATAAGTTATAGTCAGAGGGCATTTTTGCATGTGTGTTCCACCTGGGTTGGGTTGGGTTGTTTTACCTCTGAGCGGCACTTTTTTGCACACCATGGGCTAAATGGCCAGGTCACATGGACCCCGAAGGCTCAGAGAAGGTTGGGGGAGGGGATCCACTGGAACAGCTGTTGGGAGACAGATGGTAGTCTCCCGTCAAGGCCATCCAGCGTGTTCTTTAACGTGCACAGGGTATGGCTCCCCCGCACACGGGGCCACGGCTTAACATCCCATCCGACGGACGGCGGCCTTTCCAAGCCCATCGGTGTCCCCTACTGACCGTGGGCAGGGCGGGGAATTTTACGGAGATAAATCTCAACACTGACCCAGCTGGGACTCGAACCTGGGAACTATAGATTACGAGCCTGGCGCGCTACCGACTGAGCCACCCCCGCCCCGTGTTCCACCTAATAGTCAAGTAGCAGTCCTCATGACTTGAGGTTTTTGAAATTTTGTAACAGCATTTATTGTGGTTATTAAACAATACCGAAATAGCTGTGTGTACTAATTATTTATTAAAAATACTTATTTAAAAAATTATCTACAAAAAGATAAGAATTCAATTTAATTTTTTACGGATGAAAACTGGTGGGGATACGGGGCATACCTGCGTCTCCTCAGACAGAAACAAAATTTTATTATATACAGATATTGGACAGAGAAATGGAAACAGTTCGATGTTATCTCAATAGGAAATCATATTCAGAACTCAATAACTTCTTCAATATTATTTTTTTCAAGAAAAATATATCTAAAAATAAAGATTTCAATAAATTCTAACTCTCGATTTTAGCAAAATATTTGTTCAGTATTCAGAGTTATGAACTCTGGAATACATTTAAGAGTCTAACAAAACCCACACCAAAATTTAATTAAAACACGATAAAAGATCAGAGATCATAGTTCACTCTAGTAGAGTACAGGGTACATTGCACTGATTACTGATCTCTTAATCTCTTTTAATGTGGTAATTAAAATTTCAGATAAATTTTTTTGTAGCCTGTTGAATATTCAAACGTTCATATTTCTTTGAATACTGAGAAAATGTTGTTTAAAATCTGGATTTTGGCAGATTTGCTTAAAGTCTCTATCTTTAGACATATTTTTTACAAAAATTTTTTTTTACAAATAATATTGAATATGTTATTGAGCTCTGAATGTGATTGAGGTGGGGGTGGCTCAGTCGGTAGCATGCCAGGCTCGTAATCTGTAATTCCCAGGTTCGAGTCCCTGTTGGGTCAACGTCGAGATTTGGTCAGCGTCGAGACTTTTAGTAAAGTAAAAAAAATTACATTCATGTAGATCTGGTTGTTAAGAAATTTGTATCAGAGCACTGCCTGTAGGTCGTTTCAAAGATTTCAACGATTATTTATATAACTTTCGAGTTTTAAACTTTCTTTCACACGATTGAATTACACTTTCAAAACCTTTCGATGCATCTAATTGCATGTATTTGAATGTAGTGCAATACAGTGAGTATAGTGATTACAACATGAAGCTTAGTGAACGATAATGCATTGGTTATAACCTTGACGTGAGTGAAATGTTTCACAAATTATATTTTTCATATACAGTGAACCTTCGTTATAGCGCTGCTCGCTATACCGCGCACTGGGTTATAGCGCGGGCGATGTTCGCGATAAGTTCAAACATGTTTATACAGGTCCGTGCGACGTTAGTGAGTATCGCATTTTATTGTTACTGCGTATTGAGTAATTGTGTATGTATTGAGTTCCTGCATGTATTTTGAATAGTGTTTAATTATTGTATGCATGATGAGTAAAAGAAAAGCTTACAGTGTGAAATTTATTGTGTCGCCACCGCACCGCTCGGTATAACGCGGTTCACCTTATAACGCGGGTGTTGTTTCCCGCCCGACATGCGCGTTATATCGGGGGTCCACTGTACTGAGGATAGCCTTGGCAAATTGTAATATTAGTTACTCAACTTTTGTCCCCAAAAATTCTATCAATATTTTTTATGTTTTCTATTATACTTATAGTAGTAAAAAATATATCTCTAGTTACTACGGTAATGATGAGAACAGTAAAACGTAAATAAAGTTATAAACCTCTTCGGCAAATATGCATTGAGGCAATTAGGTTAGATGGTATCAGGATGAAAAAAACCACAATTAACTTTTGCGACAAAACATTATTAATTAAGATTTTATTTTATAATTTGGAATGAGTGAAAATTGGACATTTTGCAGTTCAGAATAAAGCAGAATTATTATTTTTTTTAAAATAATAAAAAATTATCATACTTACTTTACTGGATTCAGGATGACTTGACTAGGCGACAAATGACCGATCGAATTACAGAATGAACACTTTAGAAACCTCTAGCATTTAAAGAGAAAGGTATGACGTAATCTAAAAAGTGACAAGTTGGGTCCATAAGGAAATTTTCTGCTGGTTGAGTCCATAAGAAAAATGTCTGCTTGTTGAATATGGAAAATGGAGACTTCCGTTGTGTGCAATAAAGATGAAGCGATATTCTTCATACTCTGGTAGCTCAACTAGCATGGCAAATTGGTGTTAAATGTAGTATAATACAACAGGAAAACTTTAATAATATTATATAAATATGAAATTTATGTTAGAATAAACTTATTAAAGTTAAGAAAAATGTTTTTACTTTTATGTTAAAACGTTTATTTTTTAATTTATAAATTTTTTGTTTATGATAATTTTAAGGGAACCATTGCTTCCCTTGTTTCCATGGACGCTTCGCCACTGCTCTACTGAAATAGAACGAGTATAATAAAATAAATAAATACCCCCTCAAGCAGCTGCTTGCCACAGAGGTCTGACAGGAGCCTGTCAGTTTATATGCCACAGTAGGAGATCTGAGAGGATGGCAGGACCTCAGCAGAAAAACGACACACACATCCATGCCTTACCCGGGGCTCGAACCCATAAACTATAAAATATTTAGGTATACACTTCGATAGCATATTACACTGGAAGACACATATGAAAAATATCTGCGGAAGTTTAAGTTTCTGCGCTTTGAAATTGCATAAATTAAGATATATTTTAAAAACTGAAACATGTTTAATAGTCTATAAAGCTATCTGTGAATCGATCATAAACTATGGTATAATAATTTTCTGCACAAGAAACTTAACAAATATTAAAAAGACTGAAGGAATTCAATCCTCAATTGCCAAAATCTTAATACCTGTCAATTAGCATACACCTCTAACTATAGCTAAAGAATGATTTGATTATTTAGATATCCTATCCTTTCGAAATTTATGTAAATACAACCTAACAGTGAATAATTTTTTTTATGATAAACATTAAATAAAAATCCAGCACGAAAAAAATACAAGACTGAACAAAAACCTATTTTCAGTTACCAACTTTTAGAAATAACTATGGAAAATATAAAAGCAATTACAAAATGCCACATACTTTTAACCTCTTATCAAGATAAATATTTTCCATAAACCCTTTTACTTTTTTGAAACCCAAATTAAATGATGTCCTAAAAATCGATGCAAAAAAAAAAACAAATTAACAAACAAAAACATTCACTATAACAGCTGTTCAACTCAAAGAAACTGTACATAACTGAAGTGAAAAAAAGATATATATTGTATTTTACCTGGAAAAGGGTTTCTATAGCATAAAATAGATCATTGTTCAGCGAGAAACACTGTATATATGAAATATCCAATCTATATATATATCACAAAATTCGCTTTTGAATTAGATATTTTATTTTACTTTCAATGTTCTACGTCAATGTTATTAATTTCTTTCTTAAATAATATAAATGTCACATTTCAATGTCAATATTACATTCATCACATACCAATATCAAACAATATTAATGTCACATCAGATGAAAGAAGGCTAAACATACTGTTGTAACACATTATAAATGTAAATATTATATATCCTGCAGATAGGCTTTATGTTTTGCGGGTCATCTGTAACGATATAATTCATTTTGCTGTGATCAAAGAATAACCAAAAAAAAATGTTGTGAATTTGGATCCGATGGGTCATTCAAGATCAAAGATCAAATTCCATATATTGGTGTTAAAGAGCTAAAAATTTGTTTGTGGAACTATTTCAAATGGTAGCTCTCAAAAATGTTACGAAATTTGAGAGTCGATGTCAGTTTGGGGTTGGATTGACAGTCTCGTAATCAAGAGACCCCAAAGGTACGAACTGATTTCTAGTATCATGTGTATAGACGACTGTGAATGAGGGGTTAGTGACAGGGGATCACGCTAATTCTAACTATGATTCAGAAATGGTAGAACTGTGAAATTTTGCATCTAGGGGGCAATCCAGATGGTAGAGTTTGGAAACAAATCTATAATTTGATATCCAAAGTGTTCCTCAAGGTGAAATAGAAGTCTTGTAGAGACTAGTACAAGTACTAGAAACTTCATATACAAGTACTAGAAACTTAAATATTAAATACCTAGGCCTAGGGCTATTTCACATTGTAAATCTCAAAAATGCTCTAAACGTTTTGCATCCGTTCTGTCCTTAGGGTCAAAGGCAAAATTTTGATCTACCAGTGCTGTAAAGCTAAATATTGGTATCTAGGAGTATTTAGGGCTTTGAATCTTAGGAACCTTGTGAAATTCTGGCTCTGACCAGTACATTTACATTAGAAGTCATATTTTGATCCATGTGGGCTACAGCTTGAAAATTTGTACTTTATGTTATTTCCGATTTTACATCTTAGGAACCTTATGAAATTTCTGAATCAATGGGTTCCTCGAGGTCAGAGGTCAAATTTCTATCTGCATGTACTGAAAAGGTGAGAATTAGTGCATAGATGTATTCGATTTGTAGATCTTAGAAACGTTAAGAAATTTCAGATCCTGTGTCACAGAGATCAAATAAAGGTCAGTCAAAAAAAGTTCAGAAATCAAGAGGTGCTGAAGGCAATGATTGATTTCTTATATGAAATGAGTGTTATGATATTTTTTTCTGCATCATGAAAAAATTTGCTTCACCCTTTCAGAATATTTCTTGTCAATGCTTATACTTATGTCTGTATGATTCTCTAAAAACAAAATTAAAATGGGAATTAAAAACAATATATAATGCCCCAAAATTAAATTTCTAATGATTAATTATTTACCAATTATTACTGCTATCATTTTCGCATCAGTATGACAAGAATATATGCAGTTACTTTTGTGTCAGTAACTGTAACTGAAAGTCATGTTTGATTTCTTTTATATTTTCTTTAAAATGTTACAGAATGAGAAACCTGGGCAAACTCAGATATTGTGATAGAATACAAAAAAAAAAATTTAATATAAATACAGATTACACGATAAGAATTTTTTGAAGTTTTTGATTTTAAAAATCAGAGAGTCAAAACGTTTATTTGCATTTCACTAAAATTTACAATGCAAAAAATTCAGTATATTCATACATTTAAACATTAATTATGTAAGTGGTTTTTGGCATTGTTCTTATAACACCGGGATGCTGAATTAATTTTAGCAATTTTGAAACAGTCAAGTTTAGTTTGAAACGTTAATTTCTACAAAATAACTTTCCCCAAAGACTTTTTGGAACGTTTTGAAACCACTGGGAAATTTATTTTGAAAATGGAAATTACTTTCTGTTAGCCGTCCCATGGCCGAGTGGTTAGGGCGCTTGGCTACTGATCTAAGGGACCTGGGTTCGAGCCCCGGGTAAGGCATGGTTGTATGTGTCGTTTTTCTGCTGAGGTCCTGCCATCCTCTCAGACCTTCTACTTTGGCATATAAATTGACAGGCTCCTGTCAGACCTCTGTGGCAAGCAGCTGCTTGAGGGGGTATTTTTTTTATTTTTTAGAGAAAAATATCTTAAAAAACGTGCATATTCTCTGATTTTACATCATTTCTAAACTGAAATATTAAAATTCTCTCAGCAAACAGAATTTTAATGAAAATATATAGTTTTACACTGTAAATATAGTAAGTACTGTAACGAAATAAAGGACATACGTTTTCACACAAAAGAAAGCTTATTTGACATAACTACAAGAATAACATATTTGTTAAATATGATCTGCTCGTTTTGAAAGAGAAGGAATTTTTTTCTTTTTACAATTTAGCACCCTGTAACAGTGGAAATTATAACTAATTGCTGATTGGGAAGATAAACTCTTGATATTAGTAGATGAAAATTTTTTTGTGTTATATCTCTTTAAACAGAAAAGTTGTATTTTTTTCCCATTCCAATGGGTGTAAGGGGACAAATCATTATTGCTATTGTAAACTACTTGTCCCTCACAATCTATCACCAAAATTTTAAATTTCTAGCATAAATAGATCGTTTGCAGTTTTTGTTTGAAGACTTAGTATTTTCCAACTTTTTCCACCGCTAGAGGCCGAATTTTTAGTTTTCATTCACCGCCTTTGGCACTTTTTCACAGTGAAAATTGCAACTGATGGGTGATTGGAAATATGTAAATGGTAATATTTTATTAGTACCTGGCTACTGATCTAAGGGACCTGGGTTCGAGCCCCGGAATTAGGCATGGATGTGTGTGTCGTTTTTCTGCTGAGGTCCTGCCATCCTCTCAGATCTCCTACTGTGGCATATAAACTGACAGGCTCCTGTCAGACCTCTGTGGCAAGCAGCTGCTTGAGGGGGTATTTATTTATTTTTTTTATTTATGAAACACAAAACAATAATTATTCGAGTAATTCGTAAAATAAAAAAAGTTTCATTCTCTCCCCCCACCAGAGTATAAGAGCAAAGCATTGTTGGAAATGCAAACTTCCTGACTATAACACTCTAATACCGAAATTTCAGATTTCCAGTGCAAATAGATTGTTTGCAATATTCGTTTAAAACTTTAGCATTTTCCATTTTTTCCACCGCTAGAGGGCGCTATTAAAGCTAGTACAAGATTTCAAACTTGTGAATCGTAATATTTCATTGACACCTTACTATCCCAAAAGTAATTTTTCATTTATCTCTAAAAGCAAAAAAAAAAACAGTTGACCATCTATAGATGGACAGATTGGTAGAAAACAGACAGAGAGACAGATGGACGAACTGACAGACAAACAAAGATTGGCATAGACAGACAACAAAGTAAAAACATTAGAATGTTTTTTTATTAAACGAGCTAAAATGAAATTATTTGTTGGTTTTCAGTTATCTGGTTTCACTTTTGCATTCTTTTCGCTATCTGTTGACGGAATTTCATGAGAAAATCTTCATTAATTTTTTTTATGAGTGGAATTATTACACTCAAATGCAGAGTAAGTGAGTCATTGCTAAAATATGGAAGCTTTTACAATAAAACAATTGGTAGAAATTTTTGTACTAATCGATATGCTTTCTCTCACATTACTACAAAACATGGTGTCCATATACCAGGGGGGCGGGGGGGGGGGGCGCGCCAGGCTCGTAATCTGTAGTTCCCAGGTTCGAGTCCCAGCTGGGTCAGCGTTGAGATTTATTTCCGCAAGATTCCCCGCCCTGCCCACGGTCAGTAGGGGATACCGATGGGCTTGAAAAGGCCGCCGTCCGTCAGATGGGACGTTAAGCCGTGGCCCCGTGTGCGGGAGAGCCATACCCTGTGCACGTTAAAGAACACGCTGGATGGCCTTGACGGGAGGCTACCATCTGTCTTCCAACAGCTGTTCCAGTGGGTCCCCTCCCCCAACCTTCTCTGAGCCTTCGGGGTCCATGTGACCTGGCCATTTAGCCCATGGTGTGCAAAAGAGTGCCGCTCAGAGGTAAAACAACCCAACCCATATACCAGGTAACTCAATTAACCGAAGCAGTCAGTCACCGAGATGGTCAGCCTCTAACTATAGAGGACCTCGAGATAAAAGTAGCTTTTCTATCAGAACTAGGTTATTCCAGTACCATTTGTTGACACATATAAGAAACAATCTGCCATAAGCAAGGAACACGGGGGCGGGGATGGCTCAGTCGGTAGCTCGCCAGGCTCGTAATCTGTAGTTCCCAGGTTCGAATCCCAGCTGGGTCAGCGTTGAGATTTATCTCCGCAAAATTCCCCGCCCTGCCCACGGTCAGTAGGGGACACCGATGGGCTTGGAAAGGCCGCCGTCCGTCGGATGGGACGTTAAGCCGTGGCCCCGTGTGCGGGAGAGCCATACCCTGTGCACGTTAAAGAACACGCTGGATGGCCTTGACGGGAGGCTACCATCTGTCTCCCAACAGCTGTTCCAGTGGGTCCCCTCTCCCAACAGCTGTTCCAGTGGGTCCCCTCCCCCAACCTTCTCTGAGCCTTCGGGGTCCATGTGACCTGGCCATTTAGCCCATGGTGTGCAAAAAAGTGCCGCTCAGAGGTAAAACAACCCAACCGAAACAACGCAAGGAGCACGTGTTCCTTACAGTTTTCTAGAAGTTTCCCCTTCTGATATACTGATTAGGGTGTTAATTTTTTTTAATCTGAAACAGCTATAGCATGATAGTAGATAATTTTAATTTTAATTTTCCTTACAATTCTAGATGAAAATTTGTCTTCACCAAGTTACAAAGTTTCATTTATTTCACTGCAGCAATGCAATTTTTTTTATTTATTTTTACTTTCAATAAAGCTTATAATGTGAGAAAATTTCCTAGGTAGTTAAATGACATTAACCGAAGACACCTTTAGAAATCTTGTAGCATCCATGCCTCACTGGGTAAGAGCTGTTTTGGCGTCACATGTAGGACCAACAACATATTAGACAGGTGGTCATAATGTTTTGGCTCTTCGTTGTATAACAAGAACGCGATGTTTTTCCCTCAGGATTTGGTTTTGTACAATTTTGATAAAGTCATGTCCCCAAATTTCTCAAAACAAAGGACGAATTTGAACCATTGAACTCAATAAAATTTTGATAACATAAGGGTTGGGTTGGGTTGTTTTACCTCTGAGCGGCACTTTTTTGCACACCATGGGCTAAATGGCCAGGTCACATGGACCCCGAAGGCTCAGAGAAGGTTGGGGGAGGGAACCCACTGGAACAGCTGTTGGGAGACAGATGGTAGCCTCCCGTCAAGGCCATCCAGCGTGTTCTTTAACGTGCACAGGGTATGGCTCTCCCGCACACGGGGCCACGGCTTAACGTACCATCCGACGGACGGCGGCCTTTTCAAGCCCATCGGTGTCCCCTACTGACCGTGGGCAGGGCGGGGAAATTTTGCGGAGATAAATCTCAACGCTGACCCAGCTGGGACTCGAACCTGGGAACTACAGATTACGAGCCTGGCGCGCTACCGACTGAGCCACCCCCGCCCCCAATAACATAAGGAATCTTAGTCCATTTGCATATTCTTTTAAAGCTAACATTGGAAAATATTCCATTTTACAAAGGTGTGTCCGTGTGAAGCAAGTGAATATTCTACACCATAATGTTTAATATTGCCCAAAGTGGTAGAAGGATTTCTTAGTGGTGATGAATGAGGTGTAAAGAGAAATTAGTGGTGTTCGGAAATGTAAATTCGCAGGTGGGCTGATTGTATTTACGACATGCATAGGGCAGTGGTAAGCAGATGAGAAACGGTTTAAAATCTCTGCTCTTTTAACTATAGTATTTTAATTAATGGATGTGCTATTGGCACAATTAATATGAAACAGTGTAGCCCTCGCTACTATATTGGTGCTGGGGCGGGGGTATCTCAGTCGGTAGCGCGTCAGGCTCGTAATCTGTAGTTCACAGGTTCGAGTCCCAGCTGGGTCAGCGTTGAGATTTATCTCCGCAAAATTCCCCGCCCTGCCCACGGTCAGTAGGGGACACCGATGGGCTTGGAAAGGCCGCCGTCCGTCGGATGGGACGTTAAGCCGTGGCCCCGTGTGCGGGAGAGCCATGCCCTGTGCACGTTAAAGAACACGCTGGATGGCCTTGACGGGAGGCTACCATCTGTCTTCCAACAGCTGTTCCAGTGGGTCCCCTCCCCCAACCTTCTCTGAGCCTTCGGGGTCCATGTGACCTGGCCATTTAGCCCATGGTGTGCAAAAAAGTGCCGCTCAGAGGTAAAACAACCCAACCCTATATTGGTGCTCTGGAACAATTCTTGGTAGAAATCCTTTTCCAACAACAAAGTCACTGTCAAATTTCAAGTTACTGAACTCTCTATCTATCTCTATAACCGATTTGGTTGTGATGAATGGACATTTTGTTTTCTCTTACGTTTTTTCACAAATAGGAGAGAAGAGGATAAAACGAAATTTCTAACCAAGACTAGCATAACTATATCTGTGGACAACAACGGTTGACTAGTACTAAATATGTTTTTGTGTTGTCAGTGACTTTGCAATGTTCACATTTTACATAAATAATGAATTGTTATGATTTTTATTCATTTGATGTACACTCCTCATCAAGAAAATTGCTCTACCCAGAAGGAATGTTGTGCATAGGATACAAAGTGATGTGCTAAAAGGCAGTAGTGCAGGCATCAAATGATCACATTTGAAGCCTATTTAGTGAGGTGCATGCTTGGATATTGGAGTAACATCAATACGAGGTGTGGCTGCCTAACCCGACAATACAAGCACTAATATGTTTAGGATGTTAGTCAAAACGGTTCCTAATAGTGACCTGGTCTATGGTTCCCTAGGTTGACCTCATTTGTACCTCAAGATTATTACGTTATGAGCTAAAGTGAGTTCTGTTTCGATTGTGACTTCCTAGATGTACTCAGTCGGCCATAGATCTGGCAACGAGGCTGGGCATGGTAGCACAGGAACAGCTTGCAGACACTATTGAGCAATGCGTGCGGTATGTGGTCTGACATTGTCGTGCTGGAATGTGGTGTTTGTCATTAGCTGGAGAAGTGGTAAGACCACAGGGGAGATAATGATATCCACAGAGCACTGAGCACTTAAATTACTTTTGATGATTATGAGCGATCGCCGACTGTCATAAGCAATGGCGCCCCACACCGGGATTCCAGCAGTGAGCACTGCACAGCATTTAACCCTTTCGCTACCGTTCCGGCCGTACCGGCCGAATCCCTTTCGCTACTGTACCGGCCCGTCGGCCGGGAGAAGGTAGGTTGAACGGGTGAACTCTTCCTC
This sequence comes from Ryuthela nishihirai, assembly GCA_038380435.1. Lineage (NCBI taxonomy): Eukaryota > Metazoa > Arthropoda > Arachnida > Araneae > Heptathelidae > Ryuthela > Ryuthela nishihirai. The sequence continues at coordinate 45,994,004 of JAWZYU010000023.1, read as the reverse complement.
CCCTCTTTGTGCATCTCCCGCTCAGAGGGTTCAAACGACCATCAATTAACGTTTAAATGACAAACTGCCTGCATCCCTCCAGGCAACAGGGGGACTCTGAAGGCAACCAGGCAACAGGACAACTCTCCAGGCAACAGGAGTCGACTGCAGAATGTGGTGTGTTTATTTCCTTTTTAAAACTTGTATTTCAGCAAAAAGCAAAGGAAACATGGAATAATTCTTTTGGATTTGAAAATGTGATTATTGGCAATCATATTTGAAGATCTGACTGCGGTCTGCCTAAATACCTCTTTTGATATTTTTAATATTTAATGAGTTATAGAATCTGGAATATTTAACATTTACTTACCTTGTTAACCAAAAAATCATTCAAAATTCATATACTGTTCAATCATTAGATCTTCTACTGTGGCATATAAACTGACAGGCTCCTGTCAGACCTCTGTGGCAAGCAGCTGCTTGAGGGGGTATTATTTTTTACAGAATGTTTCTTTTTCATTTTAATATGTTGCAATAATTTTTCAGGTTTTAATTGAGTACATTTTCCAGCTTACAAAATTATTTGGATACTGAACAATTATTTGTGAATAATTCTACATTTAAAGAGATTTGATAGAGACCTCAAGTATAACTATAGTCATATTTTGTCCATATTAATATTACTTAAGATGTTACTGATATCTGAATATGACTCCATGTTCAAATAACATGAAACGTTTTTTCTGTTCAGTACCTACGTATAAATATAATGCTTAGACAACAATATGAAAGAATTTCCACATTTTATTAACAGAATGCTAACTTTTGAAGCTTTCTAACTTGAAACATTAAACTTTATGGTAAAATGCTACAACAAAACAAAACATGAAGATCTACATTTAGTGGAGCTAATTCTTAAAATTCAATAATATTCTCTTATTATTTAAGGAGTTTCGTATGCTGGAATATTTAACAGAAACAATGCGTAAGGAACTTATGCATATATACACTGCACGATATTGAAATTGCCCTAACCAGAAGGAGTGAGGGAATAGGGGTGAAATGTAGCGCACACACAGCAATATATATTGGCATACCATGATCTAATTTGCAACCACTTACAGTGGTTAGAAGATGAGATGATGCAACACAATATGACTGCCTCAGTAGGTGGTTGCACGCCGTGAACGGCAATACAGGCAGCAATACAGCGTGGCATGGAGTCATACAGTCGACGGATATGGTCCTGAGGAATTGCACACCAAGCAGCGTTGACTTGCTCCCATAATTCATCGAGATTTTGCACCAGCCGCTGAGAGGTTTGCAAACGTCGTCCAATGTGGTCCCAAGATTTTCACTTGGAGATATATCTGGAGATCGTGTTGGCCACGGTAATACTTGAACATGTTGTAAACATTGTCTGGAGATCGTAGCAGTGTACACAGGCGCTTTGTCATGCTGGAAAATGGGCTGCTGCCTGCCTCCCAAGAACGGTAACAAAACGGGCTGCTGCCTGCCTCCCAAGAACGGTAACAAAACGGGCTGCTGCATGCTCCCAGGAACGATAACAAAACGGCCTGCAGAACCGTGATAACATATTGTGTAGCTGTCAGTGTTCCCGTGATGCGGATAAGAGGTGACCTGCTGTCATATCCAACAGCATCCCATGCCATTATGTCTGGCTGACGGGTGGTGTGCCAGTCACGAACAAAAGCAGGATCCATCCTCTTGCCATACATGGACCCATCGATAGTCAGCTCCCAGACAAAAATGGGATTCTTCACTAAACACAACAGTGTTCAATTCATGGCCCAGTTCGCACGACTTCGACACCAAGCCAGACGAGCGCTGCGATTGTTTACAGTCAATGGCAGTGGACGTAATGGTTGCCTAGAGCACAGGTGTGCCTCATGTAACCTTCGGTTTACCATTCAGGTGGATGTGGGGACATCCATGGTTGCTGACACAGTCCGTCGAATATCGCCTGCAGTGCTCTGGGGTGACGAACGAGCATGTCGAACAATGTGCCTATCAAGCAGGGCTGACGTCTGTCGGATGGTACCACTCCCTCTGTGACACATGCTAGAACCTTCATTTCGCCACTGTTGCCAACGGCATTCAACAGTTCGTGCATCCCGATGAACATGGACAGCGACACAACCTGTAGTCCATCCAGCTTCACATAGGCTTATAATTCATCTCTCTCAAACGCATCTAAATGTTAATAAACATGATGATGGCGTGTACCAGGCATTTTCGGCCTTCGCTGAACAATTTCTAAGCAGAATTCTAATCTCAACCGTTCCAGCACCGAATCTCAACCTTTCGCACAACTTCCACCTGCATAAACACAATACCATCCCTGTTTCTTCTTGCACCTTTTCTCTTGAGCCACACACGTCATTGGCTCTGGATTATCACCATTTGCTCATCTCAACTGCTCACACCCACCCTTCTATTTGCATGTTTGTACATGTTCTTCTGGGTGGGGCACTTTCAATGTCGAGCAGTGTATATGCATACGCATATCTAGAAATTAAAATAACTCCCAATCGATATATGCGATATTACAAAACGTTTTCCGACATTTGCATGTTATGCGAATGGAGAGTCATATTCAGAGATCCCTAAATGTAAAAATAACATTTTTTCTGGAAAATGTCACTGAGTATAAATTAAGGATCTCATTCAGATCTCTCTAAAGCTCAATTTTCAGCAATATTCTTTTGATATTCAAAGAGTTTTGGAGCCCAAAGCTTTTAAAATCAGCGTCACCGAACATAACAATTTACTTCCAAAAGCCCATTAAAACACAAATTATATTTGTTACAGCAAGCCGCTTACTGAAATAAATGCAAATTTAAATGTTGGTATAATGATTCTTGCAGTTAATTAATTATCAGTCCAGTAATTAATATTCAGCGGATCCCCTTCCCTTGCCCCGAGAAGGTTAGAGGAGGGGACCCACTGGATATTTCGGAGATAGGACGCAGTCTCCTGTCAAGGCCATCCAGCGTGTTCTTTAACGTGCAGAGGGTATGATTACCTTCATACGAAAATTTTTAGAACGAATTTAAGAGCAGAGTTTGCTGTTAAACGTATCCAACTTAATAACTGTAAACATTTGAGGAAAATTGTTGAAAATCGAGAATTAGAAAGATTTGAGGGAATCTTCAATTTATCTCGAGTGACGTTTTCCCGTAAAAAAAATCGTTTTCAAATTTAGGGAGCTCTGAATGTTACTTTCTATTCACATAATAATATGGAAGTGTCAGGAAAACGTTTTGGAGCATAGAATACTTTTATTTTAGTTACGAGGGCCGGGGGGGGGGGGGGTGCTGAGTCGGTAGCGCACCAAGCTGCTAATCGTCAGTTCCCGGTTCGAGCTCTACCTTGGTCAAGCGTTGAGATTTACAGCCTCGAAACTCTCCTCCCTTTCCTGGTCAGTAGCGGACACCGATAGTCAAAGAAAGGCAGCCGTCCGTCGGATGGGACGTTAAGCCATGGCATCACATGCGGGAGATCCATACCTTGTGCACGTGAAACAACACACTGGATGGTCATGACGGGAGGCGTCCACCTGCCTCCTAACAGCTGTTTAGTGCACGCCCTTCCCCCAACCTTCCCTGAGCCTTTAGGGTCCTTGTGACCTGGCTGTTTAGCTCATTGTGTGCAAAAAAGTGTCGATCAGAAATGGGTGCTCCATAATATGAGTTGAGTCCCGTTATTCCAGCGACAGACATTGCCCTTCTGATATTAGTTAGTAAAACCCAGAGGTTAAAAGCTCTCACTAGTTGGAAGAAACGGTTGGTTTGATCTTATTACAACTGAGCGCCACTTTTTTTTTGCACGCGATGGGCTAAATGGGGGGACCCATTGGAACAGCTGTTTTGGGAGACAGATGGTAGCCCCCGTCATGGCCAGCCACAGATGGGGTAGACCCCGTGATGGCCACAGATGGTAGATGCCGTGAATGCCGTTAAGCCGTGATGGCAACAGATGGCCCCGTAGACCCAGACACAGATGGTAGCCCCCGTCATGGCCAGCCACAGATGGGGTAGCCCCCGTCATGGCCAGCCACAGATGGGGTAGACCCCGTGATGGCCACAGATGGTAGATGCCGTGAATGCCGTTAAGCCGTGATGGCCACAGGTGGCCCCGTAGACCCAGCCACAGATGGTAGCCCCCGTCATGGCCAGCCACAGATCTCCCGCAGATGGGGCCACGGCTTAACGTCCTACCCGACGGATAGCTGAATTCCTTTCCAAGGCCATCGGTGTTCCCTACTGACCTTGGGCAGGGCGGGGGAATTTTGCGGAGATAAATATCAACGCTGACCCAGGTGGGAGTCGAACCTGCGAACTGCCGATTACGGCTCTCTACCCACTGAGCCAATCCCTCCCTCACAGTAGTTGGAATGTCCATTCGCTTTTGAAGAAAACTAAAATCGAACAATTACGAACTGCTTTCTCTTTGAAAACTATAGAAGGATAACATATCGCCTGTCGATATTTTTTTCCAGCTGCTACTTTTCCAATCCTCACATCCATTTTTTTCCTTGTGCATTCTTATTTGCGCTCCTATTGTAACATTACATTAAACCATTTCTACTGCTTGTTTGCAGCCGCGAGTCATTGGAACACTGAAAAATCCCGGTAAGAATTGGCTTAAAAATAGACTGCGCCAGAAGCGGAAATAACGTAGGTCTCTATTACGAGAAAGGAAATGAGATTGCCCTGCCCGAACTTGGCCAGCTATGGAGAAGACGGCCAGACGCAATACGGCTGAAAGTGAACCAGAGGACCAACTTATTATTGGGTGTCATCTACTGCTGAAAGGATAGTGGGTTGGAAGATACGGTTGCGGTTTTTTGGTTTATTATATATATAAACCAAAAAAGCATTTGCAGCACAAGTGCTGCATTTTTGAAAGCGAACATGTGTAAGGGTAAAACGGGAACTAGGTCTTAGGATAAGAAGGGGTTTGTTTTTATTTGGGAAGTCCAGAGAAAATGAAGCAACCAATTCGGTGCAGTTTAATAAGGATATTATACTGCCCTATAAAAATATTAAATATTAATTAAATCATTACGCAAACTTTTAAAAATGGAGATTTATTTTATTCCTTGGTTTGGAACAATATTTATTAGTTTAGTTTTTATTTATTACTGTTTTGAAATATTACATCTTCTATTTAAGTAATGAACGAATAGTGTTGAAAATCGAGATTTAAATATGCAGATTTGATTATGTTCTTTATTTTATTCTCAGTCACATTTTTTCCGTTAAATACACATTTTAGAAGTTACAGAACTTCGCAGTTAGATTCCCATTGACATAACCTGGAAATTCTTTGATATACACTGCCCTGCCAAAATAATATATATATATATGTACTAAAATATATTTTTATACATTTTTATATAATATTATTTTACTATTTTAATATATCTATAATAGAAATAAGGAGAAAATTGGGACTAGATTATTACAATAAGAATGGGAACTTATTTTTGTTGGGGGAGGGTGGGTTAATAAAAACTGAGATAATGAAATAGAAAATTCTACAATTCAGTAAAAATATTATTTAAAAAAATATTTCACAATTTTTTTTGTAGTTCTTTTAAAAAACGAGCTCATGTCATCGTTTTGTTGTTTGTTTTCTCCGTCTGTAGACATTCAACTTTTTTATTTTAAGAGATAAATTTAAAATTCTTTTTGAATTGGATAGGTAAATCATACGATTCGCCTTTCAGAATCTTCCAAAGGTGTTAATAGTGCCCGCGAACAGTGAAAAGTTTTTGAATTTTCGTAGTTTGAATTTCTATCGTTAGAGGCCGTTAAATAGGCCGCGCGAAAGTTCCGATCATAGGTAAAACAACCCAATCGACCCTTATGTGACCTTGAACACAAAACCGTAACGGAAATTTCTTAACCGTCCTGAGTTCTACGACCATAAATAACTCGACACACCAATTCACTTACTAGCAGATAGATACATAGACAAACTCGAGGTATTCGAAGGATCAGAAATACAGTGCCGTTTCCAAGATGTAGAAACCAGCAGACATCATTTGGAAATTCAAACTCCCACGTGGATCGAAATTCGACCTCTGGTCGACTTCAACGGATTGGTGTATCCAGAATTTCGCAACTCTTCAGAGATGCAGGACTCGAATACCCCTGTACATGATGTTCCACGTTTCTGTTAGGTGTAGTTATTATTATTATTACAGTTTGACTGAAATATGACCTCTAAATAGAGACGTCGCATCCAATTTTTCATAAGCTTTCTAAGATCTACGACAAGAAATATCCTCGTAGGCAGGGGAGGTACAGTCGCTCAAAAAATATCCGAACACTCTGTTTGATTACAGAATTTAGAAAGAATATCTGGCAACGATTTTTTTCGAAATTAAAAATCTGGCAACCTTCGTGTACGTACACGAAAGTTGCCAGACCACTAATTTCTAAAAAAAATTGTTGTCAGATATTTTTTCTGAATTCTGTAATCAACCATAGCGTTCGGATACTTTTTTGAGCGACTGTACGTCCCTGCCTACGGGGTGTCATCAATACCCATCCAATTCAACAGGAATTTTAAATTAATCTGTTAAAACTAAAAAGATGAAAGTGTACAGACAGATGAAACAAACAAAATGATGACATTAGTTCGTTTGAAAAACGAACTACAAAAAAAAATTGCAAAAATATTTGTGAAATTATATTATTAATGAATTGTGTAGAATTTCCTTTTTCATTATCTCTGGGTTTTCATTAACCCACTCTCCCTCAATAAAAAAAGTCCGCTGAGAACCCTGTCGTCTTCTACTAAATATCGAACTCGTCTATCTGCTTTGAACTCCAAAACAATTGTCTTTATTTCGTTCAGTTTAAAAATATTAAAAAGAAATTGAACAATAACAGTTGGAAGTTTTATACAAATTTATCTTAGCCCCATATGTTATTCTGACACTAAAAATATATTAAAACAACAATTATAAAATCTCATATAGAATATCATTTTAATCTTTCCTGTTCGGTGGAATGTTTTCGTAACTGGGAAACCCTACTCAAGGCTTATTCTCAGACCGCCCCGAACTCAATTCTAGGTACGTCCTTGCCCGTAGGCATCAAATTAACTCTCTAAAAGTGGTAAATTAAAATTTAATTTTTGATCTCGAAGCCCCAACACACAAAGAATCCGAGATTTTTAAAGCTTCTGGGATCTGTGATCCGAAGTACTCCTATATACCAATATTCACATTTCTAGCACTTTTACGTCAAGCTTTGATCTCTGCTTCACCTCTCTCTGACCTTGAAGGACAGGTCGAAGATCGAATTTCGGATTTTTTCTCCCGAGAACTACGATCTGAATTACCCCTAAGTGCAGATTTTCAGAGCTTTACAACTTCTGCATGATGGTCGTAATTAGCGTCATCCTTTGTCACGCACTAACTCACAATCAGCTAATTTTTAATTGTCAACTGAAATTCACGAAATAGATGTCTGTAAGAAAATATATAGGTAAAAAACATATCCTATTAAAGTATTCCGATCGAGAATGATCGCTGAAAATAAGGCAAAATCTAGCGAATTTCTGCGATCCTTTTCTTATTTGGAAAGAAATTCCTGTGATCCTAATTAAACCAAAAAGAAAAATCCGTTTTAATGTCCCCTAAACAGCGTCATGGGCCTACTTTTCCACTGTTCAATTCTAAGAAACTGGTTTTTTGGGACCTAGAATTTCAGTTGTGAGCCAAAAAAAATAGTGCCACTCGGAGGTGGTGTTGATGGTGGATATCCCGCCTGGATCGTAATCTGCAGTTCCCGAATTGGAGTCCCAGCTGGGCGAATGTTGAGACTTATGTCCGCAAAACTTCCCACACTTCCCTCGGTCAGGAGGGGACACTGATGGGCTTGGAAAGGCAACTGTCCGTCGGATGGGACGTTAAGCCGTAGCCAAGTGAACCTGAGAGCCATAACCTGTGCACGTTAAAGAGCACGTTAGGTGAACTTTACGAGAAACGACCATCTGTCTCGTAACAACTGTCCAATGATTCCCCTCCCTCCAAACCTGCTCTGAACCCTCGGAATCCTTGCGACCTGACCATTTGGACCATTGTGAGCAAAAAAAGTGCCGCTCAGAGATAAAACAATTCAACCCTTTCCTGTATCTACATCTGAGCCATTAAGTCCTAGTGACTTCATTTGGCCAGTGAAGGTAAAAAAAAAATCATGCTGACAATTAATACAACCCAACCAAAAAATAATAATTAAGACCTTTCATTTTGAAATCAATAGGATATGAATGATATAATAATAATTTAACAATATGTTTCCATTTTGAAAGCTTTTAGAAAAAAATTTCGAAAAAATGATTTTTTTATTTATTATTTTTATTCCAACGTTAATCTAAATATTTCAATTGATTTCTTCAAATCATACGGAAGCCCGAATAATTCAAAAACACGGATATTCTAATTCACGCAATTGACCAACAATATCAGTGTAGAACAATGTCACGTAACAGCCAACCGATCCATTATTAGAATGCGATCACACTCTGTCGTAACGCAAGAATTACAATCAGAATATCCGTTTTCAGAGTGGCGGCAATCATTCAGCCTAAGATGAGACTGCGCAGTTGACGCTTTCGAAAATTCTCGTAGATCATTGGTTCACTAATAGGAAAAGCGATCGTGCCGACCTATATGACCTATGAGAATTTTCAAGACGTTAACTGAGCAATCTTCGCCCCCCCCCCTCCCACTCTAACGTGACCCGAACCGTTGGTCTACTTTGGTTGTTTTACCTGTCAACGGCACTTTAGTTCGCGTAATGAGCTAAATGATCAGGTCAGAAGACCCAGGGCTGCATCTGGGGGGACGGTGCCTTGACGTATCCTCTGACGTGCGACCGTGCCTTAACGTGTCCTCTGACGTGCGACCGTGCCTTGACGTGTCCTCTGACGTGCGACCATGCCTTGACGTGTCCTCTGACGTGCGACCATGCCTTGACGTATCCTCTGACGTGCGACCATGCCTTGACGTATCCTCTGACGTGCGACCGTGCCTTGACGTGTCCTCTGACGTGCGACCGTGCCTTGACGTGTCCTCTGATGTGCGACCATGACCTGAAGTTCCTTCCGATGCTTATTACAGGTATGTAAATAAGTACAAACTGTTTTACCTAGGAGCTGTACCTTTTTTTACATACAATGTACTTAGTGATCAGATCATAAGGACCGCAAAGGTTCAGAGAAGGTTGTATGAAGGGAAACCACCGGGTAGCTGTTAGGATACAGATGGTAGCTCCCGTCAAGGCCATCCAACATGGTCTATAACATTTGTTATGTCATTTGACGGACGGCGGCCTTTCCAAGCCGATCGATGTCCCCCTGTTGACAGAGGGCAGGGCGGGGAGTTTTGGGGAGAAAAATCTCAACACTGACCCAGGTAGGACTCAAACCTGAGACCATAAGATTATGAGCCTGGCACTTCACCGACTGAGCCACCACCAACCCAATACCTTTAACAACAAAACTCAGGTTGGTGCCCTCATAGCAGTGATGGCGATTTTATGACACGCGTGCCAAAGGTAACATGCACGATGATTTGTGTTGGCACTCCCTTGAGAGGTGAAGAGAAATAGTGAATACGGCTGGTATAGAGAATTAGAAACAATAACCACAGCAATTCAGTACATGTTTATGGATTAATCATTGGTAGCAAGATGACGACTAGGTTGTTATAATTAGTTACTTATTCATTACGAATTTGAATTGTGCATCCATATGTTTAAAATATCTCGCCAAATAACTGGTTACACATTTCTCAAAAAGCTGCATCAAAAACAGACGTATTAAAGCTATCAACTGTTCATTGATTTCCTTTAAAGCACTTCTGTAGAACTTAAAATTTATTTAAGGTTCTGTTTTTGCTTGACTTATAAAAATTCACTTCATTCTAGTAAAGGCATTGAAATGTCAGCGATGCGTTGAGCACAAGAGTTGAAAGTAGTATGTGAGTTTGTGCGTGTGTAGGAATGATTTTCATTTTCACTTGTGTAATGGCGAGCCTAAAACTTAGTGTTCCGTATCCTTATATTTGAACCGTTAAAATTTTGTACTATTTGATTTGCATTGTATGATGAACTGATAGGTTTGATCCATGCATAATATAGGAGTGAAATGTCCGCACATTATTTTTTTACTCTAAACTAAAAACATCACCAATAATAAAAGTGACCATGTACAGTCGCTCAAGAAAAATATCCGAACACTATGGTTGATTACAGAATTCAGAAAAAATATCTGGCAGCGATTTTTTTAGAATAGTGATCTGGCAACCGTCGTGTCACGTGACACGTAAAATAGTGATCTGGCAACCGTCGTGTCACGTGACACGACGGTTGCCAGATCACTATTCTAAAAAAATCGCTGCCAGATATTTTTCTGAATTCTGTAATCAACCATAGTGTTCGGATATTTTTTTGAGCTATTGTACGCAAATAATTCATTTGGAGAGAGAATTTAAACAGGTTAAACGAAAGAAATAAGCCGTATAGAAACCTTACCTAGATATGTAGCTGTATTTTCAGTAGATCGAGTACTGATTAGTTAAATTTTCTCCAATTTAGAATTTTTTTTGGAGAGAGAATTACGGCAACCTTCGTGTACAGTTCACGAAGGTTGCCAGAATACTAATTTCTAAAAACTCGTTGTCAGATATTTTTTCTGAATTCTATACAAATCAGAATAATAAACATTTACTACTTATATTTGGTAATATTATTCGAAATAGTGAGTTCAAAGTAATTAATTATGTATTTACGTAACCAGGCGTATTTACAAACACGTCCAGCGGATCTATTGGTTCTAAATTTTCAATTAATTCTAATTCTATTTTACATTTCAATCTATTCCTTTGCCTTTTAGGCCTACGTTTCAAAACATGATTAATTAAAATTTCAACATTTTATTGTAAAATATCAGGAAAACTCCAAAAGACGTGCTTAGGTCATTCGTTTTTAACACACTCTTTTCTTCTTAAGGCTGACGCAGTACCTAAGTGCGAGTTTTGTGACACCGTTTTAACTGTGAAGCATATTTTAATTGACTGTGTTTGTTTTAACCTTGAAAGACGTATGTTTTTTAACTTTCACGATTTTACGTCCGAGCCCCTTACACTCGGACATCTTTTATCAGATCATTGCTATTTTAACACTGTTTTCGACTTTTTAAAATATACTGGATATTTTACTCGTCTATAGTTTTATTCGAATGTATAACCCAGGTCACTTACACCTGGGTTCTTTTTATATTTATTACATATTTATACATTTGTTTCTTGTTACCAGTGTTTCCTTTTATTGTTTTCCCTTTTTTGTGTATGTGTATTGTATATTTTTAAATTTGGTTGTGGGCCTTATGACTTTTAGCATTTATTTTGACATTTGTTTGGCGCATTATAGCCTGAGATGCTAATGCGCCATTAAACCCCAAACAACCAACCAACCAACTCCAAAAGACGTATAGGGCGATCCAAGATGTAGCTCTACACACTGAGACAAGAAACACACTCAAATACAACGGATAACACACAGTAATTCGGCACTGACACAAATATCACACTGCACCACTACGGCTGAGGGTCCAACCTAGAGAAGTGGAGGGAGAATATATTCAAGTACATATTCCGACCGTTTCAGCTTTCTAAATACACAACTTTTAACACTCTACACACACTAAACACAATAGATGACGTAATCGAAAGAAGCAGAGTAATTAATCCGCTCTGTGATCTAATGACTGAATGTGATCTATTGCTTCTGATGAGAGTGATTGCCATTTGCTGAAATGGCTGAATGCAGACAACTATTCAACCAGTGTCTGTCGAATAACACCATCCATTCATAGACTCAAATAGGTATTTGACTCATTTCACTTTCCTATTAATAACCTCTCACACTTTGCACTATATGCAAAACACCACAATTCCGACGCTAATCCAAACGGACAAAATAACTACTCCTTTGTGCGCTCTTATTACTGCACGTTTTCTATAAGATTTGCGGTAGGAGATTGCTGTTCGCCCAAAGGGCTGAACGCAGTCACCTATTCAACCAGTGACCCTCACCTACATATTAACAGTTTAAAATATGTATTTGTCTGCTTTCACCCTTTGATTAACAGATCTAACATTTTCCACTAGATACACAACAACACGGTTAAACGCCAATGAATAGGGATAACGTAATTTTTCCGCTGTGCGCTATAATGGCTGCATGCGTTCTATATCTTCTGTTGAGAGAGATTGCTGTTCGTCCAAAGGGCTGAACGCAGTCACTTATTCAACCAGAGACCCTCAGATACACATTGACAGATTAAAATACGTATTTGTCTGATTTCACATTTTGATTAACTGCTTTAACGCTTTCCACTAGGTACACAACAACACACTTAAACGCCAAAGAATAGGGAAAACTTAATTATTCCGCTGTGCGCTTAATGGCTGCACGCGTTCTATATCTTCTGTTGAGGGTGATTGCTGTTCGTCCAAAGGGCTGAACGCTGTCACTTATTCAACCAGTGACCCTCAGACACATATTAACAGATTAAAATTCGTATTTGTCTGATTTCACACTTTGATTAACAGCCTTAACCCTTTCCACTAGGTACAGAACAACACACTTTATCGCCAATGAATAGAGATAACTTAATTATTCCGATATGCGCTATAATGGCTGCACGCGTCTTATATCTTCTGTTGAGGGTGATTGCTGTTCGTCCAAACGGCTGAATGCAGTCACTTATTCAACCAGTGACCCCAGATATATGTTAAGAGATTAAAATACGTATTTCTCTGATTTCACATTTTGATTAACAGCTTTATCCTTTTCCCCTAGGTACACAACAACAGACTAAACCGCCAACTAATAGGGATAATTTAATTATTCCGCTGTGTGCTATAATGTCTGCACGCGTTCTATATATTCTGTTGAAGATGATTGCTGTTCGTCCAAAGGGCTGAACGCAGTCACTTATTCAAAGATTGAACCCAAGATATATATTAACAGATTAAAATACGTATTTGTCTGATTTCACACATTGATTAACAGCTTTAACCTTCTCCACTAGGTACATAAAAACACACTAAACCGACAATTAATAGGGATAATTTAGTTATTCCGCTGTGCGTTTTAATGGCTGCACGCGTTCTATATATTCACTTGAAGGTGATTACTGTTCGTCCAAAGGGCTGAACGCAGTCACTTTTTCAACCAGTGACCCCCAGGTACATATTAACAGAATAAAATACGTATTTGTCTGATTTCACACTTTGATTATCAGCTTTAACCTTTTGCATTAGGTACACAACAACACACTTAAACGCCAATTAATAGAGATAACTTAATTATTCTGCTGTGCGTTATAATGGCTGCACGCCTTCTAAATCTTCTGTTGAGGGTGATTGCTGTTCGTCCAAAAGAGCTGAACTCAGTAACTTATTCAAGCAGTGACCACCAGATATACGTTAACAGAATAAAATACGTATTTGTCTGATTTCACACTTTGATTAAAAGCTTTAACCTTTTCCACTAGGGACACAACAATACACTAAACCGCCAATTAATAGGGATAACTTAATTATTCCGCTGTGCGCTATAATGGCTCCACGCGTTCTATATATTCTTTTGAAGGTTAGTGCTGTTCGTCCAAAAGGCTGAACGCAGTCACTTATTCAACCAGTGACCCCCAGATATATATTAACAGAACAAAATACGTATTTGTCTGATTTAAAATTTTGATTAACAGCTTTAACTTTTTCTATTAGTTACACAACAACATACTAAACCGCCAATTAAAAGGGATAACTTAATCATTCCGTTGTGCGTTATAATGGCTACACGCGTTCTATATCTTCTGAGGATGGTGATTGCTCTTCGTCCAAAGGGCTGAATGCAGTCACTTATTCAACAGTGACCCCCAGATATGTGTTAACAGATTAAAATATATATTTGTCTGATTTCACACTTTCATTAACAGCTTTAAACTTTTCCAGTAGGTACATATCAATACACTAAACCACCAATTAATAGGGATACCTTAATTATTCCCCTGTGCTTTATAATTGCTGCACGCGTTCTATATCTTCTGTTGAATGTGATTACTCTTCGTCTAAGGGGCTGAACGCAGTCACTTATTCAACCAGTGACCCTCAGGTACATATTTAAAGATTAAAATAACTATTTGTCGGATTTCGCACTTTGATTAACAGCTTTAAACTTGTCCACTAGGTACATAACAACATACTAAAACGCCAATTAATAGAGTAATATAATTATTCCGCTGTCCGATATAATGGCTGCACGCGTTCTATATCTTCTGTTGAGGGTGGTTGCTGTTCGTCCAAAAGGCTGAACGCAGTCACTTATTCAACCAGTAACCCCAGGTACATATTAACAGAATAAAATACGTATTTGTCTGATTTCACACTTTGATTAACAGCTTCAACCTTCTCCACTAGGTACATAACATCACACTAAAGCGCCAATTAATAGGGATAACTTAATTATTCCGTGCCGTCCCGTGGCCGAGTGGTTAGCGCGCTTGGCTACTGATCTACGGGACCTGGGTTCGAGCCCCGGGTAAGGCATGGATGTTCGTGTTGTTTTTCTGCTGAGGTCCTGCCATCCTCTCAGATCTTCTACTCTGGCATATAAACTGACAGGCTCCTGTCAGACCTCTGTGGCAAGCAGCTGCTTGAGGGGGTATTTATTTTATTTTATTTATTTAATTATTCCGCTGTGCGCTCTAATGGCTGCACGCTTCCTATATCTTCTGTTGTGGGTGATTGCTGTTCGTCCAAAGCGCTGAACGCAGTCACCTTTTCAACCAGTGACCCCCAGGTACATATTAACAGATTAGAATACTTATTTGTCTGATTTCATTTTGATTAACAGCTTTAACCTTGTCCCCTAGGTACATAACAACACACTAAAACGCCAATTAATAGAGTAAATTAATTATTCTGCTGTGCGATATAATGGCTGCACGCGTTCTATATCTTCTGTTGAGGGTGATTGCTGTGTGTCCAAAAGGCTGAATGCAGTCACTTATTCAACCAATAACATAGGAACACATTAACAGAATAAAATAGGTATTTGTCTGATTTCACACTTTGATTAACAGCTTTAACCTTCTCCAAAAGGTGCATATCATCACACTAAAACGCCATTTAATAGAGTAACTTAATTATTCCGCTATGCGCTATAATGGCTGCACGCGTTCTGTATATTCTGTTGAGGGTGATTGCTGTTCGTCCAAAAGGCTGAACGCAATCACTTATTCAACCAGTGACCCCCAGGTACATATTAAAAGATTAAAATAGGTATTTGTCTGATTTCACACTTTGAGTAAGAGCTTTAACCTTCTCCACTAGGTACATAACAACACACTAAAACGCCAATTAATTGGGATAATTTAATTTTTCCGCTGTGCGCTATAATGGCTGCACGCGTTCTATATCTTCTGCTGAGGGTGATTGCTGTTCTTCCAAAAGGCTGAACGCAGTCACTTATTCAACCAGTGACCCCCAGGTACATATCAACAGATTAAAATACGCATTTGTCTGATTTCACACTATGATTATCAGCTTTATTTTTCCATTAGGTACACATCAACACACTTAAAGGCCAATCAATAGGGAAAAATTAATTATTCCTCTGTGCGCTGTAATGGCTGCACGCGTTCTATATTTTCTGTTGAGGGTGATTGCTGTTCGTCCAAAGGGTTGAACGCAGTCACTTATTCCACCAGTGAACCCCAGGTACATATTAACAGATTAAAATACGTATTTGTCTGATTTCACACTTTGATTAACAGTTTTAACCTTCTCCACTACGTACAAATCAAGACACTAAATCGCCAATTAATAGAGTAAATTAATTATTACGTTGTGCGCTATAATGGCTGCACGCGTTCTATATCTTCTGTTGAGGGTGATTGGTGTTCGTCGAAAGGGCTGAACGCAGTCATTTATTCAACCAGTGACGCCCCAGATATATGTTAACAGATTAAAATACGTATTAATCTGATTTCCCACTTTGATTCTGAGTCGTTCTCCGTGTATATCACTTTAGAAATAGAAGATAATGAATCGTCAGGTAGAACAGCATCTGGTTTAACAAGTTTCCTTTCGGACCTGTATTAGCGAGGGTCTATGGATAACTGCTATTGCAATTAACATTGCTTAGATATAGATAAGGCACTCATTGTCTAAAATAAATGAGTGGAGGGTTTAGGTAGGTTAGTGTAGTCAAATGATGGCCTAAATCAGATGCCGTGACGACCGTTTCCTTTTCCCTATGATGTGACTATAGGTAGGTTAATTCGAACTAACACTCTTAATGTCTATATACGTTTTAGGTGAATGTGATAAAAATATAGATTCAGCTGTTAAGATAAAATAATTGATTGGGAGTCGTTCTCCGTGTATGTCACTTTAGAAATAAAAGGTAATGAATCGTTAGGTAGCACAGCATCTGGTTTAACAAGTTTCGTTTCGGACCTGTATTAGCGAGGGTCTATGGGTAATTGCTATTGCAATTAACATTGTTTAGTTAGGATAAGGCACTCATTGTCTAAAATAAATGAGTGGAGGGTTTAGGTAGGTTAGTGTAGTCAAATGATGGCCAAAATCAGATGCCGTGACCACCGTCTCCTTTTTCCTATGATGTGACTATAGGTAGGTTAATTCGAACTACCACTCTTAATGTCTATATACGTTTTAGGTGAAGGTGATAAAAATATATATTCAGCTGTTTGCGATAACAAAATAATTGATTCGGAGTCGTTCTATCACTTAAGAAATAAAAGATAATGAATCGTTAGGTAGCACAGCATCTGGTTTAACAAGTTTCGTTTCGGACCTGTATTAGCGAGGGTCTATGGGTAACTGCTATTGCAATTAACATTGTTTAGATAGGATAAGGCACTCATTGTCTAAAGTAAATGAGTGTAGGGTTAAAGTAGGTTAGTGTAGTCAAATGATGGCCAAAATCAGATGCCGTGACGACCTTTTCCTTTTCCCTATGATGTGACTATAGGTAGGTTAATTCGAACTAACACTCTTAATGTCTATATACGTTTAAGGTGAAGGTGATAAAAATATATATTCAGCTGTTACGATAACAAAATAATTGATTGGGAGTCGTTCTCCGTGTATGTCACTTTAGAAACAAAAGGTAATGAATCGTTAGGTAGCACAGCATCTGGTTTAACAAGTTTCGTTTCGGACCTGTATTAGCGAGGGTCTATGGGTAACTGCTATTGCAATTAATATTGCTTAGATAGAATAAGGCACTCATTGTCTAAAATAAATGAGTGTAGGGTTTAAGTAGGTTAGTGTAGTCAAATGATGGCCAAAATCAGATGCCGTGACCACCTTTTCCTTTTCCCTATGATGTGACTATAGGTAGGTTAATTCGAACTAACACTCTTAATGTCTATATACGTTTAAGGTGAAGGTGATAAAAATATATATTCAGCTGTTACGATAACAAAATAATTGATTGGGAGTCGTTCTCCGTGTATGTCACTTTAGAAACAAAAGGTAATGAATCGTTAGGTAGCACAGCATCTGGTTTAACAAGTTTCATTTCGGACCTGTATTAGCGAGGGTCTATGGGTAACTGATATTGCAATTAACATTGCTTAGATAGAATAAGGCACTCATTGTCTAAAATAAATCAGTGTAGGATTTAAGTAGGTTAGTGTAGTCAAATGATGGCCAAAATCAGATGCCGTGACGACCGTTTCCTTTTCCCTATGTTGTGACTATAGGTAGGTTAATTCGAATTAACACTCTTAATGTCTATATACGTTTTAGGTGAAGGTGATAAAAATATATATTCAGCTGTTTGCGATAACAAAATAATTGATTCGGAGACGTTCTGTCGCTTGAGAAATAAAAGATAATGAATCGTTAGGTAGCACAGCATCTGGTTTAACAAGTTTCGTTTCGGACCTGTATTAGCGAGGGTCTATGGGTAACTGCTATTGCAATTAACATTGTTTAGATAGGATAAGGCAGTCATTGTCTAAAATAAATGAGTGTAGGGTTTAAGTAGGTTAGTGTAGTCAAATGATGGCCAAAATCAGATGCCGTGACGACCGTTTCCTTTTCCCTATGATGTGACTATAGGTAGGTTAATTCGAATTAACACTCTTAATGTCTATATGCGTTTTAGGTGAAGGTGATAAAAATATATATTCAGCTGTTTGCGATAACAAAATAATTGATTCGGAGACGTTCTGTCACTTTAGAAATAAAAGATAATGAATCGTTAGGTAGCACAGCATCTGGTTTAACAAGTTTCGTTTCGGACCTGTATTAGCGAAGGTCTACGGGTAACTGCTATTACAATTAACATTGTTTAGATAGGATAAGGCACTCATTGTCTAAAATAAATGAGTGGAGGGTTTAAGTAGGTTAGTGTAGTCAAATGATGGCCAAAATCAGATGCCGTGACGACCTTTTCCTTTTCCCTATGATGTGACTATAGGTAGGTTAATTCGAACTAACACTCTTAATGTCTATATACGTTTTAGGTGAAGGTGATAAAAATATATATTCAGCTGTTACGATAACAAAATAATTGATTGGGAGTCGTTCTCCGTGTGTGTCACTTTAGAAATAAAAGGTAATGAATCGTTAGGTAGCACAGCATCTGGTTTAACAAGTTTCGTTTCGGACCTGTATTAGTGAGGGTCTATGGGTAACTGATATTGCAATTAACATTGCTTAGATAGAATAAGGCACTCATTGTCTAAAATAAATGAGTGTAGGGTTTAAGTAGGTTAGTGTAGTCAAATGATGGCCAAAATCAGATGCCGTGACGACCGTTTCCTTTTCCCTATGATGTGACTATAGGTAGGTTAATTCGAATTAACACTCTTAATGTCTATATAAGTTTTAGGTGAAGGTGATAAAAATATATATTCAGCTGTTTGCGATAACAAAATAATTGATTCGGAGACGTTCTGTCACTTTAGAAATAAAAGATAATGAATCGTTAGGTAGCACAGCATCTGGTTTAACAAGTTTCGTTTCGGACCTGTATTAGCGAGGGTCTATGGGTAACTGCTATTGCAATTAACATTGTTTAGATAGGATAAAGCACTCATTGTCTATAATAAATGAGTGTAGGGTTTAAGTACGTTAGTGTAGTCAAATGATGGCCAAAATCAGATGCCGTGACGACCGTTTCCTTTTCCCTATGATGTGACTATAGGTAGGTTAATTCGAATTAACACTCTTAATGTCTATATACGTTTTAGGTGAAGGTGATAAAAATATATATTCAGCTGTTTGCGATAACAAAATAATTGATTCGGAGACGTTCTCCGCGTATGTCACTTTAGAAATAAAAGATAATGAATCGTTAGGTAGCACAGCATCTGGTTTAACAAGTTTCGTTTCGGACCTGTATTAGCGAGGGTCTATGGGTAACTGCTATTGCAATTAACATTGTTTAGATAGGATAAGGCACTCATTGTCTAAAATAAATGAGTGTAGGGTTTAAGTAGGTTAGTGTAGTCAAATGATGGCCAAAATCAGATGCCGTGACGACCGTTTCCTTTTCCCTATGATGTGACTATAGGTAGGTTATTTCGAACTAACACTCCTAATGTCTATATACCTTTTAGGTGAAGGTGATAAAAATATATATTCAGCTGTTACGATAACAAAATATTTGATTGGGAGTCGTTCTCCGTGTATGTCACTTTAGAAAAAAAAGATAATGAATCGTTAGGTAGCACAGCATCTGGTTTAACAAGTTTCGTTTCGGACCTGTATTAGCGAGGGTCTATGGGTAACTGCTATTGCAATTAACATTGTTCAGATAGGATGAGGCACTCATTGTCTAAAATAAATGAGTGGAGGGTTTAGGTAAGTTAGTGTAGTCAAATGATGGCCAAAATCAGATGCCGTGACCACCGTTTCCTTTTTCCTATGATGTGACTATAGGTAGGTTAATTCGAACTACCACTCTTAATGTCTATATACGTTTTAGGTGAAGTTGCTAAAAATATATATTCAGCTGTTTGCGATAACAAAATAATTGATTCGGAGTCGTTCTATCACTTAAGAAATAAAAGATAATGAATCGTTAAGTAGCACAGCATCTGGTTTAACAAGTTTCGTTTCGGACCTGTATTAGCGAGGTTCTATGGGTAACTGCTATTGCAATTAACATTGTTTAGATAGGATAGGCACTCATTGTCTAAAATAAATGAGTGTAGGGTTTAAGTAGGATAGTGTAGTCAAATGATGGCCAAAATCAGATGCCGTGACGATCGTTTCCTTTTCCCTATGATGTGACTATAGGTAGGTTAATTCGAACTAACACTCTTAATGTCTATATACCTTTTAGGTGAAGGTGATAAAAATATATATTCAGCTGTTACGATAACAAAATAATTGATTGGGGGTCGTTCTCCGTGTATGTCACTTTAGAAATAAAATATAATGAATCGTTAGGTAGCACAGCATCTGGTTTAACAAGTTTCGTTTCGGACCAGTATTAGCGAGGGCCTATGGGTAACTGCTATTGTAATTAACATTGCTTAGATAGGATAAGGCACTCATTGTCTAAAATAAATGAGTGGAGGGTTTAGGTAGGTTAGTGTAGTCAAATGATGGCCAAAATCAGATGCCGTGACGACCTTTTCCCTATGATGTGACTATAGGTAGGTTAATTCGAACTAACACTCTTAATGTCTATATACCTTTTAGGTGAAGGTGATAAAAATATATATTCAGCTGTTACGATAGCAAAATAATTGATTGGGAGTCGTTCTTCGCGTATGTCACTTTAGAAATAAAAGGTAATGAATCGTTAGGTAGCACAGCATCTGGTTTAACAAGTTTCGTTTCGGACCTGTATTAGCGAGGGTCTATGGGCAACTGCTATTGCAATTAACATTGTTTAGATAGGATAAGGCACTCATTGTATAAAATAAATGAGTGTAGGGTTTAAGTAGGTTAGTGTAGTCAAATGATGGCCAAAATCAGATGCCGTGACGACCTTTTCCTTTTCCCTATGATGTGACTATAGGTATGTTAATTCGAACTAACACTCTTAATGTCTATATACCTTTTAGGTGAAGGTGATAAAAATATATATTCAGCTGTTACGATAACAAAATAATTGATTGGGGGTCGTTCTCCGTGTATGTCACTTTAGAAATAAAATATAATGAATCGTTAGGTAGCACAGCATCTGGTTTAACAAGTTTCGTTTCGGACCAGTATTAGCGAGGGTCTATGGGTAACTGCTATTGTAATTAACATTGCTTAGATAGGATAAGGCACTCATTGTCTAAAATAAATGAGTGGAGGGTTTAGGTAGATTAGTGTAGTCAAATGATGGCCAAAATCAGATGCCGTGACGACCTTTTCCTTTTCCCTATGATGTGAGTATAGGTAGGTTAATTCGAACTAACACTCTTAATGTCTGTATACTTTTTAGGTGAAGGTGATAAAAATATATATTCAGCTGTTTGAGATAACAAAATATTTGATTCGGAGAATATTTTATATAATAATATGTGTTTGCAATGAATATAAAGGTTATCTCCGATTTAAACATCAAATTATTGATGTGTAAACACGAAAATAATATATTTCAAAAACAAAACCCATATACAATGGATTCTCTTTACGTCTTTGAAGACACCACCCGTTAGAAAGCAATATCGCGATGAAAAGTCGTTTATCGTAGAGTAAATAATCTTTTTACACTAAAAGTACTATAACAGCTATGCATTGTCGCTTTTCATTCTTTGATGCAAGTTTTTTAATGGTAATTTCCTTGTTTGTAGTTTTCTCTATAACTATAAACCTCGCTTTCAATTTTATTGATAACATCTATTACGCTTCCACATCAAATCACTTAACGTGCTTCAACATACTCCAAAGCTGAGGCATACGCGACATAATAGACTTTTCTTCGTTCCCACTGTTATCATAAAACTTTTCTCATTTTTTCTATCCAGGGATTTACGCTTAAACTGTAATAAGCAAAGTATTTCAATAGCCTTTGTTTTCATAACCATAATAATAACTAACATAGTTTAGTAAATTATAAGCATATAATTAATTTCAATGTAATTCTTCCATTTCCATATTCTTTTCTGAGCATTGGAGTCTTGTGACTTGGACAGTTATTCCATCGGCAACAATGAATTCGCAGTGAAGCTAGAAAATAAAGCAGAGGAAGCCTTTTCTACATCTTTGAAGAGATCCTTTCGTGTCCTGATGCCAAAGAGATAATTCAACATTTCTGAATCCATCTCTCGACCTAACCCTGCGTACATTTGTTTCAACACTCAATTTCATGTGAATCTTCTGTATTTTCCACATTTGAAGCAAGCGGATACCTCAACGAACCGACAACTTATTAAGTGTAATAGTGTTGTACAATACGATATTTTGAAATAAATGTATATTTCATTCATTAAAATGTAGCCTTTTCACTTCCTCAATGTATCTCAGGGTTGGATACATACTAGGATCTCTTCCGTTGAAGTACAGTCGCACAAAAAAATATCCGAACACTATAGTTGATTACAGAATTCACGAAAAGTATCTGGCAACTATTTTATTTAGAAATTAGTGATCTGGCAACCTTCGTGTACAATACACGAAGGTTGTCAGATCACTAATTTCTAAAAAAATCGCTGCTACATATTTTTCCTGAAATCTGTAATCAACCATAGTGTTCGGATATTTTTTTCAGCGACTATACAACGCATTCTTGAATTGCAGAACCATTAGCTGTCTTGAACTCGTGTTTTATGATAGAAGCACAATTGTTATAATGCAATATGGGATGGCAGAGAGGATATCATAGAAAGAATTTGGGGGAGGCACAGACAAGTATCTGTGTAGCTACAAGGTTAGGAAAAGAGCGAATTAAAACGTTTAATCAAACAAATGTACAAACGGGCTAAAAAAAAAGTATTATTGAAACTAAATCGCATACTGCTACAGATAAAGACAAAGAATATTAATTCAACACGGGGTGGAAGAAGGAAAAAAAATTGCAAAATTGCGGACAAGAGATCAAGTATTTTAGGTATTGGAAGGGCCGAATTCTGTTTGAAAAAGGTAAATATATTTCGACAGTTTGTATAGTTATTGATCTCTCACTGATAATATTCGAAGCTAGTGCACGTTGGAAAACTTCAAAAAGTTACATCTCCATGTGGGAAAACCATGCACTGTTGGGCAACCTACTTCAGGCCGCTGCCCATCGCCCAACCATGAACGTGGAAATAATATTACCTTAACGTCACCCGGAGCTACCCATGGCCAGCGGGGGACAGCTGAGCTAAAGGATTTACATTATCGTCTGTTCTTTCGTTCCTTTCTTTGCACAGTCGCTCAAAAAAGTATCCGAACGCTATGGTTGATTACAGAATTCAGAAATAATATCTGGCAACGATTTTTTTAGAAATTAATGATCTGGCAACCTTTGTGTATTGTACACGAAGGTAGCCAGATCACTAATTTCTAAAAAAATCGATGCCAGATATTTTTTCTGAATTCTGTAATCAACCATAGCGTTCGGATACTTTTTTGACCGACGGTACTTCGCTTGGTTAACCTTTCTCCTTAATATATTTTAAACTAAAATAGTGTTTAGATTAAACTTTATGAGAAGTAAATAATCGTGTGCTTTTTAAAAAGTAGCACTTTTATATTTAAATACATCGTGATTTTTTTAATGTACATTTGCACTTGCTACGAAAAACAGCATTAAAGCCAGTTTCCAAAATTATTAGTTTTTATAGATCCGAATGAAGCATAATGCACAAAGGACTAAATGGTAAAATGTTAGTTATTGCTCAGATAATGCATTTAGGAGTGCAGTGGCTAAGAAAGTTCATTAAACTTTCTTAGCCACTGCACTCCTAAATACTGATAATTACTTACTGATAATTGCAAAACTTCAAATAATAAATTTTAATACACAAGCGACCTGCGTCTTTGAATGGCATTATGAAACAGTTACCTTGCTAATCCCCATGCCTTCCACAAAAACTAATAAGGATCAAAGATTACTGGAAAAGTAATAAATTTGGTACTTCGAATTAAAATGCAACTGAGGTAGAATTTCCAGTATTTAAACTTTGAACTTTTTAATACTCAAGTGCATCTTTCTCAAACAATTTGTTTTTACACATAATTTGGATTGCAACGTCCTGAAGATATTAAAAATTATGACTAAAATGGAAATTTGATTGCTTATATATAAAAGCAGTTTCGGTCATTGCTTACGAATATCAGTTCCATGTATAATGCTTATCTGTTTGATATTCCAAATCGAGTTATGTCCTGCCTTGTGGTAGTAAAATATTGAACTGAAGGGTTTGGGGGAAAACAACTGACATTGTGGTCAATCAGGGTCGAGTGTAGGGGGCATGCCTCCCCCTTTAAAATGTAGTAAGTCTGATGGAAGCAAAATATTATTAAAATCGTGCATATTTCACATGTATTTCAAGAAAGTTTTTCAAATCCTCTAATCAAATGGGGATGGGAAAACTTTATATTGCAATGGAAATCAATTCTCTTGCTTGGACTCTGCCGCTCCTTTCTCCAGATCTCATCTTAGACATGAAAGTTTAATTTAATTAATTTTAATGTGATTTTTTAACAGACTGAAAATTTTCTCTAAAAAATAGGTCTTACTCATTCTGTTTAATCTTACTACAGCTATGGTCATTAATTTGCATGCAAATTTGCCGCCCCTAAAAAGTGCAACCCGTGGAACAACGCCGCCCCAGCTGACAAGCTGCAACTTCTTTGTTTTCTTTCATACGCATTTTCAAATAACATAGAGTTTTTCCCAAAACAATGAACTGTGCCTATAAATAATTTTATCATTTTTCAATGAATTGAGCTTTCAATGAATTGAGCTTTTCAAATGAATTGAGCTTTCAAAGATTTTTTAGGGGAAATGCTTTAGCACCCTCCCCACGAATAGGCACCCATAACAGTCTGCCGATTGGTAACAGTGCTTGGCTACTGATCTAAGGGACCTGGGTTCGAGCCCCGGATAAGGCATGGCTGTTTGTGTTGTTTTTCTGCTGAGGTCCTGCCATCCTCTCAGACCATCTACTATGCAATATAAACTGACAAGCTTCTGTCAGATCTCTGTGGCAAGCAGCTGCTTGAGGGGGTATTTATATATTTATTTATTTGTTTTTTATGATAAAGGCATGTTTCCTTAGGATTTTTTCAGAGCTATCATTATCCCTATCTGCAAAAAAGGTGATCGTAGTTCTTGTGATAACTATAGGGGTATCAGCCTACTCTCTGTTCCAGGTAAAGTTCTTTCCATGATTGTGCTTAATAGAATTAAGAATCTGGTTGACAGTCAATTACGTGATGAGCAATGTGGATTCGGAAGTGGTAGGGGATGTGTAGGTCAGATATTTTCACTTAGGCAGATTCTTGAGAAATGCTTAGAGTTTCAGAAACCTTTGGTTGCTAGCTTTGTTGACTTCAAAAAGGCTTTCGACTATGTTGATCGTCATAATTTGTGATTGATTGTGAGATCATATTGTAAGTTAGTTAACATAATGAAAGCTCTCTATAATAACACTGAGTCGTGTGTGAGAGTTGGTAAGGCTTGCAGCAATTGGTTTAGCATTACTTCTGGTGTTCGACAAGGGTGAATTTTGTCTCCTTTTCTCTTTAGCTTGGTTATTGATTATGTTATGTGAAATTCACTGCAAGGAAAATATTTTGGCCTTAAATGGTCTAGAGATGCGAAAATTTCTGATTTAGATTATGCTGATGATTTAGCCCTTTTGGGAAATGATGTTGATGAGATGAACTCTTTCATTCGAGCTGTTGATGAGACTGGTAGTAGAGTAGGTTTGGTTATAAACAGAGAGAAAACTAAAGTGATGAAAATTGGTCAGGCAGACTGTGATTCAGTTAATCTGAATGGTTGCAGTCTTGAGCAGGTGTCACAGTTTAATTATCTTGGGAGCTATGTAACAGATAATGGTGTTGTGCGGCATGAGATTAACAGACGAATAGGGATTGCTGCTGGGACTTTTAAGAACCTATGGAGAGTGTGGAGAAATAGGCGTATACACCTAAAGACTAAAATCAGACTGTATAATAGTTTGGTTCTTTCTAGGGTTAGTTATGGTAGTGAAACTTGAACACTTTGTAAACAAGATAACAGGAAACTAGATGCTTTTGATTCCAGATGCTTACGCAGTATCTTGGGCATTAGGTGGTTCAACTTTGTAACTAATGATGAGGTTAGGCAAAGGAGTTTGCAACCTCCTTTAAACAGCATATTGTGCAGAGAGAGACTCCGTTGGTTTGGCCATGTTGCCCGTATGAATAATTATAGATTGGCGAATAGGGTTAGGAACAGTGTGCCTAAAGGCCTCAGAAAGAAGGGGAGACCTAGGATGCGGTGGGCAGACAATGTCAAACAGGACCTTGCTAGAATTGGTGTGCAGTGGCCAGATACAGTAGATGTAGCTCAGGATAGACTTGCTTGGAGAAATAAATTGCACGGTCTGGTTGGACCTCCGTAGCCCATGGCTGCTTGAGGATGATGATGATGATGATGTACAAGTGGTAAAAGTTAATCGGTTCAATAATTCATGTCATTTGTATTTTCCTATCATTATGTCATTTGTTAAGGAAAAACCTTTCTTAAATTCATCTTTTATTACAGTTATTGCTGACATTGTTACATTAACACACTAATAGTGATAAAGATAAGATGATGTTACGATAGGTGCTAAATGGTTAGCTGACTATTAAATACCCATCGTAACACCGTCTTATCTTCATAATGCATATCTCCATTCAAGTACAGGATCCGAGATTTAAAAAAAAGTGCGGTAGTTGAAGGCAGAAAGTTTTTCAAACGCTCTGGTATCTTCGACTACGAATTTCTGACCACCATAAAGAACCTATTAACTACTTTTGAACAGTTCCCATTTGGATAAAATTGACAAAATCTTGCGACTAATATTACACAGGAAAAGCTCCTTTGTCTCCAAGTATATTGCAATACACACCACGCATTTTAGCCCACAGTTTAATACACTTCATGGATAATTTAAAACCTTCTTTGTTGTTTAAAAATAGGAATAGCCCTTCTGTAATCCGAGAATAGTTTAAGTTGCGGATACACTTGATATGCAGGTTTCTGAGTAGATTGTGATTTCTTAGATCTCGAAGTTTGTTAACGCTATGAAGAGCAAAACGAGCGTAGACCATATCTTTCTCGACACCAGAAAATACAATAATCACAACTGGAACTTATGCATATCTGATGGTACGTAGACTTTACATTTCAAGACAAACTGAACAAATGTTGTGAAAAGTCCTTTCTCAACACATTTCGAGATGTAATACACAGAAAGACAATGTCAGCTGTTCTAGAGATTACGCGCATTTCGTGAGACCAAACTTAAACATTTTCGCATGTTCTTTTTCCTATAAATGTTGGAGAAGGGCTGTTTTCTTATTTCTGTTATCTGTAATAATAATAAATACACCCTAAAGCAGCTGCTTGCCTTAGAGGTCTGACAGGAGCCTGTCAATTTATATGCCAGAGTAAAAGGTCAGAGGATGGAAGAAACTCAGCAGAAAAACGACACATCCATCCATGCCTTACCCGGTCATCGAACCCATCTCTAAGATCAGTAGCCAAGCGCGCTAACCAATCGGCAGTGAGACACACTCTACAGTTTGTGAATTTTTCACAGGACTTTCATTCGATGCACACCTTCTTTCGGGAACTCATAAAACAGGCATTCTTTCAAAGCCTCATTTAAATCTTCAGTTAATAAACGGTCTCTGTTTGTTGGATAATGCTCATATACGGAAGATGTAACACCAAGATGATTCGCTTGTGGGTGTTGTCCAACGTCTTCCGCCATTTATCGTCCTTCAGTAGATCAATAACTCTGGAAACACAACGAAAGATAAGTGTTTGTATAATAACCACCATACACGCTACTACAATAACACAGTAAAAATAGCAATAATAACAACAACACAGTAATAATAATAATAACAACAACAAAATGGAGTAGTAGTAGCCCAATCAGATATTTATCGATATTTTTTAAATGATTAACATCTACAGGCAATGGACAAATACCGAAGACCAACGTAAAATCATTAACATCGTGTTGCACTAACACTTGTTTTCTGTACAGCCTGTATACGTAGTTGCACAGAGTTTACCAGCTTCTGAAAATCAGCAGGAGGGATACAACACCGTTCGTCAATTTTCCTTTCTGAGAAAATATTTTTTTCATTTCGAAATGTTTCAAGTATATGATATTCTTCAAGAACTCTTAATTACTATTCTGCAAAATCTACTAAACTCTACAAAAACAAAGTAGAAAAAAAACTTTTTTTTCCAACATTTGAAATAAATTCCCAGTACAATAACTCAAAATTGATATCAACGAAAATAAGAAAGCTAAAATGTTGTTGTTTTCCCTTTTAAATTGAAAAACATTGACAATACACCACAACAGTGAACATTGTATTAAAACGTGTTTCCAGTTTCTCAAAATGCATGAAATTAAACGAAAATATATATCCTTCGAAGGAAAATATTTTGCCGGACGTAATACGCATCAGAAACGTCTAATTCCTGAAAGATTTTCTTGTAAACGGGTATATTTACTGATCATTGTTTCTTCTTGCATGCAGAATACTTCCAAATAAATAGTTCCTAGTTGGTTTCTTCTTAGATAGTTCACTTCCTCTTATATGCAACAGCATGCTTGGTAATAATGTGGACAAAGTTATTAATATCTAAGATTAGATTAACATTCTTCACTTTAAAACCAAATCCAATTAATCAGAACTATTGGCTAGTACACTCAAGTTTTCCTTTTTGACAGAGAAAATTAGTATTTCATTCATAAATATTTCCAATGAGATTCTAAGCTTAAGAAAATAAAACCAATCCCTCATTCAACCAAACCGCACAATTCCAAATATGCCTCTTCCGAATAGGAGGTTGCAATCAAAACAAGAAAATGCTTCCATAAGTGGTAAAAGTTAATTGGTTCAAATAATTCATTCCATTTGAATATTCGTCACATTATATCATTTGTTAAGGAAAAACCTGTCACAAATTAATCTTTTATTACTCACTTGTTTCATTAACAAAAGAATACTGATAAAGATAAGAAAATATTACGATCGTTACTAAATGGTTAGCTAACCATTAAGTACCCATCGTAACACCGTCTTATCTTCATAACGCATATCTCCATTCAAGTACAAGATACGAGATTAAAAAAAAAATCTGTTGTGGAATGACCTAACCCGTTTCCTCGAACGCATGGAACTTCATGTCCATCATAAAGAACCTATTAACTAATTTTGAACAGCTCGCATTTGGATAAAATTCGCATTTTCTTGCGACTAATATTCCCCATGAGAGGCCATTTTTGTATCCAAGTATATTGGAATACACACCACGCCTTTTAGCCCACAGTTTAATACACCTCACGGACAATTTAAAATCTTCTTTGTTGGGTAAAAATTGAAACAGCTCTTTCATAATGTCAGAACGTTTTACCTGCTGATACATTTGATAACCAGGATTCTGACTAAATTATAAACTCTAAACTCTAGCATCACGAACTTTGTTAAAGTTTTGAACACCTAAACGGACGTAGACCATATCTACCTCGACACCAGAAAATATATTTTTTCACAACTTTAGCTTATGCATGTTCGATGATACGTAGGATTTGCACTTCAGGCTATTTCTTTCAGAAGCTGAACAAATGTTATGGAAAGTTCTTTCTCATTTCGAGATTATAATACACTGAAAGTCAATGTCAGCTGATCTAGAGTTTACGAACAATTGGTGAGACCCAATATAAACATTTTCTCATGTACTTTTTCCGCTAAATGTTGAGGAAGTGCTGTCTGCTTATTTATCTCTTTTGTCCATGTGTTTAGTGGATTCGTAAAAAGAGGAATTCTTTCAAGGCATCATGTAACGGTTCAGTCAATAGGAGGTCTCTGTCTGTAGGGGACAGGGTGTCTCAGTCGGTCGCGCACTACGCTCGTAATTTGCAGTTCTCTGGTTGGGGTCCCAGCTGGGCCAACATTAAGAGTTATGTACGCAAATCTCCTTGCCTCAGTTATTACATGGCACAGATGAACTTGGAAAGGCCGCCGTCCACCGGATGGGTCATTAAGCCGTAGTCCGCATGTGTGGGAGAGCCATACCCTGTACACGTTAACGAAAATGCTGGATGGCATTGACGGGAAGCTACCATCTGTCTCCCAACAGCTGTTCCAGTGGGTCCCCTTCCCCCACCTTCTCTGAGACTTTGAGATCCTTATGGCCTGGCCATTTTCTCTATTGTGTGCAAAAAAAGTGCCGCTCAGAGATAAGCGACCCAACTACTACAACAACGTAATAATAATAACTACAACAAAATGGTAGTAATAATAGTAACAGCACTATCAGATGTTTTTCGATTTTTTTTTAGATTATTAGCATCTACAGGTAATGGGGGAAAAAACGAAAGGGCAACGTAAAATCATTAACATGGTGTTGGACTAACACTTGTTTCCAGTACAGCCTGTATTCGTAGCTCCATAGAGTCTACGAGTGTCTGAAAATCAGCAGGAAGGATACAACACCAAAAAAGAAACATGATAAAATCCCGCTTGTTCAGTGGAGCTGGAAAACTGTCTGAGATGACGTTAAAGTAGTTCTCATTGATTTTCTAAATCAGGGGTGGGCAAATAGCGGCCCGCTAAGAGTTTTTTGTGGCCCGCCAAGACAGTCAGAAAAATCCGCCTTGAACCGAGATTTCCTTCCCGTGCGCAACCGAAGTTTCGTCTCGTATTTTCCACTAGTAAGGCCACATCAATACGCATGCGCAGTATAGATACGATACGCAGTGCTTTTCCGGTTGATCTTGGCAACAGTAAATATATAAATTTCCAACTTTAGTGAAACCATGAACCCTCCGAAAAAACGTAAAATCGGTGATGAATGTCGTGTTTAATGAAGAATGGACAAACAAATATTTCTTTGGTAATACAGGGAATAAAGCAGTGTGTTTATTGTGTCATGAAACGATAGCCGTATTTAAGGAGTACAATCTGAAACGACATTACGAAACGAAACATAGCGAATTTGGCTGCAAACTTTCCAAGGAAGAACGCAAAATAAAAGCTGCGGAGTGTGTGAAAAGGCTGAAGAAGCAACAAACATTATTTACAAAGCAATCAACACTTCAAAATAGCGCTACAGAAGCAAGTTTCATGGTAGCCTACAACCTTGCTAAACACAACAAGACTTTTCGGATGGCGAGTTTATTAAGCAGTGTATGGTAGAGTGTGCAAGCGTATTGCGTCCTGATGTTAGAAGCAAATTTGAAAGCATTTCATTGTCAAGAAGGACTATAGTGCGGCGCATTGACTCAATTAGTGACGAACTCACAGAACAGCTGAAGACTGCGAGCAAAGATTTTGTTTGGTTTTCTTTGGCACTGGATGAGAGCACAGATAACGAAGACACTGCACAATTACTCATCTTTATCCGTGGAATTAATGAAAATTTCGTCATCACAGAAGGAATTACTTGGCCTAGAATCAATGAAAGATAGAACCACTGGTCAGGAATTGCTTGAGTGTGCTGTGAATTGTGTGGAGAAAAGTGGCTTGTCCTGGAACAAAATGGCAAGTATTACAACAGATGGGGCCAGAGCTTTCAGTGGAAAAAATGTAGGTATGGTTAAGCTTTTAAAAAACAAGTTACAAGCACAAGACACAGACAGTGATATCTTGTCTTTTCATTGCATTTTGCATCAGGAGAGCCTTTGTAAAGCTGCACTGGACTTAAAGCATGTGGTAGATCCTTTTGTTAGTGTGGTGAACACAATCAGAGCAAGAGCACTCCACCATCGACAGTTCCAATCTTTTCTTGAGGATGTGGAGGCAGAGTATGAAGACGTAATTTACCACAACAGTGTGAGGTGGTTGAGCCTGGGAAAAGTGATAAAAAGAGTCTGGGCATTGCAGAATGAAATCCTCTTATTTCTGGACACGAAGCAGATATCTCACGATTTTGTTACAAAAATAGGATGTGAGGAGTGGAGATATGAGACGATGTTTGCAGCTGATGTATTTGAGAAATTGAATGAACTGAATGTGACATTGCAGGGAAAGGGGTTGTTTGCACATGAAATGTGGAAGCATGTAAAATCATTCAAAGCAAAACTAGGTCTATTTGCAAGGCAAGCAGGTGAAGGCAATTTTTGTCATTTCCCTTTATTAGGAAAACAGAAAGTGCCTGAAAATGTTTCTGCTAAGATTAGGGATCATCTGCAGAGTTTGGAGGACGAGGTCACAAGAGGATTTCAGGACTTTAAGAAAATTGAGCCTAAATTCAATTTGCTCTCTTATCCCATCACTGCTGATATTGACACAGCACCTGAGGAGCTGCAGCTTGAACTTATTGACATGCAGTCAGATCACACTGTGAAAGAAATGTTTAATGCTGTGACATTAGTTGACTTTTACAAATCTTTGTCTGCTGAAAAATTTCCATGTATGAAGAAATTTGCTGGAAAAATGTTCTCTATATTTGGGTCTACATATATTTGTGAGCAAAGTTTTTCTTGCTTGAAGATCATCAAGAGTAAATATAGATGCTCTTTGACAGACATTAACTTGCAGGCTGTGATGAGAATCTCAACAAGCAATCTCACTCCTGATTTCAAAAAAATTGTAGAAAAGTGTGATAGGGTACATTTGTCTCATTAAACTGATTCTAAAATTAAATGTGCTTGCATCTACAGATCATATGAAATTAGCACAATAAATAAATTGAATAAAACTGCCACTATTTTATTTAATTTATATTTATTGATTTTTATGGTACAATTTATACCTTTTCTGAAATGCAAAGTTAACTAATGAATGCAATCATTTTAAAAAGTGTGGCCCTCCGCTAACCTCCGCTTCCACAAAGTGGCCCCCCGAGCCAAAACAATTGCCCACCCCTGCCCTAGAGGTATGACCCCGCTTACTGCTGCAGTACCCTGCAGGTTAGGATGGGTTACAGAGAATGGTAATATGCATGCTGCTGACCACTGCAAAGCACAGATATTCGCTCCATGCACAGTGCCAGCCAAAGTCGCACCTCCATTGTTTCCCGCAGCTGAAGGTCACATTCTCATCAACTGGTTGCGTTCTAGTGACAATCTGAAGGATAGTTTCTAGAGATAAGATGCAGTCAGTAAAATGGCTTTTCGACTCTAAAAATTTTCACTGAGAACAAATATTTGTTTCAATTCATGAAACTGAATTCGGTTTCTTAGGAAAATAATCAGTTTATGCAATAAAATGAAAATAAAAATAAATTATCTCTCAAACATCTCCTTCTCAGAGAAGTCTGACAGGAACCTGTCAGTATAATACGCAGCAGACAAAATTTGTGAGGAAGGCGAGACCGCAACAGAAAGACACATCTATACATAGGGTACGACTTTTTTCAGGTTAAAAATAACTCCATTAGATGAATAATTATCGTGGAAAAAATCTTCTTTTTTTCAATTTGTGTTGAAATAAAAATAATTGAAATATTCAGATATAAGGTAATAATTTTATTATTGACATACGATAACATATGCATATCCATTGTTTCTTCGGCGAGAGGGGCGGGTATGGTCTAGTCCATAGATTCCCAACGGGGGCGATACCGCCCCCCAGTGGGGGCGCTGGAGCCTTCCATGGGGGCGGTCACGGATCCAGAGGCAAATGGGGGGCGTTGAGGCAGTCAAGAGAGGCGGTCAAATAAATAAATTTAATGGAATTTTCTGTGACAACCTTTTTATCTCTTCTGTGGTGTCTTCCAAAAGGTTGGGAATCACTGGCCTAGTCGATAGCCCGGCAGGCTCGTAATCTGCTTCAGGGCGACTGCTTGAGGGAATATTTAATTTTTAGAAAAGAATTCATAGCGGAATATTTACCGGAAGAATGGTTTGCAAAACTTTTAAAAATTGGTGGAACTGAAAAAATATAGATATAGATGCATAATTTTAATTCTCATAAAACATATAATTTCACGTAATATAATAATAAGTGGTTTGAAAACAAATTAATACACAGAACACTTAACTTTTATAAGTTCAATCTTTATCTGATATTATTACATAATCATCCTAAAATTTCGGGTTGGGGGAGAGGGGGGTCTTATTTTCCTAACAGCAAATTTGGGGTTGTTAGTTCCTATACTGCACGACTGGCATGTTAGGAGCTCTGCAATAAACAAATTATTAAATGAAAAATAATTGCTTTGTGACAAGATAGTAAGAAACTTAACGTCTTTTATTCTAGATCAAAAGCTCTGAAGTGAGGCTACTGATAATTGAAATAACAAAAGAAATTAATGATACTTTTTATTTATGATACAAGTTCACCATCAAAAGAACAATTTAAAATAAGCGCATTAATAAATAAAATAAAAATAAATACCTCCTCAAGCAGATGCTTGCAACAGAGGTCTGACAGGAGCCTGCTAGTTAAATTCGCCATAATAGAGGGATCTGTGAGGATGGCGGGCCCTCAGCAGATTTTTTCCCTACTGCACGCGGTGTTCACAAATGGTCACCCTCCCAGGTACCGAACGCGCCAAAAGCTGCTTAACTTCGGCGATCGGACGGTGTTTTCAGATTCAAATTTATAGCATTTGTTATTTAATTATGAAAACATATACTTCAACCAAAGCCGTATTATTAAGTGTATTGGCCGACACAGTACGTAACTATTTGATGAGGGGATTGAATTATAGATCAGAAGAAAAAATAGAAGCTTTAGTTATCTGAATTTCTTTTTCTATTTGAGTTTACCATACAATATTATTCGTTTTCCTCTTAATTTTGCTGCAGCTCATTTGTTGTCACGCTGTAATGCTACAACGAGAAAATATCTCCTGTTGACTACTACACCTATCCCTCGATTTACACTGAAGATAGGTTCCGCACAAAACCGTGTAAATCGAAATCCGTGTAATCGAAATCAAAACCGTGTAAATCGAAACTGAATTATGCACATTTTAGAGTTTTTTTCGTTTTACACGGTTTTACATAGCAAAATCCAAGATTTCGATTTACACGGTTTTGTGCGGAACCTATCTTCAGTGTAAATCGAGGGATAGGTGTATTCTAGATGCTGAAGTGTCAGTGGTTTGACTAAGCAAATAATGATATGAGTAGTGTGGTGCCAACCTGGGGCGCCCCACGCACTGTGCTTTCCCCTATGACGTCACCGACCGGAAATTGACCCATGTTGCAACTGTCCACGTCGCCTTCTCAGATTGAACTTTGACCCCTCTGACGTCACCGACCGGAAATTGACCCCTGTGTCGCAACTGTCCACGTTGCTTTCTCAGATTGTACTCTGACCCCTGTGTCGCAACTGTCCACGTTGCCTTCTCAGATTGTACTCTGACCCCTATGTCACAATCGACCGGAAATTGACCTGTGTTGCAATCGTCCACGTTGCCTTCTCAGATTAAACTTTGACCCCTCTGACGTCACTGACCGGAAATTGACCCCTGTGTCGCAACTGTCCACGTTGCCTTCTCAGATTGTACTCTGACCCCTATGTCGCAATCGACCGGAAATTGACCTGTGTTGCAATCGTCCACGTTGCCTTCTCAGATTGAACTTTGACCATTATGTCTCAACCGACCATATTTTAAGCCCTCTTCATAGACCCCCTGGTCGACCTATATTTTAAGCCCCCTTCTCGAATAGTCTCGATTTTCCCCTGATTAACCCATATTTTAAGCCCTCCCTCTTTAAAGCAAATCAGTTTTCTCTATACATTTAATCGGTCTCATCCAGCGTCCATACTATTTTTAGTACGTCTCCTGCATTTAAAAAAAAATTCCTTCCGACAGCGTGATTTGAACCCTCTACCTCAGTGCCATTGCTCTCGGCTATGCCTTGTTACTTGATGGTGTGGTTTAGATGTGTCTCAAACGGGTATAGCCATATAAATCAGGGTATAGCCATATAAATCACGTATCTCTTTATTAAGCTTGAGTTTTATATTTCAGATATTAACCTAGGTTTTTTATTATCCTACGTTTTTTTACAACCTTCGTATTCTTTATAACTAACTTTTTTCAGCGTATTTCTTATAATGAACTCCATGACTAGAAGAAGGACAAATCTACAGTTTTAAAAGACTGTCCCACAGAAAATACCAATGGGCAAAAAATTAATAAAAGGAAAAAAAAACTTAAAAATTTATTCGTCATTATGTAAAAAGGGATAATATGGTGACCTACTACTTTAGTACGTCTCCTGTATTTTAAAAAAATTTGCTTCCAACGCAGTGATTTGAACCCTCTACCCCAGTGTTGATAGCGTCATCGTGCTCGGCTATGCCTTGTTACTTGATGACGTGGCTTAAATGTGTCTCAAACGGGGTATAAATCACGTATCTCTTTATTATAGCTTGAGTTTTATATTTCAGATATTAACCTAGGTTTTTTATTATCCTACGTTTTTTCACAACCTTTGTATTCTTTATAACTAGCTTTATTTCTGTGTAACCTTCGTTTATAACCTACGTATTTCTTTTAACTCCGTGACTAGAAGAACTATTCTACAGTAAGACTGTACCTCAGAAAATGTCATTGGGTAAAAAAATTTAATAAAAGGAAAAACTTATTCCTCATTATGTATGATATGGATTGACCTGTATGGGTGTCATAAAAGTCCCGCTTTAGAATACGTGTTCGGTACCGGACCACGTTTTTATTCACGGATGTCCTGTGAAATTAAAAGATATTAAATGGTGAATCACAATGGGACCACGATTTACTGATCC
Organism: Ryuthela nishihirai; assembly: GCA_038380435.1. NCBI lineage: Eukaryota > Metazoa > Arthropoda > Arachnida > Araneae > Heptathelidae > Ryuthela > Ryuthela nishihirai. The sequence continues at coordinate 45,957,067 of JAWZYU010000023.1, read as the reverse complement.
TTTGACGATCCTCTTCGATAAACTCGTTAATCATCAAAAAGTCCTCCTTTCTTAAAAACCCTACATTAATTAAAACTCTTATCAAAGTCCCCCTCATTAACAGTTCCACCCCCCTTTCAAGGACTAGCCTGCAGTAACTGTTTTCCCACAGAAAATGCCATTGGGTAAAAAAATTTAATAAAAAAAAAATCTGTTTTAAAAACTTATTCGTCATTATGTGTGATATGGTGACCGTAAATTGTTCCACACCACGGATCACGTTTTACTGACGGATGGTTAAGTCCTGCGCAATTAAAAAATTTTAACTTCCACTCTCATCTGAAATTTTTCCACTAAACTTTTTTTGAATGGCAACGAGGGTGTTGCAATTCTTTTATCCGTATTTTGCGAGTTCGACCTTTCATCATGCATTTCGCAACAAGCAGGATGAGTTCGTGACAAGGTCACTTTCTTAACGGGTGATTGCAGACAGATCTGTTGCTATCCGCTCAACAATATTTGCATCTGCTACTGATAACACGATTTCCTTCATTAAAAATAGAAACTTGGTAAATAATTCCACAGCATTCATTAAGAACACAAACTGATTTCGTGCTAAAACATAGTCTTCCAGAACTGATGAGAAGAAACACACGACATTATTCAAAAGATTCGTAAGGATGAAGACTGTAAAAGGTACGAGAACTAAGGTCAAGGTATGAAAATTCATTCAAAGTGACAAGCAGGGTGTGATTCTGCATAGTTCAATGAGTCCTTTAGTAGCCATTAGGAAGGCGAGAAGTAGGAGATTTGCAGACTGAGAAAAATAACATATCGGTGGAATATGGGATGTTTTTCCAAAGAGAATGAATGTTTTCATTTTACATCTTCAGCACCCTCAAAAAGTTACATTTCTACGGTCTATTATTATTTTGTACCATGGAGAACCAGTTAATCAGCCAAGAAAAATCAATAGTTGATGTATATATTAATGTTTCGCTGAATTATTTATTGGAATGAATGCAGTAACATGAATATTGATGAAACAGTGCAAAACAATTTTTTTTCAAATTTTAGTACACACAATTCTTGTTAGTTTTTTTTTTCTCTGCTTTACACATGGCCGTCTTGTGTTTACTTCGACTGTCAAATGATCTCCTACCCTGAGCATGCTATTAGAAGCTTCTACGGCACCAACCGGGAAAAGCACGGGATATTTTGCTACCAATGAACTAGGAATTAACTCTTTTTTTTTCCATTACCACTGGGACTACTTTCCACATATGTAAATCCTGTATTAACTGTGAATGAGCCTATAATAAATTGAATGCCTTAACAACTACATACATTTAGAAGAAAAATATGTCTAAATTCGTAAAAATGAACAACATTTCTGTCAATGTTTTTGGACACGAGAAAGAGGTGTTCCCACTCTACATCACACCATTCAGATTTAAAGCGCACGCAAATCTCCTACTGTTACCAGATGATGAAAAGCAGCATTATTGTTCCATTAAAAATTGCTAAGAATCTATGAAATTCAAAGTTCCAAGGGAGAATGCTGTTTTCCGTATTATTGGGAACACAATTAATCTTCTTATTTTTGATCATTCCTTGCGTAATAAGATGGCTGTCCTTTAGGTTATGAAATATAACTGGAACATTATTAGGAGCTTGAAAATTGGGATGAAACGTATTATGAGCGCCTCCTCGGAGAAGTGCTAAAACTATGTGTCAGATACTATGAAATTCATTCCTGTCATGTTTACACAACTCCTGCCTTCATACCTGAAGATGACAAATATGTACCTTTTGGGAGGCATACGAAGGGGAATTTCAGTGAATTGTTTTAGCACGGCAAGCAACAAGCATTTAGAATGAAAGACCGATTGCAAGTTTGCTTAAACTAATTCTTCAGATGCACGTTTCTCCATAGATTCGTAAAACTCATTATGTATTCTTTGCTTTCTCTCACACATCTCACAAGATAATTAAAGTTCAAACACTAATACATCTTCCCTATGTGTATCTTTCTAATAAACCATACTACCAAAGTACATAAATCGCAAGCATCATCTGCGTCAGATCTGATTCCATATATCTGCTAATTCATTACGACGAAAATCTCACAATAGCCTGAAATGGACAGTACTTTACCTACGACACAGCATGTGACTAAGTCTTTAATCAAATTACATGCATAAACGAAAATTAGAAAAACAACGAAATGGTTGGTATTTTCAATGAGAATCACTAAAATGTAAAGGGCGTTGGAATATCTGTAAATGCACACACATTTCAGTGGATAGGTGAATATTTTCACAATTGTTTGGAAGTGGAAGACACAATAACTGTAAAACATACAGTGACGAGAGAGAAAGTATAAAAATGCAGTGGGATGGTTGTAAAAATCGCTTCAAAACAGAAAAATTACAACGCAAATACTGTAAGATAGAAAAAACGACTATTAACAAGCGCCATCTAGTGTGTAAAATAAGTGAGCCTAAGGAGTAACTGATAAAAGTCACTCTTTAGCTGAAGGAGTAATACAGGAAAATCATAAAATATTAAGGTCCCACTCTAGTAAATCACGGTCCACTGCATACACACGGATGGATGAATATCACAAAATGTTTTGCATATAGAAAACATCAGTAAAGAACCACAGAAGTTTGGAAATTTAAAATCTGAAAACTCGTTGTTTATAAGAAAACAACAATATTTTCAGTATTTCCATGAAAAGTTGGGTCCCAGAATTGATCCACTAGACCTAACTTTGCATTCTCTGACTTCAACCACCGATAAAACGTAACGTAAGCTCTCTCGGCGGTTATTCCAAAGCGCTTTCACGCGCTCTTTTCAGAGTTCCTGGTCCCCCTACTACGTTTCAATAAGCGCATAAGTATGTGAAGGTGACTATTTTTCGCTGCAAACACAAGTTTTTCGACAAAGATAGGATATTTCACTACAATCTAACACACGCATTTTCACGTCTAAGAATCGGTTTAGTTATTTTTCCCTGCATATTTATATACTAGTGCGGAATTCTTAGAACAAGTGGTACTATGTTCGTGTGAAAGTGGTTCTGGCAAGCACACGTTTTTTGATAATGTTATGCACCCTGTTTGGAAAGAACACTGTCTATGGAGCATTACTCCTGTAAATTCCATAAGCATAATGCTTCACGATTCTGAGGCCCCCCATAACTGATAGACAATACTTTGCATTTACAGGACCTAACACATAAAGTCTTTCACACTTCAAACTCAATCATCACATTTCAGAAAGAAAGAGGATTGAAAATGAAAAGATAAGTGATAGAGAAGCATAAGAAAAGTGCCCTACCCAGCATTCTCACATTAAAGGAAAACGTAAGCATTCATCGCCTCAAAACAACTAAGACAGAGGACGCCATGTGCCAGCTTGAAAGGCAGCAAGAAGGTTGGTAACAATGGTTTAACCATCCATTTTTAAGTATTAGGGCGTTCATGTTACAATTTCTTACAACAACGTTCATATCTAGTGAAGATGGAACAGTAAATCAGTAAATCGTGGTCCCATTGTGATTCACCGTTTAATATCTTTTAATTTCACAGGACATCCGTGAATAAAAACGTGGTCCGGTACCGAACACGTATTCTAAAGCGGGACTTTTATGACACCCATACAGGTCAATCCATATAATACATAATGAGGAATAAGTTTTTCCTTTTATTAAATTTTTTTACCCAATGACATTTTCTGAGGTACAGTCTTACTGTAGAATAGTCCTTCTAGTCACGGAGTTAAAAGAAATACGTAGGTTATAAACGAAGGTTACACAAAAATAAAGCTAGTTATAAAGAATACGAAGGTTGTGAAAAAAAGTAGGATAACCACTGTCGTCCCGTGGCCGAGTGGTTAGCGCGCTTGGCTACTAATCTATGGGACCTGGGTTCGAGCCCCGGGTAAGGCATGGATGTTCGTATTGTTTTCTGCTGAGGTCCTGCCATCCTCTCAGATCTTCTACTGTCAGTGCCGTGCTGTGATGCAGAGAGGCGGCCGCATCAGGCGGCACCGTAAGGGGGCGGCATAAGCAGCGAAATCAAAATACATTTTGAACCATTTAATAATTAAAAATCTTTACGCAACGCTTTTCTATATTGGTCTATGTTATTCCGATATTGATGTATACGATTTATGATGTACGCCTCTGCCTCAGCGCTTTCGGTACCCTTTGATCTCGGTTTCTGGTGCAAGTGCATTGTTGGTGAGCGCTCGCCGAAAGACTTTTGATCTGACAGCGCGAAGTTATTATTTTTGTTTGTAATATACTGCGCGGCCGCTCCTAAAAGCTGAGGCGGCAATTATCACAAAAGACAATTGCACGTGTTACGTGTTGATAGTTCTGCTTTGAGCTTACAATTATTGACAATATTTGATTTTAATGTTAGTTTGTCATGAGAAGTGGCAAGTGGCTGTGCTGTATTTAAATCAGTAAATCAGATATATAATATATCTGTATCAGTATAATATTTGTGCATTTATACTAATTCAGTTTTTGTGTTTAAAAAGTAGATCAGGTAAGAGAATTATTGTTTTTTATAGCAATGTAGTTACTTATTATCACTGAAAATGATTATGTTATGACAATAGGGACTTGAATTAAAAAGTAGCATTTGCATGGACTGGGTATATCTCAGGTGCGAAACGTGTGCCTCTGTGTGATAGATAGAAAGTTATTTAGGTACTATTGGGCTACTTTTGCCTTCTGTGTGTGATAGAGAGAGAGAGAGTTGCTTAGGAAATATTTGCATTTGCCTACTTTTGCGTTCGATATTTATTGCTCTATTTTTACCAAATTCATATACGTTGAACTGGAGACAATAACAAGTTAAAGAAAGGCATATGTCAAAACGGCTGCTAGCTGTCAATTTGACAGATATTCGTTATCTATTTATTATGTTCTGTTACTTAAAAATCTTACTAGCTTTGCAACTCATTTCTATCGTTATTTTATCTACCCTATTATAATAGCATGATAAGCATCATCATATTTAATCATTTTCAATGACCCCCCCCCCCGGTTGCATTTTTGCGAAGGACTGCGAATTTTTATTTAATATTTTTATTACAGTATGGAACAGAAAAGGAAAAAATTGTCTGTAAGTCAATATAAAAAGAAACGCTTAAAGAAAGAGGAACAAGGAAGAAAGCTAAGCTACGTTATGAAGGAATTCTTAGTACAAAAGTCCTGTTTAGATGAGTCGTCCACATCCACATCAACAGCTACTGCTTTGGATTTGGCAAATAAAAACTCAGTGCCGCCCCAATCACTTCCAGAAGAAGTTGTTGAAGAGAGCCAAAAAATAACACCATCAGAAGTTCATCAAGAGCCGGGTAACAGTAGCAGTGGCAGCCAGCAGATATTAAACGAAATTCCTTCTGCTCCTGCATTATGGAATGCTTTCTGCATGTCATCTGAAACTCCTCAAATACTGGTTGAGAGGGGTCCACATCAAATTAAAGAATTCGAGTTTCCTATTAATAAAGGAAGGCGTAGATTTTTGCCCTCGCATTATTTGAAAGTGTTGAGCAATAGTGAAGTCGTTGAGAGAAGTTAGTTGATTTACTCTGTTACAAATGATGCCGTTTTTTGCTTTTGTTGTATATTATTTCATAATTCGTCTGCTATTAATGACTGGCCCAAAAAAGGTTATTCTGACTGGAGAAATCTTATAAGAGCCCTCACAATGCACGAAAAGTCTGTAAATCACAGAAATGCTTTTAGAGCATGGAAAGAATTGGACATTCGATTAAAGCAGAAAATAACTATTGACGCTGAATATCAACGAATTATGGATATGGTAATTCAGCATTGGAGAGGAGTTCTAAAAAGAATTATGTGAATAATTAGACTATTGGCCTCACAATGCTTAGCTTTTCGTGGAACAACTGAACATTTGTTTCAGCCTAATAACGGAAATTTCCTAAAGTTGGTAGAATTGCTTTCTGAGTTTGATCCAGTTATGGGAGAACATATCAGGAGAGTTCAACGCGAGTCTGATAAATGGTCTGTGACTTATCTAAGCAATAATATACAAGATGAATTGATGAATTTGATGGGAAATGTAATTTTAAGCAAAATTGTCGAAATAACAAAAATCGCTAAATATTTTGCGATAATCGTCGATTGTACCCCAGACGTAAGTCATATTGAACAGCTCTCATTAACAATAAGAGTTGTCGCTTTAAACTCCATTCAAAATAAATATGAAATTGAAGAATTCTTTATTGGTTTTTTTTAAGCTAGTGATTCAACCTGAGAGGGTTTGGCAGAACTTATTCTGACACATTTGGAAAGTTAGGTTTTGAGTTAAAGTGGCTTAGAGGACAAGGCTATGACAACGGAGCTAATATGAAAGGAGTAAGAAAGGGTGTACAAAATAGAATATTTGAAAAATATCCAAGGGCGTTTTATGTGCCCTGCGCATGTCATTCTTTAAACGTAGTTGTTAATGATGCAGCGTCTTCTTCTACAGAAACAACAACTTTTTTTTTCCATTGTACAAGAACTTTACACTTTTTTTTTCTGGTTCTACAAAGCGTTGGGAAGTGCTAAAAAAAGTTTCAGAATTAACTCTAAAACCATTGAGTGCTACTAGGTGGTCAAGCACAGTAGATGCGTTAAAACCTTTACGATTTCAACTTTGCGAAATCTATGATGCATTATTCCAAATAATAGAAGACATCAACAGAGATGCAGAAACTAAAGTTAAAGCAAGATGATTAGCAAAAAATATTAAAAATTACAAGTTTATTAATTAATACCCCCTCAAGCAGCTGCTTGCCACAGAGGTCTGACAGGAGCCCTGTCAGTTTATATGCCATAGTAGAAGGTCTGAGAGGATGGCAGGGCCTCAGCAGAAAAACAACACGAACAGCCATGCCTTACCCGGGGCTCGAACCCAGATCCCTTAGATCAGTAGCCAAGCGCGCTAACCACTCGGCCATATGCGGTGTAATTCTTTGGTATGATATTTTATTTGAAGCTATTGCAATCTGTAACTATAAATTTGTCAGATTGTGTAAGGATGTTATCAGAAACCATACAAAAAGTAAAAACCATACAAAAAGTGAAAATCTGAATATGATCAGATGAAAATTGCTGCTAATGAGATTGCAGAGAATCTTGAATGAAGTGCAGAATTACCTGCCGAAACTGAAGTTAGAGCCAGAAGGAAAAAGCGTCAATTTGACTATGAAGAAACTGTCGACCAACCCTTAGCAGAGGAGAATAAATTAAAAAAAAAACTTTTTCAATTATATTCTGGACATTACCATTAAATCTCTGAATGAACGCTTCTGGAAACCCATAGCAAAAATTTTCAGTTTTTATATGACATTTTAAAACTCAAGGATATAGATGACAAAACGCTAGAAAATTATTGTACCAGTCTCCAGTCAATACTTCCGGTCGAAAATGAATCAGATATAAATGCAAATGATCTTCAAGAAGAATTACGTGATGTATCCCGAATGCTACCATATTCTATGAAACCTTTGGATGTTTTAAATTATTTGTGCCAAAATAACTTAATTGCTTTGTATCCGAATACTGTTGTAGCTCTGAGAATTTTATTAACACTCCCTGTCTCTGTAGCTAGGGGGAAAGAAGTTTTTCCAAATTAAAATTAATAAAACACTACTTAAGAAGTTCAATAAGCCAAACAAAACTTAGAAATCTGTCATTAATTTCTATTGAATCTACATTGGTTGCCACTCTAGACTACACATCTCTAATTAAAGAATTTGTTAAAGTTAGAAGGGTAAAACTGTAGTAGATTGTTGTAGTTGATATCATTCTTTTAAAGTAGTTTATATTTTCAAATTAAAAAGAGTATTCGTACATTTTGTGCAGTTTTTTTTAAATCACAATCGAAGGTTATTTTAAAGAAAAAACATTTAAGGGGCGGCATTTCGAAGACTTGCATCATAACGAAAAAATTTACCGCACGGCCCTGTCTACTGTGGCATATAAACTGACAGGCTCCTGTCAGACCACTGTGGCAAGCAGCTGCTTGAGGTTTTTTTTATTTATTTATAATAAAAAACCTAGGTTAATATCTGAAATATAAAACTCAAGCTATAATAAATAGATACGTGATTTATACCCCGTTTGAGACACATCTAAGCCACGTCATCAAGTAACAAGGCATAGCCGAGCGGGATGACGCTATCAGCACTGGGGTAGAGGGTTCAAATCACTGCGTTGGAAGCAAATTTTTTAAAATACAGGAGACATACTAAAGTTATAGGTCACCATATTATCCCTTTTTACATAATGATGAATAAGTTTTTAATTTTTTTTTCCTTTTATTAATTTTTTGTCCATTGGTATTTTCTGTGGGACAGTCTTTTAAAACTGTAGATTTGTCCTTCTTCTAGTCATGGAGTTCATTATAAGAAATACGCTGAAAAAACTTAGTTATAAAGAATACGAAGGTTGTAAAAAAACGTAGGATAATAAAAAACCTAGGTTAATATCTGAAATATAAAACTCAAGCTTAATAAAGAGATACGTGATTTATATGGCTATACCCTGATTTATATGGCTATACCCGTTTGAGACACATCTAAACCACACCATCAAGTAACAAGGCATAGCCGAGAGCAATGACGCTATCGGCACTGAGGTAGAGGGTTCAAATCATGCTGTCGGAAGGAATTTTTTTTTAAATACAGGAGATGTACTAAAAATAGTATGGACGCTGGATGAGACCGATTAAACGTGTATAGAGAAAACTGATTTGCTTTAAAGAGGGGAGGGCTTAAAATATAGGTGGGTCAACCAGGGGGTCTATGAAGATGGGTGGGCTTAAAATATGGGTTAATCAGGGGAAAATCGAGACTATTCGAGAAGGGGGCTTAAAATATAGGTCGACCAGGGGGTCTATGAAGAGGGCTTAAAATATGGTCGGTTGAGACATAATGGTCAAAGTTCAATCTGAGAAGGCAAAGTGGACGATTGCAACACAGGTCAATTTCCGGTCGATTGCGACATAGGGGTCAGAGTTCAATCTGAGAAGGCAACGTGGACAGTTGCGACACAGGGGTCAATTTACGGTCGGTGACGTCATAGGGGTCAAAGTTCAATCTGAGAAAGCAACGTCGACAGTTGCAACACGGGTCAATTTCCGGTCGATTGCGACATAGGAGTCAAAGTTCAATCTGAGAAGGCAACGTGGACGATTGCAACACGGGTCAATTTCCGGTCGGTGACGTCATAGGGGGGGAAAGCACAGTGCGTGGTGGTGCCCCAGGTTGGCACTACACTACTGATGTGGTTAGCAGATGGAGACATCAACAACTTTTGACTAGCTTCTTGTGTAACGAGAGAGACAGGACGTATCCAGGGGGCCCGGAATATTGTATTGTTTTGTGCGCACAAATTTGTATTGTTATCCACCCATTCTGTTTTCCATGGTCCCTGGTCTTAGGTTGGTACACGCAGACTCTCCCCCCCCACACACACACACACACTCTGCCATGGTTACCGGCTTTAGGCATGGGCCATGCTCTTGTCATTTTCCATCCTCTATGCTTGTTTTAGTCATTTGCTTAATTGAATCACTTACTGAATTACTTTCTAATGTAATTCATAAGTAATGATACACAATTTCATTCTTTTCACCCTCCCAAGTTCAGGCTGTGTGGTACATATCAACTCTCTCTCTCCACTTATATTTATCTTTGCAATCTTGGTCTTGTCTTATTCATATCTCAGACCTGCTTTGAAATCCAAAACATTTGTATTTGGAACTAAAAATAGATAGAGTTACATTTGGAACACTAAAAGTAGATTAAAAAAACTAAAAAAAATTATTATTATTTATTAGCATGTTTGTCTACTGATCAAAGGGACCTAGGTTTAGAGCCCCGGATAAGGCATGGATGTTTGTGTTGTTCTTTGCTGAGGACCAGCCATCCTCACAAATCCCTTCTACTATGGCGTATTAAACTGAAAGATTCCTCTCAGACTTCTGTGACAAGCAGCTGTTTGACGAGGGTATATATATAATATCTACCCTGCCCTCGTGGAGAAAATATGACACTGAGGGGATTGGGAAGGCCGACGTCAGTTAAATGGGAAGTAAAATTTTAGCCTTGTGTGCAGGATAACTATAGCCTGTGCCATTAAAACAGTAAGATTGAGGCAGGCTTCCATCTTTCTCCTAACAGCTGTACAGTGGGTCTTTGCTGTAACCAGGACATTTAGCCCATTGTGCAGTAAACAGAGCCGCTCAGACGCTTTGCCGAATTGAATCACTTACTCAATTACTTAACAATGTATTCTATAAAACTTAGATACAAAATTTTATTCTTTTCACCCTCCAAAGTTTAAGTTGTGTGGTCCCAGTCAGCTCTCTCTATCCACTTATTTTTATCTTTGCAATCTTCCTCTTGAAGTCCTCTTTTCGGCATTCTTTTTTTCATACCATTTTTCCATCTCTTTCACCGTCTTCTTCCAGCGGGTTCTCATTTCCATATTAAATTTATCCATCTTCCTTTATCCATCATATTCATAAGTCTTTCTCATTTTGATAATATTTTTTACACCTCCAATATTTTTATGTAATCTCTGATTGCTTTAGTTTCTTTATTTCTCATTTTATTTAGTCTTTGCTTCCTCGGATATCTTTTGCAATATCCACTTCAATTACTTTTATCTCAGATGCAAACCTTTCTCACAAAATCATTTTTGATTCTTATGTTAGAGTACTCTCTACAATTGTATTAAAATCTATTCTTTAAAAATCAATTCAGCACTCTTACTGCTTTCTATTTTTGGTCCTCTTATTTTAATAATCTTTCTTTAATTTTTTTTCATCATGCATTCCACTATTAACAACAGCTTTCTCTTTGTTGGGTGTTAAAAAACCGATATCAGAATCCAAAAAAATGGAAACATTGGAAACTTTTTTCTTTGAAAAATTTCTAATTATGACATCTATTTTATGTAAAAAGATATAATCCAAGTAATTACAATCTTATGCCAGTTTTTAAGTAGAAAAACAAATTTGAATAGCTTTTAAAAGTTGTTATTGAAAAATAATAATGAAAAAACTTTTCAAAAATTGACACATGCATGCGTTTTAAAAACTGCTTTGGGAAAGGAATTAAGAGCAAAAGTCACAGGAGTCTGATATCTCATGTTCAATGGGTTTATGTAGCTCATGACCATATGGGTTTCGAGGTGAAGGGAGGCTCAGCTTAATGAGAGTCAATTTACGGAGTGGAGGGGACCTCTGCCTGGCTCGGCTGCGGTTAACTCCGTTCTCCCTTCGGGTGAAGGACGGGGGGGGGGGGGGACGACAAACCAGGAAGAGTCCATTTCAAAACTCGGCCGGTTTGGTATTCTGAAGTACTTCGTTTTCCAACGCCCATGGTAGTTAAAGGGTTAATGATATACGACATGGACACACATTTGCTGAAACATCGCCACCTATGAGTGTGGCCATCTTTTTTTGCTCCAAAGTTGTTTTGCCTCTGAGCAGCATTCTTTATTGTAAGCGTTTTCACTAGCAGCATGGAAGGGACTGAGTCCATGCCCTGGACTCTCCAAATGACAAAGGGCAGTAATTGCGACAGTGAGAGCCAAGCGAATCATTTCTGTTTCTTGGAAACCAAGTCTTGGGCTGGGCAAGAGGTTTTGGGAATCAATGGTCAGCTGAGGGACTGCCAGGTATTTGAGAATCTACATGTGACCCTGACCCCTCAGGTGACAGAGCAGAGAGGAACACTCTCTTGCCAGTCATTGGAAACAACAGAATATTGCCTTGGAGGTGAGTCAGAAAGTGAGACTGCCACCTCATGCTGAGTTTTAGCATTGTTCTTCTAGGTTCTTGTGAGACCTTGTGAAGTAAATATGTGAATGAAGTAATGAGAAATGAACAAATGAGCCATGATACAGAGCTGGTATAGTTCTGAAAATTTGCACCCGTGGATAACCTGAGTCGTAGATCTCTGGAGAAATCCGAAATTCGACCTTCGATATATCCTTCAAAGTCAAATAGTAAAGAGAAAAAAAGTCAAATAGTCACGTAGAAGCCACTTCAGAAATGTGAAATTTTAGATGCAATGTGTCCTTTCAAGGTCAAAGGTCAAATATAGATATATCGGTGCCAAAGGGTTAAAAATCGGTGCTGTGGACGGTTGATGTCATAGAGCACAGAAATTATGTCAAAAGTCGGATGCGACTAGTCGAGGTCAAAGGTCAGATTTCGATATATCAGTGCTGGAGAGTAAAAACTTAGTGAATATGGCTATTTCAGGCAGTAGAAATCAGAAATAAGACGAATTTTTAGAAATGGAGTCGCATTCAAGCTCAAATAGGGATCAGAGGAATGGGCTAGGAATTAAGAACTGCCAAAGGCAAAGATTGATTTCTACTATTATATAATAGCTGTAATTCCGCAAATGGGTTGTTGGGTTGGGTTGTTTTACCTCTAAGCGGCACTTTTTTGCACACCATGGGCTAAATGGCCAGGTCACATGGACCCCGAAGGCTCAGAGAAGGTTGTGGGAGGGGACCCACTGGAACAGCTGTTGGGAGACAGATGGTAGCCTCCCGTCAAGGCCATCCAGTGTGTTCTTTAACGTGCACAGGGTATGTCTCTCCCGCACACGGAGCCACGGCTTAACGTCCCATCCGACGGACGGCGGCCTTTCCAAGCCCATCGGTGTCGCCTACTGACCGTGGGAAGGGCGGGGAATTTTGCGGAGATAATTCCGCAAATGGATGAATGTGTCATCATCGATGGTAGAAATTATCGGTTTCCCTGTGGTTCCTTGAGTACTTTAGCGATCGATCCCAAATTTTTTGGGTGGTCCCACCTAGGTGTAGTCCTGTTGGAGTGACAGATTTGAGTTCATAGTTCCCATACGTAGGGAGTGATTCCTCGAAACGCTTCCGAAATTTCTGGTGGCGCTGCCATCGCCTACCTTATGAATGAAGTAGTGCGTTATGAGTAGTATTTGTGTAAAGCTGTGAGTGAAGTAGTGCGCTATTAGTAGTATTTTGGAGAGCTGTGAATAAAGTAACAATGTCAATGAACATTTATGTTTTGCGCCAAACGTTTTGGCATGGGTTTAACTAGTTTATTTAGATTTATTTCCCCACCTAGCTCTGCTATGTTATGGTCTGCAGTACTGTTGCGAAAACGTTTATATAACAATCTCTGGTATCTAGTATTTATTACATCTCTGGGTTGAGCACTTAATCTTAAGCCAATGAATTGTGTTGTACAATGTATTTAATATATCTTTCTTTTTTTACGATACGAATTTAAGAAAAATATTGGTTCCTTGTAGTTCCATGGCTGTTTCGCCATTGCAAGAATGAAAAAATTCAATCTCCTTGTTATTAGTTGAGAAATTCTACGAATCGAAAATGAATAACTCGGGCTCAGTCAATATCCATTGAGTAGGAAAGAATGAATGAATAAATGTCGTGTATTGAAGACATTGTCCTTTTAAGATAGAAATGCAATAACTCTTCTACTTGCCAACATTAACCTTTTCAATGTAGACTTCAACAACGTGTTGCCAGCAGTTGCCTATCCTGTCTGCCGTCGAAAGTACAGGGTGTTTCAAAAAGGACACAACCCTAAATATAAGAGAGTAGAACTTACGCGCATGTACATATTATGCCATAATATTAGTCAGTTGGAATTACTTTACTCAAGGTTAACAGCCTTTAGCAGTTGAAATGACCTTATCACACGCTACTCTCACTCAAGCATTCATTCCTGTGTGTTGTGTCAGCTATGTCGTTTTCCAAAAACGGACGTGTATTTATTGTTGAGACTTGCGTACAAAATCTTACAAATGTGTGAGAGAGGAGTTTGAGTTGAAGTTTCCTCAGTCTGTAATTCCCAACAAGTCGACAATATCTCGTTTGAATGATAAATTTCGTGACATTGGGTCTGTACAGGATCGAAAGTGCCCAGGACGGCCATCACTGTCAACTGCCGAAGTTCTTGGTGATGTTTCGCAGCGTTTAACTCGGTCATCTAGAAAATCTCTTAGAAAGTTATCTTCACAGGTTGGATTGTCACCAGCTACTGTTTTCAGGGCTACAAAGAAGTTAAAATTTCATACCTACCGCATTGGTGTCGTTCATGAACTGAAAGAACCAGACCATGAATAACGTTTACGGTACCGTCGTTGGTTCGTTCTTTTGTTGATGAAAATGGAATTGAAGTTTTGGATCGTGTTTATTTCAGTGACAAGGCTTGGTTTTACCTGGATGGGTATGTGAATAGTCAAAACCGTCGAATATGGAGCAGTGAAAACCCTCACACTTTTCACGAACGACCATTACAGGCACGGAAAATTGGTGTTTGGTGTGAGATTTTCCGTCGTGTAAATAAATAAATAAATACCCCCTCAAGCAGCTGCTTGCCACAGAGGTCTGACAGGAGCCTGTCAGTTTATATGCCACAGTAGAAGGTCTGAGAGGATGGCAGAACCTCAGCAGAAAAACAACACGAACATCCATGCCTTACCCGGGACTCAAACCCGGGTCCCTTAGATCAGTAGCCAAGCGCGCTAACCACTCGGCCATGGGACAGGGCCTTTATTTTTTGACTCAAATGTAACTGGTGTAGGGTATCGTGACCTCATCATCCAACAGTTTATTGCACTATTGAATGTGAATGAACGAGAGTGGTGGTTTCAACAAGAGGCGCGACCGCCCATACTGCAAATAACACAGTGATCATGTTTGAGGAATTTTTTGGTGATCATTTGATTTAAAAAATTTTGTGGCCTGTAATCCTCATACACTTGAAGACTTGCAGCTAATATTGAAAGAGAGATTTCAAACATAAGAAAACAAACATTACGAAAGGTGTCTCCAAATATCATGAAATGGGTACGAACCAGCATCCAAGTTGCAGGAAATCACTTTCAGCATCTGTTGTAAAGTTAGATATATATCTAATTTGCATCTTTTGAAATTTGTGTCTTTTTGTCAGGTTTAAATAGAAAATTACAATAGATTGTTGCGTCCTTTTTGAAACACCCTGTAAAAAGGCAATATATATATATTTTGAAATAGACATAAATAGCTCTTGAAATCATGAGCTGGAAATCACTCTACAGTTCTCTTAGTATTCAGAAGCATTAAAATAATCCTTCTGAAAAATAATCCGAAGATTTCATTTAGGACATTTCTGCGCATTTTTCGATGAGTTATTCCCCTTAGTGAAACCTGCTTCAACCAGTTTTGTCGCCTGACGCTCGTAAATATTCGCCATAACCGCAAATGATCAATTACACTTAAGCCCGATGTGCTAGGGACAAAGAATTTGTGGTAGTTATAAAAACATTTTGTAGCGAATAAAGTATCAAAGCGATTGAATTCGTAAAATACATTTTGCTCTTTACGATTGGAAGTTTATAAGGTAATAAATTTTGATTTTGAGTAATACTGAATAATATGTTGAGTAGTATAACTTGCTTAGGGCACCTCAAGATTTTAATTTAATGTAAAATAATAATTTGGTTTACTGTTAATACTAGAAATATTTACATTATATTGTGAAAAAAAAAGTTTTTGTTCAACTGT
The DNA here is from genome assembly GCA_038380435.1 of Ryuthela nishihirai. Classification (NCBI taxonomy): domain Eukaryota; kingdom Metazoa; phylum Arthropoda; class Arachnida; order Araneae; family Heptathelidae; genus Ryuthela; species Ryuthela nishihirai. Next base: position 45,941,475 of record JAWZYU010000023.1, on the reverse strand, counting down.
GTAGGAGTTTTTAGTACATGCCATTCTTTCATAGAGCCCCGTTTTTTACAGCTCACATTTTGGGGATGATTTTAATTCACTTTTGTATGTAAAATCTTTAATGTATATTACATTTAATGATCTATCTACCACCAACAGTAGGATATAATATCGCCGCCTTTCTTGTTATATAAACAATATAGTTAAAATCTTTGGCAGACTTATGCGGTCAATCACCAGCCATAGGCTTTGGCCATCATCCTTTGGCGCTCTCAATTCGTTTTATATAATTCGATTATAATTCGTGTTTTATTATAATCCTATTACATAGACAAATATATATGAAATATAATATAGCAATATACATGAAATATTTTCAATATATTTATTTCAAAGTACCGTTAGATGAACATTTGCACTCCGGCCTGGGTGGGGATGCCTCAGTCAATAGCATGCCAGGCTTGTAATCTGCATTTCCCAGATTTGAGTCCTGCCTCACCCAGCAATCATAGTCAGTAGTAGTTTTCAAGCCCATTGGTGTCAGTAGGAGACACCAATGGGTTTCGAAAGGTCACTGGCTATCAGATAGGATGATAAGCCTTGGTTCCATGTGTGGGAGAACTATATGGGGCCAAGGCTGCTTGATAGGATGACATCTAACAGCTGTCCAGTGGGCCCCCACACCCCAACTTTCTGTGAGCCCTTGGGGTTCTTGTAACCTGGCCATTTAGCCCATTGTGTACAAAAATCTGCCACTGAGAAGTAACCCAGGCCCAGATCTGGGGAAAAAGGGGAGAGGATAAATTGATATAATTGAGCTGAAAAAGGTAAAAATGCAGCTGGATATCCATTGCCACATAACATTTTCTCCTTTGTGTTGCAAGTTTTTAAAAATTTCATTTAAATTTTTTTAAAATATGCAGAAGTTTAATATTTTCCCCCTATTACCCTTACAGGCATTCTCAAGCCCCCTCCTACCAGGCTCATGAACTGCAGTTCCCAGGTTCTAGTCCCACCTGGGCCAGAGTTGAGATTTATCACTTCAAAATTCATTGCCCTGCCCTCAAGTCAGTAGGGGACACCATTGGATTGAAAAGGATGCAGTCTTTTGGATGGGACACTACGCTGTATCCCCATGTGTGGGAGAGCTGTACCTAGTACACATTAAAGAACACACTAGATAGCCTTGCTGGGAGGCTACCATCTGTCTCCCAACAGCTACCCAGTGGGTTCCCTGCCACAAACCTCTGATCCCTTGGGGTACTTGTGACCTAGCCATTTAGCCTATTGTGTGCAAAAAAGTGCCACTCAGAGGTAAAACAACCCAGCCACCCATATCCTGCTCTATTTTGGACATAACCTTGATTCAATGGGGTTATTTATAATGTTAATGCCTACACAACTGTAAAAAAAAAATGGCAGTTGCAATTTAACCCTTTCACTATCATTTTGCTCCAAAACAACTGAGCTTTTAAATGGACTCTCCAATCAATGCTATTCCTTCCTCTTCACTACTCCTACCTTCAATTTGGGTCAGTATAGTATGGGAAGGTTGAGAACACCCTCAATTTTGGTCAGTATAGTATGGGAAGGTTGAGAACACCCTCTGCTGTCAAAAATTCAAAAACTGCCACTTCTGTGGCTACATACTCTTTGTGATTCATACTTTTATAAATGGTTGCTTCTGTTACAAGATTTCATACTTTTGCACTCTGGAATCTGAATATGCATTATCCAATCAAATCCTTTCACTCACACCAATGATCATGGAGGCAGCCATATGACATCGTTGGGAGAAGCTTAATGGGAAAGGCACGGGATTTAGATGCATTTGACAGAGGGCAGATCGTAGGTGCCCGATGGATGGGACGCTCAATCTCCATAACTGACATTAACTGAAATCAACTCACACCAATGATACACAAGAACCCCAAGGGCCCACAGAAAGTTGGGGTGTGGGGGCCCACCGGACAGCTGTTAGATGTCATCCTATCAAGCAGCCTTGGCCCCATATAGTTCTCCCACACATGGAACCAAGGCTTATCATCCTATGCACAGTACCAATCCCTGATAGTGATATCCAAAATTTCCAATTATTGAAAATTCAGTGCTGAATATGCTTAATGGTTAGGTTGCATAATTTTGTTTTGACTCATATTACAAGTTTAATATTTTTACTAACAAATTTCCCTTTTATTCTTCCAAATTAAACATGAAAATTAAAACATTGTTTTTTGTGTGATACTATGACAAGTTTGTGTCAGGTACTTCAGAATTAATTTCTACAGCTCTTTGAATTTTTATATTCAACAGGAATTATATATAACCCAGCACTTTAAGATTATCTATTAAAATACAGCTGTTTTAATAACACTATGAAGTTTTTTTGTACAAAAAAATTGGAGAATTTATGCTTGATGCAAAATTTGTCACCATGCTAATCTTTTAACCTTTTTACTTATGTACATAAGTTTGTTTTTAAGGATTTTACTTGAATCTCTCATGACTGAGTGATTTACAAAGCCAATGGTAAATGTACAATATTACATCATCTGCCAAAATTGCATTTAACTTAACATCAAGTACTGTCAACTACACTGAAGTGCCATTGAATTAGGGATAGGAGATGTTATCCAAATTCAGTACCGCAAGTCCTACATTTGTGTGCATGCGTGGCTGAAACTCTGGTCATATATATAGCTGTCAGCTTTGACTTCTCCAAGCATTCGTTGTGAGAAGTGTAATGGGAAAGGCACAGAATTTAGATGCATTTGACAGAGAGCAGATCGCAGGTGCCCGATGGAATGGACGCTCAATCTCTGTAACCAACATTATCTGAAATCACCTCCCATCTGAATTCCATCTGGGTTCCAGCCAGGAAGTCAGTGCATGGACCCTGCAATCAGGGCCGTGCCGTGCTATGATACAGAGAGGCGGCCGCATCAGGCGGCACCGTAAGGGGGCGGCATAAGCAGCGAAATCAAAATACAATTTGAACCATCCAATAATTAAAAATCTTTACGCAACGCTTTTCTATATTGGTCTATGTTATTCCGATATTAATGTATACGATTTATGATTTATCGTTCGCCTCTGCATAAGCACTTTCGGTACCCTTTGATCTCGGTTTCTGGTGCAGGTGCATCGTTGGCGAGCGCTCGCCGAAAGACTTGATCTGACAGCGCGAAGCTATTATTTTTTGTAATATACCGCGCAGCCGCTCCTAAAAGCTGAGGCGGCAATTATCACAAAAGACAATTGCACGTGTTACGTGTTGATAGTTCTGCTTTGAGCTTAAAAGTATTGACAATATTTGATTTTAATGTTATTTGTCATGAGAAGTGGCAAGTGGCTGTGCTGTTTTTAAATCAGTAAATCGGATATATAATATATCTGTATCAGTATAATATTTGTTCATTTATACTAATTCAGTTTTTGTGTTTAAAAAGTAGATCAGGTAAGAGAATTATTGTTTTTTTACAGCAATTATAGTTACTTATTATCATTCAAAATGATTATGTTATAACAATAGGGACTCGAATTAAAAAAGTAGCATTTGCATGGACTGGGTATACCAGGTGTGGAACGTGTGCCTCTGTGTGATAGATAGAGAGTTATTTAGGTAATATTGGGCTACTTTTGCGTTCTGTGTGTGATAGAGAGAGAGAGAGAGTTGCTTAGGAAATATTTGCATTTGCCTACTTTTGCGTTCGTTATTTATTGCTCTATTTTTACCAAATTCATATACGTTGAACTGGAGACAATAACAAGTTAAAGAAAGGCATATGTCAAAACGGCTGCTAGCTGTCAATTTGACAGATATTCGTTATCTATTTATTATGTTCTGTTACCTACAAATCTTATTAGCTTTGCAACTCATTTCTATCGTTATTTTATCTACCCTATATTAATAGCATGATAAGCATCATCATATTTAATCATTTTCATTGACCCACCCCTGGTTGCATCTTTGTGAAGGACTGTGAATTTTTATTTAATATTTTTAATACAGTATGGAACAGAAAAGGAAAAAATTGTCTGGAAGTCAATATAAAAAGAAACGCTTAAAGAAAGAGGAACAAGGACGAAAGCTAAGCTATGTTACGAAGGAATTCTTAGTACAAAAGTCCTGTTTAACTGAGCTGTCCACATCCACATCAACAGCGACTGCTTTGAATTTGGCAAATAAAAACTCAGTGCCGCCCCAATCACTTCCAGAAGAAGTTGTTGAAGAGAGCCAAAAAATAACACCATCAAAAGTTCATCAAGAGCCGGGTAGCAGTAGCAGTGGCAACCAGCAGATATGAAACGAAATTCCTTCTGATCCTGCATTATGGAATGCTTTCTGCATGTCATCTGAAACTCGTCAAATACTGGTTGAGAGGGGTCCACATCAAATTAAAGAATTCGAGTTTCCTATTAATAAAGGAAGGCGTAGATTTTCGCCCTTGCATTATTTGAAAGTGTTGAAACAACAACTTTTTTTTTCTATTGTACAAGAACTTTACACTTTTTTTTTTCTGGTTTTACAAAGCGTTGGGAAGTGCTAAAAAAATGTTTCAGTTAACTCTAAAACCATTGAGTGCTACTAGGTGGTCAAGCACAGTAGATGCGTTAAAACCTTTACGATTTCAACTTTGCGAAATCTATGATGCATTATTCCAAATAATAGAAGATATCAACAGAGATGCAGAATCTAAAGTTAAAGCAAGAGGGTTAGCAAAAAATATTAAAAATTACAAGTTTATATGAGGTGTAATTCTTATATACTTTATTTATGTAAAATGAATACTGTTGTAGCTCTGAGAATTCTATTAACACTCCCTGTCTCTGTAGCTAGTGGGGAAAGAAGTTTTTCCAAATTAAAATTAACAAAACACTACTTAAGAAGTTCAATAAGCCAAACAAAACTTAGAAATCTGTCATTAATTTCTATTGAATCTACATTGGCTGCCACTCTAGACTACACATCCCTAATTAACGAATTTGCTAAAGTTAAAGTTAGAAGGGTAAAACTGTAGTAGATTGTAGTAGATTGTTGTAGTTGATATCATTATTTTAAAGTAGTTTATATTTTCAAATTAAAAATAGTATTCGTACATTTTGTGCAGTTTTTTTTAAATCACAATCGAAGGTTATTTTAAAGAAAAAACATTTAAGGGGCGGCATTTCGAAGACTTGCATCATGATGAGAAAATCTACCGCACGGCCCTGCCTGCAATGCTCACTTCATCATCTCGGCATCGGGAGCCGCCTACCTACAAGAGTCCCACTTCTAATGGCATGATACCAGCCTCAAAGCCTTGCCTGGGCTAAGAACATCGAAACTGGACCATCGAAAATTGGCAACAGATAGCCTGGAGTGATGAATCCTGATTTAGACTTCATTACGCCAATGGGAGACTGAGGGTATAGTGCCAACCCCATGGATCCTGCATGTCAGGTTGGAACAGTACAAACTGGTGGTGGCTCAGTGATGGCTTGGGGTGTCTTCAGTTGGATGTCTGTGGGACTTTTGGTATGTGTACCAACGACTCTCAGTGCATCCTGGTACGTAGAACTCATGGCTGACTATTTACACTCATTTATGACCATCATGCATCCGAATGGAGATGGCATCTATCAGCAAGACAGCTGTTCATCTCACAGGTCCAAGTTGGCTACTGCATGGTTGTAGGAGCATTCTGCTGACTTTGAAATAATGAATTGACCACCTAGAAGCCCAGATTTAAATCCCATCAAAAATCTTTGGTATACTGTTGAGCAGAATTTTCTGGCCCTTGTCCCTTCAGTGACAACCTTGAGAGAATTGTGGACAGCTTGGAAGATGCATGGGTTGCCATAGCTATGGAACATTTACACAATCTTGTGGAATCCTTGCGTCGTCATGTGGTGTCCGTTATCAGGGTCAGAGGGAGTCCAACACATTACTAGGTTGCTATCCTTAATTCAGTGGCACTTCAGTGTACAACAAAAAGAAGCCCATCTTCATCTAATATCAGAACTGTCAGCAATAATAGAGAAAAACCATTTGGGTTTTCTCATACCAAAGAGCACAATACAGTGACTACAAGATGTCACTGTAGTTTGGCATGTAATATCAGCCAAACTACAGTGACATCTTGTAGTTGCAATTAGTGGTATTGCAATATGTGCATAATTACTATCTAATAGCTGGGCCGTGCCACTCAACCAGGCTACTTCCCTGCCCATCATAGATTTTAATGATATTTGGCATAAATGTTAGTACACATAAGATGTTTAATTGTCTGAAATATTTTGAGTCAAAAAATTTTTTGTAAGGAGTTATAATTGTTTAACCTAAGGGCAAAATATACAAATTATTATTGTGCCTAAAGTTTTTCTTTTTTTCTTTGCTTCTATGGTAGATGAGAAGATCAAACTTGGTGTATCGATGTAGATATTTCCTTATTCATTAAAAAAATCGAATTTTAAAAGTTTAATACAGTTTGGGAAAGAATTGAAAAATGTTATCAGTAATAATGCACTTCAAGGCACCACACTGACACTCTTGCAAATGCACACTGGAGGAGGTGCATGGAGAGGTTACCGATGTGCTCTGCTTCTTGCACTCAAACACGACTTTGTAACTTCAACCACTCCAACTAACATTTGGCTGCTAGTTACAGCTCTAATACTGCTATTGATAAAAGTTAATATCCTTTTTTACAGACAAGCAAACGAAAAACCCAATATAGAGGGAACAAATTTTGCAATACAAATACATAGGGTGACCAGATTGCGATAGGTAAAAAGCATGACGTTATTAAATGTTCCAATTTCAGTTTGCATAACTTGAAAACAGTAAATTATGCTTAATTTTTGGTCAACTGTTCTATGATAATTAACCCTTTGAAGCAAGAATTTCGATTTTATTTCCGATTTTAATGACATTTGGTATGGGCCATCTTTATGTGTAGAAAAATGATGGAGTATACTTCCTTTTTGCAAAAAAATATTGTTTTTAACTTTTGTAAGTGGTTACGTTATGAAACCACAATGCAAGTAACAGTGAACACAAATGACATACCTAATCAAATTTCTTCTGCATAAAAAAATTGCACTTTGTGTCAGGTCATACAAAATCGAAAGATTACATAGATTATTTATGATATGTTAGAAAACAGTTTCTTTCTGCCAGTAAACACAACCCGACTTCACACTGTATGCAACTCCATCTGGTTCGATGAGGTTTTTTGGCTGTACTACACTGAGCACAACGTCTTGATGTTCCATGCACAGGTAGATGTTTTGCTTGATCACGTTGTTGATCTATTGGCACATAGGGCTTGAATCTGGATACAACTTTTTCAGTAGAAGATGGCCTTCCACAAGGGCCTCTTGAAACGGAAGCCCCAATCAAACTAAGTATTACTTCACATCGGAAAATCTTGAGGCTCATAGCACTATTGGTCCTTCGTTTGAAAATTATATATGAGTTGACTACTGATGTATCGAGAAAATGCCAAAATAGATGGTGGTACCATTTTTGGGATTTCCGATTGATGGCGTAGTAAGATTTCATCATATCAGCTTTGTCAACTCCACCCATACACCTTCGGTAGTCTATAACTGCTTTAGGGCAATTGACTTCAGTCATACTTCCATCTTTCTCCCTTTTATTCACTTCAGTTTGATCTATAGGAGAATGTATAGTAGAGAGCAGCTGAATAGTTCTTTTGTCTTTCCATTTGATACAAGATACTTTGCCTCTATAAACTGCCCAATCGAAATCTCGATTCATTTCCTTATTGCCTTTCAATCCAGTGGGAAGATTCTGTATGTGCGTACAGTTCCACACATGTAAATTTGATTTTCTTGTAAAGAAAGTAAAAGGTCAGTTGTGAAATAGTTGTCAAAGTAAGCGTGATGTCCTTTTCCTTCGAGACCTTTAGTCATGTCAAGCACTACCCGTTCACCTAAACCTTTCTCAGGTTTATCTGTATGCTTTCCTGTATATATTTCAAAATTATTTAGATAATCTTCTTTATCTGCGCATGCCCAAATTTTGAACCCCCTTTTCACGTGTTTCATTGGCGTATACTGCTTGAAAGCAATTTGGCCTTTGAACTTCACCATGCTCTCATCGACTGACACTTCTTTTGATGGGCAATAATATTTCTGGAACTTTTTCTTCAGTAGTTCAATGTATGGTCTGTTTTTGAACAATTGATCAAAACCGGTCTCTCCTTTTTTTGCCATTGTTGCATTGTCATTGCAATGGAGGCTAGTTAACAGGGAGCCAAACCGGTTTACGCCTATTTTTGATGCTATGAAATCATCACGCAGTTCTGGACGCGAAGATCAATAATCGCGAAAAGAGGGAGACTTTTTTATACCCATGAGTAAATTTACTGTAATAAAAATTTTCATTTCCTCCTCAGTTGTCGGAATAAAGTTTCTTTTTTCCTGGGTGGCATACAAGTTTGTTTGTTTGTTCTGTAACCAGATGAATAGCATCGCCAAAAAGAAGCAAGAAGAAATCTATAGGTTTTGTGACATCAGGTGGTACTTCAGAGCTGGGACCAGTTAGTTGCTGAAAATGATTGAGTTTCGGAGCAATTTCTTGTTTTTTCCAGTTCGCAAAGTGGATAAGTGGTATATTGTCTTCTAGATCGTCTGGATCGTCATCAATGTCGCTCCCAAATGCCAAATCGTCGTCACTCAAAATAGTTTCCTGAGCAATCGCTTCGGTAGTTTCATTATTTTCAACGATGTCTTCAATTATTTCTTCCTCTTCTTCCTCGTTTTCGCTTATTACTGACTCTCCATCAGAAGGAATTTCATCAAGCATAGCGTAAGCTTCGTCAGAGGTCAGTTTCGACAAATCAATTCGTTTTTCCATCGTAACCTAAAACAAATTTTTAACTTTAGTACACGCACACTGGTTTTGCCGCAAAACCATATTTGGTTGACAAAGTAAACAATAAACTATGTAAAACAAGTATACTCAGCTCTCTGTTAGTGCTTGAGAAACACATTCATCCAAAAAACGGCGTAGTTATCTGACTTTTTACAAAAATGTAGATAAACGAAATCATTCACAGAACATGGTTTTTGTGATAATACTGAACCTATACTAGCAATGCAGTTTTCGCCAATTGCGAATTTGCGATGGAGATCAATAGATGGTGCACTAATACCCATGTAGGAAGTGTGGTTTCACTGTAAAACCAGTCTTTGTATAGAAATAAAAATTTAAGTAAGTGGTTTCTGTGTGGAACCACTATGCTTCAAAGGGTTAAGGAAAGAAATTTAATCTGAAATGTGAAAACTGATGGTGTAATTGTGGTTACCTCCATTTTTTAATCTTTGAAGAAAAATATTTCTTTGCTGGTATTATCTTAAAAACTGCGCAAGACAGAAGTGGGAGCCAGATGGTTTAATCCAATAATAGAAACTGTAATTGATTTCATTTACTAAACTTCACAAAATTAATTCAAGTTGCATAGTACTTGTACTTGGTACTTCTTTCTAAAATATATTAAAATATAAAATCAATTCTCTTGATCACTGTGTCAGTAACTTAGCCCTTTTCGGCTATAAATTAATATATATTCTAATTATTTATCACTGAATTCTTTATTATCAGCATATTTTATGATAATTTTTTCAGCAATTATTTCATCAGCAATGAATATGACTTCGTTAAAATGAACTAAATTCAAACTTGTGTATGTACATTTTTGTCTGCTCATTAAATTTTGAAGGAGCATCTTTTTTCTTGCCCAGGGCCCCAAAAGAACTACAAACGACATTGCTTAGTTCTTTGCTGATTTAGACTACACTAGCCCATTAAAAAATAAAAAATAATAAATACCCTCTCAAGCAGCTGCTTGCTACAGAGGTCTGACAGGAGCCTGTCAGTTTATATGCCATAGTAGAAGGTCTGAGAGGATGGCAGGACCTCAGCAGAAAAACGACACATACGTCCATGCCTTATCCGGGGCTCGAACCTAGGTCCCTTAGATCAGTAGCCAAGCGCGCTAACCACTCAGCCACGGGACGGCTTAGCCCATTAACCACTTCATTAATTATTATAGAACAATTGATCAAAAATAAAGCATAATTTACCATTTTCAAGTTATACGAATTGAAGTCAAAACGTTTAATAACATGTTCCAGTTTTTCATCCTCAAGCAGCCATGGGCTATGGAGGTCCAACCAGACTGTGCAATTTAGTTCTCCAAGCAAGTCTATCCTGAACTACATCTACTGCATCTGGCCACTGCACACCAATTCTAACAACCAATTCTAATTGACATTGTCTGCCCACCGCATCCTAGGTCTCCCCTTCTTTCTGAGGCCTTTAGGCACACTGTTCATAACCCTATTCGCCAATCTATAATTATTCATACGGGCAACATGGCCAAACCAACGGAGTCTCTCTCTGCACAATATGCTGCTTAAAGGAGGTTGCAAACTCCTTTGCCTAACCTCATCATTAGTTACAAAGTTGAACCACCTAATGCCCAAGATACTGCGTAAGCATCTGGAATCAAAAGCATCTAGTTTCCTGTTATCTTGTTTACAAAGTGTCCAAGTTTCACTACCATAACTTACCCTAGAAAGAACCAAACTATTATACAGTCTAATTTTAGTCTTCAGGTGTATACGCCTATTTCTCCACACTCTCCATAGGTTCTTAAAAGTCCCAGCAGCAATCCCTATTCGTCTGTTAATCTCATGCCGCACATCACCATTATCAGTTATGTAGCTCCCAAGATAATTAAACTGTGACACCTGCTCAAGCCTGTAACCATTCAGATTAACTGAATCACAGCCTGCCTGACCAATTTTCATCACTTTAGTTTTCTCTCTGTTTATAACCAAACCTACTCTACTACCAGTCTCATCAACAGCTCGAATGAAGGAGTTCATCTCATCAACATCATTTTCCAAAAGGGCTAAATCATCAGCATAATCTAAATCAGAAATTTTCGTATCTCCAGCCCATTTAAGGCCAAAATCTTTCCCTTGAAGTGAATTTTGCATAACATAATCAATAACCAAGCTAAAGAGAAAAGGAGACAAAATGCACCCTTGTCGAACACCAGAAGTAATGCTAAACCAATTGCTACAAGTCTTACCAACTCTCACACATGACTCAGTGTTATTATAGAGAGCTTTCATTATGTTAACTAACTTGTCTGGTATACCATATGATCTCACAATCAACCACAAATTATGACGATCAACAGAGTCAAAAGCTTTTTTGAAATCAACAAAGCTAGCAACCAAAGGTTTCTGAAACTCTAAACATTTCTCAAGAATCTGCCTAAGTGAAAATATCTGATCCACACATCCCCTACCACTTCTGAATCCACATTGCTCATCACGCAATTGACTGTCAGCCAGATTCTTAATTCTATTAAGCACAATCATGGAAAGAACTTTACCTGGAACAGAGAGTAGGCTGATACCCCTATAGTTATCACAAGAACTGCGATCACCTTTTTTGAAAATTGGGATAACAATAGCTCTTGTAAAATCCTTAGGAACCATGCCTTTATCATAAAAGATATTCAGAATTTCAGTCATCCAAGTGGTAACCGAAACATTCCCAGCTCTAAGCATTTCGGTAGTAATTTCATCTACCCCTGGGGATTTATGTAGTTTAAGTTTAGAAACACCCATCATAATCTGGTCACCCTATGTATCACTCATTTGTATCGCTGAATTTGTTCCCTCTAAATATTCGGCTTTTTTTTGTTTTCTCGTCTGTAAAAAAGAATATGAACTTTTATCAATAGTAGTTGTGCTTGAGTGCAAGCAGCAGAGCACATTGGTAGCCTCTCCATGCATCTCCTGCTTGAGTGCAAGCAGCAGAGCACGTCTGTAGCCTCTCCATGCATCTCCTCCAGTGCATATGTGCAAGAGCGTCAGTGCGGTCCCCTGAAGTACATCATTAGTGATAACATCAGTACAAATTCAATATTTTTTTCTCGTTATCAAAGAAATGACTATACTCCTAATTTTGCAATTTCTGTGGAGTGTAATATATAACATATGTCAGTTTTAATTTTTTTATCTATAGGCCTACATCACTTTTTCATGTTTGAAAATTTTCAGTTTTTGTTTTCAATTTTTTTCGAAACTGTATTAAATATTTTAAATTTTATCTTTTTTAATGAATTTAAAAGCAAATTCTACATCAGTACACCATGCTTGATCTTCTCATCTACCATAGAAGCAAAAAAGAAACGAAAAAAAAACCTTTAGTCACAATCGTAATTTGTTTATTTTCCCCTTAAGTTAAACAATTATAACTCATTACAAAAAATTTTTTGACTCAAAATATTATGGACAATTAAACATCTTATGTATACTAACATTTATGCCAAAGATCTTTGAAATCTGTGATGGGTGGTGAACTTTTTCGAAAATTTTGGTTGATTTGACATGGAATGATCCAGTTCTTTTTGAGCTTTTAGGTAACAATTTTCAATGGACAGTTTCTCTGTGATAACACACTACTCAATTGCTATCATAAAGCTAGCCAAGAGACTTCAGCACATGAAGATTGTTTAATCTTAAACTACCTCCATTAGTATGGTTTGTGTTAGTATGAAGAATTTGGTACATATGTCACTCCATCCTGTTGAAATTACTACTTATCTCATCAAAACTTACTGCCCTTTGTCAGTAGGGGACACAGATGGGCATGCAAAAGTCACTGTCCATTGGATAGGATGTTAAGCCATGGCCCTGTATGCAAGAGAGCCATGCCCTCTGCACATTAAAAGAACATGCTGGATGGCCTTGATGGGAGGCTACATCTGTTTCCTAACTGCTCTCCAATTGTATTCTTCACCAACTTTCTCTGAGCCTTTGGGTTCTTGTGACATGGTCATTTAGCCCACTGTAGGCAAAAAAGTGCTGCTCAGAGGTAAAACAACCCAAATCCTGTTGATATTCACAATTTCATCTAGTTAAACAATTGTATAGTGTGAATCTTGATAGTGTGTTTTTAACTGTTGGATCTATATATATACTAACTTGAGTTAGTATATTACCTTACATCAGCTGGTGGATAATTCTGGTCAGAGACAATTGCAAATACTTGAACTCATGCTTTAGGGGCATTGCTAACCCTACACTGGAATAATGTATCTCAGGCAGGTCACTTCCTGATTCTAATTCTTGAAATGTCCACTTGCATGGGTAATGTACCTGAAGTTCCTCTCAGGATGGGCAGCTTCTTTAATGTTCACAGGGTATGGCTCTCCTGCACACAGGGCCATATTCCATCCAACAGACAGTGGCCTTTCCAAGCCCATCGGCCCCTACTGACCAAGGGTAGGGTATCATGTGTATGCCTCACTAAAACTACTGATTGCTAACCCTACACTGGAATCCAGGAGCAGTTTTGTTTTTGAGGAGTCTGTATGACCCCTCAAAAGTATAAAGTAAGGGTATCATGTGTATGCCTCACTAAAACAGATTTACCCTGTTTCTGATGTCAAAGGATGTCAAAAACTTAATTGCTGAGTGGTATGAAGTGTGGGATGTGGAGCAGCATATGAATGCTTTCGATAAATTTAGTGAAATGTTGCTTCTTTGTGGTACCTTGGCGAAATCAGACTCAAACTGCCAAACTTAAATAGCAATAAAGAATGATTTATTAGTTCATCAGGATACACCAATAATTATCATCAGAGATTACTATTCTCCGCCCAGGTTTCTCACTATTTCCAACTTTTACAAATGAATCTAACTTGCTTGATGATACCCGATACTCATATGTAGGGCTGCCAGCACTGAGCAAGAAGCAGATATGAAATACCCTAGTTCTCCCCTTCATCATTATTAAATAACTCCAAATACCAATCTATCATCAGATCATTAATCAGTATCATATTAGACTTCATCAATAACAAACCTTGCAACATAGAAGACATTCTTAAAACCATACTTGAACTACAGTCTCATGAGGAGTAATCCAGGTTCTTCTACTGCTCTATCCCACATCATTCAATGGAACTGTAGATCCATAAACAACAAGAAACTTGACTTTAAACACCCTCTGTCAAGAATTCAGCATTTCAGCTATAGCACTTCAAGAAACTTGAGCTAAGACACAGATCAGATTGAATGGATTTATATCTTATCAAAGCCACAAAAGAGATAATGCAGGTGGTGTAGCACAGCTCATAAATAAAAAATTAGCAAAAGAGAAGTTAACATATAAACTGATCAAAACATCATGGAAATAATAGCCATCCAGATCAAAATAAAAAATCAACCCATCACACTTATAAATTGCTACAATTCTGGTAATAATATTCTTATTGACAACTTCTTGAATATACTGCAGCAGTGTCAGCTCCCCTGTCTGATATTTGGTGATTTCAACACACATTGTGGGCTCCCATGAAAACGATACAAGAGGAGATATTATTTATGAACTCATTCAAGAAAAAAAATTTATATTTATTAAATGATGAAAACCCCTCCTTCCCCCACTTTTTCCAATCTGTGACAAGATGATTTTGCCATAGATCTAATTCTCACAACTGATAATCAACTTTCAATGGTTCACTTACCCAGATACATTAGATAGTGACCATTTCCCCATTATTATAGCCTATGAAGATAGAAATCAAAAGAATTCGTACTACACCATTACACAATGGGGAAAATTTAATCATGATCTCAACCAACAACTAAGTGCAAAAGATAACCTTTCCTATACTGATTACTCAAAGGAAATAATCCAGGCCAAAATCAATAACACAACTAAATTACAAAACAAAAGCATAAATGATCCTCATACCATAGACAATAATTGACTGATGCCAGCAGAAGATAATATCAGAAAAGCAAAAAAATCAAGAAACATCTTTCACATTATTTACTCCAAATAAATAACAGCAAGAATTCAGAAATTTCTAATGAAAAATTTAAAAAAAAATGGCACCACTTCACCTCTCAACTTAATGCCCTAAATGGGGCGGAGGTGGCTCAGTCGATAGCACGTCAGACTCGTAATCTGCAGTTCTCAGGTTCGAGTCCCAGCTGAGTCAGTGTTGAGATTTATCTCCGCAAATTTCCCTGCCCTAGCCATGGTCAGTAGGGGACACTGATGGGCTTGGAAAGACCGCCATCCGTCGGGTGGGACATTAAACCATGGTGCTGTGTGCGGGAGAGCCATACCCTGTGCACATTAAAGAACACACTGGATGGCCTTGATGGGAGGCTCCATCTGTCTCCCAACAGCTGTTCCAGTGGATCCCCTCCCCCAACCTTCTCTGAGCCTTCGGAGTCCATGTGATCTGTCCATTTCACCCATGGTGTGCAAAAAAGTGTCGCTCAGAGCCCAACAACAACAACCCTTCCTCTAAAATATGGAAACTTTTTAAAAACCTTCAAAAAAACAACAACAAAATCCCTTACACGAATGGCAAATTATTGCTCTCCACTCAAAGAAGATCACTCTTCCCTGGCCACTAAATTTCTCAACCACATTTTCACTTCAAAAGAAATTATATATACGGAAGAGGATATGAATATCAGTGTGTTCATCAAACAGCATTTCCTAAATATCCCCATCACTCCCTCATTTGCAGATGAATCCTTCTTATATACTGTGAAATGACAATGCAATTTCAACCCTCAAAAACAAAATTGTTCCTGGACCAGACCACATAACCAATGTGATGATAAAAAAAGTGAACAAAAAACACATAACCAAAAGTGATAAAAAAAAGTATTGATGAATAATATATGGGAAAATCATAAATACCCAAAGGATTGGAAAATGGTGCAAACCATCATCATGAAGAAGCCAAATAAAATCCACACTTCCCTTGACTCATACAGACCCATCTTACTTCCTGTGTTCTTAAATTACTAGAAAAAATGGTCACAAATAGACTAACCTGGTATACTGATAAAAACAAAATTCTAGATGACAGAGTGACTGGATTCAGGAATCACAGATGCACAGAAGACAGCATTATTGGCCTCATGCCACTGTCTTTTTAGACCTAAAAGGGGCTTTTGATGGGGTCTGGCATGAAGGTCTGTTGTATAAACCACTCAAGCTTGGCATATCTGGTGCATTATAGCCTTCATTGCTCTTGCACCAAAAAAACCTGAACAACCAACTTGGCATATCTGGACACATGATTTATTTTATCAAATTTATAATAACAGAGAGTGACTGCTTCATATTAAATTAGGCAATCACTCTCCAACTCTATTCTCATTAAAAGAGGAATTTTAAGTCCTCTGCTTTTCAACTTGTATCTGCATGATCTGCCTGCCGCATATTGATAGCTTAAATATTCCTCCTTTGCGATCTACATTGATGATTTGACAATCTGGTCACATGACAATTGTGCATGGCATAATGAATCTTAAATAATAAATAATTATCAAAAAATTTAAGAATATTGTAACACCTGGAAACTTACCATTGCTCTTGAAAAATTAGCAGTCATGCCATTCCACAAACTGCACATCAAAAAAAAAAATCTCAATGCAACATCATGATAAAGGATCAAAAGATAATCAAGTGGTTAACATCAAATTTCTAGGCATCCACATTGATAGTAACCTTTCATGGACTCCACATATAAATCTCCTTAAAGAAAAATAAAAAAAAATTAACAAATCCTACGACAACTAGGCAACACTAAATGGGGTAGCCATCCAGCTCATCTTCTTCATTTATATAACTCTGTGATCAAGCCAAAAATGGACTATAGTATAATTGCTTTTAATAATCTTGCACAATGCAAAATAAAAATTCTAGATACCATTCAAAATGATTGCCTTAGAACATGCGTTGGAGCACTCAAGACCACCCCTCTCTCTGCCATTCATGCAGAAACTGGAACAAGGAATTATAGCCTCAGAAGGCAGGAAAAAATTATCAACTATTACAACAGGATCGCTAATAAACTACTACAACACCCTATAAAAAATAAAATCGATGATAATAAAAATAGTAAATCTTCCATTGCAATAGACATTAGAATCCATAGCCTATATGCTGAAATTAAAAATAATCAGTCTTACATCAATCACCTTCCTTCTATCCCCCCTTGGCTTTATCATAGACCTAAGATTTTTTACACATAGAAGGAATTTATAAGAAAAATGATATGACTACAGATGAAATTTACAAGAGAACTATGCTTCACATTCACAATACATTCCACAATTTTATACATATTTTTGACTGATGGATCCTTTCAGCCTTCACCTCTCTCTGCAAGCTGTGCCATCTACATCCCTTCAGACAACTACAGGAAGAGCTACAGAATTCTCACTCCAACCTCTATAATCATTGCTGAGCTTCTTGCTATTCACGCAATTAAATACACCAAATATGAAAGGAAAAAAAAAATTAATTCTTACCGACAGCAGTTCAGCACTACAAGCACTTATGAATTATACTGAAAAATCAATTCATCCCATATTAATAAATATAATCATCTGGAGAACACCAGTTAATATCTACAAAAAAAAAATGCATATACTTTGCAATGGATTCCCAGCTACTCCAACATTTCTGGAAACGAGATTGCCGACCAGCTAGCAAAAACTGCAGATGATACCTGTACAAGCCTAAGCATCAAATCGCATTACCTTCTGAGCAGAAAAAAAATAAAAAAAATATTTCACAAAAAAAAAAATCAAGAAAGATTCCTGATCATTACCAATCTCAAAATAACACATCGAAGACTTATTGAAGACCAAATTCGACCCATAAAACCAAATACATTCAAAAGGAGAGACCAAATTATTATCACCAGAATGAGAACTGGACACTGTTTTCTTAATGACAAATTGCACCTATTCAAATTGGTGTCCTCTCCAAATTGCTCATTCTGCAATTGTAAAGACACTGTCCTAAATACACAGAGAACTGAAATCATTGATAAATTAGGACACTTCAATATAATAAAACAAGATGATCTAACTCTACAGAATATTCTAACACCTGCTGACCTCAAAACAAGATTCAAGATATACAAGGTCATCATTACATATTTAGAAGAGATTGGCTTATATAATAGAAAAAAAAAATTCCACATCATACCTAGTATGATTCATGATATCCTGTATACTTCTCATGATCTTATCAGTGGTCTCCATGATCACACAACAGCTGTTCCAGTGGGTCCCCTCCCCCAACCTTCTCTGAGATTCAAGATATACAAGGTCATCATTACATATTTAGAAGAGATTGGCTTATATAATAGAAAAAAAAAATTCCACATCATACCTAGTATGATTCATGATATCCTCTATACTTCTCATGATCTTATCAGTGGTCTCCATGATCACACAACAGCTGTTCCAGTGGGTCCCCTCCCCCAACCTTCTCTGAGCCTTCGGGGTCCATGTGACCTGGCCATTTAGCCCATGGTGTGCAAAAAAGTGCCGCTCAGAGGTAAAACAACCAACAACCAAAAATCCATGATCACACGAGGATTCTTCTACCAACCTGATGGAGACTCAATCATCACATGCTTGGACTGTCCTCTCTGCTGATTCTCCAAATTGATGCCTAAGTACTTACTGCAGAATAACTTTGCCTGGACTGAGATATCATTCCCCTCTTGTTTTCCCTCTTTTCTCTACCTTGTCTTGTTGCTTTTGTTTATTTGTGTCATTCCTTACTTAACATCTAACACAGCTGTGTGAAATCTTTGCTTATTCTACTATGGGTTTGTTAGCTCTGTTCATATAGAGGCTAGATAGAAATCTGAGGAAGAATATAGAATGTCATCCTAAGACAGGGTTCTATTGTCATGTCTGCCTTCGCTATTGGCTTTGTCCAGCTCTGCATGTGCAATCAGCACAACAGAACCAATTCCTCATGGAATGCAGATAGGGTGTGACCTTCCATGCTCCTGTAGGCACAGAAAGAAGTGTGTGTGTGTGTGTGTGTATATGGGGGGGGGGACATCCTATCCCAGCTGGCCTGGTCAATCCTGACACTGTCTGCATAATAGGATTAAGAATTGTGAGGAAGGCGAGATCTCAGCAGAAGGAAAACATGAGAAAAGAAACACCATTGCCTTATCTGTGTCTTCAACCTGCATACCATTGATCAATAGGCTACAGATCAAAGGGACCTGGGTTTGAGCCCCGGGTAAAGTATGGATGTTTGTTGTCTTTCTATTGAGGTTCTGCCATCCTCACAGACCTACTGTGGCATATAAACTGACAGCTCCCATCAGACCTCTGTGGCAAGCAACAGCCTGGGATGGGTATGTGGTATTTTTTTTTGTAATAAGTTGTAGAGATCTGTGAGGAATGTGATACCTCAACAGAAAGACAATGCAGAAAAGAAGTGCCCATACCTTATCTGGGGTTCCTTTATTTATTTACATATATATTTCCTGTAGTTTTTGAATTAAGAATATAATACTAATTTACAGAACATGGATCATAATTAACATCATTGGATCCAGGATTGCTTGTTAAAAATGTATATGTGCACACACCTGTATGTATCATTATCATATGCCTCATATTTGGATTATAATTAGCAAATTTTGTTTTGCTTGATAGTTTAATACATCAGAATGAGTTTCCGCTTTAAAGAACCAGCTGGAAGAATGGATCCTGGTCGAGACTTGGAAGAGATGCGAGGAATTGGAAGTCATACTAGTGATCCTAAATTAGCAGACTCCAGAGTATTTATTGGAAATATTGATAATGATAAAGCTTCAAGAGAAGATTTAGAAGAAAGGTTTTCAAAGTTTGGTAAAGTTACAGGTAAGCTGCATCTTTTGTTTGTTATTGAAACAATTTATATATTCACTTTTTATTTAAAGGAGGAAAATATGCACCAAGTGTATATTTTCCTAATCTAATTATACTTGTCATATAAGATAAGGAAAATAGAAGTCTTTGTCCAAGGCTGAACATGCACAAGCTAATATATTATTTTTTCTTTTCAAAGTTAAATTTTTTTGTGACATACATATCCCTTATTTGTGATAATTTTTTTTAGGAAAAGTGCAAGATTAATTTCATTTGAAAGAAAAATCAAAACTCAACCAACCAAACGATGGGAAATTTTTTAGAAAATATTTTCCACTTTAGGGTTAATCTCTAAAAGTATTTAAAAATGATTTTTGCTAAACCAGATTTTACTATTTGCTTATAAATAGCATGAGCTTCCTTTGTATTATTCATATAAATGATTTGTATTTCAGTTGTTCGCCATTTGTATTGATAATCCTCTTCAACTACTATGCATAATATTTGGAACTTTTCTCTCGCCCACTTTTTTTAAATCTAATTCATTTTTCTTTTATTTATTAATTACTCCATATATATAATTTATTATTATTATTATAAAATAATTAATTTTTTTCTTCATGAGCAGACTGCTTAGTAGATTTGCATTTTAAATTGCACATTTGGAAACAATAAACACTTCCATTAATTATTGCTAAATAGTATTTTATCAGAATGACAATAGTTTTTTTTTATTGCCATTTGCTGAAAATTAGCTAAATTTGTCTTTATTGAGAATGAAAGTTACTATTATTAGTATTTAAAAAAAAACTAGTGCTAGCTGATGTGCCAACTGCTTAATCATATTAGGATTAACTATTATTTTTAACTATAAAAGTGAAAGCCACTATACTACTAAGTATAAATAGAAAAGCTTGAGGGATGATCTGTGCATTGCAGATGGAATGATATTTGGCATGAAAAGTACCCAACATATGCTTATAAACTAGAGGAAACATTCTACGTTGATGGTATTGTTTATAAATAATATTGCCTCAACAAGACATTTGATGTGCAAGTAATAGAAAACCACTACATAATGCTGTGGTGCAAATTAATTTTTCCAAATGAAAATAGTAATTCCTTACATTTTTTAAACATTATCTAAAGTTCACATCAAATTTCAATATAAAAAATTTTTATGTCTGTCCAAAAATGTGGATGAGATTTCATAAATAATTCAATGAAAAATTTGCATTTCTCTGGTCTTCCATTATCACAATCTTACATACTGCTAGTAGGAATTTAGGTCATACTGACCAGCACAGATGCTGAGTTCATTTTTAGGAATATACAAGGTGTCCACATAAAACCTTTACAGTTTCGACTTTTGATAATTTTGGAACAGAATTATGTTGAAATGCTATTCTTTTTCTTAAATATAATGGCAACTCATGAAGTTTTGCATGTAATGAAACATTAATGTCCTGTGTTTTCAATTACCAATTCGAATGGCAAATATCCAAAATGACTGCAGCACAGAAAAAGCCCAGTGTGTCATTTCATTAAAACGAAGTCAGACATCCAAGTGCAATAAATATCTGAACTAAATAGGTAAAAATAAAAAGATTAAATGCCTATCTTCCCATAAGGCTCTAAAAAGTAGAAAATAAACCTAAAGCATATCGATGGTGCAATAAGTCACAGAGTTCATATTCACTTCAAAGGAAGATAGGGTGCTGGCAATCTTGTCGAATAGGTAAATCAGTGCCCTATCTTCCTTTGAAGTGGTTATGAACTCAACGACTTATGCCATCAATTTTTAGGTTTATTTTCTACTTTTTAGAGCCCTATCTATAGGAAGATAGGTATTTTTTGAAATTTTTAACTTATTTATATTTTTTTTGTCACTAAAAACTCATATATTCAAAAACCTTCATTTGATATATGAATCATAAACAAAGAGCACATTTATCCCCCTTTTGGAGTCATATTTGAAGTAGCCCATGACATTGGAGATGTCACAAGCTTTAATTTGAGATATAACTCATTAAAGTTGAACCCCACAAAAATCTGCCCCCCCCCCATTTTATCAGGGGGAATATTGGGGCAAATTTGACATATTTTTCAACTGTCATTATACGAGCTTTCATTTGACACCTAACTCATAACTGTAGGCCCTTGCGTTCGAAAGATTAATAGAATGATTTTCACATTTCCTGTTTTTTAGGGGGAAGAAAGCATGGAGTCAATTTTTTATAGCCTATGACACTCTTTTCATCGCAAGCTTTCATTTGGCACATAGCTTGTTACTTTCCACACTTGCATTCAGGGAACAATCATTTTCATTTCCCCTCACCTTTTTTTAGGGGGGAAGAAAGCAATAGTTTTTTTTTTTTTGTAGTCTATGACATTCCCAGCATCAGAAGCATTCATTTGACATATCACTTGTTACTTTTGGCCTTCCATTTCTGGAGTTATAGTTTAAGAGTATTTTTCACATTTCTCCCTTTTTAGGGTGAAAGAAAACATGGAGGGTCAATTTTTTATAGCCTATGACACTTCCTGTGTCACAAGCTTTCATTTGGCACATAAATCATTTTCTCCATCATGTTCAAAAGATATGGTGGAACAATGTTTTGTCATCCACAACCCAACCAACCGACAAATGTCAAAGCCAAAAGCAATAGAAAGATAGGTAAAAATATTACCATAATGTCCATCAATACAAAAGTGGCACAAATAATTTATGGAGATGGCAGTGTGTTAACCCTTCCAGGCCCTGCCTGAAAAACATTTGCATCCAGAGGCCCAGCTAGACTCTGATCAGCTAAATAAAATTAACTCTGATCAGATTGAGCGACTTTGATCAGCTAAAATAAAATTAACTTTACAGCATTTTTTGCTTAATAACTAATGAAAGGAGTTATGGCATGCTATATGCCAAATTAATCAGCATTTAATTTTGGATTTTCTGAAAATATATTACAAAAAAAGATGATTATTTTATTTTAATAGGCAGTTTTAGAGCCATGTAGTAAAAAAATCAATAGCAATGCAAATAAAAATTTATTTTAAAATAAACAATAGAAATAATTATAATGCATTTTAATAGAAAGGCTATTTATTTCTGAATAACAAAAAATGAACTATTTTCTTGAAGTAATAAAATTGCTCTTTTTTTTGTCATTATTTTCTTGATACCATACTTTGAGAACTTCAAACTGTGTCTGCAAATGGTAGCTAGGTAGTCACTGGAAGGAGAGCTATGCACCAATCCCCTATGATGATGCATAGAACCGGCCAGGCCTAGCACCTATTGTCTGACCCTGCCTTCTTGTGGTGCAGACCATTGGCACCTTTCAAAAGAGATACTCTCTTGTCGAAGTGAACGGAAGGGGAGGGCTGCCAGATTAGTGTGGCCTACTGATCTGGACAACTATGGCTACTTTTCTTTTTTTTTTTCTATCCTGCTGAGGAGTGGTCAACCACACAGGATCCTGGTGCTGACCATATAAACCCACTAGACTGGACAGATATATGGCTCTGAGCTTGATTATAGATCCTGATTTTGCTGCACTGGTGGGCATCTGTGGAGGGAAAATCTTCTGGTGTGTTTTCTGTTTGTGGGTTGACAGCTCCAAGTGAATAGATTCACAGGATATGTTTATCAGCTGGTGGATAATCCTGAACAGAGGTCATTGCAGGCACCTGAACTCTTTGCTTCTATTGGCATCGTCAAATTCTACATTGGAGGAAGTCTTCCAGTGTAGATGGCTTCAGCCTTTAGTGGTGGGGGAACGAGTCTTTGCCCGATGTCTGCGATTAGGGGGCTGTTTGATATTGTCGGCATTCCCTCTCTCAATAAACATAGTTTCTTTAAACATTCCACTAACCATTTTCTCTCCATAGGTAGTTGGAATGTGAGGACTCTGCACAGAGCTTTTTCTCTTGATGTCCTCACACAAGAATTCCACCATTATAATTTAGATATTCTCGGCTTGCAAGAGACCAGATGGACAGATAAAGGTCAGATTCTTAAAAATAATCTTAAATTTCTCTTTTCAGGGAGGGACGACAATAAGCATCACCAAGGCTTGGATCTGCTTCTCAGCACACACGCTAGTGATGCTATTCTAGGATATGAGTGCATTAATGAAAGGTTTCTTACAGCAAAATTTCAGACAAGCGTTAAAGACTTGAATGTTATGTGCTGTTATGCCCCCACTGAGGATGCCGATGAGGATGAGAAGGATAGGTTTTATGAACAACTTCAGGATATTTTGAATTCTGTCAAGAAAGGAGATATTACCCTTGTTCTAGGTGACTTCAATGTCAAAGTTGGTACTGACATTGAAATACCCTTTTGGTATTGGTATCTGCAATGGCAATGGGCAATATCTCCTACAGGTAAGTAAACTCAATGGTTTCAGAATAACTAACACTTATTACAAATGCCGTGACATACATAAGTACACATGGGTTTCACCTGATGGGCTGCATAAGAATATGATTGATTATATATTTATTAACAGCAAATGGGCTAGTTCTGTTAAGAATACCAGGTCATATAGGGGAGCTGAAATTGGATCTGACCATTACCTTGTTAAAAGTGTCTTGCAACTTAAACTTAAATAGTGTTGTGATAAAGTTAAAAAATTTACCTTTAATACTGAAGCTCTGAAAGACCCAGTTATAGCTAAAGCTTACCATGATAGGTTACTTAGTCATTATGACAGTCATGGTTTGCTTACTACTGAAGTTGAGGAAGAATTTTAAATAGGCATTTTTGGAAACTAACAGTACTCTTTTGGGAAAAAAGGAGCAGAGGAGGCAGTATTATTTGAGTGATAAGGCACTTGAGCTTATTTCAGAAAGAAGGAACTGCAGGAATATCCTTAATCAGTACCCTACTAGTCCTAATAGAAAGGATTACAGAGAGCTTAATAAACGTGTAAAGGATCAGTTAGCTACTGATAAGAATCTTTGGCTTGATGGCTTGCCTGACAAAGCTGAGCAAGCAGTTAGACAGCACAACAGCAGAGAGCTGTACCAGATAGTTAATGTTTTGTGTGGTAGAAAACGAACAGGTATACAGGGATTGAAGGATAAACAAGGTAAGGTTATAGAAGGTAAGGATTGTGTCATGGCTAGATGAGCTGAGCATTTCAGTGATGTTGTAAACAATGTGGTTAGTTCTACTCCCATTGTTTGCAATGATGATAGATACATTGATGGCTTTAATGTTGATCCTATAACACAATCTGAAGTTATTTTGGCTATTTCTAAACTTAAACTTCATAAATCCCCAGGGGTAGATGATATTACTACGGAAATGCTTAGAGCTGGGAATGTTTCGGTTACCACTTGGATGACTAAAATTTTGAATATCTTTTAGATAAAGGCATGGGCCCCTAAGAATTTTACCAGAGCTATTATTATTTCTATTTTCAAAAAAGGTGATCGCAGCTCTTGTCATAACTATAGGGGTATCAGCCTACTCTCTGTTCCAGGTAAAGTTCTTTCCATGATTGTGCTTAATAGAATTAAGAATCTGGTTGACAGTCAATTGTGTGATGAGCAATGTGGATTCTGAAGTGGTAGGGGATGTGTAGATCAGATATTTTCACTTAGGCAGATTCTTGAGAAATGTTTAGAGTTTCAGAAACCTTTGGTTGCTAGCTTCGTTGATTTCAAAAAGGCTTTTGACTCTGTTGATCGTCATAATTTGTGGTTGATTGTGAGATCATATGATGTACCAGACAAGTTAGTTAACGTAATGAAAGCTCTCTATAATAACATTGAGTCGTGTGTGAGAGTTGGTAAGGCTTGTAGCAATTGGTTTAGCATTACTTCTGGTGTTCGACAAGGGTTCATTTTGTCTCCTTTTCTCTTTAGTTTGGTTATTGATTATGTTATGCGAAATTCACTTCAAGGAAAAGATTTTGGCCTTAAATGGACTGGAGATACGAAAATTTCTGATTTAGATTATGCTGATAATTTAGCCCTTTTTTGGTTATAAACAGAGAGAAAACTAAAGTAATGAAAATTGGACAGGCAGGCTGTGATTCAGTTAATCTGAATGGTTGCAGTCTTGAGCAGATGTCACAGTTTAATTATCTTGGGAGTTATGTAACAGATAATGGTGATGTGCGGTATGAGATTAACAGACGAATAGGGATTGTGCCAGGAATTTTAAGAATCTATGGAGAGTGTGGAGAAATAGGCGTATACACCTAAAGACCAAAATTAGACTGTATAATAGTTTGGTTCTTTCTAGGGTTAGTTATGGTAGTGAAACTTGGACACTTTGTAAACAAGATAACAGGAAACTAGATGCTTTTGACTCCAGATGCTTATGCAGTATCATGGGCATTAGGTGGTTTAACTTTGTAACTAATGATGAGGTTAGGCAAAGGAGTTTGCAAGCTCCTTTAAGCAGTATATTGTGCAGAGAGAGACTCCATTGATTTCGCCATGTTTGCCCTTATGAATAATTATAGATTGCTGAATAGGGTTAGGAATAGTGTGCCTTAAGGCCTCAGAAAGAGGGGGAGACCAAGGATGCGGTGGGCAGACAATGTCCAACAGGACCTTGTTAGAATTGGTGTGCAGTGGCAAGATGCAGTAAATGTTAAATTATTCAGCATTTAATTCTGGATTTTCTGAAAATGAAATATTTAATAAAGAAGACTAAGTTTTATTTTAATAGGACTTTTTTTAGAATCATGTAGTAAAAAAAATGCATCTGGCAACACAAATAAAAATTTATCTGAAAAAAAAAAACTAATAGATAGAAATGATTATAATGCACATGAATAAAAAAAAGGCTATTTTTGAATAACGAAAAGATTTTTTTTTTGTTTCAAGTAAATATTTCAGATAAACAAGACAACTTTAGAATTTAGAAAAAAACTATCAACAGAAATAGGTTGATGTTATATACCAAATTAAACAGAATTTAATTACGAATTTATTGAAAATAAGTAATATAACCAATTTTACAAGCATATTGATTTTAATAAGCCTTTTTCAATGTGAGGTCGTGAAAAAAAAACGCACTATACAATTAAGACTTCATTTTGGAAAACCTGATGAATAAAAATGGTTAAATTATATATTTATTGAAAGGTAATATCCTCCCAAATATATTCAACCTGAAATATGATTTAATGATTCTTTTCAGTATCGTATATTTTAAACATGGCCAGTGCTATACAAAGTGACTTGGATTTTTCACATTCATGGGATTTTCTGAACTGGTTATGAAAGAGAAAAAAACTTCCTTGGCTGCTTTTTTTGATAAACATTATGATTTTTTTCTTTGGATGTTGAAGTTTGGTGATCTTGTCTAAGTGCAGAAAGGTTTGTGCACCAAAGCAAAAAAAAACACAGCATTATAAGCATTATATCATCTGTGTGGCACAGCCAAGGTACTCGGGGGGGGGGGGGGGCTTTAAAGTAATTCAATATATAAATGTAAAAGCTCTTAATTTTTAAAAAAAAA
Organism: Ryuthela nishihirai; assembly: GCA_038380435.1. NCBI lineage: Eukaryota > Metazoa > Arthropoda > Arachnida > Araneae > Heptathelidae > Ryuthela > Ryuthela nishihirai. The sequence continues at coordinate 45,914,261 of JAWZYU010000023.1, read as the reverse complement.
TTCTAGAGGGGAGGGGGAGGTGAAACTTTCTACTTGAGCTTAATGGAGAGGACACCTTCCCAAAATTGCCCTCCCACATCACAGCTGATTTCCATAGCAAGGAAGTCTATTTTGTTTCCATTCCAAGACATTCATTTTTAGAAAACGGTACAAGCTCAAATTTTTTTTACTAAAAAAAAAAGAAATAATAAAGGAAAAATTACATGTAATCTAATGGGATGTTAAAATATTCGCAACAATTTTTAAGCCTGCCTCTGATGTAGCATAACTCAGAAAGATAGATAAATCAGCCAACTGAAAGATCGCTATCTTCCAGAAATAAATCAAGAGAAACTAATTTGCTTCTGTATCCAAGATTTCATTTATTTCCAGGAAATGATATCAGATAAAAGTTTTGCTGGAAAAGTAATATATAATAAAATAAAAATTAACATTTAGCCTAATGCGATGTTAAACTGTCCACAGCAATAAGTTGTAGGCTGGCAAATGATGTAGCATAACTATGAAAAAAATCAATATTTATTGATCGGCCAAAAGATCGCTAATTTCCGAAAATAAATCTACTGAAATAAAAACTAAGGTTTAAATATAAAAAAGTAAATACTAACTTTAAAAAGGTATGCAGGTCCAAAATACTATATAGCACACGGAATGGAGATGGCATGTGTCGGCCATCTGTGTCTTGTTTGCCTCAGTGAAGCCTAACTAATTAAATTCAGCTGCAACCAGAAAATTTAAGGAGGATGTGTTTATTTCTAGTTTCAATTTTAAGAGTGAGAAAGATGCATAGAATGCTGGGAAAAATGTTAAAAATAATTTGGGAATACTGAAATAAATTTATGACAGAAAAGTGTGAAATGGAAAAAAAATGGCGGTATATATTTTGTAATTACTTCCAAAATCTATATCGTTTTTAAAAATAGCAGCTTTTTTTGTTAATTTTTAGGAGTTTTCGAAAATTTATGGAAAATTTTGTTGATAATAGTTCAAATCAAACTTGTGAGCTTAAATCAGAAGGTTGCTTCAGCAAATAGAAATGTTAACAAGCAAATTGGCAATACCGTTTAGTGCTTCTAAGAAATGGCAATCAGATGGCTTTATAAAAATATTTATAAATAAATAATAAATACCCCCTGAAGCAGTTTATATTGTAGTTTAATTAATAAAATATGCAGCAAATTAAAAAAAACAAAATATTATTTTTGAAGTCTGAATTATATAATTTTATAATATATATATAAAAATTGCAACGGCAATTTTTATTTAAAAAAACGTTTCTTTTTTTTGTTGTACTATAAATGGATACATACATCCTTGGTCTCTTGATTCAGATTCTATGAACATACACTGACGATGTAACACTGGAAGGGTTAATGAAAAATTTGTTGCTAATAATTCAAATCAAACTTGGTGATCTTAAATCAGTGGTTGCTTCAACATGGAGTAGCATTAACAATGAAATCAGCAATACCTTTTAGCACTTCTAAGAAATGACAATCAGATGACTTTAACAAATTATTTATATTGTAGTTTAATAAAATATGCTTCAAATGAAAAATAAATATTATTTTTCAAACTTTAAGTATGTATTTTTAAAAGATATATGTAAAAAAAATTTTCAAACAGCAATTTCTTCCTTTAAAAATCGATTTTTTTTTACAAAAGAGGTCTTTGTCTTGGACCTCTCATTTCATATTTTGACAATGTCTATGTTTGTCGGGGACCTCTTTCATATTCTGACAATGTCTATGTTTGCTGGGGACCTCTCATTTCATATTCTGACATTGTCTATGTTCGTCAGGGAATAGAAGGGGTAAAGAAAGCAGGCTGTGGGAATGTTGCAATGAGTCCTAAAACTGTTAAACGTGTGAGACAGTCATTTCAGATTGTGTCGCGGTCCTATATACAAGTTTTCACCTGTATCAACAGGTACATATAGTACAGGCAGGCTTTGCACCCAAACAACTGCTCAAAGTGTCTAGATTTTGCTGGGGACATCCTGGATCATATCAGTACTGACAAAACCTTCTTGCAACGTATTCTGTTTTTTGGTGAAGCATCATTCCATACAAATTGACTTTAATCATCATAATGTTTGCATTTGGGGACAATGAATGACCACAAGAGTATAGACAAGGGAAGCATGGTAGTCCAGAAGTTTATGTTTGATGTGGCCTCATGTATGACAGAATAGTTGGACCTTTTTTTTTAAGAGTAGAAGATCAAGCAAGACATAGCATGCTACAGAACTATACAGTTTCCCAATTGGATGACTTGCAGACAAATGTTTTATAAATATTTCCAGAATGATGCAGCTCCACTACACTGGGGACAATGTGTGTAACTTACTAAATGACTTTTTTCCAGGTTGCTGGTTAGGATGTGGAGGTTTCCATTCCATGGCCACTTATCTCACCAGACATAACCCCACTGTATTTTTTCTTTGGTTACATCACAGATACACAATGTCTGTGATGTAACCCCTAAAGTTGTGCCAATTGACAAATGTGGCTGACCTTCATCAATAAATCAGATGCTGTGAACTCCTTGATAGCAGATATGCTTCACTGTACATGGCAGGAAATTGAATATTGTTTTGATGTGTTGTTATGTGCAACCAAAGGAGCACACATCAGAGTGCTGTAAAAGAAACTATGAATTGCCATTGTATTTAAAAAGGAATTGTATGCCTTATCTCCTTCTGTTATAAAGTTTTAAAGAATCGAAATTGTAAAGGTTTCATGTGGATACCCTGTATAATAATTCAGTGGTAACTTTTATTAGGTACAGTGCTACATTATTCCAATAGTAACCCAAATAAAGAACTCTGAAGTAAGCTTCTTACGGAAAACTGTAAATGATGATAATTTAAAAATCCAAATCAAATCTATTTAAATTTTAATTTCCAACAATATATATTCAGTATTTAAGGAGTTATGGAAGCCAAAATGTTTACCAAATTAGTATGTTGTGCAAAAAATCCTTTAAAATTGGTGAAAATTAGCATAATTATTATGCAAACTGTTTAAAATAGTTTTGCACATGTTTGTAAAATTAATTTTATTGCTTTTGTTTTAACTTGTTTTTACTTTTCAGAACAACTATTTAAACACATTGTTGCTGTTAAATGTTTCAATTTCTTTGTCTCTAAATTCCAAAGGAATATTAAGAATCAAAATTAAAATAGATTTGTTTGAGATCTATAAATTATCTTCATTCACATTTTTTCATAAAAAGCTTATTTTACTCTTCTAGGGTCACTGTTGAACATAGACATTGACAGAATCCACAAGGAGAGTTCAAAGATGCCAATAGATGTCTTTTGTACAACACATGAAATTTCCATTTTTTCCTATCTTCCTATTGCTTTGGCTTTGACATTTGTTTTGACAAAATGTTGTTCCACCATATCTTTCAAAAACGATGGAGAAATTTAATGATTTATGTGCCAAATGACAGTTTGTTATGCGAGGAGTGTCATAGACTATAAAAAATTGACCCTGTGCTTTCTTCCCCCCTAAAAAGGGGGAAATGTGAAAACTTTTCTTAAGCTATATCTCAAGAACGCGAATGCCAAAAGTAACAAGCGATATGTCATATGAATGCTTCTGACATGGGGAATGTCGTAGGTTATGAAAAATTGATCCCCGTGCTTTCTTCCCCCTAAAAAGGGGCAGATAAAAATTATTGTTTTCTTATATCTCCTGAATATGAGTGTGGAAAGTAAGGAGCTACATGTCAAATGAAAGCTTGTGATGTGGGAAGTGTCATAGGTTATAAAAAATTGACCCCCCCATGCCTTCTTTCCCCCTAACAAAGAGAATAGAAAAGGGAAATGTGAAAATTATTGTTCCACTATATTTCCAGAACATGAATGTTGCAAGTAACAAACCATACATCGAATGAAAGCTTCTGATGTGGGGAATGTTGAAGACTAAAAAAATCGACCCGCATTCTCCCCTAAAAAACAGGAAATGTGAAAGCCATCTTCTGAATGTGAGGGTCTAGAGTTACGAGCTAAGTGTCAAATGAAAGCTTATATAATGATCATAAATCTTTTCAAAATTTTCCTCCAGTATTCTCACCCTGATAAAAGGGGGGAAGTTTTGACAGGGTTCAACTTGTCAAAGCGAGTTGTATCTCAAATTAAAGTGTGATGTCTCCAATGTCGTGGGCTATCTCAAACATGACTACGAGGGGGGAAAATGTGCTCAATGTTTATTAGTTATATATCAAAGTTTTTGAAGGTAATGTTTTTAGTGACAAAAAAAAATAAATTAGAAAAATTTGTGAAATACATATCTTCCTATAGGGCCCTAAAAAGTAGAAAATAAACCTAAAGCATATCAATGGTGCAATCAGTCACTGAATTCTCATTCAATTTGTAGGAAGATAGGGCACCAATTTATCTACTTGAGAAGATTGCCAACACCTATCTTTCTTTGAAGTACTATGAATTCAATGACTGATTGCACCATCAATATGCTTTAGGTTTATTGTCTACTTTTTAGGGCCCTGTAGGAATACATGCATTTTTTAAAAGTTTTTAATTTATTTAAAAAAAATAAAATTGCCATTTGAAAATTTTCTTAGATATATCTTTTAAAAATATGCAATTCAAGTTTGAAAAATAATATATTCTTTCTTCATTTGTTGCATATTTTATTAAACTATAACATAAATAGTTGGTTAAAGCCTTCTGATATAAGCTTACAAATTTGGTTTGAACTATTATCAACAAATTTTTTCTTAAAGTTTCAAAAATCTAAAAATTAAAAAAAACTGTTATATTTAAAAATGGCACATTTTGGAGGTAATTACAAAGTACGTTCTGCAATTTTGTTTCCATTTTATACTTACTTACATCCACCTATTTCAATATTCCCAGAATTTTTTTTATCATTTATATTATTTATCCTGGCATTCTGTGCATCTTTCCTGCTCTTAAAGTCTAAACTAAGTAACATGAGCTTCTTAGAAAGAGTATGCAAGGCCAGAATTGTTGTTGTGGAGCTCCCTTATGTGTAAAGTATGTCACAGCAAACCAGGTGCAGTTGAATGCAGTGACCTAGTTATTGCTCACATGTGCAGTAAGGTGTTTCAAAACTCTGTACAATTTCAATGGGAAATAGAAAACATCAAGACAAACCTTTTTCGTCTATGAATGTATGTCCACTGATGTAACCCTTCGGTACTAGAGGGCGCTGACAGAAATATCTGTGGAGCTAGTACATAAATGAATGGAAACATGTGAACATGTTTATTTAAGAAGGTTTAAAATTTATTTAAAGTTTATTTAAAGAAGGTGCTCAAAGTTGTGATTGGCAACAGCATGGCATGCATGATAGCGTCGAAGCATTGATTGCCATACACTTTGAAAGATTCCTGAAATTTTGCAAACAGATGCAGTGGCAACAGTGATTCTTATGACAAGGTCTTCATCTGAGTCAATGGGAGTCTTGTACATGAGGTTCTTCATGTGTCCCCAGAGGAAGAAATTGATACATGTTAAATCGGGCGATCTTGGTGGCCAGATGATGAGTCCGCCCCGGCCTATCCATCGTCCCCCAAAAGTGGCATTCAGATAATCCCGCACATCATTGCTGAAGTGTGCTGGTGTCCTGTCATGTTGAAACCACATTCATCTGCGAATAACCACGGGAACATCTTCCAGCAGTCCCGGCAACATTTCTTCAAGAAATACCCGATAAATCTGCCATTGAGTCAGGGAGGCAGCAAGTATGGCCCAATCAAAATGTCATGGACAATACACACTCAAACATTGATGGTGCACCATTGTTGATGACCATGCGCCATTGTGGCATGTTGATTTTCATGCACCCAAACATGAGAATTGTGCACATTAAACACAACCTCATGTGTGAAAGAGGCCTCATCTGAGAAGAGCACATAGCGAGAAAATCAGACTGCACTGCAATCTGCTGCAGAAACCAGCACACGAATTCCACACGAAGAGGGTAATCCTGAGGTTGCAATGTCTGGACTCTGACGATGAAGTGGAATAAACTGCTACTCATGCAAAATTCACCACATAAGGGCGTGGCTCACACAGAGTATGTGCAACAGCTTTCTTGTTTGTGCCTGGATTGCCCTCAATCTGCCGTAGGATCTCTTGTTTCATGTCTGGAGTGTACCTTCTCTCTCAACCAGTGTCATTTGTGCTTGCATGGAATGTTCAAGTTTCTCGCAGTTGCCGGTGCAAATGCGCAAATGTTTGGTGGTTTGGCACACATTTGTTTGGGAAGCGCTGTCGGTACAACCTCGCAACAGCTCTTCCATTTCCATTGGCAGCTCCATACGCCAGATGCATGTCAGCCATCTCAGCAGTCGTGAAACACTCCGTGTTGCACGTAATGTGTCTGATTTACGAATGCCAACAGCAAATACATGTTCATTCCCACTTTACCCCTCTAGCCAATTGCAGCACCGCCAAACACTGCCCTCTAGCACCGAAGGGTTACATCAGTGGACATACATTTATAGATGAAAAAGGTTTGTTTTGGTGTTGCCTATCTATCTCCCATTAAAATTTGTAGAGAGTTTTGAAACACCCTGTATAGTGGATGTTTACAAAAAATAGTTTTTCTCAGATATTGGATAACATGACCATGCATCTAGTCAATATTTATACTTTTGTAATTAAATTTTCATTTTTGTAGATTTCTTTTGTTTCTGTAAATTATTGATTTTTTTGTCAGCTGATCTAAAGATCTTTTGGAGTTATGCTACGTCGGATGGCTGGCTTTCAACTTGTGAATATTATTTAACATTGCATTAGGTATATGTCAATATTTCTTTTATTATTTCTTTATTTTCTTCTAAAAAAACTTTGATCTTGTATCATTTCCAGGAAATGAATGAGGTATTGGATATGGACTGGATTGGTATAGTGGTTAGGGAGCTAACGACTATTCCAAAAGGCAAACTTTTTGTGTTGTTAGTTCTGAGGCAGTGATCAGTCTTAGTAGGGCAGTCCTTGCATGATGGGCACACATTTTACTGGTCTTTTTACAGTAAGCCTGTAAAAGCTAGGAGTAGCTTCTAGGATTCTTCTCTGCCCTGTATGTTGCAAATAAAAAAGAAGCAAAAAAGGACTTGACACAGAAATCAGTCCTCCTGTGGGAAGGCAATTTTGGCAACAGTCCCCCCTCCCCTCTGAAGAATATTTTTATTATAAGTTTTTAAGTTTATATTTAGCGGCTTTTAAAAATTTTACCCCCCCCCCATCAATATATTTGCTGTTGCCACTCTGATGATAAAGATGATTTTTTTTTTTTGCTTTGGTGGACTGACTTTTCAGCACTTAGCAAAGATAAAAATTTAACAACCAAAGAAAAATTCATTATGTGCAGTAAAAAAATGTCAAGAAATTGTTTCTTTATTTTATAAACCAGACAGAAAATCCCATTAATGCAAACAATCCTTGTAAAATGCTGACTGATGTTTTAAAATATACCACACTGGACAAAAATCTTTATAAGAAATAAAAGGGACGTTTCATGTAAATATTATATTTTTCAGAAAGAAATTTTCTTTCAATGAATATATAATTTAACTATTTTTGTTCATCAGGTTTTCCAAAGTTAAGCCTTAATTGCATAGTCCAATATATTTTTTTACTAATGCAATATTATAAAATAAAAGAATCTTTTGTTTTAAGTTAATGGTAGTTGCACATCAGTAAATGGTTACTTAGAAATGTGTAATACAAATTCAAAAAAATATAAATGTTCAAATTATGATAAATAAAAGATTAAAATATACCAAAATGGTGAACACATTTACACTGCACATACCAACATTTGAATTTCAACAGAAAGCTTTCGATTGCCAAATGGTTTCTTGAGATGATGTTATTGTAGTTCCAAATCATACCATTAGGAGTGCTGCTCAAAAATGAAGTATTAACTCTCTATCTTGTACTCAGTGAACTGAGTTAGAGCAGTATAGCTTGGCAAACATTGTGAGTGATCCAAACACAATGCATATACATTTTACCAATCAAATTTTACTGATTAGGGCAAGACCAGAATAAGTACAAATACTATTTTCAGGTTGGAATTACTGTCTTGTGTCAATGTACAAATTAATGTGTGAATGAATGCTGGCACTAAACTCGCATACCACTGGCAGAAGCATCATGTACCACTAGTGGTATGTATACCATAGTTTGGGAATTGCTACTCAAATCATCAGTTGGAAATTTTTATGCTAGACTGTAAGATATGTATGCTTCTATAAATATGACTTTGTGTAGTGTGCAGTGTCCTATCATACTGATCATAATGAATCTAGTTCTGCCATCTAGTGGCAGAAAAGGAATCGAAATATTCAAAATATAGTTTTCAATAGTGCATAGTCCAGTGCTTCACAATGAATTTTTTTTTTTTCAGCCTGTAATTTTACAGGTTTTGTCCAGATGGTCTAACATTGAAGCCTTTAAATAACAGGCTTCAGATTGAAAGCATTAAATTTTTAAAGATTTATATTTGAATAAATCTTGTAATGGAAACATATTTTCATAATTTTTTTCAAAATCGGTATATGTCCAATTTGATTTACCTTGGACATAGCAGAGGAAACTTTTTTATGTCTATAACATGATTTTTAATACATACTTATTACATTTGGACCATAAATCATGACTTTTTTACCTATGAATCATGCTTGTCTTGCTTATACTAATTAACTTGTTAATTCTCTTTCTCAGTAAAGCATACACAGAACATATTCTAAGAAGAATGCCCCTCCCCCCCCCCCCCCAAAAAAAAAAAAAACCTGATTGATTTAAAAGATGTTTTTTTTTTTGGCCAAGTAAAATTTTTATACCAATACAGTGATTTCACCATGATTTCCATTTAATGTCTGTGGATAAAAATAAAGAATTGTGTCAATCTGTACCAAAACTGAATTTCAGAGGGATATCAAACTTTAAAACTTAGTAGAAACAATGTTTTTGAGTTAAAACAGGTTATTTCTGTGGTGCAATGTGTTATTCAAACAAGCTGTAAACTTTATGGTATCAGGTGGCCATATAGGAACTTGCATAAAAAGTGAATAAAAATATTTTATTCAGTAAAGTAAGCACCATCACAGAAGCAGTAAAAACATTCTATAGCCTTTTTTCAATGAGATACAAGTTTGTATATACTTCAACCCCCTCCTCCTAATATTTAGAAGTGCAGAAAGCATTCAACTCTCTTTCCAGTGCTTCTTTGTTTAGCAATCATCAGTTGTACAGAAGTGCCAAGAAAAGGTGATATTGGATGGCGAGATGTCTATTGAATATGGGGGGAGGGTAAAATTTCCCAACCAAGGAAACTTGTCCCAAGTCTCACTTTGTCCTGATGGAACTCAAGGTTTTGCAATGAACCAGTGCAGGTTGATTTTGGCCCAGCATATTGTGAATCCATTGCAGTTGTGCTGAGTAGATATCTGCAGTGGTTGTTTAGCCAGTGTCAAGAACTTCATAAAATGGATGATACAAGCTGTAGTCTGCCTGACAATGAAATCTTCTGATGGTGGATGTTGGACTTTGGTATGTGCAGTACAGATTCACTGAATGACAATCAATGATATGAAACCTTTGGTGTTGCTATACATCACCTAATAATATTATGTAGTACATTCTCTACATTTCTTTTACATATTACTTTTAGATGTGCCAAGTTATATCTACTGTAGTGAGCAGTGATTTGTTTAGAACTCATAAGTAAGACTATCTGAATTGTTAGCATATTTATAAGTATCACAGATTTTCAGTCTAATCTATAATTTAAAATTAAACATAAAATTTTATAATTGTACTTGATTTTGGTTGATTGTGAATTATTTCAAAAATTTAAATGTTGGAAATTTACAAAACTATATTTTTAAAACTGATTTGTTGGTGTAGTGTGGTTAGCATCATAGTTTGCATAATCACATTCCTACCTGTTACAGTAGTTAGTTAGTGAACCTGATTATCAAACCAGTGGGTATGTTCTTGTGTATTTGATATGTTGGATAAGAAATCCAGACAAACCTGATAGAGCTTGTAGGGTTTCTCAATCCTTTGAACTGGGGAGCACCCATTTCCTTCCTTTGTAGTGTTAAATCACAGTGCATTTGTTTTTCAATTCATTTCTTAGCAGCCACCTTATAATAGTGTAAGATTTTCTCTCCTGTTAAGAAGTAAATCTCACTCCAACTGTAATATGTTATGCTAGGATATTAAGTGTTTATGATTTCTTAATAATCCTATTGCACATCAGAGCAATGCATTTTTTTAATAGGAAAAGACTGATATTACATGATTGTGTCAATTTCTGTGAGAAAACAGTCAGATGTAATTATGGAACACATTGGAATGTTTGAAATTTAATTATTTTCAGGTGGTTTGCAACTTAATTTATGTCTATAGAATTTTAAAGAAATTAGGTGATGTCTTTTTTTTTGCATTTTTTTTTTGATTTCATATCTTCAGAATTGTTTTTCACATTGTGATGCACTGATGTCTTTCCATTGTATTGTTATACCTCAAAGGTACTCAACTTTCTTAGCACTAAAAACCTAATAGAAATCTCTTAAATACCCCTCAAGCAGCTGCTTGCCACAGAAGTCTGACAGGAATCTGTCTGTTTAATACGCTATAGAGAAGGTCTCTGAGGAAGGCAAGGCCTTAGCAGAAGGACAACACAAGAAAGAAAACATTCGTGCCTTATCCAATGGCACCTCGAAGTCCAATCCTTTTGATTAGTAGCAAAGCACACTAACCACTTGTTACCAGGATGGGTGACAAATGAACATGAGATTCTTGAACTTGTCAAGAGAAATAATAAATCTGTAGAATTTTATATTATCACTAACATTTTCAAGTGTATATGATTACATTTTTAGTATTTTTTAGTCTTAACTATAAATTTCATTTCATAAATCTTTCACTGTAGTAGGCTGTAAACTTCACAGTAATACAATGCAGGACATTTTTAGTGAGTGTACATACAGTCTATGATGTGCCAACCTGTACGTATAATAGTAAGCAATCATTTATGTAGTAGATGAGTAGAATTGGGCAGAATTAGTTTTATAATTTACCTTAAATTTTGCAGTAAATATTCTTTTATATTACAACAAATGGAAGGATAATAACGAAATTATCAATTTTATATATTTGACATAATTTTCCTTTTTATAAGGAAAAAAAAGTCCAGTTCTTTTGCCTATGTCAAGAATTGAGAATGAAAATTCTGTATCAAAAGTGAGTTTTTCTTCATAATGAATATCTTTTCTGAGCCATATGAATTTTTCAGAAAACATATCACAGTTTGGCTATCCAGAAGACATGTAAGGCAAAAAAATTGATTTTAGAGATGTGTAAAATAATGGCTATATTTAATCACTAGGTAAATTGTATGCATTTACCTAGTACAAAAATCTACATTTAAAAGAATTGAGAAAGTGTTTAACTTATTGATATAGAAAACCTTAATGCCTATAAATCAATATTCAAATATCCACTAATAATTTCCACTCTGTAAATTGATTCAAATAGTTAGAGAAAAAATTGTCTTGAGCCAGGTGGGATATGAACCCACGACCTCCTGATAACATGTCAGGTGCTCTAGACCACTGAGCTACTGGCCGCTGATCAAGATCTCTAACTGTTATGAACATTCTCAACCTACGTTCCTAATATGTAGGGAGTGTTCAGGCAATCACGCCTCAAGCGGCTTCATATTTGATATTCATAGTAGACTTCATATTGATTCATATTTGAATCAATTTACAGAGTGGAAATTATTAGTGGATACTTAATGAGTTGAGTTTAATAATAATTATTTGTAGATTGCATTCTCGTAAGATACATGCATTCCATCTAAGAAAAGGCATTAAAAAGCTGCTTGAGGCAGGATTGCCTGAACACTCCCTACATATTAGGAACATAGGTTGAGAATGTTCATAACATCAGTTAGAGGAGATCTTGATCGGTGGCCGGTAGCTCAGTGGTCCAGAGCATCTGACATGTTATCAGGAGGTCGTGGGTTCGTATCCCACCTGGCTCATGACAGTTTTTCCTCTAAATATTTGAATCAATTTACAGAGTGGAAATTATTAATGGATACTTAATGAGTTGAGTTTAATAGTAATTATTTGTAAATTGCATACTCGTAAGACACATGCATTCCATCTAAGAAAAGGCATTAAAAAGTCACCTGATGCAGGATTGCCTGAACACTCCCTACATATTAGGAAAGTAGGTTGAGAATGTTCATAGCATCAGTTAGAGGAGATCTTGATCAGCAGCTGGTAGCTCAGTGGTCCAGAGCACCTGATATGTTATTAGGAGGTAGTGGGTTCGTATCTCACCCGGCTCAAGACAATTTTTCCTCTAAATATTTGAATCAATTTACAGAGTGGAAATTATTAGTGGATACTTAATTAGTTGAGTTTAATAATAATTATTTGTCAATATTCAAAAATCCATTTTTATAAGTACACACAAAATATATAAATATCTATCATACCCTTGATGATGGAAACATTTGGTTATAATGAATTAAACTCTAGTGCTATAAAGAGGTTCCTTTTAATACTTCCACTGATTCATACTGCAATGGTTAATTTGATTTTGATTCGTTTAACAATGTGTGTGAATCACAGTAAGCTGAAGTAGTTCAAGGTATGGCTTAACTGCACCCACTGCTGGTCACTTACAGGTGTATCTATTCATCGAGGCTTTGCTTTTGTACAGTACGACTGCGAAGAGCATGCACAAGAGGCAGTTAAGAGTGAGCATGGGTCTTTGCTGAAAGGTACCAGAATTGGTAGGTATTTATAATAGTTATGATTTCGAATCTGTGCTCCATCTACAGCCGTTATGTAATTTTTCAGTTTATTATCACAGGCATGTGATTACAATATGTATAAAGCTGATAAGTCCTTAATTTCTAATTGAAAGTCTAGTGAAAGTATGTATTTCGCATATCTTACAAGTTGGATCACTTGAAAGCAAAGTATATAAAATAAAAAAAAATTAAATATAAATATTTTTTAGTTTTATTTAAAGTATGTTAACAAAGCTACACCAGTGATAATTTTTGGACCAACAGTTTTTTTTAGTTTTAATTTGGATGTATTTTATTGTACAACATATATAAATGAACAGTTACATTCAAAGCTTATTGAATGGCTTTGTAAACGAATGCAGGCTTTGCTTCTTTCTCAATCCTTAAGTGGTGAGTTCTGACTAGACCAAACCAAATATGGGGTTGCTTTACAGAGTTCTTGATATCCTTATTAATGCAACTGAATGGGGTGGGGATGACTTAGTAAGTAGTGTGCCAAGCTCTAATCTGCAGTTTCCAGGTTTGAGTGGGGTGGGGGTGTGCAGTCGGTAGCACGCCAGGCTCGTAATCTGCAGTTCCCAAGTTCGAGTCCCAGCTGATTCAGTGTTGAGACTTATCTCCACAAAACTCCCCGCCCTGCCCACGGTAAGTAGGAGACACTATATGAATACATTGCCTGGTCAAAAGATTAGAAACCGTATTTTATTACCATAATTGTGATGAAAAGAAAGGGTAGGCAAAGGAGAAGGTCACATGTCACGTCATGTAATATTTGAGTTTCAAATAAAATCAGCACAGCGACTAGCCAACATTCAACCATGAAATGGAAACGACCCTATTATTATTAGTTTTATTTTTACTCTTTAGGGAGAGAAAGATGAGTTTTTTTTTTAATGTTTTTAAAAATTTTGTCACTAAAAACACTTTTTTTTTTCTGAACTGCTATATTACTACTGCATGTGCTTTCATTTCGACTGAGGGCGGGGTTGGCTCAGTCGGTAGAGCGCCAGGCTCGTAATCTGCAGTTCCCAAGTTCGAGTCCCAGCTGGGTCAGCATTGAGATTTATCTCCGCAAAACTCCCCACCCTGCCCACGGTCAGTAGGGGACACCAATGGGCTTGGAAAGGCCGCCATCCGTCGGATGGGACGTTAAGCCGTGGCTCCGTGTATGAGAGAGCCATACCTTTTGCACGTTAAAGAACACGCTGGATGGCCTTGACGGGAGGCTACCATATGTCTCCCAACAGCTGTTCCAGTGGGTCCCCTCCTCCAACCTTCTCTGAGCCTTCGGGGCCCATGTGACCTGGCCATTTAACCCATGTGCAAAAAAGTGCCGCTCAGAGGTTAAACAATAACCCAAACCAGGTTTGAGTCCTTCATGGGCCAGTGTTGAAATTTATTTCTGACCCCCCCCCCCCCCCCCACCACCACCACCCTGCCTTTGGTCAGTAGGGGACACTGATGGACTTGGAAAGGACCATGTCTGTCAGATTGGACATTAAGCTGTTGCCCTGTGTGTGGGAGAGCCATACCCTCTGCATGTTAAAGAACATTCTTGATGGCCTTGATGAGAGGCTGTGCAGCATATTTCCCAACAGTTGCCCAGTGGGTCCCCTCTTCCCAACCTTCTCTGAGCCCTTGAGGTCCTTGTGACCTGGCCATTTAACCCATTGTATGAAAAAATGCCACTCAGAGATAACCCAACCCACCTGGGCCAATATTGAGATTTTTCTGTTCGAAACTTCTTCCCCCCCCCCTCCCTCAGTCAGTAGAGGACATGATGGACTCTGAAAGGATGATGTCCGTTAGTTGGGATGTTAAGCCATGGCCTCATGTGCAGGAAAGCCATACCCTATGCATATTAAAGAATACACTGTATGGCCTTGATGTGAGGCTACCATCTGTCTCCTAACAAATGTTCAGTTGGTCCCCTTCCCCCAAATTTCTGAGCCCTTGGGGTGCTTGTGACCTGGCCACTTAGCCCATTGTGTGCAAAAAAAAGTGCCACTCAGAGGAAAACAACCCAACAATGCAACTGAAATCAAATGAGTCAGGAAATAGTTACTTCTGATTAAAATTTATTTTAGTAACAAGGGTATAGATTTTTAATAAAATATTTCATCATTGAATATTTTTCCTTAAGTTATGAGTGCATTTTTTTCTGCTGCACATATTTCTGATTTTAAGTTGCCTTCTTAACTTTCTAGTCACTGATCGCATCAGAAAGATCAGCTCTATCTTTATAAAAAATGCGGATGCAACTGAAATGGTCTCCATTTCAGTCCAATATTAACTACTTTGTAAAACATAGTTATTCCAATATATCTTTTTTTTTCACACACTCATTTGGATCAGCACTTTATGTATCAAGGCATGACTACTTGAAGATACTGTGGTGGGCCATGGAAAAATGTAAATTAATGGCTCCTATCCCCCTCTGCTTTGAAGAAAATGGCATACAATTTCATGAACTAAACTTGTTAGTGATAAATAAGCAATATAAAAATGGGAAAATTTTTCCTACTGTTATTATTTATTTTGTTTTACATTCCATATTTTATTATATAGGTAAAGGGTTATTGTGACCCTATCCACTTTTTTTTTACATAGTTGCCCTGTTTACAGCATTGGTTATAAACCAGGTGTTCTCTGATTTTTATATATTCTCTTTAAATGGTAACAAAGGTATACTGAATACTTTTTTATTTAAAAAGTATAGAACTACTTTCACTCAATTCAGAAACACAAGTAATTAAGCCAAAGTCTAGGTTATGAGGAGGACTTGTGGAAGACATTTAATCTTTCTTTGGCTAGTAGCCATAGTAGAATTTTCAGTCATACCTATTCTATACTTAGTATTTATGCAGTAACCATTTGTGGGATCCCCAACATCCATCCCCCTTGCCATAAAATATTTTTATATGAAATTTATGATCCACAATTTTTAATAATATTGTAGTTTTATGTTTTTAGCAACTGTTCTTTTGATTTGGTACCAAATTTTGTAAAGGTTCCATATTAGAAGTTAAGAAAGCAAATTGTTTTCAAAAGCTATCATCATTTAACTAAATATTTTTCCTTAATTAGTTGGTAACCTATCAAATGAGAGGATGTGGTACATCTATCCTTATAGTAAAGCAGGGGGGGGGGGAAGTTCAATTTGGGTTATCATTGAGTAAACTGATAAGGTGAAAAAACACAATTGAAGAGTCCAAGACTAGCATTAATAATTGAGCTAAGTACAGTCAACTAGTTGGAAAAATAAACAATATTAAAGTTATTTTTTTCAAAATAAAAAACTAAAATTAAACTTAAAAAATATTTGGAATGATAATTATTTTAGCAAAATTTAAATCATTGTAAAAGAAAAAAACTGCCTGAATAGCTGAATGTTTAATGCATTGTCTGCTGATCAAAGGGACCTGGATTTCAGACTCTGTTAAGGTATCTAATTTAATTATTATCAAGCACAGTAGGATATAACTCCTTTAATTTTCACGAATATTAACTGTACATTAAATTAACATGCTTTTTGCCACTGCTACACCAGTAGAGCGCATTGAGTATAACAACTTCGGTATACCTTAGCTCAAGAGCTGAAAAATTTTATAAGAACTATTTCCCTATTTCTAGGGATAAGACCTATTTTACATTATCACAGTACCACGAGGTCATTATACATCAACCAGATGTTATTAACTCAAATACCAATAACAATATAGTTTTAGTTTTGGTAGTAGATTATGCTGACGTAAGATTGCACTTCTTGAATCTTGCGTAGGTCTTCTCCTCAATCGTCTTTGACCTTATATTGTTGTTTTGCCATTTAGGATCATCTTATTGGCTTTCATAGTGTCCATCAGCATGAAAGTCACGATGCCGGTATAGAGCAATGAGTAAAAGGAAAGTGGTAAAGCAGTATATGCTACAGTGTGTTTAGTTAAATATAACATCACAGTTAATTAAAGAATTAAAACAACTATAGACTGACGGGCACTAAAAAAGCCAATAAGATGATCCTAAATGGCAAAACAACAATATATGGTCAAAGACGATTGAGGAGAAGAGCTACGCAAGATTCAAGAAGTGCAATCTTACGTCAGCATAATCTACTACCAAAACTAAAACTCCAGTATATGCAACTTCATCATTACTGAAAAAAATCATGGCAAAAGGACTGGTCGCATAAAAATAGGATGGTTGCGTCAAAAATGACTGTCTAAAGACATCAGATGCAGTTTTACCAGCCTATTGTAAGTCTATGAAAATCCTTTCCTAGTTAAATACTAGACTAGTAACCTTTGAATATGTTTAAGGGTGTGATCTTAGTTATTGGTATTTGAGTTAATAACATCTGGTTGATGTATAATGACCTCGTGGTACTGTGATAATGTAAAATAGGTCTTATCCCTAGAAATAGGGAAATAGTTCTTATAAATTATTTCAGCTCCTGAGCTAAGGTATACTGAAGTTGTTATACTCAATGCGCTCTACTGGTGTAGCAGTGGCAAAAAGCATGTTAATTTAACGTACAGTTAATATTTGTGAAAATTAAAGGAGGACTGTTAAGGTATGGATGTTTCTTTCCATGTGTTGTTTTCCTGCTGAGGTCTTGCCTTCCTCACATATCTTTTCTATGGCATATTAAACTGACAGGCTACTGCCAGAATCTGTTGCAAGCAGCTGCTTGGGGCTGATTTATTTTTTATTGTTTTATAAAAAAGTTAATAAATTAGTACATTTTGCTTACTATGGTTTTGCCAATTCTTTTCTATGGCATAGTGACCATTCACTCAATATTTAAAGAGTTAGCTGGATATATAACAGTAAATTATCTTGTTTTATAAAAACTTTCATAATTGTCTAATATTTAAATAATCATTACACAAACTTTCGAAATGTATATTTTATTAAATAGTGTGAAATAATACTTATCATTTAAGTTCTAATTAATTTCTGTAAATTCTTGTGACACATTACTATTGTGAAATTGTTATTCTAGAGGTTTATTAAAGCACATGAACAATTAATTTTTTGAAAAAAATTGATGTTCATCTATATAAAAGGCAAAAAATGATGTTGGGAACAATATCTCATGTTTTTTTTTTGTAAAGACCTGTGTATAGGAAGTCAGGTCTCTTATCAGACTGTTACAGTGACTGTTTACAGTGGTGTAGTATGAGACTACAAGTCTTGGGACTTGAAATACTGAAAAATACCTGTAAAGTTGGGGAACTTTAGTACTGAAAATTACATAAAACTAAGTAGAAACCAAGAGACCACTTTGCAAATGGATCTCTTAATGAAATTTTTATTTTATAACTTCTGTATGAAATGTTTGTAAATTCACTAGTTTATGTAGATAAAAAAAAGTCTTCCTAAAATAATTCAGTTAAAAAGGTCGAAATTATAACCTTCTTTTTTATGAATGAAGCTTATTATCTTATCACATACTTGGAAGCCATGAATTTTCAACTGATATTATTTTATCGTTTCACTATCAAGTACTTCATATCTTGCTGTTATATGTACTGTAAATGTAAACTCTGTCTTCTTGACACTTGTATTCAATGGATAGCTAACCAAACCATGTTTTTCCACTGATCTATATCCCATAAGAAAAGCAAATTTATGTGGGGATTTCCAGTGAGTATTGTCAAACTTCATTCTTTTAACCCAATAATCCCACTGTCTGCAGACATGATAAATTATGAAACAACAGACCAGAAATGGACACTGACATTTTTATTATAGCACACAAAACTTAACTAAAAGAAAAATTGATTTCTGATTTAAAATTTGTATTTGCTTAGAAGTTAAATAATGTGTAACTTTTCCATTTATTTTAAAAATATGATCAGAAGTGACTTTATTTTTGATGAAGAAGAAAAAAAATTGCTGAAGCTCCAGACTTTTTCAGTGTTTTTTTACTTGAACACTGGAAAGGTTAAGCACACACATAGAAATGTAACATTACATTTTTTCCCTAAAGTTTCCTTTATTTAAATATGATGGGTTTCATTTTTTTACACAGAAGAGCTTATCTTCAAATTGCTGCTGGACTTCATAGTTGTTTTTCACTTTATTGCTAAAATTTATATTTGGTTATATTTTACTTAAACGATAAGTAGTAGATCATTTTAGGCACATTCCATTGTATTTTTCACCTTATTCTTTAAAAAAAACTAAAAAAAGAGTAACCAAAAGTTATGGCAATATGGTTTTAAAATTTACACAACAGTAAATATTACAAGTAGAAAATTATTTATATCAATAATCCTTAATTCATGAATTAATAATATAGAGGCACAGAATTACCTGTGAATGGAGAGAAGACTTGAAGATTTTTTTTTTTGCTGAAAAAAAAAATGGAGTTTTGTAATCAGGAGAAGTGGGTTTGAATCCCACTCATGGCAAAACTGAGTTTTTTTCAGCAAGAAATATTCTTTTATTCGTTGTTTATCAATAAGTCTTTCTGAAGCAAAATATGGCATGGAAGTTTAACAGGGAAAGACATGTAAACCTCTGTTGCTTACCTAAAATCTGAACCCTTATCCTCTGAAGCACATTTTAGCTCACTTTGGGCTCACTTTTTAAATACCATGCCAAATTTTTAAAAGGTCATGGAAATTAACAATGAATTTTTCTCTGCTACATAAAGAGTCCAGTTGAACTGTTTTAGTGCCATTGGTAATCAGTGTTTTTATGTAGTAATTTGGTAATTATTGGAAACATTCTTTGCAATCTCTGTGATCTTCATTAGCCATTTAGATAGTAGCAGGCAGCTTTTTTTTTTTTATAACAATAGGTCTGAAATTCAAGTTGAATTCATTTGGTAACATAAAGATCACATGAAATATGATATGGTGAGCTCTCTGTTATAACAGATTAATTTGGAACAGAGTTTGTTTACTAATGAAAAATTTTGGTTGTGGGGATTGATAATTTCAAAAAACATGAATATACTTTATTCAAGAAGATTGAACGCATAGAAGAAACTGGAATTGGTAACATACAGATATTTGTTAATGTGGAATGCATACGAAAAGAAATGAGACCCTGTAAGAAACTGGAGTAAGTAACATTACAGATATTGCTGAAACTAGTGCCCATTATGTTCCTCACATAAGCAATGGCAGTTTCAGGAAACACTTTTTTGGAGGTGGTGTGAATAACTTCAAAAAACAGAACTCATTGGAATGACACTCTGGTAAGAAAAATGTATTAGAAAACTTGAATAAAATAGCACCATTCTGGTTCAATCAAAATATACATAGTAAGGTCCAAAAGTTTCCGGCCTGAACATGTTAGAACAAGAATTGACAGGTTAACTCTGTCAACCCCCACCCTATGTTTTGTTGCACTGCAGTTAAAATTTTGCAGCTCTAGCATCAGTAGCACTCCAGCCAGCATCGAAGATAGAAGTGCTGTTGCCCAATATTTTAAAATGTTTAAACTTGAGTATCATGTGGTCATTAAATTTTTGAAGAAAGAAGGTGAAAACAGAAATTAAGTGATGTTTAGGTGCTGTGTACGGTGAATCTTCCCCCGTCATATTCAACAGTTAAAGAATGGGCTAAGCAGTTTCTCTTAGGGAGAGATTCAATTGAAGATGAACCTCGTCAAGGCAGACCTGCAGTAATACTCAGACCTCCAGAAACAATTGTGCTGGTACAAGAAGAGGTGGTAAAGGATAGGTGACTGAAAACTAAAGAATTATCAGCAGGGTGTGGACTTTCAAAAACCACAGTACTTCAAATTTTACATGACCATCTTGGTATGAACAAAGTGAGTGCAAGATGGGTTCCGAAACTTTTGAGTTTTGTCCAAAAACAATGACACGTGGAATGCTGTACTGAATTTTTAGCACTCTGTGAGGGACAAGAAAAAGAAGCAATTGATTCAATTGTCACAGGAGATGAAACTATGGTTCTGTACCATGATCCCCTGTCTAAACAGGAGTCTATGGAATGGCGGCATCCTGGATCCCCACAGCCAAAAAAAGCAAAAGTGACACAATCCTAAAAAAAGATCATGGCTACCATCTTTTGGGATTCTCAGGGGATTCTGCTAGTTGACTTTAAGGAACGAAATATTACAGTTACTGTTGAATATTATGCATCATTAATGTACAAATTGTAGGATACCATCAAAGAGAAATGCCGAGGAAAGCTGTCCCGGGAGTGAGGTTATTGCACGACAATGCACCAGTGCACACTACAGTTGCTTGCAAAGGCTGTTATTCAGCAATGTGGTTTCCAGGAATTAAATCACCCACCATACAGCCCCCGACATAGCCCCTATCGACTATTTTTCGTTTTCAAAATTGAAGTCAGATCTGCATAGGGAAAAATTTACAAGTGATGAAGAAGTCATTTCTACAGTTTTAGACCTTTTAAGAACAAAAATTCAGATTATTTTTTCAGTGGTATAGAAAAGTTAATTAACTATTCTAAAAAATGTATTGAAATAAAGGATGATTATATTGAAAAATAAAAATTATTGTTTGATTCTATTACCTTTTTAATACCCTTGGGCCAGAAACTTTTGGACCTTACTACGTATATATATATATACATACAGGTTTATTTCAATGCAGCTTTAAAATTTCAAACATGTATAACTGTTTTATGTCCATGAGTGGTATAAGAGCAGCTCTCTTCAAAGTCACACAAATTTGATAAGGCAATGTCAACTGTTTCGCAATGCAGCACAACTGCTAAACAAGCAGTGTAAAAATTTGGAAATTGAAATGTTTTCTATGGTTCTCTCTCTGACTTCCATAGCCTATGGAGCTGGGTGGAAGGAGGTCAACCTTTATTGCACAGAAGTGTACACAATGAATCATGGTACACTTGTAATGTATCTCTTAATTTGGCATCTACTGCATGCAGATTTAAACATCTAGCTGTTCCAGTATATAAAACTGATTTGAGTACACAGTGTTAATTAAAAATTCCCTTTAATAGAAATCTGATAGAGATAGGTACCCATAATCCTTTCAAAATCAGCTGCTCATGAAACTCTATTTTAAATGCACCAAGGATGTTATATTGTCTTGATGACTGATAGTTTAAGAAGTTTTTGGTGATAAGTTTTGATAAATCTTTGCTGATTCCAACATAACACTTTCTGTTGAATCTCATTAAGGAAAATAATGAAGGTTCTGTTTCATGATATTGCACACTGGACTCCAGTATTTTTAAAGTATAGCTGAGTCTTGTAATCTGTTAGAATTTTTTGTTGACCATATTATATAATTCTGGGAATTAATATACTCATCCAAATTGGAATACACTTTTATGTCCAGAACAAATCATTAAGTTCCTATGCTTCAGGAGTTGCAAGTTCAGTTAACTACTGAAATTGCCCTCCCATAGGAATACTGATATCCATGTCATGAAAGTCCTTTTTATTTTTGCATCCAAGATCTCATTTTCAGGAAACGAAAGATCAAAGTTTTTTGACTGGAAAATGAAAACATAATGAAAGAAATATTAACACATAACCTAGTGTGGTGTTAAAATATTCACAGCAACAGTAATCCGGCTAGTGATGTAGCATAACTCGAATGCACTGAAGTGCTGTTGAATTAGGGATAGGAGACGTTATCCAAATTCAGTACTGCAAGTCCTGCATTTGCGTTCATGTGGCTGAAACTCTGGTCATATATAGCAGTCAGCTTTGGCTTCCCCAAGCATTCATCGTGAGAAGCGTAATGGGAAAAGTGCAGCATTTAGATGCATTTGACAGAGGGCAGATCGTAGGTGCCCGACAGATGGGACACTCGATCTCCGAAATTGTCAATGAACTTGGATTTTCTTGTATGACAGTTTCAAGGGTGTTCTGGTAATATGAAAATTCCGGCAAAAAAAAAAACAAGCACCCCGACAAACTGCAAAGGACAACCAGCCTTGAATGATCATGGGCTTCGCTGTCTGACCCCACATCGTATGGACTGATAGGGGCCAGACATTATCTGAAACCACCACCCATCTAAACGTGGGTTTCCTGCTGGGAAGTTAGTGCACAAACCATGCAACACTCGCTTCATCGTCTCAACTTTGGGAGCCACCAACCCACTTCTAATGGCACAACACCGGGCTCAATGCCTTCCCTGGGCTTAAAAACATCGAAACTGGACCATTGAAAATCAGCAATGGATAGCCTGAAGGGATGAATCCCAATTTAAA
The DNA here is from genome assembly GCA_038380435.1 of Ryuthela nishihirai. Taxonomy (NCBI): domain Eukaryota; kingdom Metazoa; phylum Arthropoda; class Arachnida; order Araneae; family Heptathelidae; genus Ryuthela; species Ryuthela nishihirai. The sequence continues at coordinate 45,891,220 of JAWZYU010000023.1, read as the reverse complement.
CTTCATCACACCAATGGGAGACTGAGGGTATGGTGCCAACCCCATGAAGCCATGGATCCTGCATGTCAGTCAGAACAGTACAAGCTGATGATGACTCAGTGATGGCCTAGGGTGTCTTCAATTGAGCGTCTGTGGGACCTTTGGTATGTGTACCGATGACTCTCAATGCATCCCAGTATGTAGAACTCATGGCTGACCATTTACACCAATTTATAGCCATCATGCATCCCAATGGAGATGGCATCTACCAGCAAGACAACTGTTCATCTCACAGGTCCAGGTTGATACTGCATGGTTGCAGGAGCATTCTGCTGACTTTGAAATAATGAATTGACCACCTAGAATCCTAGATTTAAATCCCATCGAAAATCTTTGGGATACCATCGAGCAGAATGTTTGGGCCATGTCCCATCAGCAATGACCTTGAGAGAATTGTGACAGCTCTGGAGGATGCATGGGTTGCCATACCTGTGGAACATTTACACAAACTTGTGAAGTCCTTGCCTCATCGTGTGGCGGCTGTTGTCAGGACCCAGAGGGGCTCCAACACATTACTACGTTGCTATCCCTAATTCAATGGCACTCCAGTGTAGATCAGTAATAATCAAATGATATCAATCGACCAAAAGATTGATGATCTATGGAAATAAAATTCAAATAAATTACAGAAATGAAAATCAAGGTTTAATTCTATTAAAAGTAAATAAAATACCAACTGGACAGTCCACCATACAGCCACTTGGCATACTCTTGCACATGTGAGCAGTTAATTGCATCTGCATCTTGCTTTGCTGTTACATGTTTATGCTGCAGGAAGGCTTGAACAACAAGCTCTGATTAAGGCTCTTTTCTAGTTATGGTTTCAAATTCAGTAGCAGGAACGATGCATAGAATACTGTGTAAACGATAAAAATAATTCTAAGATTGATGAAGTAGGTTTAAGGCAGAAAAGAGATTAAAACAGAAGGAGGGGGGGGGAGTTAGTACTTTGTAATTAATTCCAAAATCTGATTTTAAAAATTAGTTTTCAATCAATTTTCAAGAGAATTCAAAACTTTAAGGAAAAATTGGTTGATAATTGTTCTAATCAAGCTTGTGAGCTTAAATCGGGGAGTTACTTCAGCATAGAATAACACTAAGAAACACATTGGCAATGCCATATTATGGGTTTAGGAAATTGCGATGATAGTTTAAAAAATTATTTATATCGTAGCTAAAAAAAATATTCATTAAAGGAAAAGAAAGTATTATTTTTCAAGCCTGTATTATGTATTTTTATAGGATATATGAAAAAAAAATTTCCAATGGCAATTTCTATTTTTAGAATATCAAAGTTTCATGTAATGTAATAAAATGGAAGTAGATGCCTTAGGCCTCTCATTTTGGATTCTGTCAATGTGTATTATTGACAGGGAACATGGAAGAGGAAAATAAAAAAAAGGGGGGGGGGGGTGATTGCAATTAGTTTTCCATCCATCCATCCATCCTCATCCTCAAGCAGCCATGGGCTACGGAGGTCCAACCAGACCACGCAGTTTAATTCTCCAAGCATATCTGTCCTGAGCTACATCTGCTGCATCTGGCCACTGCACACCAATTCTAACAAGGTCCTGTTTGACATTGTCTGCCCACCGCATCCTAGGTCTCCCCCTCCTTCTGAGGCCTCTAGGCACACTGTTCATAACCCTATTCGCCAATCTATAATTATCCATACGGGCAACATGGCCAAACCAGCGGAGTCTCTCTCTGCACAATATGCTGCTTAAAGGAGGTTGCAGACTCCTTTGCCTAACCTCATCATTAGTTACAAAGTTAAACCACCTAATACCCAAGATACTGCGTAAGCATCTAGAATCAAAAGCATCTAGTTTCCTGTTATCTTGTTTACACAGCGTACAAGTTTCACTACCATAATTAACCCTAGAAAGAACTAAGCTATTATACGGTCTAATTTTAGTCTTTAGGTGTATACGCCTATTTCTCCACACTCTCCATAGATTCTTAAAAGTCCCGGCAGCAATACCTATTCGTCTGTTAATTTCATGCCGCACATCACCAGTATCAGTTACATAGCTCCCAAGGTAATTAAACTGTGACACCTGCTCAAGACTGCAACCATTCAGATTAACTGAATCACAACCTGCCTGACCAATTTTCATCACTTTAGTTTTCTCTCTGTTTATAACCAAACCTACTCTACAACCAGTCTCATCAACAGCTCGAATGAAAGAGTTCATCTCATCAACATCATTTGCCAAAAGGGCTAAATCATCAGCATAATCTAAATCAGAAATTTTCGTATCTCCAGCCCATTTAAGGCCAAAATCTTTCCCTTGAAGTGAATTTCGCATAACATAATCAACAACCAAACTAAAGAGAAAAGGAGACAAAATACACCCTTGTCGAACACCAGATGTAATGCTAAACCAATTGCTACAAGACTTACCAACTCTCACACATGACTCAGTGTTATTATAGAGAGCTTTCATTATGTTAACTAACTTGTCTGGTATACCATATGATCTCACAATCAACCACAAATTATGACGATCAACAGAGTCGAAAGCCTTTTTGAAATCAACAAAGTTAGCAAACCAAAGGTTTCTGAAACTCTAAACATTTCTCAAGAATCTGCCTAAGTGAAAATATCTGATCCACACATCCCCTACCACTTCTGAATCCACATTGCTCATCACACAATTGACTGTCAACCAGATTCTTAATTCTATTAAGCACAATCATGGAAAGAACTTTACCTGGAACAGAGAGTAGGCTGATACCCCTATAGTTATCACAAGAACTGCGATCACCTTTTTTGAAGATAGGGATAATAATAGCTCTGGTAAAATCTTTAGGAACCATGCCTTTTATCATAAAAGTTATTCAAAATTTCAATCATCCAAGTGGTAACCAAAGCATTTCCAGCTTTGAGCATTTCTGTAGTAATTTCATCTACCCCTGGGGATTTATGAAGTTTAAGTTTAGAGATAGCCAAACTAATTTCAGATTGTGTTATAGGGCCAACATAAAGCTGCCAATGCATCTATCATCATTACAAACAATGGGAGTAGAACTAACCACATTGTTTAGAACATCACATCACTGAAATGCTCAGCCCACCTAGCCATGACAGAATCCTCCCCTTCTATAACCTTACCTTGTTTATCCTTCAATCCCTGTATGCCTGTCCGTTTTCTACCACATAAAACATTAACTATCTGGTACAGCTCTCTGCTGTTGTGCTGCCTAACTGCTTCCTCAGCTTTGTCAGCCAAGCTATCAAGCCAAAGATTTTTATCAGTAGCTAACTGATCCTTTACACGTTTATTAAGCTCTCTGTAATCTTTTCTATTAGGACTAGTAGGGTACTGATTAAGGACATTCCTGCAGTTCCTTCTTTCAGAAATAAGCTCAATTGCCTTATCACTTAAATAATTCTGTCTCCTCCGCTCCTTTTTTCCTAAAAGAGTACTGTTAGTTTCCAAAAAAGCCTGTTTAAAATGGCCCCATTCTTCCTCAACTTCAGTATTAAGCAAACCATGACTGTCATAATGACTATGTAACCTATCATGGTAAGCTTTAGCTATAACTGGGTCTTTCAGAGCTTCAGTATTAAAGGTAAATTTTTTAACTTTAGCACAACATTTTTTAAGTTGCAAGACACTTTTAACAAGGTAATGGTCAGATCCAATTTCAGCTCCCCTATATGCCCTGGTATTTCTAACAGAATTAGCCCATTTACTGTTAATTAATATATAATCAATCATATTCCTATGCAGCCCATCAGGTGAAACCCATGTGTATTTATGTATGTCGCGGTGTTTGTAATATGTGTTAGTTATTCTGAAACCATTGAGTTTACTTAACTGTAGGAGACGTTGCCCATTGCCATTGCACCTACCAATACCAAAGGGGCCTATCACCCCTCCCCAAAGATCAGAGTCAGTACCAACTTTGGCATTGAAGTCACCAAGAACAAGGGTAATATCTCCTTTCTTGACAGAATTCAAAATATCCCGAAGTTGTCCGTAAAACCTATCCTTCTCATCCTCATCAGCATCCTCAGTGGGGGCATAACAGCAAACATTGAAGTCTTTAATGCTTGTCTGAAATTTTGCTGTAAGAAACCTTTCATTAATGCACTCATATCCTAGAAGAGCATCACTAGCATGTCTGCTGAGCAGCAGACCCACGCCTTGGTGATGCTTTCCATCCTCCCTCCCTGTAAAGAGAAATTTAAAGTTATTTTTAAGTATCTCATCTTTACCTGTCCATCTGGTCTCTTGCATGCCTAGAATATCTAGCTTATAGCGCTGGAATTCCTGCATGAGGACATCAAGAGAATAATCTCTATATAATGTCCTCACGTTCCACGTTCCTGCAGAGAGAAAATGATTAGTAGGATTTTTAAAGAAATTAGGTTTATTGAGATAGGTAGGGCCAACAATATCAAACAACCCCCTGATCGCAGGCATGGGGCAAAGACCCGTTCCTCCTCCGCTAAAGGCTGAAGTCACCGATGCTGGTAGGAACCTTTTCAAGTGGACTTTTTCAAGAGCCACATGGCCTGCCTGAGACGCATTACTCCAGTTTAGGCTTGACGATGCCCAACTAGCTAAGTAAGGTTCAGGTACCTGCGATGGCCTCTGATTAGGATTATCCACCAGCTGATATAAGGTATCCCATGCCTCTGTTCACTTAGAGCTGGCAACCCAGAAGCAAACAGAAAACACAGCGGCAAACTCTCCCTCAACAGAGGCCCACCAGTGCAGCAAGTCCAGGATCCATAATCAAGCTCAAATCCATAAACAAGTCCAGTCTAGTAGGTATAGATGGTCAGCACCAGGACCCTGTGAAGTTGACCATTCCTCAGCAGGGTTGAAAAAAAAGAAAAAAGTGGCCATAGATGACCAGATCAGCAGGCCATACTGAACTGGCAGCCCTCCCCTTCCGTTCCCTTCCAAAAGAGAATATCTCTTTTGGAAGTTACTAACGGCCTGCACCACGAGAAGGCGGGGTTGGACATTAGGTGCTAGACCTGGCCGGTTCTGTGCATCATCACTAGGGATTGGTACACAGCTCTCCTTCCAGTTTACGCCTAGCTACCATTTACAGGCTGCAATTAGTTTTATCCCAATGAAAACCTGCAATGGGGAGAATGCCATATCCTATATTCTTTAGAGTTTCAGACTTCCTTTAGAAAAGGGGGATAAAATTTTTACCATGGTGGTTGGGATGAAATGATCATAATGCATTTTATGCTTAATGAAAGTTTGTGACATAGGGAGTGCCATTTATTGTATACTTTAGAGAGTTTCAGACCTTCCCTATCTGAGGGGAATAAACTTTTTACACCTTATAATTTTCTCCTAAATGCTCTCTAGGAAGACCAATCATATTTGGCACTTTACCAGTGGCATGACTTTTTATCATACAGTTCTTGGTACAAGGCTTGAGAGGAATAATAGTGATCCATTTATACATGATAAATGTTTAAAGCTGTCCATCAAGTTTATAGCAACTGCATGTTCATGGCCAATATTTGTGACATGTCCAACCAGTTTCTTTGCCAGTATAGACAAGGACATTCCAAGCATAACTATTTTTACTATCATACAAAATATATAATTTTATGCCAAGTTTTTCTGCTGTAGTGGATAATACACTCTGAAATATATTCTGCCTTTATAGCCAACTATTGTTTCATCAATGCATATTGTCCTGTTTGGAAGGTAAGCTGTTTTTTGAAGCATTGTATAATGTCAAAAAAGTGCTGGTCTGGTTTGGCTAAAGGGTTATAACCAGGTTAGACATTCTTTAGCCTCACAATGTTGTCACTCAAATGTAGACACTGAAGCAACAACTGAAATCTATTTCTGGTCATCACCTTTGTAAACAAATCAGTCTGAATAACAAAGTATGTAGAACAATATTTAGATAATGATTGTATATGAACAAATCCAGTTGTTATGACTTAAGCTAAAAAACTTCTAATTTCTTCTGCTGTGGTAGGTTTTTTCTTAAAATGATTTATCTATGCAAAAGTATGTCCAAGAGCAGCTTTCTTCTTATCAATCAAGGCTTGGCCATACAGATTTGTCTGCTTTATTATCAATGCTTTACTTTCTTTACTAATAATTGTAATATTTTTGATATTTATCATCATCCTCCTCCTCGGGCTACAGAGGTCCAACCAGATCATGCAATTTAGTTCTCCAAGCATATCTGTCCTGAGCTACATCTGCTGCATCTGGCCACCTACACACCAATTCTAACAAGGTCCTGTTTGACATTGTCTGTCCACAGCATCCTAGGTCTCCTCCTCTTTCTGAGGCCTTTAGGCACACTGTTCATAATTCTATTCGTTAATCTATAATTATCCATACGAGCAAATGGCCAAATCAACGGATATACCTTATTGGTATACCAGACGAGTTAGTTAACATAATGAATACTCTCTATAATCTCTGCACAACCTCATCATTGCCTACAAAGTCGAACCACCTAATGCCCAAGATATTGCATAAGCATCTGGAATCAAAAGCATCAAGCTTCCTGTTATCTTGATTACCAAGGGTCAAAGTTTCACTACCATAACTAACTCTAGAAAGAAGCAAACTATTTTACAGTCTAATTTTATACTTTAGGTGTATATTCCTATTTCTCCACACTCACCTTAGATTCTTAAAAGTCCTGGCAGTAATACTTATTTAAATTAATAAAGTACAGTAATAATTATTTTAATTAATAAGAACCTTAGATTCTTAAAAGTCCTGGCAGTAATACTTGTCTGTTAATCTCATGCCACACATCACCAGTATCTGTTACATAAAAAAAATACCCCCTCAAGCAGCTGCTTGCCACAGAGGTCTGACAGGAGCCTGTCAGTTTATATGCCAGAGTAGAAGGTCTGAGAGCAAGACCTCAGCAGAAAAACAACACACACAACCATGCCTTATGCGGGACTCGAACCCAGGTCCCTTAGATCAGTAGCCAAGCGTGCTAACCACTCGGCCATATAGCTCCCAAGTAATTAAACTGTGACACCTACTCAACCATTTAGTTTACTGCAACCATTTAGTTTAACTGAATCACAGCCTGCCTGTCCAATTTTCATTACTTTAGTTTTCTCTCTGTTTATAATCAAACCTACTCTACTACCAGTCTCATCAACAGTTCGAATGAAAGAGTTCATCTCCTCAACATCATTTGCCTAAAGGACTAAATTATCAGCATAATCTAAATCAGAAATTTTCCTATCTCCAGAGCATTTAAGGCTAAAATCTTTCCCAAGCAGTGAATTTTGCATTAAAATAGTCAATAACCAAACTAAAGATAAAAGGGGGAAAAATGCACCCTTGTCAGACACCAGAAGCAATGCTAACCAATTGCTTCAAGCCTTACCAACTCTCACACACAACTCACTATCATTATAGAGAGTATTCATTATGTTAAGGTTAGTTATGGTAGTGAAACTTGGACACTTTGTAAACAAGATAACAGGAAACTAGATGCTTTTGATTCCAGATGCTTACGCAGTATCTTGGGCATTAGGTGGTTCAACTTTGTAACTAATGATGAGATTAGGAAAAGGAGTTTGCAACCTCCTTTAAGCAGCATATTGTGCAGAGAGAGACTCCGTTGGTTTGGCCATGTTGCCCGTATGAATAATTATAGATTGGCGAATAGGGTTATGAACAGTGTGCCTAAAGGCCTCAGAAAGAAGGGGAGACCTAGGATGCGGTGGGCAGACAATGTCAAACAGGACCTTGTTAGAATTGGTGTGCAGTGGCCAGATGCAGTAGATGTAGCTCAGGATAGACTTGCTTGGAGAACTAAATTGCACGGTCTGGTTGGACCTCCGTAGCCCATGGCTGCTTGAGGATGATGATGATGATGGTATACCATATGATCTCACAATCAACCACACAAATTATGACAATAAACAGAGCTAGTAACCAAAAATTTCTGAAACTCTAAACATTTCTCAAGAATCTGCCTAAGTGAAAAAATCTGATCTACACATCTCGCCACTTTTGAATCCACACTGCTCATCATGCAATTGCCCATCAACCAGATTCTTAATTCTATTAAGCACAATCATGCAAAGAACTTTACCTGGAACAGAAAGTAGGCTGATACCCCTATAGTTATCACAAGAACTGTGATCACTTTTATTAAAAATAGGGATAATAATAGCACTGGTAAAATCTCATAGGAACAATACCTTTATCATAAAAGATATTCAAAATTTCTGTCATCCATGTGGTAACTGACACATTCAATGGAATTTCTTCAGCCAATGAAATTACTATGGAAATGCTTACACATCCATAGTAATTTCATCTACCCCTTGGGATTTATGTAGTTTGTTTAGAAATAGCCAAAATAACTTTAGACTGTGTTATAGGGTCAACATTAAAACCAATAATGCATCTATCATCATTACAATGGGAGTAGAACTAATTACATTGTTTAGAACATTACTGAAATACTCAGCCCACCTAGCCATGACAGAATCTTCATCTTTTATAACCTTGTTTATCCTTCAATCCCGTATACCTGTCTGTTTTCTACCACACTAAACATTAACTATTTGGTATAGCTCTCTGCTGTTGTGCTAACTGCTTCCTCGGTTTTGTCAGCCAAGCCATCATGCCAAAGATTCTTATCAGCACGTTTATTACAGAGAGCTTAATAAACGATCCTTTACATGTTTATTAAGCTCTCTGTAATGCTTTCTATTAAGACTAGTAAGGTATTGATTAAGGACATTCCTGCAATTCTATCTTACTGAAATAAGCTCCAGTGCCTTATCACTCAAATAATTTTGCCACCTCTGCCCCTTTTTTCCTAAACGAGTACAGTTAGTTTCTAGAAAAAACTTTAAAATGGCTCCATGCTTCCTCAACTTCTGTATTAATAAGCAAACTATGATTGTCATAGGGGTGGGGAGGCTCAGTTGGTAGCACACCAGGCACACAATCTGCAGTTCCCAGGTTTGAGTCCCAGCTGGGTCAGCATTCAGATTTATCTCCACACAACTCCCCGCCTGCCCATGGTCAATAAGGGACACCAATGGGCTTGGAAAGGCCGCTGTATGTCAGATGGGATGTTAAGTCATAGCCCCATGTGCAGGAGAGCCATAACCTGTGCATGTAAAGAACATGCTGGATGGCCTTGATGGGAGGCTACCATCTGTCTCCCAACAGCTGTTCTAGTGGATTCCCTTCCCCAATCTTCTCTGAGCCTTCAGAGTCCTTGTGACCTGGCCATTTAGCCCATGGTGTGGATTGGATTGGATTGTTTTACCTCTGACCGGCACTTTTTTGCACACCATGGGCTAAATGGCCAGGTCACATGGACCCCGAAGGCTCAGAGAAGGTTGGGGAAGGGGACCCACTGGAACAGCTGTTGGGAGACAGATGGTAGCCTCCTGTCAAGGCCATCCAGCGTGTTCTTTAACGTGCACAGGGTATGGCTCTCCAGCACACGGGGCCACGGCTTAACTTCCCATCTGACGGACGGCTGCCTTTCCAAGCCCATCGGTGTTCCCTACTGACCGTGGGCAGGGCGGGGAATTTTGCGGAGATAAATCTCAATGCTGACCCAGCTGAGACTCGAACCTGGGAAACTACAGATTACGAGCCTTGTGCGCTACCGACTGAGCCACTCCCGCCCTGCCCATGGTGTGCAAAAAAGTGCCACTCAGAGGTAAAACAACCCAACCTATGATTGCCATAATGACTAAGTAACCTATCATGGTAAGCTTTAGCTATAACTAGGTCTTTCAAAGCTTCAGAATTAAAAGTAAATTTTTTTAAGCTTAGCACAACACTTCTTAAGTTTAAGTTGCAAGACACTTTTAACAAGACTTTTAACAAGGTAATGGTCAGATCCAATTTTAGCTCCCCTATATGACCTGGTATTCCTAACAGAACTAGCCCATTTGCTGTTAATTAATATATAATCAATCACATTCTTATGCAGCCCATCAGGTGAAATCCATGTGTACTTGTGTATGTTGCAGTGTTTGTAATAAGTGTTACTTATTTTCATACCATTGAGTTTACTTACCTATAGGAGATGTTGCCCATTGCAGCTACCAATACCAAAAGGGCCTATCACCCCTCCCTAAAGACGAGTCAGTACCAATTTTGGAACTGAAGTCGTCTAGAACAAGGATAATATCTCCTTAACAGAATTCAAAACATCCTGAAGTTGTCTGTAAAACCAAACCTTCTCATCCACAGTGGGGGTATAACAGCAGATAGCATTCGAGTCTTTAATGCTTGTCTGAAGATTTACTGTAAGAAACCTTTCATTAATGCATTCATATCCTAGAAGAGCATCACTAGCATGTCTGCTGAGAAGCAGACCTATGCCTTGGAGATGTTTATTATTCCCTCCCTGAACACCGAAATTTAAGATTATTTTTAAGAATCTAACCTTTATCTGTCCATCTGTCATCTGTCTCTTGCAAGCTGAGAATATCAAAATTATAATGGTGGAATTCTTATGTGAGGACATCAAGAGAATAATCTCTGTGCAGAGTCCTCACATTCCAAATGTCTATGGAGAGAAAATGGTTAGTGGGATTCTTAAAGAAAGTATGTTTATTGAGAGAGTGAATACTGACAATATCAAACAGTCCCCTAATTGCAGGCATGGGGCCATTCCCCCAGTATCTATACTAGAAGACTTCCTCCAATGTAGAATTTGACGATGCCCATAGAAGCAAGGATTATCCACCTGCTGATAACCTCAGGATTATCCACCTGGAAATCCATCAGGAAAAGATATCTTGTGAATCTATTCACTTGGGGCTGTCAACCTACAAACAAAAAGAAGACACAGTGCAAGATTTTCCTTCCACAGAAGCCCACCAGTCAAGCAAATTCAGAATTCATAATCAAGTTCAGAGCCTAATTCCAGTCCCATCCAGTAAGTTTATATGGTTAGCACCAGAACCCTGTGTGGTTGATCACTCCTCAACAGGTTAGAAAAAAAAAGAAAAGTAGTTATAGTTGTCCAGATCAGCAGGCCACACTAATCTGGCAGCCTTCCCCTTCCGTTCACTTCCACAAGAGAGTATCTCTTTCGAAAGTTACTAACGGTCCGCACCACGAGAAGGCGGGGTCGGACATTAGGTGCTAGGCCTGGCCGGTTCTATGCATCATCACAGGGGATTGGTGCATAGCTCTCCTTCCAGTGACTACCTAGCTACCATTTACAGACCTTTTGTTATTTAGCTGTTTCATTTTTTGCCAGGGTTACTTTGTGCAATTATGCCACATTGGCAAAACAGAATGATCTGTTTTGTAATGCCATCATCACTTACATCAGTCTCTTCCTCAAAATTGCTGAAACTTTCACTTGAGGTGTCAAGGGAACTCAATAATTCTTCTTCCCACTTGGAATCTTAAAAGAGCTATTCAATACATTTGTATATATAATTTGATAATATTATGCTCTGAATCAGAAAAACCAAGAAATTACTCTGAATCACTATCAGAGTCAATGAAATATTTTAGAAAAAGCCTATGATTTTCCAGTTCAACTTTATGTAAAATATCCATTGCACTGTTTGGCAAACACTTATTTATGTTTTAAAAAGTATATTTAATCAGATTACCACAAAACTAAACATAAAAAAGATTTCTTAGATATTTATACTGCATTCACAGAGTACTGATCTGTACAACCTAATATTGATTTTTAACTTCGTAGTTTTTCTTGTAAAATATATGCAATAATAAGATAAAAATAATTTAGAAACTTTAAAATAGGCTTTTCTCACAAAATATACCCTAATGAAGCAAAAACATCTCTGGCTGTATGTTCGTGTAAATCACTGAAATCCTCCAATAGAAAGAAATTGTTCCCTTTGAGCTTGACTTCATTTTATTGAGAACACATATGGACATTTTTTAGTAAAAAGTCCATGTGGGGGTGATAAATTTAAAATTAGTCTGCGACAGTGCCATGTCTTGAACTGTCCTAATAGTAATTTGAGCAAGAGAAAAGGCATTTTATTTTTTGATACATCAAGTTGAGGAATAAATAAAACAAAATTAGCATTATTTAGGACCTCTGAAATATCTCTTTTAAATATATTTAAATATAAAAGTTAGCTCAAAGTATAATTTTTTTAAAGATTAAAAATATTTATGGTACTAATAAGAGTTTACCATTTATGGCCATATATGCCAGCTTCCTGAACTGGATTTTAGGAGTTGTGGCAACAAAAGGCTTTAAATTATCTTCGATGACCAACTGCTATAAGAGATAGTGCCACACACTAGGATCCCAGTAGTGGGTGCTGTATGGCACTCAGTACTAGATGATGTGGAAGCTCTTTTGCCATTAAGTCGCCACACACAAGTGTGACCATTGCTCTGTTCCAGACAGATGTAAGCATCATCACTGAAGAGTATTTATTGTCATTTGCCACACTATTGAGTATGTTTGTTGCAACACTTCAATCTGTCTATGGCTTCAAGTGAGTGGTATCAGAGGAAAGGGTGCCATGCATATAAGCTTCATGCAGCCATCGATGAGTGGTACTAACAAATACTGTCACTACCCCATCAGTTGTTCTGTCACTGGATATCTGTTGGACAGCCATCTGGTGAAGCTGCCAATCATCCCAATCTATAGTCATTCAAGGACGACCTGATCCTGATGACACTGTAAAACACCTTTCGATGTCCATTGCTGCTAATAGCTGTCAACTGTTCATGCATACTTCCCAAATGTGCTGCAGTTCATTGCATAGACTATCTTGTTTCACATAGACCTATGATGCAACCTTGCTTAAACTTGCTGAGTTCATTAAACATCAATCTGCAACACACAAATGGCATTACCTTTTAATAGTAACCAGATTTACACATCAGGTTCAATTACTTTACACTGTCCACTTTTCCTCAATGACAACCTTCCTTACATCCAACAGAATCTGTATCAACCACTGCATTTTAAATGTAGCCAGACCTGCGATTTCCCTTCATTTGCATATATTACTGTCCCACTTTTCTCTACCAATTTTTTCATAAATGTACACTGTTGGCCATTAAAAGTGTAGTAGCAGGAAAGATAATAGATATCAAAGCCATATTTAGTGAATACATAGCTTATGTTAAAAGGAACAAATGATTACAAATACAACTCGGTTAGACTTGTGGAATACAAAGAAATCAGTATCTTGTGTAGCCACCATGAGTGGCAATAACTGCTGCTACATGGTCCATCATTGAGAGGATGAGATGTCAGAAGTGTGTTTGGGGAATGCCAGTCCATGCAGTTTTGATATGTAGCCAAATTCATCTATTATAGCAGCTGCTGGTATGCTAGTTTTCATGAGATCATGGACCAAACATGTTCAATTGGGGACAGATCTGGTGAACACACAGGCCAAGGCAGAAGTGTCACATGGTGGCTATCCAGGATTTGTTGGATGATGCATGCCACATGTGGTCGGGCATTGTCCTGTTGGTAAATGGCACCAGAGAGCCCCTGAAGATAAGGTAAGACCATAGGCTCCAACATCTCAATGATGTAACACTGACTGTTCAAAGTACTGGTAATGCGTATGAGGCTCCTGAGTGAGTGGAGTCCAATGGCACCCCATACCATAACACCAGGGTCCAGACCTGTATGGCACTGAATCATGCATGTCTCACTGTCTGTCGCCGTGGTACTACCAGACATGGATTTGTCCTTCATGGTGCTGCATACTGAAGCGGGATTCGTCTGAAAAGCCGATGCGATGCCATTCGTACATCCATGGGCAATGTTCTTGGCATCATTATAGTCTCACATGCCTGTGTTGTAGAGTCAATGGTAGGCGAAGCAATGGCCACCTAGCAAAGATTCCCTGATGTTGCAGATGACGTTGAACCGTATGTGCAGATACTGGTTGATGTGGCTGTATGATCATTCATAGCCATGTGAACAAGATGTCTGTCCTCTTGTTCACATGGCTATGAATTTATCACATATCTATGTCTCTTGTTTGTTTGTGTGACAGGGCCGTTGAGATTCCTCACATTGTGAGTTTGTTCCTCCTCTACCCACTGACGCTATATTCTCATCACTGTGGCAGCATTCCATCCAACACAAGCACCGATGTTTCGGTACAATAATCCCATTTCCCGTAATCCCACAATTCTCCCTCGATCAAAGTCGGAAATCTGGTCATATGGATGCAGTGTTCTTTGATGGAGTATACTTGATCCTTTAGTGCACAAGAACTGCGAGCAAACACATTTCCAGTGCTTTACACTGGCTCTTTGTAATCTCCTCTTATACCATTTCCAGGGAGCATTATTGTCACACGTGATGTGCATATTTGCTGCGCTTTGAATCATTTGCATGTTCTTCCATGGGCTACCCATCTTGCATATTTTGGGGCAATCTCATGAGTTCTTCCTGGTGTTGCACTTTTAATGGCCAGCAGTGTAGCTCTACTCTTTGTAGGTGGTGCAATTTTTTGATAGGAGTGTTCAAACCAAGTAACATTGAGATGTAGAAAATCTTTGGAAAATAAATTTGAATTTAAATTCACAAATAAAAAAAACTAAAAAAAGTGTAAAAATAATATAGACTGCACAAAATAAAATATATTAGAGATACAGAATATATAAAAAAACAATTAAAAGCTGCATGGTACTTATTTTGAATTGCAAAAAAATGATTAAGGTTATAATTTGAAAAATTTCATCTTTTATATATTTTTTTTCGCAATTACAAGAAATATTTGAAGTTAAAATTATTCTGAACCTGAGCCCAAAGTTGTATGTACTATTTTGAGCCAACTGTACCCAGGCCCAGCTGGGCTGTGCCTGACAAAGCTCATCTCTTATTATGTTGGGTTGACAAAATGAGCTGAATGGCCAGGTCATAAGGACCCTGAGGGCTCAGAGAAGGTTGGGGGAAAGGGACCACTAGACAGCTGTTAGGGAACAGATGGTAGTAGCCTTATATCAAGGCCATCCAGTGTGTTCTTTAATGTGCACAGGGTATAGCACTCCTGCACACAGGGCCAAGCATAACATCCCATCTGACGGATGGCATCCTTTGTAATCTAATCATTGTCATCTACTGATTGAGGGCAGGGAAGGGAGTTTTGCAGAGATAAATCTCAGTGCTGCCTCTGGTTTCCTACTGACTGAGCCATCCCTGCCTCATATCTCTATTATATTATACAATATCTATACTATTTCCTTATTAGATGAAAACTATTGTTCATTATGTTGGGCACTGGAATAAAGGCAACACTATTATTAAAAAATATAGGACAATTCCTCCATCCAGTATTCATTTATGTAGCAAACATCTGTGGCAGATGCATAATATTTTCCCCAGATGACGGCACACAGAAAGAAACACATAGTGTTCTATCAAGGGTATTTTGATGTCTTTATAGTGGCAGATCACAGAAACAATGGTGTAACCAAGGTGGGATGTTGTAACTCCCTCCCAGGCTTCAATATAATTTTCCATGAGAGTCCTTGAAAAACAGACTCATAATGTCAAATGATATTCAAGCATACTCCACATCACCGCCACCAATTGGAAGTTTATGGATACCCTACTGCACAGAAAAGTATATATAACGTAAAAAGAGCCTACTGTGAGGTAGCTTGCAACTATTTGCTTGTAATGTATCACTTTGGATATGGTTGTTTTTTTGTTTTTTTTTTTTTCAAAATTAAACAGAATTGAAAAAAAGTTACTAATTTCAATGTCACTAATTTATCCTAAATTTAATAAAATAAACTATTATGGAAAAAGCACTTTGTGTCTCTAATGTTAAATAAAATTGTATTACAAGTATATAGAAAAAGCCATAAACTATGGTTGGAATGCAAAAACCAGAATTAATAAAATCACATGTATGTAACATGTTTCACAATTTTACACCTTTTTTTTTTAAAAAAAGAAATACTATTTTTTTGTATTTATCCAAATTCCCCACAGAAAAACTTTCCAAAAGCTGCGAAATGTATTCCTGGCCTTAAAGGTGTTATTTCAGTAGCTCTGATATAAACTAATGGTTCAAAATTAAGACAATATGCACCAGTTGAAGATATCTCAATAGCAGAACCTATTTAATAACTGACTGCTAGAATAAGAAATTGTGGGTCTTCCTGACTCCACATCACCAATTACAGTAACCAGAAAAATATTAATGTATTCCTTTAATTTTATTTCTAATAATTACATAATGTAATCTCAAGTAAACTTGAAAAGTAAATACACTAATTTCCATAAATTAAGGAAAATCCCTATGTTAAGACAATGGAAAGTTAATGTCAAAGCTCTATAATTTCTAAAATAAGTTTTTTTTTTGTTTTGAAAAATGTGATTGCAAATAAAGATCAATCAAATAAATCAATACCTCGATTTTCAACAATATTCATTCAGTATTTAATGAGTTATGGAAGTTTGAATATTTAACAACAGCAATGCCAGTCTTAAGAAACTTATACAAAACTGAAGAATAGTGAAATAATTCTTTACACAAAGTTCTGAAATACAAACTTATTTTATTAAACACTTTGATACAATATTTATTACGAAATTTTAATTAACTTCTGAAGTCAATTATTCATCTAAGTAATTCTGTTATTACTCTGTTTGGCATTGATATCGCTAAATATTCAAAGTTCCGTGACTCATTAAATACTGAACAAAATTGTTGAAAATTGAGATCTTTATCTGCAATGGCATTTTTCAAAGCAAAAAAACTTACTTTAGAAGTTATAGAGCTTTGAGTTAGCTTCCCATTGACTTAACATAGGGATTTTCCTTAATTTATGGAAACCAGTGTAATAGTGATCCATTGATTTATTCTCATGTTGCCAACCTCAGTCATTGTTCATACATCAATGCATTAATTAAGGAAGCAACAATTGGCTTCCCAAAAGCAGACCAAAACAAAATTTTGCTGCAAGGTCAATCTCAGTTGGAAAATCACAATTCTGGTGGCACATCACAGGACTGAATTACGTTAAACTTGCACCCAAAATCAATGATCGCCTGTAATCTTGCAGAGCTACAACTTACATGCATTTTTTCCAGCTTTAAGAGTGTAATATTTTTACCAGCAACTGTGTGTTCTTTTTCACCCTGAAGGCAAAAGGCTGATGGTGTCATGTGCACAAACAGCTTCACCACTGCTGTTAAGTTGTTCTGCTTCTACTTGTCTAATATTGGCACCTTAGGTTTCTGAGATTGTCTGTGCATTTTTAGGTGCTCAATTGCACCTAAAGCCTATTTTTAGGCACTTTTCTCCTTTAAATGGTCCTTTGAACCTCATTGAAAACATCCACTCCCTGCAAAGCATGTTAACTTACATTTTTAGAATATGTGTTAAGAATAATTCAAGCCAGACATTTCTATTTAACAAATTACACTTTCTATTTGTATTAGAAACAGATTTGTCAATTGGTACATCATATCCTAGAATTTATCAATGGATTCATATTTGGAGTGACACAGAATTGATTAATAAGTGAAAGCCTCATGACATCCATTTTCTGTTATCCTCTTTTGCCAATTGGGGACTAGAGTTAGCTCAGTCAGTGAATGCAAGGTTGTAACATATTCCCAGGTTCAAGATCCTACTATGACTGCATTGTTATTTTCTCCACTAATCCCTTGCTCTTAACTATCTGTGGGAAAGAGGACACTGATGATCTTGGAAACATCATTGCCTGTTGAATAGGACTTCAAGTTATGGCTCAATGTGCAGGAGACACTTCTATATCACAGACAAGAAACTCGTAATTGTGGAACTATGGTACCAATCAGAGAGATATGCAAAAATAAAAATACCCCCTATTTGGTTTAAATTCAGGACCTGGCTATACACCAGTTGCTCTGCTACTTAAGGTAGTGGCACTTCACACTTGCCTAAGTAAGGTTATGAAGGAAATGGTGGAAGACTTGCTCTTCCAGTTAGTTCTTATAATCAATGCTACTAAGCACTTTTTAAAACGATGGGAAATATTGCAGTTATTATGCAGCATATATACTGAACAGGTGTTATAACTACAACTGAATCAGAATGCATTATAGTTCAGGAGAGCCATGCCCTGTGCATATTAAAGAACACACTGGATGATCTTGATGAGAAGGCTTCCATTTGTCTTCTAAAGTAGTCCATTGAATCCCATTCCCATACCCAGTATTGAACCTTTGGATCCTTGTTACTTGAACATTTAGTCCATTGTGCAGAAAAAAAGAACCACTTACAGTAATCACACTTTCATTAATATGTTTATATTTTATCTCTAATCATTACTTAAAATTTGTTCCAATATCATGCAATACATTTAATGAAAAATGAAGTGATATTCTATTTAAATTTATTAATATTTTAAATACATTGGCTATTCTTTGTCATGTGCATTTTCAAATGTGTGCTCTAGTAGGTTCATTTAATTTACCTTCAGATGTAAACCTGGCATCAGAGAGAGGACGTCGACAGTTACCTTTCGGCAGAGGCAGAAGACCATCTCCTACTCGGGACAAGCCATTTGGAGACAGAGGAAGGTAAATTATGGTGGAAATATAAAAGTCATTTATGTGTGTTTTTTAATTGCTAAGTAAATGTACTTAAAAAGTTTTTTCAATCTTCATTAAAAATATATCAAATAAGGACATGGCATTCAATTAATGTAACAATTTTATTCTGAATATAATATTGACAGAATTTACAATCTTCTAAACATACAAATCAGGCATCTATTAAAAGAGCTCCAAGATTTAGATTCTCTTATTTAGATTTTAGTTCAATCCTTCCAGTGTCCAGCCTGAAAAACTGGTTTCCATCCAGAGACCAAGCTATTTTCTCCCTATGCTCAGCCAAAAAAAATTTAACTTTAAAAAACTTTTTTGCCAAATAACTAACTAAAGGAATTATGGCATGTTATATACTAAATTGTTCAGCATTTAATTCTGGATTTACTGAAAATGAAATATTTAATAAAAAAGACTTTTATTTTAATAGGGACTTTTTTTAGAATCGTGTAGTAAAAAAATGCATCTGGCAACACAAATAAAAATTTATTTGAAAAAAACTAATAGACAGAGAAATGATTATAATGCACAAGAATAAAAAAGGCTATTTTTGAATAACAAAAAGATTTTTTTGTTTCAAGTAAATATTTCAGATAAACAAGACAACTTTAGAATTTAAAAAAAAATAACCAATCAACAGAAATAGGGTAATGTTATATACCAAACTAAACAGAATTTAATTACGAATTTATTGAAAATAAGTAATATAAACAAATTTACAAGCATATTGATTTTAATAAGCCTTTTTCAATGTGAGGTCGTGAAAAAAAAATTGCACTATACAATTAATTAAGACTTCA
Source organism: Ryuthela nishihirai (assembly GCA_038380435.1). NCBI lineage: Eukaryota > Metazoa > Arthropoda > Arachnida > Araneae > Heptathelidae > Ryuthela > Ryuthela nishihirai. The sequence goes on along the minus strand of JAWZYU010000023.1, from coordinate 45,871,829 downwards.
TTTTGGAAAACCTGATGAATAAAAATAGTTAAATTATATATTTATTGAAATGTAATATCCTCCCAAATATATTCAACCTGAAATATGATTTTAATGATTCTTTTCAGTATCGTATATTTTAAACACGGCCAGTGTTATACAAAGTGACTTGGATTTTTCACATTCACGGGATTTCCTGAACTGGTTATGAAATAGAAAAAAACTTCCTTGGCTGCTTTTTTTTGCTAAACATTATGATTTTTTTCTTTGGATGTTGAAGTTTGGTGATCTTGTCTAAGTGCAGAAAGGTTTGTGCACCAAAGCAAAAAAAAACCCCAGCACTATATCATCTGTGTGGCACAGCCAAGGTACTGGGGGGGGGGGGGGGGGCTTTAAAATAATTCAATATATAAACATAAAAGCTCATTTTAAAAAAAATTCTAGAGGGGGGGGTGAAACTTTCTACTTGAGTTTAGTGGAGAGGACACCTTCCCAAAATTGCCCTCCCACATCACAGCTGATTAACATAGCAAGGAAGTCTATTTGTTTCCATATCCAAGGCATTCATTTTTAGAAAACAGTACAAGCTCAAAGGTTTTTTACTAAAAAAAAAAAAGAAATAATAAAAGAAAAATTACATATAATCTAATGGGATGTTAAATGAAATATTTGCAGCAATTTTTAAGCCTGCCTCTGATGTAGCATAACTCAGAAAGATCGCTATCTTCCGGAAATAAATCTAGAGACATGAATTTGCTTCTGTATCCAAGACCTCATTTATTTTCAGAAAATGATATCAGATAAAAGTTTTACTTGAAAAGTAATAAATAATAAAATAAACATTAACATTTAGCCTAATGCGAAGTTAAACTGTCCATGGCAACAAGTTGTAGGCTGGCCATATGATGTAGCATAACTATGAAAAAAATCAATACTTATTGATCGGCCAAAAGATTGCTAATTTCCGAAAATAAATCTACTGAAATAAAAACTAAGGTTTAAATATAAAGAAGTAAATACTAACTTTACAAAAGGTATTCAGGTCCAAAATACTATATAGCACACGGAATGGAGATGGCATGTGTCGGCCATCTGTGTCTTGTTTGCCTCAGTGAAGCCTAACTAATTAAATTCAGCTGCAACCAGAATTTCTAAGAAGGATGTGTTTACTTCCAGTTTCAATTTTAAGAGTGGGAAAGATGCATAGAATGTTGAGAAAAATGATAAAAATAACTTGGGAATACTGAAATAGGTTTATGACAGAAAAGTGTATGAAATGGAAAAAAAATGTGGTACACATTTTGTAGTTATTTCCAAAATCTATTGTTTTTAAAAATACAGTTTTTTTGTTAATTTTAGGAGATTTTTGGAAATTTAAGGAAAATTTTGTTGATAATAGCTCAAATCAAACTTGAGTTTAAATCAGAAGGTTGTTTCAGCAAATAGGAATGTTAACAAGCAAATCAGCAATACCATTTAGTGCTTCTAAGAAATGGCAATCAGATGGCTTATTAAAATTATTTATCATAATTAATTAAATGTATTATTCTTTATTGTAGTTTAATAAAATGTGCATCAAATTAAAAATACAAAATATCATTTTTGAAATCTGAAATATAATTTTATGAGATATATATATATAAAATTACAATGGCAATTTTTATTTAAAAAAAAAACGTTTTTTTTTTTTGTTGTTTATTATAAATGGATACATACATCCTTGGTCTCTCGATTCAGATTCTACGAACATACACTGACGACTTGAACACCGGAAGGGTTAATGAAAAATTTGTTGCTAATAATTCAAATCAAACGTGGTGATCTTAAATCAGTGGTTGCTTCAGCATGGAGTAGCAGTAACAATGAAATCAGCAATACCTTTTAGCACTTCTAAGAAATGACAATCAGATGGCTTTAACAAATTATTTATGTACAAAAGAAGTTTATGTTTGTCTTGGGCCTGTCATTTCAGATTCTGACAATGTCTATGTTCGTCAGGGACCTTGGAAGGGGTAAAGAAAGCAGGCTGTGGGAATGTTGCAATGAGTCCTAAAACCGTTAAACGTGTGAGACAGTCATTTCAGATAACTTTGTGCCGCGGTCCTATATATGAGTTTTGACTAAAATCCAAAGTGAATGCACAGTATTCCCTGTTAAGAAACATTAATTAATAGATTCTGAAAGTATCCACAAGGTGCATATAGTACAGGCAGTTTTTGCACCCAAACAACTGTTCAAAGTGTCTATATTTTGCTGGGGACATCTTGGATCATATCAGTACTGACAAAACATTCTTGCAACGTATTCTGTTTTTTGGTGAAACATCATTCCATACAAATTGACTTTAATTATCATAATGTTTGCATTTGGGACAATGAATGACCACAAGAATATAGATAAAGTGCATCGGTAGTCCAAAAGTTTGTCTGATGTGGCCTCATGCATGACAGAATTGTTGGACCTTTTTTTTAGAATCGAAGGTCAAGCAAGACAAATATAGCATGTTACAGAACTATACAGTTTCACAATTGGATGACTTGCAGACAAATGTTTTACAAATATTTCCAGCGTGATGCAGCTCCACTACACTGGGGACAATGTATGTAACTTACTAAATGAGACTTTTTTCCAGGTTGTTGGTTAGGATGTGGAGGTTTCCATTCCATGGCCACTTATCTCACCAGACATAACCCCATTGTATTTTTTCTTGTGGGGTTACATCACAGATACACAATGTCTGTGATGTTGTCCTTAAAGTTGTGCCAGTTGACAAATGTGGCTGACCTTCATCAATAAATCAAAGATGCTGTGAACTCCTTGATAGCAGATATGCTTCATTGTACATGGCAGGAAATTTAAAAGGAAATTAAATGCTGATTAATTTGGCATATAACATGCCATAATTCCTTTCATTAGTTATTTGGCAATATAAAATTTTTTTTTTTGCCTCATCAGAGTGAAAGAAGTAGTGGATGGGAAGGGTTAATATAGAGATTCTGCAATACCATATTATTTATGCTTGTACATGTATTAGACTTCATTTGACTATGAACCAATACCATCTTGTATATTTTTTTATATAGTTGTGCCATTTTTCAAGCTTTTACTACCATAAAAGCCCAAACTACAAGTAAATGGTAGTGAAAAGGAAGGAATAGCATTGATTGAAGAAATTCATTTAAAATCTTGGCTGTTTTGGGCCAATATGGTATTGAAATGTTTAATACTATTTATAGCTCCCTTTTTAGTTCTTAGATTGTTACTGTGTAACAACCCTATAGAAGTTTTTATGTTCTTTTAAAACTTTTTGCAAAATTTATTAATTTTTTGGAGTTATTTAATCTACACCTAGTAATGCAATGTTGTTTTTAATTTTATTTTAAAATTGAAATTTCTGAACTTTGTGTGCCACTTATATCAACACCTCCTATAAACAGAAAGCCAGAGGATAAAATTTATGACATCAGTGTAAGTAGTCCTTCCATATAGATAATTCTTATATATTTTATTCTAATATTATTACTGATGTACTCTTATGCTAATTGTTTTACTAATGTTTATATGTAAATATATTTTATTTAAGGCAAAAAAATTATTTCTGTTAATTAGCATTATGATATTTGATAATAAATATGAATAATTTTCTTTCTAAATAAAATATATTTATTGATAAACCATTAGTATAAAGATTAGCACAAGAAGCCACCAGTAATAATATTAGAATAAAAAATATAAGTATTGTCTATATGGTAGGACTACTTCAGTGACGTCATAAATTTGGTCCACTGGCCTTATGTTATAGGAGGTGTTGCTTATATATACACTATAAATTGTTATTAAAATTGTCTCACTTTAAGGAGTGCTTACTTTGAGCTCAAAATGTGGAGAGGCAGATAACAATGTAGTAAAAAAAATTATAAAGTTTGTTATCAAATCGATAGTATTTACTGATGAAAATGCAATGTACATCAATAAGAAGTATATACAAGTGGCCAAATGTCACAGTAGCAAGTTGAAAAGATGGTGAATGTCATCCTGGTGAACATTGAGACATGCTTCATGCACAGTGTCATGAGCTAGACTACAGTGTTAGAGGGGCTTGGAGATGGTGGTCAGTGAACATCCCATCATATCCCAAATGTATACAATGGGTGACATATCTGAACACATAGTCCAAGAAAACATCCATATCGTGTAGGTAATGTTGGGATATGAGAACAGTGTGTGGGCAGGCACTGTCCTGTGGAAAAATAGTGTGTAGAATGGAATGTAGAAAGGGCAGAAGCACTGATCTTAGAATGGTTTCAGCATAATGTGTTTCCATCAACATGCCATTAATAATAATCAAACATGAACAACTATTGCAACTGATGGATCCCCATAACATGATTCCCAGTATTGGCCAGGTTTGATGCTCTGATGTTGGCTAATTACTTCCGTCTCTGTCAAATCTCCAGATTCACATACAGATGTCACTGGATCACAAACAGAAATGTGATTCATCACTAAAGACAACACAATACCAGTCTTGTCCCCAAGCAACTCTCCCTTCACCACTGTGCACTCACAAAACAATGGGATGGTCTGAGGTAGACAAGCAAATGGACAATATTAATGCAGCCCTAATTCTTGCTGTTGTCTACTAATTGTGTTTCCTGACAAAGGTGTAGACAGGGATGACATTATGGTGTTAGAAATTTGGCAACTTGTGACAGATCTGTTTCATGTTGCTAGTCGATGAATTCATCAATCCTCCCATTTAGATGTTATTCTGATGCCACTAGAGCTTTGGTGACCGTACTATATCCATTGTTGCAAGCAGCATTAAACCATTTGACCATATAAATGGCAATTTGGTGTGTTGACAACCCAACGATCTGACCCACCTTCTTCAGCTCTGGCAACCAAGTAATCTGGCCTCTTTTCAAACTGCCAGCTGTACATAGTGTCACCTTACATGTGTTAAAGGAATTGCACATTCTTCACATGGGGTGAGAGTGGCTCAGTCAGTAGTGCATCAGGCTTGTAATCTACAGTTCCCAGGTTTCGAGTCTTGCCTGGGCCAACATTGAGATTTATCTTCGCAAAACTGCCATGGTCAGTGGGGGGACACCAATGGGCTTGGAAAGGTTGCCGTTCGTCAGATGGGACATTAAGTAGTGGCCCCTTGTGCGGGAGAGGCATATCCTGTGTACATTAAAGAACCCATTGGACGGCCTTGACAGGAGGCTACCATCTCTCCCAAAAGCTGTCCAACCTTCTCTGAGTGCTTGGGGTCCTTGTGACCTGGCCATTTATTCCATTGTGTGCAAAAAAAGTGATGCTCAGAAGTAAACAACCCAACTCACATTCTTCACACATCATTTGCTTACCATTTCATTTGCCTGCTGATGTTTATCCCTGCTTTTTAGCCCCTTTAGATTCCTACTTCAACTGGTATCAGACACATTGACATTTTACTGCACCGATGGCTTGTCATGCAAATCATTTACATCCATATACATCATATTCTAGGTGAAGCAGTTTCAATGATGAGCAATATATTTGCCTTGCAAGGTCAGCAACTGTAAAGTAAATATTTTAAAACTATTTAGACTTTTTGTTATGCTTTGCCTAAGAATTTCTAAATAATGTCATTTTTTTTTCATAGTCACTACTACTTGTATAACAATTAAAAATGATTTGTGGCCTACACTAGTTTTGTAAGTCACATAAGAAAAACGTCTATTGTACATCATTATTACAATGTTACTTTAATTTTCCGATGTTCTAATAATCTTGAAATGTGAATTTAGAAATGAAGATTATAGTCAATAACTATACTCTTTTGCAAAATTTAGGTAAACTAACAAAATGCGGCATAACTTTTCTGCAATGTAATTAAACAAAAATTTGGCCAGAAATTTATTTTAGTGCAATGAGGAAATGTGTAGAAAGCAAGAGACCTTGGACTAGAAATGGACATATTACAATGTAGTCCTTTAACAAGAAAATATTGTGCATTGTAGTTGATTTCATATGATCCAATATATGCACATGACATCAATATGACATCGATTTATGTTCAATATAAGGTTGTTCAAAAGGGTCTGAGTCAACAAATCCCATTCTTCCATAAGAGCTAACTTACCTCACAGAATGACCAAGGAGGTAGCAGATGATTGCAGTGTATCCTAAGACATCCTATACATATACAATGGTATTAAACCTGTTGCTGCAAAAGGCTCAAAATACTATTGATGCAAAGTCATACTATTAAGTCTTGCTATTGCAGTCAGATAATTGTCAGTTCAGGTTGAAGTAACTCTCACACGATATGTTAATGATTCGATATGTTAATGATTCGTGTCTCTTGGAGCTGTTTCCAAAGTGTTGGTACCATCTTCCTCAACATAATAAGGGTAGTAAGCCATCTTACTACCTCTGCCTGTGACCATCCTGCTTAGGGATGTGAAATTTAAAATATTGATGAAAAATACTCGTGTTACCTTAGTTTTGTCAGATAGTGTATGTGAATCAATGAGAAGCCAATACTTGTCATTCAACCATTTAAAAGCAAAAGATGTATTTGTGCTAGCTAGAAAATAGTTTTTTCATCAATAGATGTTGGAATTAATTAGGTAAGAAATTGATTTCAACATGTTCTTTAAAAAAAAAAGGATATGTAAATATCCCATAGCCTATTTGTTGATAATGATCAATCCCTTTTTGTAATACCATCCATTGCTATATTTTTCTGTATGGACTTATATATGTATTCTAGGGATTTTGGATTTGGAAGAGAAGATATGCCACCTGGTAGAGAGCGGTCACCTTTACGAGGGGGCTTTGATGATCGTTTTCCTGACAGATTCAAGAAAGAAGACAGGTAATTTTATGTATATATTAATGTACTATGTAGATCTATACATACATTCTTTTGTTTTATTGATATATATTAAAATATTCCTTTTAACTGTCTCATACATGAATTTTAGATCATGAATAGAAGCATTTTTTAAAGTAATTAGTCAAAATGTAAGTGTAAAAATTTAACTTTTGATTCTAATAATTTTCATGTGATTAGTAATATATTCATGTTTTAGATTATTGTAGTACCATTGTGGCCATACTAGTCACATTGTCAGTGTCCATCCAGTGTTCTTTTATAGTTGTTTGGTGAAGTTGCTCATTTCTCTTTAGATATAATTCATTTTAGTTATAGTAACAAGTTATTAAATAGTGGATAAGGGCAAACATTACAGATGTAATGGGCAAGTTAAAGTATTAAAATGCAGACAACTAAAACCAATATGTTGTAGAAGTCTTGCAATGCCTGCAATTAATAAGCACAATGGGTTGGGTTGTTTTATATCTGAGCAGCATTTTGTTGCATACAAGCTAAATGGCCAGGTCACAAGGACTTAGAGAAGATATTTTATTGTTACACATGAAACAACAAAAGTAGTAATTGACGAGTTTATTAAATTTAGAAATCAGCAACTTTTAGCAGTACCATTTTAATGAAGGGACGTGAAAATTTTAGCCACAGGAGCACATTGCATCATATAGCATAAAATATATTTGTCCTTTGGTAGTTTAGTGATCACAATAAGCCAATCTTCTTTTTTGTACTACCTGATTTCTCATCAATTGAAATGATGGTTTGCAGGAAGTTTTGCAATAGTCATTGCTTCTGTCTATTGTCAATGTTTGCTTCTGTCCTAAAGATTAGCCCCAGGGAAATGTTATTCCTGAATTCAATTTTACTTTTATTATTTTCACTCCATTCATTATTACAACAGGATTCAGGAGGTAATGAAATATGCAATATATTTATTGAGAGCATGGTTTCAAGAAAAACATGTATATGTTTCTTAACCATATCACTTAACATTTTGACCAAGGACTTTTTGTCCACCACAAGCTTTCTGAGGCAGGTATACCTCACACTTAAAAATAGCAATAATTCAGTTTTTGATGTTTATGCAATGCAAATACTTGGATTTTTTTTATCATAAAACTCCAAAATTACTAGTAGGTCATAAAAATTTATTTTGCTCTGGAAGCAAAATATGTAAATAAAAAGAGATAAAGAGCAGTGATAAATAAAAAGTATTTCAAAACAAATAAAATGTATTTTAACCACTGAAAATGAGATACAATAATGCATCAATTTGCATTATATACTGATATAAAAAAAAGGCTGAACTTACCATTTTTTGTAATTTTTTAATGCTATTTATAAAATTATTACAGTGTAATTTAAAATAGTAATAAATAAGTTGCACTTTTAAATTTTTTTTTCGTCATAGTATCCTAATCAGATTCTCCTAAGGTGACTGCCATTTGAGGTCACGTGTACCTAATGGTTTAATTTTTGGCCAAGTTTCAAATCAATTATATCTTCTAATTGCAGTTTATATTTGAGTAACAATATCAATAATTCTAAAAGTAGTGAAGTGGAAAAAAAATTACATGGTTAATATAGTCTACTTGGAATTGATATTTTGCTTTTGAATAACTGAAGGCAAAATAGCAGAAGTCTAAAACTTTGTCTGATTTGCTGTCAGGATCAACAAAATATTTCTGGAAAAAACCATGATTTTTCTGGATTAACTTTATCCAAACATGTAAAAATATTAAGAAATTGATAAGAAATTCAAAAAAAAAAAACCCACTGCTAAACTCCCACCCTGCCCTTGGTGAGAAAATAGACACTGATGATATTTGAAAAGCTACCATCCATTGGATGGGATGTAATGCAGTGACTCCATACTTTGTGCACATCATGGAGTGCATTCAAAAATTATGGATGTGTTTAGATTTGTACTCATTCTTCCAAATTTAAATATGACTTGTTTGAAAGCTTGTCTAAACTTGTCATTATGTGTTAAAAACAAATGCTATATGATCATTTCTCTCTTTGCTGGTGGCAGGTAAAGTTCATCTGCAAAATCTGTGCATTGTTGCTATGGAGCCTACTAATGATGATGGGGAAAGATTTTACATTTTCACATGGATCACTTGGGGACAATGCAAAAAAATTCATGCTGATTTTTTCACAAGTATATGGGGATTATGCCTGTTCATATGACAGAGTTAGGGGATGGATGTGTAATTTCATAGAAAGACTGTAGAACTTCGAAGACCTCCCTCATGCAGGAAGACTAAAGGCGGTCATGAATGAGACAACCATTGCTGCTGCTGTTTGTGAACTCATTAAGAAAACCCCACACATCACCTTTCAGGTAATAAGTTTAGAGGTCAGTGTTTTGATTGGCAGTGTGGAAATCATTATTCAACATTTAAGTTCCGAAAGATCTGAACTGACAGAACAGCAAAAAAGGACTAGAGATGCTGGCAGTGTTTCAACCTAGTGACCCCAAATGGTTAACAGATATTGCCAGAGGTAATGAGACATGGTTTTATTACTATACAACTCCCAGAAAGATTGACAACTATGTTTGGGTTGTGAAAAATGAACCTTGTCATCTTCTGATGAGACTTTCTCTTAAGAAAGAGGATGTTAAAAAAAAATTTCAATTCCCAAGGAGTGGTAGCTGTGGACACCTTACCTGAAAAAAAAAATGACTATAAATGGCCAATACTACACCAACATTGTTTTGCCCAAAATGGTTAAAGAGATGAAGGAGGAGCATCCAACTACCGGTGTGTCAGGGCTTTCCTTCTTCATGACAATGTCAGTGTTAAAAAACCCCAACAAGTTATGGCCAATCTGGAGCAGGAAAAGATCAAACATCTTCCCCATACTGCATATTCATCTGATCTTGATCCATGCAATTTTTGGTTGTTCCAAAATTTAAAAAGGGACTTGTTGGGAAACCTTTTTCAAGTGTGCAAGACCTTGCAAAATGTATTCATTCAGAGTTGAAGAGTATTCCCCAACAGGAGTTTCAGAATTGATGTAGATGTCTGCAACTTTGCCAAGATACTGGAGTACCTTGGAGGACAGTAAAAGTTTTATTGGTAAGTACAATGGTTTTTGTTCTGTAGATGAATATCAAGAAGTTTTGAACACCCCTCATAAAGAACATGCTGGATAGCCTTTAACAGAAAGGTACCATCTGTCTCCTAAATCCTCCAGCTGTCCAGTGGGTTAACTTCCTCAACCCTTTCTAAGATCTTGGGGTCCTTGTGGCCTTGCCATTTATCCCATTGTAGGCAAAAATAGTGCCACTCAGAAGTAAAACTACCCAACCAGAGCCATCAGTGAGTTAGTAAACTATTAAAAGGTAGAGCACTGGTTATTCAAAATGCTATCATTTGGACTCTGTTAATGGCTGTTGGAAGGAATCACAAATATTTTACTTTCTAACATATCAAGTTGAGAAATAAATTGAAAAGATTAGCATTTTTCATAGCTCTGAAATGTCCATTTTTTAAAAATATATATAAATAAAAAAAAGTTAAATTTTATAGTTTTGAAAACTTTAAATTTATGTTGTCATACTTATTGCACATACTATGCTTTTGGCTAATTATGCAGGCTGGTAAACCACATTTTTATGGTTTTGGCAGTTAAATTTTAAGCAAGCTATGCCTGTATATCTCTTGGAGGTACAGTTAGTTCTTTTCAGGTTTTTTGTATATGTTATTTTTTATGCACTGTTACCCCAATCACATTACATATTAATGATTACACTGGTTTATAAGGTTTTTATAACATGAAAAATTGTAGACTAGAATTTTGACTCCTATTAAGATCTTACTTTACCAATACCACCAGGCAACTGGGAGGATACTAGATATTTTACTTTTTGTGGCTGGCAACACTGATTGCCAAGTGGGAGAAAACATGTAACAGTAACCTAACTTCAGACCACCATTCTTGTTGTTTTCATTGTAAGAAGAACATGTGCTGTATGTTGAAGAGTGAATTTTTGCATTTAAATGGCGCAAAGGCAGTGTCGTGGATGGGTTGATGTGCCAGATAAGTTTTGTTATGTGTGTGGAAATTATATTTTAAAATCTCGTCATTCTTTGACAAAGATTGTGAAGAAAGCCTATAACTTGTATTTTGGATGTCCTGTTAGAGATCAGGACAAAACATGGGCTCCACATGTGTGTGGCATTTCATGCTTTGTTGGCCTGAGTGATTCGTTGAAAGGTAAGAAAAATCCATGCTCTTTGCAGTTCCAATGGTTTGGCATGAGTCAACTAGTCACTTGCATGATTGCTATTTTTGTTTAACTAAAGTGTCAGGCTTTTCAAAAAAGAACAAAAGCAAAATACAATATCCAAATGTGCCTTCAGCCATAAGGCTAGTTTCTCATGAAGATCTTCCTATACCAATACCTCCAACCAACTGGGAGGAGATGGATGCACATTCATCAGAAGAAGACCTTGAGGCACATACAGATCCTGATCCTACATACACCCCTAAAAAATTAGGGGCCTCATCTGATTCAGCAAAATGAACTAAATGATTTTGTTCAAGACCTAGGACTTTCCAAAAAACAACAAGCTGAAGTTTTAGTTCAAGACTTTAAGAGTGGAATATTCTGGACAAGGGTATCAGTTTCTCTGTTCAGAAAGAGAAATTTGGCTTTATCTACTTATTATGAGATGCAAGATGGTTTGTGTTTCTGCACAGATATTTTAGGGTTGATGGAAGAAATTGGAACAACTCATGACTCTAAGGAATGCATTTATTTATAGATTCATCAAAATTCAGCTTAAAAGCTGTCCTTTTGCATAAGGGAAACCAAAATCCATTCCAGTGCCACATGCTGTGGGAATGAAAGAAACTTATGAAAGCCTGGAAAAAATACTCACTGCTATAAAAGATGACCAGTTTAAGTGGACAATATGTGGTGACCTAAAAGTCACATCTCTCTTGCTCGGGCTTCAAGGAGGCTTTACAAAATTTGCAGTTTTCTGTATTTGTGGGACAGTAGGGCCAGAAAGGAAAACTATAAAACAAAGACTGGCCCAAAAGAGATGTTTTTATTCCTAGAAAGAGTAATGTGAGGTATAAGGCTCTAGTTGACCCCTCTGATGTTCTGCTCTCACCACTACACATCAAACTGGGACTTATGAAAAACTTTACCAGTTTTGTCCATAGCCTTTACAAAGAATTTTTTCACTTGGAGGAAAATTTTCCAAAACCAAGTGATGCCAAACTCAAAGAAGGGATCTTTGTTGGTCCTCAGATCAGGAAGCTACTGAATGATCAGGAAGCCCTTCACGTCTGTGGTCCAGAGTTTTCTGGGGAATCACAAAGAGGAAAACTACCATCAGCTCACTCAAGATCTTCTCAAAAACTATGAAAATCTTGGCTGCTGAATGTCTTTGAAGATCCATTTCAAGCACTCGCATCTCGAATTCTTTCCTAAGAACTTAAGAGCTGTCAGTGATGAGCAAGGGGAACGATTTCACCAGGATATCCAAACAATGGAGGAGAGATACCAAGGCAGGTGGGATCCAGCAATGATGGGTGACTACTGCTGATTCTTGCAGAAGGAAAATACCTCAGCACATAAAAGGCAAAAATGAACTTCTTGTAAGTACAAAAGATCCTTATCCTTGTTTTCTATTTTACATTTCAATATTATTTCATTTGTTATTTTATATTCAGTGGTCTATAACTGTGATGTTTCTAATTTTTTTCACTGTAATCATGTAATTAATTAATGATTTTAATATTATTTAATATTTAAGTTACAGTTTGATAAAATAGCCACATTTATTTTCATTTCCCAGATATGCATATTCATTGAAATTTTGAAATACATCAATCCATAATTTAAAAAAAAAACTGTACCTGCTGCAGATTTTTCACAGCCATATTTGAATTCAGCACCCCAAAATTAGTTACAAACATCCTGTTTGACCAGTGTTACAAAAAAAAAAGTTTTGATTTGTTGTCTAGTGTTATCTGTATTGTGTACAACTATTAATATGACATAATGTTGGAAGTTAAATTTATATGTTGTGAATAAATTTTGACAACATTCATCATAAATCTGTGTTTTTAAGTTAGTAACTCTTTTCAGTTTTAAATATATGAAGACATGATATGAGTATATTTAGGTTTTTGTATTTAAAATATTAATACTATACTTCATAATTTCAGTTTTCATATTCTACTAAAGCTTCTTTTTAATCATAATTCTAGCTTATTAGTTGCTTTGTTTTTCTTGTCTTCTATTGAATCAAACAAAACTTTTATCAGTATGAGCTTTTGTTTTGAAAATGCAATACATTGTTTTGAGGCTTGTTTACAACAGTGTTTTCAAATTACCTACTTCATTTTTTTTGTATTTTATTCATACAAAAAGGATGTAATGCATTGTCTTAAAGTTTGTTTATAACTGGAGTTTTATCTAAAAAGCAACTTATTTTCTTACTTGTGTTTATTTAAGCATGGAAATATTTTGTATGAACCAGCTAACAACATGTCAGTGTCAATTTCTGTTTCAAAAATGTAATGGATATGCATTGCTACCAACTCCTGAATATTCATGACACTAATTCTTCTTCTCAAGAAAGATTTACTTCCAGTTATTAATGCTATAGTATTAATAACTGGAAGTAAAAAACTAATTAATGCTATAGTATTAATAACTGGAAGTAAAATAAGTTGCATTTATAAAATGGAAATGACATGTTCTCAGGTGAGGTCATATGGTGTGAAAGGATAAAAAACAGCAATGGAGAAATTTCTGTAAATCTTAAGAGCCAGCCAATAAGTTTGGAAGCAAGTGTATGAGTTTTAAGGACTAGCCTATAGGTATGGTAATCACTATAATATGGTGATTCTTTTATCACCTGCATAAAAGTTTTAGTTTTCCAGGCAACTAAGCTGTCAGGAGTTTTCCACCACCAGTAAAAGACATTACTAAATCAAAAAACAAAGAAACACTAATTCAACAACTCTGTTTATGCTTTTCATATAATTTGTTATTTTTATGTAGTATTTAGTGCTTTTTATTTTACCTGACTGAAAATGGGGAAATGCTTCTAATTTGTGTTATGATATTGAGTTCATCAAGTGCAATAGTTTGTGATATTGAAATTTGGATTTCTAGGGAATTCATAACTGAATTTCATGAGTCATTTGGAGTACCAAACTATTTGATATATAAGATATAAAAATTTTGAAGCCTACTAAAATAGTATGCATGGCACTGATAAATATTTTGAACTTCAGATTTTTTATGAAGTACGGGTTACAAGTAGAGAGAGAGATAAATGATTGTACACACAAACAAAATTGTACTGATTGCCGTTTTGGTAGCTGGACATTCGGTTTAGGACTACACATATGAACAAAAGTTTAATATGTCTGGAATTGCTCCCATGATTATTTTTACCTAAGCTGTAAATCCTTCAAGATCACGTTCAGTTTTGTCGTAGATATGCAGTTATCTGGTAGAAATAAGGCAGCCGTGAAACCTGCAAATCTCTAAATAGCGTAACAAGTAGAGAGACTGATATGTAAATTTATTTGCTCCATATCACATGCAAGCAAACTGCCAACCTTTCTCTCTTATATATATTTAATTTTTTTATGTTTTTTCTCTCTTAAACATCTACAATGATTTTCTGACAGTTAATCAACCACATTGATCCTGTAAGATGAAATTAAGGAATCTTAGTGATCTTGAAGGCCAAGTGAATGAGACATTGTGTCAAACAGTTTCTGGAAAACCTTCATCCCAAAAGTGACCCTTTTTTCTGAGGTCTGTAGACACATAATTCATAACTAGCCAGTCTGTAGTTATCCACGTTGTAAGTGAGGCCAAATTCAGTCTCTCTCTGCATAAGATATTGTTCAAAGGTGCTTGATGACTTTTCCATAGTGGTGACATTAATGAAATGTGGATTATCATCATGATTGGGGATGATGTTTTCCCTTGATGGTATTTTTTTTTTTTCATTGTAATACTTTAAAACATTGGCCGGAATTGCAGAAGGTGGACTTTTTACTGTTCACAATTCATGTGATTTTTCTGTCCAGTTAATGGAAGTGGAGGAACACTTCCTGAACATCATCCATTTTTTTCTTTGGATTCTACATTTTAGAGATCTTGGCAAAATGCCAAAAACTTAGTGCATTAAGGATAAAAAAAAAAGTTTAAAATATCCTCAGAGAGACACATCCAAAGAAGAGGGTGGTGTGTGTGTGTGTGTGGGGGGGGGGGGGTAATGTTTAAAAACCATTCTATAATCAATAAAAAGTAATTTTTTTTAAATGAAGGTTTGCCAAGGGGAGTGGGGTTAAAAATGTCCTTGATGATAGGCCTTCCCAACCGCAGGAGGATTGATTTCTAATCCAAGTAAATCTCTTTTTTTTTCTGTTGCTTCCATATTCAAGACCTCATTCATTCTTATGAAATGATAGAAAAAAAGATTAGTTTTTTTTTGACTGAAAAACCAAGAAATAATAAAAACATTAAATAACCTAAAGCAATGTTAAAATATCTGCAGCAACAAGTTTCATCATAAAAAGCAGTCTTTTATCATAACTCCAAAATATCAATAATGATGGTTTAATTGTAAAAGTATAAATAAAATACTAAGTGTGAAAGAAATAAAAAAATATCCAATGTTGATGAACTTGGGGCGATGCTGTATGCAGTACACCTAGTTTACACAACATATTGCACAAACAACAGGTTATGCTTTCAGTTTCATTAGTGAAAGAGCAATATTGAATGCTGGGATGAATGATAGAAATAATTTTATACATATTGAAATAGGTTTAAGGCAGAGAGAGCAAAATGGGAGAAAAAAATAAATATGAATATAATAGTTTGAGATATACTGAAACCAGAACTGCATTTAAAGAAAAGGCTATCAATGCAATACTTGCATTCCATTTCAAAATTGATTACAATATGCAACCCTTTATGTTACACAAGCTGGTAATTAAATTAGACTATCTCTTAGGCAAGGCTTTGAACAATTGCTTGAGTTTTCCAGATATTAAATTCAGTGAAACACGTTTAAGATCCCATTTGAAACTATTTTCCCATATAATGCATTCAGTGCCCTAGATCAGGGGTTCTCAATGTGGGGTATGCGGTAAAATATTTTGGGATATCTCATGAGAGCTCAGAAGTTGCTAAGTTGGCATTATTATACTATAACTATAGTTTTATCATCTATATAAGGGGTACACCAGTTACATACACATTTCCAGGGGGTACGTGAAGCATAAAAGGTCGAGAACCACTGCCCTAGATAATGTCATTTTTGTATAAATTTCCTCACATATGGTGCTTCTGAAAGCTGGTACCCGAAATAAATTTCATGCAGCATTTTAAGATGTATTTAAGTGATATCTCAAGTTTCAGTCAGATATCTTTTCTGACTGAACTGACCTAAGGCTGCAATTAATTTTTTTTTACACTGTTTTTGTTGTCCTGTGAATTGCCATTTTTGCTTAGTCTCCTATGAAACAATTCATCCATGTTGGGATGCTAAGCTAGAAGAGGTGTCTCATGCTCAAATCACACAGGGGTCAAATCAGTTAATTCTCAATATATGGTTGGCCTCATTTTAAGCAATAATAGGCAAAACTTAAATCTAAATTTCATTTGTAGTGGTTTAATGCTCACATGCCTATATAGCCAATTCCTATAGAAATCATCAAATATATTTATATTATATTTTGTAGGACACTACATTACCTTCACTATTATTTAAGTTTGTTGTAGACTTGACAGTGCTTCACTGGGAATAAACTATTTCTCCTTGGTACTAATTGCTGATTTCAAACGTTCATCTGTCAGTCAGGATCTTGATTTAAAAATCTTTTTGTTATTCACAAGTGAAAAGAATTGCTCTACCAGCAGCCTAACACAGAACCACAGCATTTTTTCTGACTCAGTGTTGGGAACAGCTGATTGTGACTATATTCCTATACTTGAGAGCACTGCAGTCAAACCAAGCTAGTAACCACAGTTCACTATATGATTATGATAGAAGGTATTGATTGTTGGTTGCACCAAACTATTTCATAAGCCATGTATTTGAGACTACTGGATTAGAAGAAATATTAGTAATTAAGATAGGCCCTCACATATCGACAGTCTGTATGGGAAACCTGGAGTCAATCTTGAGTGTTCCATCAGCATAACATATTGTTTAGCCATACTGTTGGCTGACATAGACTATATATAGATGCATGTGCTACACAGCTTATGTACCTTGATAAAGTTCTGTATGTGAGAAATGGACATGTTATTGAACAGAGGTTATTTAGTTGCAAAATTAACTGATTTATATTGTGTTTTTGGCCACACTTTTATTCCTGAAAGTTAGTGACTTATACACTGAAGTGCCAATGAATTAGGGATAGGAGATGATATCCAAATTCAGTACTGCAAGTCCCACATTTGAATGCAAGCATGGCTGAAACTCTGGTCATATATAGCTGTCAGCTTTATCTTCCCCAAGCATTCGTCATGAGAAGTGTAATGAGAAAGGTGTGGGATTTAGATGCATTTGACAGAGGTGCCTGATGGCTGGGACACTCGATCTCCGAAATTGTCACCGAACTTGGATTTTCACGTATGACAGTTTCAAGAATGTTCTGGGAATATGAAAATTCCAGCAAAAAAACAAACTCCCTTACAAACTGCAAAGGACAACCAACCTTGAATAGACAACTTCTGTGGTCTTCGCAGTCTGACCTGCATCATACAGATGGACAGGGGCCAGACATTATATGAAATCACCTCCCATCTGAATGTGGGTTCCAACCTGGAAGTCAGTACACAGACCGTGCAACGCTCACTTTATTGTCTCTGCTTTGGGAGCGACCGACCTACGAGAGTTCCATTTCTAATGGCACGACACTGGGCCCAATGCCTTGCCTGGGCTAAAGAACATCGAAACCGGACCATCGAAAATGAGCATGGATAGCCTGGAGTGATGAATCGTGATTTAAACATCATCATGCCAATGGGAGACTGAGAGTATGGCGCCAACCCCATGAAGCCATGGATCCCGCATGTCAGTTGGAACAGTACAAGCTGGTGGTGGCTCAGTGATGGCCTGTGGTGTCTTCAGTTGGACATCTGTAGGACCTTTGACACGTGTACCGACGCTCTCAATGTATCCTTGTATGTAGAACTCATGACTGACCATTTACACCAATTTATGGCCATCATGCAACCCAATGGAGATGGCATCTACCAGCAAGACACTGCTCATCTCACAGGTCCAGGTTGGCTACTGCATGGTTGCAGGAGCATTCTGCTAACTTTGAAATAATGAATTGGCCACCTAGAAACTAAGATTTAAATCCCATCGAAAATATTTGGGATACCATCGAGCAGAGTGTTCAGGCCCGTGTCCCTTCAGCGATGACCTTGAGAGAATTGTGGACAGCTGGAGGATGCACGGGTCACCATACCTGTGCATGGGTCACCGTACCTGTGGAACATTTATGCAAGCTTGTGGAGACCTTGCCTTGTGTAGTGACCGTTATCAGGGCCAAAGGGGGTCCAACATGTTACTAGGTTGCTATCCCTAATTCAATCGCACTTCAGTGTTTGTTCCAGCCTCTCCACTAAGCTACAGTGCAGTGGCAGTTGTAGGAAAGGGCCATGCCCCCACCCTCCTCCAAAAAACTTCAAAGTTTTTTTTTTATTCCAACAGGCTGTTATTTTTGCACATTGGAAATGGCCTAGGAATCATTAGTTCAGCTTTCAGTCTGAAGGCTTAACAGAGAAACTGGAACATATAAGTCACTGATTTTCAAGAATAAGTGTGGCCAAAAACACAATATAAATCAGTTAATTTTGCAACTAAATAACCTCTGTTCAATAACATGTCCATTTCTCACATACAGAACTTTATCAAGGTACATAAGCTGTGTAGCACATGCATCTATATATAGTCTATGTCAGCCAACAGTATGGCTAAACAATATGTTATGCTGATGGAACACTCAAGATTGACTCCAGGTTTCCCATACAGACTGTCGATATGTGAGGGCCTATCTTAATTACTAATATTTCTTCTAATCCAGTAGTCTCAAATACATGGCTTATGAAATAGTTTGGTGCAGATAACAATCAATACCTTCTATCATAATCATATAGTGAACTGTGGTTACTAGCTTGGTTTGACTGCAGTGCTCTCAAGTATAGGAATATAGTCACAATCAGCTGTTCCCAACACTGAGTCAGAAAAAATGCTGTGGTTCTGTGTTAGGCTGCTGGTAGAGCAATTCTTTTCACTTGTGAATAACAAAAAGATTTTTAAATCAAGATCCTGACTGACAGATGAACGTTTGAAATCAGCAATTAGTACCAAGGAGAAATAGTTTATTCCCAGTGAAGCACTGTCAAGTCTACAACAAACTTAAATAATAGTGAAGGTAATGTAGTGTCCTACAAAATATAATATAAATATATTTGATGATTTCTATAGGAATTGGCTATATAGGCATGTGAGCATTAAACCACTACAAATGAAATTTAGATTTAAGTTTTGCCTATTATTGCTTAAAATGAGGCCAACCATATATTGAGAATTAACTGATTTGACCCCTGTGTGATTTGAGCATGAGACACCTCTTCTAGCTTAGCATCCCAACATGGATGAATTGTTTCATAGGAGACTAAGCAAAAATGGCAATTCACAGAACAACAAAAACAGTGTAAAAAAAAATTAATTGCAGCCTTAGGTCAGTTCAGTCAGAAAAGATATCTGACTGAAACTTGAGATATCACTTAAATACATCTTAAAATGCTGCATGAAATTTATTTCGGGTACCAGCTTTCAGAAGCACCATATGTGAGGAAATTTATACAAAAATGACATTATCTAGGGCAGTGGTTCTCGACCTTTTATGCTTCACGTACCCCCTGGAAATGTGTATGTAACTGGTGTACCCCTTATATAGATGATAAAACTATAGTTGTAGTATAATAATGCCAACTTAGCAACTTCTGAGCTCTCATGACATATCCCAAAATATTTTACCGCATACCCCACATTGAGAACCCCTGATCTAGGGCACTGAATGCATTATATGGGAAAATAGTTTCAAATGGGAACATCTTAAATGTGTTTCACTGAATTTAATATCTGGAAAACTCAAGCAATTGTTCAAAGCCTTGCCTAAGAGATAGTCTAATTTAATTACCAGCTTGTATAACATAAAGGGTTGCATATTGTAATCAATTTTGAAATGGAATGCAAGTATTGCATTGATAGCCTTTTCTTTAAATGCAGTTCTGGTTTCAGTATATCTCAAACTATTATATTCATATTTATTTTTTTCTCCCATTTTGTTCTCTCTGCCTTAAATCTATTTCAATATGTATAAAATTATTTCTATCATTCATCCCAGCATTCAATATTGCTCTTTCACTAATGAAACTGAAATCATAACCTGTTGTTTGTGCAATATGTTGTGTAAACTAGGTGTACTGCATACAGCATCGCCCCAAGTTCATCAACATTGGATATTTTTTTATTTCTTTCACACTTAGTATTTTATACTTTTACAATTAAACCATCATTATTGATCTTTTGGAGTTACGATGAAACTTGTTGCTGCAGATATTTTAACATCTCTTTAGGTTATTTAATGTTTTTATTATTTCTTGGTTTTTCAGTCAAAAAAACTAATCTTTTTTTTTTCTATCATTTCTTAAGAATGAATGAGGTCTTAAGTATGGAATCAAGAGAAAAAAAAAGATTTACTTGATTGGAAATCAATCCTCCTCTGGTTGAGAAGGCCTGTTGTTAAGGTCATTTTAACCCCAATCCCCTTGGCAAACCTTCATTGCAAAAAAAAATATTGTTATAATGTTTATCGTTATTGCAAAATCAGCGTTGCACAACAACTTGCAATGCTGATTTTGCCCCAATCATCAAATGCTGAGACTAAGGTAGCAGTGTTACAAAAATTAATTTTGCTTTAAAAGAAGATTATTTAAATGAAAAATGAAAAAAAAAATAATTAACTAAAAAAGGATAAAGCGCTGTGACGAAATTAAATAAAAATATTTCAAAGCAAATAAGTTTATTTTAACCTCTGAAATTTGAGATTGAACCCTTCGAGATCAATTTGCATTATAACTGACTATTAGAAAAAGTCGAACTTTACGAAAACTACAAATTCTGAGCTAGTTATGAAATTACTTCAATGTAGTTAAAAAAAAGTACTGAAAAGTCCTATCATTTGAAAATTACTTTTTGTTATAATGTTCTGAAATGTCTTCTAAAGTAGCTACCATTTTAAGTCACATATGTCTAATGATTTGATTTTTAGTCAAACTTCAAATAATTATTCTTTCTAATTGCAGTAGATATTTGAGATGCAATATAAATAATTCTAGAACTTATGGAATTGATATCCCTCTCCTGATTCTCAGAAAAGCCACGACTAATTTGAATCAGTTGCGAGTTTCCTCAGTCAAACAAGTCAATGAAATAATTTGCAAAATGGTCACAATTTTCTGGTTCAAATTGATAATATCAATTGGTTTTATTCTTCAAAAACTAATATTTCATCAGCAAAGCAAAAATAAAACCACTTCACTGTTTTCGTATGATGTTGCTGATCACACAGTCAAAGAAATGTCAATGTTTCTCTTCATATTCCTTTCATAAAAAATATCTGATAGAAGCTAAAAAGTAATTTAGAAACACTAAAATAGTTTTAAATTGCAAAACATACTAAAATGATGCAAAAACGTTTTATGACTGTATTTTCATGCAAATCACTGAAAACCTCCAATTAAAAAAAACCTTCTCTTGGCATCTGACTTTGTTTTATCAAAAACATAGTTGGTCAGATGTTTACTAAATAACTCAATTAATTCACTGGAGTTCTCAGCTAGCTAGTGGAGAAATGTTCTAAATAGAGAACAGCAGCTACAGAGTTAGTGTAATCTGGACTGTGCTAAAAGCAGTTTGAGCAAGAGAAAGGGCTTTTCATTTTCTGACACATCAAGTTGAGGAATAAATTGAAAAAAAAAAAGAATGCATTTTTTGGAGCTCTGAAATGTCTAGTTTAGCATATATAAACTCACTGGACAAAAAATAAGTCATCTCCCACCATAAGAGGGTTACATCTGTTTGACAGCAACAGAGGGCGCACCAGTAATAAATGCGTCCTACAAATAGCTGTCCATGCGCTAAGGAGTTCATAAAGTGACAAGAAGTGATTATATGTTATGAGTGTGTTAGCTCTCTGTGAAACATGGGTTGCGCCAAAGATGTGAATGAGTGACAAAAAGGTGTTAGTGCGTTTGACCAAGCCAAAGGGCATAGTGTACAAGAAGTTGATGCTTTGCAGGTGTGTCAAAACGTACTGTCCAAAAGGTCTTCCAGCAGTGGTGTACATCACAGTCCACTGCTAATCATCATCAGAACTGTGGCAGAAAGACTGCGCACCAATAGGGACTGCCTCAGTGTGTCACGCACTATTTAGGGCTTTGCAACGAGGTAGGAATTGCTCCTGTCGATCTACCCTGTGCACGTTAAAGAACACGCTGGATGGCCTTGACGGGAGGCTACCATCTGTCTCCCAACAGCTATTCCAGTGGGTCCCCTCCCCCAACCTTCTCTGAGCCTTCGGGGTCCATGTGACCTGGCCATTTAGCCCATTGTATGCAAAAAGTGCCGCTCAGAGGTAAAACAATCCAATCTAATCTCCTGTCGATCGATGCAGGCCTACAACAAGCTGTTTCTGAATGAACACTCCGAAGGGCTGAGCTGTTAACATGACTGCATGTCATGTTAACAGCTCTGCTCAAGTGGCTACAGTGGGTGCAGCGCCACAAAGACTGAACTGTTGACTCTGAAAACGTGTGATCTGGTCAGATGAGTCACATTTTTGCTTCTACTCAAATGATGTGAGGTGATGGGTGCATTGTAAGCCGCATGAAGCCTTCCACACAGACTTGTGTGCAAGGTTCTGTTCAAACTGGAGGAGGCTCTGTGATATTCTGGAGGTGTTTCACGTACGAGGAAATGGTTTCTTTGGTAGCGGTGATGTCACATTTGAACCTGAAGGGCTATATGGAGCTACTGAATGACCACATGTTGCCTTTTGTGCAGCATCTCCACAGTGAACACCAGAAGGATACCCCAGTCATCCAAGACGACAGTTGTCGCATTCACAGGGTTCGAAGTGTGTCAGATTGGCACAGCAAGCATTCTGAAGCCTTCAAACATCTCGACTGGACCAAATCTGACTGGACCAAATCCCCAGATTTGAATCCCATGGAAAACTTGTGAGAATGTTTGGAGCAATGAGTGAAGCGCTGTCCCAGCCATCCGGCAAATCTGACCGAACTGAGCATTTCCTGCTGGAAGAGTTGATGAATATTGATGTGCACTACCTCTGCACACTGGTGGCATCCATGCCAGACAGGATTTTGGCTGTTCTTCGGTTGCACGGAGGCATTACGTGCTATTAGGTGACATTCCACCAGGGGTGACTAATTTTTTGTCTGGTGAGCTTATGAAAAAAAAAAGTTCCAACTTTAATATTTCAGAAAGAAATTTTTTATGGTACTGAAAACTGAGTTTATGGTTCATGACCATATATGCTGGCTTCATAAACCTGCATATATGTCATTTTTTTGAAAATTTGCAAATTGGTCCAAGACTTTAGTGGTTGGTTGACTTCAATATTTTGGACAGGCTTTCTAATATTAATACTAGAGATGAGTTTGGACCCAAGCTTTATGAAGTTAAGCCTCACTAGATAATTAAACCTCTAGTAATTAAAAATGAATACCATTCAGACTTTAATTACCTACTTCATTCAGATGAAAACTGCAAAATCATCATAAAATGCATAAGATGCAAAAAATAATGTTAATTTTGCATCACACTATTGATTAAAGTCTGCTGGCAAAATACACATGTGGCACTATTTGCTGGCATTATTCATAAAAAATTAGTCTTAAAAGATGATAGCACCCTTACAATCTTGTGCCAAGATAGAGATGTGATCTTTAATTCAATTTCCGAATGCTAAAAAAAAAATGGCTGAAATTTATCACAGAATGTTAGTTCAGCATGGTGCACAATGCATGAGGCAAGTCAAGTGGGTGGATAAATTAAGAAAGGTATCAAATGTATTGAAAATGCTCTGACCTGGGCAAGATCATCATGTCATGACACCACAAAATGTAGTGGCAGTGGAGGAGCTCATGCAAGAAAATTATTGAATTGCAATTGAAGAAATTGGTGTGGAATTGAATATCAGTGTTGGTGCAGCATATAACATCATTAGTAAGGAGGAGTAGTTTTGAACAGTATATGCTCATTCAGTTCCTTCTTTCTGTTGATCACATGAACTGAAGGAATGATTTCCTTCAGTTCATGTGTTCAGTTGATCAGTTCATCCAGTTCCTTCTTTGTGTTGAACACATGAACTGAAGGAGATATAAAGTAATCAGTTCTTAATTTATCCACCCACTCAAGTTGAAGTGTGTTCTGCAATTCTTGGATATTATGAATGGGAAACAGCTGCCTTCTTAAAATGTAAAGTAACCAATGATAAATCCTGTGTGCACATAAGAACTCACTTCAATCAAAGAAGGTTCTGTGCCCAAGCATTAGGTGGAAAAGTATTATTCATTGTATTATGGGATTATAATATATATATGGAGTAATTCTGGACCAGTATCTTGAGAGATGTGAAACTGTGACAAGTGCAAAGTATTGTAATGTTCTAAATTTCCAAAGCAAGAATTTGGAAGAAACATCCCAGTTTATTCTCAGATAATGACAGTGCCTGCCCTCACAGTTGAGCAGATACAAGAAATAAAGTTTTGAGTGTTACCTCATTCTCCATATTCAAGAGAGTTATCATAAAATTATTACCTCTTTTTTGCCACTGAACTAAAAAGATGTCATTTCTTGTCAGATGAAGATGTCAGAACTGCAGTGCACAAATGGCCTTACCACCTATCACAACTCATTTTTTCTCAAGGAATACACTCATTGGTTCATTGTTGGAGAAAGTGTATCGAACATAAGAGAGACTACATTGAAGACTGGCATGCAAATTTTTCTTTTTTCTTTCAGTAAAATAACTTTTAAACTTTTGCTGTTTTCATTTAAATGATCTCTGTATTTCTGTGGATAATCTCTCCTCTTATTAATGAATCACTCATAGTTAGTATAATGATGTTACTCACGAATTTTTAGCTTCTACAAATTATTTCTAACATTTCTTTTTGGAAAACTTTAAGATTTTAATTTGGTCCCCTGACAATAATATTATTTTAATGTTTATAATACAAAGAAATGAAAATTGGTTTATCATCATCAAGCAGCCATGGGCTACGGAGGTCCAACCAAATCATGCAATTTAGTTCTCAAGCTTATTTGTCCTGAGCTACATCTGACCACTGCATACCAGTTCTAACAAGGTCCTGTTTGACATTGTCTGCCCACCACATCCTAGATCTCTCCCTCTTTCTGAGGTCTTTAAGCACACTGTTCATAACCATATTCTTTAATCTATAATTATCCATACGGGCAACATGGCCAAACCGAGGAGTCTCTGCACAATATGCTGCTTAAAGGAGGTTGCAAACTCCTTTGCCTAACCTCATCATTAGAAAGTTGAACCACCTAATGCCCAAGATACTGCGTAAGCATTTACATTCAAAAGCCTCTAGCTTCCTGTTATTTTCTTTACAAAGTGTCCCAAGTTTCACTACCATAACTAACCCTAGAAAGAACCAAACTTTTATACAGTCTAATTTTAGTTAGGTGTATACACTTATTTCTCCACACTCTCCATAGATTCTTAAAAGTCCCAGCAGCAATCCCTCTTCGTCTGTTAATCTCATGCCGCACATCACCAGTATCTGTTATATAGCTCCCAAGATAATTAAACTGTGACACCTGCTCAAGACTGCAACCATTCAGATTAACTGAATCACGACATGCCTGATCAATTTTCATCACTTTAGTTTTTTCTCTGTTTATAACCAAACCTACTCTACTACCAGTCTCATCAACAGCTCAAATGAAAGAGTTCATCTCATCAACATCATTTGCCAAAAGGGCTAAATCAGAAATTTTAGTATCTCCAGACCATTTAAGGCCAAAATATTTCCCTTGCAATGAATTTCGCATAACGTAATCAATAACCAAACTAAAGAGAAAAGGAGACAAAATGCACCCTTGTCAAACACCAGAACTAATGCTAAACCAATTGCTACAAGCCTTACTAACTCTGATACACAACACAGTGTTATTATAGAAAGCTTTCATTATGTTAACTAACTTGTGTGGTATGCCATATGATCTCACAATCAACCACAAATTATGTCGATCAACAGAGTCGAAAGCCTTTTTGAAATCAACAAAGCTAGCAACCAAAGGTTTCTGAGACTCTAAACATTTCTCAAGAATCTGCCTAAGTGAAAATATCTGATCCACACACCCCCTACCACTTCTGAATCCACATTGCTCATCACGCAATTGACTGTCAACCAGATTCTTAATTATAGTAAGCACAATCATGGAAAGAACTTTACCTGGAACAGAGCGTAAGCTGATACCCCTATAGTTATCACAAGAGCTGCGATCACCTTTTTTGAAAATAGGAATAATAATAGCTCTGGTAAAATCCTTAAGAACCATGCCTTTATCATAAAAGATATTCAGAATTTCAGTCATCCACGTGGTAACCGAAACATTCCCAGCTCTAAGCATTTCTGTAGTAATTTCATCTACCCCTAGGGATTTATGAAGTTTAAGTTTAGAAATAGCCAAAATAACTTCAGATTGTGTTATAGGGCAAACATTAAAGCCACCAATGCATCTATCATCATTACAAACAATGGGAGTAGAACTAACCACATTATTTAGAACATCACTGAAATGCTCAGCCCACATAGCCATGACAGAATCCTCACCTTCTATATATACAGGGTGAATCTGAAAAAGTGGGCAAAACTTTACGGGGTGGTAGAACTCAGCTATACGAGCAATATTCGTCATAGAATGTATGGTCGGAACGCAAGCGGTGAGAAGTTAAAAGGTAGTTTTCCAGTCACATTTAAAGAATGAACACAAGAAGGAGAGGAGATACTCTGTGCCTCACTTGCATTCCCGTCCGCCGCACCATACACAAAGTGCATATCCGCCATTTCTTGGTTAGTATAACCAGCCATCCTCTCGGCAATCCACGGTAGAAATGCCGTTGGGTGCGAGGACCGACCCTTTTATACCATTTCCAACACCACCTAGCAGCTCGCCGTTTGCGTTCCGCCCATACTTTCTATGATGAATATTGCTCGTATAGCTGCGTTCTGCCACCCCGTAAAGTTTTGCCCACTTTTTCAGATTCACCCTGTATATAACCTTACCTTGTTTATCCTTCAATCCCTGTATACATGTCCGTTTTCTACCACGTAAAACATTAACTATCTAGTACAGCTCTCTGCTGTTGTGCTGTCTAACTGCTTCCTCGGCTTTGTCAGCCAAGTCATCAAGCCAAAGTTCTTATCAGCAACTAACTGATCCTTTACATGTTTATTAAGTTCTCTCTAATGCTTTCTATTATGACTAGTAGGGTATTGATTAAGGACATTCCTGCAGTTCTTTCTTTCTGAAATAAGCTCAAGTGCCTTATCAGTCAAACATTTTTGCCTCCTCTGCTCATTTTTTCCTAAAAGAGTACTGTTATTTTCAAGAAAAGCCTTTTTTAAATGGTGCCATTCTTCAACTTCAGTAGGAAGCAAACCATGACTGTCATAATGACTAACTAACCTATCGTGGTAATAACTGTGTGTTTCAGAGCTTCAGAATTAAAGGTAAAATTCTAACCTTAGCAGAATACCTGCAAGGTTAAAAAATCTGCCAGACTTTTAACAAGGTAATGATCAGATCCAATTTCAGCTCCCCTATATGACATGGTATTCCTAACAGAACTAGCCCTGAATTGAGTTGCATTTTTAGAGAGGGAAAAAAAAATCTGACACTGTAAGTGTTAATTCTAACAAAATCAAAGGCTGGAAATATTCAACATATAAGATATCAGACATGAATTGATCATTCTTTTTCTGAGGAATAATTGCTCAATCTTGATGAACACTGAAAATGTCCTTGATGATATTTCTAATTTTTCCATTCATTTCATGCAGACATTATTTATTCTCTTCCATTCATGCCTATCTACCAGTCTGCAAATATTGAGTATCTACAGCAAATCATAAATAAAATAGTGCTCTGTAGATTTTTTGCATGGTAGAATAGTTTAGCTTATCCTCCCTTGCTCCCAGAGGATATTAGAGCTAATGATGAGAGTTAATGTAATTCCTTAATGATAGCTAGTGTTGAAAATATGATAAATTCTAATGAAATAATATAATATAATAAATATGCAGTAATAGCCCGTTTATGGACTGTGTTTCTGTGAACAAGCACTAATTGAATCAGCACTATGCAGGGTTATTTTAATATAGTACTTATAAAGATGCATTTTTAAAACTGTTTTTTGTTAACATCTTTAAAATTTGTAATTTTGTTACTGAAACAATATTACAGATAGTAATCATGATTTTCTAAAATAAATGAAATGGCCAGATATAGTTATTTATTTAGTAAAAATTGAAAAAATGTGTAACACAATCTTATACAGTATAGCCCCAACAACCAATGGTAATTCGTTCCACAAAACCCATTTTATGTTGAAAATATTTTAAGCAGAAACCAAAATTACATTAATTTCCTCTAATTCATTCCGAACCCTTGACAGGCAATCTTAACAACACATAAAATTGGCATTTCTTACATGCTATACTTGATTTTTACATTAAAAATCATCACTGACTTTAAAGCACTCTTTAGAATGGCCTTTTGTTTAACTATTTTAGAAATGGTCTATTGAGGAAAACCATATTCATGCATTAATGCACTAATTTTTTTATCAACTCCTTTCTCACTTTAATCAAAATTTTATTCTTGCACTTCAGGAGCCATGGTTATTAATTTCAATTTTTTTAATTAATAAATTCAAAAATTACCACAATTAAATTAATTTTAATTCCCAAAAATGCACTCTGTTAACACTGAACAACTGCATCAGACAGAAGATAAACAAAGAATAACACTGTCCATTATGTATTTTAAAACAAGCTGAGCAATAACAAAGATGCTGATTGTTTGAGGAGAACAACCTTATGAGAACATACAAGTGACGTTCCACATGCTGATTGGCCAAGATTTCACCCACACATCATTCTCAGCTGTGTCGGAAAGCCATCAGTTCCTGAAAATATCATCGGTACTTAAATTGAAAGCTCTTATAAGGTAAATCGGTTCCTGAAAATATCAGATGTTGATGTTAATAGAAGTCAAGGCCCCACTGTATATGAGAAAATGAACTAAGTTGTGGCTCATTCTCCAACAAATTAGCTGGGTTCTTCTTAAAGAAGCCAACAAAAGCAACTTTTCCTTTCATACCAATTACAGCCAACCCCCCTTCTGCACTCTAATCTGTCATGGAAAGTTTTAACTACTCAGTTTTGTCACAGGTAGGCATTCCTGCCTGTGATGAAACTGAGGTTCTTAGGTAAGTTAAACATTTCATGGTTCACTTAGTCTCAGGACACATGCATGCTACATAGTTAAATTGTGAAGTAATAGTTAGATATCTCCAACCTTCCTCCCTAAAAAACACAGAATGGGAAAAGTTTAAGAATTTAAACTAACTTCATTGATTTAGAGAAGGGCATTAGAACTCCAGTATGACATACCACTTGCAGAAGTAAAGTCATTAGAGAGGATTAAACCTTTCAGTGTTAAACTTGTACCCTTCTACTAGGCTCCTAAATGCACAGAAGTTCTAAAAAGTGGTTGTGTGACAGTTTTATGGCATCAGTAATGCCACTGGACCAAATAATATGGCGGGAAGAACATTTTCCAGCTGCCTGAAGGGTTAAAAGGGGTGGCCATATTCTTGAAGTGAAGAGTTATAGTGCATATGTGCATGGCCCTTAGCAATATTGGTATGCACTGTTCAAATGATATCAATAACTTAAAAAATTAAAAAAATACCAATCTTCCTACATGCAGCCTCAAAAGTAGAAAATAAAACTAAAGAATATTGATTGTGGAATCAGTCAAATTCATATTCACTTCAAAGGATGATCGGGTGCCAGCAATCTTGTTGAGTAGGTAAATTGGTACCCTATTGTCATTTGAAGTGAATGCAAATTCAGTGACTGGTTGCATCATCGATATGCGTTAATTTTATTTTCTGCTTTTTAAGCCACATATAAGAATATACATATTTTTAAAATCTTTAATATTTTTTGCACTGTCACTAAAAACACCTAGCTTCAGAAACTTGCATTTGATATATAACTCATAATCATCGACCACATTTCTCCTTCCCTGTTTTTGTGTGTGTGTGTGGGGTGGGGAGTCTGTTTCATTAGCTCATGGCATTGGATACAGCACAAGCTATAATTTGAGATATAACTTGTTAAAATCAACCTTCACAATATTTCCATCTCTTTTGGGGGGAGAATGGGGGGTATAATTCAAAGTAGTCTACGACAGTCCTCATATGAGCTTTCACTTGCTCGTATGGGAATTCATGGGAATAACTGCAGGACTTCATATTTGGAAGATAGAATGACTTTCACATTCCCCCTTTTTTGGGATGGGGGGGGGGGAAGAAAGCAAGGATGGTATATTTCTATTTCCCACAACACTCCTCATATCACAAGTTTTCATTTCGCATACAACTTGTTATGTTTGGCCCTCATATCAAAAGTTATAGTAGAACAATACTTGAAATATTTTACCTATTTTGGGAGGAGAGAATTTTTATAATCTGTGACCCCTCCCCATGACAGAAACTTTCATTTGACACATTGCACATTACATTTGACCCTCTCGTTCTGAAGTTATGTTGTAACATAGTTTTCAGGTTTTCCTTTTTTAGTGGGGAAGAAATCATGGAGGGTATTATTTTTTATATCCTATGATAAAAATATTTGAAAATCTTTTAAAAGCAAAAATATTTTAAAAGCCACATCATAAGCTGTCATAAATCATTAAGTTTGCCCATTGTGCTTGAAAGATATGGTGTAACAACTGTTTTTGCAAACACGCAAACTAACAGTTGACAAGCAAAAAGCAACAGGAAAATGTATAAAAAAGCTTAGTATTTGCAAGAATAAGCATTATTAACTTAATACAGTAGTGCCACATCATGCAGCAACAATGTGTTTTTTTTTTAAGCAGAAATATAGTCTGGGCACAAATAGTGATCAAGTTGCAGTATATGGAGCAGCATTAAACGGGGTATTACTGTATTCCATTCTTTATGCCCATCTGTATTAATCAGTAGGAGACAGTGCAACTTAAAATTTGTATTTGATGGAAATCAGTTCTATTCTAATAGTAAACTTAAGCTGTTTTAATTAATATTCTTCTCCAGTACTTCTGAAATGTATTCAGAATGTCACACATGCAAAAGATATTCATATATTAAAAGTAGATTATATTATTAATAGTTGTCAGAAAGTGGACATTTAAAGGGAATAGCATTATTTTAAAATAATTATTCAATGGTTTCCTTTATATTTTAATGCTTCCATCAAATCAAAAGCAAATTATTTTTTTTTTTCTTAAGTTTTTGCTATATTATGTTTTTCAGCTCATTTCCTAGAAGAGATGAACTCGGGAGAAAGGATGCATTTAGACCACCATATTTTGATGATCCGTATAGAGACAAATTTATGGGACCAGATACGCGATCAAGGTTTGAGAGTGAGGGAAATTTTAAATCACGATATGATCCTACAGATGACCAATTCAAACTTCGGTAATTTTTTAGTTTGCTTGCAAATTTGCTTTTATTGTGTAACGGTAAATGTTTTTTTTTTAATTATATGTTTAAAATTTGCATGTTTCTATTTTGGTTCAAATTCCCTCATTTTCTGTATCTTCCCATCAACCATAAAATTATTAACACACAACTAATCCATATAAGTGTGCAGTTTTTTAAATTAAGAATGGAAACTGCAGATGGTAATTGTAAAAGCATTTTAACAAAATTTACTGAATTTGGTCACTGAAAGATAATTGACAGTTAAGTGTAGAATTGCAAATTTTTTAGTTTTATTTTATGTTTACTTACTAAGTTCTAAATTGCATAGTTGTGTTGTCATAATGAGTGTTAATAAAGTGCATTGTTTGGAATTGTAAGTGAAGTAAAGGACAGTTCATTTTTTCATGCATGTTGGGAATAAGGAAAATTTGGTTTGAGTAAGTACCAGTTTAAAGTGCTGGAAATTATCTTTGTCAGCAGTGAATAGTAATAGATAATTCAATAACCCCATCTACCTGTTAAACATTTTATTATTATATGATAGTCTGATAAAAAATTGTTCACAAGAAAGGTTATACATGTAACTTATTTTATTGTTCATAATAAATTCTCAATGTTTTGTGTTTTAGACATCTTGAATATGAAATGTATCAACATATTGTTTCATTCAAAACATAAGACAGAAAGTGTTCTAACTTTTTAATGAATTTGTATTTATATTGTTTTGAAAGCAGTATGACACATGATTTTTTTCTATTGTTGCATAAATATTTTAAATCTTTTGCCTTTATTGCTCTTTTACTCTTTCAAACTTTAGAAATTCTTTTAGTTAACATAAGTTTACTATCCAAGTAAGCTGTAGTCAATCTGAACTGGAAAAGGTGATAAAAAAAACTTGTTCTAACTTGTACAGGTGAAGTTTGGTGAAATAGTGTTTAACTTTCTTAATTACAAAATTTTACAAGAAACTACTACATTTGATTTTTATATAACTTTATTAGAGTTCTGTATAAATGTTTCCACCTAGTTATTGCTTACATATATCTAGTATAGGGTAATTGCAAAACAGTTTTGAAATTTCAAACATTTATAGCTGCTTCATTTGTCACATGAAAAGAAAACAATTGACTTGACAATGACGAAAAATATATTAAGTGCTTAGTATGACGATGTTGAAGGTGATAAAGCAGATATTCCAGTGAAATTCAGTTTTCCCCCATATTTTGGAAATATATCGGGAGTTACTTGGGTGTTAGTGATGGTAATCCTGTCCTTCGGTTCATTTATGGATTATTGTTATTATAGGCAATAAACTAAATCTATGCTGAAACCCATAGAAAGAAATTGAATTGTATTTGTACAGTGAATAAGAAAGCTATTTTGAAGGAGGCCACTATTATAACCTGTCCAACTGCCTAGGAATTGCTTGCTGATTTAGATGAATTCTCATTTGTTGCAGATAATGAGCACACAGTGCTGTTCTTGCTCCTAAAAGCTTCTGAGTTTTCTCCCAAAACTTTTAATATGCAAATAGCTTGAAGGATAAACTTAAAAATTTTATTGCTCAATGACAGAGAATTTTAATGTTAATTAATTTCTGAACAATGAGGTCTTTTCCATTGTGCATTCCTTCTTGTTGAAATTTATTCCTCCAATTTAGGTCATTGTCACTGATTTGTGGTAACAAAAAGTTCTCAAGTGTATCCATATACAAATACTGTACTCCTTTTCTCTAAAAAAGAAAGGCCCATAAGCATTTGAAAACTGATGGAAATCTAATTTGATGTATTTTCTTCATTGTCATGTCATTTGTTTACCTTTCTCATGACAAATAGTCATATATGTTTAAAGTTGTGTTTTCAAATAGCATCAAAACAAAATTTGCTTTTAAATTAAGGAAATTGCAAAGTATTCTACTTTGTAATTACCTGGTATGTATGATCTTCTAGAGGCCCAGCTATTTTTACACTATGATCAGCCAGAAAGAACAATTTTAGAAATTTTTTGCCAAATAACTAATGAAAGGAATTAAGGCATGTTATATGCCAATTAATCAGCCATTAATTCTGGATTTTTCTCAAAATAAAATACTTTACAAAAAGACAGCTAGTTTTATTTTAATAGGGCTTTTGTAGAGGCATTTAGTAAAAAAATGCATCTGACAATGTAAATAAAAATTTATTTTAAAAAACTAATAGGCAGAAGTGATTATAATGCACATTAATAGAAAGGCTATTTCTGAATTAAAAAAAAAGTATTTACATGAAACAAGGAAATTACTCCCTTTCTGTAATTTTTTTTCTGTGTACCACACTTTTTGAAAAGCTCAGGCTTTTTGCCAACTGTGCTGAATCATATCAACAAGTCAACTTTGGAACTTAAAGAAAAATAACCAGTCAGCTGAAATAGGTAATGCTATATACCAAATTGAACAGAATTTAATAGCAAATTTTATGAAAATAAAAAGTGTAAACAAATTTACAAATGTATTAATTTTAATAAGATTTTTTACAGTGATATAGTGAAAAATAGATTAAACTGTGCAGTTAAGGCTTAATTTTGGAAAACCTGATGAATAAAATTAGTTAAATTTCTTCCCAAGTAATATAATATTTAAAATAAATAAAATAAATACCCCCTCAAGCAGCTGCTTGTCACAGAGGTCTGTCAGTTTATATGCCAAAGTAGAAGATCTGAGAGGATGGCAGGACCTCAGCAGAAAAACAACACATACAACCATGCCTTATCCGGGGCTCGAACCCAGGTCCCTTAGATCAGTAGCCAAGCACGCTAACCACTCAGCCATGGGACGGACTATAAAAAAGAAACAAAATTTTTATTTCTTTTGATGATTCTTTTCAGTGTGGTATATTTTGAAACATGGGCCAGTGTTATGCAAGGTGACTTAGATTGCTCACATTAAGGGGATTTTCTGTCCTGTTTATGAAATGGAAAAACACTTTCTTTGCTGCCTTTTATTACTAAATAATATGAATTGTTTCTTTGGGTGTTGAAGTTTGGCAATCTTAGCAAAGTGCAGAAAGGTTTGTTCACTAAGGGTAAAAAACAAATGTCTATATCATCAGAGTGGCACAGTCAATATATTGGGAGGGGTGGTTAAAATACTTTGAAATTGTTTAATATAAACTTAAAAACTTATAATTAAAAAATATCTGCTAGGTTGGGGTGGGTGGAAGGGGGTTAGAAAATATTTAACAAAAATGCTCCCCCACAGGAGATGATTGGACTGATTTCTTTGCCAAGGAAGTCCTTTTTGCTTTTCTATCCAATACATTCATTTTCAGAAAACGATACAAGATCAAATTTTTTTACTTGTAAACAAAGAAACAACTTGAAGAAGGTACAGTTCTCTACGACCAGGGCAAAGCATGCATCCAAAGCACTATACCCCAATTTTATGGTTAACTGGTTGCCATGTTCCAAGAAAAATTTCACAACTGCAATAAAAAGAAACAACCATTTAGAAAATGTAGTGTGGACAAGAGCAGGACATAGAAAGGAAACATCATTTAAGTATGAACAGTGTGCAGTGTCACCTGCTTTAAGTTGTATTATACCGAAAAAAATTACAAGACAGAGTAGCTTTGTTGTTCAAGAATATTTTATTACTTGGAATAAAATGTTCTTTTTATTAGAACCTAATAAAACAAGTTTAGTTTGTTAGGTTTTCTGGAATGAAGTCTTAATTGCCACATCAAATCTTTTTTTCTACTACATCCTTTTGAAAAAGTGTTATTAAAATTAAACTTAATAAAACAAGCTTATATAACAGATTTAACACAACTGAGTTAAATTAAAAACCTAATCACTATCCTAGCTGTTTTATTATTGTTTTAGTAAATCAAAATAGCATTTCGATCGGTGAATACAGGATAGTAGGGATATTAGTCACTTCTTCCAATTGAAACTTAGTCGGGAAGGGGGGATTTTTTTTTTTCAAAGACTGAACTAGCCAGGTCTACCACCTAATGTTCGACCCCGCCTTCTCGTGGTGCAGGCCGTTAGTACCTTTCAAAAGAGAGATTCTCTTTTGGAAGAGAACGGAAGGGGAGGGCTGCCAGTTCAGTATGGTCTACCAATCTGGTCATCTATGGCCACTTTTTTCTTTTTTTTCAACCCTGCTTAGGAGTGGTCAACTTCACAGGGTCCTGGTGCCGACCATTTATACCTACTAGACTGGACTTGTTTATGGATTTAAGCTTGATTATGGATCCTGGACTTGCTGCACTGGTGGGTCTCTGCTGAGGGAGAATCTGCCACTGTGTTTTCTGTTTGCTTCTGGGTTACCAGCCCTAAGTGAACAGAGGCAACAGAGGGATACCTTATATCAGCTGGTGGATAATCCTAATCAGAGGCCATCGCAGGAACCTGAACCTTAGCTAGTTGGGCATCGTCAAGCCTAAACTGGAGTAATGTGTCTCAGGCAGGCCATATGGCTCTTGAAAAAGCCCACTTGAAAAGGTGGTGCCTGAAGTTCCTACCAGCATCGGTGACTTCAGCGGAGGAGGAACAGGACTTTGCCCCATGCCTGCGATCAGGAGACTGTTTGATATTGTTGGCCCTACCTATCTCAATAAAGCTAGTTTCTTTAAAAATCCTACTAATCATTTTCTCTCTGCAGGAATGTGGAACGTGAGGACATTATATAGAGATTATTCTCTTGATGTCCTCACGCAGGAATTCCAGCACTATAACCTAGATATTCTAGGCTTGCAAGAGACCAGATGGACAGGTAAAGGTGAGATACTTAAAAATAACTTTAAATTTCTCTTTACAAGGAGGGAGGATGGAAAGCATCACCAAGGTGTGGGTCTGCTGCTCAGCAGACAAGCTAGTGATGCTCTTTTAGGATATGAGTGCATTAATGAAAGGTTTCTTACAGCAAAATTTCAAACAAGCATTAAAGACTTGAATGTTTTCTGCTGTTATGCCCCACTGAGGATGCTGATGAGGATGAGAAGGATATGTTTTACAGACAACTACAGTATGTTTTGAATTCTGTCAAGAAAGGAAATATTACCCTTGTTCTAGGTGACTTTAATGCCAAAGTTGGTACTGACTCTGACCTTTGGGGAGGGGGGAGGGCCTCTTTTGGTATTGGTAGCTGCATTGGCAATGGGCAACATCTCCTACAGGTAAGTAAACTCAATGGTTTCAGAATAATTAACACTTATTACAAACATACATAAATATATTTGCGACATACATAAGTACACATGGGTTTCACCTGATGGACTGCATAAGAATGATTGATTATATATTAATTAACAGCAAATAGGCTAGTTCTGTTAGGAATACCAGGGTATACAGGGGAACTGAAATTGGATCTGACCATTACCTTGTTAAAAGTGTCTTGCAACTTAAACTTAAAAAGTGTTGTGCTAAAGTTAAAAAATTTACCTTTAATACTGAAGCTCTAAAAGACCCAGTTATAGCTAAAGCTTACCATGATAGGTTACTTAGTCATTATGACAGTTATGGTTTGCTTACTACTGAAATTGAGGAAGAATGGGGCCGTTTTAAACAGGCTTTTTTGGAAACTAACAGTACTCTTTTAGGAAAAAAGCAGCAGAGAAGGCAGAATTATTTGAGTGATAAGGCACTTGAGCTTATTTCAGAAAGGAAGAACTTCAGGAATGTCTTTAATCAATACCCTACTATTCCTAATAGAAAGCATTACAGAGAATTATAAACTTGTAAAGGATCAGTTAGCTGCTGATAAGAATCGTTGGCTTGCTAACAAAGCTAAGGAAGCAGTTAGACTGCACAACAGCAGAGAGATGTACCAGATAGTTAATGTTTTGTGTGGTAGAAAATGGACAGGTATACAGGGATTGAAAGATAAACAAGGTAAGCTTATAGAAGGTATTTATGATAAAGGCATGGTTCCTAAGGATTTTACGAGAGCTATTATTATTCCTATATTTAAAAAAAGTGACCAGGTAAAGTTCTTTGCATGATTGTGCTTAATAGAATTAAGAATCTGGTTGAAAGGCAATTGCGTGATGAGTAATGTGGATTCAGAAGTGGTAGGTGATGTGTAGATCAGATATTTTCACTTAGGCAGAATCTTGAGAAATGTTTAGAGTTTCAGAAACCTTTGGTTGCTAGCTTTGCTTCTATAATAACACTGTGTCGTGTATCAGAGTTAGTAAGGCTTGTAGCAATTGGTTTAGCATTAGTTCTGGTGTTTGACAAGGGTGCATTTTGTCTCCTTTTCTCTTTAGTTGGTTATTGATTACGTTATGCGAAATTCATTGCAAGGGAAATATTTTGGCCTTAAATGGTCTGGAGATACTAAAATTTCTGATTTAGATTATGCTGATGATTTAGCCCTTTTGGCAAATGATGTTGATGAGATGAACTCTTTCATTCGAGCTGTTGATGAGACTGGTAGTAGAGTAGGTTTGGTTATAAACAGAGAAAACTAAAGTGATGAAAATTGGTCAGGCAGGCTGTGATTCAGTTAATCTGAATGGTTGCAGTCTTAGCAGGTGTCACAGTTTAATTATCTTGGGAGCTATATAACAGATACTGGTGATGTGCGGCATGAGATTAACAGATGGATAGGGATTGCTGGCGTAACTTATAAGAATCTACGGAGAGTGTGAAGAAATAGGCGTATACCCCTTAAAACTAAAATTAAACTGTATAATAGTTTGGTTCTTTCTAGGGTTAGTTATGGTAGTGAAACTTGGACAGTTTGTAAACATGATAACAGGAAACTAGATGCATTTGATTCTAGATGCTTACGCAGTATCTTGGGCATTAGGTGGTTCAACTTTGTAACTAATGATGAGGTTAGGCAAAGGAGTCGGCAACCTCCTTTAAGCAGCATATTGTGCAGAGAGAGACTCCGCTGGTTTGGCCATGTTGCCCGTATGAATAATTATAGATTGGCGAATAGGGTTATGAACAGTGTGCCTAAAGGCCTCAGAAAGAAGGGGAGACCTAGGATGCAGTAGGCAGACAATGTCAAACAGGACCTTGTTAGAATTGGTGTGCAGTGGCCAGATGCAGCAGATGTAGCTCAGGACAGACTTGCTTGGAGAACTAAATTGCACGGTCTGGTTGGACCTCCGTAGCCCATGGCTGCTTGAGGATGATGATGTAGTAATATGTGAAGTCCTTTCCTGTTGCACGGATCACACAATGATATTTAGACCACCGTAACTTGACATGTTTTGACTATTAATGTCTTCTTCAGAAGTTGGGTAAACAGTACTACTTTAGAGATTATATTTGTGTGTTGTTATGTGGCAGCACCATGTGGTTTGCAGTGTATGACGCTGTTACGGTTTTGTGGTCCTGCCTATGTGTCGGGTAGTGGTGTGGATGCTTGCCTCAATCAGTGCAAGTATCGCTGCACTGATTGATCTGCTTTAAAATACTTGCATAATAGGTTTGATGGGAATGCTTTAAATTTTGCAACATGTCACTTTCTAGTTCTTCACTACTAAGTAGTGCATCTTTTTTTATATCAAAAGTGTTGAGTCAGATTAAAAATAAAAAGAGTGTCCAACTTGATAAGGGTCTGAAAAGATGAAAGCCATTGAAATAGTTAGTAAAAGTGGAGATAATATGCAAAGCAGTATATGCGCATTGAGAACTGGTTAATGTGATTAAAAAGAAACAGATGAAAATATTTTACTTAAATTTGTTTTCTCCTTTTAGCTGTTATTTTCCTTGGAATACTTTTGTACAGATTTTAATATTTTCACTTTGTCAAATAATCTTTGTTCTATAACTAAAAAGGAGATGGGTGTATGTGTGTGGTCACCATAACTCTTCACATAAAAATGCTGGGAACCTGGAATTTTGGTAGACTCTTTAAGAATAACATGAGGATGTGCAGTGCAAAATATTAACTTGATAGGTTAATTGGGTGATTAGAAACTACTTTATATAAACAGCTCTTTAGGCTCTTGTTTCTTTCTGGCCTGATTCTACCCAACAATGCTTGATGATGTAACCCATGCAATTTTCAAATGTAATATTTCCATTAGTGAGAAGCAATTTGATTCAACTCTTTAAAAATTACTGTCATTTTAGAATTGGCTAGCTATGATGATATAGTTTGACATAATGAAAAATAAAGGAATGTATGTGATTGAATGAGGAAATACTACATTACTTTAACAGATATAAAGAAAAAGTTTTTATGTTTGTCAACAATAGAACACATATCTGATGGCATCAGAAAGAATGTCAGTAGCAGGCAGCATAACCTGTTATTTAAATACATTTTCAGTTCCATCATAGTTTGATTTTATGCAGAAATTCTCTTTCAAGGAACAATTCTAAAATCCAAATTATTATCTGCCACCCAAATTTCTTTGCACCGTTGTTTTAAAAATGCACTCTTTTTGCCCAGGACATCCAGGTTATTTGAACTAGCTCTATTTTATTATAAATCAATGCATATAATTTCTAAACATGGTTTTAGCATTCCTGAATATTTTTGTTGGCCAATAATTTTTGTAATGATTATTTAATTAATATAAATAGGATTTTTCACTTTAAATTGAATTTTATTTGTTTTCCCAATGTATTTAAATGAATTTTTTTAATTTAGTTTTTTGCTCGTTTCTGACAACATCAAAACAAACATGAATCATGAGCAACATAGTCTATTATTTAAATACATTTTCAGCTCACAGTTCCATATGTGCAGAAGCATTCTTTCGAGGAATTATTCTTAAGGCCAAAATATTGTCCAACATGCAAAATACTGTTGTGCATATATATAAAAAAAATTAATTGAACATATACATTTTTACTCTCCAAAAAATAAAAATCCATGGGAAAATTTGCTAGTTACTAATACAGTAAACTCTTGTTAACTCAAAACTAAATAGAAACAAATGAAAAAAAAAAATGTTATCAAATCTGTGCTAAAAATACCCATAAGCAGTTTAAGACTAGTTACAGAATCTGCAATAGATTCCCACCTACTGGAATGCTTTAGTTTCTACATTGTGTAACCTTTAGCAACTTTACTGGTCAACATCGGAAAATTCTGCATGCCTAATTCATTTTCAATTTTCTTATCTAGTCGCAATCTAGCTTTTTTTTAATACCGGATCTTCATTCTTTAAAATGGTTGATAGAGTACTGCTAAGAATTCCAAATTCTTTGGCAATGTCTTTGTTTCTTTTATCCCCTAATTCTTACAGCTCATAACAATTAAAATGTGATTGGAATTTTTTCATAAGTAATTAATATAAATTGTTATAAAGGTTCCATTGTAACCAATACATTGAAAAGTGAGAGCAGAAAGGCTAATGCATTGAACAGTGCAAACTTTCCTATTTTTCTCGAGTGAAATTGCAGCAAATAGTTACCAGTATTTGGTTGAGAATAGAAATAAGTAGTGTCCACATGCCATAATATGATATAGAGTTCTGAGTACACGTTGTCTCAATTAGTAAATTCCAGTTTTTAAGTTTTCTACCAAAATTGTCCAACTTAGAGGAGTATCTTGGATATGTGAGTGCCTGAGTGGGAGCTTTTACTATATAAGCAATGTCGGCTTAGAATTTGTTATGTATATTCTTGTGCTATTAATTTTAGTAATTCAAATTATACACATATATAAAAAGTCACACATGTGACTTCATTAGAATGGTTTTTAAAAAATCAGAATTTGGACACTTTATGTCATTTTAAATGTTTACTCATATATTATTTAACTTTGATTGTTGGCAAATTGAAATGCTGTATAAAATTATCATAAGCCTCAATTCATTAAGTTAAGCTACCAACTTATACAAATTCATTTACTGTGTTATTCAGATGTTCAGAATATAAAATACCCGTTTTCAACTATCTGCTTAAAATGTGTTTTTAGTAACTGCAAATTTAAGCTTCATGCTGTTTTTCCCACATAGGTAGAGATTTGTTTTAGGATTGAAACTTTATAGTGTAAGTGATTAAAATTCCTTCCTGTAAGATGCATTTTGTTGTGTA
Organism: Ryuthela nishihirai; assembly: GCA_038380435.1. NCBI lineage: Eukaryota > Metazoa > Arthropoda > Arachnida > Araneae > Heptathelidae > Ryuthela > Ryuthela nishihirai. Next base: position 45,830,062 of record JAWZYU010000023.1, on the reverse strand, counting down.
TGTTAAAGATGTATACGTTTTGTCAATGCATTTAAACTAAAAATGCTTGCTGTACTTCTAAATATATATATCCATTTACTTGAATATAAAAAGTTTTTTCCACCACAGAAAAATAAAATTTTATTTGCCTATTTCAAAAATTGATAAAAGGTTTTTAGTTTTCAGCAAGTATAACATATAGTGGTATAGAACTATATTTTCAGTGCTTGAATCCCCCTGGTGTGCATTTATCCCTCTATCTGTTTTGTAAGTGCCACATTAAGTTGTTAAAACAATTGTACAGTAGTTCTGCCACATCAATACTGCTATAGGACCAGGTAGCAGTGGTGGACAAGACATGTTTCAGCATCCTGGAGGATTAATAATTCATATTGAGTCTCTCACTTGAGCCTTGAAAATATGAATGCTAATAAGTGCCTTATTCAGTGTTTTTTAATTTCTAAACTTTGAATAAATTGTGCAATAAACACAGAATAACATTTAGATAATCTCTTTTTTCTACTTCAGTAACTCCAAATTTTTAAGGGGTCATCAAAGAGTTTTATGTTTAGGTACTGATTTTATACTCCTTGTATTCTCTTATTTTTCGCTTGAACTACAATGTATAGAGATAGTTATTTTTTATTAGATGATAATATTGTAGTTATTTTTACTATTTACAGCCCTTTTAATTATCCAACTACACCTTACAAAGATTATTACAAGAATGAAGGAGTTCCAAAGCCAAATGAATGTGAAATCATAGTGGTCAATAAGCTACAAAGGTAGGTTGTGTAACACATTAATTGATTCATTGCATACTTGCTGTTCAGTGTTATTATGCCTCTATCAGTATATGCATTTCACAAGATTTTTAAGTTTTGAAACTAGCTGCAATTATGCATAACTACCTTTGTAGTGCATATTGGTTTCTAGAACTTTCATCTTGTACTAAAAATTTTTTCTTATAGAAACTGAATATAATAGTATTAATTATTTAAAAATTCACGAATTCTTTGTAATGTATTGAGGCTAAGATATTATATCATTGACCTGTAGTTAAAAGAATGTAATTGCATCAACCCTTCCAGTGCCCAGCCTTAAAAACTGGAATGTAACTGCAGCCCAATCTATTTTTTTCACTTTGCTCAGCCATATGAAAATTAATTTTAGAACCTTCTTGCCAAATAACTAATGAAAGAAAATATTTTATTTTATATACCACATTAAAGAGCATTTAATTCTGAATTTTACGAATATAAAATATTTTCACAAAAAAATTACAAATTTAATTTTAATATTGCTTTTTTAGAGTTATGTAGCTTCAAGATTGATGGGGGAACAGAAAAGAGTTGGTAATAAAATTTCCTTCCTGTTGACAGGAAGGAATTTTAATCACTTACATTGTAGTTAGAAGAAATTTTAATAACTACAATATAAAAAATAATAAGTTGAAAAAAATTGATTATCCTGGCATTTTCCCTGAAGCATTGCCAGGTGTCTTAATCACTATACACATAATCATTTTTCTTTAAACTAATAGACTAAAATATAATACATATGGCTACAATGGAAATTTCTTTCTGAATAACAGGAAAATAAAATTACTCTCTTTTGGTAATTTTTTTCTTAGTAATATGAGAAAGATCCACTTTTTTTTGGCAGCTGTGTTGAGTCAAATAAACAAGTCAACTAGTAATTTTTTTTAAACAAATAACCAATCAACAGAAAATGGCCATGTTTTATATGCCAAATTAAACAGAATTTAATTCCGAATTTTGTGAAAATAAATTTGAACAAATTTACAAATCTATCAATTTTAACCCTTCCCTGGGCAAGGACATCTATAGACTTTTCTTGTTCAACACATAAAACTTTTTTTTTTAAATTTCCGTTTGAAAATTTTCTTACATATATCTTTTAAAAATATGTAATTCAAGCTTGAAAAATAATATTTTCTTTTTTTCATTTCATGCATATTTTATTAAACTACAATATAAATAATTCAATAATGGTAGCTAAGTAGTCACTAGAAGGAGAGCTATGCACCAATTTCTCTGTGATGATGCATAGAACTGGCCAGGCCTAGCACCTAATGTCTGACCCCACCTTTTCAAATTAATGCTGATTAATTTTGGCATATAACATGCCATAATTCCTTTCATTAGTTATTGGCAAAAAAATTCTAAAGTTAATTTGTTTTTTGCCTGATCAGAGTGAAAAAAGAGCTGGACATGGGGAGGATTAATAAGATTTTTTTCCATTGATATAGTGAAAAAAATAGAACTCACAATTTAAGTTAGGTTTAATTTTAGAAAACCTGATGAATAAAAATAGTTAAATTTTATATTAATTAAAAGGAAATTTCTTCTTGAATAATATTTGAATAATATTTTAAATCGTTGGCAGGGTTTTTCTAATATAGGAGGGATTGTTTGTGAATAAATAATGGTTGATAAATTAGGTCACACTGCACACTGAGCAACATTGCAGCTGAGTCTTCTTTACTGCAGCTGGAAAGCAGTTCTTTTCAATAAGTAAATATAGAAGTTTTAGCTTTGCATTCAGGAAGTTGCATGCTGAATGCTGGGACAAATGATAAAAATAATTCTAGAAATACTGAAATAGGTTAAAGCAGAAAAGAGAGAGTAAAATGGAATAAAATATGTGTTACTTCTATTCTTCCATTGTACTGATGTTATTTTGGAAGTTTTCCTTACTTTGTAAGTTATTGTCAATGTTCCCAGTGGTCTAAAAATTAGCTGAAATTTGATGTGTGTGTGTGTGTGCAAAAAAAGATAGATACCCATAAAAATGTTAAAATTTTTATATTAAAAATATTTTGTATTTTTTTTATGAACTTAAATAATATGTTTTTGTAATTATGTACAAAAATTATTTTATTATTATCTTTTGAAGTTTAAATTTGTGAGGCTTGCCAGTGCAGTAGATTATGAAAAGATCAATTTTAAACCAGTAATTATTTGTTTTAATCACTGTAAAAGTTAGGCCATATCTCCAATCTTAAGTTCTCATTGATGCACATTTATTTTAATATGTTATTCAATTTCCAAACACTTTCTTATGCCCTCCTTTTAACCAGTCACTGTTTTGCACCCGACAATTTATTTAAGAAGAGTCTTATTGCTGCTGAACTGTTTCAGAAAAATTTTCAGTATTTGAAATAAAGAACTAGAGATGTGAGACACTATATAACTAGCAATCATGATTAAAATGGAAATAATCTTTAATTTTCCTTTTAACCAGTCACTGTTTTGCACTCGACAATTTATTTAAGAAGAGTCTTATTGCTGCTGAACTGTTTCAGAAAAAATTTCAGTATTTGAAATAAAGAACTAGAGATGTGAGACACTATATAACTAGCAATCATGATTAAAATGGAAATAATCTTTAATTTTCCTTTTAACCAGTCACTGTTTTGCACTCGACAATTTATTTAAGAAGAGTCTTATTGCTGCTGAACTGTTTCAGAAAAAATTTCAGTATTTGAAATAAAGAACTAGAGATGTGAGACACTATATAACTAGCAATCATGATTAAAATGGAAATAATCTTTAATTGGACAGAATATGCTAAATATTTCTGAAAGTCAAAGTTTTAAAAACGTCTAATTTTAGACAGTCTTCACCATTTGGTTTCTCTATAAATTCACTGCAGATATAGATAACTTGATTATGAGCACAACAAGAATATGTTAATAGGGAAAAAATCAATAATATTTATCAGCATTCAAAATTAAGCATTGTTTTCATCAAGTTTTGTGAGATAATAATGATAACTTAAGTATTATTCATTTTTTGCCCTACACAGTTATTTTGTTTTAAAGCAAAATGCATTCTTTTCAAAGATGGCAACCCTGCTCTGCATTAATGTGTGAATGATTTTATTGTTTTATGATTTCTGTTTGTTTTATGATTTAATATAATTTGAGAGTAGGGATTTCTAGTTATCTGCTTATTGTAGGTTTCACTGTTCGTTGGTGAAGCAGTAACTTCCAGGGCAGTGGGGAAGAGTGGGTGACAGATGTCATCTTTTGCAGCAATAAAATCAATTTCTATTTTGATAAATTGCTTATGATCAGTACAGAATAAATACCAAATTTTGATAAAGCACTAATTATTATTAGCACCAACAACAAATTTTCAACTAAATTTCATGAATTTACCTTATTGTTCCGTTTTAACAGATAAATAAGCTCTCCGGGCTTAATATGAATGTTTTCAAACATTTGTGCGTTAGGTCATACAAGTCAAACATTTATGCAAACCATTTTTTATATGATTTAATACAGGGGCTATGCAGAATCGGTTGAACAGAGGATGAAAAATCTTGGTATTCAAGTTGATCTGCTTTTCTTGAAAGATGAAGCACTTCTTGCCCAAACAATAGATGATATTGCACGTCGAGGAAGTCTTTATGCTGTGGTGGTAAGCCCACAGAATGAGTCTCATGTATCTGTCACCCTGAATATTTTATATGGTACACCACAAGGTAAAGATGAATTTCTACAACATCAATTATTATTTATTCAAAGTTTGCTATTTAGATAATTGTAATTCACTTTTTTTTTGGGTAAGTACTTTTCCATTTCAGGTTTCAAGGTTTGTTTTATTTTTGTTGTTTTTAGGTACTAATGGATGTGGTGATCAGTATTTTTTACACAGTTATTTTATGTAACTGTATGATGGTACATACATAGACAACTGCCCATAAAGTTTTTTGCACTGCTCAACAGTAAGTTTTAAGTGTTGAAACAGTTATCATTATTTATAATATATCAAAGCTTAATAAGAAATAATTAACTAGGATGGCAAAAAGGAATTTATTTGGGAAATTATAAAGGAAATAAGGAAGAAATGTAAACATTGTTTGATGTATTTAATATTAGTACACTGAGATGCCAGTTTATTAGGTACACCATTTCTCATCACATAAATGGTTCATTCTAATACATAATAGGTCGTGACAATGGTGTGCGGTTTAAATCAGGCACACCTGCTCTTCAAGCATCAGTGAGAGTTGGATTGAGCATCAGAATGGGAAAAACAAGTTACCTGAATAACTTTGAACATGGCATGATAGTTGGTGCTAGATGTGCTGGTTTTAGCACATGCCAAATGGCCCTCCTGTTCACACACAACTGTTTCAAGGATTTACCAAGAATGGTGCAAAAATAAAAAAACTACCAGTGATTGGCAATCCTGTGGATGAAAACAGCTTGTGGATCAGAGGGGCCAAAGGAGACAGGTGAGAATTGTGCATGTGAACAGAGGGGCCACAACCAGGCATCTTACAGCAGAATTAAGCATTGGTGTGCAGAATGTCATCTCCAAGTGCACCATATATCGGACCTGGTTGTGAATGGGCTACAACAGCCATTGACCATGTCGAATGCTGATATCAGTGAAGAATGTGAAAGCATGTCTCTAGTGGGTGCAGGAGCATTGACACTGAACCATTGAGGACTGGAAAAAAGGTAGCATTGTCAGACGAATAAAGGTTCCCTTTGCATCATGCTGAGAATGTTTTCCTAGTACACATTTAGGCCTCTTAATACCCATCGAAGGACATCTGAACACCATTTTGTATTTGAGCATCATTGCTGGCCAAATTCATCCCTTCATGGCGACAGTTATCTTCACTCAGATGGACATGCTCAGCATGATAATGCATAACAAGGCATGTATTGTCACTGAATGGTTCCAGGAACAGTCCTATGAGGTTTTTTTGCTTCATTGGCCTGCGCAGTGCCCAGATCTAAACCCTATTGAGCATCTTTGGGATGGTATAGTAATGGCTGTTCACAGCAAGAGGGGCCGCTGTTCAATTTTCAGCAACTGCATGATACAATCATTTCTGCATGGTACAACATACCTGCACAATGCATCCAGTAAGTTCCATGCCCTGACAAATTCTGGGTTTTCTGAAGGCCAAAGGAGGTGCAACTTGCTACTAGGTAAGTTTATCTAATAAACTGGCATCTCAGTGTATGTAACTACATCATTATAGTAATTTTGCTGATATATTTAGATTTTTAAACTACATTTATTGATGGAAATAAATATCTCTTTTAAAAAATCACATTTTATACATGTTTGTGCTTCAATTATTACCATAAGTAATAAGTGTAGCTGTTTAATTTTGAAATTACTCTACTTTGAAATAACCATTCAAATAAAATTTATTTGAATGCATTTGAATCTTCTTAGCTAGTAAGAACATATATATTAAATATATGAAATACTGACAGTATATTGATGAACTTGATGAGCTACATCGATTCTTTTAATATTGAGTGGAATAGTGGATAAACACTGTCATACTCCTTCTTTGACTGATTTAATCTTACCCTCTTTGCACTTTTTATATTTGTGAGTATGGACAATCCTAACTCACACAGAAAGTGAAAAATTGCAAGAGGATTATTATAGCTTTTTTTTTGGCTATTTGTCAGTGTTGTTAATCTTTATCCAAAATTTGTCAAAATTCACTTTCATGTGCTTCAATGTGAAAATGTGATCATTGCTTTGGTCCTGATTCCTTTCAGTCTTTGAGACATGTTGCTATTTGGTTGACATTTCAATGAAAGAATTCCTCAACCAGCCATAATTATCAGTAGATATATATATGGAAAATGCTGGTTAACCTTCTTTTTCCAATATTTCAACATGCTTTTGCATACCAACAGTATGATCTCTTTATATTGAAGAGGCATGTGGAAACATTTTCGTATTATGCTCTTTCACTTTCAAAATCGGAAAAAGATAAAATATTTTTAGTTTTACTGTGCATGCTGAAATTTAACTTGTTTAAAACTTCAGAAATACTAAGTAAGATAACTTGGCAACCCAGATATCATTAGTAAATATAAAAGTTCTTGCTGCTCAAGTGTAAAGAAAGTGAGCATTTCTTCTTTACAACAACACTATTCCTTTATAACCATCTGACCTATATGGAGAACAAAATTTACATAATTTTAACCAATTTTCTTTCACAGTTTGCAGATATGTAGGATTTAAGGTCCTGCTTTTATTGTAGTTCACTGTTTTCAACTAGGTCTAGCACAGTTTTCAAGACACGCTACTGTGTTTGCAACTACTGCTTCATGATGCAAAAGCAGTGTGTTATGATAATATTACTGTTTCCTTTTTCAATGATACAAATTCATTTACTGATGGAACCAATGCAGGTGCACCATCTATGCAAATTCCTACAGAAAATTCACAAAGCAAACTAGCAGATTCTGGTATATAGCAAATATAAAATGTAATCTTGAACTGTTGTAGCTTCTTCAAACTCTTTTGTAACAGAAAAGAAAAACAACTGTTCTGCTATTTTACCATTATCATTATAATTAATGAGTACCAATAATTGAGGCTTCCAGTAGCTGTGGACTAATTTACATGTATAATGTATAAGTCAGTTTTTTCTTTTACTCTTTTACAGACATTTTTTTTTTCAATGTCAGTTAATATACCACAAATCTGACTGCTACTGGTATTGTCAGAAAGAGTAATCTTTTTTAACTTCTTGCCAGATTACTCCCAAACATTGTTTTTATTATAGCTTTGTAAGATTAATGACCTTATTTTTTCTTTACTTAAAAATAGTAACTACTGTTACTATTCAGTAATAAAGTATCATAGGAAAATATTCACTCAGGATAAAACCAATTTTTTTTTTCTTCAGGAAATATTTTCAAGTGTTTCTTGTTTAAATTTTTCTCTGATACTTTTTTACTGAATTATTTATATAATGCTGTGAGTGGCAAATATTACTTCCATCATGTGAGGCAGCTAGGTTGCTTAATTCCCAATACAGATGACACCAGTGACGAATCAACAAAAATATGTGGGAATGAAGGAAACGGTTTGTCTCTGATGGTCTAATGGTTAGGATGCATGGCATATTTCTGGGAGACTTGGGTTTGGATCCCACTCAGGACAAAACCAGTTTTTTTTTTTTCAGCAAATTATTTCAAGTATTGTTACTATTTTTAATAGTCTTGTCTATTATCAAATGATTAATTATTTTAGATATCAGTTTTGCTACTGAATATCTGACCTCTTGAGCTTTATCTGAAAGTCTCTCAAAAAGTCTACCTGAGGTTTGTCAGAGAGCTATGTTTCATTAATTCCTCTTTAGTTTACTAGGACTATTGCTTCATTGGACAGTGTAACATTACAAATGGCATATTTGGGAATAGGATTAAGTTCATCACCACGTCATGTAAATTCCAGTGCTAATTAATTATCATAGTAAAAAATTATTTTTGCAGTCTTTCTAACATTTCTTTCTTAAATATAGTCTTTTTTTCTTAATGATAAACTGTCCATTAAGACTTTTCTGGACACAGGCTGAATATATTTTACAAATTTACTAACAAATCCCCCATTGAAATAAACTGGTCCTTGAAATAGAAAGCTAAAAGTTAATTTGAATTTTAGTTAAATCTACTCTGAAAAAAGCTGACTACAACACTGACCACATAAATATTTTGGAAAATTGGCAAGTTATATGCATTGTTACAGAATACACCCAGCAGATGAACAGCTGACAATGTGTGCCCAGAATGACCTGTAACTATTATTTATATAATAATTCATGAACAAAAAAAAAATAATGTACCAAAGGTCACCATTTTTTATTTAACCACCATTTTAATCATAATTCCTTTGTTGTCTGCCTTCCCATTTTCCTACTATTAAGGAAGATGTTTCAGACTTCCCATCTACATTAATAAAAGAAAAAGAGAACTCAGATTACTCCACAAATTTCTGTGGCACTCCAATGGGGAATCACAGGTATATAGGCTATAGATATATAATAAATTTCCTTATTTTATTGCAATTGAATTTTGCTGACCTAAATGGTGAATTGAAAAAATCTTATTTATCACTTATTGTTTTTATGAATTTCAATTTTACAGTACAGTAGGTATCACATAATGTTTTGTAAATTCCTTTTTTAATCCTAGCAATTATAGTAACCAAAAATTAAGTAGATGGTGTGTGGAAGTAAGCAATAATGCAAAATATACACATCCCTCGATTTACATGGTAGATAGGTTTCAGAAAATCACTGTGTAAATTGAAACTGTGCAAATTGAGGCCAACAACGTAATGAAAAAAGGGGGTTTGGCTCTAAAAAATCCTTGCTATTAATGAAATGTGTTGAAAGTTTCATTTATATATATTTATCTCGACTTTCAGTTTATCAATAATAATAATAATAAACATTATTGTAACTTTATTTGCTGTAATTCAGATAAGTCTGAGTAATTTCTCACATTTCTTTTTGTTAATGAAAATACTTATTAATGTAAGTGTACATTATCGAATTTCAAAGAAGGGTATTGATATTTCTGAACTTAATATAAATTAAAAATTTAGCATTTGTACCAGTACTTAATGCTTTATTTTTAAAATTAGTATTTATAGATTTTATTAAACGTATGCTAATCAGCTGTATTTAGCCTATATAATAGTCTTAGAAAGTTAAACTGGCTGCTAAAAATGAGGGAAAAATATTATTTTTTACTAGCCTGAAAGAATTCAGTGTTGAAAAGTCAGATCTTACTGCAGATTCAGAACAGGTTTTGCTTCATTAAGATGTTACAAGATTGATTGCATTACAATGGAATACAATTTTAGTGAAAGAATATAAATATAATTTGTTACAGATGAAGATTTTTTTAATATAGGAATTTACATTTTGCTTTAACACATAATCATTGTATTTATGTATGTTTTTTTTGGCAGCATAGTGAACCATCTATAAATCGACGTCAACCTCTTATTACACAGAACAGGTGGTGTTCAATCTATTTTTAGCTGAAGAACACTTTGCATTAGTTTTAAAGTGATAAGAGAGTAAAATCATTTTTACCGCATTTTCCCACAGATGTAAGTCTGTGGCTTTTGCTGGCTGACATACTCAATTTTGAGACACACTATTGTTAACATCTTCTCGTGGTCTTTAATATGTTGAGATGCCATCCCATACGAACAGGATTCTTAATTGTTTAAGATCCTCACTGTTATACATATGGTTGAATATCTCACAGCTTTCACTACTCTCTTTATATTCCAACAGTGTAGTTCACCTTTTTTCATAATATGACATGCCAACTTTAAAAACATACAAAGAACTTATTTCTCTAATAAAAAAATTATAAAAACGCTGCTATGCTCGTTTCACTCATCTTCATCAGGCACACTGTCATTGTGTAAAACAAAATGGTTGTATTTTCTTGACTGTGTAAGGACAAAACTATGCAAATCAAGGGATGGGTGTACTCAGATCTGTAGCATAGCATGTAATATTTAATAATTATCCTATTAAAAATTATCTTTATGTAATATGTGTGCATTATAATTATGCACATACCTGTTATAATTCCCCCCCCCCATTATTTATTAAAATATTTAGTTATTTTCACTTGTTTACAGTGTCAAGGTGTAGTTAATTCATTGTTTTCAAAAAGGATAAACTTCAAAATTTTATTGTTCGACAACAGAGAGAGAACTTTCAGCGTAATTATTTTCAGAGCAAGAAGGTCTTTTTAATTGTGTGTTATACAACATTTTGTACTTATTGTGGCACCGTTGTCTTCCAGTGTCCTCCTCAGGGTAAGAATGTTTATTTTTTGTACTAGTCACTTTGTAATAGGGATTTTTTCAGGTTCTTTCTTACCTTCATCCTCTTAGTCTTCCTTGGGATAACTTTATTAAACCAGTTCAACAATAACTACATCAGCTAAGAATACAAATACTTGTAGTCCATGTCAATATCCATCATCATCCTTAAGCAACCATGGGCTATGGAGGTTCAACCAGAATGTGCAATTTAGTTCTCCAAACATATGTCCTGAGCTACAATTGGTCACTGCACACTAATTCAACAAGGTCCTGTTTGGAATTGTCTGCCCACAGCATCATCGGTTTCCTCCTCTTTCTGAGACCTTTAGGCACACTGTTCATAACCCTATTCGCTAATCTATAATTATTCATACGGATGACATGGCCAAACCAATGGAGTCTCTCTCTGCACAATATGCTGCTTAAAGGAGGTTGTTGACTCCTTTCCTTAACCTCTTAATTATTTACAAAGTCAAAACCTAATGCCCAATATTCTGCATCCCAAGATACTGCATATGCATCTCGAATCAAAAGCATCAAGTTTCCTGTTATTTTGTTTGCAAAGCATCCAAGTTTCACTACCATAACTAACCCTAGAAAGAACCAAAGTATTTTACAGTCTAATTTTAGTCTTTAGGTGTATATACCTATTTCTCCACACTCTCCAAAAAGTCCCAGCAGCAATCCCCATTCGTCTGTTAATCTCATGCGATATATCACCAGTATGTGTTACATAGCTCCCAAGATAATAAACTGTGACACCTGTTCAAGACTGCAACCATTCAGATTAACTTAATCATGGCCTGCCTAATTAATTTTCATCACTTTAGTTTTCTTTATGTTTATTACCAAACCTACTCTGCTACCGGTCTCATCAACAGCTCAAACGAAAGAGTTCAACACGTCAAATCGTTTGCCAAAAGGGCTAAATCATCAGCATAATCTAAATCAGAAATTTTCAGATCTCTAGACCGTTTAAGGCCAAAATCTTTCCCTTGCAGTGAATTTTGCATAACATAATCTAAAATCAAACTAAACAGAGGAGATAAAATACACCTTTGTCAAACACCAGAAGCAATGCTAAACTAATTGCTACAAGCCATACTAACTCTCACACATGACTCAGTATTATTATAGAGAATTGGAAGAAAGCATGAGGGGTCAATTTTTCATAGCTTATGACACTCCCCTTGTCAGAAGCTTTCATTTGACGCATAGCTCATTACTTTCCACACTGGCATTCAGGAGATATAGGGGAACAATCATTTTCATATTTCCCCCCTTAGTGGGGGAAGAAAACATTGGCCAATTTTTTTTATAGCCTATGACGCTCTCCACGTCACAAGCTTTCTTTTGACATATGGCTTGTTACTTTCAGCACTTTCATTCTGGTGATATAGTGGAAGAATAGTTTTTATATTTCCCATTTTTTAGGAGGAAGGAAGCATGAAGGGCCAATTTTTATAGCCTATGACACTCCCTGAGTCACAATCTTTCATTTGACACACAAATTGTTAAGTTTATCCATTGTGTTCAGCAGATATGGTGAAACAACTATTTTGACAAATCCACAAACTGACAAATGCCAAAGCAATAGGAAGATAGGTAAAAATAATACTTCTTTTATTTGATGAATATTAATTAACCTGTGATATGAATAATATGTAAAAATGATCTGAATGCCATTTTTTAGATGTGAAATGCAGCAAAGTCGATTTGCATGTTTCCATTTCTCTACATTCTAGCTACCTACTGATTTGAGCTCACAAGTTTTATCTGAACCATTTCAAACTCATATTTTCTTGAAATTGTCCCAAAAATTAGCCTAAAACTGCTATTTTTAAAATCGGAGGATTTTGGAAGCTACTTGCAAAGTATGCATCAATTCCTCCTATTTAATGCTTTCCTGCCTCAAATCCATTCCAATATACCTAGAGCTGTTTTATTCATTTATCCCAGCATCACTGTGCTTTCCCACTACTGAAACTAAAACCATAACTTGTTTGTACAGTTGAGCTGAGTAAACTAGATCACAGCCTGGTAAGACAAGATGACAGCAATTAGTAGGGATGTGTGGGCACATGTGCTGCATATAGCATCATCAACATTGGATATCTTTTCAATTCAGTTATCATTGTATTTATACTTTTATTAAAAAAAATTCTGTTTCTATATATAAATTCTTACTTGCATTGCTAGATGCATTTTTTTTACTACATGACTCTAAAGAGCTGTTTTTATCATTTATCCCAGCATCACTGTGCTTTCCCACTACTGAAACTAAAACCATAACTTGTTTGTAAATTATTAAAATAAAGTAAAAATAATATTAATAATTATAATAATTATTAAATTAAAGTAAAAATAATAATTTATTTCCAGGAAATCACGAACTAAATGCTGATTAATTTGGCATATAGCATGCCATAATTCCTTTGATTAGTTATTTGGTAAAAAAAAGTTGCAATTTTTTTGTTTTGGCTGAGCACAGTTAGAATCATTGCCTTCCATTACACATTGAAGTTTGTATACAATTGACAATCTACTTGACTGTATATAATTGTAAGAAAACTTTTGAAGCACAAATTTATTCTCATAAGTAAATTATTAGTTAAGGAGCATTGGTAAAAATTTTAATGAGATAGAATTTAACCTGGCTGGAATATGAGCTAAAAATCTCCATATAACATATTAGATGCTTTTACATACTAAGCTATCAAATTATAATTATTTCCTAGAACTATGTAATAATTCCCATTACACATGGCACCATATGCAACATTTGGGAACAGAACATGTTTAGTTTCCACAATAGTTAATTTAACACTAGACTGCATAACTCTTGTTAGTGAAATGGTTAATGTTTGATAGCTCATTATGTAGAAGAACACTTGGCATATAGTAGGAAATGCCAGGTTTACACCCCAATCTGGTCAAAACTCAGGTTATCTGCTAACTCTTTGCCTTATTGTAGAATATACGTAACACCTGCTTGTGACTGTTTATAAAGCCTGTAAATGGTAGCTAGGCATAAACTGGAAGGAGAGCTGTGTACCAATCCTAGTGATGATGTACAGAACCGGCCAGGTCTAGCACCTAATGTCCGACCCCGCCTTCTCGTGGTGCAGGCTGTTTGTACCTTTCAAAAGAGATGTTCTTTTTTGGAAGGGAATGGAAGGGGAGGGCTGCCAGTTCAGTATGGCCTACTGATCTGGTCATCTATGGCCACTTTTTTCTTTTTTTTCAACCCTGCTGAGGAGTGGTCAACTTCACAGGGTCTTGGTGCCGACCATTTATACCTACTAGACTGGACTTGTTTATGGATTTCAGCTTGATTATGGATCCTGGACTTGCTGCACTGGTGGGCCTCTGTTGAGGGAGATTCTGCCACTGTGTTTTCTGTTTGCTTCTGGGTTGCCAGCCCTAAGTGAACAGAGGCATGGGATATCTTATATCAGCTGGTGGATAATCTTAATCAGAGGCCATTGCAGGTACATGAACCTTACTTAGCTAGTTGGGCATCGTCAAGCCTAAACTGGAGTAATGTGTCTCAGGCAGGCCATATGACTCTTGAAAAAGTCCACTTGAAAAGGTGGTGCCTGAAGTTCCTACCAGCATCGGTGACTTCAGCCTTTAGCGGAGGAGGAACAGGTCTTTACCCCATGCCTGTGATCAGGGGGCTGTTTGATATTGTTGGCCCTACCAATCTCAATAAACCTAATTTCTTTAAAAATCCTACTAATCATTTTCTCTCTGCAAGAACGTGGAACGTGAGGACATTACATAGAGATTATTCTCTTGATGTCCTCAAGCAGGAATTCCAGCCCTCTAACCTAGATATTCTAGGCTTGCAAGAGACCAGATTGACAGGTAAAGGTGAGATACTTAAAAATAACTTTAAATTTCTCTTTACAGGGAGGGAGCATGGAAAGCATCACCAAGGCGTGGGTCTGCTGCTCAGCAGACATGCTAGTGATGCTCTTCTAGGATATGAGTGCATTAATGAAAGGTTTCTTACAGCAAAATTTCAGACAAGCATTAAAGACTTCAATGTTTGCTGTTATGTCCCCACTGAGGATGCTGATGAGGATGAGAAGGATAGGTTTTACAGACAACTTCAGGATAGTTTGAATTCTGTCAAGAAAGGAAATATTACCCTTGTTCTAGGTGACTTCAATGCCAAAGTTGGTACTGACTCTAACCTTTGGGGAAGGGTGATAGGCCCTTTTGGTATTGGTAGCTGCAATGACAATGGACAACGTCTCCTACTGGTAAGTAAACTCAATGGTTTCAGAATAACTAACACATATTACAAACACCACGACATACATAAATACACTTGGGTTTCACCTGATGGGCTGCATAAGAATATGATTGATTATATATTAATTAACAGCAAATGGGCTAGTTCTGTTAGGAATACCAGGGTATACAGGGGAACTGAAATTGGATCTGACCATTACCTTGTTAAAAGTGTCTTGCAACTTAAACTTAAAAAGTGTTGTGCTAAAGTTAAAAAATTTACCTTTAATACTGAAGCTCTGAAAGACCCTGTTATAGCTAAAACTTACCATGACAGGTTACTTAGTCATTATGACAGTCATGGTTTGCTTACTACTGAAGTTGAGGAAGAATGGGGCCATTTTAAACAGGCTTTTTTGGAAACTAACAGTACTCTTTTAGGAAAAAAGGAGCAGAGGGGGCAGAATTATTTAAGTGATAAGGCACTTGAGCTTATTTCAGAAAGAAGGAACTGCAGGAATGTCCTTAATCAGTACCCTACTAGTCCTAATAGAAAGATAATAAACGTGTAAAGGATCAGTTAGCTACTGATAAGAATCTTTGGCTTGATGGCTTGGCTGACAAAGCTGAGGAAGCAGCTAGGCAGCACAACAGCAGAGAGCTGTACCAGATAGTTAATGTTTTGTGTGGTAGAAAACGAACAGGTATACAAGGATTGAAGGATAAACCAGGTAAGGTTATAGAAGGTGAGGATTCTGTCATGGCTAGGTGGGCTGAGCATTTCAGTGATGTTCTAAAAATTCGTGGTGTTTTACTCCCATTGCATGCAATGATGATAGATGCATTGGTGGCTTTAATGTTGGCCCTATAACAAACTCTGAAGTTATTTTGGCTATTTCTAAACTTAAGCTTCATAAATCCCCAGGGGTAGATGAAATTACCACAGAAATGATTAGAGCTGGGAATGTTTCAGTTACCACTTGGATGATTGAAATTTTGAATATCTTTTATGATAAAGGCATGGTTCTTAAGGATTTTACCAGAGCTATTATTATCCCTATTTTCAAAAAAGGTGATTGCAGTTCTTGTGATAACTATAGGGGTATCAGCCTACTCTCTGTTCCAGGTAAAGTTCTTTCCATGATTGTGCTTACTATAATTAAGAATCTGGTTGATAGTCAATTGCGTGATGAGCAATGTGGATTCAGAAGTGGTAGGGGATGTGTGGATCAGATATTTTCACTTAGCAGGTTCTTGAGAAATGTTTAGAGTTTCAGAAACCTTTGGTTGCTAGCTTTGTTGATTTCAAAAAGGCTTTCGACTCTGTTGATTGTCATAATTTGTGGTTGATTGTGAGATCATATGGTATACAAGACAAGTTAGTTAACATAATGAAAGCTCTCTATAATAACACTGAGTCATGTGTGGGAGTTGGTAAGTCTAGTAGCAATTGGTTTAGCATTACTTCTAGTGTTCGACAAGGGTGCATTTTGTCTCCTTTTCTCTTTAGCTTGGTTATTGATTACGTTATGTGAAATTCACTTCTAGGGAAAGATTTTGGCCTTAAATGGGCTGGAGATATGAAAATTTCTGATTTAGATTATGCTGATGATTTAGCCCTTTTGGAAAATGATGTTGATGAGATGAACTCTTTCATTCGAGCTGTTGATGAGACTGGTAGTAGAGTAGGTTTGGTTATAAACAGAGAGAAAACTAAAGTGATGAAAATTGGTCAGGCAGGTTGTGATTCAGTTCATCTGAATGGTGGCAGTCTTGAGCAGGTGTCACAGTTTAATTACCTTGGGAGCTATGTTACAGATACTGGTGATATGCAGAATGAGATTAACAGACGAATAGGGATTGCTGCCGGGACTTTTGAGAATCTATGGAGAGTGTGGAGAAATAGGCGTATACACCTAAAGACTAAAATTAGACTCTATAATAGTTTGGTTCTTTCTAGGGTTAGTTATGGTAGTGAAACTTGGACACTTTGTAAACAAGATAACAGGAAACTAGATGCTTTTGATTCCAGATGCTTATGCAGTATCGTGGGCATTAGGTGGTTCAACTTTGTAACTAATGATGAGGTTAGGCAAAGGAGTCTGCAACCTCCTTTAAGCAGCATATTGTGCAGAGAGAGACTCCTCTGGTTTGGCCATGTTGCCTGTATGGATAATTATAGATTGGCAAATAGGGTTATGAACAGTGTGCCTAGAGGCCTCAGAAAGAAGGGGAGATCTAGGATGCGGTGGGCAGACAATATCAAACAGGACCTTGTTAGAATTGGTGTGCAGTGGCTGGATGCAGCAGATGTAGCTCAGGACAGATATGCTTGGAGAATTAAACTGCGTGGTCTGGTTGGACCTCTGTAGCCCATGGCTGCTTGAGGATTATGATGATTGAGGACTGTTTATAATAAAATAATTGAAATGTTGAAAATAACTCCAAAATGCTTAATATGAAAATTCCCCTTGGAAATTTTGTTGAATAATCCAGCTTTCAAAAAATGCATATGATTAATTTTCATCATTGGCTGCTTTGGAACATTACATACATGGTTGTTATAATTAAATTGACAGTACTCAGAGTGATGTAGAGAAGGATCTACTTGATGGATCACAGCGAAAAGTGGTGGATGCCTTAATAAGAACATGGGGTATAGAATTTGCGAATAAATAAAATTAGTTAGCGTTAATGCCACCAAATGGCATGGGTGCACTGAAAACATGATAGAACATGCTAATTTCTCGTGACATTGCAGCCAATCACACATGAGAGTTGCATGAGGCACACTATAAAATGGGATGTTTTCTCTGTAATCACTAGAAGGAACCATGGGTGTCTGCATGAAGGACTGATCTTTGCTAGTGAAACTCTTACCAAAATGGCAGTAATGCGCCGCTGCATTATGCGAATATCGTCTGAAAGATATAAAGATAGGACCTTTGTCACTAAATGGACTGAAGAATATGATACAGAAATTTGAAGAAAGAGGTGAGTTGGGTATGACTCTTGGGTAGAGAGGCTGGCAGCCTGTTGCAGAAAGCAATGTTGAAGACGTTGCACTTACCATTGCAGAAATCCAGTCACAATTGGAGCTACCTGTAGTTAATGCGAGACAGGTATCTGGCAACTGCAACTTCCATGGTCAACTATCTGTAAAATTATATGGTCCATCCTGAAAACCTTATAATATTTGTAGGGTGCAGCAGCTGCAACCACATGACTCTGAACATCACACCGACTTCACTTTGCGATTTCTGGTGAGGATGCAGCTAGATGATGTGGCCTTCTAAAGTCTTGTGAACCAGGAGCATTTTTCCCTACATGGAACAGTGAATACGCACAACGGCCAAATATGGGGACCTACACATCCGCATGATGTGCCTCTACACTTCAACTATGCAACTGTATGGTGCGAGTTTGCATCAAACTTTATAATTGAACCATTTTTCATTGAGAAGATCACTCTTCAAGACCCCATTGCATCAATCAGTGAATGGACCACATTACACAGAATCTACTCCACTGCAAGATTATTTCAGCTTAACAAGAAAGAAATTGCTCAGACTCCATAACCTTCATGCAGGATGGGGCTGCACCCCATATTGCATGTACGGCAATGCAATTGTTGCGTACCACATTTGGTGAGGACAGAATAATTTTTCAAACGTTTTCCAATGCTTGGCACTGCGTTTCCCAGTCCTAAACCTATGTGATTTTTGGTTATGAGGTTATTTTAAAAACCGAGTTTACCAAGGCAATTTTGAATTGCTTGCTGAAGGCAAGAATAACACAACATGTTGCAGCCATTCCCTGGGACATGTTTCAAGTAACTGTGGACCATGCCGTATTAAGTTTCCAGCACATTTTGCATACGAATGGTTCACATATTGAGAATCTTGATTTGTAAAATAATGGTTATGTTTGTTCAGCTTGGTATTTTCTTTATTTTAGCGTGCACACATCAACTGGTGGCACTAACACTACTATTTTTTTATTCGCAAATTCTCTAACCCATGTTCTTATTGAGGTATCCACCACTTTTTGCTGTGATCTGTCAAGTAGATCCTTCTCTACATCGCTCTGAGTACTGTCAGTTTAATTATAACCACCCTGTATTTAAATATTTTATGAATACCTGAAATAATTTCTCATTGCTGATTGGTTTTATTGTCTTCAGCTGCTGTTACTGACCGTGGAAGAATTTCGTTAATAGCTTGGACTATTCATTTTAAGTTTTCTGTAAGGGAGTATCGCTTAGCTATACTAAGCTTTGTTTTAGGTTTTGCATTCATTGGTGGATAAATAAGCATTATTATGAAATGTTTAAGTAGATGAAAATTAAATGATTTGTCACAAAAAAAAAACAAGTTTTGACATTTCTTTCATTCAGCCTGAGAAGATTTGTAAAGTTTATGAGTGAAGCATTTTTATATACAGTAAACTCCTGGCTGGATAGATGAGTGGGTACTGGATAGTACCCAGTCATCCAGAATTTTCGCAACTGGTATAAATTTCATATTGAACTTGTAGCAAATTTCAATGCATATGGTAGTTCTCCCAGATGCTTCTGGCATTGGTGGCATCTCTCTGAAGATGCTGATGAGAATTATGGCCCCTTGTCATGCCTGAAGATGGATCATCTGATGAGGAAGAGAGTTTTAAAGGATTTTGTGGTCAACAAAACAAGCAAATGAAATCTGTTATATGATAAAATATTGGAGTTAGTCGAGTGCACAAATGCTACACATCCAGTGAAAAATATTTCTAGAGATGAACTAGAGGAATGGCACATTGTTGAGAAGGATGCTCCTGTTACAACAACATCAAATACTGAAGAAATTGTTGAAAATGTTTTGAATCACAACAAATGTAAGGTTCAAGAAGAAGAAAGTGATGAGGGTAACAGGTGGAACAAATCTCGTGGCAGACTGCTGCCGAACAATTTGAAAATGTCATGAAATTTGTTGTGGAGCAAAACTGCTTTGCTGCCCAAAGTAATGCATTTTTATCTTTTGCATTCTAATTTTTTGTATGAGAAAAGGAAACCATGCAAACAGGCAGACATAAGAAATCTATTCAAGAAAACTACTAAATAATTTTACGTCTTCTCCACCCTCAACATTAACTGCTACTCAAGAATCAAATGCTAGTTAAGTGGATGACCCTGATGAAATACCATCTGAGTTTCTAGAACCTAGCCAGTAAACTATACTGCACTCTCCAATATTTTTTTTTGTCCTGTGTATGCTTTTCTACTGACTTAACCTTTTAAAAATTCTCTTTCACAATTCGTTATTAGGAAAATATGGTACTTCCTGGGTCAGCTTTTGATTTATCTCTGCAAAACTCCCACCCTTGGTCAGTAGATGAGAAGCTCCATCTGTCTTTTAACAGCTGTCCAGTGGATCCCATCCCTAACCTTCTCTGAGCTCTCAGTGTCTTTTAACCTGGCCATTTAGCTCATTGTGTGAAAAAAAAAGTGCCACTCAGAAGTAAAACAATCCAACCTAAAGTTTTTGTTAAATGCACATATCAAAAGAATTGTAATTTAGATATTTACATTTGTATTAAGTGCATCATGCTTCGTTTTATTATAAATGTTTTGAACTGCATTTTTATTTCAACTAAGGCTTAAATGCAAGATTGTACTTACTGTATATGTTTCTGCAAAAATATTTCTCATGCAGCTGGCAACCTCCATTCTCCATAAATGCCAGATAATTGAGAGTGTACTCTGTATATGATTTTTGCCTAAAAATTTTCAGAATAGTTTTTGCAAACAAGTGAAATTCAGCTGAAACCCCTAGCAGTCTCAGCCATGTGGGTATAAGAGGGACACTTGTGCATTTTCATCTTCAACTTCACTTTCAATTTTCAATTCTCCTTTTCAACACCTAGTAGTCTAATGCATGCCTTAGATGGAATGCGTTGGACGCATGCCTTCAACTGTCTACACCTGTGTGTCAAATAATTTTCAATTTTTCACCAGTGTAGACGTGAAGTTGCAATGGACATAACTGATGCTGTTATGTTATAAGAATGAATGAACATGAATTACTTTATGTTGGCTGAAGGTTCCATATCACACCAAAACAAGTACTTGTAGAGTTATATAAACATAGGTAGAATGTATAGTGAAACATTTAGTAAAAATATTATGAATGAAGGTTATATTTTATTTTTTATAATATTATTATTATTTTACTAATAATAATTTTATAACGAATATTTTATTTAGTTTTATAACGAATATATTTATTAATAATAATTTATAAAGGCCAATGTTTGTTCTGATGACATGGTGAACAAAAAACACAAGCCCAATAATTACAAAAACAGAACGAAACCTTCCAAACTATGAAGTTGCACGGAATATTGAACAAAAAATCCACTACTGGTGGAAGCATGTGCGCTACTGTGTGCGCCACTGAAAATGGTGCCATTCAACTGATTTGAGGTGCGTGCACCACAGCGCACACATCTAGCGCATGTAAAATCCACAAGTGTGGACCTAGCCATACATCATCATATTGGAGTCAGTCACTGTGAATGGACAAAAGCTAGTGAACATTAACCCTTCAAGCACTGCATTGCTATCCCTCTTTCTGTCTTCTAAGCACCATAAAAAAGCCACAAGCATTGGTTGTACTACAGTGTTGTAATGTTGATAATGCTATTGGACCAAATAGGTGTGGCATGGAGAGCATATTTTTAATGTCTCCTGTGACAGTTCGTGAATGGTTATCCGACAACTTGTACAGAGGAGAATTTGTTTCAATCTGGGAGAAAGTTAAACTAAGATTCAACATGTTATCAAGCTTAAGGATGTTGTATATATTACCTTATTCATTATTTTGTAAATACTTATGTTGCAGATTTTTAGAATAACTAAAGTGTATATTACACTGCAGATATTGAAGAAAGAACACCCAGGAGGAATGCCTTTAGGAACATCATGTTATAATATGTTAATAGTTAAGGACAGCAGAAATTGTGATCCAAGATTGAAAGTCATTGGGTGAAATAATGACATCACTGAGGATGACAGTATGCAAAATATACGCAGCATGTATTTAAGGACTAGGGCGTGAAGAAAGAAGTTATCGTCTTGTGTCATGTTGTTCAGTGCTCTTTGAAGAAGCTACCATGCCTGGACGATACAGGCACACAACATTTGTTAGGTTAGTGGAGTTTGAGTGAAGTTGTATAGTGGGTCTTTGGGAAGCAGGTTGGTCTTTTCGTCAAATTGCACACTGTGTGGGACTAGAGGTATCAGCAGTGGTACGATGGTGGTGACGATGGTCAGAAGAGCATTTGCAGACATGGTTACAGACACAAGAGAGGATCAGCATATCAGGAGAGTGGTGGTGGTGGTGGTGGTAGAGCGGATGGCTGCAATGTCGCAAATTTGATTCTCTGTTGTACCAAGGGTGTCTACAAGAATGATACGCAATCGTCTTTAGGAAGCAGGACTTTGGGCTCACATGCTGCTGGCACAGTTACCACTGTCACCTTGTCACTGTTGAGCATGTTTGTAGTGGTGTCAAGAATGAGTTCATTGAAGGGAAGAATAGCAGTCCAGGCAGCGAGGCGAGTAGCTTCTTCCATCGTGCATCCACCACTGACACACAGGGCCCATGCTGGGCATCATGATGTGGGGAGCAATTAGCTATCACTCTCGTACATGTCTGTGTTTGTACAGGGCACACTGAATAGCAATACATACAGCCGGTCATCCTGCCATATTTTAGTGCAATCCCAAATGCAATATCCCAGCAGGATAATGCCCGCTCACACTCTGCCCGGGCAACTCAACATGCTCTTCAGGCAGTGCACCAACTCCCTTGGCCAGCACTCTCTCTGGACTTCTCTCTAATCTAGCATGTCTGGGACTGGATCGGACAAAGACTCTTCCATGGACCGTGGCAGGCAACGACCATTGCTGAATTAAGAGTCCAAGTTGAAAGCACAAGGAATGGTATCCCTCATCGTGATATCGAACATTTGTACGACAATTGCATGGCAGATTGGAAGTTTGTATTGCTGCTTGAGGAAGTTCAAACCTTATTAAAATGTGCTTTCTGTAAAATGTAATACTTATTAAAAGGTAAAATAAACATCTAATCACTTCACATGTGCGATCACTGTCCTTTCTCAACAAGTTGTTTCTACTAAATAAATTTCATAGATTATGCTTCAATTGTTAATGGTGTTCTTTTTTCAATTTCCGCCAGTGTTTATATGCAGTGATATTTTTGCATTGATTTTTCTGAAATGTCAAATGTTTTGTGCCATTTCTTTCTAAGAGATCTTTTCTGTGTGTGCTTGGGAATGTTAGTAAAATGAAAGCATTTAAAATAAAAGAAGGAAATGTGTAGTTATTTGTTGTAGAAGATGACAATGTGAAGGATCAAGCAGAAAGATGAGCAGAAGCAATCATCTGAGGAGAGCTACAGCACCAAGGCATGGATTGCAGGCTAAGTGGGATGTCTTGCAGTGAGTGATGCAATGACAAAATTAGATTATTGTCCATGCTCAATATCTGAGTGTAAAGGCTGTGCACTTTATGTGACCTGGGCAGTCAGAGTACCAAAACAAAGAAGCATGGATGTGTGTTGGTTACACTTGTGCAAAAATCTTAGGAAGGGTGTGCATTTCTCAATCAAATAAGAACAGAGTAAGCCTCTTCCTGCCTAGATTGAAGATTTTGATTTCTGTTTGAGATCAAGCATTGATCTCATAATAAGATCTGCAGTTGTGATCCAAGTGAAGGGAAGAAATGCATGTTGCACGTAGAATGTTTTATTAAGGTCAACTGATTTGTTTCTGATAGAATTCAGAAGTTGGTCTCTTGCTAGGGGTCAATAATACAAGGGACATTCAAAATTTCCGCTCAAAATTTTTTTTTTACTTTATCATAATATTTTCAAGCAGAATCAACTGTTAAAAAATATATACCTTGGACTGAAATGTTATTTTTAACATTTCATTAGAAACGTTAAAAAAACCATTATTTGTTCTAATAATTAGCATCTTCCACTATGAAATGGTAAACTCTCCACGTGTCACTAGAATCGGAAATGCAAAATGCTTGGACACCCCAAAAAATAATTATTATTAGCAGTTAACTTTTGGTAATATAAAAAAAAGTATGGAAGCTGTTGTCTTGGGCGTTGGCTGCTGCAAGCCACCATTTACATACTGCATGTTGAGCTGCTGATGATTCAAGCACTTTCACAAAAAATCTGTGGAGAAGTGGGTGCAATAATTGTTTCTATTCTCTCTGTATGTAAATGTTTGCAGTATATCCTATTAATTTATTTTTAATTATTGGATGATGCTTATGTATTGTTTAATTATTAGCAATTAAGTTCAATTTGGCTAATATAAAAAACACACCACAGAATTTTTGCACTGCAAAAATATAAACTGATTTAGGCATTTTGTTATAAGATGGGGAATTTAATTCAAAATTAGTTAATGGGTACCATAAAATGACCATCACCAAACTCCAATTGTTTAAGTATGAAAATCTAATTTGGTTTCACCCATAACTGATTGAAACTCACAAAGTGCCAAGTTTTTGTTTTTTGTATTATGGAAATTTAATTGCTAATAATTAGTAACCAACAATAAATATATAATAGTAACCAACAATAATAATAATTAGTAACCAACAATAAATATATAATAAATATGTATTGAAGCACTGGATAATAATTGATATATATGCAGAAATTCCACAAAATGTGGAAATTTAATTAGTTTTCATAAGTGGCCATAATTGCTCTGAATTTTCATTCTTCCACATCGTAATTTTCATCATGCAAGGTTGGCAGTTCTGTTTATGAAACACCATAGAAAATGATCTGATATTTTGCCTTGCCTTGTGTAACATGGATTATTGGATCTCTGACTGGCATTGAATGGCCAGGTCATAAGCATTTTCTTATGCACAGGTAGTGTGCTACTGCACACAGTGCTCACTGCTTAATGTCCCATCTGATGGACAGAAGCCTTTCCAAACCCAACAGTGATCCCTTTCTCACTGAGGGCAGAAAAGGGGTTAGCAGAGAAAGTTCCCAAATCTGGCATAGTTGAGACTCAGAAACTTCAGATCACAAGCGTCATGTGTTATTGACTGAGCCCAACTCTCATACTTATACAAAATGGAAAATGCTGATTGAATCCATGAAATTTTGTGACACAAGTGTTGCATTACTGTATGGATATTAGTTTTCGAAAAGAAATTTGCTGCTGTATTTTGCTGGGGCACTGGATAATATTTGATGTATATATGCTTAAATGTGATACATAATAGGAAAAGATGGGCCAGAAAATGCTAAATGCCATACTTATTCTGTAATGCCTGACATAAGAACAGAAACAAAAAAGAAAATGATTGTTTTATTTATTTGTTTATTTATTTTGGAACTGCAATCAAATAAACTCGGTGCTTGTAATATGACCCTGCAACATAATGATAGAGTGCAGAGTGGTACTGATCACCTCCCTGGAGCACCAGTGAATTCACCTGCCTTGGTCATCAAAAGTGAAATCAGTGTTGATTGTGTTTTTCAGTTTTAAAGGTATAGTTCATAAGAATTTGTTCAGACAAATTTTTTGCAAACATTTTTTGCACAAGTGGTTTGAAATGTCTTCACTTGAATATTCATAAACACTACCTATTGTTGTTTGAATCAGGAACGTGATTCTTCTTTCATGATAATGTGAGGTCACGCTCACATTATCATGATGTTCCTATCCAAATTACAATGGTTTTCATAAATTGTTAGGATGATTCATAAGTCTGTGTTTTTCATCATACGAAATGTGTACAGTGGCCTTTGTGTTGCATCTGCATACCTCTGAATGTAGTACTAAGGGAAAGCATAAAGTCCACTGCATCAGAATATAACTATTGCAAATATTGGAATTTTGGTTTCCATTGTTAGAAATATACAATGAGTTAGTCAAGTATTAAAATTTTGTAATTTTACATCATACTGGAAAAGAGGATTAAAAGCTACCAAAGTGGCCTGAGAAATATACTAAGTGGAAGGTGAAAGGGCAGTCTCCATTTATGCTGCTCAAGCTTTTTTCAAGAAGTTCAAAGGTGGTGACATGGGCTTCCAAAACAAGTTATGAGATGGCTAATATAGTAGATCATAACATTCTTTATCACACTGTTGAACCTGCTCCATTGACAAACACTCAAAGGTGTCATCCAAACTTGGTTACTTACAAGCAACTATAGTATGGCATCTATAACACATTGGTAAGGTATCTGGGAGTTGCAGTGTTCCACAAGAACTGACTACTAAACAAGCAAATCGTCATATCGAAGTAAGCAAGAAACTGCTTACTAATCCATGCAACAACAGTTTCATTAAGTTAATTGTAATCTATGATGAAAAATGGATGAAAGATATTGCCAAATGGATATTTTTTTAACAATCCAAACATCCAAAAGCAGTGGCTGACCTTGTTCATCCCAAACTTTCTGCCCCAAAGAAGGGACAATTTCGAAACGAAGGCAATGCTGTGTATTTGGAACTTTGAAGGTATAGTGCACTTCGAACTGATTCCCAGTGGATATGCCATCAGTGCTGACCTCTATTGGAGCACAGGCACTTTGTGCTGCTTCAGTACTACTCAGGATTAGTAAACAGACATCAGGTACTCCTCCAACAAGACAATGCAAAACCATATATTGCACTTTGGAACAGAGAAAAACTTTAGAACTGGCATTTGAAATTCCTCCTCACTCAGCATATAGTCTGAACCTAGAGCCTTTCAACTACCACCTCTTTCACTCCATTTCTCATTTTCTTTGAGTTAGGTGGTTTCAAACATTTCAGAAAGTCGAAAACAGATTTCGAGATTTTCACTTCCAAGGAGCAAGCATTTTGAGAGAAATCAACTTACTGAGAGATGGCTATGAACTATTGAAAATAATGGTTTATATTTTACTGAGTAAGATTCTTTTTTTATATTGAAATAAACATTTCGAGAGTAGATGATAAAATGCACAGTTTTGAGAAACACTAATAGTAACAAATGAAAAAAAGTGCAATATTGTAAAACTGTCTTGATAGAAATATATAAAAGTCATGTATAATATGTAAAATATGACTCGGATTGAAGTATGATATGCAAATGAATAGAACTGACAGTGGTATATTCAAGCGTATCAAGCATTAAAAGTGAACATTTTTAAGCTGTTCTCCTACAAAGTTGAGGTAGAGTTGTTGAGATAGCAGATTTGTTGGAGATGTCTACCAGACCAGTTATTGGAAGAAGTGCAGTGGTGAGCTATGGATTGGCTTAAGGCAGGTTAAAGTCAAGATGTTGCCAGATAGCTTAATGTGAGTTGTTCAGTGTGCACAATTGGCAGATTCCAACAAGGACAGAGTGCATCCAGACATTTCAATAGTTGATGACAAAAGGCAACCCCAAGGGAGGACTGCTATTTGATGATATGTATGTGGATGAGTAATATGTCATCACATCAACTGCAACTGGACCTGTTGGCAGTGAGTGGAATGAAATATCTTCTACCACCATGTGGTGAACATTTCATGAGGTATGTCTATCTAGGTAGCCAGAGGTGTGCATGCCCCTGACCTGACACCACAGGAGGGGGGACCATTTAAACTGATGCCAATAACATGGCAACTGGATCCAGGAGCAATGGTGGTCTGTGTTCTTTACGGATGATTCAAGGATTCAAGAATTGCCCTCCACAGTGATATACAGTATCAGTTGATATGGAGGAAACCAAGAACATATGCCAAAATATCCATGAACAGGGACACTTATGGTGGTGGTTTGTTCATAGATATTTGTGGCATGATGATCATAGATATTTGTGGCATGATTTGTGGTGTTCATAGAAATTCCTGGTTTCCTCCATATCAACTGATATTGTGTATCACTGTGGAGGGCAATTCTTGATTCATCCGTGAATAACATGGAAAAGGTTTGGGGAGGGATATCTTTGGGTGACTACATAGATCTGTATGTACTTCTGTCAGGCTACATCAGTTGTTGCAGGTACAGAGATAAAAATCTTGGACCCTTCATGCAACCATATGTAGGTTCAATGGGTGATACCTTTCTCCTAAAAGATGACAATGTCTGCCCGCACTGTAGTCACTTTGTCAATTGCTATTTGGAGAATAGAATTATTAACCATATGGAGTGGTCAGCCTGGTTTTCCAACCTATATATGATAGAAGTGCAGGGAATGCTCTCAGGAAATGGGTTGCTTTCCTGAAATTTTCTCCTACAAGTCACCCACATCTTCACAGTACTTTGGATTCATAATGGAGATTTCCACCACAGTGCTGCTAGACAGTGTTATTCAGCAAGAGACATTGCTACGAGGAACACTATGAGACTCCATATTGAATTACTTGGGCTATTTCAGTTGACTTTCATCCTTTTACCATATGTCTGTATTCATATATGATTTTGGGAATTAAAAGTGTTATTTCCTATTTTTTGACTTATTCTTAAATACATACTCCTGTCTTCCAATTCACAGGCAGCAGATCAAATGGGTTTTTGGTTGTTCCTTAATTTATGGAAACCATTGTAGAAATTGTTTGATCTTCATGCTGCTTGCAGCTTAATAATACTTTAGAACTGGTATAAAGTCTTACATACTTAAACAATAATTGACAATCTCAACATTGCTTGTAGATGTTTAAATGTCTATAAATTGATAAATGTTTTTGTAGAAAAAATTTCATCGACATACTGGAGAGATGCAGCTTTGAATCCTGTATGTTAGCGAAATTTTTGCACAAAAACATTTATTGTCTTACATACGGTGGTACTGGATATTAATGTTGGAAACTATGAGTCTTGAGTTATACTCACATTCTTAGATATTTGAAATGGAGATATCATGATCCTCATCAAAATCATCTCAAAATCATCAAGTTAGAACTATTTAAAAAAACAACCAGATATAAAAATTATACTTACAGACAAAACTAATCAAATCATTTTAATTGATAAAAATGAATGCAATAATAAAATTCTAGAAACTTATGGATTTGAAATGTCAACTCTAATTCCATTCCGAGGACATTACATAAGGTAACCATCTGTACTGCTTTGAGAGTATTTGTACTGCCCTATTTTATTGTACTATTCTCTTTGTGTTATACTTGCTTGTACTGCTTTCAACAAATAAATTCATTAATTTTTTTGCTATATCTCATTGATAAAAAAATGAATTGAGAATGAGTGAAGCAAGTTTCAAGCATTTATTGAGTTTAGTAAATGATATGCTGAAAAAGGGGTACTCAAATAGGCATCATGCTAATCCACCAAAAGTGCATCTAATTGCCACCCTGAGGTTTTTTGCTATAGTTGTCAACATTATAATATTTACATTTTTCTGTGGAGATTGCTGAACAAACTTTGGGATATCTTACACCAGTGTGATATATCAGGAGCAATTGACGAATCGGCAGCTATGGGATGCACCAGCAATTAATTGGCTGAACTTTAATTAAACAGATTTTTATTATGATAAATCGTCCTGGATAATTTACTTTCATGCAACACTAACCGATATAAATATCGAGCCTTTTTTTTTGTCAGACCATAAATCAGTCAAATCAGCTGATGTACTGTTTTCATGCATCAAGCTACCAGTACCGCTTTTGCTTTTCAGAAATCTAGTCATTACAGAAATTGAAGGAATTGCAACAACAGCAGCAATAAACCTAAATTTATTTTAAGCTCCTCATATTTTGCAGGCTTAACATAGTCTATAAACACTGCATTGAGAAAATTTGATTTTAAACCCCTAGTACCGTTGATAATTAATAATATAATCATTGGTGTAACAATAAGGTGGAAAAATTCCATGTGCCTAAGGTTACTGGAGGCCCACTGAAAATCAAACTCGTACCATACCAAAATCAAAAAGATAGAAATTATCATGATTATTTAGTAATATTAATTATGTATGTATATTTTAATAAATTATACTTCATCTGCAGATAAATTTTTTCTTTTAAACAGAAAAGTAATAAATGAAAAAAGCTTTGTCTCCATATCAACCACAAAAACAGTGAAGGAAGAGAGCCCATAAGTTTTGCCACAGGCCCTTCCATTGCTAGTTACACCACTGATCATAATAGTACTATAATAGTTAATACCAATAAGCAATTAATAAATACAGAGATATTTCTCACCCAACAGGGGAAATATATTCATTAATAATAATTTATTACTCCACCACCTTATTAAATATAAAATCCAGATATATGAACATACAGAAAAATTTAGTGAAACATTGTGTAATCAACAAGGGCACACAGCATTATCTCAATTATGAATCAATGAAATCTGTCAAAATTTGTTAGCATGCATCAATTTGGAGCAACTGATCTGTGTGCTCCCTTATCATAGGCTCATTCAGGTAATGGACAAACAAATGGAACTTTCCCATGTTAATTCAATGGGAGTCAAATTTGAAGATCTATAATTTCTACATTAAGCATTTTACAAGAAAATGGTGCTAGATAAATTGAAATAACATTCAAATCTCTTTAAATCTCAATTTTTTTTTACACCATCTCTTCAGTACTTATAGAAGTTTGAATATTTATTAGCAGCAAAGTCAATCCTAAGAAACATGCAAAACAGATAATTGCTGAAAGTATTATTTGCAGAAAATTCAAAAACATGTTTATGTTATTAAATAGTTTGAAATAATACTTAATTATTTAATTTTGAGAACAATTGTAATTGCCGTGAAATTGTTGAAATTAAATAATTTAAACCAGTAACACTGTGAAAATAATTTCTTTTAAATTCAAATAATATTTTTTTAAAGTGTCTGTTAACTTTTGGGGTAAATTCTTAGCGCTGATGTTGCTGTCATTCAATATTTAAACTTCTTTAACTCTAAGTACAGATATTGTTTAAAATTGAGATTTATAGATATCTGAATGAGATTTCAATTTATCTAGTCCTATTTTTATTCTCGTGGTGCAGACCGTTACTACCTTTCAAAAGAGATACTCTCTTGTGGAAGTGATCGGAAGGGGAGGGCTGCCAGATTAGTGTGGCCTACTGATCTGGACAACTATGGCTAGTTTTCTTTTTTTTTCTACCCTGCTGAGGAGTGGTCAACCACACAGGGTCCTGGTGCTGACCATATAAACCCACTGGACTGGACAGATATATGGCTCTGAGCTTGATTATGGATCCTGATTTTGCTGCACTGGTGGGCTTCTGTGGAGGGAAAATCTTCGCTGTGTTTTCTGTTTGTTTGTGGGTTGACAGCCCCAAGTGAATAGATTCACAGGATATGTTTATCAGCTGGTGGATAATCCTGAGCAGAGGTCATCGCAGGCACCTGAACCCTTTGCTTCTAATTTTTTTAATTTCTTTCTATTTTCTAATTCTTTCTATATTCTAATCTATTCTAATTTTTTTTCTTCATTCTTAATTCTTTCTATATTCTAATCTATTCTAATTTTTTTTTTCTTTCTTTAAATTCTACATTGGAGGAAGTCTTCCAGTGTAGATGGCTTCAGCCTTTAGTGGTGGGGGAACGGGTCTTTGCCCCATGTCTGCGATTAGGGGGCTGTTTGATATTGTCGGCATTCCCTCTCTCAATAAAGATAGTTTCTTTAAACATCCCACTAACCATTTTCTCTCCATAGGTAGTTGGAATGTGAGCACTCTGCACAGAGCTTTTTCTCTTGATGTCCTCACACAAGAATTCCACCGTTATAATTTAGATATTCTCGGCTTGCAAGAGACCAGATGGACAGATAAAGGTCAGATTGTTAAAAATAAGCTTGAATTTCTCTTTTCAGGGAGGGACGACAATAAGCATCACCAAGGCATGGGTCTGCTTCTCAGCAGAAACGCTAGTGATGCTCTTCTAGGATATGAGTGCATTAATGAAAGGTTTCTTACAGCAAAATTTCAGACATGCGTTAAAGACTTGAATGTTATCTGCTGTTATGCCCCACTGAGGATGCCAATGAGTATGAGAAGGATAGGTTTTATGGACAACTTCAGGATATTTTGAATTCTGTCAAGAAAGGAGATATTACCCTTGTTCTCGGTGATTTCAATGCCAAAGTTTGCCTGACTCTGACCTTTGGGAAGGAGTAATAGGCCCTTTTGGTATTTGTAGCTGCAATGGCAACGGGCAACGTCTCCTACAGGTAAGTAAACTCAATGGATTCAGAATAACTAACACTTATTACAAACACCGCGACATACATAAGTACACATGGGTTTCACCCGATGAGCTGCATAAGAATATGATTGATTATATATTAACAGCAAATGGGCTAGTTCTGTTAGGAATACCAGGTCATATAGGGGAGCTGAAATTGGATCTGATCATTATCTTGTTAAAAGTATTGTGCTAGGGTTAAAAAATTTGCTTTTAATACTGAAGCTCTGAAAGACCCAGTTATAGCCAAAGCTTACCATGACAGGTTACTTAGTCATTATGACAGTCATGGTATGCTTACTACTGAAGTTGAGGAAGAATGGGATCATTTTAAACAAGCTTTTTTGGACACTAACAGTACTCTTTTAGGAAAAAAGGAGCAGAAGAGGCAGAATTATCTGAGTGATAAGGCATTTGAGCTTATTTTGGCAAGAAAGAACTGCAGGAATGTCCTTACTCAATACCCTACTAGTCCTAATAGAAAGCATTACAGAGAACTTAATAAACGTGTAAAAGATCAGTTAGCTGCTGATAAGAATCTTTGGCTTGATGGTTTGGCTGACAAAGCCGAGGAAGCAGTTAGACATCACAACAGCAGAGAGCTGTACCAGATAGTTAATGTTTTGTGTGGTAGAAAACGGACAGGTATACAGGGATTGAAGGATAAACAAGGTAAGGTTATAGAAGGTGAGGATTCTGTCATGGCTAGGTGGGCTGAGCATTTCAGTGATGTTCTAAACAATGTGGTTAGTTCTACTCCCATTGTTTGTAATGATGATAGATGCTTGGCAGCTTTAATGTTGGCCCTATAACACAATCTGAAGTTATTTTGGCTATCTCTGAACTTAAACTTCATAAATCCCCAGGGGTAGATGAAATTACTACAGAAATGCTTAGAGCTGGGAATGTTTCGGTTACCACTTGGATGACTGAAATTCTGAATATCTTTTATGATAAAAGGCATGGTTCCTAAGGATTTTACCAGAGCTATTGTTATCCCTATTTTCGAAAAAGGTGATCGCAGTTCTTGTGATAACTATAGGGGTATCAGCCTACTCTCTGTTCCAGGTAAAGTTCTTTCCATGATTGTGTTTAATAGAATTAAGAATCTGGTTGACAGTCAATTGCGTGATGAGCAATGTGGATTCAGAAGTGGTAGGGGATGTGTGGATCAGATATTTTCACTTAGACAGATTCTTGAGAAATGTTTAGAGTTTCAGAAACCTTTGGTTACTAGCTTTGTTGATTTCAAAAAGGCTTTCGACTCTGTTGATCGTCATAATTTGTGGTTGATTGTGAAATCATATGGTATACCAGACAAGTTAGTTAACATAATGAAAGCTCTCTATAATAACACTGAGTCGTGTGTGAGAGTTGGTAAGGCTTGTAGCAATTGGTTTAGCATTACTTCTGGTGTTCAACAAGGGTGCATTTTGTCTCCTTTTCTCTTTAGTTTGGTTATCGATTATGTTATGCGAAATTCACTTCTTCAAGGGAAAGATTTTGGCCTTAAATGGGCTGGAGATATGAAAATTTCTGATTTAGATTATTCTGATGATTTAGCCCTCTTGGCAAATGATGTTGATCAGATGAACTCTTTCATTCGAGCTGTTGATGAGACTGGTAGTAGAGTAGGTTTGGTTATAAACAGAGAGAAAACTAAAGTAATGAAAATTGGTCAGGCAGGCTGTGATTCAGTTAATCTGAATGGTTGCAGTGTTGAGCAGGTGTCACAGTTTAATTATCTTGGGAGCTATGTAACAGATAATGGTGATGTGCAGCATGAGATTAACAGATGAATAGGGATTGCTGCCTGGACTTTTAAGAATCTAGGGAGAGTGTGGAGAAATAGGCGTATACACCTAAAGACTAAAATTAGACTGTATAATAGTTTGGTTCTTTCTAGGGTTAGTTATGGTAGTGAAACTTGGACGCTGTGTAAACAAGATAACAGGAAAGTGGATGTTTTTGATTCCAGATGCTTACGTAGTATCTTGGGCATTAGGTGGTTGAACTTTGTAACTAATGATGAGGTTAGGCAATGGAGTTTGCAACCTCCTTTAAGCAGCATATTGTGCAGAGAGAGACTCCATTGGTTTGGCCATGCTGCCCGTATGAATAATTATAGATTGGCGAATAGGGTTATGAACAGTGTGCCTAAAGGCCTCAGAAAGAGGGGGAGACCTGGGATGCGGTGGGCAGACAATGTCAAACAGGACCTTGTTAGAATTGGTGTGCAGTGGCCAGATGCAGTAGATGTAGCTCAGGTTAGTCTTGCTTGGAGAACTAAATTGCACAGTCTGGTTGGACCTCCGTAGCCCATGGCTGCTTGAGGATGATGATGATGATTTTCATGTAAAAAGCTTATTATTGAAATTACGGATTTTTGAATTTGACTCTCCATTGACTTAACATGAAATGTTTACATTTTCTGATACAAGCATCCTTCAACTACACTGGTGGAAATTTAAAAAAGGGCACCTAGAAGGAATTCCTTTAGGAACATCTTATTATAATATGTTAATAGTTAAGGGCAGCAGAAACTGTAATCCAAGATTGAAAGTCATTGGATGAAATAATGACATCACTGAGGATGACAACATGCAAATGTACACAGTGTGTATTTAAGGACTAGGGAATAAAGAAAGAAGTTATGTGTCTTGTGTCATGTTGTTCAGTGTTCATTGAAGAAGCTAACATGCCTGGACGATGCTGGTGCACAACATTTGTTCAGTTAGCGGAATTTGAGAGAGGTCATATAGTGTGTCTTTGGGAAGCAGGTTGGTGTTTTCGTCAAATTGCGCATTGTGTTGGACGAGGTATTGGCAGTGGTACGATGGTGGGTCGATGGTCAGAATAGCATTCGCACACTCTCGGACATGGTTCCAGGCAACACAGAGTTATGGACACACAAGAGGATTGGTGTATCAGGAGGGTGGCAGAGTGGACAGCTATGGCGTGACATATTTGATCCTCTGTAGTACCAAGGGTGTCTACAAGAATGATATGCAATTGTCTTTTGGAAGCAGGACTATGGGCCTGCATGC
Organism: Ryuthela nishihirai; assembly: GCA_038380435.1. Taxonomy (NCBI): domain Eukaryota; kingdom Metazoa; phylum Arthropoda; class Arachnida; order Araneae; family Heptathelidae; genus Ryuthela; species Ryuthela nishihirai. Next base: position 45,794,903 of record JAWZYU010000023.1, on the reverse strand, counting down.
TGCTGGCACAATTACCACTGTTACCTTGTCACTGTTGAGCACGTTTCCTGTGGTGTCAAGAATGAGTTCATTGGAGGGAAGAATGGCAATCTGTGGTCCTCAATGATGAAATCCGATTCTGCTTAGGAGCATCTGATGGTCGTTTACGCATCTGATGACAACAAGGTGAGTAGCTTCTTCCATTATGCATCTGCCAGCAGCACACAAGACCCATGCTGGGCATCATGGTGTGGGGAGCAATTAGCTATCACTTTCGTATGTGTCTGGTGTTTGTACAGGGTGCATTGAAGAGCAATACATACAGCCGGTCGTCCTGCTATATGTTAATGTAATCCCAAATGCGATTATTCCAGCAGGATAATGCTCGCCCACACTCCACCTGGCAACTCAACGTGCTCTTCAGGCAGTGCACCAACTCCCTTGGCCAGCACGTTCTCCAGACTTGTCTCCAATCGAGCCTGTCTGGAACTGAATTGGACAAACTCTTCTGCGGATCGTGGCAGGTAACCACCATTACTGAATCACACATCCAAGTTGAAAGTGCATGGAATGGTATCCCCCAGCATGATAGCCAGCATTTGTACGACTGATTTCATGTGAGATTGGAAGCTTGTATTGCTGCTCGAGGAGGTTCTCAACACCTTATTAAAATGTGCCTTGTGTAAAATGTAATACTCATTAAAAGGTAAAATAAACATTGATTCACTTTACATGTGTGATCACTGTCCTTTCTCAACAAATTGTTTCTGCTAAATAAATCTCAGATTATGTGTCAATTGTTAATGGTGTTCTTTCAATTTCTGGCAGTGTATATATGCAGTGCAAAAAAGACAGCAAAATTTAATTGAAATTTAAAGAAAGACATGGGAAAAGTTTTTATTGACTGCGAATTTTATAGCTTTTAATTAAGTTTCCCTTTGTTTCTTTTTTCCCCATTCTAGTTGAACTGACAGTATTTTAATATTTTACAACAAAATACCTTATTTTCATAGATTTATTCTCTGATAATGTTGTTTCAGAGCAGGACATGTGTCCTGCCTGCATTACTGGAGAAACTGTAACATGGGCTCAAAGATAAGGACATATGGCTGCCTTAGGCATGCCCCATCCCAATATAGCACTGGGTAGAACTCATTGTATAGTAAATATTAGAATAAATTAACATTTTTGAAATCTTCAGAATAATAACCCTCGTATAGCTCGAATGAAAACACACCAGCTAAAAATTTTATAACAGTTGATATTATTCTACTTCCGATTTCAGTAGTTGTTCTAACCAAAGCATAGCTGGACTGGTAGCTGGTTATCACATTGAGTTCATAATGACAGAATCAAACTATGACTGAGAAACAACCTACAACAGCATTCTTCCTCAACTGCCACAACCATGTGATTTTGTGCAAGTTAGCCAGCTAAACTGCAAACTTTGGACTTGCAACTAACTCCAAAGTCAACAGCTCCTGGTACATGAATTGCATGTGAAACTTTGCACCAAGAATTTTTCTACATAAATTGTGAAATACTTCATCATGCAAGTATTATGATTATTCCATTTCTTCAGACAGTGGACAACTTTCATTATGCTTTATGTTATTCTCAAGATAAAGTTCTGTACTTCCAATTAATATATTTTTTAGAATCTTAATGTTAACTACAAAATTGTTGTAATCAATTGTATTTAATGCAAATTGTAAGAAAACTACATTTTGTACAAATAAATAATAAAAATCTAATGTCTGAAAAGGAACTATTAAAAATGAAATAGTATAAACAAAGTAAAATAAAAGATGGAATAGTTATACAAAATAATTTGTGAGGCAATTAAATTTTGCAATTGGTAACATTAGGAAAAAAATCGAGTGTTTATTTTACTACTGTACATTCCTTTGTAGTAGTGTGCTTATATTACCAAACATTATTTTCTATGCATATTTTATCATATTAAGAATTTATTTCTTAATATCAAACTACAAGGGTTGTACTGAAAGTAATGCCTGGAAGGCTGTAATATACGAAAATAACTGTGTTTATGTACTTTGTAAAATATGTAAATTGCACCTTATGTCTTTTGTATCATCTCTTCAACATATCACTGCTGATGAACCATGGGTATAAAGCTAAAACAAAGCTGTCATTGAGTTCCTGACAAAGGATGGCTGCAGTGCTTCCAACATTCATGCCAGGACTAATCGAAGTATATGGGGAACACAGTTGATGTCAGCAATGTGCAAAGGTAGGTGAAGAAGTTCACTGATGGATAAACCCCAAAGATGGGAGGTCATCAGTTGCGGCCACTGATGACAACCAAGAATGGACACTTCTCCACAATTTTTTGAATTAGATTCCAGCCTTGGGTGAAGCTGCGGCACAAATGCATCGTGTGTGTGAGAGATTACTTTGAAGGATAGTTTTGTGTAGTGCAACAACAGATGTACATAATTGGTAACTTGGAACCTTTCTTTTATAATAATAAAGATGTTATTACCTAACAGGCATTACTTTTAGTGTACTGGTGTATCCTATGTATAACAAAATAAATGATGGTAGCATTGGAATGTAGAATAGGGTTTAGGCCTTGCTTACCCCATAACTTTCTTCCATCCCTAGACAGTCGTGATATATATTTTCTTTCAGTTTTATCGTGATGCATCTTTAGATTTTTGTCCTTTTCAAATTACTTTATTGTATACCAGGGATATGCAACCCATTGCTTGCAATCACATGATGCTCACAAAGTAGTGAGTACTTTTAATAGAAGTACTCACTACTGCTCCTTTATTAGTACTTGCGAGCAAGATCATAAGCAAACAGTATTTTAATAATTTAGAATACAAAATTTCATCTGCTGTTACTGAAGCTCTGCAGTTGGCACTAAAAACATTTTTAAGAAAATAATTTCTTAAAACCTATGCAGGTGATATCAAGTATTAGTTATTGTTTATTAAATATCAATAAGTTAACTAAAAACTTTTAATTAACATTATACTACTTTTATTTGGATGAGGGAATCTTGTAAAATATTTGTTCTGGTCCATATATGGAAATCTTGGAGCTCTCCTCATATATTGCGGATCTCTGTTGTACACCATCATTGATATCACTTTTTTTTGCACTGTAATGCACTTATTCTGAATCAGAACAGATGTGAACATTGATAACTTCCACTGGTCATTATTGCTGAATCATTCACTGATGTAAATTATATTGCATTCACATTTTCTATGACAGTTTTCTGCAGGTCTTAGACATTCATCCTAGAAAGAGTGGTAGAGCTTAATTTCCAATATTGTTATGGTTAATTTTTATAATAAAAGTTAGTTTACACTGGGTAACATTTTTATGTCTGCCATTTTTTTTATATTTTTTGATAAGTTTTGTTCAGATTTCTTAGTTTGACTCCTAAAGGTTACAAATCTTGCTATGATAAAATAATTTGATAAGTTTTTTTTACTACTTAAGATGGTGCTCATGTCACCAGTTCTATAATTTTCAGTATCTTGAACCTGATTTTGAAACAGCTTCTTTTAAAGAGAATTTCAAGAAATAATATCTAGTCCATTTAGCAAAACTTCATACTTATATATACTTCATACTTATATATCTGTTATCCAGCATAAAATATGAATCACGAGACTAGTATTATGGTTAATACAAGAAATCAAGGATATAAGTGCAATCCAGAATAAAAGAACTGATATTATTGGATATCAAGAAGATCTAAAACATTAAGCGAGGCTCTATTGCATCAATAAAGCTGCTATTGGTAGTACTCCTGTTGGGAAATACTCCATAATGCTGAATGAATGCAATTTGAAAGGTCTTGAACCCTTGAAAAAAAGCTTCCAAGCAAGTTCCTTTTTAATTTTTGGAAACAGCCGAAAATCATGTGGTGCAAGATCATGTGAATATGCAGGATGGGGTAGCTGTATGAATTTTTCCCTGCTCTAGCCCTTCCAGTGTCCAGCCTGAAAAACTGGTTTACATCCAGAGGCCAAATTTAACTTTAGAACTTTTTTGACAAATAGTTAGTGAAAGGAATTATGGCGTGTTATATGCCAAATTAATCAACATTTAATTCTGGATTTTCTGAAAATAAAATATTTAACGAAAAAGACCACATGTTTCATTTTAATAGGACTTTTTTAGAGTCATATAGTAAAAAAATGCGTCTGGTAACACAAAAAAAAATTTATGAAAAAAAAAGCTAATAAACAGAAATGATTATAATGCACATGAATAGAAAGGCTATTTATTTCTAAATAACAAAAAAAAATTTTTTTTCTTGTTAAAGTAAACATGTTTTTCATTTTGAAATTTTTTTCTCCATACTGTACTTTGAGAAAAAGTCCAGGCTTGTTGCAGTCCAATAAACAAGTCACATTTAGAATATTTTTAATAAATAACTAATCAACAGAAATAGCTCATGTTATATACCAAATTAAAAAGAATTTTATTCTGAATTTTATTGAAGTAAAAAATTTGAACACTGTAGTAACATATTAATTTTAGTAACGATTTTTACAGTGATATACCAAAAAAAAGTACACATTTCATAATTGCTTCCAAAATCTTCCATTTTTAAAAAGCAGCAGTTCTTTGTTAATTATCGGGAGATTTTAAAAACTTTAAGGAAAAATTTGTTGATAATAGTTCAAATCAAACTTCTGAGCTTAAATTAGGGGATTGCTTCAGTACAGAGTAATGTTAACAAACAAATTGGCAATACCTTATATAACTTCTAAGAAATGGCAAACAGATGGCTTTAACAAATTATTTATGTCATAGTTTAATAAAATATGCATCAAATAAAAAAAGAAAATATTATTTATCAAGTTAAAATTACATATTTTTATAAGATATCTATTAAAAAAATTTAAAATGGCAATTTTAATTTTTTTTAAAAATCGTTTTTTTTTTTTATTGTACTAAAAACGGATATATACGTTCTGGACACTGGAAGGGCTAGATGGGCCATAACTTGCCTGGTTTTGTGAGCACTGGCATTGTCGTTAAGAAGGATAACCCTTGACATGCCTGTTGTTGGATGCTACTCCATCTCCTTAACTATTTTGGGCAAAACATGTTGGTGTGGTATTTGCCATTTATGGTCATATTTTCAGGTAAAGGTGTCCATGGCTACCACCTTGGAAGTTGAAAAAATTGTGAATATCCTCTTCCTTGAAAGTTTCGTCAGAGGATTTGAGGATGTGGTTCATCTTCCTCGACCCAAGCATAGTTGTTGATCTTTCTGGGAGTTGTATAATAATAAAACCACTGCTCATCACCTGTGACAATGCCCTTTAACTTTGTGCTAGATTGGTTTATTTGTTTGGGGCAAACATTGCCAGCATCTCCTTGCATGAGTTGACTCTAGCCTTTTATTACTGTTCTTATTGTTTCTGCACTGCTGGTTGATACTTTGACATTTAAACTTATTATCTAAATGGTAATGTTTGGGTTTTCCACGATGAGTTTACAAACAGCAGTGATGGGTTCACTCATTCATGGCCTCCTTTAGTCTTCCTGCATGAGGGAGGTCTTCTAAGCTCTGCTGTCCTTCTCCGAATTTGTTCATCCATCTTGTAACAGTACTATATGAACAGGCATGATCCCCATATACTTATAATAAATCAGTATGATTTTTTTTTTGCGTCATCCCCAAGCTGAATCCTTGTGAAAATCTAAAAAACTTTCCCCATCTTTAGTAGGCTTCATAGGAACAACACACAGATTTCGCAGACTGAACTTTACGCTCCGTAAGTGAAGAGCGAAATGATTAACTCATAATGACAAGTTTAGATAAGCTTTCAAACAAGTCATAGCCTGTTTACTTCAGAGGAACAAGTGCAAATCTACAAACACTTGTCAAGAACTTTTTGAATGACTTCTGAGTAAAGACAGATGTTCAACATCTCCATTGCAGAACAATGTGAGCTGTTCAAAAGTGTAACTTTTCCAATATCTCTTCTTGAGCCAAAGATCTTTAAACATCAAAGTTGTAAACTCTTCTTTTAGAACTTTCTATGTACAGACTTCTAGATCTTCATTGTATGAAATTCTATTAAGTTGGGGAGCAAAGCTCTAAAATGATCAGTATTGTGCACTAAACATTAAATTAGCTAGCTAATAAACTTATGTAACAATTAATATATACTAAATTATATATGTATGGTATGTTCACAGTATAATTGTGGTTAAGCATTAAATTTGATAAACCACTGATGTCTGCAAAAAATGTTTAACCCATTGGCTTAAGAATATTTTTGCACTAAATATGCCCAGAATTACTATTTGAGGAATTGGAATTTCATCTAACTACTATTTATAGAATGAACTATGAATAACATGTATACTTTTCAGTTTGTTGAATTATTATTTGTGATATGTTGAAATGCTCTGGAACATGTAAGGCAGTGGTTCTCAAACTTTTTCTAGTCTGCAGACCCCCTAACTCAAACATTTGAAACTGCTGACCCCCTAACAATGCACTGCCCACTCACAAACCCCTCATCCCTCCTCATTTAAATTAAATACTTTATGTGAATTTGTTTTAAGTTGATATGCAGATAATTTAAATGAGGAGGGATGATGGGTTTTTGAGGGGGCAGTGCATTGTTAGTGGGTCAGCAGTTTCAAATGTTTGAGTTAGGGGGTCTGCAGACTAGAAAAAGTCATAGCCTGTTTACTTCAGAGGAACAAGTGCAAATCTACAAACACTTGTCAAGAACTTTTTGAATGACCTCTGAGTAAAGACAGATGTTCAACATCTCCATAAGATGAATTACCATAGGATCCTGCCATCCTCACAGACCTTCTACTATGGCATATAAACTGACAGACTCTTGTCAGACCTCTGTGGCAAGCAGCTGCTTGAGGGGGAATTTATTTTTTTTTATTTTCTAATGTACTAGGAAGACAAAAATAATCTTGCACACCCCCTGGAAGTGCCTCGAGGACTCCTTTGGGTCCATGGATCACACTTTGAAAACCACTGATGTAGGGCAACAAAGTATTTCTCATGTTCGTATACTGGCTTGCACTCCTATTCCTTTTTTGCTTTGCGTGTTAAACAATCTTGGAAGGAATTCTTTTTGGGGGGGTTAGGAGGAATGAATCTTGAAAGATGTGCCCACTCTTCTGCCTATAGTCTTGCTGGAGGGATTCTGGATTGTGAACTTCCACACCTAGGGTACTCTGATAAAGTGACATTTTCTATCATTTGTACTCCTGTGTAATCTTGAATTCTGTGAAATTTTCCACCCTGGGCTTTGTACAACAGATCACAGTTGTTGAGTGTGTCCACAAGATAGGAAAATATTTTCTTGTAGTCCTAAGCATACCTCCCCTCATTATAGAGAATGATGATAACTGTTGGTCCTATTTGTCTGTGGCATTCATGGAATTGTTATAGTCAGTTGCTGAATCAGGTTTTACTATCACAGTATTGGTTTTACTGTCTCTATTTCCTGTACCCATGGTGTGGGAGTGGCTCAGTCAGTAGAGCACCAGGCTCATAATCTGCAGTTCCCAGGTTTCAGTCACAGCTGGGCCAGCATTGAGATTTATCTTTGTGAAACTTCCCACCCTGCCCATGGTCAGTAGGGGACACTGATGGGCTTGGAAAAGCCATCTTCATCGGATGGGACATTAAGCCGTATCTCCTTGTGAGAGCCATACCCTGTGCACATTAAAGAACATGCTTGGATGGCCTTGATGGGAAGCTACGATCTGTCTCCTCTGTTCAGTGGCTTGCCATGCTATTCCACACATGGGGAATTGCATCCCTGTGCACCTTAAAGAACACACTAGATGGCCTTGACAGGAGGCCATCTGTCTCCCAATAGTTGTTCAGTGGGTCCCCTCCCCAAGTTTCTCTGAGCCTTTGGGGTCTTGTGACCTGGCCATTAAGCCTATTGTGTGCAAAAATAGTGCCGCTCAGAGGTAAAACAACAAATGAATCCTGTATCTGTTATCTCTTTATCTTTGTAGACAGGATGTTGACTGGTTTCTTGCTCATCCATTGAAGGGATATCATTTTTTGGCAGTAAAGGACCAGTGTTTTTCCATTTCTTTTTTGAATTCTTCTGGCATGTTTTTCTTGGTTGGTCCAACAGTGCCAACTGTATTTATCTTCCTTTTAGTGAGTCTCAGGAAGAGGGATAGGGAGATGTACTAGTTGTTTATAAAAACTGTATCCCTTGTCCAGATAAGGTTTCATCAACTTCATGACAACTGCCTCATTTAATAGGATTTCTTGTGTGGCTTTTTTTTTTTGTGTGTGTTTTGCCAGTAGAGATGGGAAATCCCAGATAGTAAGTTTTTTTTTAGTACAGATGGAAAACCCCAGTTTGTAGATTTTTACTCCAAATCATATTCACTTCTTGGGGTTGAATTGTGTTTAACACAGTCGACTTCTGAATTTGACAAAACTTTTGTCAGTTGCTAAGTTTTCACAGGCATAATATATGTGCTTAAATTTTTATTCCAAATGATTTATCACTGGCTCTACTGCTTTTCCAAATATATTTGTAGTATCAAGCTGTTCATTGTCTATAAAGTGCATGAATTTTGACAGTAGCAAGAATCTATAATAGAGTATGTATTGAAAAAAAAAAGACTCAATCACACCCATCAAGATACATAAAGCAAAATATGCATGCATTTCATTATGTTTTTGGAACGACTGATTTATTGTTTTTAAATTTGGAGAACTGTTGTGAAGGTGTTTCATTTGTTACTTCGTCGCAGAATATACTGTGAATCACTATCTTATGTATTTCAATAAGAGCCAGGTGGGGCCTTTGTAAAAGAATGGGCTTGCTCCAACAAATCATGACATGAATGGCATGGGCTTACATTCACCAAAGCACATTGAAGTTTGTTCTAGGAAATCTCACTGTTTTCCTTTATATTCGATACATTTTCACAAATATCATTTGAAAGCATTTACAATTGACACCTCATGAATTAAAAATAAATAAGTTTATTTTTTTTTTCAATTAAATTTTGCCAAATCAAATTTTAAAGTCATGCTGCTGATAGCTGTAGAATTAAACGGTATATTTATTTCAATTACTTTTATTTAATAAAATATTTTAAAGTTTTTTACTACTGATAATTTTAGAATTAAAGTATATATGTAGATTATATTTCAATAATTTTATTCAAAATCAAATGAATAATAAAACTTTTGCAATGCAGTTTCACATCTTATAATGAAAATACAAAATATTTCTACCTAATTTTTATATAAAAGCGAAGGTTTATGATACAAAATTGCAAGCATAACAGAAATGACGCAAATAATGACTGCTGAAAGATATTTACTCACACAACTAAGCAAATGAACACAATAGAAAATATTGTAATCATGTATGAGATTCTACTAAGTAATTTGAATTACACACTCAACATTGATAGATATTACATCTATTATCACAAAAATATTTTGTTTGAAATGAAGTCTGAATATCTTTTGCTTACACATACCAGGAAGCGAAGAGAAAAAAACAAATATTGTAATGTCTAGGATGCCGACATTGTTGGACATAAGTAAATAAAATACTTTCAATGTTCAAAAGAAATTCTAAGATTTTGTCATTTTACTTGTAAACACTGATAACTTTCTTGTTTTTGTTTTATAGTTTTTATCATTCCTCAATTTGCTATAATTATTTAGCAAAATGTTTGAAACACAATCATTTTCTGTAATATAATGTATTAGAAAAATGCCACATACACAAACAGCCTGGTTATTTAATACAGATACTACTATAGCAATTGATTTTCTGCAACCAAAAAGCATAAGCCCATGGTCCTAACGTCATGTCACATGATATGCAACTTGGAGCAGGCCTGTAGTTGAGACGGTCTTGGGCCAGGTCAGTTGGTAGTTGCATATTTATCCTCTGATTCAGTCTAGCTATTTCAGTAAATTTTAATTTTTATTGTTTATCCAGATTTCTAGCCCATTTCTATCAGGCCTCTTTCTTTTTCTTTGTGCTTTTACTAGGTGCATCATTGTTGATTTCTTTGCCACTTTCATCACTAAAACTTCAACTTTCTTGTAATCTGCTACTGACACCAGAACTAAATGCATCACTGTCTTCAGAATTAGCATTTTCTGAAGAGTCTCTTGCACTTTTGTACAAAATATTTGAAATACCTTCACTAATTAGCATACACTCACTTTGCTTTCTTTTATGACTCTGAAATTGCATTTTTGCTACAGTAGAATATTAGGAAATCATTGACTTCATGCAGTCTTCTTTTTTCACCTACGGAAAGGCATTTGTCACCTTGTGACATCTGTTGACAGAGAAGAGAATATTCAAAGAAATGATTACAGCTGCCTCAACCATTTGAGAGACATCTGTGTGTGACTGGGCATCATTGTTTCACCCATCTTAGAGACCTCTGTGTAAGCCAAATGGTTAATAAACAGCATGTATGTTTGTTTACTAAATATAATTCTTGTGAAAAATATACTGTGATTCTGAAAAGCCACATCTTGAGCAGTTTCCTTGTGCATGGATGAGATCTTCCTTATTGAAAAATGAACTGACATCTCTAGAAGAGTTTAAAACCTTCATCTACTATTATGCATTTTAGATGCATAGTATGACCAGGCAAGCTACACTGTTTTCATCAAATTATGACATTAAAATCATGTCACATACTTATATGTAATATAATGTCAATTTCTTGGTATAATTACATTTGGTTTAAATTGGGCAAATTTGTATGTATTTATAGTTAAGCTCTAAGCATATAATCAGTAGTCTCTGTTAATTGAAAATGTAAAAAATTGAAATAAAAAACATTGTGAAATTTCATTTCATTTATTCATTACTTTTATTTTGATCTTAATTAGATGTGTGTGTTCTGTTTCAATTTTTGACGATGATTAATTTTGATTTTAATTTGTGTGTGATGTGGTTAGGCATTAAGTAAAAAAATTTAGAGTATAATAATACATACAATGTATTTAAATTGTTAAGTACTTTTTTTAACATTTGTTATTTTCTTTTCCTGTAGAAAACAAAAATTCTCACCCTGTTATTTGCAGGTGATCAGTGCTCTGTTTAAGGAATTTTTGTGATGATTTTTACATGAATGAACTGTTTAGTTTGAAATGTCGTAAGAATCAGGCAGTGATGTTAATAAGGTTTTGAAAATATATGAAAATTGCCTGAGCTGTGGATAAATAGGTTGAATCATTATTTTTAAATGCAATATTTATGCCTCAGTTCTTAAAATAGAACTGTTATATAGTCTTTTATCTCTGCTTTCCATTCTGTTACTTCTTATACAGGATGGTTATAAAGAAACTTTGCCATTGTATAGGGTTTAAGACACTACCTTCACTGTTAAGTATTTTGCTAATACAGTATAGAGGAAAAATTGTCTTGAACTAGGTGGGCTCCAAACACACTCCTCCTTATAACATGTCAAGTGTTTGACCACTGAGCTACTAACTGTCATGGGTTTGAATCCCACCCAGATTAAGACAAATTTTCCTCTATCCCGAGTATTTAGCAGAATACTGAAAGCAAAGATAGTTGTTTAAATATGCGATGGCTAACTCATACTAGCAGATAACATGCATAATGTATGAAAACACATGTAGAAAAATGAGATTTGCTGAAAAAAAACCTAGTTGGATTGCTTTTTGGATGCTGCTAGTCTTGTGCCCAAACCTTGGAGAGCTCCTTTGGATGGAGATATCATCTGCAGTCATGACAACTAGACTTGACAGCAATAGTCAAAATACCTGACATGTTAAGATCGTGGATTTGGATCCCACCCTGCTCATAAATAAGATAATTTTTCCTCTGTACTAAATATTAGCAGAATACTTAACAGTGAAGATAACAGCTTAAAAATTAACTAATATTAAATACCTCTGTGGATACAAAGAATGACTAAGTTGAATAATTACTCAAGAGACACTAGTAGCATCCTTAGTATTATGTATAAGATAAGAAACAACAGAAAATGAAGAGATGCAATATTATGGTCTGTGTAGCACAGTATATGCTAACCTGCCAGTACAATCATGCTCCTAAAGGGTTAAGAATACATAGGAAATCTGTATATTACCTCTATAGCCATTAAGTAGTTGTGGCTACCACTAACTAGAGGTGCAATCTATGGCCTGCATGCCATATCCAGTCCATGAAGTGGATTTTTCAGATTATTGAGCTTATACTTGAGCTTCCCACAAAAGATTTTTACATTATACATTTCAGATGTTATGTTTAATATATTTATGAAAAATCTTTATTAACATTGGTCACATGTAATGGTCACAACAATGGTCACAAACATTGGTCACAAACAATGTATAACACAGCATACATTGTTTGATACAAATAATATATAAGGTAAACTTGCATAGCATAGATACCAGGTTAACACCAAATGATGTAAATTCCAAGTCTGCTTTTAATAAAGGTTGTTATCTGTGATACAACAGTATTATAAAGGCAATCATGTTTCACTCAAATTTTGAAAAGTTAATTATTCTTAACTGAATAAAAGCTATTGCTAAGGAAGGTTTGGAGCAATAATTTAAGGCAATTTAAATTAGAAATTGAAACACTTTTCATAGTGTAGAATTCTGTTGGTTGTCATTGAAAAAAAAATATTTGCAAATATTTTTTGTTCCATATGGGTTTTTTTTATTTTTGATTTTTATCTTTCTGTGGTCTCCTATATTCTTTTGTGTTTTCAGAGCACCGAAATATGCCATTAGATGATGCTTTAAAATTGGTTGCCCGCAACTTCCATGATCATATTCGTAACCAGAGAGAGAATATGGAACGGGAGAAAACAGAACGAGCTCCTTATAAGGGAACAGTTCCTGCTGATCGTGAAATTCAATTTCTTCTAAGAATGTTAGCTGATGGGAGATTTGTTGCAGTTGCCGAAATTGAGCGAGTCATACGATACTTGCAGGAACGTCGAGATAAAATGAATAGCCCACAAGGAGATATAGCACCAAATGCTGGGCCTTCTATCCCTTCTGACCCAAAGGTTGCTCCTCCAAATAAACTAAGTAAGTAATAAATTACTATGTTTTTCTTGTTGATTGTTTGGCATTTCAAACTCACAAGTATGATGACTTGCCCAAATTTTAAATTTGTCATTGTAAATATCTCATATCTGATGTCTGTAAAGAATATGCCTCTAAATATTTTTTTCTTTAGAAATAGCATTATAGCTGTTGCTATTAACATTTCCATAAGGTTTTTTTTTTAGTTAGCTGCTTTGTACCTTATTACCAACAACTGATACAATTCCCTCAACACAAAGAAATAACGTATATAGTAATAGTTTTTTTTTTTAATATTACGTTTTGCGTTAAATTGATAATCCCAACTTTTTGTTGCTCTTTTTCCTCCTTACCTTTATTGAGTGATATCTTTTATGGTTGCAGCCCTTCTAAGTTACTCTAGAAACAAAATGACAGTTGATGCATATTTCCAAAAGAGATATTTCCCTTTTAGAGATTATTATCATGGAGTGTGTAACTTCCCTTTTTTTTTTTCAGGCCTAAGATACTATCTGAAACCTGAACTTGAAGAAACATAAAGTTATATACTAGTATGCTGCTAACTACTAGTATTGCATGGCAAATGTGCTTAAATTTCTTTCGCTGTTACTCAGTTACAAAGAATCCTACTACTGCCATAAGGTTAATGTGGTTAAGTAACCAATTAAAGTTAGTAAACATACACAGTGCATCCAGAGTAAATGCAAAGATTACCTGTATATGTAGAATTCAACAGTTATTCATCTGAAGTATAGATGCACAAGATCCACCACATCTCAGTGAAACATTTATAGGTCATATCCTGGAATTATTTGTTGTCTGATGCGTGGTTTAACTGGTTAGAGTGCTGTAACATGTATCTAGAGAGTTGTGGGTTCGAGTTCCACCACATCAGTGATAATTTTTTTCACATGAATATACACAGTGCATTTGAAAAATAATGAGATATTTGTTTTTATTCAGGAGGAATCATTCACAGGATATATGTTCCATAAGGAAGAACCATAAATGCCCAATTTTATTTAGAAGTAATGAAATAGTTGTTGCAAAGAATTTGATGGGTCAGGCTAGACTTTCATGAAAACAAAAATTAGTTTCTGTTGCACAACAATGCACCTTCACATTCTACATTAATTGTTCACAGATTTCTATTGTAAAAAGGGGCAACTGAGATCAACCAGATTTGGCTGTGGCTAACTTTCTTTGTAAAGTTAAAAATAAAGATGAAATGGAAATGATTTCATATCATTCAAAACATCCAAAAGAACATTACTGACCATCTCAAGGAGATTACTTTGGAGGAATTTGAGGAATGCTTTCAATGATTAAAAGAGTGTTACAACAAGTGTATAGAGTCTCATGGTGGCTATTTTGAATGAATTTAAGATAAATTCTTTTTATGAGCATTTACATTTGTTTTAGAATATGTGTCTCATTACTTTTAAAACACATTGTGTATAAAAGCTTAGAGATGGGTAACTGGGAATTTGGTGGCAAAGTTAAGGAGGATTGACCATATACACACGAATAGGATTTCGTTAGTTCTCTGAAATATATGACCATATTATCAGGTTACACTTGGTGAATTACAACTAAACAAGTTCCAAATACTTTTCCAGAAAAATAAACTTAAGGACTAAGGAGCATTTTATATCCCTTCCTTATTTCCCCCATTTTATATCCCAGCCTGAAAAACAGGTTTCTATCCAGGGGCCAAGCTATTTTCTACCTATGCTCAGCCAAAAAAATTAACTTTAGAGTTTTTTTTGCCAAATAACTAATGAAAGGAATTATGGCATGTTGTATGCCAAATTAATCAGCATTTCATTCTTAATTTTCTGAAATTATAATATTTAGCAAAAAAGACCATATGTTTTATTTTAATAGGACTTTTTTAGAGTTATGTAGTAAAAAAATGCATCTGACAATGCAAATAAAAATTTATTTAAAAAAATTAATAGACAGAAATGATTACAATGCACATGAATAGAATGGCTATATATTTCTGAATAACAAAAAAATTATTTTTTTTTGGTTTTAAGTAAATATTTCTCTCGTTTTGTAATTTTTTTCTCAGTACCATACTTTGAGAAAATTCCAGACTTTTAGCCAATTGTGCTGAGTCAAATAAACAAGTCAACTTTAGAATTTAAAAAAAAAACCAATCAACAAAAATAGGTCATGTTATATACCAAATTAAACAGAATTTAATAAATTTAACAAATTTTACTTAATATTAATAATATAAACAAATTTTCAAGCATATTGATTTTTTTAATATGCCTATTTCAATGTGATATGGTGAAAAAAAAAGATCGCACATACAATTAAGGCTTTATTTTGGAAAATCTGATGAATAAAAACAGTTAAATTATATATTTATCGAAAGGAAATTTCCTCCTGAATAATATAATATTCAACCTGAAATATGATTTTTATTTCTTTCAAGAATTCTTTTCAGTATCATATATTTTAAACAATGCCAGTATTATAAACATGATTTGGACTTCTCACATTCACGGGATTTTCTGAACTGGTTATTTAATAGAAAAAAACTTCCTAGGCTGCTTTTTTTACTAAATATTATGAATTTTTTCTTTGGGTGTTAAATTTCGCTGATCTTGGCTAAGTGCAGAAAGGTTTGTTCACCAAGGACTAGCCCTTCCCGAAATTGCCCTCCCAAATGTTGGATGGGGAGTTAAGCCATGGCCATGTGTGCGGGAGAGTCATACCCTGTGCACGTTAAAGAACACGCTGGATGGTCTTGATGGGAGGCTACCATCTGTCTCCCAACAGCTGTTCCTGTGGGTCCCTTCCCCCAACCTTCTCTGAGCCTTCGGGGTCCTTGTGACCTGACCATTTAGCCCATGGTGTGCAAAAACGTGCCGCTCAGAGGTAAAACAACCCAACCCTCCCAAATGATGGACGATTTCTTTAGCAAGGAAGTCTATTTGCTTCCGTATCCAAGACATTCATTTTCAGAAAATGGTACAAGCTCAAAGTTTTTCTACTAAAAAAAGCAAGAAATAATAAAATAAAAATTGCATATAACCTAATGGAATGTTAAATAAAATATCTGCAACAACTTTTAACCAGCCTCCGATCTAGCATATCTCTGAAAGA
The DNA here is from genome assembly GCA_038380435.1 of Ryuthela nishihirai. Classification (NCBI taxonomy): domain Eukaryota; kingdom Metazoa; phylum Arthropoda; class Arachnida; order Araneae; family Heptathelidae; genus Ryuthela; species Ryuthela nishihirai. Next base: position 45,778,723 of record JAWZYU010000023.1, on the reverse strand, counting down.
TCAAAAATCAGCCAATTGTAAGATCTCTAACTAACGGAAGTAAATCTACAGAAATGAATTTGCTTTCATATCCAAAAACTAAAATGATACTAGATCAAAGTTTTACTGGAAAAGTAATAAATAATAAAATAAAAATTAACATATTGCCTAACGTGACATTAAAATATCCACAGCAACAAGTTGTAGGCCTCCCATATGATATAACATAACTATGAAAAAAAATCAATACTTATCGATCGGCCAAAAGATCACTAATTTCTGAAAATAAATCTACTGAAATGAAAACTAACTAAGGTTTAAATATAAAAAAAAATTCTAACTTGACAAAGAGTATCCAATATGCTGGACCAAAACTGTAAACAACACAAAGCACAAGCAATGGTGATTGCATCAGCCATCTGCATCTTGTTTGCCTCTGAAGCATAACTAATTAAATGCAGGTGCAACCAGAATTTCTAAGAAGTAATTGTTTACTTTCAGTTTTGATTTGAAGGCAGGAAAGATGCGTAGAATCCTGGGAAAAATGATAAAAATAACTTGGGAATACGGAAATAGGTATATGACAGAAAAGAGTGTGAAACGAAAAAAAAAATGGTGGTACTTATTTTGTAATTACTTCCAAAATCTATTCTTTTTAAAAAATAGCAGTTTTTTTTGTCAATTTTTAGATTTTTCAAAATTTAAGGAAAAATTTATTGATAATAGTTCAAACCAAACTTGTGAGCTTAAATCAGAAGATTACTTCAGCAAATAGGAATGTTAAGAAGCAAATCGGCAATACTGTTTAGTGCTTCTAAGAAATGGCAATCAGACAGCTTTATCAAATTATTTATATTGTAGTTTAATAAAATATGCATCAAATTAAAAAACAAAACATTATTTTTGAAACATGAATTATATATTTTTATAAAATATATATAAAAAAAAACTGCAACGGCAATTTTTATTTTAAAAAAAATCAATATATTTTTGTTGTACTAAATACGTATACATATATCATTGGCCCCTCAATTCAGATTCTCCATATGTATACATACGGGTTGGACACTGGAAGGGATATATGCTGAATTATTGAAACAATATTAAACCTATATAAGTGAAAATATTTGTAACTTTGGAATAGTGCAAAGTAAATATAAAAGAGAACTTAAATCATACTGAACCCTTTGAATTATTGACACAGAGCTGCACTTGCTATGCATCATTATTTCATTATTTGTGTGTATTCTATGAATCCATGTTTTTAGCATGCTTCAGTACTCAATAACCTCAATAAAAAACTGAGATGAAACTATGTATTCAATTTGCATAAGTCTTTCCATTGTACTTACCTTCTTGACTATGCACTTAACTAGGCTTTAGATCACCTAAATAAAATCCATAATTGTAATACCTCAAAATATTGTACTTCAACATGCATATCTTCATACTTAGAAATCAAATTTGCTTTTAAATCACATATGAATGGACAGGTACTGATATACGTATCACATATGAGTGGGCAGGTATAAAACGGCACTTACTGCCAATACACATTACACAACTTCATATTCTTGTCAAGATGCAATGCTATAGCTCAACCTTTAATAATTTTTAACAAATAGATCCTATTTTTTTGAAAAAGCAGTAATCTAGAAATATTTAGAATTTTTTTTGTGTGTATGTCTTACTCTTAACACTAGAAGGGCTAGACTACCTGCATATTTAGAAAGGCCAGAATTGGTCATTTTGACTGCTACCATTAAATAACCATCTTGCACACTTCTCAGAGGTAGATATTGATTACAAACTTTTTCTCTATGTTTATTCATCTGTAGAAATACAAACAATTGTTACACTTTTAGTTTATTTTCTGTTATGAAAAATTGTATGTCAGACATAACAGATAATTTAACATTGAAACCATATTGCAAATCACAGATTGCAATGCATCACAAAAATCATATATTAAACAAAATAAAAATATTTCACATGATCTGTAAAGGAGAAATGTATTCACCTAAAGTTCAAAATATTGACAATCAGTGCAATTGGCTGTCTTGTTTAGATTTTCAGGCATTGTGTAACAAAAAGATTTTTTTTTCCTGTAATCTGCTCTTAGTTCTTTGACCATTTGGAGAATGAACTCATGCTGAGAGGTTCAGTTTCCAGTAAAGATTTACCCAAGCATTGATTGCTGCCAGGCCAGTTATATTATAAGAAACATGCTGACCACCTGTTGGATGCACTCCTCACAAAATATTTTGAACCATTTGGTTCATTATGTCTGATTAAATTAAGTAGCATTATAGAATTCTGTGGTTCAGGAAGCTTCTTTCGCTATTTGGATGTTTGGCTGCAGGTGCTTAGCAGCAGTAGTGTTATTATGATATCATAAAGATGTGCCTGTGATGCCTTCATCATAGTTTTCAGGATCACTTTCCTCGCATGATTTATTATTCTAACATTACTTTGTTGCTTTTTGAGCCACTCAGCAAGTTTTGGGGATGAACTTGGTAAAAACTGATGGATTAATATTTAGCAATCTTTACAAAGTTTGGGTGAAACCTTTATTGAAACTTTGCTACTGGCAGCATTGCATGCCTTCAGGGCATATAATACTTCTAGTTTAAAGGAACAAGCATATCTTCAATGGAAATCAATCAACTATCATCCTCAGTTTGTCTTTGAACTTCAGTCTCAGTGCACATTTTTACATGCTGCAGCATAGAACTGATCTACAATAATAGATAGATATTATATAATTTATACATAGATATCAGTGAACAATATGCAAAGTGCAATGCTATTATTTTCAACATTTTGTTTAGATGGAAATGTAAATCCTGTTGTCTCTTTCATGATGTTCTATTCAGTCAATCTTCCAGAATAATTGGCACCAATGACCAAAATGGTCCAAGCATGTTTGCCATCCTTTCCAAATGATTGATCATGCACTGCAAGTGCAATAAGCTACCCCAGATATCGTCGTGTAGATATAATTGTTTGACTTGCTCATTTCCTCATCAGTTGAATCACTAATTAACAAATTTCTAACTTGCTAATTCCTATTACCATTTAGTTCTGCATCTGAGCCTGAGTCATTGATGTCTGACTTGTCTTTTGCTTGGTCTTAATGTCAGTATCTTAATAGGAACAAATATCTGTTGTTGAGCCATTGTCACAGATTCTGCTATATCAGTGTGCATGTAACATGTCAATCAAATTGAGCAGCATCCTTTCCAAATGTTTGATCATCCACTGAAAGTAGAATAATCTACCCAAGATATTGTCTGCCACTGATTCCTCTTCCTTTGTGTTTGGCACTGCCGTGAATAGTAGGACCTAGGTGTAGTGTTTGGCGTGCTCATTTCCTCATCAGCCAAATCACTATCTGACAAATTTCTAGCATGCTGATCCCCATTACCATTTAGTAATACATCTGAGCCTGAGTGATTGATGTCTGACTTATTTTCTGCTAGGTCTTAAAGTTCTGTTAGTGTCTTAGTCAGAATAAAATTCTGTCTTTGAGCCATTGTTACAGACTCTGCTTTACCAGTATGTATGCAAATGTGTCAATCGCATCAGCAGTGAAAAGTGTACTGTTTTATCACAGACCAATTGTTTGAAATTTATAGAAGAATCAAACACAAACTTGTCCAAACATACTCAGCCACATCAGCAGAGAGCACCATACAGTTTTATTGTAAACCAGCTTCACACACAAACATGTCAACAGTGGGCGATATACTGTTGACTAGGATAAAAACCAACAGTAGTCATAATGACCACTGACTGCCCTTCTGGGTATGATATCTTGTACAGAAATTTCTATCACAGCTACAAGACTGATTTTTTTTTCTGTGTACATATAAAAACCTTAAATGATGAAAAATTAAATATCTTAAGGTTCATACATAAAAAAAAAATATCTAGCATAGTGCTTGCTTAAAATTCACTAGTGGCAAAAATGACTGCTGTGGCCCTTCTAGTGTTAATTGGATACCAGTGACATTGCTAAATGATGGTGCACTGAAAAGAATTTCTTATATATTTTCAGTAACATTTTTTGTGTATGACTAAAGCTATAATTTTAGTGCAAATAGGGATAATATGTTTTACTATATTAATGTGTTTAATCTAGTTAGTTTTAAATATTTAAAATTATGTACCTTAAATGTTTAGTATGATTTTGAATGAGTTGTGAATTACAATGAATTTGTATGTACATGACAATATATATATATGTATTCACAGAGGAAGAACCAGCTGCAACTCAGCAGCAGCAGCAAGATTTGCAGCATCGAATTATGAACATCATTAACCAAGGAGCACCTCCAACTGGTGCAAGCAGTCCTGCAGGAGTAGGCAAAAATTTAGGAGGAGTCCCAATGAATCAGCCAGGGATGGGGCCAAACCAGCAACCTCCCACTTCCACATACATCAATTTTGATAATCCTAGTGTTCAAAAAGCTCTTGATAACTTAATGCAAAGTGGCCCCAGTCTTTTGAAGAATATTTCAATGTCTGGGTCTAATGTTCCTGCTTCTCAAGGTATGCAGGCTAATCCTCAGATGAAGCCACCATCTGCTGCCTTAGGTGGAAACATCAATTCCCAGGGAGGAGCTGGAGGAATGGGTGATCCTTCTAGTGGCATGGGTCAAGAATGGGGTCTTCCACCTGGTGGTGGTATGGGCCCTCCACAGGCACCTGGTATGGGTCATCACCAAGGATCTAACATAGGTATGAACCCTATGTCTGGAATGGGCCATAACCAAGGACCACAACAATATCCTGGTGGACCTGGTCAACAAGGGATGTTTGGTAGTGGTTCAAATATGATGGGTTCTCTGCCTCGCCATCCACTTATGGGAGCACAGGTAGGAAATCCTGGATCCATGTTAGGTGGTGGAGGAGGAGGACCTCGCAGATACTGAAGATACCAGTAATGTAATTTGTTTTTATTTTCACATTAATCGTTAGGTTTTGTGAAGTATCATTTTATGGATGTAGTGTATTTCACCATTTTTCTCCAGATTTTACTGTACAACTATCATCTAATTACATTTGTTATCACTTATGTAGACTATCAAATGAAAACATTAATATAACTGGTAAGCTTTACAAATAATGTGTAATAAAAATTTCATATCTGTGCATGTGTTTATTTAAATTAACATATCACAAAGTAATTACCCAAAAATTTTCCTGAGGTTCATAGAACGAAAAGAAAATGGCTGTGCTTAGTTAAATATGTGTGTTAAACAAATTATATGATAAGCCCATATTTCTAGCTAGCTCCTTTAGTATTAGATCATTAAATTATGGTGCATTTACAGCAATAGTTACTCTTTAAGTTAAGAAGTTCAAGCACAATATGCAGCTATCTGTTTTCTATAACCAGTATGTGGTTATAATAAGTGAAAGTATTAGATTGGTAGCACCATTTCTTAGTTTCCTTTCCCATGCAAACTGGGCATCAGTTGAAATGTAATACAAATGGTAAGAGTAATTTTAATATATGGTTATTTATAAATAGTGCTTAAAAAGTCTATAAATCATTTTCATTTTGAAGGGAAAATTGTTTAGATAATGAAACTAAACTTGTTTGAAATTTCTGCTTAATTGATTGCATATTTTTCATGTAGCTGATAAGAAAAGAATTATTATACTAGTCCTGTTAAGAAAGTAATTTTTACTATTATGAATCAGCTTTTATCTTATATATATACTGCTGCTCACGAAAATCAGAACACCGGGAAGGAATAGATTAAGGTCTGTGACTCGTATGGGGCATATTTAGCATCTACTACTGAAGAAGTGATTATAGTTTCAAGGTCATCAGTGCAGTCTTGTTGGCTACAGGCCAATGAGAACATTCTGGAAAGGTGACTGAACCCTTCCCACAGGTATTTGATGGGAGATGGTAGCCATGTTCAACTTATCAGTTCCTGCAGATTGTTAAGATATGCACACAGACCTTGTGCGAGCTCCATATCTCCAGGTGAGCAAGTTCAACAGAAGGCATATTGTGGCTTGAGAGAAGGCAATCTTTTGTATCAAGAAATTGCAGCTTATGTGGTTTAAAGATGGGCAAAAACATCAGAAAGGTTTTAGACCTCATCCACAGATAACCTCATAGGAAGATTGTCATCTTGTCAAGGCCATAGATGCAACAGATCACTCTGTTGCATCTATGGCCTTGATCCAACAGTAGAGGTCAGTAAACACATCTTCCAATGTGTATATTTAAATTATCAATGTAGCAATAGTCCGATGCTGTTTATTGTAATTCAGACTGCATGCTTACCTGCCATTGCTGCCTCTGACATCCCAACACACTGCCATCACTTGATGCACCACTGTAGTCTGGCCAAAGCAGCCAGCTTACAGTGACGCATCAAGTGATGGCAGTGACGTGACGAATGATAAACAGCGTTTTTCCTGATGAATCCCACATCTGTCTGTTTGAATAATGTCATACAGCATCAATGCTTAGGATTATGGTGTAAGGTGCAATCAGTTATGAAAACAAATCTGCCCTAGTATGGATCCATACCATCATTACCAATGCTCATTACATCCAGGAAATTTTACAGCCAATAGCTCTTCCATATTATAGACTGTCCCACATACCACATTTCAGCAGGATAATGCAAGACCCCATGCAGCAACTGCTACTGTTTAATACCTGAGGCACAACAATGTGCATATCCTTCTGTGGCCTACTAGATCCTCTGATTTGTCACTCATTAAAAATGTATGGGATATGATCAGAAATCATGGGAATAGCAACACATCCTGACAATAGTAGACAAACTTTGGGCAAGGGTGCATGCATAATACATTGGGGGTTGGGTGACTCAGTCTATAGCACACCAGACTCGTAATCTGCAGTTCCCAGGTTCGAGTCCCAACAGGCCTAGCATTGAGATTTATCTTCACAAAACACCTCACTCTGCCCATTGTCAGCTAGGGACACCGATGAGTTTAGAAAGGCCGCCATCCTTCAGATGGGGTGTTAATCCATGACTCCATGTGTGGGAGAACCATACCCTATGCATGTTAAAAAACACACTTAGATGGCCTTGACAGGAGGCTACCTTCTGTATCCGAACAGCTGTTCCAGTGGGTTCCCTCCTCCAACCTTCTCGGAGCCTTCAGGGTCCTTGTAACCTGGTCATTTAGCCCATTGTATGCAAAAAAATGGTGCTTAGAGGTAAAACAACCAACCAAGCATAATACATTTGTTTGACTCCATGCCTTGCCATGTATGGCAGGCCATACCAGCTAGGGATGGGCCCAATCATTATTAAACAACTTCATATGTAACTCTTCAATTGCATCCATTTTGTAATCATTTATTATTACAATAAAGCTACATTGAAATCCCCCTTCCCACCAAATATGAATGTGTTCTAATTGGTCCTTGTTGGAGTTTTGTTTTATGTGAACACCCATGTAAATATATATATTTAAATATAATTTTCAATCAGCAGTATACTACTGACATCCATCTAGACTGCAATTAAGATCTTCACTTATATATAACCTTAATACCAGCTGCTGTACTTGACTACTGCAATCCACATCTAATAAAGTCCTGTTATACACAGTCCACCTACCTCAGAGGCAAAGATTAAGCTCAGTTGATATGAGGGGCATTCAAAAAGCTCTTGACATTTGTCTCCAGAACAAAAACCATTTTTACCTCAACAAAACTTTTAACTGTCCTTCAAAATACACCCCTCCAGCATCTATTGCAAAGTTGCAGATATCTATGCCAATTCTGGAATGTTTGGTGGTACTCCTGTTGGTGAATTCTCTGCAACTCTGAATGAATGCATTTTTCAAGGTCTTGCATCCTTGAAAAAGGCTTTCCAGAAAGTTTCTTTTTAATTTTTGGAAACAACCAAAAATCATGTGGTGCCAAATCACATGAATATGCAGGATGGGATAGCTGTTTGATTTTTTTTTCCTGCTTTAGATGGGCTGTAACTTCCTGGTTTTGTGATCACTGGCATTAACATGAAGGAGAACTCTTGACAATGCTTGTTGTTGGACGCTGTTCCTTCATTTCCTAACCATTTTGGGAAAACAATGTTGGTTGAGTATTGGCCATTTATAGTCATTTTTTCACATTAGGTGTCCATGGCTATCATTTCTTAGGAACTGAAAAAATTGTGAACATCCTCTTCCTTGAGCAAAAATTTTGTTGGAGCAGTTGAGGATGCAGTTAATCTTCCACAGCCCAAACATAATCATTGATCTTTGTGGAAGTTGTATACTAATAAAGCCACGTCTCATTACCTGTGACAATATCTGTTATCTGTTTGGAACCACTAATTTCAAACATAGCCATCATCTCCTTGCCCAAGTCGACTAGCATTTTTTTGCCAGGTTCGTGTCCCAACACTCGGTCAGTAGGGGACACAGATGTGCTTGGAAAGGCTGCAGCATGTCAGAAAGGACATTAAACCATGACCCCATATACAGGAGAGCCATACCCTGTGCACATTAAAGAACACTCTGGATGGCCTTGATGGGAGACTGCCATCTGTCTCCTAATAACTGTCCAGTGGGTCCCCTCCCCCCCACCTTCCTGAGTCTTCCAGGTGCTTGTGATCTGGCCATTTAGCCCATTGTGTGAAAAAAAGTGCCGTTCAGAGGTAAAACAACCAAACCTTTTTTTTTTGCTGTTCTGTCAGTTTGTGGGATACCCATTTGGCACAGATTTTCAGAACCTTAAATGTTGATGAATAATTGTTTCCATGCTGCCAATTGCACTCTGACATCGAAACATAGTACCTGAATGGTGATGTGTGGATTTTCCTTAATGAGTTCATGAACAGATGGTTCTCTTATTCACAGCCTCCTTCTGTCTTCCTGCATGAGGGAGGTCTTTGAAGCTGTGCTGTCCTTCTCTAAATTTGTGCATCCATCCTGCAGTAGTGCCATGTGAACAGGCACAATCCCCATATTCTTGTGATAAATTGGTATGAGTTTTTTTCGTGTTGTTCCAAACCGCATCCTTGTGAAAATGTAAAATCTTTTTTTTTGTCTTTAGTAGGCTCTATAGCAAAAATATAATATAGCAATACACAGATCTCTATAGCAATACACAGATTACACAGACCAAATTTTACATGCTGCCAGCAAAAACAAAGTAATTATATGGCCTTTGTTTTTAACACATAATGACAAATTTGGACAAACTTTCAACAAGTCTTAGCTCTTTAACTTCAGAGAACAAGTTCAAATCTACAGACACATATCAATAACCTTTTGATAGCACACCAGGCACCTAATCTATTTTTCCCATATTTGAGTCCCAACTAGAATTTCTAAAATGGATATACTGGTAACCAGTATCTGCAGATAATAGGGCTCCTATCCAGTATCTGTAATCAAATATTCAGATGTTATTTTTTCTGATTTTATGTAAATTTTGATAACTTTAAAATTATCGCATACATACTCTATTAGAGTAAAACACAATGGTCATGTATTATTAGTTTATGAGCCCATTACCAAAGAAACTGTGTGGGTTGAAATGAATTTCTCCTATGGCAGCACAAAAGGTATAAAGAATGCCATCTTAAACTGTCTGTCCAATTTTCTTGCAGCTAAAAACTTGAACTTTTAATTCAATGTGAGAGATAATATGGTGGAACCTCGCAAGAAAAATTCAGAATCAGCCACCAAGTATTTAGGATTTTATGAGGAGTCCAAACTAGTTAGATTAATGAGAATAATGTGAAAACATAAGTAACAAGACACCCCCTCAAGCAGCTACTTGCCACAGAGGTCTGACAGGAGCCTGTCAGTTTTTATGCCATAGTAGGTCTGTGAAGATGGCAGGACCTCAGCAGAAAAACAACACGAACATCCATGCCTTACCCAGGGCTCGAACCCAGGTCCCTTAGATCAGTACAGTAAGGAAAATGTCTCCTAAAATTTTATCTCTGCTTCTATTATAGATAGTTTTGAATGCAATACAGGATGACCTGAGATACCCCAATGCTGTGGGTCATAAAATCTGTTACAATTTATCTGAGAATCTTTTGAGTGGCACTGATGTCACGATGACCTGACTGAATGAATAAAATATTTATTGGTTTGTTAATTATTGAATCAATTTCTTATCCATTTTACTTACTGGTTAACTGATATTCATTGGATATCAAAAATTGTTCTGCAATAACCATGCTTATTAAAAATTCAAACGCTTGAAAACCCTAGTCTCAACTTTTCCTGTGTTAATATTCTGTGGTAATTCCCACTTTGTCCTTGGTGAAAAAGAGGACACTGAAGAACTAGGAAATACTGCATCCTTTAGATGGAACATTAAGCCATGGGCCTGTTTGAGGAAAGCGATACCTATTTAAGTTAAAGAACACCCTGGGTGGCATTCTCTGAGTCTTTATTATATGGCTATTTAGCCCATTGTGTGCAAAAATTTGTGATAACCATACAATAAAACCTTGTTAATACAAAATTTGCAAAAACAATACAAATGTTAATGTTATTATTGTTACCAACTGTGCCCTTAATACTACATAGTATAAAATAGTCAAAAAAAGCACTAAATATTATCAGCAAAAAAGTCATTTAAAATTGTCACTATTCTTCCCTATTTCATTTTGTGGAGATTCCTTAGTGCAATAATTCCCTAGTGATTAATCTCTACAAAAACATCAGAACCTGCCATAAATTCCTTTAAGGTTGTGTTTTATTCATTGAAATCCGATATAATATAAAAGGGAAACTCTTCCAAGATAAGACAAAAGAAACAATGGTTGTGTTCGCAAACATAGTTTTTACGAACTTTTTTTATTCAGTCACAAGCTGACATTATGAGCACAGCACTAATCCCCCCCCCCCCTGAATTACCAAATGTTTTAATTATCAAGGTACTTTATTGCTTATATTATTTTATTATGTACAATTACTTATTGGATACTTCATTATATACAATTTGCTTATTGGAAGATTTGAATTGTACAGAAATTTTGAATGAAAGAGTTTTGAATTAACCAGGTTTTATTGTATAGATTTTGTGCACTTTAAATGTTAACATATGAGGCCATCTACAAGATCTCATGATCAGTCACAAATTATGTCAAACGAAAGAATTGAAAGGCATGAAATCTACAAGTCAGTAACTAAATATTTTTGAAACTCTAAACATTGAAAAGAACCTGCCTGACTGAAAAAGTATGGTCTCTTACTCCCTTACCATTTTAAAGCTCTAGTGATTAGAAAACCTCTAACAAAACCTGAAGTCACAATATTGAAGTAAATCATTAACCTTTATTTTAATTCTACATTTTAAAAATTAGAAAAAAAATTATTCTCCAAGCAGCTGATTGCCATAGAAGCCAGTCAGTTTAATATGCCTTCAAGATCTGAGAGAATGGCGAGACCTCAGCAAAAGGACAATGCAGAAAAGAAGCATCCAATATTATCCAGGTCTCAAACCTATGTTTCTTTGATCAGTAGCCAAGTGTACTAACCACTTGACCACCAGGACCAATAATTTAATTCTTATTAAGCAGTTATGCAAAGAACTTAAAGTAATTTTTTAAGAATAAAAATAATTATACCTGTAGTCAGTGACATCTCATCCTATAGAGCACATGGTGCATTTACACCACTTGAAATAATATCTTGTTTTCTAATTTTTTAAGAATAAAAATAATTATACCTGTAGTCAGTGACATCTCATCCTAAAGAGCACATGGTGCATTTACACCACTTGAAATAATATCTTGTTTTCTAATCATTCCAACAATAATAGTTATTTTCCCTTATTTGGCAATTATTATTATTATTATTTTGCATATTTATTTGTTTATTTACATGACACAAGAAGTGAAAAATGTCCTTAATGTTGGAGTACTGATATGAACAGAAACTCCAACTTTATCCATTGGTGCAAAGTTGAAGCATTCACCCGACATTTGGTACAATTTATTATACCAGATTCATCTCACAACAAAGAGCTAGTTATGAAAATACAAGGATAAACACATTACACTAACTGAAATGCACATATGTCAAGATAAAGTGACTGTTGATTCGATGTGTCAGTTGGATTATTATAAAAGTAATGTAGTATTCAAGGCTTGGAAAAATCCACCCTCTAATGGAAACAAATTTTCTGGCATGGACTCTTACATTTCAAACTAGAAAAAAAATTACAACAATAAAATATTTTCGAGTGAAAGAAATCAACTTTAATTATTAATTTAACATTGCACTCCCTTTTGCATTTATTTTGGTAATTTATCCACCCCCTCTTTAAAATCAATGATCAATTTTTTTCTTAATGCATTTTAAAAGTGCAAGAAAGTGTTTGCCATTCCCACATTGCTATAAGCCTTGTTCTGGCTTGTAGTAAAAATTGCTGGTTGGCCATATTTTTCTGAATTTCCCCAGCTCTGTAAATATAAAGGAAAAATCAAGAGTTAAGTTATGCCTATAAATACTGCAGTTAATTGATAAATCTTTCTCACAGCACCAGTTAATTGAATGTAGAATGTTCTGAAAGTTTAACTTAATTACTTATAAATCTTTTAAATTTACACATTTTAGTTTTACTATATTATGAAACAAACTCAATATGAAAGTATTAGATATTTGTTCTAATACTAAAATCATAAATTATTTTAGGGTTTTTGCGTGTAAGAAATGTATGACACATTGATTTCATTTTTGACTTGTGATTAAAATCTCTTCAATTCTTATCATGATTAAGGTTTTTTTTTTCATTTTTTCATAAACTTTGCCTTCCCTCCTTTTTTACTACCTGTAATATGTAAATATATGTAAATTTTGATGAAGAATCACTTGCCAAAAATTTTTTAAAGGATTTATTTAGTAATAAAAAACTTTCACAGTAATGTTGCATTCTAAATGAAATAGATGTTGCATTTTTTATGCTGATTCACAAAATGCTAATGTATTTTTATGACTAACTTAATTGTATTTTAAGTAATTACAATAGCTTGTTTATGATTAACTAGTATTTTGAGTAATTAAAAATAGCGTCTTTGTAATTTGTATTTTATATTAGGGCGATACTTCATTCCTTCTATTTTTGGGCTGTACATCTCCATCAGTACAATTCACAAGCTGCTACTGCTTCTAGTAGAATCCTTAGGAACAATACCCATATAATAGGAAATGCTTTAGTTAGCCATGCAACAATTTAAATATCCCTTGTGTAATTTCAGCAGTAATTTCACTGAATCTCGATGACTTATGTAGCCTTAATTTTGAGACTCCGAAAATAACTTAAGATTATGATTTAGACATACGAATTCACAGCTCATCGTTGATTTAATGAATATTTATCCACTATCAAACTGTTTTTTAAGTGACAGGAGAAGATGGATGTGATCTGAACTCACAACCTCCTGATGACGTGTTAGATGGTCTGTCATCAGGAGGTCGTGGGTTCAGATCTCACCTGGCTCAAGACAATTTTTCCTCTACACCCATCTTCGCCTGTCACTTAAGACAGCTTTCTATCCTTTATCAGCCAGACTGTAAACCAAAATATGGCTTCACAGTCTGGCTGATAAAGGATCAATTGAAAGCTGGTAAATTCTTAGCAGCTTTTAATTGATCTGTTAACCTCACTTTAATGCTAACTGTTAAGTTTCGTAGGATGTTGATTCAGTTTGTCTCTATACTCCTACTGTCAGAAATAAGTGGGTTTGCTTATCACTCAAGTGTCTGTCACCTATATTACCCAGAATATCAATTTTGGAACCATGGTCTGAATTTCTAATTTTGCTTTTCGTTGATATAACATGCCAATTCATTAATAATTTGTGTGTGTAAAGTTCTTTATGTGTAATTTGTTTTGTATTGTTATTGAAAAATTAATATTTCAATTGCATCACTTAACATATCATTGCAAAGTTATTAAAATATTGTTAAAAAAGTAACATTTTATAAATCAAACAGGTTGCAATTTTCTAAATACAATTTAGAAATTAAGTAAGAATTGTAATAATTTACAATTGTATATATTATTTCCATCGTAATTATAATTTGCTGCCCAAGATAAATTTTATGATATTGGATTATTCCTTAGAATATATAAAGAAGCAAGGATTAATTCTTATTTGCTGACTGTGTTGTGACATTTGTTTTGAAAATTTGCAGATTAGTGGATCTGAATAATTTCAATATAATATTTTGCACTGTTAACTTTACAAAATTTTGTTTTCATATTTAAGATCCTAAAGCAAATGCAACTTTTATTTCGAAAGTTATCACTTATAATTAGATTTGTAGAAAATCTACCAGAGAAAAAAATTTTCAGATGATCTCCAACAGAAGTGAAATTTATATTTTAACATTATGCTTGCACTGCATTTGGATCACCCAAAACTTTTCCATATAGTTATTTCATTGCTTGGGTTGATTATGAATGACATGCTTTTCTAAGAAACACATGTTTAAGGTTATGTCACTTTTATCTAGTTTTTAGGTAGTCTAATATAATAAGAAAATGTTTTTTTTTTAACTTTATCAAATAATCTAATACACAGCTCTTCGTATTTAATATGTCAAAAAATATTCTCTAAACTTACACATTTCTTAAACTTCCTGTAAAACATTTTAACTTTTGACAAGGTTATGATTAAACACAATATTTCTTCTGTTTTTTTATGGCTTGTTCCTAAAAGAACTAGCTCATTTCCTTTTTTAATAATGCCTATCATCTCTAGTAATCCATCAGGTAACATCATGCATATTATAATGATATTTATTCCTGATGTTATTCTCAAACCATTAAATTTATTTACGGTATAAGAGGTGTTCTCCATCGCTGTTGCAACTGCTAGTTCCAAAAGGGTCTATCAATCCAGTCCAAAAGTCAGTGGCAATATAACGTTGGCATTTATTGAGCTCGTTCAACATGTGAAAATAACTTTTGACATTACGTTGAACATTACGTTGAACGAACTGTAGAACTCGTTCCTCTCACAATCATCTGTTGTCAATTGGAGTATAGTAGCAGATAACAAAAATTAAAGTCTTTTGTCAAATTAAGCGTAAGCAATTGTTCATCAAGTTGATTATATCTTAAAGAGGAGTATAAGTATTCCTGCTAAGTAATAATCTTATACCTTACATCATCCTCACAATAAAATTATATTACCAGAATCCTTGTGAGAAAACAAGGGAGTACTGTGGATTTAGTGTTCTCACATTCCATTTGCCAGTTATCAAGTAGCTCCCTAATCACAGACATGGTTTAAAACACTCTGTCAGACGACCTATGCTAGTAAGAATTCACACACTACCATTATAGCAGACTTTCTCAGAAATACTAGGTTTTTTATATGTACAATTAAGATAATGTTTTCTAGATCCGTAGCAGTAGCACCGGATCTAGAAAAAGAATGAGGCAAAGAAACTGGATTTTCACTGCAGTATTACACATTCCCCTCCCCACTGTTTTAGAGGTATTTTAAAAAATTTCGTGTAAAATTCATGAATCATACAGAAGTATAACCATTTTTTTTTTTAATCTGTTACCTTTGCTGCCATTCTCAAAGGGAGGTTATTTCCTGCCCCCCCCCCCCCCCCTACCCACCGCGGATTCGGTTGCCCCAAAATGTAAGGTCTCGGACAGCTCTTAATCTGATGATCTCAGATTCGAATCCCTATGAGTCAGATTTTCTGCTTACTAACATATGCCTTTGGTGAAAACGAGACATTGTTGAGCTTCTGAAGACCGCCATCCATCAGTCGTCATACATTTATGGTATTTCATTGATTTCCTTTTTTGTGCAGTCTAATTAATAAACTTTAGAATCGCTTGAGATATGAGCATCGATAACTTAGGATGTCCATATATTACTATTTTGTGGATACTTTGTTACAATAGTCCTTGTAATTAAAATACATATTTGTTATATGCAAGATTATTAAGTTTACTTACCTGTAGTAGACTAGGCACTTTGCTGTTTTTGACACCTAATTCTAAAATGGCCTATCACTCCATCTGAAGGTCATATAGTATGAATGCAAACAGTAAAGTTACCCAAAACGAGTAATATCTTGCCCCTCATTGGAGACTAATTTCACTTGTGGACAATGTGAAATAAGATTTTCGAATTCCGTGGTAATGAAAATTTAAAACACTTCAAGTAAATGACATTTGGCTTAATAATTCAGTTTAATGTTTTTGTTTATCTGTGCAGTTTATTGAATTTTCCCTTTTAATAGAGTCATCAGCAGTGGTTTACACAAGAAGGGGTTATAACCCCACCCCCGTTGGGGGCGTGATTAACCAGAAATCATCTATCAGTTTAGATTAATCGGAAATCTCGAATATGTTGGGAATGTTATTTTCGCTTCATATGCTCGGAATATGTTGACTTCTAAAAATACACCTAAAAATTCAGCTTTTTCTTCAGTACGTTGATTTTAACTTTGCTTAATAGTAATTACGGAAAGGTGGATTTTTAGTGATAATGAGCTTGGACATACGAGGAATAACAAATCATATTTTCGTGTAGAGTTGCATATCTCTCAACTAACCGGTTTAAATATTTTTAATGTTCTGAATTGTTACCGAAATAAAAAATAGACATGTTATATTATGGAATCTTAGTGTTGTACAGCATCCAGTACTTTGTTATAGTCAAACATTTTCGTGATGACCATTTCGAATTTTTTTTTGTAAAAGTTCGTAAAGTTAATGTACCTATAGTATATTGTAACGCGGAAATATGTTAAAACTCCAGTTCTGTGTATATATGAAGGAATAAGGCTCAAATCGAATGTTTTTTGAAATTATTGGCGTTCTATGAAACAAATATAACTAATAAAAGTAAGCAGTAATTTGCTTCCCTTCGCATGCTATCCATGCAATATTCAAAGCTGTAAGCTTTGGAACTGTCATATCGATGCACAAAAATTTTTTTGCTTTAATACACGATGCTGCGTTTGGATCTTCTACAGTTTTATAACGCGCCGTAATAGTTACGTTTTCGAAATCGTTATTAGAGCAAAAATAAGTATATTAATTCTTTCACTTTTCCGCGTTGTATTGATACAATGATTCGAACCCGAAATTTTTTTTAGCGTTTGCGCTTGTTTTTACATTGGAAACGTTTGTGGCATCTGATGTTTAAATTGCATAATTTTTTTTTACGTATTTTGATACTTTGTTGTTGAAAATCGTTTTGGAAATGTTAATTTCGTTTGTTGTTGTTTTTTTTTTCAAAAGAACTCTAGAATGGCAGGTTTATGATGTAAGAAAAGCTTACGACATTATGTGAACAAAGTTCAACCGAAATTTTGTCTATTCTTAAATTTGCATAGGATCCAACTGTTTCGAAATATTGACGCTACGATTAAACAAGTTACCGCTATTAACGATTAACATCGCATTGCTTGCTGACGCTCCACAATTCTGTGGTCATTAAGTGTCATTCTGTGTTTCATTAAGGTTTTGAATTGGTATGTTTCCATTATGTATGGAAATAGCACGATATTTTTTAACACAAGTTTCAAAATAGTGGCGCAGTTATATTTGGTAAAGGAATGTGTTCTTATGAGTCATTGAATATATAAATCTAACTCTATGCTGAAATATTTTTTTCGGTCGTTCATTCTCTTTAATGTCTGATTCCATTAGAACTTTACACATGGCATAACTTGAGAAACGTATTATCGTGTCCATTTACATCGCTCCTGTTTCCCCATTTGTCTTACTGTTGTTAATATGTAAATCGTTAAAAAATTTGTTGGAGTTCAAATTTTCCGTTGTTTTCGTTATAATGTGCGGAAATTTTTTAGAAGCGATCAACTTTTTCGCATTACTCTACGCATTCGAATTTTTTTTAATGAGACGTTCTTTTCAATTAGTTGAAAATGGTTTGAGAAGTGATAATTTCGTTTTTGTACAAGGCTATACGTTTCCCTTTTTCAGCTCTCAAAATTGTACATATCCAGGGCGTACCTCAAATATTCGTTTTAAAATGAAGGAATCTGTATTCGTTTTTTTTTTCCCAGCTTATTTCAAGAACGCCGGTAATATTGCTGATTCGGAGCGTGCTGATGGAGTCAGGCTGAAGCTATAGCACAAAGACTGATGTAAGGGAAATCGTTAAAAGAATAGTAGACGAATGTCCGCATAATTTTAAGCTTAGATTTAAATTCGGTCACCGCATACCAACACGATAATGTGTCGACGGTTTTCTTTATGCCGCCATTTGTAATTCAAAATACGCCGATTAGTATACTGTTCCTTACGTGTGAGCAAACCTCAACGTTTTATGTGTATGTGTGTAAAAAGTGAATTCCGTCATTTGTGCTATTTTATGTGAAACAAAGATATATTCCTGGAATATAAAAGTACGTCAACAAAAAAAAAAGAATTATGCTTTCGAATATGCACTGTTAAATATTTGACGAAAAATAGCCAACTTCACCTGATATACCTTAATTTCCAGAGAATATGTAACTTTTGATGCTCGATAATTGACTCTTGTAATATGCGATGTTTGGCTTCCTTGAATCGATGTCGATTTCTTTACCATCGCGCTCATATAATAAAAAAGTTTGAAAAATTTATCGCTCTGTAATATTCATACGTTAATTACTACAGGAAATCGTCGTTAAAATAGAATTACGCATATTGTGTTTGAATGTTCGCTGCGTTTATTTTCTGCTTTAGAATATTGGCTGAAATTTCGAAGTCGATAGTTTTTTTGCCGCTAATTCGCTCTGATTTGTCACTACGCAACTTATTTAACAACGGAGAAGTTGAAATAAAATTCCGTATTTCGAAAGTTGTGTGATAAATTTTTTTAAACCCGTCTGCAAGCGATTTTTTTTTTGCAGAACTTCGAAACAATAGACAATCTTTCGGTGATATTTTTTGCACCGGGCAAAAATAGTTAACAATTTGCTGTTTCATATGTGGCGGAAAATTTTCATTTTTAATGAAAAAAAAAGTAAAGCATAACTTTAGACAAAAATGTGGAAGTTAAAGTTGTGCATTAAATATTTGGTGTTGCTGGTATATTGATTTCTGTAGAAAAACGTTTTACGTGATGCACAAATAATAATGCTTTCAAGCTCTTCGCTACTGGAGGATACATAAATTTGTTCGTTCATCCTGTATAGCAAAATCGGAACCCCTTATATGTGTGTGGGAAAAAAAAATGACCACTACGATATAGGAATATGCACTTTTGAACATACGTAAAAATGCTTGATCACGAAATAGGTTCACTTCTGTATAATATCTTGCATATAGGGTATTGCTAGAAAATCCAGCGATTTAATATACAGAATGTGTTTGGATTACACGTTTATTTCGTAAAAAAAAAAGACTTCATTCGTTTAGAACCTTGTACATACTAAAGCACATCGTAAAAAAATTACTGTAGACCAGAGTGAAAAGGGATTAAAGATGGTAAAAAAAACAACTGCACTTCAGACAGTCATGTTTACGTAGTATATTGCATACCCGTTGTAAAAGTTTACATAGTATGTTGCGTACCCGTTGTTGCAAAAGCTACTTTATTTTAGAGAACTTCACTATACACCTATGAGTAGATATGCGATTAAACCGTTATTGCAATAAATGTTATGCATTTTGATTTCCGTTGGATTTCTGATATATACGTTATCAATTCCGAGGTTCTAGGTCCTGCCATCCTCTCAGATCTCCTACTGTGGCATATAAACTGACAGGCTCCTGTCAGACCTCTGTCGCAAGCAGCTGCTTGAGGGGGTATTTATTTTTTTTTATTTTTACAGTTACATTCTTTGTTTTATCATTTGGTTTACAAAATGTGTTTTTGAAATGCCATTTTGAATATTTACAATACCCTATTTTATTTTTAGATTTAAAGTCGTGCAAAAAATTTATTCCTATTCATCAAAGTGCACGAAATTAATGCATTACTTAAAAATACTGAAATCACAAAAAAAAACATTAAAATATTTTAACGCCCTTTTAACTGTGTCTAAAACCGCCTTTTAACACTGGGAAAAATTATATTGGATGGACAATATATTTAAGACAAATTGATTTTTCAAATTGACTCTAGATTTTATACTTGAATTAGAAGTGTGGATATGTGACAAGTGGAGAACTTGAGGGAAACTATGGGAGACTGAGACTTCATTTGGCGGTTCACCTAGGTAATAATGACCTGTCATTCAACCAATGATCTGTAAAAACTCTTAGTTTGTAGTAAACGAACTGTGCTTACGTTGAAATATATCTCCACTAATCCGTTCTCTGCCCTCTGTGTGAAAGGGGACATTTTTTATACCCTTTTTCAGGGATGGACTTGGAAATGCTGCTGTCCACTAGATATGATGTTAAAGCATGGATCCATGTGCAGGAGAGATATTCAATGTACGTTGGATTGTCTTCATAGAAGCTTACAGCTGTCCATTGGGACCCCCTACTCTGAGCCCTAAAAGTTCTTGTGACCTGGCCATTTTAGCTTATTGTGCACACAAAAGTGCTGCTCAGAAGTAAAGCAATGCAAGTAAATGATATGTTAATTGAATATGATAATAATTAAATCTATCCTGGAAAACCATGATGAAGGAAAATGTATAAGAAAACTGATTATAAACGAATCATTCAAAAAGTTTTCAATGCTACACATGTAAAAAAAAAAACTTAGGTACATGTAAACCTTACATAGTCGTGCCGTGATGGTCCAACCAAACTAGTTTCATACATGTTGCTCCATATGCAACAGTTGCTGCACTTGGCACTCTAAACCTACTCTAAATAAGTAATATTTCACGGTGTTTTCTAATTTCTAGTGTTTCATGCTACAACTAAGGAAAACCAATGCAGGTTTCCCTTAATATAAAGTGCTTCTTTACCCTTTTTGCCTGATTTAAATTCTTGCATGGTCTAGAAAGCTTATTTAAATTACAGTGCTATGACTGGGAAATACTGTGGTGATAAAAAATATATTTTTTAAAGATTCGGCAATAACAATAATTGATATAAACTTACAAGATACGCTTTGTAATTTTGGATTGTGTAATTTTTAATCTGTTTTAATTTTGACAAATAAATTATTTTGCATAAAAATAATCGAAGATTAACTTTTGGTGATAATGGGAATTAGTATCTTTTGACTGTCGATGTGTCTGTCATATGTTCGAGCACAACGAGTTAAAAGGGATCGACGCAACAGCGGTGACAGGACATCTCCCATTGCACGAAAACGTGATTGGAGCAGTGAAAAGGTTTGTTCATAAATGATACTTGTAAGAAAACTAGTCAATAATCGTGCAAAACGGTATTGCAATAAAAACACAATTTGGTTTAAACACATTAAATGTTCATATTTTGCCTGAAATAATATCTGATAGGCTAACGTATAATTCTTTTATTTGCCAAATCTTTTTTTTTCGAAAGTATGCTGTACAACGTTGAATACTGAATCATTCCAAAAAATTTACATTCGGTTTGTAAAATTTTAAAACATTTCTGACATTTATGGTTTGGAGTAATGGTCACTGGTTATGTTAATCGATAGATAATATAACCAGTGACCATTACTCATTAACAGTTAAATTCGGACTCAAATTTCCGAATCCATACCATCCAAGATATTCAAAGATGTAAGTTTTGAAAGAGGGAGCTTGTAAAAAAATTGATTTTTTTTTTTAACAAATCTTATAAGGAATTTTTATATAGCGGTAACTATCGTCAGACGTATGACTCATTTCCTTCTATGAGATTATGAACTAAATGCATCTGATTTCAAAAAAAAGCGAATATCATGTCCTGTTTTATGTTGCATTTCCATCCAGATATAAAAACATTAACAACATGACATAAAATAAAGCTTAATAGACTGGTTTCCATAAATTAAGGAAAATCCCTATGTTAAGTCAATGGGAACAGTGGCGGCTCGCGTATAGGCACTGTGGAACTGGAGCATCCCCAATTTCAACTTGATATTATCGATAACATTTAATATAATGTCCTTTTTTCTTTAATTCTTTCTTTATACTTGTACAATATATAATCCTTAAGCTTAATGTCAGTAGCCATCCCCCAGTTTATGAAAAAGATACAAAAATCTTTGTATGGAACTGTGCGCTTCACAGTACTAGCGGCGAGGTGTTTGACTGTTGTGCGCATGCGCACATAGGAAGCTACACGCGAGGCTGCAAGGGGGAGAGAGCACTGTCGTTCCCGCAGTGCCGACCCTGGCATGCTGGTTGAAGGCAGTTTATTTTACTCCGCGTGTGTTGTGCTTAAAAACCGTGTACCATATTCTTGAATGTGATAAAGTGTACAATTAGATTATTATCCTGCTTCCAGCTATTCTGTTTGATTCATTTTTTTTTTCGGTTCTTATATTTTTTTGGTTTTTTTTTCCTTTTACACAATTTTAAAACAAAGGCTAAAAATTTTCTGGAGCAGCACCCCCACTAATTTTAGCTACGAGCCGCCACTGAATGGGAAGCTAACATCAAAACTCTAACTTCTAAAAATCAGTTTTTTTGTTTTAAAAAATGTGATTGCTAATAAAGATCTCAATCAAATAAATCAATATCTCGATTTTCACAATATTCGTTAAGTGTTTAATGAGTTATGGAAGTTTGAATATTTAGCGATAACAGTGCCAACCATAAAAATTGACTTCAGAAGTTAAAACCATTGAGGTGGTTAAAACTGAAAACACCGGTTCTCGTCCGATCACCGAAGTTAAGCAACTTTTGGGCGCGGTCGGTACCTGGGAGGGTGGGGCGGGGGTGGCTCAGTCGGTAGCGCGTCAGGCTCGTAATCTGTAGTTCACAGACAGGTTCGAGTACCAGCTGGGTCAGCGTTGAGATTTATCTCCGCAAAATTCCCCGCCCTGCCCACGGTCAGTAGGGGACACCGATGGGCTTGGAAATGCCGCCGTCCGTCGGATGGGACGTTAAGCCGTGGTCCCGTGTGCGGGAGAGTCATACCCTGTGCACGTTAAAGAACACGCTGGATGGCCTTGACGGGAGGCTACCATCTGTCTCCCAACAGCTATTCCAGTGGGTCCCTTCCCCCAACCAAAGAACGTATAAGGAAAAGTTCAGCTTTGGCAAAGCGTAAGTGGCGACCTCAATTGGTGTTTCGATTGGTATCGCATTTGTTTAAGCTGGGAAGCAAACAATAAGGGGCAAAGGAATTATGCATAAAAAAATTTATATTTTAAAAAGGAAGAAAAATAACTGCACTTTGTATTTGAAAAAAATGATGTGATTTTAATAAAGGTTTATTTTCTCCATTGGAATTATTTTTCGTTGAACCAACAATTATAAATTGAACGGAAAGAGAAGATTTCAAATTAGCCTGAAGTTAATTTATAAAATAAATTATTGCAATTAAGATATTTCTTGGTTGCATAGAAACAGGGACCAGAACTGATATTAATATACTCTGTAGGATATCAATGGGAAATTATTACATAGGAAAAGCGAAGAGAATGGAAGTTGACCCTGTAATGTTCGTTTCAGCTGTACGCCAAATGCACGATACTCGATTTTACATTAATCTCTATGGAAGCTTAACTTCTCCCTCTACATTCTTTGCCCCAACCTTCTCTGAGCCTTCGGGGTCCATGTGACCTGGCCATTTATCCCATTGTGTGCAAAAAAGTGCCGCTCAGAAGTAAAAACCCAACCTGGGAGGGTGACCACCTGGGAACCGCGTGCAGTTGGCAAAAAAACTGCTGAGGACCCACCATCCCCACAGATCTCTCTGGCGTATTAAACTGAGGCTCCTGTCAGACCTCTGTGGCAAGCAGCTGCTTGAGGGGGTATTTTTTTAAATAAGTATTGGATCAAAATGTTTATTAAAATAAATTTGTATTTTAGAAGTTTGCGTACAGAATTTTTTTACTATTCAGTTTTGTATAAGTTTCTTCAGACGCATTGCTGTTGTTAAATATTCATACTTCCATAACTCATTAAATACTGAACGAATATTGTTGAAAATCGAGATATTGATTTATTTGATTGAAATCGTTATCTGCAGTCACATTTTTCAAAAAAAAAAAAACTTATTTTAGAAGTTATAGAGCTTTGACGTTAACTTCCCATTGACTTAACATAGGGATTTTTCCTTAATTTATGGAAACTAGTGTATTTCCAAATTAATTATTGTTTTTAAATTGAGCTGTATATTCTGAATTAAGCCATAGGTGTCATAAGTATCTGTCAGTATAATACGTCGCATAGATGGTCTGCGAAGAAAGCAGACCTTGATAGACGTGAAAAGAAACGTGCATGTCTTATCTGCGCACGAATACAAATCTGTCACCAAGCATGCTAGCCAGTAACATAATTTTTTAAAACTAAACAATGAGGCAGCAACTTTGGTATGTTCTTGTACAAGAAGGCATGTAAAAGCTAGGAGTACCTTCTAGAATACTTCGCTGTCTTACAAATAGAAAAATATGTTGAATAAAATCATCCACAAAAAGTATTTTAGAGAGAGAGAAATGATGCCCAACCCAAATTACCATCTTGGCGATTTGAAGGGTAGGACCTTCCAAAGTGAGTGTTAGGAAATTATTTTCTTTCGTGTTTCTGATGAAGCCTTCGTAGTACAGTGGACTCCCGTATAACGCGACGAAAAAATTGTGACTAGTACTCAATAGCGCGATAAACAGTCCCGTTTTTGATTTTTTGTTTAGAAAAGCAAATGTATACGCCTCCCTGATGTTTATATATGCACAGTGAAGCTGACAGCTTTAAAAGTTGTAAGGCTTATCAAAAAAAAATATGCACATTTAAAGTTATAAAAGGAAAATATTTTTATTCAACTTTTAATTAAAATAAAAATATGTACTTCACTATTTTAACATTCATTCATTGTCGGAAGTATCAAGAAATAAGTTCCAACGACGCCGGCTTGTTAACATTGGTTGTACAGATTCATCGCTTGATAGAGTCCATAGTTTTGTCTTTATTGTTATCGTTATTTAAAAACAATTCTTTTTCCAGATCATTTTTAGATTGAAAATATAGGGATATACAATTCGTCTGATAATGTATGTCCCGTATAATGCGGAACGTTGTATGTATTAAGTGTATTAAGTAATTTCATTATTAGTCAACTTCCCGAGTACCATCGACACAAAATGATCTGTTTCGAATTGAGCGGCGGTTTAAATTATATACTGTTTTAAAATCGCAATTGATCGTTAGTTGTTAACTAAGTTTTAGTACCAAAATTGGCTTTATCTGCCTCAAGAACTGCCATAAAGAGAAGAATAGGGATTACTGCTGGATCGTTCGTAGAATTATGTAAAAATGGCCATTTACACCTAAAGACTAAATTTATTTAATAGTTTGGTCCTCCCCAAAATTTGTTATGGTAGCAAAACTTTGGCCCTATCTAAGGAAGACAACAGAAAACGCGATGCTTTTGTGGACAGTCTCTTGAACAATAGTGGTTTGACTATGTAAGTAAAGATGAGGTTAAGTGAGGGAGTCTGCAACCACATCTGAGCAGCATCATGTGCAGAGAAAAATCGCATTGGATGAATATAAAGGCCCCAAAAAATGTGAAACACCTAAAATGCTATGGACGGTGTCAAATGATAGCTCAGAATATTCTTGTTACAACTCAAGATAAACGCTAAAAAGAAATTCAAAGGCTGATGGTATTTTTACTATTACATAAATGGCATGAAATTTTTTTAAAAAAATTTTGACAATTCAAGGGCATCTGTGATTGGGGGTCAGTCTCGAGTTTATTTCCTCACCAGTCTGGTTTTTAAATTGTTTTGCTGTTTGTTAAAATGTTTCAGAAAAATATGTATTATTATGTAGAATTACATGCTCCTTCGTTTAAGATATTCCAGATTCATTGGATATGTCAGAATGAGATTCAAATCCAACGAAATTACTTTTCCTTACTATATTGTT
The DNA here is from genome assembly GCA_038380435.1 of Ryuthela nishihirai. Classification (NCBI taxonomy): domain Eukaryota; kingdom Metazoa; phylum Arthropoda; class Arachnida; order Araneae; family Heptathelidae; genus Ryuthela; species Ryuthela nishihirai. Next base: position 45,752,800 of record JAWZYU010000023.1, on the reverse strand, counting down.
TTAAAAAAAGTGCTACTAAAATTAATATGCTGTTTTATAACAATTGGCGACGTTTCCTACAGGTAAGTAAACTTAATGGTTTAAGAATAAGTAACATTACAAACACTGCGACATAAGTACACATGGGTTTCTCCATATTGGCTGCATAAAAGTATGATTGATTATATATTAATTAACAGGAAATGGGCTAGTTCTGTTATGAATACCAGATCATATAGGGGAGCTGAAATTGGATCTGGCCATTAACTTCTCAAAAATGTCTTGCAACTTAACCTTCGCACACTTCTTAAGTTTAAAAAATTTATCTTTAATTCTGAAGCTCTGAAAGACCCAGTTGTAGCTAAGACTTACCATGATAGGTTAGTATGCGGGAATGTCCTTGATAACTTACTAGTCCTGATAGAAAGTATTACAAAGAGCTTAATAAACGTGTAAAGAATCAGCAGCTGATAAGAATTTTTGGTTTGGCTGGCATAGCCGAGGAAGCAGTTGGAGAGCAGAGAGGTGTACCAGATAGTTAATATTTTGTGTGGTAGAAAACGGACTGGGATTGAAAGATAAACATGGTAAAAGTTATAGATGGTGAGGGTTCTGTCATGGCTAGGTGGACTGAGCATTTCAGTGATGTTCTAAACAATGTGGTTAGTTCTACTCCCATTGTTTGTAATGATAGATGCATTACTGGCTTTAAATGTTGGCCCTATATCACAGTCTAGTTATTTTTGCTATTTCTAAACTTAAACTACATTAATCCCCAGGGGTATATGAAACATTTCGGTTACCACATAGCTATTAAGGATTTTACCAGTGCTATTATTATCCGTATTTTTTATGAAAGGTGATTGCAATTCTTTTGATAACTATAGGGATATCAGCCTACTTTCTGTTCGAGGTAAAGTTCTTTGCATGATTGTGTTTAGTGGAATTAAGAATCTGGTAAATAGACAACTGTGTGATGAGCAATGTGGTGGTTCAGAAGTGGTAAGGAATGTGTAGATCAGATTTTTACACTTAAGCAGATTCTTGAGAAATGTTTAGAAGTTCAGAAACCTTTGGTTAATAGCTTTGTTGATTTCAAAAAGGCTTTTAACTCTATTGATCGTATGGTATATCAGACAGGTTGGTGAACATAATGAATGCTCTATAATAACGCTGAATTTTAGAAATTGTCAAAAGAACTGCAATCAATTTAAGATTTTAATCTTAAATGGTCTGGAGAGTTGAAAATTAAAAAACTCATTAGAGCTGTTGATGAGACTGGTAGTAATGTAGGTTTGGTTATGAACAGAGAATACTAAAGCGATGAAATTGGTCAGGCAGTCTGTGATAGTTCCACTCTTGAGCAAGTGTCTCAATTTATCTTGGTAGCTATGTAACAGATCAGGTGATGTACAGCGTGAGATTAACAGACTAATATGGATTGCTACTGGGCACTTTTAAGAATCTATGGAGAGAGTGGAGAAATAAGTGTATATACGTAAAGACTAAAATTAGATTCTATAATAGTTTGATTCTTTCTAGGTTAGTTATGGTAGTGAAACTTGGATGCTTTGTATACAAGATAGCTGTAAACTTGATGCTTTTGATTCTAGATGCGCAGTATCTTGGCTATTAGGGGTTTCAACTTTGTAAGTAATTATGAGGTTAGGCAAATTCCATTGAGCAGCATATTCTACAGAACGAGACTCTTGGTTTGGTCATGTTGCTCATATGCATAATTATAGATTAGCAAATAGAGGATGCGGTGGGCAGACAATGTCAAACAGGACCTTGTTATAATTGGTGGCCAGATGTAGCTCAAGGCAGATATGCCTGGAGAACTAAATTGCACAATCTGGTTGGACCTCTGTAGCCTATAGCTGCTTCAGGATGAGGAGGATTATGATTTCTCAAATATCTTATTTCCTAAAAAATTGCAATTAAATGCTCTTGTTGTTTTGGTATAGGACACGACCATTTATTGTCTTAGTTATTTAGGGATAAGGTTTCAAATTTGTTCATTTTTTTTCTCAAACTCAAAATTAACCTGGCCACAAGTGTGAATTCTGCTCTGCAAATACTACTGCCAGTATGTTAAGGGTTAAATATTCTGTGGCTCTCGACATTACACCATTTATTCTTTGTATATTAATTTGTGGTCTTGTCGTTTATTATCCATGATCAGACTTTTCTAAAAGGTAGGTCGCACGGAATCTAGAATTTTGATGTTATTCTGTGATTTTAATTAACTGCATAAATAAATACATTTTGGTAAAATTAGATTCTGATAATTGTATCATAGGCCTCTAACAACATGGATAATTGGGACTTTGATGCAATTTATTTCCCAAATTTAGTTAATATGAAGTTTTACTGTCAAGGAAGGTACCCTTAGTTTAACATCGATATCAGAACAAGAAATTTCTTTCACAATATGAAGTTTGTTTCGGAATAGATATTTTTTTTCTCCAGGAGTGCCTGACTGCACTAACTCAAAAATCATTAAGTAGAGCAAACGTTGTCATGAAAAAGCTTATCTCTAATCCTTATTTGTTTTTCTAACTATTCAATGCGTTAGGAATTCCATATTGGCCAGTGCCTCGATACAATTAATGATGTATTAGGATTTTTCAGCACCATTCGATCTCGATCAGAAATCCTCATTTTCAGAATCTTGTAACTTCCCTGAATATCATTTCATTATTATCTTTGATCAACCCAGATGGTATACATCTGATTTTTGCCTCAAGTACTCTGGACATATTTTAATGCTTATACCATGTTTACAAAACGTTCATACCTGTTATAGTGAAAATTTTTTAGCTCGGTCCTTCCTTTGAAGTGAATACGAACACAATGACTGCACCATCGTTATGCTTTAGGTTTATTTTCTAGTTTTTAGGGCCCTACAGGAAGATGTAAATTAAAAAATATATTTTTTCTGTTGTCAGTAAAAGTACCTTCCAAAGCTTTGATATATGACTCATAAACATCGAGCACTTGAACCCCCCCCCACACTTTGGAGTCACGCTTGAAATAGATAGACCACGACATTGGCGACATCACAAGCTTTAATTTGAGATATTCGTTAAATCCGAACTCCGCGAAAATCCCTCCCCATATTTTATCAGGCAGAAATAGTGGGGGTCGAAATAGTTATCTACCGTTATTATACGAGATTTCATTTGACACCTAACTCAAATGTAGGCCCTCGCACTCGGAAAATATAGAAGAATGACTTTCACATTTTTAGGGGGGTCAATTTTATAGAATACGACACTCCCCCGTGTCACAAGCTTTCATTTGAAACAGCTCGTTACTTTCTGCACTCGCGTTATGAGATGTAGAGGAACAATCGCATTGCCCCCTTGTTTAGGGGGGGGGAAACACGGGGGATCAATTTTCCGTAGCCTAAGACATTCCCCGCATAAGAAGCTTTCATTCGACGTATGCGTGTAACTTTCGGCCTTCGCGTTCTGGAGATATAGTTTTCACATTTCCTTTTTTTAGGGAGGAAGAAAGCATGGGGGGGGGGTCAATTTTTTGCAGCCTATGACACTCCCGACGTCACAAGGTTTCATTTGGCACATAAATCATTAAGTTCCTCCATCGCGAAACAAAAACTTTTTCGAACCGGCAAACCCGGGGGCGTAGCGAAGGACTATGTGGTGGTGGTGGGGGGGGGTAGAAATCGAAAATCAAATTTTACCAACTGAGAAAATAATGTCTGTCGGGTTCGTACCTAGAATCTCGTTCCTTGGTGGGGGGGGGGGGGGTAAGGCAATTTACTTTCCTGCATTTTGACATGTATCTTCCAATTTTGCCAAATAGCCATAATTTTGCAGAAATAATCCCAATATTTTTGAATATCGCATGAATTGTAGCAAGTCAGTGCAAATTTTCACAAAACCAGTTCCAATCTTTGCATCTTTCGTAAATTTGACAAGTTGTCTCGATTTGGTCAACTCTCTTCAATTTCATAAAACTAATCCAAATTTTCACAACTCGCCTGTATTTTACCAAATGGATTCGAATTTTGCGAACTACTCTAAATTTTAACAAGAGCTCGATTTTGCCAACTCTCCTTAATTTCATACAACCAATCCCAATTTGAACAACCCCTAAATTTTTCCAAGTTGCCCCGATTTTTGCCACCTCCTTAATTTCACAAAAACAATTTAAATAAACAAATTCAATTTTTACATCTCCTGAATTTTTTCCAATTCACTGCAAATTTTTCATACTCCCCAAAACTTTGCCACATTGTCTCGATTTTTTCAACTCCCTAATTTCACAAACCCAATCACAACTCGCCCGTATTTTTCCAAGTGGATTTGAATTTTTCCAAGTGGATTTGAATTTTTCCAACTTCCCAAGATATTTATGTTTCCTCGATATGTCCAACACTCCTTAATTTCACAAAACTAATCCCAATTTTCACAAATCGCCTATATTTTACCAAGTGGATTCGAATTTTGCCAACTCGCCGTAATTTTACAGGAAACATTGCAATTTTTGTATACCTGAATTTGCCAAGTCACTTCGAATTTTATCAATTCTCCTTAATTGCACAAGAAAGGCACAATTTTCATAACTCCCCTTATTTTACCAAGTGGCTTCGAATTTTGCCACAAGTTCTCGGTTTTTTCAATTCTTAATTTCACAAAACCAATCCCAATATTTACAACTCACCTGTACTTTACCAAATGGTTTTCAATTTTGCCAACTTGCCTCGATTTTACCACCTCTCCTTAATTTCGAAAAAACAATCCCAATTTTTATCTCTCCTGAATTTGCCAAGTTTTCTCGATTTTGTCAACTCTCCCTAATTTCACGAAAACAATCCCAATTTTCACAACTCGCCCGTATTTTACCAAGTTGATTCGAATTTTGCCAAGTTTCCTCGATTTTGGCAACTCGCCACAATTTTACAGAAAAAATCCCAATTTTTAAATCTCACCCGATTTTTGCAGTCACTCTGAATTTTGCCAACTCCCATTAAATAATCCGACTCTCATATAATTTAATTATTAGATTTACCAATTCTCATAGATTTTGCCAACACGCCATAATTGTACAGAAAAAAGAATTATAAAATTTTATATTTTACATCTATTTTTATTTATATTTTACATCGCACCTGAATTTTGTCAACTTACCTGTATTTCACTAAGTGGCTTCGAATTTTACCAACTGCTCTAGATTTCGCCTTCTCCATTTTCCCAACTGCCCTAGATTTGCCAAGTTGTATAGATTTTGCTAACTTCCCTTAATTTTACAAAAATAAAAGATTACAAATTTTCACACCTCACCTAGATTTTACGAAGTCGCTTCGAATTTTCCCAACTCCGAGTTACTTTTGGGGGGGGGGGGGAACTTCCCCCTCATTGCTACCCCCCTGGACCAAACGACAAATATCGAAGCCAAGCTGCTATAGGAAGACATGTAAAAATAGGGGTTAAATTATAGGATTGCTTCCAATATTATTTATAAATTTTTACAGTACACTAATTTGTTATGTAAATTGCCAAAAGTAATACAAATAAAAAATGATAAAAAAAACAAAGGCTTAGGCCAAATGAGTTTACTACATTCTAGTAAAAGGTCGTCCCAGCTTCAGTCATTCAGATAATCTCAAGCTTTCGTGATTGACAATGACAACTAACTAAAATTTCTCTCTTATAATGACAGCACGGCTAGCAAATTTTCATTATTATTAAAGATAGTGATAAAATGAGATGGGAAGGTTAGAAACCCTTCAACAATGGGCTTCCTGCTATCCCGAACAAAGAATAGGACGTGTAATCACAATGTAGAAAATAAAAATAAGTTTTTTTTTTTTGAATTTTTAAAAGTTCCTACTTCTGCAGAGTAGATTTTCTGTGATCCAATACTCTTGGATTCTAATTTCTTTTTCGCACCAAAATAGATTTCAAAAACAAAATTACCACTTCAGACAAGGTATAAAAAATAAGTCGCAGTTCTTTCTTCAGTTCCACCACAAAAATAACAACGAGGTTATCACTTGAGATACTGGCCACTAGAGAAAGTTTGTAAAAAAACATTTTTCTTGAACAGTCCTACAACTCAGTCGGTAGTGTGCCAGGCTTATGATCTGCAGTTCCCAGGCTCACGTGATACGTCGAGCTTTGAGATTTATTTCCACTAAGCCCCCATCCTGCCCTCAGAAAGGAGGCGCCGATGGGCTTGAAAAGGGGCCACTGTTCATTTTGTTGGGATGTTAAGCCGTGACCCCTTATGCAAGAAAGTTATGTCTTATGCACATTAAAGAACATGCTGGATGACCTTGATGAGAGGTATCCATCTGTCTGCTAACAACTGTCCAGCTGTCCCATTCCACCATCCTCTGAGCCCTTAGGGGCCTTGTGACATCTGCCCATTGATTCCCACCCTGCCCACGGTCAGAGAAGAGGACACTGAAGGGCTTGGAAAGGCCGCGGTCTGTCGGATGGGACGTTCTGTCGGACGGTCTGTCGGATGGACGCGCCGTGACCACGTGTGTGGGAGAGGCATGACCTGTGCACGTTAAAGAACATACTGGATGGCCTTGACGGGAGGCTACCATCTGTCTCCCAACTGCTGTCCAGTAGGTCCCCTCCCCCTAATCTCGGAGTCCTTGTGACGTGACTATTTAGACCATTGCAAAAAAAGTGCTGCTCAGAAGTAAAACACAATTCTTGGTCCCACATCTGCTAGAAGCAGAAGCCAATATGGGAGTAGGTATGCCCAGACCTTGAAAAAATAAAGTGGGAGGGAGCAAGGTGGAGACAGAACACAGTTCTATTAAATTTCCCCCCTGTTTTAGAGGTCTTTAAAAAGTGGTAATATATTTAATATTTTTTTTCTCATCGTTCTTGAAACGATTTTATATCAAAAATTGCTATCGAGAACATTGTCGTAGCATGGAGCAAGAACACAAAACAAAAACAAATGGGGTCTGAAAAAATTTGTTGCCCAAATATGTTGAAAATTCCTCATGTTTAAATAGCAACTTAAAAGGAAGAACAAGTTGTGAATGTGGTAATCGATACAGGATTCGACGAAGTCGACAAGGACGTCGTTCAAGATATAATGACGTACGGAAAACACTTGCGAATGAGGAATTAATTGAGCTAGATGAGGAAAAGTTGAAAGGAGGTCAATGGATAAGAGATCTAAACCTTAAAGTTCTTTTTTTTTTATTTCTTTACGTTGACTGCACATTAGATCAGAGCCGGATCGAGGGGTGCGTAGTGCAAGAGGACCATGCTCTTCTCCCTTTGAAAATGTTGGTAAGGGTAATAGAGCCAAAAAATTATTAAACTTTAGTGTATTTCTCGCATTTTTCGATAAAATTTTCAAAGATCTCTAAATATATTTTAATGGCGTATTAAAACCGCCCCCCCCCCCCTTTTTTTTTTGCTGCTCGAAACAATGTTAGATTGGAAAAATGCATAAAAATTCGTTTAAACGAACTTATGTAAAATGCACATGTCACTGATAGCATTTTACATGTTTCAGGCATTTTTGAAACGTCACTGTATCAGGTGTGCTGTTCTGTATCATGGTGCAATATGGCCTTAGTTGTCGTTGCGCCATTAAATCCCAAACAACCAATCAGCTCTTCTGTATCAACGATATGGGTTGGGTTTTACCTCTGAGCAGCATTTTTTTTACATACACAGGGTATGGCTCTCTCGCACACAGAACCACGGTTTTACACCCCATTCGACGGACGTCTGAATTTCCAAACCCATCAGTGTCTCCTACTGACTACAGGGCAGAGAGTTTTGTAGAGATTGCTAAAATGAACAGGATACTGACCCCGCTGGGACTCGAACCTGGGAACTGCAGATTACTAGCCTGGTGCGCTACCAACTGAACCACCTCCATCCAGTCTATGTACTAGTCATATTTTAATAATTCAGATATAGAAAGAATGCTTTAGCAAAATTGCTACAATTGATGATTAAAAAAAATTTAAGTATATTTTGTTTGCACCATCCTTGATATGTTGTGAAAATGCTGCTAGCCGTCTATGTCAGTTTTGTTGCAAGTGGTGAAAAATGGAATACAATTTTTATTTCTCAGTAAGTATATAGGATTAGGTACAGTCAAACTTATTTCCCTTCAAAACTAAATGGCTGAAATAAATTTCGAAATACTCTACGACATTCATTAGTCGATTTTTATTTCCAAATTTGGTCAGGTTTTCTAAGTATTTTGTGCACGCTTCCACATGCGTTATTTTGATGAAGCTTATTCCTAATCATAACATTATCTAAAAGCCATCCTCTATCCTTATGTCACCAGCTATAGAAGAGTTTTGCTCAGCCTGTAGTATTCGTATCTCCAAGTGTAGTGAGAGAGCAACCGACATTAGTCAGTAGAGACAAGTCAGTATATTTCATTTTCGCTAAAACTACAAGCAGTGTATCTGTTAGTAACTATATGATCATTATTTTACTTTTTTTTTTATCAGGAGGGTACAAAATATTCTATATTGGTTCGCAAGAAGCATACAGATATCCTCATTCGATTTTAAAGGGATATGCTACCTAAAAAAAGTTTAGATATTGCATACAGTGTGTAAAAGCGAAAAATAAAATATAAAGAGACAGTTGCTTGGATGACAAAGTTTGTTTCGATAGCTATTTTGCTAGTGGTATATCGCCGAAATCGCGCGTTATTGCCAGATATTGAGCTTATCTGAAACATTGATATCGCATTTTGTCGCGGCAGAGATAAAACAACCCAACGTTGTAAACTGAGCGGCACATTTTTGCACACCATGGGCTAAATGGCCAGGTGACATGGAACCCGAAGGTTAGGGGAGGGGACCCACTGGAAGAGTTGTTGGGAGACAGATGGTAGCCAACCTTGTAAATTAACCTCCGAATATTTTAGTCCCTGTAAATTAACCTAAGATTTTTTATTCCGTTTTAATTTAACTTGTGAATATTTATAGATGAATTTTTATTTTTTATTAATTAAACACTTATCAAAAGTGACGGTCCCTTTTTAATACTCACCCCCCTTAATTAAAACACTTATCAAAAGTTCGACCTCATTAAAAAACCTTATCAATATGCGCCCCCTTGATTAAAGACTTATCAAAGGTTCCACCCCGTCTCCCTTTGGGGCTCATCTTCGATGGCCAATTGGATGAGGGTGGTTCAGTCGGTAGCGTGCCATACTTGTAATTTTTAGTTCTCAGGTTCGAGTCACAACTGGGTCAGCATTGAGATTTATCTCTGCAAAATTCCCCGCCCTGCCCACGGTCAGTAGGTGACACCGATGGGCTTGTAAAGGCAGCTGTCTGTCCGTCGGATGGGACGTTAAGCCGTGTGCGAGAGAGCCATACCCTGTGCACATTAAAGAACACGCTGGATGGCTTTGACAGGAGGCTACCATCTGTCTCCCAACAGCTTTCCAGTGGGTCCCCTCCCCCAACCTTCTCTGAGCCTTATGGGTCCTTGTGATCTGGACATTTAGCCCATGGTGTGCAAAAAAGTACCGCTCAGAGGTAAAACAACCCAACCCATCGATGGCCAACCTATAATCATATTCATTAATCCCCCCCACGTTCGAGTCCCAGCTGGGTCAGCGTTGAGATTTATCTCCGCAAAATTCCCCGCCCTGCCCACGGTCAGTAGGGGACACCGATGGGCTTGGAAAGGCCATCGTCCGTCGGATGGGACGTTAAGCCGTGTCCCCGTGTGCGGGAGAGCCATACCCTGTGCACGTTAAAGAACACACTGGATGGCCTTGACGGGAGGCTACCATCTGTCTCCCAACAGCTGTTCCAGTGGGTCCCCTCCCCCAACCTTCTCTGAGCCTTCGGGGTCCTTGTGGCCTGGCCATTTAGCCCATGATGTGCAAAAAAGTGCCGCTCAGAGGTAAAGCAATCCAATCCCCCCCCCCCACTTTATCAAAAGTTTTACCCACCTGGTCGGCCAACCCTTGTCGAAATTTCTCTCAGTCCCATGATGTCCATCTTGGTTTCTGACATCATCACAGTCCCCACAAACCCCCAAAAATTTTCGAAACTCGCATCCTATGACGTAATAAAACCTAGAAAGATCTAGAAAATGGCGCAGTTCTGGAATGTATGATGCAATCACCATGTCCAGACTTGTAAACCCCTGAATAATTCGGGCCTCTCTCAGAATGGCTGATGCAATCCCCAAGATAATTGCAAAGTCCAACTAAACTTTCGGTGGCAAAGTTCAGGGCATTCCCTCATCCCTCTGGCGGCCATTTTTGATGGCCAACCTATAAACTCGTTACTAATAAAAAAAAAAAATCCTCCCAATCCCCCTTTATTAAAAAACTCATTAATTAAAACTCTTAGCAAAAGTTCCATCCCCTCACCCCTCGATTGGCCATCTTGGTCAACCCTTCTCGAAATTTCCACCAACAGTCATCTTGGATCACGTTACCCACCAGGCTGTCAACCCCCTATTGTTTCCGTATCAGACGTGATGTGTTGCAACATGTTTTGGAAAAGTTCATCACCCTCACACCTTTTCGGGCCCATCTTGAAATTTCTCTAACTCCAGAAACATCTGATGACATCACCCGTTGACAGTAAACAACCCTTCTGGCCAAACCCGCATTGTCACCTTTGTTTCGGACCATCACAGGAGATAGGGTATGGAAACAATGTTGTGGAAATGATTTTCATCCTCTTATCGAAACTTATTAACCCATCTCCCCCTTATGATAGATCAGTTATTTTGTAAATAAACAAAGTACCCATAGGAAGAAGGCAATTCTTGAAATTTCCCTTGGCACCTCCGAACTTCCACGTGTTGTGTGTCTCTTATTAAATTTAGTCTCCATGTGGTTGAAGGATGATGCCATCAGATATTTGTGTTCAAACATATTCTGCACCACACTTTCCACGTTCCCTATAGCGTCAGGACTTTCTTTGGAACGATGAAGTGATTTTACGTTAAATTCTTATTTCTGCCATGTCTCAATTCATTACGTGTTTTCTTATTAATACTAAACCATTTCAAAACCTCACCACAGAAATCGGAGGTAAAAAAATTCCTTCCTTACAAATTTCAATCCCCTCCTAATTTATTAACTTATTTTCTCTTTTTAATACTAAGTCATTTCAAAGACATCGTGATTGCAACAGCCCAAAAAATCACAGATAAAACAAGAACTCTCCTTCCTATTTTTTATTTCAATAGTTAATTGCTAAACCGGCAATAATATCTCTACAAACTAAACTAAGAGTGACTTGGAGTGAAACATCCCAAGTCCCGAAATGCCTTCTTAAAAAATAGGAAAATTCTCGCCATATATTGTAACACTTTTTAAAATTTAACACTCCCTCTATTAAAAATACTAAAATCTATTACCATTCTTCTCACTTAATCCGAAGAAATTGCACGGAGACGCACATGCGAACAGGAAACGCCGTGGTGTGACGAAATCACGACTGGAAGGTAACGGGCAGCTTACGTAATGATCAATGGAACCGTAGCATATCTAAATCCCTTACTTATGGGGCGTGCTGTCCGTCTTCCACGCGGTGAATTATATCTTCCTCAAGGATCTTTTCAATCCTAATGACGGAGAAATAATTATTCGTTTTCAATCATGACGAAATGCAATGCCCAAGCGCTTTGCTGGGCAGGTCAATAGGTCTTCTAGCACGTGACCCGTCAAAATAGCTCGAGACAAAATAGCCTGTTCTAAAATAGCCCCGGAGAAATAGCTTAGCCTATTTAAATTCTAAATTTCGCATTTTAAAAATTGTATACAGACATATAAATAAAAATTCTAAATATGGTTTGGTAATTCTTTACAAGTCTTTAAGGTTTGTGTTCCTTGCCACATTCTTTACAAAAATTACATTTCAAGGTTATGTGAAATGCCACGAAGAAAGTCCATAGTTGCATAATTTTCCACTAATGCTTCCAGGCGTCGATTCAGTTGCACATATTTAGTTTTGCTAGCATCTAGGTTGCGAATACCTGCAGCAAGACGGGTTAAGCGGATTTCTACCATATCCTGCTCTTTTCGGAAATGGTTGATGAGTTTGTAGACGGATGGATGATGGCAATCTACAGTTTGCTGGAATGCCCTATGCCACCCTTCTACCGAATTATTTGTCCTCGGAAGACCATTGACAACGCGCTCATGAACATTCCATATATGTATTGCAAATCGTGGTTGTGCTCGGCGATTGCGTCTTATTCGTCCTATATTATGTATCTTCCCAGTAATCGATAATGGGGTCTAGTTCGTTTGGGCATTTTTCAATTAATTCTTCAAATACTCCTATAACATCATATACCGGTACAAAACTCAACGCAAACATTTTTATATAAGCACGCACATTTTCATTATTTACATAAAGTTCCGCTAAATTCAGTTCTTGCACTTTTCGCCATAAGCACTGTCCCAAATGAAACAAACAGCCAACAACTTCTGTGTTATTAAAAACTTGTTGCACGGCGTTTTGAACCGTTTTCTCGTAATCACTTAACACACTTGTTGGATTTAAAGTTTCCTTCAACTGTAATAGTTTCTGAAATACGCGAACATATATTGCTTCACTTTTATTTCTTAACAATACATATATCAGTGGAATACAACACTTTTCTATTAGTCCGTGTATCGTGAATAATTGAAAAAACAGTTCAGGTGATACTTTAAACGTGCCATCAACAAACCAATGATGATTCTGTTCCAATATTCTCAAATTTTCCTCAGTGCCGAACATTAGAATTCGATCAGGATCGTTTTCTCCAGAATCCCACAGAATAAAATTTTCGTTTCTTGTGGTACTTTGAAGATGAACTGGAATTGCAATATTGGCAACACTTGCAGGATTTGGATATGGAAGATTCGTTTTTTTTCGTATACGTTCTATTGTTCTCTGGGAGGCAATATAATTTGGAAGCTGAATCGATGCTTCCAAAGATATTCCACTTGTGCAGGCTTGATATATTTGCCTAGGCTTCTCCACAGCACTCTGTGCTCTATGTTTCATTTCAGAAACGCATTTCCATGCCTGATTTTTAGCTGGATTTGGCGCATGGTTGTGTTCCGTCACGACCCGGAAGTCAGCACCCAATGTTCTTAGATGTCCTTTACAAGTCGGAACTACACACCACGATATACTTTCATCCCGGTTTTCCCTAGCCTTGCGATATCGATGACCATCTTTCAGCAGCAGATCTTTTCCTTTTTGCGACGAGATTTTCTCCATTTTTCTTGCAAAACACAAATAATAACGGATTATCAGTTAATATCTATTAAATAGTTCTATATTATATCAATAAATAAACGCATCCGGTAAAATAGATATTAAAATAGCTTACTTATTTCCGTTAGAGATCTCTTGCAACGACTCCCGCAAGACACACGTGCGAATAAAAAACTAAAACTAGAAGCATTGGTTTTAATACTAAAACTAAATCACATGGCTCCGCCTACCGGTGAGCCATGTGCCTGTCACGTGACTCATTTGTTACTATAATATTTCTAATTATAGATGCACTCAACGCAACTTGTTGCAAAGTTACCTTCATTTTACCAAAGTATAGGAAGACATATTACGCGCGTTTTCCGACGCGCAAGTTGGATTTTTACTTTGGATTTTAAATAGGCTAAGCTATTTCTTCGGAGCTATTTAGTCTTGGGCTATTTTGTCGGGGCTATTTAGTCTTGGGCTATTTTGACGGGGTACCCTTCTAGCATATTATCGTCGTTATATATTAACGACACATCTCAACAGTTTACTGCCTGTAAAATATAGCAGTCAGATAATTTTAAAATGCCCTCTTATACTGCTCATTACAAGTAAAAAGTATGTAGTAGTTACTGGGAAATAAAGTACATTAGAAAGGGAAAATCACTGTTGGAAGGGACCCAGAGAGAAAATTGTTAATGTCCTAAATAAATAAATAAAAATAAATACCCCCTGAAGCAGTTGCTTGCCACAGAGGTCTGAGAGGATGGCAGGACCTCAGCAGAAAAACGACACAAACATCCATGCCTTATCCGGGGCTCGAACCCAGGCCCCTTAGATCAGTAGCCAAGCTCACTCGGCCACGGGACGGCCAATGTCCTAAGAAATATGTGAAGCTGCAGGTTTCAGAAAACGATGCCGATGTAACAAAGAATGGAAAAACAAACAAAAACCGTATCATTTAATATGAGTTTCGCAGAATAACAGAATTTGTGAAAGTTTTAATCCTGGTGTGATATGAAGTAGAAGTTGTCAAGACCAATTCAGTTTAGATTTGGAGTGGCCGAATGTCAAAGGGACACACGTATTTTGTCTTTTTTTCATAAAGATAATCTGCATAAAACCTGAAAATAGTTTGGATACAGTGCATCCCATTGCTGCAGTGAGGTGGCATGTTACATGGATCCTATTACACCTTGCACCTAGGAGCAGGTAATGATCAACCCTAGGTGATGCCCTCGGATATCCTGGAACAGGTCTTCTAGAGATGGTTTGTTTTGTTTGAAATCTATTCCGAAGGAGACTTACAATCACGTTTAGCCATCTGGCTACCTCAAACTGACGTCCGGCCTTGAGCTTGATTGCTCGCCACCTCACATCTTCACTGAAAATATTTGTCCCACTCATTTTCTATTGGTTGGCTCTCTTGGGTGTGGTACGTCAAGACTCTAACATGAACTAACGTGCATGTACAAATGAGGTGATTTTATGCTTACCTGTTTCATATGTGCGACTTGTTTAATGCAAATTTCGTGTACAGATTTGAAATAGACGTTTTTTATTTTAAAAAACTGACTTTTGCTATTTATTGTCAATATTGTATACGATGTGCCGACTTTTGCATTTGTTGGTTAACTTTTGAGCACCAATGTAATTAGTTCCTAATTACCTTTGCTTTTTTGGGGGGTGGGGGTGGCTCAGTCGGTAGCGCGCCAGGCTCGTAATCTGTAGTTCCCAGGTTCGAGTCCCAGCTGGGTCAGCGTTGAGATTTACCTCCGCAAAATTCCCCGCCCTGCCCACTGTCAGTAGGGGACACCGATGGGCTTGGTAAAGGCCGCCGTCCGTCGGATGGGACGTTAAGCCGTGGCCCCGTGTGCGGGAGAAACCTACCCTGTGCATGTTAAAGAACACGCTGGATGGCCTTGACGGGAGGATACCATCTGTCTCCCAACAGCTGTTCCAGTGGGTCCCCTCCCCCAACCTTCTCTGAGCCTTCAGGGTCCTTGTGCCCTGGCCATTTAGCCCATGGTGTGCAAAAAAGTGCCGCTCAGAGGTAAAACAATCCAATCCTTTGCTTTTTTTTAAGCACAATGTTTACGTGCGTAGTCCAATTTAGTTTTAGGTGAATTGTGATGTCTAAATATTTTGCAGTCTCTATACGGAATTTGCTTATTAAATAAGTAAAAATTGTCATGGTGTTTGTGTTCCTTTATATTCAATGAAAGAACCGGCCATCTATCTGTATTAATTTGGATTCACCAAGAGCTACTCATTCCTCAAAGGCATCCAACATCTTGTGCTTCACAGGATAGAAAGTGAAGATAAATGCAGTATTGTCCGCATACATGGCACATGGAACTCAGTCCGCTTTTGGAGTGTCAGCCACGAAGATATTGTAAAGGGTCGGGCCAAGAAGCAAATGCAGAGTAGCTATGACGCCTATGAGATTTTTGTCGGAGATTTCTGTGCAAATTCTGACATGAATGGTCCTGGCCAAAGATAGCTGCTCAAAATGCACACAAGCTCAGGGGCAAATTCAAACTTAATTATCTTGAATAGAAGTTCCTTGAACCAAAGCTTTTACTATATCATTGTAGGCTGAAACAGACTATCTTTCTTATTGCTGGCTTTTACTATATTTTCAACTACACTGAGAATTTGATAAACAGTGGAATTTTGCTTTTTGAAACCAAACTGTTTTGCCAGAATAATTAGGGGTTATGGAAAAGATTCATCCATTTAGTTTTAAATGATTCGTTCTAACAGCTTTCCCATGCAGAACTAAAGACTTATAGGCCAATAATTATTGGAAAATAAGGAGTCTGCCCGGCTTGGGTTGTTTTACCTCAGAGTTGCATGTTTTTGTACATAGTGGGATAGTAACCCATTGGACAGCTGTTAGTAGATAGATGGTAGCGTCATATCATACCAGCATGTTCTTTAATGTGTGTAGGGTATGGTAACCTGAAGTAAGGGTAGACCAATTACAGAAATAAAATGTTTTGCGGAATCAATTTCTTAACTGCTATGGCAGTCCTCCCTCCCACCTTTATTGTGGCGACGATGCATCTACAGCAGTCGAGCTTGTTTACCTTAGTGGCTACCCTGGCTTGAGGTATGATTCTTCTACGAGAGCAATATTGATTGATTCCTTAGCAAGGAAGTGTTGAAACTCAAGGAAATCTTGTTCCAGCCCATTGGTGTTCCACGATAATACCGGAAACTGGCTGAAAACAATTTGTGCCAATTGCAGAGCTTTTCCACTCACGGGACTACAGCTTTATGTTTCATCTGACAGATGGCGGTCTTTCCAAGATCTTGGTGACCGTAGTGACCAAAGGCAAGACAGGGAGTTTTGCGGATATAATTCTCAACGCCAGCCCAGGTTGGGTTGTTTTACCTCTGAGCGGCACTTTTTTGCATACCATGGGCTAAATGGCCTGGTCACATCGATGGAACCGCAGGCTCAGAAAAGGTTGAGGGAGGGGACCTACTGGAACAGCTGTTGGGAGACAGATGGTAGCCTCCTGTCAAGGCCAGCCAGCATGTTCTTTAACGTGCACATGGTATGGCTCTCCCACACACAAGGCCACGGTTTAACGCCCCATCCTGCGGACGGCGGCCTCTCCAAGCCCATCAGTGTCCCCTACTGACAGGGCAGGACAAATCTCAACGCTGACCCAGCTGGGACTCGAACCTGGGAACTACAGATTATGAGCCTGGCGTGCTACTGACTGAGCCACCCCATTGAAATGAATGCATTTTTGCAGACCGAGGAGAATTATCTGTGTCGAAATTTTTCAGCAGTAAAACAAGCTTTTTTTTAGGCAACTACTTCCTAACTTTGTTACTGATATCATCGCCCTACGGTAGTTTTTTAGACTTAAACTTATGTTTGTAACCTTCTAGTTCTTTAAAGGTAACATGAGCAATCCTATCGTCATGTGATGTATTGAAGTATTTTCTTAGTTTTTGATTGACCACACGAATGAGGTCATCAGTATATTCTTCATTGGTTCTAACTGAGAATCCAAGGTGCCTGCAGATGCCTGTTTTTTTTTGAATCCAAATATACGAAACCAACCAGCCCATAAAGTGAACCTATTTTCTTCGAGTCTCCTCTCAAAGACTTCGTTTTGCATACGGATCATCTAGTTTTTTGACAGTTTCTCCCAGCGATATTTTTGAGTTTGACATCTCTGACTAGTTCAGGGAATAACTTATTGTTATTTACATCTTTCCGAAACGTTTTAGCATTAAGTGAATTTTTAATAGCATTTTTTAAAATTTGTGAAATTTACATTGCATTCAATTTGGTTATTTAGATGCTTCTGAAACTTTTCTCAGTAAGTTTTTTTTTAAATTCTGTGGGGTTGATTTTACTGCAAGATTCAGTGATACTAAAATAGGACAATTATTAGAAGATAAAGAATTACTGACTTTTTGATGATAGATGGAAAAGAAATTTGACTTGTATAGTTTAATAACTTTCGCCCAGTAGCATTGGTGGAGTTGCTGCCCCAAAGCATTTGCTTTAAGTTAAGCTCTGTGGCAGTCAAGAAGGGAATATTACGGGTAAAGACTTTGTCAAAATTATTTTCATTGAAATAAGATTTGGGTGGTTTTTATGTACTCACAAGTTGCACTTCACCTATTGAACAAGTGCAACTTGTGTGTGTGTGTGTGAAAATCACTTAATTGAATAGGTGTGTGCTTCATCACAATATCCGTAACCTAAAGTGAGGTTAGTTACAGAAAAACAATGTTTGCGAAATCAATTTCCTAACTATTATGGCAGTCTCCCCCCCCTCCATCCCACGGAGGCGAAGGTCGCATCTACAACAGTCGAAGTTGTTCCTTAATGGCTATCCTAGCTTGAATTGCGGTTCTTTTATGAGAACAATATCGATTGATTCATCAACAAGGATATGCTGAAACTCAAGGAAATCGCGTTCCAGCCTATTGGCATTCCACGATAATACCAGAAACTGCGGCTGAAAACAATTAGTGGCGATTGCAGAGCCTTTGAGTGATAAAATTTCAAAATCCTCAAGTAGCAGTCTAAATTTGTCCGTGCTATTCGAGGCCCGATTTAATTTGATAACTTTTTAGAAATTAGCATGCTTAATATATCGTATACCTGCTCAATATGAGCTGAATAATTCCTTAATTTGACTTGAGTAACTCAAATGAGTTTATATTCTCGGCGTGATGTGAATGGGATTGAGCACGTTTGCAGACGTGTCAAACACGTTTTGAACACCCTCCTTAAGTTGTCTATTCAAAACCCCATTTCTATTTGGGACTCGTAATCGAATTGTTTTGAATTATAATTCAAATTGCAATTTGACGTGGTTTATGGTCTAAGCAAAATATAGTCTTTTAACGTACTTTGCTTGCCTGAATAGTAGATATAAAAATTGTGAGTCTGCTAGATCTAGTAAATGAAAACAAAAAGTTTGAATGTTTATTATTTTATTAAGCCCCTCTGCCACTGGCGCCCTGGGCTACTGACCCATCTCTCTCTCTCTCTCTGCCTTGGCACAGTTCTGTGCCTACGCTTTTGCAGTATAGTCAGATTTAGAAATTTTTGAGGTCGTAATAGGTCTAGATAGTGAATCATCAGCATTTTGCTGCTAGCAACTTCGGACTAAAATTTTTTAAACGTGAGCTAAGTTCGCCACTAAAATGACGGTTCTTCAGTTCGTATCAGAGTTCATATTTACAGTAGATTTTGCCAGTTTCATTTCAGCATCGTTGATAAAATGCCATTTTATATTTTGATTAGTCAGCGAGGTATTTACGACTAGAGTAAAATCTTGCACTTTCATTAATTCCTCCAAACGAGCTGTGAATCTAAACAATAGATCTTTGCGCAAGTATTTGTTATATCTTGCTGTGTAAATTACCACTTTTTGTGACTGATAGCCGTTTCTGATTTTTGTTATATTAAATCGGTCTGTCTCCCAACAACTCTCCCTCCGCGCAACTTTCTCCGAGTTCTTGTGACCTGACCATTTAGCCCGTTGTGTTTCAAAAAACGCCACTCAGAGGTAAAACAACCCAACTGAGTGTTCCTTTTGAATCATTTTTAAAATGAAGCAAATACATTAGGAGTATGAAAAGACTTCTATTTGCTCATAACTTTCTCCCTTTACAATTGATGCATTTAATCTCCATATCTTTAATGTATTAAAAAATATTGCGAATAAATTTATTTTCGCATATTCCGTCATTCAAATATCGTATAAAAAGCTGAAGTTCAATTTTTGAATATTCAAAATCCTGAAAAACACTTCTTTTGATCCAGTATTAACCAGATTTATCGGCCGTTAAACGTATTTCGATTTGATGCCAATTCAATAACATTTCAACTAGTTCAATAAATAAGAATTACTTATGAGAATGAGTTTTTTGGCCTCCTAACAGAGGATGGAATAATGTAGGCCGGGGTCATGGTCTTGTTACCAGTGCACTATCTAGTTCTCCTTTACTATATCTTTGTATATTCGTATTAATAACACATTCGATGGGCTGGATCTCTCATCAATAATGGAGGAATCCTAATGGGGTGTTTTGATTTAGCTATGTCATTTGCACTCATCGGTTGAGTAGTTTCATCATATTCTGGCTCTGTTAGAGGGGCAAATCGATTAGATAATGGAATGGGAGGAGGGGGGTGAGAATTTTGGGTTTATGTATCCGAGATTTCAGTTTCCGGGATGCTCCAAAAATATAGCTTGGGAGAGGGGCTGAGAATAAGACTTGATTAGGGTTTCCCAATTACTAAAGATTTCCATTGAGCAAGGACAGTTAAAAGGATATTCTATATAGAATGTATTTTATAGTTTTTTTTAATCTGTTTTTAGTGTCGGACATAAAATATGGGGTTAAAATAAAATTATGGAAAAATAACTGTTTTGGATTTCAAAGCAGATAGATAAGTTTGAGATTTAGTACAAGATGATAGGATTTTCGGAGAGGATTTACCAGAGGGGGTGGGGTTCAGACCCCCCCTCCTCCCTGGGTAAATCCCTGTCCCCCGGAGAGGTTCTTTGCCCTATTCCTCTGGTTTGAACATGTCAGAAATTTTGCCAGTTCGCCTGCATTAGAAAGCTTAGCTTCATTTGGTTGAAGAATCTATGCAAATATGTTTGTATGATGCAATGAATCATTATGAATGGGATTTGTCACAGTGGAACATTGATCTTCTTGGGAGGCTGTTAAAATAACCCCTGACCATTGATTTCCGCTGGCTTCGATTTCAAGGGGCACTTTTTTCACTAAAATCACCAAGACTTAGTTTTTCACAATTGATAGGTCATTGTTTTAAATGATTAGCTTTCCAATATCTAAGCTGAGGTTTAGATACATTGATGGTGAGTTTTAGCGATAGGTACAGATGCAGAGCTATAAACCGTGTTGTGTAGAGATGACTTAATCGTTAAATGGGGTGTATGGGCAGAGGATGGAGTAATATTTAGCTAAGGTCGAGAGGAGGGGGTATCAAGTTATAGATGGGTCAAAAAGATTGCTTGCATAAAGGAGAAACAACTCGAGAAGAAAATTTTAACCAAAAATAAAAGAGGACCTTGGAAACAACTTTAAATAACTATTTTTAGGCACATCAGTAATTTATACACAAAATTACACCATATTTAAATTAATCTATGATTTGAAATTCAAGCTCAGTTTGCAAAACTGGATAAGTGATATGGTTATAACCATGCAGATATCAGATGTAACCTAATTCTTGCCTATGATCTAAGAGTTTATTTTAGTTTTGCAAGAATTTCACTGGAAAGTCCAAATGATTATGAGCAAATTAGTTCCTGATGTTGGATAAAAATTTATATTACAAACTTTGTAATCTATTGGCAAGGTTAGGAAAGATATAAGAAGCTTTTCGATATCGGTGATATTAAAGTGCGTGCCATACTAACTTTCAGGAGTGAATATAAACCACTTACCTGTAGCAATGACTGAATAGTTACGATATTGTTAATCCTGTGAATCAATGATCACTGACTTGGCATTTCCTGAAATAATTTATTAAATAAAACTTTATTTAATCAAGAGCTGACTGCACTTGGTCTGTAAGAAATCAGGTCAATGATGAAGCGCAAATCTTTGAGCGTTATCACTGAGCGTTAGTGATCTTTAATGATCTTAACAGAACGCAAATGATATCCTCAAGAACCCTAAGAATCTCAGCGATTGGTACAGACGCAAGCTCTAAGAAAATATATTTTTAATGCTCTAGGAGATTGCATATTTCACATATCTTGCCCAATCCGGAATGATGAGCACTATATGAAGCCATAAAAACTTGCAAAATCAAATGAAAACTTAGAAGATATGACATAGCTGGAAGAAATTTCGTTGCATAGATCAAAAGGTCACACATCAAAAGATCGCATTTTCAATCGCAAAGATCAAAAGGTCACCACAGTCGCCAAGACAGGAAACGAGACTTGCAGCTTCGTGTTCACGGAGTGTGGAATGGACGTCTACTGTGCACACCAGCTCAAACGGAACCTCCGCTGATTCGATTTTTTTTCTACACTGGCAGAAATTGAAAAAAGAACACCATTAACAATTGAAGCTAACAACTAAAGTGTAATCTTATGAGATTTATTTAGTAGAAACAACTTGTTGAGAAAGGATAGTGATCACATGTGTGAAGTGATTCAATGTTTTATTTTACCCTTTAATGAGTATTACATTTTACAGAACGCATTTTAATGTGTTGAACCTCCTCGAGCAGCAATACAAGCTTCCAATCTGGCATGGAATCGGTCGTACAAATGTTGGATATCATGCTGGGGGATATCATTTCATGCGCTTTCAACTTGCATGCCTAATTCAGTGATGGTCGTTGCCTGCTGTGGTACGCGGAAGTCTTTTGTCTGATCGAGTCCCAGACATGCTTTATTGGAAAGAAGTCCAGAGAGCGTGCTGGCCAAGTGAATTGGTGCACTCCTGAAGAGCATGTTGGGTTGCCCAGGTGGAGTGTGGGCAGGCATTCTGCTAGAATATCGCATTTGGGATTACACCCAAATATGGCAGGATGACAGGCTGTACGATGTGGCTGACGTACGTATTGTTATTCAGTGTACCCTGTACAAACAACACGCATATGAGAGATAGCTAATCACTTCCCACACCATGATGCCTGGCAACAACCTGGGGGGTGTTGCTGGCAGATGCGAAAGCTCTTCTGACCACCATAATACCACTGCCAATACCTCTTCTCCAATGCAGTCTGAAATTTGACGAAAAGACCCTGCTTCCCGAAGACCCACTTTACGACCTCTCTCAAACTCCGCTAATTGAACAAATGTTGCATGCCTGTGTCATCCAGTCATAGTAGCTTCTTCAAAGAGCACTGAACAACCCAACACAAGACGAATAACTTCTTTCTTCACACCCTAGTCCTTAAATACGCGCTGCGTATATTTGCATGTTGTCATCCTCAGTGACGTCATTACTTCACCCAATGACTTTCAATATTGGATCACGGTTTCTGCTGCCCTTAACTATTAACGTATTATAATATGACATTCCTAAAGAAATTCCTTCTGGGTGTTCTTTTTCAATTTTTGTACTGTATATATACAGGGTGTCTGAGAAATATATGTACAAACTTTTAGGGGAGGTAGATAACATCTAAAGGAATGAGAATTGCATAGGAACCCATAACTGGAAACGTCACTGTAAGTCAATAGGCGGCGCTGTTCATCAGTGCACTGGAGGGGAAATTTCGGATTTCCTAATTCGAGTGGTAGTCAGCTTACAAAGAGCATACAAAGGTATTCGAACAGGGAGCTGGCTGACATGCACTTAGTGTATGGAATAGCTGAGGGCAACAGATGAGCCGCTCAATCAATGTATCAAGAACGCGTCCCACACAGACATGTACCGGGCCACCATTTGTTTGCGAGTGCGCATCAAAATTTGTGCGATTATGGGTCATTAAGAGGTAGCAGAAGTGAGGGCAGGCTACGATCGATGCTCACTCCGCCGTGGAAGAAAGTGTGTTTCGATGCCATGGAGACTAATCCTAGTACCAGCACACGTGCCTCTGCCTTAGGAGTGTCTCGTCGCAGTGTACAGTGTGTTTTGCATGGCGAGTCCTTACACCCCTTTCATCTCCAAAGTGTTCAGTTACTTCTCCCCACAGATCATCCTGTACGTTTGCATTTTGCACAGTGGTATCTCCGAGAAAGTGCCCAAGATGTGAATTTCCCAGCTTATGTTTTGTTTACTGATGAGGCCAGTTTCACTTGGGATGGCGTATTCAATCTGCACATTTGTGGGCTCACAAGAACTCACACGGTGTGCACACCCATGCGACACAACATCGTTTCGCAGTAAATGTGTGGGCAGGTTTGGTCGGCGACTGCTTAGTCAGCACATGCCTTTTACCATCCCGCATGACCTCCGCGAAGTATCTGATCTTTCTGCAACAGGTTCTACCAGGCTTACTTGTCCATGTTCCAGCAAATGTGAGATGCAACATGTGGTTTCAACATGATGGGGCACCTTCCCATTATGGAAGATGTGTTCAGGCGCATTTGAACATGTCTTTTGGGCAATAATAGATTGGGCATGCCTTACCAGTTGCCTGGCCCCCACTCTCACGTGATTTAACGAGCATTGATTTCTTTCTGTGGGTGGCCCTCGAAGCTACCGTGTATGAATCGCCTGTGGAGTCTGACATGGATCTCGTGGCAAGGCTCATCTGCGCTGCTGCTACTATCAAAGAAACTCCAGATGTGTTCGACCATGTCCGGCAATAAATGATCCATCGGTGTCACACATGCATCGTGTCTGATGGTGGAAACTTTGAGCATCTACTGTAACATGAAATGTATCATCTAGTACGCCATTTGTAATAATTATGTCCAATAAATGTTTTCTTATTAATCACTGTCTTGTGTCCTTTCAGATCTTGTACCTCTGCTACCACTTTCCCATGGTGTTTCCGGTTATGGGTTCCTATGCAATTCTCATTCCTTTAGATGTTATCTACCTCCCCTAAAAGTTTGTACCTATATTTTTGAAACACCCTGTACACTTTTGTTATTCTAAAAATCTGCAACATAATTATTTACAAAATAATGACTCGGGTAATATATACAACAACCATAAACTTGATAACATGTTGAGTCTTAGTTTAACTTTTTCCCAGATTGAAACAAATTCTAAACCTCTGTACAAGTTGTCGGATAATCATTCATGAATTGTCACAGGAGACATTAAAAATAGGCTCTCCATGCCACACCTATTTGGTCCAATAGCATTATCAACATTACAACACTGTAGTACAACCAATGCTTGTAGCTTTTTTATGGTGCTTAGAAGACAGAAAGAGGGATAGCAATGCAGTGCCTGAAGGGTTAATGTTTACTAGCTCTTGTCCATTCACAATGATAGCGATACATCATCATATTGGAGTCAATGTCCACACTTGTGCATTTTACGTTCGCTAGACGTGTGCGCTCGCACATGTGAAGTGATTAGATGTTTATTTTACCTTTTAATGAGTATTACATTTTACAGAAAGCACATTTTAATAAGGTTTGAACTTCCTCAAGCAGAAATACAAACTTCCAATCTGCCATGCAATCGTCGCACAAATGCTGGATATCACAATGAGGGATACAATTCCATGTGCTTTCAACTTAGACTCGTAATTCAGCAATGGTTGTTGCTTGCCGTGGTCCATGGAAGAATCTTTGTCCAATCCAGTCCCAGAAATGCTCGATTGGAGACAAGTCCAGAGAGCGTGCTGGCCAAGGGAGTTGGTGCACTGCCTGAAGAGCATGTTGAGTTGCCCAGGCAGAGTATGGGTGGGCATTATCCTGCTGGGATATTGCATTTGGGATTGCACTCAAATATGGCAGGGTGACCGGCTGTGTGTATTGCTATTCAGTGTACCCTGTACAAACACCAGACACGTACTAGAGTGATAGCTAATCGCCCCCCACACCATGATGTCCAGTGTGGGTCCTGTGTGTCACTGGTGAATGCACAATAGGAGAAGCTACTCGCCTTGTCGCCTTCAGACACATAAGCAACCATCAGATGCTCCTGAGCAGAATCTTCTTTCACACTGAAGACCCCAGACTGCTATTCTTCCCTCCAATGAACTCATTCTTGACACCACTACAAACGTGCTCGACAGTGACGAGGTGACAGTGGTAACTGTGACAGCAGCACGTTAGCCCGTACTCCTGCTTCCTAAAGACAATTGCGTATCGTTCTTGTAGACACTCTTGGTATGACAGAGGATCAAATTTGTGACATTGTAGCCGTCCGCTCTACCACCACTCTCCTGATACGCCAATCCTCGCTTGTGTCCATAACCATGTCTGCTAGTGCTCTTCTGACCATCGACGCCACCATTGTACCACTGCTGATACCTGTCGTCCCACGCAGCATGCAATTTGATGAAAAGTCCAACCTACTTCCCAAAGACCCACTATACAACTTCGCTCAAACTCCACTAACTTAACAAATGTGTGCCTGCATCATCCAGGCATGGTAGCTTCTTCAAAGAGCACTGAACAACATGACACAAGACGAATAACTTTTTTCTTCACGCTCTAGTACTTAAATACGCGCTGCGTACATTTGCATGTTGTTGTCCTCAGTGACGTCATTATTTCATCCAATGACTTTCAATCTTGGATCACAGTTTCTGCTGCCTTTATCTATTATAATGACGTTCATAAAGGAATTCCTTCTGGGTGTTCTTTCTTCAATTTCCGCTAGTGTATAAAGTGTAAACTTGATATTTGAAACTTATGGACTTTATCGATCTCCTATTCCCATGCTGACTCGAACTCGGTGCATTTCTTCATATATCGTTTCATTACCAATCTCAACCTTGTCATTCCATTGTCAACGTTATTGGTAAAACCATATCATAAATATGATACCATTCACCTTTCCACACTTTTTTCTTCTTACTGTGACACCAATAACAGCTGTAGGTAACAGAGGGCCCAGTGGGTGTGTCATCGTCCCTTAAGGGGAATTTTACAAATTTGTAATGGCTATTGGTTTTCCAAATCAATAATAGGACTGCTACTCCATATACTAGAGTGATTCATGTATGTTTTATCATGTACTTGAGAAATGATTATTACAATATTAATAATAGCCATCTGTCAGCAAATTGTTAGAATCCTCTGTGATACTATGTATGGTCCTTGGAGATGAAAATCTCCTGATATCCGTTTTTGACATTCTATAAATGTTTAAAACCACCTATGTTGAAGAATATGAATCATGGAGTGAAAGAGGTAGTAGTCGGAAGGAGGCAGGTATAGAATATATGCTGGGTGAGAAAGAAGCTCAACTGACAATTCTCGAAATTTTTTTGTGATCTGAAGTGTGGTGTGTGGTTTATATTGTCTTGTTGGAGGAGAAACCTGGTGTCTTTCGTTTCGAATCGTCCCCTCTTTGGGATAGGACGTGTAGGCTGGTCTGAACTAAACCACTGCTTTTGGTTGTTCGGAATTGAAACGGATTAATTTTTCATTTTCTTTCTGAAACATTGGTTGTGTAGATTACAGAGGAGTTTCCTGCAGACTTCGATACAACAGTTTGCTTGTTCGGTAGTCAGTTCATGTGTGACACTTTGGCAAGTACTGGCTAACCTTTCGATGAATTTCAGATGCTACAATATGATTACTTGTGAGCAACCAAGTTTGGAGTAGAGTCTGCGAGATATTATAAATATCCAAAATTACCTGTACCTTGACTTTACTGGCACCCCTGCATGGAATAAATTATTATTATTAACTTCAACAGTGAGGCACAGAATGCTGTAATCTACTGATATTGGTTGATCAATTGAGGGTTACTTTTGAGGTTTGATTCCAAGGCTGGTTTGCCTATTTGGCACTAGTCTAGGGGCATCATAATTTAAATGCGGCAATTTATTTAAGTAACAATAAATTTGTACCTTTTTTTAATAATTGCAAATATCTATGGAGAGTGATTATTCACTTTGTACAGTACTTGATGTGGGAGTCAGCAGCCATACCCCAGTCATGCCATCATATGTCGAATGGTCTTTGCACAAACCTTCTTAGGTTCCCCTTCATTGAATGTTGACGTTAGCATCTGCACAGTGGCCTGATGTTACATTACAGGAGAATAGATGTTGCTGTTATGCTTGTTCTAAACAATGTTTCACAAATAAACACAGAGGTCACCAGATGAACCTAGTGAGCTCTTTGTACTGGCATTATCATCCATTAAAATGAATCCTGGGCCCACTCACCTGTAAATGGGTGAATATAGGGTTTCAGAATATTACCCCAATACCTGTCGGCAGTTAAGGATCCTCTATCAAACATGTGGAAGTCAGTATAGACATTGATCTGGATGCATGGCCAGAACATCAAACAACCACCTTCGCAATGGTTCCTTTCTCTGATGTTAAAAAGAGTGATTTGCATATTCCAGGTTCTTTCCAGATGCAAAAGATAGTCACCCAGTCTGAGAACTTAATCTGAACTCATTTGTGAAGAGAGCAGTTATCAACTGTTCCTGGATAACATGTGGGAGCCTGATTGCCGAGACCAATTCACACGTGCTCATCTGTAACATATCACTAGTCATCTTGCATAGAGCACCTTTCCCTGAAGCCTTCTAGAGCCCATTTGCTTTGAAAAGTTAGAATTGTTTACAAATAAATCCCTTTTACAAGTTCATCAGCAAATTAATTTTTTTCGGTGATCTACTGATACACTGGTTTCCATGGGGGCGGGGCTCAGTCGGTAGCGCGCCAGGCTCGTAATCTGTAGTTCCCAGGTTTGAGTCCCAGATGAGTCAGCGTTGAGATTCATCTCCGCAAAACTCACCGCCCTACCCACAGTCAGTAGGAGACACCGATGGACTTGGAAAGGCTGCCGTCTGTCAGATGGGACATTAAGCTGTGGCCCCATGTGAAGGAGAGTCGTACCCTGTGCACGTTAAAAAATACGCTGGATGGCCTTGATGGGAGGCTACCATCTATCTCCCAACAGCTATTTCAGTGGGTCCCCTCCCCAAACCTTCTCTGAGCCTTCAGGGTCCATGTGACCTGAACATTTAGCCCATGGTGTGCAGAAAAGTGCTGCTCAGAGGTAAAAAAACCCAGCCCAACTGGTTTTCATAAATTAAGGAAAACTCAGAAAAATTATGATAAACAAAAAAAACTAATGAATGATTTTAATGAAATTTGCTGAAAATTTGAATTACAATGCTAGTTTCAGAATGGCATAAAATATTTTACACTAGAAACATTTTTCGTCAAAAAATAACACAGGAGCTTGTCCATAAATTAGGTGTCGGAATGCAATGGGCAAAGTTCTTTAATAAGGAGTGTGGTTACCCCTTACAGCAATGCAAGCACAACAGTGATGTTCCATGCTGTTTATGATGCGAATCAGTTTTATGATGTGAATCAGATCAGTAGGGAGTAACAATCATTGTTCCTTTAAAACAGTAATAAGCTCCCCCTTTGTTTCAGGTGGCAGGTTGAGAGCAGCAACACGTCTCCCTAGAGCATCCCACACATGCTAATCGGATTTAGGTCAGGAGATTGAGCTGGCCACTCCATGTACATAATGGTCTCCTCTTGAAAGTATTGTTCCATTAGTCGAGCTCTATGTGGACAAGCGTTATCATCTGGTAAGATGAATGTTTCACCTATTGCACTATTGTAAGGACGTACATAAGGGTCCAGGATGTCATCTCTATACCTTTGAGCATTGAAGTTCCCACTCGTCAACACAAAGAGGTCTGTGCATCAACCTAAGGAAATGCCACCCCAAACACACACTACCACCATAACTGTCTCTTTGACGGATGTTGCTGTGATGATAGTGAGTACCTCGTTCTCTCCATATCAAACAATGTCCAGAATCGATCTGCTGCAATCCAAAATCACTCTGCAAGCAATATCTGGACTCATCTGTGAAGAGTACAGACCTACATTGCTCTTCTGTTCAGTTAACATGCATCCATGTCCAATTCAACCACTCTGTCCTGTGATGTGATGTGAGGGGTATACAAATTACTGGCCTTCTAGCCTACAGACTTCCCTCATGAAACCTTTTGTACACAGTAGAAGCTGATACAACCCTCCCAGTGGTTTCTGCAAGAGAGGATCATAGCTGAGAGGGTTGGGTTGTTTTACCTCTGAGTGGCACTTTTTTGCACACCATGGGCTAAATGGCCAGGTCACATGGACCCCAAAGGCTCAGAGAAGGTTGGGGGAGGGGACCCACTGGAACAGCTGTTGGGAGACAGATGGTAGCCTCCCGTCAAGGCATCCAGCGTGTTCTTTAACGTGCACAGGGTATGACTCTCCCGCACACGGCACTATGGCTTAACGTCCCATCCGACAGACGGCGGCCTTTCCAAGCCCATCAGTGTCCCCTACTACGTGGGCAGGGCGGAGAATTTTGCGGAGATAAACCTCAACGCTGACCCAGCTGGGACTCGAACCTGGGAACTACAGATTACGAGCCTGGCGCGCTACCGTATGAGCCACCCCCACCCCAGCTGAGAGGGAGTACACGCCCTGCTCCTTTGTGCTGTTAATCGCAGATATCAGTCTTGTACAGTGGTCGTAACTCTAGCCCTTCCTCGGCTAAACCTCCAAGACACGAAATGCGTGCTAAGAAATTGATTCCACAGACTATGGACCACAGAAGGACTGGCATTCAGCCACCATGTCTGACTTTGGCCTGCTTCGAGCCTGCCAATAGCTCTCCATCGCAGTGCATTTGGCAAATGAGTCTTGAGGTCATCCTACAAAATGGCTATTTCGAATTTCTTTACTCACATTTAGAACACAAAATAACGATCCACTCCAAAACACCCGATTTTATGTCGATATCTGATTATGAAAACTCTTGCAACCCAAACTAATTTACATACGATATGCTCACTCAGCATTACTTTACTGATTATATGAATAAGTTTGGTGAGTATCGCACAATGGGCAAATTATCGCGATTTTTCTCATTTTTCCTTAATTTATGGAAACCAGTGTATTTACACTGCTACTTGTATGTATCATAATACAGTTCCAAAATTTCATTTCTCTACGTAGTTCCCAACGAGAACAATGCATAGAGCACAAGTACTGCTGGTGGTCATGTCTCTCAGCTGATAAACCGTAGCAGCTCTGTTTTGCCTTTACAGCTTTTATAATACTTAATTATAGTGAAATAGGATACTTCTTACATCAGTAATAAATTTTGTACATTGTCATGTTCCATGGTACTTTGCGCACAATGTAATGTTTATAATAATTTGGCCATTCGCTGTTTTTTTCATGAAGATTGTTTCGGAGCATCGAAATCGATGCAGGAATGAGTACTGTGTGAGACCTGGCAAAAACAACATCACATGGATATTTTACTGAGAGTAGGGGCGGGGGTGGCTCAGTCGGTAGCGCGCCAGGCTCGTAATCTGTAGTTCCCAGGTTCGAGTCCCAACTGGGACAGCGTTGAGATTTATCTCTGCAAAATTCCCCGCCCTGCCCACGGTCAGTAGGGGACACCGATGGGCTTGGAAAGGCCGCCGTCCGTCGGATGGGACGTTAAGCCGTGGCCCCGTGTGCGGGAGAGCCATACCCTGAGCACGTTAAAGAACACGCTGGATGGCCTTGACGGGAGGCTACCATCTGTCTCCCAACAGCTGTTTTCCAGTGGGTCCCCTCCCCCAACCTTCTCTGAGCCTTCGGGGTCCATGTGACCTGGCCATTTAGCCCATGGTGTGCAAAAAAGTGCCGCTCAGAAGTAAAACAACCCAACCCAAATTACTGAGAGTACTATTAGGCATTAAGAATTTGAAGTTAATGCCTATATGCATATATACGGCATTCCAACGAAATCTGTCCTGCACAACATATGCAATATTGATAAAACTATTTTTTTTTAATTATTATACGACATTCTGTGTGGTTTAAACGAACACCGAGAGTTCAGTACTTGGAAAATTATGTATTAATATTCAGATGACACACTAATAAACCCATTTAGTTGACTGCTTATTAATGTGCTAGCGTGAAGGGAACATGGTATTTGAATCGCCATCATATGCCTGCCTATCGATGAAAATTCGGTATGGTGTTCAGCAGACACACTAAGGTGTGGGAACAATATTTTTACACTCATATTTTTTACTTATCTCTTAACATCAAGGCCTTCAATAAAAATGCCTTTTCTTTCACCTTTCTCCATAAATCACGCATTGTATTTATCTTTCTCTATTCTTATCGTAAAGCCGTCCCCTGTCCAAATGTTTAGCATGCTTGGCTTTTTATCCAAGTAATCCTAGGTTCGAGCCCCAGGTAAGGCATGGATGTTCGTGTTGTCTTCCTGCTGAGGTCTCTCCGTTTTCATAGACTTTCTTCGTAGCATATTATGTCTGACAGATGCTGTCAGACGTCTGTGGCAATCGGCTGCTTAAGTTTTTTTTTTATTATTTATTTTTAACTTTCCTCTTTCATCTCCGTAAGATTTGAAGTTAAGAAAGCTTAATAGCCTTTAAGGATTAAATTTTCAGAAATCGTAAGCTATGAATTCTACGATTTTGCAAATCATAATTTTAATTTAAACTAAATAGTTTAGTAAAGAGTTAATTTTTCTCTATATTTACATTCCAACGTTTTTAACCTTCTTACGGCTCGGACTATATGCAACCAACCATAGAGATGCTAAAACTATATATTTAAATAAAACTATATATTAAATATTCTTTCATAACAGGAATTTCTAATGGGAGATGACCAGACTTAAAACACAATCATTATCTTCTACGCTTTGTATTTTTTTAAATAGTTGTGTGCTTATTTTAATTGGCTGCTTCGGGAAATGACTAATCCTCTAATACAGTGATTATCAAACTTCTTTTGCTTAGGGGCGGCGGTGGCTCAGTCGGTAGCGCGCCAGGCTCGTAATCTGTAGTTCCCAGGTTCGAGTCCCAGCTGGGTCAGCGTTGAGATTTATCTCCGCAAAATTCCCTGCCCTGCCCACGGTCAGTAGGGGACACCGATGGGCTTGGAAAGGCCGCCGTCCGTCGGATGGGACGTTAAGCCGTGGCCCCATGTGCGAGAGAGCCATACCCTGTGCACGTTAAAAAACACGCTGGATGGCCTTGACAGGAGGCTACCATCTGTCTCCCAACAGCTGTTCCAGTGGGTCCCCTCCCCCAACCTTCTCTGAGCCTTCGGAGTCCTTGTGACTTGGCCATTTAGCCCATAGGTGTGCAAAAAAGTGCCACTCAGAGGTAAAACAACCCAACCTTCTTTTGCTCACGGCACCTATTATTAGTTGTGAATACTCGCAAAACACTAAAAATTTAAGCTGGCAATACTATTCCAGCGCATCGCAGTTTGCCTTCAATAATAGTCATTTCTGTGGAGTCATTTGTACAGCTGTGCTGTTCGAGTTCTGATGTGTATTGATGTTAATGCGTATGCCGTACGTATGAGCATGTCTTGTGTTAATTTTGGTGTTGACGTTAATCAAAAGCTTATCCATATTAATTCTTAAACAGAAAAAGTTAAATGAAGAATCAGTGGCAGAAAGTAGCAACAAAATGGTTTATTCTGTAATATTTTATTTTCATTTTATTTACACATAAATATAGTGAAAAACTCGCAAAAGTAATCTCGTGCATGAGTCTTCAGTACTGAAATATCAATATATTTCTAAATGTGGACAATATATTGGAAATCAAATGCGTGAAATACAAATATATTTAGGAAAATAAGAATAACATGCACAGAAAGAATTTAGATCATTTGAAAATAATATACATAACTTAGTAATGTAGTTTCTATGTTATAAATATTTAGAATATATAATTTTAATTTTTTGCAGAATAAATGATAAATTTGTAATTGTTTTGATCTCATTTAGGATAAAGGAAAGCATTTTCGGAGCTAAATATAAATAATAACGTCTAACTATTTCTTTATACAATTTTGGTATCCTTTAATTAATATTGTCATTTGACTTTAACTCATACTGATTTTTGGAAGCAAATATTTTTTCATTTCTAATATAAAAGTATTTGCCAATTTCGAAAATGTAATCGTGTCTTAGTGGTAAAATTTGCATATGTCGAAATAATGATAATGTATGTTCCATATATGAACTATTAGTCATTAAACGAATAAATCGTTTCTGAAGAATGAATATCTGCTTAAAGTTATTATTATACATACTTCCCCGTGATTTTATTCCATAGGTTAATCGAGAACGTATTAATGTGTAATGTAATATATTCATAAATTTATGTGATACTATATTTTTTACTGAGTATAGCTGAACTAAACAATAGAAAAAAATTCTTTGTAATCCATGCTATGTGTTCTTTCCAAGTTAAACAAGCATAAAACCACATACCTAAGTAGTTGAGAGATGATACTATAGGTATTTCAGACAGTTACGTTCTTCATTGACTATTTAATTAATGAAAAAATTAATTTGCTATTATTTAATGTACTTGTGATTATGTTATTTTTCTTTAAATGGAAGAATATGGCTTTTGTCTTATTTAAATTAATATTTAATAAATTACTATTAAACCAGTTACGAATTATTTTTAAATCAGAATTTGCATCTGAAAACATCAGTATAATTCTTGCTAGTATAGGTTAAACAGGTATTATCTGCACATAATATTAATTTGTCTTTTAATCCAATAAAATTTATATCGTTTATGTAGTATATTATAAACAGTACCGATCCTTGGGGTACACCATATTCAATTTGACTCCAATTGCTATATGCATCTATTTTAATGCACCGTATTCTGTTAGATAACTAACAGACACTTTAATGGTAATCCTCTAACTCCAGCAGCCAGTAATTTCATTAGTTTTTTTATGATCTACAGTACGTGCTATACTTTCTCAGTAATTTCAGCAGACATAAAATTCATTATTTAAGGCATTATTTATGCCATTTGAATAATAATAATAATTTGAATAATAAATAATTTATATGAACTTTCGGCTTCTATTAGTTCTTAAAAAATAATTAAAATATTTTAATGGACGTTTTAAAGATAATTATTTCTATTTTAATTTATTTTCGCGCTGTTTTCAGGAAATACCTTATGTGTGTTTTGCATGTCGTTCTCATAAGTTGAAACGTGTTTATGCAGAATAACTACAGAGTATTTATGAACACTCTACGGACTATATCGATTAGAACCGCCTGGTGGTAACGTATGTGCAAAATAGATAAAATATTTTTTCACATATTATACCAAACTATTACCGTTTAGGAGTTCATGATAAAACAGATAGACAAATTCTGTGCAATATTTAGTAGATTAACATGTTTTTGTTGCTTTTTAATTTTGTTTAATGTTTCTAAGACTATTTTTAATATATTCTCACAAACGTCTTCCCCAATATAGGTTGGTTAAATCAAGGTTGAATATGCAAGAAACGAAAATTAATTTGTTTTTATGTGATTTAGTAGTGAACTCCATACATATGAGGTGAGAAAGATAATTCTGCTGGTTATATTTTGCAATTTGTTAAGTTCGCTTTTAAATGGTTGTCTGATTTACTTGTAACATTTTTTTAATGTGATGAAACACTTTTAAAAGTTAATGTTTGATTATTTTACAGCTGCTACAAAGCAATACTTTTTTGTCAAACAAGAAGAGTAAAATTGAATTCATCAGAAATAGTTGACTTCGTCATACAAAAGCCAAACACCACCAGAATATTCCAAATACAGTGGGTTCTCAGTGAGTAGTGTCCCAGGCTCGTAATCTGCAGTTCCCAGGTTTGAGTCCCAGCTGGGTCAGTATTGAGATTTATCTCCGCAAAACTCCCCGTCCTGCCCGCAGTCAGTAGGGGACACCGATGGGTTTGGAAAGGATGCTGTCCTTCATATGGGACATTAAGCCGTGGCCCTGTGCACAATTAAAGAACATGCTGGATGGCCTTGACAGCAGGCTATCGTCTGTCTCCCAACAGCTGTTACAGTAGGTCTCCTCCCCCAACCTTCTCTGAGCCATCAGGGCCCTTGTGACCTGGCCATTTAGCCCATTGTGTGCAAAAAAGTGTCGCTCAGAGGTAAAACAACCCAACCCAACTGTTATTTTTCCACACTTAGGTACTATTCTCTTTTCTATAAAGATGGACTTCTTATGTTTGGGGAGAAATTTTTTACCTCTGGAACCAAATTTAATAAATAAAAAATAAATACCCCCTCAAGCAGCTGCTTGCCACAGAGGTCTGACAAGAGCCTGTCAGTTTATATGGCATAGTAGAAGGTCTGAGAGGATGGCAGGACCTCAGCAGAAAAACGATACACACATCCATGCCTTACCCAGGGCTTGAACCCAGGTCCCTTAGATCAGTAGCCAAGCATGCTAACCACATGGGAAAATTCCATGTGATTTTCGGATATGAGTTTTTGCCCTATTAGCAGTTTTGGACGAACTAATTAAGCTCTAAAATCAAAGAATTACTCTATATCTGAAAGTTGCTGAAATATATTTTTATATAATTGCAAATTAATGAAATGCAAGGAGTATACCTGTAGAAATGTGAAAAAGTGCAGGGTAATTCAAAAGGAATTGAACACTTTCATAAATTTATTACTCAGTAAATAGGTTATCTCTGTCGCATGGCTGAGTGGTTAGCACGCTTGGCTACTGATCTAAGGGACTGGGTTCGAGCCCCGGGTAAGGCATGGATGTATGTGTCGTTTTTCTGCTGAGGTTCTGCTATCCTCTCAGGCCTTCTTCTTTGGCATATAAACTGACAGGCTCCTGTCAGACCTCTGTGGCAAGCAGCTGCTTGAGGGGGTATTTATTTTTTTATTATTAAATAGGTTATTAGCTCACTGGACAAAAAATTAGTCATCTCCGACCGTAAGAGGGTTATGTCTGTTTGACAGCAACAGAGGCCGCACCAGTAATAAATGCGTCCTACAAATAGCTGTGCCACATGCTACGGGGTTCATACAGTGACATGAAGTGTTTGTGTGCTATATGTGTGTTAGTCGCTCCATGAAACATGGGTCATGCCAAAGATGTGAATGAGTGTCAAAAAGGTGTTATTGCATTTTGCCGAGCCAAAAGGCGTAGTGTACAAGAAGTTGCTGCCTTTGCAGGTGTGTCAAAGCATATTGTCCAAAGGGTGTTCCAGAAGTGGTGTACATCACAGTCCATCACTAATTGTCGCCAAAACTGCAGCAGAAAAACTGTGCTCACCAATAGGGACCACCACAGTGTATCATGCACTGTTAGGGCAAACTGCTTTGCAAGAATTGCTCCAGTCAGTTAATGCAGGCCTACAACAAGCTGTTTCCGAATAAACACTCTAAAGGGAACTGCATGCCATGAATATCTGGAGCAGAGGATCGTGGAAGAGACCCATGTTAACAGCTCTGCACAAGGCTGCATGGCTACAGTGGGTGCGGTACCACAAAGACTGGACTGTCAACTCTTGGAAGCATGTGATCTGGTCAGATGAGTCACGTTTTTGCTTGTACTCGAATGATGATGCGAGGCGACGGGTTTGTACCCGTTACTTCATGCTGCTTATGTCATAAGCCGCATGAAGCCTTCCATGTGGACTTTGGTTGCGCTGATGTCACACTTGAACCAGAAGGACTATATGGAGCTACTGGATAACCACATGTTGCCTTTTGTGCAGCATCTCCACAATGAACACCAGGAGGATACCCCAGTCTTCCAAGATGACAATTGTTGTGTGCACAGAGCTCGAAGTGTGTTGAATTGGAATGATGAGCATTCTGAAGCCTTCAAACATCTCGATTGGCCCTCTAAATCCTCGGATTTGAATCCCATAGAAAACTTATGGGACTATTTGGCTATTATAGCGCCATCTCAGCCAATCTGGCCGAACTGCAGCATTTGCTGCTGGAAGAGTGGATGAATATTGATGTATACTACATCCGCACACTGGTGGCATCCATGCCAGACAGGATTTCAGCTGTTCGTTGGACGCACGGAGGAGCCATGCACTATTAGGTGACATTTAGCTAGGGGTGACTAATTTTTTGTCCAGTGAGCTTATATTAACATATAATTAAAACCAGTTTCTAAAGGAACTATCTCAGTTATAGAATTCTGAGCGAATTACAAATGCTCAATATGTACCTCTTGTCACACAGCACACTTCAATCCTGTAGTTTCACTCATTGCAAACCCTTTGTAGTAAGTATATCACTGTCGATGGTTGAAATGGCAACCATAATGCATTCCTTCATTTCCTTAACGCTGTGAGGAAGAGGTGCTACAAACAAGAGGTTCTTGTATCTGCACAAGAATTCGCATGGGGTGAGTTGCCTAGTTACTGAATAATAAATTTTTGAAAGTGTTCACTTCTTTTTGAATCACCCTGTATATCAATAAACTGTATTTATTTTGCTATAATTGTTCAGTTAATTAAAATCTTTATAACAAAGAACAACGTTAATAAGAGCAATTAACGAATTAGAATAGGCCATGTAATGGATAGGGTGAACAACCATTGTGTTACAGAGCCCTTAATCGGAATGGGGTGGGAGTGGCTCAGTCATTAGCGCGCCAGGCTCGTAATCTGTAGTTCCCAGGTTCGAGTCCCAGCTGGGTCAGCGTTGAGATTTATCTCCGCAAAATTCCCCGCCCTGCCCACGGTCAGTAGGGGACACCGATGGGCTTGGAAAGGCTGCTGTCTGTCGGATGGGATGTTAAGCCGTGGCCCGGTGTGTGGGAGAGCCATACCCTGTGCACGTTAAAGAACATGCTGGATGGCCTTGACGGGAGGCTACCATCTGTCTCCCAACACCTGTTCCAGTGGGTCCCCTCCCCCAACCGTCTCTGAGCCTTCGGGGTTCATGTGACCTGGCCATTTAGCCCATGGTGTGCAAAAAAGTGCCGCTCAGAGGTAAAACAAACCAACCTTAATCGGAAGCGAAGGTAAACTCATTTAACTCTACATGGCTGCTGGCATATATATGGCTGTGGGCAATAATGCAATAAATGCTTATTGCTTAGCTTTGTGTGTACATGCCTTAATAAACAACAGAGTTTCAGTTTTCATTAAATGTAATGCTGAGCTACATAATCATTTTTAAAATAATCTAGAAATCACG
The DNA here is from genome assembly GCA_038380435.1 of Ryuthela nishihirai. Lineage (NCBI taxonomy): Eukaryota > Metazoa > Arthropoda > Arachnida > Araneae > Heptathelidae > Ryuthela > Ryuthela nishihirai. The sequence goes on along the minus strand of JAWZYU010000023.1, from coordinate 45,714,451 downwards.
TGGCCTTTTAAATTATTTGAATCATTTTTAATTTTTTAGTAATCAATGCTGCAATGACAAAGTATATCACCCCCACCCCCATGGAAGTTTCTACTTCATGCAACCGGACTATATGAGAAAAAAGTGAATTTGTAATACAGGTGAATCAACAAACTAAAAACTGCTGTGAAAAATCTGGAAAAAGAAACCGAAAAGAAGCAACACCCAACTCCACATTTGGAAACAACCTGCTCTGAAAAACTGGATTTTGGCAATATCCCAAAAATAATATCCATAGATATTTATAATCTTGTATCTAACAATGCAGGGGTATATCTTTAAACTGCCCTACAGCTTTTAATAGTGCATTAGCGCAAAACTTGCCTAAATATTAACTTATGTATGTTTCATCCATTTTCGACATATTTAAAGACCTCTAAAACAGAGGGTGAAATATTATACTGGAACAGAAATTCTCTCTCCAGTTAAAAAAATTTCTTGGCATCCTCTCTTACATTTTTCAGGCTCGATTGAATTTCTTGCCATCTCGTATTTTTTCCTGGATCTGGGCTTGGCTGGGGTGGCTCAGTCGGTAGCGCGCCAGGCTCGTAATCTGTAGTTCCCAGGTTCGAGTCCCAGCAGGGTCAGCGTTGAGTTTTATCTCTGCAAAATTCCCCGCCCTGCCCACGGTCAGTAGGGGACACCGATGGGCTTGGAAAGGCCGCTGTCCATCGGATGGGACGTTAAGCCATGGTCCGTGTGCGAGAGAGCCATTCCCTGTGCACGTTAAAGAACAAACTGGATGGCCTTGATGGGAGGCTACCATCTGTCTCCCAACAGCTGTTCCAGTGGGTCCCCTCCTCCAACCTTCTCTGAGCCTTCGGGGTCCATGTGACCTGGCCATTTAGCCCATGGTGTGCAAAAAAGTGCCGCTCAGAGGTAAAACAACCCAACCCGGGCTTGGCTTGCAATATTCGTTTAAAATTTTGTCAATTTTAACTTTTTCCACCATTAGAGTAAAAATTATATAGCTACTGAAATATTTGGAAAATGCGAATTATAATATTTCATCAATATCTATCCAACAAAAAAATTTTAATTTATCTCTGAAAAAAAAAAAGGAAATTCCATATCAACTGATAGATAACAAAGTGAAAATATTAGATCTTTTTTTCTTAAACGAGCTATGAAAAACAATTTTCCTTTTCGTATCATTTTTATTTGTTGAAACTGTTTTACTTGGAGATACAAATTTTGATGAGGACATTAACGAATCTAAAAACATAAAGGTAATAAAAATTAGCTTGAAAAAATAAACAACACATATCTTCATGTCCTCTTTTTAGTGCAATGATTTGTTTCATAGATGTAAGAATAATCACTCTAAATCTATATGTAATTTTTTTTGTAATATGATGCCATTATTTTAAAGATTTTCTTCTGTAAAAGTCAATATTTTAAGTATGAAAATGCGCATTTATCTCTTTTTTTTTTTGCCATAGGCGCCATGAACCCTGGATACGGCCCTGAAGATATCCATTAGGATAGTGTAACGGTGAAGACGCCTGAAACTACGAATATGTCAGTTGATATCTAAAAAATATGTGATAAAGAAGACTATGATAAATAAGAAAGGAGTTTATGCTGCTGAGCAGTGGTCAACTTCACAGGGTCTTGATACTGACCATTTTTACTCACTGAACTACCTAATGGCTTTGAGCATGGTTATGGATCAGATTGTAGGATCGAATTACTCCACTAGCAGGAATCTGCTGAGGAAAAACTAGTGTATTTTCTGTTTGCAAGTCAACATCCCAAAATTAATAGATGCACAGGATACTTTATATTAGCTGAGGGATGATAATTCTGATCAAGCGTATCTGAACAACTGTTTCTAGGGGTAGCACGACCTTCAACTGAAGGAATGTGCCTCTGGCAGGTGTTTCCTTTTTTTATTCTGGTTCTTGAAAACCAGAAAAAACACTTTCACCGATGATTCCATGTGATGGTGGGCTGTTGAAAATCATAAAGCAGGGATCTCAGGCGGAGATAGATTTAAAAAATATATATCTTTATATTATTAAAGGCACATTCAACAGGTGTCTGTCGCAGGTTTGTTTATAACCAAACCTACTTCACTACCAGTTTCATCAACATCTTAAATGAAAGAGTTCATCTCATCAACATCATTTGTCAAAAGAGCTAAATCATCAGCATTTTTATAATATCAACATCGACAATTCTCAGACGTGTGTTTTATAATTTCTACATTGTCAACTGTTTAGAAATTGTCAGACTTGTGTTTTATAACAATACATTTGAATATTTTTACATTGATATTTTTTAGCTTAATAAAAAAAAGTTTTTTTTTAAATCAGTCTCTATTTCCCAACATTCAGCACTTTATTTATGTCAGTTAAAAGGTGGAAAATACTGTTTAGACTTAGAATATAACTATCGAGAAAAAGGGGACAACTCCCCCTACCGAGTCTTCCCCCCGATGCAACCAATGACCTAGAATACCTAGACTGCTCTTATCACTGCTTTCAGCGCCACCAACATGTGATTTCGGGAAAACTTCGCATCCATGACACTTTAGGGCAACTCGCTGACAGTCATGCTGCAGCTCCGTAGCATAACGCTTGTTTCCGTGACTAATTTTGCAAGTATTTAGGTTTATAAAGTACCTTAAACGGTGAGAAAAATGCCGAATTCATGCTGTGCAATTAATTGCACCAATAGGTGCAGAAAAGATAATAGAATTACCTTTCATGGGTATGCAAACGCAATTTATATTTACTAATATTATACATGTGAGAATCAATGCTCGCTCAATAATAAATACACAGATTATCTGTGGTAAATGTAGAATTCATCTGATAAAAATTATTGCTGTCCCACCGCATCAGCACTAGATTTATTCAGACGAATAATTATTTGATATTCGCTACTTTAAGAAAATATTCTTAGCAATTTGTTTCCTTTTTTTTAGATTTTCGCTGCGAAATAAAGCTGTGTAAGAAATGGATACATCAAGTAAAATTAAATTGGACACTGAAAATCTTTCAGCATTGTAGCGGGAGCAGTTGAGCAGAACGTGGGATACAGTCTTAGGTGTGCCACAAGTGGCAGTCTGGACTGTAAACTCTGCCAAGAGTGTGAAGTGTACAGTTGCTGTAGATGACACCAATTCGGAGACGACGAAGGAGGGTTTCAGATCTGGAGATTATCGAGGTTAGGAACAGTGAGAGAAAGTTCAACCAGGTACCTGAATGAGGAACAGCTGCTGTCTTGCCAGTAAGCAAAACGATACTGCCTCATGTGAGGCAGATCTCTTGCAGCCGCTGAGAGAGGGTAATTAGTTACACACCTCCGACTCTCCAGCACTTCCTTCACAGTGTGATCAGCGAGCTCATTGCCAGATATCCCTTAATGGGAAGGTATCCTCTGGAAGTGAACTGTGATTCTGGCAGAAGTGACCTTGGAGCAAGTCCCCATGATCTTCTGGATGAGGAAGGGGTTGCAGCTCTTGCTTCTGGAGAGCTTCCTAGGCTGACTTGCAGTCACACAGGATGACAAAGTTACCACTCTCGAGGCTGAGGATGAAAAGTGCAACCTCAAGAATGGCATGAAGCTCTGCACAGGTGGAGGAGGTTAGATGCAGGAGACGGAAACCTCTGGCGATGCCAGTATCGGGGGTGGCAAAGGCAGCACGTTGCCTCTTATCAGTTCACAGATCCATCATTGTAGACCTCAGTACATCTCTCATATCGTTCAGTGACATAGGAGGTGGAGAGAAGTCTGATGGGCAATGGATCAAAGTAGCTCTTCCGACCAAGAGAAGGGATAGCGACATTGATCATAAGATCACTGTTCCTCCATGGTGGAAGGTCAGGGAAGAGAGCATTGCCTGTATCTGTCCCTGCCAGCTCGAGCTGGGAAGGACGTGGTAATAGAAGTCGGTGGACAGTGCGATGGCAGAGTGAGGCCTGTCATGCAACTTACCGAGAAGCTCATGGTTAGAGTGCAGGAAATGGAGCCTCAAGAGATATATCTCTCTTCCAGTGCAGGTGGAAAGGCATGTCATCAGACTCTGCAATGACAGACACATTAGGTGTGTAGGGCAGAGATATAGTGTGGACAGTTGCCAACTTGCTGAGCAGTGTATCAGAGCCATTGCACAGGTGACCACTGTAGTTGACGTGGGAGAGGATCAAGTGCTGGTACAAGACCAGGAGGGTCTTGCAGGAACTTCCCCAGTGGGTACCAGCAAGAAAAGACAGTATATTTCTCTGCACAGTGGCAGCTGTCTTAAGATGCTGGATGTGAGGCCCCCAGCTCAGCCTGCTGTCCAGGACCACACCAAGGAACTTACGCTGATGGATAGCATTGATGTGATCTAGCCCAAGCAAGAGGTCAGGGAAGGTGGGTGGAAGGCGTCTCCTCGTGAAAACCATGGCGTCTTATCAGTGGAGTGAGGCTTAGATTTTGGAAGAACTTGACGGTGTCCACAGCTCGTTTCATCACGAACTGAGCATAGTAGAGGTCCTGGCTAGGAACCAGATGCAGATATCGTCCGCGTAATGGAAATACCCACTCTATCCTCGCGAGGTACTCCATGACACCCCTTTGAGGTACTCCATGATTGATGGCGTGGGAGATGCTGAGCCTGTTGTCCAGCTTCACACGAACAGTCCTGTTGGAGAGGAATGTTGCGATCCACTGGATGATATTGCCTCTGAGGCCGGGATCCTGCAGAGAATATCCGAGGGGGACAGGGAATCGAATGCCTTCTGGATGTCAAGAAGACAACGACAGTAGTCTCCCACTGACAGCTTGTGATCAGCAGCAGAGATAAAGTCGACGACATTGTCCGATGAGCATCTCCCTTTGCAGAAACCGAGGCTGTCAGGGAGGAGGCCATTGGACTCTAGATACCATTCCAGGCGTCCGACCAGTTTCTCTAGGATCTTGCAGAGGCAAGATGATAGAGCAATGGACCTGTAAGAGGACAGCTCACTGGCGGGTTTCCCCTGTTTCAAGATGGACACGATATGTGTTGCCTTCCATGACTCAGGTACTGTGCAGGTGGTCCAGTAGTGATTGAAGGCTTTAAGAAGCACAAGCAGAGTCTCAGGTGACAGGTTAGCTAACACTATAGCTGACGCCATCAGGGCCTGGGGCGAACGAGCCTTCGAACCCACAATAGCAGTGGTGAGTTCCTGCAAGGCTCAGTCCCAGGGTAGGGCTGCTGGTGGCATTGTGAAAAAATAATACCCCAAAAAAACAACACAGACGTTTTTTTTTTATTGAATATCACAGGTAGTACAAAATTTTTAACACATTGTTTCAAAGAATACAATATTTTTAACACGTTGTTTCAAAGAATATATTATTTTTAACAGAGATTTTCAAGAAATACAATATTTTTAACACAAGTCAATAGGAAGTCCAGTCAATTTCTTTTTCTTGCGACGGGTGGGGGGGTTGAACATATTCGACGATATCAACTCGGGGCTGTCCATATGCAGTAAAGCGGCTCTCTGATAAAATTTGTTTCCTGCATACAGCTTTACTTCTTGAGGAGTTTCAAGTTGTCTGTTGTATATCAATTATTTTCTCAAAAGAGCCAGGTACTTTTCTGTTTTATCATCAACATCCGATTCCAGTATTTTCTTCATCTGTGTCTAAATCGTTCACTCTTTTACGGATGTGGCACCATTCTACAGATTTAACAGACATCATTTTCGAAATAACGATCCTAGCAGAGATAATGCTGCAGTGAGGAGGGGAAACAAAAATTCTGACCCCTTTTGTAAGAGATGCTTCTTGTGGCGAACAGATGCGTGCTTAGAAGCTAAACTTCTTATGACAATCTTGTGCTTCCACAAATTCTTTAATACTCTACGTGAAACAGGGATGTGGCCTTTCAAGAAATTGGATCACACATCTGGGAGTCCGAGATGTGTTTCAACAGAGCTGCACCCCCCCCCCCCCCCCGAGTTATGGCAGGCATTGTAGGAACGGACCTTGAGATCTAACCTTCATTGGGGACGTAGAGTATCTCGGGTTTTTCGGAAGGATTCTAGCACAGTCGCTCAGTGTCCAACGTTCTCGGATGCAGGTCCACCCACAAATAACCATGCGGCGGTTGTGTAGCAAGTCTCTAAGCGTGGTCAGAAGCTTGGAGTGATGGGGGAAACATTGTCTTGCTAGATGCATTATTTTTGAAGCGTCCTGACAATTGCCAAATAAAAACATATAGTGTGCGTTGAGCGATCTAGTCCTCGAATGTCTCCCCTTTAAATACTGATTTTTCAAGATCAGGCAATCATATTTTTATGACCACCACCATGAATAAACAGTTGAGATATGCGTTCGCTTACCACAAACTGCTCCATCAAATCGCCAGCACCAAAAGTGTAGGTCTGAGGGGGCTAAATTCCAGATCTTCAGGCAGTCTCATAAAATTCCACCATATTCTTAAAGGATTCGAAGGCCGGTTGCCACTCCCCATAGCAGTAAACGAAATGTTCGGGTGGGGGATCAAAAACTTGAGCGGCTTCTGTGACGAGTTTCAGGGTGAAAGTCGTCTTTCCACACTGAGGAGTGGCAATTAAAATATTTGAAGGAGTTCAGAGAGAAATCATACCACCATGCAGTCATTAAAGTTGGCTTGACAGGTGTAATCATGGTGCAATACTGTTGGAAGAGTCGTACCGCTCGCTGTTTTAAACAGGATATACAGACAGTAAGCACTGCAAGTGTCCCCTAGGGGATTCTGTAGAGGTATCAAAGGATGAAACGTGACGAACACCTAGCTGTCTATAGTATTCTTGCATGAACATGTGGGGACTTGTTCCCAACAGGTCAAAGTGATCCACACTCGTTCCTTTCTTGTAAACAGCTATCCAATGGGTGCCCAGCTTATTGGATCGGTATTGTAGATAAACAAGGCTTCCGATTGGTAGATTCTTTGAGGTAGTCTGTCAGTAGAAAAACTCCTAGGTTGGATTGTTTTACCTCTGAGTGGCACTTTTTTTTTTCACACCATGGGCTAAATGGCCAGGTCACATGGACCCCGAAGGCTCAGAGAAGGTTGGGGGAGGGGACCCACTGGAACAGCTGTTGGGAGACAGATGGTAGCCTCCCGTCAAGGCCATCCAGGGTGTTCTTTAACGTGCACAGGGTATGGCTCTCCCACACACAGGACCACGGCTCAACGTCCCATCCGACGGACGGCGGCCTTTCCAAGCCCATCGGTGTCCCCTACTGACCGTGGGCAGGGCGGGGAATTTTGCGGAAAAAAAAAAACTCCTGGACTTGTCGGTAACATCGAGAGGACGGATTTTAACCGATAGGTATTCGTGAGCTGTAGTCAAACAAGATTTTATGATCCAATGGGATTTCGAGCAAATTCTGGTATTCTGCGTTGTTGTTGTGTTGTTTTACCTCTGAGCGGCACTTTTTTGCACACCATGGGCTAAATGGCCAGGTCACATGGACCCTGAAGGCCCAGAGAAGGTTGGGGGAGGGGACCCACTGGAACAGCTGTTGGGAGACAGATGGTAGCTTCCCATCAAGGGTGTTTTTTAACGTGCACAGGGTATGGCTCTCCCGCGCACGGGACCACGGCTTAACGTCCCATCCGACGGACGGCGGCCTTTCCAAGCCCATCGGTGTCCCCTACTGACCGTGGGCACGGCAGGGAATTTTGCGGAGATAAATCTCAATGCTGACCCAGCTGGGACTCGAACCTGGGAACTACAGATTACGAGCCTGGCACGCTACCGACTGAGCCACCCCCGCCCCGTGGTATTCTGCATAGAGGATCACTGAAACCTACGTGGGTAGAGGTCAGGCAAACTATTCAAATACTGTTCAATTATAATGACTAATTCAAATGATTTTCTAATAAATTCTTTTTACGACATTTGCTTTCACTTTAGAATTTAAATTTCTGTCGTTATTTTTCAGATGAACTGTGTATGCCACCACAGCATTTTAAGAAACTGAAGATATCCAGCACATGGCAAAGAAGTGACCATTTTCCTCTTTATGTTGAGCCTGTGTATTGTTTGACAACAGCAGTGAATTTGCATTTTGGTTTATAGTCCGTTTTTCAGTAAGCACACAAAATCATGAAATAATTTGAAGCGAAGCTGCCAGATGTCAACTCCTGTTAGCAAAATAAGGGAGAATGGTCATAAAATTTATAAAAAAATCTTGTCCGATAAATTATGGGAAAACACCAGCTAATTTACGTCTCTGCACTTCGAGTAAATCAGTGACTATTATTCTTTTTTTGCTGATGACTTTCTTGGATTAGACCTGACCTTAAAAATCTTGGCATTTTAAACTAAATTATTAAAGTGTACTTCAGCCTGTGAAGATGGAGATTCGCATGCTATAAGATTTCATATTAAATTGATTTAGAGATTTCTTTGAAAGCATCTGCCCAAGTTTTCCCATCGCTACATACTGCCTCGATAGGTGTACTTACCATAAGCCACACGAGAGCTGCCACAGTTGCAGCAAACAAGTTTCAATGCAGCTCTCAATGAATCATGGAGGATCTCTTTTTTGTTTCTGAATGGAATATTGAGTAAATGAGTGAAATATAGATACGATAGATATTGACTATTTGCACAATTTACTTCTTAGCTTTAAAAATACCACAAAAAAAATTATAAAAAATATATATTTATTATAATTGTATAAAAAGTGTAAATTTTTATTATAAAAATATTCAGAAATGTGTTTAAAATTCTTTATCATTAAACAGGGTTTCAAATGAAATTACTGTCGTTGCCTTAGTAATAAAAGTAGCTATGGGCTTTCTCCTTTCCTGCATTGCGCATTAACTTTTCGTCACAAATTCCAGTCTTCTTTTCACAGTTCAGAGTGTTGTTGATATTCCAATGGATTTTGGTTATCTGCAACAATGGATACAAAACATAAGCTTGAGTGTGCTTTTCCAAAATTATGTTCTATGCATATTGCATATACATTAATTAAAGAATCAACAATAATTTGAAAGACCTAAGTCAATATTGTTTTAAATTTTCTTTTTCTTATTAACGGAATAACTATGTGAAGAATAATTTGTTTTGAACTCTCATATTTTGAAATTTTTTGTATACATTTTTACAGTAGTGGCTCATTTTAAACACGTCATTAACCACCTAGAATATTGGTCCCAACTTTTTGTGCGAGGGTCATACTGATTCAACCTGTAGGGAAGAAAAAAATTGTGAAACATACAGTAACACAGTAATGGATTTAGATATCTGAAGGCCCCAGGTGCAAAATATTCATGTGTGCATAGATATATTAAAGGGAAACCAGTTAGTACACCACCAGCATTTTCCAGCTGGCAACTTGGAAGCCATATTTTTATAACTGTGAACAGTTTGCCCCCAAAATGGCGATTCTTTAGATAATTTTAACGTTATTATTAAATTTGCAAGTTTTCAGCATTGTTGATAAAGGGCTTCTAACATGCTTCATCAGCAAGATGGTAAGATATTGTGCATTAATTAATTGTTCCAACAGAGTTGTGAAAGGGAACAATGAATTTTTTTTACAATATTCGTTATACTTTATAAATAATAAAAATAAATACCCCCTCAAGCAGCTGCTTGTCACAGAGGTCTGACAGGAACCCATCAGATTATATGCCATAGTAGGTCTGAGTGGATGGCAGGACCTCAGCAGAAAAATACACGTACATCAATGCCGTACCTGGGGCTCGAACTCAGGTCCCTTAGATCAAATTTTTAAGTGATGAATAATTTCTGCTTTCGTTACAATAGAATAAAATGTAGTGTACAGAAGAAGCAATACAAATAGGAGCTGTAGTCACTATGTCATCAAGGAGTACAGAGGTCCTGAAGCTTCACCGTAACAACAGGTGTAGCATATGGTGGCCATATGTTTGTGCCCATAAACACTGCCAAGTATGTGTCGGATATCAGTTTGTTCATTTACTTTACATGTTGAAATATTAACTGATTATGATAATGGTCAAATTAAATAATACGTAAAAAATAATATAGATATATATATATATAATGCAATTAGCATAAAATATTTCATTGCAAAGAAAAACGAAACTTTTGAAAGTTATCGGATTTAAAAAAATTCTACACATAAAATATTGGATAGATTGAAAAGAACTTATTGAACAGTTATTTTCTTATTTAATTAACATTATTTTAGAATAATTCTAAGCTTATTGCTTGGCCAGATATGAAATATCCCGTAGGCTTCAGTTATGCTGCAGCAACTCTAGCTGCATGTGCCAATACAGCCAGCTTCTACTATTGGTGGATTAAGAGTGTCGATAACGGAGTTGACAGGAACCAAAAACCGGTCTCCCAGAATGCATATTTGACTTCTATGTTTATAACTGTAAAATAAAATAGACTATTTATATTAAAGTAGAATCTAAAGTTCTATTACTTTTAGAAATTCTCATCATAACTGCAAAAAAAATTGAATATATATACTTTTACAACTGTTTGATGGCCTTTTGAGTTCAGCAACCAGTTGCTTGCCAATATTCATCGCTTCACAGTGATGCACTGATGAATCACAGCATGTTATATACCATAGTATGCTGTGTTTCGTAAAAGTGAAGTTTTGCAATGTTGAAGCCCCACCATAGGATTGGGTTCCAGACATTTATATGGAACCAAATCCTACAGCGACACTTCAACTCGATATTTTGCTGCTTCACGGACTGAATTTCTTATGGCGACACAGACATCAATAATTCATGCTTAGAAGTGTCTAAGCTACCTTTAATGAAATACCATGTTAGACGAAATTCGAAAAATTGCAACTGCACGACTCTTTACTTTCATAACATTAAAGTTAAATTTGGCAAAATTGCCTTTATATTTCCGAAACTGATCTCACAGTACTGTGTTGTATAAATGAACGATTATTTTAAGTAAATTACACATTTATTCACATATTGGAAAAAGACATTGCGTGATATTCCTTGTATCTTTCTGGGTGATCTGGAGATGGATTTGTTAAAAACATGATTAACTATTCGTAGAAAATTAATTTTCCTTAATGCACAAATTCCATTCAAACTTGTCGTCATCAGTAATGAAGTGTTAAAGATAATATTGAAAAACCTTGTTAGATACTTTAATCATAATTATTCATTTTAAAACAACAAAAAAGGTATGTTAAAGAAGCAATCTTTTTGAATGAATTGATTTCACAATTCACAAACAAATTGGATTCATATCTGAAAATTTCAGTGTTGGAGGTCACGAAATTTACCTAGTGAAATGTAGAATTGAAATGTCTTTTAATAAAAAGTAGTCTTTCATCGCTAACTGCATTTAAAAGAGATGACATTAACTCGGAAGAATTTTAAAAAATTACAATTAGGAAATTTATATCAAATATTTAATGAGCTACATTTTCTGGAAAAATAGACTAATTTTTTAAGCAAAGCACCAGAAGCAATGCTAAACCAAATCCTACAAGCCTTACCAACTCTCACACATGGCTCAGTATTATAGAGCTTTCATTATGTTAATTACCTTGTCTGGTATGCCATACGACCTCATAATCAAGCACAAATTATGATGAGTTGGGTTGTTTTACCTCTGAGCGGCACTTTTTTGCACACCCTGGGCTAAATGGCCAGGTCACATGGACCCCAAAGGCTCAGAGAAGGTTGGGGGAGGGGACCCACTGGAACAGCTGTTGGGAGAGATGGTAGCCTCCCGTCAAGGCCATCCAGCGTGTTCTTTAACGTGCACAGGGTATGGCTCTCCCGCACACAGGGCCACGGCTTAACGTCCCATCCGACGGACGGCGGCCTTTCCAAGCCCATCGGTGTCCCCTACTGACCGTGGGCAGGGTGGGGAATTTTGCGGAGATAAATCTCAACACTGACCCAGCTGGGACTCGAACCTGGGAATTAAATTACGAGCCTGGCGCGCTACTGACCAAGCCACCCCCGCCCCAAATTATGACGATCAACACAGTCAAAACACATTTTGAAATTAAGAAAGCTAGCATCCAAAGGTTTCTGAAACTTTAAACATTTCTCAAGAATCTGCCTAAGTGAAAATATCTGATCTACACATCCCCTACCACTTCTGAATCCACATTGCCTGTCAACCAGATTCTTAATTCTATTAAGCATAATCATGCAAAGAACTTTACCTGGAACAGAGAATAGGCTGATATCCCTATAGTTATCACAAGAACTGCTATCATCTTTTTTAAAAATAGGGATAACAATAGCTCTGGTAAAATCCGTAGAAACCATTTCTTTATCGTAAAAGATATTCAAAATTTCAGTCATCCATTTGGTAACCAAAACATCCCCAGCTTTTTAAGCATTTCAGTAGTAATTTCGTCTACTCCTGGGGATTTATGTAGTTTAAATTCAGAAATAGCTTAAGCAACTTCAACTGTGTTATAGATCATCATTAACGACAGTAATGTATCTATAAATACAATGGGAATAGAACTAACCACATTGTTTAGAACATCACTGAAATGCTCAACCCACCTAGCCATGGCAGAATCTTCACCTACTATAATCTTACCTTGTTTATCCTTCAATACCTGTATACTTGTCTGTTTTCTACCACACAAAACATTGACTATCTGGTACAGCTCTCTGCTGTTTAACTGCTTCCTCAGCCAAACTATCAAGCCACAGATTCTTATCAGCAGCTAACTGATCCTGTACACGTTTATTAAGCTCTCTGTAATGCTTTCTATTAGGACTAGTAGGGTATTCCTGCAGTTCTTTCTTTCTTAATAAGCTCAAGTGCCTTATCACTCAAATAATTTTGTCTCCTTTTTTTCCTAAAAGAGTACCGTTAGTTTTAAGAAAAGCCTATTTAGTAGATTCTTCCTTAACTTCAGTAGTAAAGCAAACTATGACTGTCTTAATGACTAAGTACCTATCATGGTAAGCTTTAACTATAACTGGGTCTTTCGGAGCTCCAGTATTAAAGATGAAATTTTTAACCTTTGCACAACACTTGTTATGTTTAAAGTGTACAACACTTTTAACAAGGTAAAGGTCAGACCCAATTTCAGCTCCCCTATATCGCCTGGTATCCCTAACAGAACTAGCCCATTTACTGTTAATATATAATCAATCATATTCTTATGCAGCCGAGAATATCAAGTATACAACTATATAACGGTGGAATTCTTGTGTGTGGCCATCAAAAGAATAATATCTGTGCAGAATCCTCACATTTCAACTACCTATGGGGAGAAAATAATTATTGGGATGTTTAAGAAACTACGTTTATTGAGAGAGGGAATGCCAGCAATGTCAAACAGCCTCCTAATCGCAGGTATGGGGCAAGGTCCCCCACTACTAAAGACTGAAGCCATATAAACTGGAAGAATTCCTCCAATGTAGGATTTGACGATGATGCCCGTAGAAGTAAAAATTCAGGTGCCTGCGATGACTTCTGTTCAGGATTATCCATCGACTGATAAAACATATCCTGTGAATGAGAAATAGAAAATACAGTGGAAGATTTTCCATCCACAGGAGCCCACCAGTGCAGCAAATTCAGGATCCATAATCAAACTGAGTCTTATTCCACTCTGGTTAGAACATATGATCAGTAACCGGACCCAGTGTGATTGACCACTCCTCAGCAGGTAGGAAAAAAAAAACAGCCATAGTTGTCTAGATCATCAGGTCACACTGATCTGGCAGCCATCCCTTTCTGTTCCTTCCACAAGAGTATCTCATTTGAAGGTACTAAGGGACTGCACCACAAGAAGGCAGAGTCAGACATTAGGTGCGAAACATGGCCAGTTCTATGCTATTACATGGCTTCCCTTCCAGTGACTACCTAGCTACCATTACAGACTGCACTAATTTAAAATCAATTTTAAGAATGAAAAATTAATAATGATAATAAACACAAAACAATAATGATAACACAAAACAGTGATAACAGATATTGCCGATGGCTATTAACTAGCCAGTACATGCGGATGTTGATAATGATTAGTGGATATCCAGATGTGTTTTGTTATCCGCCCAGGTGTCTACTTATTATCACCAATTACAGAAATCGGCCTGGACAGTTCTATCTGCTCTCATGTGGCTGGCAAAAAGAAAAGAGAAATTACAGTAGTCTTCCTTTTATCTGGCCCTTACGGACTGGACCACTCGTGGGATGAACTAAAGCCCAGTTAATCCAAAACTTGTGTCAGAAAATAAAAACAGCACAAAAATACTAACTGTATTGAATTTTAATTAATAATTTGTTGTACAATATTAACAATTTACTCACACTCACTTGAAATCGTGATTTTCTTTTGTTTCTTTGAACTATACTTTTTTACCTGCAAAAGTCTTGCCATTTTTTAATAAACAACACATCAATCGTAGATGAAGCCCGTTGTTGTTAAATGCATCTTACATTAAATAACAGGCATTTATTTGCAGCACCAAAAGCTTCTTTTTCTTCAATACAGCTAACTTTCCCTTCTTGGCAGACTGCATTGACAATTTCGTCATCACTCAGTGTTTCATTTTTCAATGTCATCTTCTTCAAGTATGTCACATACCGACAGCAATTTAAATTCATTAAGCAGCGAAATATTGTCATTATCGTCATGTCTTCGGCAGGCACAGGCTCATTTGATACTTTGGCGTTGTCGTCTTTGGTACTTTCTAGTTTTCAACTTTGGGCCAAAGTTTTCTCCATGACTTCACAAACGTTGTACGAGATATTTCTTCAAAAGCTCTTGCCAACATGTAGATCACATCCTTGATATTTATTATTTTCAAAGCATTTAAAAGCCCTATTCCGTAATTTTAGGTTCACTATAGAATTTCTGAAAGCTTTCTCTTGTATCCCTTTTTAAACTTACAAGTACATCCTGATCCATTAGTCGCACTAAAAATGTTCCATTATCAATTAAGCCATTTCGTGGCAAAAACATGGCTTTCATGTTGTCAGAAATGAGTTCGCTTGGGTGTGTTGGGGCAGTGTCGAGAATGAGCAGGGCCTTTAGAGGCATTTTAAGACTTCCCAAGTGTTTTTTTACTTTTGGAACTAATTCTGTAAAGAACCACTCTTTAAACAAATACGAGTCTATCCAGGCAGACTTTTGAGCTTTGTAGTAAACTGGCAGAGCAGCTAAATTTAAATGCTTGAATGCTCAGGGTTTTGTTGATTTCCCAATTAAAAAAAGAGGAAGTTTGTGCGTACCTGCAGCATTTCTACACACAGTCATTAACCCAGTCTCATCTACATTGTAGATTTGTTCCGCACATAGGCCTTCTTCTTCAATAAGCATTAAAAGTTTTTCTGAAAATTCCTTTGCTGCTAAAGGATCAGCTGACAATTTCTCACCACAAACACCAAGGTAATGAACACCATGCTGGTTTTTCCAGTGAGAAAGCCATCTCTCGCTTGCTGAAAAATCTCCCCCATTTTAGAATGAAGGATTAATGCTTTTTCTTTCAAGATTGACCCTCTGATTGGCGTTCCTTTTCGATGCTCTTGCATGAACCATAACCAAAGTGCATCATCTTCATTTTTCAGCTATCTAAGAGTGCACCGAGAGGAAAGCATTTTTTCAGACTCGAGTGCAAAAATCTTGTAAAGATTTTCTATTCCTTCTCAAGTCATTTTCCGTGCTATTGCCAACACTTAGTTCATCACAAATATGCTTTACTGGATCACCTTTGTCAATCGTTCTAACGCTTTTAATTTCACATCCATAGTAATAACATTACGCTTACATTTGCACCCACTCATTTTGTACCACACAAAATTTAATAGATCACAACACACACTCCTGTACACGCACTGTACACTAAAATTCACAAAGAGGAACTGAAACAAATTTGTACCGTACTATAAAAAAAACACTTGGCGACTTGCTTCTGCTTATTGGAACGACTGGTTAAAGCGGAGACTGGATGAGCCAAGACCGGATAAGAGAGAGTCTACCGTACATATGTATATTAGAACAAGATATTGCTTGTACCGAATATGGGAAGCTGGTTTTCACAGAAAATGAAGTTGACATTTACTCTGCATTCTCTAATGGTGAAAATTCAAAGAAATTGATGATTCAGAAGATGCAAACTCTATTTTTTCGTTAGAGTTTGTTTAAGCAAAAAAATTATTTCATATCTCTGTGGGAAAATAAATGAAAAACAAAGTAAAAGTCGTTTTTGGAAAATGATCGAGAAATTCCCATAGTATCTAGGGGAATGGCCATACCCTTTCAGAATGCTAGTAAGGGTAATAGAAGTAATTATTGAACGTATAGACTTTTTCTTATCCGGCCTTGGCTCAATCGGCCTCCACTTTAACCGGTCGTTCCAAGAAGCAGGTCACAGCTTGTTTGGTTTATTTGCCTCAGTTCTAAGAAGCGGAAGCAAGTCGCCGTGTTTTTTTTATAGTACAGTACATATTTGTTTCAGTTCCTCTTTGTGAATTTTACAGTGCAGTGTGTATAGAGGAGTGTGTGTTGTGATCTATTAAATTTTGTGTGATACAAAATGAGTGGGTGCAAATGTAAACATAATGTCATTACGATGGAGATGAAATTAAAAGCGTTAGAACGATTGACAAAGGTGATTGAGTAAAGCATATTTGTGATGAACTAAGTGTTGGCAAAAGCACGGAAAATGACTTGAGAAGGAATAAAAAATCTTTACAAGATTTTTGCACTCAAGTCTGAAAAAATGCTTTCCTGTCGGTGCACTCTTAGATAGCCGAAAAATGAAGATGATGCACTTTGGTTATGGTTCATGTAAGAGCATCGAAAATGAATGCCAATCAGAGGGTCAATCTTGAAAGAAAAGCATTAATCCTTCATTCTAAAATGGGGAAGATTTTTCAGCAAGCGAGAGATGGCTTTCTTGCTGGAAAAACCAGCATGGTGTTCATTACCTTGGTGTTTGTGGTGAGAAATTGTCAGCTGATCCTTTAACAGCAAAGGAATTTACAGAAAAACGTTTAGTGCTTATTGAAGAAGGCCTATGCACAGAACAAATCTAAAATGTAGATGAGACTAGGTTCAAATTTAAACTTTTTCCAACGAAAACGTTTGTGACAATGCAAGAAACCTCAATATCAGGATTTAAACAAAGCGGAGAATGAAGAAGAGGAAGAAGGGATAGTAACGTGTTGGTATCTGATACCACAAGACAAAGTTCGTATTTTTGTCATTTGCCGTTTTTATTTTCTGAGACAATTTTCGGATTAATCGGCCTTTCATTCATCCGGCCAGGTGTCCAATCCCATAAAGGCTGAATAAGAGGGTGCCTACTGTATCTATATTTCAGGATTTTTATTAAAGAACTGCAAAACGGAAGAGGAAATCTTTTTTCCCTTCGATTGTGCCCCCACACACACATCGATTATCTTCTAGATGCGTGGTATTATGGGTATAATTATTATCATAGGAATTGCATTTGTCCAATAAGTATGAAAAAGAAAAAAGCATTATTATTGGTTCCATGGATATTAGGTTTGATGTTCAAATTTAGACCTGGAAAAAAGAATTTTTTATTTTCTTCCCCATGGAAATTAAACCTCCGATTTCTTACGTTTCCCTCTTTTGCTGAGTGCTTAGCTCACTTGATTACTGTAAGGGACACGAGTTTCGAGCCCTGGGTGGTATTGTTGATGTTGTATTATTTTTCTGCTGAGGGCACACCATCTTCCAGACATTCTACTATTAGGTATAAACTGACAGGTTCCTGTCAGACCACTGTGGCAAGCAACTGCTTGAGGGAAATTTATTTATTATTTTTTATTATTATTTCTGGGCAGTGGGATTAAATAGCATTTATTTTAAATTATAAAATTTGTTAACATTTTTCTTGTGATTGCAAAATATATTTTAAAAACACTTAATAATAAAACTTTTCTAAGGGTTTCATTTTTTCTAGAATCCTCATGCTAAGCACTGATTAATTCTGATAATCGCTTTTCTACTGTAGAAATGGGGGAAAAAATTATGGTTTTCAAAAATCCTGTTAAAATTTTAAATGCACCACCCTTCTTCAAATTCAAAGGTTCTGACTATAGCTTATAAGAACAGTGAATACTGAAAGGAAATAAACGATGCCCAGAATGTCACGAAAACAAGTTGGGATTATATTCTACTCTTCTGTTGTCCCCATTCAGCTCTCCCTCTCCCCTCCATACACACCACAGATTCCACAAAACCATTATGACTGACTAACCTATAGCTAACCCAGGGATAGACATCATGTGCTTGAAATAATCCCCTAAAACTGGGAAAGCCCATTTCCATGTCAATAATTATGGCCGAGTGGTTAGCACGCTTGGCTACTGATCTAAGGGACCTGGGTTCGAGCCCCGGGTAAGGCATGGTTGTGTGTGTTGTTTTTCTGCTGAGGTCCTGCCATCCTCACAGACCTACTACTTTGGCATATAAACTGACAGGCTCCTGTCAGACCTCTGTGGCAAGCAGCTGCTTGAGGGGGTATTTATTTATTTTTTATTAATTGTGGGAGTAGAGACTGCTTCAGTAGAGCTAATAGGGCTCAAGCCACTTAAGCAGGCAGTGGCTTGTCACACTATGAGTTGCAGTCTGTCAGATGGAGCCAATATCGGTCACTCCGTTCTTAAAAAATATAGTTTTAGTTTTCATTATTTTATAA
The DNA here is from genome assembly GCA_038380435.1 of Ryuthela nishihirai. NCBI lineage: Eukaryota > Metazoa > Arthropoda > Arachnida > Araneae > Heptathelidae > Ryuthela > Ryuthela nishihirai. Next base: position 45,695,793 of record JAWZYU010000023.1, on the reverse strand, counting down.
AATATATTGTCAGTATCTCAATATTTAATATTCTACACGACTGTGTTCGGGTCTAACACGATTCTTGTGATCACTTCCCGTACCTCACAATGCTGAAAAGTAAAAGGCCCCATCCACTTGTCAGAATGCATGTGTGCTGAAACGTGCCATGCATCGTTGCCTGCTGTTCACACCAAGCTTCTACAGTACTTCGTCGAAAGTTTTCAACGAATCGGCCATCCATCTGTCAGTTTTCTTGCACGGAGAAATTGCTGCCATCTGGTGGACAATTAGTTCATTAATATAAAATGGCTCCTTTTTCTAATAATAGAAATACATAAGAATTATTTTGTCCAATTGTATGAAAAAAAAGATGGGTAAACACAGATTTTGGGGTCGGAGATGGCTACAAGAGAAAGAATTCACATATGAATTTTGTAAATGAACTGCGTTTTGACGATTCACACAACTATCGCAAATATTTGCAAATGAGAAGAAACGTATATTACATTAAAAGGGCCACGGTGCAGCTCACGGGACAACACGGTGCTACGGAATATATGTAACGTAAGAAATGGGAATGTATCGTTTGAATAGAAAATATCGTCTGCTGCTGAGATTTGCAGTGATATGTAAATATCACATTTCGATATTTTTCAGATTTATGAAGCGGCTTCTGAAATGAATATATAGTTTTTTTTTTAACTATCATGTGGAGGGGGTCCCGTGAATTTTAGAATATTGCAAATTAAAAATTTTTTAAATGTTTTTAGTAATGCAGAGTATCTACGTAATACCTCCTAAGAATCTAAATTTCTGGATATTTAGGCTTTTACAAGTAAGCGTTTTATGTGTTTATCCTTTGATTTCACGTTTTTTTTTTTTTTTTGGGGGGGGGGGTTGTTTCTAAGTACGAAACGAAAGTATGTTGTTTAGTGTTATGCTGTAGTCGAAATAGTTGTCTTCGACAAGAATATTTACTTTGGGGAGTGGGAGCTCTTATAAAGTGTGGAACCCAAATTTGTTGTTTTGGTAGAAGTTCTGGCTGAAATAGTTGTCTCCGATGTGGATATTTTTGGGGGGCGAGGGGCTTTTTATATGTGCAGAGCGAAAATTCTTTCCTAAACGATATGCGTAGATTAAAAATGTTGTCTCGTACAAGATATATATATATTGGGGCTTTGTTTTTTTCGTGTGGAACTAAAATCCGTTGTTTAGCGTTATGATCCAATTGAAATTATTGTCACTGATGAGATTATATACTTTTAGGGTTTTTTCAATAGTGTGCAACGAAAGTGTGCTATTGAGTGATATGTGTAGTTGTTACTATACACCCTAGATAAAGTTAGTTTGCCTGATTTTTTTATATGCTAAGAAAAATTTTACGTTTGTAAATAAGCATTTATCATTAAATTCTTGTTCGTGTATTCTCATTGTACTGTGCCTGGTAATGCAAGTTTTAGGGTTGGGTTGTTTCACCTCTGAGCGGCACTTTTTTGCACAACATGGGCTAAATGGCCAGGTCACATGGACCCCAAAGGTTCAGAAAAGGTAAGGGGAGGAGACCCACTGGAACAGCTGTTGGGAAACAAATGGTAGCCTCCCGTCAAGGCCATCCATGTTCTTTAAAGTGCACAGAATATGGCTCTCCCACACACGGGCCACAGCTTAATTTTCCATCTGATGGACGACACCTTTCTAAGCCCATCAATGTCCCCTACTAACCATGGGCAAGGAGTTTTGCGGAGATAAATCTCAATGCTGACCCAACTGGGACTCGAACCTGGGAACTACAGATTACGAACCTGGCGTGCTACCGACTGTGCCACCCCCGCCCCTAATGCAAATTTTAAGCCATTTTCTGTACAACAGTTGAATACTCTTGATAATGTTCTATTTCTATGAAGTGTATTTATTATGTTGCATATTTAGTAATAATTTTCTTTATAGAAGTAAATTACACTTTTTTTTATTAAGTGCGAAAACTTTTTCCGTTTTCATTGGTAACCGGTAGGGGCAGTGAGTTACGTAAATGTATAACGTAGCAATACGTTGCGACAAAAACAAAATGGCGGTCGTTATACCGCGAACTGCACTACAACGTATATCGTAATATCACAATGTTGAGTATAAATATCATCTGTTCCAGTACGCCTTGTATCAGTCACACTCTTGTGTTCTTTATTTCAAGTAGTCAGGAACGAATTTTTTTTTTCACCACGAAATTTCTTTGTCGGTTTGGATTCGACTTCGCAGCACATATTTACAATTTCATACTACAACTACGTGTTCTTCTTTTCTCGATTTCTGTAATCATTGTCGCAGATTTTATTTTCCACAGACACGGCGTGGAAATATATGCATTTAAGAAACTTTTTGACCTATTTCAAATTCAGCGCCACGAGCTATCGATGTATACGAGAGATCACAGACGACGACTATAGTTCACGCAAGCGGACTAGTCAGATCCAGGAGCACTTCAGCTAAATTATCTATCGAGATCACAAGCCACTAATCATGCAAGTTCTCGGTGAGCAGCACGGAGTGACCTTGTTCTTGTTGCCATTCACGCAAAGTTTGGATTGGAGTAAACTTGTCTTTGCCGTACTTGACATGCATTCTGATAAGTGGATGGGGCCCTTAAGAGAAAAGAGACTTGACTAGGGCTCAAGCCCTAGTCAAGTATCTTTCCTTTTATCAGCAGATGTGAAATTCTCGTATGGCGAAAGTGGCGCCCTCTTCGGTGGATGCCATAATTGCCCATTTCAGTGCTGGCAGCTGACTGGTTAAGACCGAGGCATAGCTCTGGTAAGTAGTAGTGTTGGAGCACGTGCTAAGCTCCCAATAGTTCATCTGACAATTTCAAAGGACCAGGAAAGGTAAGATTTATGAAGGAAAAATTAGTACAATAAATTTGTAATGATTTTATGTATGAAGGTATTTATAATGGTATTCTGTGGAAATTTTGAATACCTGTTAATAATCCTAATTTCACTATTGTAAGCTCCAGGTTTATGTCAGTGGGTAACAGAAAACATTCTGAATAACTCAAATAGGTTTAGTTAGTAGACATACACCAAAGAGTCAAAACATTATGACCACCTGCCTAATAAGCTATTGCTTCTCCACATGCCGCCAAAACAGCTCTCAACTAGTGAGGTATGGACGCTACAAGATTTCTAAAGGTGTCTTGTGGTATTTGGTATTAACATGTTACCAGCAGATCCTTTAACTCTTGTAAGTTACATGGTTGAGCCGCCACAGATCGGATATGCTGTTCCAACACAAATCACAGATGCTCGATTGGACTGATGTCTGGGGAATTTGGAGGGCAGGGCAATACCTGGAAGTTTACGTGTTCCACAAACCATTCTCAAACAATCTGGGCAGTGTGGCATGGTACATTATCCTGATGAAAGAAGGCAGTACTAGAGGGGTATACCATTGCCCTGAAAGGATATACCTGGTCTGCAACGATGTTTAGGTAGGTGGTGTATGTCAGAGTTCCCTGCACATGAATGACTGGACCCAGGGTTTCCCAGCAGAACATTGCCCAAAACATTACACTTCCTCCACCAGCTTGTTTTTCTCACAGTGCATCATGGTGCCAATACTTCCCAGGTAAACGACGAACACATACCCGGCTGACCACATGGCGCAACAGGAAATGAGATTCATCAGACCAAACAGCCTTCTTCCAATAATTCTAGGTCCAGTTTTGATGCTTTGTGTCCATTGTAGGTGCTTTCGACGATGAACCAAGGTTAGCATGGGAAGTTGGAGCAACCTGCAGCTACACAGCCCCATTTTCAGCATGGTTCAATGTACTGTGTGTTGTGACAGATTACTCCCGTCACCATCATTCAAATTATGGGAAAGTTGCACCAGTGTCCCTACTGTTGGCTCATACCATACGATATAGCCTTCTCTAATCTCTAGGATTGATGAGCTGTGGTCGGCCCACACCTTGCTGGTGGTTCATGGTTTTTCCTTCCTCAGACCACTTTTTGAAGGTACTAACCATAGCTGACTGTGAGCATCGCCAGTCTTGCCATCTCGAAAATGCTCTGACTTAGCTATCTGGCCATTACAATTTGGCCTTTGTCAAACTCACTTCAGTCTGCTGCCTTTACCATCTGAAGAACAAGAATAACACTGATTAACTGAGCTCAGTATCAGGTGTTATTTATACCGTTTCATGACCTTCACACGCACTGTCATTTACCTGCAGTTGCTTTGATTTGCATAAAGATGCACTGATCATAATGTTTTGGTTCTTCAGTGCAATCAATAAACTGCTTCAACCATTCTATAATATAACTGAAAAAATTAAGCTTAAATATTTATAAACAGAAATAAATACAAAATATTCATAAAACATTGAATAAAATTCTAAAGTCAAACTGAAAAAAAGTTTAAATTAGGAGGTTATAAAAATAATAACACATTGCATAACATTCTAGAGTAAAATTTAGAAATGGAGGCTATAAAAATATTGAAGAATATATATCTACAGAAACCGGAAGGGAACCATAAAAAAGCCCTTGGGAGCCACCGACAGGGGCTCTACTATCTACTTCAGTTATCATGGGCCCTGTGAGTATTGCGCATCTGTTCCTCCCTTATGTGCTACTGATTCCTATGACCGAATCCTCCCTGCCAGCTGTGGAGCTGGCAGGGAGGATTCGGTAATAGGAATCAGTGCAAAATAAATGCAAAATATGTTCAGCAAAGGCCGAAAATGCCTGGTACATGCTGTGGCATTTAATAGGCTCTTTCCTGATCTTCCACCCTGGAGGAACAGTGATCTTTTGATCAACATCACTGTTCCTTTTCTAGGTCGAAAGAGCAACTCTAATCAACTGGCCATCAGGCTTCTCTCCACCTCCTATGTCACTACAAGATATGAAAAATGTACTGAGGTCTACACTGATGGATCTGTTGATCGAGAGAGACTATGTGCTGCCTCAGCCTTTGCCATCCCTGATACTGATATCGCCAGAGGTTTCCATTTTTCGCAACTTGCTTCCTCCACCTCTGCAGAGCTTCATGCTATCCTTGAACTTACTTTTCATCCTTAGCCTCGGGAATGGGAACTTTTTCATCCTCTGTGATTGAAATCACCCTTGCAAGCCCTCCCTCCAGAAGAGAGACAGCAAGAGCTGCAACCGCTTCCTTATTCAGATCATGGAAACATGCTCAGAGGTTACTCCACCAGTATCATGATCTATTTCCAGTGGATTCCTTCCCATATAGGGATACCTGGCAATGAGCTTGCTGATTGCACCACAAAGGAGGTGTTTGAGAATCAGAGATATGTCACTAATTTCCCTCTCTCTCTCAGCGCCTGCAAGACGTTTGACTTACAACATATGAGCCAGTATCATCTTGCCCAGTGGCAGAGGGACTCCAGCTGTTCCTTATTCAGGCACCTGGTTGACACTTCTCTCACTGCTCCTAACCTTGGTAACCTCTGCAGATCTGAGGAGACCCTCAAACACCGCTGTGAACGGCAATACAGACAGCAATATGGCATGGCATGGCATGGTCATACAGTAGATGGATATGATTCTGAAGAATTGCACAAAACAAGCAGCATTGACTTGCTCCCATAATTCGTGATTCCGCACCAGCGGGCGAGAGGATTGCACACGTCATCCAATGTGGCCCCACAGATTTTTTATTAGGGATAAATCTGGAGATCATGCTGGCCATGGCAATACTTGAACATGTTGCATTGTCTGGAGACCCTAGCAGTGTATATACGGGCATTGTCATGCTGGAAAATAGGCTGCTGCATGCCTCCCAGGAACGATACCAAAACATGCTGGTTGTGAACAAAAGCTGGATCCATCCTCTCACCAGGTCGTCGCAATACACGGACCCATCGATCAACACCCAGACAGAAATGGGATTCATCATTAAACACAATAGTGTTCCATTTATGACCCCAGTTCGCACGACTTCGGCACCAAGCCAGATGAGCGCTGCAATGGTTTGCAGTCAACGTAACAGTTGCCTAGAGCGCAGGTGTGCCTCATGCAACTTTCGGTTTACCATTCAAGTCATTATGGGGATGGCAATGGCTGCTGATACAGCCTGTCGAATATCACCTGCAGTGCTCTGTGGTGACGAATGAGCATGTCGAACAATGCGCCTATCAAGCCGTGCTGATGTCTGTCAGATGGCACCACTCCCTCTGCGACACACACTAGAACCTTCATTTCGCCACTGCTGCCAATAGTTTGTGCATCCTGATGAACATGGGCAGACACTTGTAGTCCATCCAGCTCCAATTTCAGATTTTTTCAGAATTTCAGAAATTTCAATTCAGCCTATAATTCTTCCTCTCTCAAACGCATCCAAATGGCGATAAAACTGCCACAGCATGTACCAGGCATTTTTGGCCTTTGCTGAACAATTTCCAAGTGGAACCACCTAATCTCAACCATTCGCATGACTTCCACCTGCACAAACACAATACAGTCCCTGTTCCTTCTTGCACTTTTATCTTTTGAGCCACACGTCATTCATTGGTTCCGGATTATCATCATTTGCATATTTCAATTGCACACACCCAGCCTTCTATTTGCATGTTTCTACGACAGGTCCTGCAGGGTGGGGCACTTCCAATGTCGAGCAGTGTATTATAGATTTTTCATGTCGGTCTAATTTATAAGTATAACTTCTAAAATAAATATTCAATGGAAAAGTGTGTTCGACTGTGTCCGGCAATCAATGCTCCATCGGTGTCACGCATGCATTGTGTCTCATGATGGAAACTTCAAGCATCTGCTGTAACATTATGAAATGTATCATCTAGTATGCCATTTGTAATAATTATGTCCAATAAATGTTTTCCCATTAATCACTGTCTTGTGTCCTTTCAGATCTTGTACCTCTGCTACCACTTTCCCATGACGTTTCCAGTTATGGGTTCCTATGCAATTCTCATTCCTTTAGATGTTATCTACCTCTCCTAAAAGTTTGTACCTATATTTTTGAGACACCCTGTATATCTAAGTTTTTAGCCATCATACAATTTCGAAGTTAGCAGACTTCACCCATCTCCTACTGTTCCAGAATTAAAATGGCTAACGGAATTTTTTTTTTTTTGGTTATTCTGGATTACTTTTGGCCTTGTGAATGCAAGGGAAGTTCTTCATTTAAAAAAAAAAAGTGCATGTATTTATAACGTTTCTTTATGTAAGATTACTAGAGGAAAAAAAAATCAAGGCAGTATAAATTGGTACAGCATTTATCGAAAATCTTGAAAGATCTCAGTAAATGACCCATTACAAAAAAAAAAACCGTAGCCAATAGATATGGTTCTTCAAAGGACACCCTAAAATAAGGTTCAAATATATCTTTTACGATAGCTACGGTGCATTTTTCTGGAGAAGATACAAGAGTTTACCAAAATAATGGAAACACTGACATCGACAAGAGTACACACAACACTGCCACACGATGTCAGGCATATAAAGGGGAGAAGTATGATGTCAGCTATCATGTAGCAGTGCCACAGGTGAAAAGGCTGTGTGGTGTAATTGTTGACAATGTCAGGATCTCAGTGATCTCCAAAAAGGCATGATATTTTGGTGTGCGTCTTGCAGGAGCTTTAGTAACCAGAATGGTGAAAATAGTAAATGTAACACGAGGAACTGTATCAAAGATTACGACTACTTTTCAAAAAGGACAGGGTGTTGCCTCCAAACATGCAAATTGTGGACACCACACGAAGTTGTCAGATACGGTTATGCAAATGTTGGCATGAATTGTAAATGGAAGCACAAGACCTCAGCACCTCAAATAGCAGCAGAGTTGGAACACCAGTGGGAATGATCCAATTTCTGCCATAACAGTTTGTCGAGAACTTCATCATGCCAGTATTTATGGCTGTGTTGCAATCCACAAACCTCCGATTGCCAACATCAATGCAACAAAACGTGTAGGGTGGTGCAAAGAACATAAAAACTGGGATGCTAAAGACTGACAACATGTCATCTGGCCTGATGACTCATACTACACATTGTTTCCCACCACTGAGAGAGAGTACATCTGGAGAAAATCTGCAGAAGTGTACTACCCCAACTGAAGCATGGAGGTGGATCCCTAATACTGTAGGGTGCCATATCATGACATTCCTTAGGGCCATTAGTTATTCTGGAGGGTCATGTCTCATCTGCAACACAAGAATTCATTCTCGGGGACCACCTGCACCCAAAGTTGCGGGCATTGTTCCTGAATGACCATCCCTGGTTTCAAGCAGATAATGCACCCATGCATTGGGTGCATTATCTGCTTGAAACCAGGCAGATAATGCACCCAATGCATGGGTGCATTATCTGCTTGAACAAAATTGGGCAAAACATGTCAAGTTGTGGTTTGAAGTGCATGAGGATGAGGTACAACAGCTACTATGGCCACCTCAATATTATGGAACATTTGTAGGAATATCTGGAGCACAAGGTCAGATCACACCTTCCACCTCCAGCATCATTGGCACAGTTGGGCCATATTTTACAGGAAGAATGGTCCCACATTCCATTACTGTATGTGCATGACTTGTATTGTATTCCTTCTGTTCTGAGTGCCCAAGGTGGGGTTACAGCTTATTAATAAAATATTCTCCACAAACAGTACGTATTTCCATTATTTTGATAAACCCCTATATATAACAACTCATCAAAAATAATATTTTCTGTCAATTTCTTTCATTAAAAACTAATTGTTCATTATACTTTTAATTTTAAGCTATATCTAGCAAAGTCATGTTTGAAAAGTGATTTACCCTTATTAAAATTCTAAAATAAAACAAATAATATGTATATATTTTCTTTATAATGCAAAATATATTCTAAAACATAAAAAAGGAACATATCAATAAAATAACTTTAAATTTATTATTCAAAAGCTCAGCTTGTTATTTAAAACAAATAAGCTAAGCATCTATTGTATAATAGCTTGATAGAAATCTAAAAAATGAAAAACGAATTTTTTTAAAATGGCAAGTTTTTAACATTTAATTTTTTATGCAAATTGTAATTATAGAAATGATACAAGTTGAAATTGCATGATAATTTAAAAAAAAATTATATTTTGTTAATAAAAATCAGTCGAAAAATAAATATTTCTCATATGGTGTTCTTATAATATTTTCTTTTACAGTAAATGAATATGCACAAAGCAAGATGTAACAAAAATATTAAACTGTCTAGTGTCTACTAAGCATGATCCTGTCCACCCCCAAGATTCCAAGAAGTTGAAAATTTTGGAAGATCGAGATTAAACTATATTTTTATGGGGATTTAGCTGTTTTAAGCTTTAAAGTTTACATGTAAGGTATATTTTGCCAATTAATAAGCGAAATTGCATCAATCCCCCCTCTCCCCGTCAAAAATATTGTTATATATTAAAAATGGATGAGCACTGAGCGTGGGTATAAGTATATTTTACAAAACAATGCAAATTATTAAAAAAGCATGGATGAAATTACTTATAAATAAACTAAATACTATCGCGTACATAAAGTAATAATCTTTACCTACGGAACAATTAAGACCAGCTCTGTCTGCTCAACTAACTTATTGCCTCTTCACTTTGATTGCCATGTCTCTTGAATACCTTCACTTCAGGCTTAAACAATCCTTTTATCTGTGTTAACTCACTAGATTTTACCCTAATAAAACTAATCAACCTCCCGCACACTCACCACATAAAAATATTTCTTCTTTTTGACTATCGTGCACTGACTAAGGCTATTTATGCCTCCTTTCAGATCTCCACAACTCCCAACATTACATTTCTATCATTCTTCTATTTCAGATCGGTTCTATGTTCCAATTCGTTTGTTACATAAATCTCTCACAGAAGCATACACGGCGTTCATGTCATGTTTATCATAAACTCACTGCAGCACGTTCATCTGTCGTAACAATATACATTTTTAGTGAATAAGCTTGAACTACTAAAAATTGCTTTTAGGGAGCCATGGCCACATATAAGAGACCATCTATTTTTCTTTGTTCATACTGATATGCAGCAGTTTTTGGATTCCTGAAGGAATTAACAGTGTGGGGTTTGGTTAATATTTTTCTTCTCAGAAAGTAACCTGACACCCTGAGTGCCCCACAGGCAAAATGACAAGCTGCTAACTATTCTATTAGAAAAACATTTCTGGACTGAAAAATCTTTTATAATAAATAAATAAATACCCCCTCAAGCAGCTGCTTGCCACAGAGGTCTGACAGGAGCCTGTCAGTTTATATGCCATAGTAGAAGGTCTGAGAGGATGGCAGGCCCTCAGCAGAAAAACTACACAAACAGCCATGCCTTACCCGAGACTTGAACCCAGGTCCCTTAGATCAGTAGCCAAGCGCGCTAACCACTCGGCCATGGGACGGCTGAAAAATCTTTTACACAACCTTAAATGGCTCCCCTACATACTTAAGACCACCCCTATGAGCTACTGCATTGCTTTTGTTTGTATTAATAGTTATAGAACAGAAATTTTAACAGTACTCATTTAAATTTTGGCACTTTTCAAAAATAGTGCCCCGAGACAATCGCCTTGCAGCCTGACCTATCAGAACAGTCCTACCCACACATCCACAATATCCACGAGATATGTAAGATGATAAATAGATATTCATTTACAATCTTAGATATCTTATGGATATTGTGGTTGTGTGGGTGGTTGCATATGCTGTTGGGCATAAAAATCATGATTCTTAGAAGAGGTGAGTGCTCATATAATTAGATCACTAATTTTTGCCTATTATATAGTACAGCTACGAGAATCTTATGTGCTCCTAATGGAAAAACCTATATCGAAACAATTCTGAACAAATTACTACATTGGGCATAAAATTAAAGAATACTCTATCTTGAACAGTGTATAAGGCAGTGAACCAGTGTGTTGAAAAATTTACAAAAAACAGTAATACTGTATAACAGTTTGTTATTTTTAGATTTTTATACTATGTTATTTTTTAAACAAAATATTTAGTTTAAGATGCAAGTTTTGTTTAAATAAATTGAAATTTCAGTTAAAAAAAGAAAAGCCAACTTTTTTTTAGGTGTCGTGGTAAATGGACTATTTCAGAAGTGTGTCACACTAAATGAATTATTTAAAAAGTATGTCACTAAGATAAAAATGTTGGGAAACACAGATATAAAGGAATGATACATAATGTGGTATACATGTAAATTTTGCAATGCAGAAAAATGTACTTGCACATTTGGACTGATGACACCATGAGCATGGAAATTAGAGATGCTATAAAAGAGTCAGAAAGAATATGCACATTTAACCAATTCAGCCATGCAAATTAGATTTGTTATGAAAAAGCACATTGCTGAAGTCGCCAGTCATTTCTGTTCCAACTAGTCTGGTGTTAACTTTGGTAGCAATTATATTTCACCAACTTCAAACATGATACATGGATGAATGAGAACAATAAACAGGATGAAAATGGGTAAGACAAAGGTATCTATGACCTTAAATACACCACAAAATGCCCTCTTAGAAATCCAGAGGCAATTTAAAAACAAGAGATAAGTTAATAATAGACCAGATCTACTTAGAATGACCACCATCTGTTTTTAAGAGCAAGATGACAGAGAAATTACACCTAGGTAACTCTCTCCTACACTTAGTGGCAACAGGGATAACATTTTGAAGAGACTGAGTTTATATGACTAAGGTCTCAGTGCACAAAGAATGTATTCCCTTTTCAGTCTTGAAGAGCTCTTTTAGCATAGATGACAATCAGCGTTATTTGATGACTTTTTAATGTCAATATATCAATAAATATTTAGTGGAAAAAATTTTGCTGACATACAGGACTTGAACCCACATCTCTCCAGAAATATGCCAGAGTATTCTGGGATTGAATTCATATACTGTTCAATTAAATTGAAATATTTTAGCTTTGTGCGACATCACCCAGGCAAGTAGGTAAATGTGCTCTTCTAATTAACACCAATTCTCAAAATGTTTTCACTGGAGAGAATAAGAAACTTGCCATAGCTATTTGGGAATATATTTTTACCACTGTGTTGTAATTTAGTAATTAGCAAGTTTCCAGGCATTTGGTAATCAGGTACAATTTCTTCCTTTGGCTGGTTTGTACCCAATTACAGGACTTTAACATTATTTTTATACATAGATTACCTTTAATAATTCTTATTTTATAAAAAATAAATAAATACCCCCTCAAGCAGCTGCTTGCCACAGAGGTCTGACAGGAGTCCGTCAGTTTATATGCCATAGTAGAAGGTCTGAGAGGATGGTAGGACCTCAGCAGAGAAACGACACAAATAGCCATGCCTTATCCGGGTCTCGAACCCAGGTCCCTTAGATCAGTAGCCAAGCGTGCTAACCACTCGGAAGGGCAGGTTTTTATGGAATGGGTATTTCTTTATAAAGAATAATATCAGATTGTGTGGCTGAAGTTTAATAAGGAAAATTTTCCTTAGGGTTAGTCAGGCTATATTTTTTTTCCTTAGGTTTCATATGTTGATCTATTTTCATATTCCTTAAAAATGATGTGGTGTGGTTAGTTATATCTTGGATCAACTACATGTTTATTACCTATATGACCAATTCTATGGTTGTATGGGGGATCAAGATGGTTGAGTACTATTTGTACCACTCATTACTAATTTTGGTGCACAAAGGAAATGCAATTTCTATTACTAAAATTTTGTCACTACTCTGAGAGAAACATTTTCTTTCATCTCATGTTCCCCCAAAGTGTCTGGCTCTGAGACGCAAAACTAAATGGTCTCCGCTGTCTACTCAGAATAGTTAAGTCTCACAACAGGCTGTTCAAAGTGGAATAACTGGCTCTGCATTCATTTCATTCATGCCATGTTTCAGCATCTCTTCCAGTTGGTTAAAGATTGGCTGTTTAGCATTTTTATTTGCATTTTCTTCAGACTAGTAGTTTCCAAACTCCTTGCACAAGGCTATCGCCTTGACTTTCCTCTAAGCCAAGGGTGAGGAAACTTTTCTCTGTGGGCCACTAAAATGTTTCACCTGCTTATTAAAAAATTTTTTTCATGGCTTCAACTTTTCAATTCGCTCTTGGTCTACTAATCCACAACAGTTTAGTGTTTTTTTAAGTCCTTACTTGCCAGAGAGCCACAAATCATCTGGCGGACCACAAATGGCCCACAAGCCAGAGTTTCATCATCCCTGCTCTAAGTCACAAAAGAACCCTAGATTCCTTTTAATTATCAGTCCATATCATGAACAAGTATTAATGTGTTGGAATGATGTTGCCAGATATATCTGATATATGGTGACCAACAACTTTCTCCCCCAATATTCAGTGTGGTTTTTATGGATATCAGTCATCCTTAGACCACTTGATCTGTAACAAAACGGCAATCAGAAATTCTTTTCTTCACTGCATCTGGAATCAATTTTCTTGAACAATGAAAAAACATATGACACAGTGTGACAACATGATTCTTTGTGACCTCATTCCTTTGGCTTGCAGGGTCACAGCCAATCTTTTATACTGCCAATTTTCTTTCTTCTCGTTTCTTTTTCTTTTCAAGTCCCTGTTCATCAATCTTTCTCCCAAGACCAGAGGATTCCCCAAGACTGTGTCTTTTGGGTTATGCTTCTGTTGTCACGATCAATTCTATCAAATAATAACTCCCACTAACCATGGGCATTGGCCACTTGAATGCACTTTTGCTGCAAGCTGTTTTTTGGTTTGAACTTTTATGGCACATTAGGAACTCAAGCTATAATGTACCAATCATCCCTTGGGGTGAAAGTTTTTTGCTTGTTTTGCATCATGCACTTATCTGGATAAAACTGGAAAAAAGATTGCTTGTTTTGCATCATGCACTTATCTGGATAAAACTGGAAAAAAGATCTCAGGTCAATGTTGCAGCATGGGTTAGGTGTTCACCTTCTTCACCTTCAACTAGTGTCTGCACAGAACCCTTCTGTACTTCATTGGTCTGAAATATATTGAGGTTGACAAACCTTCACATTTTTTCGGTCGTTTATGGTTTAAGTACACAATTAAAGGACCTTCTTGCTCAGAAATCCATTAAAAATAACTTAAAATTCTCTGTCATTGAGCAATAAAATTTTAAAGTTTATCCTTCAAACTATTTGCATAAAGTTTTTAGGAGAAAACTCGGAAGCTTTTCGGAGCAAAAACAGCGCTCCTTCTTCAGTGAAGTGATGCTACGTAGTGACGTTAGGTCTGTTTAGACAAAGAGCTTCTTTCCACATGTCGTGAAGGGTGATTCCAGTGTCTCGGTTGCAGGTGGGGATGGATGAGGTCATTATTTCAATAGCCTCATGGACTATGGTTCCATAGAAGGTGGCCGCATGTGCAAGCAGTGTGGCGTGCTCCCAGTCTATTGTTGCTGTGTATCTATCTATGTTGCTATTGTACTGCTAGCTCAGCTGCGGTCTATTGTTGCTATTGTACTGCTAGCTCAGCTGCGGCCATCATTAGTTTCTTTTGGCAAGCCATTATGTTAATCTGACCCTGTCCATGGGGATGGGCACAGTCATTCCTTAGCAACAAATTAAGGCTAACATCATTCCATAAAAAGTTGCATGACTCAAGAATCTGTTGTCTGCATTTCTACATGGTTCAGGGGTCCTAATTTAATGTGCAAATAGGAGTACAAACAGTGACACCAATGCCACTCAAGATTATCACAGCATTGCAAACTATGCTATCTAGTTGCCCCACATAAAAAGATATTCCAAATCTGACTTCGAGGCTCATCAATCTAATCATTGTAAATATTACTCAAGACTCCTCAGCGACCTTTGTAGCCCACCGCTTTGGGCTCTGAGATTGTCATGGATTCTCCAGTAGGTGTTGGTAAGTTGGACACAACACAGTGCTTCTTATTTATGCCAAATTTCCATTTTTTTCATTAATGAGTGTGGAAAATACTTTATATGCTGTGATACAATACAGTATTAGACTTTAAGCAAAAAATACACAGTTTCTTGGCATAACATTTAAATGTAATTCAATTCTAGAAGGTATTTTCCTTAGAGCTTGCAGTACTACAAGTTCTGTTGTCCTGAAGTTAAAAAAGTTTAATCTTTGTTTTTCAAAACAATATAAAAATAAACAATTATATATATATATGTCAATTTTTATATCCCATCTGTCTTCCAATCTGCAGAAAACTGCTAATATTAAATGGTAGTTCAGAGATGTGGCAAGGGCATTTCTTAGTGTATGGTCTTTCTGCTGATGTCTTGCCTTCTACCCAGATTTCTATAACAAATTATATTAATAAGCACCTTTTAAATCTTTATGACAGATAGCTGCTTTGAGGAAAATTAAAAAACATATTGGTCTTTTTAGTCTTCTACAGGGGCATTAGCACTGCAATGTCATATTTTATAAGGCAATATTTGAAAAAACAGACTTAAGTTAAATGAGACTCAAACACATCAACCCACTTAATTGGAAGTTTCTGGGTTCAATATTAGGCTTTTGTAACACTTAATGTTACAAAAATATTGAAACTAAGTTTGCTATGGATCTAAGTATATCAAGGAAAGAAATACAAACTAATTATATGTACAATGAAAGTTTCATAATAGCTAACAATTACCTGAAGAGTGGAGAATCAAATAAAAAATGGGAAATACTTAGGTGATAGAAAAAACTCTGACATTTTAAAATACATTAACAAATTAAAAAAAAGTGCTTCTTTTTAGTTAACTTCTCAGCACTTTATTCGTCTATGCACTATAAGTAATGAAGAAATGTATTGCTAAGGCAGCATCCAATTTCAACCATGCATTTCAACAACACACAATGCTTCTGTACATAATTAACAACCATGCAACAGAACTTTATTTGCCTACAGAAGCAATAACCTATAACTTTATTCCTAAAACTCTTATTTCCTGGAACTTTATTTGCTATAGAAGTATATATTGTAAACTTCACTGGAAGCTATAGAATTAAGCCATTGAATTTTTAAAGTGTTTTAAAAAAAAGCAACTTCTGAACCTAATTTTTTAATGACTAACAAACAAAATAGTTTATTATAATACCAAATGGAAGAACATTTAATTAAAAAAATTAAGTGTAAAACGTATGCTGTAGGCCCATTTCTAGGGACTTTTGAAAAGCAAAAAGTTTCCTTCAAACACTTTTAATATGAATATACTTTATATTCAAAGACACATATAAAGACTTTGTATTCAAAGTTGAAAAGGTCCAGTGACTGATGAAGGCAAAAATTAAAGTATCATAATCATTTAAAAAATTGCAAAAATCTATGTAAAAAATTTATTATAATGAAGTTGCAATAAATAAAAAAAAAATCCACTTTCATTGTTCAATTAATCATCATGGAAAATAGATTTTAGTCAGCAACTGAAGATAGAGAATTCTGACAAATAGTTTGGGTGTTTTAACTCTGAGCAGCACTTTTTACACACAATGGGCTAAATGGACAGGTCACAAGGACCCCGAGGGCTCAGAGAAGATTGGGGGGAGCTAGACCTTCTCTGAGCTTTTGGACTAGCTGCTGTCACTGGACAGATATTACGAAACAGATGGTAGCCTCCTGTCAACACCATCCAGCACAATATCGTTTTCATAAAAATGCAATTCATTTATATCCTTCTGTAACTCGTGATCCTGTTAATATTTCAAAAGCTGAACACAGTTTGAAATGGAATCCTACACCATGGAAACAAGCAGTGGAAGAAACTGGATTTTTACAGGCAAGCACCATAATATTCATAAAGTTCATGTTCTGTAACATGCACAGGTTATTGCTCTCCTGCACAAGGGGCCACACTTAATGTCCTATCTGACAGACTATGGACTTCCAAATCCACTGGTATCCCTACTGATTGAGGGCAAGGTGCGGAATTTTGTGGAGATAAATCTCAATGCTGACCCAACTGGGACTCAAACCTGGGAACTGCAGATTATGAGCCTGGTGTACTACTGACTGAGCCACCCCTTCTGACATGGAAAATTTTTGTCTGACCTCAAAAGTAGTAAAACCGAGTCAATGCAACCAGCTTTAACATAGGGTGACCAGACATCCATTTTAAGGCAACAGTCTGTCCCCAACAAATAAATGTCTTAGAATTAACTCAGTAATATAGTATCATAGGAAAACACTCCTGTAGAAAAATTTGCAAAAAATTGGTTGTACTGCGTGGGATTCAAACTCTCATCTTCAACAAGCATGCCATGTCTTATGGTTATGATGCCTGTCATGAGTCCCAGAATTAATTTTTAGATATTATTTTACATATTAGCTGTGCAACATGAGCAGACTCTTACTGATAAATAATAGGGAAACACTATTGTAAAAAAAACTGGTTGGTAATTCACAGGACTGAAAATTGAGGCATGAATTTTAAAGTGAAAGGTGTTAATTGTGAGCTGTCAAATTAGCACAGGCTTAGGCAAACTATTGTTGGCATGCTGTTGATGACAATTAAATTTGTAAAAGGATTTCTAGTTGTTTATACATACATTCCTGATTATATATCTTTTTGGTGTCCCACCCTTCCATTTCAATTTTCTTTGGCTGCTTGCCCTTTCATTTAGGGTTTTCTATGTGGCACTTCAGCTAAAAATTTTGACTAAAAATTAAAACTAGGGTAACCAGAAGTCCATGGAAATAAGAAATGTCTGGTCATCCTACTTGACAGTTCACAACTGAATTTTCAAAAGTATCTGAATCTTCTGTAAATCTGGTCAGCATGCACTAATGATATAATAAATTTAAAAGTCATGATGATTTTGACACTTTAGCATAATTACAAGTGGCAAAATATATAAACAACAATATGCTGTTATGTGTATGCTATGTGGAAAAATCTCCTTTCTACCTAATGCATATATAATTGAAATGGCTCACTGGTACTAAATTACACAGAATTTCAGAAAAGAAAATTTAAGATAAATTCACACAGCATAATGCATTTAGTCTTTATAAAATATCCAAATAAAATTTTTATAGAAACAAATGCTTTCTCACTTACTTTTACCTAATGCTGCCTGCACATTTTCCACCAATAGCTGATATTGCTTTTTTGGCATTAAACTGGACAGTCTTTCCATCATATTTTCTCTTTCACGAGGAAATTTATATAATGCTTGCCTGTAAAAATCCACAGTTTCTTGCACTGCTTGTTTCCATGGTGTAGGATTCCATTTCAAACTGTGTTCAGCTTTCGAAATATTAACAGGACCACGAGTTACAGAAGGATATAAATGAATTGCATTTTTATGATAACGATATTCTGCTCCACGAACTCCTAGAGCTGACTGAAGTGAAAAGAGCATTTTTTTTAATGTAAATTGTTCGGTAAAAGCAAGATTAAAAATATTGCCATGTAAATGTTTATTTCCATTAGAAATATCATTCACAGTCTGACGTATAATTTCAGCAACATCTTTGACATAAACGTAACTTGAATGAATGGTTTCCACAATTTGTGGAATTAATATAGGCTGACTGTTCTCGTTATAAAATTGCAACCAAGTTTGGTAAGTCCACCAACGGTAAGTAGTGTCACGTGGACCTATTACATCAGGCAAACGAAATATTACAAATGGGAGTCCTGAAATGGAATGCACTCTTTGAAGAGACTCTTCACATGCTAATTTCCAGTGGCCATAGGAATCTTCGGCATTTAGTTTTTCTTGCTCTACTTTTGAAGGGGGTCTCTTGGCATCAATTTCCTTTGATGCTTTGGTGTCAGAATGCAGGCAGACTTCATAGACAGAATCACTACTCAAATAAATATACGTGCCAATTTTTCCTTCTAAACTACTTAATGTATCCTCTACTACCAGTGGATGATAACCACTGAAATCAATAGCAAAATCATATTTATTTGCATCTGAAATGTTCATACAATTATGAAGTCCATCGTACCTGTTGCACTTCACATGCTGTATATGGGGCTTTATTCGAGTTTTATAATCCCAATACAAGTTTCCACGGTGTACTAGGGTCAAATTATGACCTTCTTTCAAAAGAGACATTGCACATTCTGATCCAATAAAGCCATTTCCTCCAAATATAATAATATTCATCTGTGATATTGCCAAGGCAAATTTTGTTACCGAAGTTAGCAAGCAAAATATTACTGATAAGATGTGCATTTTAACAATCAGAAAAAGTAAACTTCCGGTCATCCAGTATATGTTCTACAGAAACAAATGTATAGATAAATAATCAAACAAATAAAAATTATAGATTCCTCTACAAACTAAAAAAATTCAACACTTGAGGAATAACTAAAACCTAAAATACTAAATAATTCTACATGTTTCCTACATAAAATATCTTCAATAGTGACTTTCTCTAAACGTCTACTGATGGATTGTCACAATACCCAAAATGAAGACATTAATTACTAAAGTGCAATATTAATCAATTAATAATTAAAGTTGACATTGCTTCCTCTAGAAACATTGTAATTTTTTTCTTAGCTTTAACTGTAACAGGCCATACCTGAAAATTAACTCCTGTTGGCAAGTTACTTTTACAGCCCTGTTAATAGGTATAACCTGTATTCATGTACAAATGAGCTTGCTAGTTATATTAATTATATTAATATTAAGACTTAAAATCTAGATGCCTTTCCTTGCAAATAAATAATAGTGTTAAAGTTCTATTTTTAAAAGTTTCAATCTGATAAATGGGATTTTGATAATGCAGTTTGAATAGGCGTGTTCTATTTTTGAACATTGAACAAAAGCATTTATTGCCCACAATGAGCTAAATGGCCAGGTTACAAAGGGTATCAAGGAGTTACAGTTAGGTACAGGAAGATATACTGGACAGTTACAGAGAGATGGAAACTTCCCTTCAAATTCATCCAATATTTTCTTTCTCATAAGCTATGACTTTAGATTATAATTATTATATATAAATATTTTAATAATTAATGTATTATACATAATGGACCTTGGATTGATATTATACATAAGCTATGACATTGAATTAATATCCTATCCAAAAGACAGTGACTTTTCCAAAACCACTGGCATCTCTTTTCTCACCAGTGGGCAGAGTGGGAGTTAGAAGAGAAAATCTCAACACAGCATACTGTAGACTCGAGCCTGGGAACATCAAGTTACAAGCCTGGTTATGCTACTGACAGAGCCAATACTTGCTAGTATGTTATTGAGGAGGGGGTGGGGGATCTGCTTAGCTTAAGTGAATCACAGTCAATGTACAGATGTTGCAGGTTCTCATGATGAGTAAGGCTGCAATGGCCACATATTAAAGATACCAGGAAAATTCTGCGGACTGAAACAAAAGTTCAGGTCAGAAGTGGCTGCTAAATCATGCAAGAAGTTTTTCTACAGTTCAGTACTCCTGTATATGTCCTATATATAGTATGGGCAAAGAAATTTAAGTAGTTCAGGCAACTATAAATTTTATTCTGGAAACTAGGTAGCCATTATAATCAATTTCCCCAGATGGCCTCCATTAATATCCACGATTAGAGGGGAAATGCACTAGCATATTTCAGCTTTTTTAATAAAATTAAAACTCAGTCGTAGATCATAGATTGTGTATGGATATGCCATGTTCCAGATAAAACATTACCATCTCCATCTGATAATATGACCAGTTGGCATAAGTAAAAACATATAACAAGTAAACCAACTGTGGGTGGGCCCCTAGAAAAACACAAACTAAAAATAGCATATATCAATGCACAAGAGACCTAAAATAAGCAGCTTTCCTCAGAGAAAGCCATCATTTTAGGCTTCTTGTACTTATTAAGAACATTATGATCATAATTAAGCAAAGAAATAATCTCATTAGGATTGTTTTTAACAGCCTCAAACAACCTTTTTGAGATGCATTTAATATGAGAATATATGTGGTCAATGCCAGAGTCTTTATAAAGTTGTCTGTCAATAACAAACCAAGGAGCATTGACCACAGATCTCAATATTTTGTTTTGCAAGACCTGAATCTTGTGTATATTCATGGAGGTGGTGTTTGAAACTCAGTTGTGGAATAACTATTTAATTGTGGATTGAAAATTAGGAGTTGAATGTGCTATTTATACTAGGAAAAATGCATTCTTTTTGTTACCAAATGCATGCATGCATGAATTTAATGTGACAAAATATACATATGTATTCCTTCAAGTACTGTTGTATTAAAAATAACTTAAAATTTTCTGCCATTGAGTAATAAAATTTTAAAGTTTATCCTTCAAACTATTTGCATGTTGAAAGTTTTTAGAAAACTCAGAAGCTTTGGAAGCAATGACTGAAGACAAAACACGGTCGTAGTTCCAAAAAGTTTCTGAATTTCTCCTAAAAACTTTCAACATGCAAATAATTTGAAGGATAAACTTTAAAATTTTATTGCTCAATGACAGAGAATTTTAAGTTATTTGTAATTAATTTCTGAGCAAGAAGGTCCTTTTAATTGTGTACTGTTGTACTTCCATACTATGCAATTAGAAAGGTCAACTTAATTTCCTGTAATTCCTACAAGCATTACAAAAAGTCACTTAAGCTTTTCGAAATCTAAATAAAAAAATATTGTTTACATGAAAAAATAGCAGTAATTTATTAATGTAAATTTATTTTGCATTGAGTATACAAGTGAATACACTGATGATGATACTGATAAATGAATAAACTGATATACAGATGAGCCATACTGACTCAATCGTTCAAATGAATCTTTCAATCCTTTGACATCTATCATTCATGAGGGAGTCAAATCAGAATAAACGAATCGGATATATTGACTCAAATGATTTTTTTTTGTTTGTGAATCAGAGGGGCTGAACCTTATGAACTTACCCAAATGATTCTTTTGCTTCCTTTGACTCTGGGAATGGAGATATTTGCAGGTGTTACTTGTTAATAATAAATATAAGTGGCAGGGAAGATTGACTTAAATAAATGCAATTTTGAACATAATTCTATTTCAGTCATTTCTTCAACTAAAGCAGTTAAACAAAGGCTCTTTTCATATTTTAGGGTTTGAATAATTTTTGTTATACTCACTTGTTCTATAGCTTACTAGATTTTCTCAATTAGTTATTTAACAACTGGTTAAATGAAACCATTTTAGACAAATCTTTTGAATTTGTGTTGCAATATCTACGCACTTACACAAAGATTAAAAAATCAATCAAGTTAAGATTGGATATGGAAAGCTCTCGAACTAAATACAAAAGCTTTTATATGTAAAAATCGAAGTTATTTGTCTAAAATTTTAACTACAAGTATTCCTTCTAAAATGCAATGAAATACGATAATTTAGTTATTAAAATTATTTAAAATTAATTAGTAACCATATTTGAAACTGTTCACCTACTTAGAGTGCACTAAACAGCAAATGATTCGATTCACTCAGAGAATCAAACGAGTCAAAAGAACAAATCTTTTGAATGACTCTTTTAAGTGAGTCAATTCACAGAAATCAAATCTTTGAAAAAGTCATTTTGCCCATCATTAGCAAATAAACAGGTAGCCTTTAAAAAATAGCCTCAGTCAAAAGTGTTAAGCATTTCTAAGGCCAACAGAGTCAAACACATTCCGCTTTATATATCTGCAAACAGGTTTGAATATCAAGGGGGGGGGGGGGGAACAAGCCATTGCAGTGTAACATTTTCTCCTTTGTTTTAAAAAATTTAAATTAAAAATGTGTGAAATATTCACTTGTTTCATCATTTTTTTTGTCTCCATTACCTTTACCAGTGGCAGTCATAAGGAGACTTGCAAGTTTTTTTATTTTCCTTCCAACAGCCAATGATTTTTCATTCTTGAAGGGATTAATGGTATGAGGTTTGGTTACCATTTTCTTTTCCAAAAAGAAAAACTCCTCAGTACCCGAGAGACCAAATGAAATGCTAGTAAAAATTAATCTCAATTACTAAATAATCCATTGATAAATTTAAAAGTGACATCTCTAAACAGGCTCCTACAGACTTGAGACTTATAACATCCCCAGACCCTTACTAGCATTCTCAGAGTAGGGGGGAGGGGGCATGTCCCTACTAGATCCAGCCCTGTGTGCTGGGGAATTTTTGTCATATAACAAAACTGAGTGTTGAAGTATAATTTCCATGAGTGTAGGATTCCATACAAAGCAGTTCTGTAAATTGTGTTACCTATATGTGGCAAGGGGTCCAAAGTACTGAAGAATAATGAATACCTTCTTAGGGAACTATTAGTAATCAGCATATTCTTTCAACAGGGTTGCACTTACAAAGTGATATCGTGTTGCAAACTAGCTATATGTCAAATTACCACACCAAGATACAGATTATAGAGATAAGGTTTCATACAGCTTATATTATTTCTACAACTAATAATTCTTCTTTTTAATAATAATTCCAGCTAACATATTATAACCTACTTTAAAATTAAACATTATTGAACTGTATATTACGCGTACAAACAACCTGAGGCCCTTACAAAGTATTATGTAATATGAAAAGCGGTTACATAGTAATAAACGTAAACGGGTTTAATGAGATCACTGACAATGAAAATACCATTAGTTATGAACAAGCTCTAGATATTATATTATAGGATAGACTAACCTGGTAAAATTAAAATACATTTGGAGCTTACTATTTCTCACAACTTCTGTTACCAAATCTAACGAACCGAAACCTACGCGTAAAACACCGTTAAAATTTGTTTACTTCCTTCCCTGCGAAGAAATAAATTGCATATTTTGATGCTTTCTGATAAATATTTTACTTTTCTAAGCTTTCGTCACTAATAATCAGAGTTCTAAATACAATAGAGATATTTGATTTTATTGAAAAGGAAGGTAAGTCTTCCCCTACACAACGTACAGAGAAAACCTAGAAGTTCTATGTAGCTTTTCCTGGTTTGTCAAGGTTTTCATCTGTCTCCTAACAGCAGCCCAGTGGGTCCCCTCCACACAACCTTCTCTGAGCCCACGAGATCCTTGTCACTTGGCTATTTAGACCATTGTGTGCAAACAATCCAACCCTGGTTTCTCATATAACATACAAACAAATATATAATGACATGCCCGCTTGTTTTAGTACCCGGGTAATGCTAGCCACTAGATCATGCAGATAACTTTCGCAACTTACAATTACAGCTTAGAGCAGGCTCCAATTAATGAGATTACTAGAGAGAACACTCGTGACGTCCTCCATGGTTATGTCAACGAGGTTTAGGATGAAGAAGTTTAGATGATTTCTCAACACCGCTGGTAGGATCTAAAATCAGCTCTCTAGCATTAACTTAGGCAACATAAACATTAAGAATTACAGTTAAAATATATTTATACATATTTACCACATAAAAAATCATCAGGTTCGAAGTCGGCATCTATTGAAGATTTCGATTGGATTTTTGTTAACGTAATATGCTGTATCAAGGGTGAATATGAAATCTGTGATTAAGAATCCGAGTATTTGGGAAGCTGAGAAGTGTTCAAAAGTCGAAACAATCCAAGTTTTGGATCAATAGATCCAAATCTTTTAAAATGACATCAGTCTACTGAAGAGTCAATTGATATGCCACTACTCTGCGAGTATCGTGTGAATATCACCTAAGTGTAATGTCAACATACACTATTTAGCTGGTGAGTCGGAGTCTCTTTGAACATGACTTAAATGCTACATCAACGAGTACTGCTATAGCCATAGGCGTCTCATCCAATGGTACAGGTAGTCGACTCCACCAGAGCCTTGAAATGAAGAAGAGTCCCCAAAAATGAAAACAGAGTTTACCTTTTCTTAAAAATTTGCAAGTACTGAGAGCAAATAGCTTTTTATATGCCAGTTTTCAGAGCAGAAGAAACATTCGGAAAAGGAAAATTAGTAATTTTACATTTTCGCTATAAAAAAGAAATACGTAGATCGATTAAGCAGCGCTGGTAGTATCCAGCAAACTGGATTTAAGAAAAAAGATATAGATATTTTCTCACAATTTTCTCCTCAAAATGATTTTGCCAGATATAAACCAAGGCTTGTAAGAATCAAGGAACAATTTTAATAAATTCAAAGAAATTTCAAAATAGATGGTATTACTGCGAGGCGTAAAACCAAGATTACAGACGTCTCCTGTCCCTAAAATCAAACGTATGGATCATGAGCTATGTGAGTACCAGAGGCTTAAGAATGAACGAAATGGCTTCGTCTTCAAAATCAAGGTATTCAACTTTACTTTGAACGGAATTACTATGGTTCAAAATACATGTTCTGATAGTTTAATGGTCTGTAAATGGTAGCTAGGTAGTCACTGGAAGGAGAGCTATGCACCAATCCCCTGTGATGATGCATAGAACCGGCCAGGCCTAGCACCTAATGTTCAACCCCGCCTTCTCGTGGTGCGGACCGTTAGTAACTTTCAAAAGAGATACTCTCTTGTGGAAGTGAACGGAAGGGGAGGGCTGCCAGATTAGTGTGGCCTACTGATCTGGACAACTATGGCTACTTTTCTTTTTTTTCTACCCTGATGAGGAGTGGTCAACCACACAGGGTCCTGGTGCTGACCATATAAACCTACTGGACTGGACAGATATATGGCTGATTATGGATCCTGATTTTGCTGCACTGGTGGGCTTCTGTGGAGGGAAAATCTTCCGCTGTGTTTTCTTTTGGTTTGTGGGTTTACAGCCCCAAGTGAATAGATTCACAGGATATGTTTATCAGCTGGTGGATAATCCTGAGTAGAATTCATCGCAGGCACCTGAACTCTTTGCTTCTATTGGCATCGTCAAATTCTACATTGGAGGAAGTCTTCCAGTGTAGATGGCTTCAGCCTTTAGTAGTGGGGGAATGGGTCTTTGCCCCATGTCTGCGATTAGGGGGCTGTTTGATATTGTCGGCATTCCCTCTCTCAATAAACATTGTTTCTTTAAACATCCCACTAACCATTTTCTCTCCATAGGTAGTTGGAATGTGAGGACTCTGCACAGAGCTTTTTCTCTTGATGTCCTCACACAAGAATTCCACCGTTATAATTTAGATATTCTCGGCTTGCAAGACACCAGATGGACAGATAAAGGTCAGATTCTTAAAAATAATCTTAAATTTCTCTTTTCAGGGAGGGACGACAATAAGCATCACCAAGGCGTGGGTCTGCTTCTCAGCAGACACGCTAGCGATGCTCTTCTAGGATATGAGTGCATTAATGAAAGGTTTCTTACAGCAAAATTTCAGACAAGCGTTAAAGACTTGAATGTTATCTGCTGTTATGCCCCCACTGAGGATGCCGATGAGGATGAGAAGGATAGGTTTTATGAACAACTTCAGGATATTTTGAATTCTGTCAAGAAAGGAGATATTACCCTTGTTCTTGGTGACTTCAATGCCAAAGTTGGTACTGACTCTGACCTTTGGGGAGGAGTAATATGCCCTTTTGGTATTGGTAGCTGCAATGGCAATGGGCAACGTCTCCTACAGGTAAGTAAACTCAATGGTTTCAGAATAACTAACACATATTGCAAACACCGCGACATACATAAATACACATGGATTTCACCTGATGGGCTGCATAGGAATATGATTGATTATATATTAATTAACAGTAAATGGGCTAGTTCTGTTAGAAATACCAGGGCATATAGGGGAGCTGAAATTGGATCTGACCATTACCTTGTTAAAAGTGTGTTGCAACTTAAACTTAAAAAGTGTTGTGCTAGAGTTAAAAAAATTACTTTTAATACTGAAGCTCTGAAAGATCCAGTTATAGCCAAAGCTTACCATTATAGGTTACTTAGTCATTATGACAGTCATGGTTTGCTTACTACTGAAGTTGAGGAAGAATGGGATCATTTTAAACAGGCTTTTTTGGACACTAACAGTACTCTTTTAGGAAAAAAGGAGCAGAAGAGGCAAAATTATCTGAGTGATAAGGCACTTGAGCTTATTTCGGAAAGAAAGAACTGCAGGAATGCCCTTAATCAATACCCTACTAGTCCTAATAGAAAGCATCACAGAGACCTTAATAAACTTGTAAAGGATCAGTTAGCTGCTGATAAGAATCTTTGGCTTGATGGTTTGGCTGACAAAGCCGAGGAAGCAGTTAGACAGCACAACAGCAGAGAGCTGTACCAGATAGTTAATGTTTTGTGTGGTAGAAAACTGACAGGCATACAAGGATTGAAGGATAAACAAGGTAAGGTTATAGAAGGGGAGGATTCTGTCATGGCTAGGTGGGCTGAGCATTTCAGTGATGTTCTAAACAATGTAGTTAGTTCTACTCCCATTGTTTGCAATGATGATAGATGCATTGGTGGCTTTAATATTGGCCCTATAACACAATCTGAAGTTATTTTGGCTGTTTCTAAACTTAAACTTCATAAATCCCCAGGGGTAGATGAAATTACTACGGAAATGCTTAGAGCTGGGAATGTTTCGGTTACCACTTGGATGACTGAAATTCTGAATCTCTTTTATGATAAAGGCATGGTTCCTAAGGATTTTACCAGAGCTATTGTTATCCCTATTTTCAAAAAAGGTGATCGCAGTTCTTGTGATAACTATAGGGGTAGCAGCCTACTCTCTGTTCCAGGTAAAGTTCTTTCCATGATTGTGCTTAATAGAATTAAGAATCTGGTTGACAGTCAATTGCGTGATGAGCAATGTGGATTCAGAAGTGGTAGGGGATGTGTGGATCAGATATTTTCACTTAGGCAGATTCTTGAGATATGTTTAGAGTTTCAGAAACCTTTGGTTGCTAGCTTTGTTGATTTCAAAAAGGCTTTCGACTCTGTTGATCGTCATAATTTGTGGTTGATTGTGAGATCATATGGTATACCAGACAAGTTAGTTAACATTATGAAAGCTGTCTATAATAACACTGAGTCGTGTGTGAGAGTTGGTAAGGCTTGTAGCAATTGGTTTAGCATTACTTCTGGTGTTCGACAAGGATGCATTTTGTCTCCTTTTCTTTTTAGCTTGGTTATTGATTATGTTATGAGAAATTCACTTCAAGGGAAAGATTTTGGCCTTAAATGGGCTGGAGATATGAAAATTTCTGATTTAGATTATGCTGATCATTTAGCCCTTTTGGCAAATGATGTTGATGAGATGAACTCTTTCATTCGAGCTGTTGACGAGACTGGTAGTAGAGTAGGTTTGGTTATAAACAGAGAGAAAACTAAAGTGATGAAAATTGGTCAGGCAGGCTGTGATTCAGTTAATCTGAATGGTTGCAGTCTTGAGCAGGTGTCACAGTTTAATTATCTTGGGAGCTATGTAACAGATAATGGTGATGTGCGGCATGAGATTAACAGACGAATAGGGATTGCTGCTGGGACTTTTAAGAACCTGTGGAGAGTGTGGAGAAATAGGCGTATACACCTAAAGACTAAAATTAGACTGTATAATAGTTTGGTTCTTTCTAGGGTTAGTTATGATAGTGAAACTTGGACACTTTGTAAACAAGATAACAGGAAACTAGATGCTTTTGATTCCAGATGCTTACGCAGTATCTTGGGCATTAGGTGGTTCAACTTTGTAACTAATGATGAGATTAGGCAAAGGAGTTTGCAACCTCCTTTAAGCAGCATATTGTGCAGAGAGAGACTCCGTTGGTTTGGCCATGTTGCCCGTATGAATAATTATAGATTGGCGAATAGGGTTATGAACAGTGTGCTTAAAGGCCTCAGAAAGAAGGGGAGACCTAGGATGCGGTGGGCAGACAATGTCAAACAGGACCTTGTTAGAATTGGTGTGCAGTGGCCAGATGCAGTAGATGTAGCTCAGAATAGACTTGCTTCGAGAACTAAATTGCACGGTTTGGTTGGACTTCCGTAGCCCATGGCTGCTTGATGATGATGATGATGATGATGATGATGATGATGATGGTGGTGGTGGTGGTGGTGATTTTTGATGATGATGATGATGATGATAGTTTAATGAGATCACTGACAATTTCATCACCCTGCATTCAGAAATATTATACGCAGTAACGATGGGGAGTAAACGGAGCTGCAGAGCCATCCAACAGGGATTATAATTCATTTGATGCTCAGTTTCTATGATTTAGGACTAGCTTGAAACCGGAAATAGCAAAATTTTGTACTATAATGTCCAAGCAGACGCACACAAATCAAACATCAACAAAATCAACGCCAAGGGTTGGTTGGAGTGGTGTAAAGCAAGGCGCTAGTGGACTCTTGAGCAGTGGTATTGCGTTCTCTGGAGTGATGAATCACACTTCACCATCTAGCAGTCCGACGGACGAGTCTGGGTGTGGAGAATGGCAGATGAACGCTACCCTTTCTGCTATGAAGTTTGGTGGAGGCATTATGCTCTGGGGCTGTTTTTCATGGTTCGGGCTGGGGCCTTTAGTTCCAATGAATGGGACTCTGACTGCTGCGGCCTATAATGACATTCTCGATAATTCTCTGCTCCCAACTTTATAGCAAAAGTTCGGTGAAGACCATTTTCTCTATCAACATCACAACATCCAGAAAGCAAGGATTATGCAGGAATGATTTGATAAAATGGGTGTGGTAGAACTTCACTGGACTGAACAGAGCCCTGATCTCAAACCCATGAAACACCTATGGGATGAATTGGAAATGCCGTCTGCGAGACCGACAGCTCATCAGTGAACGGTCTCACTAATGCTCTTTTGGGAGGATGGCAGGCAATTCTCTCAGCAACGTATCAAAATCTAGTGAAAAGCCTTTCCCTCAGAGTAGAAGCTATGATAGCAGCAAAGGATGGACCAACGCAATATTAATTCCTTTCCTATTACTGAGAGATTGTGGATTAGTGAGTGTTCGGATACTTTTGATCAAATAGTGTATCTCAAGCTTTGAAGTTTTCACAACTTCACAAATGCAAACTTTGCTTTAAAATTGATGTGAAGGACTTTATTTGTGTATTTTTTTTTAATCTATTTCATTCTGGAATTTCGGAGTGCATTCTTATACAAATTCACAGACGATTTGGCATTTTTTTTATTTTACCACTGAGCGCCACTTTTTGGCACACAGTGCGATAAACGGCTAAATTACAAGGACTCCAAAGACTCAGAGAAGATTGGCTAAGATGATACACTGGATTAGGTCAATTAGTCACGAACTAATCACAACATCTGTTAGGAGACAGATGCAAGCTTCCCATTAAGATCATCCAGTATTTCATTTAAGGTGCACACAGTATAGCTTTTTCCCCACACAAAGCCATGGTTTCATGTCACCATCTGATTAATGGCAATCATAACAGTACATAGAGGAAATTTACTGATAAGACAGCTCAAATTTCCTATACAAAGAAAAAATCTTAAGAAAAGGAAATTAGCTTCAGTCTTTCATAATTTTTTATGTTATTGTTGCAATTTTTTTTAAATGGATGAGCACTGAGCATGAATATAAACAAGTATATTTTGCAATACAAATTATAATACAATGCAAATTATTACAAAAGCATGGCTGAAATAACTTATAAACAAACTAAATAATATCGTACATAAAGTAATAACCTTTTTTTTTACAGAACAGTTAAGACCAGCTCTGTCTGTTCAACTAAATTATTGCTTCTTCACTTTGATTGCCATGTCTCTAGAATATCTTTACTTCAGGTATAGTGCCTATAAGTATATAGTGTGGCAATCGTCAATAGCCCAGCTATAGTGCATATAAGTATAGTGTGGCATTCGCCTATTAAAATCGGGCAGAAATAATTTCCAATACCAGTAGAGGGCGCTGGGAACGATATTCTTGTCTTGTTAACATTACCCTCTATGGACGTTTCGCTTTTCAATGATTTTTAAACATAGAAGCATTTATGCAATGATTTTACCATTCAAATGCACATTATTCCTAAGTATTTTAAACGAACTAGTAAAACTTAGAGAACGCTTGAGCATGTATATTTTTTTAAAACGAAGAAAATTGATGGCCGTTCGATCAAAACAAACCGCATTCCTCTTTATGTATCAGAGAGCTGAAGTGATCGTGTTGATTGGCTCTTTGGTAAACTCTTCGAATGACACGAGATGTAACATATGTTCTAATATGTGACGTTTGGACTCGTCAATTGTAATAGAAGTCGTTATGGCGTAGATATCCTTGTAAATTGCAAAAGCAATTTAAAACGTTGTAATTGGGTAAACAAGAATGCAAGTCATCAAGATAACAAGAATGCAAGAATGCATTCTTTCTTGTTTAGCCAATTATAACGTTTTAAATTGCTTTTGCAATTTACAAGGATATCTACGCTAGGACTTCAATTACAATTGGCGAGTCCAAACGTCACATATTAGTACGTATGTTATTTGTCACATCTTCAAATTATAAAATATACTTCAAGTAATAAAAATTTGAATTAACCGATAGGTTAGATCATTTTAATACTGCAAATCATTAGTATCATGATTATTTTGTATTAAAATGCTCAAACCTATCGATTAATTCAAATTTTTTTTTACGTTGTACGGTATGAACGGTAGCAAATAATTCATTTTTGCAAATAATTTATCCAGGCCTGTCGTTTTTATGGATATTTCAAGGCTTAAACGTATAAAAGTAAAAAAACGCTGAATATTTCTGATTATTTTCGGTTTGTGAACTTACAAATTTACAATTCAACGTTCATATATATATACAGACGATTTTAAGTGAGTGACTGAAGGCTGACTGACAGTGGATCATTCTATGGTGCAGAAATGGTACAACTGTGAAATTTTGCACGTAGGGGAAATCCGGGTCTTAGATCTCGAAAAAAATCCTAAATTTGACCTCTGACGTGTCTTTTGAAACGAAATGGAGGTCACATGACCTCCATTTCACCGGTTTGATAGTTTTTGCATAGGTCAAACCGTGATCTACGAGTGCTGGAAACGCGAAAATTGGCGTCTGCAGCTGTTACGGGTTGTAGATCTCGAAAAGGTTATGAAATTTCGGATCCGGTGGGTACTTTGCAGCCAAATTTAGGTCTATCGATGCTAGGGAGCTAAAAATTGTTTCCTGGGAATTTTGAGTTGTAGATCTCGGAAATGTTGCGAAATTTTGGATGTGATGGTTCCTTCATGGTCAAAAGTCAAATATCGATCAACAGGTGTTAGAGGGCTCAAAATTGATGCCTTAACATTCATCTTCAGATCAAAGATACTGTGAAGAATACTAATATTCTTTCAATACTATAGGCCAGTCGTAGAGTGTTGCCTAGTTCTATCACTTAGCAATGTTACTGTAGAAAGAATATTCAGCAACCTGAAGATAGTGAAAACTGCAAACAGATAATCTTTTAGAATCACTACTGCAGAATGCTTTTATTGCAGAATAACATGAAATTTGGGGAAGGATTTCAAACCAATTGATGAGGGAAAAGCAAATTTGAAGAAGTGACATGTTAAGCAGTATTGTTTTTAAACAAGAATTGTGTAGAAGTGACCCTGTTATCAGATTACGTGTTTTGTTATACAGAGAAAATTACACTATTTACAAACTTATGTCCTCTACTTTTATACAGAAATAAATTCCGATATTATTGACAATCTGTGTTAAATTTTTATTATTGGATGGCAAAAATGCCCCATGTTAATCAAAGTCCATCGGCAACGACGCCTGCAGTTGGCACGGGACTACTGTTATTGGACAGTGGAAAAAAATTGCCTTCTCCGATAATTCTTCGTTGTGTGGAGTAGAACCGAGATTTCTACTCCACACAACGAGGTAGAATAGGATAGAGTGCTCAACCGGTTTGGAAATTTGAGGCGAATTGAACGACCGACGGCCATGTAAAGGGTGTATATCAGTGATTATGAACCACTTACCATTTTTGTTGAGAATGTAATTCAATACATTGCTGTAAGTGTTGCAAGAAAATATAGAAAAAAATCCATTTGTATTGAAATTACAATTTCCGACAGAGGAAAAAGCACTCTTATAAATACCAAAAATGATGGGGGATTGGTAAATGCTTCTTCTGATGATATATAATAATAGTCTACTAAAAGGGATCTAGTAGAATTTAGTTCACATACTATTGTCAGCACGATGGGATTCATGGGCTTGAAATAATTTTCCTCTACCATATTGTTTATGTAATTAGAAAATGTTGGAAATTTAAGTGCTTTGTGCTTAGTATGTTTTCACAGCAGTAAATTATTAGCACAAAATTTAATCAGTGATTCTATAGCATTCCCAAATATTGTTATGTCAACTGAAATAATCATAAAGTACAAAGTGTGTAATCATAATAAAAAATTTCAATCTCGAATAAACTTAGAGGTAAAATTGTGATTAGCCACATGGGACCTCCTGATAAATGTTGGGTGCTCTTGCATTTTTCAAGATATTTTTTAAAAACCCATAAAATGGAAAGGGGAAATGTTATATTGCATCAGAAATCAAGTGTCTTGTTTCCTTTCAAATTTTCCTAGAACTGGGCCTGGTCATTGGGGATGTGTCTGAATGTAATTGAAGACTGGTTCTGGTCTAGAAGGGACTTTCCAGGTTAGTGCACACAACCAGCACATGTCAAGATGCATTGCATTGGGGATGTGTCTGACTGTAATTGAAGACTGGTTCCGGTCTAGAAGGTACTTTCCAGGTTAGTGCACACAACCAGCACATGTCAAGATGCATTGCATTGGGGATGTGTCTGACTGTAATTGAAGACTGGTTCTGGTCTAGAAGGTACTTTCCAGGTTAGTGCACACAACCAGCACATGTCAAGATGCATTGCATTGGGGATGTGTCTGACTGTAATTGAAGACTGGTTCTGGTCTAGAAGGTACTTTCCAGGTTAGTGCACACAACCAGCACATGTCAAGATGCATTGGGGATGTGTCTGACTGTAATTGAAGACTGGTTCTGGTCTAGAAGGGACTTTCCAGGTTAGTGCACACAACCAGCACATGTCAAGATGCATTACATTGGGGATGTGTCTGAC
The DNA here is from genome assembly GCA_038380435.1 of Ryuthela nishihirai. Taxonomy (NCBI): domain Eukaryota; kingdom Metazoa; phylum Arthropoda; class Arachnida; order Araneae; family Heptathelidae; genus Ryuthela; species Ryuthela nishihirai. The sequence goes on along the minus strand of JAWZYU010000023.1, from coordinate 45,661,922 downwards.
TGTAATTGAAGACTGGTTCTGGTCTAGAAGGGACTTTCCAGTTTAGTGCACACAACCAGCACATGTCAAGATGCATTGCATTGGGGATGTGTCTGATTGTAATTGAAGACTGGTTCTGGTCTAGAAGGGACTTTCCAGGTTAGTGCACACAACCAGCACATGTCAAGATGCATTGCATTGGGGATGTGTCTGACTGTAATTGAAGACTGGTTCTGGTCTAGAAGGGACTTTCCAGGTTAGCGCACACAACCAGCACATGTCAAGATGCATTGCATTGGGGATGTGTCTGACTGTAATTGAAGACTGGTTCTGGTCTAGAAGGTACTTTCCAGGTTAGTGCACACAACCAGCACATGTCAAGATGCATTGGGGATGTGTCTGACTGTAATTGAAGACTGGTTCTGGTCTAGAAGGGACTTTCCAGGTTAGTGCACACAACCAGCACATGTCAAGATGCATTGCATTGGGGATGTGTCTGACTGTAATTGAAGACTGGTTCTGGTCTAGAAGGGACTTAACAGTTTAGTGCACACAACCAGCACATGTCAAGATGCATTGCATTGGGGATGTGTCTGATTGTAATTGAAGACTGGTTCTGGTCTAGAAGGGACTTTCCAGGTTAGTGCACACAACCAGCACATGTCAAGATGCATTGCATTGGGGATGTGTCTGACTGTAATTGAAGACTGGTTCTGGTCTAGAAGGGACTTTCCAGGTTAGAGCACACAACCAGCACATGTCAAGATGCATTGCATTGGGGATGTGTCTGACTGTAATTGAAGACTGGTTCTGGTTTAGAAGGTACTTTCCAGGTTAGTGCACACAACCAGCACATGTCAAGATGCATTGCATTGGGGATGTGTCTGACTGTAATTAAAGACTGGTTCTGGTCTAGAAGGTACTTTCCAGGTTAGTGCACACAACCAGCACATGTCAAGATGCATTGGGGATGTGTCTGACTGTAATTGAAGACTGGTTCTGGTCTAGAAGGGACTTTCCAGGTTAGTGCACACAACCAGCACATGTCAAGATGCATTGCATTGGGGTTGTGTCTGACTGTAATTGAAGACTGGTTCTGGTCTAGAAGGGACTTTCCAGGTTAGTGCACACAACCAGCACATGTCAAGATGCATTGCATTGGGGATGTGTCTGACTGTAATTGAAGACTGGTTCTGGTCTAGAAGGGACTTTCCAGATTAGTGCACACAACCAGCACATGTCAAGATGCATTGCATTGGGGTTGTGTCTGACTGTAATTGAAGACTGGTTCTGGTCTAGAAGGGACTTTCCAGGTTAGTGCACACAACCAGCACATGTCAAGATGCATTGCAATGGGGATGTGTCTGACTGTAATTGAAGACTGGTTCTGGTCTAGAAGGGACTTTCCAGGTTAGTGCACACAACCAGCACATGTCAAGATGCATTGCATTGGGGATGTGTCTGACTGTAATTGAAGACTGGTTCTGGTCTAGAAGGGACTTTCCAGGTTAGTGCACACAACCAGCACATGTCAAGATGCATTGCATTGGGGATGTGTCTGACTGTAATTGAAGACTGGTTCTGGTCTAGAAGGGACTTTCCAGGTTAGTGCACACAACCAGCACATGTCAAGATGCATTGCATTGGGGATGTGTCTGACTGTAATTGAAGACTGGTTCTGGTCTAGAAGGTACTTTCCAGGTTAGTGCACACAACCAGCACATGTCAAGATGCATTGGGGATGTGTCTGACTGTAATTGAAGACTGGTTCTGGTCTAGAAGGGACTTTCCAGGTTAGTGCACACAACCAGCACATGTCAAGATGCATTGCATTGGGGTTGTGTCTGACTGTAATTGAAGACTGGTTCTGGTCTAGAAGGGACTTTCCAGGTTAGTGCACACAACCAGCACATGTCAAGATGCATTGCATTGGGGATGTGTCTGACTGTAATTGAAGACTGGTTCTGGTCTAGAAGGGACTTTCCAGGTTAGTGCACACAACCAGCACATGTCAAGATGCATTGCATTGGGGATGTGTCTGACTGTAATTGAAAACTGGTTCTGGTCTAGAAGGGACTTTCCAGGTTAGTGCACACAACCAGCACATGTCAAGATGCATTGCATTGGGGATGTGTCTGAATGTAATTGAAGACTGGTTCTGGTCTAGAAGGGACTTTCCAGGTTAGTGCACACAACCAGCACATGTCAAGATGCATTGCATTGGGGATGTGTCTGACTGTAATTGAAGACTGGTTCTGGTCTTGAAGGTACTTTCCAGGTTAGTGCACACAACCAGCACATGTCAAGATGCATTGCATTGGGGATGTGTCTGACTGTAATTGAAGACTGGTTCTGGTCTAGAAGGCACTTTCCAGGTTAGTGCACACAACCAGCACATGTCAAGATGCATTGCATTGGGGATGTGTCTGACTTTAATTGAAGACTGGTTCTGGTCTAGAAGGGACTTTCCAGGTTAATGCACACAACCAGCACATGTCAAGATGCATTGCATTGGGGATGTGTCTGACTGTAATTGAAGACTGGTTCTGGTCTAGAATGGACTTTCCAGGTTAGTGCACACAACCAGCACATGTCAAGATGCATTGCATTGGGGATGTGTCTGACTGTAATTGAAGACTGGTTCTGGTCTAGAATGGACTTTCCAGGTTAGTGCACACAACCAGCACATGTCAAGATGCATTGCATTGGGGATGTGTCTGACTGTAATTGAAGACTGGTTCTGGTCTAGAAGGTACTTTCCAGGTTAGTGCACACAACCAGCACATGTCAAGATGCATTGCATTGGGGATGTGTCTGACTGTAATTGAAGACTGGTTCTGGTCTAGAAGGTACTTTCCAGGTTAGTGCACACAACCAGCACATGTCAAGATGCATTGGGGATGTGTCTGACTGTAATTGAAGACTGGTTCTGGTCTAGAAGGGACTTTCCAGGTTAGAGCACACAACCAGCACATGTCAAGATGCATTGCATTGGGGATGTGTCTGACTGTAATTGAAGACTGGTTCTGGTCTAGAAGGGACTTTCCAGTTTAGTGCACACAACCAGCACATGTCAAGATGCATTGCATTGGGGATGTGTCTGATTGTAATTGAAGACTGGTTCTGGTCTAGAAGGGACTTTCCAGGTTAGTGCACACAACCAGCACATGTCAAGATGCATTGCATTGGGGATGTGTCTGACTGTAATTGAAGACTGGTTCTGGTCTAGAAGGGACTTTCCAGGTTAGAGCACACAACCAGCACATGTCAAGATGCATTGCATTGGGGATGTGTCTGACTGTAATTGAAGACTGGTTCTGGTCTAGAAGGTACTTTCCAGGTTAGTGCACACAACCAGCACATGTCAAGATGCATTGCATTGGGGATGTGTCTGACTGTAATTGAAGACTGGTTCTGGTCTAGAAGGTACTTTCCAGGTTAGTGCACACAACCAGCACATGTCAAGATGCATTGCATTGGGGATGTGTCTGACTGTAATTGAAGACTGGTTCTGGTCTAGAAGGTACTTTCCAGGTTAGTGCACACAACCAGCACATGTCAAGATGCATTGGGGATGTGTCTGACTGTAATTGAAGACTGGTTCTGGTCTAGAAGGGACTTTCCAGGTTAGTGCACACAACCAGCACATGTCAAGATGCATTGCATTGGGGATGTGTCTGACTGTAATTGAAGACTGGTTCTGGTCTAGAAGGTACTTTCCAGTTTAGTGCACACAACCAGCACATGTCAAGATGCATTGCATTGGGGATGTGTCTGATTGTAATTGAAGACTGGTTCTGGTCTAGAAGGGACTTTCCAGGTTAGTGCACACAACCAGCACATGTCAAGATGCATTGCATTGGGGATGTGTCTGACTGTAATTGAAGACTGGTTCTGGTCTAGAAGGGACTTTCCAGGTTAGAGCATACAACCAGCACATGTCAAGATGCATTGCATTGGGGATGTGTCTGACTGTAATTGAAGACTGGTTCTGGTTTAGAAGGTACTTTCCAGGTTAGTGCACACAACCAGCACATGTCAAGATGCATTGCATTGGGGATGTGTCTGACTGTAATTGAAGACTGGTTCTGGTCTAGAAGGTACTTTCCAGGTTAGTGCACACAACCAGCACATGTCAAGATGCATTGGGGATGTGTCTGACTGTAATTGAAGACTGGTTCTGGTCTAGAAGGGACTTTCCAGGTTAGTGCACACAACCAGCACATGTCAAGATGCATTGCATTGGGGTTGTGTCTGACTGTAATTGAAGACTGGTTCTGGTCTAGAAGGGACTTTCCAGGTTAGTGCACACAACCAGCACATGTCAAGATGCATTGCATTGGGGATGTGTCTGACTGTAATTGAAGACTGGTTCTGGTCTAGAAGGGACTTTCCAGGTTAGTGCACACAACCAGCACATGTCAAGATGCATTGCATTGGGGATGTGTCTGACTGTAATTGAAGACTGGTTCTGGTCTAGAAGGGACTTTCCAGGTTAGTGCACACAACCAGCACATGTCAAGATGCATTGCAATGGGGATGTGTCTGACTGTAATTGAAGACTGGTTCTGGTCTAGAAGGGACTTTCCAGGTTAGTGCACACAACCAGCACATGTCAAGATGCATTGCATTGGGGATGTGTCTGACTGTAATTGAAGACTGGTTCTGGTCTAGAAGGGACTTTCCAGGTTAGTTTACACAACCAGCACATGTCAAGATGCATTGCATTGGGGATGTGTCTGACTGTAATTAAAGACTGGTTCTGGTCTAGAAGGTACTTTCTAGGTTAGTGCACACAACCAGCACATGTCAAGATGCATTGCATTGGGGATGTGTCTGACTGTAATTGAAGACTGGTTCTGGTCTAGAAGGTACTTTCCAGGTTATTGCACACAACCAGCACATGTCAAGATGCATTGGGGATGTGTCTGACTGTAATTGAAGACTGGTTCTGGTCTAGAAGGGACTTTCCAGGTTAGTGCACACAACCAGCACATGTCAAGATGCATTGCATTGGGGTTGTGTCTGACTGTAATTGAAGACTGGTTCTGGTCTAGAAGGGACTTTCCAGGTTAGTGCACACAACCAGCACATGTCAAGATGCATTGCATTGGGATGTGTCTGACTGTAATTGAAGACTGGTTCTGGTCTAGAAGGGACTTTCCAGGTTAGTGCACACAACCAGCACATGTCAAGATGCATTGCAATGGGGATGTGTCTGACTGTAATTGAAGACTGGTTCTGGTCTAGAAGGGACTTTCCAGGTTAGTGCACACAACCAGCACATGTCAAGATGCATTGCATTGGGGATGTGTCTCTGACTGTAATTGAAGACTGGTTCTGGTCTAGAAGGTACTTTCCAGGTTAGTGCACACAACCAGCACATGTCAAGATGCATTGCATTGGGGATGTGTCTGACTGTAATTGAAGACTGGTTCTGGTCTAGAAGGGACTTTCCAGGTTAGTGCACACAACCAGCACATGTCAAGATGCATTGCATTGGGGATGTGTCTGACTGTAATTGAAGACTGGTTCTGGTCTGGAAGGGACTTTCCAGGTTAGAGCACACAACCAGCACATGTCAAGATGCATTGCATTGGGGATGTGTCTGACTGTAATTGAAGACTGGTTCTGGTCTAGAAGGTACTTTCCAGGTTAGTGCACACAACGAGCACATGTCAAGATGCATTGCATTGGGGATGTGTCTGACTGTAATTGAAGACTGGTTCTGGTCTAGAAGGTACTTTCCAGGTTAGTGCACACAACCAGCACATGTCAAGATGCATTGCATTGGGGATGTGTGTGACTGTAATTGAAGACTGGTTCTGGTCTAGAAGGGACTTTCCAGGTTAGTGCACACAACCAGCACATGTCAAGATGCATTGCATTGGGGATGTGTCTGACTGTAATTGAAGACTGGTTCTGGTCTAGAAGGGACTTTCCAGGTTAGTGCACACAACCAGCACATGTCAAGATGCATTGGGGATGTGTCTGACTGTAATTGAAGACTGGTTCTGGTCTAGAAGGGACTTTCCAGGTTAGTGCACACAACCAGCACATGTCAAGATGCATTGCATTGGGGATGTGTCTGACTGTAATTGAAGACTGGTTCTGGTCTAGAAGGGACTTTCCAGGTTAGTGCACACAACCAGCACATGTCAAGATGCATTGGGGATGTGTCTGACTGTAATTGAAGACTGGTTCTGGTCTAGAAGGGACTTTCCAGGTTAGTGCACACAACCAGCACATGTCAAGATGCATTGCATTGGGGATGTGTCTGACTGTAATTGAAGACTGGTTCTGGTCTAGAAGGGACTTTCCAGGTTAATGCACACAACCAGCACATGTCAAGATGCATTGCATTGGGGATGTGTCTGACTGTAATTGAAGACTGCTTCTGGTCTAGAAGGGACTTTCCAGGTTAGTGCACACAACCAGCACATGTCAAGATGCATTGGGGATGTGTCTGACTGTAATTGAAGACTGGTTCTGGTCTAGAAGGGACTTTCCAGGTTAGTGCACACAACCAGCACATGTCAAGATGCATTGCATTGGGGATGTGTCTGACTGTAATTGAAGACTGGTTCTGGTCTAGAAGGGACATTCCAGGTTAGTGCACACAACCAGCACATGTCAAGATGCATTGGGGATGTGTCTGACTGTAATTGAAGACTGGTTCTGGTCTAGAAGGGACTTTCCAGGTTAGTGCACACAACCAGCACATGTCAAGATGCATTGCATTGGGGATGTGTCTGACTGTAATTGAAGACTGGTTCTGGTCTAGAAGGGACATTCCAGGTTAGTGCACACAACCAGCACATGTCAAGATGCATTGGGGATGTGTCTGACTGTAATTGAAGACTGGTTCTGGTCTAGAAGGGACTTTCCAGGTTAGTGCACACAACCAGCACATGTCAAGATGCATTGCATTGGGGATGTGTCTGACTGTAATTGAAGACTGCTTCTGGTCTAGAAGGGACTTTCCAGGTTAGTGCACACAACCAGCACATGTCAAGATGCATTGCATTGGGGATGTGTCTGACTGTAATTGAAGACTGGTTCTGGTCTAGAAGGGACTTTCCAGGTTAATGCACACAACCAGCACATGTCAAGATGCATTGCATTGGGGATGTGTCTGACTGTAATTGAAGACTGCTTCTGGTCTAGAAGGGACTTTCCAGGTTAGTGCACACAACCAGCACATGTCAAGATGCATTGGGGATGTGTCTGACTGTAATTGAAGACTGGTTCTGGTCTAGAAGGGACTTTCCAGGTTAGTGCACACAACCAGCACATGTCAAGATGCATTGCATTGGGGATGTGTCTGACTGTAATTGAAGACTGGTTCTGGTCTAGAAGGGACATTCCAGGTTAGTGCACACAACCAGCACATGTCAAGATGCATTGGGGATGTGTCTGACTGTAATTGAAGACTGGTTCTGGTCTAGAAGGGACTTTCCAGGTTAGTGCACACAACCAGCACATGTCAAGATGCATTGCATTGGGGATGTGTCTGACTGTAATTGAAGACTGCTTCTGGTCTAGAAGGGACTTTCCAGGTTAGTGCACACAACCAGCACATGTCAAGATGCATTGGGGATGTGTCTGACTGTAATTGAAGACTGGTTCTGGTCTAGAAGGGACTTTCCAGGTTAGTGCACACAACCAGCACATGTCAAGATGCATTGCATTGGGGATGTGTCTGACTGTAATTGAAGACTGGTTCTGGTCTAGAAGGTACTTTCCAGGTTAGTGCACACAACCAGCACATGTCAAGATGCATTGCATTGGGGATGTGTCTGACTGTAATTGAAGACTGGTTCTGGTCTAGAAGGGACTTTCCAGGTTAGTGCACACAACCAGCACATGTCAAGATGCATTGCATTGGGGATGTGTCTGACTGTAATTGAAGACTGGTTCTGGTCTGGAAGGGACTTTCCAGGTTAGAGCACACAACCAGCACATGTCAAGATGCATTGCATTGGGGATGTGTCTGACTGTAATTGAAGACTGGTTCTGGTCTAGAAGGTACTTTCCAGGTTAGTGCACACAACGAGCACATGTCAAGATGCATTGCATTGGGGATGTGTCTGACTGTAATTGAAGACTGGTTCTGGTCTAGAAGGTACTTTCCAGGTTAGTGCACACAACCAGCACATGTCAAGATGCATTGCATTGGGGATGTGTCTGACTGTAATTGAAGACTGGTTCTGGTCTAGAAGGGACTTTCCAGGTTAATGCACACAACCAGCACATGTCAAGATGCATTGCATTGGGGATGTGTGTGACTGTAATTGAAGACTGGTTCTGGTCTAGAAGGGACTTTCCAGGTTAGTGCACACAACCAGCACATGTCAAGATGCATTGCATTGGGGATGTGTCTGACTGTAATTGAAGACTGGTTCTGGTCTAGAAGGGACTTTCCAGGTTAGTGCACACAACCAGCACATGTCAAGATGCATTGCATTGGGGATGTGTCTGACTGTAATTGAAGACTGGTTCTGGTCTAGAAGGGACTTTCCAGGTTAGTGCACACAACCAGCACATGTCAAGATGCATTGCATTGGGGATGTGTCTGACTGTAATTGAAGACTGGTTCTGGTCTAGAAGGGACTTTCCAGGTTAGTGCACACAACCAGCACATGTCAAGATGCATTGCATTGGGGATGTGTCTGACTGTAATTGAAGACTGGTTCTGGTCTAGAAGGGACTTTCCAGGTAGTGCACACAACCAGCACATGTCAAGATGCATTGAATTGGGGATGTGTCTGACTGTAATTGAAGACTGGTTCTGGTCTAGAAGGGTGATTCCAGGTTAGTGCACACAACCAGCACATGTCAAGATGCATTGCATTGGGGATGTGTCTGACTGTAATTGAAGACTGGTTCTGGTCTAGAAGGGACTTTCCAGGTTAGTGCACACAACCAGCACATGTCAAGATGCATTGCATTGGGGATGTGTCTGACTGTAATTGAAGACTGGTTCTGGTCTAGAAGGTACTTTCCAGGTTAGTGCACACAACCAGCACATGTCAAGATGCATTGGGGATGTGTCTGACTGTAATTGAAGACTGGTTCTGGTCTAGAAGGGACTTTCCAGGTTAGTGCACACAACCAGCACATGTCAAGATGCATTGCATTGGGGATGTGTCTGACTGTAATTGAAGACTGGTTCTGGTCTAGAAGGAACTTTCCAGGTTATTGCACACAACCAGCACATGTCAAGATGCATTGCATTGGGGATGTGTCTGACTGTAATTGAAGACTGGTTCTGGTCTAGAAGGGACTTTCCAGGTTAGTGCACACAACCAGCACATGTCAAGATGCATTGCAATGGGGATGTGTCTGACTGTAATTGAAGACTGGTTCTGGTCTAGAAGGGACTTTCCAGGTTAGTGCACACAACCAGCACATGTCAAGATGCATTGCATTGGGGATGTGTCTGACTGTAATTGAAGACTGGTTCTGGTCTAGAAGGGACTTTCCAGGTTAGTGCACACAACCAGCACATGTCAAGATGCATTGCATTGGGGATGTGTCTGACTGTAATTGAAGACTGGTTCTGGTCTAGAAGGGACTTTCCAGGTTAGTGCACACAACCAGCACATGTCAAGATGCATTGCATTGGGGATGTGTCTGACTGTAATTGAAGACTGGTTCTGGTCTAGAAGGTACTTTCCAGGTTAGTGCACACAACCAGCACATGTCAAGATGCATTGGGGATGTGTCTGACTGTAATTGAAGACTGATTCTGGTCTAGAAGGGACTTTCCAGGTTAGTGAACACAACCAGCACATGTCAAGATGCATTGCATTGGGGTTGTGTCTGACTGTAATTGAAGACTGGTTCTGGTCTAGAAGGGACTTTCCAGGTTAGTGCACACAACCAGCACATGTCAAGATGCATTGCATTGGGATGTGTCTGACTGTAATTGAAGACTGGTTCTGGTCTAGAAGGGACTTTCCAGGTTAGTGCACACAACCAGCACATGTCAAGATGCTTTGCATTGGGGATGTGTCTGACTGTAATTGAAGACTGGTTCTGGTCTAGAAGGGACTTTCCAGGTTAGTGCACACAACCAGCACATGTCAAGATGCATTGCAATGGGGATGTGTCTGACTGTAATTGAAGACTGGTTCTGGTCTAGAAGGGACTTTCCAGGTTAGTGCACACAACCAGCACATGTCAAGATGCATTGCATTGGGGATGTGTCTGACTGTAATTGAAGACTGGTTCTGGTCTAGAAGGTACTTTCCAGGTTAGTGCACACAACCAGCACATGTCAAGATGCATTGGGGATGTGTCTGACTGTAATTGAAGACTGGTTCTGGTCTAGAAGGGACTTTCCAGGTTAGTGCACACAACCAGCACATGTCAAGATGCATTGCATTGGGGATGTGTCTGACTGTAATTGAAGACTGGTTCTGGTCTGGAAGGGACTTTCCAGGTTAGAGCACACAACCAGCACATGTCAAGATGCATTGCATTGGGGATGTGTCTGACTGTAATTGAAGACTGGTTCTGGTCTAGAAGGTACTTTCCAGGTTAGTGCACACAACGAGCACATGTCAAGATGCATTGCATTGGGGATGTGTCTGACTGTAATTGAAGACTGGTTCTGGTCTAGAAGGTACTTTCCAGGTTAGTGCACACAATCAGCACATGTCAAGATGCATTGCATTGGGGATGTGTCTGACTGTAATTGAAGACTGGTTCTGGTCTAGAAGGGACTTTCCAGGTTAATGCACACAACCAGCACATGTCAAGATGCATTGCATTGGGGATGTGTGTGACTGTAATTGAAGACTGGTTCTGGTCTAGAAGGGACTTTCCAGGTTAGTGCACACAACCAGCACATGTCAAGATGCATTGCATTGGGGATGTGTCTGACTGTAATTGTAGACTGGTTCTGGTCTAGAAGGGACTTTCCAGGATAGTGCACACAACCAGCACATGTCAAGATGCATTGCATTGGGGATGTGTCTGACTGTAATTGAAGACTGGTTCTGGTCTAGAAGGGACTTTCCAGGTTAGTGCACACAACCAGCACATGTCAAGATGCATTGCATTGGGGATGTGTCTGACTGTAATTGAAGACTGGTTCTGGTCTAGAAGGGACTTTCCAGGTTAGTGCACACAACCAGCACATGTCATGATGCATTGGGGATGTGTCTGAATGTAATTGAAGACTGGTTCTGGTCTAGAAGAGACTTTCCAGGTTAGTGCACACAACCAGCACATGTCAAGATGCATTGCATTGGGGATGTGTCTGACTGTAATTGAAGACTGGTTCTGGTCTAGAAGGGACTTTCCAGGTTAATGCACACAACCAGCACATGTCAAGATGCATTGCATTGGGGATGTGTCTGACTGTAATTGAAGACTGCTTCTGGTCTAGAAGGGACTTTCCAGGTTAGTGCACACAACCAGCACATGTCAAGATGCATTGGGGATGTGTCTGACTGTAATTGAAGACTGGTTCTGGTCTAGAAGGGACTTTCCAGGTTAGTGCACACAACCAGCACATGTCAAGATGCATTGCATTGGGGATGTGTCTGACTGTAATTGAAGACTGGTTCTGGTCTAGAAGGGACTTTCCAGGTTAGTGCACATAACCAGCACATGTCAAGATGCATTGCATTGGGGATGTGTCTGACTGTAATTGAAGACTGGTTCTGGTCTAGAAGGGACTTTCCAGGTTAGTGCACACAACCAGCACATGTCAAGATGCATTGCATTGGGGATGTGTCTGACTGTAATTGAAGACTGGTTCTGGTCTAGAAGGGACTTTCCAGGTAGTGCACACAACCAGCACATGTCAAGATGCATTGCATTGGGGATGTGTCTGACTGTAATTGAAGACTGGTTCTGGTCTAGAAGGGTGATTCCAGGTTAGTGCACACAACCAGCACATGTCAAGATGCATTGCATTGGGGATGTGTCTGACTGTAATTGAAGACTGGTTCTGGTCTAGAATGGACTTTCCAGGTTAGTGCACACAACCAGCACATGTCAAGATGCATTGCATTGGGGATGTGTCTGACTGTAATTGAAGACTGGTTCTGGTCTAGAAGGTACTTTCCAGGTTAGTGCACACAACCAGCACATGTCAAGATGCATTGCATTGGGGATGTGTCTGACTGTAATTGAAGACTGGTTCTGGTCTAGAAGGTACTTTCCAGGTTAGTGCACACAACCAGCACATGTCAAGATGCATTGCATTGGGGATGTGTCTGACTGTAATTGAAGACTGGTTCTGGTCTAGAAGGTACTTTCCAGGTTAGTGCACACAACCAGCACATGTCAAGATGCATTGGGGATGTGTCTGACTGTAATTGAAGACTGGTTCTGGTCTAGAAGGGACTTTCCAGGTTAGTGCACACAACCAGCACATGTCAAGATGCATTACATTGGGGATGTGTCTGACTGTAATTGAAGACTGGTTCTGGTCTAGAAGGGACTTTCCAGTTTAGTGCACACAACCAGCACATGTCAAGATGCATTGCATTGGGGATGTGTCTGATTGTAATTGAAGACTGGTTCTGGTCTAGAAGGGACTTTCCAGGTTAGTGCACACAACCAGCACATGTCAAGATGCATTGCATTGGGGATGTGTCTGACTGTAATTGAAGACTGGTTCTGGTCTAGAAGGGACTTTCCAGGTTAGCGCACACAACCAGCACATGTCAAGATGCATTGCATTGGGGATGTGTCTGACTGTAATTGAAGACTGGTTCTGGTCTAGAAGGTACTTTCCAGGTTAGTGCACACAACCAGCACATGTCAAGATGCATTGGGGATGTGTCTGACTGTAATTGAAGACTGGTTCTGGTCTAGAAGGGACTTTCCAGGTTAGTGCACACAACCAGCACATGTCAAGATGCATTGCATTGGGGATGTGTCTGACTGTAATTGAAGACTGGTTCTGGTCTAGAAGGGACTTTCCAGTTTAGTGCACACAACCAGCACATGTCAAGATGCATTGCATTGGGGATGTGTCTGATTGTAATTGAAGACTGGTTCTGGTCTAGAAGGGACTTTCCAGGTTAGTGCACACAACCAGCACATGTCAAGATGCATTGCATTGGGGATGTGTCTGACTGTAATTGAAGACTGGTTCTGGTCTAGAAGGGACTTTCCAGGTTAGAGCACACAACCAGCACATGTCAAGATGCATTGCATTGGGGATGTGTCTGACTGTAATTGAAGACTGGTTCTGGTTTAGAAGGTACTTTCCAGGTTAGTGCACACAACCAGCACATGTCAAGATGCATTGCATTGGGGATGTGTCTGACTGTAATTAAAGACTGTTTCTGGTCTAGAAGGTACTTTCCAGGTTAGTGCACACAACCAGCACATGTCAAGATGCATTGGGGATGTGTCTGACTGTAATTGAAGACTGGTTCTGGTCTAGAAGGGACTTTCCAGGTTAGTGCACACAACCAGCACATGTCAAGATGCATTGCATTGGGGTTGTGTCTGACTGTAATTGAAGACTGGTTCTGGTCTAGAAGGGACTTTCCAGGTTAGTGCACACAACCAGCACATGTCAAGATGCATTGCATTGGGGATGTGTCTGACTGTAATTGAAGACTGGTTCTGGTCTACAAGGGACTTTCCAGGTTAGTGCACACAACCAGCACATGTCAAGATGCATTGCATTGGGGTTGTGTCTGACTGTAATTGAAGACTGGTTCTGGTCTAGAAGGGACTTTCCAGGTTAGTGCACACAACCAGCACATGTCAAGATGCATTGCAATGGGGATGTGTCTGACTGTAATTGAAGACTGGTTCTGGTCTAGAAGGGACTTTCCAGGTTAGTGCACACAACCAGCACATGTCAAGATGCATTGCATTGGGGATGTGTCTGACTGTAATTGAAGACTGGTTCTGGTCTAGAAGGGACTTTCCAGGTTAGTGCACACAACCAGCACATGTCAAGATGCATTGCATTGGGGATGTGTCTGACTGTAATTGAAGACTGGTTCTGGTCTAGAAGGGACTTTCCAGGTTAGTGCACACAACCAGCACATGTCAAGATGCATTGCATTGGGGATGTGTCTGACTGTAATTGAAGACTGGTTCTGGTCTAGAAGGTACTTTCCAGGTTAGTGCACACAACCAGCACATGTCAAGTTGCATTGGGGATGTGTCTGACTGTAATTGAAGACTGGTTCTGGTCTAGAAGGGACTTTCCAGGTTAGTGCACACAACCAGCACATGTCAAGATGCATTGCATTGGGGTTGTGTCTGACTGTAATTGAAGACTGGTTCTGGTCTAGAAGGGACTTTCCAGGTTAGTGCACACAACCAGCACATGTCAAGATGCATTGCATTGGGGATGTGTCTGACTGTAATTGAAGACTGGTTCTGGTCTTGAAGGTACTTTCCAGGTTAGTGCACACAACCAGCACATGTCAAGATGCATTGCATTGGGGATGTGTCTGACTGTAATTGAAGACTGGTTCTGGTCTAGAAGGCACTTTCCAGGTTAGTGCACACAACCAGCACATGTCAAGATGCATTGCATTGGGGATGTGTCTGACTGTAATTGAAGACTGGTTCTGGTCTAGAAGGTACTTTCCAGGTTAGTGCACACAATCAGCACATGTCAAGATGCATTGCATTGGGGATGTGTCTGACTGTAATTGAAGACTGGTTCTGGTCTAGAAGGTACTTTCCAGGTTAGTGCACACAACCAGCACATGTCAAGATGCATTGCATTGGGGATGTGTCTGACTTTAATTGAAGACTGGTTCTGGTCTAGAAGGGACTTTCCAGGTTAATGCACACAACCAGCACATGTCAAGATGCATTGCATTGGGGATGTGTCTGACTGTAATTGAAGACTGGTTCTGGTCTAGAATGGACTTTCCAGGTTAGTGCACACAACCAGCACATGTCAAGATGCATTGCATTGGGGATGTGTCCGACTGTAATTGAAGACTGGTTCTGGTCTAGAATGGACTTTCCAGGTTAGTGCACACAACCAGCACATGTCAAGATGCATTGCATTGGGGATGTGTCTGACTGTAATTGAAGACTGGTTCTGGTCTAGAAGGTACTTTCCAGGTTAGTGCACACAACCAGCACATGTCAAGATGCATTGCATTGGGGATGTGTCTGACTGTAATTGAAGACTGGTTCTGGTCTAGAAGGTACTTTCCAGGTTAGTGCACACAACCAGCACATGTCAAGATGCATTGCATTGGGGATGTGTCTGACTGTAATTGAAGACTGGTTCTGGTCTAGAAGGTACTTTCCAGGTTAGTGCACACAACCAGCACATGTCAAGATGCATTGGGGATGTGTCTGACTGTAATTGAAGACTGGTTCTGGTCTAGAAGGGACTTTCCAGGTTAGAGCACACAACCAGCACATGTCAAGATGCATTGCATTGGGGATGTGTCTGACTGTAATTGAAGACTGGTTCTGGTCTAGAAGGGACTTTCCAGTTTAGTGCACACAACCAGCACATGTCAAGATGCATTGCATTGGGGATGTGTCTGATTGTAATTGAAGACTGGTTCTGGTCTAGAAGGGACTTTCCAGGTTAGTGCACACAACCAGCACATGTCAAGATGCATTGCATTGGGGATGTGTCTGACTGTAATTGAAGACTGGTTCTGGTCTAGAAGGGACTTTCCAGGTTAGAGCACACAACCAGCACATGTCAAGATGCATTGCATTGGGGATGTGTCTGACTGTAATTGAAGACTGGTTCTGGTCTAGAAGGTACTTTCCAGGTTAGTGCACACAACCAGCACATGTCAAGATGCATTGCATTGGGGATGTGTCTGACTGTAATTGAAGACTGGTTCTGGTCTAGAAGGGACTTTCCAGTTTAGTGCACACAACCAGCACATGTCAAGATGCATTGCATTGGGGATGTGTCTGATTGTATTTGAAGACTGGTTCTGGTCTAGAAGGGACTTTCCAGGTTAGTGCACACAACCAGCACATGTCAAGATGCATTGCATTGGGGATGTGTCTGACTGTAATTGAAGACTGGTTCTGGTCTAGAAGGGACTTTCCAGGTTAGAGCACACAACCAGCACATGTCAAGATGCATTGCATTGGGGATGTGTCTGACTGTAATTGAAGACTGGTTCTGGTTTAGAAGGTACTTTCCAGGTTAGTGCACACAACCAGCACATGTCAAGATGCATTGCATTGGGGATGTGTCTGACTGTAATTAAAGACTGGTTCTGGTCTAGAAGGTACTTTCCAGGTTAGTGCACACGACCAGCACATGTCAAGATGCATTGGGGATGTGTCTGACTGTAATTGAAGACTGGTTCTGGTCTAGAAGGGACTTTCCAGGTTACTGCACACAACCAGCACATGTCAAGATGCATTGCATTGGGGTTGTGTCTGACTGTAATTGAAGACTGGTTCTGGTCTAGAAGGGACTTTCCAGGTTAGTGCACACAACCAGCACATGTCAAGATGCATTGCATTGGGGATGTGTCTGACTGTAATTGAAGACTGGTTCTGGTCTAGAAGGGACTTTCCAGGTTAGTGCACACAACCAGCACATGTCAAGATGCATTGCATTGGGGTTGTGTCTGACTGTAATTGAAGACTGGTTCTGGTCTAGAAGGGACTTTCCAGGTTAGTGCACAAAACCAGCACATGTCAAGATGCATTGCAATGGGGATGTGTCTGACTGTAATTGAAGAGTGGTTCTGGTCTAGAAGGGACTTTCCAGGTTAGTGCACACAACCAGCACATGTCAAGATGCATTGCATTGGGGATGTGTCTGACTGTAATTGAAGACTGGTTCTGGTCTAGAAGGGACTTTCCAGGTTAGTGCACACAACCAGCACATGTCAAGATGCATTGCATTGGGGATGTGTCTGACTGTAATTGAAGACTGGTTCTGGTCTAGAAGGGACTTTCCAGGTTAGTGCACACAACCAGCACATGTCAAGATGCATTGCATTGGGGATGTGTCTGACTGTAATTGAAGACTGGTTCTGGTCTAGAAGGTACTTTCCAGGTTAGTGCACACAACCAGCACATGTCAAGTTGCATTGGGGATGTGTCTGACTGTAATTGAAGACTGGTTCTGGTCTAGAAGGGACTTTCCAGGTTAGTGCACACAACCAGCACATGTCAAGATGCATTGCATTGGGGTTGTGTCTGACTGTAATTGAAGACTGGTTCTGGTCTAGAAGGGACTTTCCAGGTTAGTGCACACAACCAGCACATGTCAAGATGCATTGCATTGGGGATGTGTCTGACTGTAATTGAAGACTGGTTCTGGTCTAGAAGGGACTTTCCAGGTTAGTGCACACAACCAGCACATGTCAAGATGCATTGCATCGGGGATGTGTCTGACTGTAATTGAAAACTGGTTCTGGTCTAGAAGGGACTTTCCAGGTTAGTGCACACAACCAGCACATGTCAAGATGCATTGCATTGGGGATGTGTCTGAATGTAATTGAAGACTGGTTCTGGTCTAGAAGGGACTTTCCAGGTTAGTGCACACAACCAGCACATGTCAAGATGCATTGCATTGGGGATGTGTCTGACTGTAATTGAAGACTGGTTCTGGTCTTGAAGGTACTTTCCAGGTTAGTGCACACAACCAGCACATGTCAAGATGCATTGCATTGGGGATGTGTCTGACTGTAATTGAAGACTGGTTCTGGTCTAGAAGGCACTTTCCAGGTTAGTGCACACAACCAGCACATGTCAAGATGCATTGCATTGGGGATGTGTCTGACTGTAATTGAAGACTGGTTCTGGTCTAGAAGGTACTTTCCAGGTTAGTGCACACAATCAGCACATGTCAAGATGCATTGCATTGGGGATGTGTCTGACTGTAATTGAAGACTGGTTCTGGTCTAGAAGGTACTTTCCAGGTTAGTGCACACAACCAGCACATGTCAAGATGCATTGCATTGGGGATGTGTCTGACTGTAATTGAAGACTGGTTCTGGTCTAGAAGGGACTTTCCAGGTTAATGCACACAACCAGCACATGTCAAGATGCATTGCATTGGGGATGTGTCTGACTGTAATTGAAGACTGGTTCTGGTCTAGAATGGACTTTCCAGGTTAGTGCACACAACCAGCACATGTCAAGATGCATTGCATTGGGGATGTGTCTGACTGTAATTGAAGACTGGTTCTGGTCTAGAAGGGACTTTCCAGGTTAATGCACACAACCAGCACATGTCAAGATGCATTGCATTGGGGATGTGTCTGACTGTAATTGAAGACTGGTTCTGGTCTAGAATGGACTTTCCACGTTAGTGCACACAACCAGCACATGTCAAGATGCATTGCATTGGGGATGTGTCTGACTGTAATTGAAGACTGGTTCTGGTCTAGAATGGACTTTCCAGGTTAGTGCACACAACCAGCACATGTCAAGATGCATTGCATTGGGGATGTGTCTGACTGTAATTGAAGACTGGTTCTGGTCTAGAAGGTACTTTCCAGGTTAGTGCACACAACCAGCACATGTCAAGATGCATTGCATTGGGGATGTGTCTGACTGTAATTGAAGACTGGTTCTGGTCTAGAAGGTACTTTCCAGGTTAGTGCACACAACCAGCACATGTCAAGATGCATTGCATTGGGGATGTGTCTGACTGTAATTGAAGACTGGTTCTGGTCTAGAAGGTACTTTCCAGGTTAGTGCACACAACCAGCACATGTCAAGATGCATTGGGGATGTGTCTGACTGTAATTGAAGACTGGTTCTGGTCTAGAAGGGACTTTCCAGGTTAGAGCACACAACCAGCACATGTCAAGATGCATTGCATTGGGGATGTGTCTGACTGTAATTGAAGACTGGTTCTGGTCTAGAAGGGACTTTCCAGTTTAGTGCACACAACCAGCACATGTCAAGATGCATTGCATTGGGGATGTGTCTGATTGTAATTGAAGACTGGTTCTGGTCTAGAAGGGACTTTCCAGGTTAGTGCACACAACCAGCACATGTCAAGATGCATTGCATTGGGGATGTGTCTGACTGTAATTGAAGACTGGTTCTGGTCTAGAAGGGACTTTCCAGGTTAGAGCACACAACCAGCACATGTCAAGATGCATTGCATTGGGGATGTGTCTGACTGTAATTGAAGACTGGTTCTGGTCTAGAAGGTACTTTCCAGGTTAGTGCACACAACCAGCACATGTCAAGATGCATTGCATTGGGGATGTGTCTGACTGTAATTGAAGACTGGTTCTGGTCTAGAAGGTACTTTCCAGGTTAGTGCACACAACCAGCACATGTCAAGATGCATTGCATTGGGGATGTGTCTGACTGTAATTGAAGACTGGTTCTGGTCTAGAAGGTACTTTCCAGGTTAGTGCACACAACCAGCACATGTCAAGATGCATTGGGGATATGTCTGACTGTAATTGAAGACTGGTTCTGGTCTAGAAGGGACTTTCCAGGTTAGTGCACACAACCAGCACATGTCAAGATGCATTGCATTTGGGATGTGTCTGACTGTAATTGAAGACTGGTTCTGGTCTAGAAGGGAACTTTCCAGTTTAGTGCACACAACCAGCACATGTCAAGATGCATTGCATTGGGGATGTGTCTGATTGTAATTGAAGACTGGTTCTGGTCTAGAAGGGACTTTCCAGGTTAGTGCACACAACCAGCACATGTCAAGATGCATTGCATTGGGGATGTGTCTGACTGTAATTGAAGACTGGTTCTGGTCTAGAAGGGACTTTCCAGGTTAGAGCACACAACCAGCACATGTCAAGATGCATTGCATTGGGGATGTGTCTGACTGTAATTGAAGACTGGTTCTGGTTTAGAAGGTACTTTCCAGGTTAGTGCACACAACCAGCACATGTCAAGATGCATTGTATTGGGGATGTGTCTGACTGTAATTGAAGACTGGTTCTGGTCTAGAAGGTACTTTCCAGGTTAGTGCACACAACCAGCACATGTCAAGATGCATTGGGGATGTGTCTGACTGTAATTGAAGACTGGTTCTGGTCTAGAAGGGACTTTCCAGGTTAGTGCACACAACCAGCACATGTCAAGATGCATTGCATTGGGGTTGTGTCTGACTGTAATTGAAGACTGGTTCTGGTCTAGAAGGGACTTTCCAGGTTAGTGCACACAACCAGCACATGTCAAGATGCATTGCATTGGGGATGTGTCTGACTGTAATTGAAGACTGGTTCTGGTCTAGAAGGGACTTTCCAGGTTAGTGCACACAACCAGCACATGTCAAGATGCATTGCATTGGGGATGTGTCTGACTGTAATTGAAGACTGGTTCTGGTCTAGAAGGGACTTTCCAGGTTAGTGCACACAACCAGCACATGTCAAGATGCATTGCAATGGGGATGTGTCTGACTGTAATTGAAGACTGGTTCTGGTCTAGAAGGGACTTTCCAGGTTAGTGCACACAACCAGCACATGTCAAGATGCATTGCATTGGGGATGTGTCTGACTGTAATTGAAGACTGGTTCTGGTCTAGAAGGGACTTTCCCGGTTAGTGCACACAACCAGCACATGTCAAGATGCATTGCATTGGGGATGTGTCTGACTGTAATTAAAGACTGGTTCTGGTCTAGAAGGTACTTTCTAGGTTAGTGCACACAACCAGCACATGTCAAGATGCATTGCATTGGGGATGTGTCTGACTGTAATTGAAGACTGGTTCTGGTCTAGAAGGTACTTTCCAGGTTAGTGCACACAACCAGCACATGTCAAGATGCATTGGGGATGTGTCTGACTGTAATTGAAGACTGGTTCTGGTCTAGAAGGGACTTTCCAGGTTAGTGCACACAACCAGCACATGTCAAGATGCATTGCATTGGGGTTGTGTCTGACTGTAATTGAAGACTGGTTCTGGTCTAGAAGGGACTTTCCAGGTTAGTGCACACAAGCAGCACATGTCAAGATGCATTGCATTGGGATGTGTCTGACTGTAATTGAAGACTGGTTCTGGTCTAGAAGGGACTTTCCAGGTTAGTGCACACAACCAGCACATGTCAAGATGCATTGCATTGGGGATGTGTCTGACTGTAATTGAAGACTGGTTCTGGTCTAGAAGGGACTTTCCAGGTTAGTGCACACAACCAGCACATGTCAAGATGCATTGCAATGGGGATGTGTCTGACTGTAATTGAAGACTGGTTCTGGTCTAGAAGGGACTTTCCAGGTTAGTGCACACAACCAGCACATGTCAAGATGCATTGCATTGGGGATGTGTCTGACTGTAATTGAAGACTGGTTCTGGTCTAGAAGGGACTTTCCAGGTTAGTGCACACAACCAGCACATGTCAAGATGCATTGCATTGGGGATGTGTCTGACTGTAATTGAAGACTGGTTCTGGTCTGGAAGGGACTTTCCAGGTTAGAGCACACAACCAGCACATGTCAAGATGCATTGCATTGGGGATGTGTCTGACTGTAATTGAAGACTGGTTCTGGTCTAGAAGGTACTTTCCAGGTTAGTGCACACAACGAGCACATGTCAAGATGCATTGCATTGGGGATGTGTCTGACTGTAATTGAAGACTGGTTCTGGTCTAGAAGGTACTTTCCAGGTTAGTGCACACAACCAGCACATGTCAAGATGCATTGCATTGGGGATGTGTCTGACTGTAATTGAAGACTGGTTCTGGTCTAGAAGGGACTTTCCAGGTTAATGCACACAACCAGCACATGTCAAGATGCATTGCATTGGGGATGTGTGTGACTGTAATTGAAGACTGGTTCTGGTCTAGAAGGGACTTTCCAGGTTAGTGCACACAACCAGCACAGGTCAAGATGCATTGCATTGGGGATGTGTCTGACTGTAATTGAAGACTGGTTCTGGTCTAGAAGGGACTTTCCAGGTTAGTGCACACAACCAGCACATGTCAAGATGCATTGCATTGGGGATGTGTCTGACTGTAATTGAAGACTGGTTCTGGTCTAGAAGGGACTTTCCAGGTTAGTGCACACAACCAGCACATGTCAAGATGCATTGGGGATGTGTCTGACTGTAATTGAAGACTGGTTCTGGTCTAGAAGGGACTTTCCAGGTTAGTGCACACAACCAGCACATGTCAAGATGCATTGCATTGGGGATGTGTCTGACTGTATTTGAAGACTGGTTCTGGTCTAGAAGGGACTTTCCAGGTTAGTGCACACAACCAGCACATGTCAAGATGCATTGCATTGGGGATGTGTCTGACTGTAATTGAAGACTGCTTCTGGTCTAGAAGGGACTTTCCAGGTTAGTGCACACAACCAGCACATGTCAAGATGCATTGGGGATGTGTCTGACTGTAATTGAAGACTGGTTCTGGTCTAGAAGGGACTTTCCAGGTTAGTGCACACAACCAGCACATGTCAAGATGCATTGCAATGGGGATGTGTCTGACTGTAATTGAAGACTGGTTCTGGTCTAGAAGGGACTTTCCAGGTTAGTGCACACAACCAGCACATGTCAAGATGCATTGCATTGGGGATGTGTCTGACTGTAATTGAAGACTGGTTCTGGTCTAGAAGGGACTTTCCAGGTTAGTGCACACAACCAGCACATGTCAAGATGCATTGCATTGGGGATGTGTCTGACTGTAATTGAAGACTGGTTCTGGTCTAGAAGGGACTTTCCAGGTTAGTGCACACAACCAGCACATGTCAAGATGCATTGCATTGGGGATGTGTCTGACTGTAATTGAAGACTGGTTCTGGTCTAGAAGGTACTTTCCAGGTTAGTGCACACAACCAGCACATGTCAAGATGCATTGGGGATGTGTCTGACTGTAATTGAAGACTGGTTCTGGTCTAGAAGGGACTTTCCAGGTTAGTGAACACAACCAGCACATGTCAAGATGCATTGCATTGGGGTTGTGTCTGACTGTAATTGAAGACTGGTTCTGGTCTAGAAGGGACTTTCCAGGTTAGTGCACACAACCAGCACATGTCAAGATGCATTGCATTGGGATGTGTCTGACTGTAATTGAAGACTGGTTCTGGTCTAGAAGGGACTTTCCAGGTTAGTGCACACAACCAGCACATGTCAAGATGCTTTGCATTGGGGATGTGTCTGACTGTAATTGAAGACTGGTTCTGGTCTAGAAGGGACTTTCCAGGTTAGTGCACACAACCAGCACATGTCAAGATGCATTGCAATGGGGATGTGTCTGACTGTAATTGAAGACTGGTTCTGGTCTAGAAGGGACTTTCCAGGTTAGTGCACACAACCAGCACATGTCAAGATGCATTGCATTGGGGATGTGTCTGACTGTAATTGAAGACTGGTTCTGGTCTAGAAGGGACTTTCCAGGTTAGTGCACACAACCAGCACATGTCAAGATGCATTGCATTGGGGATGTGTCTGACTGTAATTGAAGACTGGTTCTGGTCTAGAAGGGACTTTCCAGGATAGTGCACACAACCAGCACATGTCAAGATGCATTGCATTGGGGATGTGTCTGACTGTAATTGAAGACTGGTTCTGGTCTAGAAGGGACTTTCCAGGTTAGTGCACACAACCAGCACATGTCAAGATGCATTGCATTGGGGATGTGTCTGACTGTAATTGAAGACTGGTTCTGGTCTAGAAGGGACTTTCCAGGTTAGTGCACACAACCAGCACATGTCAAGATGCATTGGGGATGTGTCTGAATGTAATTGAAGACTGGTTCTGGTCTAGAAGGGACTTTCCAGGTTAGTGCACACAACCAGCACATGTCAAGATGCATTGCATTGGGGATGTGTCTGACTGTAATTGAAGACTGGTTCTGGTCTAGAAGGGACTTTCCAGGTTAATGCACACAACCAGCACATGTCAAGATGCATTGCATTGGGGATGTGTCTGACTGTAATTGAACACTGCTTCTGGTCTAGAAGGGACTTTCCAGGTTAGTGCACACAACCAGCACATGTCAAGATGCATTGGGGATGTGTCTGACTGTAATTGAAGACTGGTTCTGGTCTAGAAGGGACTTTCCAGGTTAGTGCACACAACCAGCACATGTCAAGATGCATTGCATTGGGGATGTGTCTGACTGTAATTGAAGACTGGTTCTGGTCTAGAAGGGACTTTCCAGGTTAGTGCACATAACCAGCACATGTCAAGATGCATTGCATTGGGGATGTGTCTGACTGTAATTGAAGACTGGTTCTGGTCTAGAAGGGACTTTCCAGGTTAGTGCACACAACCAGCACATGTCAAGATGCATTGCATTGGGGATGTGTCTGACTGTAATTGAAGACTGGTTCTGGTCTAGAAGGTACTTTCCAGGTTAGTGCACACAACCAGCACATGTCAAGATGCATTGGGGATGTGTCTGACTGTAATTGAAGACTGGTTCTGGTCTAGAAGGGACTTTCCAGGTTAGTGCACACAACCAGCACATGTCAAGATGCATTGCATTGGGGATGTGTCTGACTGCAATTGAAGACTGTTTCTGGTCTAGAAGGGACTTTCCAGGTTAGTGCACACAACCAGCACATGTCAAGATGCATTGCACTGGGGATGTGTCTGACTGTAATTGAAAACTGGTTCTGGTCTAGAAGGGACTTTCCAGGTTAGTGCACACAACCAGCACATGTTAAGATGCATTGCATTGGGGATGTGTCTGACTGTAATTGAAGACTGGTTCTTTTCTAGAAGGGACTTTCCAGGTTAGTGCACACAACCAGCACATGTCAAGATGCATTGGGGATGTGTCTGACTGTAATTGAAGACTGGTTCTGGTCTAGAAGGGACTTTCCAGGTTAGTGCACACAACCAGCACATGTCAAGATGCATTGCATTGGGGATGTGTCTGACTGTAATTGAAGACTGGTTCTGGTCTAGAAGGGACTTTCCAGGTTAGTGCACACAACCAGCACATGTCAAGATGCATTGCAATGGGGATGTGTCTGACTGTAATTGAAGACTGGTTCTGGTCTAGAAGGGACTTTCCAGGTTAGTGCACACAACCAGCACATGTCAAGATGCATTGCATTGGGGATGTGTCTGACTGTAATTGAAGACTGGTTCTGGTCTAGAAGGGACTTTCCAGGTTAGTGCACACAACCAGCACATGTCAAGATGCATTGCATTGGGGATGTGTCTGACTGTAATTGAAGACTGGTTCTGGTCTAGAAGGGACTTTCCAGGTTAGTGCACACAACCAGCACATGTCAAGATGCATTGCATTGGGGATGTGTCTGACTGTAATTGAAGACTGGTTCTGGTCTAGAAGGGACTTTCCAGGTAGTGCACACAACCAGCACATGTCAAGATGCATTGAATTGGGGATGTGTCTGACTATAATTGAAGACTGGTTCTGGTCTAGAAGGGTGATTCCAGGTTAGTGCACACAACCAGCACATGTCAAGATGCATTGCATTGGGGATGTGTCTGACTGTAATTGAAGACTGGTTCTGGTCTAGAAGGGACTTTCCAGGTTAGTGCACACAACCAGCACATGTCAAGATGCATTGCATTGGGGATGTGTCTGACTGTAATTGAAGACTGGTTCTGGTCTAGAAGGTACTTTCCAGGTTAGTGCACACAACCAGCACATGTCAAGATGCATTGGGGATGTGTCTGACTGTAATTGAAAACTGGTTCTGGTCTAGAAGGGACTTTCCAGGTTAGTGCACACAACCAGCACATGTCAAGATGCATTGCATTGGGGATGTGTCTGACTGTAATTGAAGACTGGTTCTGGTCTAGAAGGGACTTTCCAGGTTAGTGCACACAACCAGCACATGTCAAGATGCATTGCATTGGGGATGTGTCTGACTGTAATTGAAGACTGGTTCTGGTCTAGAAGGGACTTTCCAGGTTAGTGCACACAACCAGCACATGTCAAGATGCATTGCAATGGGGATGTGTCTGACTGTAATTGAAGACTGGTTCTGGTCTAGAAGGGACTTTCCAGGTTAGTGCACACAACCAGCACATGTCAAGATGCATTGCATTGGGGATGTGTCTGACTGTAATTGAAGACTGGTTCTGGTCTAGAAGGGACTTTCCAGGTTAGTGCACACAACCAGCACATGTCAAGATGCATTGCATTGGGGATGTGTCTGACTGTAATTTAAGACTGGTTCTGGTCTAGAAGGGACTTTCCAGGTTAGTGCACACAACCAGCACATGTCAAGATGCATTGCATTGGGGATGTGTCTGACTGTAATTGAAGACTGGTTCTGGTCTAGAAGGTACTTTCCAGGTTAGTGCACACAACCAGCACATGTCAAGATGCATTGGGGATGTGTCTGACTGTAATTGAAGACTGGTTCTGGTCTAGAAGGGACTTTCCAGGTTAGTGAACACAACCAGCACATGTCAAGATGCATTGCATTGGGATGTGTCTGACTGTAATTGAAGACTGGTTCTGGTCTAGAAGGGACTTTCCAGGTTAGTGCACACAACCAGCACATGTCAAGATGCTTTGCATTGGGGATGTGTCTGACTGTAATTGAAGACTGCTTCTGGTCTAGAAGGGACTTTCCAGGTTAGTGCACACAACCAGCACATGTCAAGATGCATTGCAATGGGGATGTGTCTGACTGTAATTGAAGACTGGTTCTGGTCTAGAAGGGACTTTCCAGGTTAGTGCACACAACCAGCACATGTCAAGATGCATTGCATTGGGGATGTGTCTGACTGTAATTGAAGACTGGTTCTGGTCTAGAAGGTACTTTCCAGGTTAGTGCACACAACCAGCACATGTCAAGATGCATTGCATTGGGGATGTGTCTGACTGTAATTGAAGACTGGTTCTGGTCTGGAAGGGACTTTCCAGGTTAGAGCACACAACCAGCACATGTCAAGATGCATTGCATTGGGGATGTGTCTGACTGTAATTGAAGACTGGTTCTGGTCTAGAAGGTACTTTCCAGGTTAGTGCACACAACGAGCACATGTCAAGATGCATTGCATTGGGGATGTGTCTGACTGTAATTGAAGACTGGTTCTGGTCTAGAAGGTACTTTCCAGGTTAGTGCACACAACCAGCACATGTCAAGATGCATTGCATTGGGGATGTGTCTGACTGTAATTGAAGACTGGTTCTGGTCTAGAAGGGACTTTCCAGGTTAATGCACACAACCAGCACATGTCAAGATGCATTGCATTGGGGATGTGTGTGACTGTAATTGAAGACTGGTTCTGGTCTAGAAGGGACTTTCCAGGTTAGTGCACACAACCAGCACATGTCAAGATGCATTGCATTGGGGATGTGTCTGACTGTAATT
Source organism: Ryuthela nishihirai (assembly GCA_038380435.1). NCBI lineage: Eukaryota > Metazoa > Arthropoda > Arachnida > Araneae > Heptathelidae > Ryuthela > Ryuthela nishihirai. The sequence goes on along the minus strand of JAWZYU010000023.1, from coordinate 45,634,766 downwards.
GAAGACTGGTTCTGGTCTAGAAGGGACTTTCCAGGTTAGTGCACACAACCAGCACATGTCAAGATGCATTGGGGATGTGTCTGACTGTAATTGAAGACTGGTTCTGGTCTAGAAGGGACTTTCCAGGTTAGTGCACACAACCAGCACATGTCAAGATGCATTGCATTGGGGATGTGTCTGACTGTAATTGAAGACTGGTTCTGGTCTAGAAGGGACTTTCCAGGTTAGTGCACACAACCAGCACATGTCAAGATGCATTGCATTGGGGATGTGTCTGACTGTAATTGAAGACTGCTTCTGGTCTAGAAGGGACTTTCCAGGTTAGTGCACACAACCAGCACATGTCAAGATTGCATTGGGGATGTGTCTGACTGTAATTGAAGACTGGTTCTGGTCTAGAAGGGACTTTCCAGGTTAGTGCACACAACCAGCACATGTCAAGATGCATTGCATTGGGGATGTGTCTGACTGTAATTGAAGACTGGTTCTGGTCTAGAAGGGACTTTCCAGGTTAGTGCACACAACCAGCACATGTCAAGATGCATTGCATTGGGGATGTGTCTGACTGTAATTGAAGACTGGTTCTGGTCTAGAAGGGACTTTCCAGGTTAGTGCACACAACCAGCACATGTCAAGATGCATTGCATTGGGGATGTGTCTGACTGTAATTGAAGACTGGTTCTGGTCTAGAAGGGACTTTCCAGGTTAGTGCACACAACCAGCACATGTCAAGATGCATTGCATTGGGGATGTGTCTGACTGTAATTGAAGACTGGTTCTGGTCTAGAAGGGACTTTCCAGGTTAGTGCACACAACCAGCACATGTCAAGATGCATTGCAATGGGGATGTGTCTGACTGTAATTGAAGACACTGTAATTGAAGACTGGTTCTGGTCTAGAAGGTGCTTTCCAGGTTAGTGCACACAACCAGCACATGTCAAGATGCATTGCTTTGGAGATGTGTCTGACTGTAATTGAAGACTGGTTCTGGTCTAGAAGGTACTTTCCAGGTTAGTGCACACAACCAGCACATGTCAAGATGCATTGGGGATGTGTCTGACTGTAATTGAAGACTGGTTCTGGTCTAGAAGGGACTTTCCAGGTTAGTGCACACAACCAGCACATGTCAAGATGCATTGCATTGGGGATGTGTCTGACTGTAATTGAAGACTGGTTCTGCTCTAGAAGGGACTTTCCAGGTTAATGCACACAACCAGCACATGTCAAGATGCATTGCATTGGGGATGTGTCTGACTGTAATTGAAGACTGGTTCTGGTCTAGAAGGGACTTTCCAGGTTAGTGCACACAACCAGCACATGTCAAGATGCATTGCATTGGGGATGTGTCTGACTGTAATTGAAGACTGGTTCTGGTCTAGAAGGGACTTTCCAGGTTAATGCACACAACCAGCACATGTCAAGATGCATTGCATTGGGGATGTGTCTGACTGTAATTGAAGACTGGTTCTGGTCTAGAAGGGACTTTCCAGGTTAGTGCACACAACCAGCACATGTCAAGATGCATTGCATTGGGGATGTGTCTGACTGTAATTGAAGACTGGTTCTGGTCTAGAAGGTACTTTCCAGGTTAGTGCACACAACCAGCACATGTCAAGATGCATTGCATTGAGGATGTGTCTGACTGTAATTGAAGACTGGTTCTGGTCTAGAAGGGACTTTCCAGGTTAGTGCACACAACCAGCACATGTCAAGATGCATTGCATTGGGGATGTGTCTGACTGTAATTGAAGACTGGTTCTGGTCTAGAAGGTACTTTCCAGGTTAGTGCACACAACCAGCACATGTCAAGATGCATTGCATTGGGGATGTGTCTGACTGTAATTGAAGACTGGTTCTGGTCTAGAAGGGACTTTCCAGGTTAGTGCACACAACCAGCACATGTCAAGATGCATTGGGGATGTGTCTGACTGTAATTGAAGACTGGTTCTGGTCTAGAAGGGACGTTCCAGGTTAGTGCACACAACCAGCACATGTCAAGATGCATTGCATTGGGGATGTGTGTGACTGTAATTGAAGACTGGTTCTGGTCTAGAAGGGACTTTCCAGGTTAGTGCACACAACCAGCACATGTCAAGATGCATTGCATTGGGGATGTGTCTGACTGTAATTGAAGACTGGTTCTGGTCTAGAAGGGACTTTCCAGGTTAGTGCACACAACCAGCACATGTCAAGATGCATTGCATTGGGGATGTGTCTGACTGTAATTGAAGACTGGTTCTGGTTTAGAAGGGACTTTCCAGGTTAGTGCACACAACCAGCACATGTCAAGATGCATTGCATTGGGGATGTGTCTGACTGTAATTGAAGACTGGTTCTGGTCTAGAAGGGTGATTCCAGGTTAGTGCACACAACCAGCACATGTGAAGATGCATTGCATTGGGGATGTGTCTGACTGTAATTGAAGACTGGTTCTGGTCTGGAAGGGACTTTCCAGGTTAGAGCACACAACCAGCACATGTCAAGATGCATTGCATTGGGGATGTGTCTGACTGTAATTGAAGACTGGTTCTGGTCTAGAAGGTACTTTCCAGGTTAGTGCACACAATCAGCACATGTCAAGATGCATTGCATTGGGGATGTGTCTGACTGTAATTGAAGACTGGTTCTGGTCTAGAAGGGACTTTCCAGGTTAGTGCACACAACCAGCACATGTCAAGATGCATTGCATTGGGGATGTGTCTGACTGTAATTGAAGACTGGTTCTGGTCTAGAAGGGACTTTCCAGGTTAGTGCACACAACCAGCACATGTCAAGATGCATTGCATTGGGGATGTGTCTGACTGTAATTGAAGACTGGTTCTGGTTTAGAAGGGACTTTCCAGGTTAGTGCACACAACCAGCACATGTCAAGATGCATTGCATTGGGGATGTGTCTGACTGTAATTGAAGACTGGTTCTGGTCTAGAAGGGACTTTCCAGGTTAGTGCACACAACCAGCACATGTCAAGATGCATTGCATTGGGGATGTGTCTGACTGTAATTGAAGACTGGTTCTGGTCTAGAAGGGTGATTCCAGGTTAGTGCACACAACCAGCACATGTCAAGATGCATTGCATTGGGGATGTGTCTGACTGTAATTGAAGACTGGTTCTGGTCTGGAAGGGACTTTCCAGGTTAGAGCACACAACCAGCACATGTCAAGATGCATTGCATTGGGGATGTGTCTGACTGTAATTGAAGACTGGTTCTGGTCTAGAAGGTACTTTCCAGGTTAGTGCACACAACCAGCACATGTCAAGATGCATTGCATTGGGGATGTGTCTGACTGTAATTGAAGACTGGTTCTGGTCTAGAAGTGTGATTCCAGGTTAGTGCACACAACCAGCACATGTGAAGATGCATTGCATTGGGGATGTGTCTGACTGTAATTGAAGACTGGTTCTGGTCTGGAAGGGACTTTCCAGGTTAGAGCACACAACCAGCACATGTCAAGATGCATTGCATTGGGGATGTGTCTGACTGTAATTGAAGACTGGTTCTGGTCTAGAAGGTACTTTCCAGGTTAGTGCACACAATCAGCACATGTCAAGATGCATTGCATTGGGGATGTGTCTGACTGTAATTGAAGACTGGTTCTGGTCTAGAAGGTGCTTTCCAGGTTAGTGCACACAACCAGCACATGTCAAGATGCATTGCTTTGGGGATGTGTCTGACTGTAATTGAAGACTGGTTCTGGTCTAGAAGGTACTTTCCAGGTTAGTGCACACAACCAGCACATGTCAAGATGCATTGGGGATGTGTCTGACTGTAATTGAAGACTGGTTCTGGTCTAGAAGGGACTTTCCAGGTTAGTGCACACAACCAGCACATGTCAAGATGCATTGCATTGGGGATGTGTCTGACTGTAATTGAAGACTGGTTCTGGTCTAGAAGGGACTTTCCAGGTTAATGCACACAACCAGCACATGTCAAGATGCATTGCATTGGGGATGTGTCTGACTGTAATTGAAGACTGGTTCTGGTCTAGAAGGGACTTTCCAGGTTAGTGCACACAACCAGCACATGTCAAGATGCATTGCATTGGGGATGTGTCTGACTGTAATTGAAGACTGGTTCTGGTCTAGAAGGGACTTTCCAGGTTAATGCACACAACCAGCACATGTCAAGATGCATTGCATTGGGGATGTGTCTGACTGTAATTGAAGACTGGTTCTGGTCTAGAAGGGACTTTCCAGGTTAGTGCACACAACCAGCACATGTCAAGATGCATTGCATTGGGGATGTGTCTGACTGTAATTGAAGACTGGTTCTGGTCTAGAAGGTACTTTCCAGGTTAGTGCACACAACCAGCACATGTCAAGATGCATTGCATTGAGGATGTGTCTGACTGTAATTGAAGACTGGTTCTGGTCTAGAAGGGACTTTCCAGGTTAGTGCACACAACCAGCACATGTCAAGATGCATTGCATTGGGGATGTGTCTGACTGTAATTGAAGACTGGTTCTGGTCTAGAAGGTACTTTCCAGGTTAGTGCACACAACCAGCACATGTCAAGATGCATTGCATTGGGGATGTGTCTGACTGTAATTGAAGACTGGTTCTGGTCTAGAAGGGACTTTCCAGGTTAGTGCACACAACCAGCACATGTCAAGATGCATTGGGGATGTGTCTGACTGTAATTGAAGACTGGTTCTGGTCTAGAAGGGACTTTCCAGGTTAGTGCACACAACCAGCACATGTCAAGATGCATTGGGGATGTGTCTGACTGTAATTGAAGACTGGTTCTGGTCTAGAAGGGACGTTCCAGGTTAGTGCACACAACCAGCACATGTCAAGATGCATTGCATTGGGGATGTGTGTGACTGTAATTGAAGACTGGTTCTGGTCTAGAAGGGACTTTCCAGGTTAGTGCACACAACCAGCACATGTCAAGATGCATTGCATTGGGGATGTGTCTGACTGTAATTGAAGACTGGTTCTGGTCTAGAAGGGACTTTCCAGGTTAGTGCACACAACCAGCACATGTCAAGATGCATTGCATTGGGGATGTGTCTGACTGTAATTGAAGACTGGTTCTGGTTTAGAAGGGACTTTCCAGGTTAGTGCACACAACCAGCACATGTCAAGATGCATTGCATTGGGGATGTGTCTGACTGTAATTGAAGACTGGTTCTGGTCTAGAAGGGTGATTCCAGGTTAGTGCACACAACCAGCACATGTGAAGATGCATTGCATTGGGGATGTGTCTGACTGTAATTGAAGACTGGTTCTGGTCTGGAAGGGACTTTCCAGGTTAGAGCACACAACCAGCACATGTCAAGATGCATTGCATTGGGGATGTGTCTGACTGTAATTGAAGACTGGTTCTGGTCTAGAAGGTACTTTCCAGGTTAGTGCACACAATCAGCACATGTCAAGATGCATTGCATTGGGGATGTGTCTGACTGTAATTGAAGACTGGTTCTGGTCTAGAAGGTGCTTTCCAGGTTAGTGCACACAACCAGCACATGTCAAGATGCATTGCTTTGGGGATGTGTCTGACTGTAATTGAAGACTGGTTCTGGTCTAGAAGGTACTTTCTAGGTTAGTGCACACAACCAGCACATGTCAAGATGCATTGGGGATGTGTCTGACTGTAATTGAAGACTGGTTCTGGTCTAGAAGGGACTTTCCAGGTTAGTGCACACAACCAGCACATGTCAAGATGCATTGCATTGGGGATGTGTCTGACTGTAATTGAAGACTGGTTCTGGTCTAGAAGGGACTTTCCAGGTTAATGCACACAACCAGCACATGTCAAGATGCATTGCATTGGGGATGTGTCTGACTGTAATTGAAGACTGGTTCTGGTCTAGAAGGGACTTTCCAGGTTAGTGCACACAACCAGCACATGTCAAGATGCATTGCATTGGGGATGTGTCTGACTGTAATTGAAGACTGGTTCTGGTCTAGAAGGGACTTTCCAGGTTAATGCACACAACCAGCACATGTCAAGATGCATTGCATTGGGGATGTGTCTGACTGTAATTGAAGACTGGTTCTGGTCTAGAAGGGACTTTCCAGGTTAGTGCACACAACCAGCACATGTCAAGATGCATTGCATTGGGGATGTGTCTGACTGTAATTGAAGACTGGTTCTGGTCTAGAAGGTACTTTCCAGGTTAGTGCACACAACCAGCACATGTCAAGATGCATTGCATTGGGGATGTGTCTGACTGTAATTGAAGACTGGTTCTGGTCTAGAAGGGACTTTCCAGGTTAGTGCACACAACCAGCACATGTCAAGATGCATTGCATTGGGGATGTGTCTGACTGTAATTGAAGACTGGTTCTGGTCTAGAAGGTACTTTCCAGGTTAGTGCACACAACCAGCACATGTCAAGATGCATTGCATTGGGGATGTGTCTGACTGTAATTGAAGACTGGTTCTGGTCTAGAAGGGACTTTCCAGGTTAGTGCACACAACCAGCACATGTCAAGATGCATTGGGGATGTGTCTGACTGTAATTGAAGACTGGTTCTGGTCTAGAAGGGACTTTCCAGGTTAGTGCACACAACCAGCACATGTCAAGATGCATTGGGGATGTGTCTGACTGTAATTGAAGACTGGTTCTGGTCTAGAAGGGACTTTCCAGGTTAGTGCACACAACCAGCACATGTCAAGATGCATTGCATTGGGGATGTGTCTGACTGTAATTGAAGACTGGTTCTGGTCTAGAAGGGACTTTCCAGGTTAGTGCACACAACCAGCACATGTCAAGATGCATTGCATTGGGGATGTGTCTGACTGTAATTGAAGACTGGTTCTGGTCTAGAAGGGACTTTCCAGGTTAGTGCACACAACCAGCACATGTCAAGATGCATTGCATTGGGGTTGTGTCTGACTGTAATTGAAGACTGGTTCTGGTCTAGAAGGGACTTTCCAGGTTAGTGCACACAACCAGCACATGTCAAGATGCATTGCATTGGGGATGTGTCTGACTGTAATTGAAGACTGGTTCTGATCTAGAAGGGACTTTCCAGGTTAGTGCACACAACCAGCACATGTCAAGATGCATTGCATTGGGGATGTGTCTGACTGTAATTGAAGACTGGTTCTGGTCTAGAAGGTACTTTCCAGGTTAGTGTACACAACCAGCACATGTCAAGATGCATTGCATTGGGGATGTGTCTGACTGTAATTGAAGACTGGTTCTGGTCTGGAAGGGACTTTCCAGGTTAGAGCACACAACCAGCACATGTCAAGATGCATTGCATTGGGGATGTGTCTGACTGTAATTGAAGACTGGTTCTGGTCTAGAAGGTACTTTCCAGGTTAGTGCACACAACGAGCACATGTCAAGATGCATTGCATTGGGGATGTGTCTGACTGTAATTGAAGACTGGTTCTGATCTAGAAGGTACTTTCCAGGTTAGTGCACACAACCAGCACATGTCAAGATGCATTGCATTGGGGATGTGTCTGACTGTAATTGAAGACTGGTTCTGGTCTAGAAGGGACTTTCCAGGTTAATGCACACAACCAGCACATGTCAAGATGCATTGCATTGGGGATGTGTGTGACTGTAATTGAAGACTGGTTCTGGTCTAGAAGGGACTTTCCAGGTTAGTGCACACAACCAGCACATGTCAAGATGCATTGCATTGGGGATGTGTCTGACTGTAATTGAAGACTGGTTCTGGTCTAGAAGGGACTTTCCAGGTTAGTGCACACAACCAGCACATGTCAAGATGCATTGCATTGGGGATGTGTCTGACTGTAATTGAAGACTGGTTCTGGTTTAGAAGGGACTTTCCAGGTTAGTGCACACAACCAGCACATGTCAAGATGCATTGCATTGGGGATGTGTCTGACTGTAATTGAAGACTGGTTCTGGTCTAGAAGGGACTTTCCAGGTTAGTGCACACAACCAGCACATGTCAAGATGCATTGCATTGGGGATGTGTCTGACTGTAATTGAAGACTGGTTCTGGTCTAGAAGGGTGATTCCAGGTTAGTGCACACAACCAGCACATGTCAAGATGCATTGCATTGCGGATGTGTCTGACTGTAATTGAAGACTGGTTCTGGTCTGGAAGGGACTTTCCAGGTTAGAGCACACAACCAGCACATGTCAAGATGCATTGCATTGGGGATGTGTCTGACTGTAATTGAAGACTGGTTCTGGTCTAGAAGGTACTTTCCAGGTTAGTGCACACAATCAGCACATGTCAAGATGCATTGCATTGGGGATGTGTCTGACTGTAATTGAAGACTGGTTCTGGTCTAGAAGGTGCTTTCCAGGTTAGTGCACACAACCAGCACATGTCAAGATGCATTGCTTTGGGGATGTGTCTGACTGTAATTGAAGACTGGTTCTGGTCTAGAAGGTACTTTCCAGGTTAGTGCACACAACCAGCACATGTCAAGATGCATTGGGGATGTGTCTGACTGTAATTGAAGACTGGTTCTGGTCTAGAAGGGACTTTCCAGGTTAGTGCACACAACCAGCACATGTCAAGATGCATTGCATTGGGGATGTGTCTGACTGTAATTGAAGACTGGTTCTGGTCTAGAAGGGACTTTCCAGGTTAATGCACACAACCAGCACATGTCAAGATGCATTGCATTGGGGATGTGTCTGACTGTAATTGAAGACTGGTTCTGGTCTAGAAGGGACTTTCCAGGTTAGTGCACACAACCAGCACATGTCAAGATGCATTGCATTGGGGATGTGTCTGACTGTAATTGAAGACTGGTTCTGGTCTAGAAGGGACTTTCCAGGTTAATGCACACAACCAGCACATGTCAAGATGCATTGCATTGGGGATGTGTCTGACTGTAATTGAAGACTGGTTCTGGTCTAGAAGGGACTTTCCAGGTTAGTGCACACAACCAGCACATGTCAAGATGCATTGCATTGGGGATGTGTCTGACTGTAATTGAAGACTGGTTCTGGTCTAGAAGGTACTTTCCAGGTTAGTGCACACAACCAGCACATGTCAAGATGCATTGCATTGGGGATGTGTCTGACTGTAATTGAAGACTGGTTCTGGTCTAGAAGGGACTTTCCAGGTTAGTGCACACAACCAGCACATGTCAAGATGCATTGCATTGGGGATGTGTCTGACTGTAATTGAAGACTGGTTCTGGTCTAGAAGGGACTTTCCAGGTTAGTGCACACAACCAGCACATGTCAAGATGCATTGCATTGGGGATGTGTCTGACTGTAATTGAAGACTGGTTCTTTTCTAGAAGGGACTTTCCAGGTTAGTGCACACAACCAGCACATGTCAAGATGCATTGGGGATGTGTCTGACTGTAATTGAAGACTGGTTCTGGTCTAGAAGGGTGATTCCAGGTTAGTGCACACAACCAGCACATGTCAAGATGCATTGGGGATGTGTCTGACTGTAATTGAAGACTGGTTCTGGTCTAGAAGGGACTTTCCAGGTTAGTGCACACAACCAGCACATGTCAAGATGCATTGCATTGGGGATGTGTCTGACTGTAATTGAAGACTGGTTCTGGTCTAGAAGGGACTTTCCAGGTTAGTGCACACAACCAGCACATGTCAAGATGCATTGCATTGGGGATGTGTCTCACTGTAATTGAAGACTGGTTCTGGTCTAGAAGGGACTTTCCAGGTTAGTGCACACAACCAGCACATGTCAAGATGCATTGCATTGGGGATGTGTCTGACTGTAATTGAAGACTGGTTCTGGTCTAGAAGGGACTTTCCAGGTAGTGCACACAACCAGCACATGTCAAGATGCATTGCATTGGGGATGTGTCTGACTGTAATTGAAGACTGGTTCTGGTCTAGAAGGGTGATTCCAGGTTAGTGCACACAACCAGCACATGTCAAGATGCATTGCATTGGGGATGTGTCTGACTGTAATTGAAGACTGGTTCTGGTCTAGAAGGGACTTTCCAGGTTAGTGCACACAACCAGCACATGTCAAGATGCATTGCATTGGGGATGTGTCTGACTGTAATTGAAGACTTTTTCTGGTCTAGAAGGTATTTTCCAGGTTAGTGCACACAACCAGCACATGTCAAGATGCATTGGGGATGTGTCTGACTGTAATTGAAGACTGGTTCTGGTCTAGAAGGGACTTTCCAGGTTAGTGCACACAACCAGCACATGTCAAGATGCATTGCATTGGGGATGTGTCTGACTGTAATTGAAGACTGGTTCTGGTCTAGAAGGGACTTTCCAGGTTAGTGCACACAACCAGCACATGTCAAGATGCATTGCAATGGGGATGTGTCTGACTGTATTTGAAGACTGGTTCTGGTCTAGAAGGGACTTTCCAGGTTAGTGCACACAACCAGCACATGTCAAGATGCATTGCATTGGGGATGTGTCTGACTGTAATTGAAGACTGATTCTGGTCTAGAAGGGACTTTCCAGGTTAGTGCACACAACCAGCACATGTCAAGATGCATTGCATTGGGGATGTGTCTGACTGTAATTGAAGACTGGTTCTGGTCTAGAAGGGACTTTCCAGGTTAGTGCACACAACCAGCACATGTCAAGATGCATTGCATTGGGGATGTGTCTGACTGTAATTGAAGACTTTTTCTGGTCTAGAAGGGACTTTCCAGGTTAGTGCACACAACCAGCACATGTCAAGATGCATTGCAATGGGGATGTGTCTGACTGTAATTGAAGACTGGTTCTGGTCTAGAAGGGACTTTCCAGGTTAGTGCACACAACCAGCACATGTCAAGATGCATTGCATTGGGGATGTGTCTGACTGTAATTGAAGACTGGTTCTGGTCTAGAAGGTACTTTCCAGGTTAGTGCACACAACCAGCACATGTCAAGATGCATTGCATTGGGGATGTGTCTGACTGTAATTGAAGACTGGTTCTGGTCTGGAAGGGACTTTCCAGGTTAGAGCACACAACCAGCACATGTCAAGATGCATTGCATTGGGGATGTGTCTGACTGTAATTGAAGACTGGTTCTGGTCTAGAAGGTACTTTCCAGGTTAGTGCACACAACGAGCACATGTCAAGATGCATTGCATTGGGGATGTGTCTGACTGTAATTGAAGACTGGTTCTGGTCTAGAAGGTACTTTCCAGGTTAGTGCACACAACGAGCACATGTCAAGATGCATTGCATTGGGGATGTGTCTGACTGTAATTGAAGACTGGTTCTGGTCTAGAAGGGACTTTCCAGGTTAATGCACACAACCAGCACATGTCAAGATGCATTGCATTGGGGATGTGTGTGACTGTAATTGAAGACTGGTTCTGGTCTAGAAGGGACTTTCCAGGTTAGTGCACACAACCAGCACATGTCAAGATGCATTGCATTGGGGATGTGTCTGACTGTAATTGAAGACTGGTTCTGGTCTAGAAGGGACTTTCCAGGTTAGTGCACACAACCAGCACATGTCAAGATGCATTGCATTGGGGATGTGTCTGACTGTAATTGAAGACTGGTTCTGGTCTAGAAGGGACTTTCCAGGTTAGTGCACACAACCAGCACATGTCAAGATGCATTGCATTGGGGATGTGTCTGACTGTAATTGAAGACTGGTTCTGGTCTAGAAGGGACTTTCCAGGTTAGTGCACACAACCAGCACATGTCAAGATGCATTGCATTGGGGATGTGTCTGACTGTAATTGAAGACTGGTTCTGGTCTAGAAGGGACTTTCCAGGTTAATGCACACAACCAGCACATGTCAAGATGCATTGCATTGGGAATGTGTCTGACTGTAATTGAAGACTGGTTCTGGTCTAGAAGGGACTTTCCAGGTTAGTGCACACAACCAGCACATGTCAAGATGCATTGCATTGGGGATGTGTCTGACTGTAATTGAAGACTGGTTCTGGTCTAGAAGGGACTTTCCAGGTTAGTGCACACAACCAGCACATGTCAAGATGCATTGCATTGGGGATGTGTCTGACTGTAATTGAAGACTGGTTCTGGTCTAGAAGGGACTTTCCAGGTTAGTGCACACAACCAGCACATGTCAAGATGCATTGGGGATGTGTCTGACTGTAATTGAAGACTGGTTCTGGTCTAGAAGGGACTTTCCAGGTTAGTGCACACAACCAGCACATGTCAAGATGCATTGCATTGGGGATGTGTCTGACTGTAATTGAAGACTGGTTCTGGTCTAGAAGGGACTTTCCAGGTTAATGCACACAACCAGCACATGTCAAGATGCATTGCATTGGGGATGTGTCTGACTGTAATTGAAGACTGGTTCTGGTCTAGAAGGGACTTTCCAGGTTAGTGCACACAACCAGCACATGTCAAGATGCATTGGGGATGTGTCTGACTGTAATTGAAGACTGGTTCTGGTCTAGAAGGGACTTTCCAGGTTAGTGCACACAACCAGCACATGTCAAGATGCATTGCATTGTGGATGTGTCTGACTGTAATTGAAGACTGGTTCTGGTCTAGAAGGGACTTTCCAGGTTGGTGCACACAACCAGCACATGTCAAGATGCATTGCATTGGGGATGTGTCTGACTGTAATTGAAGACTGGTTCTGGTCTAGAAGGGACTTTCCAGGTTAGTGCACACAACCAGCACATGTCAAGATGCATTGCATTGGGGATGTGTCTGACTGTAATTGAAGACTGGTTCTGGTCTAGAAGGGACTTTCCAGGTAGTGCACACAACCAGCACTTGTCAAGATGCATTGCATTGGGGATGTGTCTGACTGTAATTGAAGACTGGTTCTGGTCTAGAAGGGTGATTCCAGGTTAGTGCACACAACCAGCACATGTCAAGATGCATTGCATTGGGGATGTGTCTGACTGTAATTGAAGACTGGTTCTGGTCTAGAAGGGACTTTCCAGGTTAGTGCACACAACCAGCACATGTCAAGATGCATTGCATTGGGGATGTGTCTGACTGTAATTGAAGACTGTTTCTGGTCTAGAAGGCACTTTCCAGGTTAGTGCACACAACCAGCACATGTCAAGATGCATTGCACTGGGGATGTGTCTGACTGTAATTGAAAACTGGTTCTGGTCTAGAAGGGACTTTCCAGGTTAGTGCACACAACCAGCACATGTTAAGATGCATTGCATTGGGGATGTGTCTGACTGTAATTGAAGACTGGTTCTTTTCTAGAAGGGACTTTCCAGGTTAGTGCACACAACCAGCACATGTCAAGATGCATTGGGGATGTGTCTGACTGTAATTGAAGACTGGTTCTGGTCTAGAAGGGACTTTCCAGGTTAGTGCACACAACCAGCACATGTCAAGATGCATTGCATTGGGGTTGTGTCTGACTGTAATTGAAGACTGGTTCTGGTCTAGAAGGGACTTTCCAGGTTAGTGCACACAACCAGCACATGTCAAGATGCATTGCATTGGGGATGTGTCTGACTGTAATTGAAGACTGGTTCTGGTCTAGAAGGGACTTTCCAGGTTAGTGCACACAACCAGCACATGTCAAGATGCATTGCAATGGGGATGTGTCTGACTGTAATTGAAGACTGGTTCTGGTCTAGAAGGGACTTTCCAGGTTAGTGCACACAACCAGCACATGTCAAGATGCATTGCATTGGGGATGTGTCTGACTGTAATTGAAGACTGGTTCTGGTCTAGAAGGGACTTTCCAGGTTAGTGCACACAACCAGCACATGTCAAGATGCATTGCATTGGGGATGTGTCTGACTGTAATTGAAGACTGGTTCTGGTCTAGAAGGGACTTTCCAGGTTAGTGCACACAACCAGCACATGTCAAGATGCATTGCATTGGGGATGTGTCTGACTGTAATTGAAGACTGGTTCTGGTCTAGAAGGTACTTTCCAGGTTAGTGCACACAACCAGCACATGTCAAGATGCATTGGGGATGTGTCTGACTGTAATTGAAGACTGGTTCTGGTCTAGAAGGGACTTTCCAGGTTAGTGCACACAACCAGCACATGTCAAGATGCATTGCATTGCGGTTGTGTCTGACTGTAATTGAAGACTGGTTCTGGTCTAGAAGGGACTTTCCAGGTTAGTGCACACAACCAGCACATGTCAAGATGCATTGCATTGGGGATGTGTCTGACTGTAATTGAAGACTGGTTCTGATCTAGAAGGGACTTTCCAGGTTAGTGCACACAACCAGCACATGTCAAGATGCATTGCATTGGGGATGTGTCTGACTGTAATTGAAGACTGGTTCTGGTCTAGAAGGTACTTTCCAGGTTAGTGCACACAACCAGCACATGTCAAGATGCATTGCATTGGGGATGGGTCTGACTGTAATTGAAGACTGGTTCTGGTCTGGAAGGGACTTTCCAGGTTAGAGCACACAACCAGCACATGTCAAGATGCATTGCATTGGGGATGTGTCTGACTGTAATTGAAGACTGGTTCTGGTCTAGAAGGTACTTTCCAGGTTAGTGCACACAACGAGCACATGTCAAGATGCATTGCATTGGGGATGTGTCTGACTGTAATTGAAGACTGGTTCTGGTCTAGAAGGTACTTTCCAGGTTAGTGCACACAACCAGCACATGTCAAGATGCATTGCATTGGGGATGTGTCTGACTGTAATTGAAGACTGGTTCTGGTCTAGAAGGGACTTTCCAGGTTAATGCACACAACCAGCACATGTCAAGATGCATTGCATTGGGGATGTGTGTGACTGTATTGAAGACTGGTTCTGGTCTAGAAGGGACTTTCCAGGTTAGTGCACACAACCAGCACATGTCAAGATGCATTGCATTGGGGATGTGTCTGACTGTAATTGAAGACTGGTTCTGGTCTAGAAGGGACTTTCCAGGTTAGTGCACACAACCAGCACATGTCAAGATGCATTGCATTGGGGATGTGTCTGACTGTAATTGAAGACTGGTTCTGGTCTAGAAGGGACTTTCCAGGTTAGTGCACACAACCAGCACATGTCAAGATGCATTGCATTGGGGATGTGTCTGACTGTAATTGAAGACTGGTTCTGGTCTAGAAGGGACTTTCCAGGTTAGTGCACACAACCAGCACATGTCAAGATGCATTGCGGATGTGTCTGACTGTAATTGAAGACTGGTTCTGGTCTAGAAGGGACTTTCCAGGTTAATGCACACAACCAGCACATGTCAAGATGCATTGCATTGGGGATGTGTCTGACTGTAATTGAAGACTGCTTCTGGTCTAGAAGGGACTTTCCAGGTTAGTGCACACAACCAGCACATGTCAAGATGCATTGGGGATGTGTCTGACTGTAATTGAAGACTGGTTCTGGTCTAGAAGGGACTTTCCAGGTTAGTGCACACAACCAGCACATGTCAAGATGCATTGCATTGGGGATGTGTCTGACTGTAATTCAAGACTGGTTCTGGTCTAGAAGGGACTTTCCAGGTTAGTGCACACAACCAGCACATGTCAAGATGCATTGCATTGGGGATGTGTCTGACTGTAATTGAAGACTGGTTCTGGTCTAGAAGGGACTTTCCAGGTTAATGCACACAACCAGCACATGTCAAGATGCATTGCATTGGGGATGTGTCTGACTGTAATTGAAGACTGCTTCTGGTCTAGAAGGGACTTTCCAGGTTAGTGCACACAACCAGCACATGTCAAGATGCATTGGGGATGTGTCTGACTGTAATTGAAGACTGGTTCTGGTCTAGAAGGGACTTTCCAGGTTAGTGCACACAACCAGCACATGTCAAGATGCATTGCATTGGGGATGTGTCTGACTGTAATTGAAGACTGGTTCTGGTCTAGAAGGGACTTTCCAGGTTAGTGCACACAACCAGCACATGTCAAGATGCATTGCATTGGGGATGTGTCTGACTGTAATTGAAGACTGGTTCTGGTCTAGAAGGTACATTCCAGGTTAGTGCACACAACGAGCACATGTCAAGATGCATTGCATTGGGGATGTGTCTGACTGTAATTGTAGACTGGTTCTGGTCTAGAAGGTACTTTCCAGGTTAGTGCACACAACCAGCACATGTCAAGATGCATTGCATTGGGGATGTGTCTGACTGTAATTGAAGACTGGTTCTGGTCTAGAAGGGACTTTCCAGGTTAATGCACACAACCAGCACATGTCAAGATGCATTGCATTGGGGATGTGTGTGACTGTAATTGAAGACTGGTTCTGGTCTAGAAGGGACTTTCCAGGTTAGTGCACACAACCAGCACATGTCAAGATGCATTGCATTGGGGATGTGTCTGACTGTAATTGAAGACTGGTTCTGGTCTAGAAGGGACTTTCCAGGTTAGTGCACACAACCAGCACATGTCAAGATGCATTGCATTGGGGATGTGTCTGACTGTAATTGAAGACTGGTTCTGGTCTAGAAGGGACTTTCCAGGTTAGTGCACACAACCAGCACATGTCAAGATGCATTGCATTGGGGATGTGTCTGACTGTAATTGAAGACTGGTTCTGGTCTAGAAGGGACTTTCCAGGTTAGTGCACACAACCAGCACATGTCAAGATGCATTGCAATGGGGATGTGTCTGACTGTAATTGAAGACTGGTTCTGGTCTAGAAGGGACTTTCCAGGTTAGTGCACACAACCAGCACATGTCAAGATGCATTGCATTGGGGATGTGTCTGACTGTAATTGAAGACTGGTTCTGGTCTAGAAGGGACTTTCCAGGTTAGTGCACACAACCAGCACATGTCAAGATGCATTGCATTGGGGATGTGTCTGACTGTAATTGAAGACTGGTTCTGGTCTAGAAGGGACTTTCCAGGTTAGTGCACACAACCAGCACATGTCAAGATGCATTGCATTGGGGATGTGTCTGACTGTAATTGAAGACTGGTTCTGGTCTAGAAGGTACTTTCCAGGTTAGTGCACACAACCAGCACATGTCAAGATGCATTGGGCTGTGTCTGACTGTAATTGAAGACTGGTTCTGATCTAGAAGGGACTTTCCAGGTTAGTGCACACAACCAGCACATGTCAAGATGCATTGCATTGGGGATGTGTCTGACTGTAATTGAAGACTGGTTCTGGTCTAGAAGGTACTTTCCAGGTTAGTGCACACAACCAGCACATGTCAAGATGCATTGCATTGGGGATGTGTCTGACTGTAATTGAAGACTGGTTCTGGTCTGGAAGGGACTTTCCAGGTTAGAGCACACAACCAGCACATGTCAAGATGCATTGCATTGGGGATGTGTCTGACTGTAATTGAAGACTGGTTCTGGTCTAGAAGGTACTTTCCAGGTTAGTGCACACAACGAGCACATGTCAAGATGCATTGCATTGGGGATGTGTCTGACTGTAATTGAAGACTGCTTCTGGTCTAGAAGGGACTTTCCAGGTTAGTGCACACAACCAGCACATGTCAAGATGCATTGGGGATGTGTCTGACTGTAATTGAAGACTGGTTCTGGTCTAGAAGGGACTTTCCAGGTTAGTGCACACAACCAGCACATGTCAAGATGCATTGCATTGGGGATGTGTCTGACTGTAATTGAAGACTGGTTCTGGTCTAGAAGGGACTTTCCAGGTTAGTGCACACAACCAGCACATGTCAAGATGCATTGCATTGGGGATGTGTCTGACTGTAATTGAAGACTGGTTCTGGTCTAGAAGTGACTTTCCAGGTTAATGCACACAACCAGCACATGTCAAGATGCATTGCATTGGGGATGTGTCTGACTGTAATTGAAGACTGCTTCTGGTCTAGAAGGGACTTTCCAGGTTAGTGCACACAACCTGCACATGTCAAGATGCATTGGGGATGTGTCTGACTGTAATTGAAGACTGGTTCTGGTCTAGAAGGGTGATTCCAGGTTAGTGCACACAACCAGCACATGTCAAGATGCATTGCATTGGGGATGTGTCTGACTGTAATTGAAGACTGGTTCTGGTCTAGAAGGGACTTTCCAGGTTAGTGCACACAACCAGCACATGTCAAGATGCATTGCATTGGGGATGTGTCTGACTGTAATTGAAGACTGGTTCTGGTCTAGAAGGGACTTTCCAGGTTAATGCACACAACCAGCACATGTCAAGATGCATTGCATTGGGGATGTGTCTGACTGTAATTGAAGACTGCTTCTGGTCTAGAAGGGACTTTCCAGGTTAGTGCACACAACCAGCACATGTCAAGATGCATTGGGGATGTGTCTGACTGTAATTGAAGACTGGTTCTGGTCTAGAAGGGACTTTCCAGGTTAGTGCACACAACCAGCACATGTCAAGATGCATTGCATTGGGGATGTGTCTGACTGTAATTGAAGACTGGTTCTGGTCTAGAAGGGACTTTCCAGGTTAGTGCACACAACCAGCACATGTCAAGATGCATTGCATTGGGGATGTGTCTGACTGTAATTGAAGACTGGTTCTGGTCTAGAAGGTACATTCCAGGTTAGTGCACACAACGAGCACATGTCAAGATGCATTGCATTGGGGATGTGTCTGACTGTAATTGTAGACTGGTTCTGGTCTAGAAGGTACTTTCCAGGTTAGTGCACACAACCAGCACATGTCAAGATGCATTGCATTGGGGATGTGTCTGACTGTAATTGAAGACTGGTTCTGGTCTAGAAGGGACTTTCCAGGTTAATGCACACAACCAGCACATGTCAAGATGCATTGCATTGGGGATGTGTGTGACTGTAATTGAAGACTGGTTCTGGTCTAGAAGGGACTTTCCAGGTTAGTGCACACAACCAGCACATGTCAAGATGCATTGCATTGGGGATGTGTCTGACTGTAATTGAAGACTGGTTCTGGTCTAGAAGGGACTTTCCAGGTTAGTGCACACAACCAGCACATGTCAAGATGCATTGCATTGGGGATGTGTCTGACTGTAATTGAAGACTGGTTCTGGTCTAGAAGGGACTTTCCAGGTTAGTGCACACAACCAGCACATGTCAAGATGCATTGCATTGGGGATGTGTCTGACTGTAATTGAAGACTGGTTCTGGTCTAGAAGGGACTTTCCAGGTTAGTGCACACAACCAGCACATGTCAAGATGCATTGCAATGGGGATGTGTCTGACTGTAATTGAAGACTGGTTCTGGTCTAGAAGGGACTTTCCAGGTTAGTGCACACAACCAGCACATGTCAAGATGCATTGCATTGGGGATGTGTCTGACTGTAATTGAAGACTGGTTCTGGTCTAGAAGGGACTTTCCAGGTTAGTGCACACAACCAGCACATGTCAAGATGCATTGCATTGGGGATGTGTCTGACTGTAATTGAAGACTGGTTCTGGTCTAGAAGGGACTTTCCAGGTTAGTGCACACAACCAGCACATGTCAAGATGCATTGCATTGGGGATGTGTCTGACTGTAATTGAAGACTGGTTCTGGTCTAGAAGGTACTTTCCAGGTTAGTGCACACAACCAGCACATGTCAAGATGCATTGGGGATGTGTCTGACTGTAATTGAAGACTGGTTCTGATCTAGAAGGGACTTTCCAGGTTAGTGCACACAACCAGCACATGTCAAGATGCATTGCATTGGGGATGTGTCTGACTGTAATTGAAGACTGGTTCTGGTCTAGAAGGTACTTTCCAGGTTAGTGCACACAACCAGCACATGTCAAGATGCATTGCATTGGGGATGTGTCTGACTGTAATTGAAGACTGGTTCTGGTCTGGAAGGGACTTTCCAGGTTAGAGCACACAACCAGCACATGTCAAGATGCATTGCATTGGGGATGTGTCTGACTGTAATTGAAGACTGGTTCTGGTCTAGAAGGTACTTTCCAGGTTAGTGCAGACAACGAGCACATGTCAAGATGCATTGCATTGGGGATGTGTCTGACTGTAATTGAAGACTGGTTCTGGTCTAGAAGGGACTTTCCAGGTTAGTGCACACAACCAGCACATGTCAAGATGCATTGCATTGGGGATGTGTCTGACTGTAATTGAAGACTGGTTCTGGTCTAGAAGGGACTTTCCAGGTTAATGCACACAACCAGCACATGTCAAGATGCATTGCATTGGGGATGTGTGTGACTGTAATTGAAGACTGGTTCTGGTCTAGAAGGGACTTTCCAGGTTAGTGCACACAACCAGCACATGTCAAGATGCATTGCATTGGGGATGTGTCTGACTGTAATTGAAGACTGGTTCTGGTCTAGAAGGGACTTTCCAGGTTAGTGCACACAACCAGCACATGTCAAGATGCATTGCATTGGGGATGTGTCTGACTGTAATTGAAGACTGGTTCTGGTCTAGAAGGGACTTTCCAGGTTAGTGCACACAACCAGCACATGTCAAGATGCATTGCATTGGGGATGTGTCTGACTGTAATTGAAGACTGGTTCTGGTCTAGAAGGGACTTTCCAGGTTAATGCACACAACCAGCACATGTCAAGATGCATTGCATTGGGGATGTGTCTGACTGTAATTGAAGACTGCTTCTGGTCTAGAAGGGACTTTCCAGGTTAGTGCACACAACCAGCACATGTCAAGATGCATTGGGGATGTGTCTGACTGTAATTGAAGACTGGTTCTGGTCTAGAAGGGACTTTCCAGGTTAGTGCACACAACCAGCACATGTCAAGATGCATTGCATTGGGGATGTGTCTGACTGTAATTGAAGACTGGTTCTGGTCTAGAAGGGACTTTCCAGGTTAGTGCACACAACCAGCACATGTCAAGATGCATTGCATTGGGGATGTGTCTGACTGTAATTGAAGACTGGTTCTGGTCTAGAAGGGACTTTCCAGGTTAATGCACACAACCAGCACATGTCAAGATGCATTGCATTGGGGATGTGTCTGACTGTAATTGAAGACTGCTTCTGGTCTAGAAGGGACTTTCCAGGTTAGTGCACACAACCCGCACATGTCAAGATGCATTGGGGATGTGTCTGACTGTAATTGAAGACTGGTTCTGGTCTAGAAGGGACTTTCCAGGTTAGTGCACACAACCAGCACATGTCAAGATGCATTGCATTGGGGATGTGTCTGACTGTAATTGAAGACTGGTTCTGGTCTAGAAGGGACTTTCCAGGTTAGTGCACACAACCAGCACATGTCAAGATGCATTGCATTGGGGATGTGTCTGACTGTAATTGAAGACTGGTTCTGGTCTAGAAGGGACTTTCCAGGTTAGTGCACACAACCAGCACATGTCAAGATGCATTGCATTGGGGATGTGTCTGACTGTAATTGAAGACTGGTTCTGGTCTAGAAGGGACTTTCCAGGTAGTGCACACAACCAGCACATGTCAAGATGCATTGCATTGGGGATGTGTCTGACTGTAATTGAAGACTGGTTCTGGTCTAGAAGGGTGATTCCAGGTTAGTGCACACAACCAGCACATGTCAAGATGCATTGCATTGGGGATGTGTCTGACTGTAATTGAAGACTGGTTCTGGTCTAGAAGGGACTTTCCAGGTTAGTGCACACAACCAGCACATGTCAAGATGCATTGCATTGGGGATGTGTCTGACTGTAATTGAAGACTGGTTCTGGTCTAGAAGGGACTTTCCAGGTTAGTGCACACAACCAGCACATGTCAAGATGCATTGCATTGGGGATGTGTCTGACTGTAATTGAAGACTGGTTCTGGTCTAGAAGGGACTTTCCAGGTAGTGCACACAACCAGCACATGTCAAGATGCATTGCATTGGGGATGTGTCTGACTGTAATTGAAGACTGGTTCTGGTCTAGAAGTGTGATTCCAGGTTAGTGCACACAACCAGCACATGTCAAGATGCATTGCATTGGGGATGTGTCTGACTGTAATTGAAGACTGGTTCTGGTCTAGAAGGGACTTTCCAGGTTAGTGCACACAACCAGCACATGTCAAGATGCATTGCATTGGGGATGTGTCTGACTGTAATTGAAGACTGGTTCTGGTCTAGAAGGTACTTTCCAGGTTAGTGCACACAACCAGCACATGTCAAGATGCATTGGGGATGTGTCTGACTGTAATTGAAGACTGGTTCTGGTCTAGAAGGGACTTTCCAGGTTAGTGCACACAACCAGCACATGTCAAGATGCATTGCATTGGGGATGTGTCTGACTGTAATTGAAGACTGGTTCTGGTCTAGAAGGGACTTTCCAGGTTAGTGCACACAACCAGCACATGTCAAGATGCATTGCATTGGGGATGTGTCTGACTGTAATTGAAGACTGGTTCTGGTCTAGAAGGGACTTTCCATGTTAGTGCACACAACCAGCACATGTCAAGATGCATTGCAATGGGGATGTGTCTGACTGTAATTGAAGACTGGTTCTGGTCTAGAAGGGACTTTCCAGGTTAGTGCACACAACCAGCACATGTCAAGATGCATTGCATTGGGGATGTGTCTGACTGTAATTGAAGACTGGTTCTGGTCTAGAAGGGACTTTCCAGGTTAGTGCACACAACCAGCACATGTCAAGATGCATTGCATTGGGGATGTGTCTGACTGTAATTGAAGACTGGTTCTGGTCTAGAAGGTACTTTCCAGGTTAGTGCACACAACCAGCACATGTCAAGATGCATTGCATTGGGGATGTGTCTGACTGTAATTGAAGACTGGTTCTGGTCTAGAAGGTACTTTCCAGGTTAGTGCACACAACCAGCACCTGTCAAGATGCATTGGGGATGTGTCTGACTGTAATTGAAGACTGGTTCTGGTCTAGAAGGGACTTTCCAGGTTAGTGCACACAACCAGCACATGTCAAGATGCATTGCATTGGGGTTGTGTCTGACTGTAATTGAAGACTGGTTCTGGTCTAGAAGGGACTTTCCAGGTTAGTGCACACAACCAGCACATGTCAAGATGCATTGCATTGGGATGTGTCTGACTGTAATTGAAGACTGGTTCTGGTCTAGAAGGGACTTTCCAGGTTAGTGCACACAACCAGCACATGTCAAGATGCATTGCATTGGGGATGTGTCTGACTGTAATTGAAGACTGGTTCTGGTCTAGAAGGGACTTTCCAGGTTAGTGCACACAACCAGCACATGTCAAGATGCATTGCAATGGGGATGTGTCTGACTGTAATTGAAGACTGGTTCTGGTCTAGAAGGGACTTTCCAGGTTAGTGCACACAACCAGCACATGTCAAGATGCATTGCATTGGGGATGTGTCTGACTGTAATTGAAGACTGGTTCTGGTCTAGAAGGTACTTTCCAGGTTAGTGCACGCAACCAGCACATGTCAAGATGCATTGCATTGGGGATGTGTCTGACTGTAATTGAAGACTGGTTCTGGTCTGGAAGGGACTTTCCAGGTTAGAGCACACAACCAGCACATGTCAAGATGCATTGCATTGGGGATGTGTCTGACTGTAATTGAAGACTGGTTCTGGTCTAGAAGGTACTTTCCAGGTTAGTGCACACAACGAGCACATGTCAAGATGCATTGCATTGGGGATGTGTCTGACTGTAATTGAAGACTGGTTCTGGTCTAGAAGGTACTTTCCAGGTTAGTGCACACAACCAGCACATGTCAAGATGCATTGCATTGGGGATGTGTCTGACTGTAATTGAAGACTGGTTCTGGTCTAGAAGGGACTTTCCAGGTTAATGCACACAACCAGCACATGTCAAGATGCATTGCATTGGGGATGTGTGTGACTGTAATTGAAGACTGCTTCTGGTCTAGAAGGGACTTTCCAGGTTAGTGCACACAACCAGCACATGTCAAGATGCATTGCATTGGGGATGTGTCTGACTGTAATTGAAGACTGGTTCTGGTCTAGAAGGGACTTTCCAGGTTAGTGCACACAACCAGCACATGTCAAGATGCATTGCATTGGGGATGTGTCTGACTGTAATTGAAGACTGGTTCTGGTCTAGAAGGGACTTTCCAGGTTAGTGCACACCACCAGCACATGTCAAGATGCATTGCATTGGGGATGTGTCTGACTGTAATTGAAGACTGGTTCTGGTCTAGAAGGGACTTTCCAGGTTAGTGCACACAACCAGCACATGTCAAGATGCATTGGGGATGTGTCTGACTGTAATTGAAGACTGGTTCTGGTCTAGAAGGGACTTTCCAGGTTAGTGCACACAACCAGCACATGTCAAGATGCATTGCATTGGGGATGTGTCTGACTGTAATTGAAGACTGCTTCTGGTCTAGAAGGGACTTTCCAGGTTAATGCACACAACCAGCACATGTCAAGATGCATTGCATTGGGGATGTGTCTGACTGTAATTGAAGACTGCTTCTGGTCTAGAAGGGACTTTCCAGGTTAGTGCACACAACCAGCCCATGTCAAGATGCATTGGGGATGTGTCTGACTGTAATTGAAGACTGGTTCTGGTCTAGAAGGGACTTTCCAGGTTAGTGCACACAACCAGCACATGTCAAGATGCATTGCATTGGGGATGTGTCTGACTGTAATTGAAGACTGGTTCTGGTCTAGAAGGGACTTTCCAGGTTAGTGCACACAACCAGCACATGTCAAGATGCATTGCATTGGGGATGTGTCTGACTGTAATTGAAGACTGGTTCTGGTCTAGAAGGGACTTTCCAGGTTAGTGCACACAACCAGCACATGTCAAGATGCATTGCATTGGGGATGTGTCTGACTGTAATTGAAGACTGGTTCTGGTCTAGAAGGGACTTTCCAGGTAGTGCACACAACCAGCACATGTCAAGATGCATTGGGGATGTGTCTGACTGTAATTGAAGACTGGTTCTGGTCTAGAAGGGTGATTCCAGGTTAGTGCACACAACCAGCACATGTCAAGATGCATTGCATTGGGGATGTGTCTGACTGTAATTGAAGACTGGTTCTGGTCTAGAAGGGACTTTCCAGGTTAATGCACACAACCAGCACATGTCAAGATGCATTGCATTGGGGATGTGTCTGACTGTAATTGAAGACTGGTTCTGGTCTAGAAGGGACTTTCCAGGTTAGTGCACACAACCAGCACATGTCAAGATGCATTGCATTGGGGATGTGTCTGACTGTAATTGAAGACTGGTTCTGGTCTAGAAGGGACTTTCCAGGTTAGTGCACACAACCAGCACATGTCAAGATGCATTGCATTGGGGATGTGTCTGACTGTAATTGAACACTGGTTCTGGTCTAGAAGGTACTTTCCAGGTTAGTGCACACAACCAGCACATGTCAAGATGCATTGCATTGGGGATGTGTCTGACTGTAATTGAAGACTGGTTCTGGTCTAGAAGGGACTTTCCAGGTTAGTGCACACAACCAGCACATGTCAAGATGCATTGCATTGGGGATGTGTCTGACTGTAATTGAAGACTGGTTCTGGTCTAGAAGGGACTTTCCAGGTTAGTGCACACAACCAGCACATGTCAAGATGCATTGCATTGGGGATGTGTCTGACTGTAATTGAAGACTGGTTCTGGTCTAGAAGGGACTTTCCAGGTTAGTGCACACAACCAGCACATGTCAAGATGCATTGGGGATGTGTCTGACTGTAATTGAAGACTGGTTCTGGTCTAGAAGGGACTTTCCAGGTTAGTGCACACAACCAGCACATGTCAAGATGCATTGCATTGGGGATGTGTCTGACTGTAATTGAAGACTGGTTCTGGTCTAGAAGGGACTTTCCAGGTTAATGCACACAACCAGCACATGTCAAGATGCATTGCATTGGGGATGTGTCTGACTGTAATTGAAGACTGCTTCTGGTCTAGAAGGGACTTTCCAGGTTAGTGCACACAACCAGCACATGTCAAGATGCATTGGGGATGTGTCTGACTGTAATTGAAGACTGGTTCTGGTCTAGAAGGGACTTTCCAGGTTATTCAGGAAAAATATCTGGCGCGTGTACAGCAACTGTACACGCTCCAGTTACCGTTCACAGCAAACTGGAGCGTGTGCAGTTACTGTACACGCTCCAGCTTGCTGTGAACGGTAACTGCACACGCTCAATATTTCTGTGAGTGAGCCCACACGATCTAGTATCAAAATAATATGACCACCTACAATCGCTCAAAAAAATATCCAAACACTATGGTTGATTACAGAATTCAAAAAAAATATCTGGCAACGATTTCTTAGTGATCTGGCAACCTTCGTGTCACGTGACACGAAGGTTGCCAGATCACTAATTTCTAAAAAAAATTGCTGTCAGATATTTTTTCTGAATTCTGTAATCAACCATAGTGTTCGGATATTTTTTTGAGCGACTGTGCCAATCCAACTATAAAATTTCCAGTCATCACTTAAAAAATTGTCGTGTTTTCCACACCCCTGAGGGTAAGGGGTCAAGTCATTGCAGTCAGTGAAAATTTAGTAATTTTCACTTTCCACCTCCAAAATTTCAAATTTCTACCATAAATACATCGTTTGCAATATTCGTTAAAATTTCGGAATTTTTAAGAACTTTTCCACCTTTTAAAGGGGCGCAATTACAGCTTTTGGAATATTTGAAAAGTGCAAATCGTAACAGTTCATCCAACCCAAAAACAATTTTTCATTTATCGCTAAAAAACAAACAATTATCCGTTAAAACAAAAAAAAGTTGCGTTTTCCCACCTTCCTGGGGATCAACTTATTGTTACCTACGAAAACTTCATGACTTTCACATTCCGCCACGAAAATGAAAAAAAAAAAATCTAGCATAAATATATCGTTTACCAATATTCGTTTTAAAGTTTAGAATTTAACTTTTGCACCGTTAGAGAGCTCATTTATAGCTTTTGGAAGATTCCGAAAGTTCAAATCGTAATATTCATCAGTATCTATTCAACCTAAAAATAATTTTTAATTGATCTCTATGAACAATTATCTTTCAAAACACAAAAGGTCGCGTTTTCCCACCCACCCTTGGTCTAAGAATGTCATTTCATTGCTACCAATGGAAAATTCATGACGTTTACATTCCACCACTAAAATTTCAAACTTCTAGCTTAACTACAACGTTTGCAATAATCATTTAAAAGTTTTGAATTTTCAGCTTTGTCCACCATTAGGGAGCGCAATTACAACTTTAGGGAGATTCGGAAAGTTCGAATCGTAATATTTCATCAGTACCTATCCAACGCAAAGAGGATATTTAATTATCTCTATAAACAAAAAAGTTCGATGTCTATGAAACAGACAGACGACAAAGCGAAATTATTATCTCGTTTCTTTTTTGAAAACGAGATAAAAGCACGAAATTGAATATAATAATAATTGATAATAATAATAATAGAGAATAATAGAGAGAACAGAGAGAATAATAGAGAGAGAAGATTGAGAATAATAATAATAATCGAGATAAAAAATAGATTGCATTGTTTCAGAAAATAATTTCATTCAATTAATGTTAAAAAAAAAATCGATTTATGACGTTTCGAGGCCCCCGGGAATGTCGAGGCCCTAGGCGGGAGTCTCGTGCTCCTGATGAGCATCATCCGCTGCCTGGTACTAAGAGCTGAGAGGCAGAAATTGCAATGTTGGTTTAAATCCGTTAGCGCTTTCAGAAATGCATAATGATTTGCATGTTTGGTGATTAAAGTGCCAAGGGCTTTTTTTTTGCTTTGAAAGCCAAAGCTTCGAGTTATAGCGAACCGGAGGGTTCAGGTGTGCGCTGTAACGAACCGGAGGGAAGCAAGAAAGAAATCAAGACGGAGGAAGGTCTATTCATCAGAAGATGAAGGACTTAGGTTGCATCGAAATTCAAAGTGTTTTTGGATTGATTTACCTCTCAGTAGGGGCGGGGGTGGCTCAGTCGGTAGCGCGCCAGGCTCGTAATCTGTAGTTCCCAGGTTCGAGTCCCAGCTGGGTCAGCGTTGAGATTTATCTCCGCAAAATTCCCCGCCCTGCCCACGGTCATTAGGGGACACCGATGGGCTTGGAAAGGCCGCCGTCCGTCGGATGGGACGTTAAGCCGTGGCCCCGTGTGCGGGAGAGCCATACCCTGTGCACGTTAAAGAACACGCTGGATGGCCTTGACGGGAGACTACCATCTGTCTCCCAACAACTGTTCCAGTGGGTCCCCTCCCCCAACCTTCTCTGAGCCTTCGGGGTCCATGTGACCTGGCCATTTAGCCCATGGTGTGCAAAAAAGTGCCGCTCAGAGGTAAAACAACCCAACCCAAACAACCTCTCAGTAGAGCTTTTTTGCAAACAACGTGCTAAAATGTCAGATCACAAGGACACTAAGGTCTCAGAATTGGATAGAAAGAAGGAACCACTGACCAGCTACACGATATTTCTTTCCAATTCCTTAGCAACGCCACAACAGTGAAAACGTTCATTAGTTATATTGTTACGACGGATAAACGTGCTACAATGAACCGTGATGTGATGTGTCGTTTTGATGCTCGCGTGAATTACAGCGTGAGAATTACGTCACCAACGACTTCGAAAAAAGAAACTAACTGAAAAATAAGGGTTGGGTTGTTTTACCTCTGAGCGGCACTTTTTTGCATACCATGGGCTAAATGGCCAGGTCACATGGACCCCGTAGGCTCAGAGAAGGTTGGGGGAGAGGACCCACTGGAACAGCTGTTGGGAGACAGATGGTAGTCTCCCGTCAAGGCCATCCAGCGTGTTCTTTAACGTGCAGAGTGTACGCTCTCCCGCACACAGAGCCACGGCTTAACGTCCCATCCGACGGACGGCGGCCTCGACAAGCCCATCGGTGTCCCCTAATGACCGTGGGCAGGGTGGGAAATTTTTGCGGAGATAAATCTCAACGTTGACCCAGCTGGGACTCGAACCTGGGAACTACAGATTACGAGCCTGGCGCGCTACCGACTGAGCCACCCCCGCCCCTGAAAAATAAAGAATAAAAAACTGTATTAAGAGGAGTGTGAAAGGAAACGTAGTTAGTCTCAGTTTCTACAAAATAAGATAATCTAAAGAATAAATGTTTTATGTGGTGTGTGAGCGGGAGATGAAATAAGTTATTAGTGTTGATTCTACTAGGGGACTGACAAGAAAAATAAGGACGTTCAGGACACTTAAAAGTGCGAATGGGGAGACTTTATGTTAGTCGAACATACAGAGCTGATTTCAAGTATTCTGTAGGAAGAGCTCATCAATTGGTGTATAGTTACATTTAGTTTGTTTACAAGATTGGTAAGGTTATTCTCGATAGATTGCAGATTTGTTTACAAACATGATTGTACTGCTCATCAACTGATATAAGCCTTATTTTATGATCTGGGTGTAAATAGTAATAAGATAATAAGTTCTTTTGAAGATTTATTTTTATACTGATACAGAAATGCTGTTGGTTGATTTTAGATTATATAAATGATTTTATCCCTACTTTTGTAATAAATTACATTGTTTTAGAATTATAATTGTTATATACTACATATTTGATCTCACGCTCAGTTGTCATCCATTTGATTCACCAAAATATATTAATAAGCTTGGCTATAGCAATTCTTACTCTTGATTGTACAGTCGCTCAAAAAAGTACCCGAACACTACGGTTGATTACAGAATTAAAAAAAAAAATATCTGGCAACTTTTTTTTAGAAAATAGTGATCTGGCAACCTTCGTGTCACGTGACACGAAGGTTGCCAGATCACTATTTTCTAAAAAAAGTTGCCAGATATTTTTTTTAATTCTGTAATCAACCGTAGTGTTCGGATACTTTTTTGAGCGACTGTATTTCGTTATTTAATTTTTGATTTCTGAATAATTTGAATCAATCATTAACTTATTAATAAAGATGATTATGTATATTTCTTATTTATAACTTAAAATAATGGGGTTCATTATTTACAATATTTTTATTATAAGTTTAAGGATTTTTTCATTTAACGGATTTAAAAGACTCAATGGGTCACCTTGAACTCGTTTTGGGAACGCCTAGAGCGTAATATCAAATTTTGGGATGATATGGGAAGAATTCATTTTTAATTTTTTTTTTTATATTTTTTTTAGAGCATTCTTTTTTAAGTTGAAGGACCCATCTGTGAATATATGAATAAAGTTTAAATATTTATCATTTATATAAATTTCAGCCAATGTTTTCAAAATAACTATAATATAACTATAATTAATATAAATTATTATATAAATTAATAATTAATATAACTATTAATTATATAAAGTCTGCACTTGGGTTATTATTTATGATATTTATTAGTTTATTTTTGTTTGTTGATGTGTTTATGGAGATATTTGGATAATTTTCTTTAATTTTATGAATTATAGGATGGTTTTGGTTTTAACTACAATTCTGTGTAATAAATTCTCTAATAAGTATTTCTCTTTTATGTGTGTGGGAGGGAATGCAGTTTCAGCACAGACATCCAATCTATTTGAGTTCTGAGGAAGCCCCAAACAGAATTTTAAAATTTTTATTTGGATTTGCTCTAATGATTTTAATTTAGTTTTAGAAATATTATTTATTAATTCTATACCATATAAAATTTTTGGAAAAATGATAGAATTATAAATTAATAGTAAATTTTTAGTTGAACATCCCCATTTTGTACCTCCAAGATATCTGAAAAAATTAAAAAATTTTTTGCTTTATCTTTTGCTGTATCAATATATTGTAACCATTTTAATTTTGAATCCGTGTGATATACCTAGAAATTTGAAATTATCAGAGATATTTAAAATATTATTTATTGTAATTGAGAAATCTTCAGGTAATTTTTTATTCCTATGGAAGTAAGTTACTGTTTTATTTATAGCTATTTTCAAACTCTATTTATCACAGTATTTAATAAAATTATTCATTAATTTTTGCAATCTATTTTGTAAAATATATGTTTTTTTATTGTAAGACCAGAAGATGATGTCATCTGCATAAGTTCCAAAAAATATATCATTGGTAATAAAATCTTGTAAATCATTTAAATATAGGTTAAATAATAATGGGGACAATATATTCCCCTGAACCAAGCCATTATTAAATTGATACGAAGAGGAGGTATTGTTTCCAATTTTAACTTTAAATTTTCTATTCTTAATGAAGTTTAAGAGAAAACTATAGAGATTTCCACAAAATTTTATTTTTTTTAATTTATGTAGTAAACCATTATGTGACACAGAGTCAAAGGCTTTCTCAAGATCAATTATCATAACAGTCATAAATTATTTATTTTTAATAGCGTATTCAGCATCAGAGATTATATTTAAAACTAAATCTTGAGTGGATCTTCCAGGTCGAAAGCCAAAACTGTTTTTATTAAGAATATTATTTTTTTTCAAAATACCAGACTAATCTATTAAAAAATCATTCTTTCAAACAACTTTAAAGCATTGGAACTAAGGCATATTGTCTGATAAGAATTTAATTTATCAGAAGGTTTATTTAATTTTTGTATAAACACCAAGAAATTTTCATACCAAGATTCAGGGTAATTTTTATAATGCCAAAATTTATTAAATTCATCTAATAAAACTTTTAACCATTTATATGGCAGATTTTTGAGTAGTCTATTGGAAATGCCATCAGGGCCAGGTGTAGTTTTTGTTTTCAATGATTTAATAGCAAATTTAAGTTAAAAAAATGCAAAAGGAGCATTTAAAAATTCTGTAGATTTGCAATGAAAGGTCTGATGAAATATATTAGAACTATTATATAATTTATCAATTTTTGTTATTTGGCTTATAGTGCAAGTCAATAAAATATTTAGCAATTGTTTCTGTGGTTTCTTGTATATCTTCATTATTTTTTAATGCTAGAGAATGTAAAGGATTCGTAGGGTTATTTCATTATATAGTTTCTTATATATTGTCCATAAATTTGTATTTGAAGTTAAAGGTGATAGTTTTTCAGTTAAGTCTCCAATTCTGTTTTAAAATATTTTTAAATTTTTCTGAAATTGCATTTTCTAATCTTTTATAATTTTCACATGCAGTAAATGTTTTCTTATTGTTCATATTTCTTTCGGCCTTACGCCGAATAACTATTAGTTTATTTATAAATATTGTATGTATATTGTTTTTTGGAATTTTTTTGTAGACTATTTGTGTATTTATTTTACTATGATTTTTTAATTTATCCATGATTGTAATGTAATCAGAGTTATTATTATCTATTTCTAGATCATTTAATTCCTTTTTAAAATTATTCCCGTTTGTAATTGTAACATATGATTTTGATTTATCATGATTTATAATTTTAATGAATATAGGATAATGGTCACTTACCATAACTATCTCGGGAAATAAAATTTTTGTGGATGTATATGAGAAAGGGTGTTTCTAAATTTGGGTTGATTTTGTTTGTTTTTTGGCTAATTTATCTACAATTTCATTGTGTTTATTAATGTTGTTTGTACATAGTGTTAGGTAAATCTTGGGTGTGTCTCATACACTTCTCTACACTCCGGGGAGAGCGTTTTAGTGCAATGCAAATGGCGTCGTTATTTTGGGGTCTATGGGGAAATATTTCAAGCTTTTCGTTCCCAGTTTCTTTCTGGGCGTTTTCTACGGGGTTGTTTCAAAATAAAAACAGCCATTTCCGAAACCACTATGATAACAGCAGGATACGTTAGACAGCTTAACAATAGAGTAATTCTGTCATATATTATACCTTAATCATCTTTTCACAATGAATAATATATGCTTATAGAGTATCATGTTTTTTCTTGCCCATAATATTTCGCGATATCATTTTTTATGTAGAACTACTTTTATCCTAACTAGAACTACTTGTGGCGAAATAATTTGGCGTAAAACGGTACTATATCAATATCTTTTCACTGCGCATGTGCGAAATTATGATGCGACTCTAGTACCCCTGTCGGTAGGGGGCCCTTTTTTGGCCCACTTTTTAATGGCTAGACTATTGCGAATGCCACACTATATACTTATAGGCACTATAACAGTACTGTGCAAATTATTTAGGACAATAGGAAAATGCAGTAACAAAGACACAACTAAAATATTTATTTA
Source organism: Ryuthela nishihirai (assembly GCA_038380435.1). Lineage (NCBI taxonomy): Eukaryota > Metazoa > Arthropoda > Arachnida > Araneae > Heptathelidae > Ryuthela > Ryuthela nishihirai. Next base: position 45,602,128 of record JAWZYU010000023.1, on the reverse strand, counting down.
TTTAATAGTGTACATAGTTAATAGTGAATGTGACCCCACTTAGCTTTAATTACTTCTTTCACCCTCCAACCATTGATGCCAGTAGCTTTCCACACATCTCCTTCACTTCAGGGTCGTGGTACCACACTTTCATGACACTTTCTATCATTTTGGTTTTCGTCGTACAATCCATCTTAGATATGCGCACTTTAATAATGGCCCACAAATTTTCAGTGGGGTTTAGATCGGGTGAATTTCCTGGCCACTCCAATACCTTCAAATGTTGCTGGATAAAGAAGCTCTTAGCAAGCTTAGAATTGTGGCTGTAGCCAGATCTTGTTGAAATACCCCATCGCCGTTAGGAAACAGCTTCTGCGGTGTTGGGACCATTTTCACCTCCAGAACATCTATGTACTTTTTGCTGTCCATAATTCCTTCAATGGGGTGAAGCGTCTGTGGCCCGGAAGCTGTGAAACATCCCCAAACATGACCTTTGTTGGGTGTTTGGGGGATTGCAGATGTGGCCGGATCGATGATATTCTCCAGGCGAGCGGCGGACTTTTTAATGGCTAGGCTATTGCGAATGCCACACTATATACTTATAGGCACTGTAGTTTAGCCTTTAAAAAGTGGTCCAAATAATGGTCCCCTACCGATAGGGGGACTAGAGTCGCATCGTAACTAGAGGTCCTGTAGAGTTAGAGGCTGGCTATCTCGGCGATTTACTGCCATTGGTTGATTGAGTCACGTGGTTTATGGGCGCCATGTTTTGTCTTACCGTGAGACGAAAGCCTGTGAGTTAGCTTGTGTACCTAGTTAAAACTTCTCAGTTGTTATAGTTTTATACATTTCTACCACATTTTTGTCTATAAAAGTTGTCATATATTATGAATGCTTCACTGCGCTGCATTTAGGTGTAAAAATTTCAGTCAAAGAAATAAATTAATGAATAATTTTTTTCGAGAAACTTTATCAGAAGACGGCAATCGGCTGCAAAAGTGAAATGAGCTAACTGCAAACCAACAAATAATTTCTTATGATGTTCGTTTGGAACACGAGCTAATATTTTCACTTTGTCGTCTATCTATGCCAATATTTGTTCGTCTGTCTGTCCATCTCTCTGTTAACTGTTGTCTGTCCATCTGTCTGTCCGTCTATAGACAATCAATTTTTTTACTTTCAAAGCTAAATAAAAAAATCTTTTTGGGTTGGAGAGGTGTCGAACAAATATTGCGATTCGAAATTTTGAAAATTTTCAATGGCTTTAATAGCGCCCTCTAGCGATGGGAAAAGATGGAAAATGCTAAAATTTCAAACGAATATTACAAATGAACTATTTACACTGGAAAATTTGAAATTTTAGTAGTAGAGTGTTATGGTTAGAAGGTTGGCAATGGCAACGAGGTTTTTTCCTCTTAGCCAAAGGGGTGCGAAAATTAAACTTTTTTTAAGAGATAAACAAAACAATACATATATTTGTTTCACAGTCACTAACAAAATAGTAATGATTTAAACAATATTTGATAATCTCGGCATTACCTGTAGATGTTTAAACATCTATAAATCAAATGTTTTTTGTGAAAAAAGCTGGTGTTAGTTCAACAGGTTAAAATACTCTGATAAGTTCCTGGAGAGATGCGGGTTCGTATCCGTATGTTGGCGAAATTTTTTTCCACAAAAATATTAATATTTACATTTTTCGAATCCTCACCAGTGGAATTTCCAGTGTTAGAGAGTGCTAAAGGAGGTACATAAAAACTCGAAAGGCGACCTCTAGCGGCGGAAAAAAGCTGGAAAATACCAAATCTTTAAATATTGAAAACGATCTGTGTTTGTTAGAAATTTAAATTTTTGGTCACAGAGTGTAATGGTCAAGTGGTTTATTCCAATAGTAATAATTTGTTCCATTGGTAAAATGCAACTTTTCTGCTTTAAAAAATAAATGAAAAACATTTTTTGTCTTTTACAGGTACTAATAAAATAGTAATAGTTTATTTTCCCAAATATGCAGTAGTTCCAATTTCCATTGTCAGAGGGTGCTGAATGTGTAAAATAACTAGCAGAACGCATATCGCCTCTGGTGCATATGGGAATCTCGTTTTGAAAGAGAATGAAGTTCTTCCTTTGCCTACTTTTTCCCTCCTTAAAAGTTTTAAATATGCATGTTTGTGTTGTCTCTCTGCTGAGGTCCCGCCATCCTCATGGACCTTCAATTCTGGCGTATAAATTGACAGGCTTCTGCCAGACCTCCGTGCAAGCAGCTGCTTGAGGGGTTATTTATTTATTTTTTAATGTATAATGAGGGAAATGCATATAGTAGTATTTTAATAGTAATTATAAAACATATAAAGTATTTGTCTTTTAGTTCTTAAATTTAGAAAGTTGCTTTTCTCTCGCTCCTTTAAAAATAGTGGGCAGATCATTGCTGTCAGTGGAATTTCTACCATAACAGAACTCTACACGCCGAAATTTCTACTATAACAGAACTGTACACGCCGAAATTTCTACCATAACAGAACTCTACACGCCGAAATTTCTACCATAACAGAACTCTACACGCCGAAATTTCTACCATAACAGAACTCTACACGCCGAAATTTCTACCATAACAGAACTCTACACGCCGAAATTTCTACCATAACAGAACTCTACACGCCGAAATTTTTACCATAACAGAACTCTACACGCCGAAATTTCTACCATAACAGAACTCTACACGCCGAAATTTCTACTATAACAGAACTCTACACGCCGAAATTTCTACCATAACAGAACTCTACACGCCGAAATTTCTACCACAAACATATCACTTGAAACATTCGTTAAAAGTTTTGCAGTTTCCATATTTAGTGATCTCTAATGATATAAAGTAAAACTACCTTTGAAAATGCGAATTACATTTCATTAGTAACCAACTAAAAAAGAGATTTCCATTATCACTTAAAACAAAACCGTTCCTTTTTTTACCTACCTTGGGCTTAGGGTCAACTCACTGTTGTCAATGGAATTTTCAAGACTGTCACCATTCCACGACCAAAATTTTTGCAATATTCCTTTTTGAATTTTTGGTATTTTTGGGGGTTTTCCACCGTTAGAGGGCGCAGTTATAGCGTTTGGGAAATTCGCAAAATGCGAAGTGTAATATTTCATCAATACCTGTCCAACCCAAAAAGAATTTTAAATTTATCTCTAAAAACATAAACTTTTCTGTTAAAAGAAAAATAAGTTGCATTCACCTTCCCACTGGATTTAAAGGGTCAAGTGATTGTTGACAATGTTAACTTCGTAACCTTCACATTTCAACACCAAAATTTTAAACTTCTAACATAACTACATCGTTTGGAATATTCGTTTGATATTTTGGAATTTTCACCTTTTTCCACCGTTAGAGGGCCCAGTTTTGGAGAGATTTTTGGGAGATTCTAAAAATCCAAATCATAATATATCATTAATTCTTATCTAACACAAAAAAATTTTTTATCTGTAAATAAATAAAAATAAATACCCCCTCAAGCAGTTGCTTACCACAGAGGTCTGACAGGAGCCTGTCAGTTTATGTGCCATTGTAGAAGGTCTGAGAGGATGGCAGGCCCTCAGCAGAAAAACGACACAAACAGCCATGCCTTACCCGGGGCTCGAACCCAGGACCCTTAGATCAGTAGCCAAGCACGTTAACCACTCGGCCACTCTAAATAAAAAATAAATAAATACCCCCTCAAGCAGCTGCTTGCCACAGAGGTCTGACAGGAGCCTGTCAGTTTATATGCCACAGTAAAAGATCTGAGAGGATGGCAGGACCTCAGCAGAAAAACGACACATACATCCATGCCTTACCCGGGACTCGAACCCAGGTCCCGTAGATCATTAGCCAAGCGCGCTAACCACTCGGCCACGGGACGGCTACATAAACAAAAAAAGTTCGTTTATAGCAGGACTAAACAACAAAGCGAAATTATATCTTTTTTTTTAAAAAAAAAGCCCTAAAATTTTCTTTTTCTTTTTTTAACCGTTTTCTAAAGTGCTTCCAATCATGAACACTCCAATCTGTATCAAATATTACCCTACCTTTTTCCGGAATCCATAAGTACCGTGCAATACCATTCAGCAATGCACGCTAAATTATCCGAGCGACAAAACATGGCGTCCAATTTTGAGATGGCCAACCTCTACCTATATAGGGTATCTAACGTAACCTTCGAGACTCAAGGCCTTTGCAGTCTAAAGTGACGTCACATCCGGTGGATTTACAGTGCTTCCTGCGCACATAGTACTACTGTCGCAAATCGAGTATTTACTTTTTTATAAGGTCAGTGGGCATTTTTGTTTGATACTGTGTTCAAAAACTGATTGACATAGTATGATTATATTGTATATATGAACATTGGTGCAATATTTCTATGGCAAACTTTAACATAAGGAAGACGTGGAAAATAAATAGATCTTGATTTGTAATTGTGCTAAATTGATGAGTCAAACTGCAGAGTAATCGTCGTTTAACGTTCTCTGAACATGTATAACGATATATAAAATTACCAGGAGTGTCATAATCGGTTCTACATATAATTACAATATGTTTAAAAGTAAGGTAAAATGCAAATAATTACTCAGTTATATGTTAACAAAAATAAAATCATTTCTTTCACATATTTTTTCTGATAAATCTGTCAATAATTGATCCAGTTTTTTATACCATTGATAATATAATCATGACATATAAATTGTTATGGAAAACTAGTGTGTTATATTAAAAAGAAAAAAAAACACAAAAATTCTTCAGAACAATTTTATTGACAAATGTGACTACAAATTAATGATATACTGTAATAGCTTCAACTGTAACAGCTTTAACTGTAACAATTGCAGTTATGATTTAATTGAAATACTTTTTATTAGTGATTAGACTGAATTTATAGGACATGGATACAACCTTTCGATGGAATACATATTCAAAAACTAGCAGGAAAAGTGCATCTAAACTTTACAAACTACAATTTACTGCAAGCACATACACATTTTGGTTTACAAAACTCCTGTAAATCTATGACTTAAGATTCGATAATATATCGTTCAACAAACCTCCCAAATGTAAAGAAAATAGTCTCTAATCAATCTTCGATTGTTAAAAATATATTTCTATGCAGCCTGGTAAAGAATAAATCATTTAGGCATACATCTTTCAAGATATAAGCCAGTGGTGTAAATCCACTAAACTAACAGACTCTGCCTTTTTCCCACTAATAGAACTTATTAGTTTAGTGGTCTTAGAACACTGTGGCGTATACCTGGAGAGATATGGTTCAAATCCCACATGCCAACAAAGCTCTCAATTTCAAAGCCAACAGTGGTTATCTATTTAACATATACAGTGGTATTCTATAAATTTCAAAGCCAACAGTGGTGTCCAACTCTGTGGATACTATTTATTGAGGCTAGACAACTTTTTTTTTTGGCACTAAGATATTTTTCTTATTTCCCAAATTCTCTAACAAACAATCATTTTTTTTAAATATATTTGTTGAACACCAGATAATCATTTCTAGAGTTTTTCCAATACAGTGGCCAAATTCACAACTTGTATGATAATCAAGTAATTCTGCATCACGTAAAAGACTGGTTGTGATTAAAGTAACAGCATTTCTTTGATTTGCCATTTCCATAAATTCTTGTTCAAATTCAGTACACAATTTTTTCATAGTAATATAATTTAGTAATACAACATTAATTACTATCTCATTTGGGCAAAAAAAAGACTGTCTCTATCAAATTTTTGTAAATACTTAAATTTTATATCCAATTCTACTTTTTTTATCAAGTAATAATAAATGTTTACAATGATCACATTTCAAACTTTTCAAAACTGAAAATACACAATAACCTGCTATATATGCAATTAGAGGAAGATAGTTATCACAATCAGACAAATCTGAAGGAAGCACTGTAATGTTAAATTTTAAGCTAATAGACATAAAATTCATTTCCTTAAAATCATCTTTAAAATCCAAATCGGTTATTTTAATTTTACCACTTGACTTAGTGGGAAGTTTCAACAGTGACTGCACTCTTAATTTTATTTCACATTCAAATAATTGACGTACTTATATTGGCTTCCAGCTAACTGTTTGTAGAGGCCGAAACGACTCATTAAATTATCAGTTTGAAACGACTCTCTAAATTATCAGTTTCAACAGTTTGATATATCAGGTAAAATATATTTTGAGTTCAGAGGTACAATATGAAGCAATTTCAAGCAATGAATATGTACTAAATCTTAACACAGAATGGGTTTCTTTCGTTAGCATGCCAGTTGTGCAACTCATCTATTCCCATTTATCTAGCCAACAATAAAGTAAAATAAATACCCCCTCAAGCAGCTGCCTGCCACAGAGGTCTGATAGGAGCCTGTTAATGTATATGCCATAGTAGAAGGTCTGTGAGGATGGCAGGACATCAGCAGAAAAATGACGCATATATTTATTCAGGAAAGAATTCAGAAATGAGACATTTTCATCTGACTCTGAAAACGTTAATGGCATTTGGTGTTTGTTATTCAAGCGTTCACCTTTAAAATATGATTTTACATTTACTATATGCCATCATGTAAAAATGAACTTAATGAAATCTGATGTATCTTGGTAATGTAAAAATTTGGGCTTTTCTACTATTTCTAAAAGTCTATTAACTACAAAGTCTTTAAAAATATTTAAGACTAATTTAACATTTTGTCTCTCAAGGTTACTTGGGTTCAAAGCTCTATAGGACAGATTAAATCCATATTTTAACAATGAGTTTGCTTCAATTTTATGCAGTTCTTTAAGGGTTGATAAGGATGCAATTTTGAACGATGAAATATTATATCCATTATTTACAAAATGTGGATAGTACATACATTTTTCAATGTGTTTTTGATTTAGCCAGTTATTTCTGATACACTTCAACAAATGAACTGGGTCAGTAAGAAAAAAATAAAGGTCTTGATTAATCTCATGGTTGATCAATTTGAACTTTAGGGGGAGAAAGACATAATGACATACTCTTATGATTGATTATTGTCAGCTACGACACATATCATAAAAAAAACAATTTCTTCCAAACCAATGATAATTTTTTTAAAATAATACTGTAAAGAATATCGGCATTTATTGTTTTGGCTGGTAATATATGAACTACATCTTTATAGTTGGAAAGCAAACTAGTTATAAATACATGGGCACTGGTTGCCATGTTTTGTGTGTCAAATGACAGACCAACAAGGTTACCACATTTGAAATCCAAATACTGCTTGAGATGAATTTCATCAAGCATTAAAATCACTTTTTTATCTGTATCACTCAAAAAGGAATATTTTTGCCTGACATATGATAAAAAATTTGAATATACTTTCTCTACAGCAGGATTGACATTTAACCGAAGACAAATGTGCTAAATTGTACTAGGATGTGGTAATCTTAATATTTCCACATTATCTAACAAAATTTTATGCATGAGGAGCCAGGCTAAAAAAAAGTGATGTAAAAATCATATCTGATGAATACCTGGAACCATACTTATTTAACCCAAATAGTATCAACTGTTCCTCAATTAATTTTAAATGATTGTTGTTATTTTCTAGATATACAATACTATGTCTAATATTACTTTCAGGAGTTTTAACCCTTATTAAACAATTTAAAAGATCATTTAAAACATTAATGTGACTGATTTTTTAGAAGAAAAGTATATTTTCCAACTTTGGATTGCTCATTTTCTTTTTCATTTGCTCTCACCATAAGCTCAGAATTAACAACATAAAATTTTACCATAAGAGCTGGAGTTTTGATGGAATGCTACCAGGAATTAGTCTGGGGACTTTCAATTGCACAGTAACCGTCTTACCAGTTTTATCATCGAATGCACTTGAACATCTTTGAAAATCACTCTCTTTGAAATGTAATTCACAAACCTAGAGAGAAAGATGAACACCATTAAGTGTGTTGTGCTTTATATGTTAAAGTTTTTTTTTTGTCTAATTGTTACTGATCAATTAAGTTTAATCTAAAACACTGTTGTGTTATTCCAGTTATATATGCTTTATAAAAATAGTAAGAAAAGTAAAAATTATTGTAAATGGTCAAAAATCCAAATATGTCAGCAAATCAAGTTTCTCTGTGTTTCGAGAGATGCAAACTTGAATTATATTGTTCAAGTGAGTAGAGTAATTGCAAAAACTATTGGACGCATTAAAGTATATCTTGAATTACAAATATAAGGTAATGATGAATTTGTATTATGCATTGGTTCATTCCTACAGTATATAGGTATCTGTTTAATGAAACACCAATACTAGAAACTTTCTATATCTGGCTGAAACCTAATTTGAGACATATTTTACATTTGACTTGTAATGATTCAGTAAAACATTTTGTGGGCAATAATAATTTGCCTTTTTCAACTCTATGATTTCTGTATATAAACAATTCTGTTATGCTATGTATATTTGTAGGTGAAATGATCAATCACTACATAATTTATGTTACACAGGCATTCATTATTTATTAATAATGCACAAATTTTACCTTACGACTATAGCATTCTAACATTAACTAATGAATGGTATATAACCAGTTCTCTTGAAAATTATTTAGACTAACTAACACATTAAAACTCTGAGGAAAATCTGAAAATCAGATTTACAAAAACCTGAGACACTTTCAAGTAAAAGTAAGAGATCTGGGTTTCTAGATGCATAGTTCATTCCTGATATTTCCCAAGGTCATCCAAACTATTAATGAGTGATTAATGCTCTGTACTCTATATATACATATGTGTTGTTTTGTGATCACTATTTCTTAAACCTATATTTCACATAACTGCATAAAAATCTGATATTCAATACCCTCCCTCAGCAAAAACAACCACGATACAAATAGAAAACGATAAATAAAAAACTAATTGTGACTAAACGTATAGCAATTAAGTTATATGAATGTATGGCACAATATACTCTTCACAATTATCATTCAAACCATTTTATATACTCTTGCCAAATATTGCAATTTTGCTAGGATTTCAGCAATCTCAAAATTTTATCACAAATATACTTGCTATTATAAAAAGGAAAAAAAAATTGACATACCTTGCTAAATTTTGTTACTGTGAAGTTTTCTCTTCTTATTGCTAGAAGCCATTTTCTGCACAACTCTTCATCCTGGGGAAAACTGTAAAAGCGCATATTTCTTGAACTTTCACAGTTTCCTCTACAGCCAGGAACAGAACAAGGATGAGGCATTTCTTCAAAAACTATGATTCACAAGTAAAAACTTAATCACAGAAAAATAAAGCGCCACTTCGAAGATAATGACGTGAACCCCCCTTTCGTATGAGGGCGGTCCGCCATTAATGTTTGACTCCTTTCCTGCTGATTTGGCCGTGCTGCGATTGTGCTGATTACTGAAAAGGGGACCTTCTCCGCAATAACCCAGAAACGTTACTTAATCATGAAAAATGGAGAGGAGTCAGGTTTTCCAAGTTACACACAATTTATTTACAATAACATTACTAAAATATTCTCTAATACCATTTGCTCCCTTCGTCGGGATACAGCTGCTCTTACTCGGTGTTCAGGAGATGTCCGCCTTTACAATGAGACGCCAAGAAATCGTTTTGGCAAAGTCCATCCATTGAGTTCGAGCTGCTAGCTCTAAAGTCATATTCCATAGTCCGTTTCCTAGAGCACGGTGGCGGTAGCAGACAGACAATAATTGTTGTATGGAAAATCCAGATCTATAAATGAGGGTGACCCTACCTGTCTTACGTAGCCACTGCAGGAGCCTTGGATGCGAAGTCCGGCACTGTCGACTGGGAGCCCATCGCCTAAGTTCGGCCAGACAAAGGAGGTTAGACTGCTCGGCCGATGCGAACGGGGAGGCAACTCTTCACGACCAGAGACTCCGAGGCAATAGTCAACTCACTACGACGAGCGACTCCCGGCAAAAGACATCTCATCAGAACGAGCAACTCGCTGCAAAAGACATCTCATCAGAACGAGCGACTTGCTGCAAAAAGACACTCTTCTCTCCCACTGTTCAACCTTGCCGCCTTTTCCCACCACGACCTCTAGCGGTGGTCAACGCGGAAGGCTGACACGGGCACTCGCTATTGGACGTCGGACGCTTGAGACGAAAATCGCTCCACCTCCTCGGCACCTTTGATGGCAAGCCGAACTCTAGTCCGGAAATTCCTACACCTGGGGCGATGGTCGCCACTGGTTTTATCCGGTGCAACGGGCAAGTTCGTGGAAGCGGGGTGACCAACCAAGGTCTTTGTTTTCACCTTGGAAAAACATGTCCTGAGACCTCTTAGCCCAAGTCGTGTCCGCAGGATCAATTCCTGTGGGCACGACAATAACACATTAGAAAATCTCGCCAACAAACACACTAGCAGCTACGGGGTATCAATATGCTAGATCCACGAATGCTGACGTCAGAACATATGACGTCATCAGTGAAATGGCCTTGAGTCTCGATGGTTACGCCTCTAATCATAACTTCGTACATACGCAGTGAGCAGATATTGATATAGTACCGTTTTTACGCCAAATTACTCCACCACAAGTAGTTCTAGTTAGGAAAAAAGTAGTTCTACACAAAAAATGATATCGCGAAATATTATGTGCATGAAAAAACATGCTACTAAAATGTTAGTTTCCTCCAGAAATTTAAATATTAAGAATTAGCTTACATAATAAAAAATTGTTTAATTGGGGTGGCATTATACAGTACAGATGTACAAATCCCATTTGTACATCTGTAGAACGATTTTAATTTGGTAAGTATAAAGTCATTTAGCAAATTAATCCATAAATCTTTGTGAAAAGATGATTAAGGTATAATATATGATAGAATTAATCTATTGTTAAGCTGTCTAACATATCCTGCTGTTATCATAGTGGTTTCGGAAATGGCTGTTTTTATTTTTACTATTACCACCATTGAGGTAGTAATACTAGAGACAGGACTCGATTCCTATAGCATTGACCGCCATGATCACAGACAGTTGTGTCCACGGAGGTATGAATGACAGGAGATGCCCTAACGCGCTTTCCCTGTCCAAGGATATTGATGCTGACGCAGCAGGGCGGTAGCCATATTGTTGCATTCAAAACAAACCGTCTGCCGCTGCAATCAAGCCTACTTTTCACGTGCTATATATTCAGTTTTACTGTGCGTTATATACGGAAAGATTATTTTTTTACGACTAAGAGAAAGCCCATTTAAGCTATTTGGAATTTATATTGCTTTTTTTAATGCAATGAATATTTCCATACAGAATTATTGTATAGCAGAACTATTTATGTATTTCGTTGAATACGACAAAAGCAAAGAATTACCAGATTTTGAAAGTTTATTTATACTGCACTGATAATAGCAGAAAACATTTTATGGATAAAACACTAAACATTATATGCAATAGCAGCATTTAAACTGCAAAAAAAATCACATTTGTAGGATTCAGGAAAGCCTGCAGAAGGAATTCTCAAATAAGTCTAACGTAATATCAATCAAACTATCAATATAAGAAGTACATCTTCACATTTATCACTGAGTACAATCCGAAGAAAATAAAAAAAAATCTGGTGAAGAATCGAGGTTTGTAACTCGAAATAAAACCGATTTCATACCGGCGTAATTTCAACACGAAATTGCTTGTATCATTATATAATTAATAATTATTTCAACTTTTATAAAAAATGACAAACTTACCGATGAAAGGTAATTCCTGGTATCTTTTTTGAAGGGCGATTCGTTCAGCCGTAAACTGAACAGGCTGCCATAATACAAATGTCGAAAAAAAATTTAATTTTTATAGCGCAACACTTCATTAGTCACCTATACTACTGATCAATGTTTTGAATAGAACAACATGGCTGCCGCGCAGTCGCCGAAGCATCATTTTCAAGTGCTTAAGGCTCCTCCTGTTATCTTCCTACCTCCATGGTTGTGTCTGCCGACTGCTTAGTGAGGAAAGATACCCATGATGCCTTGCAAATTGGCTGCGAACAACGATGAAAGCTATTTAAAAATGCCTAACAAATGATTTAAATGAGGCAGAATTTTGGTGTTTTTTATTTCAATAAGGTTATTCCAGTGTAGTAATTAAAGCAAAATAGATTTAATTAATGCACACTTACTGATTTATATTGGATGAAAAACCAAGACGCTGGAAACTGTTTCTCTTTCAAATCGAGGTTTCGTATGAAAATTTTAAAAAAATTCGCTATGTTCTTAATATGTGATTAAAGCTGAACTAAATTGACTGTAAACTTAGCAGACTTTAATTTGAGTCTGTTTAAAACAGGAACAATGGTAAACATATTTTTAAATCTAATACATGATCATATCATTCAGCTTAAGTGAAAGCCCTCAAAATTTATAGACCTTAATAGTGCAAATTCGCGCCTCATTTAAAAAAACATGAAAAGTCACATTTATTTTCTTCTTTAATTAAAAAATATTAATTTTTATTGAAAATTGAAAGAAATAATCAGAGAGTGTAAATTTTTTTTAATTCAGCTGAGGTAGGAAATCAAATCTCCTCCAAATAAATGACAGAACTTAATTTCATGCTATAAAAAAAACAAAATATTATAAGCTTGCACAATATATGATATGTTACCTAAATAATAATACACTTTGGCAAAATAAAAAATGCAAAGCAGACGTCTCATAAATTTAATGCCATATGCTTAATATTTCTTATTGTAATAAAATGTACGAAAACATTCTTTTTTCATGCTAATTCAGGCTTTAAATCACATACTTTACATATGCAAATATTATTAGTTTCATATATCAAAAAATTCGTGAACTACATTAGACTTAGACAGAAAGGTATATTGAAAAGTTGACAACCCTTTATTTTTAAATCCCTCGGATCTAAGGGACCTGGGTTCGAGCCCCGGAATTAGGCATGGATGTGTGTGTCGTTTTTCTGCTGAGGTCCTGCCATCCTCTCAGATCTCCTACTGTGGCATATAAACTGACAGGCTCCTGTTAGACCTCTGTGGCAAGCAGCTACTTGAGGGGGTATTTATTTATTTTATTTAGTTTAACAATTTAAATTTTTAATTTATCACAAAGAACACATCTCGTAATTTTCGTAAAGTACTTGATGTGTCAAATTACTTCCTTTACAGCATTTATTTTTGCATCCGTACGCGGAGCATGAAGTAGGCATTTCACTGTTGACTTATTAAAAGCACCCAACTTTCTCCTCACTATCGACTAGGCTTAACACCTGTACGTGTTCATGGCGTCCGTTGCTAGTCCTGTCTCTAGTAATATTACCTCAATGAGTACCATAGCTAGGAATGGAGGAAGTTGTGCCGGTGCCTACGTAAATGGAATGCCTGCCGATTTCCGTGATTCTCCGTGTTAGCAAGCGCGCACATGAGGGCAGCACCGTTCCGCGATAAACTAACTTACGCTAATGATAAGTAGATAGCGATCTGGTCGAAGTCATATGGAAATCTGAGGACTAGTCGAGAGAAAAAAAGCATCAGACAGATGGCTAATCAAGTACAATAAACTAGAATTCTTCTCAGAGATACAAACGGGAATAATGAATTCTTAAATACTAGACGAATGCTGTTGAAAATCGAAATTCAAATAGATAAAATTATAATCTTGAATTTATTGTAAGATTCCCATTCACATAACACAGAAATTCTCTAATATTTTGTAACTCAATTCCATATATTGTAAAGGTTTCTGCGATTCCAAAATATTATTTATTCTTACGTGATCTCAGAATTTTTTTCCAATTAACTCATGTCATCGTTACGTTGCCGACATATTGATGCAGTCACGTGTCTTGCAGATCCAGTTTGGAATAGATTCGATAGAAACTGAGTTTCGCTTCTGCAAAATATCACACAATATTGCGTCATCGTTCAGACTTCTACTTAAAAACAGCAGAAAGTAGACAGAATAGTAAATAATTACTTACGAACAAATCCGTATCAGAATCCATTTCGAAAAAGCAGTAAACAGCGTAATAACCTATAATGTTACGAAGCAAGTAACAAGCAAAACAGCGGATCGCCAGCGCCAAATAGTACAGCCAAGCGGTCGAAAATGTAACTAGCGCTGCCGCCGCTTCAAGTCTGGAAATCGGCAGGCATTCTCATTACATAGGCACCGGTTGTGCAGTAAGGAAATTTGATTTCCTAAAAATAGTTATTTGTGTGGCTAACAAATCCATCTACAGATCACCCAGAAACAAGAAATAGCATTCAATAAGTGAATAAACCTTTAATATGTTTGATTTATTTAGCATAATTGATCGTTTACAGAAGTTTCAGGGCAGTTGTAAATTTCAGTGTTGCTATGTTGAACGTTGTGAAAAGGAGAGAATTATATAGTTTATATTTGCTCGTATTTAACCTCGCAAGACATTTAATACAATTTCAAGTACAACTTGCTGAATACTGTGTCGCCGTAAGAAATTCAGCTCGCCGTGGCTAAAATATAAAGCGGCAAGGCATGATCGCGTCCGTTTGTACTTTTAACGTAGTAAGGTGTGCTTTGCATGCAGCATCTTGAAGCGATAGGAATCTGTTCGTTGCAATCACGATTGCAACGAACAGTTTTAAAAGTATTTTTCTCAGTATAACAACTTTCTTTTGCACAGTGCAGTTAAGACGAGAATTTTTAAGAGTAATATTTAGAATTTTAGATTCTACTAAATATAAATAAATTACTGAGGTTTTGTTTTTACGTTTAAGAACATTGAAGTCTAATATACATTGGGGTACGGTAAAGCTGTTATTGGTTCGTGTCAACTCCATGACCTATGTTCCAGTACTTAACGGTAATAAAATGCTGTAGCATTCAGCACTGGAAGCGATGGTAACAGCGTTTAACAATCCTTCATCCTTTCCTGGACCACTTTGTATAAGGGGCCTCACGACCGTAAAGTGTTGGTTATCCCACATTTCTGCGATTAGATTCGTTGAAAAATGAAAAAAAAAAGAAGCAAAGAGAAGCTGCTACGTCGTAAAAAGTGTTAGAGAGTGGTGGGGAGTAGTTAAAATATCTTCCATGATGGAGGGTGAAATGTATAATGCTTTTTGTGGGACCTTCTTTGAGTTGGTGTCAATAAGGTAGATTTTAGCGCTTGCGTTACACAATGTAGCGTAATTACCTAGGAAATGGGATGGACTGTAGTTAAAGCTGTGGGATTGAGATAGTTATAAATTTTTAATGGTGTGGGGAAGGTGGGGTCTGGAATAGGGGTGGAAATTTGTGCCTGGGGGGGCTAAGATAGAACTTTTATATTCTTTAAATCCTCTTGCATTGGAGGGAGTTAACTAGAAATAGAATTTTTAGGGGGAGGGGGCTTTAATTAACTGCCTTTAAAATTTTTAAAATGTGCCATTAATTTAATGGGGATGTGAATTGAGGTATATGTGGGTAAGGAGATGGTTGTTAGCCACTTAGATTAGCAATAAAAATGAGTGGAATGCAGTGAAGTAGACTCGAAAGGGTCCAGTGCAAACTGTATTCCTTGTGAATTAAAGGATATTTGATACCATAAAAAATTTTTTTCCTTATAGTGAGGGGTAAGAGGGTTATGGGGGTCTGTTTATGACCAATTGGTGTATTCAGAGTGGTGAAGTGGGGGTTGTGGGTTGACAGGGGGTAATAAAAATTTGAATTAATCGATAGGTTAGAGCATTTTAATTCAGAATAATCATGATACTAATGATTTTCAGTATTAAAATGATCTAACCTATTGGTTAATTCAAATCTTTATTACTTGAAGTATATTTTATAATTTGAAGATGTGACAAATAACATACTTACTAATATGTGACGTTTGGATTCGCCAATTGTAATAGAAGTCCTGGCGTAGATATCCTTGTAAATTGCAAAAGCAATTTAAAATGTTAAAATTGGCTAAAACAAGAAAGAATAATCATGATACTAATAACTTGCATTCTTGTTTACCCAATTACAACGTTTTAAATTGCTTTTGCAATTTACAAGGATATCTACGCCATAAGACTTCTATTACAATTGGCGAGTCCAAACGTCACATGTTAGAACATATGTTACATCACGTGTCATTCGAAGAGTTTACCAAAGAGCCAATCAAAACGATCACTTGAGCGCTCTGATACATAAAGAGGAATGCGATTTGTTTTGATCGAACGGCCATGAATTTTCTTCGTTTTAAAAAAATATACATGCTCAAGCGTTCTCTAAGTTTTACTAGTTCAGTTAAAATACTTAGGAATAATGTGCATTTGAATGGTAAAATCATTGCATAAATGCTTCTATGTTTAAAAATCATTGAAAAGTGAAACGTCCATAGAGGGTAATGTTAACAAGGCAAGAATATCGTTCCCAGCGGGGGCGGGGGTGGCTCAGTCGGTAGCGCGCAGGCTCGTAATCTGTAGTTCCCAGGTTCGAGTCCCAGCTGGGTCAGCGTTGAGATTTATCTTCGCAAAATTCCCTGCCCTGCCCACGGTCAGTAGGGGACACCGATGGGCTTGGAAAGGACGCCGTCCGTCGGATGGGACGTTAAGCCGTGGCCCCGTGTGCGGAAGAGCCATACCCTGTGCACGTTAAAGAACACACTGGATGGCCTTGACGGGAGGCTACCATCTGTCTCCCAACAGCTGTTCCAGTGGGTCCCCTCCCCCAACCTTCTCTGAGCCTTCGGGGTCCATGTGACCTGGTCATTTATCCCATGGTGTGCAAAAAAGTGCCGCACAGAGGTAAAACAACCCAACACGTTCCCAGCGCCCTCTACTGGTATGGGAAATTATTTCTGCCCGATTTTAAAAGGCGAATGCCACACTATACTTATAGGCACTATACTTCAGGATAAACAATCCTTTTTTCACACTAGATTTTACACTAATAAAACTAAACAACCTCCAGCGCACTCACCACATAAAAATATATCTTCTTTTTGACTGTCGTGCACTAAGGCAATTTATGCCTCCTTTATAGATCTCCATAGCTCTAACATTGTAATTCTATCATTCGTAATTTTCAGATCGGTTCTACATTCAAATTCGTTTGTTATATATATCTCACGTAGAAGCATAGGCGAGCCTTCATGTCACGTTTTTCATAAAGTCACTACAGCACGTTCATCTGTCATAACATTATTATGAATAAGAACCTAATTATAGCTTATTTTTAAAAATGTATTAATTACTTTTGATTCATTCTACAGTAATTTGAATATAGATTTTAGTTTCAGTTATTTTTTCCCATAAAATTAGTAACGTTTTTTTTATCTTATGATAACAAATATCTGTTAGTAAAATTATATTTAATTCCTTTGCAAATTTTATTAAAATTTGAAAAACATGCGTAAACTAAAAATTTTACTTTTTTCTCTTCATATTACTGAATATGCTTTATGTGGTTGACCTTCTCAGGTAAATGTTAAATATAAAAAAAAATCATTCATCATAAAAACTTGCCTTTCGAGTCGCGAGTTCCAGCATGAGATTTATTTTATCTGCTAACCACAAACCTGCCCTCTGTCAGAAAGGTGTCACGAATTGTCTTGGAAAGACTGCATCTATCTATATATATCTAGGACAGGGGTGGGCAATTGTTTTCGTATCTACACTGCGCATGCATATTGACGTGGCCGTCCTAGTGGAAAATACGAGACGAATCTTCGGTCGCGCACGGGAAGGAAATCTCGGTTCAAGGCGAATTTTTCTGACTGTCTTGGCGGGCCACAAAAAACTCTTAGCGAGCCGAATGTGGCCCGCGGGCCGCTATTTGCCCACCCCTGATCTAGGACATTAAGCCATGGCCCCATGTACAGGAGAACCATCCACTTTGCACATTAATGAACACACTGATTGCCTTGACGAGAGGTTGCCATCTACTCCTAACAGTTGTCTGGTTGGTTCCCTTCCCTCAACCTTCTCTGAACTATTGGGGTCCTTATGACCTGACCATTTAGCCATTGTATTCAAAAACGTGTTGCTCAGAGGTAATACACCCAAATGGCTCTCCTGCATACAGGATCATGAATAAACCAATTCTTTCATACGATGGACGGCAGCCGTTTCAAGGCTATCAGTTTCCCCTTTTTCAAAAGTGCCAGGTGAGATTTTAATAGAGATAAATCCCAAAATTTGGACATACAAATTGAAATTCCATCAAGATCAAATTTGTTTTAAACAAATGAGTGTCATAGTTCATTAACATGTTTCATCACTTATTTCATTATTGTTTTATTCTATTACCTCTTTAATACCTTTGGGCTGGAAACTTTTGGACCTTACTACGTATGTAACAGATACTGTTGATGTGCGGCATGAGATTAACAGACAAATAGGGATTGCTGTCGGACTTTATGGAGAGTGTAGAAAAATAGGCATATACACCTACAGACTGAAATTAGACTGTATAATAGTTTGGTTCTTTCTAGGGTTAGTTATGGTAGTGAACTTGGACGCTTTGTAAACAAGATCAGGAAACTTGATGCTTTTGATTCTAGATGATTTTACACATTATCTTGGGTATTAGGTGGTTCAACTCTGTAAATAATGAAGAGGTTATGCAAAGGAGTTGGCAACCTCCTCTGAGCAGCATATTGTGCAGAGAGAGACTCCATTGGTTTGGCTATGTTGCCCATATGGATAATTATAGATTAGCGAATAGGGGTATGAACAGTGTGTCTAAAGGCCTCTGAAAGAGAGGGAGACCTAGGTTTTGATGGGCTGACAATGTCAAACAGGGCCTTGTTAGAATTGGTGTGTAGTGGTCGGATGTAGCTAAAGATAGATATGCTTCGAGAACTAAATTGCACGGTCTGGTTGAACCTTCATAGGCCATGGCTGCTTATAGGTGATGATAATGATGACGAAACTATAATTCAAGAAATATTTCTTTGATAAGGATTATTTTGAAGTATGAAACACTCTCACTTTATTAGAGCATTTTTTTTATTGCATTTCAGTATAAGTAATATATTTTGGTCACCCACTCGATTCGTTGTACTGACATTTCACTGTACTCGATATTATTTAAAATAAATATTTGCAGGGAGGAGGGAACTGACCCTCTCCTCCCCTGATGATAGTGAAAAATCACACGTTCGTAATGACTTCCGAGATAAGCGATTTGGATGTATATAAATTTTCATGAATAAAATGTTCTTCCTTTGAATTCAAGAGAAGATAACATTTCAGCAATAAGAACAAATTTCCAATTAAAGAATAAAAATAAAATTTATTTCATATACTGAAATTTTCTGAGCTATTAAAACTAAATATTAAATGCATATAGTTAATTTTCCTTTGGTCATGTTTAGCCTCATGGCTTCCCCTGGTGCTGTGGGAGGTGGCTCAGTCAGTAGCGTGCCAGGCTCGCAATCTGCAGTCCCCAGGTTCAAATCCCAACTGTGTCAGCATTGAGATTTATTTCTGAAAATCTCCCCACCCTGCTCACGATCAATATAAGACACCAATGGTTTTGAAAAGATTGCTGTCTGTGGGATGAACATTAAGTCGTACCCTCAAGTACGGGACAGCCATACTCTGCACACATTAAAGAACACACTGGATGGCCATGATGGGAGGCTACCATCTGTCTTCCAACAGCCATTCCAGTGGGTCCCCTCTCCCAACGTTCTCGGAGCCTTTGGGGTCCTTCTGACCTGGCCATTTAGCTCATGGTGTGCAAGAAAGTGTCGCTCAGAAGTAAAACAACCAAACCCAATCCTGACACTATGCTGCTGAAGCAATCATGTGCTAATCTTTTAGTTTAAATAAAAAATACCCCTTCAAGCAGCTGCTTGTCACAGAGGTCTGACAGGAGCCTGTCAGTTTATACGCAATAGTAGGCAATTAACAGAAAAATGACAGATATATCCATGCCTTATCTGGAGCTCGAACCAGGTCCCTTAGATCAGTAGACAAGAGCGCTAACAACTCGGCACCAATGTGAATTTTCAGTTTGCTATATAAGAATTCTTTCCTGCCTATGGTCTAGTTGAGTTTGAATGTTCCCAATTCATGCAAAAAAATTTGCGATTTGAGCAATGCCCTTTAGTGTTGCAGTGTGGAAAAATTGCTGAGGTAGATTACGTTACATGGTAAGTACAGATGGCGATTACACTGGTTTACAAGGTTTTTATAATATTGTTGCGGATCACAAAAATGGATAGCCACTGAGCGTGAGTATTAAAAGCTATATTTCAAAACCAAATTCAATACAAGGTAAATTGTTACAAAGGAAATATGGATGAAGTATCTTATCAACAAATCAACTATTAACATGCACAAGTCATCAATCTTCCTGCGTAGAGCACACAATATCAGCTCTGTGTATTTTACTAAATACTACCTTTTACTTGATTTACCAGGTCACCCGAAGATCTTCACTCGTAAACCAATTCTCGTCCTGTGCTAATAACTTTTCACACAATAGCCGAACAAAAAGACAGTCCGTGTAGACATTCGAAGTTAGCCATAAAAGTTCCCACTTTTATACTTCCGCGTATACACAACACATCAAGTTACTTCTTGATACTTAACGATAAAAGATCCCACTTTTATCCTTCCGCGTATACACAACACATCAAGTTACTTCTTGATACTTACGCGCACTGTCTCAGAACAGCTCACCGTCCATTTTCGAACTCACCGACCGTTACAACACACAACGACCGTTACAATACAAAACCGTTAACGCTCTACTCTTCTTCTCCAAATTCTCCCAACGTTCTTATTCGTTGGCTGAAACTTTGCTTTCGGTTGCCAGATTCTTCTGTCGTAACACTGCCCCCTTCCTAGGTATTGTTCGTCCCGAACAATTCTGGATTCCAAAGCTTCTTCAGTTCTTCGATGAAACGGGGCCAAACGATCCACGTGAACCACCTTGCACTTTGTAGCTGGACGTCGACGAATGCGATATACCACGTCTGTGTCAAAATGAAAGCGAATCTCATTATGACGTAGATTTCTTTTCTGACTGAAGCCTCGTCCACAAACATAATACGTGTAAGGCCTATAGCCCTTGTGAACACGTTTATGTCTCTGCAGGGAGAAGAATCGACTAAGAGTTTTCGTGCAAAACCTGTAAAAAGTTTTCTTCTTTGTCGAAAATTTTCTTCTTTGGATTTTTACTTCTATCAAGAGTAATAAGGAATGAAAGTCATTAGTGACATAAAATCTAGGGAGAAGTTTCATCCTCCAGTCTGACCCTTTTGTCAGTTGACTTTCCCTTAATTCAGAACTGTCGTGATGAACCTTCAGCCATGTTTCACCTGATTCCATTTGATCCCCAAGGTGCTTCACAAATATAATATCAGCTCCATAATTCTTTTTAGCTCTTCGGTCCATCTCCTCCTTCCATACTCTTGCTAGAACTGCAGCTTCTAATCTGACAACCTTACCTGTTTCTCCTGTATAAGTGAAATCAGTGATGTGTCGGGCTGCTAGCAATATTTTTTCTGTTTTACCTTCACATAGCCAGCTTGCAACATCTTCAGATACTCCTTGTTCTATTAACATGTTACGAAACTTGTTCAAAGCATTGCCGTTATGCAGAACCTTACGGACACGTGATGCTTCATCTACCCTATTATCCACAATGTTCACAAAACGCAGAAGTTCTCCTAACTCTTCGACGAGCTCTTGCAGTTCCAAGGATCCGTTACCAAGGAAACACTGAACAGCTTCCATCACTTCCAGAGAGTTGTCAACAGAGTTTTCAAGAGGTGAATCCATGTTGCTGATAACAGCTGAACCACTCAAAATCTTCATTCCACGAGCTTGTGATGCTGCAACCATTTTCTTAACTAAATCAACAGCAACATCTTCTGTACTGATGAGATCAATAGTTCCTTTTTCGAATTCATCATCATAAACCAAAGCACACACTCCTTCAGCCAGCTTTTTGGACACAATTGAGCATATCATTAGAGGAACGCTATCTATGGTAGCCATCAGATCCTTGCAGCGGTAAATCTCCTTATCTGTTGGCACCAGCTCCTCTGTCTGTCCTACGATGCAGCATCCGACGTCTTCCATCATCTGCTCGATTTTATCTTTAGTGCAGTCGACTGTGAAGCCAGGGATGGATTCCAATTTGTACAGAGTATCTCCCGTCAATTGGAGAGCACGACCGGAGATCATAGGGACCTTGAGACCTAAAGCAGCAAGTGCAGGAGCCAAGACAAGACTCACTTTGTTGCCGACACCTCCTGTGCTGTTTTCATCTACCATCCGATGGCGCCACTCGGGTCTCCAGCAAAACACATGACCCGAGGAAGTCATAGTTGCTGTTTCTTCGGAATTCACTTTCTTGGAGCTCTCATTGTAATTAGCCAGGGAAACATCAGTCATGATTGCCAAATTGTTCATTCTGGAGATCAGCGACGAGTTCTGTAACATGATATTGTCCACTTTAGAGCTCTTGTAGTCGTGATAAAACTTTTCTATATCCTTATAATCTAAATGGTTATAATGTCCAAATCTGCACATTGACTGTTCAGAAAAGAAATTCAGCATGGTTTCGTTGAGATTGTCTGAGGGCTTTACTTCTCTCTGATCGTAACTCTGAGGCTTAGTTTCATCCAGAAAGTTAGTCTTTGAAGTACTGTCTCTGCCTGAAGCTCTTTTACTAGCATCACCTGTTATGCTTCTAAGCCATCCTTCGGAATTCCTCTTCCTTAAATCCCCACTTTCTATAAACGATTCGAGTGTGGCTATATGCTTCGGAAAAATCTCTCCGACTTCCGCGGTAAAGTCGAATGGCACTTTGTATCTATGATGAATGGACGCCTCTTCTTTACTCGGACCACTCTGCGAAACGTAAACTCTGTTTCGTTCCCCTTCATTACCACTCGTTACTCTGCCTTTGCGATAATTGTCCATGACGCATTTTGCTGAGAGCGAGGAATAGAATACCTTTCGTGTGGATCTCTCTTCAGATCGTGCCAGACTTGTATACCTAGGTATTTTGAAGTGCAAAGCATACTGTAGAGTCTCACAGCTCTCTGATTGTTCTTCACAGTTCCTAGACATGTCACCAGCGACATACACACTCTGCCATGCATCACCAGTAGTTGCGTGGTCAAAGGCATTATCTGTGCTATCTCTACGTTTCTTGATTTCCAGTAGCAGATCCACATTTCGAGATTCTCCTTTCTTGCGAAGATTCGATTCTTTTGTAGTCTTCCTCTCGCAGTCTTCTCGCACTTTCTCCATCTCTCTCGAGATCTCTTCAATCCATATGGTTTCATCAGAACGCCGCTGCCCCAGCGAGCTTCTCCTGTCCATCGAATTTTGTAGAAACGAATTGAATCTACATTGCTTCTTTTTCAGACAGCGAAGAATCCCGGAATGTTTTCTGGTTCCGCATCGTTTCTTAAATTGCTTCTTTTTCAGATAGCAAAGGATCTTGGAATGTTTTCTGATTCTGCATCGTTTCTTTCCCGCCTCAGCATTATGTTCATCTGTACTATAGCGCCCACTGCTGGAGATATATTCATCTTCAACCAATTTCGTTGTCTTAACTGTAACTGTAACAACATCTCTACCAGCTCTCGCCTCTTGCATAATTTTGTTCCTATAATTTTTATACTGCTCAACAATATTCTTATGGTTAGCATCTTTAAAACATTGTTCATCTGTAATGTTACCTCCAGTGCTATTAGTTTTGCAAATTTCACCTATTGGTTTTGGATTCACATTTTGATACGCGTTGCCTTTCTCTTTTTCTTTTCCATGTTTACAATCAAACTTAACACTATCAAGATAATCTTTTTCACTGACAAATTCAACATTTAAACTATTGCATTGTCTATTGAGTTCGGTTTTATGATCCTTGAACTGATCAATAATCTTACCAACTTGAGAAGCCACTTCAGCTCTCATCTCAGTATTTTGTGCGGCTATTTCGGCTTTCAAGCTATTTTCGGCCTCAAGGAGGCTACCATCTGTCTTCCAACAGCCATTCCAGTGGGTCCCCTCTCCCAACGTTCTCGGAGCCTTTGGGGTCCTTCTGACCTGGCCATTTAGCTCATGGTGTGCAAGAAAGTGTCGCTCAGAAGTAAAACAACCAAACCCAATCCTGACACTATGCTGCTGAAGCAATCATGTGCTAATCTTTTAGTTTAAATAAAAAATACCCCTTCAAGCAGCTGCTTGTCACAGAGGTCTGACAGGAGCCTGTCAGTTTATACGCAATAGTAGGCAATTAACAGAAAAATGACAGATATATCCATGCCTTATCTGGAGCTCGAACCAGGTCCCTTAGATCAGTAGACAAGAGCGCTAACAACTCGGCACCAATGTGAATTTTCAGTTTGCTATATAAGAATTCTTTCCTGCCTATGGTCTAGTTGAGTTTGAATGTTCCCAATTCATGCAAAAAAATTTGCGATTTGAGCAATGCCCTTTAGTGTTGCAGTGTGGAAAAATTGCTGAGGTAGATTACGTTACATGGTAAGTACAGATGGCGATTACACTGGTTTACAAGGTTTTTATAATATTGTTGCGGATCACAAAAATGGATAGCCACTGAGCGTGAGTATTAAAAGCTATATTTCAAAACCAAATTCAATACAAGGTAAATTGTTACAAAGGAAATATGGATGAAGTATCTTATCAACAAATCAACTATTAACATGCACAAGTCATCAATCTTCCTGCGTAGAGCACACAATATCAGCTCTGTGTATTTTACTAAATACTACCTTTTACTTGATTTACCAGGTCACCCGAAGATCTTCACTCGTAAACCAATTCTCGTCCTGTGCTAATAACTTTTCACACAATAGCCGAACAAAAAGACAGTCCGTGTAGACATTCGAAGTTAGCCATAAAAGTTCCCACTTTTATACTTCCGCGTATACACAACACATCAAGTTACTTCTTGATACTTAACGATAAAAGATCCCACTTTTATCCTTCCGCGTATACACAACACATCAAGTTACTTCTTGATACTTACGCGCACTGTCTCAGAACAGCTCACCGTCCATTTTCGAACTCACCGACCGTTACAACACACAACGACCGTTACAATACAAAACCGTTAACGCTCTACTCTTCTTCTCCAAATTCTCCCAACGTTCTTATTCGTTGGCTGAAACTTTGCTTTCGGTTGCCAGATTCTTCTGTCGTAACAATATGAACAATTGTTGTTGCCTTTAACTATTTTGCATGTGCTGATTTCAGAAATCAGTATGTTCTTAAAAAATGACTAGCACGTCACGTTTTTACGTTATTGGTCATTTTGACTCCTAATAAGATCTTCCTACACCAGGGATGGCGAACCTATGGCACGCAAGACGATTTTTTTGGCACGCCACTAAGAGGTGAAAAAAATAATATAAGGCTAGTGTAGAGACTTGGAAAAATGGCCTTAACAATTCAATATATACATGTAAATCCCGATGAAACTTGGCTCCCTTTTTTTGTCATATGAAATGTAATTTTTCACTCAAAAACTACATATCGGATTCCTTGTGTAGTTTTGTTAACACGTGGGCAATATTTTCACTCCACTGCGAATCCGCGATACTTGTTATCTTTTGGCATCCGAAATACGGCAGTTGATTCATTTGCTTATAACCTTTGGTTGGCAACATCGATTTCATTTGTATTTCAAATGAACAAACTAATGATGTTTTGTTACTGAAAGCGGGCGGGGGTGGCTCAGTCGGTAGCGCGCCAGGCTCGTAATCTGTAGTTCCCAGGTTCGAGTCCCAGCTGGGTCAGCGTTGAGATTTATCTCCCCAAAATTTCCCGCCCTGCCAACGGTCAGTAGGGGACACCGATAGGCTTGGAAAGACCGCCGTCCGTCGGATGGGACGTTAAGCCGTGGCCCCGTGTGCGGGAGAGCCATACCCTGTGCACGTTAAAGAACACGCTGGATGGCCTCGACGGGAGGCTACCATCTGTCTCCCAACAGCTGTTCCAGTGGGTCCCCTCCCCCAACCTTCTCTGAGCCTTAGGGGGTCCTTGTGGCCTGGCCATTTAGCCCATGGTGTGCAAAAAAGTGCCGCTCAGAGGTAAAACAACCTAAAACAAAGTTACTGAAAGCACTCGTACACAATTGGCTATTCATTAAGTTTTGTCAAATTTTGTTTAATTCATCAAAGTTTTTAATTTTAAAAAAAAGTCTGAAACTTTTAAAAAAAACACGGAAAAAATTATATTAATTTAATTTTTCATGTAATGATATTGTTTACTTAATTTTGCCGTGAACCCTTATATTGAAATTTGTAGCGCGCAAAAACAAGTTGATATAGTTTGCCGATGTACGAAGTTTGGATGATGAAAAATGGCTTGAATTTTTGCTAACGCGATCCCCCTTATATCGCGATGCGATTCTTAGGACCTCGAGTATCGCGTTATAACGGGATTTGCCTGTATTAAAGAATGAATCATTGGTGGCAAAACTATGTTGCTATAATTAGTACTTCAATTTTATGCCCGTAAGTTATAATTATCTCGTCAAATAACTGATGACATATTACAAAATATACTGCATTATAAAAATATACGCACTGAATCTTTCATCAAACATTAATTGATTTCCCTAATCCTTTCAGGACCATAAGGTTTCTAAGAGTAAATATTAGTATGTAACTGTTTATTTTAGTTTGTTTAGACGTAAAATAAATAAAAATCATAAGAAAAATACATAACAATGTGTAATTTTTTTGGAATTTTATGGGAAATATTTTTCCCAATGGACTATAAAGGTAACACAAATTATAGTTAGGCTTATTATGCAATGTCTTTTATTTATTGGTTTATTAGAACAAAATGTTAACTAAAATAATACAAAATTATGAAATAAAATTACTCTACAAAATGATGTGCTAATTATGATATTCTGCGAAGCAATTTCTTTTGGTAGTGAGGCAAAGATGGACATTGCACATAGTACATATATTATGCGTCCTGACAGTTCTGTTTTTGTTTTCTAAACGTTCTCGTTTACGTAATTGCGTTCGGCATACGTTCTATTTTGACATTCTGTATAAAAAATGCAGATAAGGTTATAATTGAATACGACAATCACCAATTTTAAAATGGGAAAAATGTTTCCCTTAGTCGTGAAAGGGCTAAAGTACTTTTTCTATATCTTAAAATTTAGTTATGGTTTCGGTTTTTTCCCACACCTGAGAGAGCTATTTTAATCTCACAACCGATGGATATCCTTCATTCTGATCACAACCAATGAATATAGAGGGAGAAGAAGTTCAGCTTCCATAGAGATTAATGTAAAATCGAGTATCGTGCATTTGGCGTAGAGGTGAAACGAACATTACAGGGGACGAACGCTTTTGCAATTACATGTTACTGTCAACTTCCATTCTCTTCGCTTTTCCTATGTAACAATTTCCCATTGATATCCTTGCAGAGTATATTAATATAAATTCTGTTTCCTGTTTCTATGTAACCAAGAAAGCTTCTAATTGTAATAATTTATTCTATAAATTAACTTCAGGCAAATTTCAAATCTTCTCTATCCGTTCAATTTATAATTGTTGGTTCAACGAAAAATAATTCCAATGGAGAAAATAAACCTTTATTAAAATCATGATAATATTTTTTTGAAATACAAAGTGCAGTAACTTTTTTTCCTTTTTTAAAATATAAATTTTTTTATGCATAATTCCTTTGCCCCTTATTGTTTGCTTCCCAGTTTAAACAATTTCACGATACGAATCGAAACACCACTTGAGGTCGCCACTTACGCTTTGTCAAAGCTGAACTTCTTTTCCTTATACGTTCTTTGTCAGAACGGTGTGGCGTCAGTGATGCGCAAATACAATTCCGTGTGAATTTTTACGTTTGACTGAATGATTTTGGTTATAATAAATGATTGTTTCATTTTTAATATTCCTTTTTTTCATATTTTTTGCATAGTTGTAGAATATAAAACTTACTATTTTATATCCTTATATTTAAATCTTTTAGTATTTTGTGTCATGTAATTTGTAATGTATGATAAACTGATATGTAACCATAAATAACATTTTCAAATATTTTTATAGCGTTGGCGCGCGAGCTAGAAAATGTTCGCTTATTTCTGCAATTTGGGCACGCGAGCTCGGCAAGGTTCGCCATCCCTGTCCTACACCACCTCCAGGAAATTGGGAGGATAATATATATTTTATCTTCTGTGGTTGGCAACACTGATTGCCAAGTGGGAGAACTGGTAATATCACTACCTCCATGTGTAATAGTAACCCATGGAGGTCTCAAAATTGGACGCCATGTTTTGTCGTCACTCGGATTGTTTTAGCAAGCATAGCTGAATGGTATTGCACGGATACGTATGGATTCCGAAAAAGGGTAGGGTAATATTTTATACAGATTTTAGTGTTCATGATTGGAAGCATTTTAAAAAACGGGGAAAAAGGAATGTAAATTTTAGGGCCTTTTTAAAAAAAAAAACATAATTTCGCTTTGTTGTCTGTCCATCTGCAGACATTGAACTTTTTTGTTTATACAGAAAAATGAAAAAAATTCTTTTTCTGTTAGATAGGTATTAATATATTAAGAATTGAATTTTTCGAAACTCCCGAAAGTAATAACTGCGCCCTCTGACGGCGAAAAAAGTTGAAAATTCCAAAATATCAAACGAATATTCCAAACGATGTAGTTATGTTAGAAGTTTGAAATTTTGGTGTTGAAATGTGAAAGTTACCATTGGCAACAATCACGTGACCCTTTAGACCCAGGGGGGAGGTGAATGCAACTTTGTTATTTTTTTAACAGAAAAGTGTGTTTTTAGAGATAAATTAAAAATTATTTTTTGGTTGGACACGTATTGATGAAATATTGCAATTTGCATTTTGCGAATTTCCCAAAAGTTATAATTGCACCCTCTAACGATGGAAAAAAATCGAAAAATCCCGAAAATTTAAATCGAATATTGCAAACGATGCAATTATGCTAGAAAGTTTGGTCGTGGAATGTGACAATCTTCAAAATTCCATTGACAACAATGAGTAGACCCCAAGCACAAGATAGGTAAGAAACGAACGGTTTCGTTGTAACAGATAATTAGAAATCTTTTCAGTTGGTTACTAATGAAATGTAATTCGAATTTTCAAAGGTAGTTTTAATTTGCATCATTAGAGATCACTAAATATCGAAACTGCGAAACTTTTAACGAATGTTTAAAGTGATCTGTTTATGGTAGAAATTTCGAAGTGTAGAGTTGTTATGGTAGAAATTCCACTGACAGCAATTATCTGCCCACTATTTTCAGAGGAGCGAGAGAAAAGCAACTTTTTAAATTTAAGAACTAAAAGACAAATACTTTTTGTTTTATAATTACTAACAAAATAGTACTATGTGCATTCCCCCCCCCCCGTCATACATTAAAAAATATCCCCTCAAGCAGCTGCTTGCCACAGAAGTCTGACAGGAGCCTACCAATTAATGTCATAGTAGAAGGTCCATGAGGATGGTGGGACATCAGCAGGAAAACATGAACACCCATAATTAAAACTTTTAAAGGGTGAAAAAGTAGGCAAAGGAAGAACGTCATTCTCTTTGAAAATGAGATTCCCTTATGCACCAGAGACGATATTCGTTCTAGTTATTTTACTTTCAGTACTCTCCGACACGGCAAATTCGAACTACTGTATAATTGTGAAAAAAAAATTTTAATACTTTATTAGTATCTGTAATGTGCAAAAAAAGTTTTTCATTTATCTCTTAAAACAAAAAAGTTCCATTTTACCAATGGGACAAATCATTACTATTAGGATAAACCACTTGGCCATTACACTCTACGACCAAAAAATTTTGTTTCTAGCAAAATAGATCATTTGCAATATTTATTCAAAGATTTGGTATTTTCCAGCTTTTTTCCTCTGCTAGAGGTCGCCTTTCGAGTTTTTATATACCGCCTTTAGCACTCTCTAACACTGGAAATTCCACTATGGAGATTCGAAAAATGTTAATATTAATATTTTTGTGGAAAGAATTTTCGCCGACATACGGGATTCGAACCCGCATCTCTCCAGAAATATGTCAGAGTATTCTAACCTGTTGAATTAACGCCAGCTTTTTTTCACAAAAAACATTTATCGATTTATAGACGTTTAAACGTCTACAGGTAACGCTGAGATCATCAAATATTGTTCAAATCATTAATAACACTGAACAGCGTAATGTGACTTCATTGTTTATTTCCATCTTAGTCAGAGCACTAAAAAGAAATAGTTGCCACCCGTGATCATAGATGGCGCCATAAGGAGGCACCCAAAATTCATGCGAAGAGTGATAGTCATTATTTGTGGAAAAAAAGACAGATGGCATTAGTTCAACAGATTAGAATACTGTGGCACGTTTCTGGTATGATAGCGAAATTTTTTCCACAAAAACATTTATTGATTTAAAGACGTTTAAACGTCTACAGGTAACGCTGAGATATCAGTGTTTAAATCCTTAATATTTTGTTAGTGCCTGTAAAACAAAACAAAACAAAAACAAAAAAAATCTATATATATATTTTCGTTTATCTGTTAAAAAAAGTTTCATTTTCGCACCCCCTTTTGGCTAAGCCTTGTTGCCATTGTAAACCTTCTGACATAACACTCTACTACCAAAATTACAGATTTCCAGTGTAAATAGTTTGTTTATAATATTCGTTTGAAATTTTAGCATTTTCCATCTTTTTCCACCGCTAGAGGACGGTATTAAAGCTTTTGAAAATTTTCAAAATTGCGAAACGCAATATTTGTTCGACACCTATCCAACCCAAAAAGAATTTTTCATTTAGCTCTAAAAGTAAAAAAAAATTTGATTGTCTATAGGCGGACAGACAGACGAACAAAATTGGCATGACAGACGACAAAGTGAAAACATTAGCTCCTTTTTCAAACGAACCTTAAAAGAAATATTTTGTTGGTTTTTCAGTTGGCTCATTTCACCTTTGCAGTCGACTGCCCTCTTCTGATGGAGTTTCTTGGAAAAAAATATTCATTGAGTGAAATTTTTACACCCAAATGCAGCGCAATGAGGCATTCATAAAATATTACAGCTTTTATAGACAAAAAAAGTGGTAGAAATATATAACTATGACAATTGAGAAATTTTAACTTGATATATACAACTAACTCATAGGCTTTCGTCTCACGGTACAAAACATGGTGTCCATAAACCACGTGACTCAATCAACCAATTGCAGTGAAACATCGAGATGGCCAGCCTCCATTCTACACATGTGTTAATCACAGCATCCAAAACAATAAATTTACCACCAAACACATGACTGGTTTCACCAAAAACCACCCTGAAATAACCAAACAACTACAAATAAGGAGAAAAACAGAGGACACAGCCAGAAGACACCCCACTGTACTTGCCATCACTACTTTTAACAAAGAAAATGCCATCCTTAGAAGAATTAGACTAAACACCAAAAGAAAAGAATGGAGAAACTTTTGTAACAACATCAACCCAAGAACTGACTCCACCCTCATTTGGTCAACAATAAGAACATTTAGGACCCAGGCTCAGCCCTTAGCCCCTTGGGACACCATACTGTGGACCAATAACCTCTCAGCAAAGCAAGGGGCTAACCACATAGCATCACACCTCATCACTACCAACCATCTGGCAAATTCCCACATATACCAACAACATTGCCACCACATGAACCAGATACTAACACATGATACACCTTGCAAACTACCCGCCATCAACTTACCATTCACAGAACATGAGTTAAACATTGCCATTCATCAGGCAAATAAAAAGAGCACACCTGGGCCTGATTCTATCACATATAGTACACTTAAAAATCTAGGCACACAGGCTTTACATACTCTACTTCACATATTCAATGAATGCTGGGAAACACACATTCCCCACACAATGGGAAGAAATTCACATAATTCCCATTCTCAAACCACACAAGCCAGCATCTCAAATCAGCTCATACAGACCCATAGCACTCACATCATGTGACCTCAAAGTTCTAGAAAGAATGGTGCTCTCCAGACTCAAATACTATTTAGCAACCAAAAAAACACTCCCCTTATGCCAAACTGGCTTCAGAGAGCACATGTCCACCGCAGACAATTTCTTTGACCTAGTCACTTCAGCAGAAATTGCTCTTCAAAACAAAGAAATCTTTTGCTGTGTCTTTCTAGACCTAACCTCTGCTTTTGATACTGCCTCACACACCAGTATACTCTTCAAATTACACCAACTAGGAATCACAGGAAACATCTTGCATTTTATCAAAAATTTCCTCACACAGAGAAAGGTTAAAGTCAAACTGGGGACTACTCTCTCTGACCCCCACAATTTAACTAGGGGATTGCCACAGGGCAGTGTGATTACAAGTGTGGTATCACCTACACTTTTGAACATTCTTCTACATGATCTACCAACAGTATTTAACAAGGACATTAATTGCCCCATCTTTGCTGATGACATAGTGCTCTGGACCAAAGGAAATGATACCCTCATTACACAAACAGCCCTACAAACAGCAGTCAACCAGGCCCTTGACTTTACAAACAAATGGGAACTAGCCATCTCTGCACCTAAATCTGCGGTCTTACCCATAACACATAAACAACCCCCCGCCAACTCACTCAGCATAACTATAAACAACCACGCCATCCCCCTAGTTAAACACTACAAATACTTAGGGCTAACTATAGACCGACAGCTTAACTGGAAACAACACATCACAAATACACAATCCACATGTAATGGAGCTCTCAACATTCTCAAATCAATCACAAGAGCTAGCTAGGGTGCAAGTGACAGATCTATGATCACCCTTATTAAAACATTTATCAACAGCAGACTGGAGTATGGCCTGCTAGCTCTAAACACTACCTCAAACACATTTTTTAACAAACTTGAAACCATACAAACCAGAGCCATCAGACTTGCACTGGGTCTTAAAACTGGCTGCCCAAACTTGGCCACATGGGCAGAAGCCAACATGCCTCCCCTCGACATCAGACACAAACTCACTTGCAAACACTACGTCAAATTAAAACATCTAAACCACAACCACCCCACTATAAATAGAATTGAGTCTCCTACCAACACATCCCCCACTGCACAAATCATAAAGCAGCACCCACTATATTCAACATGGAGAAAAATCAAACCTTTCAACCCTAGATACACAATCCCCTATTGGACTATTAAAAAACCCTCCATAAATCTCACACTAACACACATCACCCAAAAATATAAACACCTCCCACAAGAACTAAAATTTGCAGCGGAACTCATCACAAACATTCCTACCACAGACCTCATTATATTCACAGATGGCTCCCACATCCCACACACAACAAATGGCTCTGCTGCCTTCCACTCTACCCAACCAATTTTCTCACATATAATCAAAATGAATCATGCAGAAAACAGTACTGCTACAGAGCTAGCTGCAATACATATGGCTTTGGAATGGTCATCCACACAAAATACACACAGCATACATATTATTACTGACTCAAAATCTGCCTTGCACAGCATCAACAAACATACATACAACTTATCACAAAATTACTCTCTTTTCCATATTCACAGAATTTTACACAATATAATTGCCACTCACAAAACGCTAACATTCCACTGGATACCCTCTCATTGTAACATAACCCATAATGACACTGCTGACCATCTTGCTAAACAAGGACACAATATCCCTACACCTAATTATCACACCCCTGAGACATATAATCATCACCTAATTGAATCAACAAACTCTTCCACTCCACATGGACACAAAACTGGATCCAACAGGCAACAATTAAAAATACATTCAGAGTCACCATCGCTGCCATCCCACACACACTACATCTCAACTACCTATCAAGAAGAGCCCAAACAGCAATTCATCAACTACGCACTGGCAGAACAAATCTTAACAAGGACCTTTTCATGATACAAAAGGTACCATCTGCTCTTTGCACTACATGCCAAGTGATAGAAGACATTCCACACTACCTTCTACACTGCACCAAATACACAATACATAGAATTACCCTCTTCCAGACACTCACCACACTGGGAACCACTTATTTCTCAGCCCAAACAATTCTTGGTCCTACTCATAATAATATAAAAAGCCACTATAGGGCCTTGGCCCAATATATCAACAGCACTGGGAGATTCCCCTAAAGCCTCTCTGCCTCTCCAAAGGACTCTACCTCACTTTTAAAAGATCCTTGGGACACTAAAAGATCCAGATGCCAATAAAAGATCCCCATAGGACATCAAAAGACGCATTTTGGACAACTTATTCCATAGAAACTAAATAAAAATAAATATATAGTATAAAATCATCAAAAAAAATCAATCAAAAATAAAGTCACATAAAGGAAAACTTTATTTCTATATTGGAAACTTTTATATTTCTCTTTAACCCAATAACTTACATGGAATCTCTCCCAGAACATAACATCTCTATACACATTATCATACCTAATATACATATGGAATCTCACCACATCTCCCACTACCCTTTGATGGGAACCTTAAACTACACTCCTGCAACACACCTCAAGCTCATGGCTGACCTTCCACTGGCTCTACAAAATTAAACACTGACCACCACACACTGAACACATAAATTTGATTTCCAACTCATATAACGTAGCTATATCATTTTCCTCCCTTCTCCTCCAAAAAAAAAATTACATCATACTCCTTCCCATATATAGGCGTCACTGAACGTAGACTTTTCCCAGATCCACCCCTGCGCAACATTTCACTGCATGGCAGGGCAACCCAATGCTAACCTCTGGAGTTAGATAAGCTATCATAAATATTTCCTCCTCCATCTTCCTGACACAGTATTACCTAACCCACCGTCTCAGCTCCCCCCACCAAATATTTCATCCCCCTTTGATTGACTCAAATCTACCATACTGGCAACCAACCATGGCCACAACTTCAAAAAATAACATAACATTCGCCACTCGGAAAATTATTAAAAAAATATATATATATACACTACTTCTCCCTCTATCTCTCACCACCTCCTTCCCCCCTTCACATGACATAACTGGTATTTATTTTCCTTCACCCTTCAACATCAGCCTCTCCACCACTGGGCGGCCTGCGGCCTAAAGCCCAATTGCCAACCTTCACTGTGCTGGCCAGTCTTTGCCGTTTTCATCTGTACCCACTGCCCTTTATGCCTATGGACCTGATGATAAGGGGGCCGAGGCCCCCTTTACAAATAGGTCCAGCTTAGAAAGAAGGATGTATAAGAAGAAGAAAGGCCAGCCTCCCTTTTACAAAATGGTCCAGTTTTTAAAGAAGGATGTTCGACTCTTAAGATTCCAACTTCGGTTCTCGAAAACGATAGACGTGTTCTTCTTTGCTCTCGGATTTAGTGATTTTCAGTGAATTAAAGTGCTAAAATGGATACGACCAAGGATATTAGGCTCAATAGAACTTTCAAACAAAGGCATATTGGAGTCTTAAGAATCAATAGTGACCATGCTGGCCGGCCTGCTACAGCCTTCCTCCATTTCTATCGCCCAAAACATCAACAAATCTACCACGATAGTGACCTTCTCAAGCGAGGAATGTGCGGAAATTTTTGCCTGCAACCCACAGGACTATTTCAACGGACAACCAGTTATTGCTACACGTCTTGGCACCCCAGTAAAAACTATCAATCGCCAAATTACCCTTCCTCTTTTCCAACCAGATCGTCTCTGCACTGTAACCTTTCGGCAAAGTAAACAGCATAAATGACGAACATCTCGATACACCGGGATTGGAATCCATCCGAACAGGAACCAGGGTAGTAGTCCTTGAAATGAAGAAGCAGGTCCCTAATTATCTCCAGATTGCAACCTTTAATGCCACCATCCTTTATCCAGGAGTTACTCCACTTTGTAAATGGTGCAAGCGGCCAAACCATCTTATCAAGGACTGCGAGTTATTTGCTAAAAGGCGGCCTACAAATCTGGAAACCATTGAAGACCCTCAGAAACCCACTTCACTCCCAAATCCCACAGAACCTCAAATTACTGCCAATTTGGCACCTATTACTGTTCCCCCCCAAAGTAAGTACACTGTCTCCCCCCAACCAAATTTCTCCTAATATTTCAAAAATTTCAGCCACTGATGACACAACCCACTCAAAGAGGAAACTCCCAAAAAACAACTAATTTCACCTGCATGTCGTCTCTCATTGACAACATACAAAACTTCATAATAGATCCAAAACACAAATCCGGCACCCACCCAAAAAGCTGATGGACCCGAATTTCTAGAAACCTCTGACATCCCTGACTTCTTAAAATTTTTAGCGAAACCCAAATTAGCCTCCGCTGAATGGGAGATCCCTCCCCCTCCTTAAAACCTCTTAGCAAAACACTTTCGCCAACTGGCCTAGTCCTGCAAAAATATCAGGACCTTTATCTAACTGCATTGGAGAAGAGCACACAACTTGATTGCTTCACAGTGTGTGACTACCTCCAATTAGTTAAAAAATATCTCCCACTCTTTAAATAATTTTCAATTTAGGTCCCATCACTTTTTATTTCCAAAATTTATCGCTAAATTTCGCTACATCCATTTCTCTTTCGAACAAACTCGCTCTCAAAATTGCCCCCATCTTGGATTCAGCTCCCAGCCATTCCCAAAATTCCTTGTCTCCTATTGGCTGAGGCATTTCTGGCTGGATCCAGCTGCTTGCTTCCACTTAGCTCTGCTCGGTAGCTTCTTACTCAACTATTTACACATTTTCGGACTATTTTTCATCTTAATTATTAACTACATACACACATTTAATTACTCATATCTTTGCCCCCACTTTTATGCTCTCCTTTCACGAATACACGATCAATTACCATCAATGGACCAAATTTAGACATTGACTGGCCCTGAATTTTCGATCTCTTTTCAAAATTGGCTCAAAAAACTCTTGCTCCCACCGATGAAAAAATTCTTGTGGACCTGATGATAATGGGGCCGAGGCTCTCTTTACAAATAGGTCCAAGCACGATAGTAGAATGTATAAGAAGGCCAGCCTCTAACTATACAGGACCGTTACTCTGTACCACTTGTGAAAGGCTGTTTGGTCGATTGGTTATTAAGATATTGACAGGGACTTCGTGTAGTTGTCCAATTTGTGAACACCTGATCTAAGGGACCTGGGTTCGAGCCCCGGATTAGGCATGGATGTGTGTGTCGTTTTTCTGCTGAGGTCCTGCCATCCTCTCAGATCTCCTACTGTGGCATATAAACTGACAGGCTCCTGTCAGACCTCTGTGGCAAGCAGCTGCTTGAGGGGGTATTTTATTATTTATTTTTAACTTAATTGTGTGTTGCAAGTGGATTATCTCAATTTTGTCTACTGGGGTACCTTCGTAGCGTTGGCGAATGTTGACAGCTCACACAACCATAATATCCAGAAAATATCTAAGATCACCACTTGATACCCACTGATCTTAGATATATTATCGATATTTTCTGAAGAATGTATGGGTGGTTGCAAGGTTTTGCTAGGGATTAAGAAAATTAAGATTAAACGCTGAGAGTGGTATATTGGATATGACAACTAAAATTTATAGTAATTAAAGAGGAAAGAAAAATATCATTGGTTAACGTTTTATATATTTTGACTTGCTACCACATGATCTATTTGAAAAGCTTAAATTTAGTGCAATTGGAAGAAAACACGCTATCTTGGATAAGTACTTATTTAAGCAATTGACAACAACGGATAAAATTATAAGTAATAAACTGTTAAAATTGGTGCTGCAGGGTTCTTGTTCAGAAACCTTTTTTGATTTCTGTGAATTAAATATTCATGGCAAAGTTATTGCTTTTGCTGACATGCAGCGATAATTTATTCGGGGTCTATAATTTAAATTCTTCAAAAGATCAAAACTGATGTTAAAAAGATTCAAAACTGGTATTTAATAAATAATTCTTAAAGGCAAAAAAATAGATTACAATATATGTATTTTAAAGTCAAATTAAATCGTTTTTGTAATAATTTTTCATTGGTCAAGTTCTGCAGACACCCCACTGGCTATTTTACCAAAATATGCGGCAACGGGAATATGAGCGATATTTTGATTCCATAATGTATTGATTTACCCCCTGTGTGATGATATATTTTCTGGAGCTTTTCTTTATAATGCGGCTGATGGATTCATATGAAACCAGATTCATGACTATACGATTACATATTTATAAAATTTTAATATAAACAATAACTGTGTATATTCCATATTGCCATTATTAAAAAAAAAGTGATAAAAATGGCAATCTCTAGTAGCCATCAAAATAATGAATTTTCATAATTATTTTATGATAAACATTCAGACATATCCGAGTGGTTAACGCTGTTGGTCAGTGATCACACCAGGGTATAGCATGGATGTTTTTCTGCTGTCTTCCTTTCCTCACAGGTATTTTCTATGGCACATTAAAACAGAGTCTTCTGTCAGATCGCTGTGGCAAGCAGCTGCTTGAGGTGTAATATTTTTTATAATTATGAATTATCGTTTCATACGAAGCCGCCGGCCGCATTATAAAAAAAACCCAAAAAAATAAGGTGACACAGGTGGTGGTGAATCGATAAAGTGTGCAATGGAAAAAAATCGCTCGTAATCTCGTTACCGCATGTTTGCGGAACATCGCCAAAATAAATCAGTGAGTGGTCTGCGAAACTTGAGCCTTTTTCATACTGTAAATTGCCGAGTAGTATTCTGTGCATGCGATAAAATTGAAGGAGTTGAACACTATATATATATTTTGTTGTTATAATAGATATAAATAAAAAAAAATAATAAATACCCCCTCAAGCAGCTGCTTGCCACAGAGGTCTGACAGGAGCCTGTCAGTTTATATGACAATGTAGAAATCAAATGAAGTGGTAAGATAAATTCTATTATAGCAAAAATATATTACATTCGTAAATATATTTTTGCTTAAAAATATATATTTCTCATGTTTAAGTCACATATAAACTTATATGGCTTATTATCATGTGGTAGTATATATCTATCGACAATAATACCAATACAATTATACGCAGAATCACTTTATTACTAGATGTATTCTAAAAACGAAAAGGTACCGAATGATTAGCGTGCTTGGCAACTGGTCAAAAAAAGACCTATGTTTGAACACCGGATAAGGCATGGATATTTGTGTTGTTTTCTACTGAGGTAATGTCTTCCTCACTGATCTTCTCTATGGTCAATAACTGACAGCCTGTTTTCAGACATATGTGGCAAGCAGGTGCTTGAAGAGGTGTTTATTTTACGTTAATTTGGGTGCATTTTTCATCTCCAGGTATTTTACTAATTAGAAAGTTGTCTTAAGCATCTGGTTAATAATAGGGTGTTAAGCATCTGGAGATACTTAAACATTTAAAGAAACATCCATATATTGAACAATTCTCAGAATTTGAATGTGATACCTGTTATCATGAAAGAACCTTATCTTTGATTTATTAGCACCAAAACTATTATGTAGAAGCACCAGGGCTTTCCTTATGACAGTATGCACTGGTACTCATAACACTGACACACATCTACTCAAATTCTATCACTATGAAAATATGAGTTTTTTTTTTGCAGCAAAGGAGAGTAAGGCCTATAACCCTTTTCCCACACACAAAACACCGGAACTTTCTGGAACGTGCTACTGGGAGAGGTGTTTTTCTTTCGGATTGTTCCAGAAAAAAAGTTTTAGATCGATCTCAAATTCAGATTTGAAAGCAAAACAGTGACTATGTAGTAGTTTCTCACTACATGAGAGGTTCACTATCCTAATCTGATTACTGATTCGAAAGAGCTAGTTCTTTGGTCTAATGGAGGGGCATGCAACCTATGGTGCAAGAATAAGATGATATTTGTTATTCTCAAAGGTTTTCAAACACCTGATCAATATGCTTTTACGTTGTGATCCAAGTGTAAGACTACGCTATTGAAAAATGGTCCACCAGTGAGAAAGGTTTAATGTAACTGGTCTAGTGGACAAAATGTTATATATTTAAGCTAATGGTCCTCATTTCAATCCCAGGGATTATTAAGCATTGTATTTAAATTTATTTCAGCATGCATATGTTGAAGTCATTTGAAAATCCAATGAGAATTCCCAGATACATAGATCAATACCTAGCAGTAATCATGACTTAGATCCCAGAGTGGACAGGTCAGTATGGTGGATATGAGCTCTGGGTTCAAAGTGGGGAATATGGAGCTAGTGGGCATGACTGAAATCTGTAGAAGCAGTCAGTCAGTCAAAATGTATGTATGACTTGACCTCATGCATATCTCTTATTCAGATTTATTTCGTCCCCAAGTAGCTAACTGGTCATTCCTTCCAAGTGTAGGGGCCCTGATCAATCCATCAAGCTGAGATGCCCTCAAACACTAGACCACCTCCTCTTAACAAACCATTATTTAACCCTTCCAGGGTCCAAGTCCATTATACAGATTGACAGAATTTGAAATGAGAGGCCGAAGATGGCTATATCCATTTTTAATACAACACATAAACTTCAACTTTTCGAAAATAAAAAATGTAGTTTGAAAATTTTCTGATATATCTTAAAAAAATACATACAGTCGGCCCTCGACTTTCGCGGATTTGATTTATTCGCGAGTTTGCTATCAATAATTAAATGGGAATTTTTTTGGAGTTTTGCGACCTACTACGGAAAATCGCAGACGACCCGCGTAGACTAGAAAATGATAAATTATGAAAAGATAAATTTTGAAAAACGCTTCAGTACGCTAAAAGAACTTCGATGACTCTTTTTAATGACATCGACCCGTCTATGATACGTTCTTGAAGTTGAAGGAATTGGTAGATAATTTATCTACGTACATTTTTAAAGAAATGAAGAGGCAAAAAAGCCAAAGTGAAATCCCAATGTATTTCAAGAAGAAAACACTGATGATCCCTCCCTCCCGTTCCACTTCTGCCGCCCCTTGCTACCCCTGAGGCACCCCCTCCTCCTCTGCATACGGAACACGTAGAAGGATGAAAACCCTGACGATCCACTTCCACTGCTCGAATAAATGACAATGCAGCACAGTTACAATAAACATTATTTGAATGTGTGTGTGTTTGTGTGTACTGTCTCATAACTGTACTGTGTCAGAAGTGTTTGTATTTCATCATTATCTGCACATAGTCATCGTGTGAAAGCCGAAGAAAAATTTAAAAGCATAAAATTATTAGTTTATAAAATACAATACTATATTTTACTGTATATAACTGTGTTTTAAAAACTTTAATAATTTTACTATCTAAATACTGTACATGTATTGCATCACATACTGTACGTGTATTACCCCTCTCTCACTCTATCTCTGTGTGTGTGTGTTAGCCTACATTGTTCATACTTTAATTTTAAATTTATGAAATATACCGTTGCAGTACAGTGTATTGTTTTACTTTTTTTGTGTGTTAAATATGGTTAATAGTAGTAAGGTTTGGGGGGGGGGGCAGAGATATTCGCGGCGGTCCTGCACCCCTAACCCCAGCGAATGTTGAGGGCCGACTGTAATTCAAACTTGAAAAATAACACTTTTTTCATTTGATGAATACTGTATTAAGTGAAAAAACAGCTTGGATTCTGGATGTAAACCAGCTTTTCAGGTTGGACCCTGGAAGAGGTAAGCTTTGTTTACACAGTGCCTCTTAATACACTGAGAATCCAAAAGTCATGGGAATAACAGTTAAAGTAGAAATAGCGCGCTGTACTCATAACCGATGTGTTGGATGTCAAATGCAGAATGGCACTGTGTAGCCTACAAACCCAACATTCATTTCGGAGTGGTTGTTAATTCAGCATGGCTGCACATCGTGAGTAGTCTAAGGATGGGTCATGCAATTTGGGAGATCATGCAGGAATTCGGTTTTCCCAACTCTACAGTGTCAAGAGTTTATCGTCAGTATTCTATTGATGGCATATCCACACATGCAAACCAGTGAATGGGACAGCCACATGCAATTGACGAATGGTAGCGTCCAACAGATGGGCTACAGTGCATGAAATCACTGCCAAATTGAATGCAGGCCAAACACAAAACGTTTCTGAAAGGACTGTCCATTGCCACCTGCACTCCATCGGACTTCGTAGCTGAAGACCCCCTCATGTCCCATTGCTTACATGTTGTCACAGAGCTCAATGACCGGAATGGGCCCGAAGACATCAAAATTGGACAGTAGAACAATGGCATCGAGTATAGCATGGTCCGATGAATCAAGGTTCCAGTTGTTTCATGTTGACGGGCGTGTTAGAGTGTGGCATAGGCCCAGTGAAACCATGGACCCTTCCTGTCTGCAAGGTACTGTTCAGGCTGGAGGCAGCTCTGTGATGATGTGGGGCGTGTTCATGTGGTCTACATTGGGCTCTCTCGTCCATTTGGAGCAATCGCAGACAGGTATGAGATACGTGGAGATTCTCGCAGATCACCTGTACCCCTTCATGACTCTCTAGCAACCTGATGGTGAAGGGTATTCCAACAAGATAATGCAACGTGTCATCAGTCTTTGGTTGCTAGAAGGTGGATCAAGGAACACTCCACGGACTTTACCACCATGAATTGGTCCCCACGGTCCCCCAATATGAACCCCTTGGAGCATCTGTGGGACACAATGAAAAAGAGCTTACGATCCATGAATCCAGCACCATCCAATGCAACACAATTATGGTCTACACTGCAGGATGTGTGGACTGCCATCCCTTCAGAACAGTACTGGCAACTCGTTGATTCCATGCCTTGACGGAGCTGCACTGCTGAGGGGATACATGCCAACCCATTATTAGGCATGTATCCCATGACTTTTAGCCTCTCAGTATATGAATCATTTTTCAAAGATCAAAATGCATACAACACAAGACTTACTATAAGATGTGGAAATGTGTCAATTCATGCCGCATACTTCAATTTTCGGTTGCCTATCAACAAGAAAGTCCTTTCTCTTACGTTTCTCATTGCAATTTAAATTTTCACTGCATGGGAACACTCCTCTCATATAATTAGAACAGATAACAAATGCATCAACTATATAAATATCCACTTGCAAAACATTTCACTGTCATAGCTAATCGATGATACAATTGAAGCTTACATACAGTCATATCAGAATAATATGACCACCTACCTAATAATGGGAATAACCACCCTTGGCCCAGATGACAGCGGCGAGATGGTATGGCATTGATGCAATGAGGCCCTGGAAGGTTGCCAGAGGCACGTGTCCATTCGGACTCCAGCAGGGCACAGAGGTTGCGGAGATGATGTGGTTGTGGGTCTGCACGCAGAATCTGTCAATCCAAATCATTCCATAAGTGCTCTATGGGATTGAGGTCAGGCGTTTTCGCTGGCCAAGGGAGAATAGAGACATCACTGTCATGTTCCTGGAACTAGTCAGCACCACCTTAGCGACATGGCAGAGCGCAATGTCCTGTTGGTAGACACCATCACCACCAGGGTAAACGTTCAACATGAAGAGATGCATGTGGTATGCAAGGATGGACAGGTAGCTATTGGTGCTCAGGGACCCATCCAGTAGTCCCACGTCATACCAGGAAAACTTCCCCCAGATATGCCCACTGCCGGCATGCACTTGACTGGCAAGCATGTCTGGGTGTTGGTTCTCATGTCCGACGCCATATCCGCCACCACCCATCACTTCTGTGGAGTAGAAACCTCGATCCATCAGAGAAGGCAACCTTTTCCCACTCTTCCACTGTCAAATGACGGTAGTCCCATGTGAACTGCAGGCGTTGTTGCCGATAGACATTGGTTAACATGGGTGCCTTTACACAGCATCGACTCCAGAGACCCATGCGTAACAGGGTTCCATCTATTGTTATCGGGAACACGTGCCCCAGCGTTCATTTGAGTGGTCAATTGCTGCACTGCGGTGTGTCGATTGCCCTTTACCAGTCGATGGAGGTGACATTCTCCTCTGGGGCTCCACAGTTATGACATCTGGAAGTACTCGGTGTGACAGCAGTCCATTCTTGAACTACAGCACCTCGTGAACAGCCCATGAAGTCTGCTGTTTCTGAGATGCTTCCACCCATGTCACAGTAGTCAATGATCATTCCTTTTTGAACGTCCGTCAAATCAATACCTCTGCCCATTGTGCTCACGTTAAGCACTATGGCTCATATGTCCTGACCGTCTGCTTATATCTCCATGTGGTCTACCTTGTCATGTGTACTCTGTGACACGCCTGAGCAGGTGCACTGTGATTCCGTGGGTGGTCATATTATTCTGATATGACCGTGTATATGCATTGCTTTTGCAAATACTTTGATCAGTCATTAGCAACAAAAGTTCAAAATCAAGACTACAAAGTTTTAAATAAAAGTATCAACCTCCAGTCTCACTAACCCATTGCAATGAGATATTACAAAATAGTCTACTCCAATATCTTTTTTCACTCAATTCAACTATGAATAGGTGCTTCTTGTATACACATTTCATTTCATACACATTCATTCATGTATTGTGCATCACACTTGCCAGAAGATTGGGTTGGGTTGTTTTACCTCTGAGCGGCACTTTTTTGCACACCATGGGCTAAATGGCCAGGTCACATGGACCCCGAAAGCTCAGAGAAGGTTGGGGGAGGGGATCCACTGGAACACCTGTTGGGAGACAAATGGTAACATTCCATCAAGGCCATCCAGTGTGTTCATTAATGTGCACAGGGTATGGCTCTCCTGCACATGGGGCCATGGCTTAACATCCCATTCGACGGACGGTAGCCTTTCCAAACCCATCAGGGTCCCCTTGCCAGAAGAAACAAGCAATAACTGCTGAATATATTAGCAGAACAAGAGGTATGTTAAAATGGTTATATATTTGGGGGTAGAGTTTATAAGTCAAAACTATATTAGATATATTTAATGACCTTTCATCTGAATAAACAATCTGATTTCTGGGTCACTTATAGTTAGCCAATGACTTAACAAAGTTC
Source organism: Ryuthela nishihirai (assembly GCA_038380435.1). NCBI lineage: Eukaryota > Metazoa > Arthropoda > Arachnida > Araneae > Heptathelidae > Ryuthela > Ryuthela nishihirai. The sequence goes on along the minus strand of JAWZYU010000023.1, from coordinate 45,557,178 downwards.
ACAATTGAATATTAAGTAATATACAATGAAAGTCCATCACTTTCAATCAAACTTTATAAATTCTGTTTCTTCACTATGACGTGACAAAGTTACCAATGATTTTTACCTGTGGAAAATCGACTGGATTTACTTTCATTTCAAGCAATAATGATATACTGGTATTTACATGATTTTCTTAACTGTCACAAATCCATAAGTTTCATAATAATACCATATTTATCTGAATATAAGACAGGGTTATTTTGATCTTTTTTTATATGAAATATTTTATTTTACATTTGCAAAGAAAACGTTAGGGAGGTGGCATGCTTTTCTTATATTATAATACTCTATTGTGAACATAAAACACATTAACTTCTTACACAATTTTGTTACAAGCAGGGTAAGGCATTTTAATCAAATATTAATTATCAATTTCTTTGAGCAGATAAAACTAATTAAAAATGAATTCAATTTGTTTCATTAACTCTTTCCCTTACTGGAAGTGGGTTGCCTTATATTTTGATAAATACACTATATAATTTTTATTTATTCTGTTACCTTCAAATATACATAACACAATTAAAACAATATCTGTACAATAGAATGTGTATGTTGACATTGGTAAAATGACATCTCTTTATACATTATATTTAAACAGTTCTGGAAAAAATAACACAAATCCTATGAAGGGCAACAGAGGCAGAAGACAATCATTACAAAGCTATTTTTCAGCCACTTTTTTCTGTCCTTTAAGCTTAAATAAGCTTAAACGGTCATTTAATGTGAGTGATGATATCTTTGACTTTTTCCAAACAATAATAAATATTATCCCCTTAAGTAAATACTTTAGCTACATTTGGGTCTTCTTCTGTCCCTCACACAAATTTGTTCCTTTGGTAACAACAATTTTAAATTCTCAAACACAGAGACCACTCAATAAGTTAATAATTTTAGGCTAATATAGTGAGTGTAGTTATATTTAAAATTTTAATCCAATCATTTCACTGTACTTATATATAACAAGTTTTAATTAAACATTTAAAAATATTAACATGTCATTTTTCACACAGATGCAACATTTATACCAATCGCATGAAAAGAGGGCAGAGCTATCCCTTAAACTCAGCTAATGGAGGTATCATTCATCTTGTTTGGATGCCATTCTAAAGTTGGAGAAATTGAGTTGATATGCTTGCAATGGTATACTTTTGAACAGCAGAAATGACAGCAGTTTAGTTTGTAAAAGAGAAACTTACTGATGTAAGTAGCCCACACCTGGTTTAGTGATTAGTCTACCCAACTACTAAACCAGTGGGCATGTCCTTGTGTAACCAAGACATGTTACCGTAGGTGAAACCAAGACAAGCCCAACAGGGCTTCTAGGTTTTACCTCAATCATTAGACATTGTTCTTTTTTTTCATCTTTCATAACCGATGTGTGCAAGGGAAAAATAACATGGCGACAGACCTCGCTGACATTCAGCGACAAATAAGAGCATTATTAAATGTCTAAATAATCAGTGATAGGGTACAAAAAGATATTTGAATTGTATTTTTAGGATAAAACGTTTGAAGATTCAGGGCCACAAAAAACCTCACGGATTTCCAGAATAATCTTTTTTTTTATAATATTGCTTAATAATCTATAATTGGAATAGACTTATAAGTGGAGTGGAAATGATCTTTTTATTTGTGTGGGTCAGTACTTTTGTCCCTTCAAAAATATAGTTTCATCATTGTTGAATGCTGAATGAAAGCCTATGAGTGACAAGCTGCACTGAACACAGTAAACATATTTAATAAAAATGTTATTTGTAGTTCTGTGGATGACTTTCAGCAGCAGAATATAGCTTGTAAAGTATTATTTTCACAGCAAAAGGCAACAGAGAGATGATATAATCAATCATAATTTGAATGATAAGATGGTAAACCAGTAACATACATATTATATTAAAAGAGTTACAAATACATCATTATGCACAATATGACTTTAAACGAATTATTGCCTTGGATGTGATGTTTCATGGATTACTCTTAGTCACATCATTAGACAATGAAGTGACAGTTCAGAAGTCAATTAATTACTGGCTGACCTTCTAATGGTATGTTTGATACTGGTTTTATGCAAATTCATAATTATTTAGAACTAATTTCCATGATGGCTATATATTGTTCTTATAAAGAGAATTCCTGATTGTATTAATGATTAAGTTCACCATATAATTAAGTTGAAAACATATTGGTATTACGTCCCCCACTCAACATTCAAAAAGTTCTTGACATGTATCTGTAGATTTACAAAATGCAAACGAAACTCATTCCTCCAAAGTTAACGAGCTACGATGTGTTTGAAAGCTTGTCTAAAGTTATCATTACAGGTTAAAAACAAAGGCCATATTATCATTTCTCTCTTTGCTGGTGGTGCATAAAGTTTGGTCTGGAAATCTGTGCCTTGATGCTATGGAGCCTACTAAAGATGGGGAAAGATTTTACACGTTCACAAGGATGCAGCTTGGGGACAATGCAAAAAAAAATTCATGTATCGATTTATCACAAATATATGGGGATCATGCATGTTCATATGGCAGTTACAGAATGGAGCGCACATTCAGAGAAGGATGGCAGAGCTTCGAATACCTTCCTCGTGCAGGAAGACTGAAGGAGCCAGTGAACGAATCATTGCTGCTATTTACGAACTCCTTAAGGAAAACTCACACATCACTGTTCATGTAATAAGTTTAGATGTCAGTGTGGTGATTGGTAGTGTGGGAACAACTATTCATCAACATTTAAAGTTCGCAAAGATCTCTGCCAAATGGGCATCTCACAAACTGATAGAACAGCAAAACAGGGCTAGAGTTGTTCTGTAGGGCTAGAGTTGACTCATGCAAGGAGATGCTGGCGATGTTTGAATCTATGGCCTCAAAAAGTTAACACTGTCACAGGTGATGGGATGTGGTTTTGTTACTATACAACTCCCAGAAAGATCAACAACTACGTTTGGGTTGTGGACAATGAACAGTGTCCCCAAATCCTCTGACAAAACTTTCACTCAAGGAAAAGGATGTTCACAATTTTTTCAATTCACAAGGAGCAGTAGCTGTGGACACCTAACCAGAAAAAATGAATATAAATGACCAATACACCATTATTTTGCCCAAAAATGTTCAGATGAAGGAATAGCATCCAAAACAACATGTGTGTCAAGGGTTCTTCTTCACGATGCCAGTGCTTACAAAATCCAGTAAGTTACAGCCTATCTGAAGTAGGAAAAAAAAACAAACAGCTACTCATATCCTGCATATTCACCCGATCTTACACCATGCAATTTTTGGTTACTTCTAAAAATTAAAATGGAATTTTCTGAGAAGCCTTTTTTAAGGGTGGCAAGACCTTGCAAAATGCATTCATTTAGAGTTGTGGAGTATTCCTCAATAGGAGTACCATTAAGTATTCCAGAATTGGTATAAATGTTTGCAACTTTGCATAGATGCTGGAGGGGAATACTTTGAAGAATATAAGCTTCGTTGAGGTAAGTGCAATGGTTTTCATTCTACAGATGCATGTAAAGCACCTTTTGAATGCCCTTCATATACTGATTGCTAAAAAAACTAAGAAGATCATGTTCTAAAATAATTTGAGTTAGGACAAAATTTAACTTGGGAACAATTAAGTAGACTGAGTGTATCAGATATATAACATGACTGCAGCAACATGAAAAACAAAATGACAAAACGTGCATTTGTATAAATCTAGTACCCAAGCATACAGCTAGATGGCAATTACTAGTAAACTATCACTTTTGTTGCCAACAATATGGCTAAGGATAAATGATGAAATATGCATCTAAGACACAAATTTTTTTATGTTTTTAACATATATTGGATTTAGGTTTTAAACATTTAATGATATATTGTACATAATATTGCATTTATAAATTTCTTAATATTTGTAAAAAAAAATTATATCACTTATGAATTTATCACCTTACTATATAAGCTATGACTGATTATGTCATTTTCATGTTGTTACCTATTGTTGTGAAGTTAATGTTTGATGAACTATGCTGCTGAAAGTCAACCACATACATGGCATTTAACATCTGTGTAAATTATCTTAATTATCTTTAAATGCAACTCATCATTAATAGGCATTTATCCAGCATTCAGTTAATAAAAGAAAAAGTTGAAAACTAGTGAAACTTCACATCACTATGATTGTCTTTGTAACTTGCCAAACTGATTTTGCAATAACTGACCTTACATCATTACTAGTATCTAGGCCTTCTGCAACTGTAGAATAACATTCCAGCAATGATGAATGATACTTGCCTTAACTCAGTTATGGGATAGTCTTATTCTCTTTTCATGTATATATGCAAAATGATATGTCAATATTTTTTTAATGATAACCTGAACCTATTTTGTTAAGCACAATGCAGCTGTGGATTAAACATCAATAAGTTATCTACCTGATTATGAAAGTTCAGCATAATAGGTCTGTGATTACTGCAACAATAATGTTTTCATTTGTGAATATACAGAATAAGAGCCCATTTGGTCAGAAACAGTGTTAGTGCATAGTTGTCATTGATGTGTAAGCCTGTATGAGAGATTTGATGAAACTTGAGCATAATTCAATGGCTAAATTTATTACTTAAGAAAGAAAAACATAACAGATGATTTTTAAAGGGATGAAAAGCATTTATTAAGAACTTTCACCTTTATAATATCAAGTAGTAGTTTGGGACAAACGGTTTCAGTGGGGTAGAAATACACTGAAAATGATAGACATTCTGTATGGCTAGCTAAAGTTTCAAAATAGAAAATGTGCTAAAAATACCGAATAAACAATGGAAGATCATAAAGTCAAGGTCTGAGTCATTTTTCATGAACTGGAGATTTTAGAGGGATAACTATAGTCAGTTTTTAATGAATATCTATAATGTTGCTTTCTGCACAAAATATAAATTTTTCTAAAATATGCAAAAGAAATTCAGGCATCTACAAAGAAAACAAGAACACTTTTTCATTAGGAGCATGATTAGTGATGAAACATAAGTACACCACTGAGATCTGCAAATCAAAATCAAAGCACATCAAGCACAAAGGATCTCTTGACACACAGACACACACAGAGAAAATTTTGTATGCAAGACCTGTTGGGAGAAATTATGGCATTTTTCTTTCCCAACAGTAAAAGTTTACTGCTTTAAAATTTATGAAATATAACTTCAACATCTTAAATGAATCCTGTGCTATAACTAGGAAACCTCAGCATGATACTACTAAATAAGCATGCTGTGGAAAATTGTCTAAAGGTGTGCTCCTCCTTCATGACAATATTCCAGTAGACAAATCTTGGACACTTCAAGTTACTGTGAGATAATGTAACATTGAAGAACTTAATCACCAATCATACAGTCCATATCTTAGTGACTATTCCTGTTCTGCCAACTGTAAAAAAAAAATCTTGCATTGGTAGATTTTTGAACAAAGTCCAAAACAATGGTTCTGGATGCTTCATGGAACAAAATATTGACTTCTTTTAGATGCTGTCACTAGGAAAACGAAATAAGCATTGAGCAGAAGGGACACATATTGTAAAATATAAGATAAAATTGGGGTGAGTATCAATATTTTCAAGTTTAGGTAGATAACTTATTATATAGTCTCTATTTTGCTATACAAAATTGTGAAGATCTTCATTTAAATATGGATCATCATAGGAGGATTAAAGTAAACTCCATTAACAGAAAAGTACAAACTTTTCTTGCATCAGTATGGTAACACTTTTTCCTATATGAATCAAGAGCTCAAAATGCATCAAATGATCATATTTACAATTTATTTAAACTATGATGTCTGTTCTACACTATTAGTATGGAAAGTCTGAAAACTAGGTGTTGCAGTCATTCCAAGGATGCTATCATCATCATTGTCCTGTAAAATAGAGTGTACTGATCAATTTGTTGTAACTACTTTATTACAAATAGATAAAGAACAATTAAACTTCAAAATCAAAGAGATACCTGCAAATCAGTTAATGCATTTTTCACTGTTAGTAAAAGGGTTTATCTCCTCTTACTTGAAAAACACAATAAACAACACCTATAAGGAGCACTGAAATATCATATCAGTATATTTGGGGGAAAGGGAGCTCTGGGCAAAGCTTTCATTTTCTGATATTGGGGCGGAAGGGAATCGGGACTGGCTCAAGCAAGGTATGTTTGCGATTGCACCCTGATGCAAAGTCCTTTTTCTGCACCCCTTTTTATACATTGTTGAAAGCACCTCTTTAGAGAAGGTGCCCCAATATGGTTCTTACCTTGCTTTCCCAGCTTGAGCCAACATTAGGGGAACAACCAATGCTTATGCAAGATTTTTGCTTAAGAAATGTCTTTATTTTTATGTGAGAAAACTATATTTTCCAGCACATATTCATACAAATTCCCTTCTGCCAATTTACTATATATAATTTCTCACACACCTCATGAAAAAAATTTTATATTTAGATTTTAAAAAAATATATACAAAATGATTCTTTACGCAGATAGGGCTACCGAAAAATGGTATATATGATCAGGAGATCTCTTGATGCAATAGTTGAATTATTCATACAATTACATCAAGATACTATGTTCTACAAGAAAACTAGTTCTTGAGTCAACATTTAAGTCTCCATCAACTATTAGGGATAAACATTAAAGATTAGTTCAGGCCTAGCCTGAAGCATAATTAATATTTATTATTTTTCTTGTAATTCTGTAAAAATATGAGCATAAATATAAAATATATAATTTATCTTGATTATAATGCCAACATTTTATTAAGTTTCAAGTGATTAAAAATAAGCACTTTTCAGCTTCTGATATTTTTTAGGTATTATCTCTTATTAATGAATGGGTGTTTGTGTTGTTTTCTGCTGAGGTCTTGTCTTCCTCACCAATCTTCTATATACTATGACATATAAACTGACAGGCTCCTGTTAGACCTCTGTGGCAAGCAGCTGCTTGAGGGAGTACTTTTTTTCTTCTTATTTTTATAATAATACCACTAAAGTATTTTCAGTTTCTACAAATTATTTCTAATATTTTTCATTTCAACTAACAATAAGAATTTAATTCTGGCATCAAATAATTATAATTATTTTAACATTTATAACAGCCTATAATACAAAGAATTCAAAAATAAATGACAAATTAAAGAAAACACTGATCTTTCTAGATGGGCCCAAAAAGTAAAAAATAAACCTAAAGCATATCAATGGTGCAATCAGTCACTGAGAGTGCATTCACTTCACAGGAAGATAAGGTGCCAGCAATCTTGTAAGTAGGTCTATCTATCTTCCTTTGAAGTGAATACAAATTCAGTGACTGATTACATCATCAATATGTTTTAGTTTATTTTCTACTTTTTAGGGCCCATATAGATAGGTATTTTTTAAAAATTTTATTTATATTATTTTCTTTGTCACTAAAAACACCTACCTTTAAAAATTTTCATTTGATATATGACTCATAAACATTGACTACATTTTTCCTCCCTTTTGGAGGGTCATTTTGGAGTTATGTTTGAGGTAGCCCATGACATTGGAGACATCACAAATTTTAATTTGAGATATGGCTCGTTAAAGTCTAACCCTGCAAAAATCCCCCCCTTTATCTGGGGGGAATAGTGGGGGCAACATTCGAAATAGTTTCCAACAATCATTATACAAGCTTTCATTTGACACCTAACTCACACTGTAGACCCTCACATTCAGAAGATATAGTAGAATGATTTTCATATTTCCTGTGTTTTTCAGGAGGAGGGGAGGAGAAAGATTGGGATGGTCATTATTTTTATAGGTTATGGACACTCCCCACTTCATAAGCTTTCATTTGATGCATAGCTTGTTACATTCTGCACTTGCATTCAGGAGATATAGGGGAATAATCATTTTCATATCCCCCCATTTTTAGGAAAGAAGAAAGAACAGGGGTCAATTTTTTATAGCCTATGACACTCTCCATGCCACAAGCTTTCATTTGACACATAAATCACTAAGTTTCTCCACTGCGTTCGAAAGATATGGTGGAACAACTGTTTTGATGAATCGACAAAACGACAAACTGACAAATGTCAAGCGAAAAGCAATAAGAAGACAGACAAAAATGGTTTAGTGGCATGCATTTCTGTATATGTTTCACTATGTGCGAGATAACGTTTTTCCTCTAACCAGTTTTGGGTGGCTTGGACTCGAAAATTTGGGTACAATTTCATCTCTAGTAAGCACAATGATCTCACAACATTATATTACCTAATGTCAATGATTTTATAACGCTATACAATATCCTTCATTTCTGTATCCAAATGTAAGGCAAGGGTCTGATTTAAGGTTACATTTTTGAAATATCTCAATATTCAAGGCAGAAATATTTATTTTTACCTACACACACTGGCCACTGAATTAGAAACCTTTATTCAATACCAATTGGACCTCCTTTAGCCTGAATTACAGCACACATGCAGTTTGGCATAGATTCCACAAGGTGTTGGAGTGCCTTTAAATCTCCAGCATAACAGGTGTTCACCAGACAGTCCTTTAACTGGCTCAAATTTTACGGAAGAGGGATTTGCTTCTGGATATGTTTTTCTAAAATGTCCCACACATTCTCAATGGGGTTCAGATCTGGGCTTTGTGGTGACCAGGGAAGATGGTGGAAGTCGCTGCCATGCTTGCTGAACCACTGCTGAACACATTTTGTGCGATGGACAGTAACATTGTCATCCACAAAACAGCTGTCACCTGCTGGATAAAAAGTCAACATTGCAGGATGGACTTGATCAGCAACAATGTTCAGATAATTCTTGGAGGACACCCAACCTTTCAGCAATATCACAGGACCCATTTCATATCAACAGAACGTGCCCCACACCATGACACCACCGCCAGAACCTCGAGTTGTGTTTAAAAGGCAAGCTGGGTCCATTGCGTCATGAGGCTACTGCTAAACTCTCTGCATGTCACTGGTACAGAAAAAGATGTACCACAACTCATCGGACCACACGACTTTTTTCTAGTCTTCCAGTGTCCAGTCACAGTGTTCCTGACACCACTGCAGATGAGCTTTCCGCTTCTTCACAGAAATCAGTGGTTTCCATATAGGCATGCGACTGCTGATACCAATCCACTTCAATTCCTTGTGCATAGTTCAGTGAGATATGGGTTGGAAACAGCCTTCATTAAATGTTTCAATCAATTGTTGCACACAGGAAGTCCTATTTTTCTATACAAGCCTTCTCAGACGATGGCAATTTCATTCCTGACAGATTATTGTCGCGCCACACTTATGGCTCTTTGACAAGCAATGTGGGTTATTTTTCCACTGATTAAAAAACTGAGATATCTCACCTTTTGAGAAACCAGTCAGCTGTGCTGTTTTTAAAATCATTACTACATCCAGATGGGCACCCACAATAAGCCCTTTATCGAGCCCTGAAAGATCCTTTGTTTTTCCCATTGTGATCAATGCTACTGATGATTACTGACGAGCATCAGTCTTAAGTAGTTGCTTAGATCACTTAGTGATGCATTTGATCATGTATTTTGCATATACATTGCACAAATGATGCTTATGTACATCTGCATAAAGTTTTCTAATTCATTGGCTGGTGTGTATATTTTTAATTGCTTAATTCTTGCTTTTTTTTCTTAATTACACAATATCTAGCAAACCAATCATAACAAAATATGCACTGAATTAAATCTTATGATAAAGGAAGTTATATAGGATCTATAAAAACTTTCCTTGCTCCTTTATTCCCTACAAAACATGGGAAGTTTTTCAACTCCCCTCCCCCCCAACACACACACTTTTAAAGTGTTATCTTTGTAATCTGTTGCTAATCTGACTGATAAACATGGTAACTGTTAAGTTGTCCTTGACACTCTTTTACTTTCCTCCTTTGGAAGAGAAATTACTAAGACAGATATTAATTTATATTATATATATTTAAACAAATCTACTTTCTTATATTTTAAGCTGATTACCAGCCTTATAAACATTAAAATAAACTAGAAGAATGACCTTTTGGCAAATATGAAATGCCTATTTTCAAAGAATGAAGTTTACCATTTTTTTATTTTAGTACCTTCTAATGGTGGAAATTTGACTAATTGACATTTACAAAATTGTGAATAATGATATTCATAGTACTTATCCAAACAAAAAGAATTTTTCATTTATCTTTTAAAACAAAAAAAAAAATACATTTGCCCCCCCCCCCCTAGATGTAAGGTGGAAAATTGCTGCTGATTAATACTGACACCACACTCTAGCACAGTGGTTCCCACCAAGTGGTCCCTACACCCTAGGGGTCCATGAGCTAATTTTAATATTCCAAATAGCTGTAACAGAAATTATACATTTAACACAATTATTACATAAACACATCAAGTTTCGTTGCTTTTGGCTGGAATTATGCCAATTCAGTATAACAACATTGGCTGTCAATGACAAAATTTCTGGCATACCAAAAAAGTCCTCATTGTGAGGATCTATTATTATTTTAGTTACACAGAATGTATCATGTATCAGGTAATGATGAAAAGAGGATCTGATGAAAGAATGAGATTTCAAAAGAAGTCCACAGAAAAGATGCGACTTCCAGGTGGGGGAGGGGGAAGTGTCTGTAGAAAGAATGACATTGTATGTAAGGGGTCAGTGATGGCAAAAAGGTATGCTATCACTGACCCCTTACAACCCTATATTTTACTGACCCTATATTTTATGCTAGAGAACTATTACTCTAGCATAAATAGACTATTTATAATATTCGTTTAAAGTTCTGCATTTTCCATTTCCAACTTTATGGCCTTCTAATGGTGGAAATTCAAACTATTAGAAGACTATAAAATTATGAATTGTAATATCTTATTAGTACCTATCCAATCCATCTTGTTAGCACCTATTCAACTAAATGTTCTCTGACTTTGAACAATAAAATTTGTTTATTAACCCTTCCCAGGTCCAGCTATCTTTTCATTCTGATCAGGCCAAAAAATTAACTTTAGAACTTTTTTGCCAAATAACTAATGAAAGGAATTATGGCATGTTATATGCCAAATTAATCAGCATTTAAATCTGGATTTTCTGAAAATAAAACATTTAATAAAATAAGCTGACTAGTTTTATTTTTCTATGACTTTTTTATATTCATTATTTAGGACTTTATTATACATATAATAAAAAAATACATCTGGCAACAAAACAAAAATTTATTTAAAAAACACTAATAGACAGAAATGATTTTATGCACATGAATAGAAAGGCTATTTATTTCTGAATAACAAAAAAAAAGTTCTTGTTTAAAGTAAACATTTCTTCTGTTTTGTATTTTTTTTTCTCAATACCTTACCTTGAGAAAAGTCCAGGCTTGTTGCATAGTCCAATAAACAAGTCAACTTTAGAATATTTTTAAAAAATAACTAATCAACAGAAATAGGTCATGTTATAGACCAAATTAAAGAGACTTTAATTCTGAATTTTATTGAAGTAAAACACATGAACATTGTAGTAACATATTAATTTTAATAATACTTTTCACAGTGATATTAAAGGGATGTGAAATAAGTAAGTACCAAAAAAATGTACATAGTTGATAATTAGTTCCAAAATCTTCCATTTTTTAAAATAGCAGTATTTTGTTTTTTAACGAGATTTTTGAAAATTCAAAGAAAAATATGTTGATAATAGTTCAAATCAAACAACAATTGTTTGTCTGGTGGGCTTAAATCAGGTGATTAATTCAATACAGAGTAATGCTAACAAACATATTGGCAATATCATATAGCGCTTCTAAAATATGGCAATCAAATGGCTTTATCAAATTATTTATATTATAGTTCAATAAAATAGGCATCAAATGAAAAAAGAAAATTATTTTTCAATCTTGAATTACATATTTTGAAAAGATATATATGTAAGAAAATTTTCAAACAGCAATTGAAAAAAAATCGAAGTTTCATGCGTTGTACAAAAAAAGTCTATAGACATCCTTGACCAAGGAAGGATTAATACAAAAGTTGAATATCTGCAGATGGGCAGACAGATTACAAAGTGAAAAACGCTATTTTAATAAACTTAAAAAAAAATCCCTAATGATTAACTCAAAACCATTATCAAGGAAGACAGGATGAGTTAATGAAACCTAGTCTTTTTCTTGAATATTTATTTAAAACTAAACTGATTTAGGAAAAATAACAATCATTAATAATTTTACTTTCTAAAGCCCAAATAAGTTTTTTTTTTATTTCTTCTTGAATTAATCATACAAATTTCTTAAGTTTTTAACCTAATATATTGTATAAAACTGATAAAATAACCTTTATATTTCCTTTAACTGGAGAATGAACCATGTCAGACTGTCTATACTATTTCACAAGAGAATGTATCTCCTGACAACAAATTGCATCATGTGTCATTTAATAAAGGATGTGAAATAAGTAGTGGAAACAGCTGTTACAGGAAAACATTATTTACAGTTATTTGACAATTAACTGTTAGTAGTTTCAAAAGAGATGCTCTCTTGTGGAAGGGAATGGAAGGGGAGGGCTTGCCAGATCAGAATCGAATAATGACTCCGAGCTTGATTATGGATTATGAATTTGTTGCACTGGTGGGCTTCTGTTGAGGAATAACTTCTGCTGTGTTTTCTGTTTGTATGTGGGTTAACAGTTCGAAGTGAATAAATTCACAGAATACATTTTATCAGTTAGTGGAAAATCCTGATCTGAGGCCATTGCAGGTACCTGAACTCTTGCTTCTATGGGCATTGTCAAACCTCCATTGAAGCCCACTAACCATTCTCTCTCCACAGGTAGTTCGAATGTGATGACTCTGCACAGAGATTACTTTCTTGATGTCCTCACACATGAATTTTACTGTTATAAATTAAATAATCTCGGCTTGCAAGAGACCAGATGGACAGATAAAGGTCAGATACTTAAAAATAATCTTACCTTTCTCTTTTCAAAGAGGGAAGATAAGAAGCATCTCCAAAGCATAGGTTTGCTTCTCAGAAGACGCACTAGTGATACTCTTCTAGGATATGAGTGCATTGATGAAAGGTTTTTTAAAGCTAAATTTCAGACAAGCACTAAAGATTGAATGTTATCTGTTATCATGCCCCCACTGAGGATGCTGATGACGATGAGAAGGATAGGCTTTACAGACAACTTCAGGAGATTTTGAATTCTATCTAGGATTGATAGCTTCAATGGCAATGGCAATGTCTCCTATAGGTAGTAAACTTAATGGTTTGAGAATAACTAATACCTATTACAAACACTGCGACATAATAAGTACATGAGCTGCATAAGAATATGATTGATTATATATTAATTAACAGCAAATGGGCTAATTCTGTTAGGAATACCAGGTCATATAGGGGAGCTGAAATTGGATCTGACCATTACCCTGTTAAAAGTGTCTTGCAACTTAAACTTAAAAAGTGTTGTGCTAAAGTTAAAAAAGTTACCTTTAACACTGAAACTCTGAAAGACCCAGTTATAGCTAAAGCTTACCTGATAGGTTACTTAGTCATTATGACAATCATGGTTTCCCTACTGCTGAATTTGAGAAAGAATGGGATCAGTTTAAACAGGCTTTTCTTAAAAATAACAGTACTCTTTTAGGAAAAAGGGAAATGCAGTAATAATATGAATGAAGACCCTACTAGTCCTAACAGAAGGCATTACAATGAGCTTAATAAACATGTAAAGGATCAGTTAGTAACTGATAAGAATCTTTCGCTTGATGGCTTGGCTGATAAAACCAAGGAAGCAGTTAGACAGCACAACAGCAGACAGCTGTACCAGATATTTAATGTTTTGCATGGTAGAAAACAGACAGGTATACAGGGATTGAAGGATAAACAAGATAAGGTTACAGAAGGTGAGGATTCTGTCATGGCTAGGTGGGCTGAGCATTTCAGTGATGTTCTAAACAATATAGTCAGTTCTACTCCCATTGCTTGTACTGATGATAGATGCATCACTGGCTTTAATATTGGCCCTATATCACAGTCTGTGCTTATTTTGGCTTTTTCTAAACTTAAACTACATAAATCCCCAGGGGAGATGAAGTTACTACTGAAATACTTAGAGCTGGGAATGTTTCTTTTACCACATGGCTGACTGAAGTTTTGAATATTTTTTATGATAAAGGCATTGTACCTAAGGATTTTACCAGAGATATTATTATCCTTATTTTAATAAAAGATGATCGCAGTTCTCGTGACAACTATAGGGGTATCAAGCTACTGTTCTGTTCCAGGTAAAATTCTTTGCATGATTGTGCTTAATAGAATTAAGAATCTGGTTAATGGATGATTGTGTGTTGAGCAATGTGGATTCAAAAATGGTAGGTGACGTGTAGATCAGATTTTTCACTGAGGCATATTCTTTAAAAATGCTTAGAGTTTCAGAAACCTGTGAATCAAAAAAAAAAACTTGTTGTTGCTAGTTTTGTAGATTTCAAAAAGGTTTTTGACTCTGTTAATCATCATAATTTGTGGTTGATCATGAGATCATATGGCACACCAGACAAGTTAGTTAGCATAATGAAAGTTCTCTATAATAATACTGAGTCGTGTGAGAGTTGATAATGCTTGTAGCAATTGGTGTAGCATTGCTTCTAACGCTTGACAAGGGTACATTTTGTCTCCTTTCCTCTTTAGTTTGGTTAATGATTATGTTATGTGAAATTCATTACAAGGGAAAGATTTTGGCCTTAAATGGTCTAGAGATTTGTAAATTTCTGATTTAGATTATGCTGATCATTTGACCCTTTTGGCAAATAATGTTGATGAGATGAACTCTTTCATTTGAGCTGTTGATGAAACTGGTAGTAGAGTGGGTTTGGTGATAAACAGTGAGAAAACTAAAGTGATAAAAATTTGTCAGGCAGGCTGTGCTTCGGTTATTCTGAATGGTTGCAGTCTTGAGCAGGTGTCTCAGTTTGATTATCTTGGGAGCTATGTAACAGATACTAGTGACATGCAGCATAAGATTAACAGATGAATAGGACTGCTACCAGGAGTTTTAAGAATCTATGGAGAGTTTCGAGAAATAGGCATATACATCTTAAGACTAAAATTAGACTGTATAATAGCTTGGTTCCTTCTAGAGTTAGTTATGATAATAAAACTTGGCCCTTTGTAAACAAGATGAAACTTGGTGCTTCTGATTCTAGATGCTTATGCAATATCTTGGGCATTAGGTGGTTAAACTTTGCAAGTAATGATGAGGTTAGGCAAAGGAGTCATCAACATCCTTTGAACAGCATATTGTGCAGAGTGAGACTGTGGTTTGGTCATGTTGCCTTCATATGCATAACTATAGATTAACGAATTGGGTTATGAACAGTATGCCTAAAAGCCTCAGAAAGAGGGGGAGACCTAGGATGCAGTGGGCAGACAAAGTGAAACAGGACCTTGTTAGAATTGGTCTACAGTGGCGAGATGCAGCAGATGTAGCCCAGGAGAGATGTGTTTGGAGAACTAAACTGCATAATCTGGATGGACCTCCATAGCCCATGGTTGCTTGAGGATGATGATGATGACAATGCATTCCAAATGTGTTCCCTGTGTTTGCTGAAGGGAGTACCCTACTGCTGGCAGTATGTCTTATATACACCCATTCCTTGATTTACTGCACAAATCAAAACTAACAACTTATGGGGGGAAAAGACCATAGGTTCCAAAAAAATCCTTCTTAGGAATGAAATGCACACTGAAAGTTTTATTTATATACATTTATCTCAATTTCAGTTCAGTAGTAATAATAGGCATTAATGTAACATTATTTTGTTAACTAATTCAAAAATGCTTAGATTAATTTCTCATGCATTTCTTTTTGGTTAAGAAAAATACTGAAACTTAATGTAGATGTACACTATCAAATTTGAAGATGAAATTTGAAAGACAGATATTTATGAACTGAATTTAAACTAGAAATTAAGTGTTTGTACCAACATTTATTGCTTTATTTTGTAAAATCAATATTTATACTATATTTTATTACACAGTATACTTATAAATCAGCTGTATTTAGCCTATATAATATTCTATACAAAGTTAAACATTACTAAAAATGAGATAAATCATGGCATTTATAATACTAGTCTCAAAAAATTCAGTATAGAAAAGTCAGATCTTGCTGCCGATTCAAAACAGGCTTCATTGCATTAAGATGTTGGGAGGCAGACTGCATTACTATGACAAGAACAAAATTTTAGCAACAGAATATAAATATAACTTGCTACAGATGGTGATTTAATTAATATAGGAATTTACTATTATCTATTGATTCTTGAAAATAAATGATATCAGGTAAAATCATTTAGTTGATTTTTACTTTGCTGGTTGCATTTTCTTGACCATTTTAAAACCGAGTCTATCACTGTGTAAATTGAAACTGGTTGCATTTTTTTTGACTGTATAAAACCAAAACCATAAAAACTGAGTACTGTGTAAATCAAGGGATAGGTGTAGTTCAAAGACAGTTGCTCCAACATCTTGAAGAGCAAATCAAAGTCACAAGAACTTCATATGCAGCGATGCCTAATGATTTTCCATTACTATCTCTGCAGTAAGACCGTACATCTCCAGCTATTTTTGTTGTATTGTTGAGCAAAATCCTGGGGAATGTGACCAGGAAATGGTGTCACTATCATCATATTGCCATGTGCATATGATTATGTATATACTCAGAGAGTACATGGATGCTCAATGAATTTTCCATTACTATCTCTGTGGTAAGGCCAACACAAATCTAGTTATTATTTTTATTGTTGGGCAATGATGGGCAATGTGACCAGGAAATTGTGTCACTATCATCATATTGCCAGGTGCAAATGATTGAAAAGGAACAAGTGGAAATATGCATCACCAGAGGAATAATACAGCATTTCAATTAAAAATGATCAAGCATTCACAAAAGTGCGTCTTTTATACAGTATTCATTTAACATATTTTGTGATGTACGAGATTTACACATTGTTTTTTCCAAATTACATATTAAATTATCTAGGAACATCAAAAAATCTTATTTTGGTGATCTGCACTTAAATTTTGATGAGCATTTGAAATACATTTCAAAGCTATTACTCTTTAAATTTATATCAATTTCAATAATTACCAAATCACTAGAAATAAAAGGAAAAGAAATATATGCATTTTTTTTCATCATAGTATTTCTAGGACATAGAAGAAAAAATTTAATTTAGGCCACAAGTGATAAGAAACTAAAGGGCAATGAAATACTAACTCATAATACTCACATTGAAACCAAAGCATTCATCCATGTCCTTCTGCTTCTGCTCAAGGCGTCGGCGAACCATTTCTTCTTCTCTTTTTATCAATATCTCTGGATCTGGTGCAACTGTTAAAGAAGACAGTATTTCACTTGAAGTATCTTCATTTTTATTCTTTGCTACAACTGAAAAAAAAAGAGGAGCTGATTATTATCAGTGTTACTATATGCTGTTTTACTCTGAAAAAAAAATTAAAAAAATTATGAAATTGGTTTCCATAAATAAGGTACAACTCTATGTTATGTTAATGGGAAGCTAATGTCAAAGCTCTATAACTTCTAAAATAAGGTTTTTTTTTTTGGTTTGAAAAATGTGATAGCAGATAAATATCTCGATTATATATATATATCAATATCTCAATTTTCAACAATATTTGTTCAGTATTTAATAAATTATGGAAATTTAATATTTAAAAACAGCAATGCCAGTGTTAATAAAGTTATGAAAAAAAAACTGATGAATAGTGAAAGAGTTCTTTACATAAACTCCTAAAATACACACTTATTTTATTAAACACTTTGATACAATACATTTACTACGTTTTAATTGGCTTCTGAAGTCATTTTTTGACTGGCACTATTGGTTGTTGAATATTCAAACTAACTCATCAAATACTGAATTTTGTTAAAAATCAAGATATTGATATATTAATTGACCACATTTTTCAAAAAAAAAGGGAGGGGGGAAAGTAATAGAGCTTTTCATTGACATAACATAGGATTGTTCCTTAATCTTTGGAAACCAGTGTAATAACTGGTTTCCAAGCTTACATAACTTGCTGTAGACAATAAACCAAAGCTTCACTAATTAAAATTTTATTCACTTTGAATTTTCTGTAGCTGCACATGCACATAACAAAAAATACCAATTTTAAAATAAATGGGATAATCTTTGATTTACACTCTATAATTAGTTATATTCAGAAGAAAGTTTTAAACAGACTACTCTCCTTGTTCATTGTAAGCACGGGACTTAACAATTAATCCATAATGGACCCAACAAAGACTTTTACACAATAAAACTGCTTTTTGAGGGATTGAATTTTAGTGCTCAGACAACTTAAGTCAATATTTCATTAGTGTATTATATCAATGCACTCTGACTGACACTCCCCCTTTTTGCCAAAAACTGGGTCCCAAAAATAGGGGGGTTTCTTATACATGGATAGTATTATAGATATTAACAAATTACTCAATTTCTCGAAACTCAAATATTCATAACTTGCAACACCGCAAGCCTCAGGCTGACACCCAACGGGTCGCGACGTTCTATTGGAGAAGTGCACGTGTTCGTCAAGCAACGGTGTGCACATAAAGAGACCGTCGATAATGAATAAAAAATTTATTTTTTTTTATCTTAAAATAAAAATATCTTTGATGAAAAATCAGGGGGTTCCTTATACACGTTAAAATACGGTAATTATAATGTTCAACATTGACTGTTGAGGTGATCCTTAGTTTTTGTAATGCTGATTACAAAATGAAGAAAAATTATCACCCAAGATTTGGTGATTCTGAATCTAATGAGATTAGGTGATAATTTAAACCATTTGTTAATAAAGCTTTTTTTAATAATCCATACAAATGCCAAAATTTAGACCAATTGAACCTTTTATCCCAGCTATTTATAAGCATCTAAAAGTATAATATTATATACTTTTAAAGAAAGATCAATAGATAAAGACAATTTAAAAAACAAAAGTGCCAAAAATGATGGCTTCTAGCAGCAGGCATACTATGCAAGATTGTGTTAGTGAAGATGTGTTATTTAGAAGAGAAATAGAGCAGTGATGTGGGAATAGTGATGGTAATATTCTTTCACTTTATAACACATCAAAAAAGAAGAAAAGTGTGACAATAAAAAAGCAGATATGGACAGTAAATTGAGTGCTGTTAGTGATACTGGGAACTGACAGAGATATGAAAAGAAAAGCTGTCAGTGTAGCAAAAAAAAAAAGTAGTAAAACATGTACAGACCCCCCCCCCCCCCCCCCCCCCACACACACACGAAAAAAAAGCTTTCCCAAAGAGCATTTGCAAGAATACACTGAAACAATGATACATTTTGTACATATTTTCAAATATCACACAGAATGGTCTTGCAGAGTATTGAGGATGTTACTAAATTAAAAAAAAGTAAATAAAAAATTTCTAGGTAAGACTTAATAATATGCTATTACTTACCTGGATTTATTTACAATAAAAAAAAGACTACTGTCAAAAGAAAGTGGTTTAAGACAACAGAGAATGAAATGCAAAAATGCTTTTATCTGTGTTCTATTGGTTCAAGAAAAAACAACAACAACAAGAATACAGTCTAAGTTGTGAGCCATATAGCTATTAAATTAGGCCCATACAGGTTCACCATTCTCTGCACACAAAAGTTCATACAAAAATTCCCCTGCACAAGAAAAATTTGGTTAACAGTTAAATATTTAAGTTAATTTTTTTTTTTGGTTAATTTGGTTAGCTTTTTAAAATGCTGTTACTGTGAATATGTGTTTTTTTTATAAAACAATTGGAGATACAATGGGCTATGTTATTGCAGTACCAGATACACAGTCTATATTTAGTATCGCTAATTATTGTTTAGTTAACCTTAATTATAGCACTGATAAGTTGCCCAAATGCAAATGAAGGAAGGGGGGGGGGGGGGAACCAAGTCTGGTACTAAATGATGACAGGGGTGCTAAATTATTACCTATCTTTACTCTACATTTTCTAGGACTCTATTATTGTTGACATAAGGATGGTGTTGTTCTGTTTATCCCATACATCTACAGGAAAGTACCCCATGCAGTGCAGGAAATGCTGTCAGCTGTAGAAGCTGTATCATATGAGAAAAGTACACCAATTTAATAATTCCCACAACTGGTTGTAGCCCGCACTTTTTATTATATGTTCACAATGTTACAATATAAAACACATATGGATATTTGCTACTTTATTAAAAACTACAGCTGATGCATTTCAGACAGGCTTTGTCCATTTCAAAGTTTAAAAGTTGTGTTGTCATTACTACCAGTTTTTAAAGGCAAAACGTTTCTGCGACATAAGCTGTGCTTACTATTTTTGCTGAAATATATGCTATCTGCTGAGTTCCTTAAAAAGAAATGTAAAGGATTTCATTTTAAATTTTAAATTTTAAAACCATTTAACATTCTTTACAATTGTTGTTACATGTTGAGCAAAAGCCTCCAAGATAAATAATGGTTGGTGTTCTGATCTTGTGTGATACATCCATAGCTAACAGAAGATTTTCATAGCCTGCATGATGTACTTTTCTGCAGATGTTTGGAGAAAAGAATGCTGTCCTTATGCTACAATGAACACCCAGAAGGAGCACAGTAAAGACTAGTAACCATTTAGCACCATTGGCATTTAGTACCAGGGAAGGTTTCTCCCTCTACCTTGTTTGGGCACTTTGCCAGTGCTAATACTCAGGTTTGCTGAATAGCTATAATTCATCATCATCATCATCCTCAAGCAGCCATGGGCTACGGAGGTCCAACCAAACCGTGCAATTTAGTTCTCCAAGCAAGTCTATCCTGAGCTACATCTAGTGCATCTGGCCACTGCACACCAATTCTAACAAGGTCCTGTTTGACATTGTTTGCCCACCGCATCCTAGGTCTCCCCTTCTTTCTGAGGCCTTTAGGCACACTGTTCATAACCCTATTTGCCAATCTATAATTATTCATACGGGCAACATGGCCAAACCAACAGGAGTCTCTCTCTGCACAATATGCTGCTTAAAGGAGGTTGCAAACTCCTTTGCCTAATCTCATCATTAGTTACAAAGTTGAACCACCTAATGCCCAAGATACTGCGTAAGCATCTGGAATCAAAAGCATCTAGTTTCCTGTTATCTTGTTTACAAAGTGTCCAAGTTTCACTACCATAACTAACCCTAGAAAGAACCAAACTATTATACAGTCTAATTTTAATCTTTAGGTGTATACGCCTATTTCTCCACACTCTCCATAGGTTCTTAAAAGTCCCAGCAGCAATCCCTATTCGTCTGTTAATCTCATGCCGCACATCACCATTATCTGTTACATAGCTCCCAAGATAATTAAACTGTGACACCTGCTCAAGACTGCAACCATTCAGATTAACTGAATCACAGCCTGCCTGACCAATTTTCATCACTTTAGTTTTCTCTCTGTTTATAACCAAACCTACTCTACTACCAGTCTCATCAACAGCTCGAATGAAAGAGTTCATCTCATCAACATCATTTGCCAAAAGGGCTAAATCATCAGCATAATCTAAATCAGAAATTTTCGTATCTCCAGCCCATTTAAGGCCAAAATCTTTCCCTTGAAGTGAATTTTGCATAACCTAATCAATAACCAAGCTAAAAAGAAAAGGAGACAAAATGCACCCTTGTCGAACACCAGAAGTAATGCTAAAGCAATTGCTACAAGCCTTACCAACTCTCACACACAACTCAGTGTTATTATAGAGAGCTTTCATAATGTTAACTAACTTGTCAGATATACCATATGATCTCACAATCAACCACAATTATGACGATCAACAGAGTCGAAAGCCTTTTTGAAATCAACAAAGCTAGCAACCAAAGGTTTCTGAAACTCTAAACATTTCTCAAGAATCTGCCTAAGTGAAAATATCTGATCCACACATCCCCTACTACTTCTGAATCCACATTGCTCATCACGCAATTGACTGTCAACCAGATTCTTAATTCTATTAAGCACAATCATGGAAAGAACTTTACCTGGAACAGAGAGTAGGCTGATACCCCTATAGTTATCACAAGAACTGCGATCACCTTTTTTGAAAATAGGGATAACAATAGCTCTGGTAAAATCCTTAGGAACCATGCCTTTATCATAAAAGAGATTCAGAATTTCAGTCATCCAAGTGGTAACCGAAACATTCCCAGCTCTAAGCATTTCCGTAGTAATTTCATCTACCCCTGGGGATTTATGAAGTTTAAGTTTAGAAACAGCCAAAATAACTTCAGATTGTGTTATAGGGCCAACATTAAAGCCACCAATGCATCTATCATCATTGCAAACAATGGGAGTAGAACTAACTACAATGTTTAGAACATCACTGAAATGATCAGCCCACCTAGCCATGACAGAATCCTCCCCTTCTATAACCTTACCTTGTTTATCCTTCAATCCTTGTATGCCTGTCCGTTTTCTACCACACAAAACATTAACTATCTGGTACAGCTCTCTGCTGTTGTGCTGTCTAACTGCTTCCTCGGCTTTGTCAGCCAAACCATCAAGCCAAAGATTCTTATCAGCAGCTAACTGATCCTTTACAAGTTTATTAAGGTCTCTGTAATGCTTTCTATTAGGACTAGTAGGGTATTGATTAAGGGCATTCCTGCAGTTCTTTCTTTCCGAAATAAGCTCAAGTGCCTTATCACTCAGATAATTTTGCCTCTTCTGCTCCTTTTTTCCTAAAAGAGTACTGTTAGTGTCCAAAAAAGCCTGTTTAAAATGATCCCATTCTTCCTCAACTTCAGTAGTAAGGAAACCATGACTGTCATAATGACTAAGTAACCTATCATGGTAAGCTTTGGCTATAACTGGATCTTTCAGAGCTTCAGTATTAAAAGTAAATTTTTTAACCCTAGCACAACACTTTTTAAATTTAAGTTGCAACACACTTTTAACAAGGTAATGGTCAGATCCAATTTCAGCTCCCCTATATGACCTGGTATTCCTAACAGAACTAGCCCATTTGCTGTTAATTAATATGTAATCAATCATATTCTTATGCAGCCCATCAGGTGAAACCCATGTGTACTTATGTATGTTGCGGTGTTTGTAATAAGTGTTAGTTATTCTGAATCCATTGAGTTTACTTACCTGTAGGAGACGTTGCCCATTGCCATTGCAGCTACTAATACCAAAAGGGCCTATTACTCCTCCCCAAAGGTCAGAGTCAGTACCAACTTTGGCATTGAAGTCACCAAGAACAAGGGTAATATCTCCTTTCTTGACAGAATTCAAAATATCCTGAAGTTGTTCATAAAACCTATCCTTCTCATCCTCATCGGCATCCTCAGTGGGGGCATAACAGCAGATAACATTCAAGTCTTTAACACTTGTCTGAAATTTTGCTGTAAGAAACCTTTCATTAATGCACTCATATCCTAGAAGAGCATCACAGCATGTCTGCTGAGAAGCAGACCCACGCCTTGGTGATGCTTATTGTCGTCCCTCCCTGAAAAGAGAAATTTAAGATTATTTTTAAGAATCTGACCTTTATCTGTCCATCTGGTCTCTTGCAAGCCGAGAATATCTAAATTATAATGGTGGAATTCTTGTGTGAGGACATCAGGAGAAAAAGCTCTGTGCAGAGTCCTCACATTCCAACTACCTATGGAGAGAAAATGGTTAGTGGGATGTTTAAAGAAACTATGTTTATTGAGAGAGGGAATGCCGACAATATCAAACAGCCCCCTAATCGCAGACATGGGGCAAAGACCCGTTTCCCCACTACTAAAGGCTGAAGCCATCTACACTGGAAGACTTCCTCCAATGTAGAATTTGACGATGCCAATAGAAGCAAAGAGTTCAGGTGCCTGCGATGACTTCTGCTCAGGATTATCCACCAGCTGATAAACATATCCTGTGAATCTATTCACTTGGGGCTGTCAACCCACAAACAAAAAGAAAACACAGCGGAAGATTTTCCCTCCACAGAAGCCCACCAGTGCAGCAAAATCAGGATCCATAATCAAGCTCAGAGCCATATATCTGTCCAGTTCAGTAGGTTTATATGGTCAGCACCAGGACCCTGTGTGGTTGACCACTCCTCAGCAGGGTAGAAAAAAAAGAAAAGTAGCCATAGTTGTCCAGATGAGTAGGCCACACTAATCTGGCAGGTATAGTGATATTAAATATAGACCAGTTGGAGACCAATAAAACTAAATTATAAACAAACTTGCTAAAATTTGAACAGTAGTTAAAATGTACTAACTTTGAACTATCCTAGAAGATCTCTGCACATTTTTAGGTGGTCTTCCACGTTTTACAAGAGTGTGTGGAATATAAATTTCTGCTGGCAATTCAGTTTCCTGGATTTTTTTCTTCCTTAGGTGACGTGTACTTTTATCCAAAGGATCTTGCTCTTGAATTATATCAAGTTTAGCTAAAAAAGTTAAAAAATAATCACACTAGAATTTGTAATAAAATCAAATCTAGTTAATATCACTAGCAAGTAACAATGCAAGTTATAAGAAACTCTATACTGATGGCTCAGGCCTGAAATTCAATTTGAAGTCATATTCAATCATATATTAGTAACAAAAGACCCAATTTCTCTATATTGATATTCATCAGAATGAAGAGGCATAGTTTCCTTGATTTAAAATAGGTAGGAATGAGAAAAATCTTCAGGAAATTTAACATTTGTTGGCAAAACAATGCAGTTAGATGATATATTTAACCAGTGATAAAAAATTTGCTAGGGTAGTTTAGGAGGGTTCAAATATTCTTGTTTCTTCTCTACAGTAGCCTCTTGTACTATGACTTTTTAAAGATTTTGGTTAAGGATTTTTATTTCCTTGATTCCATCCATTTTACACCATTTTCTTTCTAACAGACTATTCCATTATCTGGCAATAAACAAGTTTGCCTGGGAAAACAAGTTTATTCTTGGTGTGATGTTGCTTAATCTTCTCACCATGTAAAGGTAAACTTTAGACAAAGTCTACATTCATTTTCACTGAAATTAAAAAAAAACTGCCAATAACTTATTTAACAAAGAGCTAAAAATAAAAGTAACAATGCAAATATCATAAGTCATCTTATGGTAATAAGATTCTATATATCAGTCTGAATGACAGATATATGGAATGTGATCGATTTCATTTGATACACTGTAAAACTTCGATCATTTAAACCTCTTAAGGAGCCAAAAAATACTTAAATTATAAAAAATTTAATTTATGGAATATATGACTTGTCAGAACAAATTAGTTTGTATTGTCCTTTGTCACTTCATATAGGTGTACACAAATTCATTCTAGTGCATTTTGACATAAATACAGCAATAATATGGACTTGAACTGCAAATTATTAAATTTTATAATTAAATTGCAAATTATTAATAATTTAAAACTTTTCAAAACATTTATGCAAAAGAATTTTTTATAAAATTATTTACATGCAAAACTAAAATGTAAATAAAACTTACTGTAGCATTATGATTCATGGTTAAAGTTGGGTAAAATACTCATACTTATCAATAGATGTTTATAATTTACTTTGTAATAGCACTATACAATATGCAAAGTCCATTAACAGTCCCTCCCCCCCCCCCTTTATATTTTTAAATAGGACTTGATCTCTTCAGGAACTTATTTTTGAAAGTAGTAAATTTTTTGCAATTGATGTATTAGTCTTAAGCTTTATTGATCATACAGTCTTTAGAGTTTCAAGAGCCTGAAAAACTATAACTGGCACTTTTTCCTATAATTCAATGTAATGGTGAAACAACTCTAGCATGTGAGTTACTTTACAATGAAGAATGGGAAGATCCAAAAACATACATCTAGTAGTATGGACTGATTCACTACACTATATCTAGCTACAAACTATCACAATGTCTGCAACCACAAAAAAATTATAACTTTATCCCCGAATTTCTACAGACTTTACCCTATCCTATTTCTCTCTCTATGTGGTACCAACTTTAAATCTGGAAACATTTGCAATTTGGAATTAACAGAAGCTTCCCAAGATACGAGTATATGGTGGAATTATCATCAAATCATGAGAATTGTGCTCATATGGTAGAAAATTACTCAGTTGTGATTGGGTAAGTTACTTTCATACAATTAGGTTAAGTAATGTAAAATTTGATAACTTGTGAGAAAATAATAATAATATTGCAAATAAAAATAATTCATTAGCAAAATAATAATGAAAGGGCATGATCACTGTAAGGATTGACTGGCAGAAAATAAATTAGATTATTTCAAACTCCAAATGATAAAATTCCAATTTTAATTATGGGGAAAAATCATCTTAAAGAAATTTAATTAAATAAATCAATTTACATTAAATATAAGAATGTGAAAGAAATATGTCATCATTTAGATTTATGAGCCACTTTATTTGTGGAAGTTCAACATATAAGTTTTACTATATCTATTAAGTGAACATTTTTTATCATACATTACTTAATGTATTTACTCTATATATGACTAGAAGAATTGTCTGGTGTTGTTCAGGTCTTTATTATATAGGGTTCAAAAGAAAGTCCTAAAACACACAAATAACTTTTTAACAAAGGGCCATAGAGGTGCAAATGTTAGGTCTACCTATAGGAAAGTGACCGTACCCGATCGAATGACAGCAACTGTAGTGCCCCTAGTGGCAAATTTAAGAGGTTAACAGACTTACTCAGCAACAAAGAGAGATAGAAAAAAATGTACAGTAATAAAGTACCTTCCAATTAGTAGGAAATGATATATGGTATGTAGGAAAAGAGTGGATTGAAGGTTATAAACACCAAATATTTGAAATCTGATGCTCAATGCTTAGCTATTGCAAAATACTTTGCAAAACCTCAGAAAGATTCACAAGCATATGCACAATACAGTGATGTAGCAACTGTCCAGTGAGATAAAAATCAGGAATGAAAGTATGTGATATAGTGCTTATAAATGAGTAGGTGTACCAGTTGAAGATCCAGATGAGGGACTACTCCAACAATCAGTACTATGAGATGGTGCTGCTGGCACATATGACAAGTGTCAGCGAAATGTCCAGAAAGCTGCATGGAGGTATGTCACACCCTCTCCAGTTGGTCCATATTTAACTCCAGGAACCATTTGCTGTGTTGTTCAATGGTTCAGAGAGACTGGCAGCATAATGACTTGTCCACAATTGTGCAGGCTGAAAGGATTGGGTATATGAGTGCATTCAACTCTATAGACTCTTGGGATATGTCCTCCGCTCTTGGGATATGAATCTTTCTAGACTCCTGGAATATGTCCTCCCCCACCCATGCATCAGTACCACAGCAGTCAGTGAGGCCCATGGCTTAAAGCAGCTTATGTGTGCCAAATCCAGAACAAGCATTGTGCACACACATACCATCCTGTACTGATGCATGATGTTCAGATTTCTGTAATTTGGTATTAAATATCTTAGAGGATAATCCATCCTTTTTGTCCGAGATCCTTTGAGCAGATGATGGGCAATTCACATGGGCTAGAATTGTTAATAGGCAGAATGCCAATTACAGGGCAGTTAGTAAGTAACCCATCCCTTGGATGAATGGCAAGGCATTTAGTATGCTGGTCAACTAATAACTGATGCAGAATTTAAAACATCACATTTGTTGGATTGGTATTTTATGAGGAATCATTACCAAGTCAGTGGTACCTCCAATTGTTACCAAACAAAGTATCTGACTGGTTGAATGACCCTCCCCCCCCCCCCCCCACACACACACACCGCCTCAGGAATGTACAATGCACGTGGTACCAAAATGATGGCCCACCACCTTGCAGGCCAGCAAATGTAAATTCTTTCCTGTCTGACACATTTGGACACCAGATCATCAGGTATGGTGATCCTGTGGAGTGGCCTCCATGGTCACCGAACTTGACTCCTATGGACTTCTTCTGGGGTTACCTGAAAGAACAAGCATATTCCCCAGAACCTGCAAGTCTGCAAGATCTATGTCAGATCATCAATGCCTGTGATAGAGTGACACCTGCAATGTTGGTTGCTGTAAAACAAGCTATTCTTTCTCGCATTCATATGTGCATTATAGCAGATGATGGGCGCATCAAACAGGCTATACATTATGCTTGTGTGCCTGTGAGTTTTCTTTATACCACTCATGAATTGGAATGTAATAATCCTGTAATCATTAATCCACATAATAAATAGTTTCATCACTATTCTCTCTCTTTCTGTTGTATGTATCATGTTTTCCATGGTCTGTAGATTGTCAAAACATTTTGCAACAGCTAAGCATTGAGTGTCTGATTACAAATGATTGGGGTTTACAGCCTACGATCCACTCATTTTGTGTGTACTATATGCCATCTCCGTCTAATTAGAAAATGCTCTATAACTTTTTAATTTACATTTTTTACTCTCATCTTTGCTGCTGAGTAAGGCTTGTTAACTTCCTAAATTTGCCACTAGTGCTAAAATCTCTGTCACTTACTCAGATATGATCACTTTCCTACATGTAGACCTAATATATGCACTTCTAGTAGCCTTCATTAAAAAGATATTTGGGTATTTTAGGTTTTTCCTTCAAACCCTTATAGTAAATGACTCAAAAGAGCAAGATTCCATTTATTATCAATAGTTTATTATGAATGAGTGAGTGAACATGCATTTCTTGTATGTCTGGTGACATCATTGGTGGCAAAATTTTCAGTTCCTTTTAATTCTGCAGCTGTTTGACTAATCAGTCCTAAATTTGGTGTAGTAGTCCCGTGTCTTCCTGTGTAGGATTTAGAGATTGGGTTCCCAGCTATGGTGGGTCAGGATTAGCCCTTCCAGCGTCCAGCCTAAAAAAACTGGTTTCCATCCAGAGGCCAAGCTATTTTCTCCCTATGCTCAGCAAAAAATATAACTTTAAAACTTTTTTGCCAAATAACTAACGAAAGGAATTATGGCATGTTATATGTCAAATTAATCAGCATTTAATTCTGGATTTTCTAAAAATAAAATATTTAACAAAAAAGATCATAAGTTTTATTTTAATAGGACTTTTTTTACAGTCATATAGTAAAAAAAAATGCATCTGGCAACACAAATAAAAATTTATTTAAAAAAATCTAATAGACAGAAATGATTTTAATGCACATGAATAGAAAGGCTATTTACTTCTGAATAGGAAAAAATCTTTTTTTGGTTTCAAGTAAATATTTCTCGTTTTGTAATTTTTTTCTTGGTACCATACTTTGAGAAAATTTCAGGATTTTTGCCGATTGTGCTGAGTCAAATAAACAAGTCAGCTTCAGAAGTAAAAGAAAAATAACCAATCAATGGAAATAGGTCATGTTATATCAAATTAAATAGAATTTAGTTACAAATTTTATGAAAATAAATATAAACAAATTTACAAACATATTGATTTTAATAAGCCTTTTTCAATGTGGTATGGTGAAAAAAAAAGATCGCACTATACAATTAAGGCTTCATTGATGATAAAAATAGTTAAATTATACATTTATCAAAAGGAAATTTTCTCTCGAATAATATAACATTCAACCTGTAATATGATTTTTATTTCTTTTAATGATTCTTTTCAATATCGTATATTTTAAACACGGTTAGTGTTATGTAAAGTGACTTGACCTCACATTCACGGGATTTTCTGAATTGGTTATGAAATAGAAAAAAACTTCCTTAGCTGCTTCTTTTGCTAAACATTATGAATTTTTTCTTTGGGTGTTGAAGTTTGTTGATTTTGGCTAAGTGCAGAAAGGTTTGTGCAACAAAGTAAAAAAAAAACAGTGTTATATCGTCTGTGTGGCACAGCCAAGGTACTGAGTGTGTGTGTGGGGGGGAGGGGGGTTGCCTTTAAAATCATTCAATATAAACATAAAAAGTCATAATTTAAAAACAATTATATTTTTCTAGGGGGGAAGAGGGAGGGTTAAACATTTAGTGAATTTAGTGGAGGCAACGCTTTGCTTAAATTACTCTCCCACATGACAGCTGTTTTCTGTAGCAAGGAAGTTGTGATGCCCCCTCATTCACTTTTACCTTACCTTAACCAGTTTTGCTTAATTTACGTTATATTTATCATTTTGGGGATTTTTATTTCCTTTCTGGCATCACAGCGCTCGTTTCCAAGAATTAGGAGTTGCGCATGCACAACTCTGATCTTTCGACTGTCACCCGCTAAAGCGCGTGCACAAGGGCATGCCCCCTCTTGCGTCATAGCTTGCATCGCTCGTCAGTTTATGTAAATGTCTTTCCCGGCATGCAACATGACACGTTCGGCTCTTGTTAAAACCGGTGACATGCTAGTCACAGTTAGCACTTAGTAAGCACAGTAAGAGCATAGTGAGATAGCACATAGCACAGCACACTGTAGCGCAGAGAGCATAAGAATGTAGCACGGAAGAGTGCTGAGTTGATGTATCTTCTTCATTGAAGTTTTGGTGAGTGATTTTTGGAAATAAATTTGTTTGTTATTTAAACCTTTCGAGTCTTTACTAATTTTTTCTCTTGAGCAATGTGAATTAAGTTTCGATCGTATTTAACATTTACGTTTTGACAATTATTTTTGAGATTCTTACTCATTAATGCTCGCTGGTATTTTGAACCCTAACTTAACTTCATTTATTTATTTGGCAATTTGTTAATTATTGCCTGGCACCCGACTGAACTATCCGGAGCATAAAACTATTTGGATCAGAAAAAGGGTCCAAACTTAAAAGTATTTGTCATTTTCTTAGGCCCGTTACAAAGTCTATTTTGCTTTCATATCCAAGACATTCATTTCAGAAAAAGTACGAACTTAAAGTTTTTTACTAAAAAAAACAAGAAATAACAAAAGAAAAATTACATATAACCTAATGGGATGTTAAATAAAATATCCGCAACAACTTTTAAGCCAGTCTCCGATTTAGCATAACTCGGAAAGATCGATAAATCAGTAAATCTAAAGATCGCTAATTTATGGAAATAAATCTACAGAAATGAAGTTGCTTCCATATCCAAACCCCCATTTATTTTTAGAAAATGATACCAGATCAAAGTTTTACCGGAAAAGTAACAAATAATAAAATAAAACTTAACATATAGCCTATGAGATGTTAAAATATCCACAAAAATTAACAAGCAATATATATAATATTTATAATATTTATAATATAATATAATTTTAATAAGCGTATATAATAATATTATATATATTTTAATTAATGTATTATAAAGCAACAAGTTGTAGGCTGGCCATACGATGCAGCATAACTATGAAAAATCAATGCTTATCAATTGGCCAAAAAATCACAAATTTACGAAAATAAATCTACTGAAATGAAAACTAAAGTTTAAATATAAAAAAAAAAGTAAATGCTAACTTTACATAGGGCATCCAATATGCTGGACCAAAACTTCAAAAAACACTTATAGCACATGGAATGGAGAGATAGCCTCTTGTTTACCTCAGTAAAGCATAACTAATTAAATACAAATGCATCCATAATTTCTAAGAAGGATGTGTTTACTTCCAGTTTCAATTTTAAGAGTGGGAAAGATGCATAGAATGCTGGGAAAAATGATAAAAATAAATTTGGGAATACTGAAATAAGTTTATGACAGAAAAGAGTGTGAAACGGCAAAAAAAAAATGAAAAACAAAATGCGGTACATACTTTGCAATTAATTCCAAAATTTACCGTTTTTAAAAATAGCAGTTTTTTTTTTTGTTAATTCTTAGGAGATTTTCGAAAATTTAAGGAAAAATTTGCTGATAATAGTTCAAATCAAACTTGTGAGCTTAAATCAGAAGGTTGCTTCAGCAAATAGGAATGTTAACAAGCAAATCAGCAATACTATTTAGTGCTTC
This sequence comes from Ryuthela nishihirai, assembly GCA_038380435.1. Lineage (NCBI taxonomy): Eukaryota > Metazoa > Arthropoda > Arachnida > Araneae > Heptathelidae > Ryuthela > Ryuthela nishihirai. The sequence goes on along the minus strand of JAWZYU010000023.1, from coordinate 45,525,286 downwards.
TAAGAAATGGCAATCAGATTGCTTTATAAAATTATTTATATTGTAGTTTATTAAAATATGCATCAAATTAAAAAACAAAATATTATTTTTCAAGTCTGAATTATATATTTTTACATGATATATATTAAAAAAGTTACAATGGCAATTTTTATTTTAAAAAAAATCGATATTTTTTTTGTTGTACTAAAAACGGATACATAAGTCCTTGGCTCCTCATTTCAGATTCTGCAAATGTATACAGACGATGGAAATTTTATGGAATCCAAACCCTTAGAGTGCACTAAGTTATGATGAGATGAAGCTATATACCAAATTTGACGGTCCTAGTTCTTACCATTTAGGAGGAATTACCAAACAAAGTGAAAGAGAAACTCTCTAAAATACATAATAGACATAGGCTGGGTTGTTTTACCTTTGAGTAACACTCCTTTGCACAAAATGAGCTAAATGTCATATTACAAGGAACCCAAGGAAGCAGAAAACATTAAGGAAGGGGATCCACAAGACTAGGGGTACGCAGTAAAAATTTTTTGGGTACATCGTGAGAGCTCAAAAGTCACTAAATCTAGTAACAAAGTTGCTAAGCTGGCAACGCTGCTACTGATTAATTTCTGAGAACTGAGTGATGAAGCACGGTGCTGTAGTTCATGTCTGTACACATTTGTCAATCCTCCCTTCCCTACCTGAGAGCCGAACTTACCCGAACAGCTGATCACCCAGTTGAAACATCCATTGTAAGTGAGTGAATGTGCCTTCTTACAGCTCTATGTATTTGTTGTGATTTATTTCACTTGCTGTGCTTAAAGTTATTTTTAGTCTTCAGTTTGCTCTGAAGTTAAATGAACGTGTTTCTAAAATTCCTTGAAACATAGATAAATGGATAATTAAGAAGAAAAGTAACGTGGAGCCGGAGCCAATTGTTTCTACATCTACGACTACATCATCATCCCATGTGAGTAAAGAGGTGGATTCAGCAGTAACTAAAAGAACGTTAAACATTAAACAATCAAGTGGTAAAAAAATTAAAAAACGTAAATATCATCAATCATATTTATAATTTGGCTTTACATGGACAGGAAATTTAGTAGAATCAAATCCACAGTGTGTTGTTTGCACTGAAGTCCTGTCACAAAATTCTATGAAACTGTCTCTTTTACGGCGACACTTTGAAACAAAACATGAGCATTTAAAAAATAAGTCCTTAAGCTATTTTGAACATCTTTTGGAGGATTGAGTAGTAGAAAAACCGTAATTAAGCATTTTTCTGGTGTAGAAGAAAATGAAAGTGCACTTAAAGCGCCTTCCAAAATAAGCTTTCAAATTGCCAAAGTCGAAAAGGCTCACAATAGATGAGTCACTCATTCTTCCAGCAGCAGAAGAAATAGCTTCTTGTATGCTTGATCAAAAAGAGGCAAACCTTGTCAGAACCATTCCTTTGACAAATGACACAGTTTCCAGGAGAATTAAAGATATGGCCTGTAATATTAAGGACCAACTTATTCAAGCTATTCAACATAGTCTGTGGTTTGCCATATAAGTGGATGGGTCGACAGAGGTAGCTGAGGTAGTTCAATCACTTGTTTTCGTGCGTGGAAAATTCCAGGATGCAATATTTTAAGATATTTTATTTTGTAAGCCTCTCAAAACTTCTACTATAGGTACGGGCGAGGATATTTTTAATATGATTGATTCATTTTTTGCCGAAAACAACTTTGAATGGAAAAATTGTATTTCTATATGTACTGATGGAGCAAAAGCAATGAGTGGTTATATCACAGGACTAGCAGGTCATATAAAACAAGCTGCACCAGAATGTAAGTTCACTTATTGTTGTCTTCACCATGAAGCACTGATAGTTAAATTTCTCCCTGATGATTTAAAAAGAGTTCTGGATGAAAGTGTACAAATGGTTAATTTCATGAAAACCTGATCATTGATGTCTCAACTTTTTTCAATTATGTGTGAAGAAATAGGTAGTCTGCATAAGAGATTGCTGCTTCACACAGAAGTATGTTGGTTGTCACAAGGAAATGCTCTTTGTCGTTTATTTGAACTTCACAATGAAGTACACCTTTTTTTTATGGAGTTTCAACTTTCTTTGAGACTACAAGACTTAGAATGGCTTCTACGGTTAGCATATTTAGCTGATATTTTTGAAAAATGAATATTTTGAACTTATCATTGCAAGGAGACAACATTGTTGTGTTCTATGTTGAGAACAAAATGGAAGCCACGATAAAAAAAAATTCTCTCTGGGAAAAAGGAATTAAAAAGAACAGTTGTAACCAATTTCAGCGACTACATTCATTTCTTAAAGAAAATGAGCAAATGATTGCAGACTTTGAAGACATCAGACAACAAATAATCGTTCACTTAAGCACTCTTAAAACTCTTATAAGGTAGTATTTTTCCACCCCCTGATAAAATGCAAGAATGGATTTGAGACCCCTTCACATTTGATTTGGAAAAATACAAGCTTCCATTGTCCAATAAAGAAGAGTTGATTGAAATATCTTGTGACAATAGTTTAAACAGCATTCATTCCAAAAAGCTATTGATTAGTTTTTGGATTGGAGTAGAGAAGGAATATCCGACTTTGTCAAGAATTGCAGTCAAATATTTGTTACCTTTCACAACTTATTTATGTGAAACTGGTTTTTCATCTTTAACTGCTATCAAAAATAAATATAGGAACAGGCTGAATGTTGAAGATGACTTGCAACTCTACCTTAGCAAGATAACTCCAACCATTGATGAACTGTGCAAGTGTAAACAAGCACAACCATTTCACTGATTACCCAGCAAAATGTTTATAATTTTATAAAATTTGTTAAATTGTTTATGTGATTTTTTGTGTTTATCAATATATGTAATTTATTAACACAAAATTTAATGTGTGTGTATATATATATATGTTTTATTTTATTCTCATTGTTATACTATAACTATAGCTTTATCTATCTATACAAGAGATATGCCAGTTACATACACATTTCCAGGGGGTACATGAAGCATAAAAGTTTGAGAACCACTGCACTAGACAGATGGAAGCTTTCCATCAAAGTCATCCAAAGTATATGTGCACAAGATATGGCTTTCTTACACATGAGCCAATGATTTTTGCAAATCCATCAGTATCCTCTTTCTCACTGTAGGAGTTAGTGAACAAAATTCTCATTCTAGACATAGTTTGGACTTGAATCTGGGAAGATATTGTCTTATAAGATATTGTTACGACAGATGAATGTGTTACATTGATTTGTGATTTGATTATCATTTTAATGCTCGCATGTGCTTCAGCATGTGCGAATTACATCACTAACCACTTTCAACGAACTTAACTTTAAAAAAATGAATAAGGAAGTTGTAATTAGGAAGAATTTGTCTAAAGGAAAATGTAGTTTGTTTAAGTCTGTGAACTATAGTATAAAGAAGAAATGTTTTTATTTGGTGTGTTCGTGGGAGGTTAAATAATTTTATTAGTGTTGATCCTGTTAAGGGACTGGTAAGAAAAAGGAGGATGCTTAGGACACTTAAAGATGTGGCTGAGGATGTTATCTGTTAGTCAAACAAGCAGAGCTGATCTCAACTTTTCTGTATGAAGAGTTCATCATTTGATGCATAATTATATTTAGTTTGTTTAGGAATTGGTAAGGTTATTCTTTATACATTGCAGGTTTGTTCACAAATATGATTGTGCCACATATCGACTGTTATGAAAAGCCTTATTTTATGCTTTGAGTAGAGATAGTAAGAATTAAGAAGAAACACCTCTTTATAGGAATAATAAAAAGGTGCTATGTTCTTCTGAAGGTTTATTTTTATACTGATAAAGATTCGTGTTGGTTGAATTTAGTTTATATAAATGTTTTCATTCATACTTTTATAATAAATTACATTATTTTAGAATAATTGTTACTAATTATTATTTTTGAACTCATGTTCAGCTTCCATCCATTTAAATTCATAACAATATAATGTAATGAGCTTTTAAGAGTATTCTTAGTCATCACACCATAATATTTTACCAAATTAAAAGATGTTTCATGTATAACTCTAAAGACAGCATATTAAAAAACAGAATGTTCACAGTGTATACTATTTACCTGATGCTTGATTTGTATAAATAGGGTGGTTATCTGCTAGTAATGGGTACTTCCTTGGCCGTCCTCTGCGCCTTGGCACTGGAGTTGGACTTGCATTTAATGCAACAGCAACTTGTTCTAATACAAAAAAAGAAAATAAATTATTAAATAATGCTCTCTCTCTATATATATTGACATTTCCAACACAACAGAGGGAATGATCACTTAATGTTAAGGTTACATTCCCTTATTATAGAATAATATGAAAGAAGTTAAAGACACTTTGTGTACAAACAAATGTATAAATGTATGGAAACTTCTCAGAAAGAAAATCAAGAAATTATATTTTTCTTGCACAATGAATGCTATAAGAAAAATTCTTAATGCAGGAAATACATTATTAAAGTTTTAAATCTCTGAATATAGGAAGCAATGCTGAATATTTCTACTGAAAGCTCTGTATGCAGCCTGTAGGGGTGGACATAGTAAAATGTTTTTACCTTGTTCACCCCTACAGGTCCAATTACATTAAAAAAACAATGCACATTAAATGCACTATCCTATTGAGCATAGCACTATAATATACAAAGTTTATGGTATTAACCATCATTTTTGTTTGGAAATACATTTACTGATACTTCTTCATGGTGTGGTATATAGCAAAACACATTTATGGGTGTAGACGAACTTTTCTTGAGTATGTATCATAATAAAGTGAAGCCTTTTTCCTGCCTCTTTACATGGTTCAATCAAAACAAACTGCAGAATCCTTGTTTTTTTCCTCATGGGGCAGAACGAAGTACAACTTTCCATTTAGAATCATTAATAATATCACACTTTTGCAATGAACCTCTCCTGGTGGATGCCATATTCCTATAGTGAAGATTAAACAGACAAATTGAGCTTTAAAAGAATAATTTTTAATCATTACTAAACAGTAACAAAATCATTTGGGAGATGACAGACAGAACCATGTAGGGAATGCATACTTTACAATAACATAAAAACAGTCAGCCATTTGGTGTTGAACTACAGAAAAAAAAAATTGTAAAGTTGCATTGCAATCAGTTTGACACTGAACCAGAACAGAGAACTAGCAGAGTCAGACTGAGTTTCACATATGACCCAACAGGATTTATGCAATAATTTTTTTGCATGATATTTTCCAAGATAATACTATATATTTTATCGTTGGACTAATTCTGTTTCATTCATTTATCAAGTCATTTATCCTTTTAAACATATTATCTTTAGGAATGCAACAAAGGCTTTTCAATTTTGTAAACAAATTTTTATGTGTTTCTCAAAATATTTTTCAATATTAAAATAAAAGGCTTTAATGTTAAACCTACTGTTTTGCCAAACCTTTTCATTATGCATTGTTTCCTTCTGTCATAGGAAAATAAAAAAAAAATAAAAAAAAAAATGGTGCAACCTTTACTTGAAAAACAAATAAAAATTCCTTTTAAACAAATGGAAAAAATGCTAGCAAGCAAATAAAATCTAAAAACTATCCTACACAATTAAAATGCCCTTCTTGTTCAGAAAATAATTAAAATAACATTAAAATTTTATGTTGTTGAGCAATAAAATTTTAAAGTTTATCCATCAAATTATTTGCATATTAAAAGGTTTTAGGAGAAAACTCAGAAGCTTTTTGGAGCAAGAACAGTATTCCATCTTCAGTGAAGTGATGCTACATGTGCTATATGGTGATATTAGGGCTGTTGAGAGTTTCTTTCCACATGTCGTGAAGGGTGCAGTAATTTTACCCATCCTCTGGTGTTGCTATGTTGGATATATTTAATTTGGAATGGCAGAAATAACCAATCAAACTGCCTCATTAATACAACCAATAATATCTATCCTAAAATACATTTTACAAAGGATGAAAACAGCAGTGCCATCCCCTATTTAGAAGCTTTTATCCAAAAAGTTGATGCAGGAGTCTTGACAACATCAGTATAACGAAAGCCTACCTACATCTCCTCCATCATACGCGTGGACTCAAGCACCCTACAGGCATACAAAATTACAGCTTTCCATTCTCTCATCCACAGGCCTTCGCCTGTGGATGAGAGATCTATTTCTTACGTTCTCATTCTATGCGAATCAGTCTGCAAATTACTCAGAGCCAAAAAATCAAAATTGTCTCTTTTTCAAACTGTCTCCAATTTTTAAGAAAGCTATCAAAAGGGATAGCGACAAATTTAGCCTCCTTCAAAAATTGAGCATATACATTTTTCCCCTCCATTTACCAGATAATTCTGTTACCATACGTTCTCTACAGGAGAGGTTCACAGAGCATCAAACAGATGTCAGCCAAAACAAGCTAACGACTGCTGCTGCTGAGCTTGCAATATGACATGCAGCAACGATAGACTGAGAGCACACCATACTGCTTGCATGTGCATCCACTTGCTATAGAAGCATGGTCCATGAGGCAATTGAAATAATGACCTCACCCATCCCCACCTGCAACAGAGACACCTTTCACGACCCGTAGAAAGAAGCTCTCAATAGCTCTAACACCACTACATAGAGTCACTGCACTGAAGATGAAGCACTGTTCTTGCTCTGAAAAGCTTCTCAGTTTTCTCCTAAAAACTTTGAATATGCAAATAGTTTGAAGGATAAGCTTAAAAATTTTATTGCTAAATGACAGAGAATTTTAATGTTATTTTAACTATCCTAGTTTCACAATAACTGTCAATTTTGCATAAATGCACAATCCTATTGCACTTTTTTTAAATAGAGTTAAGGAGTGAAAATATTTTAATATATTAAAATTGAATTTTCCTTTCAAACTGAAAAGTAACTATTAACATTAAAATGTTGAATAATAAGAATTTATTACACAATATTATTCAGGCATTAAAAAGGACTTTTAAATAGTAGGGTGAATTTCAGATATAACATATTTGGGATAAATCTGAAATAATCTAAAAATCATCAAATAGCTGAAATTCATTCTGCTGTAAGAACTTTTCTCTATATCCTTCATGTAGTCAACAGCAATGATACTTGGTTGGTGGCTCATGCTTGTCACTTCTTAAGTCATAATTTTTTGTACATTTTACAAAATGTCATAACATATATCTTATAAATGGTGAATTGTAAGGATAAATAATCATAAAAGACTTGCACTGTTTTCATATAACATTTTTGCTTTTAACCCTTGAAGTGTCGGGTTTCTCATAATGCATGCCTTATGGCCAAGACTTTTTCTTTAAACTTTCTTCAGCAGAAAAACTGAATTTCAGAACTTTATCATGAAGTAACAGATATATATATATATGTGTAGGTCATGTTACATACCATAAAAAAGAGCATTTCATTCTAAAAATGAAATATCAGAAATTAAATATGTTCATCATCATCATCCTGAAGCAGCCATGGGCTACAGAGGTCCAACCAGACCGTGCAATTTAGTTCTTCAAGCAAGTCTATCCTGAGCAACATCTACTGCATCTGGCCACTGCACACCAATTCTAACAAGGTCCTGTTTGACATTGTCTGCCCACTGCATTCTAGGTCTCCCCTTCTTTCTGAGGCCTTTAGGCACACTCTTCATAACCCTATTTGCCAAATTATAATTATTCATACGGGCAACATGGCCAAACCAACAGAGTCTCTCTCTGCACAATATGTTGCTTAAAGGAGGTTGCAAACTCCTTTGCCTAATCTCATCATTAGTTACAAAGTTGAACCACCTAATGCCCAAGATACTGCGTAAGCATCTGGAATCAAAAGCATCTAGTTTCCTGTTATCTTGTTTACAAAGTGTCCAAGTTTCACTACCATAACTAACCCTAGAAAGAACCAAACTATTATACAGTATAATTTTAGTCTTTAGGTGTATATGCCTATTTCTCACACTCTCCATAGATTCTTAAAAGTCCCGGCAGCAATCCCTATTCGTCTGTTAATCTCATGCCGATATTATCTGTTACATAGCTCCCAAGATAATTAAACTGTGACACCTGCTCAAGACTGCAACCATTCAGATTAACTGAATCATAGCCTGCCTGACCAATTTTCATCACTTTAGTTTTCTCTCTGTTTATAACCAAACCTACTCTACTACCAGTTTCGTCAACAGCTCGAATGAAAGAGTTCATCTCATCAACATCATTTGCCAAAAGGACTAAATCATCAGCATAATCTAAATCAGAAATTTTCATATCTTCAGTCCATTTAAGGCAAAAATCTTTCCCTTGAAGTGAATTTTGCATAACATAATCAATAACCAAGCTAAAGAGAAAAGGAGACAAAATGCACCCTTGTTGAACACCTGAAGTAATGCTAAACCAATTGCTACAAGCCTTACCAACTCTCACACGCGACTCAGTGTTATTATAGAGAACTTTCATTATGTTAACTAACTTGTCAGATATACCATATGATCTAACAATCAACCACAAATTATGATGATCAACAGAGTCGAAAGTCTTTTTGAAATCAACAAAGCTAGCAACCAAAGGTTTCTGAAACTCTGAACATTTCTCAAGAATCTGCCTAAGTGAAAATATCTGATCCACACATCCCCTACCACTTCTGAATCCACATTGCTCATCACGCAATTGACTGTCAACCAGATTCTTAATTCTATTAAGCACAATCATGGAAAGAACTTTACCTGGAACAGAGAGTAGGCTGATACCCCTATAGTTATCACAAGAACTGCGATCACCTTTTTTGAAAATAGGGATAACAATAGCTCTGGTAAAATCCTTAGGAACCATGCCTTTATCATAAAAGATATTCAGAATTTCAGTCATCCAAGTGGTAACCGAAACATTCCCAGCTCTAAGCATTTCTGTAGTAATTTCATCTACCCCTGGGGATTTATGAAGTTTCAGTTTAGAAACAGCCAAAATAACTTCAGATTGTGTTATAGGGCCAACATTAATGCGACCAATGCATCTATCATCATTGCAAACAATGGGAATAGAACGAACCGCATTGTTTAGAATATCACTGAAATGCTCAGCCCACCTAGCCATGACAGAATCCTCACCTTCTATAACCTTACCTTGTTTATCCTTCAATCCCTGTATACCTGTCCGTTTTCTACCACACAAAACATTAACTATCTGGTAAAGCTCTCTGCTGTTGTGCTGTCTAACTGCTTCCTCGGCTTTGTCAGCCAAACCATCAAGCCAAAGATTCTTATCAGCAGCTAACTGATCTTTTACACGTTTATTAAGTTCTCTGTAATGCTTTCTATTAGGACTAGTAGGGTATTGATTAAGGACATTCCTGCAGTTCTTTCTTTCCGAAATGAGCTCAAGTGCCTTATCACTCAGATAATTCTGCCTCTTCTGCTCCTTTTTTCCTAAAAGAGTACTGTTAGTGTCCAAAAAAGCCTGTTTAAAATGATCCCATTCTTCTTCAACTTCAGTAGTAAGCATACCATGACTGTCATAATGGCTAAGTAACCGATCACGTTAAGCTTTGAAGCCCACCAGTGCAGCAAAATCAGGAGACATAATCAAGCTCAGAGCTATATATCTGTCCAGTCGAGTGGGTTTACATGGTCAGCACCAGGACCCTGTGTGCACCAGGACCACTCCTCAGCAGGGTAGAAAAAAAAGAAAAGTAGCCATAGTTGTCCAGATCAGTAGGCCACACTAATCTGGCAGCCCTCCCCTTCCGTTCACTTCCACAAGAGAGTATCTCTTTTGAAAGGTACTAACGGTCTGCACCACGAGAAGGCGGGGTCGGACATTAGGTGCTAGGCCTGGCCGGTTCTATGCATCATCACAGGGGATTGGTGCATAGCTCTCCTTCCAGTGACTACCTAGCTACCATTTAACTTAAGCCTATTTTTTAAAAAAATCGCTAATTTCTCTTTGGACAGTTTAAGGGTTAAAACAACAAGGTCATAATTTTTTTTAAGTAGGTTAAGTGCGACTTTAACATATTTATCAGATTACAGAAAATGCTTAGAATTTTTTTTTAATTTTCTTCTGCTAAGGAAGCTTAAACTGCATGATCATTCTTTTCAGCTTTTATCAAATCACAATTGCTAAATTACAATATTCAATTAGGTGGAATTTTTTTCAGTAGCAAATTGCAATTGTTTTCAGGTGCAGTTTTGATAATTTCTCCCTTATAAACCTTGTAACATTTGGAAGATAGATCATTGATCAACATTGCAGCAACATGTGTGCTGCCTGGACAGATAAATCTGATTTAGAAAAAAAACAACCAAATTTAACAATGACTGCTATAAAATTAAGTAGACATATCAATTTCTGTCATCTCACCACAAAATAAGGGAAAAAAGAAGATCATGCAGACTAAGTCAAAAACATACTGAAGAATGAGCATGTCACCAACAGATGTGTGAGAAGATATCAAAAATTACACACACACACACTTCACAATGCAGTAATTAAAATTAAGTTAATATTTTTAATACTCTATGACACTGTGGAACAAGTAGGGATATAGAGGTAATCATATGCATACATTAGTTGAATTTAAAACTTATCGTGCTGGAATCTGATTTTCCAATACAAGTTTTTCAGAAAAGAATCAGTACTATGTCAGCAAACAAAACAAAAATTCCTGTTTAGTATTATATATAAAAAAAATCTGAATGAGATCATAATTTTTGATATTTTTTTTTATAAAGGCCATTTGATGAAAACCACAAGAGTTAAATAAAAGCTGTTTTACTCAAATAAAAAGCAAATTATGTACAAAAGGGGAAAAAACATTTTTGTACTGATATATTATTAGGAAATTATGCATATCAGTCTTCAGTATAGTTTCCATTATGTCTGATACCCTTTCTCCAATGATGAACTAATTATGGGATTTCTTGAGAAAAGAAGATTTGTGGCTGGTAGTGAAGATACATGTGCACTGCTGTTCTGACCCCTTCATCTGATGAGAAATGACATCCTCTTAGTGGCCAAGAAAGATGGTAATCACTCAGTGCTACATCTGGTGAATTTGGAGGGTGAATCTCAAATTTTGTCTCTCGTATCTTCTCTATTGTATCATCCATTTCAACTCTTGTATCTGCCACGCTAGAATATGTGGTTTGAGGGTAGATACCATCATGCTGCAAAAACAACCTGAGGATAATAAACCATGATGTTTCTTCTGAATTTCTGCCTTTAGATCAGTGGTTCCTAACATTTTTAGACTGAATGCCCCCCTTTTAGTTTTCTGATGTCCCTCTTCATGGAAGGCTATGCTAATCTATGAAGTATTTGATAGTCTATTTAACCTATTTCTGAAAAAAAAAAAAAACCCACAAATTACTAAAACACCCCTGTTGGGAACCACTGCAGCTTTAGATGATTTAGAAGCATATCACAGTATTTGGCACTTGTCATGGTTTCTCATCTATCCAGGAAGTGTTCCAGAATAACCCCTTTATGATGTTTGGAAATGGTCAGGTGAAGTCCTATACTCTCCCCCTCTGATCTACAGGGCATTAGTGTTAGTGTGCCCACAGGCAAGCACAGATTAGGAATCACCATTCTTCTTTTGGAAAAGGGTAAAAATACAGTAAAGTTCAAATAGCAATATAAAATACTATGATACTGATAAATTTCTTAATAGTAGAGTTGTTGACAGTCCTTCACTGAAAAAAAGTAAAAAATGAACTAGATGATAAATGATGAAGTTCTTAATTAAGTTCACAATGGTTATCCTTGATGTAATGCAACTTGCTTCTTTATTAAATTATATTGTCAACAATTCAATACAAAATGATAATCTTTAAAAGATGTCAAATTTCATAATAAAACATAATTTATTTGATGAATTAACTCAATTTACTACACCACATATAATAATTGTTATATGTGTGCTTTAGTGAGTTGTGTTGATTCATCAAAAAAGTATATTACATTTTGTTAACATTTTGATAACTTTTAGAGTAGGCCTGTCCAATCCAAGCTTAATGAAGAGCCACCAGGAAAACAACTACCATATTTCTTCGATTCTAAGATGCACTTTTTCCCCCATATGAAACGTCTCTAAAAACAGGGTGTGTCTTAGAATCAACGCCGTCTTAGAATCACAGTTTTTTTTTTTTTTCAAAATTTCCCACGCTTTGCATGACACCACACGTTTTGTTTTTACGTGGAAACTCCACCTCCAAGTTTGACCATTATCACATTCTCCAATTCCATTGGAGAATAAAGTGGCATGGGTATTTTCCCATGCTTTCCAAATGTGAAGCCACCATTATTTCATTATAGTGGAGCTCTGTGAGTGAATTATAATTAGCTTAGAACCTAGTTGTTGACTGACAACCTTTCGCTGACACCTTCCAGAAAAATTAAGAAAGTGCCGGCATCAAAATGGCATCGGAATGGGTATCAACAACTTGGAAGCTAATCCCAGAAAGAATAGTGCAGCACTCGTTTAAAAAATATTGAACCACCAATGCTCTCGATGGCTCAGAAGACGATATATTATGGGATAATGTAAATAAAGACAGCTCAGAAAAATCAGACTCTGAATGTGAAGTAGACTATGATATTGATTCAGAAGGAAGTGATGAATAACATATCTACTGATAAATAGGTACTATTGTTGTTAGTAAATCGAATTCTTTATAAAAATATTTGTTAGATATGTTTTAGCATTTTTTTTCTTCTTAGAATCAAAACTTTTTTTTTCTGTTGGTGGTACTGAAATTAAGGTGCGTCTTAGAATCGATGGCATCTTAGAATCGAAGAAATGCAGTCTATTTTTAAAAAGAAGCAGAAAAAATTCTGTACTTAAAACAATATAATCAATAAAGAAAACATAGATTTCTAATAACTAAAAAAACCCTATATTTTTAAAGTAATCAAAAAAGATCTTGATTACAAAACAAATATATATATATTTCTAATGAGTACTAAAAATTGGCAGATTTATTTAGTTATGCTGTTACCTGGGTAACAAGTATAAACAAAATAGAAGTTACTGACTCAAACCAACACCATACAGACATCCCATCTGATCTTACTGACTTATAGAGAGAAACAAGAAGAATATTAACTGGAGACAAAGCTGTTAAGGCTGAGAACCTATTGAAAGAGTTTTCCGACATTTTTTCTGCTACATCAAATGATTATGGCCATACTAACCTGACAGAACATAAGATCAACACTGGCAATTCTCCCCCAGTCCATCTACCAGCAAGAAGGCTTCCATTGGCAAAATGAGAGGAGACAGAACAACTCATAAGGGATATGGAAGCTCAAGACATTATAGAACCATCACAGAGTCCCTGGACATCACCAGTGGTTCTTGTCAAGAAAAAGGATAGATCTACCCGATTTTGTGTGGATTACTGCAGATTGAATGATATAACAAAGAAAGACTGCTTTCCTTTACCCAGGATTGATGATACACTGGACACTTTATCTGGACCAGAATGGTCTCCAAATTAGACTTCAAGAGCTGCTATTGGCAAGTTGGTATACATCCTGAAGACCATGAGAAAACAGCTTTCACTACAGGAAATGGACTTTGGCACTTTAAAGTGATGCCATTTGGGACTTTGTAACACACCTGCAATGTTTGAACGACTAATGGAGTCGGTGCTCAAAGGTTTGTCTTGGGAGGTCTGCCTGGTTTACTTGGACAACATCATCATTCTTGGAGGAACTTTTGAAAAACATTTGAGGAATCTTCATCAAGTGTTTGAAAAACTTAGGGCAGCCAAGCTAAAATTGGGACCGACTAAGTGCAAACTGTTCCAGCAAGAAGTTCTTTACCTTGGTCATATCATCACTACATTAGGGATTAAGACTGATCCCAGTAAGATAGATGCTGTAAGAGACTGGCCTCCACCACAACATGTTCATCAACTTCGTAGTTTTTTTTTGGACTTTGCACCTACTATAGAAGATTTGTCAAGGGTTTCTCCAACATCACAAAGCCATTACATCATCTGACAGAGGAGGGCCAGTGGTTCATGTGGACCACCGACTGTGAAGTAGTCTTCCAACAGTTGAAGCAGGCTCTTTCCACAGCACTAGCGTTAGCATATCCACAAACTATAATAGATATTGACCTAGTAACACAGGAGTTGGTGCTGTACTTTCACAACAAGACAGACAAGAAAAAGTTATTGCATACTTTAGCAAAACTCCATCCAAACCAGAATGAAATTATTGTGTCACACAAAAAGAACTGTTAGCAATAGTAAAAACAATAGAGCATTTTCATCATTATCTCTATGGCCAGAAATTTCTTATATGCACTGATCATGCTGCACTCAGGTGGTTACTAAACTTTAAAAACCTGAAGGACAAATTGCTAGGTGGATACAGCGATTACAAGAGTACAATTTCACCATCGAGCATCGAAGTGGCAAAATGCATAAAAATGCAGATGCCCTTTCTAGACGTCCATGCATTTGACAATTGTAAGCATTGCTGAAATGCAGAGTTGAAATTGGTACTAAAGAGGTCATGCTCATAAGACAAATAACATTGACACAAACAAACTGTGATACTCCTAACATCTGGAGTCCAATAAAAATTAGAAAGGCCCAACTAGACAATGAAGATAAAAGGCCACTAATGGATTTGATTGAAAACTCTGATATAAGACCTAACTGGGAGCAAATCTTGAGGTTATAGCCCAACTACCAAAAGTTACTGGGCATAATGGGACTCCTTAGAAGTAAAAGACGGTGTATTACACAGAAGATGGGAGAATCCCACTGGATGGCTGACATTGGCAGATAATCCTTCCTCACTCCCGAGTGGAACTAGTGATGAAAGATATGATAGTGCCACTAGAGGACACTTTGGTGTTAATAAGACATCAGCTAAAGCCAGGGAATGATTTCATTGGCTGAAAAGTAGGGCAGAACATTGAAAGATGGTGTAGGCAATGCGAGGCCTGTGCAGCAAAGAAAGGCTCTAAGACTAGGAGTCAGAGTAAGCTGCAAGACATATAACGTTGACGCCCCTTTTGAGAGAATAGCCATTGATGTGATGGGTCCGTTTCCTAGGACTGATGATGGAAAATGCTATTTATTAGTGGTAACAGATTATTTCACGAAGTGGCCTGAAGTCAAGTCCATCCAAGACCAAGAGGCAACAACAGTTGCAGAGATGATAGTAAATAACTTGATTAGTAGATATGGAATACCTTTGCAACACCACTCTGACCAAGGACGGAATTTTGAATCCAATGTGTTTAAAGGCATCTGCCAACTATTAGGCATTCAGAAAACCAGAACAAGTCCCCTACACTCTCAGTCAGATGGTATGGTCAAGAGATTTAAGAGGATAATTGCACAACATCTAGCATTGTTTGTTGACGATGATCAACGTGACTGGGATCGCCATATACCACTCCTTTTGTTGGCATACAGAACAGCAGTGCACAAGACAACTTCCATGAAGCTATTTGGAAGAGAGTTATGTCTTACCTGTGACCTTTTATATGGTAGGCCCAAAGCAATGCCTGTATCCACTCCACAATAAGTACAAGAATTACAATAATGACTAGAAGAAATCCATCACTCCGTCAGACATACATCAACTTAGCAAGAGAGAGAACCAAAACGAGATACTACAGTAAAACAAATGGAATTGCTTTCAATCAAGAAGATCTTGTCTGGCTGTACAATTCACATTCAATAGACTTTCATCAAAATTTCAGAAACCTTGGGAAGGTCTGTATACAGTAGTTAACATGATTAACGACATGGTGTATCACATTCGTCGATGTCCAACTACAAAGTACAAGGTGGTTCATGTGGATTGTTTGGCCCTGTTTCATCGAAGAACTGAAGAAGCTTCGGAATCCAGAATTGTTCGGGATGAACAAGACCTAAGGAGGGGTGTACGACAGATGAACGTGCTACAATGAACTCATGATATGATGTATCGTTTTGAAGCTCACGTGTGCTTCAACGTGCAAATTAGATCAACAACGAAGCAAAGAGTTGAAAAAGAAGCAAAGAGTTGATTTGGTATTGTGTGCAAGTAGTCGACTTGAGTGTCATTTTATAATTACTATTGTGTGTTTATCTTGACGAAGATGTTTCCAATCAGTGTCAAGTAGTAAATTGAGTGTATTCAAGAATAGAAGACAGAGGATGTGTTCTTTCATACAAAGTTGTGCTATTGCATAATAGAAAGGTTGGGTTGTTTTACCTCTGAGTGGCACTTTTTTGCACACCATGGGCTAAATGGCCAGGTCACATGGACCCCGAAGGCTCAGAGAAGGTTGGGGGAGGGGACCCATTGGAACAGCTGTTGGGAGACAGATGGTAGCCTCCCGTCAAGGCCATCCAGCGTGTTCTTTAACGTGCACAGGGTATGGCTCTCCCACACACGGGGCCACGGCTTAACGTCCCATCCGACGGACGGCGACCTTTCCAAGCCCATCGGTGTCCCCTACTGACCGTGGGCAGGGCGGGGAATTTTGCGGAGATAAATCTCAACGCTGACCCAGCTGGGACTTGAACCTGGGAACTACAGATTACGAGCCTGGCGCGCTACCGACTGAGCCACCCCCCGCCCCCATAATAGAAGGCACAGGTGGTATGAATAAGACAAAAGGTCATAATATAATTTAAAGAAAAGACTTGGTATTCTTGTAAACAAAGTAAAGTAGTTTTACTAATAACTGATTTATGTAATTGTTTTTGAATGTTTGATAAAGTGCTAAGTAGAGATTTATTTGATAATGTGCTAGCTACTCAATTAAGATAGTTCGACTCTTAAGACTAGTTAATTTGAATGTTGTGTTAAGGATATTGGAATGTTCTGTTCTATTAACATTTGTCAATAGCAGATAGTGAATAATTAGTCATAAGTATATTTAGTAAAATATTTAAATTCCCATATTCCGTGTATAAATAATTATTAAATACTATTATATTTTTTTTTGAACTCATGCAAAGTGCTCATCTGTTTGAATTCGTATCAATATTATAAGTTTTCCCCATATCCTCAGAGAACCAATAGAATTCAATATTCCCAATCATCCAACAGAAGGAATTACTTACACTCACTTTTAAAACATGTATTATTTATGAAACAGTTTGAAATGATACTTCTCTGTTCAGTTTCAATTAACTTTAAAGGTAAATTTATTTATCTAACATTGCTATTGTTGAACATTTAAACTGCCTTAACTGTTTAAATGCTGAAGGAATATTGCTGAAAAATCAATATTTCAATAGAATTGATTGAGATCTTAAAATTTACCTTTAATCACATTTTACCATAAAATGCTTATTTTAAACATCATAAACCTTCAAAGTTAGTATTCTATTGACATAACATGCAGTGGATGTGGTCATAATTCAATCATTATTCAGTGTATGTAAGTTGATTGTAAACAAGAGTATAAAGGCAATATTGTTTTGCATGCAAAAGTTAGGGTCCTTAGAATTTGTAGTGTGATAACATTGTGTGCAACTTAACACTGAAACATCTGACAACTGTATACACAACAAGGGTGCACTGTTAGAGCAGTTAAAAATAGAGACTTGCTTGGAAATGTCAAGTGAGGAGGTTCGTAACATAGATTTCTGTGTGCAAAACACACACCTGTAACAGAAATTCATCAGCAGTTTATCAAAATATATGATGAAAGTGTGATGAACTATCAACCATTGTAAAATGATGCATACAGTTCAGTGATGGAAGAGTTGATGCTCACAATAACATTGAGTGGATATGGCAGAACACATCATACACAGAAAGCATACAAAGAAACATCATACAAAGAAAGATTTTGGGATATAGCATGAGCTGATGAACTTTTGAGGAAACAGAAGAGTGACTTTGCACCAAATTTCCACTGAGCTTCGCATCAGTTATTGTGTAGTGCATGACACTGTTCACAATGAACTAGGTACCATAAAATTTATGCCTTATTGGGTGCCACAAAACTGATGTAAAGTCAAAAAGGACAGTGCCTTTATTTAAGGTTTAAAGTGGTTCCCTCTTCAGAAAAGGCTGCTATTTCTGGGAATGTGAAGGGGCATTAATTGTGGACCATATGGAAATGGGACAAGTCTTACTGTGAAACATCCGAGTGTTTATAAGAGGAGATAAAAAAGGTTTGATAGGACTAAAAAAGGAAGTTGCCATTCAACATGACAATGCCAGGACCCATTTTAGGCTAAGAGAAATTGTGCATATTCAGTGCCATGACAATACATTTACAGAACAGTTTACTTATCCTTTATAGACTAGTCTAGCAGCAGACATGACTTGTTTTAGAAATTTAGATGGGAGCATTATGAACCATCTACAACCCTACTTGGTCTCAAGTGAATATCACATGTTTGGTCCTCTTAAGAAATGTCTTGGGAGGCAGCAAATTGAATTAGCTTTCAATGTTTGACAAGCTGTTTGAAAATGGCTCTGTACACAGAGCCTGGAAATTCTATACTTCTGCCATTGACTCACTGATTTAACATTGAGAATGTTTCAATCATCTAGGTTAGGGATTCTCAACGTGGGATAAGGAGTAAAATTTTTTGGGATACACCATGAGAGTTCAAAAGTCGCTAGATATATGTTATATACAAATGTTTTATTTTATTCCCATTGTTATACTATCACTATAGTTTTATCAATCTGTACAAGGGGTACACCAGTTACATACACATTTCCAGGAAGTACGTGAAGCATAAAAGGTTGAGAACCACTGATCTTGGTGATTACATGGAAAACAGTCAACACATCTACATACCTATGAATGTGTAACAGTTGTGCTTGAATATAAAGTTCTGTTGACTATACAGTAAAGACTATATTCTTATTTTTCAATCAACTCTCATAAAAATGTTAGGGTTCTGTATGTTTTATATGATAAAGATAAAATACAACTATCTGGCAGTCAACTGAAATTTATAACAGACAAAAAAAAAATGAAATAACAGAATCTTATATATATTATATACAGGCTGAACCTATAGCTAAATCCAATATCAGATAAATGAACATGAAGAAGTAGATTTAAAACATTAGAAATGCAGTACTACATTAACACAAATCACAGTAGAGAATTGCAAATGATGTCCTCATGGTACAGAATCATTATTTCCATCCCTCCTCACTATCATATTACCAATTGAATTTTCTTTAACATGTAAAAGTATAAAAAATGATATGTGGTTTTTTTTTTTATAATGTTCCACAGATTGTAATGTGAGAACAAATGACATATTACCAGTACCTTCTTCACAGGGTGTAGGTGGTGATATGCAATAGTGAGGTTAATTGCCAAAATATTCTCAAAATGTCTTTAACCTTAAAGGAGAGGATGATACAAAATTTATAAAAAAAGAATTAAAAGCTTTGAATATGGCAAGATAGTAATCGCTTATCACTGGTGGTGGAGTCACTCATTTCTTGATGTTAACAGTCCACGAACAATTAGATTTTATTGCAACAGGCTCAAGTTATACAGCAATAATGGATGCTCAAAATTCCAATTCCTTCAAAAGTAAGGGATTAGCAATGATATACAATTCTTGGTCTAATGTCCATAATGTTCAAATAATATCCTTTAATCCCAGATAGTTGTAATTAAACTTGATGTAACACAATTAAAAACTATATATTATAGTCTCAGTATACAGTAGTGCATCTAAAACATAAAAAGACAAAACATTCCCAATGCATTTCATGTTACCACAATAAGCATTTCATCAGGAAGGTGCAAATGATGCTTATGGGACAATTCCTTCAAAAGTAAGGGATTAGCAATGATATACAATTCTTGGTCTAATGTCCATAATGTTCAAATAATATCCTTTAATCCCAGATAGTTGTAATTAAACTTGATGTAACACAATTAAAAACTATATATTATAGTCTCAGTATACAGTAGTGCATCTAAAACATAAAAAGACAAAACATTCCCAATGCATTTCATGTTACCACAATAAGCATTTCATCAGGAAGGTGCAAATGATGCTTATGGGACATACAATTTAATACTGAAGCATGAAATGCATTGTGGCCACCCCCATTGTGATGTTTACCTTTATAAGTCTTAGACACACTTCTGTATGCTGAGACTCTAATACATGGGTGGCCACCCCATGGGCTGCATTTGGCCCATTCCTTCACAATGTGCTGCCCACAGGCTACATTCCGCCCATTCCACAACAATGTGGCTAGTTCCACAACATGTAGCCATTCCACAACATGTGACTAGTGGCCCTTTAGGCAGTCCTACAAGCTACATAACCCTAGGATTTGAAACTAGTGCACCAGAAATTATAATTAATGTGGACAATCCAAAAATTATGTTTGTGCAATGTTATGAGCTTCCTACATTTACACAAGAAATGTTCACCTGAGTAAATATATATTACAATGAATCAAAGTTGATTGATCCTTGATGACAGCCTTCCTTCATGAGCAGGCTCATGCTTGTCAGTGAACGATATTCTGCTTTCCCTCCTCTGCCCCTTCATCACAGGTTGTGGCAGAGAACATGTACAGGCTGATGAAGAGGTCACAGTGAAGCATGCACAAAAGTGTCACCATGAGTTGCTCTTGCAGCCTGCAACCTTAGAGCAGCCACCTCATGCAGCCCACATGACCAAAAATATGGCCATCCCTGCTCAAATATATAATTTTTAATTGTCTCATGTTAAATTTAATTACATTATCTGGTACTATGGATATTACTGGGACATTATGGTCAATGGCCTCAGCATCATATATCACTGCTTATACCAAGCCTTTGAAGGAATTGGAATTTTGATCACCACCTTTTTACTGTATAACTTTAATCTTATTGAAGTAATTATCATTTCAGCTATATGCTTAAAATTTTGAATGGCTATATTGAATCTAATTGTTCTGCAGACTGTTAACATGAAGAAAGGAATGATGATACTACCAGTGAAAAATTATTACCACCTTGTCATATCCATTAAGAATAGTTTGTGGCTTTCAAAGTTTTTTAAATTTTGCATCATCCTCTCCTTTAACCCTTTAATGCCCAGGAAATTTCAGAAAAGGGTAGAGGGTATTAAACACGAAGGAATAGCAGTATTTGGACAAGTCCATTTCAAAATTTCGGCTGTTTTGGGCTGTTATGGGCATTGAAAGATTAAAAGGTCAAGGATATTTCTAGAATATTTCAGCAGTTGATTTCACCATTGTATATCATCACCTATAACCTATGAAGAAGGCAGTGGTAATATGTGATCTATGTTCCTCACATTATAATCAGTGCAACATTATAGCAAACCAGCGCTGGATTTCCCATAATAAGCATGCTAAGCACTTGCACAATGTATGAACCCTTTCATAGGATTCAAGTGTCCCAATATATTTGATAATATGCTATTGTCTATCCTCACACTCCATATTCTTTTGTAACAATTGTAATTTGGTACAATTTCATTTTCCGTTGGCAGTAGAGAGTATTTTGGATCTCTCTTAAACCATTTACAACTAATTTTATTCATTCCTTCTAAGAATTAAAAATGGCAATTTTTCTTGTTAAAAACAAAATGTGACACTTCAATGCTGGCATCCCTATACATTGGCACTCTTTAGCAAGTGCCTAACATGTTTATTATGGGAAATCCAGCCCTGGGTGCTATAATGTTGCACTGATTGTAATGTGAGGAACACAGATCATATATTAGTACTATCTTCTTCATAGCATATAGGTGATATACAATGGTGAGATCAACTGCTGAAATATTCTGGAAACGTCCTTGATCTTAAAGGAGAGGATGAAGCAAAATTTAAAAAAGTTAGAAAGTCACACACAATGGATAACACAAATGGAATTCTAATGGATATGACAAAGTGGTAATCACTTTTGCATACAATATATACATGACAAGGCATGTGAATGGAAAACCACATTTAAAGCTCATTAACTTTAAAAATAAATATTTTAGGGAATAATGCAACTGGGGATAATATATAGATCTCAATCAAATTTTACCAAATCTCAATTTTATGCAATAATCATTTAATATTTAAAAAGCTATTGAAGTTGAAATACTTGACAACAGATGCTGCCGTTATTCTCATCCTAAACAGTTTTAAGACTGATGGAAACTAAAATGCCATTACACAAACTTCTAAAATTACATTTATTTCAGTTGGGTTAGGATGTTTTACTCCTGAGCAGTACTTTTTTTTTGTACACAATGGGATAATGGCCAGGACACAAGGACCCCGAGGGCTCAGAAAAGGTTGGGGAGAGGGGACCCACTGGACACTGTTGGGAGACAGATGGTAGCCTCCTGTCAAGACCATCTAGTGTGTTCTTTAATATGCACAGGGTATGGTTCTCCTATATATGGGCCACAGCATACCATCTGACAGATGATGGCCTTTCCAAGTCCATCTGTGTCCCCTACTGACTGAGGGCAGAACAGGGAGTTTTGCAGTGACTAGCAAAACTGCCATTAAATGTTTCAGCTTTCTGAACTCTTTAAAATAGTGAAAAGATATTGTTCAAAAATGTTGATTCAATTTCTTTCTTTCAACTTTTGCTACAAAAGACTTATTTTAAAATTAGGGAGCTTTGAATATATATTTCCAATCATAACAGCATGGAAGTGTCGAAACACTTTGATAATTTTGAGGTAATTATTTATTCCTAGAGAAAAAATAGCAAAGAAAAATGCTTGCATTTGAAAATCATTTGATTTTTAAATATTACTACATAGTGAATATTATGAATTGTATGCTCTGAATAATATAAACTTTTATTATTTTTTTTCAGTATTTGGTAACAAAGCTGCATTACTTATGATTAAAATTCCCAGATACATTTTGATTACATTATTTCCTTTCTTTGTGGTTGTCAAAGGAGAAAAAGATTAATAAATATTTTATAGAAAATAAAAAAAAAGTGACTGTACATAAGTGAGCACTACTATTTTTTGCAACTAGGGTGTATGAGGTGTCAGTCTGGCCCTGGTTAGCAATATTTCATCATGCCAACAATAAGGACATCCAACACCTGATAATTATAACCCTGGACAATTTAATTGTGCATCAGCCATTGTTAGTTACAAAGTGCTAAATAATTGCACCAATGAGTTGACCTTACTATAGATTTCTGGAACAAAGAAAAAGAATGCTATGTATCATCTCTCTTATTGGTATGTTGCTTCCATTGTAAAGACTGGCATGGATCATATGAATGATAGTATCTTAACATAGATCTTATTGTTCAGAAGTGACATTTAATTTTGAACTTGAGAGAAAGATATAGTGCATTAAATATTTTATTTCATAAACAATTCTGTGTTTTTTTAACCATTTTAACATTATTCCAGAAATAACTTGCAAAGTCAGAGTTGGAAAATGAGATATATGCTTTTCACTAGTAAAAGTATACTACCAGGAAATATGTAACAGATACTGCTGTTTGCTACTATACTGGATGCTTATGCTGAACACTACTTGCCTGGTGAGATAGGCAGACAACTTTTAGCTGGCACATTCACTATGCTCAAATCTATTTACATTTAAAGGACAAGTTGCAACTAAATTTCACTTAGTTGCATGGTGAAGAAAATGCACAATAAATAAGTTTATATTTTACTCACCTGCAGTTGCAACAGGTGATGAAATTTCTCCATCTTCTGATTCACACACTGATCCTGATATATTGTCTATGTCTCCACTGTTCTCTCCAACTTGTTGGATAATTGTAAAGCCTTGAGAATCTCCACCAGCTAGTGTAACTGTCTGACCATCAGCCATAGTCAAAGTCTGGCCATTTAGACCTGAGCCATTTGCTGAAGGTAATTGTATAACTTCAAACACCACAACCTGAAATTCAGAGAAGGAACTATAAAGAAAAAGTGTATATAAATAATTAATAGTTGAGGAACTTAGAACAAGTGAAAGGTTAAAAAATAAACTGAGTTTCAACTTGTAGTGGTTGGATGAGTGCCTGCCTGATCCTCAAGCAGCCATGGGCTATGGAGGCCTAACAGACTGTGCAATTTAATACAATCACTTTATATCAGAAATTATGACCACCTCATACCATGTTATGTCAATGGGATGCTAACTTTCAAATTCTATAACTTCTAAATAAGTTTTTATATGAAAAATGAATCAAGACCTCAATTAATCCTATTTAAATATATCGATTTTCTATAATATCCCTTTAGGCATTTAAACAGTTATGGAAGTTTAAACATTGAATAAACTCGACTTTCTTGGTATATACTAAATATTAACCACTTTGTAAATTGATTTAATTTTAGAGGACAAATTGTCTTGAGCCGGGTGGGGTATGAACCCACAACCTCCTGATAACATGTCAGGTGATCTAAACCACTGAGCTACCGGCCACCGATCAAGATTTCCTCTAATTGATGATATGAACATTCTCAACCTATAGTACATATTCCATTATGTCACATATAGGCGCTGTTCGGGCGATCTTAGCCACAATATGGCAAATAAATGCCTTAAAGATGGAAAGTATATCTTACAAGTATACAATTGATTAAATATTGAATAAACTCGACTTTCTTGGTATATACTAAATCTTAACCACTTTATAAGTCAATTTAATTTTAGAGAGAAAATTGTCTTGAGCTGGGTGGGATATGAACCCACAACCTCCTGATAACATGTCAGGTGCTCTAAACCACTGAGCTACTGGCCGCTGATCAAGATTTCCTCTAATTGATGATATGAATATTCTCAACCTATAGTACATATTCCAAAAATTAAATCGACTTACAAAGTGGTTAATATTTAGTATATACCAAGAAAGTCAAGTTTATTCAATATTTAATCAATTGTATACTTGTAAGATATACTTTCCATCTTTAAGGCATTTATTTGCTGTATTGTGGGTAAGATCGCCCGAACAGTGCCTATATGTGACATAATGGAATATGTACTATAGGTTGAGAATGTTCATATCATCAATTAGAGGAAATCTTGATCGGCGGCTGGTAGCTCAGTGGTTTAGAGCACCTGATATGTTATCAGGAGGTCGTGGGTTCATATCCCACCCAGCTTAAGACAATTTTTCCTCTAAAATTAAATCGACTTGCAAAGTGGTTAATATTTAGCATACTCCATACCTGTTTAAATACTGAAAGAATACTGTTAGAAATCAAGATTTAGATTGATTTGATTGAGATCTTTGAATTATTCTCAGACACATTTTCACACAAAATGCTTATTTCAGAAGTTAAAGATCTTCAAAAGTAACTTATATTTTGGACAAGGAAGAATTTTTAGATTTTCCTGATTTAGAAATAAATGGATGATCTTTCCAAAGATGTACCAGAAGACATCGATTGAAGGAATTTGAGGTAAACTGGAGAATGATATTTAGATTCTGAGGATGACAGTTTTTTTTTTTTGGCTTTCCTGATCCCTAAAGTGAAAGCTCAAGTAATCTAGAGGAAGAGCCTTTCTTGCTGCCTCCTACTTCTTAATGCTCTCTACTTTGCCAATAAGGCAAGAGCTTACTGACAACCCTGTTTTAAAAAAATGCAACAGCTAAAACTGCATTAGTTTTCATTTTACATTTTTATTTCTGATGAAAATATAATGGATATAGCAGAGCAGATAAATTTATACATCCAAGCTTTGATCAATAAATGGGAAACTTATCCAGGACATTCCTTAGCAAGAATAAGCAATATAAATTAGATGAAATAACAATGATATATAGTTAAAATATTTTAATCACAAATTCCCGGTTAAAATAATTTAAATGCTCTAAAGTTTAGACATTCTAACTCAATGTTGTACTATACAACATGGAGTAGCTATAGCTTATCAGTAGTTGTAGTATAATATTACTTTAACTTAGTAAAGTTCTACCTGCTGATACTTAGGATGCATTTGTTGAACATAGGAAACTTGTTCATACTTACTTGACAGTTGTGGTGTGCTTAGTCTGTCATTGCATACCACGAGGAAATCTAGGTCACATTGAGTTAAACATGTCCTTATCAACCAGATGATTACTTGGTGCGACAACTTTGTTCTGGTTGGTGATGTCATAAGTGGAGAAACACAGTCCTAGTGGTTGCTTGGACATTATAAAAAGTTAAAATTTTCAGGATGTTCGGCATTTTTAAATTTTATGGTGAATAGCCAATTAAATTCAATGGCTGATCTGACGTTTTGAGAAATCATACTTTTGATCAATATGAATGAGGAACACCCAGATAAGATAGTACTTTTTTCCCAGTCTCATTATTTTTAAAGGCATTTAAACATATATAAAAACTAAATTTCAACTCAAGAGATCAAACTGTTAAAAGCTTTAAGCATAAGATTATTTCCTCCAAATTACTGAAATAACAGAGAACATCTATCACAGTTTAGAAGTTAGAACTAATAACTGTTAATCCTTTCAAGATGGTTGTCACTGATGTACAATTTAAAGAGCTACTGTTGCAGCTTGGTGCTATAATCTTAGTTGCATTTTGATGGACTTATTGCTAAACAAATTTAACAAATACATGTTTCTACAGGCTGGCTAGTTGTTGAACATGTATTCCTGTTTCATTCCATGGACACATATCATGCTTTTACATCTATCGTTTCTCTATCAGTGGCTGAGTGTTAATACCTGTATGCTAGTGCCATACAATTTGAGAAATCATACTTTTGATCAATATGAATGAGGCACACACCCAGAATTTAGTTTCAGGGTGTGTGTATGTTGGAGGGGGGGGGGAGAATTTAGCATTGGGGAGGGTTTGCCAATTTAGTTGGGGGGGGGGGGGGGGGTAGCTGAGAATTTTAGCTAAGAATAAAACTTGAAGACAGGAAGGTTAAAATGATATTTTTATGGAATAAAATTTTATAGTTGCTTTTTAAAAATCTATTTTTAGTGTTGAATATATACTATGAAGCTAAAATAAAATTATACAAAGACACCTGTTTTGGATTTCAAAACAGATAGACAAGTTTGAGGTTTCATATGACCAAATTTTCAAGGCTTCCCTAGTCCTGGTCCCCCTGTGGATATATCCCTGATATGAACTATTTTTGCAGTGAAATTATTATTGTTGAACAAATTACATTACCAGAGAAAAATACAGTCAGTAAACAGAAAATAATGTAATTCATACAAACATATTTTCAAACTAATAATTTTAATTACACTTTTATAAACAAAAACTTAGAATTTCTTTCCAGTATAAAATTTTTGGAATAAATAAATGCAAATATATAATGCTTTCTGTAATCCCATTACTATTCCTTGTGTCCACTGAGATGCCAGTTTAACACCACCGCTCATCACATAAATGGTAGTGTTCCAATATGTAACATGTCACGTGACTGTGGTGTACAGTAAAAATCAGGCAGATCAGCTCTTCGAGCATCAGTTAGAGTTTGATTGAGTGTCAGAATAGGCAAAATGAGCGACCTGAGCAACTTTAAAATTGCCATGACAGTTGGTGCTAGGCATGCTGGTTCTAGCATCTCCCTAATGGGTGTCTTGGGGCTTTTCATGCTTAACTGTTTCAAGGGTTTACCGACAGTGGTGTGAAAAGCAAAAAATATTACCAGTGATTGGTGATACTGTGGACCAAAACAGCCTGTAGATCAGAGTGCTCAAAGGATACTAGCGAGAATCATGCAAGGAAACAGTTGGGCCACAACCAGGCAAATCACAGCAGAATTAAACATTGGTGTACAGAAGTTCTTCTCTGAATGCACCACATATCAGACCTTGTCACAAATGGGCTACAACAGCCACCAACCATGTCGAGTGCTGATGTTGTCAGAGAAGAACATGAAAACGTGTCTCCAGTGGGCATAGGGCATCAACACTGGACAGTTGAGGACTGGAAAAAGGTAGCCATGTCAGACAAATCAAGATTCCTTTTGCATCATGCTGATGGAAGGATTAGAATTTGACACAAGCAATATGAGGCCATAGAGCCATCTTACTTGGTGTCAACAGTATAGGCCAGTGTGGCAGTGTGATGGTGTGGGGAATATTTTCCTGGCATACATTAGGCCTCCTGATACACATCGAAGGACATCTGAATGCCATGGCATATTTGAACATCATAGCTGACCAAGTTCATCCCTTCATAGCTGCAGTTTATCCTCACTTGGATGGACATTTTTAACATGATAATGCACCTGCTCATAAGGCACATATATCATTGAATGGTTCCAGGAACATACTGATGAGCTTTCCTTGCTTCAATGGCCTGCACAGTTCCCAGATCTAAACCTCATGGAGCATCTTTGGGATGAGGTGGTAAGGGCTGTTCACAGTGAGAATGTGCCACTGTCCAATTTGCAGCAACTGCATGACACAATCATTTCCACATAGTACAAAATTTCTGCATAATGCATCCAGCTTCTTGTAAATTCCATGCCCTGATGAATTCAGGCTGTTCTGAAGGCCAAAGATTGTCCAACATGTTACTAAGTACATGCACTTAATTAACTGGCATCTCAGTAATACAATCGTATCAGAATAATATGACCACCTACCGTGGTATATGTATGGTAGGTGGTCATATTATTCTGATACGACTGTGTATATATCAATATGATAAATGTAAAATCACATGGCACATTATACTTATATTTTGATTATACCGTAATTCTAAACTGTAATCATGATATAAGCACAGTAATAAAAAATTTACAGAATGATTATAAAAATATTGTGAAATGGGTAAATTATAACTTAATCTATAACATTAATTAATAAAAAAATTGGTTGTTCTTCTATTTGCGAAACAGACATTTTTTCAAAAACTTACTCTTACCAAACAAACTCCTTACAAAAATAGTGGTAGAAAACACATAATAACGATCTTAAAACTGGAATTAAAATACAGAATGTTTTACCTGCTGTCCATCTTTACCTTCTTCTAAATCATCATCATAAATATAATCATCTTCTTCTCCATCTTGAGGTTCTCCAGGAGCTTTTGGTTCACCAATTCTCATGGCTTCAGCCCTCTCAGCAGCAGATGCATCAGGGTCGTGGATGGCAAGATGCCTAATAAGATTCCCCTTAGAAAAAATAAAATTTTGATTTATGTTGGAGGATGCAATAAACACTCCATTTCATCATACATATGTTTATGATTATTCCCTTTGAAATATGTTTTCACAATAGTACATATTCTGAACTTTATACAATTGTACATTTCCATGTGAATAGGAATGATGGGTAGATTAAGTTTCTTAAAAAAGCAGGAGAAGCTATGTAACACAAAGGACACTAGAAACTTTATCTAGCATATCCTGATTTCTCATAAACATATAAACACTTAAAGAGATATTCCTTATGTTTTCAAAAGGCTTTCCATATAATATCATGCTATGGGTCACTAGAAAATTTTTGAGACACAGATGAATGAAAACACACATTTATTTTAACTAATACATTTTTTAGAAGTATCCACTTTGATCTCTACACAGCATTTCATCCTGTTAAACTAGATTTGGAAGCAATATTATCACTATTTTTTTTGGTACTGTGAAAAGCTACTGTTCATAAGCACCAATGGCTCCTTTAGGGCTTGAAAATTGATGCTTCTAAGGCATTGCTTCATTTCTTCTAAGGCATTTCTAATTCATGCTTCATTATGGATAACAGAAAGCAGTCACACAGTGCTAGGTTTGGGCTATAGGTTGAGTGGGTGAGTAGCTGCACTGGAGTGTTCTGGAATGATCACATTATTGTTAATATGTTACATATGTATTATAAAATGTATAAAATGTAAGTATAATATAGATGTATGTATAAAATGTAAGAGAGAAAAGGCATTGCGATGATGAAACTGCAATGGTGAAAAACTAAAGCTGTCTGGAGGGATGACTGGTATCGTGCCATCTTCAGCAAGTCCCAATTTTATCTGGATGTGAACAATACCTGAAATCAAGTAGGGAGAAGACACAGTCAGAGGTCTGATCCATTAACCATTGGAAATAGCATGGACAGTTGTTAATAGTATTGGGTGACATCAGTTATGACTGCAATCTCCTTTGGTGTTCTTCATAGGAACTCTGGCCATCCATAGGTACATTAAATGAAATTCCGATAATCACTGCACTATTTTTCCTAGAGAGAGTCCAAACATCAACTTTCATCAAGAAAATGCCTCAGAATATACTGCAAAATCTCCAGAGAATGTCAGTGTGATGTGAATATCCCCAGATTTGTTGCTAATCAAGCTTGTCTGGTATGATGACTATTAGAACATGCATGTCCATCTGAAATGAACTATTGCTACCCTGAGAGTATCACTTGTGTGAAATATGGTGGTCTGTGCCAAAAGACATTTTGTCACCTATTTGATTCTATGCTGCAACATATAGCTGTATGTCAGAGTGGCACAAGTAGGTCACGGGTCCTAGAGCAGAACACTTTTTCGAGCCCCCAAATATTCTAACAGCAGAAATTTTATACAACGCTAAGTAGTCAATTACATAATACTTCTTATTTAAATTATAATTATTAATCTTCTTATTTTGAACAATTTTTTCCTAAAATTCAATACCTTTTTTTTTTAATTTTTCCTAAAATTTAAATACAGCCAACATTAGTTTAACTATAGGCATATCCCAGTGGCTGAGTGGATAGCATGCTTGGCTACTAATCAAAGATACCTGGGTTCGAGCCCCAGGAATGTTTGTGTTGTCTTTCTGCTAATGTCCTGCCATCCTCACAGATCTTTCACTATGGTATATTAAACTAGCAGGCTCCTGTCAGAACTCTGTGGCAAGCAGCTTCTTGTGGGGATATTTATATTTATTTTATTATACATTTATTACATGGCAAAATCTCTTTAGTCCAGATGCAGTTGTTGAAGAGAGAATGTTAAATAAAATATTATACTAAGAATATGATGTGAATTAGAAATTAAGTACCATAAAAATGCTTTTAATGATTTAATGGTGAAAAATGTATTATTTTTATATGGTTAAGTGAATGTCAAAAGTCTTCAATAACACTCTTATGTTATTCCTCTACCAACTTCCTTTGCATGACCCTAAAAATTGGAAATACATTCATACAATCAAAAACATGCATATAAACAACGAAAAAAATGAAAAATGACATTATTCACTATATAAATGGGACAGGGGTTAGTTCAGTCGGTAGCTCACCAGCCGTGTAATCTGTAGTTCGCAAGTTCTAGTCCCATCTGTGCAACAGTTGAGATTTATCTCCACTAATCCCCAACCCTGCCTTCAGTTCGAAATGGGACACTGATGGATTTGGAAAGGCTGCTGTCCATTGGATGTAATAGAAAGCCATGGCCCACTGTGCAGGAGAGCCATACCTTGTGCATGTTAAAGAACATGCTGGATGCCTTGATGGAAGACTACCATTTGTCTCCTAACAGTTGTCCAGTGGGCCCCTTCCCCCATCCTTCTCTGAGCCCTTGTGGTCCTTGTGACCTGACCATTTAGCCCATTGTGTGCAAAAAAAAAGTGTCACTTCAGTGGTAAAACAACCAAACTCAACTATTTAAATATATAACAGAACAAATACCTACTATATCAGAGTAAATGTCATTTCAGTTAAAAACAAGTCTTCTATTTTCCTGAATTACTTGTTAATGTCTTTTATTATTTCACATTTAATACATTAAGTAACTGAAGAATCACTCACTCAATTAGAAAAAGAGAACTGATAATTGATTTCTTAGTTAAAATATGTAATATTTAATTATACTAGCTAATTTACCTGGCACTGCTCAGGCTATTAAATAAATTGTTTACCCTTTAAAAAATTAATATACAATAAACTCCTAGTCATCTTGCATTTATGGGGATTGCCGCTTAGATGAATCTGATAGTTGCATGAGAAATATTTTTATGAAAATCAAATATAGTAGGTACAATCTTGCATTCAAGCCTTAGTCAAAATAAAAATGCTGTTAAAAACAATGATAATAAAAATGAAGTAAAATGCTCTTAATACATATGTAAATATTTAAAAGATAATTTTTTAATACATATTTTTAGTTCTTGCCTAGTATTCTTCTTTGAAGCATTACAAATTGATGGAAGAAATATTTCCAATAACTAGAACAACACAATCACATATGAACTACCTGCTATTTTAATAGCCATAATGGAACTAGCATGCATAGCATGAATTTAACAATGCATGAAAGACCAGCACCAGTGGCATCTAGAACAATTACCATGTGCATTGAAATTTGATGCATCAAGTTCAAAAGTTCATTTTGAAATTTATGCCAGCTGCATGAAAATTCCAGAAGCTTGAATACCGGATAATCGGGTTGGTTGAGTTTTATTGCACAAGGGCAACTCAGGCCATGTTGTGCCAAACAAGATGCAAAGAACAAAATGAAGAGATAAAAAGTCATATACAGCCACAATCAAAGTTAAAATCACATGAAAAAACAAGAACAGATACAAAGTAAAACAGATACAGTAAAACAGCAAAGACCATAAAAGACCCATGTAATGCAAAATAACAAATTCATATTACAATAATAAATAACACGTGAAATACAAAAACCAACAAAGGACACATAATAAACATAAACAATTCTAAATATCGAAAAGGTAAAACATTAAATATACATAAAATATCTGATAAATGTAAAAAGTTGAAAGCATGTTATAAAAGAGTCATCAAATAAAAGGTGCTCAGCTGTAATATCATGGAATTAAAAATAAATACGATGTTCAAGGTTAAAAGTGGGACAAGATATTAAAATATGTTTAATGATTAAAATGGTGCCACAATACTTGCACTTAGGTTCATCATCTGCCCGTAGAAGAAACAAATAAGTAATAAATGAATGACCTAAGTGGAGTCGGGCATGCATGCAGAAGCATGACTACCGTGGTTTGATAATAGATTTGATCTCGAAGAGCTTGTCCACAAGCCATTCTGAACAAGATCTCTGCCACTGTGCCTGAAGCTTGGTGGTAAAACATTGCTGGAAGTGCAGGTATGGAACAGGTAGTGGAGTGTCAGACAGGGGTGTGGCTGACTTGGCAGCAATGTCTGCCAAGTCATTGCCTCTGATCCTGACATAATTGAGCACCCAACTGAAGAGGATGGTGGTTGTGGCTGCCAGACAGTTTATATTTTATGTATGTTTTCTGGTTTATGTTTACAGTTAGAGCTGCTGGCGAATCTTGGAGAGAACAGGATGAAGCCAAGGCCTCACCGAGATCAAAGCCTGAAGAGAGGTAAGTGAGTCAGTGTAGAGGACACACCAATGATGATGCTTAGCTGACATTGTCCAAGGTGAGGCTGATAGTGTGCAACTCTGCAATGAAGGTGGAATGCTGCTGTGGGATCTGGTCTGTAATGATAGTATCACAACAGACCATGGCCGATCCCACTGATGTCACAAGCTTTAATCTGGGATATGACTCGTTAAAGTCCAACCCCATGAAACACTGCCCCCCCTATTTTCAGGGGGTTGGGAGAATAATGGTTACAAAATTAGAAATAGTTTACAAGTCATTATATGAGCTTTCATTTGACACCCAACTCATAACTATAGGCCTTCACGTTCAGAATAGTAGAATGACTTCCACATTTCCAATTTTTTTTTTTTTTTGGGGGGGGGGGGGAAGAAAGCATGGAGGGGTCAATTTTTAATAGCCTATGACACTCTCTGCATCAGAAGTTTTTAATTGGCATGTAGCTTGTTACTTTCCACTCTCTCATTCTGGAGATAAAGGAGAACAACTGTTTTCACAACAGTTGTCCTTGACCTCCTATGCAAAGAGTGAGAATCAAAGAGGAGCAGATGGTGAGATCAATGGCAGTGAATGTGTGGGTCAGGGAATGGAAGTAGGTACTAATACCAGTGTTCAACAGGAGAGTGATAGATCCAGGAGCCATTACTCGAGGACCCCACCCCTCCAGTTGGTGTCAGTACTGCCCCAAAGTGGACTGTGTCCACTGAAGTCTCCCACTTCTGGGCAGTAGATAGGAGCAGAGAGTCAATGAAAATACCACAGAGAGGTGGATGGCAACTGCCTCAAAGTTGGGGGTGAGGGGTATGACCTGGAATGGAGAATGGTTGCTCACAAGGATGGTGACACCCCTAGGAGCTGGTCCATCTCCATTCCAATCCTGGCAAACAAGGAAAAAGTGCCATATTGTGGAATAAATGGCTATCTGCATGTAGGTCTCCTGCAAGGCACATGCAGATGGGCTTGCTTGTCCAATTGTCAACATTCCTCTGGAATCAACTACAATTCCATTGTAAGAGTGTGGCCATCTCAGGTCTTAAGAAAATGGGCAGATGATGATTTCTGGTTTATGTTTACTGCTGCCAGTGACGGTTTTAAAAAATTGGGGAGGTCCGTTTCCATGTCTTTGGAGTCATCCAATGGACATAAGTCAGAGACTGCTGTTCGAAGAGGCATCATAGTTTTTTCTTTGTCCTCAGTAAGGGCTCCTTAGTTTTGGAAGGTCTGGATCTCTGTGGTCATAACAGAGGGGGGCCTACTTGAGTGAAAGTGGAAGGCACTGATGATGTAGGAATAGAAACTGGTGTTGATGTCAATGCTGACAACAATCTTGGTTTTGTCTGTGTAAGAAGGTACTTGGCTGCTGGCGAGAAAAATTCAGATGATAGTGTGCTGATATTGGTATGCACCACCATAGAAAACATTGGAATGATTGACTTTCCTGACCACACCAAAGAAACTTTGCCATGCAGCAAGCTTTCTCATCTAAGGATGGGTGTTCACTGTTTTCAGGTGTACCTCCTTCTCCCTCCAGCCACTTTGGACAGTGACAGGAGAATGCTGGATGGCCGTCACTATAGTTCATGCATTTGCCTTTTTGGTTGAGCAGTCAGAATCAAGATGATTCTGGCTGCCACAATGAGCACAGTTAGATTTACACCAGCAAGCTGTATGGGCATGGTCATACTTCTAGCATTGAAAACAATGTAGAGATTTGGAATGTATGGCCATACCTAGCAGTGAAGGTAACCTGCCTTGATGGAAGTCAGCAAATGCAGTGTATCAAATGTTAAAATTAGTACCCAAGTAGGTACTAACTTTCCATCGTGGCATTGCAAAACCCAGTGGACTGCTGTCGCCACTTGGGATGAGAGCTTCAAGAGGATTTCCTCCTCAGAAACTTTTTGCAGGCTCCACTTGGAAATCACACCCCGGGAGATATTAAGCAATTTGTAGGGTGTCCCAGTGACAGACACCCCACTAATTGTTGCCACTTTCAGCAGTAGCTCTGAATGTTTAGAGCAAGAAGTTTGCACCAGCAAGTCACTGGATTTTAGTGCTTGACTGATTTCGGAACTCCCGCAAGACCTTTACTGATGAAAAATGGGGTCATGTCTCCAATTACCTGATCACCTATTGAATGGATGATCAAGAATCTCAGGGATGAAGAAATAGACAAAGATAACAATGGTAACAATGACAATAAAGAAGATGGGGGGCTAATGTCAAGCCCTCTTTGTGGCACTGTCTGATGTATTTGCAGTAATTGAACTCGTGGTTTTATATTTGTGGTTCAGCGCCCATGGTCCCCCACCCACCATGGAGCCTAACAAGAGGATGCCCAATCAAGTGTCAGGGCTGCATAGGCATTATATCCAAAACAGCCAGTGAGCCAAGACCTCACAAATAAATAAAAATAAATGAAAAAGAGAAGAGTGAGAAACTCACCTGAGTCCTCACAAAATGAAATAAGAGGAAAAGTAAAAGAAAAATCTGAGGAACTGAACTGTCCTCACAAAATAAAAATAACTATAACAGGAAAATAATGTGTGGGGGAAACTTGGAAATCTGTATTAGACAAAGCATTCATTCACCTACTGCATAGTTGGTGCTATTAAGTCCAGCCCACCAACCAATTGATCCTGGAGGGGCCAACCCAGGACCTCCCATTTATATGAAGCAGAGCCCAAAGCAATGTGTAGCAGCAGCCCTTAAAATTGCTGCCCAGCCCCATGACAGATTCCCCAATGGTAAAATGGGCCAAAGAGGATCCCGCTAATCATGAGCTGAGGAGAGAGTAGACATGGACCCCTGAGCAATTACCATGATCCTCCTTTCCAGGGCATGAGTCATCACACACAACAAACATGAGGGGTGAGCATTTAGCACTCTGTAAAGATACCTAAACCAACAGAACCTTCACAGGATGGTCCCTCTCACGGTGGACAGGAACTTGTACCAAGGGGGTGGGAGGGACAACCAGAAGTTTAATGTATATATGCTTTATTGAAATGATTTTCTTTCTGCAAAACTTGATGATTAAAGAAAATTCTGTTAGAAAAGGTAATAAAACAATTCAAGCATCACGTGTTGCCTTCTGTAGACAATATTTGTTGAGTTTTTTATTTTGTCCACTAGAATATATTTTTCCCACTTCCCACTCTCAAAATGTCCAAACAATCAGTTCTGAAATCCACTCCTGCAACTTTGAATGACCAAGCCTGTGCATTGTTAGTTGCAATTGGAAAAACGAGTCATACTGGAAACTGCAGGCATTTGAATTCGCAGATATATTCTGTTGATAATAAAGGAATTCATAGTATATACACATCTTTCCCTTTTGCAATTCCAGTCAGAATGATATTTTCTATAGTGTGTTAATTAAAAGAATTAATACAAAATCTTGGAGCATCTATTATTACTTACATCTACTTCTACTTATTCTACTTGATAGTGAACTGCTTCATTGATTTTCAAAACAGTATCAGTTTTGTACTGCACATCTGTCCAAGAATTTCATCTTGAATTTCAAGATTAATTTAATTGCAACACTTTCATTTTTTGGAGCTAAAATAACATGTTCGTGTAATAATTTTTGATTTTAATAGTTTGAATACTGGAGAATACTTTGGGCTTTAATGTTTCTATATTATCTACAACAATTTTGGGGAAGTGTGATAATATTTGAATTTGGTTCAGTTAGTATATTACTGTTCCCCAAACTTAATAGTTTAGCAGCCCCTATCCACATCTTGTTGCAAATGTACCCTCATGTTGATTGTAAGCTTCCGTTTTTGAACTTTACTCCAAAGTGATAAGGATTTCAAAAATGCTTTGAATTCTTCAGCCATTGTGCTTCTAGGAATAACTGGCAATGTTTGGAAAAAAAGTACCAGCTAGAACAACAATTATTCAACCCACAATTTCTTGATTTCCTTTTAAATCTTGTAGAGTTCTATTCAATGCTTCTATTCCATTTTTGTGAATCACTGTGCATTCATCCCATATAATAACAGTGTCTAACAAATTTGCCACAGCAGTTTCTTTGCCTATGTCACAAAGTGGAGTATCTACTGGGTGTGAATTAAAAGTCAATTTTAAAACAGAATGAACCAAGTGACTTCTGCTAAAAATGTTGTGGTGATTCCAGATGATGCTACTGAAACTGCAATTTGTGAATTCCTGCTAACTTTGGCGGACAGAAAATGCAACCTAAATGTTTTTCCAGTACCACCAGTAACATCTAGGAAAATCAACTTACCTGATTTTTTTCCATTGAATTCCATATAATATGAAAAACAATTCACTGATCTGAAGCAAAGAGGTTCCTTTTCAATAATAAGAATCTCAAGATCATGCAAATTATAACTTGTTTCTTTGCATTGTTCACATGATTTTCTTGAAAGCAAATTGGACTATCAAACTCCAATTCACATAACCATTTTCCACTGATTCCCAACATTTTGTCCTATGATTATTAATGCTTGATTATCCATACCTTCATTGTAATCAGTTTCTATTTTTGGATTGTCCTGTCTGTTTTGAAGTAGAATGTCTTGGGCAGTGATGTATTGGCCATCAGAACACCCTTGGCAATTACCTGGAGCAGCAATGTTTATAGGGTGGCAAATATATGGGAAAAAAGGAGAAAATTAAATATAAAGACAGATCAGGAATATGAAGGAAGTTGGATGTGCTGACCACAGGTAAGGTTCCCTTGGGAGCCACATAATTATTACTTGCCATTGCGGTAATTTCAAGACTCTTGAAGTCTAAATCTGTTAATTGAAATCCACCATTTCCTATTTGCATGACTGAGTTGAGTTTCTCTCTGCAGGTAGTTGAAATGTGAGGACTCTGAACAGAGCTTTTTCTCTTGATGTCCTCACACACAAATTCTACCATTATAATTTAGATATTCTCAGCCTGCAAGAGACCAGATGGACAAATAAAGGTCAGATTCTTAAAAATAATCTTAAATTTCTCTTTTCAAGGAGGGAAGACAACAAGGCATGAGTCTGCTTCTCAGCAGACATGCTAGTGATGCTCTTCTAGGATATGAGTGCATTAATGAAAGGTTTCTTAGAGCAAAATTTCAGACAAGCATTAAAGACTTGAATGTTATCTGCTGTTATGCCCCCACTGAGGATGCCGATGAGGATGAGAAGGATAGGTTTTACGGACAACTTCAGGATATTTTGAATTCTGTCAAGAAAGGAGATATTACCCTTGTTCTAGGTGAGTTCAATGTCAAAGTTTGTACTGACTCTGACCTTTGGGGAGGGGTGATAGGCCATTTTGGTACTGGTAGCTGCAATGATAATGGGCAACGTCTCCTACAGGTAAGTAAACTCAATGGTTTCAAAATAACTAACACTTATTACAAACACTGCGACATACATAAATACGCATGGGTTTCACCTGATGGGCTGCATAAGAATATGATTGATTATATATTAATTAACAGCAAATGGGCTAGTTCTGTTAGGAATACCAGGTGATATAGGAGAGCTGAAATTGGATTTGACCATTATCTTGTTAAAAGTGTTTTGCAACTTAAACTTAAAAAGTGTTGTGCTAGGGTTAAAAAATTTGCTTTTAACACTGAAGCTCTGAAAGACCCAGTTATAGCCAAAGCTTACCATGACAGGTTACTTAGTCATTATGACAGTCATGGTATGCTTACTACTGAAGTTGAGGAAGAATGGGATCATTTTAAACAGGCTTTTTTGGACACTAACAGTACTCTTTTAGGAAAAAAGGAGCAGAAGAGGCAGAATTATCTGAGTGATAAGGCACTTGAGCTTATTTCGGAAAGAAAGAACTGCAGGAATGTCCTTAATCAATACCCTACTAGTCCTAATAGAAAGCATTAACAGAGAACTTAACAAACGTGTAAAAGATCAGTTAGATGCTGATAAGAATCTTTGGCTTGATGGCCTGGCTGACAAAGCTGAGGAAGCATTTAGACAGCACAACAGCAGAGAGCTGTACCAGATAGTTAATGTTTTATGTGGTAGAAAACGTACAGGTATACAGGGATTGAAGGATAAACAAGGTAAGGTTATAGAAGGTGAGGATTCTGTCATGGCTAGGTGGGCTGAGCATTTCAGTGATATTCTAAACAATGCAGTTAGTTCTATTCCCATTGTTTGCAATGATGATAGGTACATTGGTGGCTTTAATGTTGGCCCTATAACACAATCTGAAGTTATTTTGGCTTTTTCTAAACTTAAACTTCATAAATCACCAGAGGTAAATGAAATTACTACAGAAATGCTTAGAGCTGGGAATGTTTCGGTTACCGCTTGGATGACTGAAATTTTGAATATCTTTTATGATAAAGGCATGGTTCCTAAAGATTTTACCAAAGCTGTCATTTTCCCTATTTTAAAAAAGGTGATCACAGTTCTTGTGATAACTATAGGGGTAGCAGCCTACTCTCTGTTCCAGGTAAAGTTCTTTCCATGATTGTGCTTAACAGAATTAAGAATCTGGTTGATAGTCAATTGCGCGATGAGCAATGTGGATTCAGAAGTGGTAGGGGATGTGTGGATCAGATATTTTCACTTATGCAGATTCTTGAGAAATGTTTAGAGTTTCAGAAACCTTTGGTTGCTAGCTTTGTTGATTTCAAAGAGGCTTTCGACTCTGTTGATTGTCATAATTTGTGGTTGATTGCGAGATCATATGGTATACCAGACAAGTTAGTTAACATAATGAAAGCTCTCTATAATAACACTGGAAGTGTGTGAGATTTGGTAAGGCTTGTAGCAATTGGTTTAGCATTACTTCTGGTGTTTGACAAGGGTGCATTTTGTCTCCTTTTCTCTTTAGCTTGGTATTGATTTTGTTATGAGAAATTCACTTCAAGGGAAAGATTTTGGCCTTAAATGGACTGGAGATACGAAAATTTCTGATTTAGATTATGCTGATGATTTACCACTTTTGACAAATGATGTTGATGAGATGAACTCTTTCATTCGAGCTGTTGATGAAAATGGTAGTAGAGTAGGTTTGGCTATAAACAGAGAGAAAACTAAAGTGATGAAAATTGGTCAGGCAGGCTGTGATTCAGTTAATCTGAATGGTTGCAGTCTTGAGCAGGTGTCACAGTTTATTTATCTTTGGAGCTATGTAACAGATAATGGTGATGTGTGGCATGAAATTAATAGACGAATAGGGATTGCTGCCAGGACTTTTAAGAATCTATGGAGAGTGTGGAGAAATAGGCGTATACACCTAAAGACTAAAATTAGACTGTATAATAGTTTGGTTCTTTCTAGGGTTAGTTATGGTAGTGAAACGTGGACACTTTGTAAACAAGATAACAGGAAACTAGATGCTTTTGATTCCAGATGCTTACGCAGTATCTTGGGCATTAGGTGGTTCAACTTTGTAACTAATGATGAGGTTAAGCAAAGGAGTTTGCAACCTCCTTTAAGCAGCATATTGTGCAGAGAGAGACTCTGTTGATTTGGCCATGTTGCCCGTATGAATAATTATAGATTGGCGAATAGGGTTATGAACTCTGTGCCTAAAGGCCTCAGAAAGAGGGGGAGACCTAGGATGCGGTGGGCAGACAATGTCAAACAGGACCTTGTTAGAATTGGTGTGAAGTGGCCAGATGCAGTAGATGTAGCTCAGGACAGACTTGCTTGGAGAACTAAATTGCACCATCTGGTTGGACCTCTGTAGCCTATGGTTGCTTGAGGATGATGATGATAATGATAATGAGTCATCTTTTTTATTAAATATTTTATTTCAAAAAATTCCAGAATTAAATACTGATTAATTTGGGATATAATATGCCTTAATTCTTTTTATTAGTTGTTTGTTAAAACAGTTCTAAAATTAATTTTTTTTAGCTAAGCATAGGGAGAAAATAGCATAGGCTCTGGATGTAAACCAATTTTTCAGGTTGGATATTAGAAGGGGTTAATGGCAAGAGTTCAAAGAACTCTCTCCATGAAAGTTTAGTTCAGGAACATTAAAAGAAGGAAGTAAATAACACACTCAGGTGGGAAAAAATTTGCAGTAATGGCTGCCACAATAGTGTAATTGTTTCTTTTTTTCATTTTTTAAAAGTTTATTAAATATATAAATCATCAGGTTTATATTAATTGTCAAATTTAGTTCATAAACTTTCAGGACTGATTTAAAAAGTTTAAAATAGCCAATTTCTATGATGGAAAAATAAACTCTTAGAATATATTATCTTGGGAATTACAGTTCCCAACAGATAGGAGACTGCATTTGTCACTGGGAACTACAGTGTCTTCTGGCACTTTAAGGGTTAACTAAATGACCGCATCTCAGCTGTCATTTTGGGTAGTGCTTTTGCTAGGTACATCGTGGTGAAATTTACAACAAAATTGTTTACAAAAAAAAAAGGTTTTGTTTTGGGGAACATTATTAGACCCATGGTACATTTGAATCTGTGACTTAGTGAGGCATATTATTATAATGGAGTTTCACTGTATTACTTTTAATGTTTATATTAAATGTGTTAACTGTTTAAGTTCAGAATTATATTTTTTTGATGGGTGGTGCAGAACATTTTTCAAGAACTATTTATTTTAGAAAGAAAAAAAAAGCTATTGGATTCAGAGAAAATATTTAACAAAATTTTATGTATGTATTAACTTACCTTGTGACGAAAGGCTTTGCCACATTCAGAACATTCATGTGTTTTTTCCTTAGGAACAGGAGGAATGTAGTTTGGATCATGGTATAGATTTTTGTGGCGTTTCAACAACTGCTTTTGTCTAAATGACTGACCACATTCATCACATTGGAAAGGCTTCTGGTCAGTATGAATAAGCATATGGGATTCTAAGTGCCTATGATTAATTGATGCATAGGGACACAAATCACATTTGAAACATTTCTCCCCTTCATGGGATTTTGCATGTAGCTATTAAAAAACAAAACAAATTATTCACTAAATGATTTCAATACAGAATAAAACTATTCTCAACTACTGAATAATAAATTTGCTAATATTAATATCATTGAATACCAATTATATATTCAAATAAAAGATTTATTAGCCTAAACAATAAAACTGAATTAGCTGAACATTGCTATGGGGAACTATATCCACAATTCGATATCATTTATATAACTGAAACTTGGTTAGATGATTTAACCCTGAACTATGATCTTTTAGATTATAAAGGTTATTTTTTAAATAGAACTGATAAAAAAGATGGAGTGTTGCTCTTTATTTTAAGCCACATATTAGTAATAAGAATTCAATTCACGATAATGCTGTGGTTAGTTTTAAAACATTAAAACATGGTTTAGGGAGCAGTTCTCAAAAATAGGAGAGTGCTTTACATTTAAAACCTTTTTACGGGTTTTACCTTATGAATACCCGTAAAAAGGTTTTAAATGTAAAGCACTCTCCTATTTTTGAGACCTGCTCCCTAAACCGTGTTTTAATGTTTTAAAACTAACCACAGCATTATCGTGAATTAAATTCTTATTACTAACTTCTAGCTGTGTGATATCTTATTTTGATTTAGCCACATATTAGTTATACCATTAATGCTGAATTTACTATTTTTTTTACTGCATTTTGAATCAATTATTTTTGAAAGTGGTAATATATTGTGTGGTGTTATATACAGACAGACCTCCAGCCTCTGATGTACAAATGTTCTTAGATATTTTTTGAAAAATTCTAGAATATGCAACTGTGAAGAATTATAATTTTTATGTAATTGGTGACTTAAATATTGATATCTTATGACAGAATGATAATGTTATTGATTTTAATGAATTAATTGGCTATTATGGACCCAGAAATCTGATCCAATTACCTACAAGAGTCACATATTTTAGCTCAACTGTCATATATTTGTGCATCACTAATATATCATCTGCAATTGGAGGTGTTTTCTCCATTGGTATAAGTGACCATTTTCCTATCTTTGCCCTTTGTTCTAACAAAAAGCTGAAAGAAAACTTAAACACTCCTGCTACTTTTGGATATTTTTTGGAAGATAACATGAACAACTTTTATGTTGAAATTAGCAATATATGCTGGGATGATGTCTTAATATGCAATGATCCTAATGAAAT
This sequence comes from Ryuthela nishihirai, assembly GCA_038380435.1. Taxonomy (NCBI): domain Eukaryota; kingdom Metazoa; phylum Arthropoda; class Arachnida; order Araneae; family Heptathelidae; genus Ryuthela; species Ryuthela nishihirai. The sequence goes on along the minus strand of JAWZYU010000023.1, from coordinate 45,481,941 downwards.
ATATAATAAATTTATCAATTTGTTAACTGCATGTTATAATGCATATTTTCCTCTGCAAAAATTTAAAAAAATAAGTGAAAAAAATCGAAAACCTTGGAAAACAAATGATATTTTAAATAAAATAAGAGAAATTTAAAGTATTTTTGAATGCAAAAAGTACAGATTCATTGAATTTTTTCAAAAATTACAGAAATCAACTGTAGCAAATACATGCATTATTAAAATATTTTAAGCACTGATGTTAATTCAGAAACTACATGGAAATGTATCAATAGTCTTTTACGAACAAGGAATATTGTTTTTCCTGATGTAATGCAAGTAGAAGGTAAGGAAATGGAAACTGTTTCTGAAAATATTAATTTTTAAATAGATATTTTTAAACTATTGGAAGAAATATAACTTGATACTTTTCAAATGATAAAGATACTTTTAGAATATTTTTAAATAATAAGAGTTGTACTAATAGTCTCTTCTTCTTTCCCATTTCCACAAATGAAGTGTATCATGAATTATTAAAAATAAATGTTAAGAAAAGTTATGGAATTGATGGTATTCCAGCAAAACCCATTAAGTTTGTTGCTAATTTAATCACTGCACCACTAGCTGCTTTTTTAAATGCTTCAAAGGCAAAAGGTGTTGTTCCCGATAAATTAAAAAATGCTCGTGTAGTGGCTGTTTACAAATCTGGAGATAAAAATGATGAATCAAATTACCAACCATTATCAGTTCTTTCTACTTTCGCTAAAGTCATGGAAAAGATAATTTATAAAAGAGTACTTGATTTTGTTTTTGTTAGATTTTACATAAAAATCAATTTGGTTTTTTACCTGGGAATTCAACAGAAAAAGCTTTAATAAATACAACAGAATCTCTGTACAAAAATATTGAAAACAAGCTATTCACTATATGCATTTTTCTAGACTTATCTAAAGCATTTGACTCTATTTGTCATAAAATTTTGCTGTTCAAGTTATACTATTATGGTTTTTGGGGCATTGTTCAAAAATGGTTTCAAAATTGTTTATCCAACAGAAAACAATTTGTTTCTTATAATTATAATGTATCCAGGACTTTATAGACTTAAAATCGGTGTACCTCAATGCTCTAATCTAGAACCACTACTTTTCTCTTATATGTTAACGATATTAACATTTTGAAGAATTCTTCTTAAATATTATTTGCAGACAATACTAATATATGTTATACAGGTAAAACTATTGATAACTTAATTGACATTGTTAATAATGACTAAAAAATTAATGGAAAATGGTTTAGAGCTAATAAACTCCAGTTAAATATTGGCAAATCTAAATATATTTGGTCCAACTGTTAAACTGCAAATCTTTACCTATAAGAAATGTGTATTGATGGAAATGCAATTGAAAGAATTAACAAAATGAAATTCTTAGGAATATGGCTTACTGGAAACTTAAAATGGAATAAACACGTACCACATATATATTAGGAAAAAAAAATCCAGAAATATTGATCTTTATTAGATGCTATAGATTCATGTTTCCTTTTGGAATTAAATTGCAATTGATGACTACTGTTTTCAACTACACTTTTAATTGCTATTTCATTCAGTATTATTTTACATTGGGTTTAAAAATAATTAAAACACATATATCAATTGCAAACTTCTTTCTAAAAGACTTGGTAATTTCCTTATACTGTGCATTTAAGTTCCTTCTGCAAATACATTTAAAAATCTATGAAAAATAATTAAAAATACTATCTTTTAGATAATATGCTTTCATTATATTTATCAGATTAAATTCATCAGATCTGCATAAATACTACAAAAAAGTTTTTTTACTGTTAAATACCAACATGCTAGAATAGCAAAATGTGAGATTAACAAAAAGGTAACCTACTTTGTAACTGTATCTGTCAGGAAAGGTTTTGCCACATCGTTTGCACTTATGAGGTTTATCACTAGAATGTAGCTTTTGTACATGTATCCGTAGATCTGTTTTTCGGCCACACGTTGTGGGGCAAAACTGACAGTGAAAGACTGGCTTATTTCCTGAATGGATTAGTTTGTGGGCTTTGAGACTGTTAGACTGAGTAAATCGTGCCTGGCAGACATCACATTCATAAGGCTTTTCACCAGTATGTATCCTTAAATGGCGTTTTAGTTTATAAGTATCTGGGCTTGCATAAGTACAATGAGGGCATTGGTATGGCCTTTCACCTGTGTGACATCGCATATGACGCTTTAATTTGCTTAGTTCAACACTTGCATAATCACATTCTGAACAACGATGGGGCTTTTCATGAGTATGCTTGTATCGTACATGCCTCACAAGTTCACCAGATGTTGTAAAGCAAGCATCACAATCCTTACATAAATGTGGTCGAGTGCCTGTGTGAGTATTAACATGATTTTGAAGAGATGCTACAGTTTTAAAACCACGCTCACATACACTGCATTTATGTGGACGTTCTTCTGAGTGAGATTTCATATGGCGAGATAATAAATATCGTTTTGGACTGGTATAATTACAATAATTACACATATGGGCTTGGGTTGCAATCTGACTTTTTCGTTGTGAAATTCTGATTGTACGCATCTTAGTTCCATCAGGAGTTATTTCTTCAGTCACTATACCCTCAGAATGTCTCTCTCCTTCATTAAAGTCATAGACAGACATGTCCATATTTTCATCACATTTATCAGTAACATCTTCTGCTTGGGACACAATCAAAACATAACTGACTTCTCCAGGATTGGTATCAGATGGCACAATTGTTACAGTCTGATAAGAATTTCCAGCATTTAATATGACCTGAAATTTAAAATATGTTTACTATCTGATATCTACACATGAAAATACATTGCTTTAATAAATTATTAACTAAATCTCAAGTAACCCATGACAAAACTATACATACTGCAGTGTTGTATTTTATTAAATTTCAAACATTCAGTCAGTAAAATAGTTTTTTGCAATCTTCTCTCCAAAGTTTCTGTATGTCTTTTGCTTATTCTTGAGTATTTATAGTTGACTGTATGGAGCAACTTGCAACTTCAGTGAATGAAATTATTAAATTATAATTTTTCAGAACACATTAATTTATAATTAACATCAATTTATTTTACATCACATAGTTTTTGAAACATCTTCCATCTTTCCCATTAAGTTATTAAAAACCACTCACAACAGCAATTCTTTAAAAAAATAACTATATAAGATACTAGAGGAGAATTAGTGGAAAAGGTAGTAAAATCAGTGATATTGGCAAAAAAATTATTTAGTATATTTCAACTAAAATCTTCAAGAGCTAGTAACTTGCATCTAAAAAAAATTCTAAGGCCAAATATTATTTACCCAAACACACACACATACAAACACAAAAAAAAGTTAATCATAATAAATAACTAGAAGAAAAAAGTATCACTTCTAGAAAATATGGAATGTTCTTTTAAAAGAAATGAAGTTTTTCATTTTCTGAATTTTGCACCTTTTACTGATCTAAGGGACCTGGGTTCGAGTCCCGGTATTAGGCATGGATGTGTGTGTCGTTTTTCTGCTGAGGTCCTGCCATCCTCTCAGATCTCCTACTGTGGCATATAAACTGACAGGCTCCTGTCAGACCTCTGTGGCAAGCAGCTGCTTGAGGGGGTATTTATTTTTTTTATTTTTACACCATCAAGTAATTTTTACTAGCAGATGACAGGGGCTATTTAGTTTAAATTGATGTAAAATAATTTATTATTAGTATTTCAGTAGTAAAGAATCAAAGGATGTGTCTTGCAAACATGGAACTCATGAAATAATAAGCAGAAACAATTGTTTTTACCATGAGTGGGATTCGAACTCGCGTCTCCTGGAAACATGACAGTTATGCTAACCACATAATCGGCTAACTTTTTTTTTCTTCAGCTCATATGACTTATAAACTATCTTACATTTTTATTTGTTTCACACAGTGGTGCATGATTTAAAGTCATGAGCATGACTAACAAATATTAAATTCTATCTCTATGTGACAATATAGTTGTCCATTTCCCAACAGATGGCATCCCTGTGCGAAAGAAATAGAAATGCAGGCAAGTATATAAGTCACACGAGCTGAAAAATAAACAAAACAAATATTAGCCAATGACAGTATAGTGGCTAGCATAACTGGCATGTTTCCAGGAGACATGGGTCTGAATCCCACTCATGGCAAAACCAATTTCTTTCAGCTCATTATTTCATAAGTATTATTAGTATATTAATATATTATTAAAAATTTTAAAATTACTAAATTTTTGAAAATAAAGAGCAATTGACTGAATTTTAATTAATAGAAATTTCTAAACCACTAAACTATCACTGGCTCCATCATTTATAAGCTAATGTGGCTTATAAATCTTCCCAACTTGTCACCCATAGCAATATCTATGATTGGGGAAGGCAACCATTCTCCATTTTGCTCTGAATAAGATGTAAATAAGACATTAGCAGATAAATGATGGAACTGGTGCTAATTTCATGGTTATAATGCTCTAGCATGAATCTGGAGAAATGTGGGTTCAAGTTCCATGCATTGACAAAAATAATTTTATCTGCATAAATAATAATTGATTTTTATGTCAACCAATAATTCTGTGCATTACTATTAATAGAAATTTAATTAAACTACATATAAATATATATATTTCATTTCTCTTAGTAAGTTATTTGGTTATCTGCCATCACATTCTACCAACAATTCAAAATTTTTTAGTATAAATGTATGGTTTGTAATATTAGTTCAAGTATAACACAATAAAATCACAGTGTACTTATCATAAATTTAATAAAACTCTACAACACTGTATATAATAAGACAGCAGGAATGATGCAGTATGATCCAACATGAATGGCAACAATGAAGTATTAGAATCTGAGTTAACAAGATTTTCAACAATGGGTGCCAGTGGCACTGCAGTATCTTCTTAACATAGAATACATAGTTCTATATTTTTGTAGAATGAGATTATTTATGAGAAAGAAGTTGACATTGTATAATATTTTTAGGTAAGGAAATTGCCATGCAAGGTGAAATGTCACATATCTGATGTTCTTTTACATTTCATTGATAATTTTCATGTGCGACTATCGCTAACCTTAAACTGACATAAAAAACAACAACATTGCATTAGCTCAAACTATAATTGATAATAAATTACCCAGTACTATTACAGAAAATAATTATCTCCCCCTACTAAACTAAATTCCAACTCTCTTGTACAGAAAACTTAATGATTAACAAAAATCAACATAAGCTTATGCAACATGGATATTTATCCAAAACTACTACTTTTGAGATAATCAGCTCCCACTGAAGATCAGGCATTGGGGTGTCTCAGTCACTAATGCACTAGGCTCATAATCTACACTTTCCAGGTTCGAGTCCCAGCTGGATCAGCATAGAGTTTTATCTCCGCAAAACTCCCACCCTGCCCACAGTCAGCATGGGACACCAATGGGCTTGGAAAGGCCACTATCCGTCAGATGGGAGTTAAGCCGTGGGACCATATGTAGGAGCCATAGCCTGTGCATGTTAAAGAACATGCTGGATGGCATTGATGGGAGGCTACCATCTGTCTCCCAACAGCTGCTCCAGTGGGTCCCCTCTCCCAACCTTCTCTGAGCCTTCGGGATCCTTGTGACCTGGCCATTCAGCCCATTGTGTGCAAAAGAGTGCCGCTCAGAGGTAAAACAATCCAACCCATTGGAGATCACCTCCAATGCACATGTAAATTGGCACAGTGCCAGCCTTATAAAAGTTGATAGCATCTTTTCTTTACTTGCCTACCAAAGATGTGACCAAACTATAGGGTCACAAAATGTGTTGGGCTGAAGCAGATGCATCCAGCAAAAAATGGAATTGCTATATATATTTTATAACTAATTCATGTAAATTATTAATATAAGGTAAAATTTAAGTACAAGAGATAAAAAATACAAATATAACCATATACATTATCTGTTATCTGCATAAGCTACAATAACTAGCTATTGTTCTAGTCTTATACAAAATTAGCATCGCAAATAAGGAAGTGAGTAAGGTAATAATCTGTCAGGTAAGCAGACCTTGGTAAGGTAATTTGGTTAGGTTAAGTATGAAGCCCAGCTGTTTGGAACAGTTCTGTGCATTTAGACTTTAAAACATCATAGCTACTGACCTTTTATATTAGCAATATCTGTGCACACAAAATTAATCACTAAACTGTAACACTACATCAAAAACGTCTATCAGGATGTTAAGCCATGGTCCCGTGTGCAGGAGAGTCATACCCTGTGCACGTTAAAGAACATGCTGGATGGCCTTAATGGGAGGCTACCATATGTCTTCCAACAGCTGTTCCAGTGGGTACCCTCCCCCAACCTTCTCTGAGCCTTCGGGGTCTATGTGACCTGGCCATTTAGCCCGTGGTGTGCAAAAAAGTACCGCTCAGAGGTAAAACAACTCAACCCAATCCTCCACCAAAATATTAAATTTCTAACCTATATAGATTATTTGCAATATGAATTTACAGTTTTGCAATTTTCAAAAATTTCCACCATTTAGGGGGTGCAATTAAAACTTTTGGAAGATTTGGAAAATATGAATCATAATATTTCATCAATTCCTATTCAATCAGTACTCTCAGTAGTTCAGAAATGAATTTTTAATTTACAAAAATAAAAAAGTTACATTCTTCCATCATCCCTGGCAGTAAGGAAGAAAATAATTGTTGCCAATGCACACACTTTACATGCTTCACACTTCACCAAAATTTCAAATTTCTAGCATAAATGCATCGCTTGCAATATTCACTTAAAATTTTGCCATTTTTCACTTTTTCCACCATTAGAGGATGCAATTATAGCTTTTTTGGATATTCGGAAAATGAGAATCATAGTATTACATCAATAACTATCCAACCTAAAAAGAGCTTTTATCTCTAAAAACAAAAAAGTTGAATGTCTACAGACAGAAAGAAAAAAGTGTAAACATCAGATCATTTCTTCTTAAAAACAAACTAAAATTTGAGAATATGGTTAATTAGTAAATGAAATATCAAAATTCATGCCCATTTATAATAGACAGGGGTTGGCTCCATCTGTAGTGCCCTAAGTACATAATCTGATGTTCCATGTTCAAGTCTCAGCTATACTTGCATTGAGATACTAAGTGCTAACACTCACTCTACTCTCAGTAAGAAAGTAGGATGGCGATGGGCTTAGAGACACCATCATCTCTCAAATGGGGTGCTAAGCTGTAGCTCCCTGTGCACATTAAATAATATGCTGGATGGCTTTCATAAGATGTTTCAATCTGTCTCCTAACATGTATCCTATGGAACTCTTCTCAAACCTTCTCTGAATCCTTGGAGTCCTTGTGACCTGACTACTTAACCTATTATGTGCAAAACAGTGCTGCTCAGAGGTAAAAGAATCCAATCCATTTGTAGCAAATTTAAAAGGACATAAAAAGGAATTTTGTTATAAATTCTCTATAAAATTTTTGTTTAAAAGCATAATATGTTTACAATTCAATACAATCTCTATAATACAGTAAAAGCTAAAACTATTAAATTCCAGATAAGTAGCATTTAACATATTTGCACTCTAATATACAAAGGATGGTCAATAAGTAATGCAGAATTAGTCACACACGTGCATAGGTTGGGTCGTTTTACCTCTGAGCAGCACGTTTTTGCACACCATGGGCTAAATGGCCAGGTCATATGGACCTTGAAAACTCAGAGAAGGTTGGGGGAGGGGACCCACTGGAACAGCTGTTGGGAGACAGATGGTAGCCTCCCGTCAAGGCCATCCAGCATGTTCTTTAACGTGCACAGGGTATGGCTCTCCCACACACGGGGCCACAGCTTAATGTCCCATTCGACGGACAGCAGCCTTTCCAAGCCCAGCGGTGTCCTCTACTGACCGTGGGCAGGGCAGGGAATTTTGTGGAAATAAATCTCAATGCTGATGCAGCTGGGACTTGGATTAGGAACTGCAGATTACGAACCTGGTGCACTACCGACTGAGCCACACCCCCACTCCATGTGCATAGGTAAGAAAGGGGAGAATGAATGGTGATTACTTGTTGTACTACTAAATACCTACTACCACAAATAAATAATTTTTCTTTTGTTCATAGGTAGAAAGATATTGATGGACAAAGTGATATACATATCTGTCAGTGGTCAGGGATTGAATTCCTGTTCAAATCAGGTGATCAGTCGGCCACATCAATCCATAGAAAACCCCTGGCAATCTATGGGGACCAGCAATTGATTTAAGTAATGTCCAGAGGCGGCTCCAACAGTTCCAGAATGGTGATTTCAACATCAAAGACAAGCCAAGAGCCAGAAGACTATCACAAACAGTGAAAATGAACAATTCATTGATAAGCTTATTCAAAACAACAAATAACCACAAACTGATGGACGCAGTGCAATTGGCAAAGGGTAGTGTTGTGACCATCATCCACAGACTGGGGTAGAGAAAAATCTGTTCTCAGCAGATGCCTAAACTGCTCACACAAGAGATGATGGCTACAAAGAAAGTCATCTGTGATGATTTTCTGGAGATGTTCCGTGCTGCCAGTCCTGAGTGTTTTAGCAGGGTCATCACATGATGAAACATGGCTTTTCCATTTTAACGCACAAACGAAATATAAACTCATGGAATGGAAACATCAGACATCACCTGCAAAGGAAAAGCCAAAATTTTCCAAATCATCAAACTCATGGCCACTTTTGTCTAGGATTAGTAATGGTATAATTTTTATCAATTTCTTGAAATGTGGAACAACCATCAATAAAGAAATATGCTCCTTGTCCCTGGAAAAGCCTACTCGAGTTCTGAAAACCAACAGATCAGACCTCAATCAGCAGGACATGCAAGTTTCATAAGGATAATGTGAGGCTGCACACAGTTCAAATGACACTGGCAAAAATTGCAAAGTTTGGGTGGAGCATAATGCCTCATCCACCTTACAGCCCAGACCTTGTCCTCCTCTTATTTCTCTTTTGTTTTTACCAAAGTGTATTCATCATCATCCTCAAGCAGCCATGGGCTATAGAGGTCGAACCAGACCATGCAATTTAGTTCTCCAAGCATATCTGTCCTGAGCTACATCTGCTGCATCTGGCCACTGCACACCAATTCTAACAAGGTCCTGTTTGACATTGTCTGCCACCGCATCCTAGGTTTTCCCCTCTTTCTGAGGACTTTGGGCACACTATTCATAACCCTATTCGCTAATCTATAATTATCCATACAGGCAATATTGCCAAACCAATGGAGTCTCTGCACAATGTGCTGCTCAAAGGAGGTTGCCCACTCCTCCTAATAACCAAGGCTTTACATCCCACCCGACAGATGTTGGCCTTTCCAAGCCCATTGGTGTCCCCTACTGAAAGTACAGGGAGGGAGTTTTAGCATAAATAAATCTCGACACTGGCACAGATGGGACTCAAACCTGAGAACTGCAGATTACGAGCCTGGCTCGCTACTGACTGAACCACCCCCACCTCACCTCGACCAGGAGTGGTGGGATTTTGTCCAACATTTGAATACATCTATTATGCCATCAGGCATGCAAATTTATCTAGTATTGTACCTTTTGATAGAAAGATTTAACTGTTCAAGTAAGGATTGGCTTCCTTACTTGAACTGTTAAACTGTGCTATAACTCAGAAGGGAAACGTTTCTGGTTTATTGTTCATTGGAACTTTTTTCATCCCTATGTGCAGTAGAACACATTCCCAAAGTTTAACTAGACCTTTTGGAAATACCTTGTGTTATTGCATTGTATTTTAAATTAAGGTAAGTGGATACTTTAAAAATTAATTTATTATAAAATGAAGTGTACAATGCATCTTATGTTGTTTCTAACTATGATAATAAAAGTTTTTCTATAAAATCCAATTACTCAGTTACATCATGCTTAATACAGTGGTAACTAGGTCATTTTCTCTCTAGTTACATTAACTATGTTAAAGTACATAGCCATCATCAATGTGTTAATATATATGCATGACATAACAAAATTCAGAGGTACCAAAGTTCAAAACTATGGATGCTTTTGCATATGTGATATAAAACATGTCACCATTACCATAGTACAATGGATTTGTGTGTCACTGTTGCATTCAAGCATTTTTTTAATGTTAACACATAATTTTACTTTATCATGAAATATATATATATGAGTGCAAACTTCATATGTACAGTATGATTCAAAAGTCTGGAGAACTGATAAAACACATACAATCAGAACATACATTGGCAGACCTATGTGAAATGATATAAGAAAAAGAAAAGTCAAAATCTGTTAATGACCACAAATGATATTACAATAACTAAAAAGTAAAATGCTAAACACAGGCACTTGATATCTCATAGCACACTTGTATGCATCAGTGCCATGCTCCATTTACTGCTATCAAAGTTTCCTTACTGATTATGGCTATCTCAGCCACTTTGTCATCCTTCAATTTCTGAATCATGTGAAGGAAAGTTTGATAGTCCTGGAACTGAGGTGTTCCCTCATGAAGAAGTCTAAAGGTATGATGTCGGTGGAGTGAGGCAGCCATTGATTGGAAGGGATCTCTCCATCCAATCCATTTTACAAGTACTTTACAATGTAACCAGTCCCAAACACTTGTTGGATAATGTGCATGTTTCCTTATGTCCATTTCGTTGAAAATAAGTTTTCATTACAACGGTTGAGATAAAGAGTCAACACAATTTCCATGCCAAGTTAGGTCTGAACATTTACATTGTCCTGTAAGAAAAACAGAATCAGTGATTTGTTCATAATGAATCCCATACCAGACTATCACCCAACTATCTTGAGGGATGTTCTTGTATATCCAGTGTGGTCTCAACAGACAAGTATCATGGCTTGACAGATGAAAACTGGCTTCATCAGAAAAGACAATATGGTGTCCAATGTTCTGCTGAGTCAGTAAACAGTTCACAGAATTCCAGTCATAATCATCTGGAGAGAGGGAGAGTTTGTGGACAAATCAGAGTTTGTAAGAATGGAACTTGTTTCTTCAGAATGCGATGCACCAAAGTTTGGCATGTGACATTCCTGTTCAGTGCCTACTGATCTGGTCATCTATGGCCACATTTTTCTTTTTTTTCAAACCTGCTGAGGAGTGGTTAACTTCACAGGGTCCTGGTGCTGACCATTTATACCTACTAGACTGGACTTGTTTATGGATTTGAGTTTGATTATGGATCCTGAACTTGCTGCACTGGTGGGCCTCTGTTGAGGGAGAATCTGCTGCTATGTTTTCTGTTTGCTTCTGGGTTGCCAGCCCTAAGTGAACAGAGGCATGGGATGCCTTATATCAGCTGGTGGATAATCCTAATCAGAGGCCATCGCAGGTACCTGAACCTTATTTAGCTAGTTGGGCATCGTCAAGCCTAAACTGGAGTAATGTGTCTCAGGCAGGCCATATGGCTCTTGCAAAAGTCCACTTGAAAAGGTGGTGCCTGAAGTTCCTACCAGCATTGGTGACTTCAGCCTTTAGAGGAGGAGGAACAGGTCTTTGCCCCATGCCTGCGATCAGGGGGCTGTTTGATATTGTTGGCCCTACCAATCTCAATAAACCTAATTTATTTAAAAATCCTACTAATCATTTTCTCTCTGCAGGAACGTGGAACATGAGGACATTACATACAGATTATTCTCTTGATGTCCTCATGCAGGAATTCCAGTGCTATAACCTAGATATTCTAGGCTTTCAAGAGACCAGATGGACAGGTAAAGGTGAAATACTTAAAAATAACTTTAAATTTCTCTTTACAGGGAGGGAGGATGGAAAGCATCACCAAGGCGTGGGTCTGCTGCTCAGTAGACATGCTAGTGATGCTCTTCTATGATATAAGTGCATTAATGAAAGGTTTCTTACAGCAAAATTTCAAACAAGCATTAAAGACTTGAATGTTATCTGCTGTTATGCCCCCACCGAGGATGCTGATGAGGATGAGAAGGATAGGTTTTACAGACATCTTCAGTATATTTTGAGAATTCTGTCAAGAAAGGAGATATTACCCGTGTTCTAGGTGACTTCAATGCCAAAGTTGGTACTGACTCTGACCTTTGGGGAGGGGTGATAGGCCCTTTTGGTAATGGTAGCTGCAATGGCAATGGGCAACGTCTCCTACAGGTAAGTAAACTCAATGGTTTCAGAATAACTAACACATATTAAAAACACCGCGACATACATAAATACACATGGGTTTCACCTGATGGGCTGCATAGGAATATGATTGATTATATATTAATTAACAGCAAATGGGCTAGTTCTGTTAGAAATACCAGGGCATATAGGGGAGCTGAAATTGGATCTGACTATTACCTTGTTAAAAGTGTCTTGCAACTTAAACTTAAAAAGTGTTGTGCTAAATTTAAAAAATCTACCTTTAATACTGAAGCTCTAAAAGACCCAGTTATAGCTAAAGCTTACCATGATAGATTACTTAGTCATTACGACAGTCATGGTTTGGTTACTACTGAAGTTGAGGAAGAATGGGGCTGTTTTAAACAGGCGTTTTTGGAAACTAACAGTACTCTTTTAGGAAAAAAGGAGCAGAAGAGACAGAATTATTTAAGTGATAAGGCACTTGAGCTTATTTCAGAAAGAAGGAACTGCAGGAATGTCCTTAATCAGTACCCTACTAGTCCTAATAGAAAGGATTACAGAGAGCTTAATAAATGTGTAAAGGATCAGTTAGCTACTGATAAGAATCTTTGGCTTGATGGCTTGACTGACAAAGCCGAGGAAGCAGTTAGACAGCACAACAGCAGAGAGCTATACCAGATAGTTAATGTTTTATGTGGTAGAAAACGGATGGGCATACAAGGATTGAAGGATAAACAAGGTAAGGTTATAGAATGGGAGGATTCTGCCATGGCTAGGTGGGCTGAGCATTTCAGTGATATTCTAAACAATGTGGTTAGTTCTACTCCCATTGTTTGCAATGATGATAGGTACATTGGTGGCTTTAATGTTGGCCCTATAACACAATCTGAAGTTATTTTGGCTATTTCTAAACTTAAACTTCATAAATCCCCAGGGGTAGATGAAATTACCATGGAAATGCTTAGAGCTGGGAATGTTTCGGTTACCACTTGGATGACTGAAATTCTGAATATCTTTTATGATAAAGGTATGGTTCCTAATGATTTTACCAGAGCTATTGTTATCCCTATTTCCAAAAAAGGTAGGGTCAGCCTACTCTCTGTTCCAGGTAGAGTTCTTTCCATGATTGTGCTTAATAGAATTAAGAATCTGGTTGACAGGCAATTGCGTGATGAGCAATGTGGATTCAGAAGTGGTAGGGGATGTGTGGATCAAATATTTTCACTTAGGCAGATTCTTGAGAAATGTTTAGAGTTTCAGAAACCTTTGGTTGCTAGCTTTGTTGATTTCAAAAAGACTTTCGACTCTGTTGATCGTCATAATTTGTGGTTGATTGTGATATCATATGGTATACCAGACAAGTTAGTTAACATAATGAAAGCTCTCTATAATAACACTGAGTCGTTGGTAAGTCTTGTAGCAATTGGTTTAGCATTACTTCTGGTGTTCGACAAGGGTGCATTTTGTCTCCTTTTCTCTTTAGTTTGGTTATTGATTACGTTATGCGAAATTCATTGCAAGGGAAAGATTTTGGCCTTAAATGGACTGGAGATATGAAAATTTCTGATTTAGATTATGCTGATGATTTAGCCCTTTTGGCAAATGATGTTGATGAGATGAACTCTTTCATTCAAGCTGTTGATGAGACTGGTAGTAGAGTAGGTTTGGTTATAAATAGAGAGAAAACTAAAGTGATGAAAATTGGTCAGGCAGGCTGTGATTCAGTTAATCTGAATGGTTGCAGTCTTGAGCAGGTGTCACAGTTTAATTATCTTGGGAGCTATGTAACAGATAATGGTGATGTGCGGCATGAGATTAACAGACGAATAGGGATTGCTGCCGGGACTTTAAGAATCTATGGAGAGTGTGGAGAAATAGGTGTATACACCTAAAGACTAAAATTAGACTGTATAACAATTTGGTTCTTTCTAGGGTTAGTTATGGTAGTGAAACTTGGACGCTGTGTAAACAAGATAACAGGAAACTAGATGCTTTTGATTCTGGATGCTTACGCAGTATCTTGGGTATTAGGTGGTTTAACTTTGTAACTAATGATGAGGTTAGGCAAAGGAGTCTGCAACCTCCTTTAAGCAGCATATTGTGCAGAGAGAGACTCCGCTGGTTTGGCCATGTTGCCCGTATGAATAATTGTAGATTAGCGAATAGGGTTATGAACAGTGTGCCTATAGGCCTCAGAAGGAGGGGGAGACCTAGGATGTGGTGGGCAGACAATGTCAAACAGGACCTTGTTAGAATTGGTGTGTAGTGGCTGGATGCAGCAGATGTTGCGCAGGACAGATATGCTTGGAGAATTAAACTGCGTGTCTGGTTGGACCTCCGTAGCCCATGGCTACTTGAGGATGATGATGATGGAATACCCAAGGTGAGAGTGGTGGTGGTTATAACCTCTTTTTTAAAAAAATGTTATTCTTTGAGAGAGGAAGGGTTATAACCCCTCCCCTCTTGAAAGTTTGAAATATGTATTATTCATAAGAAGTCCTAGAAAATTAGAGACTCAAGATGTCACCCTCCTCCCTCCATTGGAAGTTTTTGGGTATGCCACTATTTCTGTGTGATGTGCCAGTTTACATGTTAACGTCTTTGGATTTACAGCTATGAATGCAATGCATGTAATAGTATAAAATTCTCCTGCTGCTAAAGTAGGGTGGCTTGGTTTTTAGGCATTGTTCACCTTCCTAGTTCTTTAGAGAGTTTTATGATTTTTCTCACTGCTGATGCTATTATCCTTTTGCATGAGGGAAACATCACTTTTGGAGCATAACTTATGGGAATTAAATTACAACCATGCTCAGCATACAAATAAATAATTTGCACTCGACTATCATTGAAAATATTAGCATAATGCATTCATCAAGTGTACTCAATGTCTGACAAACTCTCTGCAGCAACAGTTAAGGACTGTATTAACAAAAGCATTCAGCAGTTTTGCAGTGCAGAGACAATTGCAGGACAGCCACTCATTTGCATAAAATAAGAGTTCAATGTTGGTTATTTCTCATAGCTTCACTGTTTTGAATAGCAGACATTAACTTTTTTATTCTACATATCAATATGTTTGTGTTCCAATTTTTTCACTTATTTCATTAAAGCTGTCCAGATTTTTCAATCATACTGTATATATTAGGTTGCTGCAAATGAAATGGCCAAATTGTTAGGGAAACATTCAACAGCTACAACTTTGTTAAAAATAACTTTACTTAATCACAATACACACCAACAGATTCAATACACTTCCGCCACCACAAAACAAGTGCATTTATGGCATTGACAAAAAAATTCTGAGTTCCTGGAGGAGATGTATTATTCAATGGTGTTTTGAACTGCTGTCTCACTGCTGAATGTTTTCCCCACTAGGAAGTGGTTGAGATGCTTGAAGGAGTGTTAACCAGTTGGCAATAGATCTGGTGAATATGCTGGGTGAACAAGTCTCATATTATAACTTTGAGAATTTTTGAAAATGGAGTTTTCCAGACCATTATTTCTGAGATGTGAGGTCAAGCATTATCATGGAGTAGTAGGACTTCATGTCTATTGACCAATAAAGGCTGCTCCTTTAATAATTTGTCACGCTGTTTTTGGAGTTCTGCACAATATTTCTCTGCATTTATTGTTTCGCCCAGTTTTAGGAATGAATAATGGATAACACTGGCTGCAGACCACCAAACGGTCACCATAACATTCTTTGGGTGAAGATTAGACTTGGGCATATGTTTACGTGCTTCCATGACACCCAGCCATTGAGCAGAATGTTGACAATTATTTTATAGGATCCATTTTTCATCACACATTACAACTATGCAAACACAGATCCCTTTGGTTTTTGTGAGAAGGGAAGTGCACATTTCAAGTCAACATGCCTTATGAGTGTCCGTTAATTCATACAGAACCCATTTATCCAGCTTCTTCACTTTCCCAATGGCTTCCAGGTGTCAGAAAACTGTTGAATAATGCACACCTAATTTGCCTGCAATGTCTCATACAGTTTGGTGTGTGTCAGATTCAAAGCTTTCAATAGATTGTTATCAAATTGCTTCTTCGGGTCAACCTTGTTGCTTATTTTGAAGGCTGATGTCACCTGATTGAAATTTTTCAAACCAACATCATGTTGTCCATTCACTAGCTGCACCTTCCTCAAATGCTGCATTGATGTTGTGAGTTACATCTGCAGCATTGTGTCCCAGTTTAAACTCTATAAGAACACAAATCTGACTCTGATTCATTTTCCCTTTAAGCTTACAATCTACTTAGCACAAAATCTACTGGCAGAATGGCTACTGTGTTATTGTAAGCAGGCTTCATGATTTAAATAAAATATTACAAGTCCCATCTGGTAACATTTTTAGTCTTCAACACATCAAAAACTTCATGAATCAAAAAATTAATCAAAATCATGCATCTGCAAAACTGGCCATTTGATATGCGACAATTTAATATATATATTTTGATTTAGTAATAATTATAAACATGAAAGTTTCCCAAATTAACTATAAAATGGTATATTGGGAGTGTCCTACTCTGAAAATTAACAATTGCTAATGTGAACAAACAGTTTGGAAAATGAGCTCAGTACTCCAAATGTGGTGTAGTAGAGGAATGTCAGTAGATGGTGCTTATCATAGGCAATTTCCCTCATGAGCATGAGGAGTTGTAAATGACACCCACTGCCATGAGCATCAGTTATGTTAGCACATGTCAAAAATGTTGCATTTTGAACAGTGTGCAAACATGGAATTTTGTTTTAAGCTTTGCAAGACAGATACAGAAATGCAAAATGCTAATGACATTTTATGGCAATGATATTGTAATGAAAAAGATGGTTTTCAAGTGGTTTGAAAACAATTTGGCCCCATTGAAGCAATCACATCCAATATGACAATTCAAAGTCATTCCAAATTGTCTGAAGGATATTACAAAAGAGGAGTTTTAGAAATGTTTCAATAAGTAGCACGAACAGTGGAGCAAGTGTATATGTGCAGAAGAGTACTCTGAAGTGGATTAATCATGCAACTATTTATTGTTTCATAAAATCTATTTATTCTATGGCCAAGTGGTTAGTGCGCTTGGCTACTGATCTAAGGGACCTGGGTTCGAGCATCGGGTAAGGCATGGATGTATGTGTCATTTTTCTGCTGAGGTCGTGCCATCCTCACAGACCTTCTACTATGGCATATAAACTGACAGGCTCCTATCAGACCTCTGTGACAAACAGCTGCTTGAGGGGGTATTTATTTTTATTTTATTTATTATTTATCATTAACTTTTGAGATTATTGGCATAAGAAAGGGATTTTTACATCTCTTGGAATTTTACAGCTATGCTCTTTAATGCTACCTGTATCCTACATTTCAGAATTGTTTAATCACATCAATTGTGGACAGAACCTCTTTGCTGTCCTTTTAGTAACCTTACCAAAACATTGCCTTTTACAAGTGTGCAAGAATTTTATGCAATTAAAATTGAGTTTCACTGTTTAAAAAATACAACATTCAAATATACAAACAGTTTTTACCATTAGGTATTAATAAGATCAACATACCACCAAAGCAGCTGATTACTTTCTGTAATTGTTATTAAACTGAGTAATGGGAGAATCAAGTTTTCTTGGTGAAGGAATAAACATGGCTCAAGTAGAGTTTTTCAAGGAAATGATCTATTAACATAAGTATCTGCTGTATATTATACATGTTTATGTAAGTATAGCAGCTCTTTATCTTGCTAATTGAAACATTCTGAAGTGGGAAGTGATGACAAGCATTATTTAGATGGCAAACCCACAGGCAGCATGGTAATGCTGCAGTCATTTGAATGATATTTATGATTTAAAGCTACATTGCAAATCTTAAATTTAAAGCAACACAATTCAAATTTCAACATACAACAAATTTACACAAATGTAAATAAAACTACAGCCGAGAACTAGTAATGATACTGTAGTCACTCTCTAACTCATCAATGCTTTCAGTATACTCAAGGCAAAGCCAATTTTTTTAGCTAACTATTTCACGAGTCATCAATGCATTATTGAAAGTATTCTATACTAGATCTTTGTTTTTTTTTAAGGATCTTACTAGAGGTACTATAATTCATACTTTCAAGAAGGGAGAAAGAAGATCTTATGGAAATTAAAGAGGCATCATTATACACAGTTCATGACTTAGTATATACACTCAAACCTTCATTATATAAAATTTTAGTTGCTGAAAATATTTTAATTGTTAATCAGTTCACTATATAAAAGTAAGAAAAAAGCCTCTAATCAAAATAATAAATTTGTAACTACAGATGACAATGTTATGTCAAATGATCCCATGGGTCTTCAGCATTTGTTGAAAAGGTAATCAGATGCTGTTTTAGTCAAAAAGTTGCCAAGCTGGGTGGTCAAAATCAAATTCCTAAAAAGACTATACGTATACACTGAGATGCCAGTTTATTAGGTACACCATCCCTCATCACATAAATGGTTCATTCCAGTGTGTTCAGGTGACCATGGTGTACAATATAAATCAGCAGACCAGCTCTTCAAGCATCAGTTAGAGTTGGACTGAGTGTCAGAATCAGCAAAATGAGTGACCTCAATGACTACGAAAGTGTCATGATAGTTGGTGTTAGGCATGCCAGTTCTAGCATCTCCCAAATGGCTGTCCTCCTAGGCTTTTCATGCAAAATTGTTTCAAAGGTTTACCAACAATAGTGTAAAAAAGAAAAAAATAACTACCAGTGATTGACAATCCTGAGACAAAAACAGCTTGTAGATCAGAGTGGTCAAAGGAGACTGGCAAGAATCGTGCAAGGGAACAGATGGGCCACAACCAGGCAAATCACAGCAGAATTAAACATTGGTGTACAGAAGTTCTTCTCTGAGTGCACCACATATCAGACCTTGTTGCAAATGGGCTACAACAGCCACTGACCATGTCAAGTGCTGATGTTGTCAGAGAAGAACATGAAAGCATGTCTCCATTAGGCATTGGGCATCAACACTGGACAGTGAGGACTGGAAAAAGGTAGCCATGTCAGACAAATCAAGATTCCTTTTGCATCATGCTGATGGAAGGATTAGAATTTGACACAAGCATTATGAGGCCATAGAGCCATCTTGCTTGGTGTCAACAGTATAGGCCAGTGTGGCAGTGTGGGGAATATTTTCCTGGCATACATTAGGCCCCCTGATACACATCGAAGGACATCTGAATGCCATGGCATATTTGAACATCATAGCTGACCAAGTTCATCCCTTCATAGCTGCAGTTTATCCTCACTTGGATGGACAAGTTTAACATGATAATGCACCTGCTCATAAGGCACATACATCATTGAATGGTTCCAGGAACATACTGATGAGCTTTCCTTGCTTCAATGGCCTGCATAGTTCCCAGATCTAAACCTTATGGAGCGTCTTTGGGATGAGGTGGTAAGCATTGTTCACAGTGAGACTGTGCCACTGTCCAATTTGCAGCAACTGTGTGACACAATCATTTCCACATGGTACAACATTTTTGCACAGTGCATCCAGCATCTTGTAAATTCCATGCCCTGATGAATTCAGGCTGTTCTGAAGGCCAAAGGTGGTCCAACTTGTTACTAGGTAGGTGTACTTAATTAACTGGCATCTGTGTATATCTGTAGAGCAATTTTACTTACATATTTATACAAGAAGCAATACTATGTCAGCCCTCCACCAGCTGCAAAAACTCTAGCTGATATCTTATACCATATGGAGCCTAACACTTCTGTTTAACACAAATCTGAACATATAAGATGCCAGGAACAAAGTCAGTTCTCTCTTCTCAACACATTGCTTTCTCTATCTGAAAAGGTGAAGTTTGTGTGTTACATCTTGTGATGTGACTTCTTGATGCTTTCTGAGTGACTGTTGGAAATATCAACCTTCCTTGGCTGGGAGCATGTGTGCATCAAATCCTTACAAAACTAAGATTCAAATAAATTTTGTTTGAAAAAAAAAAGGTATAATTTATGTTAATATACTTACAGGATTATTAGAATCTCCAGAGACTTTTGCTGCAGCTTGCTCTGCAATATTAGCCATTATCTGAAGCGTTCTTTCATCATCAATATGTAGTTCTTCACCAACTCCAGTAACAATGGTAGAACCATTACCAGTATCTGACACTGGAACAATTTGCTCATTTCCTGTAATATTAGGTTGCTGCACTACCATAATAGCATGAGATTGTGGAGAGGGGTTTTGAAGACCTTGGGATTCTTCATTTACTACACTCTCCAAATTCTGAAAACAGTTTAAACTAAAAATGTCATCAAATGTTCTATATATAGATCTGTAAAATATGCACAAAGTTCATTAATCGGGAAAATATATTACTTATCAACTATTTAAATATACATAGCAATATACACTGCTGGCAATTAAAAGTGCAACACCAGAAAAGACAAGAGATATCAAAGCCATATTTAGTGAATACATAGCTTATGTTACAAGGATCAAATGATTACAAATACAACTCGATTAGACTTGTGGAATACAAAATCAGTATCTTGTGTAGCCACCATGAGTGGCAACAACCACTGCTACATGGTCCAGCATTGAGAGGATGGGAGGTCTGATGTGTGTTTGGGGAATGTCGGTCCATGCAGTTTCGATACAGAGCCAAAGTTTATCTGTTGTAGCAGCTGCTGGTGTTTGGTATGCTAGTCATCACGAGATTATGGACCAGACATGTTCAATTGGGGATAGATCCGGTGAACGTGCAGGACAAAGCAGAAGTGTCACATGGTGGCTATCCAGGAATTGTTGGACAATGTATGCCACATGTGGTCGGGCACTGTCCTGTTGGCAAAAGCCACCAGAGAGCCCGTGAAAATAAAGTATGACCACAGGCTCCAAACACCTCAGTGATGTACACTGGCTGTTCAAAGTACCGGTAATGAGTAAGAGGCACATGCATGAGCAGAGTCCAATGGCACCCCATACCATAACACCAGAGATTGGGTTGTTTTACCTCTGAGCAGCACTTTTTTGCACACTATGGGCTAAATGGCCAGGTCACATGGACCCTGAAGGCTCACAGAAGGTTGGGGGAACTGGAACAGCTGTTGGGAGACAGTGGTAGCCTCCCATCAGGACCATCCAGCGTGTTCTTTAACGTGCATAGGGTATGGCTCTCCCGCACACAGGGCCATGGGTTAATGTCCCATCCGACGAACGGTGGCCATTCCAAGCCCATCAGTGTCCCCTACTGACCATGGGCAGGGCAGGGAAATAACATCAGGGGCCGGACCTGTATGGCACTGCATCATGTATGTCTCACTGAGTCTGTCACCGCAGTACCACCAGATATGGATTTGTCCATCATGGTGCTGCATACTGAAGCAGGATTCGTATGAAAAGATGATGCAATGCCATTCATACATCCATGAAAGATCTTCTTGGCACCATTGCAATTGCATATGCCTGTGTTGTAGAGTCAATGGTAGCTGAAGCAATGGCTGCCTAGCAAAGATGCCCCGATGCTGCAGACGATGTTGAACTGCATGTGCAGACACTGGTTGATGTGCAACACACCCTACTGTTAATGTTGAGCTAAGGTGTTTGATGTAGCTGTACAATCATTCAAAGCCATGCACACAAAATGTCTGTCTTCTCATTCGTTTGTGTGACAGGGCCGTTGAGATCCCTCATGTTGGTGAGTTCGTTCCTCCTCTACCCACTGACACCATATTCTCATCACTGTGGCAGCATTCCATCCAACACAAACACCAATGTCTCAGTACGATAATCCGCCTTCCCGTAATCCCACAATTCTCTCTCGATCAAAGTCGGAAACCTGGTCGTATGGATGCAGTGTTCTTCGATGTGCAAGAAATGTGAGCAAACATAATTCCAGTGCTTTACACTAGCTCTTTGTAATTTCCTCATACCACTTCCAGGAGGCATTACTGTCTCACAAGATGTGCGTATGTGCTGCACTTTGAATCGTTTACATGTTCTCCCATGGGCTACCCATCTTGCATATTTCGGGACATCTGATGAGTTCTTCCTGGTGTTGCACTTTAATGGCTAAAAGTGTATATTCAAACTAACATATTTAGAGATACATTACTGTACCTGACCATTTCAACTCATTTAAAAAAAAGCTATTGTTTTCACTCTATCACCTGTCTTTCCATCTACAGATATTCAATGTCTTTCAGAAATAAATTAAAAATTCTTTTTTGGGTTAGATACATACTAAAGAAATATTAGGAGTCACATTTTCTGTATCATTCAATAGTGTTAATTTCCACTGTTAGTATAGTGTTAGAGGGCCCTAATGTTTTAAAATAAAAAAATTAATATTATAAATGATCTATTCATACTAAAGATTTGAAATTTTGATGGTAGAATGCTATGATCAAAGGGTTTAGAATGGCAACAGAAATTTGCTTTCTTATTACCAAAGCGGGAAAGGGTTAAACATTTTCGTGTTTTAATAAGAATATTTTTTAAAAAATTGGCTTCAATAAGTACTAATGATATAATACTATTTGCATTTTATAACTTATTCATTAGTTCTGATTTCCACCATCAGAGAGCACTAAAATCATAAAATGTTAAACTTGATTCATTTTGAAAATTAGTACTAAATATTCACTAGAAGTGCTATTTTGATCTTTAGTTTTTTAATTCAATTTAACTTTGATAGCTCACAGTGTAAAACTATACAAAAGAAAAAAAATAATCTTTTGATACCTCTCAAATTACCAAACATGATGCTGATTGGTGATACCATAGTTATCAATATTATGCAGAAGTGTAACAATAACTATAAATACACTGGTTTCCAGAAAACAAAAGAATTCTCAGCATACAAATAATAAATAGATGAAAAATCCTCAATAAACAATGATATATCTTATGTAATGTAGATCTATAAGCATATTGACAAATGTGCTATAACATGAACAGAGTCAATAAAGAGAAGATAATAGTCACAAAGTTTTAATTTAATCTATAACATGGTAGAAGGTACAGTTCGTAATTGCAGAGCAGTGATGGACAACAAGTGGTAATTTCATTGGGAATTTCTCAAAGTTTACATCATAATCTCTTATCATACTCTTGAAAGACTTGCACAAAATTATTAAAAACATTATAGCACAAATATAAAAAGTGTACAATATCATAGTATCTAGATTTTGGATATACATTTATATCCTTCTTTAACAATATGTTGATTAATTAAAAAATTGAAATTGATGCATTGGTATGCTCTCATGTGCATTACTATATGCTGATGAAACTGCATTAGCATATTTTTTTGTTGGAGTGTTTTGCTTGATAATGGGAACATTTTTTGTTCTAATCAATATATTGGCATTAGGAAATTTTTTCAATAAAGATTTTCAAGTAGTAGATACAGCAATTATTTCATTATTGCAACATAAATGTTGATTGATATGAATGATTACTTTTCCAATATAATTTTTTAATCAACTTTTGAACTAATCAACACAGTGCTGAAGGATATAAACATAATCAGAAATGTGGACACTATGATATTGTGCACTTTTAATATTTGTGCTACTATTTTTTTAAACAGTTTTGTGAAAGTATTTCGAGATTATGAATGTAAACTTTGGCAAATTCCCAATGAAATTATCAACTGTTGTCCATTAGTGCTCTGAAACTATGAACTGTAAGTGCTTTCTATCATAGGAGAGGGGTGGCTCAGTTGGCAGCGTGCCTAGTTCATAATTTGCAGTTCCCTACTTAGCCAGCATTGAGATTTATCCCTGCAAAACTCCCCACCCTGCCTTCAATCAGTAGAGACACCAATGGTCTTGGTAAAGGCTGCCGTTCATCAGATAGTATATTAAGTCATAGTCCGTCTGTGGGAGAGCCATACTCTAAGCACATTAAAGAACATGTTGGATGGCCTTGACAGGAAGGTACTATCTGTCTCCTAACAGCTATCCAGTGGGTCCCCTTCCCCCAACCTTCTCTGAGCCCCTTGGGGCCTTTGTGACCTGGCCATTTAGCTTATTGTGTACAAAAAAGTGCTGTTCAGAGGTGAAACAACCCAACCCAATCTTCTACTATATTATGAATTAAAATTGAAACCTTGCTATTATCTTCTCTTTATTGACTTTGCCTGTGTTATACACACATTTACCAACATGCTTATAGATATAACATCAGCGTTTACTGATGATTTTTCATCTATTTACTGGTTTCCACAAATTAAGGAACAAATGAAAAAATACAATATAAGGAAACTCTAAAGATAGAAATGCATGAAAGTCATGTACATTATGTAAAATACAATGCAGGATTGAGGTATGCAATTTAATGGTGCTAGCAGCAGTATATGCAAATGTATTGAGTGTCAAAAGCAGACATTTCAAAGCTGATCTCCAGTTCTCCTGCATGGTGTGAAGTGTTGTTGAGAAAACAAATTTGTTGGATATGTCTACCAGGCATCATTTATCAGAAGAAGTGCAGTGGCACACTACAGGTCAGTTTGAGACAGGCCAAAAGCAGATATTGCCAGATGGCTTAATGTAAATCATTCAGTGGTGCATAGACTTTGGCAGAGATTTACAACTAAGGCAGAGTGCATCCAGAAGATTCAGTAGGGACAATGATGGGCAACAACCCCAAGGGAGGGTCACTATCTGGTGCTAAGCACTTGGAGGAGCAGGATGCAACACCAAATCAACCATGATTGGACCTTGCAGCAGTGAATGGAATGATGATATCTGCTACCAAGAAAAGCCAAACACTTTAAGAGATGTGACTCTACACAAGGCAGACAGTGGTGTGCATGCCCATGGCCCAATGACACAGAAAGGACGGTCTAAACTGGTGCAGACGTCATGTCAACTGGAACCAGGAACAATAGTAGTATGTGCTCTTTACAGATGAATTGAAATTTTCCCTCCACAGCAATTTGTGGCGTCAGTTGATATGGAGGAAACCAGAAACACTATCATGGCACAAATATGTGATAGGGACACCTATACTGGTGGTAGTATCATGGTTTGGGGAGAGATATATTTGGGTGGCCAAATGAATCTGTATGTGCTTCCAACAAGCTACTTCACCAGTGGCAGGTACATGGATGAAATCTTCAACCCTTTCATGAGACAATATGTAGGTGCAGTAGGTGATACCTTCCTCCTACACACAATAACACCTGTCTGCACTGTTATCACCTTGTCAATTGCTATCAGGAGAATAGTATTATTAACCCTTCCAGGGTCTAACCCGTATGTATACATAAGGAGAATCTGAATTGCGAGTGTCAATGACGACGTATGCATATGGTCTTAGTACAACAAAAATATAGCGATATTTTTAAAAATAAAAATTGCCGTTATAATTTAAATATATATATCTTATAAAAATATATAATTCAGGCTTCAAAAATAATATTTTGTTTTTTTTAATTTGATGCATATTTTACCAAACCACAATATAAATAATTTTATAAAAAGCCATCTGACTGCCATTTTTTAGAAGCACTAAACGCTATTGCCAATTTGCTTGTTAACATTCCTAATTGCTGAAGCAACCTTCTGATTTAAGCTCACAAGTTTGATTTGAGCTACTATCATCAAATTTTTCCTTAAATTTTCAAAAATCTCCTAAAAATTAACAAAAAAAAACTGCTATTTTTAAAAACCATAGAATATGGAAGTAATTACAAAATACACACCGCAATTTTTTTTTTCCGTTTCACACTCTTTTCTGTCACAAATATATTTCAGTATTCCCAAGTTATTTTTATCATTTTTCCCAGCATTCTATGCATCTTTCCCACCTTCAAATCGAAACTGAAAGTAAACACATCCTTCTTAGAAATTCTGGTTGCAGCTGCATTTAATTAGTTATGCTTCACCGAGTCAACAAGACGCAGGTGGCTGAAACATGATATCTCCATTGTTCCGTTTGCGTGTTTTTTTCAGTTTTGGTCCAGCATATTGGATACTCTTTGTCAAGTTAGTATTTTTTTACATTTAAACTTTAGTTAGTTTTCATTTCAGTAGATTTATTTTCGGAAATTAGCGATCATTTGGCCGATCGATAATTATTGATTTTTTTTCATGCTACATCGTAACGTCAGCCACACATCGTTGTTATGGATATTTTAACATCGCATTAGGCTATGTGCGAATTTTTATTTTATTATTCATTACTTTTCCAGTAAAACTTTGATCTAGTATCATTTTCTGAAAATAAGTGAAGTCTTGGATATGGAAGCATATTAATTTCTGTATATTTATTTCCATTAATTAGATACTTGGAGTCATCATTAGGTGTTCTGGATGGTTTCCGAGTTAAAAATGTTAAATAAAAAATTAGGGGGGAAATGAAACAAATACAGAAAGAAATAAAAGAAACACGTCTTAAATTCCTAATTTTAATAAAATGGGTTAAATTTAAAAATCTGAAAATTTCTATCCTTAACTTTACAATGTCCTACTTTACATGCTGTAAGTTCATGGCTTTGGCACATATCACCACTTATAGGGATGATATCTTAAACATGTACATTCTTATTACCACAGATCCTTATTTTGTTCTGAATCTGTAATCACTTCTTACATTAATCCTTCAAAGATATGAAATTTGAAAGAATAAAAAAAAAATTCAAAATGATAAAAAAATGCAGTTTTAGACTCTAATTTCATTAAAAAGGGTTATATTGAGAAAGTAAAAAAAATATCTGATTAACCTTCCATTGAGTTATTTTACTTACAGGATCAATTTGTGACTCAGGTCTATTTCAGATTTACAAATGGCAAAAATAAAAACAAAAATATTTTTTACACTCCAATTTTATAAAAAGGGATTAAATTTTAAAAACTGAAAACATCTGTTAATTTTCCAATACCCTACTTTAAGTGTACAAATATTTATTTTGTATAATATGTAAAGTAGGAAGCAGATTTGGCAATACTTGTGAATTTATACAAAAGTTGAGCCATAGTGGAAGAGGATCACTGTAGGATATAAAATTATGCCACTGAAAGTCAATATAAATGAGAGTTTGGAGGAGGGGGGGGGGGGATAAAGAGATATCTTCAGCTTGAAACTTACTCTGTCTCTTTTGGCTTTTAATTTTTGGAGCTTTGCTCAAATCTTTTCTTTTTATTGCAGGAATTCATGAAATAAATATCTGCACTGTCATGTAAAATTCATATTGGTATCATTAAATATTTTTAGCAATTTTAAAAACTCACAAAATATGAAAGGATTAAAGTACCATAAAGGAAACTTCATAAGCTTATAGTAATAGTCCACATATACCATCTTGTAAAATTTCATGTTTTCTTCTTCTCTAAAACTTATTGTGAAATTTCAAAAATTATTCTTCTTGTATCAAACAGTCAATGATGTGAAAAGTGCTATGGTAATGCAGACAGGGAATACTTTTGAGGATTTGGTAATGTTCATTAGTTTTTGGCAATGATGGGCCATTTCCAAAATTTGAAGATAGTGATATTGAGAGTGAAAGATTTGTCTTCTGTTAATATTCTATAGCCTCTGGTTGGTAAGAGTTTTGTTTGTGTGAAGGTCAAAATGAATAAAAACTGATTTTTTGGAGGGTCCTAAGTTCTATATTCTAGTTTTTGAAGTTTTTTTTCCTTATTGGTTATCAGTGTTTGAATAACTGACTTTCTTCTTAATATCTGCATGGGTCATTTTCAGATGATTTTTGAGAAATTTTTCATTTTGGTTACTTCAGCATACAATTTCATCTTGACAAATTTTCTCTTGCTTTCTTTATGCTGTTGGTGAATTTGTACAAGTTGAAGCACAGTGGGGAAGGTGCAGTGTAAGGTTTAATACCATACCACTGAAAAGCCAATATAAATGAGGGGGGAAGAAGGGCAGTGAGGTATCTTTCCATGTGAACTCAATGCTGAACCTCTTTTGGCTTTTCAATTTGGGAGCTCAGCACATATTTCATTACGCAAAAAAAATTTCCTTGGATGAAAGCAATTCACTTAAATCAAGATTTTTCAGATTGATGTCCACATTTTTTATTTCTCCTGAGATTCAATTTTCTTAAGATCTGTTACTTCAACAAGTTTGGATAAGAAAGTATAGAGTTTAATGGCGTTTTTAACTTCTTTTTGATAGAAATGCTAATATTAAGATTCCCATCCTCTGTGTTAAACAATGCTCAAAGAAAAGGTTTACATTTGATGAAAATGTGAACAAATTTAATATATTTAGTTTGCACATGTCTAAGGAATACCCTTTTTTTTTTCATTGCAAGATGAGGAATAGTTCAGAAATCCTCATCATATTCAGGTTCTGAGAGGACAGCATTCATAAATGATGCCAGAGTTGAGAAGTGACTCTAAAATATTATTCTGAGCATTCAGAGACACTGTCCTGTTTATTTTAGTGACTGCTATCAGTGATGGTGTCACTGGCCAAATTATAAGTACAGAGATGGCATGCAAATAATTAAGGTGAAAAACAGTGCAAATTTAATTCATGGTAACTCTGTAAACAGGCAGACAGCACATCATTATACTTGTATACTGTAATTGTCAGCAAGCTGAGATGTTTGCAGTTGTCTGTACATATGCATGCATATATAGACAGTTTATATCTTAAGAATGTAACAGAAACTTGCTTTGATAATTTCACTGCCAAAAATCTATTGTTGCAGTGTAAAATTGCAAAAAACAATTGTAAGTGTTCAAAAAAAAAGCTTTAATTTGAACTAGTCTTATCTGCTGAGTATCAGCTGGATTGTTGTGTAATCTGTATGATAGGGGTGCACAAACATTTTTAGCATTGGGCCAAACGAAATATTGTTAAGTTTACTGTGGGCCAATAGTAGGGGGTGTTTTATATTTTCCGAATTTTCACACAGGTTGGATCAAATTGTTAAAAGGACCAGAGCTTGTTCATTCCTGATGCATGAAATAGTCAATTATTAATTTTGACAACTAAATGCTGATTAAAAAAATTAATATCATAATCAAAAGAAATTATCTTTTAATTTGTTTTCTCACAATTATAAGCAAAATTGTAAATTTAAATTATGATTGAGACAGACACTAAAACCATTTGTGTTATTTCATGCCCAAGACAACATTACTGAAATCAGATCAGTTGGGTTGGGTTGTTTTACCTCTGAGCGGCACTTTTTTTCACACCATGGGCTAAATGGCCAGGTCACATGGACCCCGAAGGCTCAGAGAAGGTTGGGGGAGGGGACCCACTGGAACAGCTGTTGGGAGACAGATGGTAGCCCCCCCGTCAAGGCCATCCTGCGTGTTCTTTAACGTGCACAGGGTATGTCTCTCCCGCACACGGGGCCACGGCTTAACGTCCCATCCGACGGACGGCGGCCTTTCCAAGCCCATCGGTGTCCCCTACTGACCGTGGGCAGGGCGGGGAATTTTGCGGAGATAAATCTCAACGCTGACCCAGCTGGGACTCGAACCTGGGAACTACAGATTACGAGCCTGGCGCACTACCGACTGAGCCACCCCTGCCCCGAAATCAGATCAGTAATGAACTCTCTAACTAGCAGTTATATGTAGTGGCATTGAGTCAAACAAGAGTAAAATTCAGCCCTTTAGAATTATCCACCATATTTGTGATAGTCTGCTATTCAAACTGTCAAATCTACTAATCAAATGAATGTCAACTTGCACCAACTGAAGGGCAGCATAACCTAAAGTGTCTAAGAAATATGTTGATGTTAAGGAGATCTAATATAGAAATAGTCTAGGGGGAAAGCACTGTCTCACTAGAAGATAGTACTCCACAAGATCAAGAAACAGCAGTTAACAGGTATAAAACTGTTTTGACATATTGTGGGCAGAGTTCTCCCAATGACCAAAGATGAATGGCTGCAACATCTAACAGCACCTAGAAAACATCAGCAAAGCTCATATGGTATAGTGGTTTTGGAAAAAATAGTTAAGCAGTTGCTGTACCATCACTGACATCTAAAACACTATTAACTGAAGAATATACGGAGTGGCTGAATGGTTATCCCAACAGCTACTGATCAAAGGGACCTGGATTCGAGCCCCAGGTAAGGCATGGATGTTTGTATTTTCTTTCTGCTGAGTTCCTACCATCCTCACAGATCTTCCACTATGGCATATTAAAAGTGGCAGGGTCTGTCAGACAGCTGTGGCAAGCAGCTGTATGAGGAGATATTTATTATTTTTTTATGCTGGCATCTGTCATGACATATTTTTCTCAGCACTACTGAGATAACTGTTGATGATAGTGTTTGTCTGACCAGTACAATGGCCTGTGCAAAAGCAGCTTGGATTCAGCAAGCCTCCTAGTAAAGGTACTCTGTGATATCAGATGTGTCATAGCTGAAAACACGATGTCTCTGATTCAGATTTTGTGATCATTGTTATGTTTCAAATACTAACTTATATAAGAAAGAATATTGTTAAATCACATCCCATATAAACCTGAATGCAGTGGGGTGGGGGTTGGCTCAGTCGGTAGCACACCAGGCCCATAATCTGAAGTTTGGTTTGAGTCCCACCTGCGCCAGTGCTGAGATTTATCTTGGTTAACCCCCCACACCGACTCCCACCCTGCCCTCACTCAATAGAGGATATCAGTGTGCTTGGAAAGGCCACTGTCTGTTGGATGGGATGTAAAACAAAGTGTGGCCCCATGTACAGGAGAGTCATACCTTGTGCACATAAAGAACATGCTGGATGGCCTTGCCAAGAGGCTACCATGTCTCCTAACAACTGTCATGGGTCCCCTGCCCCCAACCTTTTTTGAGTCCTCAGGAAACTTGTGACCTGGCCATTTAGCCCATTGTGTGCAAAAAATTGTGCTCAGAGGTAAAACAACCCAACTTTAAATGCAACCATGAATAAAAAAAATGTGCCTCAAGAAATGTGCCATGAATATGAAAAAATGTGCCACAACATGTACCTATCATTTCCATCCTTGGTTCTAAATCATTTTTGAGTATTGCATATCTTGGACAATCGATGTAGGTGCCTTCCTACAATCAGCGGTGCTGACATTTACTAGCTGTCAAAAGCAACAATTCCACAGGTGAACAATTTAGCCGCAGGGTGATCAATCATTTGTCCTCACTTGGCAACATATGTCTGTAAATGTTGCCTGGATATTTCCCATGCTTTTCTGAAAATAATGCTTGATTTTATAACTGGCAATAGTGCTGTTTTTTTTTTAATTTATTCATCACCAAATTTTTTTGATATTTTTGTAACTGAAATTGTTTTAGTTAAGTGATTATTTTACACTGGCCAAAAAATTAGAAACCCCACCCAAATTTATTCAAAAGCAAAATAAGATATTCAGGATGGCAATTTTTTTTAATTTGGGGATTCAAATTTTAACATGCAAGGAGAATATCACATTGCTAAAAACTGCAGAAGCCTAACTATTTGACACCTCTGCTACTCACATCTGCAAACAGAGAACAATTTTATTAATTTGTCCTTAAGCCAAAATTTTAAACATAACTTTTTCTATTGCCGACATAGGTATATGCCAACTGAGATTTGTTTTCTGCAATTTTCTTATTACATCCCATTATAGTCAAACCTTATAAATAATAAAATTTTTTTCTTTTTTTTTTAAATTCCAAAAAAAAAAACATCTCTTTTATAAAGAATTATACTTATCCTAAAATTTTTGTATAAATTTAACATTTTACTTTAACTAATTTGTTAGTGTTCGGTGAATTGGACATAACTGTCAATAAATGTTTGAAAGTAAGATCTGGCCCTGATTCTACCTCAATAATATGCATGATGTGTCTTTAAAAAAATTTCAACTGCACAAAACAAATGTACAATGCAGCCATAAAAGTTGGCTTTCACTTTCAGTTGCAAAACAGTCTCTTCAATGATGAGATTATGATGACTGGCCCCATAAATCTTGTTCCAGCATATAACCATATATTTTTTAGAGCCCTGAATGAAGCACAATACATGTCACTCCTGTTGATGAAAAATTATAATATCTAGCATTAAAAAAACAAAAATAGCATTATTATTTTGGAATAAATCATCATTGGGATAGAAATGGAGCACTGCAGGGTGTACACAATTCAAGACTTAACTGGCATAGTGGTTTGGAGCTAGCTACTGTTCAAGCAGGGCAAACTTTGTGCATTGTGTTACCTCTAATAGAGGAAGTGGTCAGCAGTGACTTTGGCCATAGTAAGGGCATGTCCTTGTTTGGGAAGGCCTATAAAAGCTAAGATAAACTTTTAGGATTACTCTCTGTCCTATGTGTTGCAAATTAAAAAAATATGTTGTTCAAATACATTATACTGTCATCCTTAAAGTGGACCAATTCACATCATACAAAATTTCCTTTCCCCAAATATCACTTTTGCTACAACAATTTGTGCATAAACTTTTCTAACTAAAGATGGTAGCAACTGAAGTGGCAGATATTAACAGTTTACTATATTATGAAATGAGAATTTTGAACTATTCTCTTCAGCTTTATAAAATGATAAAAAAAAATTATACTGAATTTTCTTTACTATTAACAAAATTAAAACTTTATACTTGTTCTTGAGTAACCACTGGTTCCTCCAACTGACTTTCATGTGGTGCCCCTGGCTGCATAGCTATAAATGTTGGATGGTCTTCATTATTTTCAGATTTTGCAGTTCCAGCTGTAGTTAAAATCTGTTTTCGCCTATGAACCTGTTCAACCTGTGTAAACATTCAAAAATTATTTTGGAAACAATAACAATTAAATTTTAAGTACAAATATTACAGATTAAAATTACAATGCAACTTTTCTAAACATCATCATACCATTTATGGACTCATGCATTATTACTTACATTTTTTAATTCCAGGGGAAAATGAAAATTACTGAGAATAGTAGGTCAATGTGCAAAAATCATTTTCCAGTAACAAAACAAAAAATTTTAAGAGTTCATGATATTTAAAAAAAAGTAGCTTTAATTAATGTGTGGATAAGTTGGTAAGTTTCTCACTAAATTTTTAATAACCACAAGAAAAAAACCTTAGTGCAAAAAGTAATTTTTTTGATTTACATCAACATTTATTTTTCTGTTATTCAGAACTAAGTAGCCTTCCTATTCATATGCAGTATAATTCTATATTTTTTTTTTCAAATAAATTTTTATTTGTATTGCCAGATACAATTTTTTACTACATGCCTCTATACACTGAAGTGCCATTGAATTAGAGATAGGATATGTTATCCAAATTAATTACCGCAAGTCCCACATTTGCACACATGCATGGCTGAAACTCTGGTCATATATAACTGTCAAGTATATATGACCAGAGTCATGATGAAGTTTAAATCAGGATTCATTACTCCAGGCTATCCATTGCCAATTTTTGATAGTCCAGTTTTGATGTTCTTTAGCCCAGGCAAGGCGTTAAGCTTGGTGTCGTGTCATTAGAAGTGGGACTCTCATAGGTCGGTGGCTACTGTTCCAGAAAATCCAAGTTCGTAGACAATTTCAGAGATCGAGTGTCCCATCTGTCAGGCACCTATGATCTGCTCACTGTCAAATGCATCTAAATCCCATGCCTTTCCCATTATGCTTATCATGACAAATGCTTGGGGAAGCCAAAGCTGACAAGTTTTGACATTGACATTTGACAAGTTATATATGACCAGACGAAGCCCAAGCATTCGTCATGATAAGCATAATGGGAAAGGCGTGGGATTTAGATGCATTTGACAGTGAGCAGATCATAGGTGCCCGACAGATGGGACACTCGATCTCTGAAATTGTCTACGAACTTGGATTTTCTGGAACAGTAGCCACCGACCTATGAGAGTCCCACTTCTAATGACACGACACCAAGCTTAACGCCTTGCCTGGGCTAAAGAACATCAAAACTGGACTATCGAAAATTGGCAATGGATAGCCTGGAGTAATGAATCCTGATTTAAACTTCATCATGACTGAGGGGAGACTGAGGGTATGGCGTCACCCCATGAATCCTGCATGTCAGGTCGGAACAATACAAGACGGTGGTGGCTCAGTGATGGATTGGGGTGTCTTCAGTTGGACATCTGTTGGACCTTTGGTATGTGCACCGATGACTCTCAATGCATCCCAGTATGTAGAACTCATGCCTGATCATTTACATTCTTCTATGGCCATCATGCATCCCAATGGAGATGGCATCTACCAGCAAGACAACTGTTCATCTCACAGGTTCAGGTTGACTACTACATGGTTGCAAGCACATTCTGCTGACTTTGAAATAAAGAATTAGCCACCTAGAAGCCCAGATTTAAATCCCATAAAAAATCTTTGGATATACTGTCGAGCAGAGTTTATTTGGGCCTGGGTTCCATCAGCGATGCCCTTGAGAATCGTGGACAGCTCTGGAGGATTGCTGGGTCACCACACCTGTGGAACATTTACACAAGCTTGTGGAGTCTTTGCCTCGTCGTGTGGTGGCCATTATCACGGCCAGAGGGGGTCCAACACGTTACTAGGTTGCTATCCCTAATTCAATGGCACTTCAGTGTAAAAGCCTTATTAAAACAAAACTAGTCATTTTTTGTTAAATATTTTATTTCCAGCAACTCCAAAATTAAATGCTGATTAATTTAACATATAACACATGTCATAATTCCTTTCATTAGTTATTTGGCAAAAAGAGGTCTAAAGCTCACTTTTTTATGGACACAGTTGAAAACAGCCTGGCCACCGAGTACAATTCAGTTTTTAGGCCTGCATAGTAAGGTTAATACTCTGTAAATTATAAAATCTAAATTGGATTAGTGGATAAAGGGTCTGTTGTTCTGGCACACTAACTTTGTGTTTGTTAGCTCTAGCTGAGGCAGTGGTTAGTGGTGACTTTGGTCTCAGTATGGCATGTGCTTGTATGAGAAGGCCTGTATAAACCAGAAACAATGTGTAAATGCAGTCCATAATTGCAAGCTATGGATATTAGGTTGGGTTGTTTTACCTCTGAGCAGCACTTTTTTGCACACAATGAACTAAATGGCCAGGTCACAAGGACACTGAGGGCTCAGAGAAGATTTAGGATAGGGGACCCACTGGACAGCTGTTGGTCGACAGATGGTAGCCTCCTATCAAGGCCATCCAGTTTTTTCTTTAAAGTGCACAGTGTATGGGCTCTCCTGCACATGGAGACAGCTTAACATTCCATCAGATAGATTGTGGCCATTCCAAGCCCATTTGGGTTAATAGGAACTGATGAAATATTATGATTAATACTTTTGGAATCTCCTACAGCTATAATTGCACCCTCTAACATTGAAAAAGTTAAAAATGGCAAAATATTAATGAATATTACAAGTGATGTAATTATTTGTTAGAAATTTTGGTGGTGAAATGTGAAGGTCATAAAATTTGCAATTCCCAACGATTACTTGCACCCTTACTGAATATTTCAAATACATTATGCTGTACAAATATTGTACAATGTAATGCAGTGCTGTCCAACTTCTCTAAGACCACGGGCCATTTTTTCCTTTGCCAATATTTTGCAGGCCAAAAAAAAAGAATAGGATAGGATAGGTAATTGAAAAGTCAGTTCATGTCACCTCAAAAAATAATTTTATTTATATGAAAAACAATAAGTAAAATATAAACCAATATAAATTTTCTAAACCTTATCAAATATTTAATGGGAGCATTGTGGCCGTAGTTGTTGGGCAATAATTTTTTTACTTACGTATCGATATTTGTTGTTGCAAGCCAAAGTATATGTTCAAGTGTAGAGTCTTTCAAGCAATTTCTGCATCATGATCTTTCTTTAGTGATTAGTTTTGTCTGGCAAAATTCTC
The DNA here is from genome assembly GCA_038380435.1 of Ryuthela nishihirai. Classification (NCBI taxonomy): domain Eukaryota; kingdom Metazoa; phylum Arthropoda; class Arachnida; order Araneae; family Heptathelidae; genus Ryuthela; species Ryuthela nishihirai. The sequence goes on along the minus strand of JAWZYU010000023.1, from coordinate 45,446,002 downwards.
GCCATATACATGACAGTGACAGCGATTCGTGCTGTCATTTGATGCTTCTTATTACTGCAGCTTCATAAAAACATTTGTTTGATGACGCCACACCGCTCTTAAAAGGTTTCAGAAGTTTGCCGATCAGCTTAAGAATGTTTTGGAAACTTTATAGAATGAGTAAGTTGAAGATTGCATATCAAGTAAAGTAATATAAGTTGATAAAAAATTATAAGGTGGATTACAGAAATTTATTTAAAATTTCAAGTAAAAACTTAATTTTGTTCGCGGGCACAAAAATCCTTGTGCAGGCCGTATGCAGCCTGCAGGGCCACTAGTTGGACAGCGCTGGTATAATGTATTACACATGGATGGTACAGTATAATGTATGTGCACATGGTGGGGGGATGCAAAATTTTTGTTTAAAGAGATAATTATTTGTCTTTAGAGATAAATAAAACAACTTTTAGGGGTTGGATAGATATTGATAAACTATTATGATTCACATTTTTTTAATCTTTCAAAAGTTTTAATTGCACCCCCTCTGATATTGGAAAAGTGTGAAAATTTCAAAACTTTAAATGAGTACTGCAAATGATTTATTTGGGCTAGAATATTTAATAATTTAGTAGAATGGGCTGGAATATTTAATATTTTAGTAGAATGGCTAGAATATTTAATATATTTAATATTTTAGTAGTGAAGTGTGATGATCAAGGGGTTTGCATTGACCTCACCCCTTGGAAAGGTGGGTTTTAAGAGATAATAAAAGATTCTTTTCTTTGAGTTGAATAGGCACTTTTGAAATGCAAATGATAAATAGTTTTCAAATCTTCCAGGAAGCTTTAATTTACATTGTTAGAGGGTGTTAAATGTAGAAAATGTAAAAATTGAAGTAATATTGCAAATGATATATTTATGCTAGAAATCAAAAAGTCTAGTGGTAGAATATGTTAATCAAAAACATATACCCAGACAACTTACTACGAGAAGTATAATTTATATTCCTATGTGTTTTAATTAAATTACTATTGGTTAAATTTTGACTGGTTGCTCTTTATTTCTAAAAAGTTACTGTTTAATTTAAAATTTTCGATTATATTTTAATATAATAGTAACATATAAATTATTTTATATACACTGACTGATTTGTCCCTTAACCCTATGGAATGGGAAAATGCAACTTTTTTATTTTAAGGGATAAATGAGAAATTTTCTTTTTGAATTGTATAGGACTAATAATATATTAATATTTATATTTTCCAGTGACCCAGTACTATGAATTACTACTTTTAGCCCTTCCAGTGTCCACATTGTCTGTATACATTTGGAGAACCTGAATTGAGAGGCCAAGGACATATGTATACATTTTTAGTACAACAAAAAAAAAAAACGATTAAAAAAAAATAAAAATTGCCATTGTAATTTTATATATATATCTTATAAAAATATATAATTCAGGATTCAAAAATAACATTTTGTTTTTTAATTTGATGCATATTTCATTAAACTACAATATAAATAATTTCATAAAGCCACCTGATTGCCATTTCTTAGAAGCATTAAATGGTATTGCCGATTTGCTTGTTAACGTTCCTATTTGCTGAAGCAACTTTCTGATTTAAGCTCACAAGTTTGATTTGAACTATTATCAACAACTTTTTCCTTAAATTTTCGAAAATCTCCTAAAAATTAACAAAAAAAATGCCATTTTTAAAAACAATAGATTTTGAAAGCAATTACAAAGTACGTACCACTATTTTTTCCGTTTCACACTCTTTCCTGTCATAAACCTATTTTAGTATTCCCAAGTTATTTTTATCATTTTTCCCAGCATTCTATGCATCTTTCCCACTCTTAAATTAAAATTAAAACTGGAAGTAAACACATCCTTCTTAGAAATTCTGTTGCACCTGCATGTAATAAGTTATGCTTCACTGGAGGCAAACAAGACAGAGATGGCTGACACATGCTATCTTCATTCTGTGTGCTATAAGTTTGGGTCCAGCATATTTCTTTTTTTTTACAGTTTTGGTCCAGCATATTGAATATCCTTTGTTAACCCATTTAAATCGGATGAGCTCTGCTCGCACAGTGTTCTATGCTAAAATTGGATGACGAGCTCTGCTCGTGCGGTGTTCTTAATACGCTAAAATCGGATGACAAGCTCTGCTTGCATGGTGTTCTTATATACGCTAAAATTGGATGACAAGCTCTGCTCGCAGAGCGTAGAGGTATGAAAAATGCATTCATAGTTAGTGTGTTAGATCAGAGATGCCTCTCAAATGCATTTTTTCTTATAGTGGAAGCACGTGATAATACTGGGATTAACTATTCTTTGACCTTCTACAGTTGTTGAAATGAATTTCATAGTAGAAAAAAATTTAGAGCTGTGAGTAAAAATGGCATCAAGGAAAGTTCATGGTAGTGATAGTGAGGGAATAAACAAGCTCTAAGAATCTGTATTAGGCAGTATTACCTCAGCAGAAGAAAATAATGATATAAGTGATTTATGAAAGTTCCATCCCGCAGCCTGTGAAACGATAAAAAACGTGTCATGCAAAGTGATTGGAAGTAGGTAAAATCAGAAAATAACCCTATTATATATCTATTTAGTTGTTACAGTGACGTTGCAATCGAAATAAAAGACAAATATGAATCTGAATCCCCATTTGAACTGCAAATATTTCTATACTATATGGACCCTTTGTTCTCTGTCATAACAAAAGAAACCAATGATTACACATGGGAGCAGTAAGCTAATCCTGATAGAAAGGGAAAAAAAAGACAATGACAAATGGTTCGAAGTAACAGAAAGTGAAATGAAACGTTACTTTTCCCTGGTAATACTGATGTCCCAAGTTAGTAAATCACATTTACAATTGTACTGGTCCAAAAACAGGTGTATTGAAATGCCAATTTATGGGGAAACTATTAGCAGAGAAAGGTTTCAACTAATCTCTCGATTCCTGCATTTTGCTAATGACAGAGATGCTGAAGAGCAGGACAAGCTAAAAGAGATTAGGACCATTATCCAACATTTTTCAGAAAAATTCTTTAGTCTCTACTTTCCTGCTCAAGACATAGTGTTAGACGAGAGTCTTATGAAATTCAGGGGGCGCCTGTCATATGTGCAGTTAAACCATTCAAAGCGTTCACATTTTGGAATAAAGGTGTATAAAATTTATGAATCTTCAACTGGATATTGCCATTATTTCAAAATTTAGGTTGGAGATGACATCACTGACCCCATTCTTCCTGCCAGCACAAATATGGTAATGGACATGTGTCAACCATTGCTAGATAAGGGACACACCCTCTTTCTAGACAATTGGTACACCTCACCAGATCTTTGCAAGAGACTAACAAATTGTTCTACCAATATAATAGGCAATGTAAGGCCTATGAGAAAAGAGATGCCTAAAGATATGTCTGTCAAGAAATTGAAGCCTGGAGAGTATGACATCTGGTCAGCCAATAACATTCTCTGTGTGAAGTGGAAGGACAATAAAGATGTTCATTTTTTTACGTCTAAACATAGATCAGCTGACATCATGGGCACTGGAAAATTACGGAGAAAGAGAGATCAACAACCACAAGAAGAAAGAATGAAACTTGCTTGTGCCATTGAATACCAGAAAGGGATGGGAGGGGTAGATCTCCAGGATCAGGTAACTGCTCTTTTCCCCATAATGAGAAGAACTGTGAAGGGGTATCAGAAGTTCTTTTTATCTTTTCGATATATGTGTTTTCAATGCATTCATTCTTCCAACAAACTGACTGGCAAGAAGAAAAAAACTTTTTCTGACTTCAGGATTGACCTTGCAATGCAACTGCTTGCATTAGCTGATATGCCAGACTATACTGTGCATGGGCGACCTTCATCCAACAATACACCTCTATGACTACAGGCAAAAAATTGGGGCCACTTTCCAATGCATATCCCATCTACCGTGAAGAAGAAAAATGTTACAAAACAGTGTGTGGTATGCTACAGCAAGGGTAAACGAAGTGAAACTACGTGTCAGTGTGAAAAGTGCAACACTCCACTTCACTTACCAGAGTGCTTCAAGGTTTACCACACTCAGACATCATACTGAAACAGGATGGTGAGTATGTAATTCAAGTAATTTCAAAATTTGAACCCCACAATATTCAATGGTTAATTTTTATGACTTTTTTTAAATAACATAAGCATTGTTAAAATACTCAGTAGGGAAAGGGGATTTAAATCAGATTCCTGCGGTACAGGCAGGGCATTTAAATATGATGCAAATGGGTTAAGTTAGTATTTACTTTTTTATATTTAAACCTTAGTTTTCATTTCAGTAGATTTATTTTTGGAAATTAGCGATCTTTTGGCCGATTGGTAAGTATTGATTTCTTTCATAGTTATGCTACATTGTATGTCCGGCCTACAACTCATTGCTGTGGATATTTTAACATCACAGTATATAAGGATTATATATATCACATTATATATATTACTTTTCCAGTAAAACTTTGATCAGGAATCATTTTCTGCAAATAAACAAGATCTTGGATATGGAAGCAAATTCCTTTCTGTAGATTTATTTCTGTTAGTTAGCGATCTTTCAATCGGCTGATTTATCGATCTTTCTGAGTTATGTTAGATCAGAGGCCAGTTAAAAATTGTTGCAGATATTTCATTTAACATCCCATGAGGTTATATGTAATATTTCTTTTATTATTTCTTGTTTTCTGTAAAAACTTTGAGCTTGTACCATTTTCTGAAAATGAATGTCTTGGATACAGAAGCAAAATAGGACTTCCTTGCTGCGAAAATCAGTTGTTGTGTGGGAGGGCAATTTCGGAAAGGCATCCGATCCGCTTAACTCACAATGAAAGTTTCACCCCCCCCCCCATCTAGATTTTTTTTTAATTATGAGTTTTTATGTTTATATTGAATGATTTTTAAAGGCATCCCCACCCTCAGTACCTTGGCTGTGTCACATACACAATATAACACTGTTTTCTTTTGGTTTGGTGCACAAACCTTTCTGCACTTAGCCAAGATCACGAAACTTCAACGTCCAAAGAAAAAATTCATAATGTATTTTTTTCTGTTTCATAACCAGTTCAGAAAATCCCATGAATGGGAGAAATCCAAGTCACTTTGTATAATACTGTCCATGTTCAAAATATACGATACTGAAAAGAATCATTAAAAGAAATTAAAATCATATTTCAGGTTGAATATTATATTATTCTTGAGGAAATTTCCTTTCGAAAAATATATAATTTAACTGTTTTTATTCATCAGGTTTTCCAAAATGAAGCCTTAATTGTATAGTGCTATCCTTTTTTTAACCATGTCACATTGAAAAAAGGCCTATTAAAATTAATATGCTTTCAAATTTGTTTATATTGTTTATTTTCATAAAATTTGTAATTAAATTGTTTAATTTGATATATAACATGACCTATTTCCGTTGATTGGTTATTTTTTTTAAAAATTCTAAAGTTGATTTGTTTATTTGACTTGAGGCGCAATTTTCAGCGCAATTTCAGCGCAATTGGCTAAAAGCTTGAAATTTCCTCAAAGTATGGTACAGAGAAAAAAATTCCGAAACGAGAGAAATATTTACCTAAAACCAAAAAAATAAATTTTTTGTTATTATATAGCCATTCTATTCATGTGCATTGTAATCATTTCTGCCTATTAGTGTTTTTTAAATAAATTTTTATTTGCATTGGCAGATGCATTTTTTTTTTTACTACATGACTTTAAAAAAGTCCTATCAAAATAAAACACATCACTTTTTTATTAAATGCTTTATTTTCAGAAAATCCAGAATTAAATGCTGATTAATTTGGCATACAACATGCCATAATTCATTTCATTAGTTATTTGGCAAAAAAGTTCTAAAGTTAGTTTTTTTTGGCTAGGGAGAAAATAGGGAGAAATATATATATATATAGGAATATATATATATAGGGAGAAAATAGCTTGGCCTCTGGATGGAAACTTTTTTTTCAGGCTGGACACTGCAAGGGTTAGAGGGTACAAAATTCGGAAAGTTAAAAACTTCATTTTCTTTTAAAACGTGCATCCTATATTTGCAGTAAAAATTTTTAATCTTAGTGTAATCTAATTTTTCATTGAAAAGTCTGGAAAACATAAACATGCAAATGCATGAATACTGCAAATATTAGGGCTTAAATACAAATCGGTGCTGAAATTGTAGTTGGGTACTAGTACAAAATTGCAAATAGTGGCTGGGTCTCAATTGTAGCAAGCCTGCATGTGCCACTCTCTAAATTCTGGCACACGGAGTATTTATCATTTCATAGCACAAGATGCTAAATTTTATTTTGTCAGAAATTGTCATTTTTTAACTTTTCTGATCAAATTTTGAAAGTAACATTTTAGTCTGTGTTTTTTAACTGTTGATTTTGCTTGAAAAACTAAATCTATTCGCACCTTCTTACCTTACTACACATGTTGAATCCCTGTAAATAGCATCAACTACTGACGATTTAGTTATGCCTTTATTCTACCATACCGTAGTAGATTATTGATAGGTTCTTGATTTCCAGTATTCTGACCTACTTTCAACTATGTGGCAGAATGTTAATATTTCCTAAACTTTTAATATAATATGCTGCTGGCCATTAAAAGTGCAACACCAGGAAGAACTCATCAGACTGTCCCGAAATATGCAAGATGGATAAAATGGATATGGCCCATGGGATAAAATGTAAATGATTCAAAGCGCAGCACATACGCACATCATGTGTGACAGTAATGTCCCCTGGAAGTGGTATAAGAGGAAATTACAAAGAGCCAGTGTAAAGCACTGGAATTGTGTTTGCTCACAATTCTTGCACTAGAGGATCAAGTATGCCCTGTCGAAGAACACAGCATCCATAAGACCAAGTTTCCGACTTCGATCGAGGGAGAATTGTGGGATTACAGGAAGGAAAATTATTGTACTGAGACATTGGTGCTCATGTTGGACAGAATGTTGCCACAGTGATGAGAATATGGTATCAGTGGGTAGAGGAGGAACGAACTCAGTGACATGAGGGATCTCAATGGCCCTGTCACATAGACAAACAAAAGGACAGACATCTCGTGCGCATGGATTGGAATGATCATACAGCCACATCAAACACCTTAGCTCAACAGTTAGGGTGTGTTGCACATCAATCAGTGTCCGCATGTACGGTTCAACGTCATCTGCAGCATCGGGGCATCTTTGCTAGGCGGTCATTGCTTCAGCTACCATTGACTCTCACAGGCGCATGCGACTGCAGTAGTGCCAAGAACTTTGCGCATGGATGTAAGAATGGCATCGAATCGTCTTTTCAGACGAATCCCACTTCAGTATGCAGCACCATGATGGACAAATCCATATCTGGCAGTACCACAGCGACAGGCTCAGTGAGACATTCATGATGCAGCGCCATACAGATCCGACCCGTTACGGGAAGGTACTGATTGATGTGCAACACACCCTAACTGTCTAAACAATGTCTCAGTACAATAATTTGCACTCCCGTAATCCCACAGTCCCCCCCCCCCCCTGGTGTTATGGTATGGGGTGACATTGGACTCTACTTATGCACATGCCTTGTATGCATTACCAGTTATTTGAACAGCCAGCGTTACATCACTGAGGTGTTGGAACCTATGGACATACCTATCTTCAAGGGCTCTCTGGTGCCATTTACCAACAAGACAATGCCTGACCACATGTGGCATGCATCATCCAACAATTCCTGGATAGCCACCATGCGACACTTCTGCCTTGTCCTGTGTGTTCACCGGATCTGTCTCTAATTGAGCATGTCTGGTCCATGACCTCACAATGAGTAGCATACCAGACACCAGCAGCTGCTCCAACAGATGAACTTTGGCTACGTATCAAAACTGCATGGACTGACATTCTCCAAACACACATCCGATGTCTCATCCTCTCAATGCCAGACGGTGTAGCAGTGGTTATTGCCACTCATTGTGGCTACACAAGATACTGATTTCTTTGTATTCCACAAATCTAACCGAGTTGTATTTGTAATAATTTGATCCTTGTAACATAAGCTATGTATTCACTAAATACAGTTTGGATATCTCTTGCACTTTTAATGGCCAGCAGTGTGTATTGATTTTATTATTACAGGAAGCTGCATCATTTGGGAATCACATACATAGCTTTGGATATTATTATAGTATAGTTTTGATTTTAAAAACTCTTTTTTTTTACTCTGGTGCTTTTATAATTATTTCTTATTGCTTCTCAAATGTTTATTGCGATTATACAGAATAATTAATTTAAAATTACTAAAAACGAAACTGCTGGTGATCTCAAATGTGGATATCAGAAGAATTGTAGGATTAAGTAATTGGCTTTGGGTTGTTTTACCTTTGAGATGTACTTTTTTGAACACCATGGGCTAAATGGCCAGTTCAAAAGGACCCCAAAGGTTCAGAGAAGGTTAGGGGAGGGGACCCACTGGAACAGCTGTTGGAGACAGATAGTAGCCTCCCATCAAGGCCATCCAGTGTGTTCTTTAACGTGCAAAGGATATGGCTCTCCTGCACTTGGGACCACAGCTTAATGTCCCATCTGATGGATGGCAGCCTTTCTAAGCCCATCGGTGTCGCCTACTGACCATCGACAGGGTGGTGAGTTTTGCACAGATAAATCTCAATGCTGACTCAGCTGGGACTCGAACCTGGGAACTGCAGATTATGAGCTGGCACACTACTGACTGAGCCATTTTTTAATGTGCACAGGATATGGTTCTCTCACACACTGGGCCAAGGCTTAACTTCCCATCCAATAGGTGGTGGCCTTTCCAAGCCCATTGGTGTCCTCTACTGAATAAAGGCAGGGTGGAGAGTTTTGTGGAGATAAATCTCAAAGTTAGCCCAGGTGGGACTAGAACTTGGGAGATGCAGATTACTAGCCTGGCATGCTACTGACTGAGCCAACCCCCACTCCTAGTGATTGGCCAAAAAGCTAAATTTTTAAAAGGTAGGGCACAGTTTAGAGATAGTTTTAATTACATTTCGACCAATACAATAATTAACATTTGGAAATTGCGTTTTTGAATCAAAAATTTCCATAGCAGTTATGTAGCTTCATACTAAAATAATTCATTATTAATTTCAGTGTTTCAGGTAAAAAGTACTTTAAATGAAATCAAATAATTTAACTCAGTTTTTTACAGGTTCTTCATTCGTTTTTACATATATTTTTTTATTTAAATCATATTGTTTTCAAAGCAAAAATTATTTTTAATGACACTGCTTTAGACTTAGAGTTTGTTGATCACCAAAAATCTAAGCATATGCATTATTTGCATAAATGACTAAAAAAAATATTTAAATATTAATAGAAATATTCTGAACAATTTATGTTAAAATAATAAATTCATTCAGAAAAAAACATTTTTAAAGTTATTGAAGTTAAACTGAAAAAAGTAAAAATATTTCAATATTTAAAGAAAAACAGGCTTAAAAATTTACCTATCTTTTTTTCTTTGAGTTTGGGCCTTTTATTATTTAAAATTAAATGCTTTTTTTTTCTTGGTATATAACATGCTTTCCCTTCACTGGTTACTTCAGGATGAAAGCCACCAGAGTAAGACCAGTTTCAGAAACCTAACACTTTAAGGATTTATAATGAATATGTAGGCATCATCCATTATTCAATAATAGATCAATCAATATATTGCAAAAGTGAGCATTACAATACAGAATAAATAGCAATAAATGCTATTGCGCTCCTTTCCCCGATGATTTTTTTTTAGCAGGTGCCAAGATTGCCAGCAGTGGCTTGTCTCAAGCCACAGCCAAGCCAACAGCTTGGTATTTTCGATATTAAAAAAAAGCTTTTTTTAATATCCAAGCTGCACTTTTGTGCAACTCAGATGTAAAACAATTCAAATACATAAGATTCAAAAATTCAAACATCTGAGAATATTTTGCCAAATATTTAGGAGGCATAGTAAAAGTTTTTTTAACACAAAACTAGGAATGAAACTTTTTAAACATAACAGCAAATGACAAAGTGAAGAGGCAAGAATAAAAACAGTCCTGCTACAGTGCTGAAACCAAAGAGAGGAGCTTTGATAAGCCAATCCAAAGATCAGTGCAGTAATCCAGCTGTCAACTTGCCACCTTGCCTCAACTATAGTAAAAGAATTGTTTTAATTTTAATCCATTAGCTCAACTCAATAATAGACAAGTGAGACCCATTCCAGTTGTAATATCAACCACAGCCCAGAGATTAGGGAAGTTTCTGATTCTAAGTAACCCAATTAGCATTTAGTTGGCCGAGTTGGGATAGTTGAGAATAAGTTCAATAAACACCCATTTAGAAATCATTAGGCAGTCTTCAATTCTGTAAAATAATTGAGGTGTAGACTTTGCTATGTGTTCTGTCTGGAAATGGTCAGCTGAAGTGTTATAGATTTCCTCTGATTGGTATGCAGATGAACCCATAGGGAAACACAGATTAGAGAATGAGAACCCAACTGCACTTTTAGTATAGTAAAGGAGCTAAATTGGAAACAATACTTCCCTTTCATTAATATTCTGTTTGGGAAAAGGGGAAAAATGTAAAATTTAAGGGTATTTTCACAAGGATAAAAACTGAAAAACACCAAGATTAGGATATTTAATGACCAATTCAGAGTTTAAACCAAAATTCTGAGAAAATCTGAAAAAAATCAGAGTAGTTGGCAGCTCTGCATAGAGGTATAATAAAAGAACTCAGCATTTTTCTCATTTTAGTTTGTGTCAGTATATCAGTACACTTTACATTGAATACATTCTATGAAAACTGAAATTCCCCACACTGAAGTGGATAATTTCAGTGAAAGCACAAAGCATGATATATATGTAAATGATCATGTATGAATGCATGAAACAAGTTTTGATGATGATCATGACATACAAAACAAGTTTTGATGATGATCATGAGACAAGAAACAGGTTTTGATGATGATCATGAGACACAAAACAAGTTTTGGAGGTATAGAGGTAGTTGCTAGTGAAAACGTTTGTAGAATGTGAGTGATTGTTAGCATTGAGTACAACACAGATCAAAACAGACAACAACACAACTTCCAGAATGCAAGGTTGATGTGTAGTATTGCCAGTCAGAGGGAAAGTGTTTGAGAGTGAATAGACTCTGACAGACTGGGTGATAAAAACATCATACTGTTGTAAATCTCAGATGTGAGGAAAGTTGGCTAGTGATGACAACCACATGCCCATCTGGCAGGGTATGGAGCAATTAGACAACACAATGGGAAGCACACATCCCCAGACAGAGTCTGAGTCAACTCTAATTCAGAGAGTTTCAATTATACCCTTGGGGATTTCCACACTTGAACAAAACAAAAACAATTAATAGATAACCTGCAAAGGTTGATATTTTAATATAATTTTTTTTTAATTTTTTATTATCATCTTTTTTTAATATCAAAAATGTAAGGATGCTGTTGGCTTGGCTGTGGCTTAGACATTCATACCATCCATTGCACCATTTGCCACCTACTCTCTTGTCAAATTGCAGTGGTGCCAGACTAGACTGGAGGGATGATTGGCATTATGTCATTTTCTATTATGTTTTGGTTTTGTCAAGGTGTGTAATCAATAACCAAACCCAGGTGTGGAGATGCCATGGTCAAATGCCTGATCTGTCACGATATTTTGGAATTGCATACCAAAGTAATGTGGTTAGTGTAATGATTTTGGGTGCTATCAATTACAGTGGTCAATCCTCTTTGGTGTTCATCACAAGAAATTTCATCATCCATAAGTATGTTGATGAGATCCTGATAACCATTGCCTTATATATTCCAGAGAGTGTAATGGATGCCATCTTTCAGAAGGAAAATACCTGGCCACATACTGAGATCGTCTTTAGAGAGAAAGTCAACATGATGTGAATGTCATTCCTTTGTCAGCAATATTCCCCAGATTCGTTTCCAATCAAGAATTCCATCTGCAATCAGCCCAAACTACTGCCAAAAGTAACTAAAACACTACTGCCCAAGTGATGGATCACTTGGGTAAAGCATGATGGGCTGTGCTGCAGGATGATATTTATCACTTCTTTGACTCCATAATATATGTTAGTATCCAAATAGAATGTGAGTCATAATGCATATCTGTGTGTATCATTAACCCTTCCAGGGTCTCCATCATAGCATATGTTGGCAGATTCCAAAATGACAGCCCAGAAATGGATACATCCATTCTTAGTAGAACATACAAAATTATAACTTTTTAAAATATAAATATATTTGAATTTATATATTTATATTTATAAATATGTATAATATAAAAATATATAATTTAGTTTTAATAGCATTTGCACTTTCAATTTGATCCAAATTTTGATGTGCTGTAAAATATCTGTGCCATCGTTGCAATTGTCATTTTTAACACCATTTTATGGCTTCACTGCCATTGCCTTTTTCCATTATAATATATTCTATCAAGCCTCGGGGCGGGGGTGGCTCAGTCGGTAGCACGCCAGGCTCGTAATCTGTAGTTCCCAGGTTCGAGTCCCAGCTGGGTCAGCGTTGAGATTTATCTCCACAAAATTCCCCCGCCCTTCTCACGGTCAGTAGGGGACACCGATGGGCTTGGAAAGGCCGCTGTCTGTCAGATGGGATGTTAAGGCTTGGCCCTGTGTATGGCTGAACCATACCCTGTGCACGTTAAAGAACACGCTGGATGGCCTTGATGGGAGGCTACCATCTGTCTCCCAACAGCTGTTCCAGTGGGTCCCCTCCCCCAACCTTCTCTGAGCCTTCGGGGTCCATGTGACCTGGCCATTTAGCCCATGGTGTGCAAAAAAATGCCACTCAGAGGTAAAACAACCCAACCCAACTATCAAGCCTCTGACTTTTACTTGCATGTTTCATCTGAATAATTGCCAAAAATTCTTTTTAAGTTTTGAATTACTTTCAAAAATTAATGAAAAGCATTTTTTTTTTCTAAATTAGATAAAATTGAAAAATTTGACAGCAGTTACCAAGTACTTTGTTATTTTTTTTTAACTTTATTATTTTTTTTCTAATTTAAATCTATTTCAATATTTCTAGAATTATTTTTAACATTCATTGTGTAATCTCCTGATGAGGAAACAAATTGCTATAAGTCTTAATTTCCAGCAACTCTGTTTTTGATACAATGCCTAAACTTGGCAATTTAAAATAGGTGTTTCTGTGTCATGGTCACAGTATGTAATGACAATCATTGGCTGATCTAGTATTAACAACCCAACTGATATTCGATATGGCTGAGTGGTTAGCGCGCTTGGCTACTGATCTAAGGGACCTGGGTTCGAGCCCCGGGTAAGGCATGGATGTATGTGTCATTTTTCTGCTGAGGTCCTGCCATCCTCTCAGACCCTTCTACTGTGGCATATAAACTGACAGGCTCCTGTCAGACCTCTGTGGCAAGCACCTGCTTGACGGGGTATTTATTTATTTTTTTTATGGCTAAAATATATCTTTCATTTTTATTTATTTAATTTTAGTAATCTTTTATGGTTAGGCTATATCTTTGCTAGTTGCTTTCGTATGAGAAAATTTTAGTACTTGTTGCTTTGGATATTTTTTTAACTATACTTCAGTCCTTAATTTCATTATTTTTTGATTTCCCAATTAAAATTTCCAATCATTTATAATTTCTTAAAATTGAACATGGTTCAGAAAGAGAAACAAGGAAGATTCCTTTGGTTCAGAAATCAGCACTCCTCCCCTGACCAATGGGAGGGATGCAATTTCATCAAGAGGTCTTTCTCTGTTTCTATACTGAGGGGGGTTAATGTGGCACAATTTTACTAAAAAATTATCATTTCATGAGTTAATATTGAATGATAAAAAAGTTTAACCTCCCCCACCATTCGAAACAATTTAGATATGCTATTCTGAGGATATTAGGTGTTTTACAGCCTTGGTGCATCTAATTTGTAAACACTTTGCTAGGATGTACCTCAAGTGAAACAGCCAAACTAAAAATGTGTAGTGGTCACTGCAAAAGAAAAAAAAAACAGGCAAAACACAGAGTCTGATTAAAGCCCTAGTAGCCCTAGGTATTTCTGTTTCAAAGGTCCTTTAGCAGGTGAATTTTTATGAGTGTATTGATTTTGATGGGGTGATCAAAATTATCATAATTTTTCTCAATAGCAAAATAGTATGTAATAGGCCTTAACAGCTGATTTAATCACTACTTATTCAAGAAGGGATCTCTGTTACAGTTTTAATCACGCAAAGGAAAAACAGGGCCTTTTTTTGGTGGCCCTAGGCACAGTGCCTATTCATATTGGATCATCATCATCATCATCATCCTCAAGCAGCCATGGGCTACGGAGGTCCAACCAGACCATGCAATTTAGTTCTCCAAGCAAGTCTATCCTGAGCTACATCTACTGCATCTGGCCACTGCACACCAATTCTAACAAGGTCTTGTTTGACATTGTCTGCCCACCGCATCCTAGGTCTCCCCTTCTTTCTGAGGCCTTTAGGCACACTATTCATAACCCTATTCGCCAATCTATAATTATTCATATGGGCAACATGGCCAAACCAACGGAGTCTCTCTCTGCACAATATGCTGCTTAAAGGAGGTTGCAAACTCCTTTCCCTAATCTCATCATTAGTTACAAAGTTGAACCACCTAATGCCCAAGATACTGCGTAAGCATCTGGAATCAAAAGCATCTAGTTTCCTGTTATCTTGTTTACAAAGTGTCCAAGTTTCACTACCATAACTAACCCTAGAAAGAACCAAACTATTATACAGTCTAATTTTAGTCTTTAGGTGTATACGCCTATTTCTCCACACTCTCCATAGGTTCTTAAAAGTCCCGGCAGCAATCACTATTCTTCGGTTAATCTCATGCCTCACATCACCATTATCTGTTACATAGCTCCCAAGATAATTAAACTGTGACACCTGCTCAAGACTGCAACCATTCAGATTAACTGAATCACAGCCTGCCTGACCAATTTTCATCACTTTAGTTTTCTCTCTGTTTATAACCAAACCTACTCTACTACCAGTCTCATCAACAGCTCGAATGAAAGAGTTCATCTCATCAACATCATTTGCCAAAAGGGATGGATCATCAGCATAATCTAAATCAGAAATTTTCGTATCTCCAGCCCATTTAAGGCCAAAATCTTTCCCTTGAAGTGAATTTCGCATAACATAATCAATAACCAAGCTAAAGAGAAAAGGAGACAAAATGCACCCTTGTCGAACACCAGAAGCAATGCTAAACCAATTGCTACAAGCCTTACCAACTCTCACACACGACTCAGTGTTATTATAGAGAGCTTTCATAATGTTAACTAACTTGTCTGGTATACCATATGATCCCACAATCAACCACAAATTATGACGATCAACAGAGTCGAAAGCCTTTTTGAAATCAACAAAGCTAGCAACCAAAGGTTTCTGAAACTCTAAACATTTCTCAAGAATCTGCCTAAGTGAAAATATCTGATCCACACATCCCCTACCACTTCTGAATCCACATTGCTCATCACGCAATTGACTGTCAACCAAATTCTTAATTCTATTAAGCACAATCATGGAAAGAACTTTACCTGGAACAGAGAGTAGGCTGATACCCCTATAGTTATCACAAGAACTGCGATCACCTTTTTTGAAAATAGGGATAACAATAGCTCTGGTAAAATCCTTAGGAACCATGCCTTTATCATAAAACATATTCAGAATTTCAGTCATCCAAGTGATAACCGAAACATTCCCAGCTCTAAGCATTTCCGTAGTAATTTCATCTACCCCTGGGGATTTATGAAGTTTAAGTTCAGAAACAGCCAAAATAACTTCAGATTGTGTTATAGGTCCAACATTAAAGCCACCAATGCATCTCTCATCATTACAAACAATGGGAGTAGAACTAACTACATTGTTTAGAACATCACTGAAATGCTCAGCCCACCTAGCCATGACAGAATCCTACCCTTCTATAACCTTATCTTGTTTATCCTACAATCCTTGTATGCCTGTCCGTTTTCTACCACACAAAACATTAACTATCTGGTACAGCTCTCTGCTGTTGTGCTGTCTAACTGCTTCCTCGGCTTTGTCAGCCAAACCATCAAGCCAAAGATTCTTATCAGCAGCTAACTGATCCTTTACAAGTTTATTAAGGTCTCTGTAATGCTTTCTATTAGGACTAGTAGGGTATTGATTAAGGGCATTTCTGCAGTTCTTTCTTTCCAAAATAAGCTCAAGTGCCTTATCACTCAGATAATTTTGCCTCTTCTCCTCCTTTTTTCCTAAAAGAGTACTGTTAGTTTCCAAAAAAGCCTGTTTAAAATGATCCCATTCTTCCTCAACTTCAGTAGTAAGCAAACCATGACTGTCATAATGACTAAGTAACCTATCATGGTAAGCTTTGGCTATAACTGGATCTTTCAGAGCTTCAGTATTAAAAGTAAATTTTTTAACCCTAGCACAACACTTTTTAAGTTTAAGTTGCAACACACTTTTAACAAGGTAATGGTCAGATCCAATTTCAGCTCCCCTATATGCCCTGGTATTCCTAACAGAACTAGCCCATTTGCTGTTAATTAATATGTAATCAATCATATTCTTATGCAGCCCATCAAGTGAAACCCATGGGTACTTATGTATGTCGCGGTGTTTGTAATAAGTGTTAGTTATTCTGAATCCATTGAGTTTACTTACCTGTAGGAGACGTTGCCCATTGCCATTGCAGCTACCAATACCAAAAGGGCCTATTACTCCTCCCCAAAGGGCAGAGTCAGTACCAACTTTGGCATTGAAGTCACCAAGAACAAGGGTAATATCTCCTTTCTTGACAGAATTCAAAATATCCTGAAGTTGTTCATAAAACCTATCCTTCTGATCCTCATCGGCATCCTCAGTGGGGGCATAACAGCAGATAACATTCAAGTCTTTAACACTTGTCTGAAATTTTGCTGTAAGAAACCTTTCATTAATGCACTCATATCCTAGAAGAGCATCGCTAGCGTGTCTGCTGAGAAGCAGACTCATGCCTTGGTGATGCATATTGTCGTTCCTCCCTGAAAAGAGAAATTTAAGATTATTTTTAAGAATCTGACCTTTATCTGTCCATCTGGTCTCTTGCAAGCCAAGAATATCTAAATTATAATGGTGGAATTCTTGTGTGAGGACATCAAGAGAAAAAGCTCTGTGCAGAGTCCTCACATTCCAACTACCTATGGAGAGAAAATGGTTAGTGGGATGTTTAAAGAAACTATGTTTATTGAGAGAGGGAATGCCGACAATATCAAACAGCCCCCTAATCGCAGACATGGGGCAAAGACCAGTTCCCCCACTACTAAAGGCTGAAGCCATCTACACTGGAAGACTTCCTCCAATGTAGAATTTGACGATGCCAATAGAAGCAAAGAGTTCAGGTGCCTGCGATGACTTCTGCTCAGGATTATCCTAGCCCTGCCAAAAAGGAGTTGTGCAGCTGCCTTGTGCAATACTGCTATTATTTTAACTAGACCACACAAAGAAAAATAAAAAATAAAAATGACACTTCTGTTTTAAGTTTTTCTTTTATATTATTCAGAAAGATTTTTTCCCCAATGACATATAACTATTTTTGTTCCTTAGGTTTTTCAAAATTAAACCTTAATTGCCCTGCAAGATCCTTTTTTTCTTTCACTATAGCACTTTGAAAAAGTCTTAATGAAATTAATATGTTTGCAAATTTATTTTAATAAAATTTAGAATTAAATACTATTTAATTTAGCATATAACATAAACTGTTTCTTTGATTGGCTATATGGCAAAAAAATTCTCAAGTTTACTTTTTATTTGACTGAGCACAGTTGACAAAAAGACTGGAACATTTTCAAAATATATCACTGAGGGGAAAAAAAACTACAGAAAAAACAAATTTTTTGTTTCAAGCAAAAACTAATTTTTCTGTTATTAGGAAAGAAATTTCCCTTCCTTCATATGTATTATAATTAGTTTTTTACTTTTGCCTTACTTTTTTTTAACATATCACTCTGTCTTATTAAAATAAAGATATCCTAATTTTTATTTACAAAAAAAAAATCCAGAATTATATGTTATTTAATTTGGTATGTAACATGACATTTCTGTTCCATTAGTTATTTGGCGAAAAAGTTCCAAAGTTAATTTGTTTTGGCTGAGCACAGCGAAAAAAATAGTTGGGCCTGTGGATGCAATCATGTTTTCAAGCTGGACCATGGAAGAGTTAACAGGGGTCATATACATATTGATGGTGAGCATAGTTCAATGCTTTTTTACACACAATAAATATTCCATTGCTCTGTAATTGGTATTGTGTAACTACTAATTTTCAGACATATCCATTCAGCACTTCTGGATGGGGCAATTTCAATTTCCAAGAGTATGTTTTCATTTACAAAACATATTAAACATAGTAACTCATATTGTATAGCTGTTCTATATCTATATGTGCAACAAAACAATTCAGCACTTTGCATAACATTTTCAGTTTTACAAGATTGGTGTACCTCCTATAGTCTAGCACAAGCTCACACTGAAGAGCTAAATTAAATGAGTTCAAGTGCACCTCAAAGGTAGTTATTTTGGTAAGAAGTTTCTTTTTAAGTTTCTTTATGCAGAGGGTAAATGGAAGTACAAAATTTATTTTAAGCTTAATGTGACAAAAGAAATGCAAAATATTTTTATCCCTTCAATGTTCCTGTTTAATGAAAATTATACTGATATAGTTGTAAGAAATTTCACTTACTTGACTAGACACTGTTGTAGGAATAGCAACTGAGATTTCTTTTGTTCCCCCAAAGGTCAAACCATTTGCTTCACTTACTGCAAGCACTATTTGCTGCAAACCACTATGACCGGATGTAGATTGTGAATCAGAGGTAGAAGCTAATGTGTGAAAAGATATTTGCTGATTTGCAGCTGACTGATGTGAACTGGCATATAATGCTCCATCTGAGGTAGCATAATAAGTGGTTCCAGCAAATTCATTCTGTGAAGGAAAATTATTCTTTAAAATCCAGCTATATACATAAAGCACCAAATTTTAGTTCTACTGTTAGGAACCAGAGCTTTTAAAACAAGAATCACTCACAATTAAAACAAATATGAATTTACAATACTAATAATGCCATGGGAGACTCTACTTGTAGAAGACTCAAGCATTATTGACATACTATAAAGTATATAATGTTTATTTTCAGCTTTGCATCCCTTAGTTAATCCTTTAACTGTTATGGCTTCAACTGTAAGTGGGTCACTTAGCTTGTTGACTGTCATCAAAAAAATTCAGCAACTTCTCATACAAATTAATACACAATATGTGGTAACACAGTGACTCTTCAAGGGCATGGAGCAGTTTGTGCAAGTTGAAACATGTCACAATATGGTTGCAAGTAGCAGCACGCACCTTTCCAAAGGTGTTTGTTTTTGTGTGGATGCAATTTTTTGCAAGCTATGGCTGATATGGAAACTACGCAGCAATATGTGATATGTTACTGTGTTTGACAAGGTTTAAGTGGTGCATAGACATTCACAGAAATAACTAGAATGTATGGTGAACAGTGCAAGAAACAGTGTGATTTTCAAGTGGAACAAATGCTTCACAGATGGGTGTAATTTTGTGGTTGACAATCCAAGGTCTAGCTAGGCTTTGGGTTGTTTTACCTCTAAGCAACACTTTTCATTTGGGACAGCACCTGAGCTCCAAACAAAAGCAAAAATATATTGATATGTGTTGGAAATGGTTAGCAAGGTTTGAGGAAGAAGGCGATAGAATTCCGTGGAGGACGATCCAAGATCTAAGCTTTGGGTTGGGTTGTTTTGCCTCTGAATTTTATTTTTTAGCACATAGGCAAAAAAAGTTTTTTTTTGGGGGGGGGGGGTCAGAAAGACTCTGAGGGCTCAAAGAAGGGTGGGGAAAGAGGACCCATGGGACAACTGTTAAGACACAAATGGTAGCCTCCTGTCAAGACCATCCAGTGTGTTCTTTAATGTGCATAACACCTCATCCAATGGCAGCAGCCTTTCATTGGTGTTCCCTACTGACCAAGGGCAGGGTGGAGGGGGAGCAGAGATAAATCTCAACACTGGCACAAGTTGGTCTTGAACATGGTAATTGCAGATTATGAGCCTGGTGTACAAACTGAACAAATCCAAGATATGGGCAACCAAGCACTTCCATCAATGCTTAACAAATAACCCGAGCACAGGTTTATTCTCAATGAAGACACCAGAATAACTCTGCATGCATTAGCAATAAGAATAGTCTTTTCTATGGCAATGTTCATGCAATAGAGATGGAGCACTTCAAAATGTCAAGAATTTATGCTTGTTGGATCCTGCAAAACCTGAGCCCAAACAAAAGCGTGTTGATTTGTGTTGGAAATGGTTAGGATGGTTTGAGGAGGAAGGTGATAGATCCTTACAGCTTATTGTGATTGAAAACGAGGCATGGATTTTCCACTATGATCTGGAAACAAAACATTGATTCAGTGAATGGAAACAGTTAAGTTCACTGTGGCCTATGAAATTTCATGCTGTGAGGTTGGCCAAGAAACAAATGGCTCTAGTGTTTTTTGATTGCAAAGTCATTCTCATAATATATTTTATGCCATAGAGCAGTGATTCCCAACCTTTTCTGGACCATCGCCTCCTTTAGAAGAGAACAAAAATTTCAACGCCCCCTAGTCCATAATAGTTAATTTTATATGAAATATTAAAATATTCTTGCATATTATCTGTACCTAATTTATCTGCTTATTTATATATTAAAAATCATAAGGCAGATATTAATAAAACGACAACCAAATGTACAATAAAATGTTTATTAAAATTTTAAAAATAAACACAGAATCAATAAGAAATAAAAAATAATGAGATAAAAACAAAATTAATAATAAATAAAAAAAAATTAATGAGATGTTTGAGGCTGGTGGAGTGTTAACAATTTGTTACTGTCGGGTTCCAATTTCGTTAACATCAATCGCAGATCGCCACGTTCAGTGATGTGTAGTCTGTTCCTCTTCTTTGACAGTAAATTAGCTACTGCACTGAATCCACACTCAGCCATATAGGACGAAGGAAATGCGATTAAAAACTTCTGTACTATTGCCCACAATCCAGGGTAGAGAACTGGTATTGATTTTTGAAGCCAGAACTCTTGGTATCAATGTTTGAATTTTACTTTGAGTGCTTCGTTAGTCGTGAGTTCTAAGAGTTCCTCTTCCAAATTTGATGATTCTTCAGTATCTGTGTTTGTGAAAGGATCTAAAACCCAACTCGGTATATTCATGTTTAAAATATCTTGAAAACGCTCCGTAAAATCAACATGAAGAACTTCCAAGTGTTGGCAGTAAGTAAGTAAATCTTCCGGTTTTGCAGAGACTGCTGATAATGTGGGAAAGTGGTTGTATTCACCTCTACCTAGATTTCGTTTGAATAGAAGAAGTTTTCCCACAAAAGCAGCTATACCTTTTTTTGTTTTAATTAAATTCAACTCATCACCTTGCAATTGTAAATTAACTTGATTAAATATTTTAAACAGGTCTGTCAAATAAGCGATGTCATTTTTTGACATAATCAGGTTTTCGCACAATTTTTCGTCTCTGTCTTCAAGAAAGTCCAGTACTGAGTCAAATAGATTGAAAAAACGATTCAGACAAGCACCTTTAGAGAGCCAATGTACTTCTGTGTGCAGCAGCAAGCAATTGTAATCTTCATCATTTTCATTACAAAACTTACCAAATAATCGGTCATTCAATGAATTGCTTCTAATCTTATTGATTGCTTTAATAACGTAATGGAGCGACGTATGCAGACGTTCATTCAAATTTTTTGCAACCAAATGCTGACGATGAATAATACAATGTACAGTGAGTACATTTGGTACTGCTTGTTTCAAATGTGCTATGAAACCCTTATGACGCCCTGTCATTGCTAGAGCACCATCAGTAGCAGCAGACAAAATATTGCAAATAGGAATTTCTTTCTCTTGAAAAAACTTTTGCATGGTATTAAATATAGATTCTCCCTTTGTATCAGATTCCAAATTTTTAGCAAACAATAACTCTTCATGAATTTTTTCTTCTTTTATAAATCGTACGTATGATAAGTGTACAGCTTCATTATTTGGTAGAGTTGATTCATCGAGTTGAATGGAAAATTTGCAAGTCTTTAAGTAATCACATAATGATATTTCAATGTCTTTTGCCATTTCATCTATTCTTCTTTGCACTGAATTATTACCGAGAGGAATTTTTTTTTATGATATCTGACGGTGTCTTATGATGAAGAACAGTTTTTAATATCTCTTTGACTGCCGACAAAATTAATTCCTCGCCAATTGTGTGTGGTTTTCCTGCTTTTGCGATTAACAATGAAACGTTATATGAGGCTCATAGTCCATCATCATCTTGTTTAGAAGACGACGCAAAAAGGTTTGACATAGCTGGCTGTTTTAAATATTGCTTTTCCAGTTCTTGAAAATAGGATAAATCTTTGTTCTTCTTATCAGCATGCATTTTATTTAAATGCTCTTGTAGCATAGAAGGTTTCATAGCTTCATTTGAAAAAACTTTTTGGCAAATTTAACACATAGGTTGGGTTGTGTTGTTTTACCTCTGAGCGGCACTTTTTTGCACACCATGGGCTAAATGGCCAGGTCACAAGGACCCCGAAGGCTCAGAGAAGGTTGGGAGAGGGGACCCACTGGAACAGCTGTTGGGAGACAGATGGTAGCCTCCCGTCAAGGCCATCCAGCGTGTTCTTTAACGTGCACAGGGTATGGCTCTCCCGCACATGGGGCCACAGCTTAACGTCCCATCCGGCGGACGGCGGCCTTTCCAAGCCCATCGGTGTCCCCTTCTGACCATGGGCAGGGCAGTGAATTTTGCGGAGATAAATCTCAACGCTGACCCAGCTGGGACTCGAACTTGGGAACTACAGATTACGAGCCTGGCGCGCTACCGACTGAGACACCCCCGCCCCCTAACACATAGGTAATGATTGGTTTGTAGGAGAGTACGTAAATCCATATTTCAAATACTCAATACTGTACTGCTGGCATTTCTTTTTAGATGTAGATTCAGACATTTTCAAATACACATTAACTTCTCAACAGATTTATAGATAGTTATAAAAATAATGCTTATAATGACTTCTAACACTTATCACTCACGACTATTTATCACGGCGAAGCACATAAAAATAATAAAACATTCCTAGAGCTATCGCTTTTATAGATTTGATTTTGTGCATGCATTAACTTGTATGTTTGCGATGCCGGTGCACTTGCTCTGTAAACAAGTCATTTCAAGCTCCCATATTCTTGTCGAAACATGTTAAATTGCATGAACCGCATGTTTGCCTACCAACTTGCAAGGACTTGTCACCGTCAATCTATTCTAAACTAAAACAAATTAGGTATAGGTATACCTAATGCTAATTTAAAAATGCTTATTAACGCGATAACAATAAGATAATTTACATAGCTAGATAAAATATTTATTCATGAAAACAGGTATTTTCAAAGTATTTTATTATATTAAAAAAATAATTATAAAAAAAATATTAAATATAATAAATTTATTATTATTATATTATTATTGCATCAAGGTTGATTTGCCTATCAGGACGGACACTTATGTCCAACATAATAAGCCTGATATAGTAGTGCATGCTAAGATATTGAATGAGATTACAATTATTGAAGTAGGAATAACATCTCAGGATAACTTGCAGACAGTAGAGTTTGAAAAGAAGAGGAAGTATGATCTGCTGGCTAATGAGTTGAGCCTAATTCACAAGTGTAATGTTAATATTATACCTTATGTTCTGACGTGGGATGGTATTGTAACTACGTACCATAAAGCATACTCAAAGCAACTTGGAGTGGGAAAACATATTGAAGCTTATATCTAATCTGTGATCTTGAAGAACTTTTGAGAGCATCTCAGTCAACTTCAGACGTACCAGTACGCTAGTAGGCGGTAGCAGGGAACTTATTGTCCAAGCTGCAGTTGAAAAGCTGTACATGACGGATGAGGTAATGGATGACCAGAATCACCAGGAAGACACCACAGAATAGAAGAGATAAAAAGGTTGTCACAGAAAATTCCATTAAATTTATTTATTTATTTGACCACCCCTCTTGACTGCCTCAACGCCCCCCATTTGCCTCTGGATCCGCTACCGCCCCCATGGAAGGCTCCAGCGCCCACTGGGGGGCGGTATCGCCCCTGTTGGGAATCTATACCATAGAGGGTCAACAATGAATAACGAAGTTTATGCAGAAGTGCTTTGAACAAAACTTTATCATGCAGTTAGTGAAAACTACCAGAATTCTGAAGGAGAAAATGATTTCTTCATCATTTCTGCACCAAAGTGATTCTCAACACTGCTGATTTGGTCAAATTGCCATCTCCAACATAAACCAATGCTGTGATGCTAGCAGATCCCCCTTACTCCCCTGATATTGCCCCTTGCAATTACATAATTCATTACATAAATACATTAATTCATTTTTACCTGTTTCCAAAGCTGAAAACAGCATTAACTCTTAAAGTGCCAGGTTAATTTTCACATGTGTTCAACATGAAAATTAAAAAAAATAGAACATTATCCTGAATAAACTAACAAGATTGGTTATGTCATTATACAGAATGCAATTTGTTAATTTTCATGATATATTAATAAAAAAAACTTTAAAAAGGCAATTTTCTTTGCCAATTAAACAATTTCAGCAAAATGTCCTAGGAACTGTAGTATTTTTTTAAGAGTTTAAAGGCCGTCACTTTGGGAGTGATGAGGAAGCTCGAGCAGCCACATTAACAGTGCGCTGAACACTTTCACAAAATAGCTTGCAGTAAGCATTCAATGCCTTGGTTAGGCAACAAGAGAAGTGATAGCTTTCAGTGAGGAACACTTTAATAAGGAGAAAACATCTGCAGAGTCTGGTGATGAAGATCAATGGTTTTCGTGGTATATTAATAAACCATAATTATCATGTCCCTGGATTATGCTCAGCCAATAGCATGCCAGGCTCATAATCTGCAGTTTCCAGGTTCAAATTCCAGCTGGGCCAACATTGAGATTTATTCCACAAAACTCTCTGCCCTGCCCTCAGTCAGTAGGGAACACTGATGGCCTTGGAAAGGCTGCTGTCCATCGGATGGGACATTGAGCTGTGGCCCTATGTGCTGGAGAGATGGAGAGACATACCCAATGCACATTAAAGAACATGTTGGATAGCCCTGATGGGAGGCTACCATTTGTCTCCTATAACAGGTGTACATTCCTCCATCCAACCTTCTCTGAGCCTTTGGGGTCTGTGACCTGGCCATTTAGCCCTTTGTGTACAAAAAAGTGCCCCTCAGAGGTAAAACAACCCAACCCAAATTATACACTACCTTCATTTACGCCAATATAAATTTTTCAAGAATGCTATGGATGTACATATTAGCTTTAATACTTTGGACAGCCAGTGCTCTGAGCATATATTTATATCAGCTAAATGGTGGTTGGATAAATGTTTTATTTTCTCAAAAAAATCATGTTTACCATTATTGGTTACCAATGAGAAAAATGTTCCCACTTACATTGAGTAGCAGTTAAATGGCAAAAAAATTCCATATTTCCTCTTAAAAATTATTGTGATGATTTGTCTGCAATATACTATTAAATTTCATACCTCAGTTTGATCAGCATACTGAAATTCTTCTAGGTGGCTGCCATCTGAGACTTGTGTTACATAACATGTAGTTGTACTCTGTTTTTGGTCATCTAGTCCACTGGATTCTATGTTACTGCCTGAAGTAGTACCATCTTGTATTTCTTTGTTAAAAGATGCCAAATAATTCTGAATATCTGAAATTGCCTCTGTTTCTGAACTTCTATTCTGTTCATCCATACTTCTGTTGAGATGACTTTACCTGTAAAATAAACTGATTTACTAAATGTAATCAGAGTGAAGCATTGCTCATTGAAGTATGCTTTCTTTTAGGTTTTCCAAAAAAGACACAATATACATTTGATTGTGAATTGGAGCAGTCAGTCATTGTATAATCCCTTCAAAATACTCCTTAAAATAAAAATATATACCCCCTAAAGCAGCAGCTTGCCACAGAAGTCTGACAAGAACCTGTCAATTTATACACTATAGTATAAGGCCTGTGAGGATGGCATGACCTCAGCAGAAAGACAACACAAACATCCATGCCTAACCCGAAGCTTGAACCCAGGTCCTTTCGATCAGTAGCCAAGCTTGCTGAAAACTTACTTTATTACAGATATTATTTAATAAAAGTCTCAGCAGGTAAATTGGGTTATTTTTCTATAAACTTGGAATTTTGGAATATGTTAGGGAAGAACTTACATTTTGGCTATAAATTAGTAATTCTCATTACAAAGAATGTAACCTACATTATTTCCAAAAGTGTCTATGCATGTATCACTAAGGAATACCTGGAAACCTACTAGGAAAAACTATTGACAACCATTTGCACCAAACTGTTGATTCTTAAAATAGACATTTTCAAATTTTGTGTAGATTTCCATACAAAAATTCTCTACAGTTGCATCATTTGTATAGTTTATTACCATTAGTTTAGTATGCATACTTCCTGTTAGCTTAACCAAATGAACAGGGATCTATTCTAAATAACAAGCTACTTTAAAGTAACCAAACTTCTTCTTTTTAACCCCATCATTATTCTTGAAATCAAACTACCTACCAAGAAAGACACTGTTTAATCAATGAGACACTTTCATATTATTTACAAAGGCTCTAAGTTTCATTACCACTACAAAATTTGTTTTCTTAGAACTTATAACTGTAAGATCAAACCATAATAAACTCAAAGCTTAGTCTTTATGAATATTCCCCTACTTTTACACTCTAGCAATATGCATTTTCCGTTTACTCCACATCAGCAGAGTTACACCTAACTGGAAAACAGGTCTAAGAAACAGCACCCACCTGATCATTTTATCACTATTAGTTTTCTCTGTTTTAAAAACACAATTAAAAGACTATCTTGATCAGAAAATAATTAAAATAACTCAAAGTTCTCTGTCATTGAGCAATAAAATTTTGAAATTTATCCTTCAAACTATTTGCATATAAAAAAGTTTTCGGAGCAAGAATAGCACTCTGTCTTCAGGGAAGTGATACTATGTGGTGATGTTAGGGCTATTACGAACTTCTTTCCACATGTGTGAAGGGTGATTCCAGTGTCTTGGTTGCAGATGGGGATGGACAAAGTAATTATTTCAATAGCCTCAAAGATGATGGTTCTGTAGCAAGTGGATGCACATGCTAGCAGTGTGGCATGCTCCCAGTATATGGTTGGGTTGGGTTGTTTTACCTCTGAGCGGCACTTTTTTGCACACCATGGGCTAAATGGCCAGGTCACATGGACCCCGAAGGCTCAGAGAAGGTTGGGGGAGGGGACCCACTGGAACAGCTGTTGGGAGACAGATGGTAGCCTCCCGTCAAGGCCATCCAGCGTGTTCTTTAACGTGCACAGGGTATGGCTCTCCCGCACACGGGGCCACGGCTTAACGTCCCATCCGACGGACGGCGGCCTTTCCAAGCCCATCGGTGTCCCCTACTGACCGTGGGCAGGGCGGGGGAATTTTGCGGAGATAAATCTCAACGCTGACCCAGCTGGGACTCGAACCTGGGAACTACAGATTACGAGCCTGGCGCGCTACCGACTGAGCCACCCCCGCCCCCCCAGTATATGGTAGTTGCATGTTGCATTACAAGCTCGGAAGCTGTAATCATTAGTTTGTTTTGGCCGGCATCTGTCTGATGCTCTGAGAACCTCTCCTGTAGAGAAAATATGGTTTTTCCGATATAATAAACAATAAAATTATCTGACAAATATAAAGGGAATCTGTATACACCCAATTTTTGAAGGAAGCTAAATTTGTCTCTGTCCCTTTAAAAAAAAAATTTTTCAGATGATTTGGAGCTGGGCCGAAAACAATATTGATTTTTTTGGGAGCTCAGAGTAATTTGCAGACTGATTAGCACAAGAAGGGAACACAAGATATTGATCTGGGAAAGGCTGCCCACTTGGAGTCGGTGATTGGGAGGAGAGCTAAATCTGTTCTGTTATTGTTCCTATACTTGTTGTTTAGCTTTTCTATTGTTTTTGGGTGGAAGCCATGGGATGCAGCAATGGAATGAATGTTTCGAATTTCTTTTTTAAGCAAAAACTCGTTTGATGTTACAGTAAAGGCCATTATTGATGGGAGAAAAATGGGCAATTTTATATGCCCAAGGGAAGGCTGCAATTTTGTATGTCGAAGGGGTGTATGAGTCAATGTGTATGATGGAGGGTATATAGGTAGTCTTTTGGTATATTGTGATGTTGTCAAGGCTCCTGGAGTCATCTTTTGAATAAAAACATCTAAATAGAGGATGGCATTGCTGTTTACTTCCTCCTTTGTGAAAAGTATTGTAGGATAAATACTATTGAATTTATTAATGAGGCAGTTTAATCACTTATTGCTGACATTCAAAATTAAAATATATTGTCAACATAGTGACACCAGAAGACAGGTAAAATTGCTGCCGAGGTCTTGAGGATGATCTCAGTAAACTTCTAATATGCAAATAGTTTGAAGGATAAACTTCAAAATTTTATTGCTCAATTACAAAGAACTTCGTTATTTTAATTCTCCATTTTTAGTTTGTTATCAGTCTCCTCAACAGATCTAATGAAATTCATCTGATCATTATTTACAATGAGGGCAAAACATCAGCATAATTTCAGTCTAATATTTTCAGATATCTAGACTATCTCAGTTTCTCCAACTTAGAGATTTCCTTAAAACTTAATATAATCCTTCCCACCCACCATAAAAGGAAAGGTGACACAATGCAGCCATTTTTACCTCCAGTTCCAATGTTAAATCAATCACTGCAGGATTTAACCCTTAACTGCTACTGTGCAGTCTATTAGATTGCAAACTTGTTATCATCATCATCATCATCATCCTCAAGCAGCCATGGGCTACGGAGGTCCAACCAGAACGTGCAATTTAGTTCTCCAAGCAAGTCTATCCTGAGCTACATCTACTGAATCTGGCCACTGCACACCAATTCTAACAAGGTCTTGTTTGACATTGTCTGCCCACCGCATCCTAGGTCTCCCCTTCTTTCTGAGGCCTTTAGGCCCACTGTTCATAACCCTATTCGCCAATCTATAATTATTCATACGGGCAACATGGCCAAACCAACGGAGTCTCTCTCTGCACAATATGCTGCTTAAAGGAGGTTGCAAACTCCTTTGCCTAACCTCATGATTAGTTACAAAGTTAAACCACCTAATACCCAAGATACTGCGTAAGCATCTGGAATCAAAAGCATCTAGTTTCCTGTTATCTTGTTTACAAAGTGTCCAAGTTTCACTACCATAACTAACCCTAGAAAGAACCAAACTATTATACAGTCTAATTTTAGTCTTTAGGTGTATACGCCTATTTCTCCACACTCTCCATAGGTTCTTAAAAGTCCCGGCAGCAATCCCTATTCGTCTGTTAATCTCATGCCGCACATCACCATTATCTGTTACATAGCTCCCAAGATAATTAAACTGTGACACCTGCTCAAGACTGCAACCATTCAGATTAACTGAATCACAGCCTGCCTGACCAATTTTCATCACTTTAGTTTTCCCTCTGTTTATAACCAAACCTACTCTACTACCAGTCTCATCAACAGCTCGAATGAAAGAGTTCATCTCATCAACATCATTTGCCAAAAGGGCTAAATCATCAGCATAATCTAAATCAGAAATTTTCATATCTCCAGCCCATTTAAGGCCAAAATCCTTCCCTTGAAGTGAATTTCGCATAACATAATCAATAACCAAGCTAAAGAGAAAAGGAGACAAAATGCACCCTTGTCGAACACCAGAAGTAATGCTAAACCAATTGCTACAAGCCTTACCAACTCTCACACACGACTGTGTTATTATAGAGAGCTTTCATAATGTTAACTAACTTGTCTGGTATACCATATGATTTCACAATCAACCACAAATTATGACGATCAACAGAGTTGAAAGCCTTTTTGAAATCAACAAAGCTAGCAACCAAAGGTTTCTGAAACTCTAAACATTTCTCAAGAATCTGCCTAAGTGAAAATATCTGATCCACACATCCCCTACCACTTCTGAATCCACATTGCTCATCATGCAATTGACTGTCAACCAGATTCTTAATTCTATTAAGCACAATCATGGAAAGAACTTTACCTGGAACAGAGAGTAGGCTGATACCCCTATAGTTATCACAAGAACTGCGATCACCTTTTTTGAAAATAGGGATAATAATAGCTCTGGTAAAATCCTTAGGAACCATGCCTTTATCATAAAAGATATTCAGAATTTCAGTCATCCAAGTGGTAACCGAAACATTCCCAGCTCTAAGCATTTCTGTAGTAATTTCATCTACCCCTGGGGATTTATGAAGTTTAAGTTTAGAAACAGCCAAAATAACTTCAGATTGTGTTATAGGTCCAACATTAAAGCCACCAATGCATCTATCATCATTACAAACAATGGGAGTAGAACTAACTACATTGTTTAGAACATCACTGAAATGCTCAGCCCACCTAGCCATAATAGAATCCTCCCCTTCTATAACTTTACCTTGTTTATCCTTCAATCCTTGTATGCCTGTCCGTTTTCTACCACACAAAACATTAACTATCTGGTACAGCTCTCTGCTGTTGTGCTGTCTAACTGCTTCCTCGGCTTTGTCAGCCAAACCATCAAGCCAAAGATTCTTATCAGCAGCTAACTGATCCTTTACAAGTTTATTAAGGTCTCTGTAATGCTTTCTATTAGGACTAGTAGGGTATTGATTAAAGACATTCCTGCAGTTCTTTCTTTCCGAAATAAGCTCAAGTGCCTTATCACTCAGATAATTCTGCCTCTTCTGCTCCTTTTTTCCTAAAAGAGTTGTGTTAGTGTCCAAAAAAGCCCGTTTAAAATGATCCCATTCTTCCTCAACTTCAGTAGTAAGCAAACCATGACTGTCATAATGACTAAGTAACCTATCATGGTAAGCTTTGGCTATAACTGGATCTTTCAGAGCTTCAGTATTAAAAGTAAATTTTTTAACCCTAGCACAACACTTTTTAAGTTTAAGTTGCAACACACTTTTAACAAGGTAATGGTCAGATTCAATTTCAGCTCCCCGATATGACCTGGTATTCCTAACAGAACTAGCCCATTTGCTGTTAATTAATATGTAATCAATCATATTCTTATGCAGCCCATCAGGTGAAACCCATGTGTACTTATGTATGTCGCGGTGTTTGTAATAAGTGTTAGTTATTCTGAATCCATTGAGTTTATCTACCTGTAGGAGACGTTGCCCATTGCCATTGCAGCTACCAATACCAAAAGGGCCTATTACTCCTCCCCAAAGGGCAGAGTCAGTACCAACTTTGGCATTGAAGTCACCAAGAACAAGGGTAATATCTCCTTTCTTGACAGAATTCAAAATATCCTGAAGTTGTTCATAAAACCTATCCTTCTGATCCTCATCGGCATCCTCAGTGGGGGCATAACAGCAGATAACATTCAAGTCTTTAATGCTTGTCTGAAATTTTGCTGTAAGAAACCTTTCATTAATGCACTCATATCCTAGAAGAGCATCGCTAGCGTGTCTGCTGAGAAGCAGACCCACGCCTTGGTGATGCTTATTGTCGTCCCTCCCTGAAAAGAGAAATTTAAGATTATTTTTAAGAATCTGACCTTTATCTGTCCATCTGGTCTCTTGCAAGCAGAGAATATCTAAATTATAACGGTGGAATTCTTGTGTGAGGACATCAAGAGAAAAAGCTCTGTGCAGAGTCCTCACATTCCAACTACCTATGGAGAGAAAATGGTTAGTGGGATGTTTAAAGAAACTATGTTTATTGAGAGAGAGAATGCCAACAATATCAAACAGCCCCCTAATCGCAGACATGGGGCAAAGACCCGTTCCTCCACTACTAAAGGCTGAAGCCATCTACACTGGAAGACTTCCTCCAATGTAGAATTTGACGATGCCATTAGAAGCAAAGAGTTCAGGTGCCTGCGATGACTTCTGCTCAGGATTATCCACCAGCTGATAAACATATCCTGTGAATCTATTCACTTGGGGCTGTCAACCCACAAACAAACAGAAAACACAGCGGAAGATTTTCCCTCCACAGAAGCCCACCAGTGCAGCAAAATCAGGATCCATAATCAAGCTCAGAGCCATATATCTGTCCAGTCCAGTAGGTTTATATGGTCAGCACCAGGACCCTGTGTGGTTGACCACTCCTCAGCAGGGTAGAAAAAAAAGAAAAGTAGCCATAGTTGTCCAGATCAGTAGGCCACACTAATCTGGCAGCCCTCCCCTTCCGTTCACTTCCACAAGAGAGTATCTCTTTTGAAAGTTACTAACGGTCCGCACCACGAGAAGGCGGGGTCGGACATTAGGTGCTAGGCCTGGCCGGTTACTGCTAATATTCTAGTAGACCACACCAGTTAAGGGTTAAAAACTATCATGCACAACTCAATTTTAGAATTTATAGAAAATAATTATTAGGCTAACTTTTAAGGTATTTGCAAACTTTACATTCAACTACAAATTATGCTGATCAACAGTCAAAAGCCTTCTTAAAACCTACAAACCTAGTAAATAAATAAGTTTTTGAAATCCTAAACATTTGTAAAGGAATGAAAAATACTTTGGTCTGTGTAACTTCAACTAATTCTAAACTCTAGCTTTCAGGAACTAAATATTTAATTACTTTAAGTATAAATATGCCAATACATTTACAAGGCCAGAATGCAAACTAATACCTCTGTAAATAATGTAAGAAGTGTAATCACCTTTGATGAAAACAGGAATAATTATACCTTGCAAATATTAGTTTTAAATTATCTGCTAAATGGAATAGACTTAATTATCTAGTTTATTAATGACAGATATTATGATGTGTCTTACAAAATATTGAAACCCAAATCATTGACAAATCCACAAACCATTTTTTGGGGTAAAGTATTTTTGATACTTTTTGCACTTGGGTTGGGTTGTTTGGGTTGTTTTACTTCTGAGCGGCACTTTTTTGCACACCATGGGCTAAATGGCCAGGTCACATGGACCCCGAAGGCTCAGAGAAGGTTGGGGGAGGGGACCCACTGGAACAGCTGTTGGGAGACAGATGGTAGCCTCCCGTCAAGGCCATCCAGCATGTTCTTTAACGTGCACAGGGTATGGCTCTCCAGCACACGGGGCCACGGCTTAACGTCCCATCCGACGGACGGCGACCTTTCCAAGCCCATCGGTGTCCCCTACTGACCGTGGGCAGGGCGGGGAATTTTGCGGAGATAAATCTCAACGCTGACCCAGCTGGGACTCGAACCTGGGAACTACAGATTACGGGCCTGGCGCGCTACCGACTGAGCCACCCCCGCCCCTTTTGCACTTGGAATATACATATTAGACATTAAAAAATTTAACTAAACAACTGTTATGAATCTATCATCTTCACCATAGAAGTAGAGAATATAAAGCAGCATATTTTCTAGATATCCTCATCTAAAGAAACAATAACGGATCACTGGATATAAAAGTTTACAGAAAAACCAACTACATTCCTAACATTATACCTTAAAATTCATATCAGTCCATTAAACATAAAAAAGCAACTTCCTACTCACTATTTTATGGCACTTTCAGATACTCATCTAACTCATAAGCACTAAATATAAATTTCATTAATACAAGGGGTTCTCGTTATTTAAGGGTAATGGGGATTGAAAAATTGCCTCGGTTAGTGATCTGTGGTTAGCAGGAATTTTTTTCCATGGGATATGCTCTGGTTGTGAACAGAAGATTTTACAACCCTTTACATATATATTTTTTTTAGGGGGGGGGAGGTACCGGTTGGTTTGTTTTACCTCTGAGCGGCACTTTTTTGCACACCATGGGCTAAATGGCCAGGTCACATGGACCCCGAAGGCTCAGAGAAGGTTGGAGGAGGGGACCCACTGGAACAGCTGTTGGGAGACAGATGGTAGCCTCCCGTCAAGGCCATCCAGCGTGTTCTTTAACGTGCACAGGGTATGGCTCTCCCGCACACGGGGCCACGGCTTAACGTCCCATCCGACGGACGGCGACCTTTCCAAGCCCATCGGTGTCCCCTACTGACCGTGGGCAGGGCGGGGAATTTTGCGGAGATAAATCTCAACGCTGACCCAGCTTGGATTTGAATCTGTGAACTACAGATTACGAGCCTGGCGCGCTACCGACTGAGCCACCCCGGGGGGGGGGGGGGTACCAAAATTTTGTTTATATTAAATGTTAGATGTTTATACATTAGAAACACTGTTGTTATAATGATTCAATGAATAAATCATAATAAATAAATAATTTTTACAACTACTTAAAAATGCAATATGCATTTTAAGAATAATGTTGGACTCTGCTACTGCTTGCTATGCATTCACTTATTCATCCTATGATTAAAATATTTTAAAACACTTTTTTATAAGAATGACTATGAATTATTTACAATACACATTATTTTTAAAAAAAACATGTTTTGGTAGGCTATGCATGATGTAGATTATATTAAACTCATTCACTCAAGGAACGATTATGAAAATAAAAGAGTGTCCCCTCTCTGCTATCTCCAAGATTGATTATTTGTTTTCAATGTCGCACTTACTCAAACTCCCATCCTCTGTAATGAGAACTAAACTTTTTATGCATGTGATATTACCCTTGTTCTAGGTGACTTCAATGCCAAAGTTGGTACTGATTCTGACCTTTGGGGAGGGGTGATAGGCCCTTTTGGTATTGGTAGCTGCAAATGGCAATGGGCAACATCTCCTACAGGTAAGTAAACTCAGTGGTTTCAGAATAACTAACACATATTACAAACACTGCGGCATACATAAGTACACATGGGTTTCACCTGATGGGCTGCATAAGAATATGATTGATTATATATTAATTAACAGCAAATGGGATAGTTCTGTTAGGAATACCAGGGCATATAGGGGAGCTGAAATTGGATCTGACCATTACCTAGTTAAAAGTGTCTTGAAACTTAAATTTAAAAAGTGTTGCGCTAAGGTTAAAACATTTAGCTTTAATCATAAAGCTCTGAAAGACCCAGTTATAGCTAAAGCTTACCATGATAGAATACTTAGTCATTATGACAATCATGGTTTGTTTACTACAGAAGTTGAGGAAGAATGGGACCATTTTAAACAGGCTTTTTTGGAAACTAACAGTACCTCTTTTAGGAAAAAAGGGGCAGAGGAGGCAGAATTATTTGAGGGATAATGCACTTGAACTTATTTCAGAAAGAAAGAACTGTAAGAATGTCCTTTATCAATACCCTACTTCCTAATAGAAAGCATTACAGAGAGTTTAATAAACATGCAAAGGATCAGTTAGCTGCTGATAAGAATCTTTGACTTGATGGCTTGACTGAGAAGGCAGAGGAAGCAGTTAGACAGCACAACAGCATAGAGATGTACCAGATAGTTAATGTTTTGTGTGGTAGAAAACGGACAGGCATACAGGGATTGAAGGATAAACAAGGTAAGGTTATAGAACGTGAGGATTCTTTCATGGCTAGGTGGGCTGAGCATTTCAGTGATATTCTAAACAATGTGGTTGGTTGTACTCCCATTGTTTGCAATGATGATAGATGCATTGGTAGCTTTAATGTTGGCCCTATAACACAATCTGAAGTTATTTTGGCTATTTCTAAACTTCAACTTCATTAATCCCCGGAGGTAGATGAAATTACTACAGAAATGCTTAGAGCTGAGAATGTTTTGGTTACCACTTGGATGACTGAAATTTTGAATATCTTTTATGATAAAGGCATGCTTCCTAAGGATTTTAGCAGAGCTATTAATATCCTTATTTTCAAAAAAAAAAGTGATCGCAGTTCTTGTGATAACTATAGGGATATCAGCCTGCTCTCTGTTCCAGGGAAAGTTCTTGCATGATTGTGCTTAATAGAATTAAGAATCTGGTTGACAGTCAATTGTGTGATGAGCAATGTGGATTTCTAAGTGATA
Organism: Ryuthela nishihirai; assembly: GCA_038380435.1. Taxonomy (NCBI): domain Eukaryota; kingdom Metazoa; phylum Arthropoda; class Arachnida; order Araneae; family Heptathelidae; genus Ryuthela; species Ryuthela nishihirai. Next base: position 45,409,898 of record JAWZYU010000023.1, on the reverse strand, counting down.
GGGGAGGTATGGATCAGATATTTTCACTTAGGCAGATTCTTGAGAAATGTTTAGAGTTTCAGAAACCTTTGGCTGTTAGCTTTGTTGATTTCAAAAAATATTTCGATTATTGATCATCATAATTTGTGGTTGATTTAAGATTGCATGGAATACAAGGCAAGCTAGTTAACATAATGAAAGCTCTCTATAATAACACTGAGTCGTGTGTGAGAGTTGGTAAGGTTTGTAGCAATTGGTTTTAGCATTACTTCTAGTGTTCAACAAGGGTGCATTTTGTTGAAATTTTTTTTGTGCAGTTAGTTTGAATGGTTGCAGTCTTGAGGTGTTTCAGAACCTATGGTGAGTGTGGAAAAATATGTGTATACACCTAAAGACTAAAATTAGACTGTATAATATAGTTTGGTTTTTTCTAGGTTAGTTATGTTAGTTAAACTTGGATGCTTTGTAAACAAGGTAACAGAAAACCAGATGTTTTTGATTCTAGATACTTATGCAGTATCTTGGGCATTACACCAAAGATGGCCATATACTTTGAGGTGTAACATTACTTTGAGGTGTAACCACAACTTTGTAAGTAATGATGTGGTTAGCTTTCAAGAACTAAATGTTTGTGTTATAAACCACATCACAACTTTGTAAGTAATGATGTGGTTAGCTTTCAAGAACTAAATGCTTGTATTATAAACCACATCACAACTTTGTACGTAATGACATGGTTAGCTTTCAAGAACTAAATGTTTGTGTTATAAACCACATCACAACTTTGTAAGTAATGATGCGGTTAGGCAAAGGAATCAGCAGCCTCCTTTAAGCAGCATATTGTGCAGAGAGAGACTCCATTGGTTTAGCAATGTCACCCGTGTGCCTAAAGACCTCAGAAAGAGGGAGAGACCTGTCAAACAGGACCTTGTTAAAATTGGTGTGCAGTGGCCAGATGCAGCAGACGTAGCTCAGTACAGATATGCTTGGAGAACTAAATTGCACGGTATAGTTGGACCTCCGTAGCCCATGGTTGTTTGATGATGATGTGTTGACATAACTATTCTTAAAAGTAAAATTATGGTAAACAATCACTTATTTATTTATTTTACCTACCTTTAAAGTAAGTTTCTTGGGCTTGATTGGATGGATGTTGGTGGAGATTGGGTGAAGTTTAAGCAGATGAGGAGGAAGAAGGGCAGGAGTCACAGAAACAGAAAGGAGGAGAGGTTTTTTTATCAGTCATCTCCTCATCATATCGTTTACAGTTTCAGATTCTGACATCTCAACACTTTCCTCTATAGTAGAAACACTTGTTTGGGGTTCTGATTCCCTAACTTGTTTGGATGGAATTAAAACAAATCAACAGTCCTTTGTTTTTCTTTATGTACTTTTTATTATAAATTGTATAACAGACAAACATATCTTTTATTGTATGTTCAAGCTTTGCAGTTCGATTATAGAGAGATGGTGTTGTGTTGATCATTGTGGGTAATGAACAGTAGTGAAAGTAGATTTTATTTGTTATCGGTACAATGTGTTTCAAAGTATAACTATGTACGAAAAATCACGCACAGGCAGTCATTTCACCGAATTCATCTTACAGGGGTAATAAAATGAAGTGTATGGTGATAAAAGTACAGTGCCACAATATTTTCTATTACTTCCTATGTTCTCAGCAAATAGTGAACAATTTAGGGTTTTTATTTTTCACTTATATTTAGTTTCATTACTCAACTTGCATATTCTAAACCCAGATGGCAATTTTAAAAATTTTTTAGAATAACATATATTGAAGATTCAGAGTAACTTTTTAATTTCATCATGTGTAATCAATGATACATGAGGTAGGGAAATTTTGCCTCTGAGATATCCACAACAACAGATACAAAATTGATGTATTCTTGTATCCAAAATACGGTAAGAGTGACTTTTGCCAAAATTGCAAAGTAAATATTTTTCTTCCTACAAGTCATGTTGTTTTAACAAGCAACCATTGTCCCCCCCCCCCCTTTGTCTATCATTAAAGTTCTGGTGCTGTCTAGGAGGATGCATACTCTTTCACCTTAAGTTAAAAGTTAATCTTATCATTTGTGGTGTAACTGGAGGTTGGGGAGAGTTGCCCCAACCCAAAAAATGGCAAAGTAGCTTTTCAAAAAAAAAAGAAAAAAAAAAATATTTCAAAGAAGCAAAATTTTGGAGTTTTTTTTTATTTTGTCCATTTGGGGATTTTTTGCAATTTTTTCCTGTTTGCTGCCTTCAGTTTAGAGAGTGACAAAAATGGTGCAAGTAGCATTCCTGGAGTAACATAAAAACTTGTAGGCCTCCAGTCCCATTGGTGTAATAAATATATATAACAATGGCCACCAGCACATAAAATTCTGTTGATCTTGCCCGTTTCAGTTGCATCACATGAATTCTCTTTAAACAAAATGAAGCTGATTAAGTCGCACCTGTGATCTAAAATGTCTCAAGAAAAACATAAATTTGTTAGGTGTCAATCAAACATTAAGTTTCTTCTATCACTGATTTCAGCAAAGTTATTAAAGAGTTTGCAGCAAGTAAATCAAGAACAGCTGAATTTTAATTGGGTTGAAGTTAAGTTGGTAAGAATTGATTTTGATTACATTTGTGCTGTGAATCAGTTCTGAATAACTGAAATATTTAATACATCGCATACTCCAGTAAAACGTGTCTGCATACGAAAATAACAATTATGGGGGGGACAGTAACAGTAACTCACCCTAGACAGCAAATTACCTAGTTACGCCACCGCTTATCATGTAGCTATAGAACATGTTGTAAAATGCTTCCACTGAAATATAATGGGATATTTTTTCAAATTGTTTCGGTTATCTAATTTAGATAATTTTCCAAGTAATTTATGCTATACTAATCTACTATGAAAATATCATTACTTGTTCTTTCTACTGCCCACATAACACCACCACCACATGATATATTCAATAGCAAAAAAATGCTCATATATATTTTATAAATGGAATTGGATGCCTATAAAACACTGGCCATAGTACTTCAAATTCTGTTGACCAGGCTAGTTTCATTTTGCATCATGTGAATGCTCATGTAAAAGTATCAATTTTTTCAGTGCTATAACAATCTACAAACATCTTTGTGGTTCAATGGTATTATGTTGTCTCACAGGGACACTGTTGCAGCTGAAGTGCAAGTTAGAATCCTGGGTGGTCGATGGTTGTTTGTCCCATGTTGCCCTTGTATGAGAATGTTGGTACAAACTCGGAATAACCTCAAGGACTCTTCTTTGTCTTCTATGCAACATATTAAAAAAAAATCCTAATTACCTTCATTTGTAGTGCTGATTGAAAGTTATGTATCACAAAAAATAATAACATACCAACATAAGTGCGGAGTCAACAGCAGTACCAAGCTGAAAACACCAGTTCTCGTCCGATCACCGAAGTTAAGCAGCTTTGGGCGCGGTCAGTACCTGGGAACACCACATGTAGTTGGCAAAAAAATCTGCTGAGGACCAGCCATCCTCACAGATTCCTCTACTATGGCATATTAAACTGACAGGCTCCTGTCAGACCTCTGTGGCAAGCAGCTGCTTGAAGAGGTATTTATTTTTTTATTTAACATAAGTGCGAGACAACTTCTGTGGAACAATAAAATAAATGGAACATATTAGATTCTGTATTATGATACTTTAGTAATGTAAGGTAATTAAATGGCAAAACTGATTTCCTAAAAAACAATTCATGAATAATAGATAGCAAAAAATTATCAAATATTAATTCCTCCCTTCCCTTCAACCTTCAAACTCATTACTTAAATTTGTAGAGGCCTGTGTGCAATTGCCCCCATTAAATTGTCTTCTGTGAGACTCAGAAATGTTAGAATTTTCAATTCAACAGAATATAAAATTATTTGCCAAAATACACTTCAAATACGGAAACATGAATATATATATATATGATGCATCTCACAACAGAACGAGTTAAGAATTAAAATAAGAATTTGAAAACTACAACTCCATTTTCCCAGTTCTGCCTCTGGTCGGAATTAAAACTGAATACAGAGAGCTAAGCAGAAGTCAATGGGCATTGTCTGTGAATACTTAACTGACTCCTCGAGAGAAGGCTTTGGTTGGAATCGCCTTTGTCAGTCTAGTTCTGCTCTCTTTATCCAATACCTTGCTAATCATTCAAAGAGAGAAAGAATTACTTCAATTATATAGCAATCCCTGTCAACAAAAGTGGAACCTCAAGTATGTGGTTTTCAAATAACTTGGTATCTAAAGGGTTACTCTGTAGTAGTGAAATTAAATATTTAAAATTTTTTCTTAAAATGAAGGATCCACTTCTTTTTAAATTAAATACTCAATTGAAAGAGCATTTAAAGCATAAAAGAAATTGTTAACTGCATCACTACTGAAGAATGTCGTACCGGCAAATAATTTCTTGCCGGTACAGCATACAGCCTACTTCACCATTGGTAATGAGACTGGACAGAGTGGTAATTTTAAAAATCTGCAGAAATTCCAGGGCTCTTATATGAGCATCCTCATAAATGTGGAGAATTTTTACATTTTTTTCCTCAATAAATTGGACCATAACTGCATGGAATCAGTTAACAAAGATATGGATGAGGACCCCCCCCACCACCACCACCACCACCACCACACTGTATACCTAATACGAAAAGATGCAGGATACTCATACCTCTTTATTACAGCAATATTTGAATATGTTAAACACAGTGTCAACAACTAATAAACAACAAAAACAGACAAAAAAAATGTCAATTAACCAATTGCATATCAGAAAGACAGCCCAAACTATGAACAGTATCCTTACAAAATATTAAGCTCTAATGCAGAGTAGAATGACACATATTTAAATATATCAAATCAGACAGAGATAATTCAAATAATTAGAGGTATCTACCACATACCTTTACACCATAATGAAAAACAAAACGTAAAAGGATTATATACAAAGAACAGAAAGGTCTCTTACAGAATACTTAGAAAACTAAAGTGATCTTTTTTTAGAAAAATGTAGCACAGCACTTTTGCATACAACCTAAATGGAAGAAATTACTACAAAATATAATCAAGCATCCATTATCAGAGAACCCATAAAAAAATTCAAACAAGAAATTTATCAGAGTTTCATTTGTAGTGATCTTTGAAAAGTGATAATTCAGTTTCGACACTTTAAGGGACAAGTATCATTCTATGATACAATGGTGAAACATCCATGGAAGCAATCAGATATATAAGGAAATAATAGAAGTTACCCCAACATTCATTAATTTATTTATTCATGAATGGGTAGATGGGTGGGGCAGATGGATGGATGGAAAGAAGGATGGAATAAAAAATAAATTCAAAACATTCAATCCATTGTTGTATCCCATGGTTTCCACCCAACAATAGAATTTTCACATAGTCGATAATCACAGCGTTACCTGCTGCTCTTTTGGCATTGATAAATCAATAAATATTTTGCGAAAATTTTTTTTGCAGACATACAGGATTTGAACCCGCATCTCTCCAGAAACATGCCCGAGTATTCTTCCAGTTGAACTAATGCCAGATCTGCAGGAAAAAGACAGAGCTGGCATTAGTTCAACTTGAAGAATACTCTGGCATGTTTCTGGAGAGATGCGGGTTCAAATCCCGTATGTCGGCAAAAATAATATAATAGCAGGATAATAAACAATATTAATATAATACTAATTAATATTGTTAAAGGATGCAAAATTCAGAAAATGGAAAACTTCATTTTCTCTGAAAAAGAGCATTACATATTTGCCAGAGGCAATATGCTATCCTTCTAGTTCTCCACTGCAATGGGTGCATTTTTTTTTTTGTCAATTTCAACTCTAATGCTTTTTAACCTTTCCGAAGTCCAGCTATTTTTTCATTCTGATCAGACAAAAAAGGGCTTTTTTTAGAGTCATATATTAAAAAATGCATCTGGCAATAGAAATAAAAATTTATTTAAAAAACACTACACATATACAAAATCCCCATGAAGCCATGGCTACAGAGGTCCTTAGGCAAAAAAAAAACTTTATAACTATTTTGCCAAATAACTAATGAAAGGAATTATGGCATGTTATATGCCAAATTAATCAACATTTAATTCTAGATTTTCAGAAAAATAAAATATTTAACAAAAAAAAAGACTAGTTTTATTTTAATAGAACTTTTTTTAGAGTTTATAGTAAAAAAAAATGTCAAAATGTGTAATTTTCCTCTCCAGATGTGTCTCTTCTGAGCTAGAGCTGCTGTAATTGGCCACTCTAGGCCAATTCTAGAAAGGTCCTCTTTGACATTGTCTGCCCATCACATCCTAGGTCTCCCACTTTTTCTAAAACTCTTAGGCACATTGTTCATAATCCTGTTTGCCAATCTACAGCTATTCATATGGGCAACATGGCCAAACCAATGCAGTCTCTCTCTGCACAAAATGCTGCTCAAAAGAGGTTGATGACTCCTTCTTCTAACCTCATCATTACTTACAAAGTCAAACCACCTAATGCTCAAGAACTGTGTAAGCACCTAGAATCAAAGGCATCAAGTTTCTTATTATCCTGCTTACAAAGTTACTTACAAATTATCCTGCTTACAAGTTACATGTTTCACTATCTAACTAACCTTAGAAAGAAACAAACTATTACACAGCCTAATTTTAGTCTTTAGGTGTATATGCCTATTTTCCCACTCTCCATAGATTCTTAAAAGTCCTAGCAGTAATCCCTATTCTTCTATTTATATCATACCATACATCACCGTACATCACCAGTATCTGGTTACATCACCAGCATCATGTTACATAGCTCCCAAGATAATAAAACTGAGACACTTGTTCAAGAGTGAGCCATTCAGAGTACCTGAAGCATTACCTGCCTGACCAATTTTCATCACTTTAGTTTTTTCTCTGTTTATCACCAAACCTACTCTATTACCAGTCTCATTAGCCAACAGGGCTAAATCATCTGCATAATCTAAATCAGAAATTTTAAAATCTGTAGACCATTTAATGCCAAAATCTTTCCCTTACAAAGAATTTCACACAACATAATCAATAACCAAACAAAAAAGGAAACAAAATGCACCCTTGTCTAACTCCACTAGCAATGATAAACCAATCGCTGAAAGATGTACCAACTCTCACACATAACTCAGTGTTATTATAGAGAGCTTTCATTAATTTATCAGGTATTCCATATGATCTAACAATCAACTACAAATTATGTCGATCAACAGAGTCAAAAGCCTTTTAAATCTGTAAAGCTAGCAACCACAGGTTTCTAAAACTCTAAACATTTCTCAGGAATCTGCCTAAGTGAAAATATTTGATAGATACATCCCCTACCACTTTTGAATCCATACTGTTCATCAGGCAGTTGTCCATCAACCAAATTCTTAATTCTGTTAAGGATAATCATGCAAAGAACTTTACCTAGAACAGAAAGTAAACTAATTCCCCTATAATTATCACAAGAACTGTGATAATCTTTTTCAAAAATTGGGACAATGATAGCCCTAGAAAAAGCCTTAGGAACACCTTCATCATAAAAAATGTTCAAAATTTCAGTCATCCATGTGACAACATAAATGTTCTCAGCTCTAAGCATTTCAGTGGTGATTTCATCCTCCCCTGGGGATTTATGCAGCTTTAATTTAGAGATAGCCAAAGTGACTTCAGAATGTGACATAGGGCCATCATTAAAGCCAGTAATGCATCTATCCTTATTACAAACAATGAGAGTAGAAATAATCACATTATTTAGAACATCTCTGAAATGCTCTGCTCACCTAACCATCACAGAATCACTAATAGACAGAAATGATTATAATGCACAGGAATAGAAAGGCTATTTATTTCTGAATAATAAAAACATTTCTTGTTTAAAGTAAATATTTCTTCCATTTTGCAATTTTGTCTCCATACCAAACTTTGAGAAAAGTCCAGACTTTTTGCAGAGTCCAATAAACAAGCCAATTTTAGAATATTTTTAACAAATAACTAAACAACAGAAATCAGTTGTGTTATATACCAAATTAAAGAGAATTTAATTCTGAATTTTATTGAAGTAAAAAATATGAACTTTGCAGTAATATATTAATTTTAATAACACACTTTAAAGGGTTGTACCAAAAAAAGGTAAATATATTTCATAATTACTTCCAAAAATCTTCTATTTTTAAAAGTGGTAGTTTTTTGTTAATTTTTAGTAGATTTTCGAAAATTTAAGGAAAGATATTTTGATAATGGCTCAAAGTCAAACTTCTGAGCTTAAATCAGGTGATTGCTTCAATACAGAGTAGCGTTAACAAACAAATCAGCAATACCATATAGCACTTCTAAAATATGGCAATCAGATGACTTTATCAAATTATTTATATTGTAGTTTAATAAAATATGCATTAAATGAAAAAAGAAAATACTATATTTCAAGCTTGAATTATGTATTTTTAAAAGATATATGCCAGAAGATTTTTAAACTACGTTTTTTTTTTATATTAAATCAAAATTTCATGTGAATCCTTGACCTGGGAAGGGATAAATTATTTTGTACTAAACCAGGCCATCCAGCCCAAATCTAGTGAAAAGCCACTAGGAAAAAAAAACCCTACATTCTTAAAGAGCTGCAGGAAAAATTATCTACCTAAAAATGAAAATGTACATTTCTAATGAGTAATAAATTTGCCCAAAGAACTTTTTAAGGATTGAAGAAATATCTTGATTAAAAAACAAAAATGTACATTTTCAATGAGTACCTTTGAAATTGGCAAAGTCATTCAGTTATACTCCTAAAAATGCTGTCAGAAAATTAGAGGCAGTGAGCCAGATTCACTATTTGTTTTATGAGTCATAAGTTGGGCAGGCCTGTCCTAAATAATTCTTTTGAGCTTAATTCTTTATAATTTTTAATTCTTTTAAAATGGAATATACATATGCAATCTGCATGCTTTATATTTTGGCAAACGTATAAAGAAAAAAAAAGAACATTTTGTTGTAGTTTTTTATTTTTATATATATTTGCAATATTTATATCACTTATTAAGGAAATATGACTCTAAAACAATGCAAGGGGATGACCAAATGCAAACAATGTGACAGCAACATGCAAACAAATGACATTAGCTCCAAGAATATGAAGTCTATTTTTTTCTCTTTTTACTACTAACCAAACTGTGTCTACTAGCAAACACTGCTAAACTACTGTGAAAAATTACGTTCAAGCAGAGGCTCATACCAGTTTTGTATCCACAATTTATAAAAACAAATTTTGAATGTTCAACTGCAAAAATTATAGGATGCAATATGAAACAAGCCAAAATATGGTATAAACCAACTAATGTCAATTGAGGCAATATAATCTACACAGCACACTGCCAGACTACTTCTGCAAAATGCCTTGCCCAAGTAGCAAAACATTTTTTGTATATGCAGTGGGGACATTCAAGGTCAGCTAGATAAGCAGATGTATAGATTCAAAAGAATTAATCTGTGATAATTTAAAAGGCATATGTTACAAGCTAAAAAAACCATGTCCAGGTTAACTTTTATAAGCAAAATTGCAATATACTTTGCAAAAGAATGAATTGCAGTCACCAAATGCAAGCTCCTCACCTGCCAATTGTGGAGCAACACAAGCAGGTAGTGGCTACACATTCATTTCATTCACACTTTTACCAATGACCAGGGAGTTCAAAATGCAACAAGTATTTTGTACTGAACTTTTTTCATTTGTTTTAAATTTTTATGATATAAAAAAATTCTATTAAAAAGTTGGTTTGATAATCAAGCCAGTCTCAGATTACCCATGCTGCTAGGGGTGGGAGTGGGGGGAAAAAGATTTTATTTTTACACTAGAATTCATTTATAGTAAATTTCTAATATGTATGTGTATGTTAGAGATTTTGTTTTGGGTACTATGATAATGAATGGTTAGTCAAATTGCAAAATTCTCTATTATGACTGTTTCTGGCAGTGATTTTTTTTTTACTCTGATGTTCTTCAAGAGGTTTTTTTTTGTTTTTCCCTTGTACTTCTTTTACATACTATTCTTTCAGTTAAAAGTATTCAGTAGATGAATCCAGTAAGAATGATCATCAATGTCTCTCTAATTTGATGTTAAAACTATTTTTTGCTGCTCTGCAGGGATGTTTTGGATTGTGTTTTGCTAGAATATGTTTATGGGATCTTTCTGATTATGCTCTTAACATATTTCTGTAGATTACCCATGCTGCTAGGGGGTGATTTTATTTTTACACTAGAATTTGTTTATAGTAAATTTCTAATATATTTGTGTATGTTAGAGATTTTGTTTTGGGTACTATGATAATGAAAATTGTTAGTCAAATTGCAAAATTCTCTATTATGACTGTTTCTGGCAGTGATTTTTTTTTACTCGATGTTCTTCAAGAGGTTTTTTTTTTGTTTTTCCCTTGTACTTCTTTTACATACTATTCTTTCAGTTAAAAGTATTCAGTAGATGAATCCAGTAAGAATGATCATCAATGTCTCTCTAATTTGATGCTAAAACTATTTTTTGCTGCTCTGCAAGGATGTTTTGGATTGTGTTTTGCTAGAATATGTTTATGGGATCTTTCTGATTATGCTCTTAACATATTTCTATAGATTACCCATGCTACTAGGGGGTGATTTTATTTTTACACTAGAATTCGTTTATAGTAAATTTCTAATATATTTGTGTATGTTAGAGATTTTTTTTTGGGTACTATGATAATGAAAATTGTTAGTCAAATTGTGAAATTATCTCTGACTGTTTCTGGCAGTGATTTTTTTCAATTACTCTGATGTTCTTCAAGAGATTTTTTGTTGTTTTTCCCTTGTACTTCTTTTACATTATATTCTTTCAGTTAAAAGTATACAGTAGATGAATCCAGTAAGAATGATGAATGTCTTTCTGATTTGATATTAAAACTATTTTTTGTTGCTCTGCAAGGATGTTTTGGATTGTATTTTGCTGGAATATAATTATGGGATCTTTCAGATTATGCTCCTAACATTTTTCTGTTGGTTTTCTCTTTTGATTTTGTTTGTCCTTGACATTGCCTCTGACATTTTAGTCAATACTGATTATCTTGAAACTCTCAAAACTTTGAGTTGGAAGGTTGTTTTTATAATGGGTTGATGAAACTTTTCTAGTATGATGTTAGGAATCTAAGTATCTTCCTAACATTAGATGTTTTAGCAGACATATTTTCAAAATGTATCTTAAAATGGCCATTTGCCTCAGACTCTGACTAAAACACAAATGTTAGCAGTATTTTAAAATTATTGCTTTTACTTTATTAGAATGCTGCAATTCTTTGCAGAAAAAAATGACTTCACTTAAAGTCTCTCTTCCTACAAGTTACTAACATTTTTATTAGACTTTTTTACAATTGCTGCACTTTTGTATCTTACAAAACTTTAAGATTTAATATTTTTTGTGGCAGCATAATTTAGTGGTTTGCAATGGATTATCCTAGGCAGTGTTAAATTTTCAAATATGAAAAATACACGATTTTTAATTTCTCCTGATATTTGTCAATGACTGAAGACGTGGAAATGGGAACTTATTCAGCTAGACTTAAAATTTTTTGGAAAAAAAAAAGAGTTCTACACATAACTGTAGAGATTACGTATGATTTAGAAGTTAGGAGCCTACAGTAAGTAAAAAGTAATCTGAGAATGCATGATGACCGATGCAGTAAGGCAGATTACGCCAAAGCAACCATTGGAGTCTTGTACCTGTACAAGAACTATAACCATTATAGAATGCCATTCCATTGAGTACGTAAGAACCCCATCTGCTAATGAAATACATTCTTTTCCCCACATTAGCAAACATATTTGCTTTCAAGCTAAACTGCATTCGTACAGAAATGTCACTATACCCTAGCGATAAAATAAGGAAACATAAAAGGTTTTAAGCGCCATCTGCATCTATATATCAGCGCCATCTGTAGTTATGGTGATACTGTCCGCCATGTTCGAGATGTTTTGGTGACGCGTTCTTCTGATATTACGACGAAGGGAAATCTTTTAACATTCTAAATGTATGTACAGTTCTAAAGTTTATATGTATGCAACTTATTATATTTTTACACTGAATAAATTTGTACTTAATACTTACTGTTTCACATTCATAATCGCAATACTAATGCGGAACTCTTTAGTCTCCATCTTATTATAACATGAAAGTAGATAGTAACTAAATATTATTTCTTTTCATTAATTTTGTTTTTTATTATTGCATTATGGTAAAATGCATATTATATGTACAATAAACTGTACATAACAAAGAAATAATTAATCTGTATTAAAAAAATTCCTACCGTTTTTCCGAACTTGAACACTTGAGGGCGTTTTATACCCAGTAATGGCGACTACTAAATTTGCACAGATGCAATGACGTCATATGTCACATTATGTCTCCAATGATAATGTTAAAAATTTTGGACAACATATGTTTGAAAAAAAAATCGAAAACGAAAATATATATTTTAGCTGAAAAGTTTAAGATATGTGGTTGTCAAAATTAATAATAGTTAATTGTTTAAAATAAAATTCAATGAAACAGCCGTCAATAAATTCATAAATCATTCAAAAATTTGATGTTTTATCGTCAAAAATAATAATTCCTCCTGCTATTAAAAAGTTGCGACAGTTAGGTTATCTCGAAAACTTTTCTTAAATAAAGGCAACGTAAAAAAAATTGTCCCTCTTGTAAATATAAATGGAAAATAGCGAAAATAAGAGTTAAATTTTATTACAATACTCCTTATTTGTTTGCATAACTTTACCTCAGCAGTTTTTTTTTTTTTCAGTAGGAGCAATATAATTGCATACAGATGGAAAATTTAATGGATTTTTAATGTATGTGAAGTAAGTTTCTATATATTTTCAAAAAAATAATGGTGGCCCCCAATGGCACTTTAGTCACTTGCATATGAGTAGCAAAAGACTAGTCAAGTACAACCACCCACTACAAAAAATTTTTCATTTCTTTCAAAGCTTCTTTATATGTAACCAAAGACATTCTCTGAGTCATTAATTTCCTACTGGTAATGTCAAGGAATTATACAAGGCCAAAACTAAAATTTAAATACATTAGCAATGAACCAGTACTAACTGTAAAGTATTTAAGCTACATTTGTATTCTTAGGAACACTGAAGAAATTAGCAAAATTTGCATTATGAACAACAGAATTTTTGTTTAAATTGTGAAATGAAGGCAGAGTGGCCTTTGTCATTTAGTAGCATTTTACTGTGTTTTAAGATTGCCACAAATGAATTCTTTGGTGTCTGCTTGGCTAGCTGACCCTGAATGTTCCCACTACATAGACAAAAAGATTTTATCATTTGGCCAATGGCTCATTGATTAGGAAAGCAAACTTCTTTTTTTGTTTTTGAATGATATACTGCAGTTGTGAATTAAGTTATTGATTCTTATGTTATTCCTTATATTTATTGGTCATTTTCTTTTTAATAATTATAAAATATGGTGAAAGATGAATTAAAATTTTATGAACCACCCTTTATCAAACCACCTCCATAACAGATGGGTGTATCATAATCAACTTTTCTCTGTGGGACACCCAGAGTCACTTTTTAAAAGCTAATTGCAAAAAGTGCATTAATTATTTAATCCTTCCTACATTTCTAAAGATTCTCATTTGAATCTCTAATAAATAATTGAATAATTTTCCTGGAATTTAGCCTATTTGACCTAATTAACCAATGATAACACATCTGTGTTAAAGATGTATTCAGTTCCATACATTAAATAAGTCATATTCATTAATAATGCTAATAATGTGATGTGATTTCATTATTTATTTCCATCTTACTCAATGCACACTAAATAGAAATAGTTGATGCCCGAGAACTTAGATAGCGCCAAAAGTAGGTGCTGAAAATCCCAGGAAGAGTTATAGTCATACTTTGTGGAAAAAAGACAGAGCTGCATTAATTCAAATATTTAGAATACTCTGGCATATTCTGAAGATACATCCAGAAATATGTTTCAGCCCTGTATGTTGGCGAAAGTTTTTTCCACAAAATTTATTGATAAGCCCTGATATAATTTTGATACTCTTAAAATGATACATATCAATAATATAGAATAAGATTTTTGGTACAAAAATAAAAATTTAATTTGTTTGGAAATGTTTACCAACTTATTAAGAAAAGATTACTCTGAATGAGCATCTGCTAATTTCCTAATAAAAAAATATTCCACAGCATTATGTGCAAATCAGAATAGTATATTCATGAGAATTATATTATTTACAACACTTAATAGATGTCAGCAATCACCTTCAAGCTTTCAAAAGTCGTTCTTGAATTCCATGATAGCTCTCCAGAAGGAAATACTAAGGTACCTACTATCCAAATAATCAATGTTCTACACTTATATATCTCTGATTGTCACTATTCATATGCAGTTTCACAGAATTTCTATATTAAGCTCAGACCTTCTAGTATGGCATATAAACTGACAGGCTCCTGTCAGACCTCTGTGGCAAGCAGCTGCTTGAGGGGGTATTTTTTTTTTATAGTAGTCTAATAGACTACTACAGGCTGCTTTTTGCAAAAAATTTTAAGCAAAAACTTTTGGAAAATTTACATAAATATTTGCAAATTAAAATATTTTATTAGCTCAGCATATATTATGACTTTCCTTACTCCATTTCTGCAAATGTTTTCTGTGCTTATTCATTTTCTATAGTAAAAATACAAGTAACGAATGAAATAAACTCGATGTATTCTGTATCAACTAATAAATCAACACTTTAGCATCAATTTAAATTTTAGAGGAAAAATTGTCTTGAGCCGAGTGTAGAGGAGATCTTGATTGGTGGCCGGTAGCTCAGTGGTCCAAAGCATCTGATATGTTATCAGGAAGTTGTGGGTTCGTATCCCACCCGTCTCAAGACAATTTTTCCTCTAAAATTTAAATCGACGCTAAAGTGCTGATTTATTAGTTAAAAATACAAGTCTTCATAACCTTTCTTCTGTCATTTTACTCCTGAAATGATTTTACCTTTTATTATTTATTTTAATTTTGGAAATGAGCATTCCATTGTTGATGCAATTATCAGCAGCATTAAATGGAGCAAGGCAGCAGTAGACATGTCTGGAAAAGCCAAAATAAGAGAGTAGTTTTAAATAATCAATAAATTAGCCACTTCTGTTATGGTAGAAATTTTTGCTCTATCTGGTTTTCAGCTATTCCTAAATGATAAAAACTAACCCTTTCCAGGTCCAGCTATTTTTGGATTCTGATCAGGCAAAAAAATAAGAACTCTTATGCCAAATAACTAATGAAAGGGATTATGGCATGTTATATACCAAATTAATCAGCATTTAATTCTGGATTTTCTGAAGATAAAATATTTAACAAAAAAGGCAAATAGTTTTATTTTAATAGGATTTTTTTTAGTCATGTAGTAAAAAAAATGCATCTGGCAATACATATAAAATTCAATTAAAAACACTAATAGACAGATATGATTATAATTAATGCTCATCAATAGAAAGACTATTTCTGAATAACAGAAAAAAATAATTTTCTTGTTTAAAGTAAACATTTCTTCTGTTTTGTAATTTTTTCCTCCATATCATACTTTGAGAAAAGTCCAGGCTTGTTATAAAAATAATAAAATAATACCCCCTCAGGCAGCTGCTTGCCACAGAGGTCTGACTGGAGTCTGTCAGTTTTTATGCCCTAGTAGAAGGTCTGTGAGGATGGCAGGCCCTCAGCAGAAAAACAACACAAACAGCCATGCCTTACCCGGGCTTGAACCCAGGTCCCTTAGATCAGTAGCCAGGCGCGCTAACCACTCTGCCATGGGACGGCTCCAGGCTCGTTGTAGAGTCCAATAAACAAGTCAATTTTAGAATATTTTTAATAAATAACTAATCAACAGAAATAGGTCTTGTTACATATCAAATTAAAGAGAATA
Organism: Ryuthela nishihirai; assembly: GCA_038380435.1. NCBI lineage: Eukaryota > Metazoa > Arthropoda > Arachnida > Araneae > Heptathelidae > Ryuthela > Ryuthela nishihirai. Next base: position 45,393,934 of record JAWZYU010000023.1, on the reverse strand, counting down.
TAATTCTGAATTTTATTGAAGTAAAAATATTGACATCCCAGCATTAGGTTTACCAGTCCTTGTGCATTTTATTTGTTCCTCAGCTGATGGTTTGCTGGTTATCAGGTTGTTGCACTTGATATCCTCATTGTTGACTTGTGCATTCGCTTAATTCGTAGTCTATTTCAGAAAGGTTAAGTTTAGGTGACTTTATTCACACTCAGGAACATTTAAAATTTTGGAAACTAACTCCAAAGAATTTAACGCGTTTCATCCCCTACCCCCCTATCAGTGCTTCCTCAGGTGTGATTGCAGCGTGTTGTTAACTGCTTCAGATTTTATACTCTCGTTGGACTGCGCATCTTGAGTTGTCGGTTGCTCGAGCAGCAGGAGATTCCATGCTGCAGGAAGGGTAGGTATTTCTGTATTGCACAAGGTATCTTTATGTAAACTGATCATTAGTGTTTCAGTGCATTGCATTTGAAATTTAGTTGGAGGTACTACTAGGGGTTTATTTTGAACTTTATTCACTTTAATATTATTGTCAATTATTGTTTGTGTGAAAGCTGTGTTCGGTTTTCCATGTTTAATGTCATTCCTATATTTTGTCATACGTTGCTCATAAGTTCTATAAATTTTTCCTATATAATTATTTTTCCCTCTAGTTTATTTGTAGGGTCACTTATATTTATGTTGTATATCCCCCCTCCATATTGACTAATCTATCCCTATCATTTATGCTAATTTTTTGTAATGTGAGGTGCAGTATGTGGTAAATTTATTTGATATTTTTTTTACATTGCTTAATGTTTTAGTTATTCCGGTGGTATATGGGAATCTTTATGCATGTCTTATAGTATTAGTTTGCTGATTGGGTTTAGTGATTAGGTTGCGAATCCTGATTTTTTTTTTTGGAATTTTGCATTTCTTTCTAATCTTTGTACCAACTTTTTAGTATATCCTGCATCTTCCGCTATTTTATATATAAATTCTAATTCTCTTTTTAATGAGCTGTTTTGTGTGTTATATTGATAAGTGAGCAAAAATTACATTAAGAAAGTTAATTTTGTTTAAGTAATAGGATGAGCTGATGTATAAGGAATTGAATTAGGAATAAAAGTTGTTTTTCTGTATGCTTTCAACTCACATTTGGGGATTTTCTTTTTAATCTTAATATCTAAGTATGGTATTTCTCCATTGGTTTTGGTTTCATGTGTGAATTTGATAGTGGGTAGTATACTGCTAAAAGTTCAGATTAATATGTATAATTAACTTATGGAGTGGTTCCAAAAAATTACAACCACCATCAATGTAACGATTATACAATGAGAGTTTCAATCTGGCTTGCTGTAAGATAGTTTGCTCTACATGGTGCATGACAACATCAGCCATGAGCCCAGACAGAAGTGATCCCATTGGAACCCCCCCCCCCCCCCCCCATCTGGACCCATGTCCAACTGTTGGCCCAAACCAATTGGAGTTTATGGCAAGATTCAGGACTTCAGGAACACTAAAGTATTCTTGTGCCTTGGGTCTAGCCACTTTCAGCCATTCAGCTTTTAGTCGCATCACTGCATCCATACATGACATATTAAGGCACAATGATTTGACACCTAGTGAATGGATGGCTGCGGTCTCCTTGTGTTTGCGTTATTATATTTGCTGCTTCAGTACAGGATGCTACAATATATTTTGTAGGTGGGAAGTAAGGTGAAAAAAAGTCAAATAAGTCTCTTTTTAAATTATACATGGGAGATTTACATTTACTAACTAAGGATTAAAATGGTTTATTATCTTTCTGCAGTTTTGTTTTTACAAACATCTGAGGTATATCTGGGTACACAGGGGGTGTACATTAATTTGACACCCAGGTATGACAAATCAAGGTTTCTGCTCCACAGAAGTTATGGGTGGTGGTGGATATGGTATCAGACACACGAGAATCAACACCCAGACACGCTTGTCAGTCAAGTACAGGCCAGTGGTGGCAGTGTGCATGTCTGGAGGATGTTTTCCTGGTATGACTGGGATCGTTGGTACCACTGGATGGGTCCCTGAACACCAATGGTTACCTGTCCATCTTCGCAAACCATACATCCCTTCATGTTGGATGTTTACCTTGGTGGTGATGATGGTGTCTACCAACAGGACAGTGCACCCTGCCATGTCGCTAAGATGGTGTGTGAGTGATTCCAGGAACATGACAGCGATGCCTCTGTTCACCCTTGGCCGGTGAAATCACCCGACCTCAATCCCATAGAGCACTTGTGGGACCATTTGGATTGACAAGTTCGGCGTGCGGACCAACAACCACGTCATCTTCGGAACCTCTGTGTTCTGCTGCAGTCCGAATGGGCACGTGTGCCTCTGGAAACCTTCCAGGGCCTCATTGTGTCCACGCCACACCATCTTGCCACTGTCATCTGGGCCAAGGGTGGTTATTCCCATTATTAGGTAGATGGTCATATTATTCTGATACAACTGTGTATGATAGCTGTGTGTTGTATTACCAACTCATCAGTGGCAGTCATTAGCATGTTTTGGTTAACATCTGTATGATACTCTGTGAACCTCTCCTGTAGAAAAAGTATGGTTTTTTCTGATAGGGCAAACCACTGAATTATTCGGCAAATGGAGCAAAAAATCTGTATATGCCCGATTTTTGAAGAAGGCTAAATTTGTTTCTGCCCCTTTTTATAATTTTCTTCAGATTTAGAGCATTTGAAGATAAGTGTTGTAAATAATGCTAAATGATTAGGAGCATTTGAAGATTTTTTCAGATTTAGAGCTTTGAAAACAGTCTTAATTTTTTTTTGCACTGTGAGTATTTACAGACTGGTTTGTAAGATATGGGCCGTCCCATGGCCGAGTGGTTAGCGCGCTTGGCTACTGATCTAAGGGACCTGGGTTCGAGCCCCGGATAAGGCATGGTTGTATGTGTTGTTTTTCTGCTGAGGTCCTGCCATCCTCTCAGATCTTCTACTGTGGCATATAAACTGACAGGCTCCTGTCAGACCTCTGTGGCAAGCAGCTGCTTGAGGGGGTATTTTTTTTTTTTTTTTTTTTGTAAGATATAGATCTGGGAAGACTGCCCGCTTGGAGTCAATAATTGGGAGGAGAGTCAAATTTGTTCTGTTGTCGTTTCTATACTTATTGATAAGCTTTTCTATTCTTTTTGGGTGGAAGCTGTGGGATGCAGCAATGGATTGAATGTTTTGAATTTCTTCTCTGTGGCAAGCAGCTGCTTGAGGGGGTATTTATTTTTTTATTTTTTCATGCAAAAACTTGTTTGATAATACAATGAAGGCCCTATGGCCTGCAATTTTGTGTGCCCGTGTGATGCATGAGTTGGCACTTTTGTTGGAGGGGACTTAGGTAGGCTTTCAGTATATTGACATTGTTAAGGCTTCTCTATAATGTTTTTGGATAAAAACATTTAAATAGGAGATGGCATTTCTACTTCCCCTCTTCATGAAATGGACAGATATTGTTGGCTCTAGTAATGAGGCAATTTAATTGCTCATTTGCTGCCATTCCAAATTAAAAATTTATTTCATCAACATAATGGTAATACATTGAAGTGCCATTGAATTAGGGATAGGAGACGTTATCCAAATTCAGTACTGCCAGTCCTGCATTTTCACTTATGTGTGTCTGAAACTCGTCATATATAGCTGTCAGCTTTGGCTTCCCCAAGCATTCATCATGAGAAGTGTAATGGGAAAGACACGGGATTTAGATGCATTTGACAGAGGGCAGATCGTTGGTGCCCAATAGACACCAGCCTTGAAGGATCTTGGGCTTTGCTGTGTGACGCATATCGTAGGGGCCAGGCATTATTTGATATCACCTCCCATCTGAACATGGGTTCCAGCTGGGAATTCAATGCATGGACCGTTCAATGCTCACTTCATTATCTCGGCTTTGGGAGCCGCTGACCTATGAGAGTCCCACTTCTAATGGCATGACACCGGGCTCAACACCTTGCCTGGGCTAAAGAACATTGAAACTGGATCTTAGAAAATTGGCAACGGATAGCCTGGAGTGATGAATCCCGATTTAAACTTCATCACGCTAATGGGAGATTCAGAGTATGGCAGCAACTCATGTAGCCATGGATCCTGCATGCTAGGTTGAAACAGTACAAGCTGGTGGTGGCTCAGTGATGGCCTGGGGTGTCTTCAGTTGGACATCTGTGGGGCCTTTGATATATGTACTGATGACTTTCAATGCATCCCAGTATGTAGAACTCGTGGCTGACCATTTATGGCCATTATGCATCCCAATGGAGATGTCATCTACCAGCAAGACAACTGTTCATCTCACAGGTCCAGGTTGGCTACTGCATGGTTGCAGGAACATTCTTCTGACTTTGAAATAATGAATTGGCCACCTAGAAACCGAGATTTAAATACCATCGAAAATCTTTGGGATACCGTTGAGCGGAGTGTTCAGGCCCGTGTCCCATCAGCGATAACCTTGAGAGGATTGTGGACAGCTCTGGAGGTTGCATGGGATGCCATACTTGTGGAACATTTATGCAAGCATGTGGAGTCCTTACCTCCTGGTGTGGCATTCATTATCAGGGTCAGAGGTGGTTCAACATATTACTAGGTTGCTATCCCTAATTCAATGGCACTTCAGTGTAGAAGATGGGTAAAACTATCGAGTTGAATAATTTTGTTTCAAGTTCTTGAAGTTCATTCAATCTCAGACAGGATTCCTACCTTTAGATTTTGTTCCCAAACTGAAAATAATTGTTTCCGGTGACTAGTTTTAGGGTTTCATGAATGGCATTGATTTCAGGAAAGGAAAATTTTTGCACTTCATTAATTTTTTTTTCAAAATAGCACAATGGCATCAAAAACTGGAGTGGATGGGGGGATCAAGGAGACTATGTCAAGTTGCTGTTGGATTGTGTGTGATGCCCCATCGTTCACTTTTGCTTTACCTTAACCAGTTTTTGTTTAATTTACGTTATATTTATCATTTTGGGGATTTTTATTTCCGTTTCAGCATCACAGCACTCGTTTTCAAGTTTCTAGGAGTTGCGTACGCGCAACTCCGAACTTCCGACCGTAACCGTTAAAGCGCGTGCCAAGGACACGCCCCCTCTTGCGTCATAGCTTGCGTCCGTCATTGTATGCAAATGCCTTTCCCGGCATGCGCCGGCCCAATTGTCAAAACCGTGCCCTGCGAGGCACTTGGAGGATTTAGCACTTAGGATTTTGTCACTTGAGGATTTGTCACTTGAGCTTTGAGAGCAGAGAGATGTAGTAAGGTGCGTAGCACCGTGCGTGTAGCACAGATTTTAGTTTCTTCATTGATGTTCTTGGTGAGTTACTTATTTTTGGAAATAAATCTATTTTGTTATGTTACAAACTTTTGAGTCTGTAGTTTTTATCTTGAGCAACGCTGATTTAGAATCTTTTTTGCATTAACTTTTATTTGTTAAGATACATTTTGACTCTCACTTATGAACGCTCACTGGCATTGGAACCCTAAATCAACTTATTCTACATTTTTGGCAATTTGTTAATGATTGCCTGGCGCCCGTCAAAGCTATCCGGAGCAAATAAACTTTAAGTATTCTACATTGTTTGGAGCGTTACATGTGGCCAACCACAGCTCATCGATGCTAGAGGTAGTGAAGGCTATCCTGTGTGGTACGAGCCAATAGAAGGGATACTGTGGTGCAACTCATCCATAATTTGAATGCTGGTGACAGGAGTAATGTGTCACAACACACAATACACTGAACGCTGCTGAGAGTGGGACTGCATAGCCACTCCGAATGCCCATGCTAACCTCAGTTGACATTGAAAGTGCCTACAATGGGCACGCAAGCATCAAAACTGGATATTGAATGATTGAAAGAAGGTCATCTGGTCCGATGAATCTCGTTTCCTGTTGAACCATGTGAACTGCCAGGTACATGTGCGTTGTTTACCTGGAGAAGTGTTGGCACCAGGATGCACCCTGGGACAAAAACAAGCCAGTGGAAGAAGTGTAATGCTTTGGGCAATGTTCTTCTGGGAAACCTTGAGTCCAGTCATTCGTGTGCAGGAAATTGTGACATCTACCACCTACCTAAACATCATTGCAGACCAGGTACATTCTTTTGTGGCAAAGGGTATATCCCTCAATTAGTGCCTTTCAGCAGGATAATGTGCCATGCCACACTGCCTGGCTTGTTTGAGAATGGTTAACAGAACATGGATAAGACTTCCAGGTATTGCCCTGGCCTCCAAATTCTCCAGACATCAATCCAATTGGGCATCTGTGGTTTGTGTTGGAACAGCATATCCGATCTGCAGCGGCTCAACCACGTAACTTACAACTGTTGAAGGATCTGCTGGTAACATGTACCAGATACTTCAAGACACCTTTAGAAATCTTCTAGCATCCAAACCTTATTGGGTAAGAGCTGTTTTGGCATCACATGGATAACCAACATCATATTAGGCAGGTGGTCATAATGTTTTGGCTCTTCAGTATAGCATACTTTTGTAATTTTATATGAATAATTAGCTTTTGGGCACCATATTGTGTGAAGAATAAGCGATTACGTTTAAGTGAAATGTATACTATTAAAACCTGTAGTGTGTGTGTGTGGGGGGGGGGGAGTTGTGTGAATATTTGTCAGTTGGAAAAACTCAAAAAAGATACACGAAACAGAAGCTCCAAAAGAGTCAGTGTAACCTTAGAAAGTTTCAAAACTTATATGTGTATAGTACTAAAATATTAGAAATATTCCAAAAGCTGGTATGAATGGAAAACTTAAAAGCATTTTTGTAGCATTTAGAAATCTGTTAATTGTTTAAAATTGTCAATTGATATCACATTTTTTTTTTTTGTAAAAAGAGCTTTCATTTCCCTTATTAAAAAAAAATTTGGCAAACTTTCAGATGATTAACATTTAACCATGATAGTTTAGTCCAAGAAAGAAAATTGAGTTCAAGAACAAAAAAGCAAAAGTGCTCTATGTATTCAACTAAACAGAACTTGGTATTGTGATTATAGCAAACAGTAAATTTTGTTACTTAATTTCAGTTACCTTTTTAGAAACCATCATGATAAACTGTTGTTATCAATCTGAGGCAAGGGTTGTTTAATGGGGCAGGTTTAAGTCCCAACTGTGCCTGCATTAAGAATTCTCTCCCATTAACTGCCATTCTCCCCTCAGTGATAAGAGGAAACCTCTGGACTTGGAAAGACTGCCGTCCATTGTATTCAATATTACTCCATGGCAAAATGTGCAGGACAGTAATACCATGTACACATAAGGGAACATGCCCCTCGGTGCAAGCTCCTGTACGCAGTGAGGGGACCACCCTGTGAAGGTTTCGCTGTCTCGGTTACTTTCACAGGGTCCTGAACACTCTCCCACATGTTTGCCGTGCGCAGCTACCCGTGTCCTGGGAAAGGAGGATCCTGGTAGTTGCTCAGGGGTCCCCGTCTTCTCTCCTCAGCTCATGATTGGCAGAGTCCCCTTTGGCCACCTTGTCATTGGGGAGCTTGTCGTTGTGGGACTGGGCAGCGGATTCCGGGGCCTCTGCTATACACTGCTTTGGCCTCTGCTTCCAGTAAACAGGAGCTCCTGGGGTGCCCCCCCCCCCCCCAGGAGCAATCAGCTGGTGGGCAGGTCCTCCTAGGATCAACCGTGTAGCACGGTGAGTAACCTTGCCCACAGTCGGTACAGGTTTGCAAGTTTCCTCACAACTTATTTTCCTTATGTCATTATCCTTTCTTTGTGAGGCCAGTTTGGCCATTCACAATTTTGATATTTTATGCTTTATTTCTTTTGTGTAGAAAGTTTTCTGCACATTTCTATTTTCATTTTCCTTTTGTTTATTTGTGAGGGCTTGGCTCACTGTCTGTGTGGGTATAGTGCCTGCATTACCCTGGCACCTGACTGGGCGTCCCCTTGGGCTCCGTGGAAGGTGGGGACAGCGGGCACTGAACCACACAAACATGCAACTTGATGATGAAATTAATGCGATCAATTCCACAAAGCGGGCTTAACATTAGCCCCCCATCTTCCTGGTCTCTGTTATCAATGCCATTGTCTTCTTTGTGTCGTTTCCCAGATTCCTGATCATCCACTCCACGGGTGATCAGGTACTTGGGGACATGTCCCCTTTTTTTGTCAATAAAGGTTTGAAAGGTCTTGCGGGAGAGCCAAAATCTGTCAAGCGCGTACAATCTGGCAACTTGCAGGTTGAGACCGCTTATTCCAAACACTCGGAACTGCTCCTGAAAGTCAAAGAAATTGGTGTGGTGGCTGTCGAAGGCACTCCCCATAAAACTTTGAATTCCTCTCAGGGTGTGATCACTGAGTGGGGCCCCCTCAAATTCACTGGGGAGAAAATCCTCTCAGAGCTCACACCTCAAGGAGTAACAACAGTCCACCGGGTTTCAACAGGCCATGATGGGAAATTGGTACCCTCCCTGGTACTGATTGTCACATTTAACATGCCACGCCTGCCTTCTTCCATCAAGGCAGGCTATTTGCATTGTGAGGTATGACCGTATATACCGAACCCTCTGTGCTGTTTTCAGTGTTAGATATACGGTCATGCCCACACAGCTTGCAGAGGCAAGTGCACCTATGCTCGCTGTGGCAGTAAGGATCATCTGGATCCAGACTGCACAGCAGAAAAGGCAAGCTGTGTGAACTGCAATGGTGAACGTTCGGTGTACTCTCGCGACTGTTCAAAGTGGAAAGAGGAAAAGGAGGTACAACGTTTGAAAATAATGAACAACATTTCATATGCTGAGGCTAGAAAGCTCGCTGCACCTCCCGGCCCGCCTTGCAAGGTATCCTATGCCAGTGCAGTCATTGGGAAGTCCATTGTTCCAATGACTTCAGTGGTGATGCAAACTGATATCAGTGTAGCACCTACTGAGTCTTGCCAGCAGCGAAGTATCTCCTCACGCAGGCGAAACTGAGGGTGGTGTTGACTTCGACATCAACCCCGGTTTCCATTCCTGCAACTCAGCCTTCCACCTTCACATGCCCCTCGGACGACTCTGAGGACATGGATACCGATCACCCCCTATTCACTAAACCGTCCTCTGTGGCGGTTAAGCTGAATAGGAATTCATCATCCATCTGAATAGGAATTCATTCATCATCTTCTAAGTCCTGAGATGGCCACACTCCTACAATGGAATTGTTGTGGATTCCAGAGGAATCTTGATGACATCAAGGCACTCCTTCAGGCACACCGGCCCATCTGTGTGTGCCTGCAGGAGACTTACTCGCAGACAGTCACAGATCCCACGATCCGGCACTTTTCCATAGTTCGCCGGGACAGGAATGGAGATGGTCCAGCTCGTGGGGGTATTGCCATCCTCATGAGCAACCATTCTCCATTCCAGGTCGTACCACTCACCACCAACTTAGAGGCGGTAGCCATCCGCCTCTTTGTGGGGTTCTCGCTGACTGTTCTGTATATCTTCCACCTGGGAGCATCGTCTTCCAGGATGACCTAGATGGCGTCTCACAGCTGCCATCCCCCTTCCTCATCATGGGGATTTCAATGGACACAGTCCATTATGGGGCAGTGCTGACACCAACGGGGGGGGGGGGGGGGTCCTGGAGCAGTGGCTCCTGGATCCTTCTCTCTCCCTGTTGAACACCAGTGTCAGTACCTACTTTCACTGCCCAACCCAGGTGGTGATCATGATCATCTGTTCCTCCTCGATTCTTCCACTCTTTACATAGAAGGTCGAGGACAACCCTTACAGAAGCAATCACCTCCCCGTGGTATGTACCATCTCCTGTGGGGGCCTTCACACGTCTCACAGTGGAGGCTCAATCGAACTGATGGGTGGTTTTGAGCTGCTCTCTGAGCTCAATGACTACTCTGTCAGCCAGGATCCAATCAATGTGGCAGTAGTGGAGATAACGGACTGTATCGTAGATGCAGCTGCATCAACAATTCCACAAACTTCGACGTGGTGGAATCCAGATTGCACTTCAGCTCGTAAGGCTCAGAAAAAGGCTTGGGGGTAACATCATTCCAGTTGTGTTCAAGTTTCTCAGTCTCATATTCGATCGGAAATTGACCTTTTTACCACACATACGTCATCTCGGGTCCAAGTGCACGTGGGCACTGAACATCATCAAGCCCCTCTCCTCCCTTTCTTGGGGGGAGACCGATGTTCTTTGCTCCACCTATACCGTGCACTTGTCCAATCGAAACTGGACTACGGATCCCAGGTGTACGACTCCGCCCAGGATTCGGTGGTGAAGGTGCTGACCCTCTCCATCATCAGGCTCTCTGTGTTTGCACGGGGGCCTTCTGCACCTCACCAGTCCAGAGTCTATATGTCCAGACTGAGGAACCCTCTTTATCTCTTTGCCATCAGCAGTTGTCCCTGCAATATGCATCTAAACAGGCAGGGAATGCATCTAAATTGCGTTCCCTGCCTGGCCATCCCACTTGGGACTGCATTTTCAGTCCAAAGTGGGAAATACTTTACACAAATCGGCAGACTGCCATTTGTCATTTCGGATTGAGAGTGCGAGGCTACCGCAATCCGCAACTACTGATTTCAGTTGCAGATTGCGAGTCCGAGGCTACCTCAGAGATATCAACACCAGTCTCGATAGTGTCGCACAATCGACAGCCGAGCTGCTTCCACCATGGCTCACTGTTTCCCTTTCCTGTGATTTTTCCCTGTGCAGAACGGGGAAGGCCTTTACACCTGACTGTGTGTACCGTCAACTCTTTGCCAGCCATTGTGCTGAGCACCCGGACTTCTTGCCTGTCTTTACAGATGGCTCGAAGTTTGGCACATCAGTGGGATTGGACATGGTCTGCTGTGATGTAATCATTGCAGACCAGATCCCACTGCAGTGTTCCATCTGCAGAGTTGCACGCTATCAATCTCGCCTTGGACCACGTGGCGGCGAAGCATCATCATTGGTGTGTGCTTTACATCGACTCGCTTAGCTCACTACAGGCTTTGATCTCGGTGAGGCATCGGCCTCACCCTGTTCTCTCCAAGATCTGCCAGCAGCTCCATTGTCTGTCAGCCACCACCAATGTTCTCTTCTGTTGGGTGCCCGGTCATGTTGGGATCAGGGGCAATGACTTGGCAGACGCTGCTGCCAAGTCTGCCATGCCCTTGTTCGACTTTCCACTGCCGGTTCCATATCTGGATTTCCCGCAGCGTTTTACCATTGAGCTCCGTGCACAATGGCAGAGATCTTGGTCAGAACAGTTTATGAACAAGCTATTTGAGATCAAACCTATCATCAAACCATAGCAGTCTTATTACCACAGGAATCGCAAGGAGTAAGTTGTACATACTCGGCTCCGCTTAGGTCCTTCGTTTATTACTCATTCGTTTCTTCTACGGGCAGACAACGTACCTAAGTGTGAGTTTTGCAACACCGTTTTAACTATCAAACATATTTTAATTGAATGTCAATGTTTTAACTTTGAAGGACGTATGTTTTTTAACTTTCATAATTTCACGTCCAAGCCCCGTACACTCGGACATCTTTTATTAGACCATTGTATTTTAACAGCAGTTTTTAACTTTTTGCAATATTCTGGCTATTTTAATCGACTTTTATTTTACCTTGTAGTTTTTTATGTCTAACCCAGGCCTTTCATCTGGGTTGTTCATGTTATATATACAACTTGTTGATTTTCTTGTTATATTTACGTCTTGTTTTCATTGTTTATCTGTTATGTATATATATTGTTGATGTCTTTTAACTTTTACAGCATTTGATTTTAACTTTGGTTAAGGGATACTCATCTTTTAGCTTCTTTATATCTCGTTTGGCCCATTATAGCCTATTATATTATATTTCATATCATATTTCTGATTCCGAGCCTTTATATTATTTGATGTTAACAACCATAAAGGAACCAACATAACAACCATAAAGGAACAAATAAAAAGTAGCTCATGCGCCATAAAACCCCAATCAACCAACCAACCATAAAGGAACATGCTTAATGTTAAGTTTCCATGTGTCTCCCAACGTTCATTGATCTCTCTGCCCAGCCTTCTCTGACCTCTTAGGAACTTGTGATTAGCCCACTGTGGTGAAAAAAAAAAGTGCTCCACAGAGTTAAAATAACTCTAACTATCCATCTCTCCATTTGAATTTTTCATTGAATAAGATAACTTATGAAATTGCAATAACTTAAAATTCTCTATCCAGCAATAAATTTTTTAAGTTTATCCTTCAAACGTTTTAGGAGAAATATGATATGAAATAAAAGCACATGTGAAATATGGATAACATAAATACCCATATTGTATAATATACTAAAAATAAATATAATGTGTGAATAATTAATTCTGTTTACGTGAAATAAAATAGTGTACATATAAATCAGTAAATGAACAACAATTAGTATTAATCAATAACCAGATTTATAATCGAACTAGCTTTTCAGCATTCATAATACAAAATAAATTTCAGAAATATGAAAAATTCCAAAAAATTGTCAATATTTTGTTGGGTTGTTTTACCTCTGAGCGGCACTTTTTTGCACACAATGGGCTAAATGGCCAGGTCACGAGGACCCCGAAGGCTCGGAGAAGGTTGGGGGAGGAACCCACTGGAACAGCTGTTGGGAGACAGATGGTAGCCTCCCGTCAACGCTATCCAGTGGTTCTTTAACGTGCACAGGGTATGGCTCACCCATACACAGGGCCAAGCCTTAACATCCCATCTGACAGACAGCGAGCTTTCCAAGCCCATCAGTGTCCCCTACTGACTGTGGGCAGGGCAGGGAATTTTGTGGAGATAAATCTCAACGCTGACCCAGCTGGGACCCAAACCTGGGATTTACATATTACGAGCCTGACGCGCTACCGACTGAGCCACCCCCGCCCCTAATATTTTGTGCTTAGCATTCAAAATGAGCATATAAACACATATTTTAGAAAACAGTTAATTTTTTTTTTTTTCAAATTTTAAGTGAGCAATCATATGATTTGCATCAGCCTCTGTACTATTGTTTCTTTGAAATATAACATCTGTGAAGAAAAAGTGATTTTTTTCCCCAGTGAAATATATGTTTTTTCTGTTTTAATATAAACAAAGTATATTTTAGATTACCTACCATGCCTGTCATATGCACAGTCATATCAGAATAATATGACCACCTACCTAATAATTGGAATAACCATCCTTGGCCCGGATGGCATGGACACAAAGAGGCCCTGGGAGGCTACCTCAGAGATATCAACACCAGTCTCGATAGTGTCGCAGGCACACGTGCTCATTCGGACTCCAGCAGAACACGGAGGTTCTGGAGATGACGTGGTTGTGGGTCCGCTCACCAAACCTGTCGATCCAAATGGTCCCACAAGTGCTCTATGGGATTGAAGTCGGGCGATTTTACCGGCCAAGGGAGAACGGAGATATCACTGTTGTGTTCCTGGAACCAGTCATGCACCACCTTAGCGACATGGCAGAGTGCATTGTCCTGTTGGTAGACACCAGGGTAAACGTCCAACATGAAGGGATGCATGTGGTCAACGAGGATGGACAGGTAGCCATTGGCATCCAGTGGTACCAGCTGTCCCAGGTCATACCAGGAAAACATCCCCCAGACATGCACACTGCCACCACCGGCCTGCCTGTACTTACCAACAAACGTATCCAGGTGTTGGTTCTCGTATGTCTATATAGGGCTTTGCTGTCCAAGCGCCATCTAGTGTTTAGAATATGTATTATATATTAGTGAATTGAAGTCCCTGATCTCAACCCACAATCCCACGCTCATCATTGCATAATGCATTTATCCATTATGCTACAGGTACCATATGGCTAAAGTGCTTTGAGTTAGATAATCTTGTTAAAAGTCCCATCAGAAGGAAAAAACTGATTATTATTCCATGTAAATTGTATCATTACAAACATTTTAACTTGTAAATAAATTATTTCTATAACATTCTAACCACATTCACCCGTCAACTCCTTATCTTACAGGTCCTGTGGAATACGTTTTATTGACAAAGATAGCAGAAACAAAAACAAGTTTTGAAAAATTTCAATTATCAAGTCCTTGATCCGATGGAAAGCGATTTTTTACGACTTATTTCACTCAGTCTGTCGAACATGTTTTCTTGATGGATGCCAAAAGAATGGTTTTTACGATCTATGAATTAAAAAGTCTTGTGAAATAGATCATGAAATAAAATATTTCGAATTAAACATTATTCTAAAGTGGGAATAACCATCGAGGGGAATAACCCGCCTTGTTCAGAATACTAATTATTGCCATAATTTTGAGAAATACTTTTAGGAATAAACTTTTCCAATCTGTAAATTAAAAAGTTTTAGGTTTTTGGGAACAAGTATGGTATTGTATTTATGCAGGTGGTAGTCGTGCGAACAGTTGAGATTAGGTGGTTCCACTTGGAAATCGTTCAGTGAAGGCAGAAAATGCCTGGTACACGTCGTCGGCAAGTTTAACGCCATTTGGATGCTTTTGACAGAGGAAGAATTATAAATGAGTTGGATGGATTACACATCATGTCACTGACCGTGTTCATCAGGATTCACGAACTGTTGGCAACAGTGGCAAATTGAAGGTTTTAGCGTGCATCGCAGGGGGAGCAATGCTGTCTGACAGATGTCAGCACAGCTTGATAGGCACATTGTTCGACATGTTCATTTGTCACCACAGAGCACTGCAGGCGATATTTGACGGTCTGTGACAGCAGCCATGGATGTCCCCATAATAAACCAAAGGTTGCATGAGGCACACCTATGCTCTTGGCAACCATTGCTGCAAACCATCACAGTGCTCATCTGGCTTGGTGCCAAAGTTGTGTTAACTGGGGTCACGAATAGAACATTTGTGTTTAGTGATTAATCCCGTTTCTGTCTAGGTGCTGACAATCAATGGGTCCGTGTATGGCAACAACCTGGCGAGAGGATGGATCCAGCTTTTGTTCGTGACTGGCACACTACCCATCAGCCAGGCATAATGGTATGGGATGTTATTGGATATGACAACAGGTCACCTCTTGTTCGCATGACGGGAACACTGACAGCTGCATGATACGTTAGTGCGGTTCTGCAGCCCGTTCTGTTACTCTTCCTAGAAGGCATGCAGCAGCCCATTTTTCAGCATGACATTGCCCATGTACACTGCTAGGGTTTCCAGACAATGTTTGCAACATGTTCAAGTATTGCCATGGCCAGCACGATCTCCAGATTTATCTCCAATAGAAAATATGTGGGACCACATTGGACGACTTGTGTAATCCTCTCACCAGGTGGCTGCAAATTAAATCATGGTATGCCAATATGTGTGTGTGCTACGTTTCACCCTATCCCTTCACTCCTGGGTGGGACAATTTTAATGTCATGCAGTGTATATACGTTTTAAAGACCATATTTTAAAATACATGTTTATCTTCTGCTAAAAACCTTAGTTTTAAGTCGTAATATTTCAGATGAAAAACTTAACCTTTTTGAATTTTATCATAGTGCTCTGTTGTTGACAGAGTCCATTTTATTCATGGTCTGTTTTTTTTTTTTTTGCAGTATGTTGTCATAAGGGCACTTTATGACACGTGGGTTCACAGATTGAACTCGGGTGCCTATATTTGTCTCTGTATTATTTGACAAGACTGATTTCAGAAAATGTTTACTTTGTTAATGATGAGGAATAAAGAGTTTATCACAAGAGGGTCCAAGTGTCATACAACATGTTCTTGTCACTATGTTGGCATGTAAGATCTAGCACAGTCCACTGATTGGACTCTGTTGGAGATAAGACAGT
Source organism: Ryuthela nishihirai (assembly GCA_038380435.1). NCBI lineage: Eukaryota > Metazoa > Arthropoda > Arachnida > Araneae > Heptathelidae > Ryuthela > Ryuthela nishihirai. Next base: position 45,378,176 of record JAWZYU010000023.1, on the reverse strand, counting down.
GGAATGTCACTTTGCAATATTTGTCTTTAATTCTGATAAGACCCCGTTTTCAGTAAAAACTATTTTCTTTCCTTATAGATAGAGTCCAAAGTCCTCTGTGGTCAAAGGGTCGACCTTAGATGTTTGCTTAGAAAATTCATCATCATCTCCTCAAGCAGCCATGGGCTACACAGGTCCAACCAGACCATGGAATTTAGTTCTCCAAGCAAGTCTGTCCTGAGCTACATCTGCTGCATCTGGCCACTGCACACCAATTCTAATAAGGTCCTGTGTGTTAGGAAATGCAAATTTTGCAACCTCGCTAAAGGTCACAGTTCAACAATACGATCCTATATAAAACATGTAAGGATCAGATAAGATCAGTTTCTTCTTATTTCCAGTCTGCTGCTATTCTCCCAGTTCTGCTTCGGATTAGTGAGTTGCTAGCTTTAGTTGTTTGTTAATTGTCATTCCTAGTTGTTTTCAATTGACTAGAATCGTTAATTGTTGAATGCAGATTGTTTGAAAGTGAAGAAATATTATTTAGGATATAAAAATACCCATTTTTAACTCAAAAAATCACGAACTTGAGTAGATTGATAAACTATATGAAGAAAGGGTGAAGAAAACTTCAGTCTTTGAAACTCTAGTATCTAGTGTAGATAACTTGGTTAGAGATGCTCAGTGTGAAAAGCGATCTGAAACAAAAAATGATTTTTCTGAGTATCTTCATACCAAGCTTCCACGCACAGAGGTATGTTATTCAACATGTGCACCTATTCATCAGAGTGCTGCACCCAGACCTAAAAAAATCTCGTGCTCCTCTTCATCAGACCCCTGAGCCTCATCCATCAAAGCAATCCTACACTTCAGTGCATCAGACCCCTGCATTTTCGACAGTGATCCTACCCTACCTATGCTCTAGTGCAAAGGTGTGCAGTCTCGAGACAATATTGGGTTTCATTGCCAATTTTCCTAAAATTTTAATCCTTTGAGATCCGGGAGTGTAAACGAGACCTGAGAGGTATAAAATTCAGCAGTATACCATTGAAAACGTCTCCAGAGAACTCAAAGCTTAAAAACAGGTAATAGAACAAATTCCTATTTTCCGCCGCACTATCGAATGATGTATTTCTGAAATTAGTTCTAAAATCGTATGTTTACTGCAGAGTGATCTGAAAAGCTGTGGGTTACGCAAATCATCAGATCGGAACTAAAGCTATACTGCTTAACCAAAGACAGAGAGAAATACAACTTTGACTTATTAAAGTCAATGGTTGTAGACCGTACAATAGAATGTCAGACTTTTGAATTACCATTCAACACAGTGAGATATGGTGACTACCCTGTCCAAAAAAATTTAGTGTTATGTTAGATTAAAGGTGTTTCCTTGGTGGTGGTGAAACAATGTTGGTTCCTTTTGGTTACTCTGATATCGTTCCAGATATGTTGATAGATTTGATGAAATAAGTTTATCCATTAAGAATGCGCCCCATGGGCGTACAAAATTGCAGCCTTCCGTTCTCTCACACACAGGGCTTTCGCCGTGTCTTCAAATAAGCAGCTGCTTGAAGAAGAAATTTTAAACATCCATTCCATCGCTGCTTCCCATGGCTACAACTCAACAGCAATAGACAAAGTTATCAGTAAATATAGAAACAAAAACAGAAGAGATTCGGCTCTCCTCCCAATTACCGACCCCGAACGTACAAATTTTGCCGGACCTATTTCTTACGTTCCTGTCCTATGTGAATCGGTCCGCAAAATACTCAGAGCCCATAATATCAAAATTGTTTTCAGCCCAGCTCCAGATTTGAAGAAATTAGTTAAAAGGGACAGAGACAAATATAGCCTACTTCAAAAATCCGGCGTATACCGATTTCCCCTACAGTTGACGGATAATTCCGTTGTGTACTACATCGGCAAAACCATTCGCTCTTTACAAGAAAGGTTTGCGGAGCACCAAACTGATGTCAGCCAAAAGAAGCTAACGACGGCCGCCTCTGAGCCAGCAGTGCAACACACCGCAACAATAGACTGGTAGCACGCCACACTTCTTGCGCTGCATCCACTTTCTACGGGGAACCATAGTCCGCGAGGCTATTGAAATAATGACCTCGTTCGTCCCCACCTGCAACCGAGACACTGGAATCGCCCTTCACGACATGTGGAAAGAAGATTCTTTGTCTAAACAGACCTAACGTCAATGCATAGCATCACTTCACTGAAGACGGAGCCCTATCTTTGCTCCGAAAAGCTTCTGAGAGTTTTCTCCTAAGAACTTTGAACATGCAAATAGTTTGAAGGATAAACTCTAAAATTTTATTGCTCAACGACAGAGAATTTTAAATTAATTTTTGAGCAAGAAGGGCTTTTTAATTGTATATTTAAGCTTATCCTTTCCATGGAGGTAGGAATAGGGGGAGGTGCTGAAAGATCAGTTATCATCGTATGTGTGAATGTTTTGTACGAATACTGGCACAATTAAATCGTAATATTTCCTAATAAGAGTAGTAGTATTATTAAGTAATGGGAATTTACTCATTTTTAATTCCTTTTTGTGTTTGAATATGTTTACAAAAACAGTAGTTTAATACTATGATTAAATTTGTCTGTGGTTTTTAAAAATGCTTGTTGAGGTACATATTGGACGTTTACCGTAATAAATACACATAAATAAAAGCAATTCAACAATAATAACCTCCAGGCAGAAAAGGGGATGAGGAGGCATTTCAAACCAGTAGTAATTTTAGCAATACATAGCGGTTGTTTACACAACTTTTCGATATAATTAAAATAACGAAAAGTTTAATAATTCTAGAAGAAAAACTTTATTTCAACTTCTTACCAATGAAATGCCATTCCTTTTATCTATATTGCAGGTTAATTTCTGCAGGAATATGCTAAATAGGAGCTAACGTTTTTTACAATCTCCCGTTCGTTAACATAGGCAACGCACGTTTATGTAAGAGCAATATGACGACGTCGGTTACACTTTTCAAGCGATAGGGCATCTTCCTACCTCCATGATTCTTTCATGTAATTAGGATGCATCCTGTTATTAAGTTGTGTTTCTTCATTGATTGTAAGGAGTAACCTCAAAAATGTTCTTTATAATTATTTTTGTATTTTGATAACACTTGATATAACATAAAGTTCTAAACTGTATCATAGTTTATGATTTTATTCTCGAAAAGGTTTTTTGTTTAAATATTTTTATCATCTTCGAAAATGTACTGTCTTCATGCATTCACCTAAGGAAATATTCTTGATATTGTGTTCTTTGACTTATTATGCAAAGTTCTGCATCTAGTATTTATTGTCTAATCAGTGTTCTTGAATTAAATATAAAGTTCTGTTTTAATGTTCCTGTGAATGATTTCGAGTATAATGTTTGTGAATAAACATAAGATTTATTATTCAATTTGTCTGTTAATCTTTTCTAAAAGCACACCAACACAAGAATTCAGTTTTAATTCTTTATGAGAAAGACAGTTTTACAAATTTCAATATTCAATGAGTGGGATACAATATTTGAAACACAGTTGCGTTCGGTTGTTTTACCTCTGAGCAGCACTTTTTTGCACACAATGGGCTATATGGCCAGGTCACAAGGGCCATGAGGACTCACCGGAGCACCTGTTGGGGGATAGACGTCAGCCTTTCCAAGCCCATCGATGTCCCCAACTGAGGGCAGAGTAGGGAATTTAATGGAGATAAATCAATGCTGGCCAAGCTGGGACTCGAACCTGAGGACTGCAGATTATGAGCCTAGCACGATACCGACTCAGTCACCCCCATCTCTTGAAATACAGTCTGGATTGCAATTTATAAGAAATCTAGTGAGAGTTCTTTCTTCACAGTCTTGGAAGGCTTTAAAAAGTTTATAAAGTCACTCTTAAAGAGTTGCTTCACATCAAGATTCACACGACCAGTACTGTCCCAAGTAATTCATTCTTCTGGTAATGACATTAATTTTTCTCTCGCTTCTCTTTTTTTCTTAGGGATTTCATGCCTTGAGAGTGGGATGTCCCATTTGATGGTTTAAGGTGCCTGGAGTTCTTTGGAAAACAATAATTTCTAAGTACCGCCAAATATTTTTCGGGTTTGTGGGAAGCATCAGATTTCAGTACTTTTTTTTTCATCTCCTGGTCAAAATCAATAACTTTTTTCTGGAGGTGGTGGTGTTCTGCAGCGTTTGCACTCATCATTTTTGGAACAGGTATGCAATGATAAGGGAAGAGCAGCAGAGATTAATGGGGTAATAATTCCAGTACTTGTCTAACCAATCTTTTTCTTCACACTCTCTCTTTGGAAAGCTAATGCTCGATTGGCATGAAGATGTCAGTTTCTTTAGTACTGGGGAAGTTTAGATATGACCTTTCAGAAAATTAACACACTTCATAGATTTGTGGACAAAGGCATTTTCAGCAACCTTTATATTGCCTCCCCTTTAGTTTGGCTAAGCACTGAAGGAAGGGGGAATGACTGCTAATCCTCATTGCTGATTTCAAAATCACGAGCTTCAGAAGGAACTATTCGAGTTCTAAACTTTTCGGTGTCTTTTTTGAAAATCCTCGCACAAAGGATGTCATTGTTAGTCTATATGCATTGGCCATAAGCTTGGAGCAATGAAAAAACACTTATCTAGTCATGTGGTTGACCTGAGATGCTCCTTTGTTTTCTTTAATATATTGATACGAATTCATACAGATGAAGAGAGCGTGAGTTCAAAAATAACAACTAGTAACAATAAATCAAAAATAATGTGAATTAATACAACAGTATGGATAAAAACATGTACATAAACTGAACATACCAATGTTTATCTTATGTGTGAAGAAATTTTTAATCCAACGAGAATAATATATGTGAATACTTGCAATATCTCGAGAATAACCTTACCAATTCCTAAATAACTATGCACAAAATGACTTCCTTCTTTGATTTTAATACTCAAGTATTCCAAAACTGCGGGTAAGTGTACTGGTTTCTCAGAACCAATTCTTTTCAGACGACGAATTTTTCATTTCCTTTACCAGCTTACCAACATGATCCACACCAATAAACTACCTTCCGTTCACTCGCCATACAAAAATTCTTCTTCACTTTTTACACCCATCGCGTATATACTGAAACTAATTATGTTTTCTTTCGGATAACCACAACTCCAACATTCTATCTTTTCTATTTTTTCAACAACAATTTCTATTTTTCATATCGGTTCTGTATTCGTTGGTTAAAATAATTCTCACGCCAACGTATACATGAGGGTTCATGTCACGTTTGTCATAAATTCACTGTAGCACGTTCATCTGTAGTAACAATATGAAGAAGAGTTTGGGCGTCTGTCCGCTTATTCACTTGGCCACCCAGAAGAGCTAGAGGTTCCAAACTTTGTTTGAACGTTCCTTTCACCTGGGGAAAGAATATAGGCTACTTGCAAATTCGCTGGGGTCAAGAAAAAATAGGGTGGGTGGGTTTGAATTTCTCAAAATTCCCACTGACTAAATGGTTTAAAAATTATTCAAAATAACTGTTGCCACTAATAAATTTCAAAAAAGGAATACATCAAGTTAAACTAATTATCTGATTTCCCGTGATTGAATTTTAACATTTGGAAAGTTATTCGAATTAACTGTTGCCACCAATAAATTTTTGATTTTGCATGATAAATTCATTGTTCAGTTTGTTTGTGCAAACTGAACAATGAATGAAAATTAAGCACTAGCAAAACGAGATTCAAAAACTAAATTCGTATAGGAAGTTAAAATCATTAACAATTTGAAAAATATGCAAAAGCTAATAAAAGTATATACAAATGATTAATAAATGTTTTAAATATTATGTTAAGTAATAAATAATTTTGTTTAATAATTATTTTCTACCTTTACATTTTTTATGCACCTCAGAACATAGTTAATTTTCTTCTGCTATAAAGTTGCATTTGCCTGACAAATTGTATCCGAGGAACGCTGGTGGATACAAAGTGATATGAAACATTCGATTTTCTGAGTGAGGAAATTCCGGTTTTTGTTTTAGAAACTTCTGACATGGGGAGGATAATAGATAATTCGAATTATGTGCATTTCTTTTCTCCCCTGAAACAGTGAAAAATTTAACCAGAGATGTTGGATTCGGTTGTTTTACCTCCGAGTGGCACTTTTTTTGCACACAATTGACTAAATGACCAGGTCACAAGGACCTCAATGACTCCAAGAAGGTTGGGGCAGGGAACCAATTGGAACAGCTATTGGGAGACATGGTACTCTCCCATCAAGGCCCTCCAATGTACCCTTCTGTAACGTGTACAGGGTATGGCTCTCCTGCACACGCTGCCACGGCTTAATGTCCCATACGATGAACGGTGGCCTATCCAAACCCATCGGTGTCCCCCTACTGACTGTGGGGAGAGCGGGGAGTTTTGGTGACATAAATCTCAATGCTGACCTAGCTAGGACTCGAACCTGGGAACTACAAATTGCGTGCCAGGTGCACTACCAACTGAGCACCCCACAGAGGGGGAGGAGATTGAGTGTTACTGATATTTATGCCAAATGAAAGCTTGCAACGTGGAGAGATTTGTGATGACCTCGAATAATGAGCTGAGATATATGTTGACTGGACACAGACTGTTCCATTAAATCATCCAGTACCAGCAGAGTATGTTTATGGGGGTCAAATTCTAGATCTTCTGGTAACCCTAAAATTCACCTTCTTGGCTAAGGGGTGAAAGGCTTCTTGAAATTCGTCATGAAAATAATGAATGCATTGGGGTACAGGATGAAATACAAGGTGGTTATAATTAAACTGACCTTACTCAGAGCGATGTAGAGGAGGATATACTCGACGTTTGACACCAAAAAGTAGATACCTTAATAAGAACATGAGATAAAATTTTAAAAAAATTAATTAATGCCACCAGGTGTCACGGGTGCACTAAAATAAAGAAAATACCAAGTTAGACAACATTTATTATAGAAATCAAGATTCTCAATATGTGAACCATTCGTATGCAAAATGTGCTGGAAATGTAGTACAGCATGGTCCACAGTTGCATAAAACATGTCTTGGGGGAATGGCTGCAACATGCTATGTTGTTCTTGCATTCAGCAAGCGACTCAACATTGCCTTGGTAAATCCGGCTTTTCAAAAAACCTATAACCAAATAAGGCAAGGAGTTTCGGTTTTGGGAATGTGGTGGCCAAGCATTGGAAAATGTTCGAGAAATTATTCTGCCCTCACCAAATGCGGTACACAGCAACTGCGTTACCATACATGCAATATGTGGTGGCACCCATCGTGCATAAAGGTTATGGAGTCTAAACAATCTCTTTCTTGCAAAGCCAGAAAAATCTGGCAGAGAAGAGTTGGGTTGTTTTTACCCCTGAGCGACACTTTTTTGCACACCATGGGCTAAATAGGCAGGTCACATGGACCTCGAAGGCTCAGAGAAGGTTGGGGGATGGGACCCACTGGAACAGCTGTTTGTAGACAGATGGTAGCCTCCCGTCAAGGCCATCCAGTGTGTTCTTTAACGTGCACAGGGTATGTCTCTCCCATACATGGGTTAATATCCCATCAGACGGGCGATGGCCATTCCAAACCCATTGGTGTTCCCTACTGACTGTGAACAGGGCGGGGAGTTTTGCTGAGATAAATTTCAATGCTGACCCAGCTAGGACTCGAACCTGGGAACTACAGATTACAAGCCTGGTGCACTACCGACTGAGCCACCCCTGCCCCCAGCGAAGAAGATCTGTGTAATATATTCCATTCATCGATCGACGTACAGGGCCTTGAGGCATGATCTTCTCAACAAAAAATGGTCTGATTATAAAGTTTGCAGTAAACCTGCACTATAGAGTTATATAGTCGGAGTGTAGGGGCACAGCATGCAGATGTGTAAGTCCCCTATTCAGCAATTGTGTGTATTCACTGCTCCATGTAGGGGCAAATGTGCCTCATCAGTCCATAAGACTTTCGAAGGCCACATGTCGTTGAGCTACATCCTCGCCAGAAATTGGAAACCGAAGTCATTGTGCTGTTCAGAGTCATGTGGTTGCAGCTGCTGCACCCTATGAATTTTATAAGGATACCATTTCAGGATGGACCATATAATTTTATGGACAGTTGATCAAGGAAGTTACAGTTTCCAGGATACCAGTCTCGCACTAACTACAGGTACCTCTGATTGCGACTGGATTTCTGCAACAGTAAGTGCAACGCCTTCCACATTGCTTTCTGCAACAGGCCACTGGCCTCTACCTGGAGCCACACCCAACTCGCCTGTTCCTTCAGATTTCTGTATCATATTCTTCAGTCCATTTAGCAACAAAGGCCCTTATACCTTTCAGATGACGATATTTACTAATGCAGTGGCGGCATTAGTGCCGTTTGGTAAAAGAGTTTCATTAGCAAAGCTCAGTCTTTCTTGCAGATACCCATGGTTGGTTCTAGCGATTACAGGGAAGACATCACATTTTATAGTGTTCCTGATGAAACTCTCACGTGTAATTGGCTGCAATGTCACGAGAAATTAGCATATTGTACCACGTTTTTAGCGCACCCACGCCACCTATGGCATTAAAACGAACTATTTTTTTTTCGGAATTTATCTTATTACGGTATACACCACTTTTCGCTGTGATTTGTCGAGTAGATCCTTCTCTACATCGCTCTGAATAATGTCAGTTTAATTATAACCACCCTGTACTTGAGGGGCTTCTTTGATTAGTTTCAATATGAAGGTTGTCTTCCCATACAGGGCACTTCAATGATGATGTTAGAAGGAGTTCGAAGAGCCATTGAAGCACTTTGCAGTCGTTCTAGTGTGGCTCACAAGTGCAATGTTAATGAAGCAATGACACGATACTCATTGCATTCACTCTTTTAACCCTTTCAGGACCATAAGGTTTCTAAGAGTAAATATTAGTATGTAACTGTTTATTTTAGTTTGTTTTGACGTAAAATAAATAAAAATCATAAGAAAAATACATAACAATGTGTAGTTTTTTTGGAATTTTATGAGAAATATTTTTCCCAATGGACTATAAAGGTAACACAAATTATAGTTAGGCTTATTATGCAATGTCTTTTATTTATTGGTTTATTAGAACAAAATGTTAACTAAAATAATACAAAATTATGAAATAAAATTACTCTACAAAATGATGTGCTAATTATGATATTTTGCGAAGCAATTTCTTTTGGTAGTGAGGCAAAGATGGACATTGCACATAGTACATATATTATGCGTCCTGACAGTTCTGTTTTTGTTTTCTAAACATTCCCGTTTACGTAATTGCGTTCGGCATACGTTCTATTTTGACATTCTGTATAAAAAATGCAGATAAGGTTATAATTAAATACGACAATCACCAATTTTAAAATGGGAAAAATGTTTCCCTTAGTCGTGAAAGGGTTAAACATGAAATTCAGACAGCATACATCACAGATATTTTGTTAGACCTTGCACAGGGATCGATGAATGATACACCTGGTGCACTCCTAGTGACTGCAATATTCTTGAATATTGGTATCAGATTCCTATTTTGTAAATGCTGATCCAATGTGTCCCTGGTGTGGTGAAAGGATCGGTGTTGAAGATGAATGCTTTAAAGGGAATATTTCTTGGGAGTTTATCATGGGGAAACACATATAGACTCATGTGAAACTGGGACAATAATGCTTCGAGTTGATACGTGTTCGTGACAAACATTCAAACAATATTTTACGATCCATAGGGATTTCAAGCAAATTCTGTAATTTGAATACATGATCTCCATGACTGACCTAGTTAGAATTTTGGCAAATTTTAACTCTAATCTCACATTGCCACTATTTATTAAAGAAAAGATTGGTTACATTCTCATTGCTAATACGGAGAATCGCGGAAATCAGCAGGCATTCCCATTATGTAGGCACCGGTTTTACTCTCCCCAACATTACCTTAATAATTTGAGATATTTATACTACTACTACAGATATAGAAAATATATACTAAAAATATTAAAACATTTTTTTTTGTATAGACAAAGTAAAGTAACTAATATTATAATTCGTCAAGGTTGTCAGGATCGACCAGATCAGCGGGGATAATATGCAAACCCCCTTACCTTATCAACAGAAAGAATGAAGGTCGCCCCCTAACTGCATTTCAGGAGTATTTGCTCTGCAGTGTGGATTGCGCAAGCAGAACTGGACAGCCCCGATATCGAGGGCAGAAGAGACAAAGAAAAAACCCCCGTCTATGAACAATGAAAAAGAGAACTTCAGGTAGAATGTGTTGGTAGTCGTGCTCAGCAAGATCAGTGCTTGCGATCCTATGTATGGGTGCCAGGCATTATTTTGTAAAAAGTAGAAAAATAGCGAGAAAGCTGAACAGAGAATAGTAATCTCTGGCAGGATAATTTGTTGTGTGTCCTGACAAAGGAAATAAAGTGTTTGTTATTGTTACTTAATTAAAGTGGTTTTGAGTCTGATTAAACCAAGGTACCAGAAAGAAATAATATTTCATCAAATTGCTCTAAAACGTGTGTATGCTGCCCCACGTCCGGTATTGCATACCACTCGGCAGTTGAGTTTACGACATCCTTTGGTGTCAGAAGTGGGGTCAATCAGTTTTTAACAAGGCATACACCTGGTACCTTTGGTGGACTTGGAAGAAAGAATTTTTTGTTGAGTGTGCACTGTGATAGACAAATGGAAATAAAACGCCACGTCCATGCCATCGCATCTTGGATGCTTCTGGTCCACAGAGGTAAGGTTTGGTGCTAGATATGTTTTTCCTGCGCCTTTTTTTTTTCTCGATGGTATCAACACGAGGAGCGAAAGTAACTGGGCAGATGGATAATCCAAAAACGACACCTTGGGACAAGTTAGGAAAAGAGGGTGGTGACTTATTTATAGCGGATTCGGCAGAGGGTGCGATGGTTGAGGTTGATCGTTCTCTAAGCCCTAGGTCGGTATCAGATTTACCTGGAAGCATATCAGATCTCCAATTGCAGATTGAGCTAGCAAAGCTACAATACATAGCCGAGGAGAGGAGGGCCTTGGAAAGAAGTCACGAACTTCAAATGGCAGAGATCCGAGCGACTCGGGTAGAAGGCCTGCATTGAGATGCCTGTCTGTGTCGTCCGAATCGTATATAGGAATGAGGGAAATCGAGATGATTCAACTATATTCCCAATTCCTGAGAGGAGCACTCTCGAAACCCCCAACAAATCCAGGATCCCATTATTTTTTAGAAGTGGAGGCGATTTTCGAAATGCACAATATACCAGCAAAGTATTCGGGCAGGCTTTAGACCCCCATACTCGGAGAGCGACTATGTCCGGTGCTGTGACGAGTCTTGCTCCCGAGGAAGCACGAGACTATGTTAAAGTTAGTCGTGCTCCGCGCGAGCAGACTCTCTGCAGTGGAGTACTGCAAGCGATTTGATAGTGTGAAGAAACGACCTATAGAGTCTTGGTTTGTGTTCAGCTTCTGCCTCCAGGCAATTTTAGGTGAATATCTAGAGAGTAGAAAAGCGCTGGATATAGAAAAAGTTAAGAAGTTAATTGTGGCCGATCGCATGAAAGAGGAATTATCGTCTGCTGCACGCGAGTTTGTTTTGCAGAAAGAGGCAATAAACTGGCTAGCTCCGCAAGTTAGCTGAATTAATTGAGATCCATGCTGATAGCCGCAGTCACTCAGTGCTCGATCATCTGAGGAACGAGGAGCCACCTTGATATGTTCCCCCCTACAATGCATGTCGAGAGAAAGAGCCCCAGGGCTCGGGACAGGCACTGGAAAGAATCTCTTTCGACATGCTTTGCAGGGAGCGGATGTTTTGGTGCGGTTCGAAGGGCCTTTAAAGCAAGATTGTCCTAAGAATGGGCAGACAATATCAGAAGCCCAGGGTGTCAACATTAGGTAAGTAGAAGCTGAACATCTTAACAGCAATGGCGAAGCTATCTGTGCGCAGTTGCTAGGAGAAATATTACACTCTGAAAGCTGGAAAAAGTGCATGTAATATATGGCTCTGCAAGGTTAGAGGCGATTGTTGATTCTGGGTGAGAGATTAGTCTAATACGCTCCTGTGATGTGCCATCAGAAGTCCTAAAGCCTTACGGCAAAATTTTGCTGTGGCCTGCTTTTTGGAAGCCAATTGCTGCTTCCTTGGTTAAAGTATTTATGCACAAGGAGATGACTGAGGCTGGCGATATTGAGAGTAATCCATGGGTCGCTATTACTTGTGCTGTAGTAAACCATCTTACAGCCCCAGTTTTGCTAACTGGTGATGCATGCACTATGCACGTAAGATCCTGGTAGCAAGATAAGCAGGGAAGTGCTGGGAGGAAGTGAAGCGGGGAGTACGGCGCGCATGAACGATAAAAGGCTGCTACCGTAAGTGACGCTATAACAAGCAGCGGTAAGAGCGAGAAGGCATTGCTAGAGATGTACAATTTTCTGAGAAAGAAAGCTGGGAAATTCAGAAGACAGCAGCTTGATGACGTCACTATTAGGCAAACTTCGCGTGATCCACATTGTAGCCATAATAATTTCCGTCATCGCGATCAATGTGTGTCAGGCTCGAGAATTTTCCAAAAGCGCAAAGTTTCGAAGGTGGTCATTGGCGCTCAAGCGATACCAGGTGGAATCGAAATACCAGAAGGGTAAGGAAAATGGGAATGCCGATGCCTTCAGGGGTTTGCCGGTCGGTTAGGACAAGGAATGGGGGTACAAAACACTTACATGTCACCATTGATAAAGAGGCTCCGAGTTTGACTCTGGGTCTACTTACTTTCAGTGGGTGGAACTGCGAGTGTGTCAGGAGAGCTGGGACATTTTCAGCGACATTTTCAGCGACAGATCCTTCCATGATGAAGGGATAGGAAGTATTATAGGAATTTATGCAGTCTCCAGAAGCATTTCTTGTCACGTATTACATCAAGGTGTGGGGACTCACAGGATGACTGAAGAACGCGAAACTGAACAGTGTATTTTTTCAGCTGTAACTTTTGCAGACTGTCGCATTTCATGATTTTTTCGTGTATGTGATCGGTATAACACATTACGCCAAGACAGGCCAGAGAAAGAATTGACTGCATGATAGAACATATAACTCTGGTCGCTTCTCTGCAGGGTGAACTTGGAATTAATATCGCACAGCAGCAACTGGGCGATATGAATCTTGGAAGGGTGGTGTAAGGATCGACCAGATCAACTGGGACAATATGCACATCTCCCCCAATTTCTTACCGTATCAACAGGAGCAGGGAAGGTCGCCCCCTACCTGCATTTCAGGAGTATTAGCTCTGCCCTGTGGATTGCGCATGCACAGCTAGACTGTTTCTTCTGCCCTCGCTATCGGGTCTAAGGAAAATCCCCTTTTAAAGGGATAATATATAAACAATAAAAAAGAGAACTTCAGGTAGAATCTGCTGGTAGTCGCGCTCAGCGAGGTGAGCGCTGGCGATCCTATGTACGGGTGCCAGGCATTATTTGTAAAAAGTAGAAAAATAGCGAGAAAGCTGCGCAGAGAATAGTAATCTCTGGGAGGGTAGAAGAATAGAAAATAATAATATTTCATCAAATTCATCTAAAACGTGTATGTACCACCCCGCGTCCGGTACTGTATACCACTCGGCAGTTGAGTTTAGGGCAAAAGTTATACTCAGAATAATATGGAAAATATACCTTCTGAAACATTTCACTCACATCAAGATTATTAAAACCAATGTATTATCATTCTAAATGTTGCTAAGCTTAATGTCGTTGAGCATATGAAAGGAAACTGGATATTTGTGTAAATAATCATTGAAATATTTGAAAATGAACTACGGCAGTGCATGGCTATAATATAATTACGGCTACCCATGGCTATAATGTAATTTACTGTATATGCAAATCGTGAATACTGAATTAATTCTGTTAATGTTGTCAAAGTTACTATTTTCTGTAATATTGTGTATGTGCAATTTACATGCCAGGTTGAAAAAGTATGAGATTTAGAAAACAGCAAAATATTTTGCTTCGGCCCACTGATGGAGCTATGATAGTTGAGAGCAGTATTCTTTTTTTTTAGAACATGAAAGAAAGCGAAGGAATTAAGGACTACTCCTAGTTTATTGGAGCCTTCTCGTATAAGCGCATGCCCTATCAAGACCGAAATCTCTGCTGTCAACTACCTCCGATGTAATTCCAAGAAACAGAAAGTTTGGCTTCTGCAGCAGCAGATAATTACTAGCTACTATGCCAGTTAAGGCAAAATAATTTTGATTGCTTATCAAGTAGTAATAAAAATCGACACATCATATATTTTAAAGTATATTTAATAAGTATTATGCCTTTTTTTTACTCAACTGTTAGTTGGTACTTGACATAAAACTTAGTAGGAAAAAATTTATTTTATTTCACAAAATGAATGAATGTCTTCCTTTGTCCTCCTTTTAAAACATTGACTTCTGGTCATGGCCGAGTGGTTAGCGCGCTTGGCTACTGATCTAAGGGACCTGGGTTCGAGCCCCGGGTAAGGCATGGCTGTTTGTGTCGTTTTACTGCTGAGGGCCTGCCATCCTCTCAGACCTTCTACTATGGCATATAAACTGACAGGCTCCTGTCAGACCTCTGTGGCAAGCAGCTGCTTGAGTGGGTATTTTTTTTCAATTAACCCTAGCTTCTACTGTTTTCCGGAAACGCATTTCTCAGCATAAGTTGTAGCATATTGTTTTAAGAGTTCAGTTCGTTACCTCTAATATGAAACAAGGTCAAACTTGAAACTGGTTTTAACTACGATGCAAATTCTAAGTAGAGAATTAAAGGACAGAAATATCGAAGTGGAAGGAAAGTTTGAAACAGTTCACATAAAAAAATTCCGCCTCATTTCAAAAGTGATTATTTAGAGTAAAAATTTAAAATGTTATTAACATTTCTCAATGAAATTTCGAGTGGTATTCTATTAGTATGATTCATTCTTTTAAATTTATTAATAAACGAAGTCACTAGTACGTGCTCTCATTAACCATTTCAATGGTAAATAACCTATTGTGCCGAGTGGTTAGCCCGCTTGGCTACTGATCTAAGGGACCTGGGTTTGAGCCCCGGATAAGGCATGGATGTATGTCGTTTTTCTGCTGAGGTCCTCCCATCCTCTTAGACCTTCTACTATGGCATATAAACTGCTGCTTCAGGGGGTATTTATCTAATTATTTTATTCACTCGCATCTCTCGAACATAGGGAATTTTGAAACAATTTATATCAGGGCTACTAAGTAACTGTGTACGGCATAAGAAATATTCTTTAGTCCCTGAATATTTCTGAAAAATACAAATATAGAGCGTTTTTGAAAGCGAACCTTGAAAAACAAATGGCTGGAAATCGTGAAATGTTAAATGCATATAATTCTATTATTAAATTCGGTTTTTGCATTCAAGCCACAATTCTTTTGGCTATTTCAGTATTTTTCACTCAAGTCATAATCCTTTTGGCTTTTACTATTTTGATTTCGGGTCATAAATCTTTTTGCTTTTTCTTTATTTACGGATGATACAAGGTTATTCAATGTTAACGACGTATTGATGCTTTTGCACAGTAGTTCAATGTACACAGTCATACCAAAATAATATGACCATCTACGAAATAATAATAATGGTAGGTGGCCATATTATACTGATACAATTGTGTATTATGTTTTAAAGATTGAATTTAAGCTAATTAAAATGGGAATTAAATTAATTTTCGGTCATTTCTACCTAATTTTGGAACGGCCACGCTCTAAGCTATACAATGGAAACATTTTTATGATTACGGGCTGAGACTGACTGAGTCTGGCCAGGACCTGGCTGACTTTTGAAACATTCATTTCAGTATATGTTTTATGATGCATCTGAATTTTTTTCCCAAAGTGGGACCTGGCGGGCACGGACTCGAAAAATTGAGCTCAAAAATCATCTCCATTCACTAAGTCTCTTGTGATCTTTTACATATATTTCGTTGACTTCCCAATCAGAAGTCATCAGAATAGCCTTGAGTCGCAACTTCGTGTTCCAATTAGGTTGTTTTGCCTCTGAGTGGCACTTTTGCACACAATTGGGCAAATGGCCAAGTCATAAGGACCCCGAAGGCTCAAAGAAAGTTGGGGGTAGGGAATCTCCTGGACAGCTATTAGGAGACAGATGGTAGCCTCTAGTCAAGGCCATCCAATGTGCTCTTTAACGTGCAAGTGTATAGGCTCTCACACATATGGTGTCATGGCTTAACGTCCCATTCGACAAACGGCAGATTTTCCAAACCCATCCATGTCTTCTACTCAGTACCATCGACAGGGTGAAGCATAGAGGCAGCCTGCCTCACGGCGCCTGTGACAATGGCAAAACATCTGATGTAGATGCAATAGATTTGTTTGAAGAATTAAAAATTCTCTCAAAAATAATACAAGAGAAAAGTGGTCCTCACCAAATTTTATCCTATTTATACCGCCCTAAGGATATTGTTAACATTTCCTGTTAGCGTAGCAAGTGCGGAAATAAGTTTTTCCAAGCTTAAACTGATTAAAAATTATTTGCGAACAGCAATGACTCAAGAAAGATGGTTGGTATATATCCCCGTAGAGCAAACATTTAATTAATATTATTATATAATTGTCTTGCATTAATGTTTCTCTTGTAATAAAAACAAAATAGCAATAGAGATTTTCTTATATTTTTGTCTTATAACCCATCATGGGCAATATTTGAATGTTTGCCTCAGGGTACGATCTAATCTGGCAAAAGCCCCGCTTCTACTGGCCGACGAAGAGCTTGGTATTCGGCAGAGATAAATTGCAACTCTGTCCCAGATGGAAGTCGAACTATAGATTACAAGCCAAGCACATTACCGACTGCGCCATTCCTGCCCCCGTGTTCAGGAGAGCACTATTATAAGCACATTGAAAGACACGCTGGATGATTTTAAAGAGATTTCCACCTGTCTCATTAACAGTTGTTCAGTGGATCCCTTTCAGCTTCTCGACTCTGAGCCCAGGGAGAGTGGTAGGATCCTTGTGGGTGGATCTTTAGCCCACTGTGTATGCAAAAGTGCCATTCAGAGTCAGAGGGAAAGCTTTTCAAAATTGGCATAGCAATGATGGACATAACTCGTTTTTGGATGACGACAAAATTTTACATCTTCCACACAGTCTGTTTATAGAATTCAATATTGGAAGAAATTTATGCGATAAAATTTTCTTGGGGGTACGCCATGAGAGTTCAAAAGTCGCTAGATCTATTAACAATAATAATGCATATAATCAAACGCAAACACAATAGCAATTAAGTGAAAAATAACAAGAATGAAATTTAGGAATTATACATAATTCTTTCATATACAATCTGTGGCATAGCCAAGACTTGCTGAAGTATTTGAAAATCTTAGGTTTTTTAAAATTTTTACCGACATTTTTATTAATACCAGTTAATGAACAAAATGAATGTGCTCTATAAAAACAGTCATTTGTGGGAATTCGTAAAGCTTATAGCAATTAGTTTAGTATTGCTTCTGGTGTTCAACAAGGGTGCACTTTGTTTCCTTTCCTCTTTGGTTATCGATTATATTATGCAAAAATTTTTGGCTTAAACAGTTTAGAGTAGGGGTTCTCAACGTGTGGGGTACGTGGTAAATTTCTTTTGGGGTACACCGTGAGAGCTCAAAAGTCGCTAAGTTGGCATTGTTATATTATAACGATAGTTTTACCTATCTATATAAGGGGTACGTCAGTTACATACACATTTCCAGGGGGTACGTGAAGCATAAAAGGTTGGGTTGTTTTACCTCTGAGCGGCACTTTTTTGCACACCATGGGCTAAATGGCCAGGTCACATGGACCCCAAAGGCTCAGAGAAGGTTGGGGGAGGGGACCCACTGGAACAGCTGTTGGGAGACAGATGGTAGCCTCCCGTCAAGGCCATCCAGCGTGTTCTTTAACATGCACAGGGTATGGCTCTCCCGCACACGGGGCCACGGCTTAACGTCCCATCCGACGGACGGCGGCCTTTCCAAGCCCATCGGTGTCCCCTACTGACCGTGGGCAGGGCGGGGGGAATTTTGCGGAGATAAATCTCAACGCTGACCCAGCTGGGACTCGAACCTGGGAACTACAGATTACGAGCCTGGCGCGCTACCGACTGAGCCACCCCCGCCTGCATAAAAGGTTGAGAAAAACTGGTCTCTATAATAAAATTACCTAAGTGACGTAAAAGAATTTGGTACTTTGACTTTCTGTTATAGGTATTGGGTAGCTCCCTGCGGCTGGTTACTCCATTGACTGTGAAGGCTTTGTTGCAAGTGAAAGCAAATATTCGCGTCTGAAAAATACTTCCACGACTTTGTCTCGCAACTTTTTACCGGAGAGTAGTTAGCGCGCTTGGCTACTGATCTACGGGACCGGGGTTCGAGCCCCGGGTAAGGCATGGATATTCGTGGTTTTCTGCTGAGGTCCTGCCATTCTCTCAGATCTTCTACTGTGGCATATAAACTGACAGGCTCCTGTCAGACCTCTGTGGCAAGCAGCTGCTTGAGGGGGTTGGGTTGTTTTACCTCTGAGCGGCACTTTTTTGCACACCATGGGCTTGAGGGGGTATTTATTTTAGTTAGTTTCAAGAAATGCCCGTTCAAACTGATCCCATTCTTTCTCAATTTCAGTAGCAAGCAAAGCGCGATTGCCGTAATAATTAAGTAGCTTAACATGCTATGCTTTAGCTACATTGTGTCAATCAGAGCCGTGTTCAATGTAATTTCCTTAACCTTAGCACATTTCTCAAGTTTCAGTCGCAAGACATTTTTAACAATGCAATGATCAGACCCAATTTCTGCTCCTCTGTATGACCTGGTATTACTAACTGAACTAGCCCGTTTGTTGTTAATATATTGATCGTATTCCTATGCAACCCACCAAGTGAAGCCGTGTTTATAAATGTCATGTTTGAAGTGTTAGTAATCTTCAACCATTAAGTTTACTTACCTGTAACATTCCCTGCTGCCACTGCATTACTAATTCCAAAGGCCCCATCACTCCTGCTCAAAGGTCAGGGTCAGTACAAATTTTATCATTAAAGTCTTGAAAGAATTCAAAATATCCTGAAGATGTTCATAAAACCTTTCTCATTCTTATCAGAGTCCTCTATGGTGGCATAACAGAAAACATTCTAGTTTTTATTGTTTTAAATTTCATTGTAAGAAATCTTTCATTAAAGCAGTCATATCATAGATGAGAATCATTGGCGATCTGCTGAGAAGCAGACCAAACCTATGCCTTGGAGTTTTCATCCCACAAAAGTGAAATTTAAAATTATTCTTAAGTATCTGACCTTTACTTGTCCATCTGGTCTCTTACAAGCCCTGAATATCAAGGCTATAATGCTGAAATTCCTGTGTGTAAACGTCAAGAGAATAATCTCTATGCAACGTCCTCACATTCCATGTACCTATGGAAAGAAAATGCTTACTACGATTTTTAAATTAGGTTTATCGAGAGAGGTAGAGAAAACAATATCAAACACCCTCCTAATTGTAGACATTGGACAAGGACCAGTTCTCTCACCACTAGAGGCTTTAGTCACATATCCTTGTACAAATTTCTCCCAATGTAGGATTGGTAATGCCCCTAGAAACAAGGGTTCAGGTATCTGTGATGGCCTCTGATCAGGATTATCCAACAACAATAAAAATAAACAGAAGTACGTGTAAAAGTAATCATGTACTTCTGTTCACTTACAGCTCGCAACCCACTGGCAGGCAGCCGATAATGGTAGATTTTCCTTCAACAGATGCCCACAAGTGCAGCAAGTTCAAGATCCTTAATCAAAGCCACAAGCCAGTTCAACAGTGGATTTATGTGGTCAGCACCAGGACTCCGTGAAGTTTATGACTCCTCAGATTGGCAGAAAAAAAAAGTTTTGACTAATATGCTTAGAGAACCATTTGAAACAATGTTTTAGTGTATTATTAAATACACAAAGAGTACATCAGCAATTTGCTCAAATAACTCAGAAGAAACCTATTGCTCAACAACTTTCACATAGTCATTAATAGATTAATAGGGAACAGCTGAAAACTTAACCAACAGGTTCAGTGCTTTGGAGAATGCAGTCTACAAGGCCAATATGGCAAAAATCTTCAGGTATAGATTGTTGTTTTATTTCTGAGTGGTACGTTTTTGCACACTATGGGCTAAATGCCCAGGCACAAGGATCCCGAGAGTTCAGAGAAGGTTGGGGAGGAGACTCGCTGGACAGTTGCAGGAGACACATGGTAGCCTCCCATCAAGCATGTTAACGTGCATTGGGCCATTGGTTACATCCGATATGGCAGCTTTCCAAGCCCATCGGTGTCTCCTACTGACCAAAGGCAGGGTGAGACTCGAACCTGGAAACTGCAGATTATCAGTGTGGCACACTACTGACTAAGCCATCCCCACCTCTATAGAAAAACAAAAAAAAAAACACTTTCATTGCGGAGAGATATTGAGATGGCAATGAATAATTTGCCACATGCAACTAACAATGCAGGGATCCTTGCCAACAATGGGGCTTAAAAAAAATTAATAAAACTTAATGTTGTTTTTACCTACTGTTACCTGTTGTAAATTGGTAGTTTAGATGAAAAAAAAAACTGGTAGTAGCATTATATTGGCAAAGGAGAGTACTCGGTGGTGAGTTACTTGTGACTTTGACAGGGCAGATGAAAATACTTCATCTGGAAGTAAAGGTAAAATAAAAAGTGGTATCAATGTAATTTCAGCTTTCTCATATGTACTTAACAGTTTAATTAATAATTATAAGTTTATATTTGTGTGTACTAAAAAAATAGCATATAAAGAAAAATTCTAATTACTAGTCATTGCTAGTTAAAGTCACTGTCTGTAAGAATTTGCAAGTTAATAATATATTGCACATGACCTCATGCTTTACATTTCATAATTTATTTACAAATAACCTATATTACATGAAAAATGATATAAATGCTAATCTATTTAATCAAGAAATAGCGTTGAATAACCAACAATTTAAATCAGGAAATAGAATTATACAGAGCAGCCTATCAACAACTTTGATACAATTATGATTGTTTCTTACATCCCACTTATCTTGATAAGGATGTGCTATGATGGCAACAAATGGAGCTTTGTTTCTATCAAAAACAGTGCTAGAAAAACAAAAGAAAACTATTTATTGTATCATAAATATAAAATTCAACTAAAGCAGTTTCATGTTAATAATCGAGAAAGTAGTATCTATAAATCTGAATTTAGATATGATTTTTACAAAAATTATGTCCCAATAAATATGTTGTTCATTTAGGAATCACTAAGGTTTTAAAATAAAATGCTGCATTAAAAAAATTACAAGTATTGATTATTTTCACATTAGACAGTTGAGTAACCAATATTTTTTAGTATTTCTGCTGCAATTCAGTCACAATTTAAATGAATTAACAGAAATAATACACTATGCACTGACCTAATGTGGATATAAAAAAATACATATCACCAGTGGCATAGCTATCACAGTTCCAATGATTCAGATAAACTAGAGCTTGGTGCTTGATATATACACGATTGATTGTTTTTTTTCTGAGGCATTTCTTGATTAATTATTGCACTGGCCTTTGGTAGCTGGCTGACAAAAATGAGTGTGAGCCTCATGCTTTTTATCTTAATATATATATTTTTAAATTAATGATGGGGTGGGAGCCTGGTACAAAGTCGCATCTGTGCCAAGTATCACCTTGGTGTACCACTGCACATTCACAATGTTCTACTTATTATGAAAGCTGAAAAATAAAATCAATTATCACATTTTTAACACTATAGTTTTGAGCATATTGAATTCTTTCGGAAGAAAATGGAGATCACCTTGCATTCACAGTTTATATTTTTTTTGTGGAATTTTAAGGTCACACAGGAAATTATAACTTTTACCAACAATGCTCAATATCAAATTAAATGGTGTGATTTTTTCAGCTGTATGGTTTCATTCATCATCTATGAACAATAGTTCATAAAAAATTCTGTTATCATAATTAATTACAATGAATAAATCTATATAATAATACCTATGATATGTATCTGTATCATGATAATTTGAATCTGTAAATAATTATGATTCTAAGCCAACAAAGGTAACTATATATTCTTTTGTAGTGACCGAAAGCGATGCTATCGGTATGCCAACTTTGTATATACCCAAAATGCCAAGTAGGAAATTGGATATCACATTTTCCGGGTGAGGAAAAGCCAAAACTCTAACTTTGAACTGTTGCATTATGTGTTTGGAGGAGAACAAAAAAGAAATATACGTATATACAGTAGAATGCTGATTATCAGCTTTTCAGCTAACCTAATTAAAAATATAGAAGTGATATAATGATAGTTGTGTTGCAATTCTCTTAAAATTGGGTACAGTATATAATTATGTTTCATTTCTTTTAAGTATATTTTATTGGCTTTTAGGGAATTTAAAGTGCAGAATAACACCAAGTAATATATTTACTTTACCAAGAAAGGCTTTGGGTTGGGTTGTTTTACCTCTGAGCGGCACTTTTTTGCACACCATGGGCTAAATGGCCAGGTCACATGGACCCCGAAGGCTCAGAGAAGGTTGGGGGAGGGGACCCACTGGAACAGCTGTTGGGAGACAGATGGTAGCCTCCCGTCAAGGCCATCCAGCGTGTTCTTTAACGTGCACAGGGTATGGCTCTCCCGCACACGGGGCCCCGGCTTAATGTCCCATCCGACGGACGGCGGCCTTTCCAAGCCCATCGGTGTCCCCTACTGACCGTGGGCAGGGTGGGGGAATTTTGCGGAGATAAATCTCAATGCTGACCCAGCTGGGACTCGAACCTAGGAACTACAGATTACGAGGCTGGCGCGCTACCGACTGAGCCACCCCCACCCCTACCAAGAAAGGCTAAATTTCCCTAGCTGAATGGGTATTCTATGAAATGGCAATCCCTACAGCAATTGTTTGGTCTGTAGAAAAGTGCAGGAATTCCTCCAAAAGCACAAAGAAGATATTTATCCTATGAGCTTGGACAGCAAATACATGATACAGCAAAGGCACAAAACCTGTAGAAAAATGTATGTATATTTTTAGATTTTATTCCAATTTCACAAATAAGTAAGGAATAAATATGAAAAATATATAAATGATTTAATATTAAAATAAAATAGCATGAAAGTTATGGAAACTTTATGCTTACATATAACTTATGAATACTATTATGAATGCATAAATAATGTTCTACTGTATATGAATCCACATTCAAATTTCTTTTATTTCTTCCTCACGTAACATTGGTTTCTGCTTTTCTATTGAGCAACATATTTCTAGTTTCCAGATATAAAGGTGGGGTATCTGAGGATATCCACATACCTAGCCTGCCATTTGTTTCACTTTCATTAAAAAAGACAATGCTATATTTTTGATTGTGACAATGGCTGGCATATAACTTGTTCATTTTTATTTCTATTGATTTTATTCCCATATATTTATATATTGTTATTGACCTTTTGAAGTTATACATCACTGGCTATGTTAATGGCCAGCTTTCAACTTTTTTTCTGTGGGGTCTTTTTTTTTTCATTGTTTTATGTTTCCTGTAAATGAATGTGGTCTTGGACACAAAAGCAAAAAATCTTGGCATGGATATCAGCCCTTCTATGGTTAGGGATTTCATAAAGGGTTATAACACTCTTAATAGATTCTGAAAAAAATTCATTGCCGCCACGGCGGGAATCGAACCCGCATCTCTCCAGATTCATGCCAGAGCGCGCTAACCATTGCACCACGTGTCGGACAATGAATATTTTCAGAATATGACCTTTTGAAACTTCTTCTTGAGACGTGACTGAGACAGCACCATCTATACTCAAGGAGATGCAACGTTTTTCAGTCGTTGCGCGTTTGATTATCAGATGTTAATGAGAAGGTCGCTAACGCTACCGCGTTAAATATATAATTGAAATCCAAAGTGAATGCACAGTATTCCCTGTTAAGAAACATTAATTAATAGATTCTGAAAAAAATTCATCGCCGCCATGGCGGGAATCGAACCCGCATCTCTCCAGATTCATGCCAGAGCGCGCTAACCATTGCACCACGCGTCGGATAACGAATATTTTCAGAATATGACCTTTTGAAACTTCTTCTTAAGACGTGATAATTAATGTTTCTTAACAGGGAATACTGTGCATTCACTTTGGATTTCAATTATACATTTAACGCGGTAGCATTAGCAACCTTCTCATTAACATCTGATAATCAAATGCAACGATTGAAAAACGTTGCATCTCCTTGAGTATAGATGGCGCTGTCTCAGTCACGTCTCAAGAAGAAGTTTCAAAAGGTCATATTCTGAAAATATTCGTTGTCCGACGCGTGGTGCAATGGTTAGTGCGCTCTGGCATGAATCTGGAGAGATGCGGGTTCGATTCCCGCCGTGGCGGCGATGAATTTTTTTCAGAATCTATTAATTAATGTTTCTTAACAGGGAATACTGTGCATTCACTTTGGATTTCAGTTATAACACCCACCCAACTTCTCCTGAGGGAATTTACCCCTCCCCCCAATATTTCGGCTGTGCCACTATATGGATATTGATGCTTTGTACACTTGGTGTGCAAACTTTTCAGCACTTTGTCAAGACCCCCAAAATGCAACACCCAAAGAAAAAATGCACAATGTTTAGTAAAAAATAAAACCAAGAAATTTTTCCTCCCCTTCATAAACAGGACAAAAAATCATATGAATGTGATCAGTCCAAGTCACCTTGTGTAACATTGGGCTGTTTCAAAATATACTATACTGAAAATAAAAATAAAAATCCTGTTTCACATAAATATTATATTATTCAGAAAGAAATTGCTTTTCAATTAATATATAATTTAACTGTTTTTATTGATCGCGTTTTCCAAAATTAAGCTCCAATTGCATAGTCAGATCTATTTTGTAAAAAGTCAATAAAATTAATATCTTTGTAAATTTCTTTAAATATTTTATCATTTTTTTTTATTTTTATAAAACTTAGAAATGTGGTGTAATCTAGTATATAACACTGCCTACTTTTATCATTAAAAAAAAAACATTCTAAAATTGACTTGTTTACTTGATTCTGCACAGTTTGCAAAAAAGCCAAATTAGGAAAAGTGAATAATTTTCTTGTTTCAAGTAATTTTTGTTCTTCAGAAATAAATAGCACTTTTATTCATTTGCATTATATTTATTTCTATTAGTTTTTTAAAACAAAGTTTTATTTTTCATAGCCAGATGCTTTTTTTAGCTCATGTTCAGAAGAAAAAAAAAAAGCTGATGTTTTCACTTTGTTGTCTGACTGTCTGTCAATCTGCAGCCATCAAACTTTTTTGTTTAAAAAGGTAAATTAAAAATTCTTCTACGGGTTGGATAGGCGCTGATGAAATATTATATTTTGGACCTTCCTACAACTATAATTGCACTCTCTAACAATGGAAAAGTGGAAAATTGCAAAATATCAAACTAATATTGTAAACAATGTAATTGGTTAGTTATTTGGAATTTTGTTTGCGAAATGTAAATGTGATGCAGTTTGCTTTGACAACAATGAATTTGGCTTCTTACCCCCAGAGGAAGTGAGGAAATGCAGTTTTTGTGTTTAAGCAAAGAAGTGTTTGCTTTTACAGACAAATTGAAAATTCTTTTTTGTTGGACAGGTATTGATAAACTATTATGATTTACACTTTTAGAAGATCCCAAATACTTAATTGTTCTCTCTCTGATAGTAAAATTTTTTTCTAAGTTCAAAATTTTAAACGAATATTGCAAACAATCCATTTCGGCTAGAAATCTAACATTTTAGTGGTGGAGTGTAATAATCAAGGGGTTTACATTGGTAGCAACAATTTGTCCATTCATCCCTAAAGTGGATGGAAAAATGCAACTTTTTTGCTCTGAGAGATTAATGAAAAATTATTTTTGAGTTAAATAGGTACTAATGAAATATGATGATTCATAGCTTTAAATCCTCCAAATTACCCTAATTTACCATCTTTAGAGGGAGCTAAATGTAGAAATATAAAATTTGAAGTAATATGGTAAATGATACATTTATGCTAGAAATTAGAATTCCAGTGATAGAATATGTTTATGAAGAACAGAATAACTGATAATCATATGTTTCATATGTTCTTATAAATTTAGTACTTAATTTTAAAATTTTAAATAATATTTCAATATATTAATAATAAATAAATTATTTCATATACATTGGATGATTTGCTCTAGGGAATAAGAAAATCTACCTTTTGCATTTTAAGAGATAAATGAGATATACTTTTTGTACTTTATAGGGCTAATAATATACAGGGTATCCGAGAAAGAATGGATATATCTGAAACATGTTTCATGAGAAAATAAAGTTAGAACAATACAGTTTTCATCATATGAATAAACAACGCAAAATGAAAATGAAAAATGATATACAATAGTATGATTACAACAGTGGCACTCCTAATTTTACATGCTACTTATAGCAGTCACATCTTTACAAGACCTGAAAGACCATATCATTTGTGCTGTAAAAGGCATCATATTTCAAATGTGTGCCAATGATTTATATGATTTTAATACTGGATTGACATTGTAAGAGCAACAAACGGTGCTAAAGTTGAAGTGCTATAAACTTTTTGAGTTGTTCGTTCATATGGTAAAATCTGTATTCTCCTAATTTTCTTCAATTCCATATGAACATGCTTTAAATGTATCCATTATTTTTCAGACACTGGGGTATTATTATACATTTTCCAATCACCTATTACTATGAATTACTGCTGTTAAGGGGTGCAAAAATCAGAAAACGAAAAACATCATTTTCCCTGAAGACAAGCATCCTATATTTGTCAGAGGTGATATATTATTCATCTAGTTGCAACATAACTCTAAAAAACACTGTTAAATAAAACTAGTCATCTTTGTTTTCGTTAAATGTTATATATTCAGAAAATCCAGAATTAAATTCTGATTAATTTGGTATATAACATGCCATAATTCCTTTCATTAGTTCATTTGCAAAAATGTTCTAAAGATAATTTCTTTTGGTTGAGCATAGTGAAAAAATTGCTGGCCTTTGCAGGTAAACTAGTTTTTCAGATTGGACCTTGGAAGGGTTAAAGTTGTTGGGTTGTTTTACCTCTGAGCGACACTTTTTTGCACACCATGGGCTAAATGGCCAGGTCACATGGACCCCGAAGGCTCAGAGAAGGTTGGGGGAGGGGACCCACTGGAACAGCTGTTGGGAGACAGATGGTAGCCTCCCGTCAAGGCCATCCAGCATGTTCTTTAACGTGCACAGGGTATGGCTCTCCCGCACACGGGGCCACGGCTTAACGTCCCATCCGACGGACGGCTGCCTTTTCTAGCCCATCGGTGTCCCCTACTGACTGTAGGCAGGGTGGGGAATTTTGCGGAGATAAATCTCAATGCTGACCCAGCTGGGACTTGAACCTGGGAACTACAGATTACGAGCCTGGCGCGCTACCAATTGAGCACCCCCGCCCCGGAAGGGTTAAAAAATTTAATACTATTTAAAAGTAATTCATAAGCTACTTTTTGCATTTTATGAATTCCTATACATATATATACACAGTTGTATCAGAATAATATGACTGCCTACCAAATAATGGGAATAACCACCCTTGGCCCGGATGACAACGACGAGATGGCGTAGCATGGATGCAATGAGGCCCTGGAAGGTTGCCAAAGGCACACGTGCTCATTCGAACTCCAACAGAGCATGGAGGTTCCAGAGATGACGTGGTTGTGGGTCCGCATGCTGATTGAGGTTGAGCAATTTCGCCGGCCAAAGGAGAACAGAGACATCGCTGTCGTGTTCCTGAAACCAGTCACGCACCACCTTAGCGACATGGCAAGGAGCACTGTCCTGTTGGTAGACACCATTACCACCAGGGTAAATGTCCAACATGAAGGGATGCATGTGGTCAGCAAGGATAGACAGATAGCCATTGGTGCTCAGGGACCCATCCAGTGGTACCAGCAGTCCCAGGTCATATTAGGAAAACATCCCCCAGACATGCACACGGGCACTGCCGGCCTGTACTTGACCGACAAGCGTGTCCGGATGTTGGCTCTCGTGTGTCTGACCCCGTATCCGCTACTGCCCATCACTTCTGTAGAATAGAAACCTCAATTCGTCAGAGAAGGCAACCCTTTTCCGCTCTTCCATTGTCCAATGATGGTAGTCCTGTGTGAACTGCAGGCATCGTTGTAGATGGACCTTGGTTAACATGGGTGCCTTTATGCAGCGTCGACTCTGGAGACCCATGCATAACAGGGTTCGCTCTATTGTTATCGGGGACACGTACCTGGGTGCCCCAGCATTCATTTGAGTGGTCAATTGCTGCACTGTTGTGAGTCGATTGCCCTTTACCAGTTGATGGAGGTAACATTCTCTCTGGAGTCGATGGCCTTTGGGGCTCTACAGTCATGATGTCTGGAGGTACTTGGTGTGCCAGTGGTCCATTCCCGGTACACCCTTACTACAACACCTTGTGAACAGCCTACAAAATCTGCTGTTTCTGAGATGCTTCCACCCTTAGCATGGTAGCCGATGATCGTTCATTTTTGAATGTCCGTCAAATCAATACCTCTGCCCATTGTGCTCATGTTACACACTATGACTCATCTGTCGTGGCTGGCCGCTTATATCTCTGTGTGGTCGACCTTGTCATGTGCATTCTGTGATATGTGTGGACGGGTACACTGTGATTCCGTGGGTGGTCATATTATTCTGATATGACTGTATATATATATATAAGGATATGTACAATTTCCTAAATATAAGCATATTTTCTCTGTGTTATTTATTTGTTTATTATAATAATCAAGTTTCCATTTATTATTCACGCTTCTCATGAAAAAACAACAAAATTTTCAAAATTTAAGACAAATTTTTCACAACAAAATTTCCCCCCCACCATTGTTTTAATATATTGAGAGCTGATTGCATATCTCTGTATTACTTGTTACTGTAATGCAAACATAAAAATTAATTTTGTATTGAAGTGAACTTGATCAATTTGAATTTTTAAGTATTTGAAAGCCCAAGTCAATTTCATTTAAATTGTTTTGCAGCTAAAAATTTATTATATTGCAAATATTCCTACAAACAATACCTGATTTCTTCTATTAATTTGTTAATTCTATCTGGAACATAAAAGCCTTTCCACAGGCTTATCAGAAGCTCTCCTACAATTTCTGAAGGCTGAGGGCAAATGAAACTGGTAACATGTTCATCTACTTCTTTTTCCCTTGTTTGGAGAAAAGAAATAAAATTAATTTTAATTACAATGAAACAGTACTTTGAATAAACTTCACAAGACAAATATTTTACGATTTTAAATGTATTAATTTATATTATTTATGCTTATAAAGAAGTCTAGTAGTATAACACAATGAAAAGGATCTAAAATATTTATTCGAACTGTTAATTTAGCAATTTCAACTCCTCTGATTTGAACAGATATCTCATGAAATTATTTTGGTTTTAGTGGATATTATATATATTTGACAGATAATTACTGAAATTTGAAACTCTTTGTTAGTAAATCATTGTTTTCCTAAAATGCTTACAATTTAACATTTTAGTAAAACCTAAACTGTAGTAATGTCTCAAGCAGGTCAATTTCTCTTTTGATTATGATTCTTGAAAAGGTCTACCTGTAAAAGGTGGTATCTTCATATCAGCACTAGTGGCTTAAGAGTAGAAAATGGAATAATTGATCTTTACCCCATGGCACTGTCACAATTGGATTGGATTGTTTTACCTCTGAGCGGCACTTTTTTGCACACCATGGGCTAAATGGCCAGGTCACATGGACCCCGAAGGCTCAGAGAAGGTTGGGGGAGGGGACCCACTGGAACAGCTGTTGGAAGACAGATGGTAGCCTCCCGTCAAGGCCACCCAGCGTGTTCTTTAATGTGCACAGGGTATGGCTCTCCCGCACACGGGGCCACCGCTTAACATCCCATCCGACGGATGGCAGCCTTTCCAAGCCCATCGGTGTCCCCTACTGACCGTGGGCAGGGCGGGGAATTTTATGGAGATAAATCTCAATGCTGACCCAGCTGGGACTCGAACCTGGGAACTACAGATTGCGAGCCTGGCGCGCTACCGACTGAGCCACCCCCGCCCCGGCACTGTGACAAGCTTTCATCTGTAACATAAATCATTAAATTTGTCTATCATGTTCAAATGATATGGTGGAACAACTGTTTTGACAAAATGACAAATGATGAGCAAAGAGCAATAGGAAGATAGGTAAGAAATTATTAAAATGCAACTTATTGCCATTTTTGCTAAACATTTTATTTTCATAAAATCCAGAATTAAGTGCAAATTGATTTGGTACATAATGCGGCACATTTCTAATCATTCTTTATTTGGCACAAAATGTCATAAATTTTTTTGGCTGAGCACACTGAAAAAATAGCTTGGTTTATCGATTCATTCATTTTTCAGGCTGGGCTATACAAAGGTTAAGAGCAGATTAATTTCCAGTTACTATATTTCAAATAACTTCCAGGGTTTGCAACTTACTCCCTTTTCTTAATAAAAAATTGACATTAATGTTTTGTTCTTAAATGTCTCTTAAGTTCTGATGAAGCCATAATACTATTAGAAAAATTCAAGCAAATAATGTGTTGTGGGCAATTGTCTTTATACCTGAATGCAAAACACTATGTATGAAGGATCTTCTTCTTTCTATGTTCTGGTGGAAATGTGCCACATTTGTTAAGGAATGGGGAATGTTTACATTTACCTACTTCACTTATTAATGGTAATGGTTTCTCAGCAGTAGTATTTCCACTTGTATCTGGCCCTTTTAAAATGAAATGTAACTTACTCTGTTTACTTATATCAGTTCAAATAATAAGTTCAATAAATCATCAAATGCCACACATGTGTAATGGTTGACATTATGCAGCTGACTTGACAGTGCATAGAAAAAACAAGTAAGGTGAAGAAAATTAGAGGAGTGGATAACTTGGTATATTAATCAACCTTGCATTGTCAGATTGCTACAGCTCTGAAAATAAAATTATGTTTCGGTTTACTTTTATTATCATAAAATATCAATTTACTGTAAAACTTTGAATTCTTTTTCCAAATGCTTGTGGGCACACCTACTAGTTGTTCACAGAACATAATTTAAGAAACAATGCTTTATGATATGAGACCAGGATCATGTTATTCTCCTGCACCCTCATTGGGAGTACTTATAATATGAACTAGGGAGAATTATGGAGAAAATGCATCTATAAAGTGGAACTGAAATATATCTAATATATCAGGTTGTTGCAAATGAAATGGTCGAATTTTTAGTGAAACATTCAATAGCTATAACTTTGTTAAAAATAATTTAGTTAATCAAAATACACACAAAGAGATTCTTGCTTCTTCACTTCAGCTACTGCAAAATAAGTGCATTTATGCCTTAGGTAAAAAGAGTTGGGTTGTTTTACCTCTGAGCGGCACTTTTTTGCACACCATGGGCTAAATGGCCAGGTCACATGGACCCCGAAGGCTCAGAGAAGGTTGGAGGAGGGGACCCACTGGAACAGCTGTTGGGAGACAGATGGTAGCCCCCCGTCAAGGCCATTCAGCGTGTTCTTTAACGTGCACAGGGTATGGCTCTCCCACACATGGGGCCACGGCTTAACATCCCATCCGACAGACGGCGGCCTTTCCAAGCCCATCGGTGTCCCCTACTGACCGTGGGCAAGGCGGGGAATTTTGCGGAGATAAATCTCAGCGCTGACCCAGCTGGGACTCGAACCTGGGAACTACAGATTACGAGCCAGGCACACTACCGACTGAGCCACCCCGGCCCCAGAGGTAAAAAGAATACGAGTTCCTGGAAACGATATTCTTTGAAGGCGTTTTTAATTGTTGTCTCATTGTTGAATGTTTTTCCCACAAGGAAGTGGTCAAGATGTTTGAAGAAGTGGCAGTCAATTGGTGATAGGTCTGGTGAATATGCTGGGTGAGCAAGAGTCTCATACTGTAACTTATAGAGTTTCTGGACTGTTATTTGTGAGATGTGAGGTTGAGAATTAGGATGCTATGTCTGTTGACCAATGCGAGTTGTTCTTGCATAATTTATCATGTTTTTTTTTGGACTTCTTCACAATATTTCTCTGCATTTATTGTTTCATGCAGTTTTAGGAATGAATAATGGATATCAGCAGCTGCAAATCAACAAATGGTCACCATTGGGAAGAATGTCGGCAATTGTTTTATAGGATCCATTTTTCATCACACATTACAACTCTATACAAAAAACGGATCCCTTTGGTTTCGTGAGAGAAGGAAAGTGCACACTTCAAGTCAACATGCCTTACGAGTGTCTGTTAATTCATGCAACCCATTTATCAATCTTCTCATTTTCCCAGTGGCCTCAGGGTGTTAGGAAACATTTGATTAATGTACACCTAATTTACATCTAATTACTAATTGCAATGTCTTGTACAGTTTAGTGTGTGTTGGATTCACCTAAAGCCTTCAATTGATTGTTATCAATCACTTCTTCAGGCCATTGGTTGTTTGGCTGGTTGGGGTTTTATGGACATTGGCAGTTTAGGCATAATGTGCCGAACAAGAATAAATAAAAGGTAAAAGACATTGAACACAAAACCAGAGTTAAAGTCAACACAAAAGAGGAAAGTAAGGAAAATAGAAACAACACAACAAGAAAGAAAAGTGTAGAACAATATATATAAAAACCAGAGTAAAAAGAGTCAACAATTGTAAAACTGAAAAGTCAACAATGGGTGTAAAGGACTCATTGGATAAAAACAAGACTAAAGATCAAAAGGTAAAAAACAATAACCCTTCCAGGGTCCAGCCTGAAAAACTGATTTACATCCAGAGATCCACCTATTTTTTCACTCTGATCAGGCAAAAAAAAAAATTTAACTTTAGAACTTTTTTTTACCAAATAACTAATGAAAGGAATTATGGCTTGTTATATGTCAAATTAATCAGCATTTAATTCTGGATTTTCTGAAAATAAAATATTTTACAAAAATGATGACATCTTATTTTAATAGTGCTTTTCTAGAATCATGCAGTAAAAATGCATCTGACAACACAAATAAAAATTTATTTAAAAAAAACTAATAGATAGAAAAGATTACAATGCACATGAATAGAAAGGCTATTTATTTCTGAATAACAAAAAAAAAAAATCTATTTTCCTCCTTTAAGTAAATATTTCTTGTTTTTTTCCCTTGTTACCATACTTTAAGAAAAGTCCAGGCTTTTAGCCAATTGCGCCAAGTCGTATAAACAGGTCAATTTTAGATTTTTTTTTTATAAATAAGAAACAGGTCATATTATACACCAAATTAAATAGAACTTAACTTCAAATCCTATGGAAAAAAAAATTAAACAAATTTACAAACATATTAATTTTAATAAGACATTTTCACATTGATATAGTGAAAAAAATAGATCAGACTATGCAATTAAGGGTTAACATTGGAAAATGCGATGAATAAAAACAGTTAAATTATATATTAATTGAAAGTAAAATTCTTTCCAAATAATATAATATTTATTACTTGAAATATAATATTTATTTCTTTTAATGATTCTTTGCAGTGTGATATATTTAAAATGTGGACTAGTGTTGTACAAGGTGACTTGTACTGCTTGCATTAATGGGATTTTCTGCCCTGTTTATGAAATTGGGGGGAAAAAAAAAACTTTCTTGGCTGCCCTTTTTTCAAACAAAACATTACGAATTTTTTCTTTGGATGTTGAAATTTGGCAATCTTGGCTGAGTGCAGAAAGGTTTATGTACCAAGGGTAACAAGTAAACATCTATATCGTCAGAGTGGCACAGCTAATATATTGAGGGTGGGGTACAAAATTTTTTAAAACCATTGAATATAAACTTAAAAAATTTATAATTAAAAAAAAATTAAAATCTGTGTGTATGTGAGTGTAAAAACCCTTGCTGAAATTGCCCTCCCACAGAAGGATTGATTTTTGTGCCAAGGAAGTTTTTTTTTGCTTTCATATCCAAGACCTCATCATTTTCAGAAAAGGATACAAGATGAAAGTTTTTTTACTGGAAAACAGAAATAATAATAATAAAAAAATAACATATAACCTAATGTGATGTTAAATAAAATATCCACAGCAACAAGTTGTAAGTCAGCCATCCAATGTAGCATAATTATAAAAATCGATAATTATCAATCGATCAAAAGATTGATAACTTATGGAAATAAAGTAAATACACAGAAATGAAAACTAATGTTTAATTATTAAAGGAAACGAAATACTAACTTTATGAAGGGAGTGTATATCCTACTTGATTTAAATGAAAACAACTTGCACTTAACAGATGCCCCATTGCTTCATGTGTGTGTGAGCAAGCAATTAGAATACCTGCTACTTCCTTCTTCTATTGTGACACTGTGCATTGCACCAGTCTTCTATGTAAACTTTTTTTTTACTTACAGTTTCGATTTGAAGAGAGGGAGAGATGTATAGAATGCTGTGATAAATGATAAAAATAATTTTAATTGTGAAGAAATGAATTTAATTGTGATAATTAAGTGAAATAGGTTTAAAGAAGAAAAGAGTGTAAAACAATTACTTTCAAAATCTTACATTTTTAAAAACAGCATTTTTTTGTTAATTTTCAAAACTTGAAGGAAATATTTGTTAATAATAGTTACAGTCAAACTTGTGACCTTAACTAGGTGATTACTTCGATAGAGTGAAATCAGGTGATTGCTTCAATACAGAGTAGTGTTAAGAAACAAATCGGCAACATCGTATAGCGCTTCTAAAGTATGGCAATCAGACGGCTTTATCAAATAATTTATATTGTATTTTAATAAAATGTGCATCAAATAAAAAAAGAAAATATTATTTTTCAAGCTTGAATTACCTATTTTTAAAAGATATACATGTAAGAAAATTTTCAAATGCCAATTAAAAAAGAAATCAAAGTTTCATGTTTTGTACAAAAAACATCTATTGATATCTTTGAACATTCACTATGGATTCTGTCAATGTATATATTCGACAGTGACTCAGGAAGGGTTAAAGATGAGTAAAATAACTAGTAAAATGTAAAAAGTCAAAGACCGGAGTTAAAAACAATTCATCAGATAAAATATGTCCATGTGTAAGGGGCTTGGACGTAATATCATGATGGCTAAAATAAAAGTGACATTCAAGATTAAAAGCAGTAAAATCAGATAAAATAGGTTTAATGGTTAAAAATGGTGTCACAAAACTCGCACTTAGGTTCGTTGTCTGCCCAAAGAAGAAATAAATGAGTAATAAACAAATGATCTAAGCGGAGCTGGGCAAGTTCAACTTCCTCCTTGCAATTCCTGCAAACATATGACTGCCACGATTTGACAATGGGCTTGAAAAGTTTGCTACCAACCTGTTCGGACTATGATCTCTGCTACTGTGTGCAGAGCTTGATGGTAAAACACTTCCAGAATTTCAGGCATGGAACTGGCAGTGGAATCTACCAAGTCATTGCCCCTGATCCCAACACGACCATGCACCCAACAGAAGAGAATGGTTATTGTGGCTGCCAGATGATGGATCTGCTGGTGGATCTTGGACAAAACAGGGTGCCTCACTGAGATCAAAACCTTTAGCGAGCTAAGCAAATCACTGTAAAGCACACACTGACAATGATGCTTAGCTACCATGTGGTCCAATGCAAGATTGATAGCATGCAACTCTGCAGTGAAGATGGCACACTGCTGTAGGATCTGGTCTGTAATGATTACATCACAACAGACCATGGCTGACCCCACTGATGTGCCAGGCTATGAACCATCTGTGAAGATGGACAAGAAGTCCATGTGCAAAGGCCTTCCCTGTCCTGCAAAGAGAAAAGTAGTAGGAAGGGGAAATAGAGAGTTATGGAAGTGGCATGGCTGTCGACTGGGCAACACTGTAGAGACTGATGTTAATGCCCCTGAGGTAGCTGTGGACAAGCAAACCAAAAGGACAATGGCAATCAGGTGATTCTGGTATAGCACTTTCCACTGGACTGGAAATGCAGTAACCAAGTGGAATGGCCAAGCAAGGATTGCAATTTAGCTGCATACTGTAGGGACAACTGCTGATGATGAATAGATAATGATGGTTTGTCAGTCTCAAAGTAAAAACTATGGACCAATGAGGTGAGGAAGGCCCTCATACAAACACAGAGGGTCTGATAGTGGAGAGGGTCCAGCACCCTCACTACTGAATCCAGGGCAGAATGTTTACCTGGGATCTGTAGTCCAATTTTGACCAGACAAGTGCATGGTAACTTTTTCAAGTCAACCATGTGGCTTATTTTGAAAGCTGATGTCACCCGATCTAAATTTTTCAAACCAATGTCACATTGTCTATGCACTAGCTGTGCCTTCCCCAAATGCAGCAATGATACTGTTAGTTGCCTCTGCAGCATTGTGTCACACTTTAAATTTGCATATGCAAGGAACATGAATTTGACTCTGATTCATTTTTTCCTTTAAGCTCTTACAATCCACTTACTACAAAATCTACCGGCAAAATGCTACTTTGTTATCATAAGCAGGCTATATGATATAATGCATCACAAGTGCCATCTGGTAACATTTTCAGTCCTCAAAACTTTATGCATCTGTGAAAGTGGCCATTTGATATGCAACAATCTAATATATATTATTATGAGTGATTGACAACTGAGTGACTGACTATTGCCCTAATCATTAATAATTCTATGAGCAGATATTTTGTGGAAAAAATTTCATCGACATACAGAATTCAAACCCACATCTCTCCAAAAACATGTCCGAGTATACTGGACAGATGTGGGTTCAAATCCGTACATTGGCAAAATTTTTTTTACAAAAACATTTATTGATTTATAGATGTTTAAACGTCTACAGGTAACACTGAAATTGTCAATTATTGTTCTATGAACAAAAATAATCGAGTTCAAAAATTTACACCTAGGGGGTAATCTCGATCACATATCTCAGAGAAAATCTGGAATCTGACTTCTGACATGTCCTTCACAGTCAAACTTTGATTTACAAATACTACAGGGTGATCAAAAAGTCTCCGTGCACCTGATGAGGAATACCTGTACCATTACAATAAACATTGAAAGTGTGTCTAGTGTGTCTCAAGACATTCAGGGACAAGTGATGGCATTAGTGTGATGTTAGTGGGAGAGATGCAGTCACCTGCTTGCCAAGCAGTCAGTGAGTCACATTGAGCCAAGCAGTCAGGCACTGTAGATGTGCGTTGTGGCAACGGTGTTATCTGTTGAGGAGTGTATGTTCCTTGTGGAACATGCATTTTGGTGTGGCAGAGAATACACACAAGACATTGAATGATGATTCCAGGTATAGTTTCTGGAAACCAAGGTGCCCCATCGTAATGCAGTGTGGCAGTTGATTCAGAAATTCTGGGTAACTGGTTCCATGTGTGACACGCCCAAATCTGGTAGGTCACCAATACTGACAGAGGAGAAAGTGTTGGATATCGCAGACCACATGCTCTGAAGCCTGAAAAAGTACACCAGGAGATTGTCACAGCAAGTTGGTGTTTCATATGGCATGGCCCATATGGCTGTAAAAAAAGTGTTGGTCTATACCCTTACAAAATCACATCTGTGCATGAATTAAAACCTGCCGACAGTAGTAACCAGAGTGGATACTGCAAGTGGTTTGTACTTTCTTGACCATGAAGAAGAGGACATTTTGGACATCACATTCTTCACAGACAAGGTGTACTTCCATTTGTCGGGGTATGTAAACAGTCAAAACTCACACCTCTGGTCATCACACAATCCCCACGAGTCGCCACTACATGATCGGAAGATTGGTGTGTAGGTTGGAATTTAGAGTAGGTGCACAGTCGGACCCATTTTTTTCTCTGAGACTGTAAACTCCAAACAATACTGTGACAATATTCTTTATATTTTCTTTGTGCAATTGTCAGAAGATGAAATTAACAGGGCCTGCTTTCAGCAGGATGGTGCCACGGTCCACACATTGCATATGTCTATGGCACTCTTGCATGACGTTTTGGGGATAGAATCATTTAAAAAACATTTGGCTTCCAAGATCCCCGGATCTCTCCCCGCCCGATTTTTATCTCTGGGGTGCAACGAAAAACTCTGTGTATTTGGACAATCCCCGCACAATTGATGATTTGAAGATGCCATCGCAGAATACATTCGGAATGTGGACCGTGCTGTGCTGAATGACGTCTTCAAGAACACAGTTCAGCGGGTCACTAAATGCCTGGAGACAGGCAGGACACACTTTCAACATTTTTGCAATTGTACAAGTACAAATCTCTTATTCCTTATCAGGTGAACAGAGACTTTTTGATCACCTGTAGAAACATGAAAATTAGTATCTACGGGTGTTTCGGATTGTAGATCACAGAAACTATATAAAATTTCAGATCTGGCAGGTCCTTTGAGGTCAAATTTTGATCTACTAGTGCCAGAGAGCTAAAAATTGGTGCCTGGTGGTATTCGGGCCTTAGGACTCAGAAATGTGAAATTTTGAATCCAGTGGTTCTTTTGGGGTCAAAGGTCAAATTTTGATATACCATCTCTAGAGAGCTAAAAACATAGTACACAAGGATATTTTGGGTCACAGATCTCAGAAACGTTAAGAAATTTGGGATCCAGTGTCACATTCAAGGTCGAATAGGGATTGTAGTGGCAATCAAGAAATCAAGAGGCTGATTTCTTATATTTTATAAAGTTGAACTAGACAAAAAAAAAATTAAAACAATAGGGCAATAGAAAATAATAAGAAGTGAAAATGCATGAAATTAGAAGCATAAATAAAAAAAAAAAAAACTTTACCAATGAATCCCACAGAGTTGGGCACCTATCCATTCAAACAAATCTTCAGAGCTGCATAATTCAATTTCATTGAATGGCTCAAAAAAATTTACTTTTGGTACACAAATAGAATAATTATGGGTTAGGCTGTGCTGTGGTAGGCATACACTGCAGTCATATCCTTTATCACAGAAATACTTTTCAAGAGATCTACAATCTGCATCATCTGAAAGACAAAACAATTACAGAACAGTATTTATATTAGTAAATTTATATTAAATTTACAGTAAAATAAAACATCTAAAACAACCTTATAAGCAAAGCACTGAATTGTACAAGATCTTGCAATATACAAAAAAAAATTTTTTGGGTGGGTGGGTGGGTGGGTGGGTGGGGGGTTATTACTACTACTCATCAATTACATGTATTTACTAATTCAAAATCAATTAGTATTTCCCTGAGAGAAATCAATTCAGCAGTTCCTAATTTTCAAGATAAACATTTATGATAACACACTGCTACAGTCTTGCACAGATGACTTTCTTACATCAAATTCTATGTTTTTTAATTACACTGAGCTCATAATACACAAGATATACTAAAGTGATATCCAAATCTGCAACAACTTATTTCGTTTTATTGAGGCCTCCAAACATGTATTTGGAAAAGGAAGACAACTGAGTGAACAGTATTTAACCTGTTAATAGAAAGCTTCTACTGGCTTCAATGTCTCCTCTGATAATCTATAGTTTCTCAAAAATAATAAATTTTCAGTCACTGTGTTCAAGACTGTCATAGTTAAATGGCCATGCAAATTACAGCCCAATAAATTACCCAATAAACTTCTAATAACTAGTAATTTTAGAGGAATGTATTTCTTTCCCTTTGTTTATGAAATAATAGCAAATGTTGTTGAAAATGAAATAAAACTAAGTATGACTTTAATCAAAATGTTTCAACATCTAACAATAAATTGAAAAAAAAAAAAACTAACTAGAAGAATGCATGTCGCCTCTTGTGCATATGAGAATCTCGTTTTCAAAGAGAATGAAGTTTTTCCTTTACCTACTGTTTCATTCCTTAAAAGTTTTAATTTGAGCTAGCAGATGATGGGAAAAATGCAAATAGTATTTTATTAGTAATTATACAACATAAAAATATTAATCTTTTAATTCTTAAATTAAAAAAAAAATTGCATTTCCCATATCTCTCTCAGAAAAGCAGGTAGATTATTGCTGTCAGTGGAATATCTCTTAAAAGCTACTACTAATTTTTCAAATTTTTATTCATATTATTTGCAAAGCTCTGCTGTTTCATATTTAGTGATCTGTAAAGATATTTCTATCATTGATACATTGTTACAATATTCATTTGAAATTTTCAGTCTTTTTCACCATTAGGGGGCACAATCTTAGTGTCCAAAAGATTTCGAAAGTACAAATATTGTATTAATTCCTAACCCGAAAAAAGATTTTTTCATTTATCTCTAATACAAACAATTATCTGCTAAAAAAATTGTGTTTTATCACCCACCCCTGGGTTTAAGAGGTCAATTCATTGCTGCCAATGGAAACATCATGGTGTTCACATTTCACCACCAAAATTTAATATTTCTAGCATAAATACATCATTTGCAACATTTGTTTTAAATTTTGAAATTTTGAAAAATTTCCACCATTAGAAGGTGCAATTATAATTCCAGGAAGATTTCAAAAGAGTGAATCATAATATTTCATCAATTCCTATCTAACCTGAAACATATTTTTAATTTATCTCTATAAACAAACAATTATCTCCTGAAACAAAAAAGGTTGTTCTTCCCCACACCTGGGTCTAAAACACCAACTCATTGTTGACAGTGAAAATTTCGTCACCTTCACATTCCACGACCAAAACTTCAAATTTCTACGATAAATTCATCGTTTACAATATTTGTTTGAAATTTTCGAATTTTCAACTTTTTCCACAGCTAGAGGATGTAATTATAGCTTTAGAGAGATTCGGAAAGTGCATATCGTAATATTTCATCAATACCTATCCAACACAAAAAGAGTTTTTTTTTAACAGAGATAAAATAAACAAAGTTTGATGTCTACAGATGGGCAGACAGACATATAGACAAGACAACAAAGCTAAACTATTATCTCATTTTTTTTTTAAAACAAGATAATAAGAGAACAATAGAATTACATATCTCTTTATTCTAAAGCCAGAAGCAAAAATTTCCTAATTAAAAGTACAAGAAACATTTATTGCAGCTCCTGTATATGTAGTTTAAAATTTCAGAATAAAATGCTTTACATCAGCAATAATGAAGAAACATATTAAACAAAGATACATTGATTTGCAATATTAACCTGCTATATTTGATCACCTGTCCCATATGTTATGAGCCAAAAAGTTAAAATAGTTGAGTGTGGAATTATACATGTTAAGCCATTAAAAGATTTTGCAATTCCCATTATAACCAAAGGATAATGTCACACGTGACTTATTTTTGCAGCACTAAATTATAATTCATTTGGCAAACTTACAATAGATTTATGTTAAAATGGTTTATCTCGGGGGGTTCTCATACATTTTCATATTGAAAACCCCAATGGCGAAGTGCGACTTTTAGAATAGAAGCA
This sequence comes from Ryuthela nishihirai, assembly GCA_038380435.1. Taxonomy (NCBI): domain Eukaryota; kingdom Metazoa; phylum Arthropoda; class Arachnida; order Araneae; family Heptathelidae; genus Ryuthela; species Ryuthela nishihirai. The sequence continues at coordinate 45,336,667 of JAWZYU010000023.1, read as the reverse complement.
ATTACCAAAAGCAGTACTACAACTATATATTTGCAATTCCCATTATAACCAAAGGATAATGTCACACGTGACTTATTTTTGCAGCACTAAATTATAATTCATTTGGCAAACTTACAATAGATTTATGTTAAAATGGTTTATCTCGGGGGGTTCTCATACATTTTCATATTGAAAACCCCAATGGCGAAGTGCGACTTTTAGAATAGAAGCAATTACCAAAAGCAGTACTACAACTATATCGGAACGCTCTTCCGGTAATCAATGTTTCTAAATCACTGAACCAGAACATCTTTCCAGTTTTTGATGTTTCTGAATCATTGGTTCTATACCTTTTAAATCAAATATTATTGTAAATTAGTATTATACATTGCATCTTTTCTAGGAAAAAATGTGGGGATGCTGTGGCCTTGCAACAATTTTATTATTAGAATTGAGGGGGGTTTCAGAAAATGCCCCAAGCACATGAAAAAAGTTAAACATATATTTTAATATAATTTCATTTTATTCATTGGGAAGTCAAAAAGAAAGTACAATATTAAAAAAAAAAAAATTTCAAAACCACCTTCAGAAAAGTTCTTTGGTTTTGGTGTCGACATTGTAAAATTGTACTCCAATCGAAAATGGGTTAAAGAAAAATATCATCAAGTGTGCATTAAAAATCTTTTATTAACAAACTGACTAAAAGATAATAATTAAATTTCATTCTTATATGGATGAAAACATGTGGGAAAACCAGAGTAGCCTCAAAAAAAAAAAAGCTTTGGTATTATATACAGACACTAGACAGCAAAATGGAAACAATTCCATGTCATATCAATAGAAAATCACATTGATCAATAACTTCAATATGATTTCTAATGAAAATTATGTCTAAAGATAAATTGAAGATTACAATGAAATTTATATAAATATCGATTTTAAACAATATTTGTTCAATATTCAAAGAGGTGTGAATGCTGAAATATATTTAACAGGTTGCAAAAAATGCCTAAAAATTTAATTAAAACAGATTAAGAGATCATAGAGGACTCTAGTAGACTACAGGGTACATTGCACTTTTTGCTTTGCACCCATTTCTGATCTCTTAACCTGTTTTAATGTGTTAATTAAATTTTGGGGTCAATTTTTTTTGTAGGCTATTATATATTCCAGCTCTTTGAATAGAGAAACTCTTTGAATAAAGAAAAAATATTGTTTAAAATCAGGCTTTAGATAAATTTTATTGAAATCTTTATCTTTAGAAACATTTTTTTTACTAAAAATCATATTGAAGTTATTGAGCTCTGAATGTGATTTTCTGTTAATATAAGATGGAACTGTTTTCATTTTTTAGTCCAGTACCTGCACACACACATATATATATATTACTACAAGTTAAAAAGACACGGATATTATGCTGACAGGCTCCTGTAAGATTTATGTGGCAAGCAGCTGCTTGAGGGGTATTTTATTTATTTGTTCATTCATCATCATCATCATCCTGAAGCAGCCATGAGCTAATGAGGTCCAACCAGATTTTGCCATTCCACTTCAAACACATCTGTCCTGAGCTACATCTGCTGTATCTGGCAACTGTAGACCAATTCTAACAAGGTCCTGTTTGACACTGTCTGCCCAATGCATCTTAGGTCTCCCCCTCTTTCTGATACCTTTAGGCACACTGTTCATAATCCTATTAAAAAAAAATAATAATAAATACCCCAAGCAGCTACTTGCCACAGAGGTCTGACAGGAGCCTGTCAGTTTATATGCCACAGTAGGAGATCTGAGAGGATGGCAGGACCTCAGCAGAAAACAACACGAGCATCCATGCCTTACCCGGGGCTCGAACCCAGGTCCCGTAGATCACTAGCCAAGCGCGCTAACCACTCAGCCACGGGACGGCTAGCTAGTCTATAATAATTCATATGGGCAACAAGGCCAAACCAATGGTGTCTCTCTCTGTGCAATATATTGCTTAAAGGAGGTTGCCAACTCCAATGCCTAACCTCATCATTACTTACAAAGTTGAACCACCTAACACCCAAGATACTGCATAAGTATCTGGAACGTAATCATCAAGTTTCCTGTTATCTTGTTTACAAAGTGTTGAAGTTTCACTACCAAAACTAGAACAAACCAAACCATTATACTCTAAGCTTAATCTTTAGGTGTATACACCTATTTCTACACACTCTCCATAGATTCTTAAAAGTCCCAGTAGCAATCCCTATTTGTCTGTTTATATCATGCCACACATCACCATATCAGTTGCATACTCTCAAGATAATTAAACTGAGACACCTGCTTCAATAGCGCAACCATTCAGATTAACTAAACCACAACCTGGCTGACCATTTTTCATCACATTAGTTTTCTCTCTGTTTATCACCAAACCTATACTACCAGTCTCATCAACAGCTCGAATGAAAGAGTTTATATCATCAAATCATTTGCCAAAAAGACTAAATCATCAGCATAATCTAAATCAGAAATTTTCAGATCTCTAAACCGTTTAAGCCCAAAATCTTTCCTTTGAAGTGAATTTCACATAACATAATCAATAACCAAACTAAAGAGAAAAGGAGACAAAATGTACCCTTGTCGAACACCAGAAGCAATGCTAAACCAATTGCTACAAGCTTTACCAACTCCCACATGACTGAGTGTTATTATGAAGCACTTTCGTTATGTTAAATTATGCTAAACTCAGTTTCTTCATTAACTGGCATTAATAAAAATGTCAGCAAAGTTTTTTTAAAACCTAACAATTAGAAACATTTTTGCTAGTGTTGGCTATGCCACTTATTATATATGAAAAAATCATGTATAATTCCTAAATTTCATTCTTCTTATTTTTCATTGCCATCCTATGGCTGAGTGGTTAGTGTGCTTGGGTCAATGATCAAAGGGACCTAATTTTGAGTCCCGGATAAGGCATGGATGTGCATGTTGTTTTTCTGCTGAGCTCCTGCCAACCTCACATACCTTCTGCCACAGCATATAAACTGACAGGCTACTGTCAGACCTCTGTGGCAAGCAGCTGCTTGAGGGGGTATTTATTTTTCATTTAGTTGATATTGTGTTTGTGCTTGAATAAATGTATTATTATTATCATCAAAAATCTCTCTAATTTTTCCTTCCAATATTGATTTCTATAAACAAAACTTGTGTGGAAAATGCCAAATTTTGTCACCATCCGAAAAACGGTCAAGCCCATTACTGCTATTTTGCTGCCAGTTTTGAAATCCTTTACCTCCGAATGGTATTTTTGCATACACAGTGGGCTAAAGATCAGGTCACAAGGACTCCACCCCTCCCTCTGGGCTCAAAGTCAAGAAGCGAAGGGGAACCACTGGACAACCATTACGAGACAGGTGGAAATCTCTTTAAAATCATCTAGTGTGCCTTTCAATGTACTTATAATAGGGTTTTCCTGAACACAGGGGCAGGCTCAGCTGATAGCATGCCTGGCTTGTAATCTGCAATTACCAAGTTCGACTTCCACCTGGGCCAGAGTTGCCATTTATCTCTGCAAAATATCATGCTCTGCTCAATCAGTAGAGGGCGCCGATGGGTTTGGAAAACCGCCATCTATTGGATGGGACATTAAGCTGTGGCAACATGTGTAAGAAAGTCCCATACCCTGTGCACGTTAAAGAGCATGCTGGATGGCCTTGACTGGAGGCTACCATCTGTCTCCTAACAGCCGTCCAGTGGGTCCCCCTACCCTCAATCTTCTCCAAGCCTTTGGGGTCCTTATGACTTGGCCATTTTCCCAATGTGTGCAAAAGAGTGTCACCCAGAGGTAAAACAACCTAACCTGAACATAAAGCCATGACTTAATGCCTAATTCATTGGACAACAGTTTTTTCGAGCATATCTGTGTTCCTTTTCTCACCGAGAGTAAATTGTGATTAGGGGAAATAAAACTCGCAATTGGGACTTGAGATTGGGATCGTCAGAATACTAGTCTGGTGTGCTACAAATTAAACTACCCTCGAACCATTGCAGAAACACAAAAGCTATTCTGATGACTTCTGATTGGGAAGTCAGAGAAATATATGCAAAATATCAAAGAAGACTATCAGTGAGGAGTGGAGATGATTTTCAGGCTCAATTTTTTTGAGTCTGCACCTGCTTGAGCCCTCTTTGGAAAAAAAAAAAAATTCAGATGCATCATAAAACATATGTACTGAAATGAATGTTTCAAAAGCCAGCCTGGTTCCGGTCAGATTTGAGCTCTGCCCGACAAAGTTCAAGCCTAAATTCATTGCTAGTGAGATGGATATAAATGTTTTCATTGTACAGCTTAAAGTGTGTCCATTCCAAAATTAAGTAGGAATGACAGAAAATTAATTTCATTCTCATTTCATTTAGCCTAAATTCAATCCTCTAAATGTAATACATGGAACTACTGTGCAAAAGCACCAATATGTCATTTACACTGAATAAACATGTATCATCAGTAAATAAAAAAAAAAAACCCAAAAGACTTATGGCCTGAAAGCAAAATAAGTAAAGCCAAAAGAATTGTGCTTGAATGCAAAAACCGAAGTGCTTGAAGGCAAATACCGAAATTGATAATAAAATTACAAGCATGCAACATTTTGTGATTTCCAGCCATTTGTTTTTCAAGATTCACTTTCAAAAACAATTTATATTTGCATTTTTCAGAAATTTTCAAGGGCTAAAGAATATATTTCTTATGTCCTAGATAGCTGTTTAGTAGCCCTGATATAAATTGTTTCAAGATTCCCTATGTTCAAGAGATGCAAGTGAACAATAGGTTATTTATCATTGAAATGATTAATGAAGGCCCCTACCAGTAACTAAGTTTTTTTCGTTTATTAATAAATTAAAAAGAAAACAACTGAATAATACTAGTTGAACGCTGCTTGAAAATTCAATGAGAAATATTAATAGCATTTTATAATTTCACTATAAACAATCACTTTTGAAATGTGGCAGAATTTTTTATATGAAGTCTTTCAATCTTTCCTGCCACTTCAGTCCTTTAATTCTCTATTTTTATTTAGAATTTACATTGAAGTTAAAACCAGTTTCAAGTTTGGCATAGATTTTATTATAGGTAATGAACTGAACTTTCAAGACAATGTGATGCAGCTTGTATTTTCAGAAAAATGCATTCACACAATGCATTCTCAGAAAACATCAGTATAAGCTAGGGTTACCAGATGGCAGTGTTATAAAAGCAGGGCAAAAAAAAAAAGCTAGAAAAGGAGGACATGATTTCATTTTGAAAATAAAATTAATTTTTTTTATACTAAGTTTTATGTCAAGTACCAACTAACAGTTGAGTAAAAAAAAGGCATAATACTTATTAAATATACTTTAAAATATACTGCTCACAAAAATTAGGGGATATTTCAAAATGAATATGAAATGATAAAAATATCCCCTAATTTTTGTGAGCAGTATATATGATGTGCTGATTTTTATTCCTATTTCATAAGCAATCAAAATTATTTTGCCTTAACTGGCATAGTGGCTAGTAACTATCAACTGTTAAAGAAACTAAATTTCTGTTTCTATGAACTATATCTGAGGTAGTGGTCAGCAGAGATTTAGGTCTTGATAGGGCATGCATTTGCATGAGACTGATTTTTATTCATACTTGATAAGCAATAAAGAATTTTTTTTTATCTGAACTGGCATAGTGGTGAATAACTATCTGCAGTTGCAGAAGCCAAACTTGCTGTTTCTATAAACTCTGACTGAGGTAGTGGTCAGCAGAGATTTTGGTCATGATAGAGTATGTGCTTGTAAGAGAAGGCTCCTATATACTAGGAGCAGTCTTTAGTTCCTTTGCTGTCTTTTATGTTGCAAAAAAAAAAGAAAACTGCTCTCAACTTTCATAGCTCCATGTCAGTGGGCTGAAGCAAAATTTTTTGCAGTTTTTTAAATCTCATTCTTTTTCAATCTGGTTATGAAAATTACACATATTTAGATTATAGAAAATAGCAACTTTTACAACATTAATGCAATTAATTTAGGATTCATGATGTGCATTTACAGTAAATTATATTATAGTCATGAGTTCAAGAAATTTAAAAAAAGAAAGTACGAAAAAGAGTGCTTAATTTTTAGTTTGAAACATGTTATGAGCTTATACAAAAAGTAGGACATTTCGCGTTTCTTCAAAATTCTGGGAAGACATGAGGTAAGAAAAGAGAACATATGGTAACCGTAGCAGAAGCAAACATTGTTCAAATAGGAAAAGGGTAATTCTAATCCTACATTATATCTACGTTCAAAACACATTGATAATTAAATCACTATTGTGACATACAATATGTTCACTCAATAGTAATTCATGAATGCTGAAACAAAGCAATACGATGCAGAATTCTGTTATAAATTTGTGTTGAGCCTAACACAAACTTAATATCTGGAAATCACTTCCTGTATCAACTAGTGCGTCACACATCACTTACAATAAGCATGTCAACATAGTTGAAAGCTAATAGTTTACATGAAAATATTCACTAGCTGCATTTCGTGTCTATCTACGTTAAAATATAAGTAAACTAAAAAATTATATTTGTACAGACCCCATTGTTAATAAATTTGTATCAGAGCACTGCCTGTAGTTCATTTTCAAATATATCAATGATTATTTACATAACTTTCAAGTTTCCTTTCATTATGCTTCTATTACACTTTCAAAACTTTTCACTGCATCTAATGACATATATTTGAATGTAGCATAATACAGTGGTACAGCAATACAACATTAAACTCAGCAAATGATAATACATTGGTTATAATAATTTTGATGTGAGTGAAATGTTTCAGAAGTTATGTTTCATATTATTCTGAGTATAGCCTTGACGAATTGTACTATTACTCTACTTTGTCCACACACAAATAATAAAATACACACAAGTAATAAAATATCTTTAGTTATTATGGTAATGAAGAGAACAGTAAAACTTAGTAACAGAGTTTATCTGTTTAGCAAATCTGCACTGAGGAAATTAAGCTTAAATGAGATCTGAATGGGAAAAAGCACGATTAACTTTGGCCGACAAAGCATTAAAAGTTAAGAAATTCTCTTATAATTTGGAATGAGTGAAAGCTTGGCATACAACAGTTAAGTATAAAGGAGGATTACTTCACATTTTCCTAAAAAAAGTTTAAAAATAATTACATTTATCTTTGATGACTTTGGTGTGTTTTAACTCTTTGCCAATAATGGCAGAAAGTAATGACAGAGTGAACACTAGAGACCTCTAGCAGTTAGTCAGAAAAGTATGAAATGACGTAATTCTGAAAAGCGACAAAAATTGAATCCAAAATAAACATTTCTGCTGGTTGAATTCGGATAAGTGAGACTTCTGTTGTGCGATATGATGAGCAGTGCAGGAGTGATGGAAGCGAGGTTCTTCATACACTCCTAGCTCAACTAGCGGCAAATTGGTGCTGTTAAATTATACAGTATAATGGGGAAACTCGATGGATATTAAATAAATGTAAAAATTATGCTAGAATAAACTTATTAAAGTCAAGAAAATACTTTTACTTTTATGTCAAAGTGTTTAAATATATTTAATTTACATTTCTTATTTTTTTAATGAGAATTTTAAGGGAATCATTCTTTCATGAATGCTTTGCTGCTTGAAAACACCTAGGATTGAAGGGGCTGCATAAATTTTTCTACAACTTCTCTACCATGTAGGACCTGCATAGTTATACCTAAGTTTGCAATCCAGCTGAGGGCCAGAGTCCTCAAACCAAACTTTGTTGTGTTCTCAAGCCAAACTTTGAGATCCTCTAGATTAACTAATTAAAAATTATCAAACTAAAATTACTAAGAATATCATATAGGTTTATAGTTTATATCAATTATGGTAATTACTGTATCAGCAGTGTAAATAAAAATAATTTTTTTTATCAACCATAGTATTTTCTAATCACATCACAGCAATTTAAATTGGTATTCTACACACAACGGCCACTGAATTAGAAACCTTTATTCAATACCAAGTTGGACCTCCTTTAGCCTGAATTACAGCACATATGCAGTTTGGCATAGATTCCACAAGGTGTTGGAGTGCCTTTACATCTACAGCATGCCAGGTGTTCATCAGACAGTCCTTAACTGGCACAGATTTCACGGAAGAGGACTTGCCCCCCCCCCATCTGTTTTTCTAACATGTCTCATACATTCTCAATGGGGTTCAGATCTGGGCTTTGTGGTGGCCAGGGAAGATGGCGGAAGTCACTGTCATGTTCGTTGAACCACTGCTGAACACATCTTGCGCAATGGACAGTAGCCCTGTCATCCATGAAACAGCAGTCACCTGCTGGATAAAAAATCAACATTGCAGGATGGACTTGATTAGCAACAATGTTCAGATAATCCTTGGAGGCCACCTGACCTTCCAGCAATATCAGGGGACCTATTCCGTACCAATAGAACATTCCCCACACCATGACACTGCCTCCAGAACCTTGAGTTGTGTTTACAAGGCAAGCTGGGTCCATTGCTTCATGGGGCTCCCATCAAACTCTCTGCCTACTGTCGGTACAGAACATGGTGTACTGTGGCTCTTCAAACCATGTGACTTATTCCCAGTCTTCCAGTGTCCAGTCACAGTGTTCCTGACACCACTTTAGACGAACTTTCCAGTTCTATGCAGAAATTTCTGATTTCCATATAGACATGCAACTGCTAATACTGATCCTCTTCAATTCCTTGCACATAGTTTGCTGAGATATGGGTTGGGAACAACCTTCATTGAATGCTTTGGTCAGTTGTTGCACACAGGAAGCCCTGTTTTCTAACAGATTGTCATTGCACCACACTTACGCCTCTTCGACAAGCAATTGGGTATTTTTCCAGTAATTAAAAACCCGAGATATCTCACCTTTTGAGAAACCAGTCAGCTCTACCATTTTTAAAATCATCACTCCAGCCAGAAGATCTTTAGTTTTTTCCATTGTGATCAATACTACTGATGATTACTGATGAGCAGCAGTCTTACATAATTGCCTAGATCAAGTGGCGATGCATGTGATCACATATATTGCTTATATGCTGCACAAGTGATGCTTACGTACATCTGCATAAAAGTTTCTAATTCAATGGCCAGTGTGTGTAGAACATGAAGAAGAAATTAAGTCAAACTATAAAGGATTAAGCATGGAGATAATCACTTCTTTTTGAAAAACACAAGAGGATTTTTTCCACAAGTTGATTCCAAACTGTAATTAAAGAAATTAAATTATTACATAAACCAACTGCTTAAAAACATTGAATAAAAAAATTGGTTACTTGTTATAGCTTTTGATACAGCCTCTTTAGTTTTTCATTTAATATAAATTACAGACAATATACACAGTCATATCAGAATAATATGACCACCTACCACATATATACAATGGTAGGTGGTCATATTATTCTGATATGACTGTATAGCTTTTGGTAAATATGTAGGTGTTGGCTTAAAAATATAAAGCAACAGTGAGTACTGGGAAACACAGTAAAAGAATTCAGATACATCAACAGTTCTCTGACACACAACATTAACCTGAAGTTATCAAAAGTAGGCAGTAATAAACACATGATAATATACTGAGGTTGATTTATGCTATATGGTGCTGTTTCAGAGGCCATAGAATATCACATACCTTTACATCACCATTGATCATGCTTCTGCATCCATCATGCTTGATTGATAGGTTTCAGCATCCATCATACTTGATTCCATTGATGTTTGATGTAATATGTCACTGTAATAGGCTTCTGCAAAGCACTGCCATATGTAACCAACTCCATTTCTATTTACAAGCTTTCCATAGTCCATCGACAGCCCATGGCTGATATTTACCCAGAGCTAATTTCATGAGTCCAAATGTGCAAAAGTCCATGGGTCAAACATCCAGTTATTTCACAGGAATCTACTTAAATGATATAGAATAAATTCCAGTTTTCTCTGCTATCTGTTGAAGATATGTGTGCAGAGATGCTGATATTTTCTTGCTCTTTAAAAAAAAAGCTCTTTTAAAACTCTTTAGTCCGTATTTTCCTCCCAATCAGTACTCCATAAAATCTGGAACTGACGTAATCCTTAAAGATATTCCAATTAAACCAGAATATATCTTACATTCTCTAGATATAGTATCCCTTTATCCTAGTACCCCCATTTTTGAAGCCTCCATGTTGCTTAAACATAAATGGTTGGTGATTACCAGACCCCACAGGAATACTTCAGTATTCATGAACAGCTGGAACTGGCCACTAGCAACAATTGCTTTTCAGCAAACAATCAGTTATATATTCATACAGAAGGTGTACCAATGGGTTCACCATTATCCAGGTTATTAGAAGACATTATAATGAGACAGATAGAATCTAACGTTCTAAACAACTGTCCATTTAAACCTATATTCTATTGCTGTTACATAGATTTTTTTTTAATTTGGCCTCATGGCTCTAATCAACTTAAAGCATTTAATACAAATGTTTAATAATTCACTTCCCTCTATTAACTTTACTCACGAAGCTGAAATCAATATATATTACTATTACATTTTCCAATCACCCATTAGTACGAATTACTACTGGGTAAGGTTGCAAAATTTGAATAATGAAAAACTGCATTTTCTCTGAAAATGAGCATACTATATTTGCCAGAGGCAGTATGTTATTCTTCTACTTTCTTTTTTATTTCCAGGGTTAATCTTCTTTATGTATAAGTTTGCACATTGAGTTTGAGCCCTAGGTAAGGTATAGGCATTTGTGTTGTCTTCCTGCAAAGCTATTGTCTTTCTCACAGATTTTCTCTATGACATGTTAAACAGACAGGCTCCTGTCAGACCTCTATGGCAAGCAGCTGCTTGAGGGGTATTTTATTTTTATTCAATCTTAACTCCTCATTTAAAAACCTGCATATATACAATATTAAATTTATAGATTATTGAAACTAATATCAGATAATTCATATACCATGAAAAAAAAGTTATACTGTATTTAGGTAGAACAAAATAAAAATTTTTAGAGTTTTTGCAAACAGTATCAACAATATATATATATAGAAGAATAAATAAATATTATTATGCATTTTGAATGCTCACCATAAGGTTTCCAGGCAAATATAAGATCAAAACAAAGTACATGGACTTTTTTGAATTCATTTAAAGCTCTGTCATAATTATTTTTTCCAGGTTCAAAACTTGGCAATGTTAAGTCAATCATTATCTCTGCAAAAAATAACACAACTATTAAATTTAATTAAAATAAAAGTCAATTAAAATTTACTTTTATACAAATTCATATTAAGGATGTTTTGAGTGGCTTTTAAAAATGTTTAACCCTTTCCATGTCATAGCCCAAAGAATCTTTTTCATCTTTCCCATTCTAGTGGTCAGAGACTGAAGCTTCATTCCCGTAGTACAAGGTTGTAAATTTTTTTTTCCAAATAGAAATCTGATTTTTTTTCAACTGTTTCTAATCAGATATCAAAAATAACATTTATATCTATGATATAATATTTTTTACCTGTTGATTCTGATTGAAAAAATTATGATAAAGTTTAAAAATAGATCTATTTGAGTTGGATGCACATGTTCAATCACTGTGAACAGCATCAAGTAGGGTTGATTCAGTTCATGCCTTTATTCTGCTGTACCGTGCTTAGATTATCAAATGGTTACTTTTCCTGCTCTGTTCTGCTATTTATAGCTCTACTAGAGTTATGTTTTCTAAACTTTTAATGTAAAGATACTGATTTTTTTTACTACCGCAAATTGAATCATCCGGGAACTATGCACATTGGCTTTCAATCAATATTTTACCAGATTTTCGATTTTAAAGACTTTTTTTATTTACTTTAATGCTTCTAAAAGTATTTTTTATTGCTTCTCAAATGGATACTGTGGCTATAAACAACAATTAGAAATGATCGAAAGTGGAACTGCTAGCAATCTATAATGGCAGCAATCAGAACAACATTAGGATTACTCAGAGTGCGATTTTTAAAAGGTAGAACTTTATTTGGTTGAAGTGTAATTAAAAGTATTGATAAATAAATTAACGTCAGGAAATGCAATTTTTAACAAAAATTTCTGCCAGAATTTTAGAATTAAACTTTTTTGTAGCAGTTATGCAGCTTTATGATAAAGCGACTCATTCTCAAATTCAGTGCTTCAGTTAAACTTTAAATGCTTTGAAACATTTTATTGATTTTTTTTCATAATTCTTTATCAATTTTCTGATATTTTTTCAATTTTTATTTAAATTACCTTGTTTATAAAGCAAAATTATTTTTTATGACACTGCTTTACTTAGGCTTAGAGTTTGCCAATTGTCAAAAGTCTAAGAAGAAGTAAGAAAAAGTAAAAAAAAAGTTAGAGTAAAAAAGTAAGTAAGTAAAGCTGAGTAAAAAAAAGTTAGAAAAAATTAAATAAATGAAACATTTAAGCAATGATATAAAGATTACAAATTATTTATATTAGAATAATAAAATAATGTAAAAAAAAGGGGGAAAATATATAAAAGTTTGAATTTTTACTAAAGACAAAGTGGCAAAAACACAGATTTTGCAATGTTTTAAAAAAATATTTAAAAAATTTTACCAACTATTTTTTTTCTTTGAAATTCTGTTATACTATGAAACACAATTAAATGCTCTTTCTTTTGGTATATAACATATTTCCATTCATTAGTTACTTTAGGATGAGGTTCTAAAGCTGTTCATTTAATTTTTTGAACACACTTTAAAACAGGCGTGTCCAACCCGCGGCCCTGGACAGCTAGTAATGCGGCCCACAAAATTGTAAAGTTTACGACATAAGTTTTCAACACGATTATGTGATTTTCAGCGAGTTTTCGATATCCCACTAGAAGCGGCCCACAAAATTGTAAAGTTTACGACATAAGTTTTCAACACGATTATGTGATTTTCAGCGAGTTTTTGATATCCCACTAGTTTTATGATGCCCTTTTTTAATTTTATAATAAAAAACATAAGAAAATAAATGAAGTTTTATTATTTATATACATTAATTATATTATATATTTTATGTGCGGCCCAAAATAATTCATCTTTACTCAATGTTGCCCAGGGAAGTCAAAGTGGATATGCCTGCTTTAAAATGTATCTGGCCAACCACAGTGAGTTCAGTTCTGACACTGCAAGGGTCAGGTTTCTGAAACTGAACATTTTAAAAATGACAAAATTCTGAATTTGGCTTTATGTGATTTAATGTGAGATCATATCTGAGATTTTGGGCACCAGTGTAACTGAAAAGATTCTTCCTCATGCAGTCATGGGCTATGTAGGTACTACCAGACTGTAATTTTCCTCTCCAGACATATCTGTTCTGAGCTACAGCTGCTGCATTTGGCTACTGTAGGCCAATTCTAGCAAGATCCTGTTTGACATTGTCAGCCCATCATATCCTAGTTCTCCCCCTTTTCCTGACACCTTTAGGCACACTGTTCATAATCCTGTTTGCCAATCTGCATCTATGAATACATGCAACATGACCAAACCAATGCACTCTCTCTCTTTGCATAAAATGCTGCTGATAGGAGGTTGATGACTCCTCCTTCTAACCTCATCATTACTTACAAAGTCAAACCACCTAATGCCCAAGATACTGTTTAAGCATCTAGAATCAAAGGCATCAAGTTTCTTTTTATTCTGCTTACAAAGGGTCCATGTTTTGCTATTATAACTAACCTTAGTACCACACTATTATATAACCCAACTTTAGTCTTTAAGTATACATGCCTATTTTTCCACATGCTCCATAGATTCTTAGAAGTCCCAGTGGCATTCCCTATTCTTCTATTTATCTCATGCTGCACATCACCAGTACCTGTTACATAGCCCCCAAGATAATTAAACTGAGGCACTTGCTCAAGAGTGCAGCCATTCAAAGCAACTGAAGCATCATATGCCTGACCAATTTTCATCACTTTAGTTTTTTCTTTGTTTATCACCAAACCTACTCTATTATCATTCTCATGAACAGCCCTACTGAAAGAATTCATCTTATCAACATCATTAGCCAACAGAGCCAAATCATCTGCATAATCTAAACCAGAAATTTTGAAATCTCTAGACCATTTAAGGCCAAAACTTTTATCTTGCAAAGAATTTTGCATAACATAATCAATAACCAAACTAAAGAGAAAAGGGGACAAAATGCACCCTTGTCTAACTCCACTAGCAATGCTAAACTAATCACTACAGGCCTTACCAATTCTCACACATGACTCAGTGTTATTATAGAGAGCTTTAATTACATTAACCAACTTGTCAAGTATTCCATATGATCTAATGATCAATTACAAATCATGTCAATTGAAAAGGATTACAAAATAATTCTTAATCCTATAAGTATTTGATAATTCTTACCTTGAAAAAACATTTCTGATTAATTCAGAAAGCCTTTTGATTGTCAAACACTACATAATCAACTAACAGCTGACCAAAAATAGTAATTTAATATCAATTTCTTTTGCACTCTCAAGTGTTTAACATAGTCTTGCCATCAAAAGATTCATTAAGTTCTAAGAAGATAATTCAAGTTTAAATTTGATTGAAAAAAGCTTTTTGTTTTTCTGGAATTCCTTTCTCACAATACATTCTTACAACTTCTAGGCATAAACAAGAAACTTTTAGTGAGTGGTATTCATGACTGTAAATTGTAAGAGATTGTTTTCAAATCTTTCTTTATAAGGCATCATATGATTTCCATACAAATGGCTATGTTCACTGAATTGTCATTTTTATTCAGAGAAACAATGAACAAAATTCACCAAAAAAGCAGATTTGTAGAAAATAAGAAATTAATCATGGGAAAGCAGGGAAGACTAGTTTTATCTTTTAACAGTTTTACATATGACTCCATTGCAACTGTTTAACACTGGCAATTGATATCTCTCAAGGTTGTCAATTTCAATCTATTGTACTGTCAGCATTAACCTACAATGCAAACTGGGTAGTCAGAGAAGCTCACATTTTATTTTATTGAAAAAATGCTAACTTATTTTCTGAATTATTTGAAAAGATTTTATCTAATTGCCAATAGAGCTTTAGCTTTTCAGTATAATACACCAATATTTATATTCATTGCAATACTGCATAGATATTAGTAAAATTGAGAGGTGAGGGCTTATTAAGCCACTCCTCTCAATGAGTTTCGATTTTTTGAAAGGGTATATTATTTTTATTCTATTGTTATCTTTGTTTGATATTTAATACAATATTTTTCCTTTTAAAATATATTAGGTTGGCAACAACTTGAATTTAATGGGAAATTAAATTTTTTTTATATTACAACAGTATATGATTATATACTGTTGTTATTTTAATGTTTGAAATTAGTTGTTCTTGGAAACATGTCGGAAAATGAAATTAGTTAGGAAATGGAAGTAGATTTTCCAGGAGACAATATGTAATGAAGAAGAAGATTGTGTGGAATTATTTGCAAGGGATTACAACATTGATCAAGAAAGGAGGAATATGTCATGATTGACTAATCCAAGGTTAAATCCTAATGTAAGTCTAACAAACCCTCATCCCCATTTTTGATTTTTTAAGGATGAAAATTATCATATTTTTTTGCTTATTCCTTAGTCCTATGGATTATGGGATAAGGGTTGGCTCAGTATTTGAATACATATATTTAGTATGCCAGGTTCATAATCTGAAGTTCCCAGATACTAGTCCCACCTATGCCAGTGTTGAGATTTATCTCCTCTAAATCTCCCTCCCTTCAGTCAAAAAAGTGATACCAGTGAACTTGGAAAGGCTTATTAAGCCTTTCCAAGTTCACTGGTATCACTTTTTTACAATTATGTCTGTCAGATAGGATGTAAAGCCATGGCCACATGCAGGCGACCCATACCCTGTACACATTAAAGAACATACTTGATGGCCTTGGCAGTAGTTTTATTGTCTGTCTCCTCAGTTGTTCTCAGTGTCTCCCAGTGGTTCCCTTCTCCCATACTTTTATGGGTCCTTGTGATCTGGACATTTAGCCCATTATGTGCAAAAAGGGTAAACAACCCAAATGTGCAAAAAAGGTAAAACAACCCAACCCTGTAATGAATTATACGCCAAAAATTATGTATTTTATTGTTAAGAATTAAATGTTCTTTCTTTTGGTATGCAACATACTCTATTTCCTTCTACAGATAAGGTCCTGAAGTTTATTTATACTGAAAACACTTCAAAATTAACTTGTCCAACAAAGAGAATTAGTTTTTAAAAACTTAGCACTTTAAGGGATAAATATGAAAACATGTAAACTACAGTAATTATGGGCCAGTAATTTTACAGAAAAGATATGCAAGCTTGTCATAAGTTAAAGCTAAGATTTATAACAAATGTATGATATGCTTTAAATTTCAAGTAAATGTTTTACCATGTTTATTATTTTGTTTCGTTTGTTTACAGCATTCACTTCCCTGTAGTCCCATCTTCTGATATATTTCATTCTTCAAGGACACAAGTAATTTTCCTAAATAAAGAGAATGTATAAAATGTGTATATACATGCAAAACATCTTCACAATAAAAGACAAAGCAACAATACATTGATATCATCATCATCATCCTCAAGCAGCCATGGGCTACGGAGGTCCAACCATACCGTGCAATTTAGTTCTCCAAGCAAGTCTATCCTGAGCTACATCTACTGCATCTGGCCACCGCACACCAATTCTAATGAGGTCCTGTTTGACATTGTCTGCCCACCGCATCCTAAGTCTCACCTTCTTTCTGAGGCCTTTAGGCACACTGTTCATAACCCTGATATAATGTTTAGAAAATTTAATGCAGCTGGTTAAGTATCTGAATAGCTCCTTTTGCACTGTCTAAATGGTCAGGTTTAAGCCATTTAAAGTTCTCATAAGACCCTCAAAAATTGAATCAATGATCATAAGGAAAACAATTAGTTAGATGTGGGCATATCTATGTAAGAGATTGTTCTTCCTTCATTAAATAACAAGAAATTCTCCCACTGCTACAACACACAATATTGAAAGTGTAGATATCTTAGAGCAGTGGTTCTCAACCTTTTATGCTTCATGTACTCTCTGGAAATGTGTATGTAACAGGCGTACCCCTTGTATAGATAGATAAAACTATAGTTATACTATAACAATGGGAAAAATATATATACATTAAATTTTGTACTTAACTTACATCTAGCGACTTTTGAGCTCTCATGGCGTACCCCAAAAAAGTTTAATGCATACCCCACTTTGACCCTAGCTTAGAGTATGAAAGTAACCTTTTATGTGTGATTATAATTACACAAAATTAAAGTTTAAGCTTTCTTTAGCACAATTTTCTTACAATAAAGTCACAATTAGAAGTTATTTTACCCCACTTCAAGGTACAAAAAATAAGACTACATTTACCTCTGTGGTTTGAATTTGTTTCCTGGGATAGTATGTTATATGCTCCCCTTCCTCATTGGGTTATTAGGTGAGTAGTACAACAGGAAAAAGTCTATGAAATAACAAGCAGAATCTTTTATTCCCACTCCTTATACTAACATTCCACGGGATTAGCCTATAAGTCTCCCCCTACTGTCTTCTTGTAAATGGGCCATTCATTTCTCCAACCTTTAGTCTTTCCCCCAAAGCATTTATATTAATATTTTATTAGTTAATGTTCTTCCAGGAAAACAATTTGGTGGTTAAAAATGTAATGGTGATTAGGTGAGAGAGTGGTAAAATGGGAAAAAAGTATGTGACACAGTAACCAGCCCCTTTTATTCTCATTGACTTTATGGAGTAACTTTCAAGAATTAGCCTACCTATATACTTACCATACATATATACTCACCAAAAGAACCAATACAATTAGATTAAGTCTCCTATTCCTATCTTCCTTTTAATGTGTTACTCATCCCTCCTACCACCATCTTTTACCTACCGTAATCCTTTGGAACAATGCAAATTATCCCATTTTTCCCTTTGCTGAAACTGCAGCAAATATACTAAAACATCAGAATTGGTGGAAGTTAGGATGGCCTTCCAAATTAGAGAGATGTCCATGATATAGTATTCTGAGCATATGTTATTCCAATTGTAAATTCTGTTCCTAATTGAATTTGTTCAACTTAGGGAGAGTCCAGAATATGGAAGTATCCAAGTTTGGGAGGTTTCACTGTACTATTTTTTCCTGATCATTAATTATGCCTCATTCATATTCCCGTAGTCTTTGCCTATGAAACAGCTAATTTAGTCAGTGCAAGTCTCCTAGCAGCTAAACAATAGGTAGTTCACTTTTTTTTTTAACTTGTTCTTGAATAATGAGGGTGTCTCTTTTCAAAAGCTATAAGTTTCTGATGCTGTGATTTAACTCTTAACTGCTATGGTCTTTTATTTCCTAACTAGTAAAACGTCAGTCATTTTGGCCCATTTCATTTATTAATTTTTGCCCCTATTAATGAGACAAAATAAAATAAGCTATTTTTTTTTCCTGTTTGGTGGACACAAATCAAACGCTATCCTAAATTTTTTTTATTAACAGTAAGCTATATATGATCACAGAATAATTCAATATAAAATGATTTAATTTACTATATATATCCCTGTAAAAATTAACTAAAAGCACTTCAAATCACAAAATATGCTAAAATTGCATTATCATCAATTTGCTCTGCATAAAGTCTTACAAGTTAGCAACATATAATTTAGTTTAAGTCATTGGATTCAACTGGATTAATACTCCAAGGGGGAAAAAACACAGTACGAATAATTTAATTGAAAAGTTTACTGATCGTGGCTATTTCAGCCATAATGGCATCTTTCAGTTCTTGAGTTGGGTGAAGGGAATTTTGACAGATCCTGGATTTGAGGTGCCCCAACAAGAGATCTAAAGGTGTCATGTCAGGTATGTGATGGTAACCATTCATATTCAATGAGATCTCTCAGTCCAATCCATTTTCCAGGTACAAGTTACTATGTAACCAGTCCCATAATGTGCAGGTGTGCACCATCCTGTTTAATATAGGTTTTCATTAGAACAGTGATAAGGCCAGCACAAATTCCAACATTTCAAGGTAAGTCTAAGCATTCACAATACCTTAAAGAAAAATGGACCAATTATTTGATCATAATGTATCCCACACCAGACCATCACCCTAGGATCTTAAAGGAGCTGTTCTGTATCGTGTATATTGTCACCAGACCAGTACCTAAAAGTGTGATAATTCACATACTTTGACAGATAAAAACTGGCTGATCAGAAGAGATGATCTGGTGTACAGAGTTCTGCTAAGCCAGTGTCCAATCACAGATCTCCATTTTGTTCTTCAAAGCATTTTACAATTTTCCTTGCTGTGATGATTTTTCTGCAATAAGTGAAATATTACATTTGCAGCTTCACTTATGGCCATTAAATTGAAACCATGCTTAGTGTACAAATAAATAATTTACAGATGATATCTTTTGAAAATATCAACATAATACACTTCATTAGGAGTATGCAATGTCTAATACATCCTCCATGGTTGGGGCAGGGGTGGTTCAGTTGGTAGCATGCCCAGCTCAAAATCTGCAATTCCCAGGTTCAAGTCCCAGCTGGGCTAGTGCTGGGATTTATATCTGCAAAACTCCCTACCCTGCCCTTTGTTAGTAGGGATAATGATGGGATGTTAAGGCATGGCCCTGTGTGTGGGAGAACCATACCATGTGCATATT
This sequence comes from Ryuthela nishihirai, assembly GCA_038380435.1. NCBI lineage: Eukaryota > Metazoa > Arthropoda > Arachnida > Araneae > Heptathelidae > Ryuthela > Ryuthela nishihirai. The sequence goes on along the minus strand of JAWZYU010000023.1, from coordinate 45,316,990 downwards.
AACCCTTCCAGTGTCCAGCCTGAAAAACTGGTTTCCATCCAGAGACCAAGCTATTTTCTCACTATGCTCAGCCAAAAAAAAAAAATTAACTTTAGAACTTTTTTGCCAAATAATTAATGAAAAGAATTATGGCTTGTTATACGCTAAATTAATCAGCATTTAATTCTGAATTTTCTGAAAATAAAATATTTAACAAAAAAGCAACAAGATTTTATTTTAACAGGACTTTAAAAATACTGAATGACTCTCTCCATGACACTCTCCATGAACTGGAGAGAATTTAAAAATCTAGTCAATCAAGCTATTATTGGATGGTGCCACTCTACCAGAATCCATACAATCTCACAGGACAGAGTACTTTACAGAGATCCTCCATGAAGCCAAAAACGAAGATAGCTCTCCAAGGAAAGCTAAATCGGATTTTACCAACCTTCCAACCAAATTGACTAACCATAAGAATCATGTAGCAAAAAAAATGCATTTAGCAACACAAATAAAAATTTGTTAAAAAAAAAAACTACACAGTTGTATCAGAATAATATGACCACCTACCTAATAATGTGAATAACCACCCTTGGCCCCGATGACAGCAGTGAGATGGCATGGCATGGACAGAATGAGGTCCCGGAAGGTTGCCAGAGCACATGTGCACATTCGGACTCCAGCAGAGCACTGAGGTTCTGGAGATGACGTGGTTGTGGGTCCGCATACCGAACCTGTCAATCCAAATGGTTCCACAAGTGCTCTATGGGATTGAGGTAGGAAGATTTCGCTGGCAAGGGAGAACGGAGACATTGCTGTCATCACCTGGAACCAGTCACGCACCACCTTAACGGCATGGCAAGGTGCATTGTCTGTTGGTAGACACCATCACCACCAGGGTAAATGTCCAACATGAAGGGATGCATGTGGTCAGCGAGGATGGACAAATAGCCTTTGGTGTTCAGGGATCCATCCAGTGGTCCCAGCAGTCCCCGATCATACCAGGAAAACATCCCCCAGATACACACACTGCCAGCCTGTACTTGAACTTTAAAATAACGTTCAACACAGCTTATAAGATAAAACTTAATATATTCACGATAAAAGCTGTACAACAAGTTTGTCTAAAATTACTTATTCTGATGATTATTCCTGATGAATTTTAGACAAACCTGTTGTACAGCTTTTATCATGAATATACTAAGTCTGTACTTGACCAACAAGGGTGTCTGGATGTTGGTTCTTGTGTGTGATGCCGTATCTGCCACTGCCCATCACTTCTGTGGAGTAGAAACCTCTATTCGTCAGAGAAGGCAACCTTTTTCCACTCTTCCACTGTTCAATGACGGTTCAAATTTTAGAGGAAGAATTGTCTTGAGCTGGGTGGGACCCACAACCTCCTGATAACATGTCAGGTGCTCTGGACCACTGAGCTACCAGCCGCCGATCAAGATCTCCTCTAATTAATGCTATGAACATTTCTGTCTCTATAGGCACTAATTAGGCAACCTAGCCACAAGTGGCTTTCTATTCTCCATATAGATGGAAAGCATGTCTTATAAGTATGCTAGTGATAAATAATGAAATAAACTCGACATATTCAATATATACTAATAAATCAGCACTTTGAAGTTGATTCAAATTTTAGAGGAAAAATTGTCTTGAACCAGGTGGGATACAAACCCATGACCTCCTGATAAAAAGTTTATTTCATTATTTATCACTAGCATACTTGTAAGACTCATTATTTATCACTAACATACTTTCCATCTATATGGCAAATAGAAAACCGCTTGTGGCTAGATTGCCTGAATAGCGCCTATATGAGACATAATAAAAATGTTCATAGCGTTAGTTAGAGGAGATCTTGGTCAGCGGTCGGCAGTTCAGTGGTCCAGAGTACCTGACATGTTATCAGGAGGTTGTGGATTCGTATCCCACCTGGCTCAAGACAATTTTTCCTCTAAAATTTGAATCGACTTCAAATTCTGAATTATTAGTAGATATTGAATATGTCGAGTTTATTTCATTATTTGTCCAATGATGGTAGTTCCGTGTGAACTGCAGGCATCATTGCCAATGGACCTTGGACCTGGTGAATAAAAAGAGTTAAACTATATATTTACCGAAAGGAAATTTCCTCAAGAATAATATAATATTCAACCTGAAATAAGATTTTTATTTCTTTTAATGGTTCTTTTCAGTATTGTATATTTTAAACACAGCCAGAGTTAAAACAAAGTGACTTGGACTTCTCACATTCGTGGGATTTTCTAAACTGGTTATAAAATAGAAAAAAACTTCCTTGGCTGCTTTTTTTTACTAAACATTATGAATTTTTTCTTTGGGTGTTGAAGTTTGGTGATCTTGGCTAAGTGCAGAAGAGTTTGTGCACACAGCAAAAAAGCAACAAAAAAAAAAAACAGCATTATATCATCTGTGTGGCACTGCCAAGATACTGATGGGGGGGTGGGGGGTGCTGCTTTTAAAATAATTCAGTCTAAATATAAAAATTAGCATTTTTAATGTATTTTTTCTAGGGGGGGGGGGGGTAAAAACCTTTCCTGAAATTGTACTCTTAACATGAGGATTGATTTTTGTGCCAAGGAAGTCCACTTTGCTTCCGTATCCAAGACCTCAAAGTGTTTTGATTAAAAAACCAAGAAACAATAAAAGAAAAGTTACATATAACCTTATATAGCATATATTATATAGAAATAGGCTTATATATAACCTAATGGGATGTTAAATATAATATCCACAACCATTTTTAAGCTAGTCATCTGATGTAGCATAACTCAGAAAGTTCAATAAATCAGCTGACTGAAAGATTGATAAATCAGCCAACTAAAAGATCGCTAATTCACAGAAATAAATTTGCTTCTGTATCAAAGACCTTAATTAATTTCAGAAAATGATACCAGATCAACGTTTTACTGGAAAAGTAATAAATAATAAAATAAAAATTAACATATAGCCTAATCCGAAGTTAAAATATCCACAGCAACAAGTTGTAGGCCAGCCATCCAATGTAGCATAACTATGAGCCACTTATAGCACACGGAACAGAGATAGCATGTGTCAGTCATCTGCCTCTTGTTTGCCTCAGTGAGCCATAATGTAATTCAGTGCAGCTGCAACCTGAATTTCTAAGAAGGATGTGTTTACTTCCAGTTTCAATTTTAAGTGCGGGAAAGATGCATAGAATGCTGGGAAAATAATAAAAATAATTTTAGGAATACTGAAATAGGCTTATGACATAAGAGGGGATGAAATGAAATTAAAAAAAAAGCGGTATGTACTTTGAAATTACTTCCAAAATCTACCGTTTTTAAAAATAGCAGTTTTTTTGTTAATTTTTAAGATTTTTGAAAATTCAAGGAAAATTTGTTGATAACAGTTCAAATCAAACTTGTGAGGTTAAATCATAAGGTTGCTTCAGCAAAGAGGAACATTAGTAAATCACCAATACCCTTTAGTTCTTCTAGAATCAGATGGCTTCTGATTGCCATTTCTTAGAAGTGATATATGATATTCGCGATTTGTTTAATGTTACCCTATATATAATAATAATAATAATAATAATAAATACCCTCCAAGCAGCTGCTTGCCACAGAGGTCTGACAGGAGCCTGTCAGTTTATATGCCAGAGTAGAAGGTCTGAGAGGATGACAGGACCTCAGCAGAAAAACAACACATACATCCATGCCTTACCCAGGGCTCGAACCCAGGTCCCTTAGATCTAGTATTCTTACGTAGGGTATATATATATATACCCTACATATAACCTGTGCTGAAGCAATCCCCTGATTTAAGCCTACCCTGTGCTGAACCAATCCCCTGGTTTAAGCTCATAAGTTTTATTTTAACCTTTTGCACTCCAGATGTTTTTTTAGTATGATTGTTAAATAGTATTAGTATGTTGCCTTAGTGGCACCTATGGAGTGCAAAGGGTTAACAATTATAAACAAATTTTTCCTTAAAGTTTCGAAAATCTACTGAAAATTAGCAAAAAACTGCTATATTTATAAACAGAAGATTTTGGGAAGTATTTACTAAGTATGTACCTCTGTTGTTGTTTTTCTGTTCTACACTATTTTCTTTCTTAAACCTATTACAATATTCCTAATATTATTTTTATCATTTATCTCAGCATTCCATGTGTCTTTCTCGCTTTTTAAATTAAAACTATAACTAAAACCATAAGTAAAAAGAGAAGAGCCTTCTTAGTCAGAGGAAGGCCAGAGCTTGCTATGTGAAGACTGCATGCAGTGTAAACTATGTCAAGGCAGAACAGGTGCTATGACCTAGTTAATTGCTGAGACACGCGAGTCAAGTGGCTATATGGTAGATTTTTTACAGTGGGTTTGCTGGTTCACACATTGGATAACGTTACTCTGCATCCAGTTAGTATTTATACTTTTGCAACTAAAACTTCATTTTCATTTTTGTAGGTTTATTTCTGTAAATGATTAGTGTTTAGTAAGCTGATCTATTGATAGACTACTATTGATCTTTCAGAGTTATGCTATATCAAATGGCCAGCTTATAAATTATTATGGATATTTTATTTAACATCGCATTAGGTTATATGCTAATTTTTCTTTTCTCATTTCTTCATTTTCCCATAAAAAGCTTTTATCTTGTATTGTTTCCTGAAAACGAATTAGGTCTTGTATCCAGAAACAACAACAACAACAACAAAAAAAAAATCTTGGCATGGAAATAAGTACTCCCGTGGGAAAGCAAGTTTGGTAAGGATTTTTACCCCCCCACCCAGCTACACTCACTGAAGTTGTTTTATCCCTCCAGTGGCAAAATTTCATTTTTAAAAAGAAATTATGAGTTTTTAAGTTTATATTGAACAGTTTAACCCCCCCCCCCCCCCCCAGTATCTTGGCTGTGCCACTCTGACAATATAGCCTTTTTATTTTGCTTTTGTGCACTAACTTTTTGGCACTTGCAAGAAAAAAAAAATCATATAATGTTTAATAAGAAAGATAAGAAAATGTTTTTCGATTTCATAAAGAGGGCAGAAAATCCCATTAATGTGACCAATCCAAATCACATTGTATAATGCTGACCAGTGTTTTAAAATATTAAAATATACCACACTGAAAAGAACCATTAAAAGAAATAGAAATCATGTTTCAGGTAAATATTATATTATCTTGAAAAATTTCCTTTCAATTAATATATAATTTACCTATTTTTATGCATCAGGTTTCAAAAATTAAGTCCAATTTATTTTTTTACTATATCACTGTAAAAAAAGTCATTAAATTAACATGCTTCTAAATTTGTTTAATTTTTTATTTTCATAAAACTCTGGGTTAAATTTTGTTTAATTTGGTATACAACATGACCTATTTTTGTAGATTGGATATAAAAAAAATATTACATTTACTTGTTTATATGGATGAAAAACTGGATGTAAACCAGTTTTTCAGGTGGGACCCTGGAAGAGTTAATTGACTTCCTTAAAAGCATCTCTTTATTTCTTAAAATTTAGCTACGGTTTTGGCTTAGTGCTAAGCCTGAGAGAGCTACATTACTCTCTCAATCAATGAAAATATACCTTTATTCTTATTATGGCAGAATGGCTTCAGTAATGTACTGAGAAGGTCAAGTGTGAATTTTTGCATTTGATTGAATGATTTTAATAAATTATGTTTTATTTTTTAATTTTCCCTTTTATTGTGGCAGAATCTAAAATGTAGGTTTTTATATCATTTGTATTGTATGATAAATGGATATGTAACCTTAGCTTGCAGAAATAAAATTTTAAAATACTTTGTAAAGTTTGCAATATAAGTTAGAAAAGATTTGCCATCTCTGACTTAGAGAATATGCTAAGATTAAATAACAACTATATTTTTCATGTTTACTTCAAAAGTTAAAAAGGATGCATGTTTGACATGTTTCAATATGATGCTGTACCTTGCCTCTAACCAAAAAATTTATATTTATATACATTTTTTCATACCCTACACCAGACACATTTAATATTATAGATATATTTATAGAAATCAGATTTTTTTTCTCATTTATTTCTTGACCTAAAGGCTTCTTCTACATATATAAATTATGCTTACTGTTGTTCAAATGTGAGGTCTTCAACCTTTTCAAGTAACATTGTATAATGTCATTCATAAAAACAGAAAAGGATATCCCCTGTTATGTTTGCCATGTGCCCATTGCAGTAGTGCACTTTTCAATAGAATGTCCACTGCTACCAACTTTTACACATACACTGAATAGCCAAAACATTATGACCACCTGCCTAATATGATGTTGGTCCTCCACAACCTCCTCTCCTGTTTGGTGGCAACCAAAACAGCTCTTACCCGGCAAGGCATGGACGCTACAAGATTTCTAAAGTAGTATCTGGTACCAACACATTATCAGCTGATCCTTTAACTTTTGTAAGTTACGTGGTTGAGCCACCACAGATCGGATATGTTCCAACACAAACCACAGATGCTCGATTGGATTGATGTCTGGAGAATTTGGAGGCCAGGTCAATACCTGCAAGTTCTCCTCATGTTCTGTGAACCATTCTCAAACAATCCGGCAGTGTGGCATGGTGCATTATCCTGCTGAAAGAAGGCACTACTAAAGGGATATACCGTTGCCATGAAAGAATGTACCTGGTCTGCAATGATGTTTAAGTACTGTAGACATCATAGTTCCCTGCACATGAATGACTGGACCCAACATTTACCAGCATAACATTGCCAAAAGCATTAACTTCCTCCACTGACTTGTTTTTGTCCCACAATGCCAACACTTCCTCAGGTAATTGATCCACACATACCCAGCCATCCACATGGTGCAACAGGAAATGAGATTCATCACACCAGATGACCTTCTTCCATTCATTCAAGGTCCAGTTTTGATGCTCATGTGTCCAATGTATGTGCTTTTGACGGTGAACCGAGGTTAGCATGGGCACTCAGAGTGGCCTCTGGCTATACAGCTCCATTTTGAATAGGGTCCAATGTACTGTGTGTTGTGACACATTATTCCCATCACCAGCATTCAAATTATGGGTGAGTTGCATCACAAGTGTCCCTTCTGTTGGCTTGTACCATACAGGATAGCCTTCGCTCACCTCTAGCATCGATGAGCCTGGTTGGTCCACACCTTGCCGGCAGTTCATGGTTTTTCCCTCCTCGGACCACTTTTTGAAGGTACTAACCATGGCTAACCATGAGCACCCTACAAGCCTTGACATCTCGGAAATGCTCTGACTCAGTCATCTGGCCATTACAATTTGGCCTTTGTCAAACTCACTTAGGTCCACTGCCTTTCCATCTGAAGAACAATAATAACACTATTAACAGAGCTCAGTATCAGGTGTTATTTATATATACCATTTCATGACCTTCACATGGGCTGTCTTTTACCTGTAGTTGCTTCGATTTGCATAAAGACTTGCTGGTCGTAATGTTTTGGCTCTTCAATATATATATATATAGGGGTTTATCAAAATAATGGAAACGTACTGTTTGTGGAGAACATTTTATAAATAAGCTGTAGGCATTATAAATATTATAAATAACCTCGGGCATTCAGAACAGATGCAATTTGAAGTGGAATATACAAGTCATGCACATACGGTAATGGAATGCAAGACCATTCTTCCTGTAAACTATGGCCTAACTATGCCAGTGATGCTTGAGGTGGAAAGTGTGATCTGACCTTGCGCTCCAGATATTCCCACAAATGTTCAATAATATTGAGGTCTGGAGATTGAGCTGGCCAGGGTAGCTGCTGCACCTCATCCTCTGCAAACCACAACTTAACACGCTTTGCACAGTGTACGAGTACATTATCCGTGGTCCCCGAGAATGGATTCGTATGTTGCAGATGTGACGCAACCCTGCAGAATAACTAATGGCCCTAAGGAATACCATGATCCTGTGGGGTGCCATGATGTGGCACCCCAGAGAATCAGGGATCCATCTCCATGCTTCACAGTCGGAACCAAACAGTCAAGGTGGTATGCTTCTGCAGGATTTTACACTCTACCAGTGGTGGGAAACAATGTGTAGCACAATTCATCAGACCAGATACCATGTTGCCAATCTTTAGCATCCCAGTTTTTATGTGCTTTGCACCACCTTACATGTTTTGTTGCATCGATGTTGGTAATCAGAGGTTTGTGGATTGCAGCATGGCCATAAATACTAGCACGATGAAGTTCCCGACGAATTATGATGGAAATGGGATCATTCCGACTGGCGTTCAACTCTGCTGCATAGTCTTGTGCATCCATTGCACAATCCATGCCAACATTTGCATATCCCTATCTGACAACTTTGTATGGTGTCCACAATTTGCATGTTTGGAGGCAACACCCTGCCCTTTTTGATATGTAGTGATAATCTTCGATACAGTTCCTTGTGTTACACCTATTTCCACCATTCTGGTTACTGAATCTCTTGCAAGATGTGCTCCAATGATCATGCCATTTTGGAGGTCACTGAGATCTGATATTGTCAACAATTACACCAAAACAGCTGTTGTAATGCTCCAAAGAAATGCAAAATACTTTTAAGTTTGGACCCTTTTTCTGATCCAATTAGTTTTATGCTCTGGATAGCTGAGACAGGTGCCAGGCAATAATTAACAAATTGCCAAATAATAGAATAAGTTAAATTAGGGTTCAAAATACCAGCGAGCATTAATGAGTAAGAATCCAAAAATGATTGTCAAGTTTAAGATTAAATATTACCAAAACTTAAATTCACGTTGCTCAAGAGAAAATATTAGTAATGACTCAAAAGGTTTAAATAACAAACAAATTTATTTCCAAAAAAAATCAACTCGCCAAAACTTCAATGAATAAGATACATCAACTCTATGTGTTACAACTCTAAGTGCCTCTGAACTATCTCGTGCTACAATTCTCTCTAAGTGCCTCTGCACTATCTCGTGCTACAACTCTCTCTAAGTGCCTCTGCACTATCTCGTGCTACAACTCTCTCTAAGTGCCTCTGCACTATCTCGTGCTACGTGCACTCTATCTCTATGCTTCTACTTCTGTGACTAGCAAGTCACCGGTTTAAAACAAGAGCCGGATGCATATCATGTTGCACGCCGGGAAAGACATTTACATAATATGACGAGCGACGCAAGCTATGATGCAAGAGGGGCGTGTCCTTGTGCAAGCGCTGTAGCGGGTGACAGTCGATAGATGGAGTTGCACATGCACAACTCCTAACTCTTGGAAACGAGCGCTGTGATGCGAAAAAGGAAATAAAAATCCCCAAAATGATAAATATAACGTAAATTAAACAAAACTGGTTAAGGTAAAGTAAAAGTGAACGATGGGGCATCACACTGTTTCACCTGCACCTGTGTTTCACATACCTTAACATTATGTTTATAACTTAATTAAATACACATAATGTTAGGAAAAAACTCAATTAACTATAGTTATTGATAAAAATTCACTAAAAATATTGAATTTTAATTTAATAAAGCATCTTACCCCACATACTGTACAACTGCTATTAGTTACACATATCATATTTTATCTTCCATATGTCACTCTGACATTTTAAAATTTGTTACTTGGGTATTTAAGTCTATAGTTACAATTCAAATCATATTAAACTTTTTATCTGCTTTACAATACTTACCCGAAGGAATGACTGATACAAAGTTATCATTATTCCCATCAGCATTAGTAGTATGTATCCAAAGAGAACCTGAAAACAAAATCACCTCTTAATAGTCATATATCAGTACAAAAATCTTTCTTAGTGACTTTGGAATATAATATATGCATTTGACTTAAGTATTTAGGTAGAGTATAATCTCCTACAGTGCATGCTCCTCTATAAAACAAATTTGATCATATGGTGTTTAAATATATGACTATTTGACACAGAAAGCACGAGTAAAATTCCTGCATATGCATTGTGAATTTGATGTGGCGCACAAGAGGCACTGGATACTCTGAAATAGGCAATTTTTATTACTGGAGAGTTTACTACAGTTTAATCCATGCATACCTAGAAAGCTTTCCAGGTAATCAAGCATTTTTTTTTCTTTTTCTTTTTGGACATTTTAAAACAATTACAGTAAAGTAGAAGTCCTTTTATCTAGCACCTGCTATCTCAAAAATTCAAGCAATAGCATATTTCATGTCACCCTGTTATAATACTATGTTTGTTCACCTGGCAAAGCATTCTGAGACTTCTGCATTTCAAGGTTTCATTGCAAATACTTTTTATATGAATGCTGTGGTATTATTTGTTATAATCAAGATAATGTAAATCAGGTTGTAGCTGTTGAAATATTTTATTAAGACTTATATTACAGCAAAATTAGGTAACTGGAGGACCCTATTCACCAGCCATGCCAGATAACAGGACTTCTAGTATATTTTATATAATTTTAACATTATCTTTTCACTGGCCGAGTTCTAAATTACCAAATAATGCAAAAAATCTTATTAACATGACAAAATTTAAACAAATATTATTTGCATATGTACTTAGAAATGTTCAAATACAAAAATAATTATAGATGGAAATAAATTCTGAAACTGTAATTCAGAAACTCTGAAACTGCAATTTCATTCAAGGAGAAAGAGAAGTGAAGCTTCTTTGGGGGCATTTATGGAAATTTTAGAGTTTGAGATTGCTTAGGAAAGCATTTCTATTTTTCTCATTTAACTCTAAGATTCTACAGTATCTATAATATTGATACTACAGAATGTTTTCTGAGAATACATTCCCTACATTACTATACAGCCTACTGCAGAGCTTCATCCTGTACAGGAAAGAAATTTGTGACAATTGGAAAATAAAAAAAAAATACAATCACAAAACAAAAATGCTTTCTTTTCCCCAAAAGAAACCTGAAAAAATAATGAATGTAAATTATGAAACATGATGCATAAAAGAATTTGTTCTCCTTTTTAGCTCTCACATGATATATGAAAAGCCTACGATTTAAAAAAGTAAGAAAATCTGGGCTGTTTGAAAAGTTATTGAGTAGTATTTAATTTTATAGAGCCAGATAGTTTAAAAAAACCACAAATTATTACTTTAATTAAATTAGAATAGTGATTTCCAACCTTATTTTGAACAACATATCCCATTGGCTTAGAAGAAAGGCTTCATGTACTCCTTCTCGCCTGCCTGCCTACCCACACACCCACCCACCTAACACACACACACATACAAAATCTTCATGCAGCCATGGCCTACGGATGTCCAACCAGACTGTAATTTTCCTATCCAGACTTTTCCCTTTTGAGCTACAGCTGCTGCATTTGGTCACTCTAGGCCAATTCTAGCAAGCTCTTGTTTGATTCCTAGAATGCGATGACATTGTCTGTCCATTACATCCTGGTCTTCCACTTTTTCTGATACCCTTAGGTACACTTCATAATCCTCTTTGCTAATATGCAGCTATGCATAAAGATAACACGCCAAACCAATGCAGTCTCTCTCTGCATAATATGCTACTCAGAAGATGTTGATGACTCCTTCTAAACTCATCATTATTCACAAAGGCAGGGTAGGGGTGGCTCCAGCGGTAGTGCGCCAGGCTCATAATCTGCAGTTCCCAGGTTCGAGTCCCAGCTAAGTCAATGTTGAGATTTATCTCTGTAAAACTCCCCACTCTGCCCGTTGTCAGTAAGGGACACTGATGGGCTTGAAAAGGCCGCTGTCTGTCGGGATGTTATGCCACGGCTCTGTGTGCGCGAGAGCCATACCCTGTGCGCATTAAAGAACGCTGGATGGCCTTGACGGGAGGCTACCATCTGTCTCCCAACAGCTGTTCCAGTGGGTCCCCTCCCCAACTTTCTCTGAACCTTCAGGGTCCTTGTGACCTGGCCATGTAGCCCATGGTGCGCAAAAAACTCAGAGGTAAAACAACCCAACCCAAACCAATTTACAAAGTCAAACCACCTAATGCCCAAGATACTGCGTAAGCATCTAGAATCAAAGGCATCAAGTTTCTTGTTATCCTGCTTACAAAGGGGCTATGTTTCACTACCATAACTAACCTTAGAAAGAACCATACTATTACACACCTATTTTTCCATACTCTCCATAGATTCTTAAAAGTCCCAGCGGTAATCCCTATTCTTCTATTTATCTCATGCTGCACATCACCAGTATTTGTTACATAGCTCCCAAGATAACTAAACTGAGACACTTGCTCAATAGTACAGCCATTCAAAGCAACTGAAGCACCACCTGCCTGACCAATTTTCATCACTTTAGTTTTTTCTCTGTTTATCACCAAACCTACTCTATTACCTGTCTCATCAACAACCCTAATGAACAAATTCATCTCATCAACATCATTAGCCAACAAGGCCAAATCATCTGCATAATCTAGGGAATATAAAGTACGTAATTGATTATAACTCTTTACTTTGCTGTAAAACATCTCTCTGGCCTCCATGCCAGATGCTAATATCATAGTTGCAGAATTTTCAAAAAAGCAAAAGTTTCCCCTTTATAAAACAATTTTTTTTATATATTCAAATTCCTGGACATATTTTGACAAATATTTCTGATTATGAGAACATTTAGGAGGCATAGTAAAAATTTTAAAACTAGTGATGGAACTGTTTACACACCAGCAAATGACTGAGTGCAGAAGTAAGAACAGAGAATACTGCTATATGCTGAAACCAAACTAAAGAGAGGAGTTTTGATCAGTCAACCATATGGTCAGAGAAGTAGCACAACTATCAACTTGCCTCAAGTCTAGTGAAAGAAAAGTTTTAATCCTTTATCAACTGATTAGCCCAACCCAGATAACAATAGACATGCATAAGACCCATTCAAGTTGCAATGTCAATCATGACCCACAGATCAGGGAAGTTCTCTAATCTGTATTATCTCCTTCACTCTGAAGTTTCCGATTTTAAGCAATCCAATTGCATTTAGTTGGCCAGAACAGGTAGAGTTGAATAAATAAATAATAAATACCCCCTCAAGCAGCTGCTTGCCACAGTAGAAGGTCTGAGAGGATGGCAGGACCTCAGCAGAAAAACGACACATACATCCATGCCTTACCAGGGGCTCGAATATTGTTCAATAAATACCCATTTACAAACAATCTATGACCTTCAACTCTGTAAAAGAATTTAGGTGTGAACTTTGCCCATGTTGTGCCTGGAAATGGTCAGCTGAAATCTTATAGATTTCCTCTGATTAATGTGCAAGTGATCCCCACAAGCAAGCACAGATTAGGGGGTGGGACACAGTTGCACCTTGGTCCCCCACATTCCAAAAGAGCTAAATTGCAAATAATTCTTCCCTTTCATTAACATTCTCCTTTTGGGAAAAGGGCCAATATACTGTAAAAATTGGAAGCAGATTTTCATAATGGCAAACTTGAAAAAGCCCTTAAATATTGGACTATCATTTACCATTTCTGTTTTTAAACCAAAAATCGGAGAAAATCTGAAAAAACCTAGAGTAATTGAGAGCTCTGCATTATATTGTTGTTTTATGCCTGAGCAAAATTTTTTGCACACAACTGCCTAAATGGGCAAGTCATAAGGACTCCACAGGCTCAGAGAAGATTGAGGAAAGCAGACCCACTGGACAGCTATTAGTAGACAGGACAGCCTCATATTAAGACCATTCAGTGTGTTCTTTAACATGGTAAAGGTATGACTCTTTTGCAACAGCAACTGGAGTTGAGGTAGTGTTAAATTTAGTGATGTTGACAACAAAGAAAATGCATTGGCTCCTTGTGCAAATGATAATTCTATTCTGATTTCATCAGCATCTACTTATGTTGCTCCAAGTACCAACCAAACAAAATTCAGAGGTACAAGGGTTTATCAAAATCATGGAAACACCGACTGCAACTGGAGTACACACAATGCGCCGTATCACAGGGATGACATCACCCACAATGTGAATTATATAAATGGGAGAAGTACGATGTCAGCTATCACGTAGCAGTTGAAACAGCTGTAATGGTGTAATTGTCAAAAATGTCAGATCTCAGTGACCTTCAAAAAGGCATGATCATTGGAGCATGTCTTGCAAGAACTTCAGTAATCAGAACTGTGGAAATAGTTGGTGTACACGAGGACGGTGGAAATAGTAGGTGTAACACGAGGAACTGTATCGAAGATTATCACTACATATCAAAAAGGGCAGGGTGTTGCCTCCAAACATGCAAATTGTGGACACCATACAAAGTTGTCAGATAGGGATATGCAAATACTGGCATGGATTGTACAATGGATGCACAAGACTATGGCACCACAAATAGCAGCAGAGTTGAACACCAGTCGAAATGATCCCGTTTCCATCATAACAATTCGTTGGTAACTTCATTGTGCTAGTATTTATGGCTGTGCTGCAATCACAAACCTCTGATTACTAACATCAATGCAACAAAACATGTAAGGTGGTGCAAAGCACATAAAAACTGGGATGCTAAAGATTGGCAACATGGTATCTAGTCTGATGAATTGTGCTACACATTGTTTCCCACCACTGATAGAGTGTAAAATCCTGCAGAAGCATACCACCTTGACTGTTTGGTTCCGACTGTGAAGCATGGAGATGGATCCCCGATTCTGTGGGGTGCCACATCATGGCACCCCACAGAATCATGGCATTCCTTAGGGCCATTAGTTATTCTGCAGGGTTGTGTCACATCTACAACATACGAATCCATTCTCGGGGACCATGGATAATGTATCTGTGCACTGTGCAAAACGTGTTATGTTGTGGTTTGCAGAGGATGAGGTACAGTACCTCAATATTATTGAACATTTGTGGGAATATCTGGAGTGCAAGATCAGATTACACTTTCCACCTTCAGCATCACTGGCACAGTTGGGTCATATTTTATAGGTTTTGGGTTATTTTACCTCTTAGTGGCACTTTTTTGCACACCATGGGCTAAATGGCCACGTCACATGGGCCCCGAAGGCTCAGAGAAGGTTGGGGGAGGGGACCTACTAGAATAGCTGTTGGGAGACAGATGGTAGCCTCCCGTCAAGGCCATCCAGCGTGTTCTTTAACGTGCACATGGTGTGGCTATCCTGCACATGGGGCCAGGCTTAACGTCCCATCCAACAGGCGGGGGCCTTTCTAAGCCCATCAGTGTCTCCTACTGACCACGGGCAGGCAGGGAATTTTGCAGAGATAATTCTCAATGCTGACCCAGCTGGGACTCGAACCTGGGAACTACAGATTAAGAGCCCGGTGGCTACTGACTGAGCCACCCCCGCCCCACATTTTACAGGAAGAATGGTCCCACATTCCATTACTGTATATGCATGGCTTGTATAAGTTTATTCTACATCGAACTGTGTCTGTTCTGAATGCCCGAGGAGGGCCTACAGCTTTTTTTTTTTAAGAAAAAAAGACAAGAGTAATGATTACAAAGACATTTACCATTTGACCCACAGGCTAAATAGCTTATCTGAAGGAAATGAATGAATTAAATAAAATATAGGTCATTCAACCATAAAAATGGTATACATCAAATAAATTCACAAAACACAACACATAATAATCAGCTAATTAGAAATCCCCAAATATTTTTTCAATTCGATTTTTAGTTTTCTAAAAGAATCTATATTTAGTATTTCTTTTGGGATAGCATTAAATAATAAGTGGTACTTGATATTCGGAGGTATGTTTTCTGTAATTATTTTGAAAAGTAGGCATTTTGTAATACCCTTGGTTTTGAAGTCTTGTATTTTTAGTTTGTATGATTTGTCCACAAAATTTTTAATTATTAAATTATATTTATGTAAATTACTTTAGGATAAAAGGTCTAAAAATTTTAATATATCTATGGAAGTTTTATCATTTTTTTGCAAACGAAACAGCATAATATTTTTATAATATATATAATAATTTATTATAGACTGCAATTTTTCTATTTTATTTATGTTAGTTAAGTTAGTTGTTCCATGCACAATTATTCCATAATTTAAAATCGATTCGCATATTGCTTTATAAAATAAACACAGGTTTCCATATTTAGTATGTATTTTAATTTTTGAATAATTTTTAATGCTGATATTCTCAAGCTTTCACATATGTGGAATATATGGGCATTCCACCTAAAATATTCATAAAAAATGATTACTAAGTATTTTATTGATTTACTTGCTCAACAAGTGGACAACTACATAATGATTCACAATTAGAAGCATTCTTTTTTTTTTTTGCAATTTATTTTGTGTGCTTTGATAAAGAGGTTTTGATGAATATTAAATCCTGGTGAATATATAATCATCCATTTTTTTTCTCATTTAAGTAGATTTTATGATTTAACCATCTAATTATATTATTGTAATCTGTTTGAATCTCTGAAATGCTATCATTTAAATATTTGTGGTTGTTTATTAAAACAATGTCATCATCATATAGATAAATAGCACTTTTTAATTTCGTATTGAACAAATTATTTATGTATACCAGGAAAAATAAAGGACCTAAAATTGAACCTTGGGGAATTCCATATTGTGTAGTTACCTTTCTGCTGTAACAATTTTTTATTTTAGTAAATGTGTATCTGTCTGATAAATAATTTCGAAACCAATCCTAACATTATACTGCGAATACCGTAATTTCCCAATTTATTTAGTAAAATCTTTTGTATAAATAATTAATAGATCTTTTATATTGAAGGCTTTCTGTAAATCTAAGAACACAGTTAAAATTTTTTTTCCCAAATTTATTTTCATTAATTATGTTGTGCTTAAGTAAAAAACTATAAATAGTACTATATATATATTTTTCCATCACTTTTGAAAATATAGGTAGAATAGTTATTGGTCGATAGTTAGAAAAATCCTCCTTAATACATCCTTTAAAAATAGGTCTTAAAATACCTGTTTTGAGTTCAGTAGGTATGTTCCCAATAAATCCAGGTTCGAGTCCCAGCTGGGTCAGCGTTGAGATTTATCTCCGCAAAATTTCCCCGTCCTGCCCACGGTCAGTAGGGGACACCGATGGGCTTGAAAAGGCCGCTGTCCATCGGATAAGACGTTAAGCCGTGGGCCCGTGTGCGGGAGAGCCATACCCTGTGCACGTTAAAGAACACACTGGATGGCCTTGACGGGAGGCTACCATCTGTCTCCCAACAGCTGTTCCAGTGGGTCCCCTCCCCCAACCTTCTCTGAGCCTTCGGGGTCCTTGTGGCCTGGCCATTTATAGTATACAATTAAAAGACCTTCTTGCTCAAAAATTAATTTAAAATAATTTAAAATTCTCTGTCATTGAGCAATAAAATTTCAGAGTTTATCCTTCAAACTATTTGGATGTTGAAAGTTCTTAGGAGAAAACTCTCAGAAGCTTTTCGGAGCAAAGACAGCGCTCCGTCTTCAGTGAAGTGATGTTATGTACTGACATCACTGAAGACGGAGCGCTGTCTTTGCTCCGAAAAGCTTCTGAGAGTTTTCTCCTAAGAACTTTCAACATCCAAATAGTTTGAAGAATAAACTCTGAAATTTTATTGCTCAATGACAGAGAATTTTAAATTATTTTAAATGGCCATTTAGCCCATGGTGTGCAAAAAAGTGCCGCTCAGAAGTAAAACAATCCAATCTAATCCCAATAAATATGATCTAATTTTTGATATATTTAGTAGTATTTCTTTATTTAATTTTATATGTTTAATGTAAACGTTATCATAACCAGATGATTTATTGGTGTCTAATGTAGTAATTATTTCATCAGTTTATTTTTCAGTGATTTCATGTATATAAATAGAGTTCAAGACTTTGTATCCTGGTTGGAACATAAATTTATATCGTCTTGGTGATTTGTATCTCTTATCTGTAGAATTAGTGTATTATAAATGTCATTGTAATTATTTGCTATTTCTTCCACAGAAAATTTCTTTTTGGACATAATATCAAGTATTACATCATCCGCTGATTTTTTCTGCTTTCCTTCTAATATTTCATATATTAATTGTCAGATAGCCTTCATATCATTTTTATTCATTATAAGTTTATTTCTAAAATAAAATTGTTTCTGATTTCTAAATCTGAATACTAACTATATTTCCTAATTTTTTATAACTATTTTTATAAACATCACTTTTACCATTGTTTTTAAATTTAATCCAAGCTTTATCACTTTTCTCAATTAATTCTATCAAGTTTGGTGTTATCCAGTTTTTGCTACGATTTCTTTTTACCATTTCTACGCTACTCATATATACTCTATATTTTCCTAAAATCCCATCATAAATGTCTTTAAATACTTTATATAGGTTTAATTCTTCCATTGAGTTGTCTCCATAATTTTTTAAGTTCCAATTCATTTCAGAGATAGCTTTGTTTATCTTGTTATGGTTAAAAGACCAAACTTTATTTTTCTTGTCTGTTTTAATATAATTATTTCTATTCAATTATTTTTGGTATTGCTAATCAATGCTAAAATCATATAGTGATCTGCTATTTTTCTTGTTTGAATTATTGAATTTGCGACATATTTTTAATTAGTTTTATATTAATATGGTCTATACACATTTTGGTGAATTTATTTTTTAATATTTCTTTTCCTGTAGCTTCCCTTATTATTACTTCAAAATTCATTTCTGCCAGTAGTATGATATAATTTTCCATGCCATGCTTTTTAGCATTCATTGTATCAATATTGAAATTACCTATTAAAATCTGATTTTGATCTTTTTCTGTATTTTCCATTCAGTTTTGGAAATTCAACAGAAAAGAATTCACATCTGTACTAGGTGATCTGTATAGTGCTAATACATGATGTATTATATTATTTTTTTTTTACTTTTATATATATAGTTTTCACTGGAAGTATTTGTTGTGTTCTAATTTCAATATCTAAATTTTCTTTATAGTATAGTGAAATCCCCCTAATATTTTTATTCATATTATCATTTTTAATTTTATTAAATTTGTCAATGTCTATAAATAATTTTCATATTTATTTACATTTGTTTCAGTTAAAACCAGCAAATCAATGTGTTTCATGTAATTGTTAACACTTATTTATAATGAATCCCAATATTTTCTTTGACTTCTTATATTAACATGAGCAATTCCTAATTTATTTTTGTGAATAAATTTATCATAATTATTTCCAAACCAAGCTTCTATTTCTAAACCTGTAAGTTACATAAATAACATCACAGTTGCTATTAAAACCTTCAAAATTCACATTAAACATAGCTAAGAAAAATATTCAGCAAATTATCAAATAGCAAAGATATTGAAAAAAATAAAAAACAAAAATTAAAAAAAAAAGTTAAAAGAGTTGGGTTGTTTTACCTTTGAGCAGCACTTTTTTGCACACCATGGGCTAAATGACCAGGTCACAAGGACCCTGAGGGCTCAGAGAAGGTTGGGGAAAGGGACCCACTGGAACAGCTGTTGGGAGACAGATGGTAGCTTCTCGTCAAGGCCACCCAGCGTGTTCTTTAACGTGCACAGGGTATGGCTCTCCCGCACACGGGGCCACGGCTTAACGTCCCATCTGACGGACAGCGGTCTTTCCAAGCCTATCGGTGTCCTCTACTGACAGTGGGCAGGGCAGGGGAATTTTAAAGTTAAAAGAAGTAAGGTGTATTGGATGTATCTAAAAGTTCAAAAATTGTCAAAGTTGGTGAACATATCAATATTGATGATTCTTTCACCATTTGATTTCCTCATTAGTACTTTTCCATTTTTAAACCATACAAATTTAAAATTTTTTCTTTTGCACACATCCTAGCTCTCCAGAAAAGTTCTCTGTTAATCATAGTCATGCTTTCATTGATATATATTGGTGTTCCTTTATCATTGAGTTCTGCATTAGTGGTTGTAATTTTTTTAATCCTGTTTCGTATCCGAATGTCACCATCTTTTTATGTAACAAACTGGACAATTATCTTTGTGGTTTTGCTTTTATTTCTTTCAGGGTTGGGTTGTTTTACCTCTCAGCGGCACTTTTTTGCACACAATGGGCTAAATGGTCAGGTCACATGGACCCCGAAGGCTCAGAGAAGGTTGGGGGAGGGGACCCACTGGAACAGCTGTTGGGAGACAGATGATAGACTCCTGTCAAGGCCATCCAGTGTGTTCTTTTACGTGCACAGGGTATGGCTCTCCCGCACACGGGCCACGGCTTAACGCCCCATTTGATGGACGGCAGCCTTTCCAAGCCCATCGGTGTCCCCTACTGACCGTGGGCAGGGCGGTTTCTTTCAGGAAGTCTGTGAATTTTTTTAATCATTTTGTCTGTGTAGTTGACTATATATATATAGTTTTAATAGTATACAATTTATTAACCTTTACAGTGTCACAGTCTGAAGAATTGCTTTCACCTTTCCCATTCTAGTGATCGGAGACTGAAGCTTCGCTCCCATAGCACAAGGTTGTGAAAAACATTTTTTCCAAATAGGAATATGAATTTTTTGCTTCCAATTCTACTAAAATTTCAAAAATAACATTTAAATCTATGATAATTTTTTTTTACCTGTTGATTCCATTTGAAAAAAATTATGATAAAGTTTAAAAATAAATCTGAGTCGAATGCGCATGTTCAGTCTCTGTAAACAGCTCAAGTAGCGCTGATTCAGTTCATGCCTTTATTCTGCCACACCATGCTTAGAGTATCAATTGGTTGTGTTTCTTGCTCTTTTCTTCTATTTATAGCTCTACTAGAGTTGATTTTTTTTACTGCTGGGAATTGCATCATCTGGGAACTATGCACATCAGCTTTCGATGACATAGCAGACTTTTTATATGATATAGCAGACTTTTGATTTCAGAGACTTTTTTATTTAATACTTCTAAAATTATTTTTATTGCTTCTCAAATGGATACTGCGATTATAAACAATAATTAATTAGGAACAATTGAAAGTGAAACTGCTAGCGATCTATAATGGCAGCAATCAGAACATGCATTAAGATTACTCAGAGCATGTTTTTTAAATTGTAGGACTTTATCAATATTTTTAATTACATTTAAAGCATATAAACAAAATAAGGTCAGGAAATTGCAATTTTTAACCAAAATTTCTGTCAGAATTTTAGAATTAACTTTTCCATAGCAGCTATGCAGTTTTATAATAAAGCAACTCGTTCTCAAATTCAGTGCATTGATTAAACTTTCAATGCTTTGAAACATTTGTTTAAAATTTTTTTAATAGTTCATTATCACTTTTCTGATATATTTTTCATTTCTTATTTAAAATATCTATTTTTAAAGCAAAATTAATTTTTATGACACTTCTTTCATTATGCTTAGAGTTTGCAGATTATTAAAAATCTCAGAATATGCACTATGAATTATAAGCATAAATGACTAAATAATTTAGAAAAACAAAATAAACAAAAGATTTAAGCAATAATCGAAATATTATTAAATGTTTATATTAAAATAATATAGAAAATACATATATTTTTGAAATTTTACTAAAGATAAAGTGGAAAAAATGCAGTAAAATTTTGCAATGTTCTTCAAATTTATGCCATTTTATTAAGCTCAATTAAATACTCATTCTTTTGGTATATAACATGACATATTTCTGCTCATTTGTTACTTCCGGATGAGGTTCTAAAGCTGTTTATTTTATTTTCTGAAAACACTTTAAAATAAATATATCCACCACAGTTTGGTCTCAGAAACCCAAACTGTAAGGGTTAATAAAATGTCTTCTATAAACATTACATATTTCCATTATTTTGATAAACGCCTGTATATTATTATTATTCAGCATCTGCTCAGTCTGGTAAAAAAACATTTAGCATCTACACCATCATCATCACCCTCAAGCAGCCATGGGCTAACGGAGGTCCAACCAGACTGTGCAATTTAGTTCTCCAAGCAATTCTGTCCTGAACTACATCTATTGCATCTGGCCACTACACACCAATTCTAACAAGGTCCTGTTTGACATTGTCTGCCCACCGATTCCCTAGGTCTCCGGTCTCCCCCTCTTTCTGAGGCCTTCAGACACATTGTTCATAACCCTATGCACCAATCCATAATTATCCATAAGGGCAATATGGCCAAACCAATGGAGTATCTCTCTGCACAATATGCTGCTTAAACGAGGTTGCAAACTCCTTTGCCTAACCTCATCATTAGTTACAAAGTTGAACCACCAATGCCCAAGATACTGCATAAGCATCTGGAATCAAAAGCACCTAGTTTCCTGTTATCTTGTTTACAAAGTGTCCAAGTTTCACTACCATAACTAACCCTAGAAAGAACCAAACTATTATACAGTCTAATTTTAGTCTTTAGGTGTATACGCCTATTTCTCCACACTCTCCATAGATTCTTAAAAGTCCCGGCAGCAATCCCTATCCGTCTGTTAATCTCATGCCGCACATCACCATTATCTGTTACATAGCTCCCAAGATAATTAAACTGTGGCACCTGCTCAAGACTGCAACCATTCAGATTAACTGAATCACAGCCTGCCTGACCAATTTTCATCACTTTAGTTTTCTCTCTGTTTATAACCAAATCTACTCTACTACCAGTCTCATCAACAGCTCGAATGAAAGAGTTCATCTCATCAACATCATTTGCCAAAAGGGCTAAATCATCAGCATAATCTAAATCAGAAATTTTCATATCTCCAGTCCATTTAAGGCCAAAATCTTTCCCTTGAAGTGAATTTCGTATAACATAATCAATAACCAAGCTAAAGAAAAAAAAAGGAACCCTTGTCAAACATCAGAAGTAATGCTAAACCAATTGCTACAATGCCTTACCAACTCTCACACATGACTCAGTGTTATTATAGAGAGCTTTCATTATGTTAATTAAATTGTCAGGTATACCATATGATCTCACAATCAACCACAAATTATGACGATCAACAGAGTCGAAAGCCTTTTTCAAATCAACAAAGCTAGCAACCAAATATTTCTGAAACTCGAAACATTTCTCAAGAATCTGCCTAAGTGAAAATATCCGATCCACACATCCCCTACCACTTCTGAATCCACATTGCTCATCACGCAATTGACTGTCAACCAGATTCTTAATTCTATTAAGCATAATCATGAAAAGAACTTTACCTGGAACAGAGAATAGGCTGACCCTACATTTTTTGAAAATAGGGATATCAATAGCTCTGGTAAAATCATTAGGAACCATACCTTTATCATAAAAGATATTCAAAATTTCAGTCATCCAAATGGTAACTGAAACATTCCCAGCTCTAAGCATTTCCGTAGTAATTTCATCAACCCCTGGGGATTTATGAAGTTTAAGTTTAGAAATAGCCAAAATAACTTCAGATTGTGTTATAGGGCCAACATTAAAGCCACCAATGTACCTATCATCATTGCAAACAATGGGAGTAGAACTAATCACATTGTTTAGAACATCATTGAAATGCTCAGCCCACCTAGCTATGACAGAATCCTCACCTTCTATACCTTTACCTTGTTTATCCTTCAATCCCTGTATACCTGTTCGTTTTCTACCACACAAAACATTAATTATCTGGTACAGCTCTCTGCTGTTGTGCTGTCTAAATGCTTCCTCGGCTAAGCCATCAAGCCAAAGATTCTTATCAGCAGCTAACTGATCTTTTACACGTTTATTAAGTTCTCTGTTAATGATTTCTATTAGGACTAGTAGGGTATTGATTAAGGACATTCCTGCAGTTCTTTCTTTCCGAAATAAGCTCAAGTGCCTTATCCCTCAGACAATTCTGCCTCCTCTGCTCGTTTTTTTCTTAAAGAGTACTGTTAGTGTCCAAAAAAGTCTGTTTAAAATGATCCCATTCTTCCTCAATTTCAGTAGTAAGCATACCATGACTGTCATAATGATTAAGTAACCTATTATGGTAAGTCTTGGCTATAACTGGGTCTTCCAGAGCTTCAGTATTAAAAGTAAATTTTTTAACCCTAGCACAACACTTTTTAAGTTTAAGTTGCAAGACACTTTTAACAAGGTAATGGTCAGATCCAATTCCAGCTCCCCTATATGACCTGGTATTCCTAACAGAACTAGCCCATTTGCTGTTAATTAATATATAATCAATCATATTCTTATGCAGTCCATCAGGTGAAACCCATGTGTACTTATGTATGTTGCAATTTTGTAATAAGTGTTAGTTTTCTGAATCCATTGAGTTTACTTACCTATAGGAGACGTTGCCCATTGCCACTACCAATACCAAAAGGGCCTATCACTCCTCCCCAAAGGTCAGACTCAGTACCAACTTTGGCATTGAAGTCGCCTAGAACAAGGGTAATATATCGTTTCGTGACAGAATTCAAACTATCTTGAAGTTGTCCGTAAAACCTATCCTTCTCATCCTCATCGCCATCCTCAGTGGGGGCATAACAGCAGATATCATTCAAGTCTTTAATGCTTGTCTGAAATTTTGCTGTAAGAAACCTTTCATTAATGCACTCATATCCTAGAAGAGCATCACTAGCGTGTCTGCTGAGAAGCAGACCCATGCCTTGGTGATGCTTATTTTCGTCCCTCCCTGAAAAGAGAAATATAAGATTATTTTTAAGAATCTGACCTTTATCTGTCCATCTGGTCTCTTGCAAGCTGAGAGTATCTAAATTATAACAGTGGAATTCTTGTGTGAGGACATCAAGAGAAAAAACTCTGTGCAGAGTCCTCACATTCCAACTACCTATGGGGAGAAAATGGTTAGTGGGATGTTTAAAGAAACTATGTTTATTGAGATAGGGAATGCCAACAATATTAAACAGCCCCCTAATTGCAGACTTGGGGCAAAGACGTTCCACACCACTAAAGGCTGAAGCCATCTACACTGGAAGACTTCCTCCAATGTAGAATTTGATGATGCCAATAGAAGCAAAGAGTTCAGGTGCCTGCGATGACCTCAGGATTATCCACCAGCTGATAAACATATCCTGTGAATCTATTCACTTGGGGCTGTCAACCCACAAACAAACAGAAAACACAGTGGAAGATTTTCCCTCCACAGAAGCCCACCAGTGCAGCAAAATCAGGATCCATAATCAAGCTCAGAGCCATATATCTGTCCAGTCCAGTGGGTTTATATGGTTAGCACCAGGGCCTTGTGTGATTTACCACTCCTCAGCAGGGTAGAAAAAAAAGAAAAGTAGCCATAGTTGTCCAGATCAGTAGGCCACACTAATCTGGCAGCCCTCCCCTTCCGTTCACTTCCACAAGAGAGTATTTCTTTTGAAAGGTACTAACGGTCTGCACCACGAGAAGGCAAGGTCGGACATTAGGTGCTAGGCCTGGCCGGTTCTATGCTTCATCACAGGGAACTGGTGCATAGTTCTCCTACCAGTGACTACCTAGCTACCATCTACACCAGAAGAAACTATTTAATTATTTAGAAATGGACTGCTTCAAAAATGGGGCGTTTTTATTATGTTGCAGGGGGGGGGGGGGCAGAATCACAGAGATGTGATACATTAAATTATTTTCACTCAATCGATGCAGCACCCACACATCATACCAATTCATGTATTCAAGTGGCTCCAAATGCTTTACAACTGATGTTTGCAAATATTTTTATTATCTCAGCAATCATCTGTTTTGGTGATGTGCTGGTTAGTTTGGATTAATGTGGTGATTTGGTTATTATCAACTGTATAAGGCCTTCCTGAACATGGAGCATCTTCCAGAGAGAAATTCCCGGTTTGGGACTTCGTGAACCACTTCTGACAAGTTCAGTCATTTACAGCATTGTCTCTGTACACTGCACAAATCTTTTTTTGGGTTCCCTCATTGAAGGCTAATTTCACCATGATCTTACTCCTTGAACCTTTTGGGTTTCTTTTGTGTTTTTATAAATAAAAATAAATATCCTCTTAATTTTTATGACACTTCTTTACCTATGCCTAGAGTTTGCCAATTATTAAAAGTCTAAGAATATGCATTATGCATTATAAGCATAAATGATTAAATGATTTAGAAAAAATACATGAAAGATTTAGGCAATAATCGAAATATTATTAACTGTTTGTATTAAAATAATATAGAAAAAAAATATTTCCCCTAAAGCAGCTGCTTGCCAGAGGTCTGATAGGAGCCTCTCAGTTTATATGCCATAGTAGAAGGTCAGAGGATGGAGGGGCCTGAACAGAAAAACAACACAACATCCATGCCTTACACCTGGGGCTTGACCCAGGTCCTTTAGATCAGTAGCCAAGCATGATAACCACTCAGCCACGAAACAGTTTTTTGCCCTTCTGAAAAAAAAAAAAGCATAAGATGGCAAAAATGCATTTTTGTATCTTTTGTTTTCAAATTGACCCTAAGCAAATATCACTCAATCAAGTGTCCCCTGACGAAAGTACATGCTATTTATAGCTGCTAATGCATGTAGTTGTACAGATCACATCCAATGGTATCTCTTGGGAAAAATCAGAATGAACTTTCAGTTCAATCCAATACTTTATGAGAATAATTTCTAGAAAGAAAATGTATATATATATATACTGTAGTGGCATCCTAACCCATTCCTATTAACTTGGAATGATTTACTGTCCTAATTTTCTTACAAGATCAGGGACTGCAGTTTATCCGTCTCTATTCAAACTCACTCAACTCTCTTTGTACTCATTGTCTGTGCATTTTCCCTTCATTTACTGACAACAATTTTAAAATATTTGAATGTTTATTATCACATTAACATGCATCCATACATACAAAATCTTCATGCAACCATGGGCTATGGAGGTCCAACAGACTGCAATTTTCCTCTACAGACATGTCTGTTCTGAGCTACAACTGCTGCGTTTGGCCACTCTAGGCAAATTCTAGCAAGGTCCTTTTTGACATTGTCTGCCCATTGCATCCTAGGTCTTTCCCTTTTTCTGAAACCCTATGTCACACTGTTCATAATCTTGTTTGCCAATCTGCAGCTATGCATACAGGCAAATGGCCAAACCAATGCAGTCTTTCTCTGCACAAAATGCTGCTAAAAGGAGATTGATGACTCCTTCTTCTAACCTCATCATTACTTACAATGTTGAATGACCTAATACCCAAGATACTACTTGGGGCGGGGTGGCTCAGTCAGTAGTGCACTAGGCTCCTAATCTGTAGTTCCTGGGTTCGAGTCTCAGCTGGGTAAGTGTTGAGATTTATCTTCGCAAAATTTCCCGCCCTGTTCACGGTCAGTAGGGGGCACAATTGGGCTTGGAAAGGCCGCTGCCCGTCGGATGGGACATTAAATCGTGGACCCGGGTGCGGGAGAGCCATACTCTGTGCACGTTAAAGAAATGCTGAACGGCCTTGATGGGAGGCTACCATCTGTCTCCCAACAGTTGTTCCAGTGGGTCACCTACACCAACCTTCTCTGAACCATCAGGGTCCATG
The DNA here is from genome assembly GCA_038380435.1 of Ryuthela nishihirai. NCBI lineage: Eukaryota > Metazoa > Arthropoda > Arachnida > Araneae > Heptathelidae > Ryuthela > Ryuthela nishihirai. Next base: position 45,289,707 of record JAWZYU010000023.1, on the reverse strand, counting down.
TGACCTGGCCATTTAGCCCATGGTGTGCAAAAAAGGGCCACTCAGAGGTAAAACAACCCAACCCAAAATACTGCTTAAGCATCTAGAATCAACAGCATCAAGTTTCCTGTTATCTTGTTTAAAAAGTGTCCAAGTTTCCAACCATAACTAATCCTAAAAAGAACCAAACTATTATACAGTCTAATTTCAGTCTTTAGGTGTATACACCTATTACTCCACACTCTCTATAGATTCCTAAAAGTCCAAGAGGCAATCCCTATTCGCATGTTAATATCACGTTACACATCACCAGTATCTATTACATAACTACCAAGATAATTAAACCGAGACACTTGCTCAAGGGTGCAACCATTCAGAGCAACTGACGCACCAACTACCTGACCAATTTTCATCACTTTAGTTTTCTCTGTTTATCACCAAACCTACTCTATTACCAATCTCATCAACAGCCCTAATGAAAGAATGATCTTATCAACATAATTAGTGAACAGGGCTAAATCTTCTGCATAATCTAAATCAGAAATTTCTAAATCGCTAGACTATTTGAGTCCAAAATCTTTCCCTTTTGCAAAGACTTTCACATAACATAATCAATAATCAAACAGAAGAGAAAAGGAGACAAAACACACCTTATCTAACTCTACTAAAATGCTAAACCAATCGCTGCAACGAAGTACAGACTCTCAAACACAATTCAGTGTTGTTATACAGAGCTTTCATTACACTAATTTATCAGGTATTACACATGATCTAACAATCAACCAGAGATTATATCGATTAACAGAGTCAAAAGCCTTTTTGAAATCTATAAAGCTATTAACCACAGGTTTCTGAAACTCTAAACATTTCTTAAGAATCTGCCTAAGTGAAAATATTTTATCAGTACATCCCCTACCACTTCTGAATCCACAAAGTTAATCACACAGTTGTCCATCAACCAAATTCTTAATTCTGTTAAGTATAATAATGCAAAGAACTTTTACCTGGAACAGAAAGCAAACTAATTCCCTCTTAATTATCATAAGAACTGCGAACACCTTTTTTTAAAAATTACAACAATAATAGCTCTAGTAAAATCCTAAGAAACAACACCTTTCTCATAAAAAATATTCAAAATTTCAGTCAGCCATATGACAACACAAATATTCCTAATTCTAAGCATTTCAGTGCTGATTTCATCTACTCCTGGAGATTTATGCAGTTTTAATTTAGAGATAGCCAAAGCGACTTCAGAATGTGATATAGGGCCATCATTAAAGCCAGTAATGCATCTATCCCCATTACAAACAATGGGAGTAGAAATAATTACATTATTTAGAACATCTCTGAAATGCTCAGCCTATCTGGCCATCACAGAATCATCACCTTCAACCACCTTGCCATGTTTATCCTGCAATCCTTGTGCTCCTGTCTGTTTCTTCCCACACAAAGCATTAATAATCTGGTACAACTCCCTGCTGTTGTGCTGCCTAAATGCTTCCTCTGCTTTGTCAGCCAAGCTAGCTATCAAGCTGAAGATTCTTATCAGCTGTTAACTGATTCTTGACACATTTATTAAGCTCATTGTAATGCCTTCCATTAGGACTAGTAGGGTGTTTATTCATATTAATCCTGCACTTTCTTCTTTCAGAAATAAATTCCACAGCCTTATCACTCAAATAATTGTTTCCTCTGTTCCCTTTTACCCAAAAGAGTACTGTCGATTTCAAGATAATCAAAATAAATTTGTTTAAACTAATCCCATTCTTTCACAATTTCAGCAGTAAGCAAACCACGATTGTCATAATGACTAAGTAGCCTATCATCATATGCTTTGGTTATATCTGGATCTTTCAGATATTAAGTGTTAAAGCTAATTTTCTTAACCTTAGCAGAACATCTCTTAAGCTTCAGCTGCAAGACACTTTTTATCAGGTAATTGCCAGACTCAATTTTGGTTTCTCTGTATGATCTGTTATTCCTAACTGAACTAGCCCATTTGCTGTTAATTAAAATATAATCTATTATATTCCCATGCAATCCATCAGTGAAACTCATGTATATTTATAAATGTTCTGGTGTTTGTAGTATTCACAAACCATTTACTTACCTGTAGAAGACTTTCTCCATTTTCATTGGAACCACCAATGCCAAAGGGACCTAAAACTCCTGCCCAAAGGTTAGAGTCAGTATCAACTTTAGCATTGAAGTCACCTAGCACAAGAGAAATATCTCCTTTCTTCACAGAATTCAAAATATCCTGAAGCTGGCTGCAAAACATATTCTTCTTGTTCTCATCAGAGTCTTCTGTGTGAGCATAACAGATAACATTCAAGCCTTAATTTTTGCTTTAAATTTTGCCATAAGAAATTTTTCATTAATGCAGTCCTATCCTAAAAGAGCATCACTGGCATGTCTGCTGAGAAGCAAACCTACACCTTGGAAATGCTTTCTATCCTCCCTCCCTCAAAAGAGAAATTTACAGTATTTTTAAGTATCTCCAGTGGTGTAGACTCTCAATGGTAACTATTGATGCATCGATAGTTTTTTACAACTGACATCAATGATAGTGGAAAAAACTTTCGATAGTACTATCGGCAGGAAAATTGCAATTTTGTTTATCTCAAGCAGGAAAGAGAAGAAAATTGTCTCGTTGAAGTATTTTAAAATGCAAAGTCCACCAAGTAATCTTTTTATTATATGATAAAGAAATAAGTGAAGCCCATACATCCTAGTTTTTAGAGAGCTGTCCTGGTGTCACGAAAAAATGCTCTCAGGATGTCCAAATGTCCCACATTTTTGTGAATAAATGTAGCAATCTCTCAATTTATGTCAATTAACATGTTTTTGAAATAAACCAATCACTGTATTTACATCATTTTTTTTTAAATTTGAGTATACTTTTTTTGTCAGATAATTGTCTGGTGCCCTGAGCACCAGACAATTATCTGACAAAAATGCAAATTAATTATCTGACAATTGCATGCTGGCAGTTGTTGGCGAAGTACAAAGTTCATCAAAATCGAAGTTTCATCAAACAAAGGTTTCAAATTAGCTGGCCATGAGAAAAGTCACACCTCTCCAACATGCTCAGATTAACAATAAAAGTCACATTTCTGTGAGTAGTAAGCTCTAAGAATGAGATAATTATTGCTTCTCCCACCTATTGTGAAGTGTTAGTCATGCATAGGCAGGGTTAACATATTTTTATACAACCAAAATGGAACATTAGGGGAAAAGTTGAAAATGAAGTCGTTTGAATGTGTTTTGAGCAATATAAAAAAAAAATGTAAACAAACAAATTATTTATTTAAATTCATTGTACAGTACAGAAAAAGCTTATTCATTTTTGCTATAAAAATTAATATTTTTCACTAAAAACTGATTTTTTTAGAATTTTTTTTATAGTTCTTTATTTTTTTCATAAAATTCCAGACATGTTAAGCCAATATTCACTTTGCAAAAAAGCAAAGTTTGAACAGTACTTACAGATATGACTCCAGATCTGAAACCAAATGTTTTTCACGATTGAGAACAGTCATTCAATAGCAGGTGATTTTCCAGATAAAGAAAAGATAAAATTCAATTCAATAACATGAAAAATTACAGTCAGTTATGATAGCGAAAACAAAATATAATTTCCATGAAAATGATTAAATAGTTGTAACTCTTTTTGATTCTGATGTGGTCTCTTTACAATTCTAACCGTTTCCATCTGTTTCCCAAACTGTCTGCAAATCCTGCGAAAAGGCAAATTGTAACAATATCAAGCACAATAGCAATGTGAGATTTCTGTTGCTAAGTCAGGTAGTCAAAGAGAGAAGGGGAAAAAAATAAAAATCTCTGACAATTTTATGATCCACTTGGGGCAAGAGCTCAAAACAGAAACATATGATAACGTCAGGAACATATTCAGAGGGGGCTAAAGCAATATCAAATATTGGAAAGCAATATATTGGAAAATGGTAAAACTTTTCACATGTGCTGTTGGGTTGTTTTATCTCTGAGCAGCAATGACTTGTTTTTTCACACAATTGGCTAAATGGCCAGATCACAAGGACTCAGAGAATGCTGCAGGGAGGAGACCCACTGGACAGATGTTAGGAGACAGTTGGTAGCCTCTCTTTCCACACATGGGGTCCAGCTGGGAATCGAACTGGGAACTGAAAATTATGAGACAGATGCACTACAGATTGGACTAAATCCCAAGTCCAGGTTTGAGTGGGGGTAGATCACACCCACCCTCCACTCAAACCTGGACTTGGGATTTAGTGATGTCAACATAAAACCACTGCAACAAAATATTCTTTCTCCAATCGATTGATCATACAAATTTTATGACAGGATTGGAGAAAAGAACAGAAGGTAATCGATGTTGCTAAAATATATAATATACAATGACAATCTTAAAATACATTCTTAAATTTTGCCTCACAAGCTTTTGTAGAATTTTATTCATAAATCTTTTGTGCTATGATATTTTTCACCAATAGGTTTGAGATTATAGCTAAGGCTTATATTTATACCTTTATTTAAACCCTATAAATAATAATAAATACCCCCTCAAGCAGCTGTTTGCCACAGAAGTCTGACAGGAGCTTATCAGTTTATATGCCATAGTAGAAGGTCTGTGAGGATGTCAGGACCTCAGCAGAAAAACAACACAACATCCATGTCTCCAACCAAGGGCTCGAACCCAGGTCACTTAGATCAGTAGCCAAGCGCGCTAACCACTCGGCCACTACTTAACATTAATAAAAGGAATTGAAAACAATGATTTAATAGGCAATAGATAGATATTGTGAAAACTGAACTAGTGAAATACAATATAATAATAAATAAATAAAATAAATACCCCCTCAAGCAGCTGCTTGCCACAGAGGTCTGACAGGAGCCTGTCAGTTTATATGCCATAGTAGAAGGTCTGAGAGGATGGCAGGACCTCAGCAGAAAAACAACACATACATCCATGCCTTACCCGGGTCTCGAACCCAGGTCCCTTAGATCAGTAGCCAAGCGCGCTAACCACTCGGCCATGGGACGGCTACAATATAATAGGTGGATTGAAATAGGTTGCCCCATCTTTTGGCGAAATTGATAATTAAATGGGAATAATTGTAAATGGAGAATTTTTTGCAACTGAATTTCAGTCAAATTGACCACATATTTCACAAAAATTTCAAAATCCTTCAAGTTTAAAATACAATCATTTTTCTGTTATCCCAAAATCAGCCAAACTAATCTGATGATTATTGAGCTCGAAACACTTGAGTTTGTTGGCTACTTGGTGTGGCCAGCCTATCCAAGATCAGGAATAGAAAAAAATTAATGTATTTTATTTTCCTTACTGTAGAACCACTTAGAATATTTAATACACCTTCCCAACTAGGGAAGAAGCAAGTGGCAGCCATGGAGGTGTGGCAGCTTCAATTCAAATTTCTTAACAGTCATATTTTACCACTTGAATTTGAAGTTTCTTGATGAAACTTTATAATATTTATTTAAATTTCTTCAGTTTTTCAAATTTTTTGCCCTCAAAAGGCATAAATTTAAATTAATGCAAAAATTGAGAAATACAAAAAGTTTTATTAGTACTTACTTTACAAAAATCAATTAAAAAAATCAGTTAAATATAACAAAAAAAAGCTAATTTTTATAAATTGACAACACTGAAAAACTATTAATAGTACAATCAATGTACAGATTGCTTTTTCAAAAACATTGATGACTATCGATGGTAAAAAAAACACACATCAATAGTTCACATCACTAGTATCTCCCCTTTACCTGTCCATCTGGTCTCTTGCAAACCTAGGAATTTTTCAAGAGCCATATGACCTGCCTGAGACACATTACTCCAGTAGTCCCATATTACTCCAGTCCTGAGACACATTACTCCAGTTTAACTAATTGGTGATGCCCAATTAGTTAAGTGAGGGTTGAGGTTCTCCCACTGATAAAGGCTGAAGTCACCCATGTTGGTAGGAACTTCAAGAACCACCTTTTCAAGAGCCATAGACCTGCCTGAAACACATTACTACAGTTTAGGTTTGACAATGCCCAACTAGTTAAGTGAGGGTTCAGATACCTGCAGTGGCCTCTGATCAGGATTTCATATTCACCAGCTAATATAAGGTATCCTGTGCCTCTGTCCACTTAGGCAACCCACAAGCAAACAGAAAACACATCGGCAGTTCCTTAACTTAGGCCCACCAGTGCAGCAAGTCCAGGATCCATAATCAAGCTCAAATCCATAAAGTAGTCCAGTTTAGTGGGTATAAATGATCAGGTCCCTGTGAAATTGACCACTCCTCAGCAGGGTTGAAAAAAAGAAAAAAAAATGGCTATAGATGACCAGATCAGTAGGCCACACTGAACTGGCAGCCCTTGCAAAAGAAAATATCTCTTTTGAAAGGTACTAACAGCCTGCACCACAAGAAGGTGGGGTCGGACCTGGCCGGTCCTATGCATCATCACTGGGGATTGGTACAAATCTCTCCTTCCAGTTTATGTCTAGCTATGGCTTACAGACCCCACATTAACAGAGGAAACAATTATCATACTTACTGCCTTTTCCATTTTCATACCAGTTTTGATAATTAGTATGTATTGATATGAACAAAAATTATTCTTTCATTGTTGCAATTTTGATTAGTGTGTAATGATTGAAACACATTGAACATTAAATAAAAATATTAATTTCTATTTCAATGTTATTACAATGACTGTATACACATCATAATAAAAAAAAATAATAAATACCCCCTCAAGCAGCTGCTTGCCACAGGGGTCTGACAGGAGCTTGTCAGTTTATATGCCAAAGTAGAAGATCTGAGAGGATGGCAGGACCTCAGCAGAAAAACAACACATACAACCATGCCTTATCTGGGGCTCGAACCCATACTCCATTTGAAATAACTCAGCATTTTCTTTCAAATAGGCTTCATTTTTATGACATTAGATATGAATATTTGTAGTCATTAGATAAATATGGGTTTTACTGCTCTAAAGCAATCACATATTACTCAACCAAGATCGGCCCATATCAGTATAGTGTATGAAGTCATAAAATATGAATCTGATAAATCTTTTGGCATTATATGTTAGCTTCATATATGCATTAAAATTGATCTTGCAAGATTTCATAGTTCAAGGTGTTGTAAGTTCATAGTGAAATTAGCCTCCAATGAGGGGCTCCCTACAGCAGTTTCAGTTTTAGTACAAGCAGTTAAACATTCAGCTGCACACCCTTAATTATGTCACTAACTATTGTTATCATTGCCTGTACTAAAACTGGCACAATGATAACAATAGTTACTGACATAACCAAGGGTGTGCGGCTGAATGTTTAACTGGCTTGTTCTACTGAGGAAATCTGAATGTTGTAAAAAGAATTAAATTATATTGTCATATACTGTCAAGATCATAACTTTGCATTGTATAAATAATAATAAAATGTTATATATATATATAACAAGGAGCAATTTTGGATTTATTTTCCTTTTTTTACATATTAATAATCTGGCTTACATGAGCCTGCTTCAACACACCAGTGGACATGCACACTGTTCGAAGAGTTCAAGGATATACCTTAATAAGCAAAAACAATTTCGCCTCCCACTTTCAGAGCATTTTATTGTGCCAAAATTCTGATTAGAAGTTCTAATGCATATATTACAAGATAAAACATGGCATTACTTTCATAAGTTTATTTAATATATTCCACTATTCGAAGTCACATACCTTTCTTAACAAATTTGTTAATAAATTCCTTTTCAATTAGACAAAACAAAGGGAATTGCTTTCCAAGAAAATAAATATTGTGTTGAGTAGACAAAATATCAGGACCTTGCACTTTCTGTACATTGGGTAACAACAAATGAATCTGTAAAATAACAGAATGCAAAAAAAGAATATCTATCTGTGAAAATTATAAGAATTCTGTATAGTCTAATTCTAAAATTAAAACATAATCTATCCTATATTTAATTATAATTAAATATTCTTTCTTATGGTATATACACAATCTTTTTCCATTGACTGGTTATTTGGCAAAAAACATTTTAAAATCTACTTTTCATTTGGCTAAAACCTGAATCTTTCTCAAAGTATATCACTGAGCAAAAAAACAAAACTTATTTTAAACATTTTCATAAAGCCAGGTCACCTGATACAATAAAGTTTTCAGGCCTGGCACTGTAAGGGAAAAAGAGTTGTTTCGGATGACTTTTTTTTTTTGAAGTGTGGACTGGGTCTGAGTAGCACTTTTTTTTTTCACACAATGGGAAAAATGACCATGTCATGACCCTTAGAGTTCAAGAAGGTTGGGAGGAAGGAGACCCACTGTACAGTTGTTAGGCAACAAATGGAATCCTCCCATCAAGGCCATTCAGCATGTTTTTTAATGTGTTTAAGGCATGGCTCTCCTGCACATGGGGCTGTGGCTTTACATCCCACGGATAACAGTCTTTCCAAACCCATTGGTATCCCACACCCTGCCCTCAGTCTGAAAGGGGACAAGTGGAGATAAATCTCAATTCCGGCAAGTTCAAGTTAATATTAGAACTAGGTGAAATACTCATCCAATATGGGGCTCCCTATACCAGAAATGATCAATGCTGACCCAGGTGGGACTCAAACCATTAAACTGCAGATTATGGGCCTGGTATGGTAGCAACTGAGGAAAGCCCCTCTTTGGCACTGGAGAACATCTTCTACAGATAAGTACACTTAATGGTTTGTGAATAACTAAAACATACTACAAATACCAGGACATTTATAAATATACATGGATTTCACCTGATGGGCTCCACAAGAATATGAGAGATTATATTTTAATTAACAGCAAATGGACCAATTCAGTTACAAATGCCAGATCACAAAGGGGAGCCAAAATTGGATCTGACTATTGCCTGGTGAAATGTATCTTGCAGCTGAAGCTTAAGAAAAGTTGTGCTAAGGTTACGAAAATTAGCTTTAACACTGAATGTCTGAAAGATCCAGATATAGCCAAAGCATACCATGATAGGCTACTTAGTCATTGTGATAATTGTGGTTTGCTTACTGCTGAAGTTGCGAAAGAATGGAATCACTTTAAACAGGTTTTTCTTGAAACCAACAGTACTCTTTAGGATAAAAGGGAACAGAAGAAACAAAATTATTTGAGTAATAAAGTTATGGAACTTATTTCTGAAAGAAGGAAGTGCAGGATTAATATGAATCAACACCCTACTAGTCCTAACAGAAGGTATTACAATGAGCTTAATAAATGTGTAAAGTATACAGTTAATAGTTGATAAGAATCTCTGGCTTCATAGCTTGGCTGACAATGCAGAGGAAGTAGTTAGACAGCACAACAGCAGGGAGTTGTACCAGAAAGTTAATGTTTTTTGTGGGAAGAAACAGACAGGTACACATTGATTGAGGGATAAACATGGAAAGTGGTTGAAGATGAGGATCTCTGATGGCTAGATAGGCTGAGCATTTCAGAGATGTTCTAAATAATGTGATTATTTCTACTCCCATTGCTTATAATAAGGATAGATGTATTACTGGCTTTAATGATGGCCCTATATCACATTCCAAAGTTGCTTTGGTTATCTCTAAATTTAAACTGTATAAATCCCCAGGGATGGATGAAATCACCACTGAAATGCTTTGAGAGCTGGAAACATTTGTGTTGTCACATGGCTGACTGAAATTTTGAATTTTTTTATGATAAAGGTGTTGTTCCTAAGGATTTTATTAGAGCTATTATTGTCCTGATTTTTAAAAGAGTTGCTTGCAGTTCTCGTGTTAATTATAGGGGAATTAGTTTAATTCCTGTTCCAAGTAAAGTTCTTTGCATTATTATACTTAATAGAAATAAGAATTTGGTTGATGGAAAACTGCATGATGAGCAGTGCAGATTCAAAAGTGGTAGGGAATGTAATGATTAAATATTTTACCTTAGATAGATTCTTGAGAATCTTTTAGAGTTTCAGAAACCTGTGGTTACTAGATTTATAGATTTCAAAAAGCCTTTTGACTCTGTTGATTGGAATAATTTGTGGTTGATTGTTAGATTATATGGAATACCTGATAAGTTAGTAAGTCAAATGAAAGCTCTCTAGAATGACACTGAGTTGCATGTGAGAGTTGGTATGTCTTGCAGTGATTGGTTTAGCATTACTAGTGGAGTTAGACAAGGGTGCATTTAGTCTCCTTTTCTCTTTTGTTTGGTTATTGATTATTTTATGCGAAAATCTTTGCAAGGGAAAGATTTTGGCCTTAATGGTCGAGCAGTGCTGTCCAACTAGCGGCCCGCACAAGAAATTTTGTGGCCCGTGAACAAAATCAAGTTTTCATTTGAAATTTTAAATAAATATTTGTAATCCATCTTATAGTTTTTTTGTCAACTTATATTACTTTACTTGATATGCAATCTTCAACTTACTCATTCTATAAAAGTTTACAAAACATTCTTAAGCCAATCGGTAAACTTCTAAAACCTTTTAAGAGCGGTGCAGCGTCATCAAACAAATGTTTTTACGAAGCTGCAGTAATAAGAAGCATCTAACAACAGCATGAATTGGTCTCACTGTGCATGCATATGGCATGCACTGTTGAATGTTGCAATGTATTGTGCACCAGGACACATTGTGTAAACGATGTAATGGAAAAGATTGTCAAAATTACCAATTTAATTCGTGGTGGAAATCGTTCTCTTACAGAAAATTTAAAGCTTTTTTTGACGAACTGCATGCTGAGTATGGTGATCTGCTTTTACATAGTAATATTCGCAGGCTAAGTTCAGGAAAATGCCTCAAGAGGTTTTTTACACTTCGAAAAGAAATTAATCTTTTTCTCACAGAAGTGGGCATCGATGAAGATTTAATAGTGAGTTTTGTTGTTGATGAAAAGTTTCTAGGTTCACTTGTTTTCCTAACAGACATTACAGATTATTTAAATGTCTTGAATAAATTCTTACAAGGAAAAGATCAAAACGTGTGCTGTCTTTATAATCATGTTACTGGGTTTAGAAACAAACTACAATTGTTGAAGTCAAATTTGTAGGAAAACAATTTAATTCATTTTGAAACTTGTAAAGAGTTCTACGAAGAAATGAAGCAACTTAGTAAAACAGTTAATTTTGAAAAAATTCCTAAATTATATATCCTAATTGAATATTTTAACAGAAGATTTTCTCAATTTGATGACCTTAAGCAAAGTTTAAATTTATTCAGCAATTCAGTAAATATTGATATTAGCACCGTGGATCCTAAATATCATATAATATATATGGAATTATGTGACCTTCAGGCCAATCCAATTATTGCATCTAACAGAGCTACGAATAGAATTGTTCAAACTTTTGCCTAAACAAAAATATCTAAAAATGAAAGATTTTGGACTCCAAATAATATCTATGTTCGGAAGTACATATATTTGCGAGCGCGCATTTTCTGATATGAAATATATGAAATCGAGATAGAGAAACTGCTTGAAAGACTCTGCACTTGAACATATATATGGACGTAAAAGAAATTATTGCCCAACAACTATGGCCACAATGCTCCCATTAAATTTATTAAATATATTAAATATTTGGTAAGGTTTAAAAAATTTATATTGGTTCATTATTACTTATTATTTTTTATATAAATAAAATAAGTTTTTAATGTTTATTATTATTTACTTTTTTTCATATAAAAAAAATAATTTTTTGAGGTGACATGAACTGACTTTTCAATTACCTACCCTATTCTTTTTTTTTTCCCGCGAAATACTGGCGAAAGAAAAAAATGGCTCGCGGTCTTAGACAAGTTGGACAGCACTGGTTCCCAACCTTTTTACACCAGAGGACCACATTCCCTAATGACATTTGAGTTGCGGACACACCACTTGGCCAGGTTTCACATCTTTCATTGTCATCAACATGTTTTGTTTTTAAAATATACAACAGTTTAATTTGCTTACTCATTTTCAATGGATGGGATAAAAAATAGCATGTAAAAAAGAGTCCCTACTAAAACCATCAACAATAATTAAAGTCTATTCATTTGCAAGACGGACTAGATGTTAACAAACATTATTACGTGATAGATGTGTTGTTGTGTTGCGATTGGTATCCCCACTCTCACACATACAGCAGTTCACTTTTCACTTACGGTCCCAACTTTATCTTCTCTATGCTCAGTAGTCAGAATCGGTGGTTGAGAATTAAAGATGAAAAATTTCATATTACTGGCACCGCAGTCATAGGGCTGTTGATGAGATTGGTAATAGAGTAGGTTTGGTGATAAACAGAGCAAAAACTAAAGGGATGAAAATTGGTCAGGCAGATGATGTTTCAATTGCTTTGAATGGCTGTACTCTTGAGAAAGTGTCTCAGTTTAATTATCTTTAGCTCTGTAACTTGAGCTCTGCAACAGATACTGGTGATGTGCGGCATATGATAAATAGAAGAATAAGAATTGCTGCTGGGACTTATAAGAATCTATGGAGAGTGTAGAAAAATAAGTGTGTATACCTAAAGATTAAAATTTGGCTGTATAGTAATTTTGTTCTTTCTAAGATTAGTTAGGTCTGTAAATGGTAGATAGGTAATCACTGGAAGGAGAGCTATGCACCAATCCCATGTGATGATGCATAGAACTGGTCAGGCCTAGCACCTAATGTCCGACCCGCCTTCTCATGGTGCAGACTGTTAGTACCTTTCAAAAGAGATACTCTCTTGTGGAAGTGAACAGAAGGGGAGGGCTGACAGATTAGTGAGGCCTACTGATCTGGACAACTATGACTACTTTTCTTTTTTTTCCTACCCTGTTGAGGAGTGGTCAACCACACAGAGTCCTGGTGTTAACCATATAAACCTACTGGACTGGACAGATATAAGGCTCTGAGCTTGATTATGGATCCTGAATTTGCTGCACTGGTGGGCTTCTATGGAGGGGAAATCTTCTGCTGTGTTTTCTGTTTGTTTGTGGGTTGACAGCCCCAAGTGAATAGATTCACAGGATATGTTTATCAGCTGGTGGATAATCCTGAGCAGGTCATCGCAGGCACCTGAACTGTTTGCTTCTACTGGCATCTTCAAATTATACATTAGAGGAAGACTTCAGCCTTTAGTGGTGGAGGAATGGGTCTTTACCCCATGTCTGCGATTAGGGGGCTGTTTGATATTGTTGGCATTCCCTCTCTCAATAAACATGGTTTCTTTAAACATTCCACTAACCATTTTCTCTTCATAGGTAGTTGGAATGCGAGGACTCTGCACAGGGCTTTTTCTCTTGATGTCCTCACACAAGAATTCCACCATTATAATTTAGATATTCTCGGCTTGCAAGAGACCAGATGGACAGAAAAAGGTCAGATTCTTAAAAATAATCTTAAATTTCTCTTTTCAGGGAGGGAAGACAATAAATATCACCAAGGCGTGGGTCTGCTTCTCAGCAGACATGCTAGTGATGCTCTTCTAGGATACGAGTGCATTAATGAAAGGTTTCTTACAGCAAAATTTCAGACAAGCGTTAAAGACCTGAATGTTATGTGCTGTTATGCCCCCACTGGGGATGCCGATAAGGATGAGAATGATAGGTTTTACGGACAACTTCAGGATAGTTTGCATTCTGCCAAGAAAGGAGATATTACCCTTGTTCTAGGTGACTTCAATGCCAAAGTTGGTACTGACTCTGACCTTTGGGAAGGAGTGATAGGCCCTATTGGTAGCGGCAATGAGCAATGTCTCCTACAGGTAAGTAAACTCAATGGTTTCAGAATAACTAACACTTATTACAAACACCGCGACATCCTTTGCCTAACCTCATCATTAGTTATTCGTTGATCATTTGATGATTTCAAAAAGGCTTTCAACTCTGTTGATTATTCATAATTTGTGGTTGATTGTGAGATCATATAGTATACCAGACAAATTATTTAACATAATGAAAGCTCTCTATAATAATACTGAGTCGTGTGTGAGAGTTGGTAAGTCTTGTAGCAATTGGTTTAGCATTACTTCTGATGCTCGACAAGGATTCCTTTTTTTTCTTTAGCTTGGTTATAGATTATGTTATACGAAATTCACTTCTAGGGAAAGATTTTGGCGTTAAATGGGCTGGAGATACAAATATTTCTGATTTTGATTATGCTGATGATTTAGCCCTTTTGGCAAATGATGTTGATGAGATGAGCTCTTTCATTTGAGCTGTTGATGAAACTGATAGTAGATTAGGTTTGGTTATAAACAGAGAGAAAACTAAAATGATGAAAACTGGTCAAGCAGGCTGTGATTCAGTTAATCTGAATGGTTGCAGTCTTGAGCAGGTGTCACAGTTTAATTATCTTGGGAGGTATGTAACAGATACTGGTGATATGTGGCATGAGATTAACAGACGAATAGGGATTGCTGCTGGGACTTTTAAGAATCTAAGGAGAAATAGGCGTATATACCTAAAGACTAAAATTAGTATAAAATTAGACTAAAATTAGAATAGGTGTAGAAATAGGCGTAAAAAGACTAAAATTAGACTGTATAATAGTTTGGTTCTTTCTAGGGTTAGTTATGGTAGTGAAACTTGGACACTTTGTAAACAAGATAACAGGAAACTAGATGCTTTTGATTCCAGATGCTTATGTAGTATCTTGGGCATTAGGTGGTTCAACTTTGTAACTAATGATGAGATTAGGCAAAGGAGTTTGCAACCTCCTTTAAGCAGCATATTGTGCAGAGAGAGACTCCGTTGGTTTGGCCATATTGCCCGTATGAATAATTATAGATTGGCGAATAGGGTTATGAACTCTGTGCCTAAAGGCCTCAGAAAGAGGGGAGACCTAGGATGTGGTGGGCAGACAATGTCAAACAGGACCTTGTTAGAATTGGTGTGCAGTGGCCAGATGCAGTAGATGTAGCTCAGGATAGACTTGCTTGGAGAACTAAATTGCAAGGTCTGGTTGGACCTCTGTAGCCCATGGCTGCTTGAGGATGATGATGATGAAGGTTAGTTATGGTAGCAAAACATGGACCCTTTGTAAGCAGGATAACAAGAAACTTGATGCCTTTGATTCTAGATGCTTACACAGTATCTTGGGCATTAGGTGGTTTGACTTTGTAAGTAATGATGAGGTTAGAAGAAGGAGTCATCAATCTCCTATGAGCAACATTTTATGCAGAGAGAGAGAGTGCATTGGTTTGGCCATGTTGCATGTATTCATAGATGCAGATTGGCAAACAGGATTATGAACAGCATGCCTTAAGGTTTCAGAAAAAGGGGGTGATCTAGAATGCGATGGGAAGACAGTGTCAAACATGGATGTTGGTAGAATTGACCAATGGTAGAATTGACCAATAGAATGGCCAAATGCAGCAGATGTAGCTCAGAACAGACATGTCTGGAGAGGAAAACTGCCCAGTCTGAACCTCTGTAGTCCATGGCTGTATTAGGTTTTTGTGCTCCTCTGGCCACACCACAACTTTAATAATCAACAGAGGAGCAAAAAACTTTAGTTGCCTGTTAAAATAACATGATTTGCAGGAGGGGGAATCATTAGTGACCTTGGCAAAAGTCAGTGGCTGGGGTGGGGGGGAGGGGTTCAGCCAGGCTCATAATCTGCGGTCCCCAGGTTTGAGTCCCAGATGGGTCAAGCATTGAGATTTCTCTCCACAAAACTCCCCATCCTGCCCATGGTCAGTCAGGGGGATACTGATGGGCTTGAAAAGGCCACCATCTGTTGGATGGGATGTTAGACTGTGGCCCTGTGTGTGGGGCAGCCGTACCCTGTGCATCTTAAGGAACACGCTGGATAGACTTGTCTGATTTTTATTATTAATTTTTTCAAATACGTCTGAAATCTGCAATTACAACAGAATGAGTAAATATTGAGGCATATTAATATTCATTTCATATTAAAAATCCCTATATTATTAGAAATTTCTGGAAAATATAATGGGAAAAAATACTGGGGTTGTTGGGTTGTTTTACATCTGAGCAGCACTTTTTTGCACACCATGGGCTAAATGGCCAGGTCATAAGGACCCACTGGAACAGCTGTTAGCAGACAGATGGTAGCCTCCCATCAAATTCATCCAGTGTATTCTTTAACATGCACAGGATGTGACTCCCCCACACATGGGGCCATGCTTAATGTCCCATCCAACAGATGGCGGCCTTTCCAAGCCCATTGGTGTCCCCTACTTACCATGGGCAGGGAAAGGAGTTTAAAAAATAGTGGGGAACTGTACTTTTGTCCCCCGCCCTGCCCACAGTCAGTAGGGGACACCGATGAGCTTGGAAAGGTCGTCATCCGTCAGATGGGACGTTAAGCAGTGGCCCCGTGTGCAGGAGAGCCATACCCTGTGCACGTTAAAGAACACGCTGGATGGCCTTGACGGGAGGCTACCATCTGTCTCCCAACAGCTGTTCCAGTGGGTCCCCTCCCCCAACCTTCTCTGAGCCTTCAGAGTCCATGTGACCTGGTCATTTAGCCCATGATGTGCAAAAAAGTGCCGCTCAGAGGTAAAACAACCCAACCCAATTGTACTTTTGTCACCATACAATTCACTTTGTTATCTCTGTGAGATGAGTTCAGTGGAGTGATCACCAGTGGGTGATTTTCTACACATGTGATTTGAAGCATACCAGTAAGAAATAAATCTACTTTCACCACTGCTGAAACCTCATCAGACTCTTTTGGAAGGTTTAAATTTCTTACCAGGTTGCTAAGTTCATTTTGTGAAAATAAATGTGGTGCACTGTGTTGCAAATTTCTGGTTCATACATATGTGTTTCGTCCTCTGAAACAAGGATATCTGAAAAAAATTCATCGCCGCCACGGCGAGAATCAAACCCGCATCTCTCCAGATTCATGCCAGAGCACGCTACCATTGCACCACGAGTCAGACAACGAACTCTTTCAGAATATGACCTTATAAATCTTCTTCCTGAGATGTGATTGAGACAGCGCCATCTATACTCAAGGAGATGCAACTTTTTCAGTCGTTGCATTTGATTATCATTCCCGCCGTGGCGGCGATGAATTTTTTTCAGAATCTATTAATTAATGTTTGATGTTTATCTTAACAGGGAATACTGTGTATTCACTTTGGATCGATTTTTAATTAAATATTAACGTCTTAGCGTTAGCGACCTTCTCATTAACATCTGATAATCAAATGCAACGACTGAAAAAGTTGCATCTCCTTGAGTTGGTGCTGTCTCAGTCACGTCTCAGGAAGAAGATTTATAAGGTCATATTCTGAAAGAGTTCGTTGTCCGACGCATGGTGCAATGGTAGTGCGCTCTGGCATGAATCTGGAAAGATGCGGGTTCGATTCCCGCTGTGGAGGTGATGAATTTTTTTCAGACCCTATTAATTAATGTTTGATGTCTATCTTAACAGGGAATACTGTGCATTCACTTTGGATTGATTTTTAAGAATAGCTGATAGCATACTTTACAAAATATCTGCTGGTGAGAGTATCAACAACTCAAGTCCATGGTGCACTATCCTTATAGAATTTTATTATAATAAACAATACATTATTATTATTAGCATGATAACTATCTACTCTAACTGTGCAAAAGTAACAGGTCATTTATATGATTTTGAGCTTTTCATCATACCATAGATATTGCAAAGAATATGGCCATTTTTACAACATTTTCACAATTTTGAGACGCTTTATTGGGGTTGGGTGTATGACTTGATCCCTTATTTCTAAAATAAGCAAAATACACATTTTTCACAAATGGTGAAATATTATGTCTCTGTTACTAAACAAGCACAAAAAAAAGGTCCAATATCATAATTTTGGGGATATCAAAAATCATATAGAGTGGTGTAATTGCAACTAATAAATATAATATTAAACTTAATTAATATTGCTAACCCTTATATCCATCATCAATGAATAGAATCACCATGGCTGCCTCTTTGTACTCACCGAAAAACCAACCAAGGCTTTAAAATTCACACCCAACAGGTAAACAATACTTTTTAAACATAAATTACCATCTTAAAAAGTTTTTTAAAGTTAAATTGTTAAGCTAGTAATGTCTGTGATCATTTCTGAACTGTCATTGCAGACTCTATCAATGTCTTCTAACAAGGAGGACCTGGAAGGTTCAAAATTAATCCAAAATGGGTACACATATTTGGGTGATAAATAAATAAATTAATTTAATTAATTTTATGTGGCTTTTATTAGAAGTAAAAAGATATCATAAATAAATATTTTGTGAAAAAAATTTCGCCGACATATGGAACTTGAACTCGCATCTCTCCAGAAACATGCCAGAGTACTCTACCATTGGAACTAATGCCAGCTCATCTGTTTTCCACTATTTTTTTAATTTTCAGGCATTCTTCTAGATTTAACTGTGATGTGTGGTAGAGGACCACCATCACAGTTAAAGCTGGAAGAACATCTCCATTGCGACCATAACCCATAGCATATCGCATGGGTTATGACCTGCAGCATGCTTAGAAAACACCTCCCCCATGTGCTAAACAGCTGAGCATTCCATACATCAGTGGACAATGCCAATGACCACCTGGCAATGCTATTGGACCGGTGAACTGCCAACTAGAGCTTGCAGAAACCGAGTGTAAAACTCAGCAGAACTATGGCAAGTGTACCAGCCAAGGATTATTCTACCATAACAGTAAATATACCTAAGCTTTTAACTGCACAACACCTAAAATGAACTATTACCATCAAATTGTTTTAGCATTTCCAGCTGCAACACAGGAGACATAAATCTCTCAACAGTGATAACTGTGAAATAAATCTGTTATTTATTATTCACTCACTGTGTTCACTTGTAAAGATTTAATTCTTCAATCTATGTTTATTATATATTACATTAAGAATTAATATCCTCTGCAAAAGGTGGAGGCTGGCTATTACAATTTAGATCACTAAGTCTGCAGTCTTCTCTGCAGTGCACTAATACAGGGTGTTCCAAAAAGGACACAACTCTAAATATAAGAGAGTAGAACTTATGCGCATGTACATTTGATACCATAATATTAGTCAGTTGGCATTACTCAAAGTACTCAAGGTTAACAGTCTTTAGCAGTTGAAATGACCTTGTCACATGCTAGTCTCACTCAAGTATTCATTCCTTTGTGTGTCAACTATGTCGTTTTCAAAAAGGAACGTGTATTTATTGTTGAGACTTATTGTGCGTACAAATCTTACAAAAGTGCGAGAGGAGTTTGAGTTGAAGTTTCCTCAATCTGCAGTTCCAATCAAGTCGATAATATCTCATTTGATTGATAAATTTCGTGACATTGGGTCAGTACAGGATCAAAAGAGCCCAGGCCAGCCATCACTGTTAACTGTTGAAGTTCTTGACGATGTGTCTCAGTGTTTAACTTGTTCACCCAGAAAATCTCTTACAAAGTTATCGTCCCAGGTTGTACTGTCACCAGCTACTGTTTTCAGGGCTACAAAGAAGTTAAATTTCATGCCTACCGCATTGGTGTCGTTCATGAACTGAAAGAACCAGATCATGAAAAACATTTACGGTACTGTCATTGGTTTCATTCTTTTGTTGATGAAAATGGAATTGAGGTGTTGGATTGTGTTTATTTCAGTGATGAGGCTTGGTTTCACTTGGATGGGTAGTGAACAGTCAAATATGGTGCAATGAAAATCCTGTTTTCACGAACGACTATTACATGCATGGAAAATTGGTGTTTGGTGTGAAATTTCCCGTCATCACGTGATAGGACCTTTATGTTTTGACTCAAATGTAACTGGTGAAGTTTATCGTGACCTCATCCAACAGTTATTGCACCACTTTTATTTTTTATTTATATGTGAATGAATGAGAGTGTAGGTTTGAACAAGATGGCATGACCACCCATACAGCAAATGACACAATGGTCATGTTGCAGGAATTTTTTGGTGATCATTTGATTTCAAAAATTTGTGGTCCCCCAGATCTTACTCCACAGATTTTTTCCTTTGGGGATATCTCAAATGTGTAGTGTTTCAAGACAATCCTCATACACTTGAAGGGTAACATTGAGAGATTTTAAACATAAGAAAACAAATATTACAAAAGGTGGCTGCAAATGTCATGAAACAGGTAAAAACCTACATCCAGGTTGCAGGAAATCACTTTCAACATCTGTTGTAAAGGTAGATATATGTCTAATTTGCATCTTTTGAAGTTTGTGTCTTTTGACAAGTTTAAATAGAAAAATACAATAGAGCAGGGTTCTCAACATGGGGTACATAGTAAAAATTTTTGGGGTATGCCGTGAAAGCTCAAAAGTCACTAGATCTAATAACAAAGTTGCGAAATTGGCATTATTATAAAAAAAAAATAAATAAATACCCCCTCAACAGCTGCTTTCCACAGAGGTCTGACAGGAACCTGTCAGTTTATATGCTATAGTAGAAGGTCTGAGAGGATGGCAGGACCTCAACAGAAAAACGACACATACATCCATGCCTTATCCGGGGCTCGAACCCAGGTCCCTTAGATCAGTAGCCCAGCGCGCTAACCACTCGGCCATACTATAACAATAATTTTATCCATCTATATAAGGGGTACACCAGTTACATACACATTTACAGGGGATATGTGAAGCATAAAAGGCGAGAACCACTGAAAGAGAGGGTTGTGTCCTTTTTGAAACACCCTTATATGTGGTGGAACCATGCTAGGCTACACGAGTGCTTCACTGCAATGCACACCAGTAATGCAGTGGAACCTGATAACTGTGAAAGAAAGTAACCTTCACTGAATCCCATTCAGCCCACAGTAACCTAAACTGCAAAATAACCGAGGGGAGGGGGTAGGAATTTTTTAATTGATTTGTTACGTTGCATTAGAAAGCATATTAGTTATCATGGTAACGGTTTGTTGCATTTGACGTCAACTCGTGTTATCTTTACCATGATAACAAAAAGCAATATTTTTTTCTAGAAACCGCTGTTTGGATTAGGCCTGGGGGTTGTAGGAATCATCAAAAAGGACAGTTCTGTTACGACGCGTGAAAAAAAAATGGCGCACAAGGACTAATATACACTGCAGCAGAATTTAATAATCTTTGACACTGTTAAAAAGATAAAATTTTAGCTACGTTAGTACGCTCATGTTACAACAATGGGTTAAACAGGAGCTTTCACAAATCATTTTCATTGCTAGGTAATTCTGCAATTATATACAATTTTTTTTTTGTATTTAGCCTAAAAAAATCATTTCGGACTTATGCCTACACTTTTAGAATTTACTTACTGCATGCACGGGGGAAGCATCTAGTATATTTTCAATCTTGGTAGCTACACAATCACTTCGCAATTCATAAAACTCAACTTTATGCTTTGGAATTACGTTAGGAAACATCGTGACATAAACAGAAAACGTATTTTCATATTATTTGAATCTAAAATATTTTCATATTAATTGCATTTATATCACGTTGATTTACACACGGTGACGGTTTTCAATCAAAAATGTATCAGCTGAGTATGATTAAATTTAATGACATTAAAAAAAAATAATGAAAAATCTTTCAAAGAGAATTTTTAATATCAGTCAGTTTTACGCTTAAAATCAAAACCATACTTGGTCCAAAATAATATTTAATTTTTCGTGATTCCTTTTATTAACTATGAAGGAACAAAACTATGAAGGAGCAAAATAAATTTCAAAAACATTATGAACAGAAACAAATAGATTTAACATCATTACTAAATCATAATCTGTTAATTGGTGACATAAAATGACTATCAATTAACTGCCTTTGTTTGAATTAGGAACTAAGAAACAGATTTTGGTTTCACCCTGTGCCGGTCCTTTGGCTCCGAGCTACCTAAGGGCGCTATTTTTAATGGCATTAAAATTCGCGATAAAACATGAACTTTCCACAATATAAAATTTCAGTTTCATTATTACCATTATTATTGGAAACAAATCAGTAGCTCAGAAAATATTTTATTTGTTAATAATAGAAAAAAATATTCAACATAAAACTGGTTTTTGGGCAAAAATGAAGATCTAACAAGGGACCGCTAAGTTTTACTTCACTTCAGGCACTAAAAGGTCTCGGCTCGTCACAGGTTACACCCGTAACAGATGGAGTATGACAAGGCGGCAAAAAGCCTAATTGGAAGTGACGTAAACCTTTTTAAAGTTCGGGTCTATCTACCGCGGCGGAAAACTTTGGGAGCTATCTACTACCGTGGTTGTTGCTGCTATCCCTTACTATCCATATTCTCGATGCTTCATGGAAGCGGTGGCTTCCGGCAGGTGCATTGGAAAGTGTACACAAAATTCCTGCTTACTGAGTTTCAGTATTATCCAAATTCATCTTAATACGTAATTATAGCATTTTAAGCTAACTGGGAATCAAAAAATCGATGCCTTCATCGTGTTAAAAAATATCCGAACGAATAAATATCGCAAGAATGTCAAGTTGAACAAAATGTTGCGATTTGGTTGCTACAGGGTAGACCTGTGATAATACTGTTTTCTGCCATACTTCACCTGTTAGAAAGTGAGATTCGGAAAAGTCTTGCCATGCTATTATGATCGAAAGTCTAGCTTCTTGATTTAAAATTTGATGCTCATTTAAATATCTTTGGTGTCGTATTCTAGTGTAGGGAGCCTCAAGTAAGAGGCTAATTTCACCACAATCCATTCTAGCCTGAAACTGAATCTGGTGTCTTGTTTTAATGTCACCTACTTTGTAATTCAATACATTTATTTAGAAATCTTAATTAATGTTGGATAAATTATCTTCAGCTATTTTTGTTGTTTCTTTGTTTTTACTGCCCTAAATTACTATTACAAAATGTGGAAATAAACAAAATACCGTATTTTCATGTCATGAAATAGTTTACTGGAAAGTTATATGTCTGTATTGCGTTTTGCCGATTAATGATATGCGTACATGTGTACGAATTTGATTTTTTTTTATTTTGATGAAGTTTGGCTTCCGTTTCAAACCCTTTTTTGTGTTTATAACAATCGGATTATCCGTGTTTTTTTGGTTTTATTGATTAATATTGTGAATTGCATTTGAAGTTTTTTTTCATTGCTGCCATTTATTAAACACCTGGCAGCAATACTTAGATCTTGCTGACGCCATTGTAGTTGATGAGCTGTTGTGTAAAGTTCATCGATGTTGTGCTTTAGCAACTTGATACTGCTTTTTAGTAAAAGACGCAAAAGCAGCATATCAATATTATTCTGTAACGATAAGAAAGCTTCAAAGCTGTTTGAAGCTTTCATAGTAGTATTCATGGAACTATGAACCTAGACTCGTTGTCTTTTGCTTTGTCTCATATTAGTTATTCTGTGGCAAATCTCACTAAGAAAAATTTCAAATCTAGTGTTCAGGAAGTATCCCGCGTAAGTATACGTTAATTTCATTATTTTATGATGGAAAGTGTACAAATATAAATTTAAGATTTAGCCATGTATTTGTGGAGTTACAATCTTGTTCACTTTATGTTTGCAAGATCTGTGTACTATTCAGTATTAAGTGCAGAACTGTTGCCACCAATTGATGTAAGCTGTTGCGTATTTTTCCATGAATAAATCTCGAGCGAGAATAAAAAATAAAGGGCAAAAAGACTTCAAGCTGCTGTATGTGTAGAGTACACAATGCTACTAATCGCCCCCTAATCTAGAAAAAAATGGGGGGGGGGGCAAGAAGCAATAAAGACAAAAATGCAAATATGGTGGAGGGCAAGAGACTGGATTTCTAATGCATAATATTTCTCCCCCTCCATTTTACAGGTCTTTAAAAAAAAATTCCTAAAAAAAAATGCATGAGATATAAAATTTAATAACATTGTCTCTGTTATCCTTAATAGCATTCTGAAGAGGGGGGAATAATCCCCTTTCCCCCTAGATCTTTCCATGTTACTAATAAGTACCTTTTATAAACAGTTAACCACTTTAAGAGAGAGAATTGAGGGGTTTAATTCCTTGTGAAAATTTATTTTTTAGAAACCAGTAATTTACAGTAATAAAAATGAATAAAAAATTGTCAGCCCTCCCAAAAATTCTAGTTATGCTACAGATTATGTGAAATGTCAATTACGTACCAAATGTAACTATATTTTAGAATTGTATGAAATTTTAATGTTCATCCTGCATGCCCTTTGCACAAGTTCTTGGAAAAGACTTCAGAAATAAGATTTCTTAAGTAATTATGAAATATGCTTTTCCTCAACTATTCATTCAAAAGCAAGATGTGAGCTATGAGATAAAAATCATATAATCACACATTAAAGTAATTTGTCACTGGAAGAAAGTTTTAAATGTATATTTTTTGATATATATTTAACA
Organism: Ryuthela nishihirai; assembly: GCA_038380435.1. Classification (NCBI taxonomy): domain Eukaryota; kingdom Metazoa; phylum Arthropoda; class Arachnida; order Araneae; family Heptathelidae; genus Ryuthela; species Ryuthela nishihirai. Next base: position 45,265,429 of record JAWZYU010000023.1, on the reverse strand, counting down.
TTTTTATGCTAAAAAATATATTTAAGGAACTATTTACTCATGGACATGTATACATAAAAAAAATGGAATATTGAGTTGGAAGAATTCCTGACACATACCAAGAAATAAATTATGCATTTTGACCCCATTTCTCTCAAAATATAATTTTAAACCAACTCTTTAAAGACGTTTATTTTGTAACGAAAGGTAGATTCCCCGCAAGAAATTGATTTATTTTAGGGAATTTAGTCTAATTACGAAAAAATCTCTAAGTTCCAAAGTTGAAATTATGTCATTGGCTCCCAGTTGTGGGAGTCAGGTAATGCCAAAGAAATCCTTTTCTAAATGGCAAATGTGTATCATAACTTGAAAAGATTAATAATAATTTATGCTCCTGTCAGACCTCTGTGGCAAGCAGCTGCTTGAGGCGGTATTTATTTTTTTTATTTTTTATAATTCTATGGAAATCAAAATTATGTAAGTAAAAATGAAAGTTTAATAATTCTTTGTAGGAAATCTGATTTTTTTTTAGAATTATTCAGTATGAGCTTAAAAACATAATTTTTTTTTAAAATAAATTTTTTCAGGGGTTGGGGGTGTTAATGAAATTGCATAATCTACAGGCTGTTGGATGCAGGAGCCCTGATTCCTGTACCAAAGAAATCCTCTCTGCTTCTGTATCCAAGACCCCATTTATTCTCAGAAATGGGAAAAGATCAGTTTTTTTACTGAAAAAATAAAAACTTATATCCACAATAACAAGTTGTAATAAGGCTTCCCCATCAGAAAAGAATGAAGATGTATCATAACTACAAAAGATCTATAATAATTTATAAACAATGAAAATAAAATCAAAATAATTATGTGAATAAAAATTAAAGTAATACAAATATAAATGCTAACTGAGAAACTATCTTCCTCCAATGTTTATGAGAAGAAATATGGCACTGGACCAAGCATACATGCATGTGTCTTGGTCATACTGTGCAGTGAACATCGTAGCTGTTATACAATAGCATTTTTAGTTTCACTTTTGATAAATTATGCTCTTGCTGGGATGAATGATAAAAATATTTTTAGAAATGCTAAAATAGATTAAAAGTGAAAAAAGGAAAATGAAAAAAAAAAATACTTAAATATTTTGTAATTGCTTACAAAATTTTCAGTTTTAGAAAGAAAATTCATAATTAATTTTCAGAAGAATTTCAAAAGTTTAAGAAGAAATGTGTTGACAATAGTTCAAATTAAACTCGTGAGCATAAATCAGAGGGTTGCTTCAAAATGGAGGAAGGAAAAGGAATGGAATTGTAATAGCACATATTGCATTTATGGAATGGTGATCAGAGAGCAGGAAGAAATTGTAATAAAATGTGCAAGAAATGGAAAAAAGTATGATTTTTTCAAGTTTGAATTATCTCTTAAGATCCATCCCATGGCTGAGTGATTAATGTGCTTGTATACTGATCTAAGTGACCTGGATTCCAACCCCCCTCAGATAAGGAATGGATGTTTGTGTTGTTTTTCTGCTGAGGCCTCTCCTTCCTCACAGATCTACTATGGCATATAAAATGATAGTCTCCTGTCAAACCTCTGTGGCAAGCAGCTGCTTGAGGGATATTTTAATTTGTTTTTAATGAGATACAGGTAAAAAAATAAAAATGGGAATTTCTGTTTTAAAAAAAATTTCAGTTTCATTTGATGTGTTAGTGATACTGACCAGTTTCTATATGTAGAAATTTGACACATGCAACAGTGCTGATGGCTCTGGAAAATTTTGGGCCTGCAGCTATATTATGCTACCACCTTAAGAAGAATGTAGTCAGCTGAATTAAACTTCTAGTAGCTGCCTCTCCAGTTTGTATAGAGCTCATTAGCAATGAGTTGTAGTTAATGAGTTATATGAGCCACCAGAAATTGTTCCATGGCAGCATGTTATCATTTGCATCCATAGTCCGTATAACAATATAAAACACCAATTTAAACACTAAAGAGTTAGTGAAGAATCACAAGATATGTCCTGTAGACTTGGAACTCGTGATTTTTTTTTCAACTAAAGAGTTATTTACAGTCATTCATTTATAAAAAGTATATAATGAACTTGACGATATTCTTTATTGATCAATCTTCAATAAATCGCATAATATGACTGTAATACAGGTTAACCCAGAAGTAGGTTCACATCTTTTACCCAGATTAAAAGAAGTGTATCTAGTTGAACTAGTAGACGTGTTCAGAGGTATCCAGCAGAATCCCCCCCCCCCCTTAAAAACATTTTGCTGTAATTTTGTTTAAAACCTTTTTTAATATTTTATTTTATAATTGCTTTTTAAAAGATTGCACAAATATGTATTTTAAAAGTTTTATGAAAAAAAGATTTTATATGTGGCAATTCAAAAATGCAGATGAGTAAGCTTATAAAAGATCATTGCACCTATACTCCTGTTAAACTGTTAAGATATATGCCTGAGGCATTGAATATTTCAGAAAATGTAAATTCATAAAATTCAGCATTCTCTGAATCTATTCTGTGTGTTATTACAGTATGCTGTAAGGTATTTATCCTCCTAATATGAACAATTCATACATTCAAAGATTTTCTTAACTAATATATTGCTATCAAGAATTGGTAAGTTAGCCATTGTGTATCAATATAAAAATGTTTTTGCAATTAAATGAGGTTGACCCATAGTCACCCCTTACATCATAGATATATTAAATAAGTAAATTAATGGCAAATAACTCCATATGTGGATTTCAGGGGCAGATATAGTGCATACAAGTAGTCTGAAATTTAGTATTATTATTTCCTGTTTTATATATGAAACAAAACTACAAAAGTGCTCGGTGATTTAATTAAGTAGTGTTAGCCTACTTTGAAATATTTTAGCTCTTCTGATTTCTTTTTAGGCAGATTTGTAGCAATCGTGATTTTGTTATTGTTTTGATTTGTAATTTTATAATAGTTTTAGTTTTTGACTTTTGTGAAGTTCATTGCTGAAGAGCTTGAAGACAGACTGAGATTATAACATAGTAAAATTTACTTGTATGCTATTAATTTTTTTAGTTTTTGAAATATTTTTTAAATTATTCAAACATTCTCTTGATTATGATGTATTGTCCAATTTTGTAAATAAAGTTGTTCTGAAATTTATTGAACTTTTTTTTTATTAGAGTTACTGTAGTAGTGTATATGTAAATACAAATGTAAATAATCTTCTAGTACTAACTGTACTTGGAATAACATATGCCAATCTAGATATTAACTAGTATGTTTATTGAGAGAGGGAATGCCGACAATATCAATCATCATCATCATCAAGCAGCCATGGGCTACAGAGGTCCAACCAGACCGTGCAATTTAGTTCTCCAAGCAAGTCTATCCTGAGCTACATCTACTGCATCTGGCCACTGCACACCAATTCTAACAAGTTCCTGTTTGACATTGTCTGCCCACCGCATCCTAGGTCTCCCCTTCTTTGGGACGGGGGTGGCTCAGTCGGTAGCACGCCAGGCTCGTAATCTGTAGTTCCCAGGTTCGAGTCCCAGCTGGGTCAGCGTTGAGATTTATCTCCGCAAAATTCCCCGCCCTGCCCATGGTCAGTAGGGGACACCGATGGGCTTGGAAAGGCTGCTGTCCGTCGGATGGGACGTTAAGCCGTGGCCCCATGTGCGGGAGAGCCATACCCTGTGCACGTTAAAGAACACGCTGGATGGTCTTGACGGGAGGCTACCATCTGTCTCCCAACAGCTGTTCCAGTGGGTCCCCTCCCCCAACCTTCTCTGAGCCTTCGGGGTCCATGTGACCTGGCCATTTAGCCCATGGTGTGCAAAAAAGTGCCGCTCAGAGGCAAAACAACCCAACCCTCCCCTTCTTTCTGAGGCCTTTGCACGGTCTGGTTGGACCTCCGTAGCCCATGGCTGCTTGAGGATGATGATGATGATGATACTTCTACATACTTTTTCAATCATCTTCATCATCCTCCAGCAGCTATGGGCTACGGAGGTCCAACCAGATAGTGCAATTTAGTTCTCCAAGCAAGTCTATCCTGAGCTACATCTACTGCATCTGGCCACTGCACACCAATTCTGACTAGGTCCTGTTTGACATTGTCTGCCCACTGCATCCTAGGTCTCCCCTTCTTTCTGAGGCCTTTAGGCACACTGTTCATAACCCTATTCGCCAATCTATAATTATCCATACAGGCAACATGGCCAAACCAATGGAGTCTCTCTCTGCACAATATGCTGCTTAAAGGAGGTTGCAAACTCCTTTGCCTAACCTCATCATTAGTTACAAAGTTGAACCACCTAATGCCCAAGATATTGCGTAAGCATCTGGAATCAAAAGCATCTAGTTTCCTGTATCTTGTTTACAGTGTCCAAGTTTCACTACCATAACTAACCCCAGAAAGAACCAAACTATTATACAGTCTAATTTTAGTCTTTAGGTGTATATGCCTATTTCTCCACACTCTCCATAGATTCTTAAAAATCCTGGCAGCAATCCCTATTCGTCTGTTAATCTCATGCTGCACATCACCATTATCTGTTACATAGCTCCCAAGATAATTAAATTGTGACACCTGCTCAAGACTGCAACCATACAGATTAACTGAATCACAGGCTGCTTGACCAATTTTCATCACTTTAGTTTTCTAACTTCTTTTTAACCAAACCTACTCTACTACCAGTCTCATCAACAGCTCGAATGAAAGAGTTCATCTCATCAACATCATTTGCCAAAAGGGCTAAATCATCAGCATAATCCAAATCAGAAATTTTCGTATCTCCAGTCCATTTAAGGCCAAAATCTTTCCCTTTAAGTGAATTTTGCATAACATAATCAATAACCAAGCTAAAGAGAAAAGGAGACAAAATGTACCCATATCGAACACCAGAAGTAATTCTAAACCAATTGCTACAAGCCTTACCAACTCTCACACACGACTCAGTGTTATTATAGAGAGCTTTCATTATGTTAACTAACTTGTCAGGTATACCATATGATCTCACAATCAACCACAAATTATGACGATCAACAGAGTCGAAAACCTTTTTGAAATCAACAAAGCTAGCAACCAAAGGTTTCTGAAACTCTAAACATTTCTCAAGAATCTGCCTAAGTGAAAATCTGATCCACACATCCCCTACCACTTCTGAATCCACATTGCTCATCACAAAATGCTTCTGAACCACATTGCTTCTGAATCCACATTGACACGCAATTGCCTGTCAACCAGATTCTTAATTCTATTGAGCACAATCATGGAAAGAACTTTACCTGGAACAGAGAGTAGGCTGATACCCCTATAGTTATCACAAGAACTGCGACAACCTTTTTTGAAAATAGGGATAACAATAGCTCTGGTAAAATCCTGAGGAACCATGCCTTTATCATAAAGGATATTCGGAATTTCAGTCATCCAAGTGGTAACCGAAATATTCCCAGCTCTAAGCATTTCCATAGTAATGTCATCTACCCCTGGGGATTTATGTAGTTTAAGTTTAGAAACAGTCAAAATAACTTCAGATTGTGTTATAGGGCCAACATTAAAGTCACCAATGCATCTATCATCATTGCAAACAATGGGAGTAGAATTAACCATATTGTTTAGAATATCACTGAAATGCTCAGCCCACCTAGCCATGACAGAATTCTCACCGTCTATAACCTTACCTTGTTTATCCTTCAATCCCTGTATACCTGTCCGTTTTCTACCACACAAAACATTAACTATCTGGTACAGCTCTCTGCTGTTGTGCTGTCTAACTGCTTCCTCGGCTTTGTCAGCCAAACCATCAAGCCAAAGATTCTTATCAGCAGCTAACTGATCTTTTACACGTTTATTAAGTTCTCTGTAATGCTTTCTATTACAACTAGTAGGGTATTGATTAAGGACATTCCTGCAGTTCTTTCTTTCCGAAATAAGCTCAAGTTCCTTATCACTCAGATAATTCTGTCTCTTCTGCTCCTTTTTTCCTAAAAGAGTACTGTTAGTGTCCAAAAAAGCCTGTTTAAAATGATCCCATTTTTCCTCAACTTCAGTAGTAAACATACCATGACTGTCATAATGACTAAGTAACCTATCATGGTAAGCTTTGGCAATAACTGGGTCTTTCAGAGCTTCAGTATTAAAAGTAAATTTTTTAACCCTAGCACAACACTTTTTAAGTTTAAGTTGCAAGACACTTTTAACAAGGTAATGGTCAGATCCAATTTCAGCCCCCCTATATGACCTGGTATTCCTAACAGAACTAGCCCATTTGCTGTTAATATATAATCAATCATATTCTTATGCAGCCCATCGGGTGAAATCCATGTGTACTTATGTATGTCGCGGTGTTTGTAATATGTGTTAGTTATTCTGAATCCATTGAGTTTACTTACCTGTAGGAGACGTTGCCCATTGCCATTGCAGCTACCAATACCAAAAGGGCCTATTACTCCTCCCCAAAGGTAAGAGTCAGTACCAACTTTGGCATTGAAGTCACCAAGAACATAACAGCAGATAACATTCAGGTCTTTAACGCTTGTCTGAAATTTTGCTGTAAGAAATCTTTCATTAATGCACTCGTATCCTAGAAGAGCATCACTAGCGTGTCTGCTGAGAAGCAGACCCACGCCTTGGTGATGCTTATTGTCGTCCCTCCCTGAAAAGAGAAATTTAAGATTATTTTTAAGAATCTGACCTTTATCTATCCATTTGGTCTCTTGCAAGCCGAGAATATCTAAATTATAATGGTGGAATTCTTTTGTGAGGACATCAGTAGAAAAAGCTTAATAATTCATTTGTGAGGACATCAGTAGAAAAAGCAGTCTTCACATTCCAACTACCTATGGAGAGAAAATGGTTAGTTGGATGTTTGAAGAAACTATGTTTATTGAGAGAGGGAATGCCGACAATATCAAACAGCCCCCTAATCGCAGACATGGGGCAAAGACCCGTTCCCCCACCACTAAAGGCTGAAGCCATCTACACTGGAAGACTTCCTCCAATGTAGAATTTGACGATGCCAATAGAAGCAAAGAGTTTAGGTGCCTGCAATGACCTCTGCTCAGGATTATCCACCAGCTGATAAACATATCCTGTGAATCTATTCACTTGGGGCTGTCAACCCACAAACAAACAGAAAACACAGCGGAAGATTATCCCTCCACAGAAGACCACCAGTGCAGCAAAATCAGGATCCATAATCAAGCTCAGAGCCATATATCTGTCCAGTCCAGTAGGTTTATATGGTCAGCACCAGGACCATGTGTGGTTGACCACTCCTCAGCAGGGTAGAAAAAAAAGTAGCCATCAATAGTCAACTATAATTTTAAAAGCACCAAACACCAGTTTTAATAGTGCTGCTGTGTCAACATCACAATGATGCGAAACATAAAAAGTGACCTCAAGCATCACAACATGTACCTTAATTGTTTTATCTTTTTTTTATATAGATCGTGGGACTTCAGTTGTCATGTTTTAGTACTATGCTCACCCTAATACTGCCTGACTGTTACATGATATGAACAGTGGCATTCAAAGTCCAACAATCCTGGATGGGCAAAATTTATATAGATGTTATGTTCATGACATCACAGTTTCCAATTAACGAATTATCAGCCCAAGGTTTTGATATCCATGATCACATATGAAATCTGCTGTTATTGTATTGTAATTGCCAATCTTAACATCAGGAGAGAAGTAAATTAGTTTATTTTCAAAATTTAAAGCTATGAGTGGATTGAAAAATTATGAATCATGTCTGATATTCAAGTGGAGCTGAAATAGAATACAGAAATCATTTTTCTCTAGGTATCATTTGCAAAGTTAAAATTAAATGCAAAATTTATAGATGGGCAAAATATTCCCTTTGCTAACTTGAAACTTTCAAGGTGGCAGCAGGATTGACAACATGCTTTGGGTGCCGTGGAAGCTTTACATGCCCCACTGCACATGAAGCATGTTGCCAAGATAACCTGATGCATTATGACAAAAGTTGAAATATGGCCGCTGAGCAGTAGATTTTTGCACACATGGCCAGGTTGCAAGGACCCTGAAAACTTAAGGTTGGGGGAAGAAAACTCACTGGACAACAGTTTGGAGACAAATTGAAGCTTCCTGTCAAGGACATCCAGCATGTTCTTTAATGTGCACAGGCTATGCCTGTCCCACACACTGGGTCATAGCTTAACATCCTATCCAATGGATGGCAACCTTTCCAAGCCCATCGGTGTCCCCTATTGATCATTGACAGGAAATTTTGTGGAGATGAATCTCAATTCTGGCCCAGCTGAGACTACCAACTGTGCCACCACCATCACCCCAAAATTTAAACAAGTACTATTATGCTATAAAATATACAAATTGCTAAATTTCTTTGTAATGATTCATAGCACCAGTTCATGATTGTAAGAAAATGATGAAAAATTATTTCCAACTACATAATTCATGATATCGATTGTAATTTTTATTGTTGCACAGTAAATATAGCATTGTACTGCTTACCATGATAGATACATTTTTCCACTTTGGTAAATTTAAAACTCACTAGAGCATAATAACTGATTTAAATATACTATTTATCATGAAACTGAAAGAATAATTAGGTGTTTGGGAAGCATGAATGAAAAGTTTCTAATTATGAATAATCAAATCTTTCCAAATTTTATATATGAATATAATAATTCAAAGAATATAACAAATTTATATTATCTGAATATTAAGACTTTTTTTTTTTTCTTATGTCAATAATTACATTTGTTTTGTTGGTTTTAGTGTTTTTCATATGTTCCTAATCATTTTTGAACTGAAATGTTTTAATAATTTGAGATAGATTAGAGTGGTGAATCAAGTTTGATTTTATCAAATCTTGAGGGCCCACCATCTTCACAGGTGTGCTATGGCATATAAACTAAACAGGCTCCTGTCAGACTTCTGTGGCAAGGAGTATTTATTTTTTATTTTATTTAAAGGACTATTTGGGACTGAGACTAAGAGTGTTTTAAGTAACTGCTGTAATCAGAAACAAGCTATATTGAAATGATGCTTATGAAAGTTTTAAGAAAGTTTAGGAAAGCTGTTCAAACATGTTGGAAGTAATCTAGTGACCCTTCTAAAGAAATCAGAAATTTATTTAGCCTATCCATTGCTAGCAGGAAGAAAAGGTTTCTCTTGGCATTTTCACTTTTTCTACCTTGCTGAGGAGTGGCCATCCTCACAGGATCTTGACACTGACCACTTATACTGAGTGGAATGTGTAAGGGCTTTGACTGTGATTGTGGATCCTGAACTTGCTGCACTGGTAGGCTTCTGATGAAGGAAAATCTATTGCTATGTTTATTGTTTGTGGGTTGACAACCCCAAGCAAACAGCTGCACAAGGATACCTTGTACCAGTTGGTTGATAATCCCAATCATAGGCCATCACAGATACCTGAACCTTTGTTTCTATTGGCATTGGCAAACCTAACTGGAGTCAATACCCACCAGCATGGGTGGCTTAATCCTGTAGTAGTGGGTGAACAAGTCTTTGCCTGTCCCTGTGATTTGGGGGCTGTTTGACATTGCTGGTTCTCTCAATAAACAGTGTTTTTCAAATTCCATTAGTAGTTTTCTTTCCATAAGTATGTGGAATGTGAGAATATTTCATACAAAATTATTCTTTTGATCTCACACAGGAATTCCATTGTTATAACCTAGATATTTTGGACTTGCAAGAGATAAGACAAAGGTCAGATACTTAAAAAAAAATTGAAAATTTTTATTTTCAGGAAGGGAGGATGGAAAACATCTGCAAAGCATTGGCCTACTTCTCAGCAGACATACTGTTCTAGGATATGATTACATTATGAAAGGTTTCTTATAGCTAAATTTAAAACTAGGATTAAAGATCTGAATATTATTTGTTACATTCCCATTGAGGAGTCTGATGAGAATGAGAAAGACCAGTTTTATAGGCAACTTCAGGATATTTTGAATTCTATCAAAAAAGGAGATATTACTCTTGTGCTAGATAGATGACTTCAGTGCTAAAATTGGTACTACTCTGACCTTTGGACAGGGGTGGTAGGTATTTTTGGCACTGGTGGTAGTTGAAATGGAATGTTTCCTACAGGTAAGTAAACGTAATGGTTTGAGAATAACACTTATTATAAATACTGGGACAATTTATAAATGCATACTTGTTTCACCTGATGGGTTGCATAAGAATATAATCTATTATATTCTTATGCAACCCATCTTTATGCAATTATATTATTAATAATAGGCTCTTATGTATTAATAGCAAAAGGGCTAATTATGTTAGGAATACCAGATCATAGAAGGGAGCTGAAATTGGGTCTGACCTTTACCTTGTTAAAAGTGTGCTGTAATTATAGCTTAAGAAATATTATACTAAGGTTAAAGAATTACTTTTAACACTAAAGTTCCATAAGACCTAAACATAGCCAAAACTTACCATGATAGACTATTTAGTCATTATGAGAATCATGGTTTGCTTACTACTGAAGTGAAGTTTGGAAGAATGGGTGGGATCAGTTTAAACAGCCTTCTCTTAATACTAAAGTACTCTCTTGGGTAATAAGGTGCAGAGGAAACAGTCATTTTTGAGTGATAAGACACTGGAGCTTATTTCTGAAAGAAAGAACTGCAGGAATAAACTGAATCAACAATCCTATTGCAGAATTATCAAAAGCTTAATAAATGTGTAAAGGATCAGTTAACAGCTGATAAGAATCTTTGGCTTGAAAGCTTGGCTGACAAAGTTGAGAAAGCAGTTAGACAGCACAGCAACAGGGGTTGTACCAGATTGTTAATGTTTTATGTGGGAAGAAACAGTTCACAAGGATTGAGGGTTCTGTGATGGCTAGGTGGGCTGAACATTTCAGAGATGTTCTAAATAATTATTTCTACCCCCATTGTTTGTAATGAGGACAGATGCATTACTGGCTTTAATATTGGCTCTTATCATATTCTGAAATTACTTTGGCAATATCTAAATTAAAATTGCCTAAATCACTAGGTGATTAGATTACTACTGAAATGCTTAGAGCTGAGAATATTTCTGTTGTCACATGATTAACAGAAATTTTGAATATTTTTTTATGATAAAAGTGTTTTAAAGATTTCAATCAAACTGTTATTATCCCCGTTTTTGAAAAAGATGATTGCAATTTTTGTGATAATTATAGGGGAATCGGTCTTTCTGTTCCAGATAAAGTTTATTGCACTATTGTGCTTGACAAAATTAAGAATTCGGTTGATGGACAACTGTGGGATGAAAAGTGTGGATTCAGGAATGGTAGGGGATGTATAGATAAAATATTTTTACTTAGTCAGATGGTTGAGAAAAGTTTAGAGTTTCAAAAACCTGTGGTTATTAGCTTTATAGATTGCAAAATAGCGTTTGATTCTGTTGATCATCATGATCTATGGTTGATTGTTAGATTGTATGTCATAACTGACAAGTTAGTTAGCATAACAGAACTTGTCAGGAATTGTGTTAGAGTTGCCCTGTAGTAATTGGTTTAGCATTGCTAATGGTGTTAGACAAGGGTACATTTTATCTCCTTTTCTCTTTGGTTATTGGTTATGTGGAGTTCCCTGCAAGGGGAAGATTTTGGCCTTAAATAGTTGAAAGATTTGAAAATTTCTGATTTAGAAATATTCCTCCTGATAACATTTATGTTCATAATTTGGACTGGTAATAGCATAGGTTTGGTGTAAACAGAGAGAAAACAAAATTAACATAAATTGGTGAGGCAGATGGTGCTTCATTTGTTTTGAAGGTTGGACTCTTGAGCAGACTCAGTTTAATTATCTCATGAGTGTTTAACAGATATTGGCATTATGCAACATGAGATAACAGAAGAGGGATTACTGTTGGGACTTCCAAGAATCTATGGAGAGTGCAGAAAAATAGGCATACTCATAAGGACTAAAATTAGGCTGTTTAATAGTTTTGTTCTTTCTAGGGTTTGTTATGGTAGTGAAACTTTTAACCTTTGTAAGAAAAATAACAGCAAACTTTTGATGCCTTGGATTCTAGTCAACAACCTCATTTGAGCAGGATATTGTGATGTAGTGGGAGGAGAATGTCAAATAAACCTTGCTGCAATTGGCCTACAGTGGCCAAATGTAGCTGTAGCTCATGACAGATGTGTGGAGAACTAAATTATATTGTTTGGTTGGGTCTCCATACTGCATGAAGATTATAAAAAAAAATATCCCCTCAAGCAGCTTGTACATGCATGTAAAATGTAATTCCCCACATTATGATGGGTTTAAATAAGCAGTCAGTTAATCAAATCTTAATTAAATATTGAATATAAACTTGACTTTCTTGGCATATAAATATTCACCACTTTGTAAGTCGATTTAATTATAGAGGAAATATTGTCTTGAGCTGGGTGGGATACGAACCCACGACCTCCTGATAACATTTATAGTTTATTCAATATTTAATCGTATATTTGTAAGATATACTTTTCATTTATAAGGCATTTATCTGCCGATTGTGGCTAAGATCGCCTGAACAGCGCTTATATGTGATGTAATGGTATATGTACTGTAGGTTGAGAATGTTCATATCATCAATTATACGAAATCTTGATCGGCAGCCGGTAGCTCAGTGGTCCAGAGCACCTGACATGTTATCAGGAGGTCATGGGTTCATATCCCACCCAGCTCAAGACAATTTTTCCTCTTTAATTAAATCGACTTGCAAAGTGGTGAATATTTAGTATAAACAAATCTTTTTATCTAACTAGTAGAAAGATAATATTTTAAATAGATGCAGTCACTAAGATTTTTAAAAGCTGGTTTTGGACTAACACAACTGGTCCTTTGTTTAATGAGATTTTTTCAACTTCTTTTAATGCAACCTGTATTTCTTTACAATCATTTATATAATTCAAATTACTATATAAGAAGAGGCCTTGGATGCTTCTCTTATCCATCTGATCTATTCATGTTCATAATTTCAGCACTTGCAAAAAGATGTTTCACATTTTCTAAACAAATTAGTGTGTTTAAATAGCTCTAACATGTAATATATTTGTAAGCAATAGAGAAAATTTTAATATGCCGACCATTGACAATGTATGCATATATAAATTCAGTTCTGTAAATGGTAGCTAGGTAGTCACTGGAAGGAGAGCTACGCACCAATCCCCTGTGATGATGCATAGAACCGGCCAGGCCTAGCACCTAATGTCCAACACCGCCTTCTCGTGGTGCGGACCGTTAGTACCTTTCAAAAGAGATACTCTCTTGTGGAAGTGAACGGAAGGGGAGGGCTGCCAGATTAGTGTGGCCTACTGATCTGGACAACTATGGCTACTTTTCTTTTTTTTTCTACCCTGCTGAGGAGTGGTCAACCACACAGGGTCTTGGTGCTGACCATATAAACCTACTGGACAGATATATGGCTCTGAGCTTGATTATGGATCCTGATTTTGCTGCACTGGTGGGCTTCTGTGGAGGGGGATAATCTTCCGCTGTGTTTTCTGTTTGTGGGTTGACAGCCCCAAGTGAATAGATTCACAGGATATGTTTATCAGCTAGTGGATAATCCTGAGTGTGATCATGGATATCAAAACCTTGGGCTGATAATTTGTTAATTGGAAACTGTGATGTCATGAACATAACATCTATATAAATTTTGCCTACCCAGGATTGTTGGACTTTGAATGCCACTGTTCATGTCATGTAACAGTCAGGCAGTATTAGGGTGAGCATAGTATTAAAACATGACAACTGAAGTCCCACGATCTATATAAAAAAAAGATAAAACAATTAAGGTACATGTTGTGATGCTTGAGGTCACTTTTTATGTTTCGCATCATGTGATGTCGACACAGCAGCACTATTAAAACTGGTGTTTGGTGCTTTTAAAATTATAGTTGACTATTGATGGCTACTTTTCTTTTTTTTTCTACCCTGCTGAGGAGTGGTCAACCACACAGGGTCCTGGTGCTGACCATATAAACCCACTGGACTGGACAGATATATGGCTCTGAGCTTGATTATGGATCCTGATTTTGCTGCACTGGTGGTCTTCTGTGGAGGGATAATCTTCAGCTGTGTTTTCTGTTTGTGGGTTGACAGCCCCAAGTGAATAGATTCACAGGATATGTTTATCAGCTGGTGGATAATCCTGAGTGTGATCATGGATATCAAAACCTTGGGCTGATAATTTGTTAATTGGAAACTGTGATGTCATGAACATAACATCTATATAAATTTTGCCTACCCAGGATTGTTGGACTTTGAATGCCACTGTTCATGTCATGTAACAGTCAGGCAGTATTAGGGTGAGCATAGTATTAAAACATGACAACTGAAGTCCCACGATCTATATAAAAAAAGATAAAACAATTAAGGTACATGTTGTGATGCTTGAGGTCACTTTTTATGTTTCGCATCATGTGATGTCGACACAGCACTATTAAAACTGGTGTTTGGTGCTTTTAAAATTATAGTTGACTATTGATGGCTACTTTTCTTTTTTTTTCTACCCTGCTGAGGAGTGGTCAACCACACAGGGTCCTGGTGCTGACCATATAAACCCACTGGACTGGGCAGATATATGGCTCTGAGCTTGATTATGGATCCTGATTTTGCTGCAGTGGTGGGCTTCTGTGGAGCAATAATCTTCTGCTGTGTTTTCTGTTTGTTTGTGGGTTGACAGCCCCAAGTGAATGGATTCACAGGATATGTTTATCAGCTGGTGGATATTCCTGAGCAGAGGTCATTGCAGGCACCTGAACTCTTTGCTTCTATTGGCATCGTCAAATTCTACATTGGAGGAAGTCTTCCAGTGTAGATGGCTTCAACCTTTAGTGGTGGGGGAACGGGTCTTTGCCCCATGTCTGCGATTAGGAGGCTGTTTGATATTGTCGGTATTCCCTCTCTCAATAAACGTAGTTTCTTTAAACATCCCACTAATCATTTTCTCTCCATGGGTAGTTGGAATGTGAGGACTCTGCACAGAGCTTTTTCTCTTGATGTCCTCAAAAAAGAATTCCACCATTTTAATTTAGATATTCTCGGCTTGCAAGAGACCAGGTGGACAAAGGTCAGATTCTTAAAAATAATCTTGAATTTCTCTTTTCAGGGAGGGACGACAATAAGCATCACCAAGGCGTGGGTCTGCTTCTCAGCAGACATGCTAGTGATGCTCTTCTAGGATATGAGTGCATTAATGAAAGGTTTCTTACAGCAAAATTTCAGACAAGCATTAATGATTGAATGTTATCTGCTGTTATGCCCCCACTGAGGATGAGAAGAATAGATTTTATGAACAACTTCAGGATATTTTGAATTCTGTCAAGAAAGGGGATATTATCCTTGTTCTTGGTGATTTCAATGCCAAAGTTGGTACTGACTCTGACCTTTGGGGAGGACTAATAGGCCCTTTTGGTATTGGTAGCTGCAATGGCAATGGGCAACGTCTCCTACAGGTAAGTCAACTCAATGGATTCAGAATAACTAACACTTATTACAAACACCGCGATATACATAAGTACACATGGGTTTCACCCGATGGGCTGCATAAGAATATGATTGATTATATATTAATTAACAGCATATGGGCTAGTTCTGTTAGGAATACCAGGTCATATAGGGGAGCTGAAATTGGATCTGACCATTATCTTGTTAAAAGTGTCTTGGCAACTTAAACTTAAAAAGTGTTGTGTAGGGTTAAAAAATTTGCTTTTAATACTGAAGCTCTGAAAGACCCAGTTATAGCCAAAGCTTGCCATGATAGGTTACTTAGTCATTATGACAGTCATGGTATGCTTACTACTGAAGTTGAGGAAGAATGGGGTCATTTTAAACAGGCTTTTTTGGACACTAACAGTACTCCTTTAGGAAAAAACGAGCAGAGGAGGCAGAATTATCTGAGGGATAAGGCACTTGAGCTTAAAAAAGGAAAAGAACTGCAGGAATGTCCTTAATCAATACCCTACTAGTCCTAATAGAAAGCATTAACAGAGAACTTAACAAACATGTAAAAGATCAGTTAGCTGCTGATAAGAATCTTTGGCTTGGCTGACAAAGCTGAGGAAGCATTTAGACAGCACAACAGCAGAGAGCTGTACCAGATAATTAATGTTTTGTGTGGTAGAAAATGGACAGGTATACAAAGATTGAAGGATAAACAAGGTAAGGTTATAGAAGGTGAGGATTCTGTCATGGCTAGGTGGGCTGAGCATTTCAGTGATGTTCTAAACAATGTGGTTAATTCTACTCCCATTGTTTGCAATGATGATAGATGCATTGTTGGCTTTAATGTTGGCCCTATAACACAATCTGAAGTTATTTTGGCTATTTCTAAACTTAAACTTCATAAATCCCCAGGGGTAGATGAAATTACTATGGAAATGCTTAGAGCTGGGAATGTTTCGGTTATCACTTGGATGACTGAAATTCTGAGTATCTTTTATTATAAAGGTATGGTTCCTAATGATTTTACCAGAGCTATTGTTATCCCTATTTTCAAAAAAGGTAGGGTCAGCCTACTCTCTGTTCCAGGTAAAGTTCTTTCCATGATTGTGCTTAATAGAATTAAGAATCTGGTTGACAGGCAATTGTGTGATGAGCAATGTGGATTCAGAAGTGGTAGGGGATGTGTGGATCAGATATTTTCACTTAGGCAGATTCTTGAGAAATGTTTAGAGTTTCAGAAACCTTTGGTTGCTAGCTTTGTTGATTTGAAAAAGGCTTTCGACTTTGTTGATTGTCATAATTTGTGGTTGATTGTGAAATCATATAGTAAACCAGACAAGTTAGTTAACATACTGAAAACTCTCTATAATAACACTGAGTCGTGTGTGAGAGTTGGTAAGGCTTGTAGCAATTTGTTTAGCATTACTTCTGGTGTTCGACAAGGGTGCATTTTGTCTCCTTTTCTCTTTAGCTTGGTTATTGATTATGTTATGCGAAATTCACTTCAAGGGAAAGATTTTGGCCTTAAATGGACTGGAGATACAAAAATTTCTGATTTAGATTATGCTGATGATTTAGCGCTTTTGGCAAATGATGTTGATGAGATGAACTCTTTCATTCGAGCTGTTGATGAGACTGGTAGTAGAGTAGGTTTGGTTATAAACAGAGAGAAAATTAAAGTGATGAAAATTAGTCAGACAGGCTGTGATTCAGTTAATCTGAATGGTTGCAATCTTGAGCAGGTGTCACAGTTTAATTATCTTGGGAGCTATGTAACAGATAATGGTGATGTGCGGCATGAGATTAACAGACGAATAGGGATTGCTGCCGGGACTTTTGAGAACCTATGGAGAGTGTGGAGAAATAGGCGTATACACCTAAAGACTAAAATTAGACTGTATAATAGTTTGGTTCTTTCTAGGGTTAGGTTATGGTAGTGAAACTTCGACACTCTGTAAACAAGATAACAGGAAACTAGATGCTTTTGATTCCAGATGCTTACGCAGTATCTTGGGCATTAGGTGGTTCAACTTTGTAACTATTGATGAGGTTAGGCAACGGAGTTTGCAACCTCCTTTAAGCAGCACATTGTGCAGAGAGAGACTCCTTTGGTTTGGCCATGTTGCCCATATGAATAATTATAGATTGACGAATAGGGTTATGAACAGTGTGCCTAAAGGCCTCAGAAAGAAGGGGAGACCTAGGATGCGGTGGGCAGACAATGTCAAACAGAACCTTGTTAGAATTGGTGTGCAGTGGCCAGATGCAGTAGATGTAGCTCAGGATAGACTTGCTTGGAGAACTAAATTGCATGGTCTGGTTGGACCTCTGTAGCCCATGGCTGCTTGATGATGATGACGATGACTAATTAAAGATTTTAACTTGTTACATGCTAAGCAGAAATTCTTGTAAACTTTTAGTTAGTCATCTTCATTACCTGACCTTTCTTACAAGAATCAGTTTCTCACTTTTAATTGCCGTATTTGCCGGCGTATAGGATGCACTGGCATATAAGACGCACCCCCCCTTTTTTAGACACATTTTTAAGGGAAAAAAAATTTTACACATTGTTTCATGAATTTGCATAAGGATTTACTGTACTCATTTTAGAGTTATTTATGTATACAAAAAATGTAACTAGGGAACATTGTAGTTAGGTACCTTTTAATGTTCATCCTCAAAACCCAGAAATTCATCTCCAGAACTAAATGAAAAACCACTTGAAGCCTCTTTTTCAGAAACTGAGTCTTCGTATAACAAATCATCCTCTGTGCCATCAAGTGAGTTACTAATACCACATTTCTTAAACGACTTTACAACTGTCTCATGTTTCACAGCATTCCATGAAGTTTTGACCCATTCACAAATCTGCAAAATGCTAGGTCTCTTCCTTCTTCCTGATGGCGTCACTTCAAAATCTGTAGACTGCATCCAACTGTTCCATTTCTCCTTCATGAATCCTTTAAATGGTTTATTAATGCAGACATCTAAAGGTTGAAGCTGGCTCATTAGTCCACCTGGAATTACAGTTAATTGAGTTTTCAGTTGGTTGATTTTATTTTTTACAGCTTCTGTTCTATGACTCCGAAACTGATCCCATACTAGCAAGGCAGGTTTCTTTAACAGTCCACCAGGATGCCTAGACCATACATTGTCTATCCACAACTTCATCCCCCCCTTCATCCATCCAGCCCTTAGGATGAACGTGCGCAAACACACCTTTAGGCAGTTTTTCCTTGGGCAAGGTTTTCCTTTTGAAAATCAAAAGAGGCGGCAATTTTGTTCCATTGGCGCAACAAGACAACATGACTGTGTAGTGCGTTTTCTCATATCCACAAGTTTTAACAATAACATTTCTTGCACCTTTGGAATCTACTGTTTTGTTTGAGGGGTACATCGAACGTCAGTGGGACCTCATCCATGTTTCCTATTTGTGAAAAGGGGCGGGGTTGGCTCAGTCGGTAGCGCGCCAGGCTCGTAATCTGTAGTTCCCAGGTTCGAGTCCCAGCTGGGTCAGCGTTGAGATTTATCTCCGCAAAATTCCCCGCCCTGCCCACGGTCAGTAGGGGACACCGATGGGCTTGGAAAGGCCGCCGTCCGTCGGATGGTACGTTAAGCCGTGGCCCCGTGTGCGGGAGAGCCATACCCTGTGCACGTTAAAGAACACGCTGGATGGCCTTGACGGGAGGCTACCATCTGTCTCCCAACAGCTGTTCCAGTGGGTCCCCTCCCCCAACCTTCTCTGAGCCTTCGGGGTCCTTGTGACCTGGCCATTTAGCCCATGGTGTGCAAAAAAGTGCCGCTCAGAGGTAAAACAACCCAACCCAACCTATTTGTGAAAGTTCAAAATTTCCACTTTTTCTTGCATTAATGACAATTTTATGAAACTCGATAGTATTGTCTTCATATTCTGTTGGCATCTTTTGTGCTATTTTTGTTTTATTCCGCATACGTAAGTCATTTCTCTTCATGAATCTAGAACACCATGACTTTGATCCTGTAAAATCAGCGATGCCTCTGTTAGTAGCTATCACTCTTGCTTGTTGAATAGTCATTTTTGTGGAAACTGAAAATCCCGAGCTTCGGTGGACTAATAACCAAGTTTTTAATTCTTCTTCTAGTTCCTGCCATTTTGCAATTCCATGTTGCAGATTATGTTTACTAAGCATAGCTTTTTTTAAGTGTTCTTCCTGTCTTCTCCAAGTTCTTATCATCTTTTCTGTTGGCGGTGATCCGAAATTCTTCTCTGCTGCCCTGTTTCCGTGTTCTTTAGCATACTCAATCACTCGTAGCTTGAATGCAATATCGTAGCAGAATCTGCGTTGTTTTTGAGCCATGTGTCGCAGCAAAAACACGAGAAAGCTTCTTTGGTGCTAAAAGTTTACGTTTTGGTTGCCTTGAGGCGCTGTAATCGATAACGACGCGCCATGCTCGCGCTTTTCGAAAACATATGCCAGTGAAATGTGATCACACATGCGCACATTGGATGAATCGTAACCTTGAGGTGTCAGTGGATCTGAACTCTATTTTACTGGAATGCTCCCTCTATCAGTAGTGAAACATAAAATACATCACGCAACTTATTATTTTTACAGAACAAAAAAAAAATATGGAAACGATTTATTTGAAACCACTCTTTCACAAAAGGACAAAATGCAAAAGAATACTTATATATGTATATTGATATAAACCAAAAGTTTTAGACTGAAATTTCAACTCATAATTTTGATTACCGGCGCATAAGATGCACCCCATATTTTAGGCGTATTTTGAGGGGAAAAAAGTGCATCCTATACGCCGGCAAATACGGTATGTATATGTATTGTGTGTTCTTTTCTGTAACTAGAAGAATAACATTGCCTCTAGCAAATATGGGATGATAGTTTTCAAATAAAATGAAGTTTTTCATTTTCCAAATTTTGCACCCTTTAACAGCAATAACTTGTTCTAATAGATGATTGCAAAATGTAAAAAGCAATATATTATTAGTCCTATGCAACTCAAAAGGAATTTTTCATTTATCTCTTAAGATGAAAAAGTTGCAATTTATTAACCCCTGGATTAAGAGGCAAATCAGTCAATGTATATAAAATAAAATAATTTATTTATTATTACTGTATTAAAAGATTATTGGAAATTTTAAAATTAAGTGCTATCTTTTTAACTAGAAGAACTCATATTGCCTCTGGCTCATATGAGAATCTCGTTTTCAAAGAGAAAGATTTTCCTTTACCTATTGTTTCATTCCTTAAAAGTTTTAATTTGAACTAGTGGATGATGGGAAAAATGCAAATAGTATTTTATTAGTAATTATACAACATTAAAAGTATTTGTCTTTTAATTCTTAAATCTGAAAAGTTGCATTCCCACACCTCAGAAAAGTGGGTAGATTATTGGTGTCAGAGGAATATCTCTTAAAAACTATCACTAATTTTTCAAATTTCTATTCTATATATTATATTTGTAAAGCTCGATAACAACTCTGCCATTTCATATTTAGTGATCAGTAAAGATATATATTAAAACTACTAAGTATTTGAAAAATGCAAATTATATTTCATTAGTACCAATTAAATTAAAAAAGTTTTCTAATTATCAATTTCATTGTTTGCAATTGAAGCTTCACAACATTTGCATTCAACCACCGAAATTTCATATTTCTGTTATTAATACATCATTGCAGTATTTGTTTGAAATTTTCAATATTTTTCACCATTAGAGGGCATAATTATAGTGTTCAAAAGATTCCGAAAGTGTGAATCATAATATTTTATCAATTCCTATCTAACTCTAAAAAGATTTTTTCAATTTTCTCTAAATATAAGCAATTATCTGCTAAAACAAAAAGTTATGTTTTTCCACCCACCCTGGGTTTAAGAGGTCAGTTTATTACTGCCAATGGAAACGTCATGGTATTCATATTCCACCACCAAAATTTAAAATTTCTAGCTTAAATATGTTGTTTGCAATATTTTAAATTTTGGAATTTGCCAATTTTTCCACCATTAGAGGGTGCAATTATAGTTTTTCGGTAGATTTAAAAAGTATGAATTATAATATTTTATCAATTCTTATCTAACCCAAAAAGAATTTTTCATTTATCTCTAAAAACAAACAAGTATCTGCTGAAACTAAAAAACTTCAAATATCTAGCATAAATACATGGTTTGCAATATTTGTTCGAAATTTTGGAATTTTCAAATATTTCCACCGCTGGAAGGCGTAATTATAGCCTTAGAGAGATTTGGAAAGTGCATATATCTCTGTAAACAAAAAAATTCGATGTCTACAGATGGACAGACAGACCGAGAGACAACAAAGCAAAACTATTATCTCATTTTCAAAGAAAACAAGATAAAAATAAAAAGTTATTGGTTGAATATTAACCAATTGCAATTTAATGAAAACACATGATAATACCAATATACTTCTCATAGTAAGTTTTCTTTGTATACATTCTTGATCAATACATTCTATCTCCAAAATTTTTTAGTTTCTGGAATAAATATAACACTTGCAATATTACTTTTAAGTTTTATATTTTCTACCTTTAGCACTTTCTGTAACAATATAAAATTGTCTTGAAAACTATGAATTATTATATTTCATTAGTATCTATTCAACTCAAAAGAATTTCTCATTAATCTCAAAACAAAATGTTGCATTTTTTCACACACCCTGGATTGAAAGGGACAAATTTGCTGCTAAGGCCAAGTGGTTAGTGCACTTGGCTACTGGTCAAAGAGGCCTGGGTTTGAGCCCCAGGTAAGACATGGGTGTTTGTGCTGTTTTTCTGCTGAGGTCCTGCCATCCTCATAGACCTTTTAATGTGACGTATAAACTGACAGGCACCTGTCAGACCTCTGTGGTCAGCAGCTGCTTGAGGGGATATTAATTTTTTTATTTATTTAATGTAAACCCCTTGATCAGCTCCATCAAAATATCGAATCTCTAGCCTAAATAAATCATTTGCCATATTCGCTTAAAATTTTGAAATTTACAACTTTTCAGAGATTTCTAACGTGTGAATTATAATAATTTAACAAGCTAGGTAGTCACTGGAAGGAGAGCTATGCACCAATCCCCTGTGATGATGCATAGAACCGGCCAGGCCTAGCATCTAATGTCCGACCCCGCCTTCTCGTGGTGCGGACCGTTAGTAACTTTCAAAAGAGATACTCTCTTGTGGAAGTGAACGGAAGGGGAGGGCTGCCAGATTAGTGTGGCCTACTGATCTGGACAACTATGGCTACTTTTCTTTTTTTTTCTACCCTGCTGAGGAGTGGTCAACCACACAGGGTCTTGGTGCTGACCATATAAACCTACTGGACAGATATATGGCTCTGAGCTTGATTATGGATCCTGATTTTGCTGCACTGGTGGGCTTCTGTGGAGGGAAAATCTTCCGCTGTGTTTTCTATTTGTTTGTGGGTTGACAGCCCCAAGTGAATAGATTCACAGGATATGTTTATCAGCTGGTGGATAATCCTGAGCAGAAGTCATCGCAGGCACCTGAACTCTTTGCTTCTATTGGCATCGTCAAATTTGCATTGGAGGAAGTCTTCCAGTGTAGATGGCTTCAGCCTTTAGTAGTGGGGGAACGGGTCTTTGCCCCATGTCTGCGATTAGGGGGCTGTTTGATATTGTCAGCATTCCATCTCTCAATAAACATAGTTTCTTTAAACGTCCCACTAACCATTTTCTCTTCATAGGTAGTTGGAATGTGAGGACTCTGCACAGAGCTTTTTCTCTTGATGTCCTCACACAAGAATTCCACCATTATAATTTAGATATTCTCGGCTTGCAAGAGACCAGATGGACAGATAAAGGTCAGATTCTTAAAAATAATCTTAAATTTCTCTTTTCAGGGAGGGACGACAATAAGCATCACCAAGGCGTGGGTCTGCTTCTCAGCAGACACGCTAGCGATGCTCTTCTAGGATATGAGTGCATTAATGAAAGGTTTCTTACAGCAAAATTTCAGACAAGCGTTAAAGACTTGAATGTTATCTGCTGTTATGCCCCCACTGAGGATGCCGATGAGGATGAGAAGGATAGGTTTTATGAACAACTTCAGGATATTTTGAATTCTGTCAAGAAATTAATATAATTCTGTCAAGAATATTACCCTTGTTCTTGGTGACTTCAATGCCAAAGTTGGTACTGACTCTGACCTTTGGGGAGGAGTAATAGGCCCTTTTGGTATTGGTAGCTGCAATGGCAATGGGCAACGTCTCCTACAGGTAAGTAAACTCAATGGATTCAGAATAACTAACACTTATTACAAACACCGCGACATACATAAGTACACATGGGTTTCACCTGATGGGCTGCATAAGAATATGATTGATTACATATTAATTAACAGCAAATGGGCTAGTTCTGTTAGGAATACCAGGGCATATAGGGGAGCTGAAATTGGATCTGACCATTACCTTGTTAAAAGTGTGTTGCAACTTAAAAAGTGTTGTGCTAGGGTTAAAAAATTTACTTTTAATACTGAAGCTCTGAAAGAGCCAGTTATTGCCAAAGCTTACCATGATAGGTTACTTAGTCATTATGACAGTAATGGTTTGCTTACTACTGAAGTTGAGGAAGAATGGGATCATTTTAAACAGGCTTTTTTGGACACTAACAGTACTCTTTTAGGAAAAAAGGAGCAAAAGAGGCAGAATTATCTGAGTGATGAGGCACTTGAGCTTATTTCGGAAAGAAAGAACTGCAGGAATGTCCTTAATCAATACCCTACTAGTCCTAATAGAAAGCATTACAGAGAACTTAATAAACGTGTAAAAGATCAGTTAGCTGCTGATAAGAATCGTTGGCTTGATGGTTTGACTGACAAAGCCGAGGAAGCAGTTAGACAGCACAACAGCAGAGAGCTGTACCAGATAGTTAATGTTTTGGGTGGTAGAAAACGGACAGGCATACAAGGATTTAAGGATAAACAAGGTAAGGTTATAGAAGGGGAGGATTCTGTCATGGCTAGGTGGGCTGAGCATTTCAGTGATGTTCTAAACAACGTAGTTAGTTCTACTCCCATTGTTTGCAATGATGATAGATGCATTGGTGGCTTTAATGTTGGCCCTATAACACAATCTGAAGTTATTTTGGCTGTTTCTAAACTTAAACTACATAACTCCCCAGGGGTAGATGAAATTACTACCGAAATTCTTAGAGCTGGGAATGTTTTGGTTACCACTTGGATGACTGAAATTCTGAATATCTTTTATTATAAAGGCATGGTTCCTAAGGATTTTACCAGAGCTATTGTTATCCCTATTTTCAAAAAAGGCGATCGCAGTTCTTGTGATAACTATAGGGGTATCAGCCTACTCTCTGTTCCAGGTAAAGTTCTTTCCATAATTGTGCTTAATAGAATTAAGAATCTGGTTGACAGTCAATTGCGTGATGAGCAATGTGGATTCAGAAGTGGTAGGGGATGTGTGGATCAGAGATTTTCTCTTAGGCAGATTCTTGAGAAATGTTTAGAGTTTCAGAAACCTATGGTTGCTAGCTTTGTTGATTTCAAAAAGGCTTTCGACTCTGTTGATCGTCATAATTTGTGGTTGATTGTGAAATCATATGGTATACCAGACAAGTTAGTTAACATAATGAAAGCTCTCTATAATAACACTGAGTCGTGTGTGAGAGTTGGTAAAACTTGTAGCAATTGGTTTAGCATTACTTCTGGTGTTCGACAAGGGTGCATTTTGTCTCCTTTTCTCTTTAGCTTGGTTATTGATTATATTATGTGAAATTCACTTCAAGGGAAAGATTTTGGCCTTAAATGGGCTGGAGATACGAAAATTTCTGATTTAGATTATGCTGATGATTTAGCCCTTTTGGCAAATGATGTTGATGAGATGAACTCTTTAATTCGAGCTGTTGATGAGACTGGTAGTAGAGTAAGGTTTGGTTATAAACAGAGAGAAAACTAAAGTGATGAAAATTGGTCAGGCAGGCTGTGATTCAGTTAATCTGAATGGTTGCAGTCTTGAGCAGGTGTCACAGTTTAATTATCTTGGGAGCAATGTGGCAGATAATGGTGATGTGCGGCATGAGATTAACAGACGAATAGGGATTGCTGCCGGGACTTTTAAGAATCTATGGAGAGTGTGGAGAAATAGGCGTATACACCTGAAGACTAAAATTAGACTGTATAATAGTTTGGTTCTTTCTAGGGTTAGTTATGGTAGTGAAACTTGGACACTTTGTAAACAAGATAACAGGAAACTAGATGCTTTTGATTCCAGATGCTTACGCAGTATCTTGGGCATTAGGTGGTTCAACTTTGTAACTAATGATGAGGTTAGGCAAAGGAGTTTGCAACCTCCTTTAAGCAGCATATTGTGCAGAGAGAGACTCCATTAGTTTGGCCATGTTGCCCGTATGAATAATTATAGATTGGCGAATAGGGTTATGAACAGTGTGCCTAAAGGCCTCAGAAAGAAAGGGAGACCTAGGATGCGGTGGGTAGACAATGTCAAACAGGACCTTGTTAGAATTGGTGTGCAGTGGCCAGATGCAGTAGATGTAGCTCAGGATAGACTTGCTTTGAGAACTAAATTGCACGGTCTAGTTGGACCTCTGTAGCCCATGGCTGCTTGAGGATGATGATGATGATCTAACCCAAAATGAATTTTTATCTCTAAAAACAGTTATTTCTTAAAACAAAAATTATATTTTCTCACCCCCTGGGGGTAAAGATGAAAATCATTGTTGGCAATGCATACTTTATGACTTTAACATTTCACCATCAAAATTTAAAATTTTTAATGTAATTACATCTTTAGGTGGGTGTAGAAGAAAAATTACCACTAGCTGGGTGGGATGTGAACTCCTGATAACAGTCAGGTGCTTTGACTGCTGAGCTATTGGCTGCTGATCTCTACTGGTGGCCTGAAATGTAACATCTCATTTTTTGCTGAGCACACAAAATTTAACAGCATAATATGGCAGTTAGAATTGGATTATTGTAAGAAATAACATGATTTTATAGGTATGCACAAGTTGGGTTGGTTTGTTTTACCTCTAAGGGGCACTTTTTTCCATATAATAGGCTAAACAGCCAGGTCACAAGGGCTCAGAGAAGGTTGGGGGAAGGAGACAGACAGTAGCCTCTCATCAAAGCCATCCAGTGTGTTCTTTCACCTGCACAGGATATGCCTCTCCCACACACAGGGCCACAGCTTAACATCCGCTATTCGACATTTTGTATTTTAT
The DNA here is from genome assembly GCA_038380435.1 of Ryuthela nishihirai. NCBI lineage: Eukaryota > Metazoa > Arthropoda > Arachnida > Araneae > Heptathelidae > Ryuthela > Ryuthela nishihirai. The sequence goes on along the minus strand of JAWZYU010000023.1, from coordinate 45,238,782 downwards.
GATTAACATCTCATCAACTTTATTTGCCAAAAGAGCCAAATCATCAGCATTAATTAAATCAACCACAGATTATGATGATCAACAGAATCAAAAGCCTTTAAAAATATTTCTTATTGGGACACCAACTGTGCACTTTGAAAATATTTTAATTGGTAAAAAAAAATGTGAGAAATAAACTTGAAGAAAGAAAAAAGTCAATATATCACAAAACTGAAATTTAGTAATTCCACTTTGCAAAGCACTGCTCCAAACAAGTCTTCAAACTTTCTCATTGGCAATTGTCTAAAAGCTAGAGAGTCACGTTGGCAATTGCCTAAAGGCTGGGGAGCAGAATGGTCATTTTACAAAATCTTTTCCAGTTAAAGTATTCATTTTAAGCATTTTCCAGTTGCTTCGAGGGCCAGATTTCCAATCATTATGGGCCACAGTTTGGAGACACCTTCTCTAGACAATTTGAGGTCAAAATCTTCCCCTTGCAGTGAATTCTGCAAAATATGATCAGTAATCAGAAATTAAAGAGGAAAGGAGACAAAATGCACCCTTGTTGAACTGCTGAACCAATTGCTACAAGCCTTATCAATTCTTGCATACAACTCAGTGTTATTATCAGGGCAGCTCATGGCTAAATTTGTTGACAGGGCCCTGATGTAGGAAAAAAAAAAGGGGGGGGGGAGAAGTTTGATATTCAGTTGAATTGAATCGGACTGAAAAGTGTTACAATGCATATATTCTTTTTTTTCAGCTATTCTCAAAAGGCATTATTTATCAAAAAATTGTGGGTGAAAAATTTTAAAAGGTGTTCTTGTCCTTTCTACTTCAATTTAGTAATTTTCCTCTTCACTGTAATATTTCACTATATATATGCATTTTCCCCTCTCTGTTCTAGTGGTATTTTAAAAAACTATTTGTGAAAATTATGTCTAGTTGTAAATGCACTTTTTGCTCTGTGATAAGTCAAACTCTATCAAAGATGCCAGATCTGTATATTAGTCTCAAAATTTCAAGACTTGCTTTCAATAAAATATCAATGGTGTCTTGTGAATATTGAGTTTTAAGCAAAGAGTTTTCAAAGGACCTACCTAAATTTTTATCAATTCCTTGAAGTTATTTTTAGTGAATTCAAAGATTAATGTATAGATTTAAAATTGACTGTTCCGATTATAAATATGTATTAAAACTGAATTACTTGTCGTAAATAATCCTTGAGCAGTTGTATATTTTGGTTATATTTACAATATTAATTTATATATAAATTTATTTTACAACAATTTATAAAAAAAAGTGATAGGGTTATAAAAATGAATTATAAAAAAGACTGATTGGGATTAAACTGGAGATCTTTAAGTTGCAATTTCAAAAAAAAAAACAACAGAAAAAAGGAATGCATTTACCCAACTGAGCTATGCATTGCAAAAGAAAAATTATTATTCCCATTATCTTGTAGACCACAGGTTCAACACATTTTATATTTTCATATCTAATATTGTTGCTAAATTCTTTATATAAAAATTTGGCAAAATAAAATGTTGACAACCCAGTTCAAACAAATCTTGTCAGGAAAGTTTAGGTTTATTGAGCCTGCCACAGTCAAATGAAGATATTTGCTAAGTAACAAGATCATCAACTATTGGTTGCACTGGTAGAATCAGCCAATCAAGTGTCATGTGCTACTACAAAATGGGGACCCACTTCCTCATCGCTATTGTATTTCAGCATATGCATATTTATGTCATTGCTATAATTGATAATGCTAAGATTATGAACTGTGACCCTAATGTTAAAATTCATATTCACAATATGAAAACAGTCGACATAGCCTTGATTTGCAAAGTAAATGTTGTGATTCTCTTGGTAATACAGCAAATAATGATTGCAGAAGGGATATAAAAATGATGCTATTTTGATATATATATATATATAATGAATACTGAATTAGAATTTTTTTGATTATTTTGGTGGGACAATGCCCCAGATGGCCCAATGCACTGGCTATTATAATTGTCATAATTCTAACTAGTCAGGTGAGCCTTATGATCTCACCATCAACCACAGATTATGATGATCAACAGAATCAAAAACCTTTTTGAAACCTAGTAACCATAGGTTTCTGAAATTCTAAACATTTCTCAAGAATCTACCTAGGTGAAAATATTTAATCTATACATCCCTTACCACTTCTGAATAAAAACTTAATTAAGCAGTTGTCAATCGACAAAATTTTTAACTCTATTAAGCACAATAATGCAAAAAATTTGACCAGGAGAAAGTACGGATTCTCCTATAATTATCCCAAGAACTTTGATCACCTTTTTAAAAAATAGGGATAATAATAGCTCTAATAAAATCCTTAAGAACACGTTCATCATAAAAAATATTCAATATTCACTCAGCCAAGTGACTCTAAGCATTTTTAGTACAAGCCAAAGTAGCTTCAGATCGTGATGTAGGACCAGCATTAACCCTTCCAATGTCCAGCCTGAAAAACTAGTTTCCATCCAGAGGCTAAGCTATTTTCTCCATATATATGCTCAGCCAAAATTTTTTTTTTTCAATTAAGAACTTTTTTTTGCCAAAAAACGAAATGAAAGAAATTATGGCATGCTATATGCCAAATTAATCAGTATTTAATTCTGTATTTTCTGAAAATAAATATTTAACAAAAAAGACAAGTTTTATTTTAATAGGACTTTTTTAGAGTCATGCAGTAAAAAATGCATCTGGCAACACAAATAAAAATTTATTTAAAAAACTATTTCTGAATAACGTTATTTCTGAATAGCAAAAAAATTTTTCTTATTTAAAATAAACATTTTTTCTGTTTTGTAATTTTTTTCTCCATACCATACTTTAAAGTAAGTCCAGGCCTGTTGAGTCCAATAAACAAGTTACTTTTGGAATATATTTAATAAATAACTAATCAATAGAAATAGGCCATGTTATATACCAAATTAAAGAGAATTTAAATCTGGATTTTATTAAAGTAAAGTAACATATTAATTTTAGTTGTAGTAACATATTAATTTTAATAATACTTTTTTACAGTGGTACACCAAAAAAGGTACATATTTCATAATTACTTCCAAAATCTTCCATTTTTAAAAATAGCAGTTTTTTAGTAATTTTTAGGAGATTTTCAAAAATTTAAGGAAAAATATTTTGATAATATACTAAAATGTCATTGAATTAGGGACAGGAGACGTTATCCAAATTAAGTACTGCAAGTCCCGCATTTGCACACGTGTGGCTGAAACTCTGGTCATATATAACTGTCAGCTTTGGCTTCCCCAAGCATTCGTCATGAGAAGCGTAATGGGGAAGACACAGGATTTAGATGCATTTGACAGAGGCTGATCATAGGTGCCTGATGGATGGGATACTCTAACCTTTGAAATTGTCTATGAACTTGGATTTTCTCGTACGACAGTTTCAAAAGTGTTCCGGGAATATGAAAATTCTGGCAAAAAAAACAATCGCTCTGATAAACTGCAAAGGACACCTGTTTCGAATTCTGTGAAATGTATACAGACATCATGGACACTGGAAAGGTTAAAGCCAGTAATGCAAACAATGGGAGCAGAACTAACCACATTGTTTAGAACATTTCTGAAATGCTCAGGCCACCTATCTATGATGGAATTATCACCTTCAAAAAAAAAAACCTTAACATTTATCTATCAATCTGTTTCTTCCCACACGAAACATTCACTATCAGATATAATTCTTCCATTTTGATGTTTAGCTGCTTCCTCCACTTTTGTAAGTCAAGTTTATGAAACCAAAGATTCGAGTCATCATTCAACTGATCCTTTATACATTTAGGCTCTCTGTAATACCATCTGTTAGGACTGGTTGAGTGTTGATTTTCAGAAATAAGCTATATATCAGCCTAATGAATATTTTGCCCCTTTTTTCACAAAGGACTTCTGGTTTCAAAACACCTACTTAAAATGACCCCCATGTAAATAAACTATGATTGTCACGCTAAGTAACCTACCATGGTAAGCTTTGGCTATATTTCAGCATTTCTGAGTTAAAAGCTAATTTTCTTAACCTTAATACAACATTTCTTAGGCTTCAGTTGCAAGACACTTTTAGCAAGGTATAGGTCAGATCCAGTTTCTGATCCTCTAACCTGGTATTCCTAAAAGAACTAACTTCTTTTCTGTTACTTAATATATAATTGATCATATTCCTATGCAACCTATCAGGTGAAACCAGGTGATTTTTTTTTTGTAAAATTAAAAAGAATTTTTGCAAAATCTAGGGTAGTTTGCACAATTGAAAGCCACTTGGTAAAATACAGATGAGTTGTGCAAATTGGGATTGTTTTCGTGAAATTAAGAATTGAGACAACTTGACAAAATCTTGGGGAGCTGTCTCCCCCCCCCCCCCTCCAGAACTAAATCCTGGCTACATTCCTTAAAGAAACAAATTTATGTAAAGAACTTATTTTTCTCAGTTGACAAAATTTGATTTCCTACAAAATTTTTGCTCTCTTCTCCCATAGTCTCTTTGCTACACCCCTGATCCTAGTCAGTACCAACTTTAGCATTGACATCACCTAGCACAAGAGTAATATCTCCTTTCTTGACAAAATTCGAAATATCTACTCCATAAAAATCTAATTTCTCATTAGTCCTTGATAGCAGCATAACAACGGATAACATTTGTCATTCATCATAGTTTTAAATTTAGCTGCACTGAACCCTTCATTTTTACAGAAACTAGAATTCATGTGTGTGACATTAAGAGAATAGAATGAATGAAGAGTCCTCATATTGGCCCAGGTGAGGCTCAAACTGGGAACTGCAGATTATGAGCTTGGTGCTCTACTGACTGCTTTCAGTAATAATAACAGAAAGCCATGAATAGAATAATGTCATTTCGATTTTGTCAAAAATAAAAATCATGGCCTGTAACACAATGTTTAGTTATTCTGATTTAGAAATGCTGCAAATGTAGCTGATGGAGAGGAAGATGTGTCTGAATTGAGAAATTACATAAATCAAGAAAGTGGCAATGAAAACTGTTATTCAAATCATAGTGAATTTACCTTTCTAACTGTAGGGAATTTAAAATCTATGGATTTTAAAGATGAAATTTATAAACCAGAGATTTGAACTCTTTTCATAAGTTTGGGAGATTTTCATCCCAAAATATTTTTTAAATTTTTTTTATAAAAGGTCTGACAAGTTATGCTAATATCAAGTCTTGTAGACATAAAATCTTTTGAAATAATTTTCAATGTGTCACTTGAAAATATAGTTTTAGTGTGAAATATTTTGAAAGTAGAAAAGTTTTTTCACAGTAAGTAGGATAGGATAATTCAAATATGGTTACCATAATTTATTGGTTTATTGCTATTAGCAGATGATTGTGAAGAAAGTAAACTTGCTACTCTGAGAGAATTTTGGGTAAAGTAGGTCTAAGTTTTACCTAAAATTTTAGGTAAAGTAGGTCTAAGTTTTACCTAAAATTTTAGGTAAAACTTTGACCTACTTTTGATTGGATCAGTATGACCACTACAAGTGTGTACAAATTGTGAATGAAACAGAAGGCTAAGTTATTTTTTAAGAGATATTTCCAGACCTCTGCTGAAATATATTTGTCTGCTATTACTGAAACATAATCTGATTAATAAAATGAATATAATTGGTTGCAGTAAAATCTTGTCTCATTATTTCAATCTTATAAAGTAGAAAGGTGTTTTTCTACTGATAGTTAAGTTTGATTCCTTAAAAATATCTTAATATGCAAATGGGCAGAAATAAGCAGTGTCATACCCAGAGATCTCTCTCCTTCTCTCTTCAGGGTTTCAATAACATTTTCTAGGGCCATCCTGAAAAATCAGACTCAAGAATTATGCCCCCCCACACACCCACTCACACACCCACACATATTGGAATTTTGTGGGTATGCCACTGTTAATAAGAAAAAATAAATAAAATAAAATACAGAAGAACTTTAGAAGAATGGTTAGAAGAACATTGCACTAACAATTGACTAAAACCTTTAACTGCAATATCCATAGCTGTCATCACAGAAAGCTGTGCCATGAAAATAGAAATTTAATAAACATGACAGTCTTATTCTTAAGAATAACAGTGTACATACAAAAATAATATCCCATTCACTGAATAACCATATATGAGATTTTGTGTTATTCCACATGTAATTATCAAATAGTAATGCTCTATACACTAATGAACATTTTCAATTATAACATTTGATTGCCATATATATGATAAATTGATTTCATCTTAAATGTTTTATTTGTATTTTGCTAATAAACTCTGTGAGTTGGGCATTATTTATGCAGTTTTTAGTGCATTTTTCACGTGTATTTCATTAGTATTTAGTGAATAAAAAATTATCAAAGATAAGCAGCTTTTTTTAAATCTCAAAATTTTGTAGAAAAAATTATTTGTTTTCATACTCTAGAGCAGTGGTTCTCAACCTTTTATGCTTCACGTACCCCTGGAAATGTGTATGTAACTGGTGTACCCCTTGTATAGATAGATAAAACTATAGTAGTAGTATAACAGTTGGAATAAAATAAAACTTCTATGGGTTCGAGCCCCGGATAAGGCATGGATGTGTGTGTTGTTTTTCTGCTGAGATCCTGCCATCCTCACAGACCATCTACTATGGCATATAAACTGACAGGCTCCTTTGCAAGCAGCTGCTTGAGGGGGTCTTTATTTATTTTTATTTTATATAGCGTATATAGTGACTTTTGAGCTCTCACGGCATATCCCAAAAAAATTTTACTGCGTACTCCACATTGAGAACCTCCAACTCTAGAGTATACTCAGCTTATTTGTGCTTTTTAGCAGTTTTAAATAAGATATTAGAAACAGAATGAATGTAATATTTCAGCACTTTATTCAACTGTTTTCTTTTGAGTAAAAGTTTGAAAAGGGTTCCTTTAAGGGTCCCATTCATTGTAAAGGATGTATGTCAAAAAAACTGCAAAGGAGACTTCAATGGCAATTGAAACAGATGCCAGCAACTTCATAAAGTTTTTTTTCGTTCCTTGATGAGAAAATTTAGAAGTTGTGATCATTTTGGAATATTTCACTGAATGCTTGTTCAATCTTACTAGTGCACATTATTAAATTGTTCTATTGACTTTTTTCACATCTATGAATGTTGTTCATCTTGTTTGTTCTACTGCATTGATTTTTGTAAATATATGAAGCATTTCTGAGAAAGTTTTAAATAATTATAAACTTTTAGAAATGTGCCTCAAATGGAGCCTAACATTAACCCTGCAACACCTAAACAGTCGTAAAATTTACGACTCGTGAGCGATTCGATTACTTCGGGTGTTTCTGCTAGTGCAATCGATGTGTGACCTTCAGCAGCTGCATCTTTTATTTGAAATTAGTTGTATCTGTGAAGAATTCGTGGTAATATTTTTTGTGAAGTTACTGAGTATTCTATTCCAGCTGTTGAAACCGAGCTATCTGCGGAAAACATCTGGCTTCTTTTGTCTGAATTGTGCAGTTTAATATTTCTTTTAATTATATGTTCTGTTTTTTTGTTTTATAAAGAGTTATTTTTGTTATGTGGGGAAATCTAATTTTTTTTTGTTTTTAATAATAAATAAAAAAATCGTGAAATTTACAAGTGTTTAGTATTTGTGTAACTTGTACGTATGTTTAGTGGTCTAGGGTGTTAAGACTGTCATTTTATTTGCATATCAGATGGCAGCACTTTCTTTTCTTTTTATTTGCATATCAGATGGCAGCACTTTCTTTACACACACACAAAAGATAAAATTGTTTTGAAGTTTTAAGTGATTTGTTACAGGCATGGTGTTCAGTTTGCATATGACTTATGCAAGAATACAGTAAGGATTTTTGCATACTTCTTTAAAAGTAGATGGAGCCTTTCAGTATGTAGTTGCAGCTATTATATGTTTACTTGCATTACTTACGTAAATAAAGTTCATTTTAAGTTCTATACTTGATTATTTAAATTTTTTTTTATATATTTACAGCTTGTAGCCCAACACGGGTTAGAAGCAGAAAAGCACCTCCTGCGTTGTTTATTTTCCCATGTCGATTTCAGTGGTGATGGTAAAAGTAGTGGAAAAGACTTCCATCAGGTAAATAGACCATTATTACAGTCATATTTATACTTCAAATTTCTTCTGATTAAAATACATATATTCACTATTTAACCCTAAAGAGATAAGGTTTTGCCTACAGATTAAAGTCCAAGGGGAGTCCATAAGCCTTATCATATTACTGTTGGTAAGGGCAGAAGAGCCATAGCTAGTAAAAATTGACACCTTGGATAGAATTCAGCTTTTTACACTGCCATACAGTTTGTGCCTTGAACTGAGTATAATTTCTGCAAATTAATGTATTAATACGAGATGAGTTAGTTTGAAACTTAAAAGATAATTCTCTTCACACTAGAATGAGATGGTGTTCATGACTTTGAGTGGCAATATGAATATCATCGAATGGAATGATGTGACATTCATATCATTTTATCCCACGTGTTAATAATATTTTCTGCTAACTCTTGTTCTACCCTTGATGAGAAAGAGGACACTTACGGGCTTGGAAAGACTATCATCCATCAGATGCGTGTGTTAAAGAACACACTTGAATGGCATTAATACAAGACTTTCATCTATCTCTTAACAAATGTTCAATGTATCCCCTTCTTCAGTGTTCTCTAAGCTTTGGGTTATCACTTACTGTTTAGCCCACTATGTATAAAGAACTGCCTCTTAGAGCTAAAACAGTGCAAAAATCGTATTAAGTTCACAGCATTTCAGTAGTAGGATGCAGTGACATTCATGTCATTCTGTAGTTGCAAATTATATCTGCTACATATCCTGATCAGGAATGCTGCCCAGACTTATTCTTTCACTTAACAAAATTAACTCTACATACAATTATGAATAATTATAAGAATGCTGCACTATTATTAGCTGCAATAGCAACTAACTGATATCCTTATTATTTTTTCTTAAATTCACATTGCCTAGAAATGTGAATAATTTTAAGTTTGCAAAAACAGCAGACTGAAGTGAATATAGTATCCATTGAATATTTTTGAGCAATTTGATATGTAAACCGTAGTTTACTTTTTTTCCCCCCAATGTATTTGTTAGTTATATTCTTATTGCAAGTTTGCTTCTGCATCTTTAATATTTTTAGTTTTTTTTTTTTGGAAAATTAATATTGAATTAAGATTAAAGAGCAACTGTGATTGATGCTGTAAACCAGGGGTCATCAGCCTTTTGGCACCTGTGAGTTACATTTGACTTTTGGTGCTTGTATTGGGGCTGCAAGTAGGACATAAAGGTAATGGGGTGGGAGGTGAACAAAATGGAGCATGGAGCAAACATAAATGCTAACTTATAAATTAATATAAACTAATAACTTTTTTAATTGAGATATATTTATGTAAATTAAACTTAGTTCATATCAATAAATTTGAATGAAAAAACATTTATTTGTTAAGAAAACATGTTAGAAGTAAAAGAGCCCTTCTCAGGTCCAGCTATTTTTTCACTCTGATCAGACAAAAAAGAATTAACTCTAGAACTTTTTTTGCCAAATAACTAATGAAAGGAATTATGGCATGTTATATGCCAAATTAATCAGCATTTAATTCTGAATTTTCTGAAAGTAAAATATTTAACAAAAAAAAACAACTAATTTTATTTTAATAGGACCTTTTTAGAGTCATAGTAAAAAATTGCATCTGACAAGACAAATAAAAATTATTTAAAAAATACTAATAGACAGATATAATGCATATCAATAGAAAGGTTATTTATTTATGAATAACAAAAAATTAATTTTCCTGTTTCAAGTAAATATTTTTCCCATTCTGTAATTTTTTTCTCAGTACCATATTTTGAGAAAAGTCCAGTCTTTTAGCCAATTATGCTGAGTCAGATAAAACAAGTTAACTTTAGAATTAAAAAACTAACCAATCAACAGTGATAGGTCATGCTATATACCAAATTAATTACCAATTTTATGAAAATAAATAACATAAAAAAATTTACAAGCATATTAATTTTAATAAGCCTTTTTCGATATGTTATGGTGAAAAAAAATGATTGGACTAGGCAATTAAGGCTTAATTTTTGGAAAACCTCATAAATACAAATAGTTAAATTATATATTAATTGAAAAGAAATTTCCTCCCAGATAATATAATATTTAACCTGAAAAATGATTTTTATTTCTTAATGATTCTTTTCAGTATGGTATATTTTAAACGCGGCCAGTGTTTACAACATGACTTGGCTATCTCACATTCACAGGATTTTCTGAACTGGTTAGGAAATAGAAAAAAAAACTTCCTTAGCTGCTTTTTTTTACCAAACATTATGAATTTTTTTTCTTTGGGTGTTGAAGTTTGGCAATCTTGGCGAAGTACAGAAAAGTTTGTGCACCAAAGCAAAAAAATGTTATATCGTCAGAGTGGCCAGTCAAGATATGTATGAAAAAACTTTTATTATCTCATTCATTTTCAGAAAACGGTACAACTTTAAAGTTTTTTTCCCCATAAAAACTCAAAAAATACTAAAAGAAAAATTGCATATAAGCTAATGGGATGTTAAATATAATATCTGCAACCACTTTTAAGCTGGCCATCCATATAGGTAGCTTAGAAAGATTAATAAATCAACCGACTGAAAGATCGCTAACAGAAATCGTGTCTCAGATAGTCAGTTTCTATCTAGATAGTTCTTGAAAGGGCCCACTTGAAAAGGTGATGCCTGAAGTTCTTAGCAATGTTGGTGGTTTCAGTCTTTGCCATTGGGGGAAACAAGTCTTTGCCTCATACCTGCTATTAGGGGACTTCAGACTGTTCTGCTATATGCAATTCACTGTTAAAACAGCCAATGCCCATGACATCTTTTATTATCAAAAAAAAATTTACAACAGAGAACCTCTTGATGTATAATATACTGAAATATCATTAATTCATTGAGACCTATATTCTTTACCCCCATGAGTGACTAATATTAAATTCCATCTCTATGAGGCAACACAGTTGTCTGCTTCCTGGATAGATGGTGCCACTGTGTGAATCAAATAAAAAAAAAAATCCGGAAAGTTTATATGTTGCATTAGCTGAAGAAAAAAAATGTTAGCTGATGATGATGTAGTGGTTAGCATAACTGGCATGTTTCCACTATATTCTTTATTTCTGCACAAATTTGTCCCACCATGCCATTCTTAGAACTGCACATATTTCTACCACCATCAGTGCCAGCTTTTTGCAGCCAAGAGCTAGGGAAGCAAGTGTTTTTTTTTTAACTTTTAAAGCTCCTTAAACTGGCTAGCTCTTCTTAAACATTAAAGTCCTTATCAGTGTTCTTAGTAAATACTATTAGCTGCACAGTGTCTTAATATCAATGCTTTCATCCATTCCCAATGTGTAACAATCATATGACCTTTCCAAGAATTTCAGTTGTTCAATTAAATTTGATCCTAAATCTCTGTGCATTGTGTACAAATGTAGGTGTCTTGAAATAATTCTTTCACATCTTGACACATCTCTTCAGCCACAGATATTAAACAGTGCTTGACATATTCTGTATTGGTAAAGGGCTTCCGTTTTGCAATTAATTTTGTCATTAAATAACTAGCATATGAATATTTGATTTGCTTCAAATATCTTGTTTCTTAAATAGGTTTCGTTTATAGGAAATGAAGCTTTTAACTGATTCATTTTGCTTTTTCTGAGTTCACCAGCCAGATTGTAACGCTCCAAACAATGCAAAATAATTAAAGTTTTATGCTCCGGATAGCTTTGATGGGCGCCAGGCAATCATTAACAAATTGCCAAAAATGTAGAATAAGTTGATTTAGGGTTCCAGTGCCAGCGAGCGTTCATAGTAAGAGTCAAAGTGATTCTTAACAAATAAGAGTTAATGTAAAAAAGATCCTAAATTAGCGTTGCTCAAGATAAAAACTACAGACTCAAAAGTTTGTAACATAACAAAATAGATTTATTTCCAAAATAAGTAACTCACCAAGACATCAATGAAGAAACTAAAATCTGTGCTATACGCACCTTACTACATCTCTCTGCTCTCTCTCTGTGCTCTAGTGCCTCGCAGGACACGGTTTTGACAAAAGGCCGGCGCATGCCGGGAAAGACATTTGCATACAATGATGAAGGACGCAAGCTATGACGCAAGAGGGGGCGTGTCCTTGGCACGCGCTTTAACGGTTACGGTCGGAAGTTCGGAGTTGCGCGTACGCAACTCCTAGAAACTTGAAAATGAGTGCTGTGATGCCAAAAAGGAAATAAAAATCCCCAAAATGATAAATATAATGTAAATTAAACAAAAACTGGTTAAGGTAAAGCAAAAGTGAACGATGGGGCATCACAAGATCCTTATATTTTCTTTCATGTTCATTCTTGTAATGATCTCTGGTGTTGTATTCATTCATTACTGCTATAATTCTTTGGTAGATAAGACAACCTTCTTCACTTAGATTATGTGAGCCAGCTTGCCTGTAATTTGAGTGAAGCAGTATTTGCTGCTCCATTCATCATTAAATATTCTGCCTTCATTGGCAATTCTACATTTTCTCAATGCCACGTGGAAATACTTTTCTAGATAGTATAGATATGTTATGCACCAGCAACAATCACAACATGCTGAGTTCCAAACACTAAAAATGTAATTTAAAACTGACACATGAAAAAAACTATAAAAACAATTCGAACCAGACACATCCGACAGTAGGAGGCCTAGCACTCATCCGCTCCCTATCATGCACTGACAGACACCTTCACTGATAGCAACCTCAGTGGGAAACAGGTGATGCTAACAACACCACCGAGTATGATGGTAAAGTGCCAGATTACAAGTTTCCAGTTCATTAGCTTGATTCCTTTGATTCCATTCAATAAATTTCAATGACTTAGACAAATTTTTATAAATGTGAGGGGCATTCAAAAAGTTCTTGACATGCATCTGCAAAACAAAAACCATTATACTTATCTCAACAAAACTTTTACCATCTTTACTGTCCAAAAAAAAGTGTTAAGTACTCCCCTCTAGCATTTATGTAAAGTTGCAGATGTCTGCCAATTCTAGAATGTTGGTGGTACTCATGTTGGGGAATACTCCATAATTCTAAATGCATTTTGCAAGGTCTTGCACCCAGAAGTTCCTTTTTAGTTTTTGGAAGCAACCAAAAGTAGCATGGTGCAAGGTCGAATGAATATGCAGGATGGGGTAGCTGTTTGACTTTTTCCTGCTCCAGATATGCTGTAACTTGCTGCATTATGTGCCACCAGCAGAGAGAGAGAGATGATGATGCAGCCTTTGTTTTTAGCATGGAATAATGAGTTTAGACAAGCTTTCAAATAAGTTGTAGCTTGTTAACTTAAATATTTATTACAGAGGAATGAGTGCAAATCTACAGACACATATCAAGAACTTTTTTAGTTACCTCTGCAATAAAAATATTTTAGACAGTCTAAAGCTCATGATTATGGATTTTTCTACATTAGCCAAGAGATTCAAGAACCACATTAAATGTGTGTGTGTCAATGGTTGTGGGCCACACAAAATCCATGCACTGACTACCAATTGCCAACCGCCTGCTGTAAACCATTATGGCTTCTCTATTTGTGGCATTTCAGACATTTCTGCAACATGCTTAGAACTTTGATGTCATTATAGTTGAATTTCAAATTTACTATGGAGGATTTAAATTTATCCACACCTTGTATATTTTATTTGCAACTTGCATGCTCACAATCATTTGATATAATGAACTTACTTTGTTACATGATAATAAAGTATGATGTCTGGGTTTTTTAGCCTTAAGCAAAGGTACTCATTAGATGATGAGATTCTACCCATGTACATTTTTGGATTGCAATAGGTGAATTTTTTGGCATCTGTGTGTCCACTCATCTAACTGGTCTTGAGTGTTCCCACTATATAGACATAAAAAAAAAAATCTCATTTCAGCAACATATTTCATTGTGACAATGCAGAAAAATCACAAGCAGTTCAAAAGAGCATAGCACTACTTGACACACTTTTCACAATATTTTAATTTACTTTTTTCTAGTGCATTGTTTCATATTTTTGTGGGATGAACATTCTAATTATATGTTGGTACAGTAATGACAAAAAAAGTGTTGATTGTTAAACATTCTTTTCTCATACTTTTGGTGAATTATATATAATATTTGTGTATTAGTGTTTAAAAGAGATTATTTTAAAGAGATTTAGCTCTCAGTAGGAGGCAGCTAAAAGGTGAAACAAGCCCACTCACATAGCAAAAAAATTTGCTGCTCCCTAGTTAACACTGTTTAATATTATCAAAATAGTGCCATTAACCTTTACAATGTCGGGTTTCTGAAACTGAACTTACTGTGGTGACTGGATTTATTTTAAAGTGTTTTCAGAAAATAAACAGATTTAGAACCTCATCCTGAAGTAACCAATGAATGGATATGTGTTGTATTATATACCAAGAGAAAGAGCATTTAATTGCACTTAATATAGTGGCAAAAATTCGAAGGAAAAAAAATAGTTAATTTTTTAAGCACTTTTTAAAACTGCAGAATAATTCTGTTTTTTCCACTTCAGTAAAATTTTTAAAAAATTTCCCCTTTTTTCTATATTTTATTATTCTAATATAAACAATTCATAATATTTCTGTTTAATGCTTAAATCTTTCATTTATTTAGTTCTATATAAATTTTTTAGTTATTTATGCATGTAATGCATAATGCATATTCTTAGACTTTTGATGATCAACAAACTTTAAGCATAAGGAAAGCAGTGTCATAAAAAATCATTTTGCTTTAAAAGCAAAAATAATTGAAATAAAAGTTAAAAAATATATTAGAAAAGTGATAAAGAACTATGAAAAAAATTTCAATAAAATGTTTCAAAATTTAAAGTTTAACCAAAGCACTGAATTTGAGAATGAGTCACTTTATTGTGAAGCTGCATAATTGCTATAGAAAAGTTTTAATTCTAAAATTTTGGCAGAAGTTTTGGTTAAAAATTGCCATTTCCTGACCTTAATTAGCATATTTGGTTGCGATGAACAGCAGAATGAAAGCATAAACTAAATCATCACTACTTGACGCTATTTATGGTGATTGAACAATGCAAATACATTCACTGCAAACTCAAATAGATTTATTTTTAAACTTTGTCATAATTTTTTCAAGCAGAATCAACAAGTAAAAAATATATATCATAGGTTTAAATGTTATTTTTGATATTTGATTAGAAACAGTAAAAAAGAATTCAGATTTCTATTTGTAAAATATTTTTTACAACCTTATACTATGGAAATGAAATTTGTTTCTTATGTCACTAGAATTCAAAGGATGGAAAACATTTATTAGGATTCTGATATGTGAAGGGTTAATGAGAGCAATATAATGGCCATGATTCTGTTTAATTCTTATGAAACAAGAATGGAGTTGCTGATTCAACACTTAAAATTAGGTGAAAACTTTGGTGCAAATCTTCCATTCTTTTCAGCATTTCCTACTCTGATGAACATTTTCTGTAAAAGAGCTTTAAACAGTTTCATATTGGTAAAATAATTGTGACACATGATATTTGGTGAAGCTTAACACTTGATAATTACACTAATTAGATAGTATTTTTTTAGGGAATGAATAAAGGTGGTTTAATATATATTCTTTAAGTTTTTGAAAATTTCAATTGTACATTTGAGTCCCCATGCAGAAATATAAATTTATTGCTGTTAATTCAAGAGAATGGCATAATAACTGTTATAACTTACCATAGTAGGAAAGCTTTTTAATTTAGGCTCTGTGCTTTTAGCATTATTTTATTTCATGTATGACAGTTATTTTGATATTTAGTGAGTGATAAGTTGCTATTCCATAAATGATACTTTGTGTTGTCAACAGAATGATTGTGACAGGATCATTATTTGCTGTTTTGTTGTAGCATGAAATTGAGTAATTTTTTTGTTTTTCAACTGTGATACTGTCTTCCCCTGATTCCATGCACACTGACATTAAACTTAAACACTAATCTGCCCTTTGATTTTATTCAATGCAAATAATTTGGCACTGTAGTGTTTTGTGCTTTATTGAATGGTTGTTTCTCAATATGTAATCCTTTTGTTTCATTCCAGACACAATATTTGATCCAGGAGTGTGCATCACTTATCAGCAAGCCAAATTTTGTGTCTTTATTCTGTTACGCAGTTGATAGCCCTCTGCACCAACAAAAGGTAATTTTGTGTTAAAATGTATTAAGCAAAGGCAAAAATATTGATAACTTTTATTTTCGTTTTGTTTTATCTTTGGGAAAGATTTTGCTTTGAAAAATAATTATGTAATTAGTACTATTTATATAGTAGCACTGCCAGTCTGTGAAAAAAATGTAAATTATTTATTTTTATGCAGTGATTTTTTACCCAACTTTTTATGCATATGCTATGTAGTAACAAGTGTTTATAAAATTAAATTATGGTAAACACTTATTTATTTTGCTTACCATAAAAATGAATGGATGTTGGTGGAAGTTGGGTGAAATTGAACCTGTGGCCCAGAATCTTTTTTTAAGTGGCCTGCAAATATTGCAGTGCAAATTGTTAATTTTTATCTCTCTTATTCTTGAAGTATTTTCTGGAATACCAATTTTACTGTCTTTCCCAATTTTCCTTTTCACTGGTTTTGAAATTGTTTTTTAGTAGCCTAAATTTAATTTATGGCAACATCAGTCCACGACGCAGACTTTTGCATAGGGGTAGATCAGGTTTTCTGAATGTACTGTTTAGTTCCTGATTAAAGAGCTCAGCTCTCATTCAAATAGACACTACATCAGTAAACTTTCTAATTATGTAAGTATCAAGGCCAACATAAAAAGAGAAATGTTTGGGAAAAACTTAGGCTGCATTAACTCTTCTAGTGTCCAGACTGAAAAACAGGTTCCCATCCAGGGGCCAAGCTATTTTCTCACTATGCTCAGCCAAAAAAAAACTTTAATTTTAGAACTTTTTTGCCAAATAACTAATGAAAGGAATTATGGCATGTTGTATACCAAATTAATCAGCATTTAATTCTGGATTTTCTGAAAATCAAGTATTTAACAAAAAAGAAAATGTTTTATTTTAATAGGACTTTTTTAGAGTCATGTAGTAAAAGAATGCATCTGGCAACACAAAAATTTATTTAAAAAAACTAATAGAGAGAAATGATTGCAATGCACATGAATAGAATGACAATATATTTCTGAATAACAAAAAAATTACTTTTTTGGTTTTAAGTAAATACTTCTTTCATTTTGTAATTTTTTTTCTCGGTACCATACTTAGAGAAAATTCTAGTCTTTTAGCCAACTGTGCTGAGTCAGATAAATAAGTCAACTTTAGAATTTTTAAAAAAATAACCAATCAACAGAAATAGGTCATGTTATATGCCAAATTAAACAGAATTTAATTACGAATTTTATGAAAATAAACAATATAAAAAATTTGCAAGCATATTTGTAGGGACTCTGCAGCTGGGGGCAGAAGGAGTGAGGGCCAGGATCGCCAATTTGGGAGAGCACCTTTCTCGTCTAGTGACAGAGCGCTGGCGGCAGATCCAGTTTGGGGAGCCAGACAAAGAAAGGCGACAGGAGTCAGCCTGGCATGGCAATCTTGTCTGTACCCTATTGGCCGAGACACCCTAACATCCCCAAAGGACACGTGACCTCATCCGGCAGGTGGTTGAGACTGAGACTTACGCGCAGACCATGAGGCTGTCCAGATGTCAGGCTGTTTGCAGCTCATTTAAGCTTTGTTTGTATCTAGCAGTGGGACCGCTGAGGCTAATTATAGCCTGTGTTGAATTTGGCCAGTGACTGTACTGGGTGGGCAGTCACTGTATGTATATAGTTTAATTGTAAATAAACCTGCGTATATATGAAATAACTGAGTTCATGTATTCGGCCACCTAAGTTATTCATCCTGACGAGATAGTACCCTACTGCAAACGCTCTCACACACACATATAAAAAGAACCCAGCCCAGACAGGCAGAGAAGAGGGCCATCTACAATATTGATTTTAATAAACCTTTTTCAATGTGATATGGTGAAAAAAAAAAGATTGCACTATACAATTAAGGCATCATTTTGGAAAACCTGCTGAATAAAAATAGTTAAGTTATATATTTATTGAAAGGAAATTTCCTCCTCAATAATATAATATTCAACTTGAAATATCATTTTCATTTCTTTTAATGATTCTTTTCAGTATCTTATATTTTTAACACGGCCAGTGTTTTACAACATGACTTGGCTTTCTCATATTCACGGGATTTTCTGAACTAGTTATAAAATAGGAAAAAAGCTTCCTTGGCAGCTTTTTTTTTACTAAATGAAAATGAATTTTTTCTTTGGGTGTTGAAGTTTGGCGATCTTGGCTAAGTGCAGAAAGATTTGTGCACCAAGGACCAGCCCTTCCCGAAAATTGCCCTCCCAAATGATAGCCGATTTCCATAGCAAGGAAGTCTATTTTGCTTCCTATCCAAGACATTCAATTTCAGAAAATGGTACAAGCTCAAAGTTTTTTATTAAAAAAGCAAGAAATAATAAAAGAAAAATTACATATAACACGAGATGTAGCTGTCCCATGGCCTAGTGGTTAGCACGTTTGGCTACTGATCTAAGGGACCTGGGTTTGAGCCCTGGGTAAGGCATGGACGTTTGTATTGTTTTTCTGCTGAGGTCCTGCCATCTTCTCATATCTTCTATTATGGCATAGAAACTGACAGGCTTCTGTCAGACCTCTGTGGCAAGCAGCTGCTTGAGGGGGTATTTTTCTAATGGGATGTTAAATAACATATCCGCAACAACTTTTAAGCCCGCCTCTGATCTAACATAACTCGGAAAGATCGATAAATCGGCTGATTGAAGATTGCTAACTAACGGAACTAAATATGCAGAAATGAATTTGCTTTCGTATGCAAGACCTCATTTATTTTCAGAAAATGATACTATATCAAAGTTACTGGAAAAGTAATAAATAATAAAATAAAAATTGACATATAGCCTAATGCGATGTTAAAATATCCACAGCAACAAGTTGTAGGCCGACCATACAATATACAGTACTGTGCGAATTAGTTGGGACAAGCGAAGCCTGGAGAACCTCTTCGATCTGGCCACATCCAGCAATCCCCCAAACACCCACCCAAGGCCATGTTTTGGGGATGTTTCACAGCTTCCAGGCCACAGACACTTCATCCCATTGAAGGAATGATGGACAGCAAAAAGTACATAGGCGTTCTGGAGGCAAAAATGGTCCCAACACTGCAGAAGCTGTTTCCTAACGGCGATGGGGTATTTCAACAGGATCTGGCTCCATGCCACAATTCTAAGCTTGCTAAGAGCTTCTTTACCCAGCAACATTTGAAGGTATTGGAGTGGCCAGGAAATTCACCTGATCTAAACCCCATTGAAAATTTGTGGGCCATTATTAAAGCGCGCATATCTAAGATGGATTGCACGATGAAAACCAAAATGATAGAAAGTGTCATGAAAGTGTGGTACCACGACCCTGAAGTGAAGGAGATGTGTGGAAAGTTAGTGGCATCAATGAGAGGGTGAAAGAAGTAATTAAAGCTAAGGGGGCTCACATTCACTATTAACTACACTATTAAACAAATAAATATTTTAGTTGTCTTTGTTACTGCATTTTCCTATTGTCCCAACTAATTTGCACAGTAATGTAGCATAACTATGAAAAAAATCAATACTTATCGATCAGCCTAAAGATCGCTAATTTCCGAAAATAAATGTACTGAAATGAAAACTAAGGTTTAAATGTAAAAATAAAATACTGACTTTACAAAGACTATCCAATATACTGGACTAAAACTGTAAAAAAGTTATAGCACATGGAATAGAGATAGTATGTGTCAGCCATCTGTGTCTTGTTTGACTCAGTGAAGCATAACTAATTAAATGCAGGTACAACCAGAATTTCTAAGAAGGATGTGTTTACTTTCATTTTCAATTTCAAGGATGCTGGGGAAAAATAATAAAAATAACTTGGGAATACTGAAATAGGTTTATGACAGAAAAGAGTGTGAAATGGGAAAAAAAATTGCAGTACATATTTTGCAATTACTTCCAAAATCAATTATTTTTAAAAATAGTGTTTTTTTGTTATTTGTATGATATTTTCAAAATTTAAGGAAATATTTGTTGTATTTGTTGATAATAGTTTAAATTAAACTTATGAGCTTAAATCAGAAGGTTGCTTCAGCGAATAATAACATTAACACAAGCAAATCAGCAATACCGTTTAGTGCTTCTAAGAAATGGCAATCAGATGGCTTTATAGCATTATTTATATTGTAGTTTAATAAAATATCCATCAAATTAAAAAAAATATATTATTTTTGAAGCCTGAATTATATATTTTTATAAGTTACATAAAAAAATTGCAACAGCAATTTTTACTTTAAAAAAAACTATATATTTTTTGTTGTACTAAAAACATATACATACATTCTTGGCCTCTCAATTCAGATTCTCTGAACGTATACACACGATGTGGACAGTGGAAGGGTTCAACACTCAAAAATATTTATTTACTTAAAGGTCTCAAGACTCTGATGCTATTGTGTGTGCAAGTTTCATTGTTAGTGAGAAAAATTGCAAAATATTAAAATTATTCTGATGGAAAATTTGTAAAGGAGTGTCTGCAAATAGTTTTTGGTATGTTGTATCCAGAGAGAAAAGATGATAACAACATAAGTTTATCCCACAGAACCATAATCTGGTGGATCAATGAATCTGGTGGCAATATAGAATATGCCTTTACAAAGCTTGCATCAAAATCTAAATATTTTTCTTTGGTTCTTGATGAAAGTACTGATACTTCTGATGCAGCTTAATTAGTGGTATTTGTATGTGGAGTTGATATTAATTTCCATTAAAATGCATTTCATTTTTCTCAAATTTAATCTGTTAAC
Organism: Ryuthela nishihirai; assembly: GCA_038380435.1. NCBI lineage: Eukaryota > Metazoa > Arthropoda > Arachnida > Araneae > Heptathelidae > Ryuthela > Ryuthela nishihirai. Next base: position 45,217,792 of record JAWZYU010000023.1, on the reverse strand, counting down.
TTTTGATTTCTTGTATAGTTAGTTAATACTAATTTTAATTAAAGATAATAGTTGTTTTTTACATTAAAATTGGAAAAAAGTTCTTTTTTTGTAATAAATAGGTATATGTGAAAATTTAATTTTTATGCATATTGTCTACTCAGGGAATTGGATTTTTTTTTGTGGGGGAGGTGTTTAATGCAATAAGGAAATCCTCAACAGGCCCGCCAATCCGTTATTTTGACACTTTCCTATACAGTAGGAAGACTTGTGCAAGGTTCTGATTCTCTGCTTGAAAATGACTTAGAAATGAATCAAGAATACTTTGCTTTCTTTTACCAAATTTTTCATTATAAATTGTATGATAATAGTCAAACATATCTTTCACTGCATGTTCAAGCTTCATACCTCAATCATAGAGAGGGTTATTAGGCTTGAAATAAGCAACAGCATCATCAATTTTAGCCAAGTTTCCTTTAAGTGTTAGATATTTTACATTTGCAACAGTATCCTTATCTTCATTCTCATTCTTCTAGAATTCCCATGTTCGAGTCCCAGCTGGGCCAGTATTGTGACTTATCTCTGCAAAGCTCCCTATCCCTGCTCATGTTCAGTAAAGAACACTGATGGACTTCGAAACGCCATCGTCCATCAGATGGGATATTAAGCTGTGGCTCCGTGTGTGGGAGAGCCATACTCTGTGCACATTAAAGAACATGTTGGATGGCCTTGATGGGAGGTTACCAGCTGTCTCCCAACAGCTGTCCCATGGGTCCCCTTTCCCAACCTTCTCTGAGCCATTGGGGCCCTTGTGACCACTCTTGTGACCTGGCCATTTTGTGCCCGTTTTGGGCAAAAAAGGTCTGCCCAGAGTTATAAGAACCTCTGTGTTCAATAGCATCCCTAAGCAGTTATTAAATTAAAAAAAAAATTAGACATTAAAAAAGTGTTCAGGGCATGGCTTCTGGAAAATATTTAAAAACTGTTTACTCTGTGATATCTTTTAAGTGTATTATTGAGTTTATTTTATAAAATTATAACTGTTTATTGTATACTGTATTTGGATCCTGCAGACAAGCTTTTTAGCTTTGTGGGACTTAATTTTGTACTAAAAAAGTTATGGAAAATAAAGGCAATTGTTCTAATGTTTGCTGGTCTAACTTGGCCAACACCTTATTTGTTAATGGAAATGAATGAGATTCCCACAGCTTTTTAACATCTTGTGCAACATCCTTTAATCCTACATTCTCTGCTAGATGTACAATCTCTTCAATGTCTAACCTTTAAAGGAGTACACAAAATAGACAGTGCATTTTGCCAAAGCCCATTTTATTAGTCAAGAAGAAATTTCATTCTAAGCTTTACTATCCAGTTGCACACAATGCAGAATAATGAAATTATGCTAAAACTCATACACAGTAATTTCACAATATTTAGTTTCTGGGATTAATTGTATGAAGGTAAGCCATGGCTACTGATCTAAGGGACCTGGGTTCGAGCCCTGGATAAGGCATGGTTGCATGTGTTGTTTTTCTGCTGAGGTCCTGCCATCCTCTCAGATCTTCTACTATGGCATATAAACTGACAGGCTCCTGTCAGACCTCTGTGGCAAGCAGCTGCTTGAGGGGATATTTATTTTATTTTTTTAAGCCATAGATAGCAGACTTTCAAGACACTAATGACACCCTGATCCATCAGTTACATCACTGCAGTTATTCCTGGTGGCAAAAACGCAACCATCTTGTTCGAACACAAACTCATAAAATCAATAACATGGATGCTGGCATTGTCTAAAATAAGAAAAATCTTGAAATTTAGATTATCTGCATTGTATTTTCTCATCATGGGAACAAAAATATTCTACAAATGAGTTGTGAAATATTTTCCTCATAATCCCTGCCTTCACGTGCAATTTCCAAATTACAGGTAGCAAAGCTTTGGCAATACTGATGGGTTCTCACTCTGGAATATAATAAGCGACTTAAGCTTTGCATTTCCTTCAGCATTACTACCCACAATCAGAGTGAGATGATCTTTTTAAGCCTTAAAATCAGTAGCAGACTTTTCTTTTTTTTTTTAAAAATGTACGTGAGAGAAGATGTGTACTTCTAATAAAGCCAGTTTTATCAAAATTTAAAACTTGCTTGCAATTTTGTTTATCAGTAATCTTCAGTTTGTTAGGATACACTTCTGTTGCTTCCATGTCAGTACTGGCAGCCTCATCTTGGATTTTAATATTCTTCAAGCCATAGTTATTTTGGGAGCAATGAAACCAACCTTTGGAATCACAAAGCTTTTTATAAATAGCAGTTTCATCTTCTGATAATTCCTTCACTAGATCACATGCAAGCTAAAGACTTTCCTGTGTTTGAGGGCTAAGCTTATGAGTATGATAGAAATCCTCAATCCATGTTGCTAGGTACCTTTCCATCTTCTCCATCAAATCATTCCTTTGCCATGTAATCTTAACCTGGGAATACTTTATCTGTAAAACTCCCCACCCTGCCAACAGTCAGTAGGGGACACTGATGGACTTGGAAAGGCCACTGTCCATTGAGTATTAATCTGTGGCCCCGTGTGCAGGAGAACTATACCCTGTGCACATTAAAGAACATGCTGGATGGCCTTGACGGGAAGCTACCATGTCTCCCAACAGCTGTTCCAGTGGGTCCCCTCCCCCAACCTTCTGAGCCTTCAGGCTACTTGTAACCTGATCATTTAGCCATTGAGCACAAAAAAGTGCCATTCAGAGGTAAAACAACCCAATGGGAATGCTTTAACATATTTTTAGCCAATAACTAGATACTGGAAGCATTTAAAGAATGGTATGCCTTGTTCTATATTCACTGGTTTCCATAAATTAAGGAAAATCCCTATGCTTAGTCAGTGGGAAACTAACGTCAAAGCTCTATAACTTCTAAAATAAGTTTTTTTGTTTTGAAAAATGTGGTTGCAGATAAAGATCTCAAATAAATCAATATCTTGATTTTCAACAATATTCCTTCAGTATTTAATGATTTATGGAAGTTTGAATATTTAGTGATAACAATGCCAGCCACAAAAACTGACTTCAGAAGTTAATTAAAACTTAGTTTAATTAACTTAGTTATTGTATCAAAGTGTTTAATAAAATAAGTTTATATTTTAGAACTTTGTGTAAGGAATTCTTTCACTGTTCTTCAGTTTTGTCTAGGTTTCTTAAGACTGGTATTGCTGTTGTTAAATATTCACACTTCCAAAACTCATTAAATACTGAATGAATATTGTTGAAAATTGAGATATTGATTTATTTGATTGAGGTCTTTATCTGCAATCACATTTTTCAAAACAAAAAGAACTTATTTTAGAAGTTATTTAGTTTTGACGTTATCTTCCCATTGACTTAACATAGTGATTTTCCTTAATTTATGGAAACCGGTGTAGGTCAGTATTGTTATGTGGTATTGTTCAGTAGACTGTGAGATGATCAAAGCATGTTTACATGTTGTTCCTTTTTCTTCCTATGATTAATAATTTCCAATTTCACATCTAAGCTATAATTTCTATGCTTCTTTATAGTCCTTGCAATGTTCTTATTCACCTTAGGACTCATAGGTAATAACATGCTATTCTAAACACTGGCATAGCAGTGTAGGAACTGTCTATTTGTGTGGTGATATAGGAGAGCAATTGTGGACAGTGAGATTGAACTTTTCAAATCCATGAAAACTCCAGAGCTCTCAAACAAGAATCCTCATAAATGCAATGAATTTTCATGCATTATTCCTCAATAAATTGGACTTGTAACTGCGGGGATTCAGCTAACAGAAATATGAATAATGAGAATCCCCTTTTATATGTTTGAAACAGATTTCAAATTTTTTTTCATAATGTGGTTCAAATAACAACATATGTATTCGTCTTAGGTTTTAATTGACACATCTTTTTTTGTAGAAGCTCTTTATCCTAGTATTACTGTCAGATTTCCCAGTGAAAGTCAGTTGATCAAATTGCAAAATAAAAATTATTTTACATAGGTAGAGATTTAAATTTTTATATGAAATGAAGCAGAAGAGGGGGGGATAGGATACTATGAGGAACTTGAGATGGGTGGTCAAGTATTTTGGAAGTTGCTAAGAGTGTTAAGTAAAACTTCAAATGATAAATTATAAATTTGAGGTAAAAAGTGAGGTTTGAAATATGGTTCAATTTTAGGTGAAGACTTCAGTTTTGAATGCAATACAGAGTGGCACAGGGGAAACCCATAGTAGTTTGCAATGGAAGATTTGAACAGTCTAGTATTTGGTAAATTATGGGGATCCAAATCTGTTAATAAAGATAACAACCAATAACAGTCAATCAAGTGGTATGTGGCTTTATTGGATCTATCCAAGTGAAAACAGCTTCATGTAGAAAGAACATCTATTTTAGTTTCAATAGCAGTAACTCATTGTGCTATATTGAGTCAGCTAATGAAAAATGTATATCTACAAGTTCATTTCATAAATAAAATAAGGAAAGAAAAAATTAAAACAAGCTGGAGAAAAATTTGAAAATTAAAACTCAAGAAGCAAATTTTTGTGTGCAGTGACAAGTATTTATAAATATCAGTAGAATTAAAAAAAGTATAAATTTTTCCTCTTCCCTCATCTTTTAATTTGCCCCATGTTTTCTATCTATTTTGTTGGTTTCACTTGTAAAAATGTTTACTGGCTTCTTTGCCTGTAAATATAGCTATATAGTAGTAGTATGTGAAAAATTATTTGCAAATGAGGAAGTAAAGGTAATGGCTAGTAATTTAAAATTTTTTCTCTTTAACAATTTAACAGGAGGGCATTTTTATAGTCCTGAATTTTTTTGCATTGAATTGTTTTTGTTCCTTTCGTTGAAATTTGGTGAAATGAATATTGTTATTATTTCAGAGTTTGAAGCCTTCGGCTCATTTGCTCCCACAGTTGAGTAAAGTATTAAAGTTTAATTGTGTACAAGAAGTAGCTTTTGGACTGGCACTTCTACAGTCTTCAAATCCAGATCTTCATCAACATACTTTACAATTTGTTAAGCAGAAAATATCAGATTTTCTGAAAATTATCACTGAACCAGGTGAGTAGAGAAGAACAGAACTTAATGGGGGTTTTTTTTTGTTTGATAATTTTGGTTTTAAGCATTAATAGATGAATAAGATATATTTGCATGATTAATGTTACCTGTAGCATAATTCTAACATGTTCACAAAGAGTAATGGTGATACAAGTATTGCACATTCTTGAAATATTAATGTGTGAAACATTGAAGTTAATGTACATAATTTTTCATAAAATGTGATAACAAAAGCTGAATATATTAAATTCAGTCTGAATTGTAAAATAATTCAAATTTTTTTAGTCATAGAAATAGAAAACCTTAGTTGCTAGTGTGCAATTGCTTAATCAATCAACCTAGAATCTCCATTTGTTTGCCAAGTCTGTATTAGCAATAAATTTTTTTTAGCAACTTTGTAATTAAATGTAGAAAACATATCTTGTAAATACAATGAATTTAATCACAAAGCATTTGCTTCCTCCCCAAAAGAAAATTAGAGCTGAATTGTCAGGCTTTTCACAATGCATGCAATTATGACAAGGTATTTTTTTTTCAACATAAAAAAAAACTGAACTTCAGAAATTTATTGTGCTATGACTAAAAGTAAATGAAGTGATTTGTCCCATGAAAAAATTATAAATAACTAAAAAGTAAATGGAATTGAAATTAATTGAATCAATTGCTGAGGTGTTCATCTGTTACAATGCACGGCAAAGATCCTTCAGGCTTTTCAGCACATTGACACTGATACAGTGCTGTTTTACAAAACATGACTGGCAGAGAATTTCAATTAGCACATGAGTTGCAGAATCAGCTGTCCAAATCTGTCAAATCAGCTGTCCTTGAAAAGGTTCAAATTTTCTTTTCATGTAAATATTTTTTTAATGTATTACATCTTAAAAATAAATATATATTATTTTTTTTCCCGTTCTTGTTTTATAACAAATTGAAAATGATTAGAAGTGAGATAATTTCATGCAAAAAAGTTAATTTAAACAAATGTTTGGAAACAGAATCTCTATAAATATTTATTACTATTGGGAAAAAATAAAGTTATATGACCCACTCTTTGTAATGCAATTGTACATAAGTTGGGATATCTATACTCATAATCATATCTATAATCAGTTACAAAACTGGAAAAATGTTGGAGATAAAGATCTCACTCAAATCTCTCTAAATCCCTGTTTTCAGCAATATTTGTTTAATAAAGAGTTATTGAAACTGGAACATTTAACAGCAAATGTCACTGTCACACTTCCTAAACACCCCCCATCCCCCTCCTCACCAATTTTCAGTTTTCATCAAACTTGGTCACTTCAACCAAAGATAACAATTTTCCAATAGTCAAAACACACATCTATTTAGTTTGTCCCATTAGATATGTACCAAGTACTATGTCAACAAGCATTGTCATGACATTGCTTGGAAGAACATTGTTGCAGGCAGAATTTTCTGGAATTTATATAAATAAAATAATTGACCATAGGTTGAATGTATAAACTTTATTTAAAAAATCTAAAAATCTAATGATTGGTCAAAAAATGATTTGCCTATCATCAATACTTTTTGAAATCTCGCACTACAAAGGATCTGCACACATACCTGCATTTATAATAATGTATAAAGTCAATAATTTTCATATTTCCTTTGCACAAATTAATAGATTTTTTTTTTTCATTTTTGTGTTTTACATTTTTTGTGTATGCTAGTAATCTTGCTATAGATTTTAAGTCTGCTACTATTAATTCTTCTTATTATTGTAGTTCACTTTCTAGTATTATTCTAAAATTCTAATTTGCCACCTCAGTGGTATAGTGCTATCATACTTCATGGTGACCTGCAGCTGCTGTGGTCTGGGGTTCAGTCCCAGGATGAGATAGTTGTGTGTTTGTATATGTGTTCATGTGAGAAACCAGGATGAGCTTGATAGAGATTTTAGGTCATTCTGTCTTGTGTTTTATTGTTAATATTTTCTAAATGAAGTGTTGCTTGTTATTAATTTTCTGACTAATTTTGTTTCATAGATACCAATTTAGGACAAGAAAGTGGCCTGAAAGATTCAAATCCAGAAGTTTTTCAGCTGTTCCTTAACTATCTGTTTTGCTATCCTAACGACGATATTGGTATTAGCATTGAGCAAAAAGAAGCTTTAATAAATTTGCTTAAAAAAGGTAATACTTTTTATTGCAAATGAAATCAATGCCTTTTAGTTATTACTGTGAATATGACAACTTCAGAATTGTATTTATATATATATGCAGAATTTATAAACTTCTTGCAAAATATTATTTTGATTTATTCAGAACTGAAGAATTTATGCAATGGAAAAATATTTTTTTTACTTAATGTAGCTTTAAGGGACTGTTAGACTGTTTAGAGATAGACATATACATATATACCTAATATACCTATTAATATTGAAAACGAAATTAATTAGTAGGTCTTGCTATATAGAGATTAAACTATTATTAATATATTTATAATTTTGGTTCTATAGGATTTTTTTTCTGAAAGTTTTATTTTAGTACATTTTCAAAAATTAGTTATTTTCTTCACTCTATCATCGTGTCTGCAGACATTTAACTTTATTTTTAGAGAAATGTTTTGAAAAGAAACATTTTAGAGGAACAATTCAAAAAATTTTGACTTGATAGGCACTCAGAGCTGTCAACTGCTGTAATTATTCTAGATTTTCTCAATTTTGGTTTAAAATCTGAATTTTTCTGTTTTTTCAGTTTTGTCCTTTAATAAGGAATTCTCCCAGATTTTATAGTATTTTCTCTTTTCCAAAAGGAGAATGGTAATAAAAGGAAAAAAAAAATGTTAAAAGTTTTTGCTCTTTTATTGCATTAAAGGTGTGCCTCATCGCTGTTTCCTAATCTGTGCTTTACTGTGTGCTCAAATGCACTAATGTAGTCAGTGGGAGTCCATTGTATTTCATCTGATCACTTCCAGACGGAACATTGGGTAGAGTTCCCACTTAAATTCTTTTCAGAGTTTGTATGCCTTAGAAAGTGAGCATGTACAATTGAACCTATCCCCCACTATCTCTGCTATGAATAACTTTTTGCAAATTGATTGCTGATAAGTGATTGACAATTGAAATTGACAAACTGACAATTTCAAATCAATTGCAAAACAATGTTATGAATCTTCAGTACATTCCTATGTTTTGAATCTTCAGGGTGGGAGAGGTCACATTAATGGAAATTAGGAACCTTTCCTAATCTGTGTCATTGCAATAGGAATGGATCTCATGAATGTCTATTGTTATCTGGGTTAGCCATGCAGCTCTTGTTTAGTATTGTATTGTTCATTTATGTAATATATCTGTTAATCAATTATTAATCTTGTCTGCAGTTGTCACTCAATTATCACTAGGTCATTAGTGCAAACTGCTGCTCAGTCATCTAAATTTGGTACAGAGTAAACAGACTGATCTTCTTCATAGTTGGTCCAACATCCTATGCAAAATGTATGACAACCTCCTGGTTACCAATAAAATCACCAACACAAGAAACTGAAACTGAATAGAACGTTTACAATATATATTTTTCTGCCATTAGATGGTGGTATTAATACTATTGGGGGGATTCAGAGATCACAAATCCTCATATTTCATCAGTACATAGGGTTCCCATTTTGCATGAGAATTACAAGATGTAAGAATAAAAATTTGGAGCAATTAACAAACACTTATGCAAATTAATAAATTCCAGTAATTTATGTAATATATCGATTATTAATTATTAGTGATGAAATTAAATTTGAAAAAAAAAAGGATCTGGCTAAGAAATTAAGATGATAAATAATGAGATAAACTCGACTGTTCAACACCCACTAATAAATCAGCTTGTGTTTTACATTTTTTGTCGATTCTAATTTTAGAGGAAAAATTGTCTTGAGCCGGGTGGATACGAACCCACGACCTCCTGATAACATGTCAAGTGCTCTGGACCACTGAGCTACCGGCCACCAATCAAGATCTCCTCTAACGCTATGAACATTCCTTTTATGTCGCATTTAGGCGCTATTCAGGCAATTTTAGCCCAAGCAGCTTTCTATTTGCCATATAGATGGAAAGCATGTCTTACAAGTATGCTAATGATGATAAATAATGAGATAAACTCAACTGATCAACATCCACTATTAAATCAGCACTTTGACGTCGATTCTAATTTTAGAGGAAAAATTGTCTCGAGCCAGATGAGATACAAACCCATGACCGATGAGATCTCGATTGGCGGCCGGTAACTCAGTGGTCCAGAGCATCTGACATATTATCAGGAGGTCGTGGGTTCGTATCCCACCCGGCTTAAGACAATTTTTCCTCTAAAATTAGAATCAACGTGAAAGTGCTGATTTATTAGTGGAGGAAATTAAGGCTGTGTTTTGTAAAACCTGATGAATAAAAGCAGTTAAATTATATGTCAATGGAAAGAAAATTTCTTTCTGAATAATAATAATAATTGGTGTATATCAATAAATATGAAAAAAAAAAAGTTTTCACCCATGGTTACTACAGGCTACCATTTCTTATGCCACACACCAAGAGTCATCATTGTCAATTAAATTACTTTTTCAAAAAATTTCAGTTGATCAGCATTTCTTGCTATTCCTACTATAATGTCAATTTATGCAGTATTTATGTTCATTATTAATGAATGATGCCTACTGATTGTTACTTACCAATTAAGTTAAATTTCCATAATGTTAAGAGTACTCATGATACATGTCTTGCACATACATACAGAGAGGTTGCATTGTTGCAATCCATGACTGCCTTTTGAGTCTTATCTGTTATGGGGGAAAGAAAAATGGGCCTCCCCATTCCAGTAGTCAGAGTTATGGAATGGTCATTTTAGGCACTAATTAACTTACTGTGAATTAAATTTCCTATTAATGATATTTTCTCTAAACACTCTCTCTTTGGGCAATATCAAATGAGCCACACATGCACAACTTCTGTTACCAACTTTTTGCATTGATGTAGTCACAATCATAAAGTGATATAAAATTTTGGGTGGCAGACTGTGATATCTAATGAGGTTTAATGTGATTTGCCCAATTACCCTCAAGGGTGGTGGTAAAACAACTTTTTGTTCATAAAAATCCTCTCTGGATTGGATTACTAAGGAAATACTACTATTTGCACTTTTTGAATCATCCATTAGTTAAAAAATGACAACTTCATTATCTTTGAAAATGAGTATCCCTTTTTGCCCCAGGCATTATGTATTATTCTAGTTAAAAAAGAAACTCAGATTTAGAAGCTTCAAAGTAACAGATGTTTTAGTGAATTTATCAAGCTGATAATCAAACAATAACATGATCTGCTACTTTTAGATTTAGGAAACATTTTAACAGTAAAATATTTAAGGTGAAAGAACATCAACATTTACATTTAAATGCTGTCAAGATTGATTCTGTCACCTGACAACTTCGTCCAACTATAGGCAGTATCCTCATAATTGAAGATTTTTTGTTCTTCCAGCATCAAGGTCATTGAATGACAGCTGCAGACAACCCTGAGCACTCTTTCTTAGCAAATGAGTTTTATTTCTTCCCATAAAAGATCACTTGCTTGAATTTTTGCTGCAAGTACATTTTTTATCTAAACAGCTGCAGCTTAAGGATTTCATTGAATTGTATGTTTGTCTAAACTGGACTGTGGATCTCAGGTCTGAGCATCAGTCTGGAATTTGCTGATGAGGATGTTGGATCATCTCCAGAAATCTGCATCTCACTAGTCCAAGTCTCTATAATGAGGCCAACAAATTATCTCTATCTCTTGAGCATCAGCAGTTGTCTATACATGTAAATTGCTGAGCAATGTCAAGTTGGATTGTGTTTTAAACTCCAAATAGAAAATACCTTAAAACATAACCTAATTACTAATTTGCATTTCTATGGCTACTTGTAAGACTTGACATCATACAGACTTCCCTATTCAGCAGTTCTTTGCAGGATAAGGAAGTCTTTCACATCAAACTGCATGTATTGGCAACTCTTTTTCTCTGTTGTCATACTGCACATATGGACTACATGACTGTCTCCTCCAATTATTTGAGGTCTGGAACTTTGGTAGAATCAGCTGGTGGACCTTAATGTTTAATCTTCACTGCAGAGTTGCATTTTGTTTTTCTTGCAGTGTATCACAAATAATTTAAACATCATCTGTGTGTACTTCACACAGACTTATTTAGCTTACTAAGAGATTTGAGCTCTGAGTCTTCATCTCATTCTCAAAGATTTTCTAGCATCTGCATCATCAGCCATGACTTAACCACCAAATTCTGCTGGATAGTGCTGGGACATGGTCAAGGATGACTTGATAAATGTTGTGGTCAGGTCTGGTGTGCCATTTATGCTTGTTTTTATTTCAAACTCTAAACACTGTGGCAAAGATCTTCCAGATCAAATATGTTGTCAAATTGTGGTGGCCCTCTTTTTGCAGATATTGTAAGGCCAAAGTTGTTTTGCTTAGCTCTGCATAAGTGATGGATTCCTAATAAATTCGTTTTTGGGTAGGGGGCTAATCTATGTGGAATTTTTGTGATATCATTTGTCTCTTGCTTTTTATTCAGAACATTTAATGTTTTTAGCGAACCATCATTTGCTATTTGAGCCCCTTATTCTCATACATTTTTAGAATTAGTTTATGCATTTTTGATATTTTTCATGTATAATTTTTGATTTTCATTTTTATATTTTAAAAGTATTAAATTTTACTTTATATATGGATCCTCTATGCTCATTTGCTATTTTCATATGTATGTAATTTTATCATTGATGTTTTGCAGTTACTCTTTGTCTTTCGATTGTGTAGATTCAAGTACTTTTATAATATTGCATTGTATGACGCAGTATAGCCTTAGTTGCTTTTATGGTGCATAAAACACCAAACAACCAATCACTTTTGAATGCAATACAGGTTAGACTGACATTTATCTGTCTGTCTGGTTTCTTGCAAACTGAGAATATCTAATGAATATTCTCGGTTTATAAGCTATCTAATGAATCCTATAATATTGAAATTCTTGTGTGAGGACATCAAGAGAATCTCTGTGCAGAGTCCTCACATTCCAACTACCTGTGGGAGGAAAATGATTTGTGGGATGTTTAAAGAAACTGTGTTTATTGAGAGAGGAAGTGCTCACATTATCAAACAGCCCCTTATTCACAGGTTTGGGGCAAAGACCCGTTCCACCACTAATAAAGGCTGAAGCCATCTCTACACTGGAAGACTTCCTCCAATGTAGGATTTGATTATGCCTGTAGCAGCAAGAGTTCAGGTACCTGCAATGGCCTCTGATCAGGATTATCCACCAGCTGATAAAACATATCCTGTGAATCTCTTCACTTAGAGCTGTCAACTCACAAACAAACAGAAAACACAGTGGAAGATTCTCCCTCAACAGAAGCCCACTAGTGCAACAAATTAAGAATGCATAATTAAGCTCAGAGACATTATTCCATTCTGGTTGGTGTAAATGATCAGCACCAAAACTTCTGTGATTGACCACCACTAAATAAATAATTTTTGCCTTTTCTTCTGATTTTAATGACTAATTCCATTCATAATTATGGGCAATTGCATTTATTGCCAAATATCATTATCTGTCAAATTTGCCATGGGATAATTAGCTTTTGGAAAAATTTTATTCAATTTGATATGGAATAAAAAAATTGATTTGATGATGTGTAAAAATATTTATTTTAATTCAGCTTAATAAAGCTATTTTCTGGACTTTTAAAAGCTAAAAATTGCATTTTTATTTCATGTAAAAGTTCTAAACTAGTTATCATAAAAGTAATTTTTTGAGATTTCAATGGTGTCTTATTATAGTTGTATTATGCTGTGTTTTTGTGAAAATATTTGATAATTAAAATGACAGATACTTACCATCATTTTAATTATGATGGTTAAGAGTACAAGAGGTAGTGCAAGAAACTTTTTGACAAAACCCTGGAAGAGGAAACTTTTTGACAAAAGTTTCCTCTTCCAGGGTCAATGACGTCTATAGACGTATTTTTGTACAACACACAAAACTTTGTTTAAAAAAAATTGCCTTTTGAAAATTTAAAAAATATATATATCTTTTAAAAATACATATTTCAATCTTGAAAAAAGTCTTTTTTTTTCATCTGATGCATATTTTATTAAACTATAATATAAATAATCCAATAAAACCATACGATTGCCCTATTTTAGAAGCACTATATGGTATTGCCAATTTGTTTGTTAATGTTAATCTGTGTTGAAGCAATCACCTGATTTAAGCTCACAAGTTTGATTAATTATTATCAACATATTTTTCCTTAAATTTTCGAAAATCTGCTAAAAATTAACAAAAAAAAAACTGCTATTTTTAAAAATGGAAGATTTTGGAAATAATTACAAAGTACTTAACTCTGTCCCCCCCCCCCCCCCCCCTGGGGCAGGGATGGCTCAGTCGGTAGCGTGCCAGGCTCATAATCTGTAGTTCCCAGGTTTGAACCCCAGCTGGGTCAGCGTTGAGATTTATCTCCGCAAAAATCCCCGCCCTGCCCACAGTCAGTAGGGGACACCGATGGGCTTGGAAAAGCCGCCGTCCATCGGATGGGACGTTAAACCGTGGCCCCGTGTGCGGGAGAGCCATACCCTGTGCACGTTAAAGAACACGCTGGATGGCCTTGACGGGAGGCTACCATCTATCTCCCAACAGCTGTTCCAGTGGGTCCCCTCCCACAACCTTCTCTGAGCCTTCGGGGTCCATGTGATCTGGCCATTTAGCCCATGGTGTGCAAAAAAGTGCCGCTCAGAGGTAAAACAACCCCCCCCCCCCCTTTTTTTTTACACTCTTTTCTACTTTAGACCTATTTCCCTATTATTAGAATTATTTTTATTATTTATTCCAGCATAAGCCGTCTCATGGCCGAGTTGTTAGCACGCTTGGCTACTGATCTAAGGGACCTGGGTTTGAGTCCCGGGTAAAGCATGGATTATATGTCATTTTTCTGTTGAGGTCCTGCCATTCTCACAGACCTACTATTATGGTGTATAAACTGACAGGCTCCTGTCAGACCTCTCTGGCAAGCAGCTGCTTGAGGGTGTATTTATTTTAGTTATTCTGTCTTTCCTATTCTTCAGATTGAAACTGAAAAAAAGTTTTTATAGAATTTACTTCAATGAAATTCAGAATTAAATTCTTTTTAATTTGGTATGACTTATTTCTGTTGATTAGTTATTTATTAAAAATATTCTAAAGTTGACTTGTTTATTGGACTCTGAAACAAGCCTGGACTTTTCTCTAAGTATGGTATGGAGAAAAAAATTAGGAAACGGAAGAAATGTTTACTTTAAACAAGATTATAATTTTTGTTATTCAGAAATAGCTTTTCTATTCATGGGCATTAAAATCATTTCTGTCTATTAGTGTTTTTTAAATAAATTTTTATTTGCATTGCCAGATGCATTTTTTTACTACATGACTAAAAAAAGTCCTGTTAAAATAAAACTAGTTGAATTTTTTTGTTAAATATTTTATTGTCAGAAAGTTCAGAATTAAATTCTGATTAATTTGACATATAACATGCCATAATTCCTTTCATTAGTTATTTGGCAAAAAAAGTTCTAAATTAAATTTTTTTTTGCCTGATCAGAGTGAAAAAATAGCTTGACCTGGCCAGGGGTAAAGTTGTGTGATGTGGTGATCAGTTCACAGATTGGTGGCCTACAGTTATTTATAGTTGGTCACTATTTTGATAACTCTCTGTAGGCCACTAGCTCATCTGTTTTATATTCTATGTAATGTCTCTGTTAGCTAATAATTCTAGTGATTAATTATTTAGGTTCATATTGTTTTACAGATTTTCCTTGTGAAATTTCTACGGTTTTGACACCTCACTTGTATCCAGATAAATTTGACTCCAAAATGGATTCTTCAATATCTAACTCATCTTCAATGCAAAAACCAGTAAGTCAACTTTATTGCTAATCTTTTCAAGTGATTTCTGAATTTATTATAGAAATATAATTGTATTTATATATATTGCTGCATTAAGGAAATTTTTTATTGCAAATTTGACTAAAGATAAAGATCATAATGAAATCTATTTAATCTCGATTTTCAAACAATATTTGTTTAGTATTTAAAGAAATGTTAACTAGAATATTTAACAGTATATTATGTTTTATAAAAATCATAATTGTTTAATTAAAATGTATATTTATTTTATTAAATGGTTTGAAATGGCTTCCATTGAAAATGAAGATTTAAATACATTTTCATTTGATTATTTTAACTTCAGCCATATTTTCACATTAAATGCATATTTTAGAAGTTTGATTTCCTATTGATGTAACATTTCCATCTCACTCTGTCCAATATATCGGTAATGATTGCCACCCAAGATCATAGATGGTGCTAATGGTTGGCCCACAAATTTTGAGGATGACTTTAGTCTTAAAATAAGCGGTAAAAAGATGAGCTGGCATTAGTTCAACTGGTAAGAACACTCTGGCATGTGTCTGGAGAGATGTGGGTTCATTTCCCGTATGTCGTCAAAAATTTTTTCTGCTAAATATTTATTGATTTATCAATGCCAAAAAAGCATCGGGTCATGCTGCGATTATCATCTATGTTTAAATCATTAATAACGCTAAATAGCATCATGAGAATATTATTTATTTCCATCTCACTCTGTGCAATATATCAGTAATGATTGCCACCCAAGATCATAGATGGCGCCAATGGTTGGCCCACAAATCTTGAGGATGACTTTAGTCTTAAAATAAGCGGAAAAAAGATGAGCTGGCATTAGTTCATCTTGTAAGAACACTCTGGCATGTGTCTGGAGAGATGTGGGTTCGTTTCCCGTATGTCGCCGAAAATTTTTTTCCGCTAAATATTTATTGAAATTATCTAATATTTTGGTAGAGTAGTGTATAAAAGACCTTGTTTCAGCTTCATGAGTGTAAATTACCATTTTTATATAATATGGTTATGTAATATAGTCATTTAATTTTTTTGTTACAGCTCTCATATATACATATCTCATATCATACAGTGTTATCATTAATATGTAAAAGTGGTACAGATACTTTTTCTTTCCCTAATAATAATGACATAGCAAATCATAGATAAGCTATGGATGTGTATTTAATGCTAATGCTTTAATTAGTATTATTACTAATGAAACCAAATTTTATGGTTTTACTTATTATAAATTGCCTGCTAAACTGTTTAAATATTTTTATATTAGCCTTTCAATTTAAAATGTATGTACTATGTACTCAGTTGGTAGTGCTTCAAGCTTGTAATTTGCAGTTCCCAAGTTCGAGTCCTAGCTGGGTCAGCATTGAGATTTATCTTTGCAAAATTCACTGCGCTGCCTTATGTTAATAGGCAGAGCAGTGAATTTTGAAGACACTGAAGGGCTTGGAAAGGCCACTATCCATTAGATTGGATGTTAAGCAGTGGCCATAGTGTGCAGGAGAGCTGTACTATGTGCACATTAAAGAACATGTGGTATGGCCTTGATGGTAGAATACCATCTGTCCTTGGGATTCATGTGACCTGACCATTTAGCCCATTGTGTGCAAAAAATTGACATTCAGAGGTAAAAACAACTCAACTTCATATTTAGATATTGAATTGATGAACTATATGGCTCTTATCCACCAAGTAGTGTCAATGTGTGCTTTTAAGTAACAACAGCTGGAAAGCTAAAGTTGAATTAGAAATTGCTTATGGAGTGTAGGACATGCATGAACTCTATGAAAATATTTATTTCAAATTACGGAAAGAATATTACTTGATAAATCCAATTGCAATGTTCCACTGGCACCATTTTAATTAATCAGTATTACTTTGAAATGTGATTTTAGTTAGTTGAAATATAAAATTTAAAACAGAAATAAATCACATTTAAACATTTAATCTGAAATTTTTTAATTCCATACTCTTATTGGGGTGGGGGGGGGGAGTGATATTTGGAAATTGTGAATACATCAGTAATCTGAGTGGTATGAGGTTAATTGCTGTAGTGGTATGAGGTTAATTGCTGTAGGGGTATGAGGTTGATAGCTGTCCTGATGAAACAAAACATACTCTTGATTGACCAATAAAAGGACATTTTTCATATCTCACTAAACAGCACAAAACCTACATGGAGTATAGTCCTCCTCTTGGCTCTGGTGTTACCAAATCCTTGGGACTAAACCCTATCAACCACCTTTATTGTTATGGTAAAGTATCCATTTCTTGTGTCCAGTAACATAAAAAAAATTACCCCTCAAGCAGTTGCTTGCTGCAGAAATCTGACAGGAGCTTGTCAGTATAATACAACACAGATTAAATTTATAAGGAAGGCTAGACCTCAACAGGAAAAAACACAAAGAATGAAACATCCCTGTCTTATCCAGTGTTTGAACCTCAGTTCCTTTGATTAACCCTTCCAGTGTCCAGGACATACACCAAAGAGCAAAAACATTATGACAAGTGCATTTTTATGCAAATCGAAGCAACTGCAGGTGAAAGTAACGCATGTGAAGGTCATGAAACTATAAATAACAGCTCTTTTAATCAGTTTCTTGTTTTTCAGATGGGAAAGGCAGTGGACTTAAGTGAGTTTGGCAAAGACCAAATTGTAATGGCCAGACTGGGTCAGAGCATTTCCAAGACGGCAAGGCTTGTGGGGTGCTCACTGTCAGCCGTGGTTAGTACCTTCAAAAAGTGGTCCGAGGATAAAAAAAACCATGAACCGCCAGCAAGGTGTGGGCTGACCACGGCTCATCGATGCTAGAGGTGAGCGATGACTATCCCATATGGTACAAGCCAACAGAAGGGATGCTGTTGCACAACTCACCCATAATTTGAATGCTGGTGACAGGATTAATGTGTCACAACACACAGTACATCGAACCCTGTGAACATGGGGCTGTGTAGCCGCAGGCTGCTCCCGATTGGCCATGCTAACCTCGGTTTACCGTTGAAAGTGCCTATAATATGTATGCGAGAATCAAAACTTGACCCTGAATGATTGGAAGAAGGTCATCTGGTCAGATGAATCTGAGTTCCTGTTGCACCATGTGGATGGCTGAATACATGTACATTGTTTACTTGGGGAAGTGTTGGCACCAGGATGCACTGTGGGATGAAAACAAGCTGGTGGAGGAAATGTAAGGGCGCCTCCACACCTGCCGCTCATGAAAGCTTGCCATTTCGCAATGACGAGTTTTCAAAGATTGCACATCTTCTGGAGTCAGTAGTCAACTGTCACTTCCTCTCTGCTGGCCACCGCACGACTGCGGCTGGAGTCGGTTCTATTTCTATTCTCGCATGCGGTACGCAAGCAAGAGACAATCAAATAGCCGCTGATGAATGACGTTGCTAGAACAGCCGGATGAAAATAGTGAGAATTTGGAGATATTACACTAATGGAATATCTGTATATATAAATCTTTAACGTTAAGCGAGTTTTCCTTTTGTAACCACCCATAAAGTTTTGGAAATATGTTTGGGAGTAGGATTTTTTCTAGGAGTAGCTAAAAATTGTAAAAATACAAAAATGCACATAAAATTTGAAACATATACATTTTGGGCATCCCCTCCCCCTTTAGTTACACTGCTGAGCATAAACCCAAAGTTTTAAATTTAATAACTGTTCCACTTGATGATAAGGAGATTGATTATTTACACAAAGGAATGAAACATAACACAATGCACTCCACAATAACATATATGAGTAATGTTTTGGTATGCTGATTTTAATATATTATCGTGCATTATTTAATTACTGTTTTCTCTAATGTAAGCAGTATGTTTTCCTGATTACTATTCTGAATATCTGAAACTTGAAATAAATTTTATAAATATTTATGCAATTACAAAGTTGAGATTGTCCAAATAATGCCGTTCTGCATTACATGTCTACATGTATATGCCTACGATTCCCCATCCTGTTGGGGTGGGGGTGGCTCAGTCATAGACAAAATTCGAGCAACAAGAGAAGATGTAACATCTTTAAGTCCTATCTGCATGACATTGTTTCTACATTCATCAATGCTAAAACATAAGCAATAATTAATACACCATAGAGTCTGCACAGCCACAAAAATATCGTTTTAAAGATTACACAAACATAAGAATAAATATATATTATGCATTCTTCCCAAGATCAAAATGCTATAAATAATGAGGTCCCTAATATTATAAATAATAAGATTACACATTACCATAGTACACATCACCATTACTATAGATGGTGTTTATGCATAATATATGTATGAATAAACATATATTATGCATAAACTGTCTTTGGAAAAAAAACAGTATCATTATCACCCAATTTAAGACGTTTCCAAGCTTATTTGAAAAAATAATACATTGAAGTGCCATTGAATTAGGGATAGCAACCTGGTAACATGTTGGACACCCTCTGGCTCTGGGGCAGGGGTGGCTCAATCGGTAGCGCGCCAGGCTCGTAATCTGTAGTTCCCAGGTTCGAGTCCCAGCTGGGTCAGCGTTGAGATTTATCTCCGCAAAATTCCCCGCCCTGCCCACGGTCAGTAGGGGACACCGATGGGCTTGGAAAGGCCGCCGTCCGTCGGATGGGACGTTAAGCCGTGGCCCCGTGTGCGGGAGAGCCATACCCTGTGCACGTTAAAGAACACACTGGATGGCCTTGACGGGAGGCTACCATCTGTCTCCCAACAGCTGTTCCAGTGGGTCCCCTCCCCCAACCTTCTCTGAGCCTTCTGGGTCCATGTGATCTGGCCATTTAGCCCATGGTGTGCAAAAAAGTGCCGCTCAGAGGTAAAACAACCCAACCCCATCCTGTCAAGACACAAATTTTTAGTGTAACAAATAATATGCAACACATTAGGCAGTTGGTGTGGACCTTTAAAAATTTTTTAAAAGGAAAATAATTTTTGGCCGAGTGGTTAGTGCTCTAGGCTACTGATTTAAGGGACCTGGGTTTGAGCCCTGAGTAAGACATGGATGTTTGTGTTGTTTTTCTGCTGAGGTCCTGCCATCCTCACAGACCTACTATTGCATATAAACTGACAGGCTCCTGTCTGACTTCCCCCTTCCCCCGCTAACTGAAGATAATGCAGAAAATCAATATTCAACTCATTGTTATCAATGCAAACCTCATAGCATTCATATTCCACCACCAAAATTTCCAGCCTATATTCATTTTAAAATTTTACAGTTTCAAAATTTTCCATTGTTTATTAGAGAGCATCATTAAAACTTTTGGGAGATTTGAAAAAGTGCAAATCATCATAATAGTTCATCTGTCTTATCACACCCAAAAGGAATTTTTAATTTACCTCTACCAACAAAAAAAGTTGACTGTCTACAGACAGACCACAAAGTAGAAACATTAGCTATTTCCGAAAACGAGCTAAGAACAATTCTAAATGCATCTTATTTGTTGGCACCATTCTTTCAGCTGCAGAAAATTATTTCCACAATTTTGTGTCCTTTCTTCTAAATTGCCAAAACTTCTTTAGATAAACAACAAAAAGCAGTAGCTAAAATCTCTTTAAATTCGGCAGGTGTCGTGCACCAAAAGTTTTTGTAACAGTGTCGGCCTCTTGAATATTAAGTATTAAATTGTGAAAATTGCCTAATCTTTTTCTATCATTAAAAATCTCGTGGCCCATTTAGTGCGATATTTTTTATTACTATGTCTATGATTAGCCAAGGCAAGTAATATTAACTGTTTATGAAAGAGCAAACTACTTTTCCTGGACACGATGTTTAATATAGAGTGAAAGAAATGTCAGAATGCGTGTAGATCTTGCAGAGGCAACAAAACACACGTTCCAGGTCATTTGCAGTGAGAACCAATGAGCTTAGTTCTTTGTTGCAGATCACACGTTTAGTCCGAAGGCTACACCCATCGCTTGTGGAGCGGTAGGTGACAACAGTGCATTTGCAACGCAGCGAGCAACAAGTGCGGAAATGCCCTAATGCTTTGGGCAATGTTCTGCTGGGTAGTGCCTTCTTTCAGCAGGATAATTCACCATGCCACAGGGGCGGGGGTGGCTCAGTTGGTAGCATGCCAGGCTCGTAATCTGTAGTTCCCAGGTTCGAGTCCCAGCTGGGTCAGCGTTGAGATTTATCTCCGCAAAATTTCCCCTCCCTGCCCACGGTCAGTAGGGGACACCGATGGGCTTGGAAAGGCCGCCGTCCGTCGGATGGGACGTTAAGCCGTGGCCCCGTGTGCGGGAGAGCCATACCCTGTGCACGTTAAAGAACACGCTGGATGGCCTTGATGGGAGGCTACCATCTGTCTCCCAACAGCTGTTCCAGTGGGTCCCCTCCCCCAACCTTCTCTGAGCCTTCGGGATCCTTGTGGCCTGGCCATTTAGCCCATGGTGTGCAAAAAAGTGCCGCTCAGAGGTAAAACAATCCAATCCAATCACCATGCCACACTGCTCGGATTGTTCGAGAATGATTCGCGGAACATGAGGGAGACTTCCAGATATTGCCTTAATCTCCAAATTCCTCAGGCATCAATACAATCGAGCATCTGGTTTGTGTTGGAACATCATATCCAATCTGTAGTGGCTCAACCACATAACTTACAAGAGTTAAAGGATCTGCTGGTAATGTGTTGGCACCAAATACCCCAAGATACCTTTAGAAAACTTGTAGCATCCTTATCTCACCAGGTAAGAGTTGTTTTGGTGGCATATGGAGGGTCAACATCATATTAGGCAGGTGATCATAATGTTTTGGCTCTTCGGTATATATACATATCCGTTTTTAATGCAAAAAAAATTGATTTTTCAAAAATTAAAATTACTGTTTTAAATTTTTTATAGATATAAAAATATTTAATTCAGGCTTGATAAGCAATGTTTTCTTTTTTTCATTTGATATAATATGATAAAATATGATTTGATGCATATTTTATTAAACTATGACATAAATAATTTGTTAAAGCCATCTGATTGCCATTTCTTAGAAGCAATATAAGGTATTGCCAGTTTGTTTATTAACAGTACTATATGCTGAAGCAATCCCCTAATTTAAGCTCAGAAGTTTGATTTGAAATATGAGCAAATTTTTCCGTCAAGTTTCTAAAATATCCTAATAATTAACAAAAATCTGCTCTTTTTAAAAAAAAAAAGATTTTGGAAGTAATTATGAAATATGTACCTATGTTTTGGTATACCACTGTAAAAAGTGTTATTAAAATTAATATGTTACTACAATGTTCAAATATTTTACTTCAGTAAATTTCAGAATTGTTTTTTTTTAATTATGGTATATAACATGACCTATTTCTGTTGATTAGTTATTTATTAAAAATATTCTAAAGTTGACTTGTTTATTGGACTCTGTAACAAGCCTGGACTTTTCTCAAAGTATAGTATGGAGAAAAAAATTTGAAAATGAAAATTTTTTTTACATTAAGCAAGAAAATTATTTTTTTTTATTCAGAAATAAATAGCCTTTCTGTTCATATACAGTCTGAGTTGATTATGATATGCAAAATTCTAGTATTTTAAATTTTAAAATTATTCCCAGATTTCTGTTCTACTGTTCCTCTTTTTTTCGATTATTTCACTTTTGTTCTTTCTTGTATGTAATGTTATATGTAACTTATAATCATTAAACATCATATAATCATTTCTGTGTCTTAGTGTTTTTAAATGAATTTTTATTTGTATTGTCAGATGTATTTTTTACAACATGATTAAAGAAGTCCTATTAAAATAAAACTTGTCCTTTTCGTTAAATATTTTATTTTCAGAAAATCCAGAATTAAATTCTGATTAATTTGGCAAAATTAATTTGGCAAATAACATTCCATAATTCCTTTCATTAGTTATTTGGCAAAAAAGTTTTAAAGTTAAAATTGGCCTCTGGATGTAAACTAGTTTTTCAGGCTGAACACTGGAAGGGTTAATAATCAAGCATGCTAACCACTTGACCACTAGGATTCAACTCAAAAATGGTGATTAAAATCGATGGGAATGCAGTTGTGCAAATGTCTATGCTTTTACAGATTTGTTGGAGTTGGTTCATGCTAAAGCCATTATGAAATTCTCTTTATGAAGTTTGTACTAACAAAAAAGTACTCTCTTCTAATGAAAAAAGTTGCATGTAGACTGATGATTTGTTACTATACAAACCTTATAATACTCAACTTCCAATGTATGAGCAAAGAAATATCTAATATATGTTGCACTTTTGTCAATGCATAAAATAGAATTACTTATAGGATAACCTGATACGTAGATAATCCTCAAGCAGTCATAGGCTGTAAAGGTCCAATACAATAAGCTAAGTTTTATTATTGTACTAACATTCAGAATTTGTACAGTTATTTGCCCAAGTTTCTATAATTCTTCATTAGCAATGCTTTGGTTAATTAAGCAGTAAATAAAAAAAATAAGCAGTGCTTCCATTATATCATTTTGATATTTGTAAGTTTGAGTTCCAGTTATAGCTTTGAAACTTTACTTATCTCTGCCTTCTACCTTTTAATGAGAAAGGAAGCTGCAAGTCTCTTCAAATGCAACTGTCTGTTTGGATTAAAGGTTAACTCTTTTAATTCCCGTAATGCCAAAATTTGAAATGACTTGACCAGATAGTACTATTCCTTTGTTTTTACTACCCTCTTCTGAGAGTTTTTGGGTGTTAAAGGGTTACATTGTCATCCCATGTGTATGAAAGCTGTAACTCATTCATGTTAAAATATATGCTGGAATATGATAAAATCTACTTAATGTTCTCTTCCAACTCTGCTTTGAATGTTGAAGCATTTGTGACCTGGTTGTTTAAACACCAGCATGTAGTAAAGAAATCCTCTGAAAGGGAAAGCAATAAATTTTTTAAACAAGCTGTTTTTTAATAGCATCTGTAATAGACACGAATAATTTTGTATTAGTGAATGTAATATGTATTAATACCTTCTATCAGCATATGCAAATTAGTTCTTGTTTTGCTTTTAAAATGTCCAGTTCATTTAAAATTTGTATTTATATTCTTCATACTTCAAAAGAATTTTGTGACATAAACATAGTTATTTGTCTAATAGAAATAACGATTGTATTTTCATAAAAAGTTTTCATAAGGTTTTGCTTTTAGGATGAAGACACTATTGTTGAGGTGATAAAAGAAATTGGATATAGTTTTACATCAAGGTAATATTTAAAACAAAATTGCTTTAAGTAACTATTGTTTTAAATCTATTTAAATAAATATATAAAATAAATAAGTTATAAATATAAGGTCGAATTAGCCATAATTTAAGTTTCACTTCATACATATTTTTTATTCTTGTTTAAAGATTACTGGATTCATATTAGTTCTGATTTAGTGAATGAGGGAAAATAGTGCAAAATATTAATTTTTTAATAGTTGATATGTAATGGAAAAATTTGTAATGTTTTTTTATTTATAGAGATAACAATCACAGTGCAAAGAATAAATTCAATCTAATACAACTTTTCTGCTAACCATGTATAAAATTCATTATATTTGTAAAATGTATTATGTATTTAATGTAATTTAGTAGTGATAAATTAATATTTAGTTTTATTGATTAGTGATAGCCAAATAATAGTTTTAGATGTTGCTGATGATTTGTCATTTACCATATTTTGTGCGTCAGTATGGTAGTTTCTTGATATTTGAATAGAATAATATCAGTCTTCTCTTTAAGCATTAGCATAGTAATCAAATTAGTCTGACCCTTTGTGAAACACAAAGATAAGAGTACTAGCATTTTATAGCACCAATGTGACTAAATTGCACTTTATATGCAAATAAGAATTACCATAATATGACACAACAGCAGAATTTGCCAAGAAGTATGTGTGCTGGGGAGCTCATTATTTATAGTATTATGATTTTGGGGAGAAAATTCTTAGCCCAATTTAAATGAAATTTAGTGGTTCCTGTTATAATGTTATATTTTGTGGCAAAAGTAACTTTAGAATGTGTAATTTTCTTCTTTTTATGTTTGATATATATACACTGAAGTGCCAATGAATTAGGGATAGGAGATGTTATCCAAATTCAGTACTGCAAGTTACACATTTACACGCATGTGTGGCTGAAACTCTGGTCATAATAGCTGTCATCTTTGGCTTCCCCAAACATTTGTCGTGAGAAGTGTAATGGGAAAGGCGTGGAATTTAGATGCATTTGACAGAGGGTAGATCATAGGTGCCTGACGGATGGGACACTCAATCTCCAAAATTGTCAACGAACTTGGATTTTCTCATATCACAGTTTCAAGAGTGCTCCAGGATTATGAAAATTCCAGCGAAAAAACAAGAACCCAGACACACTGCAAAAGACAACCAGCCTTGAATGATCGTGGGCTTTGCCGTCTGACCCACATTGTACGGATCAATAGGGGCCAGACATTATCTGAAATCACCTCCCATTTGAACATGGGTTCCAGCTGGGAAGTCGGTGCATGAACCGTTCAATGCTCACTTCATCATCTCTGCTTTTGGAGCTGCCGGCATACAAGAGTCCCACTTCTAATGGCACGATACTGGGCACAATGCCCAAATGCCTTGTCTGGGCTGAAGAACATCGAAACTGGACCATCAAAAATTGACAACGGATAGCCTGGAGTGATGAATCCCGATTTAAACTTCATCACGCCGATGGGAGACTGATATGGAACCAACCCCATGAAGCCATGGATTCTGCATGTCAGGTCGGAACAGTACAAGCTGATAGTGGCTCAGTGATGGCCTGGGTGCCTTCAGTTGGACGTCTGTGGGACCTTTGGTACATGTACTGACGACTCTCAATGCATCCCGGTACGTAGAACTCATGGCTGACCATTTACACCCATTTATGACCATCATGCATCCCAATGGAGATGGCATCTACCAGCAAGACAACTGTTCATCTCACAGGTCCAGGTTGGCTACTGCATAGTTGCAGGAGCATTCTGCTGACTTTGAAATAATGAATTGGCAACCTAGAAGCCCAGATTTAAATACCATCAAAAATCTTTGGGATACCACTGAGCAGATTGTTCGGGCTCATGTCCTATCAGCGATGACCTTGAGAGAATTGTGGACAGCTCTGGAGGATGTATGGGTCACCATACCTGTGGAGCATTTATGCAAGTTTGTGGGGTCCTTTCCTCATTGTGTGGCAGCCGTTATCAGAGCCAGAGGGTTGGGTTGTTTTACCTTTGAGCGGCACTTTTTTGCACACAATGGGCTAAATGGCCAGATCACATGGACCCAGAAGGCTCAGAGAAGGTTGGGGGAGGGGACCCACTGGAACAGCTGTTGGGAGACAGATGGTAGCCTCCCGTCAAGGCCATCCAGTGTGTTCTTTAACGTGCACAGGGTATGGCTCTCCCGCACACGGGGCCACGGCTTAACGTCCCATCCGACGGACGGCGGCCTTTCCAAGCCCATCGGTGTCCTCTACTGACCGTGGGCAGGGCGGGGAATTTTTGCGGAGATAAATCTCAACGCTGACCCAGCTGGGACTCGAACCTGGGAACTACAGATTACAAGCCTGGCGCACTACCGACTGAGCCACCCCCGCCCCAGAGCCAGAGGGTGTCCAACATGTTACTAGGTTGCTATCCCTAATTCAATGTATTATTTTTTCAAATAAGCTTGGAAACATCTTAAATTGGGTGATAATGATACTGTTTTTTTTTTCCAAAGACAGTTTATGCTTATTATATGTTTATTCATACATATATTATGCATAAACACCATCTATAGTAATGTGTACTATGGTAATGTGTAAACTTATTATTTATAATATAGGGACCTCATTATTTATAGCATTTTGATCTTGGGAAGAATGCATAATATATATATTTATTCTTATGTTTGTGTAATCTTTATAAACGATATTTTTGTGGCTGTGCAGACTCTATGGTGTATTAATTATTGCTTATTTTTTAGCATTGATGAATGTAGAAACAATGTCATGCAGATAGGACTTAAAGATGTTACACCTTCTGTTGTTGCTCGAATTTTGTCTATGATGGCACGTACTCCAACTGGTCTAACTGATTCAGTATCATTACAGGTAAAAATAAATTTAATAAATAATGGTGTAATCTGAAGTCTGTATAGAAATCCTTATTATATTATGTTTAAATATGACACATTCTAGAAATAAATGATTACGAATTTAGTCCATATTGATGAAAAGTGTTTTCTTCTGCTAAGTAAAAAAGAAGCTGATATTTTATTTACACTGCAAGACACCAACTTTTCTTTATTTTCCCATTACATTTATGAAAACTATATAAATATTACATTGGTAGAAATATCTTGTTATTAAAAACACATTTTTAATCATATGAGAAAAACACTGTTAGACCAATACAAAGCTTGGTTACTACCTCAGTTCAAAGATTGCATTTTTTTTATGCTTAATCGTTGCTTCCTGTGCCCTGAGATGTGTTTCAGTTGGACCAAAAAAGCATAAGAAGTTGGGAGATTGGGGATAAATTTCATATATTAATAGTATTTGTATCAGATTTCCTATGAATTTGATGTGTTCAGAATTATGACAATTTTTAGAAGTAGTCACAATGGAGAAATAGTGGAAATGGGATCAGATTGTAAATTTGGGAGGGGTTTAAAAATAATATTTTATATGAGATCTCTCTTAATTTTAATTTGATTATAATATATAAAATTCTAGTATTTTAAAATTATTCCCAGATTTCTGTTCTACTGTACCTTTTTTTTCCCATTATTTCAATTTTATGCTTTTTTGTATGTAATGTTTATATGTAACTTCTCACTTCGTTTTCATAATTCATTCTCATTTGCTTACCATTCATCCATGTTAATTGTTTTGCTTTGTTGTCCCATTCTTCTATTGTGTGTCTTGGTATCGAGTGAGACAAGATAACAGAATGCAACTACACTAAATTGTAATGAAGAGAATTTGAGTTAATTTAGAAATGTTGGTCAGTTTTTTTAATTAAGGAAAATTTAACAAACTGAGTGCTATAAAAGCCTGCTAAAAATATTAAAAGCTCTTATAAAGTTATCAAAATGAAATTCTATAGCTACTAATACCATCTCTTAGCTATTCACAAACTTATATCACTACAGCTTGTAAGAGTCACTGTCATCAATCAGTATCTGACACTACCTCTGCAAAAATTCAAGAAACAGGAAATAATTGCTAGTAGAATTATTTTCTACTAAACTCTGAAGAACCACACCTTTTCTAAAATAGTAAATAAAATAAAAATAAATACCCCCTCAAGCAGCTGCTTGCTACAGAGGTCTGACAGGAGCCTGTCAGTTTATATTCCATAGTAGGAGATCTGAGAGGATGGCAGGACCTCAGCAGAAAAACGACACACACATCCATGCCTAATCCGAGGCTCGAACCCAGGTCCCTATGGTGCTAAACCTCATCCTTACCATGTGCTACTTTCTCCAGAATATATGAAGCTATTATATAAATATATTAAAATATCTAATATTTAAAGAAAGTTTGTCTGTCCACTTATGCACTTGGCCTCCAGAAGAGCTAGAGGTACCAAACTTTGCATAAATGTTCCCTTTACCCAGGGGAAAAATATAGGCTATTTGCGAACCACTGGGGTCAACAAAATTGGGGTGGGTGAGATTGAATTTCTCAAAATCCCCATAGACTTAACATTAACGATTGAAAGTTATTCAAAATAACTGTTCCCACCAATAAATTTGAAATATGAAATCATCAAATATGCAATAGTTAATAAACATATCTCATAAAATATAATTAATAAATGTTTGAAATATTAGTACCTTTACATTTTTTATGCACATTAACTAGGTAGTCACTGGAAGGAGAGCTAAGCACGAATCCCTTGTGATGATGCATAGAACCAACCAGGTCTAGCACCTGATGTCCAACTCTACCTTCCTTACAGTGTGCAGGCCATTAGTACCTTTCAAAAGAGAGTATCTCTTATGGAAGTGAACTGAAGGGAGAGGGCTGCCAGATTAGTGTGGCCTACTGATCTGGACAACTATGGCATATTTTCTTTTTTTTACCCTGCTGAGGAGTGGTCAACCACACAGGGTCCTGGTGCTGACCATATATACCTACTGGACTGAAATAAGGCTCTGAACTTGATTATGGATCCTGAATTTCCTGCACTGGTGGGCTTCTGTGGAGGGAAAATCTTCTGCTGTGTTTTCTGTTTGTGGGTTGACAGCCCCAAGTGAATAGATTCACAGGATATGTTTTATCAGCTGGTGGATAATCCTGAGCAGAGGTCATCGCAGGCACCTTAACTCTTTGTTTCTATTGGCATCGTCAAATTCTACATTGGAGGAAGTCTTCCAGTGTAGATGGCTTCAGCCTTTAGTGGTGGTGGAACGTCTTTGCCCCATGTCTGCGATTAGGGGGCTGTTTAATATTGTCGGCATTCCCTATCTCAATAAACATAGTTTCTTTAAACATCCCACTAACCATTTTCTCTCCATAGGTAGTTGGAATGTGAGGACGCTGCACAGAGCTTATTCTCTTGATGTCCTCACAAGAATTCCACCATTATAATTTAGATATTCTCGGCTTGCAAGAGACGAGATGGATAGATAAAGGTCAGATTTTTAAAAATATTCTTAAATTTCTCTTTTCAGGAAGGGAAGGTAATAAGCATCACCAAGGCGTGTGTCTGCTTCTCAGGTCAAGTGTTGTGCTAAGTTTAAAAAATTCACCTTTAATTCTGAAGCTCTGAAAGAGCCAGTTATAGTTAAATCTTACCATGATAGGTTGTTAGTCATTATGACAGTCATGGTTTACTTACTACTGAAGTTGAGGAAGAATGGGACCATTTTAAACAGGCTTTTTTGGAAACTAAACTCTCCCTTTTAGTACTCTTTTAGGGAAAAAAGAGCAGAGGCAGAATTATTTGAGTGATAAGGCATTTGAGCTTATTTTAGAAAGAACTGCAGGAATGTCCTTAATCAATACCCTTCTGGTCCTAATAGAAAGCATTACAGAGAGCTTAATAAAAGTGTAAAGGATCGTTAGCTGCTGATAAGAATCTTTAACTTTATAGCTTGACTGACAAAGCCGAGGAAGCAGTTAGACAGCACAAC
Organism: Ryuthela nishihirai; assembly: GCA_038380435.1. Classification (NCBI taxonomy): domain Eukaryota; kingdom Metazoa; phylum Arthropoda; class Arachnida; order Araneae; family Heptathelidae; genus Ryuthela; species Ryuthela nishihirai. Next base: position 45,187,677 of record JAWZYU010000023.1, on the reverse strand, counting down.
AGCAGAGAGCTGTACCAGATAGTTAATGTTTTGTGTGGTAGAAATCGGACAGGTATACAGGGATTAAAGGATAAACAAGGTAAGAGCTGGAAATGTTTCTGTTACCACTTGGATGACTGAAAATTTGAATATGTTATGTGATAAAGGGATGGTTCCTAAGGATTTTACCAGAACTATTATTATCCCTATTTTCAAAAAAGGTGATTGCAGTTCTTGTGATAACTATAGGGGTATCAGCCTACTCCCTGTTCCAGGTAAAGTTCTTTCCATGATTGTGCTTAATAGAATTAAGAATCTGGTTGACAGGCAATTGCGTGATGAGCAATATGGATTCCGAAGTGGTAGGGGATGTGTGGATCAGATATTTTCACTTAGGCAGATCCTTGAGAAGTGTTTAAGAGTTTCAGAAACCTTTGGTTGCTAGTTTGTCGATTTTAAAAAGATTTTAGACTCTGTTGATTGTCATAATTTGTGGTTGATTGTGAGATCATATGGCATACCAGACAAGTTTGTTAATGTAATGAAAGCTCTCTATCATAACACTGAGTCGTATGTGAGAGTTGGTAAGGCTTGTAGCAATTAGTTTAGCATTACTTCTGGTGTTCGACAAGGGTTCCTTTTTTTTCTCTTTAGCTTGGTTATAGATTATGTTATGCGAAATTCACTTCAAGGGAAAGATTTTGACCTTAAATGGTCTGGAGATAAGAAAATTTCTGATTTAGTCGTTTTGGCAAATGATGTTGATGAGATGAACTCTTTCATTCAAGCTGTTGATGAGACTGGTAGTAGAGTAGGTTTGGTTATAAACAGAGAGAAAACTGAAGAAATCTTAAGTGTTCCGACTGATTACAATTCTCACTTCCGAGCCGTAGTAGGAGTTGCGCATGTGCTACTCCGACCTTTTGATTGACAACTGCTAGAGCGCGTATAGGACATGACCCCTCTTGTGTCAGCTTGTGCTATCATCAGTTTATGCAAATGTCTTTCCCAGCGTGTAATAGACATGTGCTGGCTTTGTATGCTGCTTGTTATAGTAGTGACGTTAGGTCACAGAGTCAGATTGAGATAAATCGGAGAGTAGGAAGAGTGTATTGTGAGTAGATTGGTGGCATTTGTGCCACGGAGAGTGCTGTTAGTGGAAGTTCGGATGATGTTACTTTGGATAGATGCGAGTTGCTAATGTTTGGCGAGTTGAATTTTTTGGAAATAAACTTTGTTTTAGAAACTTTGAATTTTTGCTGTTTTTCTCTTGAGCTACATTAATTGATTTTTGACTATATTTAAACTTTAAACTTTACAATCCTTTTTGAATTCTTATTTGATAAGTAATGGTTGATAAATACTTAATGAACCGTATTTCAAATTTCTTTGGCAAGTTATTATTGCCTGGTGCCCGATACAGCTCTCAAGAATTTGAATAAATTTGGATTAGACAAGAGGTTCAACTAAAGTTTTTAATCTTTGGAGCATTATGCCCTGATCACTGGCATGGAGCAAAGACCTGTTCCTCCTCTTCTAAAGGCTGAAGTCACCAATGCTGGTAGGAACTTCAGGCACCACTTTTTCAAGTGGACCTTTTGAAGAGCCATATGACCTTCCTGAGACACATTACTCTAGTTTGGGATTGCTGATGCCCAGCTAGCTAAGTGAGGGTTCAGTTATCCCACTGCTAAAGGTTGAAGCTACCCATGCTTGTAGAAACTTAAGGCAGCACCTTTTCAAGAGCCATAGATCTGCCTGAGACACATTGCTCCAGTTTAGGAGTGACGATGCCCAACTAGCTAAGTGAGGGTTCAGGTACTTGTAATGGCCTCTGATCAGGATTATCCACCAGCTGATATAAGGTATTCCGTGCTTCTGTTCACTTAGGGCTGGCAACCCAGAAGCAAACAGAAAACACAGTGGCAGATCCTTCCTCAGCAGAGGCTTGCCGGTTCAGGAAGTCCAGGATACATAATCAAGTGCAATCTAGTGGGTATAAATGGTCAGCAACAGGACCCTGTGAAGTTAACCACTCCTGTCAGCAGGGTGAAAGAAAGAAAAAGGTGGCCATAGATGACCAGATCAGTAGGCCACACTGAACTGGCAGCCCTCCCTTTCCATTGCCTTTCAAAAGAGAATATTTCTTTTGAAAGACACTAATGGCCTGCACCATGAGAAGGCAGGGTCAGACATTAGGTGTTCAGAGCTGCCAACTACTCTGATTTTTAATTTAAAATCCAATTTTATCTTTGAAAATTTAATTTTTAGGGTTTTTTTTTCTAGTGTTACATCTATGAAAATCTGCCTCCAAATTGTACAGTATTTTTGCCCTATTTCTAATAGGTGAATTTAATGAAAGGGAAGAATATTTTCTAATTTAGCTCTTTTACTGTACTGAAGGTATAACTGTGTCCCCACTTCGTAATATTTGCTTGCTTGTGGGCTCACCTATCACCAATCACAGGAAATCTATTACTTCAGCTGAAGGTCACAGATTGTTTTTAAAATGAGTGTGTATTGAGCCTATACCTTAACTCTCCCAGCTGTAGCTCCAACTCCAGCACTAACACTAATTGGATTTCTTAAAATTAGAAACTTCAGAGTGAAGGAGATAATACAGATTAGAGAACTTCCTTATCTGTGGGTCATGATTGACATTGCAACTTGAATAGGTCTTGTGCATGTCTATTTTGGCAATAACTCTGCAGTTTACAACAATCAGCTCACTAGATGGCACCACGAGGGGCGAACCTTCTTACAAAAGTAAGGTTAAAAGCCCTAATGTTCGTTTTTAGTAGGATTAAAATTGCTATTTATTACTTTTATATAGTATAAATTTTCGTTGCATTGAATGATTTATTTGATTCTCTGTTAGTTTGTTTTGTGTGGCATCTGGTTCTTGATTTTTTTTTTTTGCAGATCTAACATTATAAAGTAAATAAAAGGATTTTATTTACAGAACCTAAACTTTCATAATAAATGCAGATTTAACTAACATATATAATTATATTTTTTAGATGCAATTTGAATTTAATTCCTATATATGTAGCATAAAGGTATAAATTTTGCCTCAGGTAAGTACTGAATGTTGCAGACAATTTGTGATATTTAATTAATTGTTTCCAGGAACCCTAATACCTAGGATTCCTAGGAAACGGGCGATATTCAGTGCCATCTGTTGAGCGAGAATCAGCGTTGAATTAATTGCCTTTCGCTTCACCTTAATCTGAAATGAGAAACACCATTCCTGGATACTGCCCTTCCTGTGGCAGCTGACAGCTCTGATGTAGATTGGTGCACTAACATTACTTTATTGTATCTTGCAGTTAGAGACAGGAAACAATTATCTTGAACTGTTCTTGCTTTAGGCCTACCATGTCTCATTCTTTTACAGCATTTTCTGGTGTCTTGAAAACATCTCTAGAGTCTGGAAATTACACTTTCTGATCCATTCATGAACCTGGTAGCCTCGCTATGTGACTATCCTGCTTCCATCTCTTTGATGACTTTCAACCTCTGACCACCATCCAAATGGTTGCTCCTTTGCCTTTTAACAAAATTGTAATCCAGATTGGTTGATAAAACTGCTCTTAATATGATGAGAAGTACCCATCCTGAAGCTGCTTTTATCACTAGCTTAATTTGCATATCACAGTCTTTTACATTGAGAAATTCAAATTTAATAGCTGATAAATGAGTTTTTACACTAAATATTCTCTGAAACTTTATTAAAATTTGAAAAAGGATTTATTGAGATATTTACAACTTTCTTCAACTTCCTTAAATTATGAACAGCAGTGTATAGAAATACTGTATATTTTTTCCAGAAACAATTAAACTCTAAATGTGTGTTAAGTTCCTCTGCTTTAACATTGTTATGTATCAAATGTATAAATATGTCAAAATGTTAAAATTAAAAAAAAAATGTGACTTTTGTTTAACATTTTTCCATTCATCTAATATTTATGCTCATTCAAGGAAAGTGTATTAAAAGAGATCTCTTATTATAAAACAAAAAAAATTATATATTTTGAGTTTAATTTATGTATAGAATATTATGTTGTCTCTAAATTACTTGCAGCAGGGATGACTCAGTTCATGGGGTGCCAGGCTCATAATCTGCAGTTCTCAGGTTTGAGTTGCAACTAAACCATCATTGAGAGTTATCTCTGCTAACCTCCACCCTGCCCTTGATTAGAAAGGGGACATTGATGGTCTTGAAAAGGCTAGTCTTTTGGATGGGACATTAAGCTGTGGCACTTGTGTGGGAGAGCCATATCCTGTTCACATTAAAGAACATATTGCATAATCTTGATGATAGGCTGACATCTGTTTCCTAACAGCTGTTCAGCGAGTCTCCTTCCCCCACCTTCTCAGCCTTTGGGGTACTTGTGACTTGTCCATTAAGTTCATTGTGTGCAAAAAAAAAAAAGCTGCTCAAAAAAGTGGCTAAGCTGCATGAATATTCCTTGAACTCAATTTTAATTTATTCTTTGCTCTTCCAAAGAGTATTCTTGTGAAAAATATACCATGCCATTAAAATTATTATGTGGAGGAACAGGAAAATTATTAAAATTTATAGTCGAGTCTTTAAATTTCTGAGTAATATAAATTATCACAGTTAAGATGGTGATGAGAGTTTGAATTATATTTTTTATTTCCATAATAATTTAAATAAAATTTACTTATAATATTTAACACTTAGCATAAAATAATCTAATTGTATTCAGATATATTCACTATTTTATCCTTTTAACAATTTAGAATATGAATAGCAATAGTATTGTAGTATGGAATGACAATAAAGAAAAGACTGAAGGAAGTCAGCAATCTTGGAATACAGAAATTTTTGTTCAAGTGATGCATGAAATGGTGAGTTTGTAAATTTTGTTCTATTTCAAATTTAAATGTGAAGCAGTGATTTAAGTGTAAATATTTTGGCAATGTCATGATTTAAACCAGGGGTCATTAACTACTTTTTTTTTTATCTTGGAGGACCCAGTTAAATGCAAGATTGAAGGGTGCATAAAGTAACAAGAGTAGATACGTACTGATTTTTTTGAAAAAATGTGTGCATATATGTAAAAGAAGTAAACTTTATTAAAGGACATATTGTGCAACAATATATGCAAATTATATCAATGAAAGAAAAATTATCAATGTGACACTTGATACTGCAAATCTTCAGCCAGTTTATATGATTTGGCATGTAATTTGAGTTTTTCATTCATAGACAGTTACCTAAATTTGAATAAGTGAGTCTGGATCAGTATTTGAATTTAAAATATTTCATGTTTGAAAAGAGGAATTTGCACAAGTGTCTTGAAGCAGATAAGAATATGGGAAAAATATCATTTCTGGTTGGTGAGCAACCAGTGAATGCCTTGTGGGTGTGGTGCGGGGGTGGCTCAGTCGGTAGCGCGCCAGGCTCGTAATCTGTAGTTCCCAGGTTCGAGTCCCAGCTGGGTCAGCGTTGAGATTTATCTCCGCAAAATTCCCCGTCCTACCCACGGTCAGTAGGGGACACTGATGGGCTTGGTTAAAGGCCGCCGTCCGTCGGATGGGATGTTAAGCCGTGGCCCCGTGTGCGGGAGAGCCATACCCTGTGCACGTTAAAGAACACGCTGGATGGCCTTGACGGGAGGCTACCATCTGTCTCCCAACAGCTGTTCCAGTGGGTCCCCTCCCCCAACCTTCTCTGAGCCTTCGGGGTCCATGTGACCTGGCCATTTAGCCCATGGTGTGCAAAAAAGTGCCGCTCAGAGGTAAAACAACCCAACCCTTGTGGGTGCCATATTGCTAACCTTTGATTTAAATCATTGATTATCATAATATGCATATACTTTGTGCACATTAAGGAACATGCAGGATGCCCTTGATGGGGGACTACTATCCATCTAACAACTGTCCAGTGGGTCCCCTCCCTCAACCTTCTCTGAGCCATCATGGTCCTTGTGACTTTGCTATTTTGCCCATTTTGTGCAAAAAAAAAGCCACTCAGGTAAAACAACCCAACTCATGATATGCATTATACTTATTAACACTCAACTACAAATTTATATTTTTACATAATATTAGCACAATTTAAATATAAGTGAATGTGAAGAACATATGCAATATTTTCAGCACCTGCTTATTATTAGTATAATTTCATGCAGTGTGTATGACCCAAACTATTTCATATTACACACATATATATATTAAACAAATGCAATAAAGCCTGGTTAATTTGAAATTCAACGGATTGAAAAAAATGTTTTTTGAATTGCAGAAAACTTGGTTAATTTGAAATTCACAAAAACAATAGAACTGTCTGTTAAATACTAAAATTGCTTGCCTTAAGATATTAAATCCAATTCTAAAAAATTTATTTTCAAAACAACACAAAATTTAGTTTTATTAATAGACATATATATATATGTTAATGTTATCACTGCTACTAGCTTTAGTATTACCACCTAGATTCTTAATACTACATATAAAATAATCACAAAAATCATCAAATACTATCCAGTAAAAAAGTAATTTAAAATAGTCTTGCCCTGTTTCATTTACTTAGGATTCTGTAGTGCGATGTTGGATGTCATCAATTTTTTCTTATATTGTGCATGATGTCAGCAAATTTTGTTTCCCTGACAAGTATCACTGGAATATGTCAGTAATGCACCAGGCTCGTAATCTGCAGTTCCCAGGTTTGAGTCCTGCCTGGACCAATGTTAAGATTTATTGCCACAAAACTCCCCACCTGCCCTAGGTCAGTAGGGGATACCAATAGGCCTCATAAAACCACTGTTGGACGGGACAGTTGGATGGGACATTAAGTAGTGGCCCCATGTACCGGAGAGCCATACTCTATGCATGTTAAAGAACTTACTGTATGGCCTTGATGGAAGGCTAGTATCTATCTCCCAACAACTGTCCAGTAGGTCCTCATTTGGTGCATCATGACCTTAGTTGCCTTTGCCCCATAAAATCCCAAATAACCAACCAGTGGGTCCCCTCCCCAATCTTCTCTGGACCTAGGAGTCCTTGTGACCTGGCCATTTAGCCCATTGTGTGCAAAAAAGTGCTGCTCAGTGGTGAAGCAACCTAACCTAATCCAACTGAAAATCCATTTTCCTTAGATGGCAGTGGCTTAATTGACACTTCGTTATAATCTCTTTTGTTGTTATGATTGTTTAATGATTGTGTTTGCAAACACATATTTTTATGAACATTATTTTTTGCCTTGTTTAGAATTGGACTCCTTTATCTTTGAGCGACACTGTTTTGCACACACTGGGCTAAATGGCTAGGCCACAAGGACTCCATTGGCTCAGAGAAAGTTGGGAGAAGAGGGACCCACTGGACAGATGGTAGCTTCCCATCAAGGCCATCCAGTGTGTTCTTTAACATCTACAGGATATGGCTCTCCTGTGCATGTGGCCACAGCTTTATGTCCCTTCTGATGGACAGCAGCTTTTCCAACCCCACTGATGTCTTCTTTTTGACTGATTTAGTGGAGATAAATCTGGGAACTTCAGATTACAGTCCCGGTGTCCCACTGCCTGAGCAAACCCATGCCCTGCATTCTTCAGGCACAAAATGTATATAATGTAATGAGCACAGAGTTTTTTTTTAATTACAAAATGAGAATTTTAAATTGTGTAGGTACTTTTGTATGAAATTTGCTTACTTATATATAATTTTTTCCACTTGAAAATATGGTCTTAACAGTTACAAATTGTAGCTCAAAATAAAATTTTTTATATTTATTTATTGGGCACAAAAAAGTGGATGAAAAATCTTAAATATGACTGAAATATTGACAGTACAGTAAGCTGCTATCATCATCATCATTATTATTAAGTATGAATGATTGGTTGTTTTGGAATTAAATTACTATCTGAGATATTCTGGAATGTTTCTATCCCTTAATTTCTAATACACTTGCAAGATTTTGAAAATGAAAAAAAAAAAGGATTATTTTTGTTTTGAAGGTAATTTACACACTTCTTAAAGTATGGATTTTGTTTTGCATTTATTAAATCTTTTTAAATTCCAAGATATTACTCATACAAATACATAATTTATCTGATTTCATGCCTGCTAATTCTTGATTTTCAACCCATTCTTTCAGTTCCTACTTAAGATAATTTTTTTTCCAGATTTTCTAGTATCTCTTTTTATCTGGTTTTTCTTTAATCATAAAGCAAATATAGTTTGTTTAAATTTTAGCAGCACTTATCAAGCAATTTAACTGTTGCTGATTGGTGTCAGATTACTTCATGATATCATTGTATACTAGCATTTAATATTTATGCATGTCCTGCCAATCAATCAGTGGGCTTACTTATTGATGCAAGAAGGGGTTAAAGAATGGAAAATGAACTTATGCAGTAAGTTTTTATTGGGTCATATCAAATTCCATATATGTTACTAGTAGAAAACCTGTCAAAATTCAATTCACATATGAAAATTCAAAATGTTGAACTAAAGAGAATTAGAAAGTGAAATGATTCCAGGTTTTGAAATCAGGTTCTATTATAAATAGGGATTTGAACTTTTAATGCAACAAATTTTCTGTTGAAATTCAGTGGGTTGAAACCTGTTTCAGTATTTATTGGGTAATTAAGCTCTCACAATGAATCACTGGCAGTAGTTGGAGAGCTCTCAAGATTTAATCAGAATGCTATGGAATATTCCATAAATTGGACTTTAAATATATGTTATTTTTGGTTAAGCAGATACACTTTTTACAAAACATATTTATATGTAGTGGATCTGAAGTATTGTAAATAAGTCCGATGTTTAGAGTTCTACAATAAAGCAAAGAATATGATGATAAACAAGTGTGTAATGTGTTGATTAGAAGTTTTTCCTTTACCTATTGTTTCATTTCTTAAAAGTTTTAATTTAAGCTAGCAGATGATGGGAAAAATGCAAATTGCATTTTATTATTAATTATACAACATAAAATCTTAGAAAAGTGGGTAGATTATTGCTGTCAGTGAAATATCTGATAGAAACTACCACTGATTTTCCAAATTTCTCTCCCCTCGGTGTGAGCTCCTGTACGCTGTTGAAGGTCCTGTGAAGGTTCTGCTGGCTCGGTTACCTTCACAGGGTCATAAACACTCGCCCGTGTGTTTGCTGTGTGCGGAGACCCGTGTCCCTGGAAAGGAGGATCCTGGCAGTTGCTCAGGGGTCCCTGTCTTCTCTCCCCAGCTCACGACTGGTGGGGTCCCCTTTGGCTGTTTTGCCATTGGGGAGCCTGTCTGTCATGGGGCTGGGCAGCGACTTCCTGGGCCGCTGCTATACACTGCTTTGGCCTCTGCTTCAGGTAAATGGGAGGTCCTGGGGTGGCCCCCTCAGGATCAATTGGCTGGTGGGCTGGTCCTGCTAGGGTCAACCGTGCAGAACAGGGAGTAACCTTGTCCACGTCCGGACAACGGTTTACGAGTTTCCTTGCATTTTATCTAATTTTCTAGTTTCATTTTGTGAGAACGAGTTGCTTCTCACTTTTCCTTCTTTTGCTCCCTTTTTTCTTTTGTGAGTCCTCAGATGAGATTCTCACATTTCTCTTTTACTTTTCATTTTGTTTAGTTGTGAGGGCTTGACTCACTGGCTGTGGGGGTATGGTGCCTGGGCAGCCCTGGTGCCCAATTGGGCATCCCCTTGTTGGACTCCATGATGGGTGGGGACAACAGGCACTGAAACTTATTAAATAAACATGAGCCCCAAAAAAGAAAATTCACCGGAGAATGCTGCAAAAAGAGCTTGTCATGAGCCTCTGTCTTCTATGTCTTCTTTGTCGTCATCGCCGTTGTCTTCGTGTCTTCCTTCGTTCCCGAAGTTCCTGATCATCCACTCTATGGGTGATCAGGTTCTTGGGGACATGTCCCCCTTTTTTATAAACAAGGGTTTGAAAGTTCTTGCGGGAGAGCCGAAATCTGTCAAGCGCCTAAGATCTGGTGACTTGCAGGTGGAGACTGCATGCTCCAAACATTCGGAGCTTCTTTTGAAAGTAACAGCGATTGGTGGAGTGGCTGTCGAAGTCACTCCACACAAGATGCTCAATTCCTCCCGGGATGTAATCTCTGAGTGGGGCCTCCTCAAGGTTTCTGAGGAGGAAATCCTCTCGGAGCTTTCAGCCCAGGGAGTGATAGCAGTCCACCGGGTTTCGTCACGCCGTGATGGAAAGTTGGAGCCCAGCCGGGTACTCATCCTAACTTCGCATTTCAACACACCACACTTGCCTACTTCCATCAAGGCAGGATACTTACACTGCGAGGTACGGCCATTTATACCCAACCCTCTGCGTTGTTTTCAATGCCAGAGGTTTGGCCATGCCCGCACCGCATGCCGAGGCAAGCCCACCTGTGCTTGTTGTGGCAGTCAGGATCATCTTGAACCTGACTGCACAGCAGAAAAGGCATGCTGTGTAAACTGTTGTGGTGAACATCCGGTGTACTCCCGCGACTGTCCGAAGTGGCTGGAGGAGAAAGAGGTACAGCGCCTAAAGACCCTACACAACCTGAGCTATCCAGAGGCGAGAAAGCTTGCTGCACCACCTGCCCCACGTGGCAAGGTCTCCTATGCCAGTGCGGTCGTCGGAAAGTCCGTCGTTAAGATGGCTTCCGTGGCAGTGCAGACCGACATCAGCGTTCCACCAGCTGAATCTTTCTCGCCTGCTGCTAAGTACCTCTTGACGCAAGCGAAGCCAATGTCGGTGTCAACATCGACACCGGTTTCTATTCCTGTGTCTGTGCCTTCCACATCCACCTCCGGAAGGCCCCACCCCCACAGACAGCAAGACCTATCAAACCCAAGGGGCCCCCACCGGGGCCAAAAAAGAAAATTTTACCTCCTTCTCGTTCAGCAGTCTCTGATCCATGTTGCTCGGACGACTCCGAGGACATGGACACCGACCACCCTATTTTTCCAAAACCGTCGCTGGCGATGGTTAAAATAAACCGTAAGTCGTCCGCCAATTCTTCCAAGACCTGAGATGGCCACACTCCTTTAATGGAACTGTCGTGGATTTCAGAGGAATATTGACATTAAGGTCCTCCTGAGGGCACACGAACCCCTCTGTGTGTGCCTTCAGGAGGCATTTTTGCAGACGGCCAACAATCCCACTATCCGGCACTTTTCTCTCGTTCGCTGGGACCGGGATGGAGATGGTCCAGCCCACGGAGGTGTTGCCATCCTCGTGGGCAACCATTCTCCATTCCAGGTCATTCCCCTCACCACGCACTTAGAGGCGGTTGCCATCCACCTCTTTGTGGGATTTTCGTTGACTGTCTGTTTTGTCTATCTCCCACCCGGAGGCATCGTTTCCCAGGATGACCTTGATGACCTTGTCTCGCAGCTGCTGTCCCCCTTCCTCATCATGGAGGACTTCAATGGACTTTGGGGCAGTGCTGACACCAACGGGAGGGGCCAGGTCCTGGAGCAGTATCTCCTGGATCCATCTCTCTCCCTGTTGAACACCGGTGTCAGTACTTACTTTCACACCCCATCCCGCACATTCACTGCCATTGACCTCACCATTTGCTGCTCCTCGATCCTTCCACTCTTTACATGGGAGGTCGAGGACAATCCATATGGAAGCGATCACCTCCCCATGGTGTGCACCATCTCTCGTGGGGGGCCTTACAGCCCTTCGCGTGTCTCCCAGTGGAGGCTTGATCGGGCTGACTAGAGTGGCTTCGAGCTCTTGTCTGAGCTTGATGAGCACTCTGTCAGCCAGAAGCCCATCAAGGTCGCAGTAGCGGAGTTGACAGACTGCATCGCCCATGCAGCTGCCTCTACTATTCCACAGACCTCGACTCGTTTTCCATGGTTCCCAAAACTGTGGTGGAATCCCGACTGCACCGCAGCTCGTAAGGCTCAGAACAAGGCTTGGGGAGTGTTTCGGAGATATCCGACGTCCCCCAACCTAGAAGCATTCAAACGTGCCAGGGCGAAAGCCCGTTTCTTTCGGCGCCAGAGCCAGAAGGAATCTTGGATGAAATATATGTCTTCTATCACCCGTATGACCAGTTCTAAGGTCGTATGGGATAAGGTCCGGAAGATGGGTGGGAAGTACACATCCCACTCATTATCGATCCTGGAGCACAATGGACAGGCAATTGCTGATCCCAAAGCAATTGCCGACACTCTGGGGGAGTCATTCTCCTCATCTACCTCTTACTCCCCCGAGTTTCTGGCCCAGAAGGGCAGGGTGGAACGCTCTCTGCTGTCCTTCCATTCGAATGGCCTGGAGTCTTACAACAGGCCATTCACAGCGGAGGAGCTTCGCCTTGCTCTGCACACTTCTCGTGCATATGCTGTCGGGCCAGACAATGTCCATTACGCCATGCTCCAACATCTCTCACCATCGAGTAAGGATCGACTGCTTCGACTCTTCAACCGTATTTTCATCGAGGAACAGTTTCCGGACTCCTGGTGGGAGGCCATCGTTTTGGCCTTCCCCAAGCCAGGCAAAGATCCCAAGATTCCTTCCAACTATTGTCCAATTGCGTTGATGAGCTGCGTCTGCAAGGTGTTGGAAAGGATGGTAAATACCAGGCTGACCTGGTATTTGGAACATCACGGCCTTCTTTCCAACACCCAGTGTGGCTTTCGCAGGCACCGGTGTACTTTAGACCACCTGATCCACCTCAAATCGGCGATCAGGAATGCGTTTTTATGTCGAAAGCACCTGGTGTCAATTTTCTTCGACATCGAAAAAGCGTACGACACGGCATGGAGATTCGGCATTCTTTGTGACCTTCACAGCTTTGGCTTGTGAGGTCACATGCCGATCTTCATCGCAAACCTTTTATCTTCTCGTATTTTTCGAGTTCGTATCGGCAACACTCTATCGTGGCCTTTCCCCAAGAACAGGGTGTGCCTCAAGGCTGCGTTCTGAGTGTTACGCTTTTCGCTGTCAAGATAAATTCCATTACACGGCAACTTCCTCCAACTGTAGGCAATGCCCTCTATGTTGATGACTTTAGCATCTTTTGCTCATCGTCCAGCATGAGGGTCATTGAATGACAACTGCAAACTGCCCTGAACAATCTCTCTGTTTGGGTGACGGCCAATGGGTTCCGGTTCTCCCCACAGAAGACCGCTTGTGTGCACTTTTGCCGCAAGCATAATCTTTATCTGGACCGCGAGCTGTGGCTCGGGGGTAACATCATTCCAGTTGTGGCGGAGACCAAGTTTCTCGGTCTCATCTTCGACCGGAAATTGACCTTTTCACCTCATATTCGACCTCTCGGGTCCAAGTGCACGTGGGCATTGACCTGAGATGAACATCATCAAGGAACATCATCAAGGTCCTCTCCTCCCTCTCTTGGGGGGCAGACCGATGTTCTTTGCTCCGCCTCTACCGTGCACTTGTCCGGTTGAAACTGGACTATGGATCCCAGGTGTATGACTCCGCCCGGGATTCGGTGGTGAAGGTCCATCATCAGGCCCTCCGTGTGTGCACGGAGCCTTCCGCACTTCACCGGTCTAGTGTCTCTACTTTGAGATTGACGAACCTTCATTATCTATTTGCCGTCAGCAGTTGTTTCTGCAGTATGCAGCAAAATTGCGATCCCTGCCAGGCCATCCCACTTGGGACTGCGTTTTCAGTTCCAGATGGGAAACGTTATACCAGAATCGGCCGACTGCCATTCGTCCTTTCGGTTTGCATGTCCGAGGTTACCTGCGAGACATTAACACCAGTCTCGATAGCATCGCACAGTCGACAGCTGAGCCACTTCCATCTTGGCTCGCTGTTTCCCCTTTTTGCGATTTTTCCCTGTGCAGGACGGGGAAGACCTTTACACCCGACTGTGTGTATCAGCAACTCTTTGCCAGCCATCGTGCTGCGCACCCGGACTTCTTGCCTGTCTTCACAGATGGCTCGAAGTCCGGCACTTCAATGGGATCAGCCATGGTCTGCTGTGATGTAATCATTGCAGACCAGATCCCGCAGCAGTGTTCCATCTTCACTGCAGAGTTGCATGCTATCAGCATTGCCTTGGACCACATAGCAGCTAAGCATCATTGTCGGTGTGTGCTTTACACTGACTCGCTTAGCTCGCTACAGGCTTTGATCTCGGTGGGGCATCGGCCTCACCCTGTTCTCTCCAAGATCCGCCAGCAGCTCCATCGTCTGGCAGCCACCACCACGATTCTCTTCTGTTGGGTGCCTGGTCATGTCGGAATCAGGGGCAATGACTTAGCAGATGCTGCTGCCAAGTCGGCCACGCCCCTATCCGACTCTCCACTGCCGGTTCCATACTTGGACTTCTGGCGGTGTTTCTCTATCGAGCTCTGGGCACAGTGGCAGAGGTTGGTCTGAACAGGTTGCTAACAAGCTTTTTGAGATCAAGCCCATTGTCAAACCGTTGCAGTCTTGTTTTCGCAGGAATCGCAAGGAGGAAGTTGTAATTGCTCGACTCCGCTTAGGTCACTCGTTTTTAACACACTTTTCTTCTTAAGGCGGACGGTGAACCTAAGTGCGAGTTTTGTGACACCATTTTAACTGTTAAACATATTTTACTCAATTGCCCTGCTTTTAACCTTGACCGATGTTTATTTTTTACCTTTCACGATTTTACGTCCGAGCCCCTTACACTGGGGCGGGGGTGGCTCAGTTGGTAGTGCGCCAGGCTCGTAATCTGCAGTTCCCAGGTTCGAGTCCCAGCTGGGTCAGCATTGAGATTTATCTCCGCAAAATTCCCCGCCCTGCCCACGGTCAGTAGGGGACACCGATGGGCTTGGAAAGGCTGCGTCCGTCGGATGGGACGTTAAGCCATGGCCCCGTGTGTGGGAGAGCCATACCCTGTGCACGTTAAAGAACACGCTGGATGGCCTTGACAGGAGGCTACCATCTATCTCCCAACTGCTGTTCCAGTGGGTCCCCTCCCCCAACCTTCTCTGAGCCTTCGGGGTCCATGTGACCTGGCCATTTAGCCCATGGTCTGCAAAAAAGTGCCGCTCAGAGATAAAACAACCCAACCCAATCCCCTTACACTCTGACATCTTTTATCTGATGATTCACTTTTAACTCCTGTTTTCGAATTTTTACGCTTTACCGGTTATTTTACTCATTTATGAAATTTCACTCTTTTTCTGGATTTTTTACCTGTGTTTTACCTGTTATTTTTTACATGGGTCCTATACACCCATTGTTATTGTCGAGTTTATACTTTTTGCTTTCTTTTATTCTTTTTTATACTCCTTGTTTTTATGGTATGTTGTTTGTGTCTATTTTAAATTTCGTTGTGGGTTCCATGTCTTGTTAGGTGCAATATAGCCTTAGTTGCTATTGTGCCAAAAAACCCCAAATAACCAACCAACCAACCAACCAACCAAATTTCTCTTTTATATATTTGGTGCAATTTAGCCTGAGTAGCTCATGTGCCATAAAACCCCAAACAATCAACCAGCTCTTTTATATATATTATTTGTAAAACTTGAAAACATCCTGGTGTTCCATCATTTCAGTGATCAGTAAAGATATATGTACTAAAACTGCTAAGTATTCGAAAAATGCGAATTATAATATTTGATAAAAAAAAAATATCCCCTCAAGCAGCTGCTTGCCACAGAGATCTGACAGGTACCAATCAAACTGAAAAAGAGTTTTTTATTATCATTTGTTTCCAATGGAAACTTCATGACGTACACATTCCACTATCAAAATTTCATAAATTTATCATTAATACATTGTTGCAATATTCGCTTATAATTTTTTCACCGTTAGAGGGCATAATTATAGTTTTCGAAAGTGCAAATCATAATATATTATCAATTCCTCTCTAATCCTAAAAAGAATTTTATTTATCTCTAAATACAATTATCTGCTAAAACAAAAAAATTGCTCCCCCCCCCAGGTCTAAGAGGCCAATTCATTGTTTGCCAATGGAAACATCATTGCATTCACATTCCACCACCAAAATTAAAAATTTCTAGACCAAATACATCATTTGCAATATTTGTTTCAAATTTTGGAATTTACAAATTTTTCCATCGTTAGAGAGCCAATTATAGTTTTTGGAAGATTTAAAAAGTGTGAATCATAATATTTTATCAAGTCCTATCTAACCCAAAATGAACTTTTCATTTATCTGAAAAAACAATTTTCTGCTAGAATTAAAATTGTGTGTTTTCCCACCCCCTCTGGGTGTAAGAGGGCAACTCATTGATGGCAATGAAAACTTCATGACCTTCACATTCCACCACCAAAACTTCAAATTTCTGTTAATACATCGCTTCCAATATTCGTTTGAAATTTTGGAATTTTCATCTTTTTCCACTGCTAGAGGGCATAATTATAGCTTTAGAGAGATTCTGAAAGTGCATATCATAATATTTCTTCAATACCTTTCCAACATAAAAAGAAATTTTGATTTATCTCTGTAAACAAAAAAAGTTTGATGTCTACAGACAGACAGATGACAAAGCAAAACTATTATCTCATTTTCAAGGAAAACGAGATAAAAATCAAAACTTAAAGAAAAATCATCTTTAAAGAGCTCAAAGTGCCTTGCTATTTGGAGTATTTTTTTCAATACAAGTTGAATGAAGAGTTTTCTTATTTCTTCCTATATTGGATGTGGGGGCTAATAGCAGTTAAATCAAGATAGTGTAAAGGATAATTTTGGATTTATATAATATTAATAATTAATATTTTTAATGAATTTTTATTTAAAATTTGACTTGAAACATCATCTAGCTGTCATTACAAATCTATTCTGAAAAAAATTTGTCTCTATTTTATCTGATCTCAAAAAATTGATTTGAGAGATGGATAAACTTATGCATGAACCACTTATTGCATGGTTCACTTAGGGCAGCAGTTGCCAGCAATTAGTTTAGTGCCACTCCTGCTCTCAGTGTACAGATGTTTGGCCATTCATTATATTTAAAATCTCCAACTGGTTTCTTTGCTATGTCTTCTTCAGTACTCATCTTTAATGAACTATTTGCCTCTGCTGGTGGTTCCAGTTTTGCAGAAATGTTCTCTCACTATTTATTATATCAGAGACTTGTTTGTTATATGTTTTGTAGCACTTCAGGACTTGTCTTTATCTTTATGATACTTCAGTTAGCTCTTTATGATACTTCAGTTAGTATCACATCTGCTTCAACTTAATTTTTTTTTTGTAAAACTATATGCAAAGGGCAGTTATAGTATGCTGTTAGGCCTTTTGTGTTGTTTCACATGCATTTTTAGTCTGCATTTTCTTTACCATTATTAGCTGAAAATTTAAGTGAAATGTACCTCTGTATTGCAAACATTTGGTTATGGAATTTTGCACTGATAAAATTTTTAATATATGGCCACCTAATTCATGATATGGACCATAAGTTCACTCTTATGAAAAAGTGGGGTTAATGTTAAAAGAAAAGAACAAAATGCAAAGCAACGAATTTAACCAAAAACTGATTTTTGTTAAGAAATTCAGATTGGATATGCAATGAGATCAGATCACCTATAACTAGGATTGAAGAAGAAAATGCTGATTTATTAGTTGAGGTAGACGTAAATACCAGCACTAGATCCCAAGCCTCCAATCCCTAGCATTAACATTTCACCTACGAATCAAAATTTTTGGTGAGTAAAGTTTAAGTTTTGTAAATTTTTTTTTAATTTTATTTCTGTACACTGTTGTTTCTGATAAGTAAAGAAAATGTTTTTATTACAACCATGGACCCAAAAAAAATTCTGTAGGAACTCATCTCAACTTATAACATGGGAGTTAGTGGAAAGCTAGGGTTCACTTTACAGAATTTGTATGATACGAACATGTTTTGAGAATATATCCCTTCTATAAAAAGGAGGCATTCAGTGCTGTACTAATAAATCATTCATTAGATGGATTTTGGGATGTATACATTGAATATTCTATAATAAATGTAAAAAAAGTAATTATATCTCAATTATAGAATAGTTTGCATTAAAGTTTTGTTGATTCATTGTGTTATATGTGATTGTAGTTAAAGAGGTTTCTGTTAGATGTGAAATGTATATAAATATATTTGCAATATTTTAAGGCCCCTTCTTTGGATTGGAAAGACGTTGTTCATGAACTTGATCATCCTGGTTTCCTTGTAAAAGAACGACAAGGATTGAAGCTTCTTTGGCAAGCCTTAAGTATTGGTTTGGCTCATGAAGCATTTCCTATGGATCGCTTGTATCGACATTGGAGAAATACAGAAGGACAGGTATTTATACATGTAGTGTTATCTTTATAAAGTATTTTAATGATAATATATAGAAATACACACTAAAAGCTATATTGCAGAAAAGCTATTGAAATCTATAAATTCATATCAAATGTTCAGTAATAGGATATAAGTTAACAGTATGTAATTTACAAATGCCAAGTATTGATGTGAATTAAAAAAAATTTGGAAATTGAAAATTCTGAGAAAATATTGTATAATGAAATTTCATGATTAATATTTAAATTTAACATGAGATGATGATTGATATCTGACTTCAAGAATTGATGTACCTTGACTTTCTAGTTACTTGATATCTTCTGGAGTTTGTTTACACTGATTCATTACTTAATTCAACTTTTATATCTTGCATATCATGTATTGGTCACCAAACTATCATTATTAGCTTTATCAACAGAACTAATAAAAATGTTGGTTTACTTCATAATTATCATTTGCCAAAAAGACCAATCTATTAACTAAATGTTTTAATTCTATTAAATGCATGTGTGCAAGAATTCTACCAAGAACAGAAAGTAGAAAATGATGACTATTAATAAACCATGACCTTCTTGAAAATGAAATAATTATATCAATAGGAGCAACACAACACCTCTGTTATAGAAAATAATACCTTTGGTTATTGAAGTAGATTTAATTTTGTGATCACCAAAGCAACTACAGATTATAAGGTCAATATTGAAGTGAGAAATGCATTTTTGATCATCTCATGTAATAGGATGAACCATTTATATATATAGAACATTACCGAGGTGCTCAATCCACTTTATCACCATTTAATCCTCATTACTGATTATTTATCATTGTTACTATTCAATCTCTTCATGCTATTCTGTATTATCCCACGCAGTATATATATATCTACTGTCTAGCAACTTTCAATGCTAGTCTTTCACACCAAAATATTTTTTATTAACTTCCAATTTCTTCCTTAAATGTTTATTGAATGAATCAAGCAGCTGTTTGCCACAGAGTCTGATAGGAATCTGTTAGGGTAATATGCCATAGAGAAACATGTAAGGAAGGCAGGACCTTGACAGAAAGACAACACAACCTGGGTTCAAGCCCTGGAGAAGGCATAGAAAACATCCATGCCTTATCCAGGGCTTGAACCCAGATTCCTCTGGTCAGTAGCCAAGCACACTAAGTCACCAGGATGGTTAAATTACTCCTCAAACAGCTGCTTGCCACAGGGGTTTGACAGGAGCATGTCATTATAATATTCCACAGTGAAGATTTGTGAGGAAGGAGAGATCCCAGTGGAAGGACAACACAAGAAAAAAAATATCATCCATATCTTATCTAGGGCACAAACCCTTTAGTTCCTTAGGGTCTTTATATTCTTGTCTTTTAACACATTGCTGATCAGACAAAATTGTTATAAATCCTCACAGCCACTGGGCATTTTTGTGGTATATAGGGTTTGTATAATGTATTAATTTAAAATTCAGTTAAAAAATTTCCTATCTCTGAAGAAACTAATTGATATCTATTGTATATGTTTTCAAAGTGCTCTAGTATGATTTCAAAGGTACCCCATCAAAATAGCCCCGAAAAAAAAAAAGCCCCGACAAAATAGCCTATTCTAAAATAGCCCCGAAGAAATGGTTTAGCCTATTTAAAATCCAAAGTAAAAATTCAACTTGTGCATCGGAAAACGCGCGTAGTATGTCTTCCTATACTTTGGTAAAATGAAGGAAACTTTGCAACAAGTTGCGTTGTTTCATCTATAATTAGAAATATAGTAACAAACGAGTCACGTGACAGGCACGTGGCTTACCGGTAGGCGGAGCCATGTGTCATTTTCCCCCTTTCCTCGGCAACCACAGGTGATGACGTAATCTCTCGTTTTAGTTTAGCTTCTAGTTTTTTGTTCGCACGTGTGTCTTGCGGGAGTCTTTGCAGGAGATCTCTAACGGAAATAAGTTATTTTAATATCTATTTTATGGATGCGTTTATTTATTGATATAATATACAACTATTTAATAGATATTAACTGATAATCCATTATTATTTGTGTTTTGCAAGAAAAATGGAGAAAATCTCGTCGCAAAAAGGAAAAGATCTGCTGCTGAAAGATGGTCATCGATATTCCAAGGCTAGGGAAAACCAGGATGAAAGTACATCATGGAGGTGCGTAGTTCCGACTTGTAAAGGGCGTCTAAGAACATTGGGTGCTGACTTCCGGGTCGTGACGGAACACAACCATGCGCCAAATCCAGCTAAAAATCAGGCATTGAATGCGTTTCTGAAATGAAACATAGAGCACCGAGTGCTGTTGAGAACCTAGGCAAATATATCAAGCCTGCACAAGTGGAATATCTTTGGAAGCAGCGATTCAACTTCCAAATTATATTGCCTCCCAGAGAACAGTGAAACGTATACAAAAAAAACGAATCTTCCATAGCCAAATCCTGCAGGTTTTGCCGATATTGCAATTCTAGTTGATCTTCAAAGTACCACAAGAAACGAAAATTTTATTTCTTTAGGATTCTGGAAAAAACGATCCTGATCGAATACTAACGTTTGGCACTGAGGAAAATTTGAGAATATTGGAACAATATCATCATTGGTTTGTTGATGGCAAGTTTAAAATATCACCTCAACTGTTTTTTCAATTATTCACGATGCACGGACTAATAGAAAAGTGTTGTATTCCACTGATATATGCATTGTTAAGAAATAAAAGTGAAGCAACATATGTTTGCGTATTTCAGAAACTATTACAGTTGAAGAAAACTTTAAATCCAACAAGTGTAAGTGATTACGAGAAAGCGATTCAAAGTGCCGAGCTACAAGTTTTTAATAACACAGAAGTTGTTGGCTGTTTGTTTCATTTGCGACAGTGCTTATGGCGAAAAGTGCAAGAACTGAATTTGGCGGAACTTTATGTAAATAATGAAAATGTGCGTGTTTATATAAAAATGTTGTTTGCGTTGAGTTTTGTACCGGTACATGATGTTATAGGAGTATTTTAAGAATTAATTGAAAAATGCCCAAACGAACTAGACCCCATTATCGATTACTGGGAAGATACTTATATAGGACGAATAAGACGCAATCACCGAGCACAACCACGATTTGCAATACATATATGGAATGTTCATGAGCACGCCGTCAATGGTCTTCTGAGGACAAATAATTCGGTAGAAGGGTGGCATAGGGCATTCCAGCAAACTGTAGATTGCCATCATCCATCCGTCTACAAACTCATCGACCATTTCCGAAAAGAGCAAGATATGGTAGAAATCTGCTTTACCCGCCTTGCTGCAAGTATTCACAACCTAGATGCTAGTAAAACTAAATATGTGCAACTGAATCGACGCCTGGAAGCATTAGTGGAAAATTATGCAACTATGGAACATATGGACTTTCTTCGTGGCATTTCACATAACCTTGAAATGTAATTTTTGTAAAGAATGTGGCAAGGAACACAAACCTTTAAAGACTTGTAAAGAATTACCAAACCATATTTAGAATTTCTATTTATATGTCTGTATACAATTTTTAAAATGCAAAATTTAGAATTTAAATAGGCTAAGCTATTTCTTCCGGGCTATTTTGTAGGGCTATTTAGTCTTGGGATATTTTAGAATAGGCTATTTAGTCGTGGGCTATTTTAGAATAGGCTATTTTGTCGGGGCTATTTAGTCTTGGGCTATTTTAGAATAGGCTATTTTGTCGGGGCTATTTAGTCTTGGGCTATTTTGATGGGTCACGGATTTCAAAGTGTGGTATTTGTTGAAGCATTGTTCTTTTTGCAGAATTACCACAAAAAATGTGCAGATGTAGCAGATTTCACTTTTTGTCGACACTGTACACCCATGCTCATTTAGGGTCCTCATTAGTTACCAATATGCTAAGTTATGTGGTAAGGTTCAAAAGTTTCCAGCCCAAAGATATTAAAGAGATAATAGAATCAAACAATAATTTTTATTTTTCAATATAATCACCCTTTATTTCAATACATTTTTTTAGAATGGCTAATTAACTTTTCTATACCACTAAAAAAAAAATCTTGAATTTTAGTCCTTAACATGGTCTAAAACCACAGAAATGACTTCTTCATCACTTGTAAATTTTTTCCCACACAGATCTGACTTCAATTTTGAAAATGAAAAATAGTCGCTATGGGCTAGGTTGGGGCTGTACGGTGGGTGATTTAATTCCTGGAAACCACATTGCTGAATAGCAGCCTTTGCAGCAACTTGAAGTGTGCACTGGCGCATTATCGTGCAATAACCTCACTCCCTGGGACAGCTTTCCTTGGTGTTTCTCTTTGATGGTATCCTTCAATTTGTACATTAATGATGCATAATATTCACCAGTAACTGTAGTATTTCGTTCCTTAAAGCAGACTAGTAGAATCCCCTGTTTTAAAATAAAAAAATAAAAAAATTCTAAATTAAAAAGAAATAAAAATAAAAAACTTTTTAATTTTTTTTAAATCTAAACATTTAATTTCTGTTGGGCTTTTGCCTTCTTTCGTCAAAAAATTTAATGATCATGTGATACTCAAGTTTAAACATTTAAAAATATTGGGCAACAGCAATTCTATCTACGATGCTAACTGGAGAGCTACTGATGCTAGAGCTGCAAAATTTTAACTGTAGTGCAACAAAACATTGACCTGTCAGTTTTTGTTCTAACGTGTATGGGCTGGAAACTTTTGGACCTTACTACATACTTTAGATCATGTGAATGGTTAGCTGAAAAAAATTGATTTTCCTCTGAGTGGGATTCGAACCCAGACTTCGCAGATACATGCTAGTGGCTAACTGTTTCTTTAGATAATGTGACTTAAAAAGTATATAATTGCTATTGGGAACAGACAACCAAGTTGCCTCATGTGTTGGAAATTAATGTTTAGTCACTCACACTCTTGACATCAGTTTTCTGCATAATTTGTGAAGCTCATTAATTGCCAAATTAAATTGTGGTGTTTTTGCAAACAACTAAGTTTTACAATACCTTGGTTTTATTTTGTCTCTTTTCAGCTTTCATTTTTTCAGCAAGTGCTGATCTCATCTGATGTAGTGTGTTTAATTGATTACAACTGCCATCCTGTTGTTATTGATGTTTTAAAAGCTCCTCCAGAAGATGATAATAAAAGTATAGCAAATTGGTAAGTTGAAATATTCTATTTCACATTTTTTATTCTGAACAAAATTAGTTATTTTTAAGATTATTGCATTGCATTTTTGGTTATAAATATTTTAATTTTCTTCATTATTTTTCAACTTATTGTATATAAAAGAACTCTGTTTTTCTGATCTTATGTGATCTGAAACTTATGGATTAGTTCAACTTGTATATCTTTCTTTGATTACATAAAATAAAAATGTATTTTAGGTTATCTGCAGTCAAAAGTTTTGGTGACATTATAAATGAAAAGCTTTTTATGTGATGTAGTTAGAGTTAATATCATCTATAGAGGATCTATAATTTCATTAATTATGGTGGATGAAAAACAAGGTTAACAATTTATTTGTTAATACTAAATATGAAAAAAAAAATCCTTTGAAGTCATTCTTTATCAATGCTGCATCAGTTTCTTTGTAGCAAAATTCTAAAAATCTTTATAGTTTTTATCATAAAAATACCATTTTTAATTCAGTTGCAGTCTGTAGAAAAGATTGCAATTTATGCTTTGAACTATATAATTGTGGAAATGCTTCCAATGGAAATGGTTTTGTAATTTGTATTGAGCATAAGATTTGGCAACAAGCTTAGGACTTTCTATTTCCATTTGTAACTGGTTGCAATTTTAGACCTGCATTTTAGAGCAGGGCTTCTCAAACATTTTTTATTAGTGATCCCTTTGGATCATGTCGTGTCTTCGTCGTGTCCATGTCGTATGTATACTTTCGGAGAATCTGAATTGAGAGGCCAAGGACATATGTATACGTTTTTAGTACAATAAAAAAAAATCGATTTTTTAAAAATAGAAATTGCTGTTGTAATTTTTTTAATATGTAACTTATAAAAATATATAATTCAGGCTTCAAAAATAATATTTTGTTTTTTAATTTGATGCATATTTTATCAAACACATCATCATCTTCAAACAGCCATGTGCTATGGAGGTCCAACCAGACCATGCAGTTTAGTTCTCCAAGCATATCTGTCCTAAGCTACATCTGCAGCATCTGGCCACTGCACACCAATTCTAACAAGGTCCTGTTTGACATTGTCTGCCCATGGCATTCTAGGTCTCCCCCTCCTTCTGAGGCCTTTAGGCATATTTTTCATAACCCTATTAGCCAATCTATAATTATCCATACGGGCAACATGACCAAACCAACGGAGTCTCTCTCTGCACAATATGCTGCTTAAAGGAGGTTGCAGACTCCTTTGCCTAACCACGTTATTAGTTACAAAGCTGAACCACCTAATTCCCAAGATACTGAGTAAGCATCTAGAATCAAAAGTATTTAGTTTCCTGTTATCTTGTTTACAAGTGTCCAGGTTTCACTACCATAACTAACCCTAGAAAGAACCAAACTATTATAAAGTCTAATTTTAGTCTTTTAGGCCTATTTCCCCACACTTTCCATAGATTCTTAAAAGTCCCAACTATATAAATAATTTTATAAAGCCATCTGATTGCCATTTCTTAGAATCACTAAATGGTATTGCCGATTTGCATGTTAACATTTCTGTTTGCTGAAGCAACATTCTGATTTAAGCTCACAAGTTTGATTTGAACTAGTATCAACAAATTTTTCCTTAAATTTTCAAAAATCTCCCTAAAAATTAACAAAATGCTATTTTTAAAAATGATAGATTTTGGAAGTAATTACAAAATATGTACCACAGTTTTTTTTTCCCGTTTCACACTCTTTTCTGTCATAAATCTATTTCAGTATTCCCAAGTTATTTTTGTCATTTTTTCCAGCATCCTTCAAATCGAAACTGAAAGTAAACACATCCTTCTTAGAAATTCTGGTTGCACCTGCATTTAATTAGTTATGCTTCACTGAGTCAAACAAGACAGATGGCTAACACATGCTATCTTTGTTCTGTGTGCTATAAGTGTTTTTTACAATTTTGGTGCAGCATATTGAATACTCTTTGTAAAGTTAGTATTTTATTTTTACATTTAAACCTTAGTTAATTTTCATTTCAGTAGATTTATTTTTGGAAATTAGTCATCTTTTGGCTGATGGATAAGTATTGATTTTTTTATAGTTATGTTATATGGCTGGCCTACAACTTGTTGCTATGGATATTTTAACATTGCATTAGGCTATATGTTAATTTTTATTTTATTATTTATTACTTTTCCAGTAAAACTTTGATATAGTATCATTTTCTGAAAATAAATGAGGTCATGGATACGAAAGCAAATTCATTTCTGTATATTTACTTCCGTTAGTTAGCAATCTTCAATTGGCTGATTTATGAACCTTTCAGAGTTTGCTGGATCGGAGGCTGGCTTAAAAGTTGCTGCGGATATATGGCCATCATTTGGGGGGCAATTTCGGGAATGGTTGGTTCTTGGTACTGCCTTTCTGCACTTAGCTAAGATTGCCAAACCTCAATACCCAAAGAAAAAATTCATAATGTTTAGTAAAGAAAAAAGCAGTCAAGGAAGTTTTTTTTTTCTATTTTATAACTAGTTCAGAAAATCCCGTGAATGTGAGAAGGCCAAGTCACATTGTATAACACTGGCCGTGTTTAAAATATATGATACTGAAAAGAATCATTAAAAGAAATGAAAATCATATTTCAGGTTGAATATTATATTATTTGGGAGAAAATTTCCTTTCAATAAATATATAATTTAACTATTTTCAGCAGGTTTTCCAAAATGAAGCCTTAATTGTATAGTGTGATCTTTTTTTTTTTTCAACATATCACATTGAAAAAGGCTTATTAAAATCAATATGCTTGCAAATTTGTTTATATTATTTATTTTCATGAAATTCGTAATTAAATTCTGTTTAATTTGGTATATAAATGACCTATTTCCGTTGATTGGTTATTTTTTTTAAATTCTAAAGTTGACTTGTTTATCTGACTCCGCACAGTTGGCTAAAAGCCTGGAATTTTCTCAAAGTATGGTAGCGAGAAAAAAATTACGAAACAAGAAAAATATTTACTTAAAATCAAAAAAGTAATTTTTTTTTTATTCAGAAATATAGTCATTCTATTCATGTGCATTTTAATCATTTCTGTGTATGTTTTTTTTAAATAAATTTTTATTTGTTTTGCCAGATGCATTTTTTTTACTACATGGCTCTAAAAAAGTCCTATTAAAATAAAACTTATCTTTTTTGTTAAATACTCTATTTTTGGAAAATCCAGAATTATAGGCTGATTAATTTGGTATACAGTATGCCATAATTCCTTTCATTAGTTATTTGGCAAAAAAGTTCTAAAGTTGAAGTTTTTTTTTTTGGCTGAGCATAGTGAGAAAATAGCTTGGTCCCTGGATGGAAACTTGTTTTCCAGCCTGGACACTGGAAGGGTTAATGGGATGAATGTGATTGCTTATTTTGATACAATAATGATAATTAATATTCATCACTGCTAGTCTTATAGCAATTTCAATGTTCTTACGACTTGAGTGGTATTTTGTTTTAATTGCCATCAATGTTGAAAATGCCGATTTGCACAAATAGATGGTAACAAATGTCAGAAGAGCTGCCATCGCTAACTCTGACAGTATTGGAAATTTAACATCAAGCCAAAAAGTGTTGAAGTTTTTTCTTGAAAATTTAAGTTTGAGATTTGAATCACACAAAAGTTCTTCAAATTCTTTCTGAGCATACCAAATTATCAATTATGATCTGCTCAAACAAATCAAAACGTAACATATTATCAACAATAAAATTCTCTGTATATGAAAACATTTCAAATGAGTCATTTTCCACTTTGTTTCCATATGTTTAATTTTTTTTATGAACACCTCAATTTTAGATTTCAGTTTAAAAATATTCATGTTCTCCCCTTGGAGAGACATTAAGTTTGTTGAGTTTCTCAAACAAATCTGACAAATAGCATAATTTGCACAGCCAATTTTCATTGTGAAAAAATTTGACTAAATCTGAGTTATTTTTGGACAGAAATAGTATTACTTCATTTTTTAACATCAATAGTCATCTCAAAGCTCGTCCCTTTGACAGCCATTGCACTTCTGTATGCAGTAAAAGTGTGCTGAAATTGGATTCCATTTCATCACATAAAGCAAACATGCGTCTATTACGTGCACTACTTATAATAAAGTGGATAACTTGAACCGCATCTTGTACCACATTCAGATCTGCAGAGGGGCGGGGGTGGCTCAGTCGGTAGCGCGCCAGGCTCGTAATCTGTAGTTCCCAGGTTCGAGTCCCAGCTGGGTCAGCGTTGAGATTTATCTCCGCAAAAATTCCCCGCCCTGCCCACGGTCAGTAGGGGACACCGATGGGCTTGGAAAGGCCGCCGTCCGTCGGATGGGACGTTAAGCCGTGGCCCCGTGTGCGGGAGAGCCATACCCTGTGCACGTTAAAGAACACGCTGGATGGCCTTGACGGGAGGCTACCATCTGTCTCTCAACAGCTGTTCCAGTGGGTCCCCTCCCCCAACCTTCTCTGAGCCTTCGGGGTCCATGTGACCTGGCCATTTAGCCCATGGTGTGCAAAAAAGTGCCGCTCAGAGGTAAAACAACCCAACCCAGATCTGCAGAAATTTTCTTAAGTCATTAATGTCTCTCGATGAACCACGCAATGAGTGAAAGTAGTAGATCATTGCTTGCATGGAGATTTAACTTTAACTTGAAATCCAGCTATTCTTCCTGTCATTGCCACTGTACCATTGGTACATACTCCAACACAGTTATTCCATTCTAGCCTTACTTCCTTGAAAAATTCATCCACTTTTTGAAAAATTGCCTCACCTGTTATTCATCTATCTAATGACCAACAAAACAGTTATGCCAATAGCTGTGCCAAGTTTGTAATGTCAGTCATTCATCCAGCTGAATTGCAAATTTCAAACTATAGATATATGCGATAGAAAAATTCATCTACCCACAGTATAATTTTACAGTGAAATTTTTCTTAATTCATCTGCATATTTTTGCCCATGAATATTTCATTCATTCTAATTGCCATTGGTAACACAAGTTCTTTGCCAATGGTGTATGGTTTGTTAGCATTTGCAATTAAGTAAGAGGCTTCATAAGATGCTCTTAAGTTCTTTTTATGGACCAGTACATGCATTTCATGAGAGGGATTTTGTTTTTTCGATGATTCCAATAGCTTTTCAAAAAACTGCACAGGCTTATTGGAATAGGAAGCATGTCTTGTCTCAAGATATCTTTTTAATTTTCCAAGTTTCAGACTTGCCAAACATTCATTACAAATCAAGCAGATAGGTTGGTTTTCATTATTTCTGGAAATAAAAGTAAATCCATATTGCAAATGTTTCGTTGTATTTTTTTCTTTTTTGCATACGAATGCATAATATTTGCAGTTATATCTATCTGCAAATTCGTGTTACTGCTGCATGATCCTGGTACTGCAGGATTTATAGCTTCAGCATTATCTGCGGTCTTAGTCTTTGACAAATTTAACCACTTATCCATAGGTAAGATCTTTCTGATTTCATGTCAATAAAAATATAACTGTACATACCTTAACCTAAATCACTATTAATAATTAAATAATATTGAAATATCATAAAAGACACTTCTGTTACACAAGCACGCATGATGAAACTAACCTAAATGTTGTAAAACGTTTGCAGATGTGTTGAGGCAGCAGTGTTGCCAAAAGCTATGAAAGAAAAGTTTTGTTTTTAACAAAGTTACAAATTCAATATAAACAGTAACAGATTTTTTTTCAGAATGTAACAAATATTTCTTTTAAAGCTAAAATTCAAGAGAAGAAATATATTACTAACCTTTTTACCTGCACAACCCTTTTAAAGTGTTGCAGTTATAATAATATATAATTCATTACTCATTCTGGTGTAATTTTTGAATTTTCAATGATAAATAATTTCAAATTTTCATAATGATATATGTATCAAAGATTGCAACGTATTTGTAATCCATTTTAAGTTTTATGGTGTTTATTATGAAAAAAATAAAGAAATAAGATTTATTTATTGAAAACATATTATAAAAACTTAAAAAAAAGCAAATTCATAAAAAAAATTAATAATACCATTGAGACATTTTGCAATATATAAGCACCATAAGGAGTAGCTTTTTGTATAGAGCAGTGTCTCGCAAACTGTGTGCCGCGAGAGATTATTAAATTGACACTAGATATTCCAAAGATTTCATTTTGACTTGACTTTTGAAATCTTTGGAATATCGACGTGCTTTAATATCGACGTGCTATTATACGTGCTATGTGTTTATTTTACGTGCGATGTATTAGTTATCGAAGTGCTTTAATATCGACGTGCTATCGATGTGCTTTAATAAAAATCTTTCAGATTTTATCAACTGGGATCTTGTAAGTATTTATCAAGCTTTTTCCAAATTTTGGTATTAATTTTTGATTATTTCAAGCCATAGAATGGACAAATATTTAAAACAAACTCCGAGATATGAATTAAAGAACGAGAGCAAATCTTCAAGTAAAACCAGGCTGATGACTTCAACAAAGCGCAAATATTATGTCGATTATATAGAGTTTGCTTTTATTCTTTTTTAGGTGTGCCGCGGAAAAAAAAAATTAGATTCAGTGTGCCACGGAAAAGAAATTAGATTCAGTGTGCCGCAGAGTAAAAAAGTTTGCGAGACACTGGTATAGAGTAAAAACTAGTTACCTAATTATTTATGAAAAAATAATATTTTCAAATGTTTCCACGACTCCCAATAATATTTATGCGACCCCTAGTTTGAGAAGCCCTGTTTTAGAGTTTTTTTTTAAATATATTAATATTTTTTTGTAGTGTTCTAGGAAATGCAGTTTTTATTTGTCAGTTTTCACTTAAGTAAACCCAAAGGTGGTTCCGATTTCAACTTGGGCTGAACAAAATCTCATATTTTTTTTATATTTACCAACTTGTGTTTTATATATATATATTTATTTAGTTGTTTTTCCATAATTATTGCTCCAATCTGAATGTTCTTAGGTTTTAGTGTCTGCATTGAGATTCTCTCTTGTAACCCAACTATGCCCTTAATGAGAAAGGAGTCATCCATGTGATGTTAAACTCTGTCTCTGTGTACAATAAAATCACACTTTACACCTGTTAAAGAATATGCTTGGTGATTTTGACTAGAATTTTTGATCTCCTAAATAGCTGTCTGGTGTATTCCTTTCTCCTACCTTGCTGAGATGTTGCAATTTAGCCTATTGTATGAAGAAAAGTCCATTCAGATGTGAACATCCCAGCTGAAAGAATGAAACGATTTATATGAAAATTATCATACCTATAAATAGCAGGACAAGAAGGAATTTCAATTACAGCAAAATGATGTAATTGCAAAAATTAGTTCATAGCCCACTACGCTTCATGCTCTTGTGTCCTTAACCCTTACAGTACTAGGTTTCTGAAATTGAACTCATTCTGGTAGCCAAGTTAATTTTGAATTGTTTTCAGAAAATAAATACTTCAGAATATTTTCCTGAAGTAGCTATTAGAAATAGATCATGTTATATATCAAAAGATAGAGCATTGTAAGTAAAGAAAGACAATAATTCAAAGAAAATTAAAGGTATGTGAAATTTTTTATTTATGTATTTTTTTACAGAAAAATACCAAATTTTATGTCTTCAGTTCATATTGTGTTGACTGTAGATTTCAGGGATTTGAATCATTTCCAACTGGAGTTTAAATATTGGAAATCATGGTATTTTGTCTTATGCTTTTAAGTGATTTTGTATTTTTTCAACTTATTGCTTAAGCTAGATATACACAGTCGTATCAGAATAATATGATGACCTACCATAGTATATGTATGGTAGGTGGTCATATTATTCTGATACGACTGTGTATGTATTTTACTTAAAGTTTTTTATGTTTCTTCTAAATATTTTTCTTGATGGTGTTTTGCAGGAAATCATTGGATTTAATAGAAGTCCTTCTTTTCCTTTCCGATACTGGACATTTTAATCAAGTCCAAGAGCTTTTTAAGTTCCCTGTACAGCACTGCCCAGATTTACTTGTTCTTGGACTTATTCAACTTTCTGTAAGTTAAATTAAGTTTTTGTGAAGTAGTTGAAAAGAAATAATTAGTTCAAATAAATTGCAGAAGTATTATATATATACACACACCCATCTCACAATTTACATGATTTCAGTTTATCATTTTCAAGAAAATATGCAACCTGTTTTGTGTTACACAATATAATAAACTTGGTTTTGCACTGTACAGGTTTGTCTTTTTAATGTGTATGTATATTACACATATTATGAAGCACGGAAATTTTACATTCAATATATATTTCACATTCTGAAATAGATTCAAACATATTATTTGCATTTATTCATGGAAGTGGAAGTTGGTAGTAATCTGCAGTTCCCAACTTCAAATCTCAACTGTGCCTGCACTGAAAATTTTCTCTTAACTTCTGTTCTGTCCTCTGGGAGAAAGGAGGTATTAATGGGCTTGGAAAGGCAATTATCCATCAGATAGCACATTAAGCCATATAACTTGTTACAAATGACTATTTTATTTACATAGGAATTTACTATTTTCTATTTATTCTTGAAAATAAGTGATATCAATTAATTCAATAAATAATATCTGCAGAGTTACCAGTTGACTTTTTAATGTCAATAAATGGTGACAAAACTATTTATTGATTTATTGATGTTAAAAAGACAACAGGTAACTATATGGATATTATTTATTGACTAAATATGGTTTTCAACGTGTGGAGTATGCGGTAAAATTTTTTGGGGTACACCGTGAGAGCTCAAAAGTCACTAGATCTAGTAACAAAGTCAGTAAGTTGGCAACACTTCTGTGCAAAAATGTCACTGTGTTTATCAATATATGCAATTTGTTAATACAAAATTTAATGTGTATTTATATATGTTTTATTTTATTCCCATTGTTATATGATAACTATAATTTTATCTATCTATACAAGGGGTATGCCAGTTACATGCACATTTTCAGGGGGTATGTGAAGCATAAAAGGTTGAGAACCACTTGACTAAATCATTAATAGCACTAATAGCGTGAAGTGATTTACTTATTTACATCTTACTCAGCACAACATAAAAAGAAATGGTTGCCATTCCAGATCATAGATGGTGACAAGTCCAGGTGCCAAAATCACAGGAAGAGTGATAAGTCATATTAGTGGGGGGAAAAACAGAGCAGACTTTAGTTCAGTGGTCTTAGAATACTCTGGCACTTATCCGGAGAGACCTGGGTTCGAATTCTGCATGTCAGCGAAATGTTTTTCCATAAAACCATTTATTAATATCAATTAAAACCATTTAGTTGATTTTTACCTTGGGATGACAGTCTAATAGTCTTCCTTGATGCTTTATAATATGTATTATATCTACTACTTTATAGTTGTAAGTAATAGTAAATAATGTAGCAGTGGTATATATACTGTATATATCTTATCATTGTGTAAATCAAAACTGGTTGCATTTTTTTGACCGTTTAGTTAAAAAAAATTTAAATTGAAGGATAGATGTATTTATTAATTTAAGTTGTATTTTGTGTTGTATCAGCTATGTATGTCTAATAAATTAAATTTTTTTTTTTTTCTAGATACCAATGAATGTGCTACGGCAAGAGCTGCTTTCTACTCTCATCCCAGTCTTTCTAGGCAATCACCCCAATTCTGCCATTGTACTACATTATGCATGGCATAGCCAGGTAATTTTAGTTATTTTAATTGAAATGTAATTTGATACAGAGAGCTTATTTTTGAACATGTAGGCAGGTTTTCTCTATAGAACAATAATTAGGAAAATTATACAATGTAAAATATAAATATGCTGAAAATTAAAACATATAGTACATTAGAAAAAAATAGTTTAAAATTTCACAAATTCATCGTATCACAAATACATTATGTTGTGCAAATATTGCTCTACCGTGAAGAAGAGGATGAATCGTCTCAAAAGTAGTATGCTTGTAAATGGATACCCGAAAAAAGTTTTCAAAGGAGTTGGGGGATAAACGTGCACGTGAAGGACAAATTTTGTAGCTTTACCTTGGCTTTACTAAAGACTGGCAATACACATTAAATGGATAGATTATTATATAAACCTACCTAACAACCTGTTACTCCATCTTTTTCCCTCACAATAGCAGCAGCCAGACATTTGATAAGGATTCAATGAGGTGTTGAAAACACGGAGATGGTATTGCTACCCATGAAGCAAGGATTGCCTGTTGTATAGCATCCATAGTTGCCAGTGGGGGGTTGGTGGGCTCGAACAGATCTTTCCAATTCATCCCACAAATTCTCAATGAGGTTGAGTTCCAGTGAACGAAGGGGCCATTCAAGTGTAGTAAACTCAATTGAGTGCTCCTGGAGCCAGTTGGTCGCCACTCACAAAGTATGTAATGAGGCATTGTCCTGTTGAAAGATGGCATGGAAAGAGAATTGTTCAAATGGGTATAGATGGTCAGCGAGGATGTTCACATACCTATTGCCATTGACAGGTCTAGATGGACACAAGGGCCCCTGAGGAAGCTCAATGTAAATGCACCCCAACTGTTGCACTGCCTCCACCTGCCTGTATGACCCCAACTTGGCAAACTGTCCATTGCTTCATGTGGTTTACACCACACATGCACCCTTCCATCAACATGATAAGAGTTGAAATTGATTCGTCAGACCAGATGACACATTTTCAGTCTGCACTTCAGTTGCGATGTCCTTTGCAAACTGCAGCCTAATCTTTCAGTGCCTTGCAGTCAACAAGGAGACAAGATGTGGATGTTAAATTGCCATAGCCTAGGTTTTCCACGGTATGACAGATAGTCTTTGTGCATAAACTTGTGGATGTTCCCTCATTCAATTCTGACATTATCTGATCCACGGTAGGTAAGTAATTCCATGTAATGATGCGGAAATGTAATTCCATGTAATGATGCCATGAATTGTGTGTTTACATCTGCATTTCTCCTGCTGATTGGAAGTTTTGCTGTATTTCATTTAGTCTTGGTATACATGTGTGATGGTCGGAAGTGAAAATCCCAACAGTTCAGCAGTTGCAGTGATTGAACAACTGGCCTTCCTCTCACCTACTATCTGGCCAAGGTCAAACTCACTTAGGTAGCTGCTTTATACATTACTTTTCCGTGACTGGTTTCCAATGTGTAGAGACCTGCTCTATTTATAGGTGTTGTCAGTTTCAGCATCCCATGCGACTGGATGTGATTCCTCTTGTATTTTGTTATCAAGATATATATATAATAATTTGTTTATTCATTATATAATAAAAGTAGACATGACACAATAGAACAAAAAGTGTGGACTGTGTAGCAGGTGTTAATTAATTAGTGCTAATAATACATTTAATAGCTAGCAGTTTAGCAATACAGCTGGAAGACTGAATTAGTGTGATGGAATGATATCACCAATTGAAAGGATATGTGTGAGAATGGTTTCTCTACTCACAGGAGCATCTTTCGTGTTGGTTGAGACTGAAGACAGTGAGTATATGCTAGCAGCAGTGATTGAAAGAAGGCATCCTCAACCAACAACTAATTTTGAAGCCTTTAGAAATAAGTGGAATGTGAAGAATGCCAGATTTGATAACAAGAGAGCAAATACTTTTACTTAGATTAATCTATAAAGTTATACAAAATTAGTTAACTATTTCATTTTTTAATTAGGCCTTAAGTAACTTTCATGTTAATTTGAATTTCAGTAATTTTATTTTTCAGAATGAACTGATCTTAAATATTATATGTAATATGATCTATATATATATATATGAGTGAGTATATGCTAGTGAGTATATGCTAGCAGCAGTGATTGAAAGAAGGCATCCTCAACCAACAACTAATTTTAAAGCCTTTAGAAATAAGTGGAATGTGAAGAATGCCAGATTTGATAACAAGAGAGCTAATACTTTTACTTAGATTAATCTATAAAGTTATACAAAATCAGTTAACTGTTTCATTTTTTAATTAGGCCTTAAGTAACTTTCATGTTAATTTGAATTTCAGTAATTTTATTTTTCAGAATGAACTGATCTTAAATATGGTATGTAATATGATCTATATATATTATCTGTTAATTATAGTAGAATAAAGTGCTAATCTTCCAGTTTTTCTGCTGAAATTTTTTAAAAATCATCTTGGTCACAAAGAAAACTGACTTTTAAGGGTTAAGAATGTACCATTATAAGGGAACTTTCAGGGGATAGTGTGGTTACACTAACTGTTTCATTAATTACAATTTATTCCAGTCAGAAATTGAAGAATTTCATGGCAAAAATTGCAGTACTTCTGGGTGACATATAACTAGGGTAGAAACCCCCCTCCCTTACCCAGAATTTTAGGCCAGTTAAAAATTAAAGAAATTATGGTTTCAGAAATTTTTTTTATGTACTAAATTGTTTTTATCTCATTTATTATGTCTAATTATAATCTTTGAGAAAAGTAAAAAAAAATACATCTATATTGAATATTTGGTTTCACTACCATTTATTTTAGCCTCTCCACCAAGTATTTTCTGGTTATGTACTAAGTGCTGGGGTAGAAACAAATGTAATGATAAATATTGCCATCTTGTCTTAGTGACTAGTCATGCCTTTACCTTAGAGCTTTACCTTATAATTGCTATTCATGATTAGATTCATGTTTAGAGATATCTTGGGTTGTGGTACTTTAGCTTCTGTTTCCTTGAGGATATTCTGATTGTCCAATGATGCTTTAATACAATCCTCAAAACAGTTACACTGTCATTACTCAATGGTTTTATACACCACCTTTAAGCAAGATGATGCTTATGCAAATTCTTTTAACCAATCAAGTTCTACTGTTTAATAAACAATTTTTAGAAGGCACTATTTACATGTTTTTAGTGGATATTTATCTTCTGATATGTCAAGGAGTGTTACATTTGTTCTGCATTTAATGCAATGTTATATTTTTAAAAATTAGTTTTGTCATTTTTTTATCATTGATAAGGCATATTTATCTGCAGTTATTTCATAAATATACAAAATGCTTCATTTGCTTCCAAATATTCCAAATGCATCTCATTTATTTGCAAAGAAGCAAATGCAGACATTTTGCAAATCTTATGTTTTATGCTTGCTTTAACCCTCTGACTGTCAACTGTGGGATAAAATCCATAATAAAAAAAAGTGAATTTGGGGTGTTATTTTTTCCTTCCTGACTGCTACCAAAATCTATAATTGCTATTCTAAGATTAACCCTTTAGAGTGCCAGGATCAATTAGATTGATGCCAGGAAAATTTGTGTAAATTTTCAGGATTGATCCTCTTTATTTCATACATAATTTATTTCAAAATCAATAAATGGCATGAATGGATTCACCAGAGTCTAACTATTGCCAACCTCAGCAACAATTTTGAAGGCATGTTTTGAACCACAATTTTGAAGGCCATGACAGATGCTGGCCATGACAGGTGCTGTACCTCAACTAGCACTCAAAGGGTTAAGTATGTCAAAGCAAAATGATGATTTTAAATGCTTTCTGTATAATTGATGAAAAGGATAGTACATGAATAAAAAAAATTAATCTGCTTGTATAGTAGCTAACCATTTTATTTGATTTATAGATAACCACGTAATATTTATCAAGCTGTACGGAAAAAGCAAAAATACCTGTACTGCTTATTGTAGGTAATTAGAAAATGGAACTCTGCAGTCTTCTCTCTATGACTGAATTCTTACCTAGCAAGTTCTTATCTTCATTAAAAGACTATGCAAAGTGTTTAGAAGTTCATATTGTTAATTTAATAATAAATATTTGAATTAAATATTAAAGTTATTGTCATATATATATATATACTTTTGCCTTTTTAATTATAGACCCATGCATCAACTATCAAATCGATCATTATGCTTTCAATGGCAGATTGGTATATGAGAGGAGACTGTGATCAAACTCGTTTATCCAGAATTCTTGATGTAGCACAGGATCTGAAAGCACTGTCAATGCTGCTGAATAGTAGCCCTTTTTTATTTGTCATTGATTTAGCTTGCCTGGCATCCAGGAGAGAATACCTTAAACTGGACAAATGGCTAACTGATAAATTTAGAGAACATGGGGTATGTTATTCTTATCATTAATTTTGAAGTGTTGTATTTAAATTGCATTTTTAGTTTAATTGCAAAAAAAAAAATGCGATGTTATAATCTCCAGAGATGAATGTATGCTATATAAATCTCATAAGATCAAAAGAATTGTAAAAAAAAAAACTCACAGAGTTAATATATAAAGGTAGTTAAAATAATTATCCTTAAAAATGCTCCATACAGACATCATACTTCAGGTAACATTTAGCCTGATTCCATTGAATAATAATCTAGCCAAAATGATTCACTTTAAAGCACATAAAATTTTTTAGCTTTTAATTGTCAAGTATAAATTTAAGATGGTACAACTGATCGTTGAGTTTAACTCTTGATTTTGAGGGTCACTAAGAATCCAACTGACTAAATATAGTATTTCTAAGGAGAAATTCTGCATAATTTTTTAATTCAAGGTTTTTCATTTGTTTTATATACCTTTTGTTGTAAGTAAGTTTTCTAATATTTTCTATAGTTTTCATCAGACTTCTTTTTGTGATCCAGTGAAGTTCACTGTAAAAGAATTAACCTTCTATTGCAGTTGTTCTCAACCTTTTATGCTTCACGTACCCCCTGGAAATGTGTATGTAACTGGTGTCCCTTGTATAGATAAGTAAAACTATAGTATAACTATAGTAAAACAATGGTTGTTTTTACTTTGTTACTAGATCTAGCAACTTTTGAGCTCATGGCGTACCCCAAAATATTTACCTCGTACCCCACATTGAGAACTCCTACTCTATTGCATAAGGATTCCAAATGACTTGGACTATTTCAAAAGAATAAAATATTTCTCCAACACATGATAGTGACATTTGTTGATCTCCACATAAAATTTGGCATTGCTATTATAATGACTGATCATATGATAGTAGTCAGCTAATTTCACTTTTTTCAACGACCTGAATTTGCTTGTATTTTTATTTTTTATAAAATTACTACCATTTTATGTGATTTGATTATGTTATGCTTTAATGTTATTGTTTGAAAAATAAATGCGTGTTGTAGATATCTGTTGAAAAAAATTGTACAACTGGCATCGTCATGCCATAGAGTAATATAATATACTCTGTTACATGATACCAATTGGCACACACATGCAATACTATAAAAAAATTAATTTTTATATATATTTTTTTCATGATTTATATAATACAGCTAAAATTTCAAAAAAGGTGTTTTATAAAACTGCTAGCAAAACTAAATGCTGCTAAACAAACTGCTGCAACTAAATTTGTGCCTAGAGATGTACCATCTGGCTATAAAGATGGCAATTTAGGATCAGATGAAAGTGATATTGATTTTGTATTGGAAACAGTGTGGCAGCATGGATTTTTCTAGAGATGATGACTAGATTAACAGAGAGGAACATGACAGATAAGGAAAATATAGCACCACATAGCACTTCCAGTCAAATTTCAAGGAATGCCACAGTTTAATCTAAGAAACTGTAAGACAAAAAACACCGAAGATGAAAAAAGTTTATTTTCACTTGAAGAGGTTTTGTATCTAAAATTGTACAAGAATATAATATACTTATGGGTAGAGTCAACCTATTATATTCCTTAAATAATCTGTATAGAAACGAAATCAGATCAAACAACTGAACATTTAGAATTGTGACACATTTTTTGAACATGATAATATTCATGCAGAGAGTACAGATATGGATATGCTGTATTATTGGGCTTGAATATATTGTATACTTTAAAAAGTTCAGTTACTTTTGAATGATTTCAAAGTTTGTATGTTTTTTTTTATTTATTGTTAAATAGGAACAATTCATACAAGCATGTGTTACGTTTTTAAATCGCCGATGTCCTCAAATAATGGGTGGGAATATCAAAGAAGAAAATCTTCCAAAGAGTGCCCAACTTCCACCAGAAACTTTAGCTATAATGCTAACTTTGCTCCAAGGATATGCTGGGTAAGTTTAGATTTTAATCTTTAAATTTTGTATACCAGGAATAATTGCACTACTACAATATATATTGACAGAAAGTAAAGAATTAGTTAATCTGATAGTTCTTTCAGGTACCAGAAAAACAAAACCAATTTACCAAAATGCTAAATTTATAACTAAATATGTGAGTGATTAGTGCCTAAGGAAATGATATACTGAATTCTCGAGTACCAAATTATCCAAAACTTAAAAATTTGCATATTAATATTCAGAACACAGTAATGCAAAATTAATCACTCAACTGCTCAATAGTGTTATTATTTAGGCCTTTAAATTAAGCCTTTAAGATGATAGGGAGGAACAGAACTGTTAAACTTCTTGCTGTGTGTCAACAATGAACACCACAGCAAGAACTCCTCAAAGCTATAAAGATCTTTATTTACAATAGATGCAACAATCATCTTTAACACTTTCAGTACCATAATGGCCCAAAATGGCTGATATTTTAAATGGACCTCCTACCTGCAATTTGGGCTGGTATTTTAGAGAAAGGGTTAAGACATATTCCTGCCTCAGGACAGCTGACAATTAGTCGATCAATACACAAAGTTGATGCACAGCATAGAAGCTGTTAACCCATTGAGGTCTAAAAAGTTCTAGCTTAGATGAGCATATGTACTATCAGGTAGAAAAGTAACAAATTCTGCCAGTATATTTGATAATGCACTAGATCAAGAGTGTCTTTTGCTGCTCAACCCAAGAAAAAAATTCCTTAGTAGTTTTGGATAACAGGTGAGCGAGTATACTTGTTTTCTGTAATCAATAGGTTTGCAATTGAGATCAGAAATTTGCTTTTATAAACAATTTTGTCAATTTTATTAAATTATATATTATTGTTTTTAATGACTATAATAATTACACTACACATATTTGTTGAAATGTAACTGGAACATGTGCTACATCTGAAAGATCTGGATAGAAAAGCTAAATCAGCTCCTCTGTTGACCTGTGAGTACTTCATCTCATATTGGAGATGTCAAGCCTCAGTAAAGCTCCTTCAGGATTGCTTAATAAGGATTGCTTCATCAATTTCTCTTTCTTTGCAGAATTAGTGCAGCTGAAAGTAGCACAATGTGGCATTTTAACAACTTAAAAACCTTAGGTTTATCGAAGGAAACTAATGAGGATTCAATGAGTAGGTGATTTATATTAAAATATAGTGATCAAATTCAATATAAAACCAAGTATACACAGTCATATCAAAATAATATGACCACATACCTAATAATGGGAATAACCACCCTTGGTCCAGATGACAGCAGTGAGATGTTTTATAAGTGGCATGGACACAATGAGGCCCTGGAAGGTTGCCAGAGGCACATGTGCCCATTCAGACTCCAGCAGAGCACAGAGGTTCTGGAGATGATGTGGTTGTGAGTCTGCATGCTGAACCTGTCGATCCAAATGGTCCCACAAGTTCTCTAATGGATTGAGGTCAGGCAATTTCACCGGCCAAGGGAGAACGGAGACATCGCTGTCGTGTTCCTGGAACCAGTCATGCACCACCTTAGTGACATGGCAGGGCGCATTGTCATGTTCCTGGAATCAGTCATGCACCATCTTAGTGACATGGCAGGGCGCATTGTCGTGTTGGTAGACACCACCACCACCAGGGTAAATGTCCAACATGAAGGGATGCATGTAGTCAGTGAGGATGGACAGGTAGCCATTGGCATTCAGGGACCCATCCAGTGGTACCAGCGGTCCTAGGTCATGTTAGGAACATCCCCCAGACATGCGGGGCGGGGGTTGCTCAGTCGGTAGCGCGCCAGGCTCGTGATCTGTAGTTCCCAGCTGGGTCAGCATTGAGATTTATCTCCGCAAAATTCCCCACCCTGCCCATGTTTAGTAGGGGACACCGATGGGCTTTGTGATGCCCCATCGTTCACTTTTGCTTTACCTTAACCAGTTTTGTTTAATTTATGTTATATTTATCATTTTGGGGATTTTTATTTCCTTTTTGGCATCACAGCGCTCATTTCCAAGAGTTAGGAGTTGCGCATGTGCAACGCCGATCTTCCGACTGTCACCGCTAAAGCGCGTGCACAAGGACACGCTCCCTCTTGCGTCATAGCTTGCGTCATTCATCACTTTATGT
Source organism: Ryuthela nishihirai (assembly GCA_038380435.1). Classification (NCBI taxonomy): domain Eukaryota; kingdom Metazoa; phylum Arthropoda; class Arachnida; order Araneae; family Heptathelidae; genus Ryuthela; species Ryuthela nishihirai. Next base: position 45,146,214 of record JAWZYU010000023.1, on the reverse strand, counting down.
AAATGTCTTTCCCGGCGTGCATCCGGCTCTTGTTAAAGTCTGACATGTGGTCAGAGTAGAGTTAGTGTAGAGTGCAGAGGCACTCAGTGAGAGTCGAGTGCGGAGGCACTCAGTGAGTGTAGGTGAGTGCAGAGTGCAGAGGCACTCAGTGAGTGTAGAGTGCAGAGGCACTCAATGAGAGTAGGAGTGAGAGTAGTGGAGTTAGAGTGTGGAGTTGTAGAGAGGAAAGTGCGTTGTAGCACAGTGAGTTTGATGTATCTTCTTCATTGATGTCTTGGTGAGTTGAATTCTGGAAATAAATCTGTTTGTTATTTTAAACCTTTTGAGTCTGTACAATTTTTTCTCTTGAGCAACGCGAATTTAGATTAATGGTATTTAGACCTTTTGACAATCAATTTTGATTCTAACTATTTACTCATTAACGCTCGCTGGCATTTTGAACCCTACTTTAACTTATTCTATTTTTTGGCAATTATTGCCTGGTGCCCGTATCAGCTATCCGGAGCATAAAACTAATTGGATCGAAAGAAGGGTCCAACTTTAAAGCATTATTGCATTTATTTGGAGCGTTACAGCTTGGAAAGGCTGCCGTCCGTCGGATGGGACATTAAGCCATGGCCCCGTGTGTGAGACAGTCGTATCCTGTGCATGTTAAAGAACACACTGGATGGCCTTGACAGGAGTCTACCATCTGTCTCCCAACAGCTGTTCCAGTGGGTTCCCTCCCCCAACCTTTTCTGAGCCTTCGGGGTCCACGTGACCTGGCCATTTAGCGCATGTTGTGCAAAAAGTGCCGCTCAGAGGTAAAACAACCCCAGACATGCACACTGCCACCACCGACCTGTACTTGACCAACAAGCGTGTCCGGGTGTTGGTTCTCGTGTGTCTGACGCCGTATCCACCACTGCCTGTCACTTCTGTGGAGTAGAAACTTGATTCGTCGGAGAAGGCAACCTTTTTCCACTATTCCACTGTCCAATGAAGGTAGTTCTGTGTGAACTGCAGGCATCGTTGTCAATGGACCTTGGTTAACATGGGTGCCTTTATGCAGTGTTGACTCCGGAGACCCATGCATAACAGGGTTCGCTCTACTGTTATCAGGGACAAGTACCTGGTTGCCCCAGCATTCATTTGAGTGGTCAATTGCTGCACTATTGCACATCGATTGCCCTTTACCAGTCGATGGAGGCGACGTTCTCCTCTGGGGTGTTGATGGCCTTTGGGGCTCCACATTTATTATGTATGGAGGTACTTGGTGTGCCAGCAGTCTGTTCTTGGTACACACTACAGCACCTCGTGAACAGACCACGTAGTCTGCTGTTTCCGAGATGCTTCCACCCTTGGAGCGGTAGCCGATGATCATTCCTTTTTGATTGTCCGTCAAATCAATACCTCTGCCCATTGTGCTCACATTACACACTATGGTTCATCTGTCCTGGCCGGCCCTTTATATATCTGTGTGGTCGACCTTGTCATGTGCACTCTGTGACGTGCCTTGGCAGGTACACTGTGATTCTGTGGATGGTCATATTATTCTGATACGACTTTGTATGTGTAAACTTTACCTGTTACTATCACAGAGCTAAGGAAGAATCCAATAATCGAAGCCCAGAAATGATGCCCACGAGACGTGACAGTGGCAGCCAATAAAAATTGACATCGCCTTTTGCCATCCTCCCTATATAGGATCACAAGTTGAGGCTACCCAACATATTCTTATAATGTGTACAGGGTACAGCTTTCCTGCTTATAGAGCCACAGCTTTATGCCCTATGTGGCTGCCTTTACAAGTCTATCTTCTCTTTCTGACCAAGAGCAGGGTGGGATTAATTGTTGCAGTGGAGATAAACCTCAGTGCTGGCACAGTTGGAATTTTGAAGATTGTGAGTGTAAAAAAGGTGTTATGAAGACTGGAATTAGTAGCATTTGAGGACTGTAAATGTAGAAAAGTGAAATATTCCTGTTTCTGTAACTCTGCAAATATTGTTTGCAATATAAAACTGTAAATATATGTTTGAAAATCGAGATTGAAATAGATTTCAATGAGATCTTTAAATTATCCCCATTATATTTTTTTTTATAAAAAAAGATGATTTAAGAAGATACTGAGTTCTTTTCTCAGTTATTATTAACATGACATGGAACTGTATGTAATCCTTTCAGGATTGGGACAAGAAATGTGACTTGTTGGCTGGCTGAGTTTGGGAAAAATGCTTATTCATTTGTCTGTCTGTCAGTCTGTAAACATCCAACTATTTTGTTTTTGGAGATTGATTAAAAATTTCTTTTGGGTTAGGGCTAGCTAGGTATGATGAAATATTATGTTTCCCATATTTGAAACTGCCAAAAGTTTAAATTACAGCCTTTAACAATGGAAAATGTTGAAAATTTGCAAATTTTTAAACAAATATTGCAAAATGATTTATTTAAGCTAAAATTTGAAATTTTGGGGGTGGTACCCCTCCCCTTGTTCCAAGGTTGGGTGGAAAAATGTAACTTTTTTGTTTTAAACTATAACTGGCAAAATTCTTTTTCAGATGTAGGTATTGATTAAATACTATAATTAGCATTTTTCTAATCCTTGAATAGTTTTAATTTGCATCATTAGAGGGTGCTAGTATGGAAAAGGCAAAACTTTTAACAAAAATTGTAAGTGATCTGTTTATAGTAGAGTTTTGAAATTTTGGCAGTAGAGTGTCAAGAGAGATAATCTGACAGCAACAATCTGCTCTCTTTTTTCAGAGAGGTACAAGAAAATCAACATTTTAATTTCAAGGAATAAAAGAGAAATACCTTTTATAAATTTAATTATACATGATTTCATTGTATATACATTTTAAAAGCATTCTTGAGCTGGTCTTTTTACAGCTCTTTCATCAATGGGGTGTTATTACCTCTAATGCAATCTCCCCTTTATTACTATGCTACTCATATATACTTAATGTTACCTTTACCTTGGAAAGGCACACAAGTAAGAATTATAGAGTATTACCAGTTCTGGTACTTCATACTTGGCTGGTACAGATGGCCGACTCTTGGTAGATTTATTGGTCTTTCTTTACACACCAAAACTTTTTGATATCAGATGTTGGCCAATGTTGTCTGTGTCACCAATGCTTTGTTTACCAGTCCATGTTTCTTTGATGTTTTTTGTTCTGTTTTACTCTGGGTTTCCTCAGGTAAGTATGATGAGCAATTTTGGGCTTTATATATGAATCTCACTTACACTATATTTGACTGCTTGCACAGCTGACATATGCAGCTGCTCACGCAACAGGATATTCCACTCTGCTAATAGGGGTAGGATTTCAGTGTTGCATAACATTTCTTTATGTAAAGAAATTTATATAAAGAAACCCTATGCAATTGGATCTTATAGGCAAACATTAGGTATAAAAATATGACAGGCAGTAAGGGAATGAGTCAAGATCACATAAATGTACATTACGTAACTGGGGAATGATACTGAAATCATGTAAAAGTAACTACAGTACCAGGGAATGAGTTGGGTATTAAACACGTACAAGATATAAAGAAATTTATATAAAGAAACACTGAAACACAGAGATTCCACCCCTACCTGCGGCATGAAATTTCCTGTTGTCTACAGCACTGGTAATCCAATGTTCAAAAGTTTTGGTGTGTAAAGAAAGTCAACAAATCTATCAAGACTCTGCCATCTGTGCCAGCCAAGTATCAAGCACCAGAACTGGCAATACTCTATAATTCTTACTTGTGTGCTTTTGCAATGGTTAAGGTAACATTAAGTATATGAGAGTAGCATAGCAATAATGAGGAGATTGCATTAGAGGCAATAAGACCACAATTGATGAAAACACCATAAAAAAGGCCACCTCAAGAATGCTTTTAAACTGTATATGCAGGAAAATCATGTATAATTAAATTTATGTGAATATAGCTGTGATCCAGTCCAGTCTAGTGGATATAAATGGTCAGCACCAGGACCCTGTGAAGTTGACCACTCCTCAGCAAGGCAGAAATAAAGATCAAAGTGGCCATTGAAGTCATAGCACAAGAGAAATATCTACTTTGAAGATATTTCTCTTCAAAGAGAAATAGTCTGTAAAACTGAAGTTATCTGTAAAATTTATCCTTCTTGTTCTCATCAGAGTCCTCTGTGGGGCCATAACAACAGATAACATTCAAATCTTTAATTTTTGTTTTCAATTTTACTTTAAGAAATCTTTCATTAATACAGTCATAGCCTAGAAGAGCATTATAGGCATGTCTGCTGAGAAGCAAACCTACACCTTGTAGATGCTTTCTATCCTTCCTCCCTGAAAAGAGAAATTTAAAGTTATTTTTAGTATCTCTCTTCTACCTATCCATCTGGTCTCTTGCAAGCCTAGAATATCTAGGTTATAACGCTGGAATTCCTGAGTGAGGACATCAAGAATAATCTCTATGTAACATCCTCACGTTCCACGTTCCTGCAGAGAGAAAATGATTAGTAGGATTTTTAAAGAAACTAGGTTTATTGAGAGAGGTAGGGTCAACAATATCAAACAACCCCCTGATCGTAGGCATGGGGCAAAGACCTGTTCCTCCTCTGCTAAAGGCTGAAGTCACCCATGCTGGTAAGAACTTCAGGCACCACCTTTTCAAGAGCTAAATGACTTGCCTAAGACACATTACTCCAGTTTAGGATAGGCATTGCTCAACTAGCTAAGTGAGGGTTGAGGTTCCCTCACTGCTAAAGGCTGCAGCCACCAAAGCTGATAGGAACTTCAGGCAGCACCTTTTCAAATGGACTTTTTCAAGAGCTATTGACCTCAAGAGACATAATGTGTACTCTGGTAAGACACATTGCTCCAGTTATGATTGGCGATGTCCAATTAGCTAAGTGAGAGTTCAGGTACCTGTGATGACCTCTGATCAGGATTATCCACCAACTGATATAAGGTATCTCGTGCCTCTGTTCACTTAGGGCTGGAAACCCAGAAGCAAACAGAAAACACAGCGGCAGATTCTCCTTCAGCAGAGGAGATACCAGAGCATCAAGTCAAGGATCCACATTTAAGCTCAAAGCCGTAAACCAGTCCAGTCTAGTAGATATAAATGGTCAGCACCAGGACCTTGTGAAGTTAACCACTCCTCAGCAGGGCAGGAAAAAAGAAAAAAGTGGCTGTAGACGACCAGATCAGTAGGCCACACTGATCTGGCAACCCTCCCGATCCGTTCCCTTTCAAAAGATAATATTTCTTTTGAAAGGTACTAATTGCCTGCTTTATAAGATGGTGGGGTTGAACATTAGGTGCAAGACTTGGCCAGTTCTATTTGTCATCACTGACACAGCTCTCCTTCCAGTTTATGCTTAGTTACCATTTACAGGCTAATAGTTTATACTTTTGTAAAATGTTTATTTTTACAAATTATTTTCTGTTTATGGATAGTATTTTTCTTTGGTAATGTAATGGTTATACATTTTGTTGCAACAATTGTTCATATCATATGTTAATCAAATGTATGGCATGGCTCTGATAGGCAAATCTTAGATTTATAAGTATGACATGCAGCCAGGGAATGAGTTGGGATCGCATAAATGTATGACACAACTAGGGAATGATACTGGAATCATGTAAAGGTAACTACAATATCGGAATGAGTTGTGTATTATGTACATGTACAAGAGCTGGACTACAGAAATATATATTCTTTGAAGTTCACGAGGCAATAGAATCATGATAATATAACTAAAAATATAAAGATTATGGCACCAGGCCTACAACAGTAGCTCCCTGAAATTGTACATACCCTGCTCAATGTGGAAAATGCCACATCAGGAAGTAGTTGTCGGAACGCCATGCAAATAGGTGGATTGTGTCAACAGTCAGGTTATGTAAATAGTGCAGTTGCGAACCAATTGTGATAGGTGAGGTAGATAACAGTGCAAAATGGCTCGGTGTAGCTAAGTTTGGTCATCCTCACCTGGGCATATGGACCACTGCATTGGAATGATCTTTGTAATGAAAACACATGTAAGAGGCGAGAATGCCTGGGCGATGTTATCAGGAATCCTACCATCAAATGGACACCTTTAGCAGAGTCGTCATAGGGCTTTGTATGGTTGGTTGGTTCCTGAGTCACATCATGGCAGCACATCGGGATGCAACAACTGTCGGCCAAATTTGCCGACAGTGGTTGGAGGAAGATAATGTGCATCACCATAGTGGGACTGGTGCATATAGGCAGCTATCTGTACACCTTGATCACTGCATTCAACAGCAAGCTGTAACAGCCCCAAAATCCACAGCAGATGACATTCAGCGTGGTGTACATGCAGTTAAGGACATACCCATGTTGACATGGACTGTGAATAGCAGATTGGCTGAGACAGGTTTCCACTCTCATCAGCCTTTGCAAATACTACCACTCATTGCAGCACATTTTCACCCAAGGTTGCAGTGGTGCTGTACCAGACGTGTGGTGGAACAAATGGAACCATGTTTTATTCAGTGACGAGTCTTGCTTCTGTCTCAACACCGATAATCACTAATTGAGAGTCTGGAGATGATGTGGTCATCAGACTGATCTGTAAAGGTAACTGCATCTAAGCGCATCATATGACTCCTCGGCCTGGTATCGTGGTTTGGGCAGCTGTTTTCCGCTTGTACATAGAGTGGGTACAGTAACAGAATGATGCTATGTTGATGAGGTGTTGTAGCCCATTTTGTTGCCATACCTCTGTGGTATCACTGATGCACAATTTCAACACAATAAGGCTCACCCGCACACTGCTAACATCAGCAGACAGTGTCTACAAGGTGTTCATGTGCTCCTTGGCTAGCGTTATCCCCAGACTTCTCTCCAATAGAGAACATGTGGAATTTCATTGGTAGATGACTTCATGCAATGTCGGTGAATTATGGACACAGGTCAATCCGCACACCCATCTCAGCACACCATTTGGGAATTTTTTCACTCGATGCCATGAAGTGTAACCGAATGTATAGCCTAGCATGGTGGTCATATGATCTACTGACTCATATTTCATTGTACTGTCTCCTCGCCCATCACATTCATGTAATCTCTCAGAAATTAAATCACTTCTTTCCCACCTACTTGTCTACATGTGTGGTAAGATTTGTCTCATTTCGTGCATTCCTTCGTGGTGTGGCATTTTTTATGTCGAGTAGCACATATTGTAATCATCCTGAAAGGGTTTTTAAAATGACTACTGAGTGCTAAGCTCACCAGACAAAAAATTAGTCACCCCTGGCTGAATGTCACATAATAGCACGTAATGCTTCCATGTGACTGAAGAACAGCCGAAATCTTGTCTGGAATCATTGCCACCAGTGTGCGGATGTAGTGCACATCAATATTCATCCATTCTTCCAGTAGCATATGCCGCAGTTTGGCCAGATTGGCCAAATGGCTGGGACGGCACTTCACACGTTGCTCCAAATAATCCCACAAATTTTCTATGGGATTCAAATCGGGGATTTGGCAGACCAGTTGAGACGTTCGAAGGCTTCAGAATGCTCATCGTGCCAATCCGATGTGTGCACGTGACAATTGTCGTCTTGGAAGACTGGGGTATTCTTCTGGTGTTCACTGTGAAGATACTGCACAAAAGACAACATAAGGTCATCCAGTAACTCCATATAGCCCTTCTGGTTCAAGTGTGACGTCACCGCAACCAAAGAACCCATTTCCTCATACGTGAAACATCCCCAGAACATCACAGAGCCTCCTCCAGCTTGAACAGAACCTTGCACACAGTCCGCATGGAAGGCTTCATGCGGCTTACGATGTACCCATTGCCTCGCATCATTCGAGTATAAGCAAAAACGTGACTCATCTGACCAGATCACACACATCCAAGAGTCGATAGTCCAGTCTTTGTGGCGCCGTGCCCACTGTAGCTGTGCAGTGCAGCCTTGTGCAGAGCTGTTAACATTTATCACAAACCATTTCTCTTTTGAAATATCCTTTATATTAGTATTCTTATTCCCAATAACAATAGTTTATTTTATATTTTAGTGTTTTTATTCATTCTAACAGTAGTTTTAACCATTTTTGTTATCAAATGGGAACAGGCTGTAAACATAAATATATAAACTTGTGTTTTATTTTAACCAGGACTGTTGCTCAAGAATTGTCAGAGAATATTTTAACCATGGTAGGCAATTGTGGTATTCTTCTTAACAAACCTCGACAACCACCACCAGGTGTAGTCAAGACTCCTAGAGGACTTGAATCGGTGTTGTCATCTGGAACTATAAATGCCACAAGTAGTACAGTAAGTATATATTACATGTCTTTAAGCATTAATCTTAAAAATAACTTTCCAAACTAATAATTACTCTAAAGTTAAGTGCTGTTGTAAACAACTATCATTTTTTTTAATTTTATAGGAAAACTTAAATAATATTCTATATTTTTAATGTAGTACTGACTTATTTATTAATTAAATAAAATTGAAGTTTATGTTATGTCAGAGTATGTAACATTATCATGGGGTGTGTCGTATGTAGTATCATGGGGTGGTCATATTTTTGTGTCGTATTGCATGCTTTTTCATCTGAAGGCAGTTTTTAGCTTATCAACTGCTTTAACTTTTACTATTGAATATTGATTTCTTCTAATTCACAGAAGTTATACCAAAATATTATTCTTTATAATAACCCAGAAATTTCTTTTTTACCTGTCTTCCTTTTGTTTTTGGCTTTGACATTTGTCTGTTGTTTGGTTTGTGGATTTGACCAAACATTGTTCCATCATATCCTTCAAATGTGATGGAGAAACTTAATGATTTATGTCCCAAATGAAAGCTTGTAACGTGGTGAGTGTCATAGGCTATAAAAAATTGACCCCCCATGCTTTCTGCCCCACCTAAAAAGGCGAAAAATATGAAAAAGGTTTTTTCCCTAAATCTTTTGATTTGAGTGCAGAAAGCAGCGCTATGTCAAATGAAAGCTTGTGACATGGGGAGTGTTGTAGGCTATAAAAAATTGACCCCTGTGCTTTCTTCCTCCCTAAAAAGGGTAATGCAAAATTATCGTTCCACCATATCTCCAGAATACAACTGCTGAAAGTAACAAGGTATACGTCAAATGATACTTGATGCAGGGAATGTTGTAGGCTATGTATGTAAAATAACAAATTGTGTCGAATGAAAGCTTGTGATGTGGGGAGTCTTAGGCTATGAAAGATTGACCATTTGTGCTTTCTTCCCCCCTAATATAAAAATAAATAATAATAAATACCCTCTCAAGCAGCTGCTTGCCACAGAGGTCTGACAGGAGCCTGTCAGTTTATATGCCATAGAAGATCTGAGGGGATGGCAGGACATCAGCAGAAAGCAACATGAACATCCATGCCTTATCTGGGGCTTGAACCCAGGTCCCTTAGATCAGTAGCCAAGTACGCTAACCACTTAGCCATGGGACGGCTCTTCCCCCCCCCTAAAAAATGGGAAAATTGTTCTGCTATGTCTTTCAAATGTGAAGGCTTACAGTTGTTAGTTAGGTGTCAAATGAAAGCCTGTATTATGAACATGTACTATTTTGAATTATGTCCACACTATTACCACCTGATAAAATGGAGGGTGGGTGGGATTTTCTTAGGATTCTACTTTAGCATTGTAGTTTGGATTAAAGCTTGTGACATCTCCACTGTTGTGGGTACCTCAAACATGACTTCAAAATGTGGGTAAATGTGCGACGTTTATGAGTTGTATATCAAATATTTTGAAGGTATATGTTTTTAGTGACAACAAATAAGACATAAATTAAAAAATTAAAAAAAATCTATCTTTCTATAGGTCCTAAAACATAGAAAATAAACCTAAAGCATATCGATGGTGCCCATCAGTCAGAGAGTTCGTATTCGCTTTGAATGAAGATAGGACGCCGATTTACCTACTCGACAATATTGCTGGTGCCCTATCTTCCTTTGAAGTGAACACAAACTCAGCAACTGATTAGGCCATTGATGTACTTCAGGTATATTTTCTACTTTTTAGGGCCCTATAGTAAGATAGGTATTTTTTAAATTTTTAAATATTTATTTTTCATATAAGTTATCAAAATCATTTGTTTTAACTCGTCACTCTTCCCCCACCCCACACATACAATTGGCTAAATGGTTTTAAAAGGCTAAAAGAAGATTGGGGAAGGGGAACCACTGGACATCTGTTAGGAGATGGAAGCCTCTTGTTGAGGCCATCCAGTGTGTTCTTTAACCCTTCCAGTGTCCAGGCTGAAAAACAGGTTTCCATCCAGGGCCCAAGCTATTTTCTCCCTATGCTCAACCAAAAAAAAACTTTAACTTTAGAACTTTTTTTGCCAAATAACTAATGAAAGGAATTATGGCATGTTGTATACCAAATTAATCAGCATTTAATTCTGGATTTTCTGAAAATCAAGTATTTAATAAAAAAGATGACGTTTTTTATTTTAATAGGACTTTTTTTAGAGTCGTGTAGTAAAAAAAATGCATCTGGCAGCACAAATAAAAATATATTTAAGAAAATACTAATAGACAGAAATGATTACAATGCACATGAATAGAATGGCTATATATTTCTGAATAACAAAAAAATTATTTTTTTGGTTTTAAGTAAATATTTCTTTCATTTTGTAATTTTTTTTTCTTGGTACCATACTTTGAGAAAATTCCAGGCTTTTAGCCAATTGTGCCGAGTCAAATAAACAAGTCAACTTTAGAATTTTTTAATAAAATAACAGATCAACAGAAATAGGTCATGTTATATATCAAATTAAACCGAATTTAATTACGAATTTTATAAAAATAAATTTCTAAGTATATTGATTTTTCAATGTGATATGGTAGAAATAAAAGATTGCACTATACAATTAAGGGTTCACTTTGAAAAACCTGATGAATAAAAATAGTTAAATTATATATTTATTGAAAGGAAATTTCCTCCCAAATAATATAATATTCAACCAGAAATATGATTTTTATTTCTTTTAATGATTCATTTCAGTAACGTATATTTTAAACACGTCCAGTGTTATAGAACGTGACTTGGCCTTCTCACATTCACAGGATTTTCTGAACTGGTTATGAAATAGAAAAAAAGCTTCCTTGGATGCTTTTTTTTACTAAACATTATAAATTTTTTCTTTGGGTGTTGAGTTTAGCGATCTTGGCTAAGTGCAGAAAGGTTTGTGCACCAAGGACCAGCCCTTCCCGAAATTGCCCTACCAAGTGATAGCCAATTTTTGTAGCAAGGAGGGCGGGGGTGGCTCAGTCGGTAGCGTGCCAGGCTCGTAATCTGTAGTTCCCAGGTTCGAGTCCCAGCTGGGTCAGCGTTGAGATTTATCTCCGCAAAATTCCCCGCCCTGCCCACTGTCAGTAGGGGACACCGATGGGCTTGGAAAGGCCGCCGTCCGTCGGATGGGACGTTAAGCCGTGGCCCCGTGTGTGGGAGAGCCATACCCTGCGCACGTTAAAGAACACGCTGGATGGCCTTGACGGGAGGCTACCATCTGTCTCCCAACAGCTGTTCCAGTGGGTCCCCTCCCCCAACCTTCTCTGAGCCTTCGGGGTCCATGTGACCTGGCCATTTAGCCCATGGTGTGCAAAAAAGTGCCGCTCAGAGGTAAAACAATCCAATTGTAGCAAGGAAGTCTATTTTGCTTCCTATCCAAGACATTTAATTTCAGAAAATGGATCAAGCTCAAAGTTTTTTTGTTAAAAAAGCAAGAAATAATAAAAGAAAAATTACATATAACCTAATGGGATGTTAAATAAAATATCTGCAACATCTTTTAAGCTGGCCTCAGATCTACCATAAAACTCTGAAAGATAGATAAATCAGCCGACTGAACATCGCTAACTAATGGAAGTAAATATACAGAATAAATTTGCCTTCATATCCAAGACCTCGTTTATTTTCATAAAATGATACTATATCAAAGTTTTACTGGAAAAGTAATAAATAAAATAAAAATTAACATACAGCCTAATGCGATGTTAAAATATCCACAGCAACTAATTGTAGGCCAGCCATACGATATAACTATGAAAAAACCGATACTTATCCATCGACCAAAAGATCGCTAATTTCCGAAAATAAATCTACTGAAATGAAAACTAAGGTTTAAATGTAAAAATAAAATGCCAACTTTACAAAGAGTATCCAGTATGCTGGACTAAAACTGTAAAAACACTTATAGCACATGGAACAGAGATAGCATGTGTCAGCCATCTGTGTCTTGTTTGACTCAGTGAAGCGTGACTAATTAAATGCAGGTGCAACCAGAATTTCTAAGAAGGATGTGTTTACTTTCAGTTTTGATTTGAAGGAAGCTGGGAAAAATGACAAAAATAACTTGAGAATACTGAAATAGATTTATGACAGAAAAGAGTGTGAAACGGGAAAAAAAATTGCAGTTCATATTCAATTACTTCCAAAATCTATCTTTTTTAGCTTTTTTTGTTATTTGTATGATATTTTCAAAAATTTAAGGAAATATTTGTTGATAATAGTTCAAATCAAACTTATGAGCTTAAATCAGAAGGTTGCTTCAGCAAGTAGGAATGTCAACAAGCAAATCGGCAATACTGTTTAGTGCTTCTAAGAAATGGCAAACAGATGGCTTTATAAAATTATTTATATTGTAGTGTAATAAAATATGCATCAAATTGAAAACAAAATATTATTTTTGAAGCCTGAATTATATATTTTTATAAGATATATGTAAAAAAAATTACAATGGCAATTTTTATTTAAAAAAAAATCAATATAGTTTTGTTGTACTAAATATGTATACACAAGTCATTGGCCTCTCTATTCAGATTTTTCGTACATATACAGATGGGTTGGACACTGGAAGGGTTAATAAAGTGTTAATATTACCCTTTAAGGTACTTTATAGTCATATTTCTTCATAATGTTAGTTAAGGTTTTGGATAATCCTGTTTGATATGGGAAACTGTGTATTTATAATTTTGTTCTGTTTGGGTTGGAGGGTTTGTAAATAAAGTCTACTTTTATATTTAGTTTCCTTATGTATTCTTGTATTTAATTTAGGTGGGTATCCTGCATATTTAGATGTATATAAATGATAATCCTTTTTCCAATAATATTTTATTTGAAGAGTGCCTGTAAGCTCTGATAAAGTATGATGTTATTGCAGCCCTTTTATATTTTAGGGGATGTGCAGCATTATAGGGGATAATGTTGGGACTTAGGTTTGTAATAAACTGCTGTATGACAATGGGGTGGGGGGTTGAATTTGTAATTAAGATATCCAAATATGGTAATTTATCTTGATTTTCATTTTTGTGTGTGAATTTAATGGAAGATAATACATTGTTAAATATATTGATAAGTTCTTTAAATTCATGTGGGATGTAATCCCAAAAAAATTAATATTTCGATGTAATGAATATATAATTTTGGTTAATTTGTTAGTCTTTACAGGACTGTGTTTTCAACATGCCTCATGACAGTGACGACCATGAGTCCCGAGAGAGGGGTGCCCATTGGCACACCCTCTCTCTGGACCTCTGACCATTAACGATGAATCAATTTGAATTAGTGGCCAGGTCCAGGGTTTTGTGTATGCTTAAGTACTCTTGACCATGGGCCTGGCCACTCACAACCACTTGGCCTTGAGCCACATTGCTGCATCCAATATTGGAGTACTGGGATGCAGCGACACAACATCTAGGAAATGAATAGTTGTAGGCTCGGTTATCTGAGTTTGCTTAATAATGGAGGCTGCATCATGACATGAGGTTAGGGCATAATTAGTGGGTGAAAAAAAATGGTGCAAAGAATTCTTAATGTGCTCTTTCCAAATTGTATGTAAGGAATTTACGTTTGTTAATTAAAAGTTTGAAGGGGTGATTTTCTTTATGCAATTTTATTTTAATAAATAATTGTGGGATGTCAGGATACACAGGTGGATGACATGCTTTGGCTATATTAGATGGTAAGAATGGATTATTTTTTAATTCCTTTAATTTATTCAAAGCTTTACGAATTGGGTTGTTAGGTAATAGTTTACATTTTAAAATTTCCAGAAGTTCAGTTACATTTGCATGATATTCAGTTTTAGCAATTAATGCTATCTGATCAGTTTTATCAGCTAAGATTATTTTAATTTCTGGATTTTCTTTTAGATTTTTCAATAACTTAATAACCTTATTTATATCTATGTTCTTTGTTGTTGATGTTTTATATTCTGATGCATTTGAAATCTTTCTTTATCTTTATACTTTGTGGGGATTTTGTTCATAGTTCGTTCAATTTGAGGGATCAACTATATCATATTTGGCACAGGTGTTGTCATAGGCGAATTTTGTGCCATGATGTAAAACTCTGTTGATCTTCATTCAGTTGATAATTTCATAAATTTAGGTATTTGATGTGATTAGGATTACTATTATTTTCTACTTTGTGTGTGTTACTTCGTTTCTTTAAGTTTTCTAATTTAATGCTATTTTTCAGTGATTTTTTTTATTTTTAGATTCAGTTTCTATTCTGTAGTTAATTCTTCCCATTATTTTATTTAAATCTGTTGGATTTAGTTAAGTAGATACTTTTAAGTATTCTTTATAAGTTAATTGTTCTGTAAATCTGATATCTGTTCTGATTTTTCTAATTACTTTATCTAACATTTTATTTTCAGCTATTTCTAGGATATTTATTAAATATGTGTCAAATTTATATTTGAGTAGTATAAAAATTTAGGTATTGCATTATATTTTTGACATTGACAGTCCATTAAAAATATGAGATTTAATAGTTGTCTATTTAAAGAGACTTAATTTGGAAAATCTTTTTCTCTGCATTATGTGACCTGTACTGTATTTAATCATGTGCTTAATATTAAAAGTTAAAATATTTATTCACAGCAATATAGAATACTTTTTATTTCCCACGATTTTTGCTGTATACAATCAAGGGTTTTACCTGAGTAAGGCCTAAATTAGCATTTTCGCTACTTTATTCCCATTGCTACAATGCAATGTGCTTAGCAATTTTTAATTTTCAATATTCAAAAATTTAAAGTGCTAAAAAAGGAGTATCAAAGTTCTAAATTTGATTTGATAGAATTTTGGAAGTTTGCATGTTTTTTTTTTATTATTTTATATTACTGTTATAATTGTATTTATATTACTGCTTTCACTACTTAGAATGATGTGATGTTAACAATATCGATGTAAATTGCTATTCAGGCACAGTACTCAAGTTTCCTCTTTGATTTTAACAACTTTTAAACATCTAAACTTAAATGAAAATTCTCTAAGTGAAATATTTACAAAGTTAAAACACTTCCTTTGTTGCAACTAGTTTTGCCCCATACCATCTTATATGACCCGTTTTAAAATATGTGTACTGGTTTAGTATTTAGAATTAAACGAATTGCATTTTGAATTTCGTATTTCACTCAGGCGATTGCCACTGTCATTTTTGTTATAATCAGTGGATCTATTTCATCTTTGAACATGATATATACTTTTATTGAAAAATCAGAGTACCAAATGTCAAAATGATCTAAGCAACCTTCCGAGAGTTATTGAGACCCATACCTGCAATGGTATTGTGGCCATAAAGGGAAGTGTACCTAAGAAAACTACACTGCCACAATTCTTTAATATTTTTAATGTAAAGTATGTTATCTCCATGCTGTTCTTACCTTCATGGTTGTAAATAGGAAAAACAATTAAATGCAGTGTTTCCAACTCCAAAAGATGAAATCGCACCTATTGTCAGTGGAGATGCATATAAAACTAGGTAATTTAAAAAAAGACAGATTAAAATAGTAATAAAGGTATAAAATATATTAAGATAGTAAAAAAATGCAAATTTAAAAAGTTTTTCTAAAATTAAAATAAAAAAAATCCTTTTTGTCTTTTAGAATTTTATTGTTTAGAATTTAAAAGCTCTTTTGTTATGTAGCATGACCTATTTCTTTTGCTAGATATTCAGATTCTAAAGTATGTAGCATGACCTATTTTGTTATGTAGCATGACCTATTTCTTTTGCTAGATATTCAGATTCTAAAGTTCTTTTTAATTTTTTGAAAATATTTCACTGTTAACTTGACCACCAAACAGAGTATGTTATTAGCAATGCCCCTTTAAAGATTTTTTTATAGTAATATTAGTTGTTTTTTATGTGCAAAGAATATCTTTACAATATATACTGTATATTTGAATCTTTCAGTTGGATCCATTAAGTGGCTTATCAGCATCAGTTCCAGGACTCAGTTTAGGAACAAGTGGTAAGCCAAATAACAGTGGAAGCTCTGTTTTCCCATTGACAGGGACTCTCAGTTCTTTTCCAAATGCATCTTCAGGTTCACCTGCTAAAATGTTGTCTACTGCCACTCCAACAACACCTTCAGTGTCATCAGTATCACAAATCAACCAAAATCCATTTTCAAGTATCATGCCATCACTAACATCCCAACTTCCAGGGCAGTTTAGTTCACAACTAGGTAAGTTTATTTTGCTATCAATAAGCTGTTAAAATTCAGGTTTTTTTGCTTCACACCCCTCAAATACTCAGCTATTTTTATACTTAAAGCAACTTTAGCTAGGTGTATGCAGCTTCAATAGCTAATATTTATTGTGAGGGTAGTTGTGTTCTGACTGAGAGATATAAAAATGCCTTGGAATACTATCTGACCTTATGCGAGTACAATAGCAGAGTCATCTTGCAGTATGATAATGCCTAACCACCTAAGTCTGGTTTGTTATCTAGGTGATGAATACCATCAATCATATCTCAATGTTAACATTTTCAGGATGCACTAGGAGACACTTTCTACTACCCACCATCACAATTATTCCAGGAATTGAGAAAAGCTCTAATAGAGCAGTGGGCATTATTGCTGTAAGATTTTTGGATAATCTCATTGACCAACAGTATCGCTGAAAGATAAGTATTGTTATCAGGTTATGTCTAAACCTTTGCTAACTATTTTTTGGCATTTCTTCCAAGACATAACTTCTAGACCTATTGATATAATCATCTGAATTTATGAAACCAAGTCCATTTTATATTATGACCTGCTTATATGACCGTAATATATTTCAGATGATATCCTACCAAAATTTCCTGTAAATCCGTTGACTGGTTTTTATATAAGAATGAAATTTGAATTTCCATTGGCCAAGCAATTCCATGCAGTGTTGCTAAATTAGAGATTTCCATCCCTCATTTTACAGACTTTTCACCTCTTCGCTAAATTTAAATTTCTGAAATGAACATGACTATTTTCTGTTGAGATCACATGCTCACAGATCTGCTCAATGGCATATTGATAGGCTCCTCTCAGACCTCTATGGCAGGCAGTTTCTTGAGGGGTAATTTTTTTATATATGCTCTAATTCTAAAAAAAATTAATATACCTCAATATTGTGATGCAAGCATTGAGATAATATCTTGGTGTATGTTTGGAGAAGTGTTTTGTTCTGGAATAAAAAGTGGTTCTAAAACTTAAGTGATATATTTTTAACTTTACATTATTATAAACAAACTGCTGAAATAATAGTATTTTGTGTATATTAATTTTGATTTTACAGTAGTATATCACTCTTGATATACTACCAACAAACTTAGAATATATATTTGTTTTGTTTTTTTTGCAACCAATGTGCTTTTAAGTATCATGAAAAGATGTTGAAGTTTAACTTTAATATCATTTCTTACTGTATATTTTCATAATGAAAAATAAAACTATCATTATCTGAGAACATTGGTGTCATGATTCAATGATTCGTGAATCCAATAATGATTCTTTTTGTGTGTTTATGAGAGGGGATAAATAGCTATTATTACCCTTTTTTGTGGGGAGTGAATATAAAAGTAATTATTTTCGTATAAAAGTACACATTTAACTTTGTTTGATCTTAAAAAAAGCTTGATATAAAAAAAAAAATTTAAATGAAAAATGGCTTTACCCCTCAAGCAGCTGCTTGCCATCAAGGTATAACATGTCATAAAGAAGATATTTGAGAAAGAATACAAGAAAGAACCATGCCTTATCTATGGCCAAACTAAGGTCTCTTAAATTCACTTCTTTCTCAAGTAATGGTTTTGTTTGAACACTTGGAGGCTTAATCTAAATTTTTTCATTATTACTCAACAGAAATGCGTTTGCTAGTTTAAGTAATATGACAATGATATATTTTAGTTCTGACTGTAATGCTGGTGTAAATTTTTGTTTATATTAATTTGCAATCTATACTTATTTATCTCAGATAGTTGGAGAAAGTGTTTACAAAACTAAATATTAATATGCTGTTTTGTTATTTACTGTAGAAGTGTTATATTTTAAACGTTTTAGGTTTGAGTACTAGTACAGTGATGTCTCCTAGCATTACTTCAGCTAGTAGCAAAGGAATGCATGGTACAGACCGATCACGAGGTTAGTGCAATTTCTGTAAAAATATTCAGTTTTAATCAAATAATTATGATTCTCTTTATCGGTAAATGTTAGATTATGCAGTTTGCATTTGAAACTTTTAATATAAAATTATTTAACAGTTCAATTTTAAATATATTTTGCTACATTAAAAATAGTTAATTCTATTGAAAGTTCATCATCCATCAGCAGTTATGAAATGACTATTGGCTGTAGGATCGGTTGTTTGTACCTTTGCCTTTATCAATCCTATGTGCTCATGGCACTTGTAAAAGCTTTTTTCATTTTTTAGCACATTTTAAGACAGATAGATCTAATGATTTCACTTTGTCCATCTTCTGACATTGAACTTTTTTGTTTCTAGAGATAAATAATAACTCTTTTTGGGTTGGATAGGCATGGATGAAATATTATGATTTGCACCCTCTGATGGTGGAAAGTTTTTAAAATTTCAAAATTTGAACGAATATTGCAAACCATCTATTTGGGTAGAAATTTCATATTTTGGTCGAGTATAATGATCAAAGGTTTACATTGGCAGCAACAATTTGTTCCCCAGGGTGGGTGGGAAAACACAACTTTTTGTTTTGAGAGATTAATGAAAAATTATTTGTGAGTTGAATCTGATCAATTCATCCTGAATAAAATCTCATCAATTCATAGGTTTGAAATCCTCCAAATGGCTTTAACATACCATCTTTAGAGGGTGCTAAATGTAGAAAATATGAAACTTGAGGTAATATGACAAATGATATATTTTTTCTAGAAATTCTGGTGATAGAATGTGTTGATGAAGAAAGGAAGAAACCACCAATAATTGATAGTTATATGTTTTTAATTGATTTAGAATTAATTAAAATTTGACCAATTACTTAATTTTTTTATTAATTTAGTACTTAATTTTAAAATTCCCATTAATATTTCAATATAGTAAAAATAAATAAAATATTTTTTTTTTGCATTGGATGATTTACACTGTTCAGAACAATTAGGAATGCTGCAATATTGAGTGCTATCATCTAAACAAGATGCAGTTTTTAATATGTTGCATTTTCCAGACTTTTTTTTTTGTTTTGTTTGAAAAAATGAAATAAAATTTATGCTTCTAATATAAATGCACATAATATAAAAAAGCAAAAAACCAAACATCATATAAGTACATTAAAGAAATGCATTAAAATGAATTTAATTTTGAATAATTAAATAAACTTATTCAGCTGGGAACAAATAGTAAGCCTCTTCTATGTTTTCTATAAAGTGGGTTTTTATCAATAGAGTTGCCAGAATTTTTTGCATCATGCTTTGAGAATTAATTTTAAACTGTGTAATGTAGATTTTTGTACCATGCAAATTGAGAACATGCTTAAATTAATAACCCATATAAATCCAAATTTGGGTAAATTGAAACCATGCAAATCAAGAACTGCTTGCATATGAAGAAACAAAGAGAGACTTGATAAATCAACTTGCAATCTGTGAAAGTATTGGGCATTTTGTATGATTGATGAATCCCAAGGAAAGAGACTCCACTCCGGTGTGATTATATTTAATCTTCTGAAAAGTCACAAGAGGAACTGCTTTGCATCTCCTCAGTGCATCTTGGATGTGCTGAGGTGGCTTTGAGTTCAGGAGCAGTTTCAGCTTCCAGTTTGCAATGATCAGTATGAGATGCTGAAATAACTATTGGCTCCAGGATCTCATCTGTGCCCTATCAAACAATGTATATATTATATATTTCAGCAGGAATGAGACACTGGAGTGGAGTCTCATTCCTGCTGAAATAGAGATCTGTGTAATTAGCAAGCTAAAGCCTTTTGTTGTCAATGTCATTAATCAAACTGGATGCATTTTTGTACAGATATAGATGATATGGGTCCATATTTCATCTCACAAGAAGACTTACTGGGAATATGATTCAAGACCTAATAGATGTTTTGTACTTGCAAATCATCATTAGACCCAGGTGTATGAGTATAATCATTTGCCATTTTTGCTAAGTTGGCATCAATAACAAGACAGTGGTTCTACAGGCATTATCTCCTGATTTGAGCAGTATGTGAACTTTATGAAATTGCCCCAACCAGAAGCAGGGTATGAATATGTCTGAAAATCAGCATGGATAAAGATGGTGATAAGAACAGTAATGTTTACAAGGAAATCAGCATAATTGGCATAGGTAAGGTGGTAATAAAAATTTATGTTTATTATGAAATCAGCATAGGTAAGGTGGTAATAAAAATTGATGTTTACTATGAAATCAGCATAGGTAAGGTGTCAATAAGGACAGTAATGTTTATAGTGAAAGGTTAGCTTGGTTCAAATCTTGGATAAATCATGGATGTTGTCAAGGCCTCACTCTTCCATAGGTCTTGTGTATGTCTAATTGCAATAATAGACTCCTTTGGCTCCTGCATGGCAAGTGGTTGACTTTGGGAACTCTTCTCTGCTGGTATTTTGTAATACCATTGAAAATTTTGATGAAATTAATCTGAAGAACTAATCATGAAATTATTTAGATTTGTTATGTCAACAGAGTTGACCATTTGGCCATAATTGTTAATTGTAACTTATTGGATGACATGTATATAATTATTCCGAAAAAATGTTAAATTATTAACTATGCAGTCCAGTATGCACAAGAATTTTTTTAATTCACAGCCAGATTTTGTTCACTAAACAATTTGGTTCAATCTCATTGCAGTCAATAGTTATGGTTCAATAGTGCCTTCTGTTGAATGAAACAGTAGCAGATTCTTTATAGCCAAGTTTAGCTGTAATATTGATCATACTCGGACAGTAAGAGTAGCTAATAGGTAATTAATAGGTTGTTATTTGGGTCTCATCCAGGTCAAAAGTAATTTTTCTGTGATTACAGAATTATTGTTTTTATGTAAAACATTATATTTAGTGTAGAACTAATCATCTTAAAAAAATAAATATCTGGTTTGTGTTTTACTGATTGTCTAATGTATGATTTTTAAAGTCAATTTATTTCCTCTTTAATAATGCACAAGCTATTATCTGTATACTAAAGAATAATTCTTCCAATTTATGCCCCATGAGTCTTACCCAGTTTGCAAAAATTTCAAGAAATATTTTGTTTCCTTTCTGGCTTCAAAGCCAAATAAACCAACTCAAAAATGGTATAATTTAATATAATAAAGTTTGTAAAAAAAAATTTGTATGAACAATTTAAAAGAATCACCTTTTTATTGGCATAATTCATAGACATTGATGATGTTAGTAAAATGTAATAGGACAAAGAAGTAGTGTGTAAGCACTATAATAAATTGTTTAGTTCATACTATTTAGTTAATGCACAGAACTGTAAGCACTCTAATAAATAGTTTAGTTTATGCTCTTTTGTTAATGCACATAGCTGTTATTTACTGCATTAAAATATTCATATATATACCTATACAATAATATGCTTGCCTTGAAAGTTTCAATGGGGCCCTCATTCACAAGAGAATAGACACCACTGAGTTAGTAAAAAAAACAAAAAACATTTTTAGTAAAGCTAAAATCCCACTGGGAGTATTTTAAATTTAATTTTAATTTCTGTGAAAACAGTTTTTTAGTATTTAATTTTAAAATTTTTAATTATAATACTAACCATTATTATTTATTTAGTGGGAGATATGGCAACAATATTTTCTGATGTCAGCCAACCTGTATCAAAAGAAATAGAAGATGAAGCTAACAGTTACTTTCAGCGTATATATAATCATCCACCTCATCCAACATTGTCTATTGATGAAGTATTGGATATGCTTAAAAGGTTTCAAGAATCTCCAGTGAAGAGAGAAAGGGTTTGTTTATTCCTGATTATGTTCTGTATATACACCAAAGAGCTAAAATGTTATGACCACCTGCTTAATATGATGTTTGTCCTGCATGTGCTGCCAAAACAGCTCTTACCTGGCAAGGCATGAACGCTACAAGATTTCTAAAGGTGCCTTGTGGTATCTGGTAACAACACATTACCAGCAGATTCTTTAACTCTTGTGTAAGTTTCTTGGTTGAGCTGCTGCAGATCGGATATTTTGTTCCAACACTAACCACAGATGCTCGATTGGATTGATGTATGGGGAATTTGGAGGCAATAGCAATACCTAGAAGTCTTCCTCATGTTCCGCAAACCATTCTCGAACAATCCGGGCAGTGTGGCATGGCGCATTATCCTGGTGAAAGAAAGCACTACTAGAGGGAATACTGTTGCCATGAAAAGATGTTCCTGGTTCCAAAGATGTTTAGGTAGGTGGTAGATGTTATAGTTTCCTGCACATGAATCACTGGACCCAACCTTTCCCCGTTGAACATTGCCCAAAGCATTACACATCCTCCACTGGCTTGTTTTTGTTCCATGGTGCCAACACTTCCCCGAGTAAACAGTGCACATGTACCTGGCTGTCCACATTGTGCAACAGGAAACAAGATTCATCAAACCAGATGAACTTCCAATCATTGAAGGTCCAGTTTTGATGCTCTCATGTCCATTGTAGGTACTTTCAATGGTGAACCAAGGTTAGCATGGGCACTTGCATCAACCTGTGGCTATGCAGCCCCATTTTCAGCAGGGTTTGATGTACTGTGCATTGTGACACATTACTCCCATCACCAGCATTGAAATTATGACAGTTGGACACCACAGTATCCCTTCTGTTGGCTTGTATCATATGGAATAGCCTTCATTCATCACTAGCATCAATGATCCGTGGTCGGTCCATACCTTGCTGGCAGTTTGTGGTTTTTCCCTCCTCGGACCACTTTTTGAAAGTACTAACCACGGTTGATCATGAGCACCCCACGAGCTTTGCCATCTCAAAAATGCTCTGACCCAGTCGTCTGGCCATTACAATTTGAACTTTGTCAAACTCACTTAAGTCCGTTGCCTTTCCCATCCAAAGAACAAGAATAACACTGATTAACAGAACTCAGTATCAGGTGTTATTTAAACCGTTTGTTGACTTTCACATGCAGCGTCATTTACCTGCAGTTGCTTTGATTTACATAATAACGCGCTAGTCATAATGTTTTTGCTCTTCGGTGTGTATATATATATATAAAATATGCAAAAGTAAAACTTTTGTTTATTGATTTACTAACCAGTCTTTTTAACTGTTTCAAATTTTTGTAAGAACTAGCTATTCTATCAGTTTTTGCTTCTTAATTCTGAAGCAACTTTAAACAATGGATTATAGCTGTTCCTCTTCTAACTTTTTTCAAAAGACATTTATAGTATGAAATGTTGCAAGATTCTCAAGTTCCTTGAAATATTAACCATTAATAGGAATGTATTAAAAACAGTAATATATAAGTAGTCTAAGGGCAGGGTATACCTTGTTTAGTGTAAAATCCACTCTTAGTTTTTAAGCTAAATTTTGAAGAAAAAACTATGTATTAAATCACACCAAGTTTAATATCAAAATATTTTGAAAGAAATATTTTGAGATTAGTCATGTACCATTTATTTTTCTTTGGTAATACAGATTTTGAAAAGATAAGATGCTCTTTTAGGCAAATTTATGATTATGCAAATTGTGTTCTTGAACTCTTATAACATGCACATGATGGCAACTAATTATTTCCTATAAAAGAGCTTGCAAAATCTTAAGTGATAATTTTAAAAAGACTAGTGACAGGAAATGCTCTCAAATGTTTTATGTTTGTCGTTTAGATTTCACATAGATAATCCACTTCCGGCAAGTACTTGAATAAATGTAGTAACAAAAAATCCATCAGAAAGCTGCCAATTGCAATAAATGGCAAAAATAAAAGTTATATGTTTAGGCAAAGAAAAGATCTGCACAAAACATAACCTTATTAAGCATAAAATATATTGTGAATGTTTTGTTTGATGCTTGACCCGTGTAGTCAGGAAAGATATTGTCAACTAATTCGAAAGAAGTAACATTTTTCAGAAATGGTGTGATCATGATACCTATTTTGTCTGGTAACACCATTTTAAACTCATAATTTTTTTCAAAAACTGAAAGAAGCATCTACTTAACCCTTTGTCTACCATAGGCCCAGGGGCGGGGGTGGCTCAGTCGGTAGCGCGCCAGGCTCGTAATCTGTAGTTCCCAGGTTCGAATCCCAGCTGGGTCAGCGTTGAGATTTACTCCGCAAAATTCCCCACCCTGCCCACGGTCAGTAGGGGACACCGATGGGCTTGAAAAGGTCGCAGTCCATCGGATGGGACGTTAAGCCGTGGCCCCGTGTGCGGAAGAGCCATACCCTTTGCATGTTAAAGAACATGCTGGATGGCCTTGACAGGAGGCTACCATCTGTCTTCCAACAGCTGTTTCAGTGGGTCCCCTCCCCCAACCTTCTCTGAGCCTTCGGGGTCCATGTGATCGGGCCATTTAGCCCATTGTGTGCAAAAAAGTGCCGCTCAGAGGTAAAATAACTCAACTCAACCATACGCCCAAACTGCAGGCAGGAGGTAGTGAAGAGGAAGGAATAGCTTTGATTGGACAAGTGTATTTAAAATCTTACCCATTTTGGGACAATATGATATTGAAAAAATCGTTTTTGATAAGACACTGAAAGGACAATTTATTATACACACACCCATCTAATAACATGTGAGTCTATCTTTTGCCCTCACAACAGCAGCAACATGTCATGATAAGAGCTCTACCAGGTGTTGGAAATGTTTGGGTGGTATTGTGGCCCATGATTCCAGGTCAGCCTTTAAAGCTCTGACAGTTGCTGGTGGTGGGTTTTGGACTTGAATGCATTGCTCCACTTTGTTCTGCAGATGCTCAATAAGGTTCAAATCTGAAGAGTGAGAGGGCAATTCAAGGGGTGTGAACTCACTATAATGCCCCTCCAACCAATCCTTTTCCAAATGGGAGTGATGAGACGGGCATTGTCTTGTTGAGAGAAGGCATCCTGCTGTGGAAAATGGATAGCCATGAATGCATGTAGGTGGTCGGCAAGTATGTCAGTGATGGTATGCAGTGTCAGTATGCAGTGATGGTGTCCCCAAGGTTGCTCATATGAGCATGCCCTAGAACAGCGCTGTCCAACTAGTGGCCCGCGAACAAAATCAAGTTTTTACTTGAAATTCTAAATAAATATCTGTAATCCACCTTATAATTTTTTTTCAACTTATATTACTTTACTTGATATGCAATCTTCAACTTACTCATTCTATTCTTATTGACCAACAACTACGGCCACAATGTTCCCATTAAATTTATTAAATATTTGATAAGGTTTAGAAAATTTATATTGGTTTATTATTACTTATTATTTTTGGTATAAATAAAATATTTTTTGAGGTTTATTATTACTTATTTTTCGTATAAATAAAATAATTTTTTGAGGTTTATTATTACTTATTATTTTTTGTATAAGTAAAATAATTTTTTGAGGTTTTTGAGGTTTATTACTTACTCTTTGTATAAATGAAATAATTTTTTGAGTTTTTTGAGGTTTATTATTACTTATTATTTTTTGTATAAATAAAATAATTTTTTTGAGGTGACAAATTGACTTTTCAATTACCTATCCTATCCTGTTCTGTTTTTTGGCCCACAAAATATTGGCAAAAGAAAAAAATGGCCCGCCATCTTGGAGAAATTGGACAGCACTGCCCTAGAACATTACATCACCTCACAGCATGTGACATCCTAACTTGACAGTGCCTTGTGTGATCTACACCACACATGCAACATCCCATCAGTGTATTGTAGTTGGAACCTTGATACTTCAGACCAAGCTACCCTTTTCCAGTCTTCCATGGTTCATTGGCAATGTTCCTTCACCCACTGCAGCCTCATAGCCAAGTGATGTGCTATTAACAAGGGTACTCAATGTGGGTATCATCTGCCATAGTCCAGTTGTGCTATTGTATGCTGAATGGTCTTTGCACAAACCTTTGTAGTAACTGCTCCATTGTTGAATTCCAACATTATCATCTGCACTGTGACCCTTAATTTCTACTTTACAGTAGTGGGAGAGGTGGCATTCACCTTGAACCTCAGTGACCTGGTTGCAGCCACATTTTTCCCTGTGGCTGCAGGTTTTGCCAGTTTTGATATATTCCTGGTACACAGGTGCAATGATTTCATGCAGAAATTCCAAACATTTTGCAGTTGCAGTTATGGACACCCCATCTTCCTCACACTGACTATTTTCTCTTGACCACCGAATCGCTCAGGTTGCTTTGCTTGCCTGTCATTACAGTCGCAAGTACATTAGACAACTGGTAAGTACCTGATCTATGTATAACCCTCAAGGGGTTTCAGCTGGCTGCATTATTGTGGTGCAGTAGGGCAGGTTTGTGGATGGGTGCAGTGTGTGTAATAAATTATGCTTCAATGTATATTTACAAATATATTTAAATGATAAAAAATCTGGAAAGGTATCTTTAATCAATACCCATGGGAGAAGATTGATGTGAACTGTACACCTTGTTGCAGTAATTAATGTTTTTCACTTGATATATTTGCGTTCTTGATAGTCTGTGTAAATTGAAGGAATAAAGAATATTCTAGAAATGTGCGATTACAATTCTGGTAGAAATTTAATTTTTAAAATTGACTGATGCTCTGAACTATTGAAGTAAAGTTCAGTTTATTCAACACATAAATGTGACACAATAATTTCTTCTCTCTTACATCCGGTTAGAGTACAAGACTTTGGGACAGTTGCAGGAATTATGGTACCATAATGACATTGGTCATCATCTTTTGATGATGACCAATGTCATTATGGTACCATACAGTTCATTTGTGGTTGACCACAGCTTTTGAGGCTAGATGAATTGGAAATGATGACCAAGTGTCAATATTATCTATGATTTCTGTCCACCACTGGCTTGTGAATTGACATGGTGACAATAGATCATGGGCTATATCAAATTCAAGTTACTGTGATTATTCCCATTGATTGTAGGACTCAAGCAACACATGATTTCAAAATGCCACACACACACACACACAGACATCACTGATAATGCCATGTGAGGAGAAAGTTTCAGAGAAAGAGATCATATTGATGATAGTAGTGTGAGGCTTGGGATGGCTTCAAAAAAGTTTCACATTTTAAAGGGAGGCACTCTGATTGCTAATCAATACAGAGAAAGTATCACCTGAAGTGAGATTTTCTGGTGGACTCCCAGCTCTGATTTCATCTCTGTAGGTGATATGTATTGGCTCATGTGGCTTTATGATTTCCTTGAAAGTGAAGATATTCATAATGTAGCATGGCCAGCTGTGACTTGAATCCAGTTGTGTGTGTTGAACACCTTGGGGAGGAGATAACTATGGTTGTCCCTACCTAAAACCATCAATGAGCTCATATATGTTCTTGTGGAGGAGTTGACTTTATTTCTACAAAACCTCATCAACAACCTAAGGGAAAATATGAAAATGCATTGTGTGAGTAGTATGGCTATCAGGAGTGATCGTACACTTTATTAACATCTATCACAATTCCAACACCATTAAGGAAACTTGCATTCTCATATGCAGCACTCATGCATATTACATGACTTCGTTATTATCATACTTGATGTTATAGTCATGTCACAATACCTCTCCATGTGAGATTTAACTGTATTTACTGAAAAGCATTTTGAATTAGATGCATTTTTGTTGTTCATCCTTTAATTTTGAGAACTAATGTAATTGAAATATCTGTTAAAACATAACTGATATTTATGTTGCTTTATGAAGTTTTAATGTGCGATTTAATTTTAGAAGTAGGTTGAATATGATTTACTATGGCAACAAGTTTTCTGGAACTTCACTTTTTTACCAGAGCTACATTGGTTATATTATATCCTTCTAATGTGCATTTGTTTTATCCTGTCAATAAAGTATCAGTGGGGATATCCTCATTGTTTTTGTAAGCATTGTCATTTCTTAAATTGTTATTTTTGTATCATTCCATTAGAGTTTTCATACTTTTTTTTATTATTTTAAAAGCTAATATTACAAATTTATTCTCTCCCTTTAGGATGTATTTAGTTGCATGATAAGAAATTTGTTTGAAGAATATCGATTTTTCCCTCAGTATCCAGACAAAGAGCTCTTAATTACAGCACAGCTTTTTGGTGGAATAATTGAACAAAACCTTGTTACGTAAGTATTTTATGATGTGAAGATTTTCATGTGTTTTGTCAACATTTTGAAATAAATGCTGTTTGAAATTCTCTATGGTTTAAAGTTTAAGTACAAACATGTTACAGTTTAAGGAAAATGATCAATCTTGTATTAAAAGCTGTCAATACTTAAATTTCAAATTGTGGCACAAAACTTAGGTTTGTGGGTTATTCATTTCTTATTTCATGTTCTGAAAGATAAATTTATTCATACTGATTTTAAGTGTAATTGATATAGCTTAATATACACACATAAATTATGCTTTTAGGTTCACTTTTAACTGAATATTAATAATTCTCAGGATATCCCTTTTTGAATATGTTTTTAAAGCAATTTATGATTTGAATAGGATTTACACAATAATTTATTACAAAAGCTTTTTAATCTACTCCTATAGTACAGAATTCACTGATTTTTAAAAATTAAAAATTTATTTTTGTTAAATCATTATGTATTACATTTTTGACAATGCTGTTAGACTCAGATTATTGATCTTATCAGTGGATGTACATTGCTTTATTAATCTTTTGGAGATACCTCAAGTTTTTTCTTTCAGCAGATTATGTCCTATTTCAGTAGGTTGGCAGGGAACAGGTTCATCTTGAGCACTCCCACTTACTGGTAGTGGGAGGAGTGAGGGTTAGCTCAGTCAGTAATGTGCTAGACTTGTAATTTCATGTTCCCAGGTTTGAGTCCCAATTGTGCCTACATTGAGATTTACTGTTAAGTACCACTTTAGTCTTCAGTGGGAAATAGTATTTGAGCCATTCCTTTAGTATGTTAAAGAACATATGGGTGACTAGAAAAGTTTTGAAATACAATGATTGAAAGATCATACCTTTACTTTTAATTATGTAGTACTATGTTTGGGCTGTAGGCTGGGTGGGGGAGTAGTTGAACTAAAGTGTTAAGGGAGGAAAGTGATTGTGATGTTAAAATGTGAAAAGGCATTATGATGCAAAGGGGATGCCTCTCAACCCAGTTTGTGGTTGCTTTTCTTGAAGCTGCTCACTTTGTAGACAAACTTTTTTCAAAAATTTAAGTTACTTATGTGGAAAAAATTATTGGCAACAGTGTGGGATACATGGCTCTCTAGATACATGCCAGAGTGCTCAAACCATTAAACCAACTATGAGCTGATAATTTGTTTTCACAATGTGACCTTTATATCTTTTGCTGAATGTGGCAGACTTTGCACCATCTATAATCAGAAAGTCGACTTAATTTTCCAATTATTACTAATGAATCAGATGTTTAATGAGAAATATCTCTTGTTGAATGTGGCAAACCTTACTGCACCATCTATAATCAGGAAAGGCAACTTATTTTTCCGATTGTTGGTAATGAATCATATTTAATTAAGAAGCCACTCATCCTTAAGCATTATTAATGAAAAAATCAATCCATAGTAAATGCACAGATTACCTGTAGATATAGAATTCAATAAATACTTGTGTGGAAAAGATTATTATTGGTGGTGCAGGTTTGTAAGACTTAACATACGACATAACGTACCTCACTCATTTTACAGTGCTGATTCTGTACACAATAAACACAAAATGTTATGGAACACAATATGAAAGGAAATGCTTTTTTATTATAGCCAACAATGTTTAACCAGCAATGTAGAAAAGAAAAATCTAAATCTCTTAATACTAAGAAATTACAGAAACTACCACATATAATTATAGCTGTTACTAGAGGAAACATTGATTGGTGCCTGGTAGCTCAGTGGTAGAAACCTGGTACGTTATCAGTATGTCATGGATTCATATTCCACCCAGCTCAAGAAAAATTGACCTTTATGCTGAAAGCTGTTTAACTTTTTTTTAAATTTTACTTAAACTAGCTTATGTTTTTCAATACCTATCATAAATTAATATACACCAAACAGCAAAATCATTAAGACCACCTGCTTAATATGATGTTTGTCCTGCATGTGCTGCCAAAACAGCTCTTACCTGGCAAGGCATGAACGCTACAAGATTTCTAAAGGTGCCTTGTGGTATCTGATAACACATTACCAGCAGATTCTTTAACTCTTGTGTAAGTTTCTTGGTTGAGCTGCTGCAGATCGGATATGCTGTTCCAACACTAACCACAGATGCTCGATTGGATTGATGTCTGGGGAATTTGGAGGCAATGGCAATACCTAGAAGTCTTCCTCATGTTCCGCAAACCATTCTCGAACAATCTGGGCAGTGTGGCATGGCGCATTATCCTGGTGAAAGAAGGCACTACTAGAGGGGAATACTGTTGCCATGAAAAGATGTTCCTGGTTCCAAAGATGTTTAGGTAGGTGGTAGACATTATAGTTTCCTGCACATGAATCACTGGACCCAACCTTTCCCCGTTGAATATTGCCCAAAGCATTGCACATCCTCCACTGGCTTGTTTTCGTTCCATGGTGCCAACACTTCCCCGAGTAAACAGTGCACATGTACCTGGCTGTCCATATTGTGCAACAGGAAACAAGATTCATCAAATGATGAACTTCCAATCAATGATGAACTTCCAATCATTGAAGGTCCAGTTTTGATGCTCTCATGCCCATTGTAGGTACTTTCAATGGTGAACCAAGGTTAGCATGGGCACTTGCAGCAACCTGTGGCTACGCAGCCCCATTTTCAGCAGGGTTTGATGTACTGTGTGTTGTGACACAGTACTCCCATCACCAGCATTCACATTACAGGTGAGTTGTGCCATAGTATTTCTTCTATAGGCTCATACCATACGGGATAGTCTTTGTTCCCTCTAGCATCAATGAGCCGTGGTCGGCCCACACCTTGCTAGTGGTTCATGGTTTTTCCCTCGGACCACTTTCTGAGGGTGCTAACTGTGAGCACCCCACAAGCCTTGCTGTCTTGGAAATGCTCTGACCCAGTCATCTGGACATTACAATTTGGCCTTTGTCAAATTCACTGAAGTCTGCTGCCTTTCTCATAAGAACAAAAATAACACTGATTAACAGAGCTCAGTATCAAGTGTTATTTATACTATTTCATGACCTTCACATGTGCTGTCGTTTGCCTGCAGTTGTTTTGATCTTCATAAAGACACACTGGTCATAATGTTTTGACTCTTGGTGTATGTTATTATTTTACATTGTAATACAGTATTTAAATTAAATGTTTTCCTTGTGTAACTTTTCTGGTATTTCTTAATTTTAGTTATATGACACTTGGCCTAGCTCTAAGGTATGTGCTAGAATCACTGAAGAAGCCACATGGCAGTAAAATGTATTATTTTGGAATAACAGCAATGGATAGATTCAAAACGAGGTAAGCAAGGAATGAATTGAAATTATTGTACATTATTTTAAAATACCTATGGTTTGCTAAATTTAATAATAATAAATATGCTCTTATAGTAGCCTGCATGAATATATAAAGGTAATTTTAAAATAAATTATTTATGGTAACTTATAATTAAATATAAGGCATGGATGTTTCTTATGTTGTCTTTCTGCTGATTCATCTTCATCAAGTCCTCTATGACATATTATACGGACAGGTTCCTGTCAGACCTCCTGTGTCAAGCAGCTGTTTGAGAGGTAATTTGCTCTATTTTATAAACCCTAGTCCTGCCATCCTCTCAGACCTACTATGGCATATAAACTGACAGGCTCCTGTCAGACCTCTGTGGCAAGCAGCTGCTTGAGGGGGTATTTTATTTTTATTTAGTGATGGTAAATAGCACTTTTGTGCATACTGACAAGGGCACTAGTGTAGGTATTTGTGCGTTAGCCAAGATGACATTATTTTTCATATTTTTTCTGTCTTTATATATCAGAGCAAGGAATCATCTGTTGTAATAAAGCATAGTACTTGCAACTATCATATGATAGTTGCAACCAGGGTTCTTGTAAGATGGTGTGAAACCTTGCAAAGGCTGTTTTGAAGAACATTACTAGACTAGAACTTTAATATCAGCCAAAGAGGCACTAGTCAGCAGAACCAGATTATGTAGTGTAATTTCTTCAATAATTTCCTTGTAATAATTTTGCTGAGTTTTTTTGGCTATGCTTTCAATAATGCATTTGAATTCTGTAAGGTCAGCCTTAATTTTTCAACAGTGCTTCTCGTTTTGTAAATGAACTATTGATAGAATCAGTCGAACATTACACTTCCTCCACTGGCTTGTTTTCATTCCACGGTGCCAACACTTCCCCAAGTAAACAGCACACACGTACCTGGCTGTCCACATTGTGCAACAGGAAACAAGATTCATCAGACCAGATGACCTTCTTCCAATCATTCAAATCTTCAAGGTCCAGTTTTGATGCTCGCATGCCCATTGTAGGTGCTTTCAATGGTGGACCAAGGTTAGCTTGGGCACTTGTAGTGGTCTGTGACTGCATAGTCCTGTTTTCAGCAGGATTCAGTGTTTTCTTTGAACTGATGTCATATGACAGTCTTTAGACAATCTTTAGTTAATTATCTTTAATGGTTATTCTTTCATGATGAAGGTACTTTGGAAATTTAAAATGATATTCTTGGTTAGGAATTTTTTTTTTTTACGAATCATAATATTCTCTCATTTTGTCTCTGCCATTTTCAGTATTTAAGTAATTTCATTTACAAGCCTAGAGTTTCACTGTAGTTTCTTTATTAGCGTTCAGAATTTTTTTAAATATTACAGCTGATAAATACTTTAAACAGTGGTATTTTAATTTAATATCTACATAAAATGCATATGTAATATCTTTCAGATTAAAGGAATACCCTCAGTATTGCCAACACCTTACTTCTATTCCACATTTTCATGACTTCCCTACTCATCTAGCTGAGGTAAATATCTGATCTGGTTATAATTTTCTTTTATTTCGTACCAAAAGTATGGATGCTTTAATAGTATATATTTAATGTTGCTATAGTCCTGACCTTATAGCAGTCAACTGGAAAAGTTATGACCACTGTAATTTTATGAGAATAAAGACACTATGAATAGAAACAATTCTATTGTTTTCATTTTGCCATATGTCTGTAGACATTAAACTTTTTTGTTTTTAGAGATGAACAGTTCTTTTTGTAATAAATTATCACAGGAAAAGTCCTGTAGACAAGGAATACTTGAAATAATGAGTTGGAGAAAAAATGATTTTCCTGACTGGGATTCAAACCCATGTCTTCCAAGAAGCATGCTGGGCATCTTAACTGCTAGACCACTGAGGTACTGATCATTTCTTCAACTAACTGACTTATAAACCTTCCTGTTGATTCACCAGTGGTGTCATCTATTTTCAGGAGTTGGGCAGCCAAGCTGCCACATTTTTGATGACCTGGGTTTTAATCCCATTCGGGAAAATCAATTTTTTTCACCTCATTATTTTAAGTGTTCCTTGTCTACAGGATTTTTCCTGTTATAATTTATTACTGAACAGTTTATATAAACTCTGTAAGGGTGAGTGACAAATATTACTGCGATCAAAAATTGGGCAGCTTGATTGCCCAATTCCTGATAATAGATAACGCCACTGGTGAATCTATAGGAAGACTTACATGTCACTTATTTGAAGAAATTTTCAGTTCCTTGGTGGTCTAGCAGTTAAGACACCTCTAGCATGCTTCTGGGCATCTTAACTTTGTAAAATGATCTGTTCATTCTGTTTTAACAGAAGCTTTCCATGTTTCAGAGGTGATGAGTTGTTATTGTAATTTGTTATTTAAAAGTATATACTGATCCAATATTTGATCAGTTAGCTTATTTGACTATGGAGCAAAGGAATCAAAATTTGAATCCCATATGGACATAGGTATATTAGCTTTCTGCTGAAGTCACATTTTTTTCACTATCTTTTTTTTTGTGTTGTATGACACTGAGAGTTTTCTGTCAGCCCTTCATGGAAAGGTAACTGTCAAAAAAGGAATTCTTTTGTTAATCGTACTTGGAATTGACTTCATTTCAAAATAAAAGTGAATTAAAATAAATTAAGATTTATAGCTTGTATTGAAAAATGCACATTGTAATAGATTAATCGATCAATTAATAGATCATTGATATTATTAGGTAGTTTGCCATCATATTAAAACAAATATGTGATTTTTAATGCTGTGCATTAATATGTGTTCATTTAACTGTTTTACAATTTGATAGAATTTCAACTTTGAAGTAGTTTTTGTTCAGTCTTGCTTTTATTAGGACAGGGATTGGCTCAATCAGTAGCATGCCAGGCTTGTAATCTGTAGTTCCCACTTTTGAGTCCCACTTGGGCCAGCATTAAGATTTATCTCCACTGAACCCTTAACCTACACTCAGTCAGAAAGTTGACACTGCTGTGTTGGAAAGGCCATTGTCTCGGATGGAACATGAAATTATGGCCCCATTTGCAGGAAAACATACCCTCTGCATATTAAAGAACATGCAGGATGGCCGTGATTGGAGTTACCATCTGTCTCCTATCAGCTTTCCAGTGGTTTCCATTCCCAACCTTCTTTGAGCTCTTGTAGTCCTTGTGACCTGGCCATTTAGTCCATTATGTGCAAAAAGTGCTACTCAGATGTAAATCAACCAAACCCTTGCTTTCATTAGTGGTTTTTTCCTATCAGCTAATATGGGGTATATTTTACAAACTGCTCAATTAATCTTAATGGCAACAACTATTCTTATAAATTTTCATTATTAATTCATGTTAACAGATTTGAATGTGACAATCTGTTACAGTCTAGCCATGACTGAATCCTCACCTTCAATAGCCTTGCCATCCTTTTCCCTCAGTTCTGAATGTCATTCTGCTTTTTCCTACACAAAATATTTACTGTCTGTTACAACTTTCTGTTGTTGTGTTCTCTAGTAGCTTCTCTGCTCTTTCAGCCAGGCTATGAAGCCATAGATTCTTACCAACATTTAACTGATCATTTGCACATTTATTAAGCTCACTGTAATGCTATCTATTATAAACAGTAGGATGTTGATTCGTCATTGCCTTTCACTCCCTTCTTTCAAAAATAAGGTGCATAGCCTCATCATTCAAATTGTTTTATGTTCACTCATTGATATTATTAGGTAGTTTGCCATAGATTCGAAAACTAATGTTAAAAAGGAGCCTGATTAAAATTAGCTGGATTTTTGGAACTAAACATTATTTTGTGAAATATTTGCTGATTTACACTGTGTTAAAATAAAGTTTTATATACAATAGACTATCTCTTATCTGGCCCTTACAGGACCGGACCTCTGGCCAGATGAACAAAAAGCCAGTTAATCCAAAAATTGTGTCAAAGTAAATAAAAATGGCAAATGACAAAAATACTAACTGTACTATATTTTAATTAATAATTTGTTGTACAGTATTAACAATGTACTCACACTCACTTGAAAAAGTCCCTGATTTTCTCAACGTTGAGATTTATCTCCGCAAAATTCCCTGCCCTGCCCACGGTCAGTAGAGGACACCGATGGGCTTGGAAAGGCCGCCGTCCGTCGGATGGGACGTTAAGCCGTGGCCCCGTGTGCGATAGAGCCATACCCTGTGCACGTTAAAGAACACGCTGGATGGTCTTGACGGGAGGCTACCATCTGTCTCCCAACAGCTGTTCCAGTGGGTCCCCTCCCCCAACCTTCTCTGAGCCTTCGGGGTCCATGTGACCTGGCCATTTAGCCCGTGGTGTGCAAAAAAGTGCCGTTCAGAGGTAAAACAACAACCCAACCCTGATTTTCTTTTGTTTCTTTGAATTTAACACTTTTTTACCTGCAAAGTCTTGCCATTTTTTAATAGGCATCACATCAATCGCAGATGAGGCCTGATGTTGTTCAATGTATCTTACTGCAACATCAAAAGCTTCTTTTCCTTCAATATGGCTAACTTTCCCTTCTTCCTATTCTTCATTCTGTGCTTCTTCTCTGTTCCCTTCTTGGCAAACTGCATTGATAATTTCGTCATCATTCAGTGTTTCATTTTCCAACTGTTCATCACCTTTTAACCATTTTTCAATGTGATCTTCAAGTGTGTCACATCCAGGCAGCAGTTTAAAGTCATTAAGCAGTGAAATATTGTCATTATCCATCATATCTTCGGCAGGCGCAGGCTTATTCAATAGTTTTGTATTGTCGTCTTTGGTATTTTCTACACAGTTTTCAACTTCTGGTCAAAGTTTTCCCCATGATTTCACAAACGTTGAATGAGGCATTCTTCAAAAGCTCTTGCCAATATGTAGATCGCATCCTTGATATTTATTGTTTTCAAAGCATTTAAAAGGCCTATTCCATCATTTTCGGCTTGCTGTACCTGCAGCATTTGTACACACAGCCACAGTGATTCTTTATTTGTTTTAAATCTTGATGCTGAGGTTTCTTGCGCTGTCATAAATGTTTTCATTGGAAGAAGTTTAAAATTTAACCCAATCTCATCTGCATTGTAGATTTGCTCTGCGCATAGGTCTTCTTCAATAAGCACTGAAAGTTTTTCTGAAAATTCCTTTGCTGCTAAAGGATCAGCTGACAATTTCTCACCGCAAACACCAAGGTAATGAACACCATGCCGTTTTTTCCAGAGAGAAAGCCATCCTTAGCTTGCTGAAAAATCTCCCCCATTATCGATTTTAGAATTAAGGATTAATGCTTTTTTTCTCAAGATTGGCCCACTGATTGGCGTTCCTTTTTGATGCTCTTGCACGAACCATAACTGAAGTGCATCATCAAAAATTATATTTTTCAGCATTTTAAGAGTGCACCGAGAAGAGCGTTTTTTTTCAGACTCGACTTGTGTGCAAAATCTTGTAAAGATTTTATATTCCTTCTCCATTCATTTACTGTGCTTTTTACCAACACCTAGTTCATCACAAATATGCTTTACTGGATCACCTTTGTCAGTACGTTCTAATGCTTTTAATTTCATCTCCATTGTAATGACATTACGCTTATGTTTTCACCCACTCATTTTGTACCACACAATAATTAATAGATCACAATACACACTCCTGTATATACACTGTACACTGTACACTAATATTCACAAAGAGGAACTAAAGCAAATATATACTGTACTATAAACAAAACATGCGGCGACTTGCTTCTTGGAACGACCGATTAAAGCGGAGGTCTGTTGAGTCGAGACTGGATGAGAGAGTCTGCTGTATATATGTATATACACACACTGAGAGGCCAAAAGTCATGGTATACATGCCTAATAACTGATTGGTCCTCCTCGAGCCCTCAGCAGTGCAGCCACACTTCGAGGCATCGAGTCGATGAGTTACCATTACAGTTTTGTAGGGATGGCAGCCTCCACATCCTGCAGTGTAAACCATAATTGTGTTCCATTGGATGGTGCTTGGATTCATGGATCGTAAGCTTGTTTCCATTGTGTCCCACAGATGCTCCAAGGGGTTCATATCGGGGGACCGTGGGGGCTAATTCGTGGTGGTAAAGTCCATGGAGTGTTCCTCAATCCACCTCCTAGCAATCAAAGACTGGTGACATGCTGCATTATCTTGTTGGAATACCTGTTCACCATAAGGATGCTCGAGAGTCATGAAGGGGGGTGCAGGTGATATGCAAGAATGTCCACTTATCTTATACCTGTCAGCAATTGCTCCAAATGGACAAAAGAGCCCTATGTAAACCACGTGAACACACCCTACACCATCACAGAGCCACCTCCAGTCCGAACAGTACCTTGGAGGCAGGAAGGGTCCATGGCTTCACAGGGCCTGTGCCACACTCTGATGCACCCGTCAGCACGAAACAACTGGAACCTTGATTCATGACCATTTACCATACTTCGAGCCCATTCCAGTTGTTGAGCTCTGTGACGATGTGTAATCAATGGGACACAAGTCTTTGGCTACCAAATCTGATGGAATGCAGGTGGCGACAGACAGTCTTTTCAGAAATGTTTGTGTTTGGCCTACATTCAAATTGGCAGTGATTTCATGCACTGTAGCCTCTGTTGGTCGTTTCCATTCTTGACAACCGACGTGAGTTCTGTTTGTCAATTGCATGTGGTCGTCCTGTTTGCTGGTCTATGTGTGTGTAAAATGCCATCAATAGAATACTGACAATAAACTCGACATTGTAAACCAGGGAAAACCGAATTCCTGCATGATCTCCGATATTGCATGACCCATACTTCTGGCACTGACAATCAAGCCAGTTCAAAGTCAGACAACTCATGACATGCAGCCATGCTGAATTAACAACTACTCCGTAATGAAAGTTGGGTTTGTAGGCTACTGCAGTGCCATTCTGCGATTGATGTCCAATGCATCGGTTACAAGTACAGTGTGTTAGTTCTACTTTAACTGCTATTCCCATGACTTTTGGCCTCTCAGTGCATATACCTCAAGTTACTCAGTTTGAATAGATAAAAGAAAAAAGTTAGTAGATAATGAAATAAAATGGATAGTAAAATAAATATATAAAATAGTCTTCTGGAAGATTGGGGTTGAAGGTACTGACTGTGATGCTCACCTCATGTATTCCAACCCAATGACAGTCTTTTTTGCTAATGCTATTAATGCAATCAGTTCACCATTTTTGATGGTGATGTGAAATATTTTGAAGTTTAACCCTACATATTCTATTTCATGAAGTGCACATTATCTGAAAATCACTTTATTTTAACTTAATTTACACATAATAAATACATTTCCTCAATACATTTTGATAAAACTAGCATCATCAAGGAGGATTATTGTTTGCTATCTCTTGTTTTTTGTTGTGTCATGTGTGTCACCTGCTTGAGAATGTTCTCTTAGTTGAGTTCTTTCCATTTTTTTGAAGGGGTGTCCATTGTTGAAATGGGTTATTTTATTAAAACTAATGTCATTAATAGAGAGGAATTGTGGTTGAAAATACCTAAAGTAATAAATTGCATAATACATTGTGATTTCCATAATTTTTATTGTTTGAGAATTGTATGTGCATGTGAAATTGTGAAAATATGGTTGACATTGTGTGAAGTTTGATTAAACTTAAACATGTATGATGTTGTCAGTTATCTTAAACATGTATGATGTTATTAGTTATCTTCAAATGCTTCTAAGACGTTTTCTAATTGACTTTATAAAGCATGTTAATTTTTTAAAATATATTTCTGTTAAAAAAGTATTGTTTTTTTTTTCTTGTTTCCCATTTTAAATCATTGGTCTATCTAATAATGTCTTTTACCAACTAAAATTTTCTGACAGTTTATTAGCTCTTTTTCCTCCTCTGCAGCTTGACAGCTTGTTATAGTGCAGGGTAATACTGGCAGGATTGTCTGCAACATTTTTTGCATAATTCTTAATTGAATATCAGTTTTGAAATGAAGTAACTGAATATCAGTTTTGAAATGAAGTATAAAGAAAATAAAAAGCAATTTTTTAAAACGTATATTTTTAAATATCACTCTTTTAGACCATACTGCAAAATAGTTGCATATATGTCATTTCATCTCTGTATCATTTGTATAATTTGGCTTTTATCCTTAATTGATATTGTTTTTTATTAAGTATATAGAGTATGGAGCCAGAACTCAGGAACCTCCATCACGACCCCAAGGATCTGTACTTCCTCAAAGCTTAGCTGTTGTAGCTTCTGGATTTTCAACTTTAGCAGCAACTGCAGGACATACTATGACTTCCACTACAGTAACTGTCACAACTACTGTAGCAAAACCAACAACAATAACTGGGAAGGTAGTTTTATTTTTGATGGTCAAAAAATGTTGGTATAGCTATTAATTGCAAGAAGTTCTATTCAACTACAGTGATCAATGTTAATGATGAATTAATTTATAATATGGTTATAATTATTTAAGAACACACTTAGATGATTTATATACTAGCAAAAAGACACCAAATTTAAGAGGATCAATGGATATCCTTGAACTAAGCTACAATATTATTGATATAATCCTCTTTAAACAATGGGATCTATTGTAGTACCATCCAACACTGGGTCTTACTTAGAAAGAATTCAGTATGAGCTGTAGCAAAAAGCCGAATTATAATATTTGACATCCTAAAAATGTGACACCCCAACACAAGATTGCAGAAACTATTGCCCTCAGAGTAATTTTGGTATTTGGTATGAAATGATCTGGCCAATGATTTCTAGGATCTTTGCCCAACATTCATCTAGCAACTTCCTGTTGACTCTCAAATGCTTTTCATGTTTGTTTTTATTTGCACCCAGTCTCTGACTAGCATGATGTTAATTTATTATTGACTAATATGACTGGCTTTTGGTTTAACATGATTTCTCAATTACTTCTATGATCATATATATTATTGCATTTACCATGATTTTATGGTAAGTGGAATAAAGTATAAGGAGTACATCATATCACTTTGTATCTTTCCCTGGCAGATTTTTTGTAAATTCATCTTTTTTTCATAATTTCAGCACTTCCAAAAAGAAATTTGGCATTTTCTTACATAATTAATGTGTTTAAACAGTTATAACATGTAATATATTTGTGCAAGAAACATCTTATTTGATGAATGATAATGTACACATTGTCACATGTCAAGTAAAAACACTAGTAAACATACTGTTTACCATCTTCATTATTTGGCAATATTTATTATGCCTATCAATTTTTATTTTCATATGTTATTATTCAACAATAATCTATATATACACCATGTATAAAATAACGCTGTATGTAGCCATTTTTATTTTTACTTCTTTTATCATTATTTCTTTTCTGTAAAAGTGAGTTGAATATATGAAATATACATAAGCAAATTGCACCTGTTTAATACCAAAGTAGTCACAATAAAGGAATGAATTTGAAAATATGTCAGTCAGTTAGAATTCTGGAACCCCCCTATTTACATTGTGTATCTTGAGAAGTTTATATCTGTATAACATTTCACCATATGTGAATTTTTTTTAAGTGAATCTATTGTGTAAGTCAGGGACAGGGTGTACATTTTCTAGTTATATGTAGTGCTTAGAGGAATGTTTCATTTGCTTTATAATTTTTATTAATATTGGTTCCACATTGAAATTTGTTATATTTGTTTTTTAGTTTTCCTCTTTTTTTAAGAAAATTTGCTCCCAAATTTTACAGTATTGTCTCCCTTTTACAAAAGGAGAATGATAGTAAAAGGGAAAAATGTTTTTCAATTTAGGTCTTTTACTGCATTATAAAAGTGCAGATCTGTGCTGGACTGAGGGCCTGCAGATCTGAGCAAATATAGGACTTCAGCTGACTGTTTCCAAACAGAACACTGGAGAAACATCACACCTTGTTTCTTTGACAGATGTGAAAGCTGCAGCTTGATTGTAAATACAGTGGACCCTCGAACTTCGAATGGTTTGATGTTTGAACAACTTGAAACTCGAACAAAAAATTTGAGGAAAATGCGGTTTTGTAAGTTGAACAAAGAATTGTGGTCACCTTCTCTCTCTGCTTGGTTGCACGTGCAGTTGCTCAGTCAGTTTTGTGACTGGTTCAGTGAGCATTTCGCAAATTCAGTCTGTTTTTTAAGCTTTTCATTTATTTCTTTGGGTTATTTTTATATTATCTTTAATAATACCCATTCATAATGGCACCAAAGAAAGTTACTAGAATGAAAAGCCTAAGAGAAAAATCGTAATTTCTATGATAGAAATGAAATAGAAACTTGTCACTTAGTGGGAAAGTGGTACCTTTATCGAACCTGGCTGCTCAATGTGGCATGGCTAAGTCGACCTACTGAAGAACAAGGAAGCCATTAAAGTGGCTAATGTGGCGGAAGGGATAAAAACCCTTACCAGTAAAAATCTCCAGCAGTGGAAGAAATGGAAAAACTTTTAATCCCTCATACTATTATTATTGATTGATTATTATACAAATTTTTTTATGTATGTACTATTATAAATAAAAAATTTAATATTAAAATTAAATATATTTGTTTTATCATTATTTACCAATATGATCTTTTGAAATAGGCCCTTAAAATGTTTTATATTGGGTAAATTTTGGAGGTCTGGAAAGGATTAATTCAATTACGTTATTTCTTATGGGGAAATTTAACTCAAAAGTCGAACCATCTCCTGGAACAGATTGTGTTGAGGTTCCACTGTGGATGTATACAACTTTGATCTTATCCCCCACTGTGCGAAACAGTCATAAATCTGATTGCTTAAAATCCCTGTGTCTTGTAGCTTCAGGGTTGTTTCATTACCGCATCATTGAATTTTAATGTAATTATCCATCTGATGGGATATTAAACCATGGTCCATGTGCAGGAGAACCATAACCCTGTGCATGTTAGAGAACACACCATATAGCCTTGATGGGAGGTTTCCATCTGTCTCTTAATTGCTGTCCAGTAGACCCCCTTCCCCAACCTCAGCCTTTGGTGTCCTTGTGACCTTGCTATTTAGCCCATTGCATGCAAAAAAGTGTGGCTCAGAAGTAAAATGACCCATCCTGAACAAGTATTCAATGCAGTTTTGACCCAGCCAATATCAAAAGTATGAATTCTGCAGATTTTTTGCATTGCAAAAATGTAAAACAGATTTAATTTCCTTGTTTTGATAAAGGAAATTTTTTTTTGTAATCAGTTAATGGTTGCCATAAAATGACAATCCCATTGATAAACTTGGATAGTCTTAATGAAACCTATTTTGGTTTTAAATATAATGGATTGAGGCTTGCAAAGGTACTGGCAATGGGTTCGAGACAGACATATGGGATAACCCAAGTCCACTGAAGGCATACTTTTTTATATAATGGAAATTTAACCTAATTGCTAATTATTAGTAATTTAAAATGAGTCAGTAAGCATCATTTATTGATTAATAATTGATTAGCTAAATATTATATAAATTAACTCTATGGTACAGAAAGAATTCTGATTATCTGCTTGTTTTTTGTTTTTTTATGATGGGGGGGGGGGGAAGTAGTTGGATTGGCAATGGCAGCTCTTAACATGACATTGGAATCAACTTGGGTCAGCCATGGCTGAAATTTATAGCTTGCAGGCACTTTTGATATTAAAAATTAATGTAATCGCTTAAAAATTAGTAACCATAATCAAAATGCATTCTTCATGCATTAATAATCATTATATTACACAAATTATGCCAAATACTGTAATTTATTAGATCACTTAAGTGCTTATAACTGCTGATTAATAATGGTCATGAATGTATAATGTCTAGCCTACTTAGTTTTAAGGTCAATTTTAGGTAAAGCTACAGTTTGCATTACAGTCTTCTAAGTCTCATTGATGTTCCTGCAATTGTATCTGAAATCAATAGTATGTTTGGCCAACTTATGTATTCTTAGGGCATTACTTTGTTAGGATCATTAATCTTTATACACTCCTCCACAGGGTCATTGAATTTTGATCATTTAATATTAGTTGCTTGACATTGTTTATTGCAGAGGATGGGAATTTTAAATTAGAACACAATG
The DNA here is from genome assembly GCA_038380435.1 of Ryuthela nishihirai. Taxonomy (NCBI): domain Eukaryota; kingdom Metazoa; phylum Arthropoda; class Arachnida; order Araneae; family Heptathelidae; genus Ryuthela; species Ryuthela nishihirai. The sequence goes on along the minus strand of JAWZYU010000023.1, from coordinate 45,102,373 downwards.
TTTTTATGGTTTTGCAAACTGCATTATATATGTGGCAAGGGAATAGTGAATTGATTGTTAATGTCGCCTAATTTTATTCTGAGTAAATGTGAAGTGGAGCGCTCCGTAAAAGTATGTCTTAAAATTTCCACTGTGATAAAATATACTATGTTCATTTACCTATTTGGAATTTATATGATTGTAATAAGTTTGAAATAAATTTACCATTACAAAAATGAATGCTGAGAAGTGAACTATATCAGTAAGATCTCATGTTCCAACCTATATCTGCACGATCCAAAACCCAGAGTGTGGAAGCATTTTTGAAACCACTTGAACCTTCCCTTAATCCTTTGCTGAAATGGGAATTGATTTCACAAGTTTATCATCAGTTATCAAACATTACTTATATATATTTTTTTCATTTTCGATCTCAGCTGCACATACAATATCTACAGATATTGGAAGTATTTTGCTTTCAATTTTGGTGAGCCATTTTCATTCAAGTGCAATGTTGTTAATGTCCATTATATTTTATTAATAGCAATAAAAATTAAATATTTGTTGCTAGTTAAATTTATTACTCTCATTTATTTTTTTTTTCAGCCCTCCATCGCTAATGCAACCAATATCGATACGCTCTTAGTGGCTACAGAAAAGGATGACAAATTAGTTGTGCCTCCTGAAGCAGTACAAGACAAGGTTGCCTTTATTGTTAACAATTTGTCTCAGGCAAATTTACCACAAAAAGTTAGTTGACTTTTAAAATTGATTGATTGATTTCTTTTGTCAATTTAATGCTGTTTCATTAAAATTTTACCCCCTCCCCATGCACGCATATCATCACTTAATAATAAGCTGACCACTGCTCCTTTCCTTCTTGTTATGTAATACTTTTATTTAGGTAAAAGTCTTTTGTGTAATAGTCATCATAGCAGGTGAGTATTATGATGGTGACAGAGTGAGTATTATGATAGTTAATTATAACTTATAAAAAAATTAATGTATTTGTGTCATCGAAAAAGGAAAAAATAATACTAATTTCCAAAGTCACTATAACATTTTAGTGTTTCATTGTACCACCTCTGATAAAATAAAAACTGAAACATCATACATCTCCCCTCTGAAGCAGGAGTAAGATAGATGTGTTTAGTGACACCATCCTCTATGAAATTGCTAGTAAAAAGTGAAATATGCATAGTAGAAAGTTCTAACAAGGCCCTCTTTGATATTGTCAACCCATTTCATCCAACTGCCCCTTGGGGTCTTTTAAGTCTATTGTTGATAATTCTATTTACTAATTAGTAGTTCTGCATGCTGGCAACATCGTAAAATTAGTGCAAGCACTCTGTACATAAGGTTCAACTTAGAGATGGTTGACAACTCCTAACTTCATCTATTTTATATAAAGCACAAAGTTTGCATTGTTGGTCACAAAATTCTAAGGCACTTCCAGGAAAGCTAAGAAGCTGAAATTTGACAAGTTTATTGTGGATCTCTTAAAATCAATGAAAAATTCAAAATTTTTACATAAGCCTCAGGGTTTCAAAAAAAAAAGCTAACTTTTTTTTATTTATGTAGATATCAATCTGGAACTTTTGCTAATCAATTCTTTAAGATCAATTTTGAGATAGAAATTAAAAAAAATATATGGATGTTGTCAATTTAGATCCTGAGATGAATGATCTCAAAGTTTAGGGGCATTACAGGAAATTAATGATGATGACAAAACCCAGATGCTCTGAAATACATGGACTACACTACATCTATAGGTATAATGTCTAATCTCCACTACCTGCGTCGAGGGCAAGACACCACCATATAGATGCAGCTCACCCCACGACTACCTATGGCGAACAGTAATGTAGAAGTAAAGTTCATCCATCGGTCAAAACCTAAATTTAATCTGCGCCCCAGTTAGCCACAAACAAGGATATATAAATCCAAGTTGCCTCGGCTCCCGTGGTGGGAACTCTTAGTCCGGCCTTACCAGGCCCCTCCATCGGGGTCTAACCTAGGTCCCGTCCAACCTAGGTACCTCCCCAAATACCAGTCAGCGAAGCCCTCAACTTCACCAAGACCCAGCTGTTACATCGGGGCCCTGTCCAATCAAGGTACCCCCCAATACCAGTCAGCGGAGCCCTCAACTTCACATGGGCCCTCAAACCCCCCCCCCCCACCACCACCATGACAAGGTGTCATTTAGCATATGTACCAATACTGTGACTATATATAAAATAAAATTCCACCTGACTACATTAAGTCATTTGACAACTCTTGCAGCATATACATTGATTATTTCCCACTATTTTAACTGCATTTCCCATTATTTTATTATTTATTTTATCTGTTATTATTACCCTAACAATTCAAAAACATGCCTTTGGACATTTTAAACATCAATGGTGTTCCTACTGTTTACTGTGTAATCCAATGATAGGAGACTGATCTTACCTATTATATACACTATCTCACTGCATGTATGACATCACATGATATGTAATGAACCACATAATATGTATCTTACTGCATGTATTTCATCACATGATATGTATGGGACACCATTCTGAAACTGGAAATAATTTCAAGTCGTCTGCTTTTTCTAATACAAAAAAATTACTCAAAGACCCACACAAAGAACTGTATATATATACTAGTTATTAAAATAATCAGATCACCTGATAACCAGATGTTGTGTAAATATCGAATTAAAAGCATCAAGTTTCCAATTTTCTTGTGTTTAGAAAGGGCCCAAGTTTCACTATGATAACAAACTTCAAAGAGGAACAAACTATCAAATAACTTAATTTTAGTTTTTGCTTATTTTTCCACAATCCCTGCAGATTCTTGACCTTTAAAGTGGTTAATTTGGTTGAAAATTAAACTCAATTTTAAAAATCAGGCATAGGTAATTTGTTCCAATTCTAGTTTTTATTTTCTGTTATTTTATTATTGATCAGAATTAAATGTTCTGTTATGTACCATGAGCTCCATATATGTATTGGTTACTAAAGGTTAAATTTCTAAAGTAATTTTTTTTTTTCTGATGAAAGAAGTTAAAAATTGTAATGGCCAAATTATGCATGCACTGTAAAAAACCTGAAAATAAATTAATAGTTCCAGCACTAGTACCTATCCCATTAGCAATGTCACCAAAACCCTAATTAAATAATTGTCTCATCAACATCTTTATCAAAAAGGCTAAATAATCAACATAATCCAAGTATTTTCATATCTTCTATAGAATATCTACAGGCCATCTAAAGTCCCGGTTTCTTCTTTGCAAATGCTTTCCTCATAATCACCAAACTTATGAGAAATGCTGATAAAAAGCATCTTTGTTGAACTCCAGTCTTAATATTAAACTGGTCACTAAAGGCTTTACCAGCTCTTGTAGTGACTATGTTACTTGGAACCACTGCTATTACTAATTTTTAGCTGTACCAAGTATTAGATTACCAAAAGAGTTTCACTTAACAAAAATTGCTTTTGAAGTTAGTATGAATTGAATAAGTGATTTTATCATTAACAATATGCTCTATGCTTATATATTTTACTTTTTATGGCACATATGTAATACCAGAGTTGCAAAATAAAAAAAAAAATAATTTACTAACAGGGGAAAAATTTACAGATAACCAAGCATTTTCAGACACATTATTGCTTCAAAATAAAATGACCATAGATGATAAAGTTGAACAATATTTTTTTTTATCTAACTTCACAAAACCTGACAAAAAAGTTAATTTTGCATGCCAGTTTATTTTTTTTTGCCATGCTGTCAAGATTTAAATATTCCTATTTCTGTATGTAATGAAATTTTATGTAATTCCAGTAAGTTTGTAGAGAGCAAAAAAATGCCTAAAAGTAGACATTTTTGAATATTTAGCTTCCAAAAATACTTAAACAAATTCTATCAAGTAAAGATTTATCTCCATTTTAATCAGCTTTTCCTAGTCATATTAAGTCATGACTTGAATTCATTGTTTCAGACATTCAGAGATATTATAGAAGCAATTGTGCAGCAATAAATAATGCTCATACCCATTCAGAAATAATTTGGTGCATTCAGTGACAGGATAAAGGACATAATGAATTGTTTGAAAATGCAGTAACATGTTAAATTAATATGTATCAATGAGAACTTAGACTGAGGTGGGTTTAGCTTTGAGAGAGATTAAAAGGAAACAGATAATTATTATTCAGAAACATACAACTTGCATTTGTGAAATAAGGATGCTAATCAGAAATAGATGTGTGAAAAAGACTACACCACACACCTCCTGGATTCTAATGCAACTTGTATATACCAGTTGCTCCAGCAGTTAAGCTAAGGCAGTGGTGCTGTTTTTTTTTTAAAGCAGTTATTTTAAAATTCGGGACATTAGTTTGATTACTCATTTTTATTGCAACATACACTCCAAATAAACTAGTTATTAATATAATCAAATCACCTGATATATATAGATACTATGTAAATATCAAATTAAAAGCATCAAGCTTCCTATTTTCTTGTTTAGAAAAGGTCCAAATTTCACTACAGTGGCAAATGTCAAAGAGGAGCATATAGAATTATTTTTAGGCACATAGAAAGAAAATGCAATATCAGGGTTGCCAACCTGATGGAAAAAAATTACTGACAAGGGGAAAATTTGCAGACAAATGAACATGTTTTATTCTTATATTTTATTTTTAAGGCACAGAGAAAGAATATAATACCAGGGTTGCCTAGTTGAGAAAAAAAATTACTGACAAAGGAAAAACTTAAAAACAACTATTTTACACAGAAACATGCTTGGTAACATTCTATTTTAGTATCTAATGTATTATATTTCTCTATTATGATTTTATCATCAAAAATAAAATTATTGTTAGAGATGGTAATGAAAGAAAGTGCATTGCTTAGGCAAAAAAAAAATTGTTAATTTCCATATTATGTCATTTAGAAACCTAAATTTTTGTCCTGTAGCTTCTAAAATTAGGGTTTTATGGAAAAATTAATAGAAAATAAAGATCTCAATCCAATCTACGCAAATTTTAGTTTTCAACAATGTTCATCCAGTAATTAAAATGTTATTTACCAAAGAAAATTTAATGAAAATTAATTCAGCTTTGATTTAACTTCAGTCATTTTTTTTTGTTCAAAGATTGTTTTAGAACTTACAAAACATTGAACCTTTTTTTCCTTTAGCATAACAGGGAAATTTTTATTTTTTTTCTTTATGCAATATGTATATAATTTCAGCAATTTTGCATGTCATACCCCTTTTACATGCCACAGAATATGTACAATGTATCAACAATGATTCAGACCAATGGAATCTGATCACAGGTGCTATGTAAATTACTTGGATATAAGAATTACATCTGTATACACAATATTATTAGATGCTACTAGTATTAAAGGCAATAGCCTCATACTGGTTGAAGATGATTTTAGAATGACAAATTAAAAATTTAACATCTGTTTTGTAAGTGTATTTCTAATTTTTTTTACACATTTTATGATTTAGTTTATGGTTTCACTGGTGTGATATGAATCAATTTATTAAAAATTAAATATTTTAGTGAAATATTTGCTACTTTGTATTTTTTGTTAATTGTGCCAAAATAGTATCTGAAACTTAATAATAATTGATATGTGTAGGAAACCTAAGAACTTCTCATGACTTCAGAACTTTTAAAAATAGGAAATTAATTTTGACAACAGTACTTGACTTCAGTACACTGCTCAACAAAAATTGAATCAAATTGTAAAGGATAATGTGATAAAACATGAAAATTTGGGTCAAATGATTTACACATGTACCCAAAAAAATGAATAAAGAAAAGTACAGAAAAAAAGGATGGGTGGGTTTAAATATAAAACATTTAGTCAACAGGGGATGTGGACCTCTCGAGTACTAGTGCCGACCTATGTCTGTTCATGCTCTTAGTGAGATAATCCAGAAAATGAGAGAGTGATAGAGTCTACTGAGCAATAAGAGAGCAGTTCTGAGGTCCTGAAGGTATTCTGTTTGGTTGAAATCTGGAGAGAATGTAGAGCACTCCATTCATTGTATACTTTCTCTTCAAGATATTGGTTTTTCAGTCTTGGTTTGTGTAGACATGCATTATCATCCATAGGATGATAATGCATGTCTACACAATGGAAGAAGGAAATAGTCACCAAGTAGCTCCAGCATTGGGCTTGATACCAGGATCAAGGATTTCATCTCGATATCTCATATCATTCACAAAATTTCAATCAAATGTGTTCATTGGTATGGCCACCCAGTGAAAACTCAGCCCACACAATCAAACCTCCACCAAATGCATTCCAAAAATTGATGCTATATAGCTGATTGTGCATTGCCACCTCTCTCCAGATCAGTGTGTATCTGCTATCTGATGGTAGAGAAGTCTCAGTATCTCTGAACAGGATATGACTCCACTGTTCTTAGATCCAGGCTACATGATCATTACAACATTTCACAATTGAAGTGATATATACAACAGGTTGATGAGTCTGGCCTTGTAAAGTATTTTAAAAAGTTGAAACAGATACCTGTCTTCCTGTGGCTGCAATGAGGTCTGAAGGCACAGATGATGCTGTTGCTCTCCTGTTACCTTGAGACAGTAATCCGATATAATAATCATTTTGAGGGGTTGTAACTCCAGGATGCCCTTGAATAGTTCTTCTGATAACTGAGTTTTTTGGTATTGTTGCCATAACCTTGAGATAACAGAGTAATGGACAGCAAAGAATATGGCCACCTCCCTGATTGTTTGATTAGCCTCGAACCTTCCAATGGCTGTATCATTTTCAGTTGTCTAAATGGTTTCTATGAGACAGCATGAAGCAATCAGGTGTTTCAGACTGAGAGTAGCATTTCAATTTGATATGATTGAGCACTGTGAAAGTACTAATTTTTATAGGGTATGTATTTTACATACATACTATTATGTTATATGGGATTTGCATGTTGATTTTTCCAAACTGCACATTATATTTCCTAGGTGCATTAATCTTATTTATCTGTAATGATTATTTTTTTTATTCACATTTTAGCAATACTATGTAATATTTGATGAACATTGTATATGCAGCTATTTATTATATGTAATATTTATATAATGCCAAATTACAGGAAATCCTTGTTAATTTAGGTTGATTATACACACTTAAATAAATGGAACACTTACTTGCCCACTGCAGAGAAATTGATTATCTATGGCCCTTAAAACCCTTTGGATTCGTTTGCCAGCAGCCACCTGGACGAGTAAAATTGCCTGTACTCCTGTGCCAGGTGGCACCCAGTATAACATTATACCTCTGTTATGCAAACTGAGCTGGTTAGGAATTGGAGGTTTTTAATATGAGTGCAAAGGGTTAATCTCTATCCAGAGTATATCATATAAAGCAATACTATAATTTAAGTATTCATAATGTGGTAGAAAATGGACTATAATCACGTAAATGCTGCAGTCTCACATGGTTAACATGATGCATATCACATTTTACATCAGCTGTAACTTATGGATAACTTATAATCACAAAAGGTTATGACTTTGACTTAAAAGGTAATCATTTTAAATTAGAGAGCAGTATAGTGCAGTGCCTCTTGCTTGAGAAATCAGGTGAGAGTCCACCATACCAAGTACTCATGCATGTTTGGCATGAGCATTTGTACTGTTAGTGTACAGGTGTCTATGTCTGTAAGTCCAAAAGTAATATCGTTTTTTAGGAGCATAACCCCTATGATCAACAAAGGTTTCCTGTATTTCTATACTATGCATGTATAAAATAATAGTTGTCTGCCATGCTTTAAAGTATTAAGTTACTAATTTTTCTTTAATTAATATCATAGACTGAAGAATTAAAAGAATTAGTAAAAGAAGAATATTGGCCTTGGGCATCACAATACTTAGTAATGAAAAGAGCTTCTATAGAACCTAATTTTCATACTTTATATTCCAATTTTTTGGACACTTTAAAGCTTCCAGATTTAACGAAGTTAGTGATCAAAGAAACTTTCCGAAATATTAAAGTAAGTTGGTGTTTTAATTTTAATTCTTATATTGTATTATCATGATGCTTTAAGCATAAGTAAAAATCCAAAAGAAACAAAAGCACTACAGCCAGTTTTTATATAAAAGTAAGCTTATCCATGCTATTGCATCTACCTGTTTTCGGTTCATTAACAAAGGCTGACAAAAATGTTTAATCTCGTAAATATATAATTTTTTTTAAATTGTTAATTGTATACTTTAAATATTTTCAAAACAATATTTTTACAGATTAAAAATACTTTCCATTTTAATATGTTCTTGATTATTCAGTGATATATCAAAAAAGAAAGAAAAAAAAAATCATTGATACATATGTTTCCATATCTGACATTAGTACCAATCTCTACAGGTATGATAATTGTTGCAGCTGATTTCTTCATAATTCAGATATTTTAGAAGCTAAATTATTAGCTTGTTTTCTACATCCATTGTATTCTGTTTAACTGATAAACCATATAAAGATAAAATGCTAAATTATTCATTATTATTTAATAATTCAATGATAATTAAATAATTTATAAAAGGTAAAAAAAAAGAATGCAGTAAAAGCCTGTTTATCCAATACCTGTACATCCAGAAAGTTCAAGCAATCAGATCATTTCCTGTCTCCTCCATTACAACACCATGGTTACCTGGCATAAATTCTGAGCCATCTAGTTGGTGCTGATTTGCTATATGATTTCTCAGAATTTCTTGTTGGGATGATAATGAATTTAATTATGATATTAAATTAAAGATAATTAATCTTGGGAGGTTAATTATCTTGGGAGCTATGTAGCTGATAATGGTGATGTGCGGCATGAGATTAACAGACGAATAGGGATTGCTGCCGGGACTTTTAAGAACCTATGGAGAGTGTGGAGAAATAGGCGTATACACCTAAAGACTAAAATTAGACTGTATAATAGTTTGGTTCTTTCCAGGGTTAGTTATGGTAGTGAAACTTGGACACTTTGTAAACAAGATAACAGGAAACTAGATGCTTTTGATTCCAGATGCTTACGCATATCTTGGGCATTAGGTGGTTCAACTTTGTAACTAATGATGAGATTAGGCAAAGGAGTTTGCAACCTCCTTTAAGCAGCATATTGTGCAGAGAGAGACTCCGTTGGTTTGGCCATGTTGCCTGTATGAATAATTATAGATTGGCGAATAGGGTTATGAACAGTGTGCCTAAAGGCCTCAGAAAGAAGGGGAGACCTAGGATGCGGTGGGCAGACAATGTCAAACAGGACCTTGTTAGAATTGGTGTGCAGTGGCCAGATGCAGCAGATGTAGCTCAGGATAGACTTGCTTGGAGAACTAAATTGCACGGTCTGGTTGGACCTCCGTAGCCCATGGCTGCTTGAGGAGGAGGAGGAGGAGGATGATGATGATTAAATTAAATGCTAATTATATACAATGGAAAATTCTTGGGCTCCAGATAATTTAAACTAAGTTGATAAATTGCAATAAAATTCATCATTAATGTAAAGAAAACCCAACAGAGTAGAAACAAGTTGCAGAAAGATTGTAACTCCAGCACCTGAAGGAAACTGCTTTTTACATGACCTATTTCTACTAATAGTTTCTTCAGGATTTAATTATTCTTGTACAAAAGTTTAATAAAACTCAATGATTTATGTACAGAAAAATTTATCTGTTTGGCATAAGATGCAGTTTGTTGTTTAAAGCCTGATAAGTTAGGGTTAATTTGTAAGTTTACGTATATTAATTCTTAAATCTAGCATGAATTAATTTGCTTATAAATATGCTCATTGTTTTAAAGAAATTTAAATTAACTTAGAATGATATTTAATGTTTTCTATCCTCAACTATAACTCAGTTTTCCTATTCATTCATCTCACAAGAAACTTGTATATTTAAGTTAAAGTAGCCTTGAGGATAATTTGTGGCTTAACAAGAATTACAATGTGTGAATAACTGCAAATGTTATGAAAAATTTATGTGTAAGTGAAATGAATCATTAGTTAGTTTCAAGGAGAAAATAAATTTCCAGGCATGCAACTATAGAAACCAATACCTTGTGTATGCTGTCTGAGAAAGCATGTTCTACTTCCTAAAAATATTGTATCATTCATTTCCAAAGAGAAAAAAAAAATGTTTTCCATTTCAGGTGCTTCTACGAAGTGATAAGGGAATAGCAAATTTCTCTGATCGATCATTATTAAAGAACTTAGGCCACTGGTTAGGTATGCTGACCCTTGCCAAAAGCAAGCCCATTCTTCAAATAGTAAGTAATACTACTGAGAGATTTTGTATTTTGCATGACATTAGTAGCATTTTTACATTTTCAGTATCTTTTTTTTTTCAAATCGATTTTGTGCATAGATTAAAAAGAAAGATAAAGTATCTCTCAAGCAGCTGTTTGCCAGAGGGTCTGTCAGCATAATATGCAATAGAGAAAATAAATGAATAAGGCCAGACCTCAGCAAAAAGACAAGAAAACATCCTTTCCATATCCAGGGCTTTAACCTGGGTCCCTTTGATTAACAGCAAAGCACACTAACCATTTAACCACCAGGATGGATATGTATGTAGTTGCTACTGTTTAAATAATGTATTATGATTAACCTCTTGAAGCATGATAATAGTAAAATAGATGAAAGCTAGTGCATAATAAAATGCATGATTTATTCATAAACCTATCTACATTTGTGATGTATGCAAGACAAGCAATATAATAACACCAAGACCTCATTTTATATCATGGTTAGGTTTGTGAAAATCATGGTGTAAACAGAAACAATGTGAATTGATATACAATTTCCCATAAAAATAATTTAAATATCTGAGATAGAATCTGGCATTATTTGCTACTACTACATTGCTGACTATTTAAACTCAAATCCAAATTTTACACTGCATAATTAAGTATCTTCACAGTAATAATAATCAATATTATAGGTAAATAATGCAGAATAAAATTGAAAATGCATGATTATAAATGAAAATTATATAAAAATAATATTGAAATAGTAATAAATATTCTACATGTTATGGCTTGATGGGTTGAATACTTTTGGAGGGTTACTATATGAAAATGATGAAGGTTCAGCTACAAATTCAACAGCAGTTGGGGGTGGTGACAAGAAAGAAGCTGCACAGATTCTGCTTAATGACATTTTTCCTCACAAATTAGTAATTTTTAGATACATTAGACATTTAGCTACAATGGAACATAATTTGGGCAAGTCACAAAAAACAATTTTTGACTTTTGCCCCAAAATTTTGCTGTTTTGCAACACTGCCATGGTGGCCTAACAAATGAGCTGCCACCACTGTTGACTTTCTATTACAGTTGCATTTGCCACCTAGGGGATTATGCAATTACGAATTTTTAGTGATACAAATATACATTTTGAGTCATAATTTGCAAATGATGCAACTACAAATCAGTGCATATCAAAATGATTCATAGTGAGGTGTTAGTGTGCTTAGTAATATAGAACAGTTGCATTCTAGCTATTTGAATCAATTTCAGATAATTTAATAAATAAAATAGGGAAGTGTCTACAGTGTGTTTTTCTTTTTGTTGTATTGGGCAGATCAAATCAGAATGATGTTTATTCAACCTCAGTGTACAATAGCATGTTTGTATTAATTTAATATAGACATTACCTGTTTATATTGAAAACAAAAAGGCATTAAGCAATTGCTTCTTTATAGTACTTTCTAAAACTCTGAAACAATATTTAAAGTAATATAGAATAAAATTGAAATATACTACAAAAAGTATAAACCTCAGACAATGTCTGTAATTTAACAGCATTGTAAGCAACATATAATAAAATGAAAAATATTGTAACCCTCATACTTCTCTATTCATTTTAAATGTCCACTGAAAATTGATAATTCCATAATTTTGTTCCAGCATATTTGCCAACCTTTGGCTTTTTTACTATAAAAAGGAATGTACTCTCTACAAGTTAAGAGTGTGCAAGCACAACAGTACTTGTAAGCATGTTACACTTGTTCTTAAGTTATATATACTTGTTTACTTTGGATGACGTGTTAATCTCAACAGTAAAGGTAGTGTGAACTTCAGATTAATCCTTTCTCTACCACACCAGCCCAAAATGGCCCAAACTATAGGTAGGAGGCAGTGAAGAAGGAAGGAATAGCATTGATGGGACAAGTCCATATAAAATTTTAGCTGTATTGGGCCGGTTATGATATTGAAAAGGGTGAAGTCCAACAGTTAAATATAAAGTAAAACAGACAGTAACAAAAAGTGCATGAAAATCAGTTAAATTACTCGGTATTCAAGACTAATATTTTTTCCAGTTACAGCACTGTCTGAAAGGAAATTAATTTTTATTCATAGTTATAATGATACATTAAAGTAATACATACAGTTTTACATTTAAATTTTTATAACTATTTTGTTTGTTTTTAGGATATTGATATCAAAGCACTTCTAATTGAAGCTTATCATAATGGACAACAGGAGCTGCTATATGTTGTTCCATTTATAGCAAAAGTCTTAGAATCATGTGCTAAAAGCAAGGTAAGTTTTTCCAGATACAGTAAATTTTTCATGTAATGTTTTCTATATGTATAATGTGTATATCATTTTTTAAAACATTTAAATCTGTGAGCTGTAGGCATAATAAATGTTTTTGGCTTTCAGGTATTTAAACCTCCAAATCCCTGGACTATGGGTATAATGAATGTTCTTGGTGAATTACATCAAGAACCCGATTTAAAGTTAAATCTAAAATTTGAAATAGAAGTTCTTTGCAAAACTCTTAGCATTGATATAAATGTAAGTATAAAAAATATACAAATCTTTTACTCATACCTTTTTTGTCAATTTAGTTTTAAAATTTAATGCTTTCAATTTAGTTTTAAAATTTAATGCTACTTCTCTTAGTATTAGTACCATATGCCATTAGTATGTATTTTCATATTTTGTAATCAATGACCACTGAAGTATTTTTATATGTTGGAATATTGGAAACTTTCATGATGAAATTTCTGGATATTAGCCTGTTTTTAATATTTGTCAAAGATATATTTTAAACAGTTAAAATTTCCTTCATCTGACAGATTTGTCCCCAAATATATTGGTTTTACAGTGTATCATGCAAACATATGAGGGCACCCCTGAGATTCTGCCCATATTTCAAAACTTGGTTCAAAGGGTATATATGTGAACTAACCATTACTTCTCAGAGAGATCAACTTCTGATAAAATGTTGTTCAAAAAAAATTGTGGTGGTGGTGGTGGGGGGGGGGGGGCACAATTTCTTAATTTTTTTTAATTGGATGAGAAAACATAAGTTGAGATGAAATTATTTACAGCAAATTAAAGCATATCATTGAATTAAAATAAAAATTGTACTATTAAGATGAAACTTGGATAAATTCAGGCCATACAAATTCTAAAGTGTAATTGATGTAAAAAGTAAGTTGTTGAATAATATACTAATTAATTTACAAACAGTGATAATGGTAATACTGTTGGGAGTAAATTAGAGGATAACATTTTCCAGCCACTTGGAGACTGAAATAGCTATTCCAAGTAAAATTTGTTCAATTTTTTTTTTTGATATATTTTTTATTTCACATTTATATAATTGAACAATGGTATTTATTTAGTACTGGAGATACAAAGTTGCACATCTGAGGGTGTAATTTTGCCTTCTGCAGGATGCAAAAATACTAAAACTATGGTGTAGTATATTCTGCTAAATATCTAACAGTGAAATGCATCTCTGGTACTGCATTTTTTATCTACATGTTTGGTGTGTGCTTTAAAATGAGGCCTCAAAATGTTTACAATAGCTATCTCCTGTGCACATTGATACTAGGAAAGGCTTGTTCTTATCATACGGTTATGTTAGGTATCAATTTAGATTAAATAAAATATAGGTATCCAATATATTTAATGACTTTGTTGCTCAAATAATGTTTTTAGAGTTCTAAAAAGTGAGCATTGTTATGTTTGTTTATACAAAACCATGTTTAATTAGTTCATAATGTTTAATAGGTGTTTTTTTTTTACTAAAAATATTTATTTGCATAAATAGGAGTTAAAGCCAGGAGTAGTTTTGAAGGATCCAGAGCGTGCACTTAGGATAGATCCTCAGCTGTCACCACTTCCTAAACAAAAAGACCATATAATCAGTAATGTCAATATTCCAGCACCACAACCACAATCAATGAGCAATGCTGTAACAACAGCACCAAATCCATTACCTTCAGCCATTGGTCCTTCTGAAGAGACTGTTAGCAATGTTGCTAGTGTTACTGGAGCAGGCACACCTACTTCCTCAGGAGGCTCATCCACTACTCCAATTCCTACAACTTTGCCTCAGCCACAATTTACGTATAGTGAGATAAACATAATATCTATCAGCGGTCTAGCTCAACATCTACAAATTAATAGCCAGGTAATCAATCGTTTTATTTATTCTGAATATTTGTAATATGTTATTAAATAAATAGTAAATATAAATGTTCATGTTATATCATTAACCCTTCCTGAAAAACAGGTTAATTTTGAATTTATAATTTTTTTGCCAAATAACTACTGAAAGGAATTATGGCATGTTGCATACCAAATTAATCGGCATTTAATTCTAGATTTTTTGAAAATCGAGTATTTAACAAAAAACACGATATGTTTTATTTTAATAGGACTTTTTTAGAGTCATGTAGTAAAAAAGATGCATCTGGCAATACAAATAAAAATTTATTTAAAAAAAACTAATAGACAGAAATGATTGCAAAGCACATGAATAGAATGACTATATATTTCTGAAAAACCAAAAAATGACTTTTTCAGTTTTAAGTAAATATTTTTCTCATTTTGTAATTTTTTTCTTGGTACCATACTTTGAGAAAATTCCAGGCTTTGAGCCAACTGTGCTGAGTAAAATAAACAAGTCAACTTTGGAATTAAAAAAAAAATAATCAATCAATGAAAATAGGTCATGTTATATACCAAATTAAATAGAATTTAATTACGAATTTTATGAAAATAAGTAATATTAACAAATGTGCAAGCACATTGATTTTAATAAGCCTTTTTCATTTGATGTGGTAAAAAAAAATGATTGCACTATACAATTAAGGCTTCATTTTGGAAAACCTGCTGAATAAAAAATTATATATTTATCAAAAGGAAATTTCCTCCCGAATAATATAATATTCAACCAGAAATAGGATTTTTATTTCTTTTAATAATTCTTTTTAGTATCATATATTTTAAACATGGCCAGTGTTATACAATGTGATTTGGCCTTCTCACATTTATGGAATTTTCTGAACTGGTTATGAAATAGAAAAAAACTTCCTTGGTTGCTTTTTTTTTACTAAATATTATGAATTTTTTCTTTGGGTGTTGAAGTTTGGCGATCTTGGCTAAGTGCAGAAAAGTTTGTGCAACAAGGACCAGCCGTTTCCAAAATTGCCCTCCCAAATGGTGGCAGATTTCCTTAACAACGGAAGTCTATTTTGCTTTCGCATACAAGACATTCAATTTCAGAAAACGGTACAAGCTCAAAGTTTTTTACTAAATAAGCAAGAAATGATAAAATAAAAATTGCATATAATTTAATGGAATGTTAAATAAAATATCTGCAACAACTTTTAACCGGCCTCCGATCTAGCATAACTTGGAAAAAATTGATAAATCAGCTGATCGTAGGATGCTAACTAATGGAAGTAAATCTATAGAAATTAATTTGCTTTCGTATCGAAAAACTCATTTATTTTCAGAAAATGATAATAGTTCAAAATTTTACTGGAAAAGTAATAAATAATAAATTAAAAATTGTCTTATAGCCTAATGCGATGTTACCACAAGTTGTAGGCCGGCCATACGATATGACTTAACTATGAAAAAATCGATTACTTATTGATCGGCCAAAAGATTGCTAAATTCCGAAAATAAATCTACTGAAATGAAAACTAACTAAAGTTTAAATATAAAAAAAATACTAACTTGACAAAGAGTATCCAATATGCTGGACCAAAACTAAACACGAGATTGCATCAGCCATCTGTGGCTTGTTTGCCTCAGTGAAGCATAACTAATTAAATGTAGGTGCAACCAGAATTTCTAAGAAGGACGTGTTTACTTTTAGTTTCGATTTGAAGGCAGGAAAGATGCATAGAATGCTGGGAAAAATGATAAAAATAACTTGGGAATACTGACTAGGTTTTTGGCAGAAAAGCGTGTGAAACGGAAAAATAAAATGGCGGTACGTATTTTGTAAATACTTCCAAAATCTATCATTTTTAAAAATGGCATTTTTTTTGTTAATTTTTAAAAGATTTTTTGAAAATTTAGGGGAAATTTTGTGATAAAAGCCCAAATCAAACCCATGAGCTTAAATCAGAAGGTTGCTTCAGCAAATAGGAACGCTAACAAGCAAATCGGCAATACTATTTAGTGCTTCTAAAAAATGGCGTCCCGTGGCCGAGTGGTTAGCACGCTTGGCTACTGATCTAAGGGACCTGGGTTCGAGCCCCGGATTAGGCATGGATGTGTGTGTCGTTTTTCTGCTGAGGTCTTGCCATCCTCTCAGATCTCCTACTGTGGCATATAAACTGACAGGCTCCTATCAGACCTCTGTGGCAAGCAGCTGCTTGAGGGGGTATTTATTTATTATTTATTAAAAAATGGCAATCAGATGGCTTTATAAAATTAATTTAAATTGTAGTTTAGTAAAATATGCATCAAATTAAAAAAACAAAATATTATTTTTGAAGCCTGAATTATATATTTTTATAAGATATATATATATAAATCACAACGGCAATTTTTATTTTTTTAAAAATTGATATTTTTTTGTTGTACTAAAAACGTGTGTATATGTCTGCGGCATATTTTTATGAATTTTCCAAACGTATACAGACGACGTGGACACTGGAAGGGTTAAGTGCAGCTGATATTTAAGAAGTGTTATTATTAGCTAATTACATCATTAAAATTAATGTCTTCTCATTGTAATAAGTATAATTTATTAAGTGTTATATATATATACCCATCAGTGAAATTGCCCCACATTGGACTCAGATGCTCACAGGCATCCATATGAAGAAGAAATGTGTATATATACAAGTCAATAAATTTATTTAGGGAATACAACATCACTGTGGCATGTGGTCCTTATAGCTATTATATTGGCAGAAGTTCATTGTGGTAACAAGTTAAACAATGAATATGATCCTGTGAGACATCTCTCTATTTCTGCTGTACTGGACAGCAGTTTGAGTTGCCTGAAGCTTGGGGAAAACATTATTATTAACATAATTATATTAATGTTCAAGTTTGAATTCATCGTGCTTTAGTTAATGGTTAGCGGCGACAGATTGGATGGCCTTTTTGTTCAGAAAAGCACATCAATATCACAAAAACACTTGTAATATGTGAGCAGTATATGATTCTCAGGATGGTATTAATTTAAAGTTGTACTGTTAATGCATATTCTTAGAATGACCAGGGGTAAAAAGTTGCCATAATACTAGACAAATTATATAAACCCGATAACAATATGCAAAGCAGAAATATCATGTCCAGTCACATGGGACACTTGTAACGCTCCAAACAATGCAAAATATTTTAAGTTTTATGCTCCGGATAGCTTAGACGGGCGCCAGGCAATAATTAACAAATTGCCAAAATGTAGAATAAGTTGATTTAGGGTTCAGATGCCAGCGAGCGTTCATTAGTAAGAGTCAAAAATGATTCTTAACAAAATAAGAGTTAATGTAAAAAAAGATCCTAAATTAGCGTTGCTCAAGATAAAAACTACAGACTCAAAAGTTTGTAACAAAACAAAATAGATTTATTTCCAAAATAACTAACTCACCAAGACATCAATAAAAAACATCTCTTGTGCTACACGCACGGTGCTACGCACCTTACTACATCTCTCTGCTCTCTCTACAACTCTGCTGCTCAAGTGCTTCTCTCAAGTGCTAAGTGCTCTACAACTCTCAAGTAACTCGCAGGTCACGGTTTTGACAATGGGCCGGCGCATGCCGGGAAAGACATTTGCATACAATGACGAAGGACGCAAGCTATGACGTAAGAGGGGGCGTGTCCTTGGCACGCGCTTTAACGGTTACGGTCGGAAGTTCGGAGTTGCACGTACGCAACTCCTAGAAACTTGAAAACGAGTGCTGTGATGCCGAAAAGGAAATAAAAATCCCCAAAATGATAAATATAACGTAAATTAAACAAAACTGGTTAAGGTAAAGCAAAAGTGAACGATGGGGCATCACACACTGAAACTGGTAGTGCCTATAAATAGAACAGGTCTCTATGCATTGGAAACGAGTCATGGAAAAGTAATTATGGGTAAAGGCAGTGATGTAAGTGAGTTTAACCATGGCCAGATAGTAGGTGCAAGGAAGGCTGGTTGTTCAGTCACTGCAACTGCTGAACAGTTGGGATTTCCATGATAGACTGTTGTTCATGTATACCAAGAATATGTGAAATGTCGCAAAACTTCCCACTAGCAGGAGAAATGTGAATGTAAACATGCAATTGATTCAAGGTGAGTGCAAACCATGGAGCAGATAACATCAGAATTGAATGAGAGAGTGTCCACAAGCTTATGCACAAAGTTCTGTGGTACAGACTGTCAGTCATATCATAGAAAAAATAGGCTATGGCAGTCGACGTTGTTACCTGCAAGGCACTGCAAGATTAAACTACAGTTGCAAATGCCTATTGAGACTGGTGTGTGGAGGACTAGAAACACATCTGGTTTGATGAATCATGGTTTCAACTCTTATCACACCAGTGGGAAGGTGCATGTGTGACGTAAACCATATGAAGCGATGGACCCAGCTTGCCAAGTTGGAATGATCAAGCAGATGGAAGCAACGTAACAGTTTGGGGTGCAGTTACATGTTCCTTCCTTGGGGTACTTGTCAAGACCTTCATTCATTGCAGGCGCAAGGTATATAAACATCCTTGCCGACCATCTACACCTATTCGTAACGATTCTCTTTCCCCACCATGACACTATCTTTCAACAGGACAACTCCGCATCGCATACTTCCTGAGTGGCAACCAATTGGCTCCAGCCCTCTCAGTCACTGGACCTCAACCCCATTGAGATTTCATGGGACAAATTGGAAAGACTTGTTTGAGCCCCCAACCCTCATCAGCAATTGTGTGGATGCTCTGTGACAGGTGATCCTTGCTTCATGGGCAGCAATACCACCTCTGTGTTTTCAACACCTTATTGAGTCCTTATCAAGACATCTGGCTGCTGTTGTGAGGGCAAAAGGTGGAGCAACAGTTTATTAGGTAGGTGTATATAATAATTTGTCCATTCAGTTTATATTGCATATAATCTGTTAATTTTTGAAGAAGTGTTTGAAGCATGTTTTATAATGTGAAGGCATTTTTTATAATAAATTTATATCTATAGCAGAAAATTATTTTAATTAACTAACTAATGATTTTGGGGCAAGATTAAAAAATGATCAAGTAGGTTTGATTAAATTTTCTTCCAGTAGGTAGTGAGGGTTAAACCCATTCCTGGGTCCAGCCCGAAAAACTGGTTTACATCCAGAAGCCCACTATTTTCTGCTATTCTCAGCCAAAAAGAAAAGAATTAACTTCAGAACTCTTTTGCCAAATGACAAATAAAGAAATTAAGGTGTTATATATCAAATTAATCGGCATTTAATTCTGGATTTTTCTGAAAATATTTAAAAAATGATAGTTTTATTTTACTATGCTATTTTTAGAGTCATATAGTAAAATAAGAGCATCTGGCAATGCAATTTAAAATTTATTTAAAAAAAATGGACAAAAATAATTATAATGCATATGAATAAAAAAGCTATTTCTAAATAACACAAAAATAAATTTTTACTTGAAACAAGAAAATTACTATCATTTTGTAATTTTTTTCTCTGTACTATAATTTGAGAAAAGTGCTCTTTGTCAACTATGCAAAGTCAACTGTAGGTTTTTTTTAAAGAAATAAGCAGAAATAGGTCATGTTATATGTCAAATGAAACAAAAATTTAAATCTGAATTTTATGAAAATGGAAAACAAATTCCCAAATGGTAATTTAATAAGACTTTTTCCCAGTGATATAGTAAAAAGAAAGTAGATCTCTGACTAGGCAATTACATCTTAATTTTGGAAAGCCTGATAAATAAAAACATAACTTTTATGCCAATAAAAAGAAAATTTCTTTCTCACTAATGTAATAAAAAAATTCACCTAAAACTAAACTTCTGCTATTTGTAAAATATATTTTTTTATTGTAATACTTCAAAACATGGACCAGAATTGCACAAGATAACTGCACTATTCATAATTAACAGAATTTTTCTGTCCTGTTAATTATTTTGGTAGGATCCCAAACATAGGCACAGCCAAAAACTTGGAGGGAGATTCCACCAGGACATTCATTTTCAGGAAACAATAAAAGACCAGTTTTTTGACTGGAAAATGAAGAAAATAATAATGATTAAAATTTTAAAATTAATTGCAAACACAGCATTAGTTTGTAAAAAAAAATTATATTACACAATTTTTAGCTGTATTTGCATTTAAGAAATAAATTCTTGAGGAGAGCTATAACTGCTCAGCATAGTGCAATTTGCTTATTCCCTCAGATATTACTTCATTACTTTGTACATATTTCTATTCCTATCAGAGGCTGCCAAGAATGAAAAAAAGGAATTATTACCAGTTGTTGATCTTTAATATGTTGCTGGCACAGACGACAGCTGGTCCACTAGGGTTGTAAGTCCCTTTTTTCACTCTTCCAGCATACTCGTTAATTTGATGTTATGGTATGCATCATCAGAGCTATAGTTACCAGTCATGGTATTGTTGAAAATTGTTGATGTCTTGGGTCACCCATGACATCAATGGTTTTCAACACTTTAGTTTCATTTGGTATATCGGTCAATAATATCAGGACTGGTAACTACAGCTGTGACGATGCATACCATCAACATCAACTTAAATGAGTATGCTGGAAGAGTGGAAAAAGGAACTTGAAACTCTAGTGACCAGCTGTCATCTGCACCAGCAAGGTATTAAAGCTCAAGGACTGGTATCATTTTTCACTCTTGGCAGCCTTTGATAGGAAAAGGTATATGTACAAGGTAATGGAGTAATATCTGAGGCAATAAGCAAATTGCACTATGTGGCAATTTAAGCTATATTCATTATTTAATGAGCAGTTATAGCTCTCCTCAAGAATTTATTTATTAAATGTAAATACAGCTAAAAATCATGTAATATTAAATTTTTAATAAATAAAAAAAACCTAAGGCAACATTTAAAAAATTGGCAGCAACAAGTTGTAAGCCTGCCACATCATAACTAGTGATATAGTATAATTCTGAAAGATCGATAATAACATGTAAAACTATGGAAATAAAATCAAAATAGATTTATAGAAATAAAAATAAAGGTTTTAATTATGAAATACTGACTGAATTAAAAAGATATCCATTGTTGATGCTATTACTCAGCATATTGAACACATGCCCACATGTTGCTAATTATTGGCTTTGCATCTTGCTGGGCCATGACCTAGTTTATGCAACAGAATTGCACAAACAAGTGTGGTTTTTTTGTTTCAGTAGCAGGAAACATGTTGATTGCTGTGACAAATGATGGATGATCCTGGAAGGTTAAACAAAACTGAATCTGACTTTCTACTCATGTAAAAAGAGCATTCAATGCACCAGAATTAGAAACAAAAACTGAAGATAATACAACATTGCTTATCTGAAAATATTGCACAATGTGAATTTTTACATAATCTCTAAATTAAAAATTTTTATGTGTATTTCCATTGCAGCTTGCATTGTTCCAGGCTCATTTGCATTTGAAACAATGCATAAGACCTTCTGTGGAGCGAGCAGTACAAGAATGGATAGCTCCTGTGGTTGATAGGTCAATCAAGATAGCTCTTACTACATGTGAACAAGTTGTGAAAAAGGTAATTTTGTTAATGACATAATGACGTGATTTGTTAAGAAATTAAAACATAAAATTTTGAAATTGAAGCAAAAACCATTTGAAGTATACCTTAAATAGATAATACTGTTTACTGTATTTTTAATGTGAATATATTTTCTCTGGTAAGGAATTCAATTTTGAAAAACCTTGTGACAGTATGAAATTTTTTTATAATCAGTTCATTGCTGATGTAGTTAACATTGAAATGGAATTTGTGATTTGACAGAAATTCTTTTCAGTTATGCAAAAAAAAATTATATATTCAATGAAATGGAGGAAATTAAAATGAAATTCCATTTAATAGAAAATGATAATGTAATCATGTAACAAAAACCTTTTTATAAAAATATTTTGTTTTTGGTGTATATATTGTATAAATGTAATTACAATTGTAGTTGCACAAAAATGTGAAAAATAATTAAAAAAAAAAATATGTATATAAGATTTTTCTAATGTAAGAATTTTACATTTGTTAGGATTTTGCTCTTGATCCTGAGGAATCCCGAATGCGCATTGCAGCTCATCACATGGTTCGCAACTTGACAGCAGGAATGGCGATGATTACTTGCCGTGATCCTCTACTTGTATCCATAAACACAAATTTAAAAACAGCATTTCTAGCCACTCTCAGAGTAAGTGTTTATTATCTGAAATATTGGGCATTGCCATGGGGAAAGAAGCATCCAGAGTGAGTCTAGAAAAATGTGTCAAATATATTAATAATAAAAATTGTAGTATATGAATTACAAAGTGTGAAATGTGTGTATTTAATTTTAATATTAAGTAAAGAATTGATTTATGTATACATAAATGTAATTTTGCTCTTAACTAAAATCATGCAAATGCTCCTGACAATATATATAATTAATATATTCAATACTAGCAGATTTACCCAGCATTGCTCTTGTCTGAAACTCTTTATAATGTAGAGTAGATGACACTCCCCATGTTTGTGGCTTTCATTTAGCATAAAAATCATCATGATCAATACCCCCAGTTTAATTTTTCTCCCTCTCTTTGGGGGTGAGATTGGCTCAGTCGATAGCACGCCAGGCTTGTAATCTGCTGTTCCCAGGTTGGAGTCCCAGCTGGGCCAGTATTGAGATTTATCTCTGCACAACTCCCCAGTCTGCTCACTGTCAGTAGGGGACACCAATGGGCTTAGAAAGGCTACAATTCTGATTGGATGTTAAGCCATAGCCCTGTGTGTGGGGAAAGCCATACTCTGTGCATGCTGAAGAACATATTGGATAGCCTTGATGGGAGGCTAGGCTACCATCTGCCTCCCAACAGCTGTTCCAGTGAACCCCCATCCCAACCTTCTCTGACCCTCCGGGGTCCTTGTGATCTGACCACTTAGCGCATTGTGTGAAAAAAAGTGCTGCTTAAAGGTTAAACAACAAACCAACTCCCTCTCTTTTAGGGGAAAAAAGAAATACATATTTTGAGGTACCCAATGATTCTTCCCAAATTGGAAGTTTCTAAATAAAAAAAAATTGTAATTGCTTCACTCAGAAAATCGAACTTTCCAAATTATTTTATACCCACTGAGTCCCTCGGATGCAGTTTGCCAGGCATATGTAATTTTATAGAAAAAGGAAATAATATATGGTCTTAAGCTTCGCAAAAGATGTTTTAGTTATTACAAAAATATTATTACTATGGAAAACATTATTTATTACTTAACATATTAAAACTTTTATTAATTAACATATGTTTAACATTTATATATTTTTGAAATTAAATTAATGATTTTAATTTCCAATATGAATTCTTAGTTTTTGAAGCTTTCACTTCAGCAAAGAATCTCATGTTCTGCTTTACAAAATTAGAACGACTTCATTATCCACAGATGCTCATGCTTTTGGCCCAAGAAACTAAATGATGACTTTATCTTGTGAAATCAGAAAGAAATTAGTTTGATGCATTCCTTCTTCAAATTATATTCTTTCAAATTCTTTCGAATTTAGAGTTATTTTGAATAACTTTCAACCATTAATGTTAAATCTATGGGGATTTTGAGAAATTCAAACCCACCCCATTTTGGTTGATCCCAGAAGATTCATACATGGTCTATATTCTGCCCTTGGGTGAAGGGAACATTCATGCAAAATTTGGTGCCTTTAGCTCTTCTGGGGGCCTAATGCATAAGCTGACAGACAAACACACAAACAAAACTTTTTTCTTTAGATTAAATTTTATTTTGTCAGTATTAGCTTTAAAATTCTTGCACTATTTCACTATTAAATTTTGGAAACCTCAATATATGCTATACACTGTACATATGAATTATTGCCTTCATGTGGTATTCTAAGGATACTGTACCTGCTAGGCTGTTGAGTACCAAGTGCTCAGAAATAAGATGTATAAATATTTGAGCATTTCTAAATTAGGCACACATTGTTTATAGAGGAAATGAAGAATGGGACAAGCAAAATGGCCAATTAAAATGTCAAATGCAGTTTTGTGGAGCCAAATTATGACCTTTGGAAAAGGAAATATGTATACATGATATAAAGATGATTAAGTTAAAAAAAGAGATTTGGAGTGAAATGGAAGTGAAATAAAATAAAAAGCATTGGAAGCAAAGCATGAATGATATGAGCCATATGAGGAGAGGGCTGAAAAATGCAGTGAACCCTTAACAAACTAATTGGAAGGAAGGGGTCATCAAATCCGCATATTTTTATAATGATGCACAGAGTACACCACCGTAACTTATAATAACCAGTGCAGTACATTAGGAACAAAAACAGAATAATACCTATATCTAATACCTGGAATATCAATAAAAACACTAAAATAATACTGTATATTAAACAGAAAATTTTTTATTCTGTCTTAGGAGCTATCATGCTCCCGTGGCTCCACATGATTTGCTGATAACAGGTTTCAGTTGATATAAATCATTGGCATTGGCACAGGTTAACACTGAGATCATTCTTTACCTATGGCCTGGTGTAGAGCTTTAATGTTTATTCTCTGTGTTTTCTGGGAGCAAATGTAAATCTGAGATAAAGTCACTTTCTCCATAAGGTCATTTGAATGTTTTTTTTTTTTTGAATGGCTCAATCTCTTGTTCTGATTTACTTAAAAATTTTCAAATATTCTCTTCCCTACTTATAGAAAGCTCAGCATAAATTTGAGCAAATTGTGACTTGCTGAACAAAAGCAGATCAGGCTAGTTTGCCAGAGCAGATGTTTTCACTGTGAGTGAGAAACACAGAAAATATGTAAATAGAGTGAAGGAAGCAATTAAAGAAGTGTAGTTTAAAAGAAGTTGAATAGAGAGAAATAGTAGACAGCTTTTTCTAATCTTTGAGCATCTTGGAGGAAAGGGAGTTTTATGGACAAGTGCTTCAAATCTGTTAAAGATCACTTTTAAGGTCACTATGTGATTATTACGCTTTTTATTAACACATCATTAAATTATTTTGTTTAATATGCATCTCCTGTACCTTCTTCATAAGTTTTAATATTTTATATAATTTTTTTATGTATTTTGACAGGGGGCTAATCAACAACAGAAAGAAATGGTAGAACAAGCAGCATCAGTTGTTGCCCAGGATAATGTGGAATTAGCATGCTGCTTTATTCAAAAAACTGCTGTGGAAAAAGCAATTCCTGAGATTGATAAACGTCTAGCAAATGTAAGTTACCTTTATTGCTGCATAAATATTTCTGTTGTGCTTTTAAAGTTTTTAATTGTCAGAGTTTTAAATGAACTGTAACTATTTATTGTAGTCAGAAATGAGTTGAAATTTATATATGCTTGAAATTCACTGAATAAAAGTATTTACAAAATGATTTTACTATTTCCTCAATAGCTTTTCTGTGTTAAATGTTTTAATCTTTTATTAATTTTGCAATACGAATTGTGTGTTTAATTTGAATTGTTTCTCCAATGTATGCATTAAGCCTTTCCACTGAAATTTAAACTCAAACTTGCAGACTTGCAATTATCACAGTTCCACAATTATTAGTAGATGAATTTTGGCCTTGAAATTAAACATCCTGCAAGAGGAATGAATTTAAAGTTGTGTCAGATGTCTGGTTAAATATATATATATTAATTTTGTTAAGTACATGTTTTATGTTGAGCTGAAAGTTTGGCCAAACTCTTATCTTCTGGATTTTTTTAAACCTCTATGAAGAGGGAAATTGAAGTATCCAAAATTTTGGGAAAGTAAGAAAATATTTGTTTTTTCCTGTGCAAAGCAATCCTTTAGTTCCAAAAATGCAATGGAACAATAAAGTATAAAATGTGATGTTTTTTAATTTGGCAATATCCAAGATAGGAATATAAGCCTATTGATAGACTGAAAGATTTCCTACCAATGAGCCTGTTTAGCTGGTATATTGTATTTATATTTAGCTCAGGGTGTTAGATGTATGGGTTAGTCTCATTTGTATTCTGTAAAGTTTGTAAAAGAATTCAATTCTCAGTTTTAACTTTGTACAAAATGTTCATCTATACTCTTTAGCACTGATAATAAGATATGAAGTAATTATAGCAATTTATTCCTGTGCACTTCTTTATAGTTCTTAGTTGAGTGCCATCCTCTTATCTAGAAAACTGTTCACAAAATCCTTAACACTTCCCAGGTCTAGCTATTTTTTCACTCTGATCAGGCAAAAAAAAAAAATTAACTTTATAGCTTCTTTGCCAAATAACTAATGAAAGGAATTATGGCATGTTATATGCCAAATTAATCAGCATTTAATTTTGAATTTTCTAAAAATAAAATATTTAACGAAGACAGTTTTATTTTAATAGGACATTTTTAGAGTTATGTAGTAAAAAATAATCTGGCAACACAAAAATGTATTTAAAAAAAAAACTAAAATGCCATCCCATGGCCGAGTGGTTAGCGTTCTTGGTTACTGATCTAAGGGACCTGGGTTCGATCCCCGGGTAAGGCATGGCTGTTTGTGTCGTTTTTCTGCTTAGGTCCTGCCATCCTCACAGACCTTCTACTGTGGCATATAAACTGACAGGCTCTCTGTGGCAAGCAGCTGTTTGAGGGGGTATTTATTTTATTTTTAATAGAAATAATTACAATGAACTTGAATAGAATGCTATATTTCTGAATAACAAAAAAAAATTTTTTTTTCTTGTTTCAAGTAAACATTTCTTTTGTTTTATAATTTTTTCTCCATACTATGCTTTGTAAAAAGTCCAGGCTTGTTGCAGAGTCCAATAAAAAAGTTGACTTTAGAAAATTTTTAATAAATAGCTAATCAACAGGAATAGGTCATGTTATATACCAAATTAAAGAGAATTTAATTTTGAATTTTATTGAAGTAAAAGAATTTGAACATTATAATAACTTTAATTTTAATAACACTTTTTACAGTGGTACACTGAAAAAATAGGTACATATTTCATATTTCCAAAATCTTCCATTTTTAAAAATGCAGTTTTTTTTTTGTTAATTATTAGGAGATACTTTAAGGAAAAAATTGTTGATAATAGTTCAAACTTCTGAACTTAAATCAGGTGATTGCTTCAATACAGAGTAACGTTAATAAACACATTGGCAATACCATATAGCACTTCTAAAATATGACAATCAGATGATGGCTTTATCGAATTATTTATATTGTAGTTTAATAACATATGTATCAAATGAAAAAAGAAAATATTTTTCAAGCTTGAATTTATATATTTTTAAAGGACATATGTAAGATAATTTTCAAATAGTAATTTTTTTTTAAGTTGAAGTTTCATGTGCTGTTCATAAATGTCTATAGGCATCCATGAGCCTGGAAGGGTTAAAACATTCCCATGTAATTCCCCCCCCCCAAATTTTGGTCAAACCATTTAGCATTCATCAGTTGTATCATTTGTGGATTTAAAAAACTTTCCTATTTAGTATTAGCTTCGCTTACCATAAGGAATTTGCATTTCATTATACGAAACCCTGTTACCATTTTGGTTCATTACTTTGACAAAATTTTTGTGTATGGGTGGTAGATATGTAATTTGTAATCAACAAAGTTTCTGTGATTAATATTTTTCCATCTGCACTAGAATTCAGTGGAACTATTCGAGGCTGGATCTGAGGGGGAAGGGGTTGAGAAGCTAGTATTAACTGGAATGGAGGCAAAATAGTCAAGTTAAAGAACACTAAAGCAAAGGGGAAAAGTTTATACTGGAATGGCATTCCATTAATGCCAACATATGACTTGCCTCTCACCCCCCCCCCCCCCCCACTTTATTTTTTTCTAGAACTGCAGCTGAGATCAGTACTTCACAGTATAATGTTGATCTTTTATGTGACTATCATATGCATAAATTTTAGCAAAATTTTGTATAATCTAATTGTATTCCTAAAAATAACAATCACTTGCCACAAGTATTCCAGTTGTACTTATCATATTGTATATTTTTTAAAGTTATCCCATATTTTCATAAGGTTCCATCATAAGTATGATATATATACTATTGGAATTGATGGATCTATATTTCTGTTATGTAGGAGAACTGCTTTTTAACCTTTCACACCCATATCCCATATTTTCGTAAGGTTCCATCATAAGTATGATGTATACTATTGGAATTGATGGATCTATATTTCTGTTATGTAGGAGAACTGCTTTTTAACCTTTCACACCCATCTGTCTTTGAGCAAAGATGCCATATTCTGTCCTACATCTAACTCATTTGGATGATTTCTGTTATATCCTGAATTTGAGTATACTCAGACTGTAGTTGAACCTTACTGACATTTATGCAAAGATCCTAATAAAAGTATTTGAAAAAAAAAACTAAAAAGTTTTGAAAAGTTCTAAAAGGTTCTAAAAAGTTTTAAAAAAACTAAACATTTCATTGCAATAAGAAATATTTTTGTTTTTAAAAAATTTAGCAAATTCTTTCTCATGATTGCAAAACATTACATTGTAATCATGAGAAGCATCTTCTCATGATTACAAAATATTGTTATGTTTAACACTCTTCTAGTAAATTCCATATTTTGTAACATACTAACTAGTAGTTGTGCTTAGTTTTTTTTAATAAACCTCTATCCTGAATAAGATCATACAATTGGAATTTCATTATCATGTACGACTCATTTAACTCATGCAGTTGAAAATTTTGATCTACCATAGCTTTCCCTGGCTCATATTTATAGTCATCTTCATCCGTTTTCCTCATGGGGACGGTTAACAACAAACACTACTGCATAGGTTATATAGTCTAGAAAATAGCATGTTCACTAAAATAAATTTTATTGTAATTATACTTTTCAGCAATTACAAATCTCCAGTGTGAAAAATTAGTAAAGAAATTAAAGACAATCCAATTTGTATTGATTCACATGTTAAAAGGTTTTCAGTATATGCTTTAACTTTTAATTTATGTTTTGCTTTATTTTTAGAAATGTATTTTAATATTGCTATGTTTAAAAAAACCTAGTTTCTATAGTAGATGTTACAGATGGGGACTATTCATTGTAAAGCATGGTGTACTACTGTTCATGAATGTATTTTGCATTAAAGAATAAAGTTAAGAATATGCTTTCTAATTAATAAAATAAGTACTGACTCTAATTTTTCTTTTGTAACTCAGTTGGGAAATAATTTTAAGTGCTAAAGTTTATATATGTAAAAATATTTTTTTCTTTTAAGGAATATGAGTTGAGGAAACATGCTAGAAATGAAGGTCGAAGGTACTGTGATCCTATTGTTTTAACATATCAAGCAGAGCGAATGCCGGAACAGATACGTCTAAAGGTCAGTTAATTGTTATTTTAATAGTTAAACACACACATATATTGATTATTTATGCTCTAGGTTAATTACAAAATCATAATGGAGAAGTAGCAATTTGTTGCATTTAAAATTGTTTTAATCAGCTTCTTGAGGAACAGATTATAATCATTCGACTTGTCTAAATTTTTAAGCAATCAAATAAAGAAATTTAAATCTGACTTCCTAATGGCAGTGCATTGTAAATCTTTTTTAAAG
Source organism: Ryuthela nishihirai (assembly GCA_038380435.1). Classification (NCBI taxonomy): domain Eukaryota; kingdom Metazoa; phylum Arthropoda; class Arachnida; order Araneae; family Heptathelidae; genus Ryuthela; species Ryuthela nishihirai. Next base: position 45,072,401 of record JAWZYU010000023.1, on the reverse strand, counting down.
GTAGGGATGTTTTAAAGGAACCTAAATTTCTGTAGGTTACTGTGAGTGAAAAACAATAATTTGTCAGAGAAATGATATTCTAAAGTTTTATGAATGCTGTGTATATGTTTTTCTCCTAAATCTTGAATATTGTTAAAAAATTTAAATACTTACTGATAGTAATTATTTTTTGCATTGTAGTACGGAGTATTCATCTAGGAGTATGCATATTCTCTACTAAAAGTTTTGTTAAGGAGCTGAAACAAAATACACTAATTTCCATAAATTAAGGAAAAATGAGAAAAATTGCGATAATTTCCCCCAAAAAAATTGTGCGACCCTCACCTAACTTGTTCATGTAACCAATAAAGTAATGCCAAGTGAGCATATCATATGTAAAATAGTCTAGGTTGCATCAATTTGCGTAATCGGATAACGGCATAAAATTTGGTGTTTTGGAGTGGATCATTATTTTGTGTTGTAAATGTGAGTAAAAATATTCGAAATAGCCATTTTGTAGGAATGATCTTAAGACATAATTTGCCAAATACTGCAGTGGAGAGCTATTGGCCGGCTCGAAGTAGGCCAAAGTCATTCAGGCGTGACACGATGACTGAGTGTGAGTCCTTCTGTGGTCAATAGACTCTGGAATCAATTTCTTAGCACAGATTCCGCGTCTCTGAGGTTTAGCCGAGGAAGGGCTAGAGTTAAGACCGATATCTGCGATTAACAGCACGAAGAGGCAGGATGTCTACTCCCTCTCAGCTACGATCCTATATTGCAGCAGCCACTGGGAGGGTTGTATCGGCTTCTACTGTGTGTAGAAGGCTTCACGAGGGAGATCTGTATGCTATAGAAGGCCAATGATTTGTATACCCCTCACGTCACAGGAGGGAGCGGTTGAATTGGGCATGCATGCATGTTAACTTGATAGAAGAGCAATGGAGGTCTGTACTCTTTACAGATGAGTCCAGATTTTGCTTGCAGGGTGATTCTGGACATTGTTTGATATGGAGAGAAGGTGGTACCTGCTATAATCCCAGTAACATCCGTCAAAGAGACAGTTACAGTGGAGTAACGTGTGTTTGGGATGGCATTTCCTTAGGTGGACACAAACCTCTGTGTTGATGAGTGGGAACCTCAATGCTCAAAGGTATAGAGATGACATCCTGGACCCTTATGTACATCCTTACGCTGGTGCAATAGCTGAAGCATTCATTTTAGAAGACTATAGTGCTCGTCCACACAGAGCTCGACTAGTGGAACAATACCTTCAAGAGGAGACCATTATACTCATGGAGTGGCCAGCTTGATCTCCCAACCTAAATGCTCTAGGGAGATGTATTGCTGCTCTCAACCCGCCACCTGAAACAAAGGGGGAGCTTATTGCTGCTTTAAAGGAACAATGGTCATTACTCTGTACTAAGCTGATTCACAACATCATAAACAGTATACTACATTGCTGCTGTGCCTGCACTGCTGTAAGGGGTGACCACATTCCTTGTTAAAGAACTTTGCTCATTGCATTCTGACACCTCATTTTTGGATAAGTTTGTGTTATTTTTTAACGAAAAATGTTTCTAGTGTAAAATATTTTATTCCATTCTGAAGTTCCGCATTGTAATTCATATTTTCATTAAATTTCATTAAAATCATTCATATAGTTTTTTATCATTTTTCTGGAATTTTCCTTAATTTATGGAAACCACTGTAAATGTATTGATACTTATATAGGGTGACCTTGAAGATCTAAATTAAATCGGGGAGCAGTATCTGGTTGTTAAACATGGAACATTGTGTAAAAAATGCTTCATAACAGAATTTCAGTTACTTGTTAGTTGTCACATAGAATATTGAAGCCACTATCATAGGTTGGTATCCATTAATTTTCTTGTACCTGATGATCAGCATAAAGATCTGGAAGTTATATACTCAGTAATAAGGATGACTTTTCTGTACCACTACACTGTTCCAAGAACATTCTTCTAACAGATGCATATCAAGATTTACTTTACATGTTCATTCCTATGATGCTTCTGAACTAACACTGGTGATGAATCCTACGGTTTTATTACTTTTAAGGCAGGCAATTTGCATATGCAAACTGTGCTACAAGGGTCACTGTATAGATCAGTATGGTAGTATTTTTTTATATAGGATGAGTATTATAAACTCCCAGAGTTTGCAATAATATTGCAAAATTTTGTGTCATTTAAAATAGGCAATAAAGTTGAAGTGTCAAGGACTTCTGAACAGGAAGGTTGTTTTGTTACATGAACTCTCTTCCCCCCCATACTACCCAATTGACAGCATGAAACAAGTATACTTGAGAGTTGCCAAAACACCGTTCTGACATCCTCCAAGTGATTTTCAGTCCTCTAAAAAAAAGCCATGAAAGATAGTTCGAGTCAACAGGTGCAGTGCATGGTTGCAGAATTTTTCTAAACAACAGTCAAAGTTGTTCTTCAAAGTATCATGTTACTGAGCATTGGGACAATATTGAATGGGTTAAAATGTCTCAATACATGAACAATACCTATAAGTAAATATCTCCTTTATTTCTGATATGTCCACTTTTTACTAATAAATTACCGCTTTGAAGTCAATTCAAATTTTTAGAGGAAAAATTGTCTTGAGCCGGATGGGATATGAACCCATGATTTTTTGGACAATTTTTCCTTTAAAAATTTGAATCGACTTCAAGGTGGTAATTTATTAGTAGATAACATATGTCGAGTTTATTTCATTATTTATGAAAATTAAAGGTTTACTGTAAAAGGTAAATGTAAAATGTTTTAAAATATGCTGAAAAAAAAAAAAGGAAAAAATACCCTTTTCATCTCTTGGTGAAATTCTCTGAAATTAGAATCCATCTCAACAAGCCACTTATGAATGAAACTGTAACTGAATCAGTTTTATTAATATAATTAAAAAGAGAATCTGACTGAAATGCCTGCTGAAATTGATTCAGTTGATTAGCATTTAAATTTTGAAGAGTATAATTAAGCCGTACCAACTATATTTCTGATCAAAATTGCATTAATAACTATATGAATTATTTTTTAAATAAGAATACAGTAATACCCCACTTTACAATGATTCACTCATATGACAATTTTCAATTACGACCAATGCCTATTTTTATGACGCCAAATTCGCTCATGCGATGGCTTTAGCGACATGATGCTGCCATGAATCAACCAAAGCTGAGTGAAGGGTAAAGTTGGATGACTGCATAGTAAAAATATTGCCGCATTAGTGACCAACAGCAGCGTCATGAGCTATATTTCATCGAGCAATACTTTGCCATGCTGCCAACCTGTATCTGATGTAGGAAGCCCCTCATTGGAGACTAATTTCACCATGATCTTACAAACACCTTGAACCAACACATGCCCAAAGCAGGCATGCGATGAATGACTTTGCACGGGACTCTTCTCTTTGGACAATATTTTCCATTTACTCAGTTTTGGAATCAACTTGTGTGCAGTTTTCATGGACTCAGTTTGTTTGCATAGTCTTGGCTCGCTGCATCTCACTGTTTTGGTGTTTTGCTGTGAATTATATAAACTGTGTATAATTATTATTTTATTATTCATAATGGAAGATAAAAATCAAAGTAAGGGTATTGTTGCTTCCAGAGAAAAGAAGACTCGTAAACCTATTACTTTTAATACTAAGATTAAAATTATAAAATTTAGTGATGAGTGAGAGTATTTTAATTGTAAATGCTTTATTTACTTCAGTTACACACATGTATGACTGCATAAAAATGTTATTAAACCATTATATACATCTACAAGGGAAAACAAGGCAATGATTGGCTATACAGTGGTGGTCTGGAATCTAATGTGTTGTATGACTGGGATATGCCTGTAGTTGTAGGCAAAGCCAAAAATTAAATTTAATTTAACATAGACCAGATCCTAGTAGTCAGCATTAGAATATGAAATGGCCATCAATATTGAATGTGTTTTAATATATTCGACTATTACTAGTAACATTTCTTCACCTTTTTTTATAACACCTTCCTGATAAAAATGCCTATTTTAAATTAAAATTGCATTTACAGTATATCATTTTTTGAGTTCAAATATACACCAGTAAATGTACTTAGTAAGCAACATTGGCAAACCAACAGTCTCTCTGCATAATATGCTGCTTAAAGGAGGTTGCTGACTCCTTTGCCTAACCTCATCAGTACTTACAAAGTTGAGCCACCTAATGCCCAAGATGCTGCATAAGCATCTGGAATCAAAAACATCAAGTTTCCTTTTATCTTGTTTACAAAGTGTCCAAGTTTCACAGCCGTAACTAACCCTAGAAAGAATTCTTTGTTGAAATCAATGAAGCTAGTAACCAAAGGTTTCTGAAACTCAACATTTCTCAAGAATATGTCTGAGGGGAAATATCTAATCTACACATCCCCAACTACTTCTGAATCCACACTGCTCATCATGCAATTGCCCATCAACCAGTTTCTTCATTCTCTTAAGTAGAATCATGCAAAGAGCTTTACCTGGAACAGAAGGTAAACCCTATAATTACTACAAGAACTGTGATCATTTTTTAAAAATGGGGATAATAATAGCTCTGGTAAAATATTAGGAACAGTGCCTTTATCATAAAAGATATTCAGCATTTCTGTCGTCCATGTGGTAACCACAACATTCCCAGCTCTTAACATTTCAGTAGTAATTTCATCTACCCCCTGGAGATTTATATAGTGTAAGTTTAGAAATAGCCAAAATAACTTCAGTCTGTGGTATAGGGCTAACATTAATGCCAGTAATGCATCTATCATCATTTTCAAACAATGGGAGTAAAACTAACCACATTGTTTAGAGTAGGGGTTCCCAATGTGGTGTATGCAGTAAATTTTTTGGGGTAGAGAGTTGAAAAGTCGCTAGATCTAGTAACAAAGTCAGTGTTTTATTTTATTCCCATTGTTATACTATAACTATAGTTTTATCTATCTATACAAGGGGTATGCCAGTTACATACGTTTCCAGGGGGTACGTAAAGCATAAAAGGTTGAGAACCACTGGTTTAGAACATCACTGAAATGCTCAGCCCACCTAGCTATGACAGAATCCTCCCCTTCATAACCTTGTTTATCCTTCAATCCCTGTATACCTGTTTTTTTCCTACCACACAAAACATTAACTATCTGGTACAACTCTCTGCTGTTGCACTGTCTAACTGCTTCCTCGGCTTTGTCAGCCAAGCCTTCAAGCCAAAGATTCTTATCAGCAGCTAACTGATCCTTTACGTGTTTATTAAGCTCTCTATAATGGTTTCTATTAGGACTAGTAGGGTATTGATTAAAGACATTCCTGCAGTTCTTTTTTCCCAAAATAAGCTCAAGTGCCTTATTACTCAAATAATTTTGCATAATGGTGCATAGTGGATAAGTCAGGGGTGGGCAGTTATTCTGGCCATGGCTCTAACATCTTAAACAACCTGATCTGTACTCAGAGCATCTGGTGTTATCAGGAGGTCATGGATTTGTATTCCATTCAGTTAAAAGATAATTTTTTCCTTTATACTCAAGATTGTTCATAACTAGAGTATGACGTTTTTGCATTTTACCCAATTTCACCTTATTTTTACCCCCAAACAAGAGATTTAATATTTCAGTTAAATAAAGAAACTGGAAAAAAATATGTGTTTAATAATAGTTTGTTGCTTTCCTTATGAAAACAAAAAGATTAAATTAGTATATTCTCAATTTATTTGAGAGTGTCATTAGCCAAAACTACATAGGCATAGACAAAGATAAGAGAATAAAAATTGTAATTATTCTCTGTTACATGGTGTAGTGCACATGTACTACTAATGTAAGATGCAGGATGCCACATTTACATCAGATTAATAAAGACAGTTCTCACCATAATGAATTGGTTTCAGAATATCATTCACTAAACATAAATGAAAATCTCATATTTGTAAGAGAAATTAGTATATTTATTCACATACTGCATTATAGCAAAATATGAGAAAAAATCAGTCAGAATATGCACCGAAGAGCCAAAACATTATGACCAATGCGTCTTTATGCAAATCGAAACAACTGCAGGTAAATGACGATGCATGTTATGGTTATGAAACAGTATGAATAACACCTGATACTGAGCTCTGTTAATCAGTGTTATTCTTCTTCAGATGGGAAAGGCAGCGGACTTAGTGAGTTTGATAAAGGCCAAATTGTATTGGCCAGATGACTGGGTCAGAGCATTTCCGATACGGCAAGGCTTATGGGGTGCTCACATTCAGCCATGGTTAGTACCTTCAAAAATTAGTCAAGGAGGAAAAAAGCTACCAGCTGCTGGCAAGGTGTGGGCTGACCACGGTTCATCGATACTATAGTGAGCGCAGGCTATCCCAAATGGTACAAGCCAACAAAAGGAATATTGTGGCACAACTCACTCATAATTTGAATGCTGGTCATGGGAGTAATGTGTCACAATCAATACATAGCACATCGAACTCTGCTGAAAAAGGGGCTGTGTAGCCGCAGGCCACTCTGAGTGCCCATGTTAACCTCAATTCACCACTGAAAGCACCTACAATGGACATGCGAGCATCAAAACTGGACCTTGAATGATTGGAAGAAGATTGTCTGGTCAGATGGATCTCATTTTCCGTTGCACCACGTAGATGGCTAGGTATGTGTGCATCATTTACTTGTGGAAGTGTTGGCACCAGGATGCTCTGTGGGATGAAAACAAGCCGGTGGAGGAAGTGTAATGCTTTGGGCAGTGTTCTGTCTGGAAACTCTGGGTCCAGTCCATTCATGTGCAATAAACTATGATGTCTACCACCTATCTAAACATCATTGCAGACCAGGTACATCCTTACATGGCAACGGTAAATCCCTTTAGTAGTGCCTTCTTTCAGCAGGATAATGCGCCATGTCACACTGCCTGGATTGTTCAAGAATGGTTCACGGAACACGAGGAAGACTTTCAGGTATTTCTCTGGCCTCCAAATTCCCCAGACATCAATCCAATCGAGCATCTGTGGTTTGTGTTGGAACGGCATATCCAATCTGCAGCGGCTCAATTACGTAACTTACAAGAGTTAAAGGATCTGCTGGTAACATGTTACCAGATACTACAAGATACTTTTAGAAATCTTGTAGTGTTCATGCCTTGCCAGGTAAGTGCTATTTTGGCGGCACGTGGAGGACCAATATCATATTAAGCAGGTGGCATAATGTTTTGGCTCTTCAGTGTATTACATTTAGTTCTTCCCTGGTTTTTTTAAGGGGGAAGAAATGTTGAGGGGTCCAATTCTCGTGCTGCTTTAAATCATGATAAGAGAAAACTGCTAAACTAATTCCGTACTTACCATTATAATTCCTAACCATTCAAGAGAAGTTTTAAATCAAATGAACAAGAGAAATAGACAAACTATCTAACATATATATTAGATAATATAAAGCTCTGAGAGTGTAAATAGCTGATATTTAGGACATCTGTCTTACAGATGGAATCTTTAAAACTTCAGTAATTTTGAGCTATAAATATATTGGCATATTTTAAATGAACTTCAGAACTATAATAAAGTTAACAGAATTTGTATTTCAAGAGAAATATGGTTGTGTGTGGTAATTTATCTTATCAAACATTTTGCTGAATGCATAAAATTGTCCACAAATATGACTTTTGAAAATAACTACTTACTGTGGAATGATTGTGTGCAGTTTCTACCAACCTAGTGTCATCAGCAATCCCAAAAACATTCACTTAGAGGTTGGTGAATGAATTTTTCAGTAGCTGGACAGATTTCGCCATTTTGTTGTATGGAACAAAAGAGTAAAAAAAAAGGTTAGTTGGAGCCAGGAAAATTTTTTCATTTTTTTTTGAGCTGTTGCATGTGCTTGCATTTTTTTATCATAGAAAAAGTATATGCATATTTTGTTAGATAAATTTAAATTGTTATGAGTAATAAATAAACAATTTATTTCACAATTATCACAGTTAGGAGATTTTTGTCTCTTATGTTGCAGCAAGAAATGTGAAAATGAATCTATGGATAAGTAAAACGAACTATCACCATAAAATCGTTTTTGCATCTCTTGCTGCAATATAGGAGATATAAATCTCCTAACAGCAATAATTGTGAAATAAATTGTGTTTGTTTTAAACTATTTTAACTTGGATAAACTTAGACATTTGAATAAAGGATTTTGTATTAGTAAAATGTTTACTTCTATTGTAACTATTAAGTTCTTTTTCCTAATTTTTTAATTTAAAGCTTTTTTTTTTAATAGGTTGGGGGAGTAACATCTCAACAAATGGCTGTTTATGAAGAATTTGCACGCAATATACCTGGTTTTCTGTCCAATGGTGACAGAGAACCTCCTTCAGCGTTTTTGACAAAACCTGTTCCTGTAAGTATACTGAGTAGCTATAAATAATTTCATAAACTAGCTTAAAACAACTGTAGAGTGGATTGTTTTACCTCTGAGTGGCACTTTTTTGCACACCATGGGCTAAATGTCCAGGCCACAAGGACCCCGAAGGCCTCCCGTCAAGGCCATCCAGCTTGTTCTTTAACGTGCACAGGGTATGGTTCTCCCGCACATGGGGCCATGGCTTAACGTCCCATCCGACGGACGGCGGCCTTTCCAAGCCCATTGGTGTCCCCTACTGATCGTGGACAGAGCGGGGAATTTTGCGGAGATAAATCTCAACGCTGACCCAGCTGGGACTCGAACCTGGGAACTACAGATTACGAGCCTGGCGTGCTACCGACTGGACCACCTCCTCCCCAAAAAAACAAGCGCATTGGGTTGTTTTATCTATGAGCAACATTTCCTTTTTGCACACAATGGTCAGGTCACAAGGACCCCAAGAGTATGAGTTTGTTTCATCACTTGTTTATGAAAGGACAGGGGTGGCTCAGTAGGTAGCTAATCAGGCTTGTAATCTGCTGTTCCCAGGTTTGAGTTACAACTGGGCCAGCATTAATATTTATCTCCACAAAACTCCTCTCCCTTGGTCAATAAGAAACAATAATGGCCCTGGAAAGGCCATTTTCTGTTGGATGTGAATTAAAGCTGTGGACCCATGTGTGGATGGCTTTGACAGGAGGCTACGATCTGTCTCCTAACAGTTACCCAATAGGTCTCCTCTCCAAAACATCTCTCAGCCCTTAGGGTCTTTGTGACCTGGCCATTTTGCCCATTGTGTGCAAAAAGAGGTAAAACCCAATCCTTGTTTATGAAAGATTTTTCTGCTGCTACAATCATGCATGCAAAGGGATATTCTGATAATACCCTCTGACATGGCTGGATCTGGGGGGGGGGGGGGGATGTTTTCCCTTGAGAATGCTAGTAACTTGAAAAGAGACAAAAAAAAAAATACTAAACATATATATATATGTTTAGTAATTCCCCTCCTATTTTTTTATTTTTCTAGATCCAGGACTGCACTGTGACCCTGTGCAGAATCAAAGAACGTTTAAGGATTAGTGCAAATGCAGATTAACCCAGGGCGGGGGTTGCTCAGTCGGTAGCGCGCCAGGCTCGTAATCTGTAGTTCCCAGGTTCGAGTCCCAACTGGGTCAGCGTTGAGATTTATCTCCGCAAAATTCCCCGCCCTGCCCACGGTCAGTAGGGGACACCGATGGGCTTGGAAAGACTGCCGTCCGTCGGATGGGACGTTAAGCCGTGGCCCCATGTGTGGGAGAGCCATACCCTGTGCACGTTAAAGAACACGTGGATGGCCTTGACGGGAGGCTACCATCTGTCTCCCAACAGCTGTTCCAGTGGGTCCCTTCCCCCAACCTTCTCTGAGCCTTTGGGGTCCATGTGACCTGGCCATTTAGCCCATGGTGTGCAAAAAAGTGCTGCTCAGAGGTAAAACAACCCAACAACCCAACCCAGATTAACCCTTTCGGTACCATACCGACCCAAAAATGGCCAAGGTTTTAATTGCATTCATCCAATCAATACTATTCCTTCCTCTTCATTACCTCCTACCTGCATATTGGACTGGTATGATAGGAAAATGGTTAATGCATCAACTCCATCAGTTATATCATTTATTAATCTACACACTGATGCAGTTGATGCATAAAAGCTTCCTTTAAATATAATAGAACTAAAAAAAATTGTACTAGCTTTATTGACCAAAAACAGGGATCAAACTGATATCATTTATTAATCTATATAGTTTGATCCCTGTTTTTAGTTAATAAAGCTAGTAATTTTTTTTAGTTCTATTATATCTAAAGGAACAATTTTTAAATTAAATTCTTTTTAGTAGACCAAGTTCTTGTAACTTCAAATGCTGACTAATGATGCTGAAATCAAAATATTTTCTAGGTTATGCAGTCTTTTGCAACTGATGAAGCCACTCAGATTTATGACAAAGTGATTGCTGAGTTAGAACACTATATTCACAATGTGATGGCACCTGGAAATCCACATGTGGCTGCTCTTCATAATCTTTTGGAATCTGTAATATTAGCTCGAACTTCACGGGATGTTGTATCTGCTCTATCTTTGCTCCAGAAGGTATGTTTTACTTAAATATTTTATCTTAATGATGTAAATTAACATTGTTTAATATCCCAGAGTTTTCAAGTTTGACAATGTAATTTGCAAAAGGAAGAAAACAGTTACAAATCATTTTAATTCTTCAATTTTCTTTTATCAACTGTGTTTGTCATTTGGGCATTTTTCAGCTGCTGAAAAATGTGATCCAATGTCTATTAAAAGGTGAAGTGCAAGAGATGGAGTCAATCATATGCATCCAGGCTCAGTGTTAATATATTTTAAAATTTGCTTATGTATAGAGCAAACATTAATAACAATTAGTGAACTGTTCCAAAATTGTTAAATGAATAATTTCTTTCACAGGCTGCAGATGGGTTGCTTGAAGGTATGTCACAGATAACTGCTGATCCTGAAATTGCTCTGAGATTTCGGGATGGCCATCTTCTTGTATTAAAAGCCTTGGCTGATCACAGAGTTTACGGACATCAGTGGACAAGTAAGCAGGTGACGCGATGTCTTATTGAATGCAGAGAAGATTATCGTTATAATATAGAAGTAGTTGACCTCCTTATTCGAAATCATCTTGTAAATTTGCAGGCTTATGACTTGCATTTAACGCAGGTATGTTCAAGCAACTTTTAAATACACTGCTCACAAAAATTAGGGGATATTTCATCGCTTCATATTCATTATGAAAATATCCCCTAATTTTTGTGAGCAGTATAGTAATCAGTTATTTTTATTTCTAATTATTTTTTAAACACAAATACATGTTAAAAATTGTGCTTTTGATTTTTGAAATCTTTATATATTTCCTTTTTTTTACATAACAATAAACCATGTAATTGTTTGATATTTATTACAAGATAAAATAAAGATAGAATATTTTAATACAGGTACAGTTCTATATATTTAATTTGCCCACTCCTGATGACTTTCAGATTCACTTAATCTGTAAAATTTCACAGAAGAACACAAAGCAGATATGAAAAACAGTAGAAGCCATACTACTTTACAATTATAAATTCCTAACAAGATATGGCCATATTTAATGATTCTTTCGTCATCACTTCTCCCAATTGAAAAGTCGTGTTAAAATATATCGTAACCCTATTTATAAATTATTGTGAATGCTGCAAGAAAGATATTTTTTGTATCAGCTTTGAAATTATTAATTATTTAATTTTTTATTATTTTCAGAATGAGAAGGCATTAATAAATATTATATTTCATAAATCTTAATCTTTAACCATATCTAGAACTTACTACATCAACATTAATGAGCACATGAGACACATGATAACAATTACCTCAAACATCATGTAATGTAGCTTGTATTCCATATAAAAAAAACATGATATTTATAAATAAGATATAAAATTTATTGAAACTTTAAAACAACATTCTCTGATTATTGACTTACAAATCTGATGATGGAGTTTGTGAAACATCTGAAATTGTTAATTACCATTAGAGCAATAGGGACTTGTACTTGATCACAGTGAAACCATGTTGTTCATTATTTATTTTCTATTTGATACAATTGTGAAAATTTTCACATCTTAATGTATAACTTACTGGAACTTTATGGGCATTTAAAGATTCAAGTTTCATCCTGGATGATAACTATGAATTTATTCATCCCTTTCAGCAAATTAACTTGTGATTATCAACATACAAACTATACTGATGCTTAACCATTGTTATACCTATCAGTGCAAAAGTATCATCTACATCATATGAATACAACCACCATCTATTGAATCTCCTAAATTTATGATACTAAAGCAACAGAAGTGAAAAATAGAAAAACTTTCCAGGGAACCTGATAAATTTACAAGGAGAGTAAATAGTGAATTTAGATGTCAACAATCATCAGTTTTATAAATCCATTGTAAACAACTCACTATGAAAAGCTACAATTGCTACATCCTGTTAAATCGACAGAAGGTAAAACAGTACAGTTTTTGCTTTCAATTTCAGGATTGTGAAAGTCTTGCCTGAAATTATTCTTCTATGATGAAGTAACCTTTCATATCAGTGGCAATAAAAATCCCAGGGAAGTTTCAGAACATGAGAGACTGCCCTAAAATGAATGTGTTTTGTTCCTTCCCAATTTTTAAATGTATGACCATTTTTCATTACCAAGAACATTGTCATAGAGGTTATGTACCTTATTACAGATACTTATATACAGATATGACTCATGTGGTAACTTGATGTCTCCTGATGGATGTGCATTCCAACAAGATGGGACACTTCCATAGTTAAAAGAGAATTACTTGATTAAAAGCTGGAGGGAAGATGGATTGGGTGTGTAGCTCAAAACCATGGCCATCTGGATATGGATTTAATCCCATTAGACTTTTTCTTTGGGGGTACATGAAAGATGAAGTTAACCTACTATCAACTGTAAATGAGCTGAAGGAACACATGTATTTGAATCACTGCATCTGTTGTCACAGGCACACCAAGGAAAGTTTGGGATGAGTGGAATATACTGGGGTTGTAAGGTGACCCATGAAAGCTATATTGAACATTTGCAATCTATTTCTGATGTATAAAATTTTTTCATAAGTGGTCTGTCAAAATATGTAGGATTAACTAATATTATATTTGGAACATGTATATTGTTTCTGACATTTTCGTTCTGGCACTTGGGAAGACTGCTGTCCATTGGATGGGATATTAATACATGGATCCACATGTAGGAGAAGTATCTCACCTTTACCTGTCCATCTGGTTTCTTGCAAGCCTAAAATACCTAGGTTATAATGCTGGAATTCCTGTGTGAGGACATCAAGAGAGATATATTATCTATATAACATCCTCACATTCCACTTACCTGTAGAGAGAAAATTATTAGTGAAATTTTTAAAGAAACTAGGTTTATTGAGAGAGGTAGGGCCAATAATATCAAACAGCCCCCTGATTGCAGGCATGGGGCAAAGACTGAAGTCACCAATGCTGATAGGAACTTTCAGGCACCACCTTTTCAAGTGAACCTTTTCAAGAGCTATATGGCCTGCCTGAGACACATTACTCCAGTTTAGGATTGACGATGTCCAACTATCCAAGTAACAGTTCTGGTACCTGCAACAGCCTCTGATCAGGATTATCCATCAGCTGATATATATAAGGTATCCCATGCCTTTGTTCACTTAGGACTGGCAACCCATACACAAACAGAAAACACAGTGGCAGATTCTCCCTCAGCAGAGGCCCACCAATGCGGCAAATCCAGGATCCATAATCAAGCACAAATCCATAAACCAGTCCAGTGGGTATAAATGGTCAGCACTGGGACTCTGTGAAGTTGACCACTCCTCAGCAGGATTGAGAAAAAAAGAAAAAGTGGCCATAGATGACCAGATCAGTAGGCCACACTGAGCTGGCAGCTCTCCCCTTCTGTTCCCTTCCAAAAGAGAATATCTCTTTTGAAAGATACTAACAGTCTGCACCATGAGAAGGCGGGGTCGGACATCAGGTACGAGACCTGGCTGGTTCTGTGCATCATCACTGGGGATTTGTACAGCTCTCCTTCCAGTTTATGCCTAACTACCATTTACAGACCTTATCTGTGTAAAAAATGACATTTAGTCATCACAGTTTTTACTATTTTAGCTTTTATTAAAATTGGATGAATGTTAAATTAACCCTAACTTTTAACTTTGTAAATCTCTTGATGTTAATTCAGTTGAAAGATAATATATATATTAATATAAAATTTAGGGAAATTAATCTTAACTCATTTAAATTTTTCATGTTTTTTATTCTCGGTAAAATTTTGAATAGTAAGGAGGTTACATTATTATTTCACTTATATATTTGCATATAATAGTATTTTGTGAGCAAATAGATGGTACTTTTTTTCTAGTTGATGGAAAATGGCATGAATTATATTGCTGTAGCTTTTGCTATGCAACTTGTGAAATTATATCTGATTGATGACAGACATAGTGGATTTGTTTCAGAGGTTAGTATTATAGGTTATTAAAGTTTCTATAGTTTTTTTCCATGTAGTACAAAAGAGTAAACTGTTGATTATTAAATGCTTGCACTCAGGGTATGAAATTTTCATGCCTTCAATACTACATTTTATTGGAGGATAATGGGAAAATTAAAGATTTGCATTCACACAGATGAGTAAATTATTATTTTATCATTATAAATTTTCCTCGTTTCTCCTTAAAGAAAAGGGTAAAAAAAAAATCCGTGAATTCTTGCTGTAACAGGCTTGTAACCTGCATCTTCCCAGGTTCGAGCCCAACTATGCCTGTGTTGAGAATTTTCTCCATTAACTTCTGTTCTACCCTCAGTGAGAAAGGCTTTCATCCATCAAATGGGACAAAGGCCATGGCCTCATGTGCAAGAAAGCTTACCTTGTGCACATTAAAGAACATACTGAATGGCCTTGACAAAAAGCTTCCATCTGTCTTCTAACAGTTTTCCAGGGTGTCATCTTCCCTCAACCTTCTTTGTGCCTTTTGAGGTCCTGGTAACCTGAACATTTAATCCTTGTATACAAAAAAGTGACACTCATTGGTAAAACAAGCTAACCCAATAAGATTGAAAGCATAATGGAAGAATCACAAAAGTAACCAGAAATTTTCTAACTCCCACCTCCATGCCAAGTAGCTACCTAAGAAGTATTTTTTATTATAATGAAGTAAAATTTCAGTATTATTAACTGTTGATGTACCCGAATTTTTATCAGTGATCTGAACCTAATATCTGCGGAACTGTGTTGTTGATGGCTTCTATGATTTCCATATTTATTCTGTCAGTCCTGGGGCCTTGTTTTTCAGCATTGTCTTTAGAATTTCTGATATTTCTTGCTGAGTAAATGCAACATCGGACGTGCTGATGTATTTTATTTTCATCTGTTCTCTGATGATTCTGTGTTCCTCTGAGTCTTCTTCTGTGTTGTCTGTGAAAAATAATTCTTTTAGAAATGTTTTGATTATTTCTTCAAAATTTTCTATTCTCCTATTATATTCGGTTTCTAGAGCTGAAATTTGTAGAGTGTTTCTGATTTTTTTTCTTCGCAATCTTATATGGAAGAGAGAAGGGATTTGCGTTGGATATTTCATCAGAGAATCTGTTCCAGGAATTTTTTCTTTTGTAATTTATTAATCTTCTATATTTTGCTGCTTGTTTCTTATATTCAGCCTTTCTAATTTTCCTCTCTGGCCCGCCTGTTTTCTGGTATCTTTGCCTCAGAGCGTTTAATTTTTTTCTTTCTATATTCAGTTCTTGATTCCACCATGGGACACCTTTTTTTTTCTGTTCCCTTTTCTTTGAGATATTTGCCTGTTGCTGTTGATATTGTCTCCATTAAGCTGTACACAGAATTATGTAATTCGTCTGTGGTTTTAATATTCCTTAATTTTTCTTCTATATTGGATTCCTGTTTCTTGATGTCTTGGGCTATTTTTGTAAGTCCTTTGTGTGTGGATTTCCCTTCTCAGGGGAATTACCAAGTAGCTTGCCAACCAGACGTTTTGGTTAGAGTGCTGTAGTCCTCTTCAGGAATCCACGAAAGCAACAAGTTACATAAGATGAGAAAAAATTAGCTGCTCTAGTTCTCTGCAGAACTGTGTTTTTAGTGGGAGGGGGGGGGGGTGCTGATGGTCAGCGGTGGTTAGTACCTTCAAAAAGTGGTCTGAGGAGGGAAAAAACACGAACTCCCAGGAAGGTGTGTGCCTGGCATGGCTCATCGATGCTAGAGGTGAGTGAAGGCTATCCCATATGGTACAAGCCAACAGAATGGATACTGTGGCGCAACTTGCCCGTAATTTGAATGCTAGTGACTGGAGTATAATGTAACACACAGTATATCAACCCTGCTAAAAATGGGGCTGTGTAGCCGCAGGCCACTCTGAGTGCCCATGTTAACCTCAATTCACCACTGAAAGCACCTACAATGGACACGCGAACATCGAAACTGGACCTTGAATGATTGGAAGAAGATTGTCTGGTCAGATGGATCTCATTTTCTGTTGCACCACGTAGACGGCCGGGTATGTGTGCATCATTTACTTGTGGAAGAGTTGGCACCAGGATGCTCTGTGGGATGAAAACAAGCCGGTGGAGGAAGTGTAATGCTTTGGGCAGTGTTTTGTCTGGAAACTCTGGGTCCAGTCCATTCATGTGCTAATAAACTATGATGTCTACCACCTATCTAAACATCATTGCAGACCAGGTACATCCTTACATGGCAACGGTAAATCTCTTTAGTAGTGCCTTCTTTCAGCAGGATAATGCGCCATGCCACACTGCCCGGATTGTTCGAGAATGGTTCACGGAACATGAGGAAGACTTTCAGGTATTGCCCTGGCCTCCACATTCCCCAGACATCAATCCAATCGAGCATCTGTGGTTTGTGTTGGAACAGCATATCCAATCTGCAGCGGCTCAATTACGTAACTTACAAGAGTTAAAGGATTTGGTGGTAACATGTTGTTACCAGATACTACAAGACACCTTTAGAAATCTTGTGGTGTCCATGCCTCACTGGGTAAAAGCTGTTTTGGTGGCATGTGGGGAATCAACATCATATTAGACAGGTGGTCATGTTTTGGCTCTTCATTATATAGCTATATCATAATTAAAATGTGAAACTTTCCTTTATGAAGATTTTCAAGATAAGAAAGTTTCAGTATATTCTGGACTTGCTTGTAAGTAGAAATTTGGTAAAAGATAGAATAGTCAACATGGGAATTGATTTATAGCAGATAAGCTAAAAAAAAGCAAGTTAAGTAATTTCTTTTTCATATGCTTTGATAAAAGCACTGATTTTTATTTATTATTGCTTGATATTGTACTTGTGATGAAATACATGAAAAAATAATTTGATAACTCTGTGTGGAAATATTACAGAGATGGGCATATGTAAGACAGTTGTAAATGAAGTATGTAGTGCCTGTCACCACTGATCAATTATGTTCCTTCTTCCCTTCCAGGGTCAAGGACGTCTACATCAGTTTTTAGTAAAAAAAAAACCTAAAAAAATTAAAATGGCCATTTTAAAATTTTGTTATAGATATTTTGTCAAAATATATAATTCAGTCTTGATAAATAATATTTTCTTTTTCATTTGATGTATATTTTATTAAATTATGACATAAGTAATTTGTTAAAGCCATCTGATTGCCATTCTTAGAAGCAGTATAAGGTATTGCCAATTTGTTTGTTAACATTACTCTATGCTGAAGCAATCCCTTAATTTCAGCTCAGAAGTTTGATTTGAACTATTATCAACATATTTTTCCTTAAATTTTCGGAAATCTAAAAATTAATAAAAAAATCAAACTGCTATTTTTAAAAACGGAAGATTTTCGAAGTAATTATGAAATATGTACCTATTTTTTCAGTATACCACTCTAAAAAGTGTATTAAAATTAATATATTACTAAATGCTCATATTTTTACTTCAATAAAATTTAGAATTAAATTCTTTTTAATTTGGTACATAACATGACCTATTTCTGTTGATTATTTATTTATTAAAAATATTCTAAAGTTGACTTGTTTATTGGGCTCTGCATCAAACCTGTACTTTTTTCAAAGCATGGTATTGAGAAAAAAATTTGAAAATAAAAGAAATGTTTACATTAAACAAGAAAAATTTTTTTTTATTTAGAAATAACCTTTCTATTCATATACAGTCTGAGTTAATTATGATATACAAAATTCTAGTATTTAAAATTTTAAAATTATTCCCAGATTTCTGTTCTAATGTTCCTCTTTTTTCCATTATTTCACTTTTATGCTTTCTTGTATGTAATGTTATGTATAACTTAAAATCATTAAACATCATTATAATTATTTCTATTAGCGTTTTTTTAAATAAAAATTTATTTGTGTTGCCAGATGTATTTTTTTACTACATGACTCTGAAAAAGTCCTATTAAAATAAAACTGATCTTTTTTTTGTTAAATATTTTATTTTTGGAAAATCCAGAATTAAATGCTGATTAATTTGGCATACAACATGCCATAATTCTTTTCATTAGTTATTTGGCAAAAAAAAAGTTCTAAGGTTAAATTTGGCCTATGAATGTAAACCAGTTTTTCAGGCTGATCCCTGGAAGGATTAAAAAAGTCACAATTTAGGTCCTTACATAGATTGGGATACCTAGAAAGGGAAGTGAATTTGGTCTACAAAGCATTCCTCATATATAATAATATTTATTGCCTTAGTCTGAGTTGTGTATTAGAACATTTTGGGGAGAGTGTGGATGAATTTCACTTATTTTTGAATGATGAGAAAATAGTATTTGACAAATTATCCAATTAACTCATAAGAATGGATAACGCTTTTTTGCTGGTTAGATTTATTTACACAAGTACTGCAGCGTGTTATTTACATGGAGCCGAGCGCTTTCAACTGTACTCAGCAGTCATCAGGTGGCAAATTGTTGGTGACAGGTTAGGTTAATAAAAAATAATAAATAAATACCCCCTCAAGCAGCTGCTTGCCACAGAGGTCTGACAGAAGTCTGTCAGTTTATATGACAGAGTAGAAGGTCTGAGAGGATGGCAGGACCTCAGCAGAAAAACAACACACAAATCCATGCCTTACCCGGGGCTCAAACCTTAGATCAATAGCCAAGCATGCTAACCATCGGCCACAGGATGGCTAAGGTTAGGTTAAGCAAAAATAATTAACAATAAAAAAATAATGCAGACATTTTCGCTGATCAAGAGTCCTGTACCAGAATTAAGTTTCAGCATGCTAGTGGAGTAAAAATCACTAGGTAGCATCAGTTCAGTGCTTTGCCAGTATCATTAGATGTAATCCCTTCTCAGTAGCGAGAGTGCAGAGCAGTCAGCCATTTTCCCACATACTCGGAGAAACAATGCTACACATCTGAAGTGTTGAATTAGTCTTGTGCAGCGGGAGGAGGGGTGTGGTCGGTTGGCCATTGGTGAGGGTGGGAAGTTAGGTAACAAAATGTGCCAAGCTGCAGGAGGAAGGGGTGTGTTAAACTTGCGACATCTGTCTCAGAAGGAGAAAATTTCGAGGGTTTTGCGGAAAGTAATTTGAGTTTTGGAGTGGGGAGAGGAGACAATGAACATGGATTTTAGCAAGGGCAGTTTGGGAATTTTGTTTCTAATGTCCCGTTTATGCTTGTCTATCCTTTGCGTGTAGTGCAGCCGATATAGAAAAAGGAGATATCGGTGGGTGAAATAAGGGTTAAGGGAATGAAGTAGATTCCACCTTTGTCAGCTTGTCTAATGGGATCTCTGTCATGTTTAAGAATTTTAAATGGATTCAGTGGTGTTTCAAAAGGAACTTTTAGGTTAAATGGTTTTAGGAGGTTGCTAACAAGGGGTGCAATATTGGAAAAGTTAATGGAGGGGGTAAAGTTATGCTGTGGTTGGAGGGGTGGTGGAAGGTAATTGTGAAATTTATGCTGTTGATAAAAACAGTAATATGCCCGATGGCAAAAGTAAAGCTGTATTCGTTTTGCAAGATGGTTGGGGAATTGCAGCTGCACAAAGCACGATAAATACGTAGTAAAAAAAGTCACTTTTAAATTGTGTTGGAGCAAAGGCATCGAAGGGAATAAGGGTGGTGGGAAAACTAGGTTTGTGAAAAATGCTGGTGGTTAGAGTGCCTTGGTTGGTTCGTCGAATATTAAGGTTCAGAAATGGTAGGATTCTGTCTACCTCACTCTCTTCTGTGAATGAAATGGTAGGATAAAATGAATTGAGCTCTTGGAATTATTTGAGTTTCTGCTCTGAATGTTCCGAAATGAGAAACACATTGTCTGCAAATCTGGCCCAAAAGAGATGTATGCTTGCTGATCGGTCACATGCTTTTCGAGGTTATGCAGGACAACATTGGCAAGCAGGCCTGAAAGAAGAGATCTCATGGGGCATCCGGTGAGCTGCTTATAAAGAGTTGAATTATATTTAAAATAATTATTATTAATGACAAGGTCGATAAATTTGGAAATTTGATTAAGATTTCCAGAGTTAATCAGTATTTGGATCAGAATTGTTTTTGCTGGTTGGACTGGAGTGTTAGGGTATAAGGAGACAACATCAAAGGAAAGCAGTTTGGCATGATCAGGGGTGTCTTTTAAATTTCGGATTTTCGAGAGAAAGTCTGTGGTTGAGGAGATAGTTCTGTGGTCTGGAGGGAAAAAGGGTTGGAAAAAATTTTAATAACCCTTTTACGAGGTTGAATGTAGGTGCACAATATTTCAATATGAGTGGTCGGAAGGGTTGTGAGTGTTTGTGTGTTTTGATTTTAGCAAAAATGATGGAGGCCGTGTGTATAGGAGATGTAAAAGCAAATTTTCATAGATTGTCTGGAATAAAGGTATTGTTCTTGAATGCTCTGACTTTTTGGGAAAGACTGCAGTTGGGATCTCTCTACAGCACCTTAACATTTAATTTAGCTATGATTTGTTCCATTTTTTGCTTTTACACCCATTTACCCATGGCCTCCATCCATTTTTGTTAAAATCCAAATACACACACCCTCGCAACCCTTCCGACCCCTCATATCAAAATATTGTGCATCTACATTCAACCTCAAAAAAGAGTTATTAAAATGTTTTCAACTCTTTTTCCATCCAGACCACAGAACTACCTCCTCAACCACAGACTTTCTCTCGAAAATCCTAAATTTAAAAGACATCCCTGATCACACCAAACTGCTTTCCTTTGACGTTGTCTACCTATACCCTAACACTCTAGTCGATCAAGCAAAAACAATTTTGATCCAAACACTGATTACCTCTGGAAATCATAATCAAGTCCAAATTGCTCAACCTTGCCATTAATCATAATTATTTTAAATATAATTCAACCCTTTATAAACAGCTCACTGGATGCCCCATGGGATCTCCTCTTTCAGGCCTGCTTGCCGACATTGTCCTGCATAACCTCAAAAAGCACATGATCGATAAGCAAGCATGCAAACCTCTCTTTTGGGCCAGATTTGCAGATGATGCGTTTCTTATTTCAAAACACTCGGAGCAGGAACTTGCCAAATTCTTCCAAGAGCTCAATTCAGTTTACCCTACCATTTCATTCACACAAGATAGTAAGGTAGACAGAATTCTCCCATTCCTAGACCTTAATATTCAGTGAACCAACCGAGGCCAATTAACCACCAGCATTTTCCACAAACCTCGTTTTTCCCCACCCTTATTCCCTTCAATGCCTTTGCTCCCACACAATTTAAAAGTGCCTTTTTCTACTTCGCATTTTATTGTGCTTTGTGAAGCTGTGATTCCCCAACCATCCTGCAAAACAAAATCAGCTTTACTTTTCCCACCAAGCACATAGCTGGTTATACTAATACCTTTATAAACAGAATTCTTCACAAAGTTAAGCATAAATTTCACAATCATCCTCCACCACCCCTCCAACCACAGCACAACTTCACCCCCTCCATTAACTTCTCCAATATTGCTTTCTCCAGTATTAAAGTTCCTTTTGAAATACCACTGAATCTATTTAAAATTCTTAAACATGACAGAGATCCCATTAGGCAAGCTGACAAAGGTGGAATCTACTTCATTCCTGTAACCCCCATTTCGCCCACCGATACCCCCTCTTTCTATATTGGCTGCACTACACGCACCATAAAACAAAGGATAGATGAGCATAAACGAGACATTAGAAACAAAATTCCCGAACTGTCCTTGCTAAAAGTTCCACTCCATGTTCAATGTCTCCTCCCCCACTCCAAAACTCAAATTACTTTCTGTGAAATCCTCGAAATTTTCTCATTCTGAGACAGATGTTGCAACTTTAACACACCCCTTCCTCCTGCAGCTAGGCATATTTTGCTACGTGACTTCCCACCCCTACCACTCACCAATGGCCAACCGACCACGTTCCTTCTCCCTGCTGCACAAGACTAATTCAACACTTCAGATGTGCAGCATGGTTTCTCTGAAGTTAGTGACTAGCATGGGGGAAAACAGCTCACTGCTCTGCACTCTCGCTACTGAGAAGGGATTGCGTCTAATGATACTGGCAAAGCACCGAACTGATGCTACCTAGTGTGACCTTTACTCCACAAGCATGCTGAAATATCCTTCTGCTGCAGGACTGTCATCAGCAAAGATGTCTGCGAGAAAAAAAGTATTTCTTTTTGCATAACCTAACGTATCACCAACCACCCACCTCTACAAGGAACTGTACGCCGCTCTGATGATGACTGCTGCATAGGGTTGAAAGTGCTCAGCTCCGTGTAACTAGCACATTGCAGTATTTGTGTAAATAAATCTACATGCAAAAAAGCGTTACTCATTCTTATGAGTTAATAATGATGCCGTCAGAATTTAATTTATCATGATTAATTGCTGTACATTAACAGAATAAAATATTAAGTCAAGAGGAGTGCTTTACATATCTGATTAGCTAAAGTTTATCATAGTAGCTACTTAACTGTGATTGATATGCTCGTGACATTGTACCCTTCGTTGGTACTATCTGTAAGCTCTCCTTTATCTTGTAAGGGGGCTCAAGAGAAGTGTTCTTTGAA
Organism: Ryuthela nishihirai; assembly: GCA_038380435.1. Taxonomy (NCBI): domain Eukaryota; kingdom Metazoa; phylum Arthropoda; class Arachnida; order Araneae; family Heptathelidae; genus Ryuthela; species Ryuthela nishihirai. Next base: position 45,049,395 of record JAWZYU010000023.1, on the reverse strand, counting down.
AAATGGCGCCAGGTTGGTACGGGCTTGTTATCATTACTGCTAGTTGTATTCTTGTGATGCACCTCTATTTATTTGCTTTAACAGCCACAAGATGTTATAATTCTCTTTTAAGTTCTCACTTCATCACTAGTTGATATTGATATTTACTTACACATCCCCAAGACTTATTAAAAATTAAAAAACTTCTAAAACAGATGAAAAGTTTAAAAACAATAAGCCCCCTCATCCATCTATGCATTTTGCCAACCTTCTTACTTATGGCATCCTCAGGCTCCCTTCCTCAGATGTTCTACTGTTTAAATTACATGTCTCGTTGACATCATGGTTTATTGCTCATTATGTGTGTGCATGTGCTTACGCAGCAGCAGATTCCACACCGCTGGTAGTGGTGGAATCTCTGTGTTGCAGAGCCTATGTTGGTTGGTGTGAATTAACACATTTTCGGTGTATGAAAGTTGAAATTTCATTTGTGGGGGTGCCAATGCTTTATATGTTAATTGTTCTAATTCTATGTTATTGTTTACGATTGTCTGAGCTAATGCCATGTTTCGTTGTTTATTTATAATATCTGAGTGGTGTTCTTTTCTTGCATTCTTTGTTCAAAAGGCCAGTAGGTTTTCCCTATATAACTATTTTTTCCTTTTAATTTATTCAAACGATCCGGAATTTCAATTTTATAAACTCTGTCAGTGGGTTTTTTCTTGTCCCTGTCATTAATTAATAATTTTTTAATTGTTTTTTTTAAAATAATGCTGGGTAACTGTGTCATATTTTTTAAAAATATTAGTTAATGTATTAGATACATTTTCCATTTATGGAAAACTATGTGCATATTTACTAGGTTTTTTTCCTGGATTTGGTGCTGGTTTGAATCTTTCTTTGAGTGATACTTAGCAGTTTTTTTCCAACCGTTTTACAATGTAAGGTGGGTATCCAGCTTCACTAGCTATTCGCTTTATAAAATTTTACTCCTTTCTTAATTCTATTGTTTCTGTACAGTACTGAAAGGCTCTTATAAAATATGGTATAATTGTGGATTTTTTATATTTTAAAGAGTGTGCTGAATAAAGTGGGGGGGGGGGGGTTATATTTGAGGTATAAGTTGGTTTTCAATATACTTCTGTTTTACAGATATTATTTTTCTTCTTAATCAAGATGTTCAAATATGGTAGTTGGTTTTCTTTCTCTGCTTCATGTGTAAATTTTATGGGAGGTAGAATACCATTAAAAGTTTTTATTAATTCTTGTAGTTCTGTGTTGTAATTCCAAAAAATTAAAATATCATCAATATATCGAATACAAATGATAGGTTTATATTTAACTAGGTCCTGCCATCCTCTCGGACCTTCTACTTTGGCATATAAACCGACAGGCTCCTGTCAGACCTCTGTGGCAAGCAGCTGCTTGAGGGGGTATTTTTTTTTAGTTAGTGCTGTTGTTTCAACATGTCTCATAACCATGTCTGCCATGAGTCCAGATAGTGGTAAACCCATTGGGACACCCTTTATATTCAGAATACACCAATATCAGAAATTGTTGATGGTTCTATATTCAAAACACACCAATTGATTCGCCTCTGAATCCATGACTGCTGGTTAACAGTAAACCAATTTGAGGTGGTGGCCTGTTCCAGAGCCACATGAACACTAAAGTATTCCGAGTCGTGGGTCTGGCGACTTGCAACCATTTTGCCTTCAGCCGCATTGCTGCATTCAAACGAGGTGTGTTGGGATACAGCGATACTACGTCTAAAGAGTGAATGGTTGCTTCCGATATTGGTGTGTTCTGAATGATTATTAATGCTTGTTGACATGAATTAATTTTCTGTTGAATAGGTGGGAAGAATGGGCTGAAAATTTCAAATAGAGCTCTAAGTTTTATGTGGGGTATTTTCGTTTTGATATTAAAGGTCTTAAATGGTTTCTCTTTTTTATGAAGTTTAATTTTGACAAATAATTGCAGTATATTGGGATACATTGGTGAAATGCATTTTGCAGCTATTTGTTCAGGTAGAAATGGATTATTTTTAAGGTCTGCTAGTTTTCTTAATGTTTTTGGAATAGGGTCTTTATTTAATAGTTTACTTTCCTGTACTTCTTTATTCCTGTAATGTATTCTCAATCTTATGATCATATTCTTTTTTATCTATTATAACTATTTGATTAGTTTTATCAGCTAAAACAATTTTTAAATCTGGGTTACTTTTCAAGTCTAGTAATATTTTACTATCTTTATCACTATTATGATTTCTATTTGTTTTTTTTGCTGGTATTTAATATTCTGTAACTTTAAAACGTTCTTTATCTTTATGTAATTGTGGCACTTTATACAATGATTGTTCTATTTGCGGTATAATATTGTTAACGTTAATTCTGTTATCACTATATGCAAATTTCCCCTTGTAATATCCTATCTTCTTCACTGTTTATGTCGTATCTTGAAAAATTTAAATATTTTTTATCAGGTTCTGTACAATTCTGTTTTACTGTGGTTGTATTATTCATATTTTGTATCTTTACTAAGTTATCTAATTTTTCTATGCCTTGCTTGAATTTTCATTATCAATTTGATATGCTACCCTCTCCATTACTTGTGTTAAAATATACTAATTTTAATTTTAAATATTCCTTATATGTTAGACTGTATTTCTTGGCTGGGTCACCAGACCCACGGCCCCAGAATACTTTAGTGTTCATGCGGCCCTGGAGCTGGCCACCACCTCAAATTGGGTTTATTGTTAACCAGAAGTAATGATTCAGGGGAGGGTGTCCCAATGGGACAGAGAGAGGGTGTCAGACAGGGTGTCCCAATGGGTTCACCACTATTTGGACTCGTGGCAGACATGGTTATGAGACATGTTGAAACAACAGCACTAACTAAAGTTAAACATAAACTTACCATTTGTATTCGATATGTTGATGATATTTTAATTTTTTGGAATTACAACACAGAACAACTACAAGAATTAATAGAAACTTTTAATAGTATTCTACCTTCCATAAAATTTACACATGAAGCAGAGAAAGAAAGCCAACTACCATATTTGAACATCTTGATTAAGAAGAAAAATAATATCTGTAAAACAAATGTATATTGAAAACCAACTTATACCTCAAATATAACCCCCCTTTAAAACTCAGCACATTTTTTATAATATGAAAAATCCACAATTATACCATATTTTATAAGAGCCTTTCAGTACTGTGTAATGCCCCCACATTCACTTTTACTTTACCTTAACCAGTTCTACTTAATTTGCGTTGTATTTATCATTTTGGGAATTTAATTTCATTTTTGGCATCACAGCGCTAGTTTCCAAGAGCATAAGAGTTGCGCATGCTCAACTCCGAACTTTCGATTGTCACCTGCTAAAGCGCATGTCTACAAGGACACGCCCCCTCTTGCATCATAGCTTGCACGCTCGTCATTTTATGCAATTGTCTTTACCGTGCAATAGCCATGTGTTGCCGAGCCTATACGCTTGTTATAACCGTGACATGTTGGTCACGGAGGAGAGAGAGTTGTAGTAAGAGTCAGGAAGAGAGAGTTGAAGTAGGAGTTGGGAGGAGTAGTTGTCAGTAGTGTTGGTCACAGAGTAGAGAGTTGTTGTTAGTAGCAGCGAGATAGTGATGATGTAGACAACGTTTTCATTTACGTTGGTGAGTGTTTAAGAATATTTTTTTGGAAATAAACTTGTTTGTTATAGAAACTTTTTTGATTCTTTGCTATTTTTTCTCTTGAGCAACGTTATTTGATAAGTTTTGATTACATATTTTTATATTGACAGTCATTTAATTTTTGAATTCTTACTCGCTAAGTAACGCTCACTGGTATTCGAACCCTAATTGAACTGTATTTGGCAATTTGTTAATTTGTTAATTATTGTGTAATGCTCCAAAGAAATGGATTACTTTTTAAAGTTTGAACCCTTTGTCTGATTCAATTATTTTTATGCACCAGATAGTTGAGTCAGGCGCCAGACAATAATTAACAAATTGCCAAAAAAAAGTTAAATTAGGGTTCAAAATATCAGTGAGCATTAATGAGTAAGAATTCAAAAAATATTAAATGATTGTCAAAATGTAAAGATAATTTCTAATCCAAAACAATTAACGTTGCTGAAGAGAAAAAATTAGTAAAGATTCAAAAGGTTTAAATAAAAAAAAAATTGCTTCCAAAAAACACTCACCAAAACTTCAATGAAGAAGATACATCATTTCTCAACTTTGACTACACACACTGCACTAACTGTGCTCCTTCGTGCTTACTACCACTTACTGTCTAACTAACTGCTGTCTGACTACACTCTGCTGTAAGCTACTGTGACTACCTACTGTGACTTTTTACCAACTTATAACAAGAGGTACAAAGCCTGCACGTATCATGTTGCACGCCAGGAAAGACATTTGCATAAATTGACGAGTGACGCAAGCTGTGATGCAAGAGGGGGCGTGTCCTTGTGCATGCGCTTTAGTGGGTGACAGTCGGAAGTTTGGAGTTGCGCATGTGCAACTCCTAACTCTTGGAAATGAATGCTGTGATTCCCAAAAGGAAATAAAAATAACCAAAATGATAAATATAACGTAAATTAAGCAAAACTGGTTAAGGTAAAGTAAAAGTGAATGAGGGGGCATCACAATTGCCTGGCACCTGACTTTAGCTATCCAGAGCTTGAATAAAAATTGGATCAGACAAGAGTCCAAAACTTTAAAAGTATTATAAATCTTTGGAGTGTTACAACTGTACAGAAACAATAGCATTAAGAAAGGAGTTAAATTTTATAAAGCGAATAGCTAGTGAAGCTGGATACCCACCTTACATTGTAAAACAGTTGAAAAAGACAGCTAAGTATCACTCTAAGAAAGATTCAAACCAGCACCAAATCCAGGAAAAAAACCTAGTAAATATGCACATAGTTTTCCATATATGGAAAATGTATCTAATACATTAACTAATATTTTAAAAAAATATGACACACAGTTACCCAGCACTATGAACAAAACAATTAAAAATAATAAATATTGAGATAAACTCAGATAAACTCGACGGTTCAACATCCAGTAATGAATAGGCACTTTGACGTCGATTTCAATTTTAGAGGAAAAATTGTCTGAGCCAGGTGGGATACAAACCCACATCCTCCTGATAACATGTCAGGTGCTCAGGACTACTGTGCTACTGATCAAAATACAAAACAATTAACGTTGCTGAAGAGAAAAAATTAGTAAAGATTCAAAAGGTTTAAATAAAAAAAAAATTGCTTCCAAAAAACACTCACCAAAACTTCAATGAAGAAGATACATCATTTCTCAACTTTGACTACACACACTGCACTAACTGTGCTCCTTCGTGCTTACTACCACTTACTGTCTAACTAACTGCTGTCTGACTACACTCTGCTGTAATTCTGCTTTCAATTTTAGAGGAAAAATTGTCTGAGCCAGGTGGGATACAAACCCACATCCTCCTGATAACATGTCAGGTGCTCAGGACTACTGTGCTACTGATCAAAATACAAAACAATTAACGTTGCTGAAGAGAAAAAATTAGTAAAGATTCAAAAGGTTTAAATAAAAAAAAAATTGCTTCCAAAAAACACTCACCAAAACTTCAATGAAGAAGATACATCATTTCTCAACTTTGACTACACACACTGCACTAACTGTGCTCCTTCGTGCTTACTACCACTTACTGTCTAACTAACTGCTGTCTGACTACACTCTGCTGTAAGCTACTGTGAACTACTGTGAACTAAGCACTCTGCTGAAGCTACTGATACAAAACTGGCCACCGATCAAGATCTCCTCTAACGCTATGAACCTTCTCTTTATGTCACATATAGGCGTTATTGTAGGCAATTTTTAGCCCTAGTGGCTTTTTATTTGCCAATAGATAGAAAGCATGTCTTACAAGTATGCTAATGATAATAAATATTGAGATAAACTTAGATAAACTCGACGGTTCAACATCCAGTAATAAATAGGCACTTTGATTTTGATTTCAATTTTAGAGGAAAAATTGTATGAGCCAGGTGGGATACGAACCCACGACCTCTTGATAACATGTCAGGTGCTCTGGACCACTGAGCTACCGGCTGCCGATCAAGATATCCTAGATATTAGTGATGAACTCCTAGATCCTAGATCCTCCTGATGATCTCCTAGATCCTAGATATTTATGATGTTCATAGTGTTAATTAGACCTCTAATTAACACTATGAACATTCCCTTTATGTCACATATAGGCGTTATTTTAGGCAATTTTTAGCCCTAGCAGCTTTTTATTTGTCAATAGATGGAAAGCATGTCTTACAAGTATGTTAATGATAATAAATATTGAGATAAACTCGACGGTTCAACGTCCAGTAATAAATAGGCACTTTAACGTCGATATGTGACATAAAGGAAATGTTCATAGCGTTAATTAGAGGAGATCTTGATAAGACATGCTTTCCATCTATTGGCAAATAAAAAGCCGCTAGGGCTGAAAATTGCCTACAATAACGCCTATATGTGACATAAAGAGAATGTTCATAGCGTTACTTAGAGGAGATTTTGATCGGCGGCCAGTAGCTCAGTGGTCCAGAGCACCTGACATGTTATCAGAAGGTCGTGGGTTCGTATCCCACCCGGCTCAGACAATATTTCCTCTAAAATTGAAATTGATGTCAAAGTGCCTTTTTATTGCAGAACAATTAAAAAATTATTAATTAACAACAGGGACAGGAAAAAAACCACTGACAGAGTTCATGAAATTGAAATTCTGGATTTTTTGAATAAATTAAAAGGAAAAAATAGTTATATAGGGAAAACCTACCAGCCTTTTAAACAAAGAATGCAGGAACACCACTCAGATATTATAAATAAACAACTAAACATGGCATTAGCTCAGACAATCGTAAATAATAATCTAGAATTAGAACAATTAACATATAAAGCATTGCAGTGCACATACATAATGAACAATAAACCATGATGCCAATGAGACATGTAATTTAAACTGCAGAACATCTGAGGAAGGGAACCTGAGGATGCCATAACAAAGAAGGTTGGCAAAACGCATATAGCTGGAAGGGGGCTTGTTGTTTTTAAACTTTTGTTTTAGATGTTTTTTAATAAGTCGTGTGGATGTGCAAGTAAATATCAATATCAACCAGTGATGAAGTGAGAACTTAAAAGAGAATTATAACATCATGTGGCTGTTAAAGCAAATGAATTGAGGAAATCTCATATGGACTGGTATATAGCAGTTGCAGTGATGGGCACAATTGTACCAAGTGTCAAATTAAGATCATCAAATACCAGGCAAGAAATGGTAGTGCATCACAAGAATACAACTAGCAGTGATAATAACAAGCCCGTACCAACCTGGCGCCATTTTTCAAAGAACAGCTGGAGAGATTTAATCGCAATTTGTACCTGTACCAGCAGACTTCCATCAAGTTCATCACTAATAACTGGTAAATATTGTTCCTTTTCTCATGAGACCCTTTACATGAAAAAGGAGAGTTTACAGATAGTACCAATGAATATCATGAGCATATCAATCGTATCATGAGCATATCAATCATAGTTAAGTAGCTGCTATGATGAACTTTAGCTAATCAGATATGTAAAGCACTTCTCTTGACTTAATATTTTATTCTGTTAATGTGCAGCGATTAATCGTGATAAATTAAAATCTATCAAATTAGCTGTGAGTTGTAATTTATAATAATGATGCCGTGAAATTGTTTATTGATTTACCATTATATTCTCTAAAAAATTATCCAATATTTAATGGATTGGCAGCATTAGTGTTTTTCAGTTTTTGCATTGCACTTTAATGAAGTTAATACTAAATTGCATAGATTTAGGAAAAGAATTGATGTAATATTTGACATAATAAAAGCTTTTGAAATTGAATTGGATAATTATAGTTTTAAGTATTTTCTCTATTTGAAAAAATCATATTGCTACTCTTCAAATTCACAAAGAAATAGGTTAAAAATTTGTAAAAATATGTTTAAATATCAAGAGCCTGCAATGCAACTCTGAACAGATTTAAGATTTTTTCAATGTAAGGCTTGGAATATGACTTGAAACAAACAGTGAATTGATAGAGCATCCTAACAATGTAATACTTGAAAATTTTAATAAAAATATTCGAATGGGTAAATTTAACCACCTTAAAAATGCAACTGATTTGAGTTGCAATGAAGTTCAATATGTAAGCAAACATTTATTGACTTAAAGGCTGAGTTATTAACTATTTAGTGAAATTGGTTAAAGGATCAACACAGAAGAATGTAAAAAGTGTGGTGACATTGTGGAATACAATTCCTGAAACATTCATTTGCGTAAAAACTGTAGCAGTGGCTATTTTATCACATTTTTCCACCACTTAGTTGTATTCCTTATTGTTTTCCACTATTAACTTTGTTTTCAGGTATAAGAAGCTGACTAACTGATGAGGTAAGTGCTTGCTTGCATAGCACTAAAAACAATAAAATATAAGCCTAATGTAAAAAAAGTTGTCCTCCATGGTAAAACAGCAAAAATCTCAAATAGTATTTAGTAAAGAACACATTTTTTATTTTGTGTTTCTTTTTAATTTTGCAAAAAAAAAATCCTAAATAGAATTATACTCTCTTTATTTAATAGTATACTTTCCCCTCTTTTATAATAAAAAAAACTGCTCTGCTTTCAAAGTTTGTAAAGGAGACTTTTTTAATGATACCTAAAATAAAATGTTTTTTGTAACTGAAAAAGAAAGATAGTGTGGTATGCAAAAAAAAAATTGAGCAAAAAAAGTAATCTTAGTGTGGAATGCAAAAAAGAAAAGTTAGATATTTTAACTGTCTTTGGCTTGCAAGCTGAAAAAGGATTGCCATCCCATTCCATGTCAAATCAACAGCTTTGGACCTTGATTTCTCCAATTGCATTGAAAATTCCTATGCATGTAGATACTTGTAGGTAAACAGGAAAAGCTAATTTTTCTTTGTCCACTAATTTTTAAGCTATGTAAGCATTCCAAAGTTAAAAAAATGTTCAAAATTTGAACTACTGATCATTCTTTAAACACTTATAAACGATTGTTATTCATGCTAAAATAATAAAATTGGTCTCTTTTTAAAGGGTCTTAAAATGTTTTTAAAACTTGGTAGGTAAGGTATAACATGTTTAAGAGTAAATTAAAATTTTCGAGTTATTTGTCCAAAATGTTTGATTTTGAGATGTTCTTTCAGTCCTCAGAGATTCAACCTCCCAAACAAGTGAAAATGCAATGGTGCCACTTAGAGAGATCCTCATTCCCAACAGTCATGACCATTTTTGAACTCTCAGCACCATTTTCTCGTGTTATACTGACAGGAGATCCAAGCTGTCAATGGTTTTCCACCAGTTTGGTCTTCTGTGCTGACAGAAGCCAAATTGCTTCTTGGATCTGGTGCCTCATATACATTTGAGTACCATTGCCATCTTTGCTCTGATTCTGTCTTGGAGCACTGCTGTGTAAACAGTGATGATTGCTGCCACTTAGTTACACTATTTGATACTAACATGTGGTGGTGGCACAGTCCCAGATGCTTGTTAGTTTGGCAAGGAGCAAGCATGAAACTTTACTTTCTGACTTACCTTCATAAATATAAGCCTAAAATAAGAATATAAACTAGCCATAAGTTGGCCTAGTGGTTAGGGAGCTAGCTACTATTCAGCAGGAAAATATTTGTTGTATTAGGTCAACAGTGGCTTCGATCTTAGTATGGTATGTCGTATATGAATATCTACAAACTAGTAGTAGAGTCTAGGATCATTCTCCGTCATATTGTGAGAACTGCATTGTTACTTTAAGTTAACTAACAGATTATTTCTGTCTTTTTTTTTGTTTTATTCTTATGTGGTGTTTAATTTATCCTGTAACTGCATTCTCACATGATTGCATTAGCCAGCTTACATTTCACAAAACTGTTGACTGATGTAAAGGGCTCCACAAATGTCAGTTTTGCCTTCAGGTCCAACGAAAAGTTTCAGGACAACAATGCAGCCTGAAGGCATTTGCTCAATTCACTTGTATCTTCAGTGTGAACTGTTCTAGGTATTGTGAAACTTGATGAATTATTTTGTGGCCATAGTTTATGCAGTCGATCAAAATAAGAAATCAAAACATAAGTGGGCAACGAATGAATATTGAAAAGGAATGTAATTCTTATTTTAAACTTGTGATAAATTGAAGTTTTATACACTGAAATCACTAGTATGTTTATAGTGCACAGGTAAACAGTTAAACAATAAAATGTTTATTACGGCACAAGAGGATAAACATCATGAAAAAAATAACTTCATATAAAACTCGCAAATGAGATATTAATTTCTTCCACAAAATATTAATAATCTTGCACTCTGATTGTAACCTGAATTATTTGAAATCAGACTACTGCCTAACTGTTAATTGATTTAGCCTGTCCTTTATGTTGTGATACCATCCATAACTACAAGAACACAAATCACATCAGCAATTATGGGATACTCATTTTCAAAGAGAATATAGTTTCTATTTTTTTCAACTTTAGTACATATTAATAATAATGCAGTTCATAATATTATTATATAATATTATTTAGTACATATTAATAAAAATGCAAATCATAATATCTTACAAGTACCTATAAAACACAAAAATTATTTTTAATTAATCTTTAAATCAAAAGAAGCTAAATGTCTGCAGATAAACAGACAGAGAAAAAGTAAAAACAATAACTTTTTAAAATGGGCTAACAGGTAGTCATATTTCAGGACCCTGGATGTATTCTTCTCCATCTGCATTTGGTCAACGCCAACAATGAACGAGGTCATTTGCCATCAGTGCTATTAAATTACAGTTTTCTCACAAACTTTTAGCAAATTTTGGAAATCCCTTATCATCTTAGAAAATCATCTACATGGTTCCAAATTTTCCCTATAAGATTCCCTTGTGCAATACTATATTGTATTCAAAAATGAAGTCTTTATCTTTAATGGAACCTGAGATAATTTTAGATGACTTTTTTTAAACCTATTTTTCTGCATTTAGCACATTGGAACCTGTCGTAAGTGCCCAAATGTACTGCATGACATTGAAATTGCCCCACCTAGAAAGAGTGAGGGGATAGGGATGAAATGTAGCACACACATAGCAATACATATTGGCATATGATTTAATTTGCAGCCACTTACAGCAGTTAGAAGATGAGATAATGCAGCACAATATGACTGCCTCAGTAGGTGGTTGCACCACCGTAAACAGCAATACAACGTGGTATGGAGTCATATAATCAACGGATATGGTCCTGAGGAATTACACACCAAGCAACGTTGACTTGCTCCCATAATTCATTGAGATTCCACTCAGGCCGGTGAGAGGATTATACACGTCATCCAATGTGGTTCCACAGATTTTCTATTGGGGATAAATCTGGAGATTATGCTGGCCATAGCAATACTTGAACATGTTGCAAACATTGTCTGGAGATCCTAGCAGTGTGTACATGGGCGTTATGTTGTGAAGCCGACCAATATGTGAAAGACTTTGTGTCAGAACTGTTTTGTGAGTCTTTGGGTAAATAAATATTATCACAGAATTAAAAAAAAATTATTTTACAGCATATTGGTTGCAAAGAAATGGCACCGGTACCGACAACATATACACATCTCTATTATGGTACTACATTATTTATTGTTTGTGGCTGATCAGATTGTTTCCATGAATTCATCATTAATTGTACAAGACAGCGAAAGGGAGTTAAGTGTAGGTGGGGCACTTTCAATGTTGAGCATTGTACTTGTTTCCCCACTTCCAAATGTCACTTTAAAAAATATATTTAATTCACTTGGTTGCATTAAAAAACTGTCTGTAGTTGTCATGCTGGAAAATAGTCTGCTGCATGCCTCCCAGGAATGGTAACAAAACGGGCTGCAGAACCACGCTAACATATCGTGCAGCTGTCAGTGTTCCTGTGATGCAGACAAGAGATGACCTGCTGTCATACCCAGTAGCACCCCATTCCATTATGCCTGGCTGATGGGCGGTGTGCTGGTTGCGAACAAAAGCTGGATCCGTCCTCTCGCCAGATCACCATACATGGACCTGTCGATCTTCAGCACCCAGAGGGAAACAGGATTCATCACTTAAAACAGTGTTCCATTCATGACCCCAGTTTGCATGACCTTCAGCACCAAGCTAGATGAGCACTGCAGTGGTTTGTAGTCAATGGCAGTTGAAGTAACAGTTGCCTGGAGCACAGGTGCGCCTCATGCAACCTTCAGTTTACCATTTGGGTCGTTATGGGAACATCCATGGCTGCTAACACAGCCTGTCGAATATCGCCTGCAGTGCTCTGTGGTGACAAACGAGGATGTCGAACAATGTATCTATCAAGCTGTGCTAATGTCTGTCAGACGGCACCACACCCTCTGCGATGCATGCTAGAATCTTCATTTCACCACTGTTGCCAACAGTTTGTGCAACCCAATGAACATGGGCAGTGACACAACGTGTAGTCCATCCAGCTTCACATAGACCTATAATTCTTACTCTCTCAAAAGCATCCAAATAGTGATAAACTTGCCGATGGCATGTATCAGGCATTTTTGGCCTTCACTGAACAATTTCCAAGCTGAACCACCTAATCTCAACCTTTCGCATGACTTCCACATGCAGAAACACAATACCATCCCTTTTTCTTGCACCTTTTATCTTTGGAGCCACACATGTCATTGGCTCTGGATTATCATCATTTGCATATCTCATCTGTGCACACCCACCCTTCCATTTGCATGTTTGTATAACATGTCCTTCTAGGTGAGGCACTTTCAATGTTGAGCATTGTACTTGTTTCCCCACTTCCAAATGTCATTTTAAAAAATATATTCCTTTAATTCACTTGGTTGCATTAAAAAACTCTGTAGCTATAATAGAACCAGGGTTTGACTTTAAGATTGTCGAGTTAAATATTCATTTCCTACCCACCAAATGGTGGTAGGCGATATACTAATACATAATTTACAATTTTAAAACTTTTTTGACTGAATGACTTACCATGATATTAGGTTGTCTTTACACTTAACTAACTTTCACTGTTTTGCACAATTAATGATGAATAAATGGAAACAATCTGATCAGCCACAAACAATAAATAATCGTAGTACCATAATATAGATGTGTATATGTTGTCGGTACCGGTGCCATTTCTTTGCAACCAATATGCCATAAAATTCATTTTTTTTAATTCTGTGATGATATTTATTTACCCAAAGACTCGTTCTCACGAAACAGTTCAAAATAAATTTGACACAAAGTCTTTCACATACTGGTTGGCTTCACAAAAACGTAAACCAGTGAATGTAATCGACAGCACACAAGACTGATGTTTACACTGCGAAACTTGAGCAGACTGAGAATAGGCCTGCAGGTAATGCCACCAAACATCAGATTATACTTCAGGTCAGGCAGCCTGTTCAGTTGATCTTCTGCCATTTCGAAAGTTCCTCAGGCTGTTATTTTGGCCTGAACAGTCCATTGCACTTCCACACACATACATGGTAAACCAGACATTGTGTGTGTTGTCTCTATTCTTGAAGTTTATAGTTTAGAAGTTTGCAAATTTAATTAGGAATATCTTCCCAAATCTTGCTGAAGTAGTAAGTTTAAATAGTATAGTATTTCTTGCATTGAGCATTCTTATTAAAGATTTAACTTCAAATAGTTTCAGTTCTACACTTAGTTTTAATATTGAATTGTAAATAAATAATTTTTTATTTTATTGAAATGTGTTCGTCACTTATTTAGCCATGAACCTTGGACAGCATGCTCACATTAGGTGGAATTTCATGTTTAGTATTTCATTTAAGTTTCAGAAGCTTACCATTGACTAAGTTTTTGAATATCTTGCACCCATTGAGTACATTACACTATATGGTGCACTATATATGCAAATCAAAAGAGAAAAGAAATGAAAATTTGGAGAAAAAAAATCTAAATTTCTTTTGTTGTACTAATTGCCTATTAAGCATTTTCAGCAAAGTATGTAGGCTTGGTGAATCACATCTCAGCAGCATAAGGGTTAATGTGACTGAAACATGATGGACAAGCAATGGCTGTGAAGTGAACTGAAAGCCAGTATACTTTGTTATGAGAAAAATACTCTATCCAAATTAGATATTTGTTTATAAGCACTAAACATTATCTAAAAGTAGGAAAACAGTTTTAAAGCAAAAAATATGATAAAATATAAAGCACTACACACACTTTTTGAACTATGTAAATTATCTCTAGTCAAAAGAATCATTTTTCCCATTAAGTTTTTTGAAAACCTTGAAAAATAATTATAAATTAAGAGATGGCAATAGTTTAAAAATATTCTCAATAATTTACATTTGAGCCTTTGAGCCTTTGACAAGAAATAAAAAAGTCTGAGATGACTGTTGTGCAGATTAAGTTGTGATAATATCTGCTGTAGCATGTTATAATGTTATAGTTATAATGTTTTTCTTTGTTATTTTCCATATTTTTTTTCAATAGTATTGGCACATAAATAATTATATATATATATACTCATATTTATTGTCAATTAAATTTGTAAAATTTTAGGGTTAAAAATTAATTTTTAGAAATGGTCATTTGTTTCAGTAAGAAATTGTAGCTTATAGCATAGTACTTAAAGACTGTAAAGCCTTCTGGCTATGAGATTGAATCTCATTATAGGATTATAGTGAGACTTCCAGCATGTTAAGGGTTAAAAATGCAAATTGTGATAGTGTCTCCATTGTTTCAAATGTTTTAACTTTGCTGCTATAATTAGGTAGGTGTACCCACTTTATTGGGTACATCTAACTAATAGGGAGTAGATTGATCGTGATGATTTAAATCATCATCATCTAACTAATAGGAATTGATAATTCTCCTTTCGTCTCAAAACAGTCTGAATTTGTCAGGGCACAGGGATGCCAGACCATGTTAACTCCATGGCTTCTCACAAGGTGTTGAAATTGGCTGTTGGTGGATCTCTATTCAGAATAGCTAATTCCATCTCATCTCACAGGTGTCAATTGGATTGAGATAAACTTACTGCAATAAGCTGAAGTTGCTCTCATGTTCTCAGGACCATTCTTTGCTGATCCCTTGTCACGTGGAGCATTATCCTACTGAAAGAACTCAAAACTGCCAATTCATGGCAGATACACTTCTGCCATGAAGGGATGCACCTGATTAGCAGTATTGTTCAGTTACCCTATGGTATTCAAATGTTGCTCCACTGGTATCAAGGGAGCCAATGTATGACACGAAACACTCCTCATACCATTATATCACCAGCTTGCAGTGCTCATTCCTGGAAGGATGGATCCATGGACTCGTGAAGCTTTTTGCCATATCCTGGTTTTCTTGTCAGTGTGAAACAGCAGGAACTGGGATTCATCAGACCAAGCAACATTTATCCATTCATCCAGTGTTTGTTCCATGCCCACTGCAAATGCATTTTCTTATATTTCACTGACAGACGTATAATCAATTTTGCTGATATGCCTCATTTTCCACCACTGTTGTGCTATGCTGACTGACTTGTAACCTGTCTGCAACTCTGCACAGTCATCACCTCCATCAGCCTCTTCAATGAGCTGTTTCAGACCACAGGGCTGCAGTTGGCTTTTTTTTTTTGGGGGGGGGGGGTATTAGACCATTCTCAATATACCCTAGACCAGTGATGGCGAACATTTTTTCCCAGGTGTGTCAAACATCTTTTTTTTTTAATATTGACATTGATGTGCCACTTGCATACATGCATTATAAATTTAGCTGCATAATCATAGATGGTGACTTTGGTTATCATAGCATACATAAGATAATCATAGATGGTTACATATCGTATTAGGCTACTTATTTAATATGACATTGATATAAAATCTGTGAATTCATATTATACAATTAATTTAATAAAGTGAAGTTACAAACTTACATTACATTTAATGACTTTTCTGTTGCTGAGTACTGGTAGAAAGTTGCTTTATGGAAGGGCTATAGTGTGTACATTTTAATGCTACACAGGCAGCGCTCAAATCATTGCTCAATCTATTTCTCCCTTTTGATTTGATATTATTTATGGCAGAAAATAGAGTTTCACAAGAATATGTAGAAGAGAAAATTGTTAGAAGAGCTTTAGCAAAGATTTTAAGAGCATGAAAGTTTTCGGGAAGGCTTCCATACGCTTAGAATTTCACAGTCTGAATTTTTACAGGTGTTATCATGCAAATGTTCCCCCTCAAGTTCTTCTAATTTATTTCTAAGAGCAATAAACTTTCTTTTCCAGATAGGATTTCACTGGAAGTCGGCTAGTTGCATTTTTAGATCTTTTAAATCCAACCACTCAAATCCATCTAAGATCCATGAATTCTGTTTCATCAGGATACTTTATGAATTGAATTGTTTGTTCCAACATTCGAAATTGCTCAAATCTAGAAGAAAACTCCTCAGTTACTGACATTAGAACTTCGATAAATTGGTTGCTATGTTGTTCACGATTTTTGGGGCTGGTTTCATTAAAAAAAAATTTGACTCTTTAGGAAATACTTAAAATTGTTACTTTCTAAACCACATTGAAGTATTTTGAGTTTATTCTCAAAGCTCTTGATTGTGCCAAACATAACATCGACAGATTTTCTGAAACCTTGCAATTGTATATTAAGTTTATTCAGGTGCAATAAAAATCTGTGAAAAACATCAGCTTACTGAGCCAAGCAGAATCGTTCAACTGAGAAAATTCGTGCTCCATGCCCTTCTTATTTAAATATAATTTAATTTCATTTAACATTCAACAAACGGTTCAAGTACTTGGTCACGACTCAACCATCGAATATTATTGTACATTAATAGACCACTGTACACTGATTCAGCTTCACTTAAAAGTGAATTAAATTCTCATTTGTTTAAAGCCCTGGCAGCAATAAAATTAGTTACCTTTGTCACAATTCTCATCACATCATCCAAATCCTTTAAGTCTGATTTCACACACAGTATCTCCTGATATATAATACAATAGAAACAAACCAGGGGATGACCAACATATTCTGTAGATCGTATATATAGACATTACGGCCAACCATATTAGGTGCGGCATCAATTGTAATCGAAAATATTTTCGATAAATCTGTTTCTCACAGAACACTAACAACACAGTTGCATATGTCTTTACCTGTCATGTTTTGAGGTAAATTTTCTAACTTTATCAATTCCTCGTGCATAGAATCACCGTGAACATACCTTGCAATAAAGCCAATCGAGCTGATGACATAATATCTGTAGTTTTGTCAAGACAAATGGGAAAAACAATGGCACGAGCTCAAGTCTTGTGTATTTGATTTTCTATACTAGCATTCATTGATATAACTCTGTCTTTAATAGTATTCCTACTTAATGGTAACTCTTTCATGCACTCTACAATAGCTTCCTTATTATGAAAGTCCTCAGATAAAAATGGTGTACACTTTATGAAAGCTTCTTTAATATAATCACCATCACTAAGTGGTTTCCCATGTTCAACAATAGTATGTGAAATACTGTAACTTGCGGCTGCTGAATTTGAATGTCCTGAAACAAATTTAATTAATTAAAGTCCCTGATTGCGATTTTGCCAGTTTTAGATGTTGCAATATGTATTCTTTGCATTCTTCAAAAGTGTTTAGTAGGAGCCATTTGTGCTTAATTTCAAAATGTCTTCTTACATTCCAAGTTCTACTCACAGATAGCTCATCACACAATTTACAGAGAACTTTATCTCCTCTATCAATAACACCATATTGTTCAGTCCAGGCATCTTAGAAATTTCTTCCACTTCCTTTCTGTGATAATTTTAGTTTTTTATTAGTGCCAGCTGCCATTGTAAAAGGGTTCACAAATTAAAAAAGAGCACAATTATATACAGCGGTAATTAAGCAGTAATAATTAATAAGAACTAACAATTACTGGAAATGAATTATACACCATCAACTCAAATTACTCAAGTGGCAGACCATGCAAGACTACCACTTCTTCTTTCAGCAGGGTTGCCAGATTTATTACTGGATAAATTCAATATTTAATGCCGCAAATTATATTTTCTGTTAAAGTGGTTTTAAATATGTTTAGAACTTGTAGTATTACTCAGTCAAGAGACTTGGAATGCATGCATGAATGAATTTCACACAGAAGTCAAATGAAAACTTTGTTTATAATATATAAAGCACGTATTTATAAGTTTGTATCGTAAAATATTTATAATAATTTTTATAAGTTTTTATAATATCATATAACTATGCAGAAATTATAATGATTAAGAAAGAAAACGTAAACTTAAAACGCTCAATTTATCTGTTTTTTCATCAGAATACCAATATTTTTCAACATTTAAGGTGTGTCAGTGCTGACACGTGTGTCTTAGGTTCGCCATCACTGACCTAGACATTGTGGTGTGAAAAACCCATCTTAGCTGCTGTTTCCAAGATTTACATAATGCTGTGTCTGACTACCATGCCACATTCAGAATCACTTAAATCTTTAATCTTCACCATTCTTGTGCTGAATTGAACACTGCTTTAAATAGCTTAGTACGAATATATGATGCTGTCACTGAAGGAACAGTCTATTTCATGGAAAGTGGAGGTGTACCTAATTAAAGTGGCCACTCAGTGTGTGTGTGTGTGTGTAATAAATGAATAGGTTAAATGATATGGCTTAAAATAATAAATTATACATTGTTTTGAAAGCAAATTGTGTAGTATTGCATGCTATAAGCTAATGATAAAAGATGTGATTATTACTTGCAGTAGTAATCACTCCTATAATCATTATTAGCTGAGTAGTTTGTTTATTTTTAGTGCAATTAAGATAGAATACATTATATATACGTTTGTAAATAATGTTTTGATCTTTTGTTAATTTTTTAATTAATAATATTTATATTGCCTATAATTTACATTGCATCAAACTTCATTGTGGAAATTTATTTTGGATCATTGGAACAGTACAGTTTGCATTTCCATGGTTAATATATATTATTAAGGTATGATAGAAGATAGTATTATTTTTCATATATAGAATTGTTTGTATTCTAATATTTCAAACATAGGTGTATGCTTAGTCAATGCAGACTAGGTTTGAGTGAAAGTTTTAGATTGTGTAATAAGAGTGTACTGATGATATAAAATGTTCGAAATGAAATTAAAGTTCTAACTGTTTTGTTTAACACTTTGTAGTTGATTGTTGGGACATACATCAGCATTTTGAAGTTTTGGATACATATTAAGTCTTCCCATGTGATGTTTCATTTATTTTTATTGCGCTGCTCATTATCTACATAACTTGACTCATTACCTTAAAATCTTTTGAGTTCTTGGTAAACATTATATACAAGAACTAATAAAGTGCTCATAAAGGGTTAATTTATATTGTCTGTGTTGACTGATTAATCTGCTTTATAAGCATGAAAATAATTTAATTCCATTCATGACAATATGGCAGCAGTATTGTTCTGTTTAAAATTTCTCACAGAAATTCTAAATGTATTTGTGTGGGAATCAAAAATAAATAATTATTTTAATGTGCAAAACTATTTTAAATCATTGTTTTCCAAATTTTTGCATTTTTAAAAATTTTAATGATTGTTTTATATAATTAATAAAATATTGAATGTACTATTGGCATTCAGGGTGTACAGATGTAACCTGGAATCAAGACAACAGAATTAATGTTAAAAGTATAAACTGTCAATTTTTTTTTTACTGTATCATACTTAAAAAATTTTTTATTCATTTTAGTCTGATCTGTTCAATACTGTGGAAATATTAGCTCGTCTAGCTACTCTTCCAAGGCAGTCACCAGAAGGGTAAGTTTTCATGTGATTTATTTATTTACATATTTTAGCTTCCCTTCCCTTTCATTGTAAATCTAGGAGTTATGTCTTCTTGAGATATTCACTGCCTTGTTGTTTTTGCAGCTTAGCATTATACCTTCAGTGTTTAACAGCTTTAGCATTTAATCTTGACTAAGCAATAATTTTTTGTGCAAATCGGTTTCTATTGCATACATTTTGTATATCAAACAGATTTTTAAAAAACAACAGCCACAGCATTTTAATAGAAATAAGTACTCTCTGTTCAGGTTTTAACGATAAGAAACAAGATTAGTTTTAGAACATTTGCTTTATTAGTTTTGCAGTGGGATAGTGTTGCAGAAGGCTGTTAGCTAATTCATAAAGGAAAATGGATTAGATGAATTTATTTGATGATTCTTTTTATAAGAATAATAGTAAATGCCGATATTAAAAAAAATTCCTCAATTGTAACAAATTGCATTTATATTCATTTGCAAAAATTGTGTTCTTACCATTGTAATGTTATCTGTAATGCAATGCTTTAATAAAATAATGGCTATGAATCTGACAGGAACCTAAAGCATTCTAGGTGTACAAAAATTTGTGTGCAGGGTCAACTGCACATCCATCTCACCTACCATGAACACGCCTTTTCCAAATGGGATCTCTGACACTCGTAAATGCAGTGGAGTCTAGGCCTTGTTGTACATTAGCATTCTAAAAAAGAACTGAAAGTGGGATATTTGAATTTGCTTCATGTATTTATAAAAAAAAAAAGACCTTTAAATAAAATCTTGAGCATTCAATAAAGTGAAGCTGCTAAAAAAACTACCATTCACCAATAAATTTGTGATGAAATTAAATGCATCCACAGGTAACTTTGCAAAACTGTTATGTGCTTTGGTGGTTAAAGTCAAAGCAACTATAAAATTCATCATATTATAGTATATTGTTACCTCTCTTCCTCTTGCTTTTGACTTGTAATTTATAGGTTTGTTTGTCTCTCAAGACAGTTGTTCCACCATATCTTTTGAATGCAAGGGCCATACTTACATAGGCTATAAAAATTTGACCCCCATTTAATTCCCCCTAAAAAGGGAGAAATGGGAAAGCAATTGTTCTACTATATCTTTGCACTGTGAGGGATAAGAGGTAATGAATTATGCATCAAATGAAAGCCCCATGCTTTCTATCACCCTAAAAAGTGGAAATGTGAAAATTGTTCTGCTATATGTTCTGAACACCAGGGTTAATATATAGTGCCCATTTTGATTGTGATTAATTTACTTTATTAGCATGTAAAAAATTTAAGTTACAAGTTAGATGTAAAATGAAAGTTTCTTGGGATGATTATTGTAGGCTACTTCATATTTTGCCTTCCCCCTTCTGTCCTCCCAAGAAAGACAAATTTTGTGAGGTCAGCCAAACAAGTAATATCTTAAAGCTTGTGACACTTACAATGCCAAGCACTACCTCAAATCATGCTCCCAAAAATCATTTCCCCCCAAAATGGGGGTCAATGTTTATGAGTCATGAGTTGATTGATGTCATATATTGTTACCTCTTGCTTTTGACTTGTAATTTATAAGTTTGTTTGTCTCTCAAGACAGTTGTCCCACCATATCTTTTGAATGCAAGGGCCATACTTACATAGGCTATAAAAATTTAACCCCCATTTAATTCCCCCTAAAAAGGGGGAAATGGGAAAGCAATTGTTCTACTATACTATAGACTTCTTGTAATTGTTCTACTATACTATAGTATAGTAGAACAATTTTCACATTTCCACTTTTTAGGGTGATAGAAAGCATGGGGCTTTCATTTGATGCATAATTCATTACCTCTTATCCCTCACAGTGCAAAGATATAGTAGAACAATTGCTTTCCCATTTCCTCCTTTTTAGGGGAAATTAAATGGGGGTTAAATTTTTATAGCCAATGTAAGTATGGCCCTTGCATTCAAAAGATATGGTGGAACAACTGTCTTGAGAGACAAACAAACTTATAAATTACAAGTCAAAAGCAAGATTCCTCAATGTTTATGAGTCATGTCAAATGAAAGTTTCTGAAAAATGTTATTTTTAATTACAAAGAAAAGACATTAATTTAAAAATTTCAAAAATTTCTATCTATATGCATCCTAAAAAGTAGAAGGTAAAACTAAAGCATATCAATAGTGCAATCAGTCAATCAATTAGTATTCACTTCAAAAGGAAATGAAGTGCCAACATTCTTGTTAATAAGGTAAATCAGCACCCTATCTTTCTTTGAATTAATCGATATTTTTAGCATTAAGTTTGAGCTTACTAGACAAATATTTATATGTGCAAAATGCAATTGTTCATTATGTACACCCCTTCATAAATTATGTATGTGATAGTTTGTTAAACTTAAGTACTGTTATAGATGTTCAAACATTCTTCAGAGTTAATGATTTATATCTATTGAAATGATATAATATTACGAGTATTTTATGGTTATTTAGAAATGTTTTCCAGGGTAGGTGTAGTAGACACTGTCATTGTTGAGCTGATTTTCACAATTTATTTATAGTATGCTGTATTATTGAATTACATTTAAGTGAACCAGTTTTTTTCACAGCAGATTTGGTTCAATTACTAATTTTAACTTTTTAAATTCTATTCTCCAGAATGTCAATTATCAAAACCAGTTTTTAGAAAATGGAGAATTTTCCCTTTTTCTTTGATTTATTTTTTTAAACTGATGCCTTATATATTGTACACTGCCAGCAAAATTTAGAGAGACCTTTGTATTTCAATATAATTCTAATATTGATGAAAATTAAAATAATGCCACATATCAGATAAATGATATTCTGGTGTGATGGCTCATTTCACTTTTAATGTATATCTGAAAATTTGTTTTGGGAATGAATAGGAAGGCTCAAATCCGAATATTCTCTAATGGACTAGGTCTAATTATTCTGTCATCCACAGACTCTGGACATTGTTTCAAGCAAATGAGTTAAAATAGTTAAAAATCTCAATGTGTATACAATAGAGATGTAATAGTTAACAATCTCGATGTGTATATAGTAGAGATGTAATAGTTGGAAATGCTGATATAAATTTGTTTGCAATGTATATCAATTTTCTTGTATGTAGAAGTGTGGTACAAAGACAATGAAGATGAAAATATTTGGTAGAAGTTCAATTTAATGTTTTTAGAGATGCACTTACAGTTCTAAAAGCAGAAACTGGAGAGAATCCTTGATGAACTCCCATCTTTGAAGAAACTAGAATCATCACCAGTCGAAATCCTCAATTTAAACTTTCCTACACTGAAAAATTTATTATCCATGTCATTCAAGAATTATGTGCAATGGTGTCTTACCATCTTTACCTACAGCCTGGAAACTGTTATTGAAGGGCTACCCTAATCCTAATATTTTGATCAACAAGAACAAATATTGCCAATTTTCTCTCAACATACAACAATAGATAGGTGGTTACCTATTCATCCACTCAATAGTGTTACATCAATGCACACATTTAAACAATGATATTATCATATTTCATACATACACAAATGTTTTCAAATAAATTGTCTCAAAGCAGACTTTGATATAGAATGAACCACCATCTTGCTGAGGAAGAATGTTGTAGGTGCAATTGAAATCTAGATACTTTGTATTTGTGCACGATATATTTTGCGGTACTTTAATTTTTTATGATATGATTCTCCCCAATCTTGTTCCTAAAATGTGCATGTACAACCATGATATTATTTTTCTGCATTTCCCAATAATGCTATCAGGTTTGTTCATCAAGCATGCACTCTTCATTTTCTACTATTCAGAACTGTAAGTCCATCTCTAAAAATATTAAATTGGACTTCTGCCAAATATTTTCATATTCACCTACTTTATACTGCTTTTTGCATACAAGAAAATTAATCTACATCAGTGGTTCCTATTTGGTGATTTGCAAACCCATTGGGGTTCATGACAATAGTCCAAGGAGTTTGTGGTAAAAATTTTGTAATGGCACCTTAAGCAGTAAAGAATTGTCCAATTATGTTACAAATATATTTTTCCTCTGACTCTAAATTTTAGAGGTTTCATAATTATAGGTAGTAAAATTTTATATATTATAATTATATAGTGTAGATTTTAATTTGGAACTTTTTTTTAGTCATTATTACCCTGGGGGTAAAATAAAAAGTATAAATAAAATAAAATTATTTTTATCATTATTATTATTATTATCATTATTATTACCCTGGGGGTAATAATAACCAAAAAAAAAAAAACTTTTTTTTTCAACACTTTTTTTTTTTGTTGAAAGAGGTTTGTGTAACAAAAAACATTGGGAACCACTGATCTATGTCATATGCAAATTTACTCCAAAGAGAAAATATTATGATCAGCGCGTCTTTATGCAAATCGAAGTAACTGCAGGTAAACGACAGTGCATATGAAGGCCATGAAACATTATAAATAACACCTGATACTGAGCTCTGTTAATCATGTGTATTCTTGTTCTTCAGATTAAGTGAGTTTGACAAAGGCCAAATTGTAATGGCTAAATGACTAGTCAGAGCATTTCCGACACAGCAAGGCTTATGAGGTGTTCATGGTCAGTTAGGTTAGTACCTTCAAAAAGTGGTCTGAGGAGGTAAAAACCAAGAACTGCTGGCAAGGTTTGTGCCAACCACGGCTCATCAAATGCTAGAGGTGAGCAAAGGCTATCTTGTATGATACAAGCCAACAGAAGGGGTAACTGTGGCACAACTTGCCCATAATTTGAATGCTGGTGATGGACTAATGTGTCACAACACACAATACATCTAACCCTGCTGAAAATGGGGCTGCATAGCTACAGGTCGCTCCAAGTACCCATCCTAACCTCCGATCACTGACAAAAGCACCTACAATGGGCACACGAGCATCAAAACTGGGCCTTGAATGATTGGAAGAAGGTTGTCTGTTCCAGTGAATCTTGTTTCCTGTTGCACCATGTGGATGGCCAGGTATGTGTGCGTCGTTTACCTGGGGAAGTGTTGGCACCAGGATGCACCATGGGACAAAAGCAAGCCGGTGAAGGAAGTGTAATGCTGTGGGCAATGCTCTGCTGGGAAATCCTGGGTCCAGTCATTCACGTGCAGGAAACTATGATGTCTACTACAACCTAGAAACATCATTGCAGGTACATCCTTTCATGGCAATGGTATATCCCTTTAGTAGTGCCTTCTTTCAGCAGGATAATGCTCCATGCCACACTGCCTGGATTGTTTGAGAATGGTTTGTGGAACATTAGGAAAACTTCCAGGTATTGCTCTGGCCTCCAAATTACCCAGACATCTGTGGTTTGTATTGGAACAGCATATCCAATCTGCGGTGGCTCAACCATGTAACTTACAAGAGTTAAAGGATCTGCTGGTAATGTGTTAGTACTAGATACCACAAGACACCTTTAGAAATATTGTAGTGTCCATGCCTTGCCAGGTAAGAGCTGTTTTGGCAGCACATGGAGGACCAACATCATATTAGGCAGGTGTTCATAGTTTTTTGGCTCTTCGGTGTATCAGTGTTTAAAGGTGTTTTTAAGTATTTACAACGGATATTGTTAGCAGGAGACTAGTTGGAGGTGATTGGGTTGTTTTACCTCTGAGCAGCACTTTTTTGCACACAGTGGGCTAAATTAGGACAATCTAGGTGGCAGAGGGCTTGGCCATTAAAATCATGACATTTGTTAGGGGGTGACTGCTTAAATTTCTCTGCAGCATTTATTTTGGGTTGAGTTACAAGATATTTTGCAGACTTTCACTATTCTGAATTAATGTAAGGGTCACATTGAATTTTATTTTGACATATTCCATTGAATATTTACCTTAAGCATTATTTTATGTGTTAGTATATTTTATTTTTTGTACAAAGAAATTAACCATCACAGTGTTTTCTTTCAATGATAAAGCTATTATGGGGATTTCAGTTGAAAGTTTGCACAAAGTTTTTTTATTTTGGCAGTATGAATTAAAAACTTAGCATGTCATTTCTCAACATTTACAACTCATATTCATTTCATATTATCAATTATGGTTAACCCTTCCAGTGTTCACATCTTCTGTATACATTCACAGAATCTGAAATGAGGGGCGTTCTTGATATATGAAATGAGGGGCGTTCATACGTTCTTGACGTATGTATCTGTTTTTAGTACAACAACAAAAAAAAATCGGATTTTTTTAAAAATAAAAATTGCCATTGTAATTTTTTTTTCATGAGAGGGAAAACATTTATTGGACATAATTATTACAAATGGCATACTAGATGATACATTTCATAATGTTACAGCTCTTAATGACCCATAATCGCACAAATTTTGATGCGCATGCACAAACAAGTGATGGCCCGGTACATGTCTGTGTGGGAAGCGTTCTTTATACATTCATTGAGCTATTCCATTCACTAAGTGCATATCTGCCAGCTCCCTGTTCGAATACCTTTGCATGCTCTTCGTCAGCTGACTACCGTTCGAATGAGGAAATCCGAAATTTCCCCTCTAGCGCACTGATGAACAACGCTGCCTATTAACTTACAGTGACGTTTCCGGTTATGTGTTCCTATGCAATTCTCATTCCTTTAGATGTTATCTACCTCCCCTAAAAGTTTGTACCTATATTTTTGAGACACCCTGTAATATATCTTACAAAAAATATAAATCAGGCTTGAAAAATAATATTTTGTTCTTTAATTTGATGCATATTTTATTAAACTGCAAATATAAATAGTATTGTAAAGCCATCTGATTGCTATTTCTTACAAGCACTAAATGGTATTGCCGATTTGCTTATTAACATTCCTATTTCCTGAAGCAACCTGATTTAAGCTCACAAGTTTGATTTGAACTATTATCTACAAATTTTTCCATAAATTTTTTGAAAATCTCCTAAAAATTAACAAAAAAAACTGCTAGTAGATTTTGGAAGTAATTACAAAGTACATACTGTCAATTTTTTTTTGTTTCACACTCTTTTCTGTCATAAACCTATTTCACTATTCCCAAATTATTTTTATCATTTTTCCCAGCATTCTATGGATCTTTCCTGCTCTTAAAATCGAAACTGGAAGTAAACACATCCTTCTTAGAAATTCAGGTTGCAGCTGCATTTAATTAGTTATGTTTCACTGAGGCAAACAAGACGCAAATGGCTAACATAGGCTACATCTGTTCTGTGTGCTATATAGTGTTTTGTTCCAAGATATTGCATACCCTTCGTAAAGTTAGTATTTACTTTTTTATATTTTCGGTAAATTTATTTTCAGAAATTTGTGATTTTTTGGCCGATATCGATAAGTATTAATTTTTTCATAGTAATGTTACATTGTATGGCTGGCCTACACCTTGTTGCTATGGATATTTTAACATTGCATTAGGCTATATGTTAATTTTTATACATTTCCAGTAAAACTTTGATCTGGTATCATTTTCTGGAAATGAGGTCTTGAATATGGAAGCAAATTCATTTCTGTATATTTCCATTAGTTAGCAAACATTTGATCAGCTGATTTAGCAATCTTTCCGAGTTAGGCTGAAAAGTTGTTGCAGATATTTTATTTAACATCTCATTAGGTTATATGTAATTTTTCTTTTAATACTTTTTTTTTAGTAGAAAAACTTTGAGCTTGTACCGTTTTCTGAAAATGAGTGTCTTGGATACGGAATCATTAAAAGAAATAAAAATCATATTTCAGGTTGAATATATTTTTTGGGAGGAAATTTCCATTTGATAAATATATAATTTAACCATTTTTATTCATCAGGTTTTTCATAATGAAACCTTAATTTTATAGTACGATTTTTTTTCACCATATTAGATTGAAAAAGGCTTATTAAAATCAGTATGCTTATAAATTTGTTTATATTATTTATTTGCATAAAATCCGTAATTGTTTAATTTGGTATATAACATGACCTATTTCCATTGATTATTATTTTAATTCTGATCATTGATTGATCAGAATGATCAATCAATGATCAGATTGATTTATTTTAATTCAAATCATTGATTGATTATTTTTTTAATTCTGAAGTTGACTTGTTTATCTGACGCATCACAATTGGCTAAAAGCCTAGAATTTTCTCAAAGTTTAGTACCAAGAAAAAAATTACAAAATGAGAGAAATATTTACTTGAAACCAAGAAAAAAAATTATTTCGTATTTGAGAAGTAAATAGCCTTTCTATTTGTGTGCATTAAAATCATTTCTGTCTGTTAGTTATTTTTTTAATAAATTTTTATGTGTGTTGTCAGATGTATTTTTTACTACATCACTTTAAAAAAGTCCTATTAAAATAGAACTTATTGTCTTTTATTTTCAGAAAATCCAGAATTAAATGCTGATTAATTTGGCATATAACATGCTATAATTCCTTTCGTTAGTTATTTGGCATAAGAATTTTAGTTTTTTTTTTGACTGAGCATACGGAGAAAATAGCTTTGCCTCTGGATGGAAACCAGTTTTTCAGGCTGGACACTGGAAAAGTTGAAAAAAAAAAACCTTATTCTATATAGATCATAGTGACCAGACTCTTAATATACTTTTGTAAACAAAGTAATAGTCATTATATAAAATGGAAATGTTTACCATGAAATTCTAAATTATTTCTATACCACCATTTGTTAAAAAATTTCTTTGGTCTGGCTTATTATATTAACCATAAAACTAAAATCCCATAGATTTAAAACAAATTGAAAACATTTTTTTTTCTTACACCAACATAAACATCTAATTTTAATATTCAATTTCAATAATAATTACTTAATAGAAACAGAATTGCAAGAGCAAATAAAAAGAGATGCAATGACATTTATAATGCCAAAGCACTAGTTTAATAATATCTACTTTTTTTTTACAATGGGTTATATAAAGTTGTCAAGTATTTAATTGCAATTAATGTTCTTTTCAAATATTGTATATTTTTGAAGAATTAGGATTTTGCATGAAATCCATTTTCTTTCTTAGGTGGTGCCATGCTTTTTATTATTTTTTTGTCAATAATTCTTGAGCAGTGTATTGCTAAAGCGCTTTTGGCAATGATTTAATAACCAGTAGAAGGCTTTATCATATATGTAGATTTTCTTTTCAAATTTATATAAATCCATGACAAATAATATCAAAAGTTGCCATTGGTTTTTAAAAACTGCTTGTCATGTACGTGTTATACATTTCTAAAAACACTAAATAACTTACAACAGTTGTCATAAGTAACTCATTTGTAGGGTAAGTAAGACCACCCCTGTCAATCATTTCCATGTGTAAAAACAACTCTTCAATTTTAAAATTTTTACCTGTTATTTGTAATATGCATGTGTTACAATCTGATAAGACTTTGCTTTGTACACGGCATAGCTTCGATGAAAACTGGCATCATCTTTTATTTCACATTCTTTGATCGCAATAATTTTTCCCTCAGAAAAAAGAATGCTGTTTTTAACTTCTTCAGATGAAAATCTGAAAACAAAAAAAAAATCATTGGCTGATATATTGGCAAATTTACTACTCTGATTTTGAATAAATTATTAATTTATATCATTTTTCCAACTGAAATACTTTTTGTACAGTAGCATTATGGTTAGAACATGGTCAGACTTGTGCATAAGTTAACTGAGCTACAGCCTAGGGCCTAAAAAAAAACATGCATTTCAAATTTTACTGTGCAGCAGTTATGAATTTGTATTAGTTAATTACAAATAAAATTAATAGTTACAAAATATAAAAAAATGTTTTCACCATCCTAGTCTCATGTTTATTTTTTAATGTTTCCTTCAGTCAGAATAATAAATATATATTTTGACTTCTGAATTTTTTGATCCTCTTAAACTAGGTGTAGATTAGGGCCTCAGAAAGTCAGTCACACAGTGAGTTTGAGCCACTCATTTGACGATATCATCCAAAACATTATAAAATCATCAGATGTAAAATGTTTCTCACAAGCAACAGTTTTATTAGTTATACCCTTCTCTCAGAATTTTACCTCCCTAAAATGGTTTTTCTTTCTTGTCTTTTGTAATCAAAACACTGTAACCTAAGGCTTATCATAATTTGACCAACAATTTGGAACACAACACTTTATCATCATGTTTCGAAAAGAAATCATCACTAATACTACATAGCTACGCAGTTAAAATCAGCAGATACAACTGCTTTCACAAAGACTACAAAAATAATTGTTGCTCATTACTGTGTCCACTAAATCTATTCAAGTAGACAGGCTCAGCCAGCAACTTTTGATATACAAGTAATATTTATAATTTCTGTGCTGATAGCTAGTTACAGTTTTTATGTTGGTTCAAGTTCAGATTTTTATTTATTTAAGCCTTGGTATGTAATTCAGCATTTATTTTATGCTACTTTATCAGAAGTAAATGCATTCGTTATAAACTTGAATTCAATTTCATTTAAATAATATGCATTAAAGTTAAAGGACAAACTTGTAAATTTTATTTTTTAAACTTTAGAGAAAATCTTAAAAGACATTTCAGTGGCATTTCAAGCTTACCTGTTGTCATAAACTGTTTTCTGGAACTGTTTTGTGCAGTTATGTTCACCACTTAAGACCTTAAATAACTTCACAATTTTATTTAAGGTCTTAAGAACTTTACATATTTGCAAACAGCTGACTTTCATCATCATCATCATCATCATCATCATCATCATCATCATCATCATCATCATCATCATCATCATCATCATCATCATCATCATCATCATCATCATCATCATCATCATCATCATCATCATCATCATCATCATCATCATCATCTATAACTGTGAATGTTTTCTCCCTTTTAAAATATCCTTTATAATACGAAATATTTCTGATATGATCAAACTTTAACTTGTTATGTATATAAAGTATTTTAATGAACTGTATCACTCTGCACTGTGCTTTTAATATTCATCTTAATCTCTATTGAATAATGTGTTGCTAGCTATTATTTTTGAGCACACTTAATTTATCTTCTAGGCTGGCCCAATTGATTGAAATGCTACGAACCAATACAGAACCTGCTTTTTTAGATCGAGCACCAGGGGGTGGCCCAATGTCTATGATGCATTCTGGGATTACGCAAGCTAGGGAATTTGATGACCCCCCTGGTCTTTATGAAAAAACTGAATATCTTCTTAGAGAGTGGGTGAATATGTACCATTCTCCCAATGCTGGACGGGACAGTACCAAAGCTTTTTCATTATTTGTTCATCAGGTTAGCAAAAATGTATGTTGTAAAGCTGTTGATTTTAATACATATCTATTGACTATAGATTGGCTATTTCGCAGAGCTCTTGTGCACAAATTCAGTTATCTGCTAATAATTGACTTTTGCAGGTTTACTGATAATATTTTGTACCTCGTAATCATAATCTGGGTTATAGTTTTGCAGTCATTTTCACTTAAACGGTTTTGAGTGATAATGTATATGATGTAGCATAATCAAAACTTGTAATTAGGGCATTTTATGTGTCAATATAAAAAAAATGTCTGTATGAATCAAATTATATGACAGAGTTCTGCCTTGTAGCTAGCTTTATATTATGAACATAATGTTAAGTTTTAATATTTTAGTAATTTCCAGAATATTTAGTGTTAATGCCTTCGTTATTTTTAGAAATCATTAATATTATGAAGTTAAAATGTAATGAGATTCGGTAAATCTAAGGAAATTAAACTGCTTATGAAAGTTATTTATGCCAGTGACCAACATAACAATCTAAAATGATTTCCCAGAAAGATACTGATGGTCAGTCTAATGATCATTATGTAATGAAACTGATTTATGTGATGTACATAGTATAAAATCTACATATTTGATGATACAAATATTGCAAACCATTAACTTAAAAATGTTATTTATATGAGCATTTAGTCAAAAGAGCATCAGTTTAAGAAATGTGTAATTTTCTCTCAAGACTTGAATGCTTCAGTGCAAAAATTATTCTATCAATTCTGATACACAGTTATTAATTTGAAGCATTTTAAAAAAATTTTATGCTTTTTTCTTGGAATCAGTGTAGGGTATTCTCAAGAAACGAAGAATCTGTGTAAATTGCTTTAATATTCTTTGGAGTACTTCTATATGCACCAATAAACCTGAGATTTAGATACAATGGTATCAGTAGTCTCCATAATAGAAGATGTTAAGAAGTCTTCAGCTTGTGTTCACATATTTATCTGCATCGTTATCAAGAAACATATGAGAAACTGTTTGAAATTGTTTAAAATAAAATTTAGCAAATATCATTATTTTTTAATCACTTGTAAGTTATTTGTTCATTAGTATTGCTGGCCAGGAAGTATATTCATAATGCTATTATGGGAAAAACAGGGAAATATCTAGCTTTGATGAAGCCTGGTGCAAAAAAAAATTAAGATTTCTTTGAACAAATGTCAAGTTCCTGATCTCTGCAAGGCTATGGTGCATTTTCCCCTTTTGCTTCCTTCTTCATAGTGGTTTCCCTGAGAAAACAATTAGTAGAGACTTATATCTTAAAGCAGGAGTAGAGACTGATATCTTAAGCATTATTTTTGAATCACTTGTAGTTATTTGTTCATTAGTATTGCTGGCAAGGAAGCATATTC
Organism: Ryuthela nishihirai; assembly: GCA_038380435.1. Classification (NCBI taxonomy): domain Eukaryota; kingdom Metazoa; phylum Arthropoda; class Arachnida; order Araneae; family Heptathelidae; genus Ryuthela; species Ryuthela nishihirai. The sequence goes on along the minus strand of JAWZYU010000023.1, from coordinate 45,016,936 downwards.
ATAATGCTATTATGGGAAAAACGGGGAAATATCTAGCTTTGATGAAGCCTATTGCAAAAAAAAAAATTAAGATTCCTTTGAACGATTGTCAAGTTCCTGATCTCTGCAAGGCTATGGTGCATTTTTTCCTTTTGCTTCCTTCTTCATAGTGGTTTCCTTGAGAAAACAATTAGTAGAGACTGATATCTTAAAGCAGGAGTGGCCAACCTCCAGCAAATGTGTTACTTGGGACATGTGCTGCTCTTTTAAATGGCATGCCACTTTCTTTTGCTCTTCCAAATTTGGGGGGCGGGGATGGCTCAGTCAGTAGCATGCGAAGGCTCATAATCTGCAGTTCACAGGTTTGAGTCCCAGCTTGACCAGCATTGAGATTTATCTCTGCAAAGCTCTCCACCCTGCCCTCGGTCAGTAGGGGACACTGATGTGTAGACACACTGGATGACCTTGATGTGAGGTGACCATCTGTCTCCTAACAGCTGTCTAGTGGGTTCCCTTCCCCCAACCTTTCTGAGCCTTTGGAGTCCTTGTGACCTAACCATTTAGCCCATTGTGTGCAAAGAAAAGTGCTGCTCAGAGGTAAAACAACCCTACCTATTCCAAATTTGATTCACTCCTTGATAGCCATGACACTTTTTCAGTCTAATATGTATGTGGCACATTGAAGAAAATTGTTAGCCACCTCTGCCTTGAGATAAAACTTCCATGATCTAGCTAGTTGGCAATGAGATACACAGAAATCAAGCATGGACCTTGTATATAAGCAAGTACAGATGACACTGTGGAATATCAAATTAATTTTAGGATTTTTTTTATTTTAAAATTGTTTTCAATATTTTAAATTTGCAGTGCAGAAAAATTGAAGTTAAATATTATATCTATTAAGTAGTTAATATATATTTCTAAGTTCAAGTTAATATTAGATCAGTGAAATTATCCTCCAATATGGGGCTCCCTACACCAATTTTTTAATTGTTCTTGCCCTTTGAATTGAAGATAGAGGCTGTCATTAAATATTAGTTTTCAAAATCTGATAAGTTTGTTTAAAATTCTTTTTGGAGAAGTGAATATTAACATGCTTCTTAATTCTATTCTGATTGTGTTCCATAACCCTTAAAGTGTCAAATTCCTAGCATTTGTGGCCAAATTAATTTTTATTTTTTTCAGCAGAAAACTGAACTTTTGAACCTTATCCTGAAATAACTAACAGACACATGTTATATATGAAATAAAAGGGTAATTTCACTCTGAACAATAAAGTAGTATAAATTTAAAGAAAAAAGGCTTCATAGGTCTAATTTTGGAAAATGAGTTGCTGTTCTTCTGACACTCTAAGGTTTGTTTTATAAGGATGCTTTGAAAAGCATTATGTATTACTCTCCAGTCTTATCAACGAATGATAGTAGTAGCTGATGGCCAATAGATCTGCTGATTCATTGTGATGTACATCTAGACTCAATAGCAGGGATGACAATTTTTTTATCACCAACTTATGAATCCGAGGCCACTTCTCTTTGTTTTACTGAACTAATCTGTTAGTTTTGATTCCAATTTCATAACTGAGAATAAAATTTGTGTGTTGGATATCCTCATACTTTTGTTAAAATAATCTGAAGCATATTGAAATAAAGTTAATTGAAATGCATTTAATATCAGTGATGAAGAAAATTGTTTTTCCCATTATGAATTCTGTTGCCATGAAGAAGTGAATTGCCTGAAAAATAATATGCTGGTATATCATGATGATAGGTGGATCAATTTCTGGAATTTGCTGTACAGATGAAGGTATGTCAGAGTCATAAGTTTGGACAATGCAGGAGGTGTTTGTCAGTGAATGCTGAATGATAAATTTGATTAATGAAATGGAAATTACTGAAGCTCTTGGAATTCCTTTGTATTATGTAAGTAAACAATATCACCAAATTAACAAGTTTGCACAGGGTTAGGTAGGAATTGTCTAGGCTGATTACTCTCAACATTATTCCTTTTGCAACTGAAAAGCATGGATAGTTGACTGGTGCAGCTATGGGTAGAAGAAACCGTCCAAAATTGTCATCCCTGCTATTGAGTCTAGATGTACATCACAATGAATCAGCAGATCTAGTTATAGATAAGAGCAAACCCTTTTGCATTTTTAAATCAAGTTTAGAAAAACGATGGTACCAGCTGTGAAACAACTAGTGAAAAGGACCGCCATTGCATTTAACTTGTTTCTACAAATTAAATGCAATGGCGGTCCTTTTAGATGCACAGGATACAGCCATATGCATCTTGCATAGCTACCATTAACTGCAATCCATTGATAACACCAATTGCAGAGCTGCAAGAGTAGGCCTACTCTAGCTCTAGAGTAGGTCCGTGTGATGAATGACAGTTGCCTTTAGTGACAGATCTTCTGTTAGACAAAGATAATAGAGTTCCTGTTTAGATACATTGTCCTTAGCTAATGTTTTTTCTGTAAATATATAACAGGAATGTTTAGGGTGCCATCAGCTACTACTATCATTCGTTTTTGGTTTCCATCAAGGACTTGACAACCCAACAACTTGTCAGTACCATTCTCTGACAAGTTATGCTGCCATTCCTTGATGGTTCACAGGGTGGCATTTGTCAAGAAGACTGCTACACACATACCACAAGTTTCTCAAAACTGTGTTCATAGCATTAGTCTGTGTTTTGTCAAATCTGTTTTATCACCTGCTTACCATGTTGGATGTTTTGTCATCTGCTTACCATATTGGCATGTTAGCTTATTACATATTCAGCTTAAATTGTTCTTTGTTCAGTCTTCAACTGTACAAATCTTGGTAAGCTTTTCTCCAAGATCATATCTGGCTCTTGTTCAGGGCATATCACAAAGAACTACCACATGTATTGCCATCAAATAGTAACCTACTTGTACTATGTACATCAATACATGCCAAAAAGTATTGCCATCTATGTACACTATATTGCAAAAAGAGTCTTTTTCACTTTCACTTATCACTTTCATGTTAAGTGAACAAATAGCTACATTCAAATCTATCTAACTTTGAAAATAAGCTTTTTACGAAAAAAAGTCACTAGACATAAATTGAAGATATTGGTCAGAGCTCTCTAAATCTCTATTTTTTTTTATAATATAATATTAATCTAATATTTAAAGAATTATGGTGGAAGCTGAAACATAAGTGAAATTTTTGCTAGTTTTGAAAATTTACTTCTAAAAGTTAAATCACAACTGTCATAGCATTCACATATAAATGCGATATTTGAATTTTGTGTAAGGATTTTTGAAGTTTTCTTCAATTTGTGGGGGAAATGTTTTGGAAGTGTGGTGTGTGATAACATCTGTTAAATGTTATAGCTTCCTGACTTTCCATAATTGTGTTGTCTTTCTGCTGAGGTCTTGCATACCTCACAGACCTTTTCTGTTGGTGTAGTATATTGAGAGGCTTATGCTAGACTTCTGTGGCAAGCAGCTGCTTGAGGGAATTTTATTTTTATTAATTGCTTCAAAAAGTTGAATGTAGCTTGAACCAAAAGTGATTCAATCTAAGTTTTAATACTTGAAATTGAAGTGACTTTGAAATATTTTTATTTAATATTTTTTTCACAGCTGTTGACCTTTTTTGTGATTATATATTTTACAATTTTTGTTCAAATTATGTTGTTTTTAAAACAAAATACATTTTTGTGGCTCTACTTCCATAATCTTGATAGGAAATTTAGAACAAACTAAAGATTTAATTAATAATACATATACAGTAGGGTCCCTGTGTCCACCCAATTACTAAACTATTGTTCACCTGTGTTATCATGCTATTCCACATGGCTGATATTTTGACTTTGTTAAACTCCAGCATAACACACTAATACTGCTTTTCAAACACAATTGTTAATACAGATATCAGAAACTCCAAGCTTCCATCATCATTAAATGTATGAAGTATGTCCATAATCAATATCTGCTCTACAAGGTCCGATAAAGTTTCGAGATCATCATCTAGAGTGGATTATTTTTTATCTCGTGTCCAATCCGATCTCTACAAGATCTTGAATATTTTTATGATTCCTGGTCAAGAGGTTGAGGTGAGTGATGCGATGTTTGAAGTTAGAAAAATTAGTTTGATATTCCTCAAGTTCAACTTTGGATGAGCCACAGACAGTTGTCCAACACTAATGCATTTTTTTCTTTTTAATTGCTTATTCCATCTGTGGAGACAATCTTCAAATGTAGAATCTGCTATTCAAGCATCGATGCTATTAGAATGTTTAACATGTAGATTTTTTACTCCTTTGAAACATCTAGATTTACTTTTCCCTATCACTTAAAGGCTTCAGTTTCATTCCTATCATGTTGCAAATTTGCAGGACTCTTATTCTGATTTTAATCTTCCCTGATGAAGTAGAGACATTTTTGAAAATTGTGCATCTATCCATGGCGGCCTTTTAATATAGCCAGTTTTTATCCCTATTAACCCGTACAGTGTAGAGTTTATGAAAATCAACTTGCTGTTGTAGTCAGATTTATTTTGAAGTATTTTCAGAAAATAAATAGCTTTAGAACCCTACCCTGAAGTAACTAATGAACAGAAATATGTTATATGCCAAAAGAAAGAGCATTTAATTGTGATTAATAAAATGGCAAAAATTCGGAGAAAAAAAATGAGTAGGTTAAATTTTTTAACATTATTAAAGTATTGCAAACTTATTGTACTTTCTCAATTTTAACTTCAGTAAATATTTTTTTGAAATGTTTTTTCCTAAATTATTTTAATGTAAATGCTGTCTAACCTGGTTACAATGAGCACCTGGGGACCGACAAAATTTCCTCATTATATACTGAAGAGCCAAAATATTATGACTTGCATGTCTTTATGCAAACCAAAGCAACTGCAGGTAAACGACAGTGCGTGTGAAGGTCTTGAAATGGCATAAATAACACCTGATACTGAGCTCTGTTAATCAGTGTTATTCTTGTTCTTCAGATGGGAAAGGCAGCAGACTTAAGTGAGTTTGGCAAAGGCCAAATTATAATGGCCAGATGACTGGATCAGAGCATTTCCAAGACAGCAAGGCTTGTGGAGTGTTCACGGTCAGCTGTGGTTAGTACCTTCAAAAGGTGGTCTGAGGAGGGAATAACCACAAATCGCTGCCCACGGTTCATCGATGCTAGAGGTGAGCGAAGGCTGTCAGGCTGAACATGCACATACGAACACTGCAAGCTCAAATGCATTTATTTTTAAACTTTATCATAATATTTTCAAGTGGAATCAACAGGTAAAAATATATATATCATTGTTTTAAATGTTATTTTTGATATTTGATTAGAAACAGTTTAAAAAACAGGCCCCTTTATATTTGGGAAAAAAGTTTCTACAGCCTTGTACTATGATAACAATGTTTACTTCCCAGGTCACTATAATTCGAAAGATGAAACCAATTAATACTGCTTCAAAATGGAAATGGTTTAAGATATCCTTTGGACTGTAAGTGCTTAGCACAGTTTGCCAGTTTTCAGCTGTAACATGACATATTTCTGTTTGTTATTTGCATCAGAATGAGGTTCTAAAGTTTATTTTCTGAAAATTTTCAAAATTAATTCAGAAACATGATAGTTTAAGGGTTATCTTTATCCATTATTTCTTATAAAAAACCATATATTGGTTACAATAATTGCACCCTCATTGTGAATATTTTAAGAAATATATTTATAATAGAAAATAAAGTGTTAATATTTACTTTCCTAAAATTAGTTAAACTTCAAGGTTGTACCAAATGTTTCCTATTGATATAGTTTACCTGACTATTAAGCCAGCAGGCATGTTCTTGTATATGTGTTTGCATTGTATGAGAAATTAGGATTTGGCCATTTTTGTGCATTCAGTTGAAACTACCATATATTTAGTTTCACCTCATTTATAAGTTAACTGTATTATTTCCATAAGTTTATGTTTAATCTTAATGAACAAACAATGATTTGAGATAAAATTTAAAATCACATTAACAGATCCATTTTATACTTCTGTATTTTTTGGCATATAGGACATGTCCCCATTGTAGCACTGAATATTTAAGAAAAACTAATGTTTACTCTTACTAGCATGGAATAAATCTTAGTCATAATTCTGTGTACATAAACTTGACAGAAAACATCAAGTTTGTATGACAGTAGGAAAAAAGTTTCCAGATATAGTGCATAAAACATAAAATTCATGCCTAAGTGTATGATGATGGCCCCTTGATTCTTCATTTTCCTCTCTAGGAAAATGAAGAATCAAGGGGCTAGTTTTTTTTTTCTTTTTTCTTTTTCCTTTATGGAATGTTAATACATGATCTTTTGGTAAAACAAATGTTGATTTTGTAGTTTTCAATCCAAAATTTCATAATATGACAAATATGAACAGATCAAAAGATTTTATTGAATTGAATTTATTGAAACCCATCCTCATCATTGCTGTGCAACAATGATTATGGCTGTTGGTGTTATTCAGGGGGATTCATTAGCTTATGGAGGACATAGGCTAATGAATATATTCACATATTGGATTTAGGGTGTGTATTTTTTTTAAAAATGTATCTTACATGTTGAAAAATGCAGTACCTACATGATCATCATTTTTATTCCCAGTGGAGGTGGCAATTTCCAGGGTGATAATACAGCAAATCTTCCCTTTTGATGAATCGCTTATCATGCAGGTCAGCCTTAGTCTGATATATTTACATGCTTGATCCATCTTCCTCTACACTTCTGTTCACAGTCCTTAGAACTTTCTCATATGTTAGTGAATATTCCCTACCGTTTCCTTCTATTAAAAACTATCACAACTTTTTGATTACAATGAAATGAACAAAAAAAAGTTGCAAATGAAAGAATGCACACATAGAGAGAAAAAAAAGTCCTTGTGTGGCCAGAGTCTTGCATGTAAAAATGAGTATACACTATCAACAGGAATTCTCAATAAACCTGTCTTTGTGAAATGTGATATATTTGCTTTGAGGCCTACGTTCCCTGGTGTCACACACTGCCTGGCCAAATTATTATGAACATCTCCCTAATATTTTGTCAAGCCTCCATGTGCATTTGAGTAGCACATTCCAAATTTCCCATATACTTTTGATCAGATTAAGAACAGGTGTTTGTGCAGGCCAGGGGAGGTGATGAAAATCTGTTTCATGTTCCTCAAACCACTCCTGTATGATTTAAGAGTGATGAATTGCTGTATTATCCTGGAAATTGCCACCTCCACTGGGGTAAAAACGATGCATCATCAGCATCAGCAATACCCTGATCATCAAGATGCTTTTATACTTCCAAGAGTGGCACAATTCTGCATAGAAACCAAGAACTCAAACTGTGCCAAGAAAATGCTCCTCACACCATTACACTGTTTCCAGCACTTTGAACAGTAGGAGCTAAACATGATGGGTCCATTGCTTCATAGTGTTGTTGCCACACTATGTATCAGTCATCTGTTGAAAACAGTGTAAAATGCAAAATTTCAAAATTTACAGTCCTCTGTGTATAGTTTCCATTAAAATGGGTTTTGACATACTGCTAACAATCAGCTCTGTTTTGCTGTGCAGTAAAAAATAATTACCCGTCAAGCAGCTGCTTGCCACAGAGGTTGGACAGGAACCTTCCAGATTAATATGCTGTAGTAGAAGGTCTGTGAGGATGGCAGGATCTCAGCAGAAAGACAATGCAAACATCCATGCCTTACCTGAGGTTCGAACCCAGGTCCCGTTGATCAGTAACCAAGCACATTAACCAATCAGCCAAGGGCATGCTAATAAATACTTGTCCTTGTCTGTCAGCTTTTTTCCTCCTGCATTTGGCACTATTAGTGGACTTTTTTTAGACTGAGTCCATTATCCATACACTTGGTATATTGTGCCTTGTAAATAAATTTCCACTTGTTCCATCAGCTCCAGATGCTCCAGCAACCCCAACCCCCTTTGGAGTCAGTCAGACCAGCCTTTTTTATAAAATTTCCCCTTGACTTCGTTTTCCACAATGCCTTTATGGCTTTTATAGAACTTTGTAGTGACATAGAATACTAACATTAGTAAGAAGTTTTGCATGCATTGTCATCTTCTGATTTCAACTAATGGATTTGATTAGAAATGTTGCCAACTCAATTGCTCTAAAGTTTTTCAAATGTTCCCAAAAATTAACCAAACACTTTTTTTTTTAAAAAAAAGTCGGTATTTTGGAAGCAATTACCAAGTGAATGCTTCTATTTTTTCACTTTACATTTTCTTTTGTGGTCTAATAATTATCTAATAGGCACTGTGCCTAGGGACTACGATGAAAATGTTTTACTATTTTTTTGGTCTTTGCATCATAAAAATTAAAGAAGATTTCTTCTTGAATAGTTAGTGATTAAATCTGCTGTTGAGGCCAGTTACATACTGTTTTACTATCTGAGAAAAATTACTTTAAGATAATTTTAATCACCTAAAGAAATTGATCCATTCATAAAAATGCATCTGCAAAGGGCCAATGAGGTTGAATCTGGGCCTTGTAAACACCAGATAACATCTATGTTTGCTCAGTCAGTACTTATATTTTTATTAAACTTTCATTTTATTATAGATTAATTTTGAATTTATTTGCATATATTTGTATATCATTATCAACCTTTTGAGTTATGTTTAGATCTTCATTGTTTTTCTGATGAAGTCTTACAACTTATTGCTGTGAATATTTTTTAACTCGATTTAGATTAATTTCTTAATTTTTTTTATTGTTTCTTAGTTTTCTAATAAACAAAACTTTTATCTTTTATCATTTCCTAAGGATGAATGAGATCTTGGATACAGATTATTTCCACAAATTTATCACTAGCGAATTTCCCTGGTGTTGCTCTAGTCTTTAAATGCCTTTTTCATTCTTTGAAATAAATTGCATATGCTCAATTTAAGGGATTTTTTTTTTGTACACATAGAATTTCATTGTAGAAAAATATTTTAGATTTAAGAATTGTTACTTAAAACAGTGTTTCTGCATAAAATCACACTAGGAACTATAAATTTATGTAATAGGCTCTACTGCTCACGAGTTGCATTCGTTTTGATGCCATCAGAGATGAGATCTCTCACATACAATATACTGAAAAAGTGCATTTTAAAGCAAAGGTGTGAAAAAATTCCAGTGGCAAACAATGTTTTGGATTAAAGTATTGTTTTTTCAAAGAGCATACAGTATGTGCATAAAAACGAATTTTGAACTGAAATGTATTTAAATAATATGCAATGCTGCGTGTGATTCATATTCATTTTGATGCCATCAGAGATAAGATCTATTGCCACAAACATAAAAACTCATGTTTTTTCTTTGTATCTGTTAAAGTAATGCAACATAATCTCATGCGATCACATTCTTTAATTTTTCCTTTTGAGGGGCTTATGACAAACTGTATGTACAAACAGCTAGTCAATTCTAAAACAATGAACAACATTTTAAAACAGGTGAATCAAATTGTGCATCACTAAAGGGCATGTTACATTTGAAATAAATGTGTGTTACATCATCGTGCATTGCTGGGTAGAATGAGATCAGAAATAAATGATAGTCTCAAGATCATTTAAAATACCATTTTCTAACCACTTATTGAACCTATTGAGTTAATGTTTGGCATTGCATATCCTTTTTCTACTCTTAACTGTCTGTCAAAATTACAGGTTCTTAGCCTTTCGCACATCTCCTTTTATTATAGACTAGGGGCACTGCTCTTGCAGCCTAGTCTGCCCATTCTGTCCCCTTGAACCCCTATTGTTGGCTTGCTTTGCTCACTTCTTATATCAAAGTGACTCATCAAACAAAGCTATATCAAAATTTTTGCTTATGGATGATATAACAAAAGGCCAGGCTGCTTTTGCAGTCACCATATAGGGTACATGCATTGGTTCAAAAATCTATAAAAACTGCCTAAACAGATGCTAAAGTGCATACAGTGCACGATTGCTGTATCATTTACATAATATTGTAAATATATTGGAAAAACTACAACTCTTAACATCAAGTCTTTCTGGGGTATAAATGTTCAAAGTGTTGTAAGTTTTGGTGAAATTAGCCTCCAATAATGGGCTCCCTACACCAGTCACAACAGAAGGACAAGATAGCAGATGCAGAAGAAACTGCCTCTCAGCTATCTCTCAAAGCTAATAAGAGTATTAATCAGGAGAAAGAAAAAAAAATTAGACCTTGCAGAAGAGGCCAATGTTCTGAAAGAAATCAGTGACCAGTCGAAAGCGTGTTCGCTACAGCTTCACATGGTTCCGATAGCATGAAGCTCCCAGAACAAAGCTTCTATTTTGGCATTGTAGTGGGAGCAGTTGAGCAGAACATGGGATAGTCTCAAATGAAAAGAAGGTATGCTGCAAGTGGACAGTTAGGACTGTAAGCTCTGCTGAGAGTGTGAAGCATAGAGTTGCTGTAGATGACACCAACTTGGAGATGATGAAGGAGGGTCTCTTCAGATCTGCGGAAGTTACCAAGGTTAGGAGCAGTGTAAGAGAAGGGTCAACCAGGTACCTGAATGAGGAACAGATGGTGTCCCTCTGCCACTGGTCAAGACAATACTGGCTTATCAGTTGAGACAGAACTCTTGCAGTCGCTGAGAGAGAGAGGGTAATTAGTTACACACCTCTGACTCTCCAGCGGCTCTTTCACAGTGCGATCTGCGAGCTTATTGCCAGGTATCCTTACATGGGATGGAATCCACTGGAAATGAGTTATGATGATTAAGTATATTAAGGTTAGTTGATCCCACCATCTATTGTTCATGATGATAACTATAACTTTTCATCTCTTTTTTAATATTTCTCGCAAAACCTATGATTTATAATGTGAAAAATGTTTTTCAATGTCACTGATTTTAAAAGTATCATGCTCAGGGCAAACACATTATTCGACAAAAAAGTACCCTCAAATTTAAAATTGTAAATACAGTGACATAGTTATTTAAAAAACATATTAATTTAATCCATAAAAATTGAGAGCTGACAACATATAGTCATAAAAAAAGCTGGACATTTGGTGTACGAAAACATTTTTTCATGACTTCTCTTTCCTGCATGAGGTAAAGAAAATAAAAGTTTTCCTGCCGATAGTACTATCAGTAGTTTTTTCGACTGTCAATTGTGGTTGATAGTAAAAAAACTATCAATATATAGATAGTTACCATCAATAATTCACACCACTATTACTTACTGATGAAATGCTATTACTTATATCCGTTTCACGGGTTTATTTGTGCAGCCATATGCCTCACAGGTTATCGGTTTTCTGCAAAACCTCTTGTTTGTTACACAGAGAATGCATGCTTGTTATAAGGAACAATATGGCAACACTTGGTTACTGTTTTCATGTGATAGAGCACCTCCATGGTGCAGTTAAGTTGCCATTCAATGAAAACTAATCTGATAATCTAGTAAAATACATTTGGCTTATGGTCAGTAGATAATTTCCTTAGATGATAGGCTAAAGAATAAATAACTATAAAGCAACATAATTTTAAAGATTAATATGTAGGGAAAGCTGCAGATAACTTCACATAGGCATGATGTCAGCTAATGTATTTTCTTTCTCATCTGGCAACCACAATGTTAAACACTGACATAGATTTTGTATTATTATATAGGATTATCGATCTTTTAGAGCAATGGTTACATCTTCAGTTTTTTTTGAGGGGGGGGGGGGGTGTTTTGTTTTTTTATGAGGAAGTCTTGCAATTTTTTCTATGGATATTTTTTTAATGTGATTTAGGTTGTTTTTTAAGCTTTATATTATTTCATAGTTTTCTGGTTAAAAAAATTTATTTTATCATTTCTTGAGAATAAATAAAGTTTTGAATATGGAATCAGAGGATTTCCTTGGTTCAGAAATCAGTTCCTGTGTGGTTGGGAGGGGGAAAATGATGTAATTTCATCAAGGAATTTTAACCCTCCCTGACACTTATTATGGGAGGATAAACCCCTTCTAAGCTTAAACTTCATAAATCCCCAGGGGTAGATGAAATTACTACAGAAATGCTTAGAGCTGGGAATGTTTCGGTTACGACATGGATGACTGAAATTTTGAATATCTTTTATGATAAAGGCATGGTTCATAAGGATTTTACCAGAATTATTATTATCCCTATTTTCAAAAAAGGTGATTGCAGTTCTCATAATAACTATAGGGGTATCAGCCTACTCTCTGTTCCAGGGAAAGTTCTTTGCATGATTGTGCTTAATAGAATTAAGGATCTGGTTGACAGGCAATTGTGTGATGAGCAGAGTGGTAGGGGATGTGTAGATCAGATATTTTCACTTAGGCAGATTCTTGAGAAATGAGGTTCAGAAACCTTTAGTTACTAGCTTTGTAGATTTCAAAAAGGTTTTTGACTCTGTTGATTGTCATAATTTATGGTTGATTGTGAGATCATATGGAATACCAGACAAGTTAGTTAACATAATGAAAGCTCTCTATAATAACACTGAATTGTTTGTGAGAGTAGGTAAGGCCTGTAGCAATTGGTTTATCATTGCTTCTGGTGTTTGACAAGGGTGCATTTTGTCTCCTTTTCTGTTTAATTTGGTTATTGATTGTTATGTGAAATACACTGCAAGAGAAAAAATTTTGGCCTTAAATGATCTGGAGATACTAATATTTCTGATTTAGATTATGCTGATGATTTATCCCTTTTGGCAAATGATGTTGATGAGATGAACTCCTTCATTTGAGCTATTGATGAGGCTGGTAGTTGAGTAGGTTTGGTTATAAATAGAAAGAAAACTAAAGTGATGAAAATTGGTCAGGCAGGCTATGGTTAAGTTAATCTGAATGGCTACAGTCTTGAGAAGGTGTCTCAGTTTAATTATTGTAGTAGTTACTTGCAGTTAATTTTTCTGCTGAATATCACTGACTCACATATTTGCCAGTTTTGGCATCAATGCAACCTTACTTCAAATCCTGATTTTAAAAATGTGCATTTAATTACAGCTCTATCCTTTAAATGACAAGTATATGACAACATCTATTTTGATAATGCACAGTTTTGATTTCTAAAATCTTTTGAATCTTGGTCACACTTGCAATTAATGCATGTGTTATCATGCAATTAATGCATGTGTGACCAAGTAATATTTTTTATCAAAATGCAATTGAATCTTAGTCTTAAGTGACATCATATTACTTAGGGTGATTCATGTTTTTTGTCATGCAAAATATGTATAGTGACACATCATCACTACATTGCATTTGCATACCTCTGAATTATTACAAATTACAACTACTAAGGGAAAGTATAAAATCCACTGTGTCAGTCCATAACTATTACAAGTATTAGAATCTTAGTTCCCATCATTAGTCTACATTTGTGTTGCTAAAGCTTGGTTCAAGAAGTTCAAATGTGGTGACATGAGCTTAGAAAGTAAGTTGTGATTGAGATGGCCAGTATCAGCAGACCACAACATTCTGTGCTGCACTGTTGAAATTAATTCATAGACAAACACTTTCAGGCTCTCATCCAGATTTTGTCATTCACAATTAACTGCACTTATGGCACTCTGCAGCTCATTGGTAAGGTAGCCAGGATCAGTACCAAGTAAGTGCATACAAGTTGAGTATACTAAGGCAAAAAAACTGCAATATTCTCAGTGACATAGCCAAGACTTTTTGAGAGGGATGTGGATTAAACATTAATAATCTATGAACTAATAATTTCTTTAAAATTTTGTTATGGAGAGTAAACCTCTCAATGTAGTGGCAGACAAAGTTAAAACCCCCTTGATGAAATGTCATCATTGTTTCCCTTCCAATCATATAAGGACTGATTTCCAAACAAAGTAAATCTGCTTTGTTTCCATATAGAAATTTTATTTTCTCTCAGGAAATTATAAAAAATCCCTTTATTAAAATTGGAAAAACTATGAAAAAAAAAAGTTATGGAGTTACCTAAATCAAGTTTAAAAAAAAAGGTATCCACATCAACAAGTTGCAAGACTTCCTTGTCAGAAGAAAACTGATGAAGATGTAGCCATTTTCTCTAAAAGATTGATAATCTATAATAATAATAATAAAAGGAGATATATGTTTGTGGTCACCATAGCTCTTGACATAAAAAGTAGGAATGTAGGGTTAGGTTACCATTCAATATCAACTCAAACTAATAATTTCTTCAATATAAATTTTTGTCAGGGATGGTAGAAAGTTGGGTTGTTTTACTTCTGAGTAATGCCTTTTTGCACACAATAAGTTAAATGGTTAGGTCATAAGGACCCCAAGGACTCAGAGAAGGTTGAGGGACTCCTTGGACAGCTATTAGGAGACAGGTTGCCTTCAATACCATCTAGCATCTTCTTTAACAAGTTCAAGGTATGGCTCTCCAGTACATGTCCTTACATCCCATCTGATGGATGGCAGCCATTCCAAGTGGCCACTTGTAATTGGCCAAAGGCAGAGAGGGAGTGCGAAGTCTCTTAGTGTAGCCGTGTAGAGGATGGTTAAAACCTTGATAAATCTTGCATAATCATCTCCTACATTCCAGTCACAGGAGGGCTGATTTCCAAGCCAAGGAAATTCTTTTTATTTCTGTATGAAGACCTCAGTCATTCTCAAGAACTGATAAAAGGTTGAAGATTTTTGATTGAAAAAACCAATAAATAACTCAAATTGAGTTAAAAAATACATGCCAACAAATTGTAAGACTTTCCCATCAGAAAAAACTGGCAAAAATTTAACCATAACTAAAGGATCGATAATGACAATTCAGTGAAAAGAAAATGAATCTATGGAAGTGGCAAATTTAATGAAAATATAAAGTTATACTATCTGAACAAACACAGGTGTAATCCATTACTTCATGCAGGCTGGTGCAGCAAAGTTGAGCATGCTACATTCCTGGAAGCAAAGAACTCTTAACCCTTACAGTGTCAGGTTTCTGAACCTGAACTCACTGTGGTGGCCTAGTTTATTTTAAAGTGTTTTTAGAAAATAAAATAATGGCTTTAAGCCTCACTCTGAAGTAACTAATGAATGAAAATATGTTATATACAAAAAGAAAGAACATTTTACTGTGGTTAATAAAATGGCAAAAATTTTGAAGAAAAATATTCTATAAATTTTGTAAGCATTTTTTCAATATTGCAAAATTTTACTTTGTTTTCATTTACTAAATTCCTTTTACTAAATTCTTTTATTATTCTAATTAAACAATTCATAATTTTTCTGTAAAGAAAACTAAGTATTTTAATTTTAAATCTTTCATTTTTTTAGTGTCATAAAAAACTTGTTTAAAAAAAAGATAATTTTAATGAAAATTTAAAAATATATATGAAATGTGAAATAACTATAAAAAAATTCAATAAAAATGTTCCAATGCATTTAAAGTTTAACTGAAGCACTGGAATTGAAAATGAATCATTTTAGTTTGAAGCTGCATAATTGCTATGGAAAAGTTTAATTTTAAATTTCTATCAGAAATTTTGGTTGAAAATCACAGATTCCCAACCTTAATTAGTTTATTTGTTTGAAAATTATGCTTTGAGTAATCCTAATGCGCGTTGGACTGCTGCCATTACAAATCACTAGCTGATTCATTTTCTATTGTTTCTAATTAATTATTGTTTATAATTGCAGTATCTGTTTGAGAAACAATAAGAAATAATTTTAGAAGCATTAAAGTAAATAAAAAAGTTTTTAAAATCAGAAATCTGCTAAAATATTGATCGAAAGCTGATGTGCATAGTTTCCAGATGATGCAATTTCCAGTAGTAATAAAATACAATATCTTTGTGTTAACAGTTTATAAAGCATTGCAACTCTGACAGAGCTATAAATAGCACAAAATATAGGGCAGTACAACAGAATAAAGGCATAAACTAAATCATTCCTATTTGATGCTATTTACAGTGACTGAACATGCTAATATGTTCACTGTAGACTCAAATTTATTTTTAAATTTCATCATAATTTTTTCAAGTGTAATCAACAGGTAAAAATATATATATCATAGATTTAAATATTATTTTCGTCATTTGGTTAGAAACAGTTAAAAAAAAACTGCCAATTTCTTTTGTTCAGTAGTGACACTCCGATACATGAAAATTTTATTTTTCAACCTTGTACTGTACCATCTAAATTTACTTCTCAGGTCACTAGAATCAAAAGATGATAACGAATTAATACTTCTCCAATACAGAAAGGTTTAATAATTTCAGTGAAATCATGCAATGAATGATTAAATAAAATGATTCTGGAAATATTGAAATAGGTTTAAACCAGAAAAGGAGTAATAATGTGAAAAAACAAAAAGTCCTTTCTTTGTAATTGCTTTATTTTTAAGAGCATATTATGAAATCTTCATTTAAAAAAAATCGTTTCTTTTGTTCAGTAGTGACACTCTCCAGTGCCAGTGCAATGTCTGTTTGAAATTTTTGAATGTTGTTTGGTTCCAATGCAATGTGAAGATTTAATAAATTGCCAATAAGTAATTTCATTGTTTCTCATTAATGCGTAATTAGAATCTGTGCAGTAACTTGAATATTTATATTCCATATACTTCTAACAAAAATGTAATGTGCCACGGGTTGAGGAATAGTGGTCTACAGTTCTGAAATATACGACTTAGATAATGCTGATGAATTGACTGTCTTAGTAAATGTTATTTAAGAGATGAATAGAGCTGTTGATTAGGTTAGTATTAGAATAAGCTTTTTGATCAATGCAGAGAAAATTAAAGTGAAGAAAGAGGTCCTCCAATGTATGAAGGTTCGATATGTTTTAATTTTTCTTTGTTGTGCTCCAGAGCAAATTTTAAAAAATTAACAGTTTTGTGACAGATATAAGAACATTATATGGTAAATGAGAACTGGATTTGTTGGAACTTGAAAAACTGGAAGAGGGGGAAAATATGTGGATACACTATATGCCAAACTTAGTCTATGTCACAGTTTATCCTTTCTAAAATTTACTACAGTAGGAAAGGTGCTCAAAAAGGTCTTGATATTCATTTGCAGAACAAAAGCCATTGCACTTTCCTCAATGAAACTTTTATTGCCCTTCAAGGCAGAAAGCTATTGCATCTATGCAAAATTGCAGGTGTCTAGGCCAATTCTGGAACATTTGGTGGCATTCCTGTTGGGGAAATTCTTCGCAACTGTGAATGAATGCATTTTGCAATGTCTTGCTCCCTTGTAAAAAGTTCATAGAAATTTTCTGTTTTATTTTTTGGAAACAACCGAAAATCACATGGTTCAATGTCTGGTGAATATGCAGGATGGAGTAGCTGTTTGATTTTTTCCTGCTCCTTATAGGCTGTAACCTGTCGGGTTTTGTGATGGAGAACCCTTGATATGCCTGTTGTTGGACACTGCTCCTTCATCTCCTTAACCATTTTGGGTGAAACAATGTTAGTGTAGTATTGATCCTTTTATAGTCAATTTTTGGGTAAGATAACCACAGCTCCCACTCCTTGGGAATTTAAAAAATTGTGAACATCCTCTTCCTAGAGCAAAAGTCTTATTTTTGGGGATGCTGTTCATCTTCCACAACACAAATATAGTTGTCGATCTTTCTGGGAGTTGTATAGTAATTGAACCATGTCTCATCACCTGTGACAATGTCTGTTAAGCATTTGGAGCCACAGGTTCAAACATTGCCAGCATCTCCTTGCATGAATCGACTCCAGCCCTTGTTTGCTGTTCTGTCAGTTTATGGGGTACCCATTTGACACAGATCGTTTGGAACTTTAAATGTTGATGAATAATTGTTTCTACATTGCCATCGATGCACTGACATCTAAACTCATCGTGAATGTGTGGGTTTCATAATGTGTGGGTTTTCTTTAATGAGTTCACAAAGAGCAGTGATGATTATCTCATTAATTGCCTTCTTCGGTCTTCGGCACAAGGAAGGTCTTCGAAGCTCTGCTGTCAAGAAGGACACCTGAATTTGCACCTCCATCCTGTAACAGTGAACAGTCATGATCTGATATACTTGTCATAAATTGGCATGATTTTTTTTCACAAGTAAGCATGCTTGTTTTGACTCTGACTTGTTGAAAGGCACATCACTAAAATCATGCTTTCATTCACAATGTTATGTAAAAAAAATGCCAAAGAAAAGAATTATGCACTATTTTAATACAGAGGTCACAAACTTTGACACTGTGATCCCTCCCCCCTAATTTTTTTTTCATTGTAATAAATTTATGTGTATGTGTGTGCCCCCCTAGAATCATAGATAAAAGACAAATTCCCTCTTCCCTATGAAATAGAAACCCTGAAGTATGCAAAAAAAAAATTCACCTAAAATACTAGCAAATATAAAACTGTCAGAACTTTGTGACCCCCCCTTTCAAGCTGCACATGACTCACAGTTTGATAACCACTGGTTTAGTAGTATGTATTAGTAGATGGTCATCCTGAGGAGCACATGAACACAGAGGACACCAATAAGTTTGGAAAGGCTGTGGAGGGGATGATACATGATGGCCCCAGGTGCAAGAGAACCTGTGTATGTTATACTGGATGGTCTTGACAGGTTTCCGTCTGTTTGTTAACCGCTGTCCAGTGGGTACCTTTCCTTTACCCAACTCTGAGCCATTGTGAACTTTGTGACACTAGCCATTTACCTATTTCATGCAAAAAAAAAGTTCCATTCAGAGATAAAACACAAAACATGAACACATGCTGCTTGGAATAATTAGAAAATATGTATTTTGACAATAATAGTTACTTTTCCCCTACTCAAAAATTGTATATTGCTTATTTATTTGTGGGACTGGTGGCTCTATTGATAGTTTGCCCTTGATTAGTAAGAGCACCAAAGGTCTTGGAAAGGCTGCCGTCTGTTGGGTGGGAATGTTATGCCATGGTCCCATGTGCAGGTGGCTAAAATCTGTCTCCTAACAGCTGTCTAGTGAGTCCCCTTTCCCAACCTTCTCTGAGCTCTCGGGGTCCTTGTAACCTGGCCATTTTGCCATTGTGTGCAAAAAAAAAGCCATTCAGAGGTAAAAACAATCCACCCTGATTTAATTATATGAACAAGAGAGGTGAAACATCAATCAGTTGCAAACACAATTTCCTGTTGAAATAGAGCAAGCTTAATGTTAGGTATTCTGTATCTTTACTGTTGATTGATTCTTGCATTAATAATGCTTTAGTGTGAATTATTATCTAATTTATTGCATTTTTGGCAGTATTGAAAGATTACCATTCCTAATCATAGATGGTGCCACGAGTGGCAAAAATCAAGAAGATTTATAGTCACAATTAGTTTAAAAATGAACTAATCATTGATTTGTTTAGTGGTTAGAACACCTGGCATGTGTCTGGGAGATGTAGGTTTGAGTTTCATTCATCACTTAATATTTTTTTTTTTCGAGTAAATTATTTCTTGAGATGAAACATTTTCTTAATGCAGAGAAACCCAACTTTTCATTGTTAGTGCAAAGTTGAAGTTTGCTGAACATTTAGTAGTTTATTATACAAGAAGTATTTTGTGATAGAGAACTGGCTATGGAGATATAACATTGGATTTGAGTACAATTTTGTTATGTACCAGAGCTCAAGTGTATATGTACCAATATAAATTGATTTGTGGTTGGATTTTTCAACATGAGGGTGGGTTGTTTTACCTCTGAGGCACTTTTTTTGCACACAATGGGCTAAATGGATAGATCACAAGGACTCCAAAGCCTCACAGAAAGTTGGATGAATGAGAATGGCCATGGCCATAAAGTGTGTTGGTCATAAAGTCATGGCCATAAAGTGTGTTTTTTAACGTGCATAGGGTATGTTCTCCTGTGCATGAGACCACTGCTTTACATCCCATCTGACAAACAATAAATATTTTATGGAAAAAAATTTTACCGGCAAACAGGACTTGAATCTGCATCTCTCCAGAAACATGCCAGAGTATTCTACCATTGAACTAATGTCAACTCATCTTTTTTCCACTAATTTTCAGACTTTAAACTCTTCACCGAGAATTTGGGTGCCTACCATTGGTGTTATCTATGATCTCAGGTGTTAACCATTTCTTTTTATATTGTGCTGAGTAAGATGGAACTAAATAATAAAGTCTCTTCACACTATTTAACATTATTAATGATTTAAACATAGGTGACAATTGCAGCGTTACCTGTTGACTTTTTAACATCAATACATCACATATTTTGTGGGAAAATTTCACCGACATATGGGACTTGAACCCACATCTCTCCAGAAACATGCCAAAGTATTCTACTGTTGAACTAATGCTGACTCATCTTTTTTTTTGCTAATTTTAAGACTTTAAACTCTTCACCAAGGATTTGGGATAGTGGATAAATACCTTATAATTGAAAAAAGCTGTGGATTAAAAAGCATCATAAGGCTACTAATAATTCATACCAATAGCACCTGTGTGTTTATAAATAATTCATACCAACAGTGCTTATAAGTAAGATCTGCTCAAAATAAAAACAGTCGAATTTGTAGCTGTGGTGTAACTGGTCTTGTGCACCTGCATGTGAGTTTGTGAATGGTGTTTGCAACAACAGTTAAGACAGCTATGTATGACTGGAACTTAACACCTACAATAGAGGAGAGATTGAGCAGCCTGCAGAGCATCTGACATGTTATCAGGAGGTCTTGGATTCAGATCCCACCCAGCTCAAGACAGTTTTTCTTTTGTTTTTCCAGAACAGAATTATCTAAAATTGATGTGTGTGTAGATACAAAACAAAGAGTTTTCGAAATTAAATGTGGTGATAAAACTATCTGGTTTAATTTTTAAATGTTTTCCATAAAGCAAAAAATATCCTTGGAATCTTTATCCTAAAGTAAGTAATTAACAGAAATGGGTTACATAATATACCTAAGGAAAGAACATTTAATTTTGAGTGGTTTTAAAATGAAAAGTTTAACTGAAAAAAAAAAAAGTTTTTTTTTTTTTTTAAAGAGACGCTATGTTCATTTTGTCATCTGCCTATCCATATGTAAACTTTATTTTTATAGATAATTAGAAAATTATTTTTGTATTGGATAGGTATTGATGAAATATTATGATTTGTGTTTTCTGAATCCCCCAAAAGTTTTTATTTCATCCTCTAATAATGTAAAAGTTGAAAAATTGCAAGTTTTTTACCCCTATATTTGAAATTTTAGTGGTGTGAAGATCATTAGGTTTACATTGACAACAATAAATTGACCCCTTACACTTTTGGAGTGTGTGTGTGTGTGTTGGGGGAGGGGACTAAAGTGGGTAGAAAACTGAAGTGGGTGGGCTACAAAAGAAATATATAATTAATATTATATATTTCTTTTGTGGCTATATAATTAATATTGAAAAGAATGCAATATAATTAATATTGAATTTTGCTATATAATTAATATTGAAAAGAATTTGAGCAAAATATAAACAATACAATTGCATTAAAATTAATTATTTTGAAGATTTGATTCGTTTCGTTTCACCGAAGTTAGATTGTACTTTGTGCAGAGCTGAAGGGCCGCATAGAAAACTGAATTAGGTGGGCCACAAAAGAAATATATAGTTAATATTAAAAAGAACTCAAGCAAAATATAACAATACAGTTGTATTAAAATTAATCATTTTAAAGAGAATTCGTTTCACCGGTTGGATTATCCTCTATACTTTTTCTCTTTTGCAAGTTTTATTTATTTGTTATCAGTAGCTGGTGGGCTGTAATTTGCCCAGTCATGGGATAATTACTAATGAAATATTTAGATTTTTCAAATCCTTAGATAGTTTTTAATTTACTTTATTAAAGTTCATTAAATATGGAAAAGGTGAAACTTTTAATTAATAATGCAAGTAATCAGTTTATGGTAAAAATTTTAAACTTTGTTAGTGAAATGCCAAAAGATATTCAACTGGTAGCAGCAACTGCCTCTTTTTGTCAGAGGAATGTGAGTAAACTGGCTTTTTCATTTTAAGGAATAAAAGAGAAATGCAAGAACTAATTTTGAAAAAATGAGTTTTGCCAACAAGTGCCTAACTTATGCCTCCCAGTTTACATGCCCCACTCATCAACAAAACTCATTTTTTCCACAAAATTATTTCTTGAATTATATGTCAACAGGTGCTATGTGAATTTTATTATTGATTAAAAGATAAATACTTTCTATACTGTATAAGTACTAATAAAATATTGCAATTTGCATTTTCACACCATCATCCTGTAGTTTGAACTAAATTTTTAAAGAGTGCAAAAAACATGAAACTGTTTGCAAACAAGATTCTTATATTTACTAGAGGCAATATACATCCTTCTGGTTTATTATTTTGAAAGAGCAAAAATAAATTATTAAAATTAAAAGTATATTCTGAACAATAATGCAGATAAAAATTGCCTTTAACACAAAAGTTTGGTATAATATTTTTCAATTTGGTAAATTTTAAGCATTGCCTAGCTATACACAAGATCACTCCACATACACTGGTGGACAAAAGCTGAATTAAAACATAAAAGTTGATGTATCAATATAATGACTGGCTAGAATTGAATGTAATTTGATAGAGGGGTACATCCGACCGTTCATGACAAAGAACATATGCAAAAAAAAAACAAAACACATGAACAGTTCTTGCTCAGTTACATGCAAAATGCCACACATATAAGGCACACTATAAAAGATAGTGCAGATACAGCCCTCATCACATCTTACATCACATGCAAATCCAGTTAGCTTGCAAGAGCTGTTGCAGCACATGAACACCCAGACTCACTTGTGGGTTTTGGAGAGTCATTGGTAGAAAGTTGGCAGAACAGACCCAATCTACATTAGCCATATCTCATAATGTCTCTTGGATGGTCATCTCCAGGATATGTCGACAATATCAGGAATCCAGGAATGTGTCTCAATGACTAGTTCCAAGCTGGCTAAGGGTCACAACATCCCAGGAGGACTGATATCTGGCCTTAATAGCAAGAAGGCATAGGGAGATGACAGCCACACAGCTCACTGTTGATCTTGGCTGTGCTTCAGGCCTGATGGTGTCAAAGAAAACTGTCCAGATGATTACATGAGAGGGGTCAGTATGCTAGGAGATTGATGGTTTTTCTCCTCCTCACCCACTCTGAAAGTAGAGCTCGAAGGACTCGGTACAAGCATCATCACAGCTGGACAGCAGTGGGTGCATGTGTTCTTCACAGATGAGCCCCATTTCAGTCTGACTCTGGATTCCTGATGTGTGCTCATGTGGAGAGAATACGTATTGCACAACCATCCCTGCAGCATCCAGGAATGAGACCACTATGGAGGAGAAGGTCTTCTAGTGTTGAGGAACATAATGCTGGATGGGCATACACTACTACATGGGCTTGAGGGTAGCACTGTACATACTCAAAAATACGCGAAGGAGATCTTGAGCCCATTGTAAACTTTTCAGGAATCCTGTTGGCCCTGAGTTTGTTTCTATGGATGATAATGTTTGTCCTAATAGGGCTCAGCTAGTCAATGATTGCCTCAAGAGTGAGGATATCCAGGATGGAGTGGCCAGCCAGATCTCTGCATCTTAATCCTATTGGGCATGTCTGGGATGCTCTGGGAAGACACATTGGCACTATTCAGTTCATCCCAGTAGCCTTCTAGAGCTACTATCTGTGCTAATGGAACAATTGTGTTTATTGTCATATGACCTAATCTATCATCTTGTCACCAGCATGCATGATCATTGTGCAACATGCATGGCAATCAGAGGCAATCCCTAGTCATCACTGAAAAATGCATTTCAGCTATCACCAGTGAAGCACTTTTTTCATGAGCATTATTCCTGGCCATCCATTCCTATTCATCTTACGTTTTCATATGTTCCCTGAATTGATCTGATGTACCTCTTACTTGAATTTCATAAAATTCTTTATAGTTGTATGTTACTGTGTTAACTTTTATGATTATAACTTACCATTTTTCTGCCAGTGTAGTTCACTTTTGTAACTACTTTTTTTTTATTAACACAGGTTTTTGATGTAATTTGGAGATTTTCTGGGAAAAGTGCTGGCTATTTACATTCCACTCCCTATTTTGAGCTTATTCATATCCTAGAAATTCTTATTTAGTATCAAATTCAGAAAAGATATGCTTCAGTAGGAAAAAAGTAGTCTTTAGTAGTGGCATTGAATCATATAATGCTGACTCATCTTTTTTTTGCCATCACTAATATTAAAAAATGCTTTCTAATATAGATTATATAACATGTTAAACACCAAGGATGCCACACATGCTCTCAGTGGTATATGATATATAACACTATGGTATTTGCTTGAATTGTTAGTTGAGTATAACATTTTGAAGCAATGTGTTATACGAGTTCTTTTATTGTTGCCAGTTTTAACGTATGTTATTTAATTATGTCTGCCATCTACTAGTCCTAACAGAAAACATTATAAAGATCTTAATAAATATGTAAAGGATCAGTTAGCAACTGATAAGACTCTTTGACTTGATGGCTTGGCTGAGGAAGAATCTAGATAACAGCAGAGAGCTATATCAGATAGTTAATGTTTTATGTGGGGAAAAATGGACTGGTATACAGGGATTGATGGATAAACAAGGTAAGGTTATTGAAGGTGAGAATTCTGTCAAGGCTAGATAGGCTGAGCATTTCAAAGATGTTCTAAACAATGTGGTTAGTTCTACTCCCATTGTTCATAGTGATAATGGATACATTACTGGCTTTAATGTTGGTCCTATATCACAGTCTGAAGTTATTATGGCTATTTCTAATCCCCAGAGGTAGATGAATATACTACTGAAATGCCTAGAGCTGGAAATGTTTGTTACCACATGGCTGACTGAAATTTTGAATATCTTTTATGATAAAGGCGTTGTTCCTAAGAATATTACCAGAGCTATTATTATCCCTATTTTTGAAAAAGGTGATTGCAGTTCTTGTGATAATTATAGTGGTATCAGCCTACTTTCTGTTCCAGGTAAAGTTCTTTGCATGATGAGCAGTGTGGATTCCAAAGTGGTAGGGGATGTGTAGATCAGATTTTTTCACAGTAGGCAGATTCTTAATGTTTAGTTTCAGAAATCTTTGATTACTAGCTTTGTAGATTTCGAAAAGACTTTTCACCCTGTTGACTGTCATAAGTTGTGATTGAGAGATTTTATGGCATACATACAGTTAATGAAAGCTCTCTATAATAACACTGAATAGTGTGAGAGTTGGTAAGACTTGTAGCAATTGGTTTAGCATTGCTGCTGGTGTTGACAAGGTACATTTTGCCTCCTTTCCTCTTTAGTTTGGTTATTGATTATGATATACGAAATTCATTGCAAGGGAAAGATTTTGGGTTTAAATGGTGTAGAGCAGGGTTCCCAATCTGTGGTCCATGGACCGCAAGAAATTTACTTTTGAGATGGTTGAGTGTTAAAATATCTCAAACCCCTCCACAGGGGTCCATCGTATTTTTCAAATTAAAATAGGGAGCCTCTGCTTTTAAAAGGTTGGGACCCACTGGTCTAGAGATATGAAAATATCCTATTTAGGTTATGAAACCAGATTCCCCTGTAGCTATGAAGGTTAGCATAATTATAGTTAATATTGCCATAGGTATAAAAAAAATTAAGGCTAATGAAATTGTGCCTAGTATTGCCATAGACATAAAATAATATAGTTTGGCCCTTTTGGCAAATGATGTTGATGAGATGAACTCTTTCATTAAAGCTGTTGATGACACTGGTAGTATAATAGGTTTGGTGATAAACAGAGAGAAAACTGAAGTGATGAAAATGGATTAGGTAGACTGGTTCAGTTAATCTGAATGGTTGTAGTCTTAAGCAGGTCTTCACCAATATCTAGGGAGCTATGTAACAGATATTGGTGATGTGAGGCATGGGATAAACAGAAGAATGTGAACTGCTGCTGGAACTTTTAAAAATCTATGGAGAATGTGGAGAAATAGGTGTATACACCTGAAGACTAAAATTAGACTGTATAGTAGTTTGGTTCTTTTTAGAGTTCATTATGGTAGTGAACCTACACCTTTGTAAACAAGATAACAGGAAATTTGATGCTTTTGATTCTAGATGCTCATTTTGTGCAGAGAAAGACTGCTTTGGTTTGGCCATGTTACCCATATGCATAACTATAGATTAGCAAGTAGGGTTATGAACAGTGTGCCTAAAGGCATCAGAAAGAGGGGGAGACCTAGGATGTGGTAGGCAGACAATGTCAAACAACACCATGTTAGAATTGGTCAACAGTGGCAGCAGATGTAGCTAAGGGGAGATATGTTTGTAGAACTAAATTGCAGAATCTGGTTGGACCTTCATAGCTCATGACTGCTTTAGGATGATACTAATGAATTGATAAAATAATTCAAGGTTTTAAAACCAGATTCCTCTGTAGCTATGAAGGTTAGCATAATTATAGTTAATATTGCCATAGGTATAAAAAAAATTAAGGCTAATGAAATTGTGCCTAGTATTGCCATAGACATAAAATAATATAGTTTGTAAATTTCTCAATGTTGATTCAGTTACAATTCTTTACTCATGAAGTACTCTTAACATGTCGATTATAAATTTAGAGGAAAATTTATCTTGAACTGTATGTGGTGCAAATCCACAACTTCCTGATGACATGTTAGGTGCTCTTAGCTACTGTTCAAGATTTCTGTTTAATTATATGACATTTTTCTACCTGCTGTACAACTGTAGTATCTGTGTCACTAAGGCATTGTATTCTCCACTTCCAAATAGTGTCATGAAGACAGAATTTCTATTACATGTCGATAATAAATTTAAAGGAAGAATTGTCGTGAACCTGATCAGATATGAACCTATGTTAGAATTGGACTTGACAGGAAGTCACCTGACAATCCTGTCAAGTGCTGTAAGTACTGAACTTATGTGGCTGCTGATTGGGATATCCTACCCTATTTATTGATATAAACTTTTCTACCTGTAGTATACAACTCAAATGTGAAGCTCAAAAACTGTGTCTTCTCCACTTCCAAGGCAATTTTATATCAATGTACAAAAGTGACTTCATGGCAATTTAACGAAATTAACAATGAAAAGTTTGCTAAATAAACCCGATTGTTAATATATTTGACATACATTACCTTCTGTCTTCTTGTTTGCTATGTGAAAATGGAAAAGACACTTCCTGCAAGTGATACATATTGTGTGCTGCAGGTTGAAAAAAGTTTGTATCAATAAATGGAGATCTTGATCAGCAGAGTAGCACCATGATAAGAGCACCTGACATGTCATCAGGAGGTTGTATTACACCCAGCTGATGACAATTTTCCTTCTAACTTTGATGTTGATGTGCAAAAGTGATTTCATGACCTTTTAATAAAAGAATAAAATTTGCTAGTTTTTTTTTTTCATTTATTTTGAGAAAGCTATGATTGAAATATTATACAACTAATTGTGTAAGCTGAAAGTTTCATATTACCAAAGAAAATGAAATTATTTTAGCCTCACATTTGCTTAATGAATTCCAGCCATATAATTACCTATATTACCATACTAATAATTGCATATAATTCCTGATGAATTCACGAGTGTGCAAAAAAAAAGTTTCATCAGTAGTCAGTGGAAACATACCTTAATGTGGTGTGTGATATATAGTTTCAATATGTGCATGATCCTAACATGCTCAGAACAATGCTGCCAATTAGTGCTATAGGCAGTTCTTTTTCTCATTTAAGGACAGACTTCATTTCAGTGAAACTATGAAATGGGAGCTGAGACTTGCTGTCCTCTCTAGAGAATCTTAGATATACTCTGTAGGATTGAGGTATGGGAATCTTGCTGGCCATTCTGTATGGGCTGTAGTTTCACTCTGAAGGTTTAATCTACTAGGTGAGTTCTGTGATTGGATGAGAATTATTGTCCATTATGGGGAAGTTTGGGACAATTTCTCTTGTAAATAGGAAAGCAAGGAGTTCATCTTAATGCCTTACACTTCTGAGAATCCCTCCTGAGAATAAATGTGGTCTGTGTGGCTATTGGCAGTGATTCGTCCATAATTGTCTCTGTGATGCTAGTGAGGTAGAATATGGTTCTTCATTATCTTCAGGTGAATGTTTATCAAGAACCTGTTTTAAGACTAATCATAGTTCATCTGCAAGGAGCACTTTGACATTAACTGTTCTTAGGTACAGTTAAAATGTCATCAGTATCCATTCAAATTGACTCTTTTTATATGTAAGTGGTCAAGGAACACAGGCAGTGGTACTCTCAAAAGCCTTCTGTAGACAATATAAAAAAAAAATACCCCCTCAAGCAGCTGCTTGCCAGAGGTCTGATAGGAGCCTGTCAATTTATATGCCATAGTAGAAGGTCTGCTGTGATATAAATTTTATTGTAGATGTGCAAGTGCTAAAGCATATTGACATACTGTAAAGTCTTTATGACACTTTGCAGTTAGTCTCACATAATGATTATCTTGTGTTGAACTGGTTTAGGATGGTCTTGGAACAAGTTTCAAGAAACATTTTCATGTTCACGAATTGATTCTATCGTGCTTAGAGCACTGTGAATCATATTTATGGCCATTTCTTTTGGTGTCATCCCAATTTATTAACAACCAGTTCTTTCAATTGTAGATTTTATTATCTACAATTGAATTGTTTATTTTATGCTCTTTTTAACACATAATGATTGAAAATGTTTTTAGGGAATCATCTTTTTAAGAATCAGTGAAAAGGATAAACTACATTGGTTTGCTTTATCCGAATTTGTTTCATTATTAGTAATTGTTGTTTATAATGTGATTTTTTTTTTTACTGTTTTCTAACAACCAGTTTTGTGATCGGTAATTTTTAGGAATGCTGGATGACTACTGTTCACCTGGTCTATTTTCATTCTCTTAATTGCTATTAATTTCATTAATTCAGCCATTTAATTTCACCTTAAACACTCATCCAAATGGTTTCATTATGATATTGTTAGAATGAGGCTATTTCAAATTCATCAGTTCAAGCACCATACATGAAACAGAGATCCCAAGAGGGTTGTTTTTATGACTTTAATTCATTAAAATATTATTCAAGTATTTGTTTCTTCCTTAACTTTTGAATATCAGTGTAACAGAGCTGTGTTCTATAATAGTTTTAGATATTGTTAATTGTTGAAGGCAGCATTATTTGCTGTGGATCTCATAAGTTGCTAGTGAATTTAAATTTTAATAATTTAGAGGTAAAAGATTACTGAAAGATGTAATAAAAAAAGTGAGGTAACAAATTTTACTGTGCATTATTTTTATTTATTGCTAGGAGAATTTTGTTTACATCAGAATTATATTTCACACTAATATAAATACTGTACACACTTTCTTGACGAAAGTGAAGGAGTACTCAATACACATCTTGCTATATTAATTTAAAATCTTTATTTGACTTCTGTGAAGCTTTCTGAATTATATATACTGTATCTTACAAATATTAAACTAGGAGGTCGAGTCACCTCTGGTTAATATGGTATGCTCTTTAGATGTGCCACATAAAATTTATTTTAAGTCTTTAAATAGGTAACATCGAATGGATGGAAGTTATTCTTTTGCAGATTTATATTAAGTGAACTTATGTTTTTAGCTAAGATTACTAATCTTTACATATTGAGTATATACACTGAATGAATAAATTATTATGTACACTCCAATAAAGCAGAAGTATTGCATGCAGTCACATAGGATGCTGAAACTGGCAATGCCTATAAATAGAGCAGATCTCTATGTATTGGAAACCAGTCACAGAAAAGTAATCATGGGTAAAGGAAGTGACATACATGAGTTTGACCGTAGCTAGATAATAGGTGTGAGGAAGGCTGGTTGTTCAGTCACCGCAACTGCTGAACTGTTGGGATTTCCACATCAGATTGTCACAATGTATACCAAGTCTATGTGAAATACGGCAAAACTTCCAACCAGTGGGAGAAATGTGGACGTAAATGTGCAGTTGACTCTCATAGTTAGCACACAGACTGCCCTGCATCATTACAAGGAATCGTACAGCTGCTGTGGAGCTGATAATGTTGGAATTGAATGAAGGCACATCCACAAGCTTATGCACAAAAACTATCCGTCGTACCATGGAAAAAATAAGTTATTGCAGTCAACGATGCCATAGTTGACTGATTCAAGCGATGGGCCCAGCTTGCCAAGTTGGGGTCATACAGGCAGGTGGAGGTGATGTAACAGTTTGGAGTGCATTTTTCATGGGCTGCCTTGGGACCCATCATACCCACCAAGACCTCTGTTACAAGGTATGTGAATATCTTCACCAACCATCTAAACCTGTTCATACTGATTCTCTTTCTGGACCATGGCACCATCTTTCAAATGGACAATGCCACACCACATACTTCCTGAATGACGACCAATTGCTCCAGGAGCATTCAAGTGTGTTTACCACACTTGAATGCTCCTGGAGCAATTGGTGTCATTCAAGTGTGTTTACCACACTTGAATGACCCCCTTGATTTTCAGACCTCAACCGCATTGAGAATTTGTAGGGCAAATTGGAAAGATTTCTTTAAGCTCACCAACCCCACCTGCAATTGTTGGATGCTCTACAACGGACAGTTCTCACTTCATAGGCATTCATCACTTCAATACCACCTCCTTGTTTTCAACCCTCATTGAGTCCTTACCAAGATGTTTGGCTACTGTTGTGAGAGCAAAAGGTGGAGCAACAGGCTATTAGATAGGTGTATATAATAATTTATCCATTCAGTGTAGAATAAATGGGTTTTTAATTTATATAGGTTAATAAATAAAATTTATAGAAGTGTTTCTTTTTTCATTATCTTTTCTGTAATTACAGATGAATGTGCAAGGCATTTTGAAGACTGATGAACTTATTACAAGATTCTTTCGTCTTAGTACAGAAATGTGTGTTGATCTCTGCTATCGAGCATTAGTGGACCAAGGTGTTACTTCCCCAACAGTAATACGAGTGAAGTGCTTTCATACCGTAGATGCATATGTACGCCTAATTGCCCTTCTGGTAAAGCACAGTGGTGACACAACCAACACAATCACGAAGGTGAACTTGTTGAATAAGGTAAAGCAGCTGTTCAGGGCTGTGATTTAACCTTAGAACTTTTGTGTTCTTGATTGGTTGCTATTGGGGTAGATCAAAATTTAGTACTCATATATTAGCACATACAATTGGCTGATGAATTTAAGGCATAAGTACCAAATAGTATGAAAACTAACTAAAATCAAAGTATAAAAACTACTTTGAATATTGCATTTAGAGCTTTGATTACATAATCAAAAAAATAAAAATCTTAAATTGAAAGGAAAATTAAAGAAAAAAGAAAATAAAGAACTATCCCTTTATAACCAACCATTCAATAAATTTGATTCTACATATGATTTCAAAATTTTGGCCCAATTAATTTTTAATTGAATTTAAGCCTACAAATAGTAGCTCAAGACATACTGATAAAGTGATTGGTACACCATTCTTATAAGACAATGCATGAAACCAGCTGGGCTTAATACCTCTGATGTCCAGCATTTTCTTGATGCAAGCTGTAAGTACTATCCAGAAAAGATTTCACCAGAAAAGGAGTGGAAGGTTTGGGTTTAACTGATCAGAATTGTTGATTGATCTGATAATTCTGAGCAATTGATATTTTATCTCTTTCTCCATGCTGAGGAAGTTGTCAACTATGTATTCTGAATTTTCAACTAAAATTTATGGATATTATATTCAATATGCTTAATCAATTTTTAAGAACTTGATAAACAATGTTCTGTAATTAACAGGCAGCATTGTATTGAATCTAGAAAATACTTGATTTACTAATATGGCAAAGAAAGCAACTGAAGAGCCTAACTATAAGAAACTATCTCAACGGCGTTTCCGTAAGTAAGGGAAAATGTTGAGGTAACTGGCTAATGGAAAAAAGGTAACATAATTGAAAGCAGAAATGCTGTTTCAAAATTTTACATTTTTCTCAACCATGTGTGCTTATTTGGTTTTCAATTATGTATTATTCTATACTACTGTATTATAACAGTGGACTTGCTATGCATTATTATGTTAACATAGCAGTTTTCAAATATAAATTTCATTTATTCAGGAGATATTTAGCTGATACCTTGAAACTTCTAAAAAAATGGGTATTATGCAAGGAGTTTACCAAACTCGTACATTACTTCAGTTAATCCATGAATTGCATTGAAAATGACTTATTGTTCAGGCAGTATGCCTATATTCAAGAGTATAATTTATTAGTTTTGTTATGCATACTCTGTTTTCAATATAAATTTTAATTTGCAAACATTTAGAAATTTAAAGTAGTTCTTAAAAAGGAGCACATTAAATGAATTTATAGGACATGAATATGAGTTATTTTTGTTTTGCTGTTTTACACTGGCATGATAGTGAAGGCAGATGAATTACAGAAACTCCTGTGCTTCATGCTATATCGGAAAAGCAATTTACTCTTATGGCATTTTACAGTAATGAAATGCAAGATTGGAAAAGTTCTAAATCAAACTTGATTTGGTGTCTTATTTACTTTCTTGATTGAGTTCAGCTGTTGTGGTTCAGTCTGATAATCTTGATGCAAGCTGTAAGTTCTAATCAGGAGTGTGCCAGGCTGGCCATAACCTGAAGTTCATAGTTTTGATTGCCACTCAGGCTTTCTTTGCTAGTCTATACTCTGCCTTAGAAAACAGTGGACTTGCAAAGATCACCATCCATCAGATAGAATATTAAGTTGAGGTGCTGTGTAAAAACCATATACTTTCCAACAGTATTGAACATGGCATTAGCATATGCTACCATACCTCTAGGTGTGGAGATGGCTCAGTTGGTAGCACACCAGGCTTATAATCAGCAGTTCTCAGGTTTGAGTCTCAGATGTACCAGTGTTGAGATTTATCTCCACAAAACTCCCCACCCCACCCTGCCCTCAGTCAGTAGAGGACACTGATGGGTGTGGAAAGGCTGACATCCAATGGATGGGACATTAAGCCGTGGTCCCATGTGCAGGAGAGCCACAGGACCACAGCTTAACTCATTTTATTGAATTTCAGCTCGTGCACAATTTTTTCAACACTTCCTACACTAATTCCAGTCTCCTGTGAGAGTTCACTGCCCCAATCTGACAATCATCTAAGATAAATTCCACAATTCTGACATTTTCAGGAGTGACAGAAGTTCTTGGTCTCTGAGCATGAAGTTCATTTTTGACATGGTCTTGTTCTTCTCTAAATAATTTGGCACAACTTTATGCCCTTTCCTGTGGTAAACAATCTTCCCCAAACTGGGCTCGACGCCTGGTAAAGATTTTGGAAGGAATGACACCTTTGTGAGAATTATTCTAATTATGTGCTGTGCAACACTGCTGGGTACTTCCTGGTCTGACATCTTGATTACTATTACTGGTGGTGTGAAGGGGGGCACAACTAGTGCTGCTTGCAAGTTTGAATATGTCTTTACTTGCCAGTGAATGCCAGTTCACACATTGATTTGTGCTTGAACGGTAGCTGTTGTTTTTATTTGAATGTCCTATGTATTACGATTTTAAAACTTTTATCTTTGTGAGCAATTTTATTATACCATACATTGTAATTCTTACCAACTATCACACTTGAAATTATGTCTTTGCAGAAATATATTTCTTTTGATGATTTCCTGTCATTATAGCTATTTCCACTTTGGCTCATTTTTTCCTCCTTTTCTGCCACTTTTCTCTCTTGTGTATTGGAGAAAACCTGACACCTAAACAAATTTACCAACAGCTTTCCCCTCTGCTATTTCTGGAGTCCTGTTGTCTGCAGTACTCCAGTGGTAATATCGTAAACCAAATATTGTCTCATTGATGTTAGCTATGATTTATTAAGTACTGTCACAGCAAATCACCTGACTGGAGCATTTGCAATGCTCAGCTGTATAATATATTCTTTGATTAAATTATGAACCACATTGCAGTTTAAGTGTCATAGTTGATGAATAATAATGCTGATTTTCACAATTGTTGCAGTCTTTGGCATTAGTCTATACTTCATAATTGTTCTTTTGTAATTTCATTGCTGAAGCTTTGCTCAACCTACTATCCATTTTCATTAGGATCTATCAAAAATTAATCGAACCACTTACCACGTGTACAAGGGCATCGGAAAAAGTTCTTGACATGCATCAACAGAACAAAAACCATTGCACTTACCTCAACAAAACCTTTATGCCTTTTAAAATACTACCTCCAGCATCTGTGCAAAGTTGTGAATGTCTACACCAATTCTGGAATGCTGGATGGTACTCCTGTTGGGGAATACTTCGCAACTCTGAATGAATGCATTTTGCAAGGTCTTGCATCCTTGAAAAAAAGCTTCGCAGCCAGTTCTGCTTTAATTTTTGGAAATAACCAAAAGTCACATGGTGCAAAATCAGGTCAATATGCAATGAGGTAGCTGTTTAATTTTTTCCTTCTCCAGACACTCCGTAATTTGCCAGATTTTTTTAGCACTGGCATTGTCATAAAGAAGGAGTACCCTTGACATGATTTTTGTTGGACACTGCTCCTTCATCTCCTTAACCTTTTGGAAAAGTAATGTTGGTGTAGTATTGCCCTTTATAATAATTTTTTCAGGTAAGGTGTCCGTGGCTACCACTCCTCAGGAATTAAAAAAATTATGATCATTCTCTTCCGTGAGCAAAAGTTGTGTCAGAGGATTTGGGGATGTGATTCATCTTCCGCAAACCAAACATAATTGTTGAGTGGGGTGGGGGATGCCAGGCTTGTAATCTGCAGTTCCCAGGTTCGAGTCCCAACTGGGTCAGCATTGAGATTTATTTCCGCAAAACTCCCCACCCTGCCTATGGTCAGTAGGGGACACTGATGGACTTGGAAAGGCTGCCATCCATTGGATGGGATATTATGCCATGTCCCATATGTGGGAGAGCCATACTCTGTGCACATTAAAGAACATGCTGGATAGCCTTGATGGGAGACTATCATCTGTCTCCCAACAACTGTTCCAGTGGGTCCCCTCCCCCCAACCTTCTCTAAATGTTTGGGGTCCTTGTGACCTGGCCATTCAGCTCATTGTGTGCAAAAAAAAAGTGATGCTCAGAGGTAAAACAACCCAACTCTAGTTGTTAAGCTTTCTGGGAGTTGTATAGTAATAAAACCACATCTCATCACCTGTGACAGTGTTAACCATTTATTCCACTAGGTTTAAACATTGCCAGCATCTCCTTGCACAAGTTTACTCAAACCTTTTTTTTTGCTCTTCTGTCAGTTTGTGGGGTACCCATTTGGTACAGTTTTTGGGAACTTGAAATATTGATAATTAATTGTTTCCACACTGCTAATTGATACACAGACATCTAAACTTGCTACCTGAATGTGTGGATTTTCTTTAACGAGTTCACAAACAGCAGTTATGGTTCCTCTCATTCATGGCCTTCTTTGGCCTTCCTGCATGAAGGAGGTCTTTGAAGCTCTGCTGTCCTTCTCTGAATTTGCCAGCAATGGTTTGTGCATCCATCCCGTAACAGCACCATGTGAACAGGCATAATACCCATAAACTTGTGATAAATCTGTATGGATTTTTTTCTCGTATCCCTAAGCCACATCCTTGTGAAAACGTGCAGTTCTTCCCATATGTAGTAGGCTCCATAGCAACAATGCACAGATTTTGCAGGCTGAACTTTATGCGCTGCCAGCAAATAGAGAAATGATGATACAGTCTTTGTTTTTGATACATAATGACAGGTTTAGGCAAGCTTTCAAACAAGTCATAGCTCGATGGCTTGGGAGGAATGAATGCAAATCTACAGACACATGCTAAGGTAGACAAGATTTCATCAAGGAGAAAAAACTCAGTCACTTGCCACAGATATGTAGTAGAAGTCTGTCAATGTAATTCATCATAGAGAAAAAACCTAGGAAGTAGGATAGAACAGACAACACAAACATCCTTCTCTGAGATGCAAACATATCTCTGTGTCGAAGATAAAAAAAAAGTTAGCCACTGGGACACTGGTATTACAATCTGTCAGACCTCACTAATATATTATTCCCGTATATAATTTCCTTACATTTCTGTAAGCTGCTTTCTTGAAGTGTTTAAGCATCAAATACTTTGGCAGACACCTTGATGTAAACCACATACTAAAACTTTATCCAGTATCAAAATTTGGATAGGAACTAAAGGTTGTTAGGTCATTGTAGGACTTGGGTCTTAACATTTTTATCTTCTAAAAGCCATCTTATGTGTGAATTTTAGGAAACTATTTTTAGCTATATTGGTCACATTGTTTCCATGTTAATTATTAACTTTTCCCATACAGTCCTCTTTGATCTTTAATCTGATAATTGTTTACCTTTTTGGTTTGGAAATTTTTACATTTGGCTGGATTTTTTTTTAAATCAAACACTTTTGGTAATTTTAGACCATGGGCCTTTACCACTCTGATATTTGTTCTTTGTTAGTAAAATTCAGTCACTTATGAACAAAATTAAAATGACAGTTGCTTTTAAATTTTAAGCTATTTCATTTATGGTACCAGTTTATTAATACTGTTTAGCAAATAGTGACTAAATTTTACTAATGGACATATTAATTTAGCAAGTGAGAAAAATGACCTGAACAGCTGATTACTAATGAACAATTGGCAAGTTTATTTTATACTATACTTATATTATTGTTATTTGTTATTTCAACTTTTTTTTCCCTTTGTTTACTACATGATGTAATTTGGCCTACTAAAACATCGGTTGCCAGTAGAAATGCCAGCTAACCAAAATACACTCAATTTTGCTGAATTTCCTACCCTTAAAGTGTGGTTAAATACAGCCTAAACTTGGCATATATATAAGTAGGTCATGAAATAATTGCACAATCAGATGAAAATATTGATATTTAATGCAGAAATGTACATTTATCAATATGACTTTTGTTATAGTCAGATGTTATGATTTTGACTTGGTGGTGATGCAGGCTGTTACACATCATAGCATCTATTTCAAAATTTGCTTAATAACATCTTTGGACTCCTTAACTATGCTCATTATACCTATTCCTTCAAATAGGTATTCATTGCTGAGATATCACATCAAAGGATGGTAAATAAAGTATAAGTCTGATTCACAATGTATATATTTTAATAAATATTATAAATCACAGTTTACATTGTGTTCTATATCAAAAGGTAGAGACCAAAAAGCTATATTTATTCCCTAAGCAATCTGTGGGCTTCGCAACAGTAATACCCCTTTACCACAATGAAGGTTAGTTTAGATTCACTAACTATACATAGTGTTGCAATTAATATGCTGGTCCTAACTAGCATCTGAACTCTTGTACAGAGTCAGTAGCAACTATTTGACATTATCAAATTATGTTGAACATAAAGATTCATCATACAGATCTATCTAATACATTGCTAACATTTAGGCTTACTGTTTACCTTATTACAGGAAATAAAGCAGCAACTCCACTGACTAGTTCTTAATTCTGATCACATGGAATCAGCTAGTACAAGATTTCACAATTGATTGCTGGATTACTGTCTGTAACTGGCACTACATTGCTTAAGCAGATCTTGGCTATAAAATCTTGTCACTGCCTAGTTGTTTTGCTGCAGGCACATCTGGACATTTTGTTTAATGTTCATTACATTATTGCCCCATAATAGATTTTTTTTCATAATAGTAAGATAAATCAGTTATCTTAGAATGCTTATAGATGATTCCTACATATGATGATCACC
Source organism: Ryuthela nishihirai (assembly GCA_038380435.1). Taxonomy (NCBI): domain Eukaryota; kingdom Metazoa; phylum Arthropoda; class Arachnida; order Araneae; family Heptathelidae; genus Ryuthela; species Ryuthela nishihirai. Next base: position 44,979,257 of record JAWZYU010000023.1, on the reverse strand, counting down.
ATTTTGACATCTTGGGGATGCCATTCACACCTGTAGGTAGTTTGAATACTCTCACTGGAGATACTAGATGATGGCTCTTGTAGCTGATGAACTACTAGTGGTCAAAATTAAAGCAACAAATGCAAAAAGCGAAAGAAAGATTAAGAAGTTAATATATATTCTCTAAGCAACTTACAGGTCTAGCAAACCTTAATACATATTTACTGATTATGAAGGTTTGTTTGGATTTACTACCTATACATAATGTATTGTAGGGATCTTAACTAACCTCTGAACTCCTGTACAGAATCAGTAGCACTGTTTGACATTATCAAATTATATTGAACATGAAAGTTCATTAAACAGATCTGTCTACTAGAGTGCTAACAGTTAACTGTTTAACTTATTGCAGGAAATAAAGCAATAACTCCACTGGCAAGTTCTTAATTATGATCACTTGGGATCAGTTTATACAAGATTTCACAGTCGATGGTTGATTCACTATCGATAACTGGTAGTCTGTTGCTAGCTCAGGTCTTACTGTAGCATCTTATTGGCATTGCCAAGTTGTATTCCTGCAAGCACATCTGGGCTTTTTTTGTTATTTCACCACAAGACACCGTTCTACAGTCCAATTTTATCCAGTTGGAATACTTAACACAGTAAAGATGTTGATTGACCATGTAATTCACAACAATGATCATAAATACGTTTGCGTGGAGAACAGTATGCTTAATCAACTCTCTGCCATTTATACTTAATTAAATATAAAATCAATTACAGTATTTGTTAAATGTAAAATCAATTACATTATAACTTCCAACATTACAAGTTTAAAAGATTTGCATGACGCATTTCATCAGCAAAACGTGTTGCACAAATCTTTTAACTTTGAGTTGTTTTAAACTTGTAATGTTGAAAGTTATGTTGTAATTGATTTTACATTTAACAAAGTATAAATAGCAGAGAGTTGATTAAGCATATTGTTCTCCATGCAAACGTATTTACCATCACTATTGTGAATTACATTGTCAATCAACATCTTTACTGTGTTAACTATGTTATCCAACTGGATAAAATTGGACTGCAGAACTGTGTCTTGTGGTGGAATAACAGCAAATTGCCCAGATGTACCTTCAGCAAAACAACTTGACAATGATAGCAAGATGCTACAGCAAAAGTAAAGCTATATTTAAGACCTGCATTAGCAATGGACTGTCAGTTACTGACAATGAATTAACCATCGATTGTGAAAACTTGTGCAAGTTGATCCCAAGTCATCATAATTAAGAACTTGTCAGTGGAGTAATAGGGTAACAGTTAACTGTTAGCACTCTAATAGATAGATCTGTTCAATGAACTTTCATTATTCAATATAATATGATAATGTCAAATAGTTGCTACTGACTCTGTGCAGTTAAACTTTTACTTAAGATATTAACTTCAGATGTTAGTCAAGATCCCTACAATACATTATGTATAGTTGGTAAATGATATTAAGATTTGCTAAGCCTGTAAGTTGCTTAGAGAATAGATATTAGCTTCTCTGTCTCTGCTATTTACGATATAGACAATGATTTAAACTGTGCTTTGTAATATTTGTTAAATATATATACAATGTGAAAAGGAATTTTACTTTAAATGAAAAGATACATATTAATGAATGGAATGAACTGAAAATTATGGATGTAATGTGAGATATATATATATATCATCCTGGGACAAGAAATGAATATCCAAGCATACAGTAGCAACTGCATGCACAACTGGGTGGAAAGGAAATATGCATCAGGTGAATGCATGCAAATGAAGAAATAATATCCTCACTGTCTTCAATATGGGGTGTGGTCACCTCTAGCAGCAATTCAGGCCCAACAGTGACTCATCTGCTGAGAATAAGGCTGTCCATCAGGGCCTGGGGAAGTAATTTCCCACCTGATGCAGAGCAGATCATATCTCTTGGATTGTGAGGGAAGCAAGTGGCAATCTGTTGCTTTACAACAGGGGTGCACAAATATTTTATCAATGGTCTAGATGGAAAATTGTCTCTGTAGGCAGGTGGGGGGGGGGGGGATAAAGCAAACAACACAAAATTCTTAACTTTGTTTATTGCATTTTAATTGCCATATGTATAGGTACAAAATGATAAAAAGAAATTAAATATTAATATGAAGTTTATTTTAATGTTAGAACAGAAGTTGGTTTGTCAAAGTAGTATGTGAAGGATAGGACATAATCCCTCAAATGCATTGCTGAACATTCACATTTAATAGCAGTATAGCTAGTTGTATGATGTTAGTTCTGTGTGGTTGGACATTGTTTTCCATCAAGAGAAAGCCTAGTCCCAGTTTCAAGAGAAAGCTAGACTGCACCTCTAAAGGTGGGGGTGGCTCAGTCGGTAGCACACCAGGTTTGAGTTCCAGCTGGATCAGCATTGAGATTTATCTCTGAAAAACTCCCTGCTCTGCCTACAGTCAGTAGTGGACACAGATGGGATGTTAAGCTGTGGTCCCATATGCGGGAGAGCCATTCCCTGATCATGTTAAAGAATACGCTGGATGGCCTTGACAGGAGACTACTATTTGTCTCCCAACAGCAGTTCCAGTGGTCCCCAACCTTCTCTGAGCCTTCAGAGTCCTTGTTGTTTGGCCATTTAGCCCATTGTGTGCAAAAAACATTCTGCTCAGAGGTAAAACAAACCAACCTCTAAAGGATGAACATAGTATCCAGAATCTCATCTCTATATCTGATAATTCAGACCTTGCTATTTTCCTTCATGATTTCATGGAGAGGCATGTGACAACTAATACATATTCCAGACTATCAATTAACTGCCTCCATATTGGTCCGTTTTCTGAATGGGGGTAGATGGAATCATACCCTATGTTTTCTCCATTTGAATGCCTGTGGAGAATCACTTTACAAGCTGAAGCTTGATTCATCAGTAAAGAGCACATTGACCCTTTGTTGATGGGCCAATGTGCTCTTGCAACACCATTGTAAATGAACTCTTCCTTGGGTGGGAGAAAAGAGAACACAAATGGTAGGTTGGTCTTGCATAGAGAGCACTATTATTGAACCTTCTGTAAATGTTTGTAGTGATATAGTCCTTCCAGTGGATAAGGCAAGCACTAATGCAAATTGTCCCACTATGCTTATCTGTGGTGCTTCACAGTTAACACCAGATAATGGTCGTCCCATTCTACAGTCACCCTATGATGTCTTTGTCCAGGTCTTTTAGAAATGTTGTTTCTTGAAACTGCCTCTATAGATAGTTAACAACAGAATGATCCACGTTTTAGCCATATGGCCACTTCAGCTTGAAATTGCCTTGCTTCCAGTCTCCCTAAGACTCTCCACCTCAATGAATTGTCCAAACTGCTTCTCTGTAACATTTTTGGATTGTTACAAGTCTTCAATCATGCATCTTTATATATGTATTTGGCTTGTACTCTAACCATGCAAATTTCTTGAATGAGGGAGTTTTTATGTACCACCTTCTATCTTATTGGACAATACATTTGTCATTTTACATGTGACAATATACTTTTGGGTGATTTCTTTGTCATTCCAGTGGTGACACAATTTTTGTATTTTTGGTTAAATTTTGAATGCAAATTAGAACTATTTTACCACCATGTTGTCACCAAACATATACTGTTGTTGGCTTCTAAACAAAAGAGAATGTCACTGAAGACACTACTACCATTCTGCACACCATTTTTACCATATCCCAACATGTTTTTCTGTCAACAATAAGATGATATGAAAGGATAAGGAAGCAAAGTGCAGTCTAAGTTTTGCATCAAAAAACATTCTGTTTTTGATTCTCTGTGATACTTGGTATAGCTGGAAATATGATTTTCCTAATCTGGCTTACAGTAGTGGAGGTTCCTCTGCAACCTGTCACCAGCTCTGTCTGTCCTCATGTTTTGAGCAGTCCAGAGTTGATAGTGTGATGTTTCGTAAAATTGCTGGTGCTCACATTTCTGTGTATTGCTTCTCCATAATCCAATATCAGAGAGACCTATTATTTGTTTATATTCAAATTAACTCAAATGTGCATACTGTTTACACTCATGCTATTATATCATTTCCCATGCATTCACCACGTTTTTTCAAAAATATGCCTTTTTTTTTTTCCACACAAAGAGAGAACTGGCTGTACTATTTTCATCGCATTCCTTTTCAGTATTTTTGCTGTGATTTCATAAGGAAGCTTATAATTTTTCGTATGTTGTAATGATTGAACATTCAAATTTCCAAATTAATCCATTCACTCTTTCAATTGGGGAAGATTCACTGAATTAGAATGTACATCAGAAATTTAAATTATCAAAGCAAAATATTACAAATATATGTGCATGTATTTTTGCAAGGAAACCATAATTCATTTTTGCTTTGCATGGGCTAACAACATGGTTATCTCTGTCATCAGTTCCACTTTACAATGCATGGGATAATTAAAGTTACAAAACTACTCATTAAGTTTTAGTTTTATTACAGTTTATTGTAGTTGTGTAAGTCACAGTTGCCTGTAGTTAAAGCACTAGATGATGAGCATTTTTATATCTTTTTCTAGAATCAGAAAGATGGTCATATAATTCTACTTTTACATCTTATGCACAAAGAAAAGTAAACTTAAAAAAATTGCCAGTAACAAAGTACTAGATTGTACTGTGCTATGTTTTTTATTTCTGAAAAATTGCAGATTTGTTAATAGTTAAAAATAATTATTAAAAACTATTTTCGGTTGTGACATTTATAAATTTAGTGTTTGAAAAAATTTATATGTCTCGGAGAGCAATTAAAATTAATAACAGAGCTTGTAAAACATGGAAACAATATTGAAAAGTAAGCATTCTTCTGCACATATAAACCTGTGTAATCTTTGGTATGGCTGTTTATCATTTAGTCCATAGTGTCAAAGCATGTTTCATATTCACAAATTAAAAAAAAGGGGGAAAACAAGGTAAGTGGAACACTTGTTATTTTTATTACATAAGCCTTTGCTTATTTTCATTATCCACCCTTACATACCATAAAATTGCACAAAACCAAGTTCTATACTTCAACACTGGTGGTTGTATGCCTGCCAGTTTATTCGGAAGATATTACATTTAATGGCTAAAATATTAATACTGTCTGTATTGGGCATTCATATATTGTCAGATGCATATGCTTCTGTATTATACAATAATTTTGGTTTGCTGCATTTATTTTGAATAGATGATTAATTTACATAGTAAAAAACATAGTAAAAAATGTCATTTCACATTCAGCAATTCTATTAAAGTTTTCAAAAGTATAATCTTTTGTTTTATTTTTTTTAATCTCTAATGTTTACAAAATTTATGATATTTGAAGAAGGAAATCATCAAATCATTCTATATTCTGTAGTCTTTATTAATGTATGGGCATTTCTATTAGTTAATGGCAAATGTTATGGCTAGCATTCAGAATTGTTTTATTGAAAAGTTAAATATGAAAGTAAAAAGTGTGCACATCAAATATGACATGTTTACTTGTGTGCTTTACTGTAGGTTCTGGGCATTGTGGCAGGTGTCCTTTTACAAGATCATGAAATACGCAGCACAGATTTTCAACAAATGCCTTATCATCGTATATTTATCATGTTGTTTCTTGAACTGAGTGCTCCAGAACCTGTGTTAGAAGCAATCAGCTTTCAAATACTCACAGCATTTTGGTGAGCATTTTAGAATTAATTGTACTTGATGATTTAATTAATGAACACAAAAGTGTATATACCTACACTTGTAAGTATATATATATATACTCTCAATTTGATATTTTTATATAAATATACAAAATTACCAACTTGTTAGGAGTACCTACCTAATAGCATTCAAGACCTTTTGTTTTCAGAACACTTGTGATTTGCCTTGTGTTGAAGGTAATGGAAGTATCCCATGGGAATATTAGTTCATGAAAACAAGCATCTGTTAATTGTGGGATAGCTGAAAGAAGTGGATCAACATGCCTAACTGCTCTTACTTCATCTTTTAGATCTCAGTGGGGTTAAGATCAGATGGCACACAGGCCAATGAAAGAGAGCTAACTCCTCTTTTCCTAAAATCACTCCTACACAATATGATCTTTTGTCATGGGACATCATCCTGCTAAAAGTATCCATCACATGAGATGTAAACAGTAGACACAAAAGGATATATTCAGTCTGCAACAATGTTTAGAAAAGGTGTTGTAATGAGGTTTTGGACTTCTGGAATCAGGATTTTAGTCTGTGGCAAGAAAACATAACCAAGAACAGTACACTACTTGAAATGGCTGTAGTATTTGTATTGCAAGCCAATGGAGTGATACATATTGGGTTCATGGTCATGTATTCTTTTTCCTATATCATATCCTTCTATCTGCATGTTGCAATGGGACTATACTCATAGTTACTTTTATACCATAAAACCCCAAATAAACCAAAACAACTGAAATCTGGATTCATCACACCACATGACACATTTCCAATCTTCTACTGACTAGTTTTGGTGTTTGTAAGCCTATTATAGGTATCATTGTGTGCTAATAGAAATAGGGGAGACCACTATTTAAACTCTTGCCATCACTCTTCACGTTGCTTGAAAATGCCCCGCACGCATTCGGGGCGAAACTAGTTGCCTTAAAAGTCTTGAAAGACGAGTACTGTTACGATTGTAACGTTTTAATAGTTAATCCTTTTATTGGCTGTTATGTTAAATGGGCACACAGAATATGCTGTTCACAAATGTGGCTTAATCACCATGAATACGCTATTGTGAGCTATGTTGAATGTTATATTTTGAGCATCTTTGAAAATCTACTGTTCCTTTGTTCCAAAGAGCTATTATGCAATGGACTTGTGATATATTTAATTGTGATATAATAAATTATTGGTGAAGCATCACGAGAAATAACATCACTAAACATCATCCGGACTGGTATCTACGGTGCACGGCAATTATATTGCGAAATTCTCTAAATATTAACAGTGATTCAAGTATCAGCATGATGAAAGCTTCAAGGATTAATCAAGATGTGCAATGGTAGCTGAAACCAGCTGGACTTTTATAAATGGGTAAATGTTTTACAACTCTACTTTGGACTTTTTAACTAGATTAAAAAAAAAATCTCTTAAGTTAACCTTTTTACCACATCTAGTAGCTCATACCTAGACTATGAATTTATAGTTTGGAGTAAGTGGTCGCAGTAGACTAAGAACTGTACTCTGATGAAAACAGCATAATCGTGTAGTAAATTATTTTTAACCTACTTGCTGTGTTTTAAATTTTAATAATATTTTAATATGGTGCTCTCCAAAACCTTTTTGCAAGAGTTTAATGCATCAGCTGATATATAACATTAGGGATCCCTAACTATGGGGTTATCAAAATAATGGAAACATGGAGTGTGTGTGGAGAAAATTTTATTAATAACCTGTAGGTCCACCTCGGGCATTCAGAACAGACACAATTCGACATGAAATAGACTTTTGCATGCACATACGGTTAGAGAATGTGGGACCATTCTTCCTGTAAAATACAGCCCAACTGTACCATTGATGCTGGGGATAGAAAGTATGATCTGACCTTGCACTCCAGATATTCCCACAAATATTCAATAATATTGAGTCTGGAGATTGAGGTGACCAGGGTAGCTGTTGTACCCATCATCATGTTCTGCAAACCACAACTTGACATGTTTCGCACAATGCATGGGTGCATTATCTGCTTGAAACCAGAGACGGTCATTAGAGAACAATGCCCTCAACATTGGGTTCAGGTGGTCCCCAAGAATGGATTCGTACATTGTGATGTAACACAACGCTGCAGAATAACTAATGGCCCTAAGCAATGCCATGATATGGCACCCCACAGCATCAGGGATCCATCTCCATGATTCACAGTCGGGTGGTACACTTCTGCAGGTTTTCGCCAGATGTACACTCAACCAGGGGTAGAAAACTGCTGTTATTTGTGGTGCCGTGGTTTTGTGCTTCTGTTGTACAATCTGTACCAACATTTGTCTATCCCTATCTGACAACTTCATATGGCATCCATAATTTGCACATTTGGAGGCCACGCCATGTCCTTTTTGATAGGTCGTCATAATCTTCGATACAGTTCCTTGTGTTACACCTATTTTCATCGTTCTGGTTACTGAAGCTCCTGCAAAATGTGCACCAATGATCATACATTTTTTGGATGTCACTGAGATCACATTGTCGACAATTACACCACAACAACTGTTTCATATGTGCCTGTGGTACTGCTACATGATAGCTGACATCATACTTCTCCCCTTTATATACTTCACATCGCAAGTGATGTCCCTGTGATATGAATACAGCGCATTGTGTGTACTCCAGTAGCCATTGATGTTTCCATTATTTTGATAAACCCTTGTAGTTTGGCCTTGTAGTTGTCTCAGGCCATATATGAAAAATAATCCTGACTTCATATCATTGAAAGTAGATATCAGCCTCCATTTAAAGGCATGTTCTTTCATATTTTCAACATATGCTAGATATTTATTTGATTAAGTAATATTTAGATCTGGAGTTTTCATTAGTACATGACTTGATCTAGACTTGCAAAAAAAAAAAATGAAAGCAGCAGAAACACTTTTACAAGAGAGAAACATCACTCCCATTGTTCAATTGCAATTTTATTTTTTACCACTAACATTTCAATTAATTTTAGATTGTAGGCATTTCTAAGAAATGAAAAAACTAGAGTAAACTTTAAGGCAGATATCACTCTGAAGTTAACATCGATCAATTTTAGAGGAAAAAAAATCGATCGATGTTAACTTTAGAGTGATATCTCCTCAATATTCATTAAATATGTTGAAAAATATCTCTTCAATTTAAAGTAAACATGATCAGGTTTTTAAAAATTAAAAGCTGCTTTCTGAATATTTATATTAGTTTGAGTTGCATAATACAGTAGACTCCGTCTTATCCAGCCCTTATGGGACCGGACACCTGGCTGGATGAACAAAAAAAAGGCTGGTTAACCTGAAAATTGTATCAGAAAAAAAAAAAAACGACCCCTCTTGCACCATAAAACCTGAAGCAACCAAAAATGAAACTCTCTAAAGTATATACAGTACTGTGCAAATTAGTTGGGACAATAGGAAAATGCAGTAACAAAGACACAACTAAAATATTTATTTGTTTAATAGTATAGTTAATAGTGAATGTGACCCCCCCCCCCTAGCTTTAATTACTTCTTTCACCCTCTCAACCATTGATGCCACTAGCTTTCCACACATCTCCTTCACTTCAGGGTCGTGGTACCACACTTTCGTGACACTTTCTATCATTTTGGTTTTTGTCATGCAATCCATCTTAGATAGGCGCGCTTTAATAATAATGGCCCACAAATTTTCAATGGGGTTTAGATCAGGTGAATTCCCTGGCCACTCCAATACCTTCAAATGTTGCTGGGTAAAGAAGCTCTTAGCAAGCTTAGAATTGTGGCATGGAGGCAGATCCTGTTGAAATACCCCATCGCCGTTAGGAAACAGCTTCTGCAGTGTTGGGATCATTTTCGCCTCCAGAACGCCTATGTACTTTTTGCTGTCCATCATTCCTTCAATGGGGTGAAGCATCTGTGGCCTGGAAGCTGTGAAACATCCCCAAAACATGACCTTGGGTGGGTGTTAGGGGGATTGCTGGATGTGGCCGGATCGAAGAGGTTCTCCAGGCTTCGCGTGTCCCAACTAATTCGCTCAGTACTGTAGTTGATGGCATTCCTCGTATCTCAGAAGCTTTCATTTGTCATTAAATTCATTACAGTCTCTCCCCCTACCCCTGTTTAAATCTTTATTACACTTTTTTTAGTTTGAAAAAAATTGAATATATTTCGGGGTACCCATGATTCTCCTCATGACAGAAGTTTCTAAATCAAAAAACAGTTGTCTTGCTTATATGATTGAATTTTTCAAATTATTTTATAACCACTATAGTTGCATGGATACAATTTACCAGGCATATGTAACTTTACATCAAAAGAAAATTAAATATGATCAAGTTGCACAAAAAATGTGTGCATACTTCAAATTAAATGTACAATGAGAAAATGAAAACTTTATTAACATATTATTTAAAATGTTTATTAATTAGCTTATTTTATGAGATGTTAATTTTTATATATTTTTCAAATTAATTTAACATTGATATGAAATCTTAGTTTTTGAAGCTTTCATTTCAACACAAAATCCAGTGTTCCAATTGTGCTTAATTATAGATGTCTTCAATTCCCACAGAAATGCCTGTTCTCTTTACCCAGTACTACCAGTTCTTACCTGTTAGCTAATCAATATTCTAATGCGCATATAGCAACAAACTAAGCAATGACTTTATCACATGACAGCAGAAAGAAATCAATGATGCATTCATTTGTTTAAATTTATTGGTGTCAACAGTTATTTTGAATAACTTATAACCAAATGTTAAGTGTGAGGATTTTGAGAAATCCAAACTGGTCCACACCAATTTTGGTTAACACCAGTGGGTTTCCGTATAGCCTATACTCTTCCCCTGGGTAAAGGGAATATTCAGTGAAGTTTGGTGCTTATGCTCTTCTGGGGTTTGAATGCATAAGCAGACAGACACAAAAGCACATGAATTTTCTTCCTTATATATTAGATATATAAAAGCATTTAATCATTGATTTTAATTTTGAAATGTCTTTTAAAACTTTTGAATATTTTGTCTGTTAAGAGGGATTTGGAATAGAATGGCTTATTTTTTTTAATGGAATATATAATAAATTAACGACATTTTATGCATGTTTATGATGATAGAATTTGCAAATTTATTAGATGTGTAAATATGTTTTTGAAATAATGTTGCAAATTAATTTTTTAATATGCAGTACCAAATTAAGTATTCCTAATTAAATGAAAAACTAACATTCTGAGACTGACTAGTTATGTTGAGTAGCTTGTTCTCTTTACCCAACAAAAAAAAAACATAAATATATGGTAAGGTTTGTGGTTAAGTATTTTTAGTGGTGACATTTTTATACTTTTTGTCTAGAAATTTGAATTGAAAGTACTTATAGCCACCTTTCTTTTTTTCTTAAGTAATACTTTGTACATCCTTCGACCACAAAAAGCCCCAGGATTTGCTTATGCTTGGCTTGAATTGGTTTCTCATAGGGTATTTCTTGGAAGAGTTTTGGCCCTTGCTCCTCAGCAAAAGGTAAGTATTTTCATATATAATATATTGAAAAAATAAATACCCCCTTAAACAACTACTTGCCACAGAGGTCTGACAGGAGCCTGTCAGTTTAATATGCCACAGTAGAAGATTGTGAGGATGGCGGGACCTCAGCAGAAAAACTACACAGACATCCATGCCTTACCCAGGGCTCGAACCCAGCTACCTTGGATCAGTAGCCAAGTACACTAACTACTCAGCCACAGCACATGTACCTGAAAATCTGGTAATCATTTATCACTAAAATCTCTATTATGACATTTTGTTCGTTTACCTGCAAATTGAAAAAAAAAAATGTTCTGACTGGTTTGATTGACTGTTGGCCACTAAATAATGGGTGCTCCTAGAATGCATTTCAGTGTGTTCTAAGCATACATTGCCATGTATACTGCCAGAATACTGACATTTAACCATTTATAACATATCCAATTGAAAATATTCAGCTATTCAAGCAAAATATAAATAAATGTGCTTAGTAATACTGCTAGTACAACTCGAATATAAATGAAATGCAGAAGTAACGATATTGTTAGCTAATCAATAATTTTAGACACTTCAATTTTGGTTTCTGTGACTCTTTAAATGTATATAAATAATTAGTAATTCCAAGCACTGTCCACATACATGCATACACACACACACACACTGCATACCTTCCTGGGCATCAGTACATGTGTATCTTCCATGGCTGACTGATATCAGCTCTTCACCACATGCTAGTTCATTGATGGCAACAACTTAATACTAGGCAGGTTCCATCCAATGGGCAGCAGCCTTCCCAAGCCCATCGGTGTCTCTTTTATCATTGATGGCAGGTGGAGATTAGCAGAGATAAATCTCAATGCTGGTTGGCATAGTTGCAACTTAACCATGGGAACATCAGATTACGGACCTGGAGGGCTACCAACTCGAGCAATCCTAACATGAAATGGAATTGAGTAAGGAGGGAACAACCTTTCAATATTAAGAAATGCAGGGTGATTGGTTTGCATAACACCAATAGATGTCAATTTAGTTATATTACATATGTATTACAAAGAAATTTTTTGAATATGATGAAAAACTACCTGAAATGGGAAAATCAATCATTATTTTTTAGTGTGTTGTGTGATATATTTTAAGCAAGGTCCAGTGTTGAACAGTGTCACTTTTCTGAAATGTTCAAACTGATGTGAACTTTCTATTTCTTGCAGTGAATTGCACATTATTTATACATATTTTTGAATTAGTTTTGATATTTTCCAAGAAAAGTGCCAATTACTTAAGTATAAAATTGGGAGTGGAGTACTTTGTGAATTGGGTTTTACATTCTGATTAGATATGGAACTTCTCCCATCAGCTCTTTTACAAAAGTATTCCAGAATTGGTAATATATTATTCTTGAACTGGTTACTTTAAACAAAATATATGCATTGACAATATTCATATTTATTCTGTAGATTCTGAGGTCTCTCCTATTTTACAGATATCTCTGGTGTTGTAAACTGACAGGCTCCTGCTGTTAGACTCCTGTGATAAGCAGCTGTTTTTTTCCATAAATTTGTGCTTCATTGAGTAATATTGTAAAAATTTATCTGAACAATCCACTTCCCATTTTAATCTGCAATACAGTTTGATTTCGAAACATTCTGTATTGCTGTTCCTTCAAGGTGGCCCTATCTTTTTTCTTCTTTTCTAAACTTCTGGAATTTTAGCACTTATGAAAGGAATGATATATAAAATCATCCCTTTTATCATGCTGTTTCAAAACTAATGGGAACTTTTTCAGTAGAAAATTACATCTCCCTTTTTGAACTTGTTTTTTGGATGTTCTTTAGGTAGGTTGATCCTGGTTTTCAAGTGATCACAAAAAATACTCATCATTAATGTAAATTACACCGGTGAATTTGAAGATTAAGTTTGAAAGTAGGGTGATTATGAACTGAATATAAATTAGAAATTAAAAATTTTACGAATACTTACTTATGAATCAACTATATTTAACCTAAATAGTAGTCTACAAAATTAAACTTGCTATTAAAAATGAGATAAAATACTGTTCTTACTAGCTTGAAGGAAACTCGATTAGAAAAGTTGGATCTTGCTTTTAATCCAAAACAGGTGTTATTTTATAAGGTGTTGGGACAATTACAATGGCAAGAATACAATTCTAGCAAACGAATATGACTATAACTTGTAATTGATTTTTTTTAATATAGGAATTACTATTATCAATGTATTTTACTTTGGGAAGACTTAGTCTAATTATCTTTCTTGATACTCATGCCATTGCTACTTCCTAATATGTATTATATTTGCTTAGTTTTAGAGTAGGATGAAACAAGGGATGGTTGTATATGGATATCCATGTTGAATCAAGTGTCCAGGTTTAGAACAACTACATATGTATGACCAACATTGCTGGCTGAATATTTCCTTTTACAGTATAAATAATGATATTTCAAGCATATGCAGTTTAAAATAAAATATTTTTAACTGGAATTTTTTTTCTTCTCATATGAATTTTGACTTACGAAAAATTTACTATATTTCATGAGTTTCATGATAACATGTAAAGTTTATTCATGTGTAGTAAAATTATTATTTTCTTTTAATAGTTCCATTTTTCAAATATGTAAAATAATGATTTTTTTTTCAGGGTTGGGCTATGTATGCACAGCTATTAATAAGCCTGTTTAAATTCTTAGCACCTTTCCTTAGAAATGTGGAATTGGCCAATCCCATTCATTTATTATATAAGGTTTGCATTCTTTTATATATATATATGTGTGTATTGTATTTTATATATATTAATTGTGTGAGTTACTGATGAAAAAACTAATTTGTAGCTGGAAAATTATCAAATTTGGGTAAAGCAATATATTAAAAAAATTCTTAAAAAAAAGATGAAATGCAATGGTTGTATCTTTAAAAAATGCTAGTGCCTTCTTTGTTCATGTTATTGACTTAATATTAAAGGTGCTTTTTTTCTTTAATCATTTTAGTAACATAAAGTTTTATGTATAACCTGCATTGTACTTATTTTCTTTTAAAAAAACTGATCTTTGAAATAAATCATCCATCTTCAGTTTATCCTCTTTATGAGCTGACCAAAAAGAAACAATTGACTCCTAGAGCAGATGGAAAATCATTACATTACTTAAAAGCATGGAAAAGTTGCAAATAGATTATTTTGTTTAAATTTATGGTGGCTATACATTCATTCAATGGATCACATTTTATTTTAGCAAAACAAATTTAGTACCATTATGTGTGCATAATTTTTTTTCCTGAAAAATATGAAGTGTCTACACATCAATAATATGGGCTAATGTTTCTCACTAAACTAAAAGCAAATCAATGCACAATAAATTTATGAAAACCAAATTATGTTAACAGATGGAATTGCATTTTCTTACCCAAGAACAAGCAAAACTCTTATTAAAACCCATAAAGTAACACTCAAAGCAGAAACAAATAATTACATGAACAAGTTATATTTAAATGTTTCAAAAATACAGGGCAATACAGTTTCAAAAATGTATTTTCAGAAAATTGAAAGGCATTTGGAAATAACAATACTCTTTGAAAGAGCAAATATATATATATATTTACAAAAACATGGGAGAAATAGCATGTTAGTGTTACCATTAGAGCTCAGTGCCATTGGCATGGTAATAAAATAGCACCAACCTGAAAAATCATTTTGTGTGCTTGAGTTCCATTTAGCAATATCTGTGACCATTGTTCAACAAGATTTCTGATAGTACCAGAAAGATCCTACAAATGCATATGCAAGAGGAAAGATTTAGGCCAGCTAAGTAACTAATGCAGGAACAGTTCATTGTGTTTAACAGTCCTTTCTATACAATCCAAAGAAATAGTTCATATGAGCTGACTATACCCTACCCAAATGTATGGAAGATTCTAGGAAAGTAACGGATGGAGATTCTTACTGACTTCAATTGTTATAGCACATACCATGAGCAAATGACAAAATGCTGTCATAAATTTTGCAGTGACATGATGGACTGTCTTGGTGCAAATGAAGCATAATAAAAAAAAAATACCCCCTCAAGCAGCTGCTTGCCACAGAGGTCTGACAGGAGCCTGTCAGTTTAAATGCCACAGTAGAAGATCTGAGAGGATGACAGGACCAGAAAACAACACGAACATCCATGCCTTACCCGGGGCTTGAACCCAGGTCCTGTAGATCAGAAGCCAAGCGCGCTAACCACTCGGCCACGGGACGGCATACCTGTCACAAATATGTTTTAATGATGAGAAACATTTCATCTTAATGGGAAAGTGGACAGGCATAATCATATATTAGGAAGTGAAAATCCTCAATCACTTAATACACAAAGGACAGTCCGAAGGTCAACGGTTTTTGTGCAGTGGCATCTTACAAAGTACTGGGGGTGATTCCTAAGTCTATGCATTTTTCACCCTACAAAATGTGTGCAGTGACACCTCATTGTGTTGCATTTGCATACCTCTGAATGTAGATCTAAGGGAAAGGATAAAGTCCACTACATCAGTCCATAACTATTACAATTATCGGAATCTTGGTTTTCATCATTAGAAACTTTGTGTAATGAGTGAGTTAAGTATTGAAATACAGGTAATATGATTAGCGACAAAACCCAGATGTTCCGCAATTCAGAGACTGCACTACATCTGTTGGGATAATGCCACATTTTACCACTATCCACCGTCGCAGCTGAACAGTACTATAAAGGTAAAGTCCAGCCTTTGGCAAAACCTAACTTTAATCTTCGTCCTGGGTTGCCACAGGCAAGGATATTGAGAATCCAAGTTGGCTCAGCGCCCATGATGCAACTTTACATCATTGGAAAAGGAAATGAAAGATACTGAAGGAGCATGAGAATTATGGGAAGTGGAAGGCAAGGGGCACCATGGCCAAACCAATGCAGTCTCTCTTTGCATAATATGCTGTGAGATATATGAGGAAGTTAGATGAAGGAGGTTGCTGGACTCCTTCATTTAACCTCCTCATTACTTAGTCAAACCATCTAATGCCCAAGGTATCATGCAAACATTTAGAATCAAAGGCATCAAGTTTCCTGTTATCCTGCTTACAAAGGGTCTACCAGTGATCAGTGATCCTGGGGACAGAAACAGCTTGTAGATCAAAGGGGTCAAAGGAGATGTGAAAATATCGTAAAATGTTTTGCTACCATAACTAATCTTAGAAAGAACTAAACTATTATACAGCTTAGCATCTAGAATCAAAGGCATCAAGTTTCCTGTTATCCTGTTTACAAAGGGACCATGTTTTGATACCTTAACTAACCTTAGAAAGAATCAGATTATTATACGACCTTTATATTAGTCTTTAGGTGTATAAGCCAATTTTTCCGCACTCACCATAGATTCTTAAAAATCCCAGCAGCAATCCATATCCTTCTGTTTATCTCTTGCTGTACATCACCAGTATCTGTGTACCCAGATCATTAAACTGTGACACTTGCTCAAGGGTGTAATAATTCAGATTAAACCACTAACTGCCTGATCAATTTTCCTAATTTCAGTTTTCTCTCTGTTTATCACCAAACCTACTTTATTACTAGTCTCATCAACAACTTTATAAAAGAGTTCATCTCATCAACATTATTTACAAAAGGGGCAAATAATCAGCATAATCTAATCAGAAATTTTGAATGAAATCTCTAGCCCAATTAAGTCAAATTCTTCCCCTTACAGGGAATTCCTCATAATATAATCATTAGCTGAAGAGAAAGGGAGACAAATGTACCCTTGTTGAACACCAGTAGCAATGCTAAATCAATTGCTACCAGCCTTACCAATTCTCACATTACTCAGTGTTCTTACAGAGAGCTTTCATTACACTAACTTCTCAGGTATTTTATATGTATGATCAGCAGAGCCAAAAGCCTTTTTGAAATTTATAAACATAGTAACCACATATCTATGCATCCCCTACCACTTCTGAATCTTGTTCACAAAGTTGTCCAACAACCAAATTCTTAATCCTATGAAGTATAATCATGCAAGGAACTTTACCTGGAGCAGAAATTAAACTAATTACCCTATAATTATCACAAGAACTACAATAACCTTTTTTTTTTAAAAAAAATCGTGATAATAGTAGCTCTAGTAAAATCCTTAGGAATAATGCCTTTATCATAAAAGATGTTCAAAATTTTCATCATCCATGTGATAACAGAAACAATCCCAGCTCTAAACATTTCAGTAGTAATTTCATCTACCCCTTAAGATTTATGCTGTTTTAATATAGAGATAGCCAAAGTGACTTCAGAATGTGATAGAGGGTCAACATTAAAGCTAGTAGTGCATCTATCATCATTACAAGCAACGGGAGTAGAAATAATCACATTGTTTAGAACATCTCTGAAATGCTCAGACCACACAAGATCCTCATCTTCAACTGCCTTACCTTGTTTATCCCTCAATCCCTGTATACCTGTTCGTTTCTTCCTACATAAAGCATTAACTATCTGGAACAACCTCCTGCTGTTGTGTTGTCTAACTTCTTCCTCTGCTTTGTCAACCAAGCTATCAAGCCAAAGATTCTTATCAGCTGTTTAACTGATCCTCTACACCAGTGGTTCTCAACCTTTTGTGCTTCACATACCCCATGGAAATGTGTATGTAACTGGTGTACCCCTTATATAGATAGGTAAAAACTATAGTTATAATATAATAATCCAACTTAGCAACTTTACTAGATCTAGCGACCTTTTAACTCTCACGGCGTACCCCAAAAAATTCTATCGTGTACCCCACATTGAGAACTCCTGCTCTACATGTTTATTAAGCTCATTGTAATGCTGTCTATTAGGACTTTATTCATATTATTCCTGTACTTCCTTCTTTCACAAGTAAGTTCCATAGCCTTATCACTCAAATAATTTTGTTTCCTCTGTTTCTTTTTACTCAAAAGAGTACTGTTGATTTCAAGAAAAGCCTGTTTAAATTCAATTACACAGCTCTCCTTCCAGTTTATGCCTGGCTAACATTTACAGACCATCACAATTTCCAACAATTTAAAGTTTTCAATTCTCTGCACTAGTCTTGTTGATGGAGTTTGAAGTACTGCTAGCAGTCCTTTCTCAGCTGATGAACTATAAATAAAAAAAATAAATAAATAAATACCGCCTCAAGCAGCCTCTTGCCACAGAGGTCTGACAGGAGCTGACAGGAGTCAGTTTATATGCCACAGTAGGAGATCTGAGAGGATGGCAGGACCTCAGCAGAAAAACGACACACACATCCATGCCTAATCCGGGGCTTGAACCCAGGTTCCTTAGATCAGTAGCCAAGCGTGCTAACCACTCGGCCACGGTTTTGCCAAACAGTTCATGTCAACAATCACTTATCCACTGACTTTCACTGCCTTTTTCCTCCTGCATTTGCACGAATTGAGGTTTTTTTTTAGACTATTGCCATTCTCCATACACCTGGGATATTGTGCCTCATGATTTTCCTGTGTTCCATCACCTTCATACAGCTGCTTCTGCCCATTATGCTGAAACACATTTGCCAGACATTAATTTTTTTTTTCATGTCACAGTTAATTCGCCCGTTATACAGCAGTTGGAAAGCACTGCTATATAAAGCTTCTGTATATGATTGTCCAAGTGTATAATTTTTTTAACAAGATTTTACCAATTTGCTGAGAATATCTTGATTATTGCCAATTGTAAATGTTATGAGGTAGTATTCTTAAATTGAATAAATTCTTTATGTAAAAAATTGCTTAGAAATTAGTAGTATTTTACATATGTAATTTTCTTTAAAAGCAGTTATGAACATACACTACAGGAAATTAAAAATGCAGTACTTGCAAGAAGTTATGCAAATGTGATGAAATTTAGGGAGCCAGTAGTATATGGAAATGATTAGGTTTGCAGGACGATCGAAACGATTGGACAGGCACAAGCTAATATCACAGGTGCGGAGCAGTCAAATACAGATAAACCCAACCAAAATTCCCTGGTTGACAAAGCATTGTGAAAATGTTCTAAACTGCTAAAGATGCCCTTATGCAGACAGTGACAGCCATTCCAACAGTTAACGACTTTGAGTGTAGAAGAATCATTGGCCTTAGACAAGCTGGCTGTCATAAAGAAATGTGACCAACCTTGTTGGCTGCAATCCCAGCACCATCATATACATATGGCACCAGTGGGTTCAAGAAGAATCCATCACAAGCCGGCAAGGATCAGGAAGATGATGTATGACCACAGAGTGACAGAACTGCCATTTGCAACACGTGGCATTGTGTGAAAGATTTGTGACTATGATGCAACTACAAAGGGCCTGGCAACAGGTAATGCATTGAATACCTACCAGGTGGATAGTAAACAACAAGCTTTTACAGTTTTGCAAGCCTATCATCTGGCATTGTATTTGCCCCTCACATCTGCCCGCATACAAGCATGTCTTCAGTGGTGTCACCTCAGACAGAACTGGAACGAACAAAAGTGGAATACCGTGGTGTTTAGTGACGAATCTTGTTTTTGTCTTGGTCAGCACGATGGTAGACCGTGTTCACTGTCATCCAGGGGAAAGGAATGCTACTCAGTTCATGCACATCATTCCATAGCTCCAGCACCTGGTGTCTTGGTGTGGGCTGCCATTAGTAGCACTGGTCATCATACGGGGATTTCTAACTGCTCAACGATATGTTGCCAATATTTTGCAGCCAGTGGCTGTCCCATTTGTTCAGCAGCATGGAGCCTTTTATCAGAAAGATAATGGCTGTCCCCACACAGCCCACATTAGTCTGCAGTATCTACAAGAGCAAAACATTCAGGTACTACTATGGCCAGCATGTTCGCCGGATGTTTCACTTATTGAACACGTCTGGGACGTGATGGGCCGACAGCTCCAACAACACCCAAGAGATGCGCCAACCACTGTCATTGAAATGGAACAGCGACTTTGTTTTATTTGGTATTCAATCCCTCAGGAGGACATTATACAGTTGTATGATAGCCTTCCCCACCGTGTTCGTGAATGTATTGCTGCATGGGGCAGCAACATCATACTAACTATTCATTTTTTTAATGTAATCAATTGCACATTTCAGTGTATGCAAATAGTCATCTGCGCTTCAATAAAATGGCATTAATCTTTGCAGGTGTTGCAATTTTTTTCCCTGTAGTGTATATGTGTGTGTAAAAGAAAAATACAAATTACTCTGTAGTAATTGTTCTTTTAATGCTATTCCTTAGGGCACTCTTAGAGTTCTTCTCGTACTTCTTCATGATTTTCCAGAATTCTTATGTGATTATCACTATGGATTTTGTGATGTGATTGCACCAAATTGTATCCAAATGCGTAATCTCATTCTTAGTGCATTTCCAAGAAACATGCGTTTACCAGATCCATTCACTCCAAACCTTAAGGTAGACATGTTACCAGAGATAACTCAAGCTCCTCGTGTCCTTACAAACTTTACCAATCTTATTCAGCCACCCAGTTTTAAGAAGGTAATTATGTGTAATTTTGGAACTTTAAAGCTTTATAAGTTAATTTATAATATTTATATACTCTTATTCAAATAAATTTTGCTGAATGTTGACTAAATAATATTTTATATTTATCAGTAAATATATTAAAAAATACAGTTGCTGAGTGTCAAGGATAAAAATAAATCCCCCTGTAAAGTGCTTTTTGTGACACAGATAAATGATAATGAGATAGATTATTATAATGTTCACTGATTTTTTTTAAGTTAAACCTTTCCCAAAAGCAAGGAAAGGGAAGAGAGAGAAACTCCATAAAGAGAAATAATTACTGAATAACAATATAATTTTATATAAAAAAAAAAAAGCTGTCACTGAGAGATCATTAGTACTTGTCCCACTTTTGGTCAAGGTTTAAATTCTGTTTTTATAAAAAAAAAAGACAAAATTTCACTCCACGCATTGTAGCAAGTTCTAATGCAATTCAGTTTCATGCTATTTTTTAGTAGTACTGGTAGGTTTGGTTGTAGAAAAATAAGTTTCTTTGTTTCATGTAGCTATTAATTATTTGGAATTTGGGTAATTGAACAGTGTGGTGTTCTATCACAGAACAGTGAAAATTTTTGTTTTGTTAATGTTTTTTATGTATTAAGAATAATACATTTTGCTTCGTAGATTAATATGAAATATTGTTTAGTTAATATGTTACGATTATCATAAGATGTTTGTTCACTCTGTC
Source organism: Ryuthela nishihirai (assembly GCA_038380435.1). Lineage (NCBI taxonomy): Eukaryota > Metazoa > Arthropoda > Arachnida > Araneae > Heptathelidae > Ryuthela > Ryuthela nishihirai. Next base: position 44,957,842 of record JAWZYU010000023.1, on the reverse strand, counting down.
AGAGAAGAGCAAAGCTGACTATAAGAGATCGCAAGTAGTAACTGAGTGGATTATAAACTTGTGGAGATGATGAGAGTACTGAACAGAGTCAAGAGTTGAAGAAAAGTAAAAATGTGTTTCAGTTTTAAATGGCTGTAAAAATTTATAGGAGAGAAGCGTGTATTGCTTTTAAGCTTTATTTTTGTGGTTGAAGGAAAACTAAAGAAGCCTTATATAAGGGATGGTTAACTTTTTCGAGCTTGCGTGCCAAATTACAGAATTAAGAGAACATTTTCAAGCTCATGTGCCAACATTACAAAAATGCTTTAAAATTTTATTTATTCCAGTTAAGGTTGCATATACATTTATCATCATCTTCAAGCAGCCATGGGCTATGGAGGTCCAACCAGACCATGCAATTTCAAGCAAGTCTGTCCTGAGCTATATCTACTGCATCTGGCCACTGTACACCAATTTAAATAAAGTCCTGTATGACATTGTCTTTCCACCACATCCTAGGTCTCCCCCTCTTTCTGTGGCCTTTAGGCACACTGTTCATAACCCCATTCGCCAATCTATAATTATTCATACGGGCAGCATGGCCAAACCAATGGAGTCTCACTTTGCAAAATATGCTGCTTAAAGGAGGTTGCAAACTCCTTTGCCTAACCTCATCATTAGTTACAAAGTTGAACCATCTAATGCCCAAGATACTGCGTAAGCATCTGGAATCAAAAGCATATAGTTTCCTGTTATCTTGTTTACCAAGTGTCCAAGTTTCACTACCATAACTAACCCTAGAAAGAACCAAACTATTATACAGTCTAATTTTAGTCTTTAGGTGTATACGCCTATTTCTCCACACTCTCCATAGATACTTAAAAGTCCCGTCAGCAATCCCTATTCGTCTGTTAATCTCATGCCGCACATCACCAGTATCTGTTACATTGCTCCCAAGGTAATTAAACTGTGACACCTGCTCAAGACTGCAACCATTCAGAGCAACTGAAGCACCAACTACCTGACCAATTTTCATCACTTTAGTTTTCTCTGTTTATCTCCAAACCTACTCTATTACCAATCTCATCAACAGCCCTAATGAAAGAATGATCTTATCAACATCATTAATGAACAGGGCTAAATCTTCTGCATAATCTAAATCAGAAATTTCTAAATCTCTAGACTATTTGAGCCAAAATCTTTCCCTTTTGCAAAGACTTTCGCATAACATAATCAATAACCAAACAGAAGAGAAAAGGAGACAAAACGCACCTTGTCTAACTCCACTAAAATACTAAACCAATCGCTGCAACGAAGTACCAACTCTCACACACGATTCAGTGTTGTTATACAGAGCTTCCATTACACTAATTTATCAGGTATTACACATGATCTAACAGTCAACCAGAGATTATATCGATCAACAGAGTCAAAAGCCTTTTTGAAATCTTTAAAGCTATTAACCTTAATAGCTTTAAAGCTATTAAAGCTATTAAGGTTTCTGAAACTAAACATTTCTTAAGAATCTGCCTAAGTTAAAATATTTGATCACTACATCCCCTACCACTTCTGAATCCACAATGTTAATCACACAGTTGTCCATCAACCAAATTCTTAATTTTGTTAAGTATAATAATGCAAAGAACTTTTACCTGGAACAGAAAGCAAACTAATTCCCTCTTAATTATCATAAGAACTGCGTGCACCTTTTTTTTAAAATTGCAACAATAATAGCTCTAGTAAAATCCTAAGAAACAACACCTTTCTCATAAAAAATATTCAAAATTTCAGTCAGCCATAAGAATCTGCCAAATGAAAATATCTGATCTACACATCCCCTACCACTTCTGAATCCATATTGCTCATCACGCAATTGCATGTCAACCGGATTCTTAATTCTATTAAGCAAAGTCATGCAAAGGACTTTCCCTGGAACAGAGAGTAGGCCGATACCTCTATAGTTATTACAAGAACTGCGTTCACCTTTTTCGAAAATAGGGATAACAATAGCTCTGGTAAAATCCTTAGGAACCATGCCTTTATCATAAAAGATATTCAGAATTTAAGTCATCCAAGTAGTAACCGAAACATTCCCAGCTCTAAGCATTTCCGTAGTAATTTCATCTACCTCTGGAGATTTATGTAGTTTAAGTTTAGAAACAGCCAAAATAACTTCAGATTGTGTTATAGGGCCAATATTAAAGCCACCAATGCATCTGTCATCATTGCAAATAATGGGAATAGAACTAACCACATTGTTTAGAATATCACTGAAATGCTCAGCCCACCTAGCCATGACAGAATCCTCACCTTCTATAACCTTACCTTGTTTATCCTTCAATCTCTGTATACCTGTCCTTTTTCTACCACACAAAACATTAACTATCTGATACAGCTCTCTGCTGTTGTGCTGTCTAACTGCTTCTTTGGCTTTGTCAGCCAAGCCATCAAGCCAAAGATTCTTATCAGCAGCTAACTGATCTTTTACACGTTTATTAAGTTCTAGTAATGCTTTCTATTAGGACTAGTAGGGTATTGATTAAGGACATTCCTGTAGTTCTTTCTTTCTGAAATAACCTCAAGTGCCTTATCACTCAGATAATTCTGCCTCTTCTGCTCCTTTTTTCCTAAAAGAGTACTGTTAGTGTCCAAAAAAGCCTGTTTAAAATGATCCCATTCCTCAACTTCAGTAGTAAGCATACCATGACTGTCATAATGACTAAGTAATGTATCATGGTAAGCTTTGGCTATAACTGGGTCTTTCAGAGCTTCAGTATTAAAAGTAAATTTTTTAACCCTAGCACAACACTTTTTAAGTTTAAGTTGCAAGACACTTTTAACAAGGTAATGGTCAGATCCAATTTCAGCTCCCCTATATCACCTGGTATTCCTAACAGAACTAGCCCATTTGCTGTTAATTAATATATAATCAATCATATTCTTATGCAGCGCATCGGGTGAAACCCATGTGTACTTATGTATGTCGCGGTATTTGTAATAAGTGTTAGTTATTCTGAAACCATTGAGTTTGCTTACCTGTAGGAGACGTTGTCCATTGCCATTGCAGCTATCAATACAGGGGCCTATACTCCTCCCCAAAGGTCAGATTCAGTACCAACTTTGACATTGAAGTCACCTATAGCAAGGGTAATATCTCCTTTCTTGACAGAATTTAAAATATCCTGAAGTTGTCCGTAAAACCTATCCTTCTCATCCTCATCGGCATCCTCAGTGGGGGCATAACAGCAGATAACATTCAAGTCTTTAACGCTTGTCTGAAATTTTGCTGTAAGAAACCTTTCATTAATGCACTCATATCCTAGAAGAGCATCACTAGTGTGTCTGCTGAGAAGCAGACCCCCGCCTTGGTGATACTTATTGTTGTCCCTCCCTGAAAAGAGAAATTTAAGATTATTTTTAAGAATCTGACCTTTATCTGTCCATCTGGTCTCTTGCAAGCAGAGAATATCTAAATTATAATGGTGGAATTCTTTTGTGAGGACATCAGTAGAAGAAGCTCTGTGCAGAGTCCTCACATTCTAACTACCTATGGAGAGTAAATGGGTAGTGGGATGTTTAAAGAAACTGTTTATTGAGAGAGGGAATGCCGACAATATCAAACACCCCCCTAATCGCAGACATGGGGCAAAGACCCGTTCCCCCACCACTAAAGGCTGAAGCCATCTGCACTGGAAGACTTCCTACAATGTAGAATTTGACGATGCCAATAGAAGCAAAGAGTTCAGGTGCCTGCGATGACCTCTGCTCAGGATTATCCACCAGCTGATAAACATATCCTGTGAATCTATTCACTTGGGGCTGTCAACCCACAAACAAACAGAAAACACAGCAGAAGAGTTTCCCTCCACAGAAGCCCACCAGTGCAGCAAATTCCGGATCCATAATCAAGCTCAGAACCTTATCAGTCCAGTAGGTATATATGGTCAGCACCAGGACCCTGTGTGGTTGACCACTCCTCAGCAGGGTAAAAAAGAAAGAAAAGTAGCCATAGTTGTCCAGATCAGTAGGCCACACTAATCTGGCAGCCCTCCCCTTCCATTCACTTCCACAAGAGAGTATCTCTTTTGAAAGGTACTAACAGTCTGCACCACGAGAAGGCAGAGTCGGACATTAGGTGCTAGGCTTGGCGGGTTCTATTCATCATCACAGGGGATTGATGCATATCTCTCCTTCCAGTGACTACCTATCTACCATTTACAGACCATCTATCATATAATACAAATTAAGTGATAGAAAATACTTAGGTTTAGAGTTTGCCACTATAGAAGGAAAAATGAAAAAGAAGTTATTAATTTTGAGCAAAATCATTCAGTTAAGCACAAAAAAATTACATGTGACCTTAGCCCATCACTGATGCTTCTGCATTTATCATACTGAAGTGAATTTTTATTGGCTGAGAGAGGAAAATAGCTCTCTCAAGTGTAGTATTAAACTGAACCATAACATAATTTCAAAATATAGAGAAGTGTTTTAAGGAAATCAGTTGTCAGATGATAAATTTGTTGCATTTTTTTTTATGATGCAACATATTTTGCAATGTGTAATTGATTACTTGACAAGATCTTTATAACTTATGGGCCTGCAATTGAAGTACTAATTAGTGTAACATATTCATCATCTCGCTGTCTGTTCCAAGCCTGTACACTATTCATAGATTTATATTTCTTTTCACTTCTCAGTGACGTGCCAACAAAAATTGCCTTGCATGCCATAGGTTCACCACCCCTGCCTTATACCATGCTTTTGAACATGCTAATGTATTTCTTGAATATTTTATTATGGTTTCTCTTCAAGGAAGTCAAACTAATGGCCATGCATCCATAAGGTCTTTCATAATTTTTTTCTTTCTGAATGAAAGGAAGGTAGGTTCTTGATTATAATAATTTCATTTCTTATAAATATTCTTAAATCTACCACACATTTGGTTGACTTTGGGCTCCTCTGCATGTGAACAGCCTCTACACATCACAATCACCAGTGCAAGCTTGAATAACACATATATACTCTCACTTAGACAATTGAATAAAGTCAACAAATGACAGTAAGTTAAGACAATCTATAATTTTTTTCCAGAAAGTTTTCTTTGAAATTCTTAAGTGTTCTATTAGTTGCACTTTCCACTCAGTTTTATTAACCATTTCCATGTAATGGCAACATTAAACAGTCGTTCCTTAGGTATTTTAACCCTTTGCACTCAGTTTTTTTACTATAGGGAAGTAGCAACTCGAAGTTTTTTTTACTAAAAAGTTACTGAAATTTTGTACAACTAACATAAAAGTAAATCATACATAATGTAAAATCAAACTCATCTTCACTGCTACTAATTTCATCATTTGGTTCCATTTTTATAACCACTAAAAACAGACTAAGTTTAAAATAATAATTTTAATTAAACACAATACTGTACTATGAAGTGCACATAGACAATAGATTTAGACATCTAAAATGTAAAGAGGAAAGATACCTGTTTATAAAACAGTTATTGTCACCTCTCAGTCACCATTCAAGTTGCTGCATCAAACCAAGAGGTGACTGAGGGTCGCCTCTTGAGTGTAAAGGGTTAATATATTCCATATTTATTCATGTCTAACTCATGGCTCAGGTATGATTGTACTAATCCTCCTTAACCCTTACAGTGTCTGATTTCTGAAACTAAATTCACTGTGGTTGCCGAATTTATTTCAAAGTGTTTTCAGAAACTAAAATAGCTTTAGAACCTCATCCTGATGTAACTAATAAACAGAAATATGTTATGTTATATACCAAAAGAAAGAACATTGTTTAATAAAATGTTATTGTGCTTAATAAAATGGCAAAAATTCAAAAAAGAAAGTGGCAGGTTAAATTTTTTAAGCAATTATTTTTTAAAACGTTGCAAATTTTTAATGTTTTTTCCACTTTACCTTTAGTAAAATTTCAGAAATAATATTAATTTATTATTCTAATATAAATAGTTTATAATCTTTCATTTATTTTGTTTTATATAAATTATTTAGTCATTTATGCATATATTGCATATTCTTAGACTTTTGACGATCTGCAAACTCTCTAAGCCTAAGAAAAAATAGTGTCATAAAAAATATTTTTTCTTTGAAAACAAGATAATTTAGATAAAAATTTAAAAATGTATCAGAAAATTGATAAAGAATGATGAAAAAAATTCAATAAAATGTTTCAAAGCATTTAAAGTGTAATTGAAGCACTGAATTTGAGAATGAGTCGATTTATTATGAAGCTGCATAACTGCTACAAAAAAGTTTAATTCTAAAATTCCAACATAATTTTTGGTTAAAAATCCCAATTTCCTTACCTTAATTAGTTTATTTGGTTGAAATGTAATTAAAAGTATTGATAAATAAAATCCTACTGTCTAAAAATAAAGTTCTACATTTAAAAATCCTGCTTTGAGTAATCCTAATGCTCGTCAGACTGTCGCCATTACAAATCACTAGCAGATTAGTTTTCTGTCATTTCAAATTAATTATTGTTTATAATCACATTGAGAACATTTTTGTTGACATTGAGAACACATTGAGAACCATTTGAGAAACAATAAGAAATAATTTAAAAAAATTTAAGGTAAATAAAAAAAATCTTTAAAATCGAAAGTCTGCTAAAATATTGATTGAAAGCTGATATGTGTAGTTCCCGGATGATGCAATTTCCAGTAGTAATAAAATCTATATATTTATATTAAAAGTTTAGAAAGCATTACGACTCTAGCAGATCTATAAATAGCACAAAATACAATAAAATGCAACCGATCAATAATCTAAGCACAGTACCGCAGAAAAAAGGCATAAACTAAATCATTGCTACTTGATACTATTTACAGTGACTGAACATGCTGATACGTTCACTGCAGACTCAAATAGATTTATTTTTAAACTTTATCATAATTTTTTTCAAGCAGAATCAACAGGTAAAAAATATATATCATAGAAATGTTATTTTTGATATTGATTAGTAACAGTTGAAAAAAATTCATATTTCTACTTGGAAAAAACATTCACAGCCTTGTTCTAATGAGAGCAAATCTTGCATCTCTGATCACTAGAATTCAAAAGATGAAAGAATTTTTATGGGCTTTGACATGGAAAGTGTTATGCAAAAATATGAAAAATATAAAATTGCTTGGCATTGCTTGCATCTTAATGTACTAGCAAATGGCACCCCAAAGTAGTAAGCTTTCATTTTACATAAATCTCAATAAGATACACTTTGAGAGATTTTTCTCCACCTCTCTTCTAAGTCAGAAACTAGGAGACATAATTTAAGCTACCTCCTAATATTCCCACATAAGTCGCATTTATTTCCAGTGTAACTCATTAGACACTATTGTTGTTTGCACAATTCTCTTTTGATTTCGAGTGAAGAATGAATGAATATCAACATAATCAAGTTTTAGTTGAAAACGAAAAGATGTAATAAAACTGTCAAGAGCATCTAAAGTCAACATACTCAGCTCATTAGCATAATAAATCCAGCTACTGTTTATATAGATTTGTAGCAAAAAGAGTCATCAAGTTCAAAATCTACTTCTATTAAAGGTGTTAAGGCTTGATTTTTGTTAATGCAATGCAGAACGTCAAGGGTGAAATCTTTGAGAAATTTGTGACCAAACATTCAAGTATTTAAAAAATCATGAATAGTTCAATGGCATCAAGTTAAAAGTTGAAGCTATTAACTATTCCGAAATGGTTAAAATGACATTATCATTTGAGACTTCACTAATCGTCAAGTTTTGTGTAACATGACCTAATTGTTAGATCAATATGCATTGTTGTAGCCTGTTGTATATAAAAGCCATTATTAAGAACTTGTTAAACTTACTTATGATTACACAATAATCCTATAATTTTTAGGGGAGGGCGACTTAATTTTATGGCTTCCAAACTCTAACAGTACACTGAGTTATGATGAGATGAAGCTATATACCAGGTGTGTCCAACCTTTTGACTTCCCTGGGCCACATTGAGTGAAGATGAATTGTTTTGGGCTGCACATAAAATATATAATATAGTTAATGTATATGAATAGTAAAATTTCATTTATTTTCTTATATTTTCTATTATAAAATTTAAAAAGGGCAACATAAAACTAGTAGGATATCAAAAACTTGCCGAAAATAACATAATCATGTTGAAAGCTTATGTCGTAAACACGTAAACTTTACGAGTTTGTGGGCCACATTGCTAGCTGTCCAGGACCACATGCAGGCTGCGGGTTGTACACGCCTGCTGTATACCAAGTTGATAATCCTAGCTCTTTCTGTTTAGGAGGAGTTCTTGAACAGACAGACAAACTCTAAAATATAATGTATTAGCTGCACCAAATTTCTAATTGACTTTTTGTGTAACATAATATTTTGAAGTCAGCCATGTGTAATTTCTCTCTGGAATCGACATTTGAAAAGAAAAAGAATGCTGTTTTAGACAAGCTTATTTTTAAAATGCTAGACATATATGAGCGTTCAATAATAAATTTGCATATGTTTTACATAAATACTCAATTCCAATAAGCATTACAGAAATACTACTTGATTCTCTGTGGAAGTGATCAGATTTCTCAACCTTAATCTCACTATATCATGTAGTATTTATTGCTAATTTTGAAAGTAAAAAAACTATGTAATATGCAAATGTAGTATTTCAGTAGACCTCAGTACAATAATGTTGAACTATACAGACCAAGAGCAGTTTAATAACAACAGTTGAAACATCATGCTAAGATGTTCTCCACATGTTTTAGAAATAAAAAATATCGAAGTAGATCATGCCTACATATGTCCAGAAAGGATTAATAATCATCATATTATATAATAGCCACAATTCCAGGTAGGGAAAAGGGTGAGCGCATATTTCTTGTATGTTCACAGTGTGATGTCATCAGTGGTAGAAATTTTCAGTTCCTTGTGGTTCTACGGGTACTTGACTGATCTGTCCCAAATTTAGTGTGGTTGTGCCACTTAGATCTAATCATGTTGGGTTAAAAGATCGAATTCTTAGCTGCTCCGGGCCAGGAGTAATCCACTTGAAAGTGTCCAAAATTTCTGTTACACTGCCATTGCCTATCATATGAATGGAGTAGTACGTTATCAATTAAGAGTTATGAATGGGCTGTTTCATTCCAAACTTATGGCAGAGTTTGACTAGTATTTTAAAACTCTTGTTTAAATTTTAATGTGATGCAATTCCTTTTAGGTGTGCATAAAGCTAATGTTGCATGCAGATACTGGAGTTAATCAGTAATACTGTTTGGAACTGCTTCAAAATTGTGTTAAAGAGCCCAAAAATAAAATATGTGGGTTTATCACATAAAAGCATAGATCCTTGTTATATCCCTCAGAAAAACATTTAGGATAGGCTGCTATTGATGCTTATTATGCAGATGAGAAGCTATTTGTAATGAATTTATAACTTTGTTTTTCACATCATCGTATGTCCTAACATGTTTGTTACATTGCTTAGTGGTAGACCTGGCCAAGATGGCAATTCAACTATGAATCTGCCATAGTCCGAAGGATGTCTCTAAACAAAACAATTCAACTCTGTTTTGTAATACATAAACAATACTGCATGCTAATATTAAAGTTAATAAGTAATATGCTATTGAACTGTTTCTGTTAGGATTGTGTAATTTGTTAGTTTTGGTTATTCAAATCAGGTGGCCACGAATCATGTAATTATGTCTCTGAAATGCCTTGTAGCAAATTTGCGATATAGATGTAGTAGTGTTTTATTTGTGACTAGCTGAATTGAACTGCACCAATGCTGTCCAGGTCTCATTTTTAAGATGCAGTCTGAATATTCTGATTTTTACTGCACTAAAATTAGTTTTCTGTTCCCTTAGCACACCGAGATTCTCGCTAATAACATGAATGATGAAAAGTAATATGAAGAATTGCTTGGCCATTGCTCAGGTTATTGCTGATGTTAGTGCACTCTCACTAATTCATGACTTCATTTCCACACAAACTATCGAGATTTTATTTTCATTTCGACAGATTTTGGTTCCCTTTAGCTCCCGAGTTGCATGACTGAACAGTTTGAAATTTCATGTGTAGGAAACAGTAATTGTTGCCAATCCATTGTTCTATTTTCTGCCCCCTAACTGTGAACATAAGAGCCATAACATGTAAATTTGCAATCGTTGTCTTCTGTGACCCATGTTGGGTTAAAAAGCCAGGTTCCTACTTGCAATGCCTTTAGGAATGTGGGAATCGGGCAATTTACATGTTATAGCTCTTACGTTCACAGTTAGGCAGTAGAAAATAGCAACAATGAATTTGGCGGCAATTACCATCTTCCATAGGAACAGCATGACTCCCCCTCACTCACACACACACTTGGGAAATTCGATATGAAATTTACCATTGCAAATCTGACACCTAGCAACACTTTGTGAAATTTTGAAGCAAGTTACTATGTATCCCAGTAAGTTATGGTTGCTATGGATGGACAGGCATCTTCTTTTATTATTATGAATTTAGCTCCTTACTGATTTACTTCAGTATTTGCTGTAACATTTTCATAATGCTAAAAGTGAAATTATGCTGTTAAAGTTTTTAGTTTCTAAAATAATAATTAAAAAAAGCTTAGTTCAAGTATAATATTTGAATGAGTCTTTTTATGTTCAGTGATATGTTTACCAGTTCAGTTTCACAATTTGTAACAAATCACAATGTAGTATTTGATTACAATTTTCTTTTTTTATCAAGGACTTGGATTCCTATATAAAAACAAGAAGCCCTGTAACATTTCTCTCTGAGCTTAGAAGCAGTTTACAGGTATGAGTTGTTTCTGTATTCAAATGATAATTAGTTGAGTGCATTGCATAAAACTGAAATAGCTTTATTTTGTTGTATGTATAACAAATTAAAATGTAAAAGCATAATTAGCTGCATTTTCTATTTCAGGTATCTAATGAACCTGGAATGCGATACAACATACCTCTGATCAATGCCTTAGTCCTGTATGTAGGTACACAAGCAATCAGTTACATACAAAGTAAAGGTTCTACACCTAGTATGAGTACAATTACTCACTCGTCACATATGGATATATTTCAGAACCTTGCAGTGGATTTAGACACTGAAGGTATGCTAATTTTTATTAAACATTAAATTTTTGTAACTTTGCATAAATTATTTAGTAAAATGAAGACATACACTGAGAGGCCAAAAGTCATAAGATACGTGCCTAATAACGGGTTGGTCCTCCTCGAGCCCTCAACAGTGCAGCCACATGTCGAGGCATGGATTCAACAAGTTGCCAGTACCATTCTGCAGGGATGGCAGCCCACACATCCTGCAGTGTAGACCATAATTGTGTTGCATTGGATGATGCTGAATTCATGGATCATAAGCTTGTTTCCTTTGTGTCCCACAGATGCTCCAAGGGGTTCATATCTGGGGACCATGGGGGGCCAATTCATGGTAGTAAAGTCCATGGAGTATTCCTCGATCCACCTCGCAGCAACCAAAAACTGGTGACATGCTGCATTATCTTGTTGGAATTCTCCTTTACCATCAGGGTGTTCGAGAGTCATAAGGGGTACAGGTGATCTGCAAGAATGTCCACATATCTCATACCTGTCAGTGATTGCTCCAAACAGACGAGAGAGCCCAATTTAGACCATATGAACATGCCCCACACCATCACAGTACCTTGCAGACAGGAAGGGTCCATGGCTAAACGGGGCCTATGCCGCAATCTAACATGCCCATCAGTACAAAACAACTGGAACCTTGATTCATCAGACCATGTTACCCAATGCCACTGTTCTACTATCCAATTGTGATGTCTTCAGGCCTATTCCAGTCATTGAGCTCTGTGACGACATATAAGCAATGGGACACGAGTTAGTCTTCGGCTACCAAATCCAATGGAGTGAAGGTGGCTTTGAACATATAAACATTGGGTGATGGGTAAAAGCATATTCATAGTCCTTTGTTTTAAAATATACCAGCTTACTATTCCAGTTCAGCTGTTTCTCAAGAGCCTGAGTACTTAATTCTGGTCAGCACTTTACGAGCCAAAACTCTTTGCATCTTATGCGATTGTTCCTCATCTGTGCTCTGCTGCAGCTGTCCCTGTTGGTCGCTTCCAGCTCTCCCCTCCCTTCTCCGAATTCTCAGACGTGGTAGGTCTCTGACCTCTGGTCAGGGTCAGCTGTCAGAGGACACCACAAGTTGGGTGGGCTTCCTCTCACCAACCTGCTACATTGATTAACATTCCAACAAGTGTTATACTAACATAGCCATAATGAAATCAAAGGCATCCTACATTGCATATGCCTCTTTGATGAAACACAAAATAATATACTAATGAAAGAAATATGTACAAAATCCTCTAGCCAAGCTACTCAAGCCTGACAATGCCAAAACTGATTTGTCTTACCAATTGAACAAAAATTGCCAAGACCATCTTTTTTTTAATTAATATGAATTCAGTAGGTGATTTTATTGGTATGTTTTATTTTTTACTTTTTACATCACATATAGAAAGATTGGTATTTTTTTCTGAAATTTTTAATTTAGATATATATTTTTAGTGACAGTTTGATTGACTTCTTTGCCTTTTAAGATGTTTTTTTTTAATTCTTTATATATATATTTATGTAGAACAATAAGAGCATAAAGTTAAATTATTATAGTCTTGTTTGCTATAAAACCAACAATCAAATGATTTTTAAATATTTTAAAATTATTCCAGCTTTGTTGATGATAAGGGCAAAGGTTTTGAAATCAGTTTGTTAAATGGCAAAAGGGCTGTTTTAAAGTTAAAGTGAGTAGCTTTTTAAACAGTTGTTTTTGCAGGGAAGTTTTTGCTGTTTTAGGAAGAGCTAACTGCAATAAGTGATCATATCCAGAGTGGTAGTAAGACAAATGTACAGTCGCTCAAAAAAATATCCAAACGCTATGGTTGATTACAGAATTAAAAAAATATATCTGGCAAAGATTTTTTTAGAAATTAGTGATCTGGCAACCTTCATGTACTGTAACGAAGGTTAGCAGATTACTAATTTCTAAAAAAAACGTTACCAGATATTTTTTCTGAATTCTGTAATCAACCATAGCATTCGGATACTTTTTTGAGCGACTGTACTATATAAGGAGCAGTTAGTTTACTTATTCTTTTTAGCTGAAGGCCTACAAAATAGGAATGAAATGTTTTAGATTCTGGTGTATATGAAAAAATTACAAAAATATTAACATTAGTGGAATGCTAAACTCTTATTATTCTCCTTTATAGGTCGTTATCTCTTTTTGAATGCCATAGCTAACCAGCTGAGGTATCCAAACAGCCATACACATTATTTTAGTTGCACTCTTCTCTATCTGTTTGCTGAAGCAAATACTGAAGCCATTCAGGAGCAGATTACAAGGTAATATTCTAATATAAAAATTGTTCTGAAAGATAATTGAAAGGTGGCAAAAAAACAATTCCTGTTGACAGTATTTATAAGTTAGATTTAATAGTTTTCACATCACTAGTTTTTCTTATGCAACATAGAGTTACTACTAAGATAACTATAAACATTCAAGACAATTTTTCCTCTAAAATTAGAATCGTTCAAAGTGCTGATTTATTAGTGGATATTGAACTGTCAAGTTTATCTCATTATTTATTATTAATTCATTCTGAGAGTTCAAATCCTATTTCAAAATGAAAATTTACAGATGATTATGTAACATTATCTGTTCCAAAGTGTGAAACCATAGGCAGAAATAGGCAATGAGAAAATCAGTATTGCTGCAGGCAATCTTTATTACACAATACAGCAGTGATCTAGTTGCTTTCTACCTAATTTTGGAATTAGATTAATTTCTAAAACTGTTGACATTTCTAATACCTTTTCAAAGTTTAAAAATATTTGGTAGAAGATACAGTTACTGTTGTTTGCAGGTAATGGGGGATTTTTTTAATTTTGCATGTTTAATAAGTAAATATTCTGGTTTTTGTTTTATATTTTACCCTTCATTTTTCAAATTGTACTTGATATTTATTGCTCATAAAAAGCATATGTGATTTTGAAGAGAAATCATTTCACATAATTGTAATGCACCAAAAAAAGTTATAGTGCCATTTTGGTCAGTGGGGTAGCCAGAATTTTTGAAAGTGAACCTTTTTTTTTAATAAGAAACCTCTATAAATTGAATGAACTTTGAGGGAATTTAAGGAAAGCGATTGCAGAGCAGTGTATGAAAGTTATGAGAGACATAAGAATCATACTCAGTTGTCATTATGGATTGTTGAAGGAAGAGGTAGGCAATGAAACAGCTAAAGCTTAACATTTTATTTTTTATTTTTTTTAATTCAAAAACCTTTAGTTCAAACACTTCAATTAACATCATATGGAAAAACACAAACCTCATGACTTATTTATTTGGCCAGCAGAATTAAAAGAAACATCTGGTATTGACAACCTTCTCCATCCCTTCTGTCATCTTCCACTATGCCTATCACAGCAAACATTTATTCATTATTCGTGTGTATTCTATTTCCTTCCTATTTAAATGACAAAATGGCTGATTTATGGATTGAAAAGTACTACTGTATCACTTGTTTTATCTCGCAGTTTGCATACCCAGATTTTAATTTGCTTTTATAATTTTTTTTTTCTCTGAAAATGACCTTCATGCATAACACACATAAAACAAAAAACATAACCAAAATATAGTCATGGTAAGTGATTAAACTATAAGTGTGTCAGTCGAGTTGGGGTTTGAAAAACAATTCCATGTACATTATTTCTTATCACAAATTTTTGTCCAAACAATGTGGTTTCACCTTATGTTTTTTTTTAGAATGCAACTATTTCATTAGTTAAGTAGTACTTGTACAGCAATTTTCCATTCTGCTCAAAGAAATTAATTTTAGAAGATAGTTTCATATTGGTTTTGTATTTTGGAAATATTAACCAGTCATGTTTGATGATTTTTGAGTTACTGGTGGAATGTCCAAACTGTGTTCTAAAATTATATAAAAAAAAATGGGGCTCTACCCCTTCAGCCTAGGCTGCCAACCCTACCAAAGGGATGCCACTCCCCTGGATCCCCCATTGTTGGCTTACTTTGCTTGTTCTTTCTATTTTATATTTATCTTCAAATATGTGAAGTGCCCAGAAGTGAAGCACTATTTCTGTTTGTTTTGCAGTCTGTTCAATTTTAACCATGTTGAAATGTTAAATATGTTCCAAGTTTGTTCTTTGCTTCCTGTGCATATTTTAAGTCAAACTTTATGATTTATTATTATTTATGTAAAATATTTTTAAATTATATCTATAAAAGTATTTTTATATGCCTTATCAAAAGTTAATCTTTTGTTTATAACAGAAAACTTGAGAATAATTAAATTAAAATTTAATACAAAACAATTTTAAAATTGCTACTATTCTGGATAATATTTCACTTCATGCTATTATAATGCCCTCAATTAGAATGTAATGTCCAAGCTGTTACTGTGATGTTGTAGTCAAGTTGCCATTCAGTGAAAATTAATCTGTTAATCTAGTAACATTGCATTTCAACTTAGAGTCAATTGATAATTTCCTTTGATAATAGACTGAAGAATAAATAACCATATAAAATAACATTAAAAAACTTCTATTACTCAATTTTTACAAATAGAATTTTAAAACTTAATAGGTGGGGGAAAACTGCAGATTGAACCTCACACAGGCAATGATGTCAGCTACTGTATCTTGTTTCTCCTTTTGCAATCAGACTCCGTTGCACACTGACAGAGATAGTGTATTATTGCATAGTATTTCATATTTGAACATTTGATGACAGCAGTCATTGATGATGCTTGACAAACAACAATTTTGGAAGTTCACAGTAGCATAACTTTAAACATAGTCATTAGTAAAAAGTTGATATGTATCATCTATTTTAATGCAGCTCATATCTTGTTATGCATTGTAATTTTCCAACTTTTAATACAAATGAGTTGATTGTAGCTTTTGAAAATATTCTTTTTGAAAAATTTGAGCACTTGTATCAAAATATATAGACTAGATTTTTGCTGATAAAGTTTATGCATTTTATTCGGTTAAAATTATGTTGCTAAGTATTAAAATTATTTTTTTTGTATATTTCATATGATATATGTTTGTTATTTTAGGGTACTTCTAGAACGCCTGATAGTCAACCGCCCACATCCATGGGGCCTTCTTGTCACATTTATTGAACTAATTAAAAATCCAACATTCAAATTTTGGAATCATGAATTTGTTCGATGTGCTCCTGAAATTGAAAAGTAAGTTAATATTTGTTAAGAAATAATTATCTTCCAAGTTCTTATCTGAGACAGTTTGCATTGTATAAATTATGAGGAATTCTTTAGACTTTGTGTCATGAATCAGCTAAGTGTGAAACTGTAATTAAACTATTCATTTTAAAGCTCATTATTGATGTAAATAAAGAAATACACTATAGCATGTTGGAACCTGTGATGGAGTCAGTAAGTTATGTATGGGGACGGTGGTATAACACCCTGTCCAACCACATAACCCCACCTTCTGCATATGCCACTGGTTGAAACTATTATTTGTGTATGGTTAAATTTGTAAAAAGAAAAATCCGATATTAGGTATCATTATGTAGAAAATTATGGTATTGATACCCTGAAAGGATAACTAGTAAATCAGCATTGTCGATTTAAATTTTAGAGGAAAAGTTGTCTTGAGCCGGGTGGGATACGAACCCACGATCTCCTGATAACATGTCAGGTGCTCTGGACTACTGAGCTCCGGAAACATAAAAGAAATGTTCATAATGCTAATTAGAGGAAATCTTGATCAGCGGCCGGTAGCTCAGTGGTCCAAAGCACCTGACATGTTATCAGGAGGTCGTGGGTTCATATCCCACCCGGCTCAAGACAATTTTTCCTCTAAAATTTAAATCAACGATAAAGTGCTGATTTATTAATTGATATGGAATACATCGAGTTTATTTCATTATTTATTATCTGCATGCTTGTAATCATATGCTTCCATCTATTGGAAAATTGAAGGCCGCTTGTGGCTAAACTGCCCAGAATAGCGCATATATGTGACATAAAAGAAATGTTCATAGCGCTAATTAGAGGAGAACTTGATCGGCGGCTGGTAGCTCAGTGGTCCAGAGCACCTGACACATTATCAGGAGATCATGGGTTCGTATCCCACTCGGCTCAAGACAATTTTTCCTCTAAAATTTAAATCGACGATAAAGTGCTGATTTATTAGTTGATATGGAATATGTCGAGTTTATTTCATTATTTGCTGAAAGGACAATTTATTACGCCACCTTTTACCCTCAGAACAGCAGCAACATATTGTGGCATGGACTCTACTAGGTGTTGGAAATATTCAGGGGGTATTGCAGGCCATGATTCTAGGACAGCCATCTGTAAAGCACTGAGAGTTGTAGATTTTGTGCTCAAATGCATCACTCCACTTCATCCCACATATGCTTAATAAGGTTCAAATCCAGAGAGTGAGAATGCCATTCAAGGGTTTTGAACTCACTGGAATGCTCTTCTAATCAGCCCTTTGCCAAATGGGAATGATGACAGGGCATTGTCTTGTTGAAAGAAGGCATCTTGTCTTTGTCTATGGATAACCATGAACTGATGTAGATGGTTGTCGAGTAAGTCGACATAACCTTGTGTAGTGATAGTGGTCTCAATAGGTACAAGGTGCCCCATGTAAACATGCCCCAGAACATTACACTGCCTCTAGCACACAGACTTGACAGTTGGGGTCCATGGCTTCATGTGGTCTATGCCACACACGCAGCCTCCTATTAGCGTGTTGTAGTTGGAGCCTCGATTTGTCAGACCAAGCTACCTGTTTCCAGTCTTCCATGTTCTGTTGACTATGTGTCTTGGCCCACTGCAGCCTCATTGCCAGGTAATGTGTTAACAAGGTTACATTATGTGGGTGTTGGTCATGTCATCGTACATTGAATGGTCTTTGCACAAACCTTTGTAGCTGCCCCATTGTTGAATGCTGATATTATCAACTGCTCTGTAGCTCTCATTCTGATGTTATGATGTGGGAAAAGTTACACTCCCCTCAAACATCAACTGCCAGTTACAGCCACATTTTCCCTGGAGGCTGTAGGTTTTGCTGGTTTTGATGAAATCCTAGACATTCTGAAGTTGTGGATATGGATCACTCCATCATGCTCACATCAACTATCTGCCCACAATCAAACTCACTCAGGTCGCCATACAGTCACAGGTACACTATACAGCACTATATAAAGTAGTAACAGCACTATATAAGTAGTTTTCTGACCTATTTAGCTCTCAAGGGGTTTCAGCTTGCCGCATAATTGTGGCAGAGTAGGGCAGGTTTGTGGATCTGTGCGTATAATAAATTGTGCTTTTAGTGTATATTACAGCTTCTTGAAAAGTGTGTCAGCACCTTTACAATTTGCTGTTTTTAAATTTTAAGCTCTGTGAGCTTAAATCTTTCTAATACATAGAATTATAAACTCTGGGTGAAAACTTAATAATGAAAGCAAATTTGTATTCAGATTCCAGGTATAATGAGTAGATCTTGAGTTTTATGTGAAGAAACAAAAGAAAAAAAAATTTTTTTTACATTTTTTTTTTAATTTATTCTTAAATTTAATTTTGTATCTTTTGATTAATCAAGGGATTTGCAGGCAGTTTTCGGTTTTGAATTTCTTATGAAACTACCTTTCAAACAGCCTTTCCTCTTTTCATCTTACAAAGTATAGCTTGTTTTTAAATAACTAGTAGCTTCATGAGTACTGAAAGTTTTTTTTATCCTGCTGCTTGAAATGTTTAAAAATAATAGTATTTTTACTAAGCATAAATTTACTAATCATATGATAGAAACTTCTATGCCCTATTATTCTATGTTAATATAATGAGTATGAACACTGCATAATTTTACTTCTCATTTAAAGACTATGAATAATCACTGAAACTATAAGCTACATGATAAAACACAGTAGTTTAAGTCACAGTGCTAATTTAAAATTATTAAATTTTATCTGTATCACTTATGATAATTGGAAAAGCTGATAGAATTAGATGGATTTCTCAACCCGACTGGCAGAACACCAGGAAGATTACGAAAAAGCCAACCAAAAGACAGCCCTAATCCAAGACCTAACCATCACTTACAACCTGACACCAAAATTCAATGATGCAAAAATAGTTACCCCCCCCCCCCCCACACACACACACACATTCACAATTTCGACTAAATTTTGTCAAAAACCTTGTAATATACTTAAACAAAAATGTAATATGGCATAACCCCATCACCTTCAGCATAGAAAATACTCTTCAGTAATTATCCAAACATTAAACTAAATTAAGCACCACATGAAATTTCCCACAATTATGTATAAATAAAGCCCCCAACAATAAAACAAAACTCTAAAACCCTATATCCCCAACCTTAAAATTCTACCCTCCCCATCCCCCAATAGAGGGTACCACAAGTACTACCACCCACCCCTCCATACAATGTGCTCCAAGCCCAATATAAATAAATACCAACGTTTTTGTTTGCAGCAGGCACAGATATAGCATACTAACATCTGTGCCTGCCGCAAAATGACTATTCTGCCTGATAATGATTATGTGTTAAAATACAGGGTGTCCAAAAATTATCTTTACAACTTTTATCCAATATAAAAAGTCAACCAGGAACACCAAAAGAGCAGCAGGTAACACTGTGATTATCATCTATAAGTGAAGAAATACTGAGGTTGTCCCATTTTACAGGAAACTTACTTAAAATACAGGGTGTCCAAAAATTATCTTTACAACTTTTATCCAATATAAAAAGTCAACCAGGAACACCAAAAGAGCAGCAGGTAACACTGTGATTATCATCTATAAGTGAAGAAATACTGAGGTTGTCCCATTTTACAGGGAAACTCGTTAAGTTTTTCTGAATACCAAGTATTCAGATTTTTCTTTCGGATCTTCATTCCTCCCCTCAGTCACAATGAATCCACAGGAGAAAGCACAGTGTGTTGAGTGGTTATACTACACATTAACTTTTGGACTGTCTGTAATATGCTATGCTGTGCATTTTCTGATCCCCAGATGCACACCATTTGTTTGTTAACTTTCTCTGAAACATGAAAAGTTAACTCATCAGAAAATGTGAGTCTTGACAGAAAATCATTTTTCTTGTCAACTTTGTCCAGTAGTGTCATTGCAAATTCCTTACGGGTGACCCTATCATCTTACGTATCGCTTGCAAGAATTGCAACTTGTAAGGATACAACTTCAAGCGTTTTTGTAAGACATCATGCACTATTAAATATGGCAACTGTAACTCACGTGTTGCAGTTGGGTCGACTTGCGTGGATTTTGAACAAAGGCCTCTTGAATACACTTGATATTTTCTTTGGAAGTTCAAAGCCACCCCTGCTCCTTGTGTTTCACACTTCCAGTTTCCATAAACCTTTTATAGCATGCTCATATGGTTAATCTTGAAGGGGGGCAATCAATCTGTTGTAACTAGTTCTAAATTTTCGTTGGGCCTGTGTATCAGATTTTTTTGAATAAATCGTTCAACCCACTGTGCTTTTCCCTGTGGCTTCATTGTGACTGAGGGGAGCAATTTCAAGAACTGAAAAAAATGAAGATGAGAAAACTTGGTATGCAGAAAAACTCAATGAGTCCCCCTGTAAAATGAGACAACCCCAGTATTTCTGCACCTCCTGGTTGACTTTTTATATTAAATAAAAGTTGTAAAGATAATTATCAGTAATTATTTAATAATTAAGTTTATACCCTATATAGCACTCACACTTATGGAAAAGTTGGAACGTAAGCTGGAAATCTAAAAATACATTAGTTAATGTGTGCACCAAATTGATGTCAACCTAGCACCAGTATTCCTGCAAGGTACAACAAAAAAAATCTAGAACATATGTGAACTCTTATCTGGACTGAACTACCCACCACAGGACAATAGACTCATCTACCCAACGGATATCATCACAAGAAAAAAAAAACAAGATAAATTCCTAGATAAAAATTCCATCTAATTGCCTATGCTTTTCCAGCAATTACATGATATAGAGAAAATTTAAATATGCTACATCATTCATTGGTGCAGTGGTCTTACCAATCATCATTGAATTTTAGTGCTTGTTGTATCTGCTGGGTCCAGGTCAAATCCCAGTTTAATAGCATAGTTGTTTATTCTAACCAACTTGTAGATCAGTTGCTAATTTTGTATAGTATGCTATTTGTGGTAGTTATTTGAACAATTTTTGTGCTTTCTTGAGTCTTTAATCCAAATTGATAAATTTGCTTTCTGAAATTACCATTTTTTTTTACACACAGCAAGGAAAAAAGTAATGTATATAAATATGAACAAATGTGTTATATGCAATCCCAAAACCTGCTGCCATACAATAGTTTTGCTGACATCACCATGGACATACAAGGAATGCATGAACTGTGCACCTGTGCATTTGCCTGCCTTTTGATCTGGAATATACTTCTATATAATATGATCAGATCTAGCTCGAGCCACTAAGTGAGGTAGGCACTATATCTGGGTGCCTTTGATAACATGGCACCTGTAAAATGTCTGAAAAGGGGCTTCCCACCAGGGTGCAAACTTTCCTTGAGCCAGGCCTGAATATTATCATATGTATTACAATTTGTAAATCACTGTATCAGTTTATCAAAAACGTTTCTTTAAAAAAAAAAGACCTATGATCCTATTACAATACGACCAAATAGAAACAATTGTATTCCAGTATTATATTATTTTCAGTAAACTAATGTTGCAACATATTTTTTTCCATGACGTTTCAACCCTGAATACACAATAGTAAATCAGAGTGTAACAACATTTAAAAGCAGTCTTTATTGCTCTGGTAAACTATGCACTACAGCTGTGTAATATATATTTTTAAATATTTGCTTGTAAATATAAAATATCAATGACTAAATGTTTTATATTATTTCAGGTTATTTGAGTCAGTGGCTAGATCTTGCATGCAACAAAAGCCAGCATCAGAATCAGCTAGTTCCTGAAAATTACTTGTAGATAGTACATACCACAATCTGTGATGTCAGTAATTTGCAGACTTGGACTGTATTTTCACAAGAAAAATATTTTTGCTGTTAAAACAGCACTTCTCACCCAAGGAACAATTCTTAAAACCCTGCCAAAGGACTTCCACAAAGTGATTTCACATCCCAAGAGGCAGCTTGGATACTGTACATTCTCCATTATTAACATTTGTGCTTGTTTTTGTAGTTAGTTATGACGTAACATCGATGAAATGTGATTTTTGCAATAAATAATTTTAATTTTATGTATTTGCATTCAGATTATGTACAAACACATTACCCATAAGTGTACAAATGAATAAATGAATGGAAAAACAGTGATTACATCTAACTTGTGATATCTGCATTTTTAACTAATTTATTTTTGTAATGTGAATTATTATTACTTTCGAAAAGCGCAGTTATGGGTCATGTTGGCCAAAACACTAGTAACTTATGTAAAGTAACAGTAGTCAAGTGAATAGACTGTTTAAGTTTATTACTATTGCTGTTAAGGCTGGGCTTATTTTTTCCTATAATAGAAGTTTCTATTGCAAGTAATACTTAGTTCATTGTTAGTAAACTCAGTTGACCAGCAGATGGAGGTAGAATATTTGCAGGATCACTCATTACTTAATGTGCAAATAGTAGAACATTGATATTCTGCTAATGCAAAAGAGCATGTTTTGTAACTATCCCAAATCATAAAATGTATCTTGGAGTTTTAATCAAATAGACATAATCTCACCATGAATTAAAGAATCTTTTTTTACTATGTATAACCTCTGAAAAATTGATACAAAAATTTTAAATGTAATCACATGTTTTAGAAAGTGGATTTTAAAGTAATTGTTTCTTTTTTATATCCTGTGATATATGCCAGTTGCAAAATTTGTTCAGTAATTAGGTTATTTTAGTGGAGCAATCATTAGTTTAAGGCTCTCCTATACTAGGGATATCATGCTATGTTTCTAGTAATCTTGAAAACTTTCACCCTATAATAACAACTGGCTTTCAGACAAGGAAAGAAGTTCCATTGCATTCAATATAGTTAATGCTAAAATTATATAACATGCTGAAGCTGTCACTATTCAGTAGTTGTATAAGTAATATGAATGTGTATATTTTTTCAGGTTTAGTGAATCTTAATATCAAACATGGGTATTTTACAATCTTTCAAGTCAACTAACATATGCAAAACAAAGCATAATTAGTCAACACTGTTGCCAAAGTTACATTATGGAAAATAAAATCTAGACTGTTGGTGAAAATTTTCAAAGTGAATATATGAGTATGTATCGATCAATAATGCAGAGGTAAATGTATATAAAAGTTTTCTCACGTTTAGAAAGTTAACATTTGTGGTTATTAGCCAAAAATTTGTGAGCACGCATCCAATGTTTTTTATTTGTGTGGATTTTTTTTAAAGAAGCAGGCCTTATAATTGTCAAATTGTTCAGCTTTACAATCAGGTCGTGGGGGAAGCTTCTGTCATATATTTATGACTACTGGTATATATACTTATGTAAAAACATCCTTGAGATATTAAAAAGTATTGTATATTTATCTGTAATTGTCACAGTATTGTGCAATTCATTTTGTAGGGCTTTTCAAGATGTCAGTTTTATAGATATTGGAAAAATGTAGACTTTCCATTAAATTTTGAAGTTAATTTCATATTTGTATTTCTTATTTGAAATTTTCAATTGCTATAATACTATAGACGACATTTAAAATTCCAGAAGAAACATTAGGATTCAATTTTTTTTTCCTCGTTTGAAATTGGAGTATTTTATTTTTAAGGTTATGTCAATATTTTTGTATGCTGTAAGGAAAGCCTGAATTTTACATAAATTGCACAATTCATCCAATTAAAATTTGCTTACACAATTCGCCTCATTTCTAAACCTGGAGGGACTGATTAGAGCTACCAAATACTATGTTATCATTGTGCAGCAAATAAAATTTTGTTATGTATATAATTATATCCAGAATATATGCACTAACAGAACTGAATTTATCGGCTGAAAATTCTTGATATAAAATTCTGAATAATAATTCTTATTTTACACTTCTAGTTAAGGCTTTTAGTCCTGAAGTTTCGATTTTACAGGTAGGTCATTCCATGATCCATCAATTCAACACAGCTCACAACCCAACTGTTGCAGACAGTGATGTACGGGAGGGGGGTTGTAAGGTATTCCCGTAATTACAATGTTTGCAATGTGCGTTTGAAATTTTCAACCTTTTCAGCCGATAGGGCACTCAATAATAACTATAGGAAGATTGCGAAAGTGCGGAATCATAACGTTTCGTCAATATCTGCCCAACCGAAAATGAATTTTTATATCAAAAGCAAAAAAAGTTTGCAGTCTACAGACGGACAGATGAGAAATTGAAAACATTAATTCGTTTTTTCCTGAAGGCTAGGAACAGATCCAGGTCACAGTAGCTCTGCCATCATACACAATTATGTAATAATAATCACTTTACAAAATTTAATCATATGTTTACATAAGAATTGAAAGTGTCTCTTTTCGGATGAGTTCGGTAAATAAAAAGCGTAAATCCCATTCACTATCTATTGAATAGTTTTTGGATTTCACGGGCAACCATTTGGGACGGGGGGGGGGCGCTCAGTCGGTAGCGCGCCAGGCCTGTAATTTGCAGTTCCCAGGTTCGAGTCCCAGCTGGGACAGCGTTGAAATTTATCTCTGCAAAACTCCCCGCCCTTCCAACGGTCAGAGGACACCGATGGGCTTGGTAAAGGCTGCCGTCCGTCAGATGGGACTTTAAGTCGTGGCTCCATGTGCGGGAGAGCATACCCTGTGCCCGTTAACACACTGGATGGGAGGCTGCCATCTGTCTCCGAAAGCTGGTCCAGTGGGTCCCTTCTCCCAACCTCTGAGCCTTCGGGATCCTTGCGACCTGGCTATTAAGCCCATGGTGTGCAAAAAAATGGTCGCTCAGAGTTAAACCAACCCAAGCCGATAGGGACACCCATTCCCTCAAATAGTCCATTAAAATAAGAGTTTATTGTTGCTTAATACACCCGTCAATGTTGTCGGTCATTTCAAACTACTATATCTAGGCTACAATCCAGGGTAAGTTCGTAGGAAATTCGGAGATTTTGCAGAAAGTTCAAATCTTACACACTCTAGAATATCAGTGTTATGTCTAGGTTTCTAAATCAGAGAAAGAACGGAGGCATTTTAGGGTAATCCTCATAAGGTAGTGTCCGGTTAAATTATTAATGGAATCGATCTCGATTTCCTTTCGACTTTGTAATGCTTATTTTTAGAGTAAATTAAGGAAATTGGTATTGTTTATCGATAATATATGTATATTTTTACTGCTCCAAAAAAAAATGTGTAGTGCAGTAATTGTATAAACTACTTCGTCAATTTGTTATGAACACCTACCTAATCATCGTGTGTACCAGGATACAATTCCTAAATTTCAACGTTTTCAGTTCCTTGGGCATAGTTCTCGTTGAAATTGGCTTTGAAGCCGTGCTAGCGGTTATATCTCAGCTGATGAACTGTATCATCTCTGTTTTGACACAATTCGTGCCAAACGTCTCTCCCTGTCTATCAGAGCCTTTTTTCTCATATTTGGCACACATTTTTGAGACCATTGCCATTCTCCATTCAATTGGGATGTTGTGCCACATAATTTTCAATCATCGTTACGGATGCATTTTCCCATTGCTTTCCAATCATAACTCCCCCCCCACACACACACTCCGTTTTCAGTAGGGGACAGATGGGCTTGGAAAGGCTGTCGTCTGTTAGGTGGGACGTTAAGCCATGGCTCTGTGTGCAGAAAAGCTATACCCTGTGCATTTTAAAGAACATGCTGGATGTCCTTGATGGGAAGCTACCATTTGTCTCCTTACAGCAGTCCATTGGGTCCCCTAACCTTCGAGGTCCTTTTGACCTGGCCATTTAGTCCATTGTGTGCAGAAAAAGTGCAGCTCAGAGGTAAACCAATGACACACACACCCATTTCAAAAGCATCAGTCTTTTTACTCTTATCACATGTTTTCCACTATGCATTCACAGCTTTTATAAGACTTCGTAGTGACGTGAATACTTATAGGTAATGGACCAAAAAAGGCAGCGTAAAATCACAAAGTGTTGGACCACCATGCGAGTCTGGTACAACCTGCATATTTCGTAGCATAGTCTACCAGTGTCTGAAAGTCGGCAGAGTGGATACACCATTCGTCACAAGAAACGATCAATTCCTGCTTTTTTTGATGGAGCTGCGAAACGCTGAGACGTCGTTTCAGAGGTTTCTCATGTATTTACAGGGCAGGAACGTACCCAGGATTTAGTTTGAGGAGGGGTGAATTTTGGGTAGTCAAGACTAGTGGGGTATCCCAGCTACTAAAAACTAGCGGACAGGAAGGGTTAAAATGATATTCTAAATGGAATAAGATTTTATAGTTTTTTAAATCTATTTTAAGTGACGGGGCTGGGTGGCTCAGGGTGGCGAGCTGCCAGGATCGTAATCTGTAGTTCCCAGGTTCGAGTCCCAGCTGGGTCAGCGTTGAGATTTATCTCCGCAAAATTCCCTGCCCACGGTCAGTAGGTGACACCGATGGGCTTGGAAAGGCCGCCGTCCGTCGGATGGGACGTTAAGCCGTGGCCCCCATGTGCGGGAGAGCCATACCCTGTGCACGTTAAAGAACACGCTGGATGGCCTTGACGGGAGGCTACCATCTGTCTCCCAACAGCTGTTTCAGTGGGTCCCCTCCCCCAACCTTCTCTGAGCCTTCGGGGTCCTTGTGGCCTGGCCATTTAGCCCATGGTGTGCAAAAAAGTGCCGCTCAGAGGTAAAACAATCCATGACCTATGTTCCAGTACTTAACGGTAATAAAATGCTGTAGCATTCAGCACGGGAAGCGATTGTAATAGCGTTTAACAATCCTTCATCCTTTCCTGGACCACTTTGTATAAGGGGCCTCAGGACCGTAAAGTGTTGGTTATCACACATTTCTGCGTTAAAAAAGAAGGAAAGGGAAGCTGCTACGTCGTAAAAAGTGTTAGCGAGTGGTGGGGAGTTGTTAAAATACCTTCCATGATGGAGGGTGAAATGTAAAATGTTTTTTGTGGGACCTGCTGTGAGTTGGTGTCGATAAGGTAAATTTTAGCGCTTGCGTTACACAATGTAGCGTAACTACCTAGGAAATGGGATGGACTGTAGTTAAAGGTGTGGAATTGAGATAGTTATAAATTTTTAATGGTGTGGGGGAGGAGGGGTCTGGAATAGGGGTGGAAATTTGTGCCTGGGGGGCTAAGACAACTTTTATATTCTTTAAATCCTCTTGCATTGGAGGGAGTTAACTAGAAATGGAATTTTTAGGGGGAGGGGGCTTTAATTAACTGCCTTTAAAATTTTTAAAATGTGCCATTAATTTAATGGGGATGTGAATTGAGGTATATGTGGGTAAGGAGATGGTTGTTAGCCACTTAGATTAGCAATAAAAATGAAGTGGAATGCAGTGGAGTAGACTCGAAAGGGTCCAGTGCAAACTGTATTCCTTGTGAAATTGGTGTATTCAGAGTGGTGAAGTGGGGGTTGATAGGGGGTGGTAGAAATTTATGCTTGAAAGTGGGCATAAATAGGGTGAAGGTGTTGCCTTAGCATTGTATGTGTACATTTCCTGTGATGTGAATGTCAACTGGTATTGTCTGTGATGTAGAATGACTTTAATTTGGCAGTATTTGGAGTGGCAGGAGTGCAGAGTAGGAATAGAAGTTGATAAATTGACAAATTTCTCAGTGGGAATCCAAGCATCTGGCTGTTGGTGATGATTTTTATCTGATTTGCAGGGTTCTATTTGAAGTAGTTAGCAGGTAGTGAGATATGGTGCTATAATAAATGGTAACAGCAGTTATATTCAAGAATGTGAACTTAGGATCATTGTAAAATTACGCGGATTACATAAGAAAAAATCGTACACATTAACTAGTAAGTCCTCCCAATCTATTTATACAGAATTTCATGTTTTAGAATTTTTTTAAATCCTTATACAGCTTTCAAAAGTTTTACTCTGCTCTGCAATGAAATATGTTTTGTGAATGATATTATACATATATGCATATGCTATTTTTTACATATTATTTAATTCTACAGTTATCATAATCATTTAATGATATTTCAACAAGAGTTGTACCCCATCGAATTATTTCGTTAAGTTTGTCAGATGATATTTAGGTGCACAAATGTGTTAACAATTATAGGAATATGTAATTGCACAATGTTTAAATTCCAGACATCCAATTAAATGGGAAAATATGGGTTGGAAGTATTTTATTAGTATTTTAATGTTAATTCATATGCTATCGATTAGTAATTGATGAATGATGACTACATGTAGGTTGTTAGTCATTCATTGTTGTGATTAAAGTTAATTTTGCAAGCGGGAAACTTGACTGTGATTATGGTAACCCACCGCTTTCCATGCCATCATACCGAGATTGCCTGTTACCGGAAGTAAGTTTTAATTGCACCACTCGTGCCCAAAAAGGAAGATATATCGCATTTCACAAGTAACAAATTAGTTAAAGTTTGATTTAACGAAAGAAAAATTTGTAATATCAATTGTTACAATCTTTAGCAAATATGATATGTAATAAAGAGAATAAATACTACCCATTTGAACAACTAGAATCACTGCTAATGTTCATGTAATAAAGTACAATCAATCATAAAGTATGATTTATAAATATGTAGTCATCAGTCTACATTACTCTTAGATTATAATTTTGAGGGTTGTTTTCTAATAGCTGTCTGCAAAATCTGAAGAATGAATAAAAAACAAGGAGTGCTTTTTTATTAATATATATATTGAGAGAATTGGAAAATAAAATACCAAACATGTACTAGTTAATTATAGCCGATAATACCTAGTTTATTTTGAACATGTTTTCTGAACACTTCAAGTGAAGAAAATTCTTGAAATTTCAAGATTCATGAAAAGAAAATTCAAGAAAATTCTTGTATGCAAAGTACATATATTCAACAGCATTTGGGAAATCTTTTGAAAATGTACATATTTCAAATAGTGGCTCTACCATAAGGCAAATATAGACCATGTTGTATGAATGGCATGTATTTGGGGTAATATCTGTCAGCAGAATGTTATTTTTTAATATATATATATAGTAACTAATATTCCTCGGTGGTCAGTATGCTCAGGGTTTTCTTCTGTGTTGTTTTGCTGTGTTGCCATTCTGCTGAGGTTTACTCACAGATCTTTTCTGTTGCAAATTCTGACAGAATTCTGTTAAAAGCAGAATTTGAATGTGAAGGGTATATTTTGAATTCTTTTAAAATCCAGTTTCATAAATCGGGGGGGGGGGGGGGGAATGTTTCAATCTGCCACCACATAAGTCATGTGAAAGTTAACACAACTTTCATTTTAACCCTGGATGAGTAACAGGGTACTACAGCACCCCCTTCAATTTTGCCAAGAAAGTTGCACAGCAAAATTTTGAACTCTCACGAATTAAAGTCAATTAACCTTTCAAGGTTTCCTTATGGACTAATGATATGCCATCTTGATTTATTTATGACAAGTGGGTACTCTGAAGAGTTTCACTTTTATCTACATTTCTTTCGTACTGTAAGTAATCTGTTTTCCACACCACTCATTTATCAGTATCAGGTCCAGATGTAAATGTGGGGGGGGGGTCATCATTTTTGTGGTGAACCATTGTCCCATCCCCCCTGAGAATAACCAGAATGGAGGCCAACTTGGCCACAGATTGTTTCGTGTGGTCTTTGGATGGATAAGAACTTAATGTTACATGAATTGACTCAATCATTTGTATTTCTGAAGCTGGATAATTACACACAGATATATATGCATAGATTATATTGTATATAGATTTTTTTCCTAATTTTTGTGGTCTGAACACAAATTTTAGAACAGGCTTATGAATTTTTTCTATATGATCAATTTTGCTTGCTGAAATATTCATATTAGACAAAAAAAAAACCAACATAATCTGGTGTGCCATCAGAATCTCAGAGATATTTTTGCTCTCTTCTGCAGGTATGGCTCTAATTACTACACAGATACCAAGCAGACCCAGATCTAGAAAAAAAATAATGTTGGGGGAATTACCAAATGAGTAAATTGAACTAGGAAGATAAAACAGGCCAAGAGAGTGTATCACCATTCTTAACAAATTTGCCTCCATTTTAGTGGTCTAAAAAATGTCTCTTGAAAGGTATGATGTTTAATAATATTTGGCCTCCATTCTGGTTATCATTCTCAGACGTATGAGGCAATGGGTTGGGTTGGGTTGTTTTACCTCTGAGCGGCACTTTTTTGCACACCATGGGCTAAATGGCCAGGTCACATGGATCCCGAAGGCTCAGAGAAGGTTGGGGGAGGGGACCCACTGGAACAGCTGTTGGGAGACAGATGGTAGCCTCCCGTCAAGGCCATCCAGCGTGTTCTTTAACGTGCACAGGGTATGACTCTCCCGCACACGGGGCCACGGCTTAACGTCCCATCCGACGGACGGCGGCCTTTCCAAGCCCATCGGTGTCCCCTACTGACCGTGGGCAGGGCGGGGAATTTTGCGGAGATAAATCTCAACGCTGACCCAGCTGGGACTCGAACCTGGGAACTACAGATTACGAGCCTGGCACGCTACCGACTGAGCCACCCCCGCCCGTATGAGGCAATGATCCATCACAAAAATGATGACACCTCCCATTCACATCTGGATCTGATAATGATAAATGAGTGCTGTGGAAAACAGAGCAAATATTGCAAGAAAATGATACACATAAAAGAAATGTGATCTTGATGGAATTTAGATGTGTCTGGTCAAAAAACAATTTCCCTCTATCATTCTACACATTTCTCTCAGAAGCCAAGAAAATTTGGTGAATGGGAGGCTGGCTCAGTCAGCATATCAGACTTCTAACCTGCTACTTTCAATCTCCACCAAATGTCAGTATTGTTCTTGCATTCAGATTGTTTTCTATAAAACAATTTCCCATAAAACTCCTACTATGCCCTCACTGGAAAATACAATAATAATAATATATGTTGTAGGTAACATCAAGAAACAATTGTGATCTGCTTTATCTATATAATATTAGAAAAATACATATAGTTATTCTTTGTTGAAAGGTTAAATTTGAAGAATTACTGTGACATCACTGTAACACTGAAGATTTTTAGGCAATTTAAATCCACATAACAGATTAATAGTATGACCAACATGGTTACTCTGAGATTCACTCTAATTCAAATGGAGAATACATCATTATTGATAACAATGTAGTAGCTTTTTGACTGAACTGTCTTCAGTATTCACCAACTCACATTCTTAGATTTGGATGAAAATGAGAAGATAAAATAGCTTGGTCACTATATATTCTGATTTAGGTATAAGAGGTTATATATGTGTCATGTATTAGAGCACATTAATTTTTTTTAAACCTAGAAATCACCTTGTATCTTTTCTACCATTACTTTTATTATAAGAGGGGGAGGGAACTAATTTGGATTATTCATTTTTTCCCTCTAAATGTTTGTTATTAAATGAAAATAGATGCATGATAATCTTTTTGTACACAATTCTGTGATTCATTAATTGTGGCCTCGACAAGTAAGTTTTAAGTTATCACGAAGGTTGAGGTTCCTCTGAGGGACATTCTTTATTTTTTGCAGCTTGGGCTAAAAGGTCAAGTCTCGAGGACTCTTGAGAAGGTAGGGGAAGGGGATCCACTGGACAGCTGGTAGGAAATAATGACAGCATCCCATCAAAGCAATCCAGTGTGTTCTTTAGTTATATACAAGGGTATGGCTATAACACACAGGGTTGCAAATTAACTTCCCATCTGACAGACAACAGCTTTTCCAAGTCCATCAGTATCCCTTTTCTCAATGAAGGCAAAATGGGATAAATTCTCAGTATAGGCAGGTCTGTAAATGGTAGCTAGGTAGTCACTGGAAGGAGAACTATGCACCAATCCCCTGTGATGTATAGAACCGGCCAGCCCTAGCACCTAATGTCCGACCCCGCCTTCTCGTGGTGCAGACCGTTAGTACCTTTCGAAAGAGATACTCTCTTGTGGAAGTGAACGGAAGGGGAGGGCTGCCAGATTAGACCATATAAACCCACTGGACTGGACAGATATATGGCTCTAGCTTGATTATGGATCCTGATTTTGCTGCACTGGTGGGCTTCTGTGGAGAGAAAATCTTCCGCTGTGTTTCTGTTTGTTTCTGGGTTGACAGCCCCAAGTGAATAGATTCACAGGATATGTTTATCAGCTGGTGGATAATCTTGAGCAGAAGTCATCGCAGGCACCTGAACTCTTTGCTTCTATTGGCATCGTCAAATTCTACATTGGAGGAGGTCTTCCAGTGTAAATGGCTTCAGCCTTTAGTAGTGGGGAACGGGTCTTTGCCCCATGTCTGCGATTAGGAGACTGTTTGATATTGTCGGCATTCCCTCTCTCAATAAACATAGTTTCTTTAAACATCCCACTAACCATTTTCTCTCCATAGGTAGTTGGAATGTGAGGACTCTGCACAGAGCTTTTTCTCTTGATGTCCTCACACAAGAATTCCACCGTTATAATTTAGATATTCTCGGCTTGCAAGAGACCAGATGGACAGATAAAGGTCAGATTCTTAAAAATAATCTTAAATTTCTCTTTTCAGGGAGGGACGACAATAAGCATCACCAAGGCGTGGGTCTGCTTCTCAGCAGACACGCTAGTGATGCTCTTCTAGGATATGAGTGCATTAATGAAAGGTTTCTTACAGCAAAATTTCAGACAAGCGTTAAAGACCTGAATGTTATCTGCTGTTATGCCCCCACTGAGGATGCCGATGAGGATGAGAAGGATAGGTTTTATGAACAACTTAGGATATTTTGAATTCTGTCAAGAAAGGAGATATTACCCTTGTTCTTGGTGACTTCAATGCCAAAGTTGGTACTGACTCTGACCTTTGGCTGGAGTAATAGGCCCTTTTGGTATTGGTAGCTGCAATGGCAATGGGCAACATCTCCTACAGGTAAGTAAACTCGATGGATTCATAATAACTAACACTTATTACAAACACCGCGACATACATAAGTACACATGGGTTTCACCTGATGGGCTGCATAAGAATATGATTGATTACATATTAATTAACAGCAAATGGGCTAGTTCTGTTAGGAATACCAGGGCATGTAGGGGAGCTGAAATTGGATCTGACCATTACCTTGTTAAAAGTGTCTTACAACTTAAACTTAAAAAGTGTTGTGCTAGGGTTAAAAAATTTACTTTTAATACTGAAGCTCTGAAAGATTCAGTTATAGCCAAAGCTTACCATGATAGGTTACTTAGTCATTATGACAGTCATGGTTTGCTTACTACTGAAGTTGAGTAAGAATGGGATCATTTTAAACAGGCTTTTTTGGACACTAACAGTACTCTTTTAGGAAAAAAGGAGCAGAGGAGGCAGAATTGTTTAAGTGATAAGGCACTTGAGCTTATTTCAGAAAGAAGGAACTGCAGGAATGTCCTTAATCAGTACTCTACTAGTCCTAATAGAAAGCATTACAGAGAGCTTAATAAACGTGTAAATGATCAGTTAGCTGCTGATAAGAATCTTTGGCTTGATGATTTGGCTGACGAAGCAGTTAGAAAGCACAACAGCAGAGAGCTGTACCAGATAGTTAATGTTTTGTGTGGTAGAAAACGGACAGGCATACAGGGATTGAAGGATAAACAAGGTAAGGTTATAGAAGGTGAGGATTCTGTCATGGCTAGGTGTGCTGAGCATTTCAGTGATGTTCTAAACAATGTAGTTAGTTCTACTCCCATTGTTTGCAATGATGATAGATGCATTGGTGGCTTTAATGTTGGCCCTATAACACAATCTGAAGTTATTTTGGCTGTTTCTAAACTTAAACTTCATAAATCCCCAGGGGTAGATGAAATTACTACGGAAATGCTTAGAGCTGGGAATGTTTCGGTTACCACTTGGATGACTGAAATTCTGAATCTCTTTTATGATAAAGGCATGGTTCCTAAGGATTTTACCAGAGCTATTGTTATCCCTATTTTCAAAAAAGGTGATCGCAGTTCTTGTGATAACTATAGGGGTATCAGCCTACTCTCTGTTCCAGGTAAAGTTCTTTCCATGATTGTGCTTAATAGAATTAAGAATTTGGTTGACAGTCAATTGCGTGATGAGCAATGTGGATTCAGAAGTGGTAGGGGATGTGTAGATCAGATATTTTCACTTAGGCAGATTCTTGAGAAATGTTTAGAGTTTCAGAAAACTTTGGTTGCTAGCTTTGTTGATTTCAAAAAGGCTTTCGACTCTGTTGATCGTCATAATTTGTGGTTGATTGTGAGATCATATGGTACACCAGACAAGTTAGTTAACATAATGAAAGCTCTCTATAATAACACTGAGTCGTGTGTGAGAGTTGGTAAGGCTTGTAGCAATTGGTTTAGCATTACTTCTGGTGTTCGACAAGGGTGCATTTTGTCTCCTTTTCTCTTTAGCTTGGTTATTGATTATGTTATGCGAAATTCACTTCAAGGGAATGATTTTGGCCTTAAATGGACTGGAGATACGAAAATTTCTGATTTAGATTATGCTGATGATTTAGCCCTTTTGGCAAATGATGATGAGGTGAACTCTTTCATTCGAGCTGTTGATGAGACTGGTAGTAGAGTAGGTTTGGTTATAAACAGAGAGAAATCTAAAGTGATGAAAATTGGTCAGGCAGGTTGTGATTCAGTTAATCTGAATGGTTGCAGTGTTGAGCAGGTGTCACAGTTTAATTATCTTGGGAGCTATATAACAGATAATGGTGATGTGCGGCATGAGATTAACAGACGAATAGGGATTGCTGCCGGGACTTTTAAGAATCTATGGAGAGTGTGGAGAAATAGGCGTATACACCTAAAGACTAAAATTAGACTGTATAATAGTTTGGTTCTTTCTAGGGTTAGTTATGGTAGTGAAACTTGGATACTGTAAACAAGATAACAGGAAACTAGATGCTTTTGATTCCAGATGCTTACGCAGTATCTTGGGTATTAGGTGGTTAACTTTGTAACTAATGATGAGGTTAGGCAAAGGAGTTTGCAACCTCCTTTAAGCAGCATATTGTGCAGAGAGAGACTCCGTTGGTTTGGCCATGTTGCCCGTATGAATAATTATAGATTGGCGAATAGGGTTATGAACAGTGTACAGTCGCTCAAAAAAGTATCCGAACGCTATGGTTGATTACAAAATTCAGAAAAAATATCTGGCAACGATTTCTTTTAGAAATTAGTGATCTGGCAACCTTCGTGTACAGTACACGAAGGATGTCAGATCACTAATTTCTGAAAAAATTTTTGCCAGATATTTTTTCTGAATTTTTTAATTAACCATGGCGTTCGGATACTTTTTTGAGTGACTGTACCTAAAGGCCTCAGAAAGAAGGGGAGACCTAGGATGCGGTGGGCTGACAATGTCAAACAGGACCTTGTTAGAATTGGTGTGCAGTGCCCAGGTGCAGTAGATGTAGCTCAGGATAGACTTGCTTGGAGAACTAAATTGCACGGTCTGGTTGGGCCTCCGTAGCCCATGGCTGCTTGATGATGATAGGCACATTTGGGACTCAAACCTCGGAACTGCACATTACAAGCCTGGCAAATTGGGCTTTTATGTCATTGAGGCTCAATTTGTTATATATATTATACGAATTATATTCATATTGATAAGAATTTTTGTGATAAAATTGCATTGTCTATCTTTATAATGATGAGAAGAAATAGTTAAGAAATAATAGGAAATCACAGATATGCACCTGTTGGTGATATGTTGACAATTTCTCCTGTGTTTATTCATTAGTTGGATGGCATCTGAGCCTACAATCTTCTGATAACATGTCAAGTGCTCTGATCACTAAGCTACCAGCAGCCAAACAACTAATCCTTATGCTTGATACAAAGTATGTTGACTTAAAAGAAAAGAAATACATCTTGCCATGTGCTGGTTGTGTGCACTAACCTGGAAAGTCCCTTCTAGACCAGAAACAGTCTTCAATTACAGTCAGACACATCCCCAATGCAATGCATCTTGACATGTGCTGGTTGTGTGCACTAACCTGGAAAGTCCCTTCTAGACCAGAACCAGTCTTCAATTACAGTCAGACACATCCCCAATGCAATGCATCTTGCCATGTGCTGGTTGTGTGCACTAACCTGGAAAGTCCCTTCTAGACCAGAACCAGTCTTCAATTACAGTCAGACACATCCCCAATGCAATGCATCTTGACATGTGCTGGTTGTGTGCACTAACCTGGAAAGTCCCTTCTAGACCAGAACCAGTCTTCAATTACAGTCAGACACATCCCCAATGCAATGCATCTTGACATGTGCTGGTTGTGTGCACTAACCTGGAAAGTCCCTTCTAGACCAGAACCAGTCTTCAATTACAGTCAGACACATCCCCAATGCAATGCATCTTGCCATGTGCTGGTTGTGTGCACTAACCTGGAAAGTCCCTTCTAGACCAGAACCAGTCTTCAATTACAGTCAGACACATCCCCAATGCAATGCATCTTGACATGTGCTGGTTGTGTGCACTAACCTGGAAAGTCCCTTCTAGAC
Organism: Ryuthela nishihirai; assembly: GCA_038380435.1. Lineage (NCBI taxonomy): Eukaryota > Metazoa > Arthropoda > Arachnida > Araneae > Heptathelidae > Ryuthela > Ryuthela nishihirai. Next base: position 44,921,129 of record JAWZYU010000023.1, on the reverse strand, counting down.
CAGAACCAGTCTTCAATTACAGTCAGACACATCCCCAATGCAATGCATCTTGCCATGTGCTGGTTGTGTGCACTAACCTGGAAAGTCCCTTCTAGACCAGAACCAGTCTTCAATTACAGTCAGACACATCCCCAATGCAATGCATCTTGCCATGTGCTGGTTGTGTGCACTAACCTGGAAAGTCCCTTCTAGACCAGAACCAGTCTTCAATTACAGTCAGACACATCCCCAATGCAATGCATCTTGCCATGTGCTGGTTGTGTGCACTAACCTGGAAAGTCCCTTCTAGACCAGAACCAGTCTTCAATTACAGTCAGACACATCCCCAATGCAATGCATCTTGACATGTGCTGGTTGTGTGCACTAACCTGGAAAGTCCCTTCTAGACCAGAACCAGTCTTCAATTACAGTCAGACACATCCCCAATGCAATGCATCTTGACATGTGCTGGTTGTGTGCACTAACCTGGAAAGTCCCTTCTAGACCAGAACCAGTCTTCAATTACAGTCAGACACATCCCCAATGCAATGCATCTTGACATGTGCTGGTTGTGTGCACTAACCTGGAAAGTCCCTTCTAGACCAGAACCAGTCTTCAATTACAGTCAGACACATCCCCAATGCAATGCATCTTGCCATGTGCTGGTTGTGTGCACTAACCTGGAAAGTCCCTTCTAGACCAGAACCAGTCTTCAATTACAGTCAGACACATCCCCAATGCAATGCATCTTGCCATGTGCTGGTTGTGTGCACTAACCTGGAAAGTCCCTTCTAGACCAGAACCAGTCTTCAATTACAGTCAGACACATCCCCAATGCAATGCATCTTGACATGTGCTGGTTGTGTGCACTAACCTGGAAAGTCCCTTCTAGACCAGAACCAGTCTTCAATTACAGTCAGACACATCCCCAATGCAATGCATCTTGCCATGTGCTGGTTGTGTGCACTAACCTGGAAAGTCCCTTCTAGACCAGAACCAGTCTTCAATTACAGTCAGACACATCCCCAATGCAATGCATCTTGACATGTGCTGGTTGTGTGCACTAACCTGGAAAGTCCCTTCTAGACCAGAACCAGTCTTCAATTACAGTCAGACACATCCCCAATGCAATGCATCTTGACATGTGCTGGTTGTGTGCACTAACCTGGAAAGTCCCTTCTAGACCAGAACCAGTCTTCAATTACAGTCAGACACATCCCCAATGCAATGCATCTTGACATGTGCTGGTTGTGTGCACTAACCTGGAAAGTCCCTTCTAGACCAGAACCAGTCTTCAATTACAGTCAGACACATCCCCAATGCAATGCATCTTGACATGTGCTGGTTGTGTGCACTAACCTGGAAAGTCCCTTCTAGACCAGAACCAGTCTTCAATTACAGTCAGACACATCCCCAATGCAATGCATCTTGCCATGTGCTGGTTGTGTGCACTAACCTGGAAAGCCCCTTCTAGACCAGAACCAGTCTTCAATTACAGTCAGACACATCCCCAATGCAATGCATCTTGACATGTGCTGGTTGTGTGCACTAACCTGGAAAGTCCCTTCTAGACCAGAACCAGTCTTCAATTACAGTCAGACACATCCCCAATGCAATGCATCTTGACATGTGCTGGTTGTGTGCACTAACCTGGAAAGTCCCTTCTAGACCAGAACCAGTCTTCAATTACAGTCAGACACATCCCCAATGCAATGCATCTTGACATGTGCTGGTTGTGTGCACTAACCTGGAAAGTCCCTTCTAGACCAGAACCAGTCTTCAATTACAGTCAGACACATCCCCAATGCAATGCATCTTGACATGTGCTGGTTGTGTGCACTAACCTGGAAAGTCCCTTCTAGACCAGAACCAGTCTTCAATTACAGTCAGACACATCCCCAATGCAATGCATCTTGCCATGTGCTGGTTGTGTGCACTAACCTGGAAAGCCCCTTCTAGACCAGAACCAGTCTTCAATTACAGTCAGACACATCCCCAATGCAATGCATCTTGACATGTGCTGGTTGTGTGCACTAACCTGGAAAGTCCCTTCTAGACCAGAACCAGTCTTCAATTACAGTCAGACACATCCCCAATGCAATGCATTTTGACATGTGCTGGTTGTGTGCACTAACCTGGAAAGTCCCTTCTAGACCAGAACCAGTCTTCAATTACAGTCAGACACATCCCCAATGCAATGCATCTTGACATGTGCTGGTTGTGTGCACTAACCTGGAAAGTCCCTTCTAGACCAGAACCAGTCTTCAATTACAGTCAGACACATCCCCAATGCAATGCATCTTGACATGTGCTGGTTGTGTGCACTAACCTGGAAAGTCCCTTCTAGACCAGAACCAGTCTTCAATTACAGTCAGATACATCCCCAATGACCAGGCCCAGATCTAGGAAAATTTGAAAGGGAAGCAAGACACTTGATTTCTTATGCAATATAACATTTCCCCTCTCCATTTTATGGGTTTTCAAAAAATATCTTGAAAAATGCAAGAGCACCCGACATATTATTAGGAGGTCATGGGTTCAGATCCCATGTGGCTAATCACAATTTTACCTCTATGTTTATTCAAGATGGAAATTTTTTATTATTACGCACATTGTACTTTATGATTATTTCAGTTGACATAACTATATTTGGGAATGCTATAGAATCACTGCCTAAATTTTGTGCTAATAATTTACTGCTATGAAAACTTACTAAGCACAAAGCACTTAATTTTCAACATTTTCTAATTACATAAACAATATGGTAGAGGAAAATTATTTCAAGCCCATGAATCTCATCATGCTGACAATAGTATGTGAACTAAATTCTACTAGATCCCTTTTAGTAGACTATTATTATATATCATCAGAAAAGCATTTACCAATCCCCCATCATTTTTGGTATTTATAAGAGTGCTTTTTCCTCTGTCCGAAATTGTAATTTCAATACAAAGCTAGCATTTGGATTTCTTTCTATATTTTCTTGCAGCACTTATAGCAATGTATTGAATTACATCTTCAGCAAAAATGGTAAGTGGTTCATAATCACTGATATACACCCTTTACATGGCCGTCGGTAGTTCAATTCGCCTCAACTTTCCAAACCGGTTGAGCACTCTATCCAATTCTACCTCGTTGTGTGGAGTAGAAACCAAAGACCGTATAGGAAAAAGAGGTTCAGCTTTGACAAAGCATAAGTGGCGACCTCATGTGGTGTTTCGATTCGTATCGTGCATTTGTTTAAGCTGGGAAGCAAACAATAAGGGGCAAAGGAATTATGCATAAAAAAATTTTATATTTTAAAAAAGGAAAAAAAGTAACTGCACTTTGTATTTGAAAAAAATAATATGATTTTAATAGAGGTTTATTTTCTCCATTGGAATTATTTTTCGTTGAACCAACAATTATAAATTGAACGGATAGAGAAGATTTGAAATTAGCGTGAAGTTAATTTATAGAATAAATTATTACAATCAGAAGCTTTCTTGGTTGCATAGAAACAGGAAACAGAATTGATATTAATATACTCTGCAAGGATATCAATGGGAAATTATTACATAGGAAAAGCGAAGAGAATGGAAGTTGACAGTAACATGTAATTACAAAAGCGTTCGTCCCCTGTAATGTTCGTTTCACCTCTACGCCAAATGCACGATACTCGATTTTACATTAATCTCTATGGAAGCTTAACTTCTTCTCCCTCTACTTTCTTTGGTAGAAACCTCGGTTCATCGGAGAAGGCAATCTTTTTCCACTGTCCAATAACAGTAGTCCCGTGCCAACTGCAGGCATCGTTGCCGATGGACCTAGATTAACATGGGCCATTTTTCCCATCCAATAATAAAAATTTAACACAGAAACTCAATAATATCGGAATTTCTTTCTGTATAAAAGTAGAGGACATAAGTTAGTAAACAGTGTAATTTTCTATGTATAACAAAACACGTAATCTGAAAAAAATTGTCACTTCTACATAATTCTTGTTTAAAAACAATACTGCACTAACATGTCACTTCTTCAAATTTGCTTTTCCCTCATCAATTGGTTTGAAATCCTTCCCCAAATTTCATGTTATTCTGCAATAAAAGCATTCTGCAGTAGTGATTCTAAAAGATTATCTGTTTGCAGTTTTCACTATCTTCAGGTTGCTGAATATTCTTTCTACAGTAACTTTCTACAGTGTGGTAGAACTAGGCAACACTCTACGACTGGCCTATAGTATTGAAAGAATATTAGTATTCTCATAGTATCTTTGATCTGAAGATGAATGTTAAGGCATCAATTTTGAGCCCTCTAACACCTGTTGATCGATATTTGACTTTTGACCATGAAGGAACCATCACATCCAAAATTTCGCAACATTTCCGAGATCTACAACTCAAAATGCCCAGGAACCAATTTTTAGCTCCCTAGCATCGACAGACCTAAATTTGGCTGCAAAGTACCCTCCGGATCCGAAATTTCATAACCTTTTCGAGTTCTACAACCCGAAACACCTGCAGACGCCAATTTTCGCGTTTATAGCACTCGTAGATCACGGTTTGACTTATGCAAAAACTATCAAACCGATGAAATGGAGGTCATGTGACCTCCATTTCGCCTCAGAAGACACGTCAGAGGTCAAATTTAGGATTTTTTTCGAGATCTACGACCCGGATTTCCCCTAGATGCAAATTTTTACAGTTGTACCATTTCTACACCATAGAATGATCCACTGTCAGTCAGCCTTCAGTCACTCACTTAAAATCGCCTATATATATATATGAACGTTGAATTGTAAATTTTTAAGTTCACAAACCGAAAATAATCAGAAATATTCAGCGTTTTTTACTTTTATACGTTTAAGCCTTGAAATATCCATAAAAACGACAGGCCTGGATAAATTATTTGCAAAAATGAATTATTTGCAATCGTTCGTAGCGTACAACGTAATAAAAATTTTAATTAATCGATAGGTTTGAGCATTTTAATACAAAATAATCATGATACTAATGATTTGCAGTATTAAAATGATCTAACATATCGGTTAATTCAAATTTTTATTACTTGAAATATATTTTATAATTTGAAGATGTGACAAATAACATACGTACTAATATGTGACGTTTGGACTCGCCAATTGTAATAGAAGTCCTGGCGTAGATATCCTTGTAAATTGCAAAAGCAATTTAAAACGTTATAATTGGCTAAACAAGAAAGAATAATCATGATACTAATAACTTGCATTCTTGTTTAGCCAATTACAACGTTTTAAATTGCTTTTGCAATTTACAAGGATATCTACGCCATAAGACTTCTATTACAATTGGCGAGTCCAAACATCACATGTTAAAAAACATGTTACATTTCGTGTCATTCGAAGAGTTTACCAAAGAGCCAATCAAAACGATCATTTCAGCGCTCTGATACATAAAGAGGAATGCGGTTTGTTTTGATCGAATGCTGCACATGCTGCAATATGTGTGCAAGAAATCTTCTGAAGTGGCTGAAAAACGAAAAAGTGGCGATGCCGTTTGCTGTTCCTATGGTTTGAAGAGAGCCAAGCAATCATGCAAATGACTGCTACTTCTGCATGGTTCCACCTTTCTCTGGAGGCATCACATGGAAAAAGAAGTGGACAATAGCGTACCCGAAAATACAATCTGCTCTCCAGTTCCGCATGGCGATAGCCTTCCCGTTACCGAACCACCAAAAGAATTTTCCATCGATTCAGACGATGAGGTTGGGTTGGATTGTTTTACCTCTGAGCGGCACTTTTTTGCACACCATGGGCTAAATGGCCAGGTCACATGGACCCCGAAGGCTCAGAGAAGGTTGGGGGAGGGGACCCACTGGAACAGCTGTTGGGAGACAGATGGTAGCCTCCCGTCAAGGCCATCCAGCGTGTTCTTTAACGTGCACAGGGTATGGCTCTCCCGCACACGGGCCCACGGTTTAACGTCCCATCCGACGGACGGCGGCCTTTCCAAGCCCATCGGTGTCCCCTACTGACCGTGGGCAGGGCGGGGAATTTTGCGGAGATAAATCTCAATGCTGACCCAGCTGGGACTCGAACCTGGGAACTACAGATTACGAGCCTGGCGCGCTACCGACTGAGCAACCCCCGCCCAGGGAGGAGGGGAACCCGCATCGGGTTCTCCGCAGCCTTCGGCGTATAATGATGATCCACACATCTGCCATGGTGCGTTTTGAAACGAAGCCATGATTGTTTGAAGAAATGAACGATCTTGTTCGCGATCTGGAGCTGTCCAAGGCCAAAGCAGAGTTAACTGGATCAAGACTAAAGCAATGGAATCTCAAGGAAATTGTTCTTCATTTCGAACTCATCATGAGCAGTTTGCGCCTTACTTCAGATAGGAAGATGACCTTGTGTTCTGCTCCGATGTAGATGGCCTGATGAATGCCCTCGGAATTAAACGTGACCCTCAAGAATGGCGACTATTCGTTGACTCCTTGAAATTGAGTCTTAAGGCGGTGTTGTTACATAATGGAAATCGACTTCCATCCATTCTGGTCGGACACACTGTCTACGTGAAAGAAACCTACGACAACCTAAAACAGTTGTTGAACTGTCTTCAACGCAGCAAGTATGGCTGGCATCTCTGTTGTGACTTGAAGGTAGTGGCTCTGTTGATGGGTCTGCAGCTGGGATATACGAATTACTGCTGTTTCTTTTGTGAATGGGACAGTCGAGCAAAGACTTTGCACTATACGAAGAGAAACTGGCCTCAGAGGAAATCTCTGAAGGTTGGAGAGAAGAATGTGGAACACTCAGCACTGTCAGAAATACAAAATCCTGCTATCGTCCCTACACATCAAACTTGGTGTGATGAAAAACTTCTTAAAAGTCATGGACTAGACTGTATCAGCTTTCAAGTACTTGGCTGGCAAATTCCCTCGACTCAGCGAAACGAAAATTAAAGAGATAATTTTTGTGGGTCCTCAGATCCGTGAGCTGTTCAGAGACCAGGTGTTCGACGACCTGCTTTGGGGTGACGAGAAAGAGGCTTGCGATGTGTTTTGTTTGATGTCAACTAAATTTATTGGGAATGTCAGGGCAGATAACTACAAGAAACTGGTAAGGACATGTCTCTGTATCTTGGCTGCAATAAGTCCTTAAAATCCACATTCTCTATTCCCACTTAGATTTCTTCTCCGACAACTGCGGCATGATTAGTGATGAGCACGGTGAACGTTTTCACCAGGACATTGCAACAATAGAGAAACGATACCAGGGAAACTGGTCCACTTCAATGTCGGCTGACTACCGTTGGACGCTCGCCAGAAATGATCCTGAGCAGCTGTACAAGAGATGGGCAAAGTGACGTCAGATGTAGAAGCGGAGTTTTACCGATACATGTCATCTGTACGTATTAATCTATTATACAGGGTGATTCAGAATTCATCATCAATATTTAGTGGGGAGGAAGGGAATAAGAAAAGAAAGAGATTTCACATAGGAAAGTATGGGGGCAGACGAACGCATGGTGGTGTAGAGGGCGCTGTGTGTACACACCTCTCATACAGAAACACAGCTGTTTGACGCGTGCAGTCAGTTGTCATTCGACAAGGTGAATTTGCAGAAGTAACATGAACCGGTATACGTGGAATGAATGTGCAGATATGCATGTAACTTACGGTGCGGCAGGAGAAAGATGTCTTCGAGCCAGGCAATTGTATGCAGCGCGCTTCCCAAACCGCCGTGTGCCACAGCATCAAATGTTTTCACGTATTCATCGCCAACTGCGTGAAACAGGATCGTTTGCTGCTAGTAATGTTAATCGAGGGAGGCGCAGATCGGCATGGACAGTAGCAGTAGAGGAAGCTGTCCTACAGGAAATCGAGGAACAACCTGGTGCTAGCACCCAAGGTATGGCTAGGCAGTTTGGAATTTCGCAAGCAACAGCGTGGCGGATATTACACGATGAAGGGTTACATCCGTTTCATCTGCAAAGAGTGCAATTATTGGCAGCAGACGACCATCCCAAGCGCGTTATTTTTTGTCAGTGGTTCATGCAGAGAACAGCCGTTGATCCCAATTTCCCAACGTATGTTCTTTTCACCGATGAGGCGTTGTTCACTCGAGAGGGTGTCTTCAACACACACAATTGGCATGTGTGGGCTCATCAGAACCCACACGGTACAAGACCTGGAGCTGCGCAACAACATTTTGCTGTCAGTGTGTGGACTGGGATTGTCGGTGACTGTTTGTTGGGCGCGTATTTACTACCATCACGTTTGGACGGTGCCAAATACCTAACATTTCTTCAGACTGTGTTACCGGATCTTCTGAACGAGGTTCCTGATGGTAGACTCCGGCGAATGTGGTTCCAGCATGATGGCGCTCCTGCACACTTCGCAAATGCTGTGCGTGCTTACCTATGCAGACAGTTTGGTGGTCAATGGATTGGCCGCAGTAGACCGGTTTCTTGGCCACCACGTTCACCGGATTTATCTCCAATCGATTTCTTTGTATGGGGTGCTATGAAAAACATGGTGTACGAGACCCCTGTTGATAGTGCTATGGATCTTGTAGCACGCATATCAGTTGCTGCCTCAAACATCCAGGAAATGCCAGGCATCTTCCACAGGGTCCGGCTGTCCATGCAACGCCGTTGTGAGTCATGCATTCTAGCACATGGTCGGCAGTTTGAGCACCTCTTGTAAGTCTGTACAACCAATGCAAAGAAATGTTACATGTAAGATAATAAATGTTTTTTCCTTACCACTTCCTTCTTATGTGTTCTTTCCATCATTGAACTGGGGTCATTATGCCCTACTACATGGCATATGCGCCCATGCTTTCCTATGTGAAATCTCCTTCGTTTCTTATTACCTACCTCCCCACCAAATATTGATGATGAATTCTGAATCACCCTGTATAAGAAACTATTGAGTATTTCTCAGAAATCGTAGCCTATTTTGCATTTCCATTGTCAATATTCGTGTTCAGCACCTTAAAATCTTTAAGAAATGGCTACTTTTATCTCAGAGGCATGGCTTTTATGAAAATTTGTTGCCCAGTGTTATTCAAGTCTCCTCTGCTTGTGCCCTTTGCACCACTGCATGTGACGATGTATGTTGACAGGTGTTATGAGTGGCTTGTGAAGTGCAACTCCACTGCGATATCCAGCTGTATGGAGTTTTCGACGTACTGATTTTGATGAAACTGCTCCTGTTTTGGCTAACTCACGTCCTACTTTGAAATCCATGAAAAACTGATCAGTTGTAACTCGCTGATTTCGCTTTACACATCGCACTAACGCTCGAACATCCCGATCCTCGAGAACGGGCTTTCGCCATTGTTGCCTTTTTCAAATGATGTCTTCCCTTTATATTTCCATGTAGAAATGACCTTGGAAACTGTTCCACGTGAGACATTAGTGAGCTCAGCTGTATTAATGACAAACTCTTGCCAAAGCGCTCCAAAAAGAAATTTTTTTGGATAAATTCAAAATAGCCCATTTTATTTCGTTTTAAAAATATGGTTACCCGATATTAATACCATGTTCTATACACAGTCGTATCTGAATAATATGACCACCTACCTAATAATAGGAATAACTGCCCTTGACCCGGATTACAGCGGTGAGACGGCATGGCATGGACGCAACCAGGCACTGGAAGGTTGCTAGAGGCACACGTGCCATTCGAACTCCAGCAGAGCATGGAGGTTCCGGAGATGACGTGGTTGTACACACTGAACCTATCGATCCAGTTAGTCCCACAAGTGATCTATGAGATTGAAGTTGGGCGATTTCGCCAGCCAAGGGAGAACGGAGACATCGCTGTCATGTTTCTGGAACCAGTCACACACTACCTTTGTTTTATTTTATTCCCATTCTTAGACTATAACTATAGTTTTATCTAACTATACAAGGGGTACACCAGTTAAATACACATTTCCAGGGGATACGTGAAGCATAAAAGGTTGAGAACAACTGATGTATATGTTTTATTTTATTCCCATTCTTAGACTATAACTATAGTTTTATCTAACTATACAAGGGGTACGCCAGTTACATACACATTTCCAGGGGATACGTGAAGCATAAAAGATTGAGAACCACTGATGTATGTTTTATTTTATTCCCATTGTTATATTTTTAACTATAGTTTTATCTAACTATAAAAGGGGTACGCCAGTTACATACACATTTCCAGGGGGTACGTGAAGCATAAAAGGTTGAGAAACACTGATATATATGTTTTATTTTATTCCCATTATTAGACTATAACTATAATTTTATCTAACTATACAAGGGGTACGCCAGTTACATACACATTTCCAGGGGATACGTGAAGCATAAAAGGTTGAGAAACACTGATATATATGTTTTATTTTATTCCCATTGTTATACTATAACTATAGTTTTACTATAGTTTTACTATAACCATACAAGGGGTACGCCAGTTACATACACATTTCCAGGGGATACGTCAAGCATAAAAGGTTGAGAACCACTGATATATATGTTTTATTTTATTCCCATTGTTAGACTATAACTATAGTTTTATCTATCTATGCAAGGGGTACGGCAGTTACATGCACATTTCCAGGGGGTACGTGAAGCATAAAAGTTTGAGAACCACTGATATATATGTTTTATTTTATACCCATTGTTATACTATAACTATAGTTTTATCTATCTATACAAGGGGTAAGCCAGTTACATACACATTTCCAGGGGGTACGTGAAGCATAAAATGTTGAGAACCACTGATATATATGTTTTATTTTATCCCCATTGTTAGACTATAACTATAGTTTTATCTATCTATACAAGGGGTACGCCAGTAACATACACATTTCCAGGGGGTACGTGAAGCATAAAAGGTTGAGAACCACTGATATATATGTTTTATTTTATTCCCATTGTTATACTATAACTATAGTTTTATGTATCTATACAAGGGGTACGCCAGTAACATACACATTTCCAGGGGGTACGTGAAGCATAAAAGGTTGAGAACCACTGATATATATGTTTCATTTTATTCCCATTGTTATACTATAACTATAGTTTTATCTATCTATACAAGGGGTACTCCAGTTTCATACACATTTCCAGGGTATACGTGAAGCATAAAATGTTGAGAACCACTGATATATATGTTTTATTTTATTCCCATTGTTATACTATAACTATAGTTTTATCTATCTATACAAGGGGTACGCCAGTAACATACACATTTCCAGGGTATACGTGAAGCATAAAATGTTGAGAACCACTGATATATATGTTTTATTTTATTCCCATTGTTATACTATAACTATAGTTTTATCTATCTATACAAGGGGTACGCCAGTAACATACACATTTCCAGGGGGTACGTGAAGCATAAAAGTTTGAGAACCACTGATATATATGTTTTATTTTATACCCATTGTTATACTATAACTATAGTTTTATCTATCTGTACAAGGGTTACGCCAGTTACATACACATTTCCAGGGGTACGTGAAGCATAAAAGGTTGAGAACCACTGATATATATGTTTTATTTTATTCCCATTATTAGACTATAACTATAATTTTATCTAACTATACAAGGGGTACGCCAGTTACATACACATTTCCAGGGGATACGTGAAGCATAAAAGGTTGAGAAACACTGATATATATGTTTTATTTTATTCCCATTGTTATACTATAACTATAGTTTTATCTATCTATACAAGGGGTAAGCCAGTTACATACACATTTCTAGGGGGTACGTGAAGCATAAAATGTTGAGAACCACTGATATATATGTTTTATTTTATTCCCATTGTTAGACTATAACTATAGTTTTATCTATCTATACAAGGGGTACGCCAGTAACATACACATTTCCAGGGGGTACGTGAAGCATAAAAGGTTGAGAACCACTGATATATATGTTTTATTTTATTCCCATTGCTATACTATAACTATAGTTTTATCTATCTATACAAGGGGTACGCCAGTAACATACACATTTCCAGGGGGTACGTGAAGCATAAAAGGTTGAGAACCACTGATATATATGTTTTATTTTATTCCCATTGTTATACTATAACTATAGTTTTATCTATCTATACAAGGGGTACGCCAGTTTCATACACATTTCCAGGGTATACGTGAAGCATAAAATGTTGAGAACCACTGATATATATGTTTTATTTTATTCCCATTGTTATACTATAACTATAGTTTTATCTATCTATACAAGGGGTACGCCAGTAACATACACATTTCCAGGGGATACGTGAAGCATAAAAGGTTGAGAAACACTGATATATATGTTTTATTTTATTCCCATTGTTAGACTATAACTATAGTTTTATCTATCTATACAAGAGGTACGCCAGTTACAAACACATTTCCAGGGGATACGTGAAGCATAAAAGGTTGAGAAACACTGATATATATGTTTTATTTTATTCCCATTGTTATACTATAACTATAGTTTTATCTATCTATACAAGGGGTACGCCAGTAACATACACATTTCCAGGGGGTACGTGAAGCATAAAAGGTTGAGAACCATTGATATATATGTTTTATTTTATTCCCATTGTTATCTATAACCATAGTTTTATCTATCTATACAAGGGGTACGCCAGTTACATACACATTTCCAGGGGGTACGTGAAGCATAAAAGGTTGAGAACCACTGATATATATGTTTTATTTTATTCCCATTGTTAGACTATAACTATAGTTTTATCTATCTATACAGGGGGTACGCCAGTTACATACACATTTCCAGGGGTACGTGAAGCATAAAAGGTTGAGAACCACTGATATATATCTTATATTTTATTCCCATTGTTATACTATAACTATAGTTTTATCTATCTATACAAGGGGTACGCCAGTTACATACACATTTCTAGAGTATACGTGAAGCATAAATGTTTGAGAACCACTGATATATATGTTTTATTTTATTCCCATTGTTATACTATAACTATAGTTTTATATATCTATACAAGGGGTACGCTAGTTACATACACATTTCCAGGGGTACGTGAAGCATAAAAGCTTGAGAACCACTGATATGTATGTTTTATTTTATTCCCATTGTTATACTATAACTATAGTTTTATCTATCTATGCAAGAGGTACGCCAGTTACATATACATTTCCAGGGGGTACGTGAAGCATAAAAGGTTGAGAACCACTGATATATTTGTTTTATTTTATTCCCATTGTTATACTATAACTATAGTTTTATCTATCTATACAAGGGGTACGCCAGTTACATGCACATTTCCAGGGTTACGTGAAGTATAAAAGTTTGGGAACCACTGATATATATGTTTTATTTTATTCTCATTGTTATACTTTAACTATAGTTTTATCCATCTTTACAAGGGGTACGCCAGTTACATACACATTTCCAGGGGGTACCTGAAGCCTAAAAGGTTGAGAACCACTGATTTAAACGATGATTTCCCCAACAGAAAGCATGATATCAGGAGGTCGTGGATTCAGATCCCACCCCGCTAATGACAATTGTTCCTCTATATTTATCTAACAAATTACTACCATGTGTATATCTGAGATATCCTATTATTTCAGTAGAGAATATCATTTTAACCTTTCCTGTTGGTGGAATATTTTAGTTTACAATACTCAAATCTTATTATCCCCCCCCCCTCGAAACTAAATCTTGCGTATGTTCGTCTGCCTTTGTCCTAAATCCTTTGGTAGGTAGAAACCCGCTACTAGCAACCCTAGCTGTGGCGTTTTCGAAATACCCCCCTTTCGGTAGTTTCATAATCCGACGGTAGTGGCGCCATAATCTGTACAATTTTAACATGAAGATTATATATTTTCATTGATAAGATAGATCGTGAGCCCTCTGTTCTTCGATACTCTGTGACTTAAATGCCCTTAACCTTTTTTTAACGGATTGTATTGCGGAACGTTAAATTAGCAGCAGGTAGCTGAATATTATTTGCAGTCGCGGTAAACAACTGCAATCTCGACCGATTGTCGAGGTCTAAACCAAAGTAGATGATATATCCTGAAAGGCACAAGATGCAGATAAGACAAAAGATTATTTGTTCGGCAGAACCTGGAACTCCTCGAGCCAAACTTCATGACGATCTCGCTTCTTATCTCTCGTCAAGTGTCATCCCATAAAGAGAATACCTCACCGATATGAATCCTGAGACGTTCTTAAGATGCATAGTTGCTGATATGCTGTCATTGGTTGGTTTGTAAAGATAACGTCACAGTCGCAGTTAAAGATCTCTGTCGACCAAAGTAGCAGTGTATGAAATCGAGGTTTTGTGCCTTCGGGTATCTCTTTGCCAAGGATGCTTTTCATGCAGATGACACGAGTTCTTGCTTCTCACAATCAACTGTGACTGTCTTTCACTTTTCTTAGGATTTCACTAAATTTTTTTGAGACTTGGCTCATCCGTTCAGGATTCATCACCTCGTTCGTTAAACAATGGTAAGTTTATTAATCATACGATGCAATTTTCAAGATAATGTTTCATCGGTAAAAAAAAATGGATGTGTGCTATGTGAAAAGGTTGGTTTCACGTGTTTTATCCTCTGAGAAATAGTGCTTTTTCCTTTGTGTGTGTTCTCATGGAACTTAGGATTATCTGATATCAATGTTTCAAAATGAGGACAAAAAAGTTAGAAATGGGGTCAAAGGAGGAAATTAAACAAGATTTATTTCCACTTAACTGGTATAGTTAATAGGAATTGTTTCGGTAAGTTGGGTTGGGTTGTTTTACCTCTGAGCGGCACTTTTTTGCACACAATGGGCTAAATGGCCAGGTCACATGGACTCCGAAAGCTCAGAGAAGGTTGGGGGAGGGGACCCACTGGAACAGCTGTTGGGAGACAGATGTTAGCCTCCCGTCAAGGCCATCCAGCGTGTTCTTTAACGTACACAGGATATGGCTCTCCCACACACTGAGCCACGGCTTAACGTCCCATCCGACGGACGGCGGTCTTTCCAAGCCCATCGGTGTCCCCTACTGACCGCGGGCAGGGGGGGAATTTTGCGGAGATAAATCTCAACGCTGACCCATCTGGGACGTTTCAGTAGGTAAAAAGTATTTGCGTTGGCTTTAATTGAGGCATTGGTCAGCAGTGACCTCAGTTTCTTATACAAGACAGCCTACAGTCGCTCAAAAAAGTCAAACCATACAAAATCAAATAGTCTACAGCAGGAGCAGATCTATGAGGGGTGTCGTCTTCTTCCCTCCCCCCTACATGCCTTCCTCCTGTACACCATTTGATTTTATATGGTTTATTTGACTTTCATTATTGCTGCAATTGCTACTAGTAAGGTAATGGAAGCAAAAAATGAATTATTAAACTTGCGCATATTTCAAGCAGTTTTCAAAAATGTTTCTAATAAGTTTAAAACGGAGTGGAAAATTTTTATACTGCAACAATAGCAATCCAAAAGCCAATCTCTTGGCACCCCCCCCCCCTGCCAGGCTCCAGCTGGGTCAGCGTTGAGATTTATCTCCGCAAAATTCCCCGCCCTGCCCACGGTCAGTAGGGGACACCAATGGGCTTGGAAAGGCACCCGTCCGTCGGATGGGACGTTAATCCGTGGCCCCGTGTGCGGGAGAGCCATACCTTGTGCACGTTAAAGAACACGCTGGATGGCCTTGACGGGAGGCTACCATCTGTCTCCCAACAGCTGTTCCAGTGGGTCCCCTCCCCCAATCTTCTCTGAGCCTTCGGGGTCCATGTGACCTGGCCATTTAGCCCATGGTGTGCAAAAAAGTGCCGCTCAGAGGTAAAACAATCCAATCCAATCTTGGCACCCCCCTTTAACGTTTTCCTGGATCGTCTGTGGACCGGACAGGAAAGGTTTAAATTTTAAAGGTTATTATATGCCGAATAAAATTGTATAGTTGCGTATGTTTTAAAATATATTTTTAGTTTTGGACATATGACTTGGAGCTAAAATTATACACACACACACCTATTTTGGATTTCAAAGCAGGTAGACAAGTTCGAGTATTCATTAGACGAAGAGATGCCCCCTCTCATCTTATAAGGGGGTGGGGGAATAGTGCGGGCGAAATCCGAAATAGTATACGACCGTCATTATACGAGCTTTCATTTGACACCTAACTCGTAGGGGCGGGGGTGGCTCAGTCGGTAGCGCACCAGGCTCGTAATCTGTAGTTCCCAGGTTCGAGTCCCAGCTGGGTCAGCGTTGAGATTTTTCTCCGCAAAATTCCCCGCCCTGCCCACGTTCAGTAGGGGACACCGATGGGCTTGAAAAGGCCGCCGTCCGTCGTATGGGACGTTAAGCCGTGGCCCCGTGTGCGGGAGAAACATACCCTGTGCACGTTAAAGAACACGCTGGATGGCCTTGACGGGAGGCTACCATCTGTCTCCCAACAGCTGTTCCAGTGGGTCTCCTCCCCCAGCCTTCTCTGAGCCTTCGGGGTCCATGTGACCTGGCCATTTAGCCCATGGTGTGCAAAAAAGTGCCGCTCAGAGGTAAAACAATCCAATCCTAACTCGTAACTGTAAACCCTGGCGTTCCGATGACATGGCAGAACGGACATTTCCCATTTTTTAGGGGGGAGGTGAGCATAGGGGGTATTTGTTTATAGGCTGTGACGCTCCCCGTGTCACAAGCTTTCATTCGACAGATAGCTCGTTACTTTCCGCACTCGCATTCAGGAGATATAGAGGAACAATCGTTTTCATATTTTCCCGCTTTTTTAGGGGGGAAGAAAGTACAAGGGTCAATTTTTCAGTCTACGACATTCCCCGCGTTACAAGATTTCATTTGACGTATAGCTCGTTACTTTCGGCATTCGCGTTCTGGAGATAGAGAGGAACAATTGCTTCGCATTTTCCCCTTTTTTTAAGTGGGTAGAAAGCACGAGGGGTCAGTTTTTCGTAGCCTACGACATTCCCCACGTCAGTATCTTTCATTCGACGTACAGCTCATTGCTTTCGACCTCCGCGTTCTGGAGATATGGCTTAAGAACTGTTTTCACATTTCCCCTTTTTTAGGTGGCAAGAAAGCACGGGGATCAATTTTTTTTTATATCCTATAACACTCCACGCGTCACAAGCTGGAGCGTGTGCAGTTACTGCACACGCTCCAGTTTGCTGTGAACGGTAACTGAACACGCTCAATATTTCCGTGAGTGAGCCCACACGATCCAGGTCTTTGTGAGCTCACACGATCTAATGTGCTGTGAACATTAACCGCAACCGCTCCAGTTTGCTGTGAACGATAACTGCACACACTCCATATTTCCGTGAGTGAGCTCACACGATCCAATGTGCTGTGAACATTAACCGCAACTACTCCAGTTTGCTGTGAACGGTAACTGCACACGCTCCATATTCATTGCATTATATTTTCATACGCATTATATATATTAAAAAAAAGTATCCGAACACTATGGTTGATGACAGAATTCAGGAAAAATATCTGGAGCGTGTACAGCAACTGTACACGCTCCAATTACCGTTCACAGCAAACTGGAGCGTGTGCAGTTACTGCACACGCTCCAGTTTGCTGTGAACGGTAACTGCACACGCTCAATATTTCCGTGAGTGAGCCCACGCGATCTAGTATCAAAATAATATGACCACCTACAGTCGCTCAAAAAAGTATCCGAACACCATGGTGGATTACAGTATTCAGAAAAAAATATCTGGCAACGTTTTTTTTTAGAAATTAGTGATCTGACAACCTTTGTGTCACGTGAGGTTGCCAGATCACTAATTTCAAAAAAAAAATCGTTGACAGATATTCTTTCTGAATTCTGTCATCAACCATGATGTTCGGATACTTTTTTTGAGCGACTGTACAACTCCTCAAACTTTTTAACGTGTGTTTATATTGTGTTCACGTAATAAAAGTTTTATCGATTTGAAATGAAGATAATAAACATCGGTTTATTTTAATGGTTAATATTTAATTAAAATTTTGCGGAACCCACAGTTTGCCCTTCCCTGACCTTGATGAAAGGCAGATTGTTCCTTATACCAATGTAAGAGTTTTAATTTTTTGCTGACTTCATAAAATAACTGAAAATAAAAATTGTCTTTGCTGAATAGGGAATGCTTGCTGAAAGAGTGATGAAATTTGTAATTTTCAAGTAAACAACTGCTGACGTCACTGCAAACCTTTTCACTACCACACTCTACCGCTAGAATTTCAAACTTCTCATCCTCAAGCAGCCATGAGCTACGGAGGTCCAACCAGACCGCGCAGTTTAATTCTCCAAGCATATCTGTCCTGAGCTACATCTGCTGCATCCGGCCACTGCACACCAATTCTAACAAGGTCCTTTTTGACATTGTCTGCCCATGGCATTCTAGGTCTCCCCCTCCTTCTGAGGCCTTTAGGCATATTTTTCATAACCCTATTCGCCAATCTATAATTATCCATACGGGCAACATGGCCAAACCAACGGAGTCTCTCTCTGCACAATATGCTGCTTAAAGGAGGTTGCAGACTCCTTTGCCTAACCTCATCATTAGTTACAAAGTTGAACCACCTAATACCCAAGATACTGCGTAAGCATCTAGAATCAAAAACATGAATAAATAAATACCCCCTCAAGCAGCTGCTTGCCACAGAGGTTTGACAGGAGCCTGTCAGTTTATATGCCATAGTAGAAGATCTGAGAGGATGGCAAGACCTCAGCAGAAAAACAACACATACATCCATGCCTTACCCGGGGGTCGAACCCACAGTTCCTTAGATCAGTAGCCAAGCGCGCTAACCACTCGGCCATGGAACGGCTAACATAAATAAATCGTTTACAATAGTCGTATAATTTTTTTTCATTTTCCAAATGAAGCGGGGGGGGAGAGGGGACTCAGTCGGTAGCGCGCCAGGCTCTTAATAAAACTTCAGTTCCTGGGCTCATTATTGAGGTTTATCACTCCGCAAACCCCCACCCCCCTCACCCTGTCCTCAGTCAGTAGGGGACACCGACGGGCTCTCTGGTCAAGGTTGTTTGTGCAGGAAAGCCACACCCTGTGCACGTTAAAGAATATGCCGGATAATATTTAAAGAATATGCTGTCCAGTGGGCTCCCAGTTACCAACCTTCTCTGAGCTCTTGGGGGTCCTTGTGACCTAACCATTGTGTGCAAAAAGGAAATGTTGCTCATAGGTAAAACAACCCAATGCCCTTTTTTTGGGGGGCGCAGGTGGTCCAGTCGGTAGCACGCCAGGCTCGTAATCTGAACGTGAATCGTAGTTCCCAGGTTCGAATCCCAACTGGGTCAGCGTTGAGATTTATCTCCGTAAAACTCCCCGCCCTGCCCACGGTCAGTAGGGGACACCGATGGGCTTGGAAAGACACGCCGTCCGTCGGATGGGACGTTAAGCCGTGGTCTGTGCACGTTAAAGAACACGCTGGATGGCCTTGACTGGCGGCTACCATCTGTCTCCCAACAGCTGTTCCAGTGGGTCCCCTCTCCCAAACTTCTCTGAGCCTTCGGGGTCTTTGTGACCTTGCCATTTAGCCCATGGTGTGCAAAAAAGTGTCTCTCAGAGGTAAAACAACCCAAAGCCCTTGTTTTGCTTCGCACTGTTAAGATCAGGCAGAGCTTTCAGATCTATCCGCGTGCAATTGTCAGTTAAGCAGGAAGGGATATCCAAAAGGATGATTCTGAAAACCTTTCCAGTGATTAGAGAAACGTGTTTTTCTGACACGAATTAATCTCGGAGATTTCCTAAATGCTCATTGATCTAAATAAGTGGGCGTGGCAATGAATGAGGTAAATTTAAGCAAAATTTCGAAACATCTCGGTCTACAAAGACGATCGTACCTTATTTTTCAATGTAATCACCTGCTATCTCGGTACAGTCGCTCAAAAAAGTATCCGAACACTATGATTGATGACAGAATTCAGAAAAAAATATCTGGCAAAGATTTTTTTTTTCGAGATTAGTGATCTGGCAACCTTCGTGTCACGCGATTACAGAATTCAGCAAAAATATCTGGAGCGTGTACTGTACACGCTCCAGATATTTAAAACAGCAAACTGGAGCGTGTGCAGTAACTGCACACGCTCCAGTTTGCTGTGAACGGTAACTGTGCTGTGAACGGTTTGCTGTGAACGGTACAGTTGCTGTACACGCTCCAGATATTTTTCCTGAATTCTGTAATCACGTGACACGAAGGTTGCCAGATCACTCATTTCTAAAAAAATCGTTGCCAGATATTTTTTCTGAATTCTGTAATCAACCGTAGTGTTCGGATGCTTTTTTGAGCGACTGTACCAGACGATCTTCTTCCAATCATTCAAGGTCCAGTTTTGATGCTCACGTGCCCATTATAGGTGCTTTCGACGGTGAACCGAGATAAGCATGGGCACTCGGAGCGACCTGCTGCTAGGAAGCCCCATTTTCAGCAGGGTTCGATGTACCGTGTGTTGTGACACATTGCTCCCGTCACCAGCATTCCAATTATGGGCAGGTTGCGCCACAGTATCTGTTGGTTCATACCATACCGGATAGCCATCGATGAGCCGTGATCAGCATACATCTTGCCGGCGGTTCGTGGTTTTTCCTTCCTCGGATTATTTTTGAAGAAATGATCATAACCATGGCTGACCATGAGCATTCCACAGCCTTGCCGTCTCGGAAATGATCTGGGTTGGGTTGGGTTGTTTTACCTCTGAGCGGCACTTTTTTGCACACCATGGGCTAAATGGCCAGGTCACATGGACCCCGAAGGCTCAGAGAAGGTTGGGGGAGAGGACCCACTGGAACAGCTGTTGGGAGACAAATGGTAGCCTCCCGTCAAGGCCATCCAGCGTGTTCTTTAACGAGCACAGGGTATGGCTCTCCCGCACACGGGGTCACGGCTTAACGTCCCATCCGACGGACGGCGGCCTTTCCAAGCCCATCGGTGTCCCCTACTGACCGTGGGCAGGGCGAGGAATTTTGCGGAGATAAATCTCAACGCTGACCCAGCTGGGACTCGAACCTGGGAACTGCAGATTACGAGCCTGGAGCGCTATCGACTGAGCCACCCCCGCCCCTAGGAAATCATCTGACCCAGGCATCTGGCCATTACAATTTGGCCTTTGTGAAACTCTCTTAGGTCCGCTGCTTTTCTCATCTGAAGAACAAGAATAACACTGATGAACAGATCTCAATATAAGGTGTTATTTATACCGTTTCATGACCTTCACATGCGCTGTCATTTACCTGCAGTTGCTTTGATTTGCATAAAGACGTGCTGGTCATAATGTTTTGGCTCTTCGGTGTATAAATGTTAATATGCGCAAATTTCTATGTGTATTTATTTCTATATATTATGTTTATACAATGCACTATATACATAGTGCATGCTATAATAACCTGGAAAATCTAAGTTTATGGGTTGTTTATATGAAAAACTGATGTACATTAATCTGTAAAAAATAAAGAATAAAATAAGGGGTTTCCCTTTGACAAGTTTCATGAAGATCCCTTCTGTATCATCCCGGTTAAAAAATTTGGTTCGCTATAGAACTTTTTCCACAAAAATTAATCTCTGAAAATAGGGTGCATGTCTTATGACATGTATACACCTTCGTGTCACGTGACAGGAAGGTGTGTGGATCGTGTGGGCTCACTCAGGGAAATATTGAGCGTGTGCAGTTACCGTTCACAGCAAACTGCAGCGTGTGCAGTAACTGCACACGCTCCAGTTTGCTGTGAACGGTAACTGGAGCGTGTACAGTTGCTGTACACGCTGCAGATATTTTTCCTGAATTCTGTAATCACGTGACACGAAGGTTGCCAGATCACTAATTTCTAAAAAAAAAGAAATCGTTGCCAGATATTTCATTTCTAAAAAAATCGTTGCCAGACATTTTTTCTGAACTCTGTAATCAACCATAGTGTTCGGATACTTTTTTTAATATATATAATGCGTATGAATATATAATGCAATGAATATGGAGCGTGTGCAGTTACCGTTAAACTGGAGCGGTTGCGGTTAATGTTCACAGCACATTGGATCGTGTGAGCTCACAAAGACCTGGATCATGTGGGCTCATTCACGGAAATATGGAGCGTGTGCAGTTACCGTTCACAGCAAACTGGAGCGGTTGCGGTTAATGTTCACAGCACATTGGATCGTGTGAGCTCACAAAGACCTGGATCGTGTGGGCTCACTCACGGAAATATTGAGCGTGTGCAGTTACCGTTCACAGCAAACTGGAGCGGTTGCGGTTAATGTTCACAGCACATTGGATCGTGTGAGCTCACAAAGACCTGGATCGTGTGGGCTCACTCACGGAAATATTGAGCGTGTGCAGTTACCGTTCACATGGCTTATTATTAAACTGACAGGCTCTTGTCAGACCTCTATGGCAAGCAGCTGCTTGAGGGAATATTTTATTTATTTTCTGCAAAAAAAAAACGAAATGATAACATTTCCGAGAAAAATTCGTCTAGTTACGAAGTCATCTGGAGAATTTCTCGTGGGAGAGATTATTTATTCGCAGCTGCCAATCTTCGCCACGTTCCCTGCACTCGAGATGTCCCTAAAGTTACTTATACATGTGTGGCAACGTCATTGTTTGGAATCTCTCTCTGTCAGAAGACGTCCTCTGCTGGCAGACGAGATAAGAATGCTTGGCCAATGATATTTAATCTGTTTTGCAGGTCGTCACGTGACCCCTCCATGGCACGGACCAAATTGCGGGCATGTATGGCAATTCAAATGTGGTTATTTTCCTGTGAGTAGTTTTTGAATCCTTATCACATTTCAGTGCAATATATATGTTGATAGAGTTCATATATTTTAATATTAAACATGTACGTGAATACGTATGTATGTATTTTAGATTTTCGCGTTTCGTATGCTAGTGTTTTGAATTTCAGGATAAAATATAGCAAAGTTAAACAGGCTTGAAAAGAGGTCAACAAATTAAGGAAGAATACAAAAGCTGGCAGATCTCTACAGTCGTGTCGGTAAATTTGTTTCGAGACTCTCCTTTTTCCCTTCAAAGTAATTAAACTAAAAACTTACATTTGTCGAGGGGGTGGCTCAGTCGGTAGCGTACCAGGCTCGTAATCTGCAGTTCCCAGATTCGAGTTCCAGCTGGGTCAGCGTTGAGATTTATCTCCGCAAAATTTCGCGCCCTGCCCACGGTCAGTAGGGGACACCGATGGGCATGGATAGCTCGCCGTCCTTCGGATGGTACGTTAAGCCGTGTCTCGTGTGCGGGAGAGCCATACCCTTGCACTTTAAAGAACACGCTGGATGGCCTTGATGGGAGGCTACCATTTGTCTTCTAACAGCTGTTCCAGTGGGTCTATTCCCCGAGCCTTCGTGATCCAGTCGCTCAAAAAAAGTATCCGAACACTATGGTTGATTAAAGAATTCAGAAAAAATATCTGGCAACGAATTTTTTCTTAGAAATTAGTAATCTGTCAACCTTCGTGTCACCACTAATTTCTAAAAAAAAAATCGTTTCCAGATAGTTTTTCTAAATTCTGTAATCAACTTCAACCGTAGTGTCTGGATATTTTTTTTCAGCGACTGTAGGTGGTCATATTATTTTGATACTAGATCGTGTGGGCTCACTCACGGAAATATTGAGCGTGTGCAGTTACCGTTCACAGCAAACTGGAGCGTGTACAGTAACTGCACACGCTCCAGTTTGCAGTGAACGGTAATTGGAGCGTGTACAGTAACTGCACACGCTCCAGTTTGCAGTGAACGGTAATTGGAGCGTGTACAGTTGCTGTACACGCTCCAGATATTTTTCCTGAATTCTGTAATCAATCATAGTGTTCGGATCCTTTTTTGAGCGACTGTCCATGTGACCTGGCCATTTAGCCCATGGTGTGCAAAAAAAGAGCCGCTCATAAGTAAAACAACCAACCAAGACCTGTCCATCGATTTACACGGTGCTTCATTAACACGGTTTCGGTTTTACATGGTTCTTGATTTATATAGTTCGGTTCTACACGATTAAAAAAAATGCAGCCAGTTTCGATTTACACGATTATAGACTTTGTTTTACAGAATACGGATTGAGTTTTTTTATGTGGGCAGATACAGGCAATGGACAAAGAAATGGAAACATCCTCATCTTATGTCAGAGCAGAATTAAATTCGAAGCTCCGTATTGGTTAAATAATTTTTTTATGGAAATGTATGACTAAAGATAAATATAAGATGGCAATTAAACACGTGGAACAATATCCGTTCAGTACTTAACTGTTATAAGCATGAATATAGAATAATAGAGATGTCAATCGTGAGAAATCACATCAGAAAGTATTTAAACATTAAAACGTATGTTTTAGAATTTTGTGCAGGAGTTCAAAGTTCTTCGCACGTGTCTCTAGATTTGCACTCGTACCTCCGAAGTTAACTAGCTTTGACTTGGTTGAAAGCTTGTCTAGACTTGAAAGCTTGTCTAGACTTGTCATTACGTGTTAAAGACAAAGGCCTTATCAACATTTCTTTCTTCGCCGTTTGCGTTTAAAGTTCGCCTGCGAAACCTCAGCATTGTTGCTATGGAGCGTATTAAACACTGGAAAAGGGTTGGGTTGGGTTGTTTTACCTCTGAGCGGCACTTTTTTGCACACCATGGGATAAATGGCCAGGTCACATGGACCCCGAAGGCTCAGAGAAGGTTGGGGGAGGGGACCCACTGGAACAGCTGTTGGCAGACAGATGGTAGACTCCCGTCAAGGCCATCCAGCGTGTTCTTTAACGTTGGGTTGTTTTACCTCTGAGCGGCACTTTTTTGCACACCATGGGCTAAATGGCCAGGTCACATGGACCCCGAAGGCTCAGAGAAGGTTGGGGGAGGGGACCCACTGGAACAACTGTTGGCAGACAGATGGTAGACTCCCGTCAAGGCCATCCAGCGTATTCTTTAACGTTGGGTTGTTTTACCTCTGAGCGGCACTTTTTTGCACACCATGGGCTAAATGGCCAGGTCACATGGACCCCGAAGGCTCAGAGAAGGTTGGGGGAGGGGACCCACTGGAACAGCTGTTGGCAGACAGATGGTAGACTCCCGTCAAGGCCATCCAGCGTGTTCTTTAACGTTGGGTTGTTTTACCTCTGAGCGGCACTTTTTTGCACACCATGGGATAAATGGCCAGGTCACATGGACCCCGAAGGCTCAGAGAAGGTTGGGGGAGGGGACCCACTGGAGCAGCTGTTGGGAGACAGATGGTAGCCTCCCGTCAAGGCCATCCAACGTGCACAGGGTATGGCTCTCCCATACACGGGGCCATGGCTTAACGTCCCATCCGACGGACGGCGGCCTTTCCAAGCCCATCGGTGTCCCCTACTGACCGTGGGCAGGGCGGGGAATTTTGCGGAGATAAATCTCAACGCTGACCCAGCTGGGACTCGAACCTGGGAACTACAGATTACGAGCCTGGCGCGCTACCGACTGAGCCACCCCCGCCCCCGACGGGAAAAGACTTTACATTTTCACAAGGATGCGGCTTGGGGACGACGAGAAAGAAATTCATGCCGATTTATGATAAGTATACGGGGATCGTGCCTGTTCATATGACACTGTTGCGGGATGGATGCGTAAATTCAGAGAAGGACGGCAGAGCTTCAAAGACCTCCCTCGTGCAGGAAGACCGAAGGAGGCCCCGTGAGCGAGAGAACCATCGCTGCTGTTCTTTTAACTCATTAAAGAAACTTCACCATTCAGGTAATTGGTTTCGATGTCGGTGCATCGATTGGCAGTGTGGAAATAATTATTCATCAACATTTAAAGTTCCGAAGGATCTGTGCCAAATGGCGGAACAGCAAAATAGGGCTAGAGTCG
Organism: Ryuthela nishihirai; assembly: GCA_038380435.1. NCBI lineage: Eukaryota > Metazoa > Arthropoda > Arachnida > Araneae > Heptathelidae > Ryuthela > Ryuthela nishihirai. Next base: position 44,895,395 of record JAWZYU010000023.1, on the reverse strand, counting down.
ACTCGTGCAAGGAGATGCTGGCAATGATTGAACTAGAGACCCCAAATGGTTGACAGACTTTGACACGGGGGATGATGAGACGTGGTTTTATTACAACTCCAGGAAGATCGACCACCATGTTTCGTTTGCGTCGGATGAGCCTCGTCCCCAAATCCTCCGACAAGACTTTTGCTCAAGGAAGAGGATGTCCACAATTCTCTTCAATTTCCAAGGAGTGGTAGCTACATTGGTGGACATGGTAGCTACATTGGTGGACACATTGGTGGACATGGTAGCTACATTGGTGGACACATTAGTGGTACACCAAGTGGTAGCTAGGGACACATTAGCTGACAAAATGACTATAGATGGCTAAAATGGCTAAGGAGATGAAGGAGCAGCGTCCAACAACAGACGTGCCAAGGATTCTCCTCCTTCATGATAATGCCAGTACTCACAAAACCCAACATGCTACGTCCTATGTGGAGAAGGAAAAAAATCAAACACCTACCTCATCCTACATATTCAACCGATGTTTCACCATACGATTTTTGGTTGTTTTCAAAGATTGAAAAGGAACTTGCTGGAAGCCTTTTCCAAGGGTGCAAGACCTTGCAAAACGCGTTCATTGGCTATGTCCACACTTGTGCGCTTTCATCTTCAACCTCACTTTCAACTTTCAATCCCGCTTTTCAACACTGAGTAGTCTAGCGCATGCCTTAGATCAGTGTCTCGCAAACTGTGTGCCGCGGCACAGTAGTGTGCCGCGAGAGATTTTCAAATTGACACTAGATATTCGAAAGATTTCATTTTGACTTGACTTGTGTTATCGACGTGCTTTAATCAAAATCTTTCAGATTTTATCAACTGGGATCTTGTAAGTATTTATCAAGCTTTTTCCAAATTTTGGTATTAATTTTTGATTATTTCAAGCCATAGAATGGACAAATATTTAAAACAAACACCGGGTTATGAATTAAAGAACGAGAGCAAATCTTCAAGTAAAACCAGGCTGATGACTTCAACAAAGCGCAAATATAACGACGATTATATAGAATTTGTTTTTATTCTTTTTTAGGTGTGCCGCGGGAAAAAAAATTAGATTCAGTGTGCCGCAGAGTAAAAAAGTTTGCGAGACATTGCCTTAGATGGAATGCGTGGGACGCATGCCTTAGGTGGAGTGCGTCGGACGCATGCCTTAGATGGAGTGCGTCGGACGCATGCCTTAGATGGAGTGCGTCGGACGCATGCCTTAGATGGAGTGCGTCGGACGCATGCCTTAGATGGAATGCGCTGGACACATGACTTAGATGGAGTGCGTTGGACGCATGCCTTAGATTGAATGCGTTGGACGCATGCCTTAGATGGAGTGCGTTTGACGCATGCCTTAGATGGAGTGCGTTTGACGCATGCCTTAGATGGAGTGCGTTGGACGCATGACTTAGATGGAATGCGTTGGACACATGCCTTAGATGGAATGCGTGGGACGCAAGCATTAGGTGGAGTGCGTCGGACGCATGCCTTAGATGGAGTGCGTTGTACGCATGCTTAGGTGGAATGCGTTGGACGCATGCCTTAGGTGGAGTGCGTTGGACGCATGCCTTCAACTGTCTACACCTGTGCGTCAAATAGTTTACAATTTTTCACCAGTGTAAATGTGAAGCTGCAATGGACGTAACTGATGCTGCTATGCCAGCGGGTATAAGAATGAATGAACATGAATTACTTTATGTTAGCTGAAGGTTCCATAACACGTCAAAACAAGTACTTGTAGAGTTATATAACATAGATAGAATATATAGTGATACATTTAGTGAAAATATTATAAATGAAGGTTTTATTTTTATTTTTTGTAATAATATTATTATTTTATTAATAATAATTTATAACGAATAATTTATTTTGTTCTATAACGAATATATTTATTAATAATAATTTATAAAGACCAATGTTTGTTCTGACGACTTGGTGAACAAAAAACACAAGCCCAATAATAACAAAAACAGAACGAACGTTCCGTTCCGTTTTTGTAATTATTGAGCTTGTGTTTTTTGTTCACCAATGTCGTCAGAACAAACATTGGCCTTTATTGAAGATTATAGGTTAAATAATTCATCAAAGATATAAATTATTAAATTAATTTAAATAAAAAAATCAATTAAATAATTCATCAGATTAGAGGTTTAAATTTTCATCAGAGACATGAATGAATCACCGATAGCCAAATATCTAAGTATGATCGCTCATCAACGATTATCAGAATAATCTAATAATCACTAATTCAACTATTTTTGTTTTTCGATCTTCGGCTCCACCATTCCCAAAAGGATGTCAAAGTTTGTTCTAGACATTCGCGGTCAGCGTTGAGATTTATCTCCGCAAACTTTCCCCGCCCTGCCCACGGTCCGTAGGGGACACCGATGGGCTTGGAAAGGCCGTCGGATAGGACGTTAAGTCGTGTCCGCGTGTGTGGGAGAGCCATACCCTGTGCACGTTAAAGAACACGCTGGATGGCCTTGATGGGAGTCTACCATCTGTCTCCCAACAGCTGTTCCAGTGGGTCCCCTCCCCCAACCTTCTCTGAGCCTTTGGGGTCCATGTGACCTGGCCATTTAGCCCATGGTGTGCAAAAAAGTGCCGCTCAGAGGTAAAACAACCCAACGTTAAAGAACACGCTGGATGGCCTTGACGGGAGGCTACCATTTGTCTCCCAACAGCTGTTCCAGTGGGTCCCCTCCCCCAACCTTCTCTGAGCCTTTGGGGTCCATGTGACCTGGCCATTTAGCCCATGGTGTGCAAAAAAGTGCCGCTCAGAGGTAAAACAACCCAACGTTAAAGAACACGCTGGATGGCCTTGACGGGAGGCTAGCATCTGTCTCCCAACAGCTGTTCCAGTGGGTCCCCTCCCCCAACCTTCTCTGAGCCTTCGGGGTCCATGTGACCTGGCCATTTAGCCCATGGTGTGCAAAAAACTGCCGCTCAGAGGTAAAACAACCCAACGTTAAAGAACACGCTGGATGGCCTTGACGGGAGGCTAGCATCTGTCTCCCAACAGCTGTTCCAGTGGGTCCCCTCCCCCAACCTTCTCTGAGCCTTTGGGGTCCATGTGACCTGGCCATTTAGCCCATGGTGTGCAAAAAAGTGCCGCTCAGAGGTAAAACAACCCAACGTTAAAGAACACGCTGGATGGCCTTGACGGGAGGCTAGCATCTGTCTCCCAACAGCTGTTCCAATGGGTCCCCTCCCCCAACCTTCTCTGAGCCTTCGGGGTCCATGTGACCTGGCCATTTAGCCCACCGTGTGCAAAAAAGTGCCGCTCAGAGGTAAAAGCAACCCAACCTTGTCCACAGGGCGCAGTTTTTGATAAGGTGAATCAGAGAATACAAGGGTGGTTCGGGCGGTGACATCGAAGAGATTAAGGTTTGGTGTTATTAAGTCCAGTGAAAAATGCCGTCTGGGATTATCCCTCTTCAAACCACGGGCGACACTCCGAGTGCTCGATGCCTCCGTTGCTTGCCAGTGAGCGTTGTCTCGTAGAGCAGTTGTGTCCAAACTTTTTTCATCACGTACCCCTAAGACAGAAAAAAATTATTGTGCGTGCCCCTGAATATATATGTATATACATGCAGCCGCTCAAAAATGTGTCCGAACACCATACAGAATTCAAAAAAAATATCTGGCAACCTTCGTGTCACATGACACGAAGGTTGCCAGATCACTAATTTCTAAAAAAATCGTTGCCAGATATTCTTTCTGAATTCTGTAATTGAGCATAGTTTTCACATCGGATCGTGTGAGCTCACAAAGACCTGGATCGTGTGGGCTCACTCACGGAAATATTGAGCGTGTGCAGTTACCGTTCACAGCAAACTGGAGCGTGTGCAGTTACCGTTCACAGCAAACTGGAGCGTGTGCAGTAACTGCACACGCTCCAGTTTGCTGTTGTTGTTGTTTGGGCTGTTTTACCTCTGAGCGGCACTTTTTTACACACCATGGGCTAAATGGCCAGGTCACATGGACCCCGAAGGCTCAGAGAAGGTTTGGGGAGGGGACCCACTGGAACAGCTATTGGGGGACAGATGGTAGCTTCCCGTCAAGGCCATCCAGTGTGTTCTTTAACGTGCACAGGGTATGGCTCTCCCACACACGGGGCCACGGCTTAACGTCCCATCCGATGGACGGCGGCCTTTCCAAGCCCATCGGTATCCCCTACTGACCGTGGGCAGAGCGGTGAAATTTTGCGGAGATAAATCTCAACGCTGACCCAGCTGGGACTCGAACCTGGGAACTACAGATTACGAGACTGGCGCGCTACCGACTGAGCCACCCCTGCCACCCAGTTTGCTGTGAACGGTAACTGGAGCGTGTACAGTTGCTGTACACGCTCCAGATATTTTTCCTAAATTCTGTAATCACGTGACACGAAGGTTGCCAGATCACTAATTTCTAAAAAAATCGTTGTCAGATATTTTTTCTGAATTCTGTAATCAACCATGGTGTTTGGATATTTTTTTGAGCGACTGTACATGTAGCCGACTAAGCACCGGATTACTGAGTAGGATGTACGTTAAAATATAAATATTAGCATTCTCATACAGCTCATATGTTCAACATATTTTATATTTTCATACCTAATGATATTCTTAAATTTTTCATACATAAGCATCCTTCCTTGATCCCCTGGGGCGGGGTGACTCAGTCGGTAGCGCGCCAGGCTCGTAATCTGTAGTTCGCAGGTTCGAGTCCCAGCTGGGTCAGCGTTGAGATTTATCTCCGCAAAACTCCCGCCCTGCCCATAATTAGTAAGGGACACTAATGATCTTGGAAAAGCCGCCATCTGTCAGATGGGACATTAAGCAATGGTCCCATGTGCGGGAGAGCCATACCCTGTTCACGTTAAAGAACACGCTGGATGGCCTTGACGGGAGGTTACCATCTGTCTCCTAACAGCTGTTCCAGTGGGTCCCCTCCCCCAACCTTCTCTGAGCCTTCGGGGTCCATGTGACCTGGCCATTTAGCCCATGGTGTGCAAAAAAGTGTCGCTCAGAGGTAAAACAACCCAACCCTTGATCCCATTTTGTTTTTCCCCATTTCCTATCCCCATTTGTCAAAACACTTTTGTTCAACCATAGCTTTCGAACGCGATGGAGAAACTTAATGATTTATGTGTTAAATGAAAGCTTATGAGGCGGGCAGTGTCATAGTCTATAAAAAAAATTGACCCCCCACCCCTCTGCCGCCCATATTTTCCTCTTCCCTAAAATAGAGGAAATATGAAAACGATTGTTCCCCTGTATCTTCTTAAAGCAAGGGCCGAAAGTAACAAGCTATGTGTCAAATGAAAGCTATGTGACATGGAGAACGATACAGGTTAAAAAATTTCCAACCGTTTTCTTCTACCCCCCTGAAAAAGGGGAAATATGAAAAAAGATTGTTCCGCTATATCTTTCGAAAGCAAGGGCCTAGAATTACGAGTTAGGTGTCAAATGAAAGCTCATATGTCGTAGACTGTTTCGAATTTTACTCTCCCCTCCCCCGAAAAAAAAAGGTGGTGGATTTTCGCGAGTTGGACCTTAACGCTTGAGACGTCTCCAGCATCATGGACGACTTTAGACACAACTCCAAAAACAAGGGGAGGGAAAATATGGTCGATGTTTATGAGTCGTACATGAAATGAAAGTTAATGAAACTAGGCGTTTTTAGTAACAAAACAAAAATATAAATATATTAAAAATTTTGAAAAATGCCTATATTCCTATATGCGCCCTAAAAAGTAGGAAATAAACCTAAAACACATCGATGCCCCCCCCCCACCCCCGATCCGGTTCTATATCATACGAGGGGTGTTCAAATAGTTCTTGAGATGCATCTGCAGAAGAAACTTACCTCAAAAAAACTTTTACTGTCCTCCAGAGTCTATGCAAAGTTGCAGACGTCTACACCAATTCTGGAACGCTTGGTGGTACAGTCGCTCAAAAAAGTATCCGAACACTATGTGTGATTACAGAATTCGGAAAAAATATCTGGCAACGATTTTTTTAGAAATTAGTGATCTGGCAACCTTCGTGTCACGTGACACGAAGGTTGCCAGATCGCTAATTTCTAAAAAAAAAACCCTTGCCAGATATTTTTTTCTGAATTCTGTACTCAACCATAGTGTTCGGATACTTTTTTTAATATATATATAATGCGTGTGAATATATAATGCAATGAATATGGAGCGTGTGCAGTTACCGTTCACAGCAAACTGGATCGGTTAATGTTCACCGCACATTGGATCGTGTGAGCTCACAAAAATCTGGATCGTGTGGGCCCACTCACAGAAATATTGAGCGTGTGCAGTTACCGCTGTGAACGTTAACTGCCTTCGGGGTACTGTGAACGGTAACTGGAGCGTGTACAGTTGCTGTACACGCTCCAGATATTTTTTCTGAATTCTGTGATCAACCACAGTGTTCGGATACTTTTTTGAGCGACTGTAGGTGGTCATATTATTTTGACACTTGATCGTGTGGGCTCACTCACGGAAATATTGAGCGTGTGCAGTTACCGTTCACAGCAAACTGGAGCGTGTGGAGTAACTGCACACGCTCCAGTTTGCTGTGAATGGTAACTGGAGCGTGTACAGTTGCTGTACACGTTCCAGATATTTTTTCTGATTTCTGTCATCAACCATAGTGTTCGGATACTTTTTTGAGCGACTGTACTCCTGTAGAGAAATACTCCGCAACTGTGGATGAACGCATTTTGTAAGGTCTTGCACCCTTGAAAAAGGTTTTGCAGCAGGTTCGTTTTCCATTTTTGAAAACAATCAGAAATCGCATGGTGGTATGGGGTGGCTGCTTGATTTTTTTCCTGCTCCAGACAGGCCATAACTTGCCAGGTGTTGTGAGCACTGGCATTGTCATGAAGATGACCCCTTGATACGCCTCTTGTAGAACGCTGCTCTTCTTAACATTTTTGGGAAAAACAATGTCGGTGTAGTATTGGCCACTCATAGTCATTTTGTCAGCTAATGTGTCCATAACTACCACTCCTTGGAAATTGAAGAGAATTGTGAACATCCTCTTCCTTGAGCGAAAGTCTAATAATTTAAGGCGGGGGTTCTCAACGTAGGGTACGCGATAAAATATTTTGGGGTACGCCGTGAGAGCTCAAAAGTCGCTAGATCTAGGTTGGGTTGTTTTACCTCTGAGCGGCACTTTTTTGCACACCATGGGCTAAATGGCCAGGTCACATGGACCCCGAAGGCTCAGAGAAGGTTGGGGCAGGGGACCCACTGGAACAGCTGTTGGGAGACAGATGGTAGTCTCCCGTCAAGGCCATCCAGCGTGTTCTTTAACGTGGGGTTGTTTTACCTCTGAGCGGCACTTTTTTGCACACCATGGCCAGGTCACATGGACCCCGACGGCTCAGAGAAGGTTGGGGGAGGGGACCCACTGGAACAGCTGTTGGGAGACAGATGGTAGCCTCCCGTCAAGGCCATCCAGCGTGTTCTTTAACGTGCACAGGGTATGGCTCTCCCGCACACGGGACCACGGCTTAACGTCCCATCCGACGGACGGCGGCCTTTCCAAGCCCATCGGTGTCTCCTACTGACCGTAGGCAGGGCGGGGAATTTTGCGGAGATGAATCTCAACGCTGACCCGGCTGGGACTCGAACCTGGGAACTACAGATTACGAGCCTGACCCGCTACCGACTGAGCCACCCCCGCCCCATATAAAAGGTTGAGAACCACTGATATATATGTTTTATTTTATTCCCATTTCCAGGGGGTACGTGAAACATAAAAGTTTCAGAACCACTGCTTTAAGGTGATTTCTTTTGCGTCACTGCAGCACTGATACAATTTTTGTGTTTGCTGTTTTAATTTTGACCACTAGTGTAGTCGTGATACTTTTACTAATCATACCCACAACAGTTTCTAGCGCTGAAAGATCATTCTGAAAACTGCAACTCAAAAACAATCTAATAAGTACAATGGACAAAGAACGTCTGAGTAGTTTACATAAGGAAGCTCATTACTTGAAAAGAAACATTTAGGGCATTATCAATGTGTTTGCCGAAACGAACCTCAGATTAAAAGATTTTAGGCGAGAGCTACTCTCCATTAAACTGAAAATTAAGTTTTATTAAACTCAGATTGGCCTTTCAAAAATAAAAAAAAGTGTAAAAATACAATAACGATTCAAACTTTAAAATAAAATAAAAGGTAATTTAAAAAGTTAAATGAGTTGGGTTGTTTTACCTCTGAGCGGCACTTTTTTGCACACCATGTGCTAAATGGCCAGGTCACATGGACCCCGAAGGCTCAGAGAAGGTTGGGGGAGGGGACCCACTGGAACAGCTGTTGGGAGACAGATGGTAGCCTCCCGTCAAGGCCATCCAGCGTGTTCTTTAACGTGCATAGGGTATGGCTCTCCCGCACACGGGGCCACGTCTTAACGTCCCATCCGACGGACGGCGGCCTTTCCAAGCCCATCGGTGTCCCCTACTGACCGTGGGCAGGGCGGGGAAATTTTTGCGGAGATAAATCTCAACCCTGACCCAGCTGGGACTCGAACCTGGGAACTACAAATTACGAGCCTGGCGCGCTACCGACTGAGCCACCCCCGCCCCTAATTAAATGAGTAATCAAATGTTTAATTTTATATTGTTTGATTTAAACTGAATAGAAGGGGACTTAATTTTGTACCCTGGGATCCCTTATGTTGTAGTTAGGCCACTGATAGTTGGCATTACTGCTAATGGCAACATTCTCCCATGTTAAACTCTCATAGAACAGCGCTCCAGTGTCGGACTAAAGAACTAATTCCGAGCGTTAGTTACCATAGCAACAGTTTGCCTAATAGCGTCACCTGTCAGTCTGTCTGTAGATATTCGGCAATTTTTTGTTTTTAGAGATGAGAATTTTAAATGAAATTTAAATTTTTAGAATTTAAAATTTTTTTTAAGTATTGATGTGGTATTGCAATTTACATTCAGAAACTTGGATAGCACCATGTAAAGTTGTAAAAGTTGGGAAAATATAAAGTTTTAAATGAATTTAACGATCTATTTTTCTTAAAAAACTGAAATTTTTATGATAGAGTACGATTTTTTTCGAAGTTTATATTGGTAGCATTAATAATCCTACCAACCTTTCAGGGGCGGGGGTGGCTCAGTCGGTAGCGCGCCAGGCTCGTAATCTGTAGTTCCCAGGTTCGAGTCCCAGCTGGGTCAGCGTTGAGATTTATCTCCGCAAATTTCCCCGCCCTGCCCACGGTCAGTAGGGGACACCGATGGGCTTGGAAAGGCCGCCGTCCGTCGGATGGGACGTTAAGCCGTGGTCCCGTGTGTGGGAAAGCCATACCCTGTGCACGTTAAAGAACACGCTGGATGGCGTTGACGGGAGACTTACCATCTGTCTCCCAACAGCTGTTCCAGTGGGTCCCCTCCCCCAACCTTCTCTGAGCCGTCGGGGTCCATGTGACCTGGCCATTTAGTCTATTGCATGCAAAAAAAGTACCGCTCAGAGGTAAAACAACCCCCCCCCCCCCCACCATAGCTATGCCCCTGATTCGCACTGCTGTGTAAATAAAATATTTATTATATTTATTGAGCGGTGTCACCCCAATTTATTAACCATCGATTTCTATACCGAGGGGGGTGGGGTGAATCCTTCTACGGGAAAAACGTTTGAAAATATTACATTTGAGATTGCATGATAGCTAAGTATCAACATACTATAACTAACTGCAAAAGTTGTATCTTAAATAAAGCGTCACAAAATGCAGAGCCTATCTAAAAATATTAAAAACTGACCCCTACCGGGATAAACTGCAATTAGTGGCATTGATTCTGTAAATAAATAAATATAACTATAGATAAGAGCAATATATTTTAATTTTTCATGCAACTGCAGGATACATATGAAAAACATACATAATTGATTAAAGCAAACTACAAATTGCCAGCTCATTTTCAGAATTGTTTATATTTCCTGATTCTCATGTCGTTTGCAGTATGATGACCCCGCCGTAACCACGATCTCACATCTGACATTGCATCCCAATCAGAAATGGGTTTACCAAAACGTTTGACTGTAGGGAATTGAGAGGGGATAGAGGGAATTGAGTCGTTTCAATGGATCTGTTGAATTTAAATCTGAGACAAAAACTTCAACTCAGATTGTGAACCATCACTTTGATCAAACTGCCAAATTTCCAAGGCACCCTAAAAGCGTTTAAAAAGGACATTCTTGCGACTTTTCAAGGTGTGAAAGACAAATTAGAAATAGACCTGAAGAGGGATATTCTTGGTACTAGAGATGATGCAAAAGAAATAAAGAAATCGTTAGATTTAAATAAAGAAATCGTTAGATTTCAATTGTGAATGCATACAATATTTTTCAAGTCGTTGGGAAAAACGAAAAACCAGATATCTGCTCTGAAACAAGAAAATTCCAATTCTTCTTAAAGAAAGAGAGATTCTGCGAAAAGAAAAAACAGGAAATGAAAAATGATATAAACGAACTGGAAATCGATCTAAAAGTTGCAATATAGAAAATGTTGGCATCACCGAGGAGCCTCAGCAAGGAATGTCGCATTTACTGGAAAAAATCGGAAATGTTCTTAACCTAGAGGATTCCTTGGAGCGCAAAGAGTGCCTACTGTAAATAAATATAAGAATAATAATAGTAAAATTCAAAGATAGCTCTGTTAGAGATAAATGGGTTCGAAAGGGAAATAAAAATTTGAAAGCAAATATGATAAATGGCAAATTTGGCTCTGAAAGAATCTGACTTGATATATTTTAAATAAGTAGTGCATCTCTTTTGCTCAGTGCATATATTATTCATTAAACTAAGTGCTCGTTCAGCTTCCGTTGAACTGACAGCAATGACTTTCAATATATTTATTTTTGGCATCTTTTATACTTTCGGGAACCTGATAGAATGGAAAATCTCTTGCATCCGAGATATCACGAAAGACGTTAACAGGTATTGTATATTTCATTAGTTTACTTAATTCTAGAAGAAATGTATATAGTGATTCTAGAAGAATCACCAAATACATTTTTGACAAGACGCTAAACTTTCATCTATGGTGTATCACTACTAATATTCCATAGTCTATGCCAGTGGTTCTCAAACTTTTATGCTTCTCGTACCCCCTGGATATGTGTATGTAACTGGCGTACCCCTTGTATAGATAGGTAAAACTATAGTTATAGTATAACAATGGGAATAAAATAAAACATATATCAGTGGTTCTCAAATTTTTATGCTTCACGTACCCCCTGGAAATGTGTATGTAACTGGCGTACCCCTTGTATAGATAGGTAAAACTATAGTTATAGTATAACAATGGGAATAAAATAAAACGTATATATCAGTGGTTCTCAATCTTTTATGCTTCACGAACCCCCTGGAAATGTGTATGTAACTGGCGTACCCCTTGTATAGATAGGTAAAACTATAGTTATAGTATAACAATGGGAATAAAATAAAACATATATCAGTGGTTCTCAATCTTTTATGCTTCACGAACCCCCTGAAATATGTATGTAACTGGCGTACCCCTTGTATAGATAGATAAAACTATAGTTATAGTATAACAATGGGAATAAAATAAAACGTATATCAGTGGTTCTCAACGTTTTATGCTTCACGTACCCCCTGGAAATGTGTATGTAACTGGCGTACTCCTTGTATGGATAGGTAAAACTATAGTTATAGTATAACAATGGGAATAAAATAAAACATATATATCAGTGGTTCTCAACCTTTTATGCTTCACGTACCCCCTAGAAATGTGTATGTAACTGGCGTACCCCTTGTATAGATAGATAAAACTATAGTTATAGTATAACAATGGGAATAAAATAAAACATATATATCAGTGGTTCTCAACTTTTTATGCTTCACGTACCCCCTGGAAATGTGTATGTAACTGGCGTACCCCTTGTATAGATAGGTAAAACTATAGTTATAGTATAACAATGGGAATAAAATAAAACATATATATATCAGTGGTTCTCAACTTTTTATGCTTCACGTACCCCCTGGAAATGTGTATGTAACTGGCGTACCCCTTGTATAGATAGGTAAAACTATAGTTATAGTATAACAATGGGAATAAAATAAAACATATATATCAGTGGTTCTCAACCTTTTATGCTTCACGTACCCCCTGGAAATGTGTATGTAACTGGCGTACCCCTTGTATAGATAGGTAAAACTATAGTTATAGTATAACAATGGGAATAAAATAAAACATATATATCAGTGGTTCTCAACATTTTATGCTTCACGTACCCCCTGGAAATGTGTATGTAACTGGCGTACCCCTTGTATAGATAGGTAAAACTATAGTTATAGTATAACAATGGGAATGAAATAAAACATATATATCAGTGGTTCTCAACCTTTTATGCTTCACGTACCCCCTGGAAATGTGTATGTAACTGGCGTACCCCTTGTATAGATAGGTAAAACTATAGTTATAGTATAACAATGGGAATAAAATAAAACATATATATCAGTGGTTCTCAACCTTTTATGCTTCACGTACCCCCTGGAAATGTGTATGTAACTGGCGTACCCCTTGTATAGATAGATAAAACTATAGTTATAGTATAACAATGGGAATAAAATAAAACATATATATCAGTGGTTCTCAAGCTTTTATGCTTCACGTACCCCCTGGAAATGTGTATGTAACAGGCGTACCCCTTGTATAGATAGGTAAAACTATAGTTATAGTATAACAATGGGAATAAAATAAAACATATATATCAGTGGTTCTCAACCTTTTATGCTTCACGTACCCCCTGGAAATGTGTATGTAACTGGCGTACCCCTTGTATAGATAGGTAAAACTATAGTTATAGTATAACAATGGGAATAAAATAAAACATATATATATCAGTGGTTCTCAATCTTTTATGCTTCACGTATCCCCTGGAAATGTGTATGTAACTGGCGTACCCCTTGTATAGATAGGTAAAACTATAGTTATAGTATAACAATGGGAATAAAATAAAACATATATATATCAGTGGTTCTCAACTTTTTATGCTTCACGTACCCCCTGGAAATGTGTATGTAACTGGCGTACCCCTTGTATAGATAGGTAAAACTATAGTTATAGTATAACAATGGGAATAAAATAAAACATATATATCAGTGGTTCTCAACCTTTTATGCTTCACGTACCCCCTGGAAATGTGTATGTAACTGGCGTATCCCTTGTATAGATAGGTAAAACTATAGTTATAGTATAACAATGGGAATAAAATAAAACATATATATCAGTGGTTCTCAAACTTTTATGCTTCACGTACCCCCTGGAAATGTGTATGTAACTGGCGAACCCCTTGTATAGATAGATAAAACTATAGTTATAGTATAACAATGGGAATAAAATAAAACATATATATCAGTGGTTCTCAACCTTTTATGCTTCACGTACCCCCTGGAAATGTGTATGTAACTGGCGTACCCCTTGTATAGATAGGTAAAACTATAGTTATAGTATAACAATGGGAATAAAATAAAACATATATATCAGTGGTTCTCAACCTTTTATGCTTCACGTACCCCCTGGAAATGTGTATGTAACTGGCGTACCCCTTGTATAGATAGGTAAAACTATAGTTATAGTATAACAATGGGAATAAAATAAAACATATATATCAGTGGTTCTCAACATTTTATGCTTCACGTACCCCCTGGAAATGTGTATGTAACTGGCGTACCCCTTGTATAGATAGGTAAAACTATAGTTATAGTATAACAATGGGAATGAAATAAAACATATATATCAGTGGTTCTCAACCTTTTATGCTTCACGTACCCCCTGGAAATGTGTATGTAACTGGCGTACCCCTTGTATAGATAGGTAAAACTATAGTTATAGTATAACAATGGGAATAAAATAAAACATATCAGTGGTTCTCAATCTTTTATGCTTCACGAACCCCCTGGAAATGTGTATGTAACTGGCGTACCCCTTGTATAGATAGATAAAACTATAGTTATAGTATAACAATGGGAATAAAATAAAACATATGTATCAGTGGTTCTCAACCTTTTATGCTTCACGTATCCCCTGGAAATGTGTATGTAACTGGCGTATCCCTTGTATAGATAGGTAAAACTATAGTTATAGTATAACAATGGGAATAAAATAAAACATATATATCAGTGGTTCTCAACCTTTTATGCTTCACGTACCCCCTGGAAATGTGTATGTAACTGGCGTATCCCTTGTATAGATAGGTAAAACTATAGTTATAGTATAACAATGGGAATAAAATAAAACATATATATCAGTGGTTCTCAACCTTTTATGCTTCACGTACCCCCTGGAAATGTGTATGTAACTGGCGTACCCCTTGTATAGATAGATAAAACTATAGTTATAGTATAACAATGGGAATAAAATAAAACATATATATCAGTGGTTCTCAACCTTTTATGCTTCACGTACCCCCTGGAAATGTGTATGTAACAGGCGTACCCCTTGTATAGATAGGTAAAACTATAGTTATAGTATAACAATGGGAATAAAATAAAACATATATATCAGTGGTTCTCAACCTTTTATGCTTCACGTACCCCCTGGAAATGTGTATGTAACTGGCGTACCCCTTGTATAGATAGATAAAACTATAGTTATAGTATAACAATGGGAATAAAATAAAACATATATATCAGTGGTTCTCAACCTTTTATGCTTCACGTACCCCCTGGAAATGTGTATGTAACAGGCGTACCCCTTGTATAGATAGGTAAAACTATAGTTATAGTATAACAATGGGAATAAAATAAAACATATATATCAGTGGTTCTCAACCTTTTATGCTTCACGTACCCCCTGGAAATGTGTATGTAACTGGCGTACCCCTTGTATAGATAGATAAAACTATAGTTATAGTATAACAATGGGAATAAAATAAAACATATATATCAGTGGTTCTCAACCTTTTATGCTTCACGAACCCCCTGGAAATGTGTATGTAACTGGCGTACCCCTTGTATAGATATATAAAACTATAGTTATATTATAACAATTTGAATAAAATAAAACATATATATCAGTGGTTCTCAACCTTTTATGCTTCACGTACCCCCTGGAAATGTGTATGTAACTGGCGTACCCCTTGTATAGATAGATAAAACTATAGTTATAGTATAACAATGGGAATAAAATAAAACATATATATCAGTGGTTCTCAACCTTTTATGCTTCACGAACCCCCTGGAAATGTGTATGTAACTGGCGTACCCCTTGTATAGATAGGTAAAACTATAGTTATAGTATAACAATGGGAATAAAATAAAACATATATATCAGTGGTTCTCAACCTTTTATGCTTCACGTACCCCCTGGAAATGTGTATGTAACTGGCGTACCCCTTGTATAGATAGGTAAAACTATAGTTATAGTATAACAATGGGAATAAAATAAAACATATCAGTGGTTCTCAATCTTTTATGCTTCACGAACCCCCTGGAAATGAGTATGTAACTGGCGTACCCCTTGTATAGATAGATAAAACTATAGTTATAGTATAACTATGGGAATAAAATAAAACATATATATCAGTGGTTCTCAAGCTTTTATGCTTCACGTACCCCCTGGAAATGTGTATGTAACAGGCGTACCCCTTGTATAGATAGGTAAAACTATAGTTATAGTATAACAATGGGAATAAAGTAAAACATATATATTAGTGGTTCTCAACCTTTTATGCTTCACGTACCCCTTGTATAGATAGGTAAAACTATAGTTATAGTATAACAATGGGAATAAAATAAAACATATATATCAGTGGTTCTCAACTTTTTATGCTTCACGTACCCCCTGGAAATGTGTATGTAACTGGCGTACCCCTTGTATAGATAGATAAAACTATAGTTATAGTATAACAATGGGAATAAAATAAAACATATATATCAGTGGTTCTCAAGCTTTTATGCTTCACGTACCCCCTGGAAATGTGTATGTAACAGGCGTACCCCTTGTATAGATAGGTAAAACTATAGTTATAGTATAACAATGGGAATAAAATAAAACATATATATCAGTGGTTCTCAACCTTTTATGCTTCACGTACCCCCTGGAAATGTGTATGTAACTGGCGTACCCCTTGTATAGATAGATAAAACTATAGTTATAGTATAACAATGGGAATAAAATAAAACATATATATCAGTGGTTCTCAAGCTTTTATGCTTCACGTACCCCCTGGAAATGTGTATGTAACAGGCGTACCCCTTGTATAGATAGGTAAAACTATAGTTATAGTATAACAATGGGAATAAAATAAAACATATATATCAGTGGTTCTCAACCTTTTATGCTTCACGTACCTCCTGGAAATGTGTATGTAACTGGCGTACCCCTTGTATAGATAGGTAAAACTATAGTTATAGTATAACAATGGGAATAAAATAAAACATATATATATCAGTGGTTCTCAACTTTTTATGCTTCACGTACCCCCTGGAAATGTGTATGTAACTGGCGTACCCCTTGTATAGATAGATAAAACTATAGTTATAGTATAACAATGGGAATAAAATAAAGCATATATATCAGTGTTTCTCAACCTTTTATGCTTCACGTACCCCCTGGAAATGTGGATGTAACTGGCATACCCCTTGTATAGATAGATAAAACTATAATTATAGTATAACAATGGGAATAAAATAAAACATATATATCAGTGGTTCTCAACCTTTTATGCTTCACGTACCCCCTGGAAATGTGTATGTAACTGGCGTATCCCTTGTATAGATAGGTAAAACTATAGTTATAGTATAACAATGGGAATAAAATAAAACATATATATCAGTAGTTCTCAATCTTTTATGCTTCACGAACCCCCTGGAAATGTGTATGTAACTGGCGTACCCCTTGTATAGATAGATAAAACTATAGTTATAGTATAACAATGGGAATAAAATAAAACATATATATCAGTGGTTCTCAACCTTTTATGCTTCACGTACCCCCTGGAAATGTGTATGTAACTGGCGTACCCCTTGTATAGATAGATAAAACTATAGTTATAGTATAACAATGGGAATAAAATAAAACATATATATCAGTGGTTCTCAAGCTTTTATGCTTCACGTACCCCCTGGAAATGTGGATGTAACTGGCATACCCCTTGTATAGATAGATAAAACTGTAATTATAGTATAACAATGGGAATAAAATAAAACATATATATCAGTGGTTCTCAACCTTTTATGCTTCACGTATACCCTAGAAATGTGTATGTAACTGGCGTACCCCTTGTATAGATAGATAAAATTATAGTCATAGTATAACAATGGGAATAAAATAAAACATATATATCAGTGGTTCTCAAGCTTTTATGCTTCACGTACCTCCTGGAAATGTGTATGTAACAGGCGTACCCCTTGTATAGATAGATAAAACTATAGTTATAGTATAACAATGGGAATAAAATAAAACATATATATCAGTGGTTCTCAACCTTTTATATTTCACGTAACCCCTTGAAATATGTATGTAACTGGCGTACCCTTGTATAGATAGATAAAACTAGTAGTATAATAATGCCAACTTGGCGACTTTGTTACTATATCTCGCGAATTTTGATCTCTCAAGACGCACCGCAAAAAATTTTCCGCCTAGTCCAGTGATTCCCAAACTTTTCTGGACCATCGCCCCCTTTAGAAGAGAACAAAAATTTCAACGCCCCCCTAGTCCATAATAGTTAATTTTATATGAAATATTAAAATATTGTTGCCTATTATCTGTAGCTAATTTGTCTGTTTATTTGTCTATTAAAAATCATAAAGCAAAAATTAATGAAACGACAACCAAATGTAAAATTGTTTATTAAAATTTTAAAAATAAACACAGAATCAATAAGAAATAAAAAATAATGAGATAAACACAAAATTAATAATAAATAAAAAAATTAATGAGATGGTTGAGGCTGGTGGAGTGTTAACAATTTGTTAATGTCGGGTTCCAATTTCGCTAACGTCAATCGCAGATCGCCACGTTCAGTAATGTGTAGTCTGTTCCTCTTCTTTGACAGTAAATTAGCTACTGCACTGAATCCACGCTCAGCCATATAGGACGAAGGAAATGCGATTAAAAACTTCTGTACTATTGCCCACAATCCAGGGTAGAGAACTGGTATTGAATTTTGAAGCCAGAACTCTTGGTATCCATGTTCGAATTTTACTTTGAGTGCTTCGTTAGTCTTGAGTTCTAAGAGTTCCTCTTCCAAATTTGATGATTCTTCAGTATCTGTGTTTGCGAAAGGATCTAAAACCCAACTCGGTATATTCATGTTTAAAATATCTTGGAAATGCTCCGTAAAATCAACATGAAGAACTTCCAAGTGTTGGCAGTAAGTAAGTAAATCTTCCGGTTTTGCAGAGACTGCTGATAATGTGGGAAAGTGGTTGTATTCACCTCTACCTAGATTTCGTTTGAATAGAAGTTTTCCCGCAAAAGCAGCTAAGACGTTTTTTGTTTTAATTAAATTCAACTCATCACCTTGCAATTGTAAATTAACTTGATTAAATATTTTAAACATGTCTGTCAAATAAGCGATGTCATTTTTTGACGTAATCAGGTTTTCGCGCAATTTTTCGTCTCTGTCTTCAAGAAAGTCCAGTACTGAGTCAAATAGATTGAAAAAACGATTCAGACAAACACCTTTAGAGAGCCAACGTACTTCTGTGTGCAGCAGCAAGCGATTGTAATCTTCATCATTTTCATTACAAAGCTTACCAAATAATCGGTCATTCAATGAATTGCTTCTAATCTTATTGATTGCTTTAATAACGTAATGGAGCGACGTATGCAGACGTTCATTCAAATTTTTTGCAACCAAATGCTGACGATGAATAATACAATGTACAGTGAGTACATTTGGTACTGCTTGTTTCAAATGCGCTATGAAACCCTTATGACGCCATGTCATTGCTGGAGCACCATCAGTAGCAGCAGACAAAATATTGCAAATAGGAATTTCTTTCTCTTGAAAAAACTTTTGCATGGTATTAAATATAGATTCTCCCTTTGTATCAGATTCCAAATTTTTAGCAAATAATAACTCTTCGTGAATTTTTTCTTCTTTTATAAATCGTACGTATGATAAGAGTAGAGCTTCGTTATTTGGTAGAGTTGATTCATCGAGTTGAATGAAAATTTTCAAGTCTTTAAGTAATCACATAATGATATTTCAACGTCTTTTGCCATTTCATCTATTCTTCTTTGCACTGAATTATTACTAAGAGGAATTTTTTTGATGATATCTGACGGTGTCTTATGATGAAGAACAGTTTTTAATATCTCTTTGATTAATTTCTCGCCAATTGTTGTGGTTTTCCTGCTTTTGCGATTAACAATGAAACGTTATATGAGGCTCGTAGTCCATCATCATCTTGTTTAGAAGACGACGCAAAAAGGTTTGACATAGTTGGCTGTTTTAAATATTGCTTTTCCAGTTCTTGAAAATAGGATAAATCTTTGTTCTTCTTATCAGCATGCATTTCATTTAAATGCTCTTGTAGCCTAGAAGGTTTCATAGCTTCATTTGAAAAAACCTTTCGGCAAATTAAACACATAGGTAATGATTGGTTTGTAGGAGAGTACGTAAATCCATATTTCAAATACTCAATACTGTACTGCCGGCATTTCTTTTTAGATGTAGATTCAGACATTTTCAAATGCAAATTAACTTCTCAACAGATTTATAGATAGTTATAAAAATAATGTTTATAATGACTTCTAACACTTATCACTCACGACTATTTATCACGGCGAAGCACATAGAAATAATAAAACATTCCTGGAGCTATCGCTTTCATAGATTTGATTTTGTGCACGCATTAACTTGTATGTTTGCGATGCCGGCGCACTTGCTCCGTAAACAAGTCATTTCAAGCTCCCATATTCTTGTCGAAACATGTTAAATTGCGTGAACCGCGTGTTTGCCTACCAACTTGCAAGGACTTGTCACCGTCAATCTATTCTAAACTAAAACAAATTAGGTATAGGTATACCTAATGCTAATTTAAAAATGCTTATTAACGCGATAACAATAAGATAATTTACATAGCTAGATAAAATATTTATTCATGAAAACAGGTATTTTCAAAGTATTTTAGTATATTAAAAAAAAATTATAAAAAAAGTATTAAAAATAATAAATTTATTATTATTATATTATTATTGCATCAAGGTTGATTTGCCTATCAGGACGGACACACATGATAGGCAAATCAACCTTGATGCAACATAATAAGCATGATATGTCCAACATAATAAGCCTGATATAGTAGTGCATGTTAAGGTATTGAATGAGATTACAATTATTGAAATAGGAATAACATCTCAGGATAACCTGCACACAGTAGAGGTTGAAAAGAAGAGGAAGTATGATCTGCAGGCTAATGAGTTGAGCCTAATTCACAAGTGTAATGTTAGTATTATACCTTATGTTCTGACGTGGGATGGTATTGTAACTACGTACCATAAAGCATACTCAAAGCGACTTCGAGTGGGAAAACATATTGAAGCTTATATCCAATCTGTGATCTTGAAGAGAACTTTTGAGAGCATCTCAGTCGACTTCAGACGTACCAGTACGCTAGTAGGCGGTAGCAGGGAACTTATTGTCCAAGCTGCAGTTGAAAAGCTGTACATGACGGATGAGGTAGTGGATGACCAGAATCACCAGGAAGACACCACAGAATAGAAGAGATAAAAAGGTTGTCACAGAAAATTCCATTAAATTTATTTATTTATTTGACAGCCCCTCTTGACTGCCTCAACGCCCCCCATTTGCCTCTGGATCCGCTACCGCCCCCATGGAAGGCTCCAGCGCCCACTGGGGGGCGGTATCGTCCCCGTTGGGAATCTATGCTCTAGTCTATGGCACTATTTTTCTTCTTTTTCAAACACGGATGCCACATGGTGATGTAAGTAGTGGCGGACTGGCCAGGGTGTCAGCTTGCCCGATTGGAAGTGGGCCCTGTGGGCCCCTGGTGAAATTTGCCCCCTTAAACATTAGACAATATGTTAAAAATAATAGCCTTATAGTTGTGGGTGGGCTCCCTTTGTCTCCCGGCAACCAAAAATTTTCGATCCAGTCCGCCAGTGGATGTAAGTACCAATTATTATGGTCCAGGTTCAAGATACTCGT
Organism: Ryuthela nishihirai; assembly: GCA_038380435.1. Lineage (NCBI taxonomy): Eukaryota > Metazoa > Arthropoda > Arachnida > Araneae > Heptathelidae > Ryuthela > Ryuthela nishihirai. The sequence continues at coordinate 44,874,223 of JAWZYU010000023.1, read as the reverse complement.
ACTTAAAATTCTTGGAAGTGTTGATAGATAGTTCTTGAAAGATACTCGTACTTAAAATTCTTGGAATGTTTCATTACAATCCCTGGAAATGTGTATGTAACAATCCCTGGAAATGTGTATGTACAATCCCTGGAAATGTGTATGTACAATCCCTGGAAATGTGTATGTACAATCCCTGGAATTCTTGGATAGTTTGATAGATAGTTCTTGAAAGATACTCGTACTTAAAATTCTTGGAATGTTTCATTACAATCCCTGGAAATGTGTATGTAACAATCCCTGGAAATGTGTATGTACAATCCCTGGAATTCTTGGATAGTTTGATAGATAGTTCTTGAAAGATACTCGTACTTAAAATTCTTGGAATGTTTCATTACAATCCCTGGAAATGTGTATGTAACAATCCCTGGAAATGTGTATGTACAATCCCTGGAATTCTTGGATAGTTTGATAGATAGTTCTTGAAAGATACTCGTACTTAAAATTCTTGGAATGTTTCATTACAATCCCTGGAAATGTGTATGTAACAATCCCTGGAAATGTGTATGTACAATCCCTGGAATTCTTGGATAGTTTGATAGATAGTTCTTGAAAGATACTCGTACTTAAAATTCTTGGAATGTTTCATTACAATCCCTGGAAATGTGTATGAAACAATTCGTTTATTTTTTGTGAAGTGTCATAAATCATTCTGAGAAATTCGCGGATATGTTTTAATGTTTATTTTGTCAGAATGATGCGCAGAGAATTCTACGTAGTGGGCGGCAACATTTCAATGAGCAGCGCGCAGCATTCCAGTTTCGGGAAACCGTCGTAAATTTTAACAACCGGTTTCCGGAAACCTGCTTAAATTTTACCAACCGGTTTCCGGAAACCGGTGTAAACCGGCTGGATGATACCACTGATTCAGTTTTCGTGCACTTTGCTTTCATTCTAATCAACAATTATCGATAAATTTGACATTTTTGCAAAAAGGTCTTATACTGTGAGATCATTTAAAGAGAGAAGAACGATAAAGGCTTCCTCCTAGCATTTGAGAGGGTTGGGTTGTTTTACCTCTGAGCGGCACTTTTTTGAACACCATGGACTAAATGGCCAGGTCACATGGACCCCGAAGTCTCAGAGAAGGTTGGGGGAAGAGACCCACTGGAACAGCTGTTGGGAGACAGATGGTAGCCTCCCGTCAAGGCCATCCAGCGTGTTCTTTAACGTTGGGTTGTTTTACCTCTGAGTGGCAATTTTTTGAACACCATGGGCTAAATGGCCAGATCACATGGACCCCGAAGGCTCAGAGAAGGTTGGGGGAGAGGACCCACTGGAACAGCTGTTGGGAGACAGATGGTAGCCTCCCGTCAAGGCCATCCAGCGTGTTCTTTAACGTTGGGTTGTTTTACCTCTGAGCGGCACTTTTTTGAACACCATGGGCTAAATGGCCAGGTCACATGGACCCCGAAGGCTCAGAGAAGATTGGGGGAGGGGACCCACTGGAACAGCTGTTGGGAGACAGATGGTAGCCTCCCGTCAAGGCCATCCAGCGTGTTCTTTAACGTTGGGTTGTTTTACCTCTGAGCGCCACTTTTTTGCACACCATGGGCTAAATGGTCAGGTCACATGGACCCCGAAGGCTCAGAGAAGGTTGGGGGAGGGGACCCACTGGAAGAGCTGTTGGGAGACAGATGGTAGCCTCCCGTCAAGGCCATCCAGCGTGTTCTTTAACGTTGGGTTGTTTTACCTCTGAGCGGCACTTTTATGCACACCATGGGCTAAATGGCCAGGTCACATGGACCCCGAAGGCTCAGAGAAGGTTGGGGGAGGGGACCCACTGGAACAGCTGTTGGGAGACAGATGGTAGCCTCCCGTCAAGGCCATCCAGCGTGTTCTTTAACGTTGGGTTGTTTTACCTCTGAGCCCCACTTTTTTGCACACCATGGGCTAAATGGCCAGGTCACATGGACCCCGAAGGCTCAGAGAAGGTTGGGGGAGGGGACCCACTGGAACAGCTGTTGGGAGACAGATGATAGCCTCCTGTCAAGGCCATCCAACGTGTTCTTTAACGTTGGGTTGTTTTACCTCTGAGCGCCACTTTTTTGCACACCATGGGCTAAATGGGCAGGTCACATGGACCCCGAAGGCTCAGAGAAGGTTGGGGGAGGGGACCCACTGGAACAGCTGTTGGGAGACAGATGGTAGCCTCCCGTCAAGGCCATCCAGCGTGTTCTTTAACGTTGGGTTGTTTTACCTCTGAGCCCCACTTTTTTGCACACCATGGGCTAAATGGCCAGGTCACATGGACCCCGAAGGCTCAGAGAAGGTTGGGGGAGGGGACCCACTGGAACAGCTGTTGGGAGACAGATGGTAGCCTCCCGTGAAGGCCATCCAGCGTGTTCTTTAACGTTGGGTTGTTTTACCTCTGAGCGCCACTTTTTTGCACACCATGGGCTAAATGGCCAGGTCACATGGACCCCGAATGCTCAGAGAAGGTTGGGGGAGGGGACCCACTGGAACAGCTGTTGGGAGACAGATGGTAGCCTCCCGTCAAGGCCATCCAGCGTGTTCTTTAACGTTGGGTTGTTTTACCTCTGAGCGGCACTTTTTTGAACACCATGGGCTAAATGGCCAGATCACATGGACCCCGAAGGCTCAGAGAAGGTTGGGGGAGAGGACCCACTGGAACAGCTGTTGGGAGACAGATGGTAGCCTCCCGTCAAGGCCATCCAGCGTGTTCTTTAACGTTGGGTTGTTTTACCTCTGAGTGGCACTTTTTGGCACACCATGGGCTAAATGGCCAGATCACATGGACCCCGAAGGCTCAGAGAAGGTTGGGGGAGAGGACCCACTGGAACAGCTGTTGGGAGACAGATGGTAGCCTCCCGTCAAGGCCATCCAGCGTGTTTTTTAACATTGGATTGTTTTACCTCTGAGTGGCAATTTTTTGCACGCCATGGGCTAAATGGTCAGATCACATGAACCCCGAAGGCTCAGAGAAGGTTGGGGGAGAGGACCCACTGGAACAGCTGTTGGGAGACAGATGGTAGCCTCCCGTCAAGGCCATCCAGCGTGTTCTTTAACGTTGGGTTGTTTTACCTCTGAGTGGCAATTTTTTGCACACCATGGGCTAAATGGCCAGATCACATGGACCCCGAAGGCTCAGAGAAGGTTGGGGGAGAGGACCCACTGGAACAGCTGTTGGGAGACAGATGGTAGCCTCCCATCAAGGCCATCCAGCTTGTTCTTTAACGTTGGGTTGTTTTACCTCTGAGTGGCAATTTTTTGCACACCATGGGCTAAATGGCCAGATCACATGGACCCCGAAGGCTCAGAGAAGGTTGGGGGAGAGGACCCACTGGAACAGCTGTTGGGAGACAGATGGTAGCCTCCCGTCAAGGCCATCCAGCGTGTTCTTTAACGTTGGGTTGTTTTACCTCTGAGTGGCAATTTTTTGCATACCATAGGCTAAATGGCCAGATCACATGGACCCCTAAGGCTCAGAGAAGGTTGGGGGAGAGGACCCACTGGAACAGCTGTTGGGAGACAGATGGTAGCCTCCCGTCAAGGCCATCCAGCGTGTTCTTTAACGTTGTGTTGTTTTACCTCTGAGCGCCACTTTTTTGCACACCATGGGCTAAATGGCCAGGTCACATGGACCCCGAAGTCTCAGAGAAGGTTGGGGGAAGTGACCCACTGGAACTGCTGTTGGGAGACAGATGGTAGCCTCCCGTGAAGGCCATCCAGCGTGTTCTTTAACGTTGGGTTGTTTTACCTCTGAGCGCCACTTTTTTTCACACCATGGGCTAAATGGCCAGGTCACATGTGCCCGAAGGCTCAGAGAAGGTTGGGGGGGGGGATCCACTAGAACATCTGTTGGGAGACAGATGGTAGCCTCCCGTCAAGGCCATCCAGCGTGTTCTTTAACGTGCACAGGGTATGGCTCTCCCGCACACGGGGCCATGGCTTAACGTCCCATCCGACCGACGGCGGCCTTTCCAAGCCCATCGGTGTCCAATACTGACCGTGGACAGGGCGGGGAATTTTTGCGGAGATAAATCTCAACGCTGACCCAGCTGGACTCGAACCTGGGAACTACAGATTACGAGCCTGGCGCGCTACCGACTGAGCCACCCCCGCCCCCAGACCATTCAGAACTGCAGTAACGAGTTTAAACTTGCTATGAAGCCGAAGGATCACTCCAGGAATCTGAACGTGGTCAACGATCATTATTACTTCGAACCGGGGCGGAGGGTGGGGGCTCAGTCGGTAGCGCGCCAGGCTCGTAATCTGTAGTTCCCAGGTTCGAGTCCCAGCTGGGTCAGCGTTGAGATTTATCTCCGCAAAATTCCTCGCCCTGCCCACGGTCAGTAGGGGACACCGATGGGCTTGGAAAGGCCGCTGTCCGTCGGATGGGACTTTAAGCCGTGACCCTGTGTGAGGGAGAGCCATACCCTGTGCACGCTAAATAACACGCTGGATGACCATGACGGGAGTTACCATCTGTCTCCCAACAGCTGTTCCAGTGGGTCCCCTCCCCCAACCTTCTCTGAGCCTTCGGGGTCCATGTGACCTGGCCATTTAGCCCATGGTGTGCAAAAAAGTGTCGCTCAGAGGTAAAACAACCCAACCCATACTTCGAACCGGTCTCTGCAATCCCATTCAACACTCATTTTGGACAGCTCTTGCAACATAACTTGTATGCATAACTTCCAAATAGAGCGTTTTTGGAATATGTTTATACCACTTTTGCTTTTTTTTCACCTCCCAATATGCCCCTGAATTTTGTGCCAAGGACGTAAGGTTATAATATCCTGTATCAAACTGAATATCCTTTGAGCTGGTGTTTTATTTCACCGAGTGAAGTTCTTAGTTAAGAGATTGTTTTCCGTGGCGCTCATTCACCCGCCAGTAATTCCACTGCTGTCTCACGTGCAGCCTCCCTGTTGCAGAGGGCTCTTCGGAGGAATTACGCTGGTCTTGTTCCTCGTCTGCTTCTGCTGCCAGAAGAAGTTGCAAGCCAGAACCTTAGCAATGGCGGATCTCATTCACGCAGAAACAGGACAAGCGAATCAGCAGGTAAGAATATGTTCATTTCTCTCGGGGGGGAGAGAGGGGGGACAAGCTAATCAGCAGGTAAGACATGTTCATTTCTCTCAGGGGGGAGAGAGGGGGGACAAGCTAATCATCAGTTAAGACATGTTCATTTCTCTCGGGGAGGGGAGGGGGGGGACAAGCTAATCAGCAGTTAAGACATGTTCATTCTCTCTCGGGGGGGACAAGCCAATCAGCAGTTAAGACATGTTCATTCTCTCCCGGGGGGGAGAGGGAGAGAAACTAATCAGCAGTTAAGACATGTTCATTCTCTCTCGGGAGGGGGGACAAACTAATTAGCAGTTAAGACATGCTCATTCTCTCTCGGGGGGGGGGGGGGGACAAGCTAATCAGCAGTTAAGACTTGTTTATTCTCTCTCGGGAGGGGGGACAAACTAATTAGTAGTTAAGACATGCTCATTCTCTCTCGGGGGGGGGGGGGGGACAAGCTAATCAGCAGTTAAGACTTGTTCATTCTCTCTCGGGAGGGGGGACAAGCTAATCATCAGTTAAGACATGCTCATTCTCTCTCGGGGGGGGGGGGACAAGCTAATCAGCAGCTAAGACATGTTCATTCTCTCTGGGGGGAGAAGCTAATCAGCAGTTAAGATATGCTCATTCTCTCTCGGGGGGGGGACAAGCTAATCAGCGGTTAAGACATGTTCTTTCTCTCTCAGGGGGGGACAAGCTAATCAGCAGTTAAGACATGTTCTTTCTCTCTCAGGGGGGGACAAGCTTATCAGCAGTTAAGACATGTTCATTCTCTCTCGGGGGTTGGGGGGGAGGGCAGATAAGACATGTTCATTCTCTCTCGGGGGGGGGAAGCTAATCAGCAGTTAAGACATCTTCTTTCTCTCTCAGGGGGGATAAGCTAATCAGCAGTTAAGACATGTTCATTCTCTCTCGGGGGGGGGGGGGGGGGTACAAGCTAATCAGGAGATGAGACATGTTCATTCTCTCTCGGGGGGGGGGGGGGACAAACTAATCAGCAGTTAAGACATGTTCGTTCTCTGTAGGCAGGACAAGCTAATCATCAGTTAAGACATGCTCATTCTTTCTCGGGGGGACAAGCTAATCAGCAGTTAAGACACGCTCATTCTCTCTCGGGGGGGGGGACAAGCTAATCAGCAGTTAAGACATGCTCATTCTCTCTCGGGGGGAGAGGGACAAGCTAATCAGCAGTTGAGATATGTTCATTCTCTCTCGGGGGGAGAGGGACAAGCTAATCAGCAGTTGAGATATGTTCATTCTCTCTCGGGGGGGACAAGCTAATCAGCAGTTAAGACATGTTCATTCTCTCTCGGGGGGACAAGCTAATCAGCAGTTAAGACATGCTCATTCTCTCTCGGGGGGGGGACAAGCTAATCAGCAGTTGAGATATGTTCATTCTCTCTCGGGGGGAGAGGGACAAGCTAATCAGCAGTTAAGACATGTTCATTCTCTCTGGGGGACAAGCTAATCAGCAGTTAAGACATGTTCATTCTCTCTCGGGGGGACAAGCTAATCAGCAGTTAAGACATGTTCATTCTCTCTCGGGGGGACAAGCTAATCAGCAGTTAAGACATGCTCATTCTCTCTCGGGGGGGGGGGGGACAAGCTAATCAGCAGTTAAGATATGTTCTTTTTCTCTCGGGGGGGGGGGCAAGCTAATCAGCAGTTAAGACATGCTCATTCTCTCTCGAGGGAACAAGCTAATCAGCAGTTAAGACATGTTCATTCTCTCTCGGGGGGAGAGGGAGAGAAGCTAATCAGCCGATAAGACATGTTCATTCTCTCGGGGGGGGGGACAAGCTAATCAGCAGTTAAGACATGTTCATTCTCTCTCGGGGGGGGGGGGGGACAAGCTAATCAGCAGTTAAGACATGTTCATTCTCTCTCGGGGGGGGGACAAGCTAATCAGCAGTTAAGACATGTTCATTCTCTCTCGGCGGGACAAGCTAATCATCAGTTAAGATCAGCAGGTAAGAATATGTTCATTTCTCTCGGGGGGGAGAGAGGGGGGACAAGCTAATCAGCAGGTAAGACATGTTCATTTCTCTCAGGGGGGAGAGAGGGATGCATTCTCTCTCGGGGGGGGGAGCTAATCAGCAGTTAAGACATGCTCATTCTCTCTCGGGGGGGACAAGCTAATTACCAGTTAAGACATGTTCATTCTCTCTCGGGGGGACAAGCTAATCAGCAGTTAAGACATGCTCATTCTCTCTCGGGGGACAAGCTAATCAGCAGTTAAGACATGCTCATTCTCTCTCGGGGGGGGGACAAGCTAATCAGCAGTTAAGACATGTTCATTCTCTCTGGGGGGACAAGCTAATCAGCAGTTAAGACATGTTCATTCTCTCTGGGGGGACAAGCTAATCAGCAGTTAAGACATGCTCATTCTCTCTCGGGGGGGGGAGAGGGAGAGAAGCTAATCAGCAGATAAGACATGTTCATTCTCTCTCGGGGGGACAAGCTAATCAGCAGTTAAGACATGCTCATTCTCTCTCGGGGGGGGGGGGAAGGACAAGCTAATCAGCAGTTAAGATATGTTCTTTGTCTCTCGGGGGGGGGGACAAGCTAATCAGCAGTTAAGACATGCTCATTCTCTCCCGGGCGGGGGGGAGGGAGAGAAACCAATCAGCAGTTAAGACACGTTCATTCTCTCTCGGGAGGGGGGACAAGCTAATTAGCAGTTAAGACATGCTCATTCTCTCTCTGGGGGGACAAGCTAATCAGCAGTTAAGACATGCTCATTCTCTCTCGGGGGAGGGGGGGAAGGACAAGCTAATCAGCAGTTAAGACATGTTCATTCTCTCTCGGGGGGGGGGAGGACAAGCTAATCAGCAGTTAAGATATGTTCTTTGTCTCTCGGGGGGGGGGGGGACAAGCTAATCAGCAGTTAAGACATGTTCATTCTCTCTCGGGGGGGGGGGACAAGCTAATCAGCAGTTAAGACATGTTCATTCTCTCTCGGCGGGACAAGCTAATTAGCAGTTAAGACATGTTCATTCTCTCTCGGGGGGACAAGCTAATCAGCAGTTAAGACATGCTCATTCTCTCTCGGGGGGGGGAGGACAAGCTAATCAGCAGTTAAGATATGTTCTTTGTCTCTCGGGGGGGGACAAGCTAATCATCAGTTAAGACATGTTCATTCTCTCTCGGGGGGCGACAAGGTAATCAGCAGTTAAGACATGTTCATTCTCTCCCGGGGGGGGGGGAGAGGGAGAGAAACTAATCAGCAGTTAAGACACGTTCATTCTCTCTCGGGAGGGGGGACAAGCTAATTAGCAGTTAAGACATGCTCATTCTCTCTCTGGGGGGACAAGCTAATCAGCAGTTAAGACATGTTCATTCTCTCTGGGGGGACAAGCTAATCAGCAGTTAAGACATGTTCATTCTCTCTCGGGGGGGGGGGGAGAGGGAGAGAAGCTAATCAGCAGATAAGACATGTTCATTTCTCTCGGGGGGCGACAAGGTAATCAGCAGTTAAGACATGTTCATTCTCTCCCGGGGGGGGAGAGGGAGAGAAACTAATCAGCAGTTAAGACATGTTCATTCTCTCTCGGGAGGGGGGACAAGCTAATTAGCAGTTAAGACATGCTCATTCTCTCTCTGGGGGGGACAAGCTAATCAGCAGTTAAGACATGTTCATTCTCTATCGGGGGGACAAGCTAATCAGCAGTTAAGGCATGTTCATTTTCTCTCGGGAGGGGGGACAAGCTAATCAGCAGTTAAGGCATGTTCATTTTCTCTCGGGAGGGGGGGGACAAGCTAATCAGCAGTTAAGACTGCTCATTCTCTCTCGGGGGGACAAGCTAATCAGCAGTTAAGACATGCTCATTATCTCTCGCGAGGGGGGGACAAGCTAATCAGCAGTTAAGACTGCTCATTCTCTCTCGGGGGGGGGGGGCAAGCTAATCAGCAGTTAAGACATGCTCATTCTCTCTCGGGGGGGACAAGCTAATCAGCAGTTAACATATGCTCATTCTCTCTCGGGGGGGGGGGACAAGCTAATCAGCGGTTAAGACATGTTCATTCTCTCTCGGGGGGAGAGGGAGAGGAACTAAACAGCAGATAAGACATGTTCATTTCTCTCGGGTGGGGGACAAGGTAATCAGCAGTTAAGACATGTTCATTCTCTCTCGGTGGGAGAGGGAGAGGAGGTAAACAGCAGATAAGACATGTTCATTTCTCTCGGGGTGGGGACAAGGTAATCATCAGATAAGACATGTTCATTTCTCTCGGGGGGGGGGGACAAAGTAATCAGCAGATAAGACATGTTAATTCTCTTGGGCGGGGACAAGCTAATCAGCAGATAAGACATGTTCATTCTCTCTCGGCGGGACAAGCTAATTATCAGTTAAGACATGCTCATTATCTCTCGCGAGGGGGGGGGGGGAGAAGCTAATCAGCAGTTAAGACATGTTCATTCTCTCTCAGGGATACAAGCTAATCATCAGTTAAGACATGCTCATTCTCTCTCGCGGGGAGAGGGACAAGATAATCAGCAGTTAAGACATGTTCATTCTCTCTCAGGGATACAAGCTAATCATCAGTTAAGACATGCTCATTCTCTCTCGCGGGGAGAGGGACAAGATAATCAGCAGTTAAGACATGTTCATTCTCTCTCGAGGGACAAGCTAATCAGCAGTTAAGACATGTTCATTCTCTCGGGGGGGAGAGGGAGAGAAGCTATTCAGCAGATAAGACATGTTCATTCTCTCGGGGGGGACAACCTAATCAGCAGATAAGACATGTTCATTTCTCTCGGGGGGTGACAAGGTAATCAGCAATTAAGGCATGTTCATTCTCTCCCGGGGGGGGGGGGGGAGAGGGAGAGAAGCTAATCAGCAGATAAGACATGTTCATTCTCTCTCGGGAGGGGGGACAAGCTAATTAGCAGTTAAGACATGCTCATTCTCTCGGAGGGACAATCTAATCAGCAGCTAAGACATGTTCATTCTCTCTCGGGGGGACAAGCTAATCAGCAGTTAAGACACGCTCATTCTCTCTCGGGGGGGGGGGGAAGCTAATCAGCAGTTAAGACACGTTCGTTCTCTCTCGGGGGGGGGGACAAGCTAATCAGCAGTTAAGACATGCTCATTCTCTCTCGGGGGACAAGCTAATCAGCAGTTAAGACATGCTCATTCTCTCTCGGGGGGGGGGGGGGGACAAGCTAATCAGCAGTTAAGACATGTTCATTCTCTCTCGGGGGAACAAGCTAATCAGCAGTTAAGACATGTTGATTCTGTCTCGGGGGGGGGGGGAGATGGAGAGAAGCTAAACAGCCGATAAGACATGTTCATTTCTCTCGAGGTGGGGGGGGGGACAAGGTAGTCATCAGATAGGACATGTTCATTTCTCTCGGGGGGGGACAAGGTAATCAGCAGTTAAGACATGTTCATTCTCTCCCGGGGGGGGGGGGAGAGACAAAACAGCAGATAAGACATGTTCATTCTCTCGGGGGGGGGGGGACATGCTAATCAGCAGTTAAGACATGTTGAATGTTGATTCTCTCTCGGGGGGGGGGGGGGGGACAAGGTAATCATCAGATAGGACATGTTCATTTCTCTCGGGGGGGGGACAAGGTAATCAGCAGTTAAGACATGTTCATTCTCTCCCGGGGGGGGGGGAGAGACAAAACAGCAGATAAGACATGTTCATTCTCTCGGGGGGGGGGGGGACATGCTAATCAGCAGTTAAGACATGTTGAATGTTGATTCTCTCTCGGGGGGGGGGGGAGTGGGAGAGAAGCTAGACAGCAGATAAGACATGTTCATTTCTCTCGGGTGGGGGGGGGACAAGGTAATCTTCAGATAAGACATGTACATTTCTCTCGGGGGGGGGACAAGATAATCAGCAGTTAAGACACGTTCATTCTCTCCGGGGGGGGGAGAGGGAGAGAAACTAAACAGCAGATAAGACATGTTCATTCTCTCGGGGGGGACAAGCTAATCAGCAGATAAGACATGTTCATTCTCTCGGAGGGGAGAAGCTAATCAGCAGATAAGACATGTTCATTTCTCTCGGGGGGGGACAAGCTAATCAGCAGTTAAAACCTGTTCATTCTCTCTGGGGGGGAACAAACTAATCAGCAGGTAAGGCATGTTCATTCTCTCTCGAGGCGGGTGGGGGAGGGACAAGGTAATCAGCAGTTAAGACATGTTCATTCTCTCTGGGAGGGACAAGGTAATCAGCAGTTAAGACATGTTCATTCTCTCTCGGGGGGTGGTGGAGAGGGAGAGAACCTAATCAGCAGTTAAGACATGTTCATTCTCTCTCGGGGGGGGGGGAGAGGGAGAGAAGCTAAACAGCAGATAAGACATATTCATTTCTCTCGGGGGGGGGGGGGGGACAAGCTAATCATCAGATAAGACATGTTCATTTCTCTCGGGGGTGACAAGGTAATCAGCAGTTAAGACACGTTCGTTCTCTCCCGGGGGGGGGGGGAGAGGGAGAGAAACTAAACAGCAGATAAGACATGTTCATTCTCTCGGGGGGGACAAGCTAATCAGCAGATAAATCATGTTCATTTCTCTCGGGGGGGGGCAGCTAATCAGCAGTTAAGACATGTTCATTCTCTCTGGGGGGGACAAGCTAATCAGCAGGTAAGGCATGCTCATTCTCTCTCGGGGCAGGGGGGGAGGGACAAGCTAATCAGCAGTTAAGACATGTTCATTCTCCCTGGGAGGGACAAGGTAATCAGCAGTTAAGACATGTTCATTCTCTCTCGGGAGGGGGGGGGAGAGAAGCTAAACAGCAGATAAGACATGTTCATTTCTCTCTTGGGGGACAAGGTAATCAGCAGTTAAGACATGTTCATTCTCTCTCGGGGGGGAGGGACAAGCTAATCGGGTCACATAAACAGGCATGGTCACATGGCCAGGTCACAAAAACCCCCAAGGGCTTATAGATGGTTGGTGGAAGGGGACCCACTGGACAGTTGATAGGAGACAGATGGTAGCCTCTTACGTCAATGCTATCTAAATTAGTAATGATCACTGTAAATGATGTGATAAAATTACACACTTGCTTAAGATAAAATGACAACACTTTCCTTAAGATAAAATCTTTAACGTGTACAAGGCCATGGCTTATACATCCCATCAGACTGAGGTGGCCTTATGCACGCCCATTGGTTCCCCTTTTCTGACCGAGGGGAGGGTGGGATGGGGTGGGGGGGTTAGCAGAGATAAATCTTTGTTCTCTGCAGAGTTGGGACTCGAATCTAGGAACTGCAGGTTAAGAGCCTAGTGTGCTACTGAATGAGCCAACCGTCGCTCCAACTTCAAATTTCGTGAAGGTCTGAGACAATGATGATGTGTCCACACAGTACAGAAATCGTTTCAAACTGGTCATCGTATTTTATTAGGTGGACTAAAACACTTATATGCACAGTCGCGGAAAAAATATCTGAACACTATGGTTGATTATATAGAATTCAGAAAAAATATCCGGCAACGATTTTTTTCCGAAATTAGTAATCTGGCAACCTTCGTGTGTTGCCAGATCACTAATTTCTAAAAAATCGTTGCCGGATATTTTTTCTGAATTCTATAATCAAATATAGTGTTCGGATACTTTTTTTGAGCGACTGTAGCAATTAAAGTGGTAGCTGGGGGAAAAAAATTGGGGTTCACTGGGACTATGATCCAAAACAAAATCACCGAAAAACGTATCAGGTGTTCTTTACACAGAGTTATCGCAAGGCTAGTTCAGTTCGGGTTTAGGAGCGACTATAAGATTCGATTCCTTCATCAGCACGTGGAGGTAAGGAAGGAACACAGGAAGGCGCCCTATCGCTTGAAAACTGTAACCGAGCGTCGCTATATTGTCGCTACTTGTAATCTTGTTATCACTGTGTTAAAGAACGACAGATTGCATTGAAAAAAAGGATTTGGGTAACGCGTTTGATTACAGTAATGAACATGCGACAATTGAGTACAGGATACATTACAATTGATGTGCAGTGTGCGGCTTTCTGAGTAGCAAGAACATGGCTACCGCCGTTCTGCGCGGCTACACTAGCGACCTTTGTTAAGATGTAGTAAGGGCGCCTCCCCAGCCTCCCCCTCTTCCTACCTCCATGGATCAGCAAGCGATCACTGCGTCATCTATTGAGTAGAAGCAGAACTGTCTATCTGTCCACAGAAGGATTTTATTATTTTTGTTGGGTTGGGTTACCTCTGAGCGGCACTTTTTTGCACACCATGGGCTAAATGGCCAGGTCACATGGACCCCGAAGGCTCAGAGAAGGTTGGGAGAGGGGACCCACTGGAATAGTTGTTGGGAGACAGATGGTAGCCTCCCGTCAAGGCCATCCAGCGTGTTCTTTAACGTGCACAGGGTATGGCTCTCCCGCACACGGCCACGGCTTAACGTCCCATCCGACGGACGGCGACTTTTCCAAGCCCATCGGTGTCCCCTACTGACCGTGGGCAGGGCGGGGAATTTTGCGGAGATAAATCTCAACGTTGACCCAGCTAGGACTCGAACCTGGGAACTACAGATTACGAGCCTGGCGCGCTACCGACTGAGCCACCCCCGCCTCTATTATTTTTGTAGTCAAACATGTATCTTCAAATAGCATCTGAACTTTGTTAATAGCCAAATATTTCACTACTAAAACTGCAATTTCTTTACACTTGTGAACACGTTAACCATGAAATATTAACATTTTTCGAAACTGAATTTAACTGAATTTAACTGAAACTGTGTGTCTCTTTTGTGCATACAATGAGATAGTTAAAGCACGAGGACCCAAATAGAGCTAGTTAGGGTAGAGAATCCATTGGACACTTGATGAACTAATGTTTAAAAAAATTTAGTCGAATGTCTCTATGTGTTTGAGTAGAATATCATTATTTTTTTTATTTGAAAATCTTTATATGTTGGTGCACCAAATGAAAGGATAACGGATAACAGTGTACAGTCGCTCAAAAAAGTATCCGAACGCTATGGTTGATTACAGAATACAGAAAAAATATCTGGCAACCGTTTTTTAGAAATTAGTGATTTGGCAACCTTCGTGTACAGTACACGAAGGTTGCCAGATCACTAATTTCTAAAAAAATCGTTGCCAGATATTTTTGTGATCAAAGAAATATTGATATCTGATCGATATCTGGCAACTATGGTTTTAGAAATTAGTAAAACCTTCGTGTCACGTGACACGAAGGTTGCCAGGTCACTAATTTCAAAACAATCGTTGATATTTTTCAACTAATTTCAAAACAATCGTTGATATTTTTCAACTAATTTCAAAACCATCACTAATTTCAAAATTTCAAAACTAATCACTAATTTCAAAACCGTCGTTGAATTCAGATATTTTTTCTGAATTCTGTAATCGATTATAGCGTTCGGATACTTTTTTGAGCGACTGTACCGAATATTGTCCGAACTAATTCACAAAAGAAAAGGACTTCCTCCGTTGTTTCAGCATAAATATCTATTATCTGAAACGATTTGTCAAATCCGAAATCCTCTAAATCGAAGTCCGAAAAAAAAAAAGGGGAGGTTTACTGTAATAATATTTTGAAAATTTGATACCTAAACCGTCAAGCTAAGAATGATCAATCCATTTGTGTTTGTTAACGATCTGTTTTTATTTTTCTCTAGGACTCAAACCATCAGCAGCGCCGAAGCGATACTCGTCAACTGTTGGGATCCGTGGTGAGTCCTCCACCAGACTACGCAAGTGTCATCACGAAAGAGAATCCCGAAACCGAACCAGGGCCACCGACCTACGAGGCTGCAGTGGCACGTTTAAGATCCGACGGCTATTTCTAACCTAAGGGCTATGAGAAGCAATGTCGTCTACCATATTGGTAGAAATAGTTATTTGCTGACCAGATCATCTTTTTTATTAATCAGTCGTCTTATTTACTCGTTGGAACAATGTCGTGAAAAACTTCATCTTGTACCCTGAATGTTTGATTTTTAATTTTCTAATTTAAAGATGTATTGCTGATGATGAGTAGAGGTGGTTTGTATTTTCTCTTTGCACAAAAATTCACATAAAGGCCAAATACCTTTATTTTCACAATGAAATTGTAATTTGACCGAAAATCTGACGTTCCAAATAAAATTAAAATTCCGGTTCTTCAACTCTGCTGATTCTTCTATTAAAAGAAAATGTTAGAAATTAAGAACGATACAGTCGCTCAAAAAAAAATATCCGAACACTACGGTGGATTACAGAATTCAGAAAAAAATATCTGGCAACGACGTGATGACGAATTAGTGATCTGGCAGCCTTCGTGTTACGTAACACCAAGTTAGTGCCAGATCACTAATTTCTAAAAAAAAATCGTTGCTAGATATTTTTTCTGAATTCTGTAATCAACCATAGTGTTCGGATATTTTTTTGAGCGACTGTCAGGCAGGCCATGTGGCTCTTGAAAAAGTCCACTTGAAAAGGTGGTGCCTGAAGTTCCTACCAGCATCGGTGACTTCAGCCTTTAGCGGAGGAGGAACGGGTCTTTGCCCCATGCCTGCGATCAGGGGGCTGTTTGATATTTTGGCCCTACCAATCTCAATAAACCTAATTTCTTTTAAAACCCTACTAATCATTTTCTCTCTGCAGGAACGTGGAACATGAGGACATTACATAGAGATTATTCTCTTGATGTCCTCATGCAGGAATTCCAGCGCTATAACCTAGATATTCTAGGCTTGAAAGAGACCAGATGGACAGGTAAAGGTGAGATACTTAAAAATAACTTTAAATTTCTCTTTACAGGGAGGGAGGATGGAAAGCATCACCAAGGCGTGGGTCTGCTGCTCAGCAGACATGCTAGTGATGCTCTTCTAGGATATGAGTGCATTAATGAAAGGTTTCTTACAGCAAAATTTCAGACAAGCATTAAAAACTTAAATGTTATCTGCTGTTATGCCCCCACTGAGGATGCTGATGAGGATGAGAAGGATAGGTTTTACGGACAACTTCAGGACATTTTGAATTCTGTCAAGAAAGGAGATATTACCCTTGTTCTTGGTGACTTCAATGCCAAAGTTGGTACTGACTCTGACCTTTGGGGAGGAGTAATAGGCCCTTTTGGTATTGGTAGCTGCAATGGCAATGGGCAAAGTCTCCTACAGGTAAGTAAACTCAATGGATTCAGAATAACTAACACATATTACAAACACCGCGACATACATAAGTACACATGGGTTTCACCTGATGGGCTGCATAGGAATATGATTGATTATATATTAATTAACAGCAAATGGGCTAGTTCTGTTAGAAATACCAGGGCATATAGGGGAGCTGAAATTGGATCTGACCGTTACCTTGTTAAAAGTATCTTGCAACTTAAACTTAAAAAGTGTTGTGCTAGAGTTAAAAAATTTACCTTTAATACTGAAGCTCTGAATGACCCATTTATAGCTAAAGCTTACCATGATAGATTACTTAGTCATTATGACGGTCATGGTTTGCTTAATACTGAAGTTGAGGAAGAATGGGGCCATTTTAAACAGGCTTTTTTGGAAACTAACAGTACTCTTTTAGGAAAAAAGGAGCAGAGGAGGCAGAATTATTTAAGTGACAAGGCAATTGAGCTTATTTCAGAAAGAAGGAATTGCAGGAATGTCCTTAATCAGTACCCTACTAGTCCTAATAGAAAAGATTACAGAGAGCTTAATAAACGTGTAAAGGATCAGTTAGCTACTGATAAAAATCTTTGGCTTGATAGCTTGGCTGACAAAGCTGAGGAAGCAGTTAGGCAGCACAACAGCAGAGAGCTGTACCAGATAGTTAATGTTTTATGTGGTAGAAAACGGACAGTCATACAGGGATTGAAGGATAAACAAGGTAAGGTTATAGAAGGTGAGGATTCTCTCATGGCTAGGTGGGCTGAGCATTTCAGTGATGTTCTAAACAATGTGGTTAGTTCTATTCCCATTGTTTATAGTGATGATAAATGTATTGGGGGCTTTAATGTTGGCTCTATAATACAATCTGAAGTTATTTTGGCTATTTCTAAACTTAAACATCGTAATTCCCCAGGGGTAGAGGAAATTACTACAGAAATGCTCAGAGCTGGGAATGTTTTGGTTACCACTTGGATGACTGAAATTTTGAATAACTTTTATGATAAAGGCATGGTTCCTAAAAATTTTACCAGAGCTATTATTATCCCTATTTTCAAAAAAGGTGATCGCAGTTCTTGTGATAACTATAGGGGTATCAGCCTACTCTCTGTTCCAGGTAAAGTTCTTTCCATGATTGTGCTTAATAGAATTAAGAATCTGGTTGACAGTCAATTGCGTGATGAGCAATGTGGATTCAGAAGTGGTAGGGGATGTGTGGATCAGATATTTTCACTTAGGCAGATTCTTGAGAAATGTTTAGAGTTTCAGAAACCTTTGGTTGCTAACTTTGTTGATTTCAAAAAGGCTTTCGACTCTGTTGATCGTCATAATTTGTGGTTGATTGTGAGATCATATGGTATACCAGACAAGTTAGTTAACATAATGAAAGCTCTCTATAATAACACTGAGTCGTGTGTGAGAGTTGGTAAGTCTTGTAGCAATTGGTTTAGCATTACTTCTGGTGTTCGACAATGGTGCATTTTGTCTCCTTTTCTCTTTAGTTTGGTTGTTGATTATGTTATGCGAAATTCACTTCAAGGGAAAGATTTTGGCCTTAAATGGGCTGGAGATACGAAAATTTCTGATTTAGATTATGCTGATGATTTAGCCCTTTTGGCAAATGATGTTGATGAGATGAACTCTTTCATTCGAGCTGTTGATGAGACTGGTAGTAGAGTAGGTTTGGTTATAAACAGAGAGAAAACTAAAGTGATGAAAATTGGTCAGGCAGGCTGTGATTCAGTTAATCTGAATGGTTGCAGTCTTGAGCAGGTGTCACAGTTTAATTATCTTGGGAGCTATATAACAGATAATGGTGATGTGCGGCATGAGATTAACAGACGAATAGGTATTGCTGCCGGGACTTTTAAAAATCTATGGAGATTGTGGAGAAATAGGCGTATACACCTAAAGACTAAAATTAGACTGTATAATAGTTTGGTTCTTTCTAGGGTTAGTTATGGTAGTGAAACTTGGACGTTGTGTAAACAAGATAACAGGAAACTAGATGCTTTTGATTCTAGATGCTTACGCAGTATCTTGGGTATTAGGTGGTTTAACTTTGTAACTAATGATGAGGTTAGGCAAAGGAGTCTGCAACCTCCTTTAAGCAGCATATTGTGCAGAGAGAGACTCCGCTGGTTTGGCCATGTTGCCCGTATGGATAATTATAGATTGGCGAATAGGGTTATGAACAGTGTGCCTAGAGGCTTCAGAAGGAGGGGGAGACCTAGGATGCGGTGGGCAGACAATGTCAAACAGGACCTTGTTAGAATTGGTGTGCAGTGGCCGGATGCAGCAGATGTAGCTCAGGACAGATATGCTTGGAGAATTAAACTGCGTGGTCTGGTTTGACCTCCGTAGCCCATGGCTGCTTGAGGATGATGATGATGATGTAGGTGGTCATATTATTTTGATACTAGATCGTGTGGACTCACTCACAGAAATATTGAGCGTGTGCAGTTACCGTTCACAGCAAACTGGAGCGGTTGCGGTTAATGTTCATAGCACATTGGATCGTGTGAGCTCACAAAAACCTGGATCGTGTGGGCCCACTCACAGAAATATTGAGCGTGTGCAGTTACCGTTCACAGCAAACTGGAGCGGTTGCGGTTAATGTTCACAGCATATTGGATCGTGTGGGCCCACTCTCAGAAATATTGAGCGTGTGCAGTTACCGTTCACAGCAAACTGGAGCAGTTGCGGTTAATGTTTACAGCACATTGGATCGTGTGAGCTCACAAAAACTTGGATCGTGTGGGCCCTCTCACAGAAATATTGAGCGTGTGCAGTTACCGTTCACAGCAAACTGGAGCGGTTGCGGTTAATGTTCACAGCACATTGGATCGTGTGAGCTCACAAAAACCTGGATCGTGTGGGCCCACTCACAGAAATATTGAGCGTGTGCAGTAACCGTTCACAGCAAAATGGAGCGTGTGCAATAACTGCACACGCTCCAGTTTGCTGTGAACGGTAACTGGAGCGTGTAGTTTCTGTACACGCTCCAGATATTTTTCCTGATTTCTGTAATCACGTGACACGAAGGTTGCCAGATCACAAATTTCTAAAAAAATCGTCGCAAGATATTTTTTCTAAATTCGGTAATCAACCATAGTGTTCGGATACTTTTTTGAGCGACTGTACGATGTTCCTATTCAATTTCATTGTTTCTTTTCAGATTGCTTCCCCTATCCAAAAAGTCCGCTTTGCTATTGAATACATCATCCAAAATCCGTCATTAGAAGTTTTGACCCTCCTATACTTGGACACATTTTTCGCAACCTATAATAACTCAAAATTCCACAATTCGAACAGATTCTTCTATCTCGAGTTAGAGGAAGACTAACGTAAGGAAGCTGGAAACTACATCACTTCCTGTTATTCCCAGGACGATGTCTAGGAGGAAGCGGGGCGGGGGTGGCTCAGTCGGTAGCGCGCCAGGCTCGTAATCTGTAATTCCCAGGTTCGAGTCCCAGCTGGGTCAGCGTTGAGATTTATCTTCGCAAAATTCCCCGCCCTGTCCACGGTCAGTAGGGGACACCGATGGGCTTGGAAAGGCCGCCGTCCGTCGGATGGGACGTTAAGCCTTGGCCCCGTGTGCGGGAAAACCATACCCTGTGCACGTTAAAGAACACGCTGGATGGCCTTGACGGGAGGCTACCATCTGTCTCCCAACAGCTATTCCAATGAGTTTCCTCCCCCAACCTTCTCTGGCCTTCGGGGTCCATGTGACCTGGCCATTTAGCCCATTGTGTGCAAAAAAGTGCCGCTCAGAGGTAAAACAATCCAACCCAGGAGGAAGCAATCGATTTCTTATGCGCGACTTCGCCTCTGGTGTGTCTTAATCTGTGTTATTTAGTGTTCGGACTATGATCTAGATTTGGGTTGGGTTGTTTTACCTCTGAGCGGAACTTTTTTGCACACCATGGGCTAAATGGCCAGGTCATATGGACCCCGGAAGGCTCAGAGAAGGTTGGGGGAGGGGACCCACTGGAACAGCTGTTGGGAGACAGATGGTAGCCTCCCGTCAAGGCCATCCAGCGTGTTCTTTAACGTTGGATTGTTTTACCTCTGAGCGGCACTTTTTTGCACACCATGGGCTAAATGGCCAGGTCACATGGACCCCGAAGGCTCAGAGAAGGTTGGGGGAGGGGACCCACTGGAACAGTTGTTGGGAGACAGATGGTAGACTCCCGTCAAAGCCATCCAGCGTGTTCTTTAACGTTGGATTGTTTTACCTCTGAGCGGCACTTTTTTGCACACCGTGGGCTAAATGGCCAGGTGACATGGACATCGAAGGCTCGGAGAAGGTTGGGGGAGGGGACCCACTGGAACAGCTGTTGGGAGACAGATGGTAGCCTCCCGTCAAGGCCATCCAGCGTGTTCTTTAACGTGCACAGGGTATGACTCTCCCGCACACGGGGCCACTGCTTAACGTCCCATCTGACGGACGGCGGCCTTTCCAAGCCCATCGGTGTCCCCTACTGACCGTGGGCAGGGTGCGGAATTTTACGGAGATAAATTTCAACGCTGACCCAGCTGGTAGTCGAACCTGGGAACTACAGATTACGAGCCTGGCGCGCTACCGACTGAGCCACCCCCGCCCCTTTGAAATGGCAGGAAGCCAAACTACAGTTAAGAAACTTGAGTTTTAGAAACGTAAGAAAGATCTTAAAAAGCAATTGACTGTTTATGAATGGACAGACATTATTAATGTGAAATTCCTTTGAATGTTAACGCTCTACTGCAAAAAAGTTTCCTATAAATTAAGACTTGTTAAAATGGGAGATTTCTGTGATGCTTACACAACTCGAAAGTTAGTAGAAGCTATTAGAATTGGTGTTCGAGTTTTCTGTCATTGTTGGTGCCACCACCATGGCGCTGCAATTATGAAGAAATATGGGCGAATTACACTAGCAGAAATTCAACTTTGTCACAATCATGCTAGCCGTAATGCCAGTACTTTTGATTCCGAATCTAGAAAATTTTAATCAACTTTTTACGAGAACTCCTGGTGCGTTTGAACATGGGATTCTACTTTTCTTCCGCGACACATTATTAGTCAAAACTATACCTTCAGTAGTGATTCCTGCTGAAACATTGAATATAAATATCTACAAGGGGAATTTAACTTTCAATTTACTTGCTATTTACAGATCACCAAGCTCGAACATTAACACTTTTCTTTCTAATCTCAAAAACTGGTTCGAAACAACTGATAAACATCGCAATCAAATACTAGTTGGAGACTTTAATTTAGATATCAAAAATATCAAAAAACACGGAGTTGCCAAATACGTAGAATTGTTAACCGAGTTTGGTTTCTCACCTATCATTACTGGTATCACCAGGGAAGACATCATTGGTGACTCTCTCTCTCAGACATGCATTGATCACATTAACGTCCGACTTGACATTAAACTCGACACAAATTCAATGATTTTTTGCAGTTGTATCGCAGACCACTACTTAATTGCGTCAACTTGCGGGGGGGGGGGGGGGGGAAACTTGGGAATTCGTCCAATCACACTAAAAAGCTAGACAGCAATTTTAAGACGAAAACTATTTTAGACCATAAAATCATATGCAAAGAAATAAGCCTAACAAACTGACTGGACAGAGATACTGGAAACGAAACCCCAAATTCAGAACCAATAGACGTACTTTATGAAGCATTCACAAAAAAATGCGGCGATTGTTAACAATAACAAAATTAATAAACTATCGGATGGCTCAAAAATTAAACAACGCAATTGTAGCAAAGACTGGATAAATCAGGAAATAATAAACTTATTACGAAAAACAGACTCGGCTTGGATTGATTACAAAAATAACAAGAGAAACAGAAATTTTAAATTACTATACACAAACTTAAGAAACACAGTCACGTCCGTTATTAGGCAGGAAAGGAAAAAATATTACTTCAAACAATTTGAGTCATGTAAAAATAAACCAAAGCAAAATTGGGAACTCATCAACCAAATTATCAATAATAAATCTAAAACTGCCATTGACGATTTTATCATGAAGAATATGCCACAAGGTATGTCTGAAACTCAAGCAGCAGAGAAATTTAACAACACCTTTGCAGACATTATTGTCAATCTCAGAGACGATAACCGTATACAGAATCTCTCTACAGTTCCTAAACATATCCAACCTTCTGTCCCCTCAATTTTTATTCCTCCCATCTCAAAACAAGAAACTTTCAAAATTCTAAGTGACTTAAATGAAAGAAAATCACGTGGATACGATCAGGTACACATAAAGCACATTAAAGCATGCAAAATCTTCTTAGCTGATCTCGTGACAAACTTTATCAATGAAAGCATATCTACAGGAAACATCCCTAATAAACTCAAAATTGCTATTTTAAGGCCAATTTACAAAAGTGGAACTAAATCCGATTCCACTAACTATAGGCCCATTGCCATCTTACCCGTTCTTCACAATACACTTGAAAGATATGTAGCTAATGTTCTAGCCAATTTCTTGAAAAACATAACATTATTAGTGAAAAGCAATATGGTTTCCAAAAAGGTTTTTAGTGAGAAGAGAACAGTCTATACTGGTGTTCCACAAGGTTCAATTTTAGGTCCGCTTTTATTCATTGTTTATATTAATGATCTAGCTAACCTTAAACTGAAGGGCTCTCTTTATATATATGCTGATGACACCGCCTTGGTTAATGTGAATCGCAATATAGGAGATGCAGTCTGAGATACACAGGATGATTTTAACAAAATTATTTCCTGGTCTAACATTAATCGTATTTACATAAATTCAGAAAAAACCAAATGGATGAGCTTTCATTCACCAGGACACTATGATCTCTCATCTTATGCAATTAAAAACCACGAACCCTTGTGTCCCCACAACATGATAAATCATGACCCTGACTGCTGCGACTGTGATGTTATTAAGCGTGTTGAGAGCCATAAATATCTTAGACTTTACATGGACACAACCTTCCGATGGAATACACATATTCAAAAGTTAGCAGGGAAATTGCGTCTATGTGCATCTAAACTTTATAAACTACAATTTATTGCAAGCCCACATACATGTATTTTGGTTTACAAAGCTCTCTGTGAATCTATATTGACTTATGGTTTGACAATATACGGCTCAACTAACCTCACAAATATAAAGAAAATAGAAACTATTCAATCATCCATTGCTAAAAATATAATCCCATACAACTTAAGAAATTCATTTTATCATAGCGAAGAAAGACTAAATCATCTAGGCGTACTCTCTTTTCACAACCTTTACAAATACAGCATCACTTTAAAATATTTTTTTGATAATCAACTTAAATCTAAAATCTCTCATGGGAAAAACACAAGATTACAATCCAAAAATTATTTCCAACTTCCAAAAATATTAAACAATTACGGGAAATATACAAGGGCATGTCCAATACCTTACGTGTTCAATCAATTGCCAAGGGAAATTATTTTATTAAACAATTTTAAAGAAATCAAAAATGAGACTAAAAATTTTCTTCTAGGCACTAAATTTTAAATAAAAATTTTAATCACCACAACGGAGCTTCCACTAAAATTCACATAATTCGATGACATTGTTTTAAACTATATCTTATGTATTTTCATGTAACATTATTATTCTTCTCTCCTGCAGATAAGCAGATGCTTTGCGGGTCATTTGTTTAAACTTTTGTATAATTAACATGAATATGAATAAAGATTATTATTATTATTATGGTGATGATGATAATAATTATACATCTTACGATGAGTCTATTGATCTTATTGATGACGAAATTGTTTTGAAGTTGATATTATTGTTAACTGCTGTAGTTGTTCTGTTATAACTTGAGGTTAAACTGGTGGATCCGATATCAAGTAAAAAAAAAGATTATCATTCATGATGTTCGTTTGAGGCTAGATATCAAATGTGTTCTCTCCGCATCGAAAACTCATAAAATTCTTTAAATACTACTGCTATCCCCGCCAAAATTTGGCCCAAAATGTCTGTCCATTGATAATTCCCCCCCCCCCTCCTAAGCTTCATAACTTTCAATTCTCTATCACGTATGGGGTAGGGGTGGCTCAATCGGTAGCGCGCCAGGCTCGTAATCTGTAGTTCCCAGGTTCGAGTCCCAGCTGGGTCAGCGTTGAGATTTATCTCCGCAAAATTTCCCGCCCTGCCCACGGTCAGTAGGGGACACCGATGGGCTTGGTAAAGGCCGCCGTCCGTCGGATGGGACGTTAAGCCGTGGCCCCGTGTGCGGGAGAGACATACCCTGTGCACGTTAAAGAACACGCTGGATGGCCTTGACGGGAGGCTGCCATCTGTCTCCCAACAGCTGTTCCAGTGGGTCCCCTCCCCCAACCTTCTCTGAGCCTTCGGGGTCCTTGTGACCTGGCCATTTAGCCCATGGTGTGGAAAAAAGTGCCGCTCAGAGGTAAAACAACCCAACCCAACCTCTCACGTACTACCCCATTCACAAAATATGTGACGGCAGCGCCCCCACAGATTTTGAACACTTGCAAAAGGTATTAATCCCAAACAACTGCAGCTGCGAACCATGGCTGTCGCTGAGCCCGAGTCTGGCCGGGACCTGTCTGGCTTTTGAAACATTCATTTCAGTATATGTTTCATGATGCATCAGAAATATATTTTCCCAAAAAGTATGAGGCGGGTGTAAAATCGAAAATTTGAGCCCGAAAATCATCTCTAACATTTTTTTTATGTTTGCCTCAACATCATATTGAATCTGACGCGATATACTAGTATTCTGACGATCTCAGTCTCACGTCCCAATTGTGATTTTCCTGTTAACTGGCAACAAACTCGGCGAGAACGGGGACGTGGAAGGGCTCGTAAAAACTGTCGCCCATCGGATGAGGCATTAACTCTTGACTTCGTGTTTAGGTTAGGTTGTTTTACCTCTGAGTGGCGCTTCTTTTGCACACAATGGGCAAATGGTCAAGTCATAAGGACTCTGAAGGCTCAGAGAAGGTTGGGGGGGGGGGGCAGGGGACCCACTGGACAGCTGTTAGGGGACAGATGGTAGCCTCCAATCAAAAAAAAAAAATCAAAGCAAGTGTTCAAATTTTAGTGCGTTCTTTAACGTGCATAGGGTATGGCTCTCTCACACAGACACGGTGTCCTCGCTTAACGTCCCATCCGACAGATGGCGGCTTTTCCAAGTCCATCGGTGTCCTCTAGTGACCGAGGAAGGGCATGGTATTTGGCGGAGATAAATGGCAATTCTGGTTCAGGTGGAAGTCGAACCTGGGAACTGCAGATTACAAGCACTACCTACTGAGCCATCCCTGCCCCCGGGGTTCAGGAGAGCTCTTTTATAAATACATTGAAAGAGAGGCTAGAAGATTTTAAGATTTCCACCTGTCTCTTAAAAGTTGTCCAGTGGATCCTCTTCCGTTTCTCGACTCAGCCCAGGGGGAGGGATGGGGGGGGGGGTCCTTGTGACCTCATCTTCAGCTCACCGTGTATACAAAAGTGCCATTCAGAAGTAATGCGTTTCAAAACTGGCATAGCAATGATGGGCATGACTGTTTTTTGGATGGTGACTAAATTTCGCATCTTCCACACAATAAAAGTAATCTCTCTTATATACCTTTTATATAATAAACACAATCTCTTTTATAGGAATCGATATTGGAAGGAGAAATAAGAAGGATTGGGTTGGATTGTTTTACCTCTGAGCGGCACTTTTTTGCAGACCATGGGCTAAATGGCCAGGTCACATGGACCCCGAAGGCTCAGAGAAGGTTGGGGGAGGGGACCCACTGGAACAGCTGTTGGGAGACAGATGGTAGCCTCCCGTCAAGGCCAT
Organism: Ryuthela nishihirai; assembly: GCA_038380435.1. NCBI lineage: Eukaryota > Metazoa > Arthropoda > Arachnida > Araneae > Heptathelidae > Ryuthela > Ryuthela nishihirai. The sequence continues at coordinate 44,848,239 of JAWZYU010000023.1, read as the reverse complement.
CCGCACACGGGGCCACGGCTTAACGTCCCATCCGACGGACGGCCGCCTTTCCAAGCCCATCAGTGTCCCCTACTGACCGTGGGCAGAGCGGGGAATTTTGCGGAGATAAATCTCAACGCTGACCCAGCTGGAACTCGAACCTGGGAACTACAGATTACGAGCCTGGCGCGCTACCGACTGAGCCACCCCCGCCCCCAAATCAGAAGGATGTTTCATAATAAAATGCATTTATTCAAGCGCAAACAAAATATCAATTGAATGAAAAAAAAATAAGATACATAATTCTTTCAGGGTACAATTAGTGGCATAGCCAATATTAGGAAAAATATTTGTAATAGTTAGGTTTTTTAAACATTTTGCTGGCATTTTTATTAATACCAGTTAATGAACAAAATGAATTTAGCATAATATAACATAATGAAAGCGCTCTGTAATAACACTGAGTCATGTGTGCGAGAGCATTTTGTCTCCTTTCCTCTTTGCTTATCGATTATTGCCGTCCCGTGGCCGAGTGGTTAGCGCACTTGGCTACTGATCGGAGGAACCTAGGTTCGAGACTCAGGGTAAGGCATGGTTGTATGTGTCGTTTTTCTGCTGAGGTTCTGCCATCCTCACAGACCTTCTACTATGGCATATAAACTGACAGGCTCCTGTCAGACATCTGTCGCAAGCAGCTGCTTGAGGGGGTATTTATTTTTTATGTTATCGATTATGTTATACGAAATTCACTTAAAGGGAAAGATTTTGGGCTTAAATGATCTCGATCAGTGGTTCTCAACCTTTTATGCTTCACGTACCCCCTGAAAATGTGTATGTAACTGGCGTACCCCTTGTATAGATAGATAAAACTATAGTTATAGTATAACAATGGGAATAAAATAAAACATATATATCAGTGGTTCTCAACATTTATGCTTCACGTACCCCCTGGAAATGTGTATGTAACTGACCTACCCCTTGTAAAGATAGATAAAACTATAGTTATAGTATAACAATGGGAATAAAATAAAACATATATATCAGTGGTTCTCAACATTTATGCTTCACGTACCCCCTGGAAATGTGTATGTAACTGACCTACCCCTTGTAAAGATAGATAAAACTATAGTTATAGTATAACAATGGGAATAAAATAAAACATATATATCAGTGGTTCTCAACATTTATGCTTCACGTACCCCCTGGAAATGTGTATGTAACTTGCGTACCCCTTGTATAGATAGATAAAACTATAGTTATAGTATAACAATGGGAATAAAATAAAACATATATATCAGTGGTTCTAAACATTTATGCTTCACGTACCCCCTGAAAATGTGTATGTAACTTGCGTACACCTTGTATAGATAGATAAAACTATAGTTATAGTATAACAATGGGAATAAAATAAAACATATATATCAGTGGTTCTCAACATTTATGCTTCACGTACCCCCTGGAAATGTGTATGTAACTGACCTACCCCTTGTAAAGATAGATAAAACTATAGTTATAGTATAAAAATGGGAATAAAATAAAACATATATATCAGTGGTTCTCAACATTTATGCTTCACGTACCCCCTGGAAATGTGTATGTAACTGACCTACCCCTTGTAAAGATAGATAAAACTATAGTTATAGTATAACAATGGGAATAAAATAAAACATATATATCAGTGGTTCTCAACATTTATGCTTCACGTACCCCCTGGAAATGTGTATGTAACTGACCTACCCCTTGTAAAGATAGATAAAACTATAGTTATAGTATAAAAATGGGAATAAAATAAAACATATATATCAGTGGTTCTCAACATTTATGCTTCACATACCCCCTGGAAATGTGTATGTAACTGACCTACCCCTTGTAAAGATAGATAAAACTATAGTTATAGTATAACAATGGGAATAAAATAAAACATATATATCAGTGGTTCTCAACATTTATGCTTCACGTACCCCCTGGAAATGTGTATGTAACTGACCTACCCCTTGTAAAGATAGATAAAACTATAGTTATAGTATAAAAATGGGAATAAAATAAAACATATATATCAGTGGTTCTCAACATTTATGCTTCACATACCCCCTGGAAATGTGTATGTAACTGACCTACCCCTTGTAAAGATAGATAAAACTATAGTTATAGTATAACAATGGGAATAAAATAAAACATATATATCAGTGGTTCTCAACATTTATGCTTCACGTACCCCCTGGAAATGTGTATGTAACTGACCTACCCCTTGTAAAGATAGATAAAACTATAGTTATAGTATAAAAATGGGAATAAAATAAAACATATATATCAGTGGTTCTCAACATTTATGCTTCACATACCCCCTGGAAATGTGTATGTAACTGACCTACCCCTTGTAAAGATAGATAAAACTATAGTTATAGTATAACAATGGGAATAAAATAAAACATATATATCAGTGGTTCTCAACATTTATGCTTCACGTACCCCCTGGAAATGTGTATGTAACTGACCTACCCCTTGTAAAGATAGATAAAACTATAGTTATAGTATAAAAATGGGAATAAAATAAAACATATATATCAGTGGTTCTCAACATTTATGCTTCACGTACCCCCTGGAAATGTGTATGTAACTGACCTACCCCTTGTAAAGATAGATAAAACTATAGTTATAGTATAACAATGGGAATAAAATAAAACATATATATCAGTGGTTCTCAACATTTATGCTTCACGTACCCCCTGGAAATGTGTATGTAACTGACCTACCCCTTGTAAGATAGATAAAACTATAGTTATAGTATAACAATGGGAATAAAATAAAACATATATATCAGTGGTTCTCAACATTTATGCTTCACGTACCCCCTGGAAATGTGTATGTAACTGACCTACCCCTTGTAAAGATAGATAAAACTATAGTTATAGTATAACAATGGGAATAAAATGAAACATATATATCAGTGGTTCTCAACATTTATGCTTCACGTACCCCCTGGAAATGTGTATGTAACTGACCTACCCCTTGTAAAGATAGATAAAACTATAGTTATAGTATAACAATGGGAATAAAATAAAACATATATATCAGTGGTTCTCAACATTTATGCTTCACGTACCCCCTGGAAATGTGTATGTAACTGACCTACCCCTTGTAAAGATAGATAAAACTATAGTTATAGTATAAAAATGGGAATAAAATAAAACATATATATCAGTGGTTCTCAACATTTATGCTTCACATACCCCCTGGAAATGTGTATGTAACTGACCTACCCCTTGTAAAGATAGATAAAACTATAGTTATAGTATAACAATGGGAATAAAATAAAACATATATATCAGTGGTTCTCAACATTTATGCTTCACGTACCCCCTGGAAATGTGTATGTAACTGACCTACCCCTTGTAAAGATAGATAAAACTATAGTTATAGTATAAAAATGGGAATAAAATAAAACATATATATCAGTGGTTCTCAACATTTATGCTTCACGTACCCCCTGGAAATGTGTATGTAACTGACCTACCCCTTGTAAAGATAGATAAAACTATAGTTATAGTATAACAATGGGAATAAAATAAAACATATATATCAGTGGTTCTCAACATTTATGCTTCACGTACCCCCTGGAAATGTGTATGTAACTGACCTACCCCTTGTAAAGATAGATAAAACTATAGTTATAGTATAACAATGGGAATAAAATAAAACATATATATCAGTGGTTCTCAACATTTATGCTTCACGTACCCCCTGGAAATGTGTATGTAACTGACCTACCCCTTGTAAAGATAGATAAAACTATAGTTATAGTATAACAATGGGAATAAAATAAAACATATATATCAGTGGTTCTCACATTTATGCTTCACGTACCCCCTGGAAATGTGTATGTAACTGACCTACCCCTTGTAAAGATAGATAAAACTATAGTTATAGTATAACAATGGGAATAAAATAAAACATATATATCAGTGGTTCTCAACATTTATGCTTCACGTACCCCCTGGAAATGTGTATGTAACTTGCGTACCCCTTGTATAGATAGATAAAACTATAGTTATAGTATAACAATGGGAATAAAATAAAACATATATATCAGTGGTTCTCAACATTTATGCTTCACGTACCTCCTGGAAATGTGTATGTAACTGACCTACCCCTTGTAAAGATAGATAAAACTATAGTTATAGTATAACAATGGGAATAAAATAAAACATATATATCAGTGGTTCTCAACATTTATGCTTCACGTACCCCCTGGAAATGTGTATGTAACTGACCTACCCCTTGTAAAGATAGATAAAACTATAGTTATAGTATAACAATGGGAATAAAATAAAACATATATATCAGTGGTTCTCAACATTTATGCTTCACGTACCCCCTGGAAATGTGTATGTAACTGACCTACCCCTTGTAAAGATAGATAAAACTATAGTTATAGTATAACAATGGGAATAAAATAAAACATATATATCAGTGGTTCTCAACATTTATGTTTCACGTACCCCCTGGAAATGTGTATGTAACTGACCTACCCCTTGTAAAGATAGATAAAACTATAGTTATAGTATAACAATGGGAATAAAATAAAACATATATATCAGTGGTTCTCAACATTTATGCTTCACGTACCCCCTGGAAATGTGTATGTAACTTGCGTACCCCTTGTATAGATAGATAAAACTATAGTTATAGTATAACAATGGGAATAAAATAAAACATATATATCAGTGGTTCTCAACATTTATGCTTCACGTACCCCCTGGAAATGTGTATGTAACTGACCTACCCCTTGTAAAGATAGATAAAACTATAGTTATAGTATAACAATGGGAATAAAATAAAACATATATATCAGTGGTTCTCAACATTTATGCTTCACGTACCCCCTGGAAATGTGTATGTAACTGACCTATCCCTTGTATAGATAGATAAAACTATAGTTATAGTATAACAATGGGAATAAAATAAAACATATCAGTGGTTCTCAACCTTTTATGCTTCACGTACCTCCTGGAAATGTGTATGTAACTGGCGTACCCCTTATATAGATAGATAAAACTATAGTTATAGTATAACAATGGGAATAAAATAAAACATATATATCAGTGGTTCTCAACATTTATGCTTCACGTACCCCCTGGAAATGTGTATGTAACTGACCTACCCCTTGTATAGAAAGATAAAACTATAGTTATAGTATAACAATGGGAATAAAATAAAACATATATATCAGTGGTTCTCAACATTTATGCTTCACGTACCCCCTGGAAATGTGTATGTAACTGACCTACCCCTTGTATAGATAGATAAAACTATAGTTATAGTATAACAATGGGAATAAAATAAAACATATATATCAGTGGTTCTCAACATTTATGCTTCACGTACCCCCTGGAAATGTGTATGTAACTGACCTACCCCTTGTATAGATAGATAAAACTATAGTTATAGTATAACAATGGGAATAAAATAAAACATATATATCAGTGGTTCTCAACATTTATGCTTCACGTACCCCCTGGAAATGTGTATGTAACTGACCTACCCCTTGTATAGATAGATAAAACTATAGTTATAGTATAACAATGGGAATAAAATAAAACATATATATCAGTGGTTCTCAACATTTATGCTTCACGTACCCCCTGGAAATGTGTATGTAACTGACCTACCCCTTGTATAGATAGATAAAACTATAGTTATAGTATAACAATGGGAATAAAATAAAACATATCAGTGGTTCTCAACCTTTTATGCTTCACGTACCTCCTGGAAATGTGTATGTAACTGACGTACCCCTTGTATAGATAGATAAAACTATAGTTATAGTATAACAATGGGAATAAAATAAAACATATATATCAGTGGTTCTCAACCTTTTATGCTTCACGTAACCCCTGGAAATGTGCATGTAACTGACCTACCCCTTGTATAGATAGATAAAACTATAGTCATAGTATAACAATGGGAATAAAATAAAACATATATTTCAGTGGTTCTCAACCTTTTATGCTTCACGTACCCCCTGAAAATGTGTATGTAACTAGCGTAACCCTTGTATAGATAGATAAAACTATAGTTATAGTATAACAATGGGAATAAAATAAAACATATATATCAGTGGTTCTCAAACTTTTATGCTTCACGTACCCCCTGGAAATGTGCATGTAACTGACCTACCCCTTGTATAGATAGATAAAACTGTAGTTATAGTATAACAATGGGAATAAAATAAAACATATATATCAGTGGTTCTCAACATTTATGCTTCACGTACCCCCTGGAAATGTGTATGTAACTGACCTACCCCTTGTATAGATAGATAAAACTATAGTTATAGTATAACAATGGGAATAAAATAAAACATATCAGTGGTTCTCAACCTTTTATGCTTCAGGTACCTCCTGGAAATGTGTATGTAACTGGCGTACCCCTTGTATAGATAGATAAAACTATAGTTATAGTATAACAATGGGAATAAAATAAAACATATATATCAGTGGTTCTCAACATTTATGCTTCACGAACCCCCTGGAAATGTGTATGTAACTGACCTACCCCTTGTATAGAAAGATAAAACTATAGTTATAGTATAACAATGGGAATAAAATAAAACATATATATCAGTGGTTCTCAACATTTATGCTTCACGTACCCCCTGGAAATGTGTATGTAACTGACCTACCCCTTGTATAGATAGATAAAACTATAGTTATAGTATAACAATCGGAATAAAATAAAACATATATTTCAGTGGTTCTCAACCTTTTATGCTTCACGTACCCCCTGGAAATGTTTATGTAACTGACCTACCCCTTGTATAGATAGATAAATCTGTAGTTATAGTATACCAATGGGAATAAAATAAAACATATATATCAGTGGTTCTCAACCTTTTATGCTTCACGTACCCCCTGGAAATGTGTATGTAACTGACCTACCCCTTGTATAGATAGATAAAACTATAGTTATAGTATAACAATGGGAATAAAATAAAACATATATATCAGTGGTTCTCAACATTTATGCTTCACGTACCCCCTGGAAATGTGTATGTAACTGACCTACCCCTTGTATAGATAGATAAAACTATAGTTATAGTATAACAATGGGAATAAAATAAAACATATATATCAGTGGTTCTCAACATTTATGCTTCACGTACCCCCTGGAAATGTGTATGTAACTGACCTACCCCTTGTATAGATAGATAAAACTATAGTTATAGTATAACAATGGGAATAAAATAAAACATATATATCAGTGGTTCTCAACATTTATGCTTCACGTACCCCCTGGAAATGTGTATGTAACTGACCTACCCCTTGTATAGATAGATAAAACTATAGTCATAGTATAACAATGGGAATAAAATAAAACATATATTTCAGTGGTTCTCAACCTTTTATGCTTCACGTACCCCCTGAAAATGTGTATGTAACTAGCGTAACCCTTGTATAGATAGATAAAACTATAGTTATAGTATAACAATGGGAATAAAATAAAACATATATATCAGTGGTTCTCAAACTTTTATGCTTCACGTACCCCCTGGAAATGTGCATGTAACTGACCTACCCCTTGTATAGATAGATAAAACTGTAGTTATAGTATAACAATGGGAATAAAATAAAACATATATATCAGTGGTTCTCAACATTTATGCTTCACGTACCCCCTGGAAATGTGTATGTAACTGACCTACCCCTTGTATAGATAGATAAAACTATAGTTATAGTATAACAATGGGAATAAAATAAAACATATCAGTGGTTCTCAACCTTTTATGCTTCAGGTACCTCCTGGAAATGTGTATGTAACTGGCGTACCCCTTGTATAGATAGATAAAACTATAGTTATAGTATAACAATGGGAATAAAATAAAACATATATATCAGTGGTTCTCAACATTTATGCTTCACGAACCCCCTGGAAATGTGTATGTAACTGACCTACCCCTTGTATAGAAAGATAAAACTATAGTTATAGTATAACAATGGGAATAAAATAAAACATATATATCAGTGGTTCTCAACATTTATGCTTCACGTACCCCCTGGAAATGTGTATGTAACTGACCTACCCCTTGTATAGATAGATAAAACTATAGTTATAGTATAACAATCGGAATAAAATAAAACATATATTTCAGTGGTTCTCAACCTTTTATGCTTCACGTACCCCCTGGAACTGTTTATGTAACTGACCTACCCCTTGTATAGATAGATAAATCTGTAGTTATAGTATAACAATGGGAATAAAATAAAACATATATATCAGTGGTTCTCAACCTTTTATGCTTCACGTACCCCCTGGAAATGTGTATGTAACTGGCGTACCCCTTGTATAGATAGATAAAACTATAGTTATAGTATAACAATGGGAATAAAATAAAACATATATATCAGTGGTTCTCAACCTTTTATGCTTCACGTACCCCCTGGAAATGTGTATGTAACTGACCTACCCCTTGTATAGATAGATAAAACTATAGTTATAGTATAACAATGGGAATAAAATAAAATATATATATCAGTGGTTCTCAACCTTTTATGCTTCACGTACCCCCTGGAAATGTGTATGTAACTGGCGTACCCCTTGTATAGATAGATAAAACTGTAGTTATAGTATAACAATGGGAATAAAATAAAACATATATATCAGTGGTTCTCAACCTTTTATGCTTCACGTACCCCCTGAAAATGTGTATGTAACTGACCTACCCCTTGTATAGATAGATAAAACTATAGTTATAGTATAACAATGGGAATAAAATAAAACATATCAGTGGTTCTCAAACTTTTATGCTTCACGTACCTCCTGGAAATGTTTATGTAACTGGCGTACCCCTTGTATAGATAGATAAAACTATAGTTATAGTATAACAATGGGAATAAAATAAAACATATATATCAGTGGTTCACAACCTTTTATGATTCACGTACCCCCTGGAAATGTGTATGTAACTGGCGTACCCCTTGTATAGATAGATAAAACTACAGTTATAGTATAACAATGGGAATAAAACAAAACATATATATCAGTGGTTCACAACCTTTTATGATTCACGTACCCCCTAGAAATGTGTATGTAACTGGCGTACCCCTTGTATAGATAGATAAAACTATAGTTATAGTATAACAATGGGAATAAAATAAAACATATATGTCAGTGGTTCTCAACATTTATGCTTCACGTACCCCCTGGAAATGTGTATGTAACTGACCTACCCCTTGTATAGATAGATAAAACTATAGTTATAGTATAACAATGGGAATAAAATAAAACATATCAGTGGTTCTCAACCTTTTATGCTTCACGTACCTCCTGGAAATGTGTATGTAACTGGCGTACCCCTTGTATAGATAGATAAAACTATAGTTATAGTATAACAATGGGAATAAAATAAAACATATATATCAGTGGTTCTCAACATTTATGCTTCACGTACCCCCTGGAAATGTGTATGTAACTGACCTACCCCTTGTATAGAAAGATAAAACTATAGTTATAGTATAACAATGGGAATAAAATAAAACATATATATCAGTGGTTCTCAACATTTATGCTTCACCTACCCCCTGGAAATGTGTATGTAACTGACCTACCCCTTGTATAGATAGATAAAACTATAGTTATAGTATAACAATCGGAATAAAATAAAACATATATTTCAGTGGTTCTCAACCTTTTATGCTTCACGTACCCCCTGAAAATGTGTATGTAACTTGCGTACCCCTTGTATAGATAGATAAAACTATAGTTATAGTATAACAATGGGAATAAAATAAAACATATATATCAGTGGTTCTCAATCTTTTATGCTTCACGTACCCCCTGGAAATGTGCATGTAACTGACCTACCCCTTGTATAGATAGATAAAACTATAGTCATAGTATAACAATGGGAATAAAATAAAACATATATTTCAGTGGTTCTCAACCTTTTATGCTTCACGTACCCCCTGAAAATGTGTATGTAACTGGCGTAACCCTTGTATAGATAGATAAAACTATAGTTATAGTATAACAATGGGAATAAAATAAAACATATATATCAGTGGTTCTCAACCTTTTATGCTTCACGTACCCCCTGGAAATGTTTATGTAACTGACCTACCCCTTGTATAGATAGATAAAACTGTAGTTATAGTATAACAATGGGAATAAAATAAAACATATATATCAGTGGTTCTCAACCTTTTATGCTTCACGTACCCCCTGGAAATGTGTATGTAACTGGTGTACCCCTTGTATAGATAGATAAAACTATAGTTATAGTATAACAATGGGAATAAAATAAAACATATATATCAGTGGTTCTCAACCTTTTATGCTTCACGTACCCCCTGGAAATGTGTATGTAACTGGCGTACCCCTTGTATAGATAGATAAAACTATAGTTATAGTATAACAATGGGAATAAAATAAAACATATATATCAGTGGTTCTCAACCTTTTATGCTTCACGTACCCCCTGGAAATGTTTATGTAACTGACCTACCCCTTGTATAGATAGATAAAACTATAGTTATAGTATAACAATGGGAATAAAATAAAACATATATATATCAGTGGTTCTCAACCTTTTATGCTTCACGTACCCACAGGAAATGTGTATGTAACTGGCGTACCTCTTGTATAGGTAGATAAATCTATAGTTATAGTATAACAATGGGAATAAAATGAAACATATATCAGTGGTTCTCAACCTTTTATGCTTCACGTACCCCCTGGAAATGTGTATGTAACTGACCTACCCCTTGTATAGATAGATAAAACTATAGTCATAGTATAACAATGGGAATAAAATAAAACATATATATCAGTGGTTCTCAACCTTTTATGCTTCACGTACCCCCTGGAAATGTGTATGTAACTGACCTACCCCTTGTATAGATAGATAAAACTATAGTTATAGTATAACAATGGGAATAAAATAAAACATATATCAGTGGTTCTCAACCTTTTATGCTTCACGTACCCCCTGGAAATGTGTATGTAACTGACCTACCCCTTGTATAGATAGATAAAACTATAGTTATAGTATAACAATGGGAATAAAATAAAACATATATATCAGTGGTTCTCAACCTTTTATGCTTCACGTACCCACAGGAAATGTGTATGTAACTGGCGTACCTCTTGTATAGGTAGATAAATCTATAGTTATAGTATAACAATGGGAATAAAATGAAACATATATCAGTGGTTCTCAACCTTTTATGCTTCACGTACCCCCTGGAAATGTGTATGTAACTGACCTACCCCTTGTATAGATAGATAAAATTATAGTCATAGTATAACAATGGGAATAAAATAAAACATATATATCAGTGGTTCTCAACCTTTTATGCTTCACGTACCCCCTGGAAATGTGTATGTAACTGACCTACCCCTTGTATAGATAGATAAAACTATAGTTATAGTATAACAATGGGAATAAAATAAAACATATATCAGTGGTTCTCAACCTTTTATGCTTCACGTACCCCCTGGAAATGTGTATGTAACTGACCTACCCCTTGTATAGATAGATAAAACTATAGTTATAGTATAACAATGGGAATAAAATAAAACATGTATATCAGTGGTTCTCAACCTTTTATGCTTCACGTACCCACAGGAAATGTGTATGTAACTGGCGTACCTCTTGTATAGGTAGATAAATCTATAGTTATAGTATAACAATGGGAATAAAATGAAACATATATCAGTGGTTCTCAACCTTTTATGCTTCACGTACCCCCTGGAAATGTGTATGTAACTGACCTACCCCTTGTATAGATAGATAAAACTATAGTCATAGTATAACAATGGGAATAAAATAAAACATATATATCAGTGGTTCTCAACCTTTTATGCTTCACGTACCCCCTGGAAATGTGTATGTAACTGACCTACCCCTTGTATAGATAGATAAAACTATAGTTATAGTATAAAAATAGGAATAAAATAAAACATGCACATATATATAACATATATCTAGCGACTTTTGAGCTCTCACGGCATACCCCAAAATATTTTACCGCGTACTCCACGTTGAGAACCCCTAATCTAGAGATCTGAAAATTTCTGATTTAGATTATGCCTATGATTTAGCTCTTTTGGCAAATAATGTTGGTGAGATGAACTCTTTCATTCGAGCTGTTGATGAGACTGGTAGTAGAGTTGGTTTCGCGATGAATAGGGAACTATTGTGATGAAAAATAATCGGGCAGGCTGTCGTTCAGTTAATCTGAATAGTTCCGCTCTTGAGCAGGTGTCACAGTTTAATTATCTTGGAAGCTATGTAATAGATACTGGTCATGTGCGACATGAGATAAACTGACGAACAGGGATTGCCTCTTGGACTTTTAAGAATATCTGGAGAGTGTGGAGATATAGGCGTATACATCTAAAGACTAAAATAGACTATAATGGTTGGTTCTTTCTAGTTATGGTAATGAAATTTGGATCCTTTGTAAACAAGATAACAGGAAACTTGATTATTTTGATTCCAGATGCTTACGCAGTATCTTGGGCATTAGGTGGTTCAACTTTGTAAGTAATGATAAGGTTAGGTGAATAAGTCAGCATCCACCTTTGAACAGCATATTGTGCAGAGAGAATCTGGTTGACAGTCAATTGCGTGATGAGCAATGTGGATTCAGAAGTGGTAGGGGATGTGTGGATCAGATATTTTCACTTAGGCAGATTCTTGAGAAATGTTTAGAGTTTCAGAAACCTTTGGTTGCTAGCTTTGTTGATTTGAAAAAGGCTTTCGACTCTGTTGATCGACATAATTTGTGGTTGATTGTGAGATCATATGGTATACCAGACAAGTTAGTTAACATAATGAAAGCTCTCTATAATAACACTGAGTCATGTGTGAGGGTTGATAAGTCTTGTAGCAATTGGTTTAGCATTACTTCTGGTGTTCGACAAGGGTGCATTTTATCTCCTTTTCTCTTTAGCTTGGTTATTGATTATGTTATGTGAAATTCACTTCAAGGGAAAGATTTTGGCCTTAAATGGGCTGGAGAAACGAAAATATTTGTTTTAGATTAGACTGGTAGTAGAGTAGGTTTGGTTATAAACAGAGAGAAAACTAAAGTGATGAAAATTGGTCAGGCAGGCTGTGATTCAATTTATCTGAATGGTGGCAGTCTTGAGCAGGTGTCACAGTTTAATTACCTTGGGAGCTATGCAACAGATACTGGTGATATGCGGCATGAGATTAACAGACGAATAGGGATTGCTGCCGGGACTTTTGAGAATCTATGGAGATTGTAGAGAAATAGGCGTATACACCTAAAGACTTAAATTTGACTGTATAATAGTTTGGTTCTTTCTAGGGTTAGTTATGGTAGTGAATCTTGGACGCTGTATAAACAAGATAACAGGAAACTAGATGCTTTTGATTCTAGATGCTTACGTAGTATCTTAGGTATTAGGTGGTTTAACTTTGTAACTACTGATGAGGTTAGGCAAAGGAGTCTGCATCCTCCTTTGAGCAGCATGTTTTGCAGAGAGAGACTCCGATGGTTTGGCCATGTTTCCCGTATGGATAATTATAGATTGGCGAATAGGGTTGTGAACAGTGTGCCTAGAGGCCTCAGAAGGAGGGGGAGACCTAGGATGCAGTGGGCAGACAATGTCAAACAGGACCTTGTTAGAATTGGTGTGCAGTGGCCGGATGCAGCAGATGTAGCTCGGGACAGATATGCTTGGAGAATTAAACTGCACGGTCTGGTTGGACCTCCGTAGCCCATGGCTGCTTGATGATGATGATGATGATGATGATGATGATGATGATGATGATGATGATGATGATGATGATGATGATGACAAACAGGACCTTGTTAGAATTGGTCTAGTGGCTAGATGCAGCAGATATAGCTCAGGAGCAGAGGCGTAGCTAGGATTTTGGCGCCCTTGGCAAATTTGTAATGTCCGTCCTTGTTCAGTTATTGATAAAAGAAATATATGCATGTTCAGTGGCGTAGCTATTGGGGGATGTGGGGAGGCTCCCCCCCAAAGAAACTTGGAGTTTTCAAAATTCGAAGCGACTTCGTAAAATCTAGGTTAGTTGAAGGCAGTTTCGAAAATGGAGAGACGGCAAAATTTGCAGTTGGCAAAAGCAGAAGCAGAGGGTTTTAGAGCCTTTTAGAGCAGTTGGCAAAATTCGAAGCCACTTAGTAAAATACAGGTGAGTTGGCAAAATCGGGACAACTTGGCAAAATCTTGGGGAGTTGGCAAAATTCGGAGTGACTTGGTAAAATCTTGGGGAGTTGGCAAAATCGGGAAAACTTGGCAAAATCTTGGGGAGTTGGCAAAATTCAGATGAGATGTAAAAATTGCAATCTTTTTTCTGTAAAATTATTGCATGTTGGCAAAATCGAGGCAACTTCGTAATATCTTGGGGGAGTTGGCAAAATTCAGAGTGACTTTCCAAAAATCAGGTGAAATGTAAAAATAGGTTTTTTTCCTGTAAAATTGTGGCGAGATGGCAAAATCTAGGGCAGTTGCCAAAATTCGAATCCACTTGGTAAAATACGGGCGATTTGTGAAAATTGGGATTGTTTTTCTGAAATTAAAGACAGTTGGAAAAACCGAGAAAACTTAGCAAAATTTTGGAGTTTGGAAATTTTAAAATGACTTGGCAAATTTAGGAGAGATGTAAAGATTGGGATTGGTTTTGTGAAATTAAGGAAAGATGATAAAAAACGAGGCAACTTGGCAAAATCTAGGGACGTTGGGAAAACTGGAAATCACTTGGTAAAGTACAGGTGAGTTGTAAAAATTGGGTTTAGTTTTGTGAAATTAAGAAATTAAGGAGAATCCCGGAGCGAAAATTTTGTTAAAACGTGACAGAGATATTATTATTGGCTCAGTTTGCAAAATTTGATTTTCGAGTTGGAAAATTTTTGATTTTCACCACACTCCCCCAACCATAATCCTTCGCTACGCCCCCTGCACATGTTATTTATATTATATATATTTATTGTCATTATTTTAATACAGTTACATGAATAAATATTAATTGCACACAAATAATTACAAAATAAATTGCAATTAATTACGCAAGTAATTATTTTTTAAAGTAATTTAATTTTTCCTACTTCTTCGTTGGCAAAATCGTAATAATCTCATCAAAATTAATTTTTTGAGTCAGTTCTCGCTCGATTGATAGGAAACAAAGTGATGATGTCCGCTCCTGTCCTGGGGCGGGGGTGGCTCAGTCGGTAGCGCGCCAGGCTCGTAATCTGTAGTTCCCAGGTTCGAGTCCCAGCTGGGTCAGTGTTGAGATTTATTTCCGCAAAATTCCCCGCCCTGCCCACGTTCAGTAGGGGACACCGATGGGCTTGGAAAGGCCGCTGTCCGTCGGATGGGACGTTAAGCCGTGGCCCCGTGTACGGGAGAGCCATACCCTGTGCACGTTAAAGAACACGCTGGATGGCCTTGACGGCAGGCTACCATCTGTCTCCCAACAGCTGTTCCAGTGGGTCCCCTCCCCCAACCTTCTCTGAGCCTTCGGGGTCCATGTGACCTGGCCATTTAGCCCATGGTGTGCAAAAAAGTGCCGCTCAGAGGTAAAACAACCCAACCCGCTCCTGTCCTCATGTTGATCTTAAACAATCCCGGGGGTTTATGAACGTAATAATTCAATACAATGCACAAATTATGAACTTCCGTTCAAAGGAAAAGAAATCTATGTAACAAAATTTCATTTTGTAACAGCATTATTTGTAGGAGCAATATCAACAATTGGAAAATGCCCCCCAAAGCTGTTTTATGGCATGTGCGGTGCAAGGGGGCCGCCGATAAAATTGCCGCCGATAAAAGGAAAAAAAATATTTTTGTCGGAAATAACGAAAATTTATAATATGCTGTCTTGATACGAACAATATGTATTAAATTCAACGAACTACGGGCGGTTAATCATTAGATTTTATTTTGCACATGAACGTCAGATATAGTGGAACGGCTCGTGCCGCCCCAGAATCGCCCTGTGATTCCGGCGCCCTTGGCAACTGCTCCGATGCCAACACGTTCCTAGGACTCTGCTCAGGAGCGATGTGTTTGGAGAACTAAATAACTCAATCTGGTTGGACCCCATTAGCCCATGGCTGCTTGAGGATGATGATGAATGAACAAAAAAATAAAATACTCGTCAAGCAGCTGCTTGCCAGATAAATCGTACAGGAGCCTGTCAGCATAATATCCATGTCTTTTTATGCTGGGCTTGAATCCAGTTTCCTAAGATCAATAACTAAGCAAGCTCGCTACTGAGTCACGGGATGCTGATGAATAAATGATTTCTCAAAAATAAATTTCCTGAATGTGGAGGAGATTGCATCTTTAGTACCCCCCCCCCCCCCCTCAACCATTCTTCATTACTATAAGATAACTCGTACATATATATTTATATATAGGTACTGGATTGAAAAATGGAAACAGTTTCATGTTATATTAATAGAAAATCGCATTCAGAGCTCCATAACTTCTTTAATATGATTTTTAGTGGAAACTGTGGAAAGATAATTTAAAAAACTCAATAAAACCTATCTCAAGCCCGATTTTAAACAATATTTTTTCAGTATTCAAAGAGTTCGAAAGACTGGAATATATAACAGCCTACAAAAGAATTGATTCCAAAATTTAATTAGCGCATTAAAAAAGGTCAGAAACGGGTGCAATGCACCCTGTACTTTACCAGAGTCATCTCTGATCTCTTAACATGTTTTAATCAAATTTTGGGGCATTTTTTGTAACCTGTTAAATATGTATATTGCAACTTTTATAACTCTGAATACTGAACAAATATTGTTTGAAATCGAGATTTAGATTGATTTGATTGTAATCTTCAATTTATCATAAGAATTCATAATAATCAATCAATTAAAGCAGTTTTATCATGAAGAATTCATAATAATCAATCAATTAAAGAAGTTATTGAGCAATGTCATCTTCTATTGAGATAACATGTTCCAGTATTATCGCTCAAAAAGTATCCGAACACTATGGTTGATTGCAGAATTCAGAAAAAATATCTGGCAACGATTTTTTTTTTTTGAAATAGTGATCTGGCAACCTTCGTGTCACGTGATTACAGAATTCAGGAAAAATATCTGGAGCGTGTACAGCAACTGTACACGCTCCAGTTACCGTTCACAGCAAACTGGAGCGTGTGCAGTTATTGCACACGCTCCAGTTTGCTGTGAACGGTAACTGCACATGCTCAATATTTCCGTGAGTGAGCCCACACGATCTACTATCAAAATAATATGACCACCTATAGTCGCTCAAAAAAAGTATCCGAACACTATGGTTGGTTACAGAATTCAGAAAAAATATCTGACAACGTTTTTTTTTAGAAATGAGTGATCTGGCAACCTTCGTGTCACGTGACACGAAGGTTGCCAGATCACTAATTTCTAAAAAAATTGGAATTGAGTGATCTAGCAACCTTCGTGTCACGTCTAGCAGCCTTCGTGTCACCTGACACGAAGGTTGCCAGATCAATAATTTCTAAAAAATTGCTGCCAGATATTTTTTCTGAATTCTGTAATCAGCCATAGTGTTCGGATACTTTTTTGAGCGACTGTACCTGTATAAAATACCAAGATTTGTTTTTTTTTCTTTGGATACTCCGATATGTCCCGTATTGCCACCTGTTTTCATCCGTATAAGAATGAAATTTTATTTATATCTTTTAATTGAGAGTTTGATAAAACTGCTTTTAATTGAGAGTTTGATAATAAATGTTTTTTAATGTACACTTAATGATATTTTTCTTTACCCCATTTTCGACTGGACAATTCCACAGTGTCGACACCTAAAGCAAACAGCGAAACCGAGATATTCCTGATGGCATTACTCAAATTTAAAGTTTGTTATACAACTTTTCTGAAGGTGATTTTTAAGTTTTTCTTGTAGTATTAATTTGTACTTTATTTTTAACTTCCCACTAAATAAAATGAAATTATATTATAATATATATGTTTAAGTCATGTAAATAATAAGCTGAAAAAAATTGGTTTTGCCATGAGTAGGATTCGAACTCATGTCTCCCGGAAACATACGTTTAACTTTTTCATACATTTGGGTCATTTCCTGAAACTTGAAGAATTTGAGGTGAAAGAAGATAATCGTCTGCATAAAAACAATGGAGTTAGGGAAGGATTCATGGAAATCATTTTGTAAAAATTCTAAAGAGAAGTGGACTAAGAATTGGGTTGTTTTACCTCTGAGCGGCACTTTTTTGCACACCATGGGCTAAATGGCCAGGTCACATGGACCCCGAAGGCTCACAGAAGGTTGGGGAAGGGACCCACTGGAACAGCTGTTGAGAGACAGATGGTAGCCTCCCGTCAAGGCCATCCAGCGTGTTCTTTAACGTGCACAGGGTATGGCTCTCCCGCACAAGGGGCCACGGCTTAACGTCCCATCCGACGGACGGCGGCCTTTCCAAGCCCATCAGTGTCCCCTACTGACCGTGGGCAGGGCGGGGACTAAGAATGGTTTTTGCAAGATAAGCTTGTGTTCAACTGAATCAAATGAAATCAGTCTGCCAATATTTTCGCTTTGCTGTCTGAAGCCAATCTCCACTGATTAACAAGGTTATGAGAGTTTCAGTTGACCGATTTTTCCTAAATCCGAATTGTCTGCACGAAAGTAAATTAAATTTTTCAACAAAAGTTGATAATTGTCTCTCGACTTTTCCTAAAATTTTGCTTAAAGCACATGTAACTGAAATAGGTCGATAATCCAGAGGGTTAGTTAGGACTTGAAATTTTAGGTATAGGTGAGGTGATTTCTTTCCATGGAACTGGGAATTCATTAGAATTAAATGAGCAATTAATTAGATCACAAAGGGGTGCATGAATTAATGAGGAAGGAATTTTTAGAATAAAGATAGGGATTCCATTTGGTCGGACACTGCGAGTGTTTTTTGTGAATTTATAAGGTTAAAAACTTCGCTTTTGGTAACATTTTCGAGCTTAAAGATTTCCATATTATTAAATGATTCATTGGAATAGGAGAATGACTCATTTGCATTGACATGATTTTCTGTAGACGTGCAGGATTTACAGAATACATTATTCAATACATATCATTGCTTTTAGGATCATAGAAGGAATCCTCATTGTAAACGAACTTATTAATTTTGGTTTGGTTTCTTAAGTTACCATTAATAGAATCAAAAATTCAAAATATTTCATTACTATTTGAATTAATAACGGAAAATCGATTAAGAAAATATAAGCGCTTGGCATTTTAAATACTACCGTGGACAAGATTACGGAAAGTTTTATAGGGGGTGATCAGGGTTAATAGCATTGCTAAAGATATTATTTTTTAATGAGATCATTTTCACAAGCTCTATTTGTAATCGAACGCTTTCGAGAAGGGCGAATTATGAAAGTTTTATAAGGAGCAGAGGCATTACATGCAAAACTGATTAAACAGGAGAGATGTAGGAGTTGTACATTCGGAAATACTTTTATGGAAAGGGTTGGGTTGTTTTACCTCTGAGCGGCACTTTTTTGCACACCATGGGCTAAATGGCCAGGTCACATGGACCCCGAAGGCTCAGAGAAGGTTGGGGGAGGGGACCCACTGGAACAGCTGTTGGGAGACAGATGGTAGCCACCTCCCGTCAAGGTCATCCAGTGTGTTCCTTAACGTGCACAGGGTATGTTTCTCCCGCACAAGGGACCACGGCTTAAAGTCCCATCCGACGGACGGCGGCCTTTCCAAGCCCATCAGTGTCCCCTACTGACCGTGGGCAGGGCGGGGAATTTTGCGGAGATAAATCTCAACGCCGACCAAGCTGGGACTCGAACCTGGGAACTACCGATTACGAGCCTGGCGCGCTACCGACTGAGCCGCCCCTTTATGGAAAGGAAAATATTTTGCACTCATCATTGTTGAAATTTTTCAAGGCTTTTATAAATTAAAACTTTAAGTGCACGAGGTGTATGATACATTAAAGAGGTGCTAATAAAATGATTACTAATGTCTTCGAAGAGAATAAGTGTATGCTTGTGAAGGTCTATTGGAGAAATCATATCAACTAGATTCACTGTGACCATTAATGCGAATGGGCAATTTGTTAAACGAATATGTCCGAATGTTTTTAGGCAGATAGTTTGGAACACGCAGAATTATGTTTCAGAGCATAGATATTAAAGTCTCCCATAAGAATGGAATTAATGTTGCAAGGAAATCTTTCAAGGACAGTACAATGAATTAATAAAATCTTCAATATTGCTGTTAGGAGGACGGTAAAGTGTGCCAATAATAAGAGTAGGGTTTTGTTTATTGATAGGAGAGATTTTGACTCGGGAACCTTCGAAACAAGAGTAAGGAATAGGCATTAGACATTAAATGTTTCCTGCACATATAACGTAAGTTCACCTCCTGCCCCATTAAGTCCGTTTGAGTTCAAAAAGATCTGGGAGCTATTGAGCCATGTCCAAAGAATATGCAAGGAGAATGAAAGGTTCGTGTTGTAAGTTCATGGTAAAATTAGCCTCCAATGAGGGGCTCCCCTCATTGGAGGCTAATTTTACCATGCTGTTCCGATCAATCCCCACTCGATGACTACAGCCAATGTTTAATTTTTTTTCAAAATTTTAATGGCAAAGTCAGGCATATCCGCTTCTTCCATTCCAAAAATCCTAATAGTTTCTGTCGATATTGTTCGTTGCACTTTAAAGAAATCTCTGAATATCATTACTGCATCTTTTTTTTTAGGTTGATCCCTTAGCTCATGTATATCGACTCCACAGAAAACCAAAGTTTTTTTTAATTTCTTGCAGATCAATGGAAGTAACACATTTAGACTGAAGTCAATAGATTGTCGTCCCAAAACGACACAACAGCTCCATGGGTTTTTTGAATTGGTCGCTGCACGCCTCGACCAAGGCCGTGACAGCGATACTGTGACGCCAGAGGGAAAACAGGCGAATGAACTGCGCTGTATAAAAGCTTGTTTGCTGCGTTGGCTTTAACGCAGCAAACAATTGCCTGTTCCCCCCTCTGTCCATGACGCCACAGTATCGCTGTCATGGCCTTGTTTTCTAGGTGTCCTTGCCTCAACCACCTCCCAAAAAAGGTGGTCCCTGGGACAGCCTTTTGTTCGGTAGCATGACCAATATGTTAGACAACTGTAGGCACTGTAACTTTTATAAAGGTTGGTACGGAAGTTTCACTCGCAATCCAGTTACCCTTGTGCTACAGAATTTAGGAGTGAACCCCCCCCCCCTTTAAAAACGTTCATAATTGTAACGGAATCAAAAAGGATGCTGTTGTATTATGGGTATTTTTCAAGTTTTTTTTTATAAAGATCACTAAACCTTTAAATTTTTTAATGTATTGATTTTCTGGCTCTGCTGGCTGGGTATGGATTTTCAAGACAGCATATAATGAAATTTCATCACATGGACAAAATGCTATATTTATTTATGCACATATAATCAAATCCGTGATTGGCAATTGTTTCCAGCACAACAGAGAAAATAATTTTGTAAACGTTTGCCAGTAGTATTTATGAACAGGGTGGGAGCGGCTTGGACTCCCTTTCAGAATGCTAGAACAGAGGCAAAAAATTTAACTTATATTAATTTTTTTTTTGAAAAATGCATGGAAACCTGTCAAAACGGAGGGAGAAATGTTTACTGCATTGGAAATCCGATCCCCCCCCCCACTTTTTATTTCTAGATCCAGGCCTGTTTATGAAGTAAACTTACTAAATAAAACAAAAGAATTAAATACAATATTTATTCATTTTATTATGCTCATAGTACTCTATAAATATTACAATATACAGATATGAATATGACTGACAAGTGTATAAAAATGATTTCTCTAAAATACGAAACAACTATGATGCAATTTTTTGATGAAAAGAAACAAAACTTTAAAATTTTACTAGTCATTAGCAAGGCAGGCAATCACATTAACTCAAACTATTCTTTATATACAAATACGAAGAGAATATTTTTACACACCTATGATACATTGTCTGCAGTGACAATCCGCCATTTTGCTCTGTACAAGGTTCTTTCGAAGTATCACTGCAATTATAATGCAGGAACAAATTACATTACATAATCTATACTTAAAAAAACAAACAAAATTCTTATATCGTGAGTACTTACTTGATAGTTGAATGGGAAAAAATACTGCATTTCTTTTGCACTTGTAATAAGTTATATCGAATGTTAAATTTTCTTTCATACGTACAGAAAGTATTAATTATATCTTAATACAAAGAACGTTATTCATAAGATAAACACATTTTTATTAAACCAAAATGAGAAAGAATTATGTAGATATGTTTGTGATTAAAGAAATTCTGTGCGCAGCTGAAATTATGTCACAAGGAGATTCAAAAGTTTGCTGTTTTTTGCTCGTTTCTGAAAACGAGCTATTATTTTCATTTTGTTTCGGTCCATAGACATTAAACATTTTTGTTTTTACAGATAAATGAAATGCTATATATAGGATTGGGCTGTTTTACCTCTGAGTGGCACTTTTTGCACACCATGGGCTAAATGGCCAGGTCACAAGGACCCCGAAGGCTGAGAGAAGGTTGGAGGAGAGGACCCACTGGAACAGCTGTTGGGAGAGATGGTAGGCTCCCGTCAAGGCCATTCAGCGTGTTCTTTAACGTGCACAGGGTATGGCTCTCCCGATCGGATTGGCATTTTCTGAACTGCCCAAGTTTATTGCAATTCCCACTCTTAGAGGACGTTAAAATTAGAAAATGGCAAAACTTTAAATACCTACAGCAAACGATCCTTCATGCTTGAAATTTTGGGTAACAGACAATGCAAGTGTGGCTTTGATCTTTTAACACCAGGTGGGTGGCATTAGTGCCCCCTCAAGCAACTGCTTGCCATAGAGGTCTGACAGGAGCCTGTCAGTTTATATGCCAAAGTAGGTTTGAGAGGATGGCAGGACCTCAGCAGAAAAACGACACACACATCCATGCCTTACCCGGGCTCGAACCTGGGTCCCTTAGATCAGTAGCCGAGCGCGCTAACCACTCGGCCACGGGACGGTTGGGTGACAATAGGCAATTTTTTTTTTGCTTTAAAAGATAAACATCTTTTTGGGTTGAACAGGTATCAAACATTTTCTGAATCTTCAACAGCTCCTAACAGTGTAAATTCAAAGCAATGGAAGATGGGGGAAAAATGCAAATACTATATTTTATTAGTACCTATAACATATGGGCCTTCCCATGGCCGAGTGGTTAGCACACTTGGCTACTGATGGGACCTGGGTTCGAGCCCCGGGTAAGGCATGGTTGTGTGTGTTGTTTTTCTGCTGAGGTCCTGCCATCCTCACAGACCTTCTACTATGGCATATAAACTGACAGGCTCCTGTCAGACCTCTGTGGCAAGCAGCTGCTTGAGGGGGTATTTATTATTTTTTTTTATACCATATGAAAATAATTTTTGCCTTCACCTCTTAAAACAAAGAAACTGCAAACATCCCCTAGTAAGTTGGGAAATTCACTGCTGCCAATGATAACCTCTCGACCATCATACTCTACCACCAAAATTATCAGCATAAATTGTAATCAAGTTTTGGCTTTTTCTACTGATAGACAGCATTTTAAAACTATCTGAATATTAGAAAAAATGTGAATTGTAACATTACTTATTCAACCCAAAAGTAAATATTAATATTCAGGCACATAATTAATTTTTTTCTCTCTAAAACGAAAAAGGCAACCAGAGGCAGGTTTTTTAAAAAATTCTGAATTATTTTTGTGTGCCAATGCCATCTTTGAATGTCTACAGACTACAAAATGAAAACAATAGTTCTTTTACTTGGGAGCAAGCTTTAAGTGCTTTGCTTGTTAAAAGTTCATGAGACTTAAATACACCAGCTGATTTCACTACAAAGGAATATTTACCAAAAAAACTTAAAAAACAGCCTAGAAAGGAAAAGTTACAATTAACAGGATGGGAAGAAAACAACAGTTTAATATAATTTTTTTATTTTATTAAAATATATTTAATAAAATAAAAAAATAAATACCCCTCAAGCAGCTGCTTGCCACAGAGGTCTGATAGGAGTCTGTCAGTTTATATGCCAGAGTAGAAGGTCTGAGAGGATGGCAGGACCTCAGCAGAAAAATGACACATACATCCATTCTTACCCGGGGCTCGAACCCAGGTCGCTTAGATCAGTAGCCAAGCACCCTAACCACTCAGCCATGGTATATTTTAATAAATATATATACATAAGATCCATTAATATCCATAAGAATTTAATGGAAGTATACAGATAGTCACCCTTCTTATCATGTCCTTAACACTCTGACAAAAGAATGTGTGGTCACAGATAATATGCCAGAAAACACAGAACTAGTCATCAAACCATACAAAAAAATCCTATATCCATTAGACAAGTCTAGGTCATGGAGGGTTTCAAGATAAAACACACACATATATACATAATACTTGAATAATTATGTGATTAGGAAATCACTATTGCAATTTTCTTCTATTTATCTAACTTGAATGTGAACATTTTGAATTATTTAATTTTATATGCAAAATCTTACAAAGAAAAAGTTCTGTGATATACAGAGTCCTTTATTCTTCAAAAGTTTTCTCCTCCACTAACCACTGCTTTAAAAACTAATTTAACCAAACAGTAATTTCAATACTCTTTCATGGAGTTTGCTGTCCCATGGCCGAGTGGTTAGCATGCTTGGCTACTAATCAAAGGGACCTGGGTTCGAGTCCAAGGCATATCTACTATGGCATATAAACTGACAGGCTCCTGTCAGAACTCTGTGGCAAGCAGCTGCTTCAGGGGGTATTTATTATTTATTCATTGAGTTCAAGATAGGTATAAAGGATATAATTTTCCCAGGCAACTGACAATATATCAAAAATATGGATTTAATTCCAAATATTTACTTATTTTGTGGTCTCTTAAAACACTAGCATCTATTTATTTTGTGGTTTCTTAAAAATGTAAATGCTGATTTGACACGACTGTAAAAATACTAAATTGTCTATTAGAATCACTTTGAAACCTAATAAAAACACTTTGAAAATATCAATAGGGACCTGTGATTTGGCAATTTTCTCAAATACTGCATCATGAATCAAACTGAGCATTGTATAATTTGCATTTTACTTGGAAAGTATTGCTTATGTTCTTACAAAGATTTAAAATTTTTTGGAGAAAGTTTTTGGAGTGTCTTATGGTATTGTATAAAAAAAAATCTTCAAGTTACTGTATTAAATTTTGCATCAGTCTACTTGTCACAACGTAGAACATTAGAAATATGCAAAAAATTTCACTAGGAATGGTACAGGCAATAGTCAATGATGCCAGTTACTATGTCTACTACAATGGAAAAAGATAAAAAAGCTGTTCAGCAGATTTCTCATCAGTAGACTCAAATTGGTAGCTGAGCTTTCCACTGCTTTTGTCATAGCAACCATCTGACCAGTGGTATCCAACCTTTTCAGGCTTGGGGGTTACTTAGCTTGTGGCGGGCTCCTTCTTTCCCATAACTCAGTGAAACTCATGGGTCACAACTCTGAGAAAAGGTCACAGTGGACTTTCCTGGGTGCCTAAACACAGCCTTGTGGACTATATTAATGAGTGCCAGCAGGTAAACTTTAAACTTCTTAAGCCATAATATTCAAACATTATTAACATTTAATACTGCATTTATATAATTTTTGATATTTTACATCAAAAGTACACAAGATGCAATTACAATTCTATTCCATATTACATTGTTATTATTATTGATTAAATATTTCATTATGTGGTGTAGGATTTATTAAGTTTAAACAGAGAATATAAGAGTCATAATCTATCTTGTTTCTTACATGAAATATTTCAATTTGAATTTTTGGGAGCTTACCCTTAATGCAAACTGAGGTCTTTGATGCATTTACTTTTGAATTCTTTTATTTTGACAAGTTTTGATTGATTTTCTGCTATTAATTTGGCAATATCCAGCTAAAACTAGTTGCAGCAATTAAGCCTAGTTATGTCACACTGGTAATGATTAAATACTTCATGCTGATCAGTGAATGCTTTGTTCATAAAATATTTGGTATAAAATTATTCCTAATGTAATATCTGTCCTGTAAATATCAAAAACATATCTGCTCATTATATACATATGCAAGTGAATATATAATATATATGTATTCGCTTCAGAAAACATTATGCTTAGAAAACTTGCTTTGCCGCCCTGTAATGATTTAATGATTGCAAACATTGCAAAATTCCAAGCAAGAATTAGAATGCAAAATTTGCAATTAATATTCTATCCTGAATAATGCAATTTTCAGGAAAAAAACGATCTGCAATAGAAACACTAAATCTATTGAATAAACTAGCACCAAAAATCAGTACTATTTATACCATTGCATTAAATCTATTCTGAAACAAAATTCTTGATCATCAAGAATGCTAGTAGTAGCTCCTAAAGAATTGGTTGGTAGCTTTGAATATTCGATCAAAAACTTTTCATGATTCAGCAGTTAATCTTTAGCAAGTAAGCCAAATTGAAATGATCTGATTTAAATTGAACAAATTATACTTTGAAATTAAATCTTAAAACTTTCAAGTCCTAACTGATAGTTTTTAAAGGGATGCAAAATAGTTATATTTCTAGTTATTTTTGTTCATTTTTGGCATTATATTTAATCTTCCATTAGAGAAAAAATGTGATATCACCAAAAACTTGTATTCAAAAAGGAAGTATTCAGGACACCTATTACATCAGGAATAAAATAAACACTGTTCATACAAAATGCTTATAAAATATATCTTTATATTTACGAACAAAGAATTCACTGACCAGCTTGAATTATTATTTAATCACTACATAGTTCTCTGGTTATGATGTAGGGATGGTCTTGCTGTCACCGGAGGACTGTGAATTGAACATTTAGTTATGTAGAAAGGTAGAGCATTATAAGTTCCAAGTAATACATTGCAAGATAGTTATGTTGAAACAAAATGGCAAAAATGTTTTTTTTTTTAACTTTATGCTTCACATAGAGTTTTCACTAATATCCCTGTCTAATTCTCTAAGCATAGGAAGAACTCACTTGATTTTTACTTAACTAATTAAGCCTGCAAAGAATTTCAAAGGTAACAAGAGATCAAGTCAATGAAATGGAAAAGAACAATTTTACAAAATGTCTCATACTAATCCACTTTGACAGAGTGATAAAATGTTTAAAATTATGGGAATCAGCAAGTCCTTTCATTGATTAAATAACTTTTGATGTCATTATTATAACGTGCAATCACATTAAACAGTGCAAAATTTAATGGCTTGAATTCTGTTTACACACATACTGAGTAGCCCTGTCCTAGATAAAAGCTGAGTTGTAGCAAACTAAAATTCAAATATTACAATGTCTTCACATAAAATTATATCAACCCAGTTACATGGTGGCCTAAAATACAAAGTAATTTCTTATTTCAAAAATGGCAAAATAGAAAAAAAATTTAGTGAATAAAAAGAATAAGCTGTTACATTGAGAATGCTCTCTTTGTAATTTTGCATTTTGAATATGAAATCAACAAATAAATTCTGTCCATTAAGATTAATAATACACACAAAAAACTGGACAACATTAACCCTTAATGTGCCAGGCTTCTAACAATGAACGGAATTTGGTGGTGAGACTAATTTTTTGTTTTCAGTAAAAACAAACTTATCTTGAAGTAATAAACAGAAATAAGTATGTAGGAGCAGATAGGCTGCACCACTTGAATGAAGATGAGGTTGTATCTTTTTTTCATACTCAAGTAAGGAATCTTGTAATGTTTCATCAGTACTTAAACAAATGAGTAATGGTTGAAATAATAGTCTAAAACAGTGACTTTTAGTGGTATTTCACTCCTTGCCAATGTGTCTTTCTTTATAAGTGGGACTCGTCCTTTTCAGTAGGGGTTGGCTCAGTTGGTGATACAACAGGCTGATAATCTAATGTTCTTTGGTTCAGTCCCAACTGGGTCTACATCGAGAATTTTCTACACTAGCCTCCATTCTACCCTTGGTGAGAAAGGGAACACTGGTGGGCTTGGAAAGGTAATTGTCCATTGGATGGGACACTAAACTATGGCCCATATGCAGGAGAAAGAGCCATACCCTGAGCACATTAAAGAACACATCAATGGCCTTTGTGGGGAGACTTCCACAAATCTATCAACTGTATACTGGACCCCCCCCCCCTCAACTTTTTCAGGGCCCTAGTGATCTGGCCATTTAGCATCACTGCATGCCAAAAAAGTGCTGCTCAGAGGTAAAACCTCTTAGTAGTCTAATTTACTGCTGTGGACCTCATTACTTGTAAGTGCCTTGCCAATATCTCACTTCCTGCCAGCATATCTCACTCCTTATTAATAAACCTCATTCTCTTCCAATGGGACATATCCCATGCCAGTGAATTTCATTCCTTGCTTTCTTTTAGCAGCAAGTTTTTTAAAAAAATGTTCTTTTACTAAGAACTGAGATACATTCTGAAATAGAGAATCCCCACCCACCCCAAAAAAAGAGCATGTTATTGTGATTGATAATAGGACAAAAACGTTTACAGAAACAAAATTTATTTTCTTGTGTAACCCTTTTCAGTATGAAATGTGATGATTCACTGATGCACAATGTCATTCCAAAGTGTTCAGACATAAGAATTAATTTTATTATTTTTGAGCACGTCTTTTTCTTTTCCTTCTTTGCTGATACTGTGGTTAGTTGGCTGCTTGAAATTTTATGGTGTAAAAGTAACTATGGCAATATTACACCTTGCTGAAACCATGAAAGACACTAAAGCTGTGTCACTATGGCTAACTTTGCAATTAGAAAATGACCTTTTCTGGATTAAATCACATCTCCCTTTCTGAAACTTTTTTTGCAGTTCAGCTAATAGCAACCAATTTCTGTTCCATTACTCTGCCTGTGGCAACAGTTTTTCTTTTCATATAATGCTTCGATAAGGATGGAGAATAAAAAATAATAAATACCTCCTCAAGCAGCTGCTTGTTACAGAGATCTGACAGGAGCTTGATCAAATCATAAATATGTGGTAGCCCTGGTTGAGTAAAATTTCCATCAGTTTAATACTGACTAGCATGTGCATTACTAATGTTGATGTCTCAATACTCCTGAAAATATACCATAACATTCCAGGCATAAGATTTGCCATTACCTAAGATGCCATCTTATGCCAAATTTTTCTGGCTTATTGCTTGGAATGCAAACTGTTTCGAATTGCTATACACTAATAAAGGGACTGATACATCCAAATTAGCTGATCTAAACTTGGCTGAGAGGTCATTGCCAGGTTCACCTTTCTTTGGCCTCGCAATGCTGTTGATTCAGTGCTCACATCTGAGTGACTAGAGTAGAAACCTATTTCCAGATAGGTCTTTGAAGAAAAAGAGTGCACAACCAAACCCATAGTAATGTGCCATTTTGTTTCCTGATAGTGCTTGTTACAAGAACTAAAGTTCTTGTAACAAGCATTATCATTTTGTTGGTTTTTCATTTCATAGCAGAATCAAATGATGTAAGCTGGCAGATTTGGAATCGTGAATTTAGTATATTTGGACAGAAGTAGATTGACTAAAATCATCCTGTTCATCAAAAGGCAATGTATAACTAAGTAAGAGATTTTCTAATTATAATCCTCCTTCTAAACAGTCAATTGTAATTCAACATAGAATTTTATATCTGTTGATCCACATATCCAAAAATTTGATAAAAATCGGCTAAATAATCCAACATGTGGGCATTGCTATGAGTGATTGACATTTGACATGACGTTTCTGGTCTTTTTCCTCCCACCTCAAATGTTTCAAAATTATCAGGTAGCATTGCTTTCTGAACTGGTGCCATTTCCCTTTGTTAGATATTTTTCAATGCTTTCAAAAAAATTTGATTTTTCATTTACATTTTACAACCTTTTCAGTTTCAATAATACTTTGCTACTTATAGAATCATCATCTGTTAAACATATATATTGCAATTTAAAAATTAACATTTCCTTTCAAATGGAAATCACAGGTAATAAAATAAAAATGTTTCACTTTGGATACTTTTGGAAAAGGTTAACTCAGTATTTTTTCAAATACTTTTACTGCTCATATACATATATTGCAATTTTGAAAAAATCCATCTGTAGTGATAGTGCAAAAATTGCACTGGAAAAGGTTTTATTTCAGATCATTGTGATTCAACTTTTCGTGTTAAGCATTATATTATACCATTCTATTATACTGATTTTAAAACAAAATAACTTTTCTATAGCACTATGTAGTTAAGTTTAACTGCCAATATCCCAAAAATGGATTCTGGAACCTAAGATTTAAAGAACATTCCTAAATGGAATTAAATTGAGATTTAAGTAATAGAAATATTTACAATGGAGTCACAAAGTAATTAGAAAAAAAAACTGAATTTTTTTCATTTTTCAGTTATGTTTAACTTTTAATATACAATTTTGAAAACTTGCAAGATTCTCATGTATCAGCTTCCAATATTTAGTTTCACCCAAGTTAAAATTAAAAGCAATAAGTTTTTTATTTAAATACAGAAAAAAATCTTTAGTAGCAAGCAGGGTGTGCACTCTCAAACCCCTTTTCGTTTCCACAGTGATCACAGATCAAGACTGATCCAAAAACAAGTCTGTAAAATTTATTAATATGAAATAAAAGTGGTCTACTTTCTTGTGTTAGTGGTGTATGACTGTTATTAATTGATAATACTACTAAACTGTTGCGGCACTGTACCTGGAACCATTGCTAACCACGAGAGCAGAAGACGTCGGCCCAGCAAAGTAACATCTGCTATATTAATTTCAGTTTAATGATCAGAATTGTATTGTTTTACCTCTGATCATGTTTATGCACAAAATGGGCTAAATGAGTATGTCAAAAGAGCTCAGAGTTAGAGGATACTATGGAGAGCTGTTACAGATGGAAGCTTTTCATCATCCAGTACATCCTTTACCATGCACAAGATATACCTATATGTCCCAATCAGATGGAGAGCGGCCATTCCAAGTCCACTGGTGTACCCTTCCCACCAAGAGAGGTCATTAGCAGAGAAAAATCTGTTTAAGGACAGTGGGGACTTGAAACCTGGAAACATTAGATTACTCTTGCCTGGCATACTGCAAACTAAGCCAGAATAAAATGCTTTTCTTTTGGTATAACATGGCCTATTTCTGCTTGATAGTTACTTCAAAATAAAGTAGATTATTGTGGGGCTTGCTCCAATAAAAATAAAAAAATACTCCCCTCAAGCAGCTGCTTGCCAGAGGTCAAATTCAATACCTCTACAATTTAATATATATAATATTAGATGTAATTACAAAATTAAAAGTCTTGAGGAGAGCTTAAATGACTTATGGAAGAATAGAACATCAATTATCACCTAATGGAATCTTATTTGCTTCTACTCTTATTCCCTTGACAGGAGCCTGTCAGTTACAAGGTATTAAAAAATTTGCTTTTTCCTACTAAACATATTTAAAAATTAACTCCCACAAGATAAGTTTGTTGTTAGATACTCTGCACTTCAAGGGTTAATCCAATAAATGCTTTGCAATGGCAATGAGCTTTACGTAAATTCTTATGATAGATCAGGTTTGGTTTTTAATACATCACACCACCAATCCAATAATATCAGTCATACTATATAAACGAGTTTCATTGTGATGCTTATTCTAATTTATTATTGGTAGGAAACAGTCTTACTTGTTATTAAGTTAAAACAAACACATCATAGTGGGTATCAAAATATTTATGAAAATGTTCTGAGATGTACATATTTACAATTTCCTGAGCTTAAACTAGAAACGCCTTTTAGTGATCAACCCTTTTAATGCTATCACCATACAGATATGATGGCAGAAAGAGTGCTTGTATGCGCTGTTGTCATACATTTATAACTTTGTGAAGTTGTCATTTTACATCACTACATTACTAGCTTAAACTACGTGAGAGGCATGTGTCTATATCCTCCTACCATCTGAAGGCTTGCTTATTATTATGAACACCTACAATTTGTACTGATATTCATCACTTCTGAAGGTTTTTATTCCTAACCCAGCAATCAAAGGGTTAAAAAATTCAATAATTTAAGGTTTCTAAGTAAAAAAAAAAAAATCCAGAGGCATATTAAAATGTGCAAAACATTTTTACTCATTTTAAAAACTTAAGATATTAAATATAAAGCAGCTGCTAATGTAAAGTATAATTTAAACTAATGCTTTAGGCTTCCAAGAGACTCTAAAATAGACTCTCTGTAGGCAGCATATTTGGATCCACATACAGCCCTGCTACTCTGATACGAACAGTCTTCATCTTCACTGGATACACCTGCAGCAAACAATGATTTTTTTTTTAATTACTGCCAATTTTATTCTTTTTACAATACAATGATCCAACAAATTAGTTCATTTTTACAATACATGTACATTAATAAAGTTTCAGCAAAAAATAATGGTACCTTTTCGGCAAGGTTGTTTTATACCAGGTAGCACATAAAGGGTTAAATGTCCTGGTCAGCAAGAATTCCCATTACTTACAAAAGTTTGTAAGAAGGGACTCAATGGTTAAATGGGAAGTCTGTCAAATTCTAAAGTGTGAAAGTCAATGCTGATTGCTCAATAGATCTAAAGACTTTAAGCAAAATTTATATGTAGATAAATTGTAGTACAATTACAACAAATAAGCTTTCAATTATGCCATAATGCTGAGTAAAAACATTGAAAGCATCTTCTATTGTATTGCACTGTTTTATCAAATATTACAACGTATTTGGTTTCTGAGAAGTGGGGGGAGAGAAATAATATTGTGCAATCTTCCCCACCAAGTTGTTCAATTACTCCTTTCCACCACCCTCATGCAAAACTAATTTTAAACCTTATCATACCATAACTTATAAAATCAGGCTCATGAAACCTGCACTGCTATGCATGACTTGCATTGCCTCCTCAAACTGCCAACAATGTCTACATCAGTTGTACTGTTACAAAAGAGCTGCTGTAAAATCGTATAGGCTTCTGGGAGGAGGGCAGATACTGGCAATCAATCTCCCCAAGGCATTCCAGACAAGAGCTATTGAGATCCCTAGAATTGAGCTCTGGGATCTTGCAGATTGCTCTGCAGTTCAGTAACCTCATGTTTAATGTACTGACTCACCAAGTGAACTATATTTGTGGGTATTATCATTCATTAAAATGAACCCCGAGCCCATTGCACCTGAAAATGGGGGGAACATGTGGTTCAAGGATCTTATCTCAATATCTCTGGGAAGTTGATTATCTTTTATTAAACATGGGGAGTAAGTGTGGCTACTGATGCCTTCCCATACCATCAAACCACCATCTCCATTATTTTCCTAATGTTAGAGGGATGATACCATGTCCTGTGTTCTCTATACACAAACATTAGTTGAGAATCAGTTTGTAAGCTGAATCTTACTCATCTGTGAAGAGAACAGCCATTGTTCGAGTATCATGTGCATATTGCCAAGACCAATTCAGATGGGCCCTTCTGTAGGAGAATTTAAAGGATATACCACTGGTCATTTTGCATAGAGCCCCCTCTCCTCAAACCTTCTGAGAATTGTCCACCATGAAATCTCTTTCCAGTGGATGAACCACCTCAAAACAAGCTAGGGAGCTCTCTGCACTCTATAATGATACATTATTAACCCTTTCATGGTCCCCAATGATAATAGACATTGACAGAATCCGAAATGAGAGACCGAAGACGAATATAGACGTTTTTTACAACACATAAAATTTTTGATTTTTTGAAAATATAATTTCCATTTGAAAATTTTCTTAAATATATCTTTTAAAAATACATAATTCAAGTTTGAAAAATAATATTTTCTTTTTCATTTGATGCATATTTTATTAAACTATAATATAATTTGTTAAACCCATTCCATTGCCATTTCGTAGAAGTGCTAAATAGTATTGCCAATTTGTTTAACATTCGTCTTTTTCTGAAGCAAACTTCTGACCAAGTTTGAACTATTATCAACCAATTTTTCCTTAAAATTTCAAAAATCTCCTAAATATTAACAAAAAACTGCTATTTTTAAAAATGGAAGATTTTGGAAATAATTATAATGTACTGCTACCTCCCCCCCCCCCCCCCCATTTTATACTCTTTTCTGCAATAAACCTATTTCAATATTCCCAGAATTATTTTTATCATTTATCCCAGCATTTTATGCATCTTTCCCACTTTTAAAATCGAAACTGTAACGTAAGTAGTGCCTTAACTGGCATAGTGGTTAGGCAGCTAGAGACTGTCCCAACAAGGCTTGTTGCAGAGTCCAATAAACAAGTCAAATTTAGAACATTTTTAATAAATAACCATCAGAAATAGGTCATATTATATACCAAAAAGAATTTAATTCTGAATTTTACTGAGGTAAAAAATTTGAACAATGTAGTAACATAATAATTTTAATAACACTTTTTACAGTGGTACACAATAAAAAAAGGTACATATTTCATAATTACTTCCAAAATCTTCCATTTTTTAAAATAGCAGTTTTTTGGTTAATTATCAGATTTTAGAAATTTTAAGGAAAAATTTGTTGATAATAGTACAAATCAAACTACCGACTTAAATCAAATGATTGTTTCAATGCAGAGTAATGTTAACAAACAAATCGGCAACACCATATAGCGCTTCTAAAATATGGCAATCAGATGGCTTTATTGAATTATTTATATTGTAGTTTAATAAAATATGCAATAAATGAAAAAAAAAATATATTATTTTTGAAGCTTGAATTACATATTTTTAAAGAACAAATGTAAAATAATTTTCAAACAGCAATTTAAAAAAAAAATCGAAGTTTCATGTGTTGTACAAAAAATGCCATTGACCCTGGAAGGGTTAAAATACATTCATTATGCCTGCTAACTGAATGCATTGTTTATTAAAAAAGCAATCTCTGAAATAAAACAAGGTCAAATTTTCTGATCCTGCAGTTACATGTGTATTGCATCAGGGTAAACAAAAATTTGGTAATAAGTTCAGTAGTATTTCTCTTCATACAAGTGCACTAACACTTTTTAGTGACCTACTAGTATGTCCTTTATCAATTGTTTACAGCTTCTGTTGCATGTATCAGCAAGTCTTTCATTTTCAGCAATTTAAAAAAAAAACCACTTCATAGTCTATTTTTTGCTTTTTAAATTAAGATAACTCAAGTACTATTTTTTATCATTAGATGGAAGTACATATTTATTGCAACAATGAGATAGCCTATTATATTTGCAAACAATCTCAGTGTCTAGTGGAAAAATAGATGAGTAAAAAAACATTTATTTATATGGGCAACTGTGAAGAACACTTTTGGAATTCAGGGTCAGACACTAGAACAGAGTTTCTTGCATAAGTATTTTTCACCTTTATTATGCAAGTATTATATGAGAATACGAGTTTTCATTTTTCAGGTACAAAAGATTTTTAGACTGAAATATCTAAATTTCTGAAAAGTCTTCCATAGAAATTTTTTACACTATTGCTAATATTTTTATGCATTTGTTTAGATCCAAGTGTGTTGGAATCTGTAACAAATGATCTATGTGATGATTTCCATTTTTTTCATGATTATACCTATTTTTGTTTGCATAATCTGTTTTGACCTTTAACTTGTACATTTAGTGATATCTAGAACAATTAAATTTCACCTCCATATAAAATAACAGTACTCCGGTATCAGCCACTCTTTGGTATGCCTTACAAATTCCAGAAGTGATTTTATGAAATTCAAGGCATATATTTGGCATTAACAAGCATGCAAATCATAAAATGATACAGTGAATGTTTTCCTCATTTCTTTTTATCAAGCAATCACTTTCTTTTAGACCTGTGCTACCACTTATGACTTCCTCTACAGCAGTGTTTCCCAATCTTATTGAGCCCACAGCACATTTTTGAGAATCCAAAATTGTCATGACACACCAGTTAAAAAAACATTAATAGCTATTTAGGAACATATCTCCCATGGTTCATGTTCCTATCAAGTATCCCAAAGGACTGTAATATACAAAAGAAAATAGCGAGTTATAGGGTCTGCTTTGTTACTGAAAGCTAACTATTCCTTCTGTCAACATTGAAGCACATAAATATTTCTATTATTGGAAAATAGGGGAAAATTTGAATTTAAAAAAGATGAATTTAAATGATAGAGTGATGACTTTAAGTGAGAAACCCTAAATATAAAATTCAATAAAAAGTTTTATAAAACATTTTTCTAAAGACCTTTTGGAGGAAAATATTTTGGAAAATTTGCAGCACACCAGTGTGCCACAGCAATAGTTTGAAAAACATGGCTCTATCTTATGGTTTTAACAATCAAACTGAAACTACAATATACAAATTAATGACAACTCAATCATACCTAAGCTGATATCATCAAACCTACTGAACATTTTACTCTCATCATCAGAATAATTCCTGTAATAGTCAAATTCTGAAAAGAAAAAGAATATGCTAATATTAAATTTTTTTATCCAAATAAATTTTGTATAATATTTAAGTCTTATAGGAATTTTATTTCTATAAGGAATTTATTCCTATATATTATAGGAATTATATTATTCATTTATAGGAATTATATAGAATTTATACTGGAAGTATGCTCTTAAAATAGTAAAATACTTTAAGGAAAGATAAAATTAATTTAAAAAAATTTATTACTTAAAATGGAAACATTAAAATTTCACAAGTTTTTTTTTTAATGTTTATAAACTTTTACCTAACTTTCTTACTCTTTGAAAATTTGTCATTTTATTAACCACAGTTAAATGCTTTTTCTTCTTAGCAACATTTAATGCTGCATGTAACCCTTTTCACGAAAATGCTATTGTCTTTAAAAATATCCCATAAAATGGCCCTTTGGCACTCAGTACTTGAGAGCAGGGCTGGGCAACCTTTTCTCTTCGGCGGCCAGATGAAGAATTTTGAGATTGCCGCGAAGGCCAAATCCTTACTTATTGCATTAAAGACTAATCCCTGAGTAGACAATATGTGTAAACAATTCAATTTTCACATACACCTATTCACTTTAAAAAGGAACATGTACTTTTATAATTTTAAAGACTTATTTTCAATTAAAATTATGATTAAATATACAAGGAAAAAAAGTAAATATATAATTATACGAAAATGAAACATTTTAATTGAAATTAACATCAACTCCACATACAAATACCACTAATTAGCTGTGCTATAAACATCGGTACATCAAGAGACAAAGAAAAATGTTAAAATTTCGATGCAAGCTCTGTGAAGGTCTATATATTGGCAGCAAGTTCATTGATACACCTAATTATGATTCCGTGGGATAAATTTGTTATAATTTCTTCTCTGGACAAAACATACCAAAAACTGTTGGCATGCACTCCTTAACAAATTCAACATCAGAATAATTTTTGTAATATTTTGCAATTTTCTCACTAATAACAAAACTTGATCACATAATAGCATCAGAGTCTTGAGACCTTTGGGTAAATAATTTTTTTTTGTGTGTTTATGCACTATAAGTTCTTGAAATGTTTTTTTCTATGATGGTTTTGGAAACTTTCATAATTAAAATGTTGACTAGTGTACCTGTCTAGCGGAGTGAGAACAGTTCTTTAATTGAGAGCTGAACAGTACATTAAAAAAAATCTACCCTTATGTGCAAAGTCTGTATTATATTTAGGCTATTAAAGAACACTTTAAAAAAACGGTGTAAAAGTAAATTGGGAAAGAAAGTAAAATTTGTATTCCACAAAGTACTTTAAAAACAAGCAATTAAATTTAATAACTTGCATGGCAATATTCACGGGCCACTTGAAAAGTTCTCGCAGGCCAGATGTGGCCCATGGCCACACTATTGGATAGCTATTAGTTTCTTATCAAGGTCATCCAACATGTTCTTTAATGTGCACAAGGATGGTTTTCCAGCACAGAGTCGCAGCTTAATTCCCCATCCAACACATGAAACACAGTATTTTCTTTCTCACTAATGGCAGGAGTTAACGATGGAAATTCTCAATATAGGCATAACTACTACTTGAACATAGGAATATCAGATTATGAGCCAATGTGCTAAATGAGCCAACTCGCACTTTTATGAATTCCAGTAAGTAGCAAAGCCTCTTTCCTGTACATTATAAATACATGTTCCAGTTATAAGAACAGAGTGGTACAGAGCTAAGAGCAATGGCAATTGGTGTGGCAACAGTCAGTGGGATACACTCAAGATGCCACACCTCATACAGTTCACTTTTATTATATAAATTAGTGAGGTTCTACTGTTTGTCAAACCTGGTCAAGTTCATCAGAGCAGTAACTCACTTTCTAAAAGTTTTCAAGCAATGTGATATTCAGTGCAACTCAACAGATGGTAGGTTTGAGGTATTAAGAATTTTAATAATACTTCTGGATATAAAAGTATACGAGTCATTGCAAACTTTTGGTATTGGTGTTCAGATGGTTTATCTTTAGAATAGGCGTTACTGAAATAAAAAAAAAAATAAATACCCCCTCAAGCAGCTGCCTGAAAACAAAATTAAATATTTTGTGGAAAAAATTTTGCCGACATACAGGACATGAACCCATATCTCTCCAGAAACATGCCAGAGTATTCTTACCGATTGAACTAATGCTGGCTCATCTTTTTTCCACTAATTTAAGACTAAACTCTTCACTGATGATTTTCGGTGCCAACCACTGGCACCATCTATGATCGACAAGTGGCAACTATTTCTTTTTATATTGCG
This sequence comes from Ryuthela nishihirai, assembly GCA_038380435.1. NCBI lineage: Eukaryota > Metazoa > Arthropoda > Arachnida > Araneae > Heptathelidae > Ryuthela > Ryuthela nishihirai. The sequence continues at coordinate 44,809,450 of JAWZYU010000023.1, read as the reverse complement.
CTGAGTAGCTGAGTAAGATAAAAATAATAATTTTTCCACAAAATATTCATTGATATTGAAATGTCAACCAGGTAACGATGTGATTGTCATCTACGTTTAAAATTAAATTTCTATAAACATACAGAATTTGGAAGAATAAAAGTCAGCAACTGACCTTTCTCAAAATCAGAATCTTCTTCAGGGTAATCATTTCTCCAATTTTCCTCTTCATTGCTGTCATCATCATCTTCATAATATTCCTCAGGTTCATCATCTTCACCATAGTGCACCAAATCATCATTTAATGCACATTTTTGCACACTACAAAAAATTGAAAATTATCAATTTACTCTGTATATGCCTGTATGCAATTTATGTGAAATAAATGCAGTGAAAATACCAATAACCTTATCTACAAACTATCTGAAAAGAAGTGTTTTATGTGAAACTAGTGCACAGGCCATCAAAATTCAATTAGGTATATCTGAAAATTTTTATTTTTGCTATTGGGTGTAAAAAGCAGGTTCTAAAACTTGAAATCAGGTAGAAGCATGAATTTTTAATGCAACATGAGACAGAAAGAGGGAAACCATATGAGAAATTTAGAACTGGTTGGTCAAATATTTTGGAAAGTTAGAGGTTTGAAATATTATTAATATATAAATTCTATATGTGACTATCCAAATACCTGCACAAACCAGGACATTGCCCCCTCCATAAGCATTTCTCTCAATGATATTTGATAGTTGATGGCAGTTTGTTCTTTGTTCTTCCAGACCAGTATCAATCTGGAGTTGCTCTGCTGAGCAAATGTGGACCCGGTCAGCAAAGAAATCACTATGCACCTCTGATTCTCAGTTCAATTACATTGCCTGGTCCAGTTCATTGTTCATTTCTACAGTGTGAGTGAGGGGTAAACAATGTACTGATCAGCAAGTTACAATATGATAATCTTAATTTTCTCTAATTGAAATATGTAATTCTGACATTCAATCTACATTCAAGTTTTTATTTCTAAGTTACTATTCATTTATAAACTATAGATTCTTCTTGTTCTATTTCCCCTTCCCTCTATTAAGTTTTTAATTGTGTAACATCACTATACAGCTACTAAAGTTTATAAGCATTCCCTTGTTATGCCAATGAAAACCAAATAAGAAATTCAATATCTTAAACCAGTGGTTCTCAACCTTTTATGCTTCACGTACCCCCTGGAAATGTGTAATTGGTGTACCCCTTATATAGATAGATAAAACTATAGTTATATTATAACAATGCCAACTTAGCAACTTTGTTACTAGATCTAATGACCTTTGAGCTCTCACGGCATACCAAAAAAATTTTTTACCACAAACCCCACATTGAGAACCCCTGTCTTAAACAATATACATTTTTTTATGAGTATGAAACTGAAGGTAAGTTAAAGACCTAAATCTTCAATCTCAACAACATTCATCTAGTTTCAGCACCTGGAATATAATATAATAATTGCATGTCACTCCTCCAAAAAAAAATTTTGACCAAAATTTGAATTATTAGATGCTATCATATGCAATCAGTTTAAATAAATGATTTGATATAGAATTATTACTTGTATTCTGATTTGCTTTAAAAATAAATTCTCGTGACTGACAACTATTTCTGTTAAATATTCCAATTCCATAACTTTTTAAATAATTGAATGAATACTCCTTATATTCACTATTTAGAGACTAACTTACCTTCAATATCTTTGCAATTTTCTTCAACATATTGAGTATCCAATTTGGATTTTCATTGACATAACATGGAATTTTTTTTGTTCAAGTAACAATTCCAAATTGCAACTACATTTTATGATCAAACATTACTAATTTCATTTGCATCACAATGGAATTCTACATTTCTTTTGTCTAGATGAAATTTTATGCAATTGTAAAACATGTTAAATTATGACTACATTTTATGATCAAATGTTACCAATTTCATCACTAACTATAACTAGAAAATAAAAAATGTAATATAAAGAAATTTACCATACTGTACTGTGTACAAAGCTGTCATCTAAATCACCTTCAGCAATGTAATACACATCATATACATATTCATTATTATCTGTTTTCATAGGTTCTGTATTTTCACATATGAGTGGAACACCATTACAAGTTATAGCTGATGCCACATCCATGGAAGATTCCACCTGATGATAGAAAGAATTTCATTAATAAAATTATTAAACAATGTAACTTGCAATGAAAGTAGTCTCAAAAATAAACCTTGCTTAATTTCTCAGAATCTCTAAGATTTACACTACAGGTTCATATTTGAGCACCAGCTTCATAATACAACAATGCTAAAACTGAGGTCTCTGAATCCTACCTAGAAAACCATTGAAATCTACAATGCACTTGACCAGAATTTCTAGCATTCTGCTATTTCAAGAGGCAACTGCTATCCCAGTGATCTAATGATTATTGTTCTTTGGTTTAAGGGTCCTAGTCCGAGTTCTGGATAATGCAACTGATGCTTCTTTTCTTATACAGGGATGCCTTTCATAGTGCAGTTAACTGGTGCCAAAAAAGTTCCATGCAGATCAAGGTATTATTATAATGGATTATAATGTAATGTTACAATAATGTTACAATTATTGGTGTAAAAAAATAAGAATAATAAGAAAGAAAAATATTATAAAATCTTTTATTGTTGAAAATTGAGTTTTTATTGCTCCGAAAAATATTTAAGCAATAAAGTATTTAAAAAAGGCTTGTGTTTAACAACTGCTTACCAAATTTAATGAAAATATGCAAACAAAAAAATACTTTCGTTTGCCAAAAATAGTAAATGTTCACCAAATTTTAGACCACACAATAATCCTAAAGTGATAACCAGATATTGACTTCTCATAATTTTCTTAAATTATTTGACAGCAAAAAAATGCTTTTGTCTCCCAAAAATACTAAATGTCCACCAAATTTTAGACAATATCTAATTTTAAATCAATAACCAGATATTGACTTCTTGTTAGTCTCTTTTATCATTTGTAAGCAAAATAATATTTACCAAACGTAAGACTACATTTTTTTAAAACGATGAAAATGTAATCATAATTATGTTATTCTTTCTATCTAATGAATCCATCATCCGCATTATAAAAAATGCTCCAGATGAGCTGAAGCCAAGTGAGAACAAATCAGTAAAGTGATGAATATTCAAAGTTGTCCAAATGAAGGCGCTCGCTCACCTTAGCCCAACTGATTTGGCATTCACATGAAGTGGGATGTCAAGGAAGGGTGAGGCTTACAGAAGTGTTTTGGGGCCGGGGCTTATAGTTATGCTAGCTAAATAATAATTTGACGTAATAATAGTTGTTCTGACAAAGTATTTACAATAATTGCAAAAGCAAATATTTATTTTGGCAGTATTGTCGCGTAAATTTAGTGTTAAACATTTGGTGAACATTTACTAAATTCGGTATAACCATAGTATTCAAAATACAGGCATTACTAAAACAATAAGTACCGTTATTTTAGTGACGCAAATTTCGTTTTTCGATCTATCATCATTTGGCATCTAACAACTATTTTTGATATTCATTATTTTTTTTGGAGTACAGTGCTAGGGGTTTAGAGTTTAATTTGGTGGACATTTGATCCCTTTAAAAAATGTATGAAAATTTGCACACATTTTTTTCTCCTGTTTCTCTGCATGCACATCTCTAGCATTGAATAGCATCTTGCATAGCTAGCTGAACTGTAAAGCTTCATTCATGTTAGGTCGACATTCATGAGAAAATCAGAACCATCTTGAACCTTTCTAAGAAATGTTGAAAGTTCATCAAATGAAGAATCTTTCGTAAGGAACTTCAGCATCTTTTACATCTAATTTATCTTCCTCTTCTTCGTATGCACGTTGTTCCTCTATCTGCAAAAGAATTTCATCGTCTTCTGAATGTGACTCAATGCATTGTTAGTAGAATCCACAGTTTCAAAACCAAGATCTCTCTCAAGCTCCACAATGTTTTCTGAAATGGTGTTAATTTGCATTTCAAATATGGTAAAGTTACTTGCACAGTGTGGTAAAATACACAGCTCTCATATTGCTTGCAGTTACTTCAACCCATGATTCACCGATGTTTTCAACAGAATTTTTGATATTAAAATATTTCCAAAATTCTGTGAAAGTTATTGCCTTGTCCTCCTGTCATAGTTTTTATGGCTTGAGAAAAAGTCTCAAATAATAACCCTTAAATGTTGCAATGACACCTTGATCCATTGGCTGCAATAATGATGTGTTGGGTGGCAGAAAAAGAATTTTAACATTTTCATTAAAGTCAGCAATGGTAGTAGAATGATCAGGTGTATTGTCTAAGAACAGCAAAATTTTAAAATCCATGTCATTATCTTTGCAGTAATGCTTGACTGTTGGACAAAAATAAGTTGTGAACCATTCTTCAAATAATTGTCATGCTGCCCACGCTTTCTTATGTGAATGCCATATAACACAAGAGTGCCTTTTGCAAAACCCTTAAGAGCCCGAGGATTTTCAGATCAGTACATAAGCATAGTCTTTAATTTTAAATCACCAGATGCATTTCCACCTAATGAAAGTGTCAAACGGTCTTTTAGAATTTTATATCCTGGTTGCAACTTTTTCTTTTCTGCTAAATAATTTTGTGAAGGAATTTTTTTCTGGAACAAACCTATTTCATCAACATTAAAAATCTGTTCATCCTTGTAGCTGCCTTTTTTTTAATGACTTTTAATTCATAAAAAATTATCTTGAAGCAGCATCATTGTCTGCACTTGCATTTTCACCTTCAATTCAAATGTTATGAAGTCCCATATGCTTTTCGAAGTTATAAAATCATCCACGACTAGCTGAAAAAGTTTTGTCAGTATCCCCTTCATTTCCTGCAGTTTCTCTTTCATTTTCATTTATCATGTTGTAGAGACTTGCTGCTTTTGTTTAAATGGCCATCTGGCTTAACGGAATGTTTTTCAGATTGCAGTCTTCAAACCATATCATTAAAAGACATTCATTGTAATATTATTGTACCATGGGATATTCTATTTCAATTATATTATGATAATACTGTTATGTTCAATTGATGAACAATACAGTATTTTACATAAAAAATGCATTAAAAAACAAAAAGAATTACACATTATTCCTACAGACTGTTCTTTTGACATAACCTGTATATTATACAGAGTTCAGAAAAAATATTCATATTTTTATATTTCACATCAGAATACTAATCTTTCTTAGGTAAATGTTTTCCTTGAGCACAGTTTTTGTATATTCAAATCTTGTTCAATTTTCAATTCATTATTTGCAACAATGATCTATATTATCCATTGAAGAACTTCTATGTTTAAAATTCACTTTTGTCAAATAAGATGTGGCCATTCCATGCTCTTTGATTTTGCCTTTGTTCTTAAGTAGTGTTCGTACTGATGATTCATTCATTCCTTTGCCACATGCTATTTTAGCAAATGATGCACCATCTTCATAACTCTTTATAATTTAAATTTTTTTCTATTGTTAACCATTTATGTTTGTTAGGTTCACTATCTTGTTTGAACTTCTTTTCACTCATAATTGTGTATAAAGGGGCGTAATAATCTTTAAAAATAAACTGTAGAGCAGACACAACTTCACTTCAGTGAGAGGTTGGGACAATACTGAAGTATGTAGCAGAACACAGTCTATATCGCTGTTGTACAGAGTCAGAGCATTGGTAATGCAGTATGAATAAAATATGTGTGTAAATTTGTACAATTTTATGGAGTATAAATAAATTAAAAAAATTATAAACCATGTTACAACAAAATGCATGCTAATCAAAACTGCACTATGCAAGGTATCCCTGTATTGTGTTTCTGCTGGGATCTTGTCTTCCTCGCACATTTTTTCTAAGGGCACTTGTTGCCCCAAATAGTCCCACAAGTTTTCTATGGGATTCGAATCCGAGGACTTGGCGGTCCAGTTGAGATGTTCGAAGGCTTCAGAATGCTCATGCCAATCCAACACACTTCAAGCCCTGTGCACACAATAATTGTCATCTTGGAAAACTGTGGTATCCTTCTGGTGTTCACTCTGGAGATGCTGCACAAAAGGCAACAGTAGCTCCATATAGCCCTTCTGGTTCAGGTGTGACATTACCGCAACCAAAGAACACATTTACTCATACGTGAAACGCCCCCAGAACATCACAGAGCTTCCTCCAGCTTGAACAGAACCTTGCACACAGTCTGCATGGAAGGCTTCATGTGGCTTACAATATACCCGTCGCCTTGCATCATTCGAGTACAAGCAAGAAAAAACGTGACTCATCCGACCAAATTACACGCTTCCAAGAGTCGACAGTCCAGTCTTTGTGGCACCACACCCACTGTAGCCTTGTGCAGAGCTGTTAACATGGGTCTCTTTCGTGGTACTCTACTCCAGATATCCATGGCATGCAGTTCCCTTCAGAGTGTTCGTTTGGAAACAGCTTGTTGTAGGCCTGCATTAACTAACTGGAGCAATTCCTGTCTCGTTGCAAAGTGGTTTGCCCTAACAGTATGTTACACATTGCAGTGATCTCTGTTGGTGAGCACAGAATCCAAATAACTGTTAAAGCATAAAATAAGTTATGTTTAAACTTTTTTTATGTCAAACATTTATGGTTTTATATATACTCCAAATCACTATACAATTAGAAGTTTATATAAAACCCACCCACATCTTTCTGCTGCAGTTCTGGTGACAACCGGCAGTGGACTGCAATGTGCACCACTGCTGAAAGACCCTTTGGAAAGTACATTTCGACACACCTGCAAAGGCAGCAACTTCTCGTACACTATGCTCTTTGGCTTGGCCAAACACAATAACACCTTTTTGCCACTCATTCGCATCTTTGGCGCAACCCATGTTTCACGGAGCAACTAACACACATGTGGCACACAACCCCTTCTTGTCACTGTATGAATCCTGTAGCACACTTGTAGGATGTGGTTATTACTGGTGCGCCCTCTGTTGCTGTTGAATGGACGTAACCTTCTTACAGCGGGAGATGACTAATTTTTTTGTCTGGCGAGCTTTACCTTAAATGCATCTCCCACCTACTACAAATTGTCATGTTTATTGTGCCATTGTACAACTGCCTTAAATTTTCTGTCAGGTTGCACTTTTGAGAGCAAATATTCCAGTTTCAGCAAACTAAAACCAGAACCTTTATTAAACTGCCTGTTTTTCACAAATAGAAATCTACTCACCCTAAGAATCACAATAGTTGCATTGCTAAATTTTTTTCTCTTAAAAACTGGGCATGTTCTGCTGTGTATACTAAAGAATATGACTTTCATTAACCATTATATTATTGACAGCTGCATTATAGGCATGAGTAGCAGTTGATGGCAGTTATGAAGTCACATTTGAGTGCAAGCACAAAGCATGTCATTTGGGTTGCTTTACCTCTGAGATGCACTTTTTTCCACACCATGGGCTAAATGGCCAGGTCACAAGGACCCTGAAGGCTCAGAGAAGGTTGGAGGAGGGGACCCACTGAACAACTGTTGGGAGACAGATGGTAGCCTCCCGTCAAGGCCATTCAGTGTGTTCTTTATCATGCACAAGGTATGGCTCTCCCGCATATAGGGTCACAGCTTAACGTCCCATCTGACAGACGGTGGCCTTTCCAAGCCCATCTGTGTCCCCTGCTGACCATGGACAGGGTGGGAAATTTTGCAGAGATAAATCTCAATGCTGACCCAGCTGGGACTCGAACCTGGAAACTACAGATTACAAGCCTGGCGCATTACCAACTGAGCCACCCTCATTCCCACAAAGCATATCAGTAGCCTCTGCTTACTGCGCAAGTGAAGAGAGTCAGTGTATGCAATGTATGGTCCTTTGAAGTGCATCATTAGCAAAAACATAGGCATAACTACAATATTTTTTTCTCATTATCAAAACAATGACCATACTCCAGATTTGGCACAAAGGTTATATGAAGCATAATTTTGTCAGTAGGGCCACCTCATTTTTTTTTTTTTTTTTCAAAATTCAAAATTTTTAGTTTTAAAATTTTTTAAAACTTTAATACAATTTGCAAATTTTATTTTTTTTACTGAATTCATGAATCAAAATATACATCAGAACACCTCGTTTGATGTTCTTGTCTACTGTAGAGGCAAAGAAAAAAAAATAGGTCACAATTTGTATATTTCAAGGTTAAATGACTAACTCTTTATAAATTTTGGGCAATTATACATCTTACATGTACTAACATTTATGCTGAATATCATTGAAATCTGTGATGGGTAGTGAACTGCCTTAGTTGAATTGAAATGGAATGATCCTGAAGGATAATGTTATCTATTAACTTATGTGAAAGTATTTGCCATTGTAGTAAAAGGTACCAATTCTATTAATGAAGTGATGAAATGGCTACTCTATTTGCAAGAGCAGACATTGCATATTGTAGATCAACAAATATTAACTGAATATGAAAGTATAATCAGCTGCTGCTCAAATCACTGATTCAATTCAATGGTACATGACTTGAGACAGTATGGTCAATGACCCCAAAGAACTTTAGTGTACAGGAGGCCTTGGCCAGCCATCAATCTTCCGGAAGATTTAGCTGCATCTTATGCAATTATGATCCCTCCAACAAAATTTTAAATTATATTGGCAATCTTTTAACATTTTTGAAATAAAGTTTGCAATAATGATATAACCCTTAAAGCATGGAACCTGATACTGCATAATTATCAATTTCTGTCACAGAGAACATTACTTGCAGGCAGCTGTTAAAGGATGCCCCATCTATGTAGTGCCCTTTCCCATGTCACACATTGCTGCTTGGCAAGATGGCTGTATATGCCATGGAAAAGTGTATCATGCACTCAACTGAGTGCAACGAACTGAGTGGATTTTTTAAAATCTCAACCACCTCTGAGCAGCACTTTTTTGCACACCATGGGCTAAATGGCCAGGTCACATGGACCCCGAAGGCTCAGAGAAGGTTGGGGGGAGGGGACCCACTGGAACAGCTGTTGGGAGACAGATGGTAGCCTCCCGTCAAGGCCATCCAGTGTGTTCTTTAACGTGCACAGGGTATGGCTCTCCCGTACACGGGACCACGGCTTAATGTCCCATCCAACGGACGGCGGCCTTTCCAAGCCCATCGGTGTCCCCTACTGACTGTGGGCAGGGCGGGGAATTTTGCGGAGATAAATCTCAATGCTGACCCAGCTGGGACTTGAACCTGGGAACTACAGATTACGAGCCAGGCATGCTACCGACTGAGCCACCCCCTGCCCCAAATGTTAAAGGTGTGAGTGGTAATTTTATAGTGTAAATTCACTGCTAAAATTTTGATCCATAACTCTTCATCATAACATTAACCCTTAAAGTGCCAGGTTAATTGAAGAGTTTTCAATGAAAGTTTAAAGAGCTGTAGAATCTTATCTTGAAGAAAGTAATAAACAGAACTTGACAATGTTATTGTATAGAATATAATTTAATTTTCATGATTAATTAAAAAATTTTCAAAGGATAATTTTTTTGACAAAAATATAGTAAAACTCTGGGAACTAATGCCTTCCAGTACATTTAGGGTTAAAGGCACAGAACTCTCAAAATATATAATAAAAAAATAAATAAATACCCTCTCAAGCAGCTGCTTGCCACAGAGGTCCAGGAGCCTGACAGTTTATATGCCAGAGTAGAAGGTCTGAGAGGATGGCAGGACCTCAGCAGAAAAACAACACGAACATCCATGCCTTACCCGGGGCTCGAACCCAGGTCCCGTAGATTACTAGCCAAGCGCGCTAACCACTTGGCCACGGGACGGCCAAAATATATATCTAGTCTGAATGCAGGACCAGATCAGAGGAAGGAGGACATGCCCCTCACCTCCCTCTTGAGAATGCTAGTAACTGGAACAGAGGTGAAAAATATTAAACATATATATAGTACTTTTCCAAGAAATTTGTTCAAGACCACTAAAACAGAGGGAAAAATTTCTATTGGAATGGTATTTCGATTTATTTCTGCTCAATCTTGCCCCCCCCCCCCCCTAATGTTTTTCTAGATCCAGGTCTGTGTGAATGCACTGATAAATACTGGCACCAGTAATAGCAGAAAGTAACAGCTGTTTCACCTCCATTACTAAAGAACAATTATGACATTCAATGGAGTTTAAGCATAGACATGGAAGTTGTTACCTGGAATTCATTCTGATGAAAACTTTGAATGTTGTTCATTATAATCAACATTTCTGAACTTTGTTGCACTGATTATCTGTATAGTCAGGGCTAGTTATGTTCCCATCCCAACAAAAAGTGATTGCATTTGACAAACAGTTCAGTATTAATTAACAGAATTGATGTCTTTCACTATAAATTGTGGATATTTTGCATTAAATAAAATCAATGGATTATTAGAGGAGCACTGGTATGTAAAAAAAAAATACCCCCTCAAGCAGCTGCTTGCCACAGAGGTCTGACAGGAGCCTGTCAGTTTATATGCCACAATAGAAGATCTGAGAGGATGGCAGGACCTCAGCAGAAAAACAACACAAACATCCATGCCTTACCCGGGGCTCGAACCCAGGTCCCATATATTTAATTATTATTAAACTCAACTCATTAAGTATCCACTAATAATTTCCACGCTGTAAATTGATTCAAATATTTAGAGGAAAAATTGTCTTGAGCCGGGTGGGATATGAACCCACGATCTCCTGATAATATGTCAGGTGCTCTGGACCACTGAGCTACCGGCCGCCAATCAAGATCTCCTCTAACTGATGTTATGAACATTCTCAACCTACTTTCCTAATATGTAGGGAGTGTTTAGGCAATCCCGCCTCAAGTGGCTTTTTAATGCCTTTTTTTAGATGGAATGCATGTGTTACAAGTATGGAATCTACAAATAATTATTATTAAACTCAACTCAATAAGTATCCACTAATAATTTCCACTCTGTAAATTGATTAAATTATTTAGAGGAAAAATTGTCTTGAGCCGGGTGGGATAAGAACCCATGACCTCCTGATAATGTGTCAGGTGCTCTGAACCACTGTATTTGTAGATTGCATACTCGTAAGACATGCATTCCATCTAAGAAAAGGCATTAAAAAGCCGCTTGAGGTGGGATTGACTTAACACTCCCTACATTATTAAGAAAGTAGGTTGAGAATGTTCATAACATCAGCTAGAGGAGATCTTGATCGGCAGCCAGTAGCTCAGGTCCAGAGCACCTGACATGTTATCAGGAGGTTGCAAGTTCGTATCCCACCCAGCTGAAGAAAATTTTCCTCTAAATATTTGAATTAATTTACAGAGTGGAAATTATTAGTGGATACTTAATGAGTTTAACGATAATTATCTGTAGCTTGGATACTCGTAAGACATGCATTCCATCTAAGGGATTAAAAAGCTGCTTGAGGCAGGATTGCCTAAACACTCCCTACATATTAGGAAAGTAGGTTGAGAATATTCATAACATCAGTTAGAGGAGATCTTGATCAGCGGCCAGTAGTTCAGTGGTCCAAAGCACTTGACATGTTATCCGGAGGTCGTGGGTTCATATTCCACCCGGCTCAAGACAATTTTTCCTCTAAATATTTGAATCAATTTACAGAGTGGAAATTATTAGTGGGTATATTATCATAATACTGCATGCAACAATAGGTCCTTGGTATACAATTTTTAACTGTTGCTTTTTTTATTATTTACTATTGAAATCTCTTTTATATTAAGATCTTTACACTGTATCTGCTTATACCAGAGTGGCCAACTTGTGGCATTAATATCTCTTGTTTAGGGGTATGCTTCCCAATTTTTTCATTTTTTTTTTGGCTTCTCTAAATTTACCCTGAGTGATATGTATTAGCTTTTGCATAACCTATGGCATGCAAGATAATTTTTGCCTCACATGCCAAAGGATCTGGATCTACCCCTGGGTAGCATATATTTTGGTCCAGATATTTCCAAAATAATATGTGGCATGTTACAGAAAAATGTTAGCCATCCCTGTCCAATACTATCGAGTAGGAAGAATTGCAGCAATTTGCTATTTCTCACCAAGCTTCATACTGGAGTTTCGTCGGCTATGCATAAGTTTATTGATGAGAAAGTTCCTTGCAAGTTGATTGAGCATGGGCGACCTAATTAGTTTCCACCTTCCTGTTGGTGTTATGTCAAGTATATTTACTAGACACCTGCTGACTGCATTGAAACACTATACATTGGATAACCAATGCCATCAGAAGGACCCTCGGCCCTGTCCTTGATCAGACACTGATGGGCTTGGAAAGGCTGCTGTCTGTCAGACAGGATGTTAAGCTGTGGTAAATGTGTGGAAGAGCCATATCCTGTGTACATTAAAGAATACGCTAGATGGCTTTGACGGGAGGCTACCATCTGTCCAGCGAGTCCTCTCCCAACTTTCTTCGAACCCTTGTGACCTGGCCATTTAGCCAATTGTGTGCACAAAAGTTCCACTCAGGGGTAAAACAATCCAACCCATCAGAAGGGTGACAAGTGATACATTGTTTAGAACATAGAATCAAGCAGATATAAAACTTGATGAACTAAGCAATAAGATATAAAAAGATTCAACATTCTGCCTTTTCTTGTAATAAATAAAAAAAAAAACAGGACTGTGTACTTAAGCAAAAAACTACTTACTTGCTTTGGCTTTACTTCTTCAGTTTCTTCTATAATGTCATATAACTTATACATATTTTGAATAACTTTTAATTCATTTTCTACAGCCTCTCCAAGTGTGGTATTTTCTTTACTTTCCTCTGTAATCTGACAAGCAGAATTGGCTAATATAAGTCTACGGCTGTTAAACAACTCCAGCCTTTTCTTATGGCTCTCATCCTTGTGCTGGGCTCTTAACCGCTGGCTAACAGAAAGCTTTGTCCTAGACATTTTAGGATTTTTCCCCCATTCTGCTCTTTGCAGCTTGTCTTTCTTGATAGCAGCTTCAATATGGTTATTTATGGGTTCAGCCTATAAATGAAACATAATGAGTAAAAAGTTAGGAACTTTGCAAACTACTTAAAATCATGATCCTTTTGGTTCTGCACTTCTTAACTGTTTTCTGCTACACATAATATATACAGAGCTGACTTAAGGCATTTTGACACCCTAGACCAGAGGTGGTGAATCTTTTCGAGCTCTTGTGTCAAATTACAGAATTAAGAGAACATTTTCAAGCTTGTGTGCCATTACAAGGCAGTAGTACAGATCACGGGCCTCAGCCGCCATTTTGTTTTTGACGCAACGTAACAAAACGGTCCTTTTAATTGATTCCCACAACTCCCTAGACCCTAACCCAAACAGGGGTTTCTAGAAAAAAGATTGTTTTTTTCGTTACCATAGTAACGAAAAACCCGAGTTTACGTCAAACGCAACGCACCGTAACCATAGTAACATAAAATTGCGTTTTAAACGAACGTAAAAAAAAAATCAAATTAACGCAAAAAAAACCTCGTAACCGTCAATTACAGAATGAAAGCTCATAAAAGTGCCAAATCCAACAAAAAATAAAACGATTGCCTTCCCACATACAGTAAACCACTTCCACCATTCCCCCTCCCCTCTTTTCAAAACACAATACACCGCCGACCGAATTATAAAAAAGCCCCAAAACTAAATAATGTCCTCCAAGACAACACAAACCAAAAAACATGAAAATCGGAAACAGTGCACCGCCGACTGAATTATATAAAAAAGCCCCAAAACAAAAATCTGACAAAAAAAACATCTTACAGCTCAAATAACCCTCCCCTAAATTACATTGTCATTTTACCTCTGAGCCCCCACTTTTTTCCCACACCATGGGCTAAATGACGAGATCACATGAACCCCGAAGGCTCACAGAAGGTACGGGACCCACTAGAACAGTTGTTGGGAGACAGTAACTTCCTGTAAAGGCCATCCAACGTGTTCTTTAACGTACACAGAGTATAACTCTCCCACATACAGGGCCATGGCTTAACATCCTAACCGACGGACGGCGGCCTTTCCAAGCCCATCAGTGTCCCCTACTATGAGCTGAGTTTGAAAATACGCCGAGATAAATCTAAACGCTGACATAGCTCGGACTCGAACCTTGGAACTACAGATTACAAGCCTCGCGCGCTACCGACTCCGCCACTCTCACCCCACCTCTAAATTTTTCATTCTTTCCTGACTCCATCAAAAACTGCCGTTTTTTCACACACCGACAATTCTACAATACCCAGAATTACTACATCAAAAAGTCGCCAGACGCTTCCACATATTAACGATAAATCATATAACTAAATTTAAAAGACTCCTAAATATACAACAAAATTAATAAATCACTATAATACATTAATTACCATACTATACGTAACTACTAAAAAAACATTCAATTCACCCCCAAACTATTCTAACGAAATACATGTCTTTACTATCGCCATTTTCAATCCTACACGCAAAAACTTGCATACTCCCCCACTACATGGGCCCCTAAATATCTTTAATAACTAATTATAAACCATATCCAAACCAATTTTCAAAAAAAAAGCTAGAACATATTAATTATTCGTATCCTACCTATCACTGAACACACCCCCTCCCCATATTAAATATATAATACACACGAACTTACCTCTAACCATATAGGTATGTTATCCAAAGAAGTCCAGAAAAAATGGCGAAAAAACCCAAACGGAACTTCACACTCTCGTCAAATCACACACATAACACGTGACTCCACATTACCCACCCAAAAGAAACAAATCAAAGAGCCATAGGACAACAACAACCAACAGCTACGTTTTACGTCATACTTTACAAATCAACATCATACTTTACACTTCGACATCACACGCCACTTGAGCAATGCCATCTATCGGCTGAGAACCGTAATCACTACACGGGCCCTTTCAAGTTTAAATTAGAGGATTACTTCAGCATACAGTAATGTTAACAAATTGGCAATATCTTATATCACTTCTAAGAAATGGCAATCAGATGACTTTAACAAATTACTTATGTCATAGTTTAATAAATTATGCAACAATGAAAAAAAATATGATTTATCAAGACTTAATTATATTTTTTTATAAAATATGTATAAAAAAATCTTCAAATGGTAATTTTTTTTTAAATATATATTTTTTCGTTGTACTAAAAACGGATAATACATCCTTGGCCTATCATTTCGAATTGTGCAAACGTATACAGATGTCCTGAACAGTGGAAGGATTAAGAATTAATTTTGGAAAACCTGATAAAGATAGTTTAATTATATTTTAATCAGAAGAAAATTTCTTCCTGAATAATATAATATTTACCTCAAACATTATTAATCTTGGCCAATGTAGAAAGATTAGTGCATCAAGGGTAAAAAACAAACATCTAGTAGTAGCAATTTTAAAACTATTGAATATAAACTTAAAAACTTGTAATTTTTAAAAACGAATAATATTTTGTCATGGGTGTGTGTGTAAAATGACCTGTGTAGAGGGGAGAGGGGGTAAAAAACTTTGCTGAAATTCCCCTCCCAGAGAATGACTGATTTCCATCCAAGGAAGTCCATTTTGCTTCCATGCCCAAGACCTCATTCATTTTCAAAAAATGATACAGATTAAAGTTTTTTTACTGGAAAATGAAGAAATAATGAAAGAAAAATTAACACATTCAGCCAGTCATTTGATGTAGCATAACTGTGAAAAAACGATCAACTGGAAGATCGGTAATTTAAAAAATAACATATTTACAGAAATGAAACCAAAGTTTTAAATATAAAAGTATATATACTAACTAGATGCATGTTGAATTTATCCAAAGTGTGAGAAGAGGTTCACTGTAAACAATCCACTTTGTAGCCACTTGAATGCCATGTGCCAGCAGTTGACTAGGTAACAGCACTTGGCTCTCCTGTGACACTGTATGCAATTTCACAACACATGATCTGGCCCTGCTCTAGCTTAGTTTCAATTTGAAGACTGGCAGGGGGATGGGGGGGGGGGCATAGAATGATGGGATAAATGATAAAAATAATTCTAGGAATGCTGAAATAGATTTAAGGCAGAAAAGATTGCAAAACAACGAGAGCTACATACTTTGTAAATACTTCCAAAATCTTCCATTTTTAAAATTAGCAGTTTTTTGTTAATTTCAGGAGTTTCAAAAATTTAAGGAAAAATTTGTTGATAATAGTTCAAATCAAACTTGCAAGCTTAAATCAGGTAGTTGCTTCAGCGTAGAGTAATATTAATGTGGCATTACCATATTGCGCTTCTAAGAAATATCAATCAGATGGCTTTAACAAATTATTTACATTGTAGTTTAATAAAATATGCATCAAATGAAAAAAAAAAACATTTTTCAAGCTTGAATTGCAAACTTTTATAAGATATATGTAAGAAAAGTTTCAAATGGAAATTCCTATTTTAAAAAAATTGAATTTTTTTGTTGTACAAATGATACCCATGTTTGTTTTGGGCCTCTCATTTTGGGTTCTGTCAATGTCTTTCAGGAGTTTCAAAAGTTTAAGGAAAAATTTCTTGATAATAGTTCAAATCAAACTTGCAAGCTTAAATCAGGTAGTTGCTTCAGCGTAGAGTAATATTAATGTGGCATTACCATATTGCGCTTCTAAGAAATATCAATCAGATGGCTTTAACAAATTATTTACATTGTAGTTTAATAAAATATGCATCAAATGAAAAAAAAACAAACATTTTTCAAGCTTGAATTGCAAACTTTTATAAGATATATGTAAGAAAAGTTTCAAATGGAAATTCCTATTTTAAAAAAATTGAATTTTTTTGTTGTACAAATGATACCCATGTTTGTTTTGGGACTCTCATTTTGGGTTCTGTCAATGTCTACACTCATCGAGGATCCTGGAAGGGTTAAGAACTGGCTTTCAGGAATGCATTCTATTTGTTTACCAGGGTATACCATAGTGAATAAATATTCATTAAATCAATCTGTTTTTTGTGACAGGAGAAGATGGGTACAGAGGAAAAATTGTCTTGAGCCAGGTGGGATCTGAACCCATGACTAATGACACCTGACAGACCACCTGATATGTCATCAGGAGGTCGTGGGTTCAGATCACATGTGGCTCAAGGCAATTTTTCCTCACTTAACAAACAGTTTGGATAGTGGATAAATATTCATTAAAGGGTACATCTGTATAAAAATACTACTTTCTAAACATAATGTAATATTAATATTTGTTTACAATTTGTTAACAAGCTGATTGATGATTAAAAAATTGCATCTTTTAAACCAATTAAAATATAAACTGGAATATTATAATATATAAAAATATTTCCAAACAAAACATTAATAAGAAAACACGCATTAGTAAAAGTTCTCAGAAAAAATTTAAATGGTTCCAAATATTTTTCAAAATTCTAAATTTTAACCTCAACTTTAACACGTTGACTGCCATAATGTTAAAAATTTTTCAAGTCCTCGGGTCATATCTTTTTCTTTTTTGTTAAATCAACTAAAATCAGTCTTAAATTGCTGTACAATATCAGTTTATATAATTTTTATAATTTTTTTGCTTAAAAACAAACTTTGAAAGTGTGAATCACATGTGCTTCACACAGCCTGAGCATGCTTTTTTTTTTATCTATAGGTGTGATACAATGAAATAATAGAAAATATGCAGCTTCCAAAGCTTGTCCGAAATTTTGCTGTAAGAAACTTTTCATTAATGGGTTAATCAATTTCAAAATTGCAGACAAGCATTAAAGACTTGAATGTTATCTGCTGTTATGCCCCCACTGAGGATGCTGATGAGGATAGGTTTTACGGACAACTTCAGGATATTTTGAATTCTGTCAAAAAAGGAGATATTACCCTTGTTCTAGGTGACTTCAATGCCAAAGTTGGTGCTGACTCTGACCTTTGGGGAGGGGTGATAGGCCCTTTTGGTATTGGTAGCTACAATGGCAATGAGCAACGTCTCCTACAGGTAAGTAAACTCAATGTTTTCAGAATAACTAACACTTATTACAAACACCATGACATACATAAGTACACATGGGTTTCACCTGATGGGCTGCATAGGAATATGATTGATTATATATTAATTAACAGCAAATGGGCTAGTTCTGTTAGGAATACAAGGGCATATAGGGGAGCTGAAATTGGATCTGACCATTATCTTGTTAAAAGTGTCTTGCAACTTAAAAAGTGTTGTGCTAAATTTAAAAAATTTACCTTTAATACTGAAGCTCTGAAAGATCTAGTTATAGCTAAAACTTACCATGATAGGTTACTTAGTCATTATGACAGTCATGATTTGCTTAATACTGAAGTTGAGAAAGAATGGGGCCATTTTAAACAGGCTTTTTTGGAAACTAATAGTACTCTTTTAGGAAAAAAGGAGCAGAGGAGGCATAATTATTTAAGTGATAAGGCACTTGAGCTTATTTCAGAAAGAAGAAAGTGCAGGAATGTCCTTAATCAATACCCTACTAGTCCTAATAGCATTACAGAGAGCTTAATAAACGTGTAAAGGATCAGTTAGCTACTGATAAGAATCTTTGGCTTGATGGCTTGGCTGACAAAGCTGAGGAAGCAGTTAGGCAGCACAACAGCAGAGAGCTGTACCAGATAGTTAATGTTTTATGTGGTAGAAAAAATTACGGACAGATATATTCTACAACTATAAAACTTTGACAAAAATTTATACCTCGTCTTATCTGCGGAAATATACGGTATATGTTCCCACCATTGGCACCGAGTATGGAGGGGAACGCCACTGAGAATTTAAAAACCCGGTCCCAGTGGTTCCCACTATTTTAACCATGTGTAAATTCTTCCTCGTTTCGTATAACAATGGAATTTTCGGCAAGCGCCATTTAACATTATATTTACCTCGCATTTCAGAGTACCAGCAAATTTGAAATAAACTTCACTGCTGGAAGGATCACATCCCTGCTTTGGCCTTTTCAGGGCAATTAAAAGAGCTTCTGCTGGTTCGTCGGATGCTTTTCTCTTCAAACGCACTACAGCAGCCATTTTCACTGATCAATAGTCTAATGCCAATTCCAACCACTTAAATCCCGTTAAATGCTTTCTTCCGAAACAACACAATCTACGGCTACGGTGAAACTAGGGAACACACACTGTATAAGACCATGAAGGTAGGAAGAGAGGGAGGCGTCCTATCGATCGGAAACTGTAACCGAACGTCGCCATATTATTCCTACTCGTATAAATATGCGTCAATGAGCCTGCGAAAACGCTCAAAGGGGTAACATTTCATAGGTAATAAGGAACGCTAAAGTTTTGCCTCTAAATTAAAAAAACTTTTTTTTGTTATTTCAACTATTTATGACAGTAGCGTAGTTGTGGAAGTGGGTGGGGGAATTGCGAAGACTTCCGTGGGGGTTGAGAAATTTTCCCAGTATTTTTTAAATAAAGGTTTATTAAAAATTTATAGAAAGAAAAATTAAATCAAAAAACGGGAGAGAACGTAATATCCACATTATTCATTTCCTGTTTTTGATGTACCCTTTCAAAAGGCTACAGAATTTCCCTGTTACATCAATGAGAATCTAACTTCGAAGCTCTATAACTTCTAAAATACGCGTTTAACGGAAAAATGTGACTGAAGATAAAATAAAGATCATAATCAAATCTATTTAAATATCCATTTTTCAGCATTACGGATATTTTTCTTAAACAATGATACTTGAAATATTATGCGGGGGGGGGGAGGATTAAACATTCTATATCAGGCACCATACGTCTTGCCACAGAGGTCTGACAGAAGCCTATCAGCTGACTGACAATGCTAATTTTTCAAAAAGAATAAGTTATTAAAATTTGTAGAGAGGACAGAAAAGGTAGAAAATTTATGAACTGGATAAAATAAAATTTTATTTAAAGTACCGACTAACAGTTTAGTCAGAAAAAGGCATAATTACCATTATTCAAGACATTTCAAAATATATGAAGTCCCGATTTTTATTCATTCTTAATAAGTAATCTAGAGATGTTTGGCCTTAAGTGACATAGTAATTAGTAATTATCTGCTGTTGCAGGAGGCAAACTTTGTATGTTTGTATTAAGTATAACTATAGTAGTGTTCAGCAGTTGACTTTAGTCTTACTAGGTGTTGGGTTGTTTTACCTCTCTCTTTTGCACACACTGGGCTAAATGGCCAGGTCACAAAGAACCCGAAGGCTCATAAATGTTTGGGAGAGGATACCTACTAGAAAGCCGTTGCGAGACAGATCGTAGCCTCCAGTCAAGGCCATCCAGCGTGTTCTTTAATGTGCATAGCGTATGGCTCTCCCTTACACATGGCCACAGATTAACATCTTGTCCGAAGGACTTTCCAAGCCCATTGGTGTTTCCCACTGACCAAGGGCAATATGGAGTGTTTTGGAGAGATAAATCTCAACACTGGCCCAGCTGGGATTCAAACCTGGGAACTGCAGATTACAGGCCTGGCACGCTATCAACTGAGTCACTTCCACCCTAATGTAAACTAGGAGTAGTTCCTAAATGCCCTCGCTGTTTTTTACATTGCAAATAAAAAATAGCTATCAGCTTTCATAGCTCCAACCATAAGTGGACGGAAGCAAATTTTTATGCAATAGTCTAAAATGCGTGCTTTGTTTTTCAATCTGGCATGGCAATTGTACATATTGAGAATACAGAAAATGGTAAGAGAATTTATTGAGCATCAGTGATTTATAATATATCATTTCACGGTTAACAGTAAATTACATTCTGTCATGGGATCAAGAAATTTAAAAAAGGAAAATGTAAAAAATGAGTGCTTTAATTTTAATTTAAAATATAATATGAGTTTATGCAAAAAGGAGGAAATTTCATGTTTTTTCAAAATTCCGAGAGGAAAAGAGATAAAAAGGGAGATATGTCCTCCTTTTGGAATCGTAACCTTTGGTAAACCCTAAGTTATATTTATCAAAGGGAAGAAAATTATTTTTTTTACATTGTTTTAATTGTTAACATTGTTAACGTTGTTTTTAACTCAGAAATCAATCATGTCTTAGCTGCAAGTAATATAACGTTACTATCAAATGAAAAGATTTGGATACACTTTGATCATAGATAGGATAAACTGTGCAAGACAACATTTTGTTAAAGCTCACATGATAACAGCTGAGGATTGTCAAGAAGAGTGTTTATTGCTGTTCTATGGTATAGTGATATTGTTATCATCAAATTTACTCACATCTTTATTCCTTCAAATAATTTCGTTTTTTTAATCATAATAACATTTTGTACCATTAACTATAGAAGTAAATTAAAAAAAATAGTATGCATCAATCAATCAATAGTAAATTCATAGATTATCTCTTGACATCGAATTCAAGAATAGTTATGAATTTCTTGAGCTTTGCATCATTTTTTAAAGTATTAGGTTAACTGTTAACTTTTTTATATATGTTTCACCCTGAATCATTTAATGATCCCATTAATGTTCATACAAATTAATTAAGGGGCATTAATTGTTTCATGCCACTAACTTATGCTCTTGTAATTAAAATGGGATTTAGTTTAGATGGCTGCTCGTGGCCGAGTGGTTAATACGCTTGACTACTGATTAAATAGACATGGGTTCATCTAATGTGCATAAGTTCAGTCTCCGGTAAAGTTGTTGATGTTTGTGTCGTTTTTCTGCTGAGGTCCCGCTATCTTCACAGACCTTCTACTGTGAAGAACTAACTGACAGGACCCTGTCAGACCTCTGTGGCAAGGAGCTGCTTGAGGAGGTATTCATTATTTTTATTATTTAATTTGATAAATAATACGTAAATATTGTACGATGCTCAGTGTAGTGTTTGTGACGCAATATTTCGTTTCCACAGATTATGCACACCCCTAGCAAGGATCTATTGCTTGTCTTCATTAATGATTATGCAAAGTATTAATTTCCCTTGTATTTGTATTAAATTGTAATTTCCTTTATACTGTATAAAATAGATTCTTCTTTATTGTTTCATCCTTTCTAAAATGACTTCTTTTTTCCTAGATAACTTGAAATACCAATTAATGCTAAGCCTTTAGGTTGTAAATGCAAAATTACGAACATTGTGATGTCAGTTTTGCCTTGTACCTTAATTTGAAGAATGTTATTTATCTTTTTTAATGAATATTTTGATGTTGTACACACCGTGGACTTTTAATTCATTATTTGGGCTGCTCAGTAATTTAACATAGATTGTAATTACATCCAGTTGCAGTGAAAAGATTTCCACTAATTTATTGAACATGACATAGGTTGGTGCTTTTCACAGTTGAAGCCCTATCTGCTTGATTTTTCTGCAATTGAGACGAGTATCCAGTGAACAATAACAGCTGCTGCTATTTGGGTTGGGTTGTTTTACCTCTGAGTGGCATTTTTTTGCATACACCATGGGCTAAAGGGCCAGGTCACATGGATCCCGAAGGCTCAGGGAAGGTTAGGTGAGAGGACCCACTGGAACACCTGTTGGGAGACAGATGGTAGCTTCCCATTAAGGTAATCCAGTGTGTTTTAACGTGCACTAGGTATGGCTCTCCCACACACAAGGCCATGACTTAATGTCGCAGCTGACGGACAGTGGCTTTCCAACCCCATCGGTATTCCCTACTGACTGTGGGCAGGGTGGGGAATTTTGCGGAGATAAATCTGAACGCTGATCCAGCTGGGACTCGAACCTGGGAATTACAGATTACAAGCGTGGAGTGCTACCGACTGAGCAACCCCCCACCTCTGCTGCTATTGTATAAAAGTATAATCTATCTGTTATAATGTACAAAGCATTGTTTTGGTAAACGGGCACTTTACAGTTCTGATGTGATGGTTCACCCATTGACTTTTACTTTTCTTTAACCAGTTATACTTTATTTCCATTTAAATTATTATTTTGGGGTTTTCTTTTATTATAATCATCATTCTTCCCACCCGTTCCGTTAAAAGAGTTGCGATTTGCTAACTACGCATTTTGATTGATGGCATCTAAACGCGTGCTCGGATGGACACGTCCACTTACCTTATCTAACGCGCGATCCTTCCCCGTGTTGTGATACATCCCACAGTTTTGCACGCCATAGTGTATGCACCAATATATGGCCGTGACAGGAAGTCATGGAGTCAGTTGAGAGTTGGTGATGTGAGGTAAGTTGGACTCAGTTGCTCAGCTGCTGGTGTCAGCAGCAGTACGAAGTTGTTTGAGGAAAAGGAAGTTGATGTTAGTTTGTGAAGATGGTTAGTTTCTGAAGATCTTTTCTTGAGCAGAGTTTTGGTTTAGAAGATTAATTTTACTAACTTTAATTTGAGACAGTCATTTATTTAAGTTCTTTTTTCCGTCTAACGCTTTTAATAAAATAACCCTTCTATAATTCCTTAGCAAGGTTACTTGCCCGAGAATTTAAGCTATCCTGTAAAGTAAAATTAATACACTTTGGAACGTTAAGTATCCTGGTATGGCTGATGGCAGTATTGGCTGAAACAATCTCACAAGCTTCTGATGCCACTCGCACTTGTATGTGGCTCGTACTTGAGACGGCCCTGACATATTAGTGATTGTACACTACTCATTTCATTCTTATAACCCTCCAAAAAATTTTAAACTTCTCTTTGGACCTTTTGACTGATCGAAATTAAACCAAACTTCTGGAAAGCATCGGGCGCCAGGAAATTAATCTTGCCAAATAAAGTTAAATGAGGGTTCCATAAGTATATGCGCATTACTTAGCGAGTAAGAAATCAGAAGATTGTCAAATTACTAAAGTTAAATCTTAATAAAAATTAATCATCTTTGCTCAAGAGAAAAAATAGCAAAGTCAAAATATTTCATATGAACAAAGAAAGTTTATTTCCAAAAAGTTCAAGATTCACCAAATAAACTGAAAAATACAAAAGTCTGAGTAACTAAAAGCTCACATCTAGCTCATCTCTGCTAGCAACTCTATACTACATCTTACTGACTTACTACTATCTGACTCCTCTTACTGACTCCATGACCTAACATCACTTAGTATGCATGAGGAGAGCAACTGACACGTGTTTGTTGCACGCTGGGGAAAACATTTGCATAATCTGACGATCGCACTATGACGCAAGAGGGAGCGTGTCCTTGTGCACGCATTAGTGGCTGTCAATCAAAAGTCGGAGTTGCGCATACTTAACTCCTTTATCGGATCGGAAGAGAGAAAAGTGATAAGTCCCGGAAGAGGGAGATGTGATAAATCCAATTGAAGAATAAATCCGCAAAATGATAAATATAATGTAAATAAATTAAAAACTGGTTAAGGAAAAGTAAAAGTGAACGGGTGGACCATCACATTCTCTAATCTGCAGTCCTGATTCCCAGCAACATGGCCAAACTAAAAGAACTTTCTATACATAAAGTGCTCATTCGTCTAAGTTCATCATTTTTTACCCCAAGATAATTATCAAGCAAAATTAAAAACTTTAAATTTCCTGTTACATACAAATTCGTCTCTTTTCTTTGTGCCTGTTATCTTTCTTATAATGGTACACCTTTCACTCTCTTAGCAAATGTTAGAAAGATTTAATTATGTAGTTAAATTTTTGTCTTCAGATATACAAACCTCTTCTTCAACAAATTCCCCAGATTCTAAAAGGTTCGAGAAGCAATGGGTTTCTTCAGTTATTTCATACCTTACATTACGAGTATCTGAAACACAACTTACGAGATTATGAAAATGAGAAATTTGCTCAAGAGCACAAGCATTCGAAAAACCTTGCATCACCCCACTGACCCCAGATATGTAAAGAAGAACAATATAATAAAAGCACTATTTACTCCATAATTGGCAACCCACACCTGTTATTGCAACCTACACTTGCTAACGACGGCCATTTTGGTGGTACGAAAACTCATTTTGATAAGCAAGTCCTGTTTATTGAACTAGTTTAAATGTTATTAAAATGTAATTTAAATGAAATATATTTCATACACATAATTCTCGAGTAAAATAGTGTTTTTATTTTTAAGGATTTCGTATTGCTTTTTACTTGAATTTTGACTGAACATGGGATGTCAAAAGATTTGATTCGCAATATTTCCTGAAATAAAGCTAATTTTTTACCCTTATGAGACACGAAGGATTAACTTCTTACAGTGCCAACTGGGAAGAAAAGCAAACAAACAGTTTGCACATTTTTGGAAATATATTTGCTTTACTTTCAAAATGCTCTCAAAACGAAAGGGCAGTATGAAATGATTTAGATTCTTTAAACAAGCAGTTGCTTCAAGGAGCATTTATTTATTTAATTATAAATAAAGGCTGAAACAGTCATATTTGTTTTCGTTTTTTTCCTATACAATATGTTTTATCCCATTAATATATATAAAAATAAAATAAATATTCCTTCAAGTTTATATGCCATAGTAGAAGGTCTGTGAGGATGGCAAGGCTACAGCAGAAAAACAACACGAACATTCATGCCTTACCCAGGGTTCAAACCCAGGTCCCTTAGATCAGTAGCCAAGCGTCCTAACCACTCGGCCAAATATATTGCTAAACAAAATTCGGCTATCAGTAGGAAAAAAATTAATTTTACATGGCAAAAATATAACAAGTAGTTACATGTAAGAAAGTATTTTTATTTCTTTCACAGCTCTATTGAAGTAGTTTGTAGAAGCACGAGATTTCAGATTTCGGTGTAACAGCAATAGCATGGGGACATTTAATGCAAATTGTAGAATGGCAATTTATCAAAGATATTAAAATAAAATTTACAAAATCTATTTCGAAATGAACCTACTACCAAAGAATACGTAAGGAGAAGAATGAATCGCTTCTTGTATTCGGAGCTGTATCGCTCCGTTGTGAAATGTGCTTGCAGAGGAAATGCAGTAAACCAGTTGTTCGTAGTGTAGGATTGAATTGTTTCTGTGCATTTTCGATCTGTGGCTTTTTAGCACGTTGCTTCTGAATGACAGCAGATATGGTCTCAAATTTCATGTTTCTTGAACGTTTTTTTTTCTCCTTCAGCACTTTTATCTTGACATAATACATATTTATACTTCAGCACTTTTATATACATACCAAAAAAAAATGTTAGTAAAAGCTTGATTTGTAAAAATATAGATGTAGTTTTCCAAATGCAATCTTCCTCACCATATCCAAGTGGTTTACCATAAACCGTGCCTCCATGTTGGCAGTTGTGGCAGGCGATAACTTGAAACGTGTCAAACAGTACTTGTTGCTATTCCCTTTACATTTGTAGGGTTAATTCCGGAAGCATATCTAGCATTAATAAGTTACTGATGTTTACAGATTGAATATCAGTTTTTTATAATTAGTGATAAGTAAACTTTCATTATCATAAGCTATGCCTGTTGCGGACTTCCATCCTGTTCGTACCGCATACTCTGGTCGTACCGCATTCTCTGGTCCTGCTCCTAGCGCAGAAGAGTGCTTGTCATGCAGCATAGAAAGCACCAGCATGCTATGATTCTAAGGAGTCTTCCTCACCACATACGCAAAGCAGAAAATTTATCGATTATATTTTTAGAGTATTTGAACTTCTCATGAAAAGTGCATGATTTTCCTATCGTATAATTTCTTTATAATTAAAAAATTTGAAAAACAGGTTTGATATTTTGCAAACGTTGCAAATAAAATTAATACACATTGGCATCATCTGTTGTAGCCAACTTCTCATGCTGTGACCTCTTTTGATAATATATGACATAATAAATATATTTTTTTAGATCAGTTCTTATAATTTCTGTGCTTTTTTTATTTTGTAATTTCATTCATTGTATATGTAAACAATTTATAAAAACTCGGTGATATAAACGTTACGACTAAGAACAACAGCCGCCGAACCTAAAAGTTCTCACGGAAAGAAACATGCAAATACCTTAGCCCCCGAGTTCGCGAATTGCATCTTCCCTGCAGCACATCACGTGTATCTGCAGGTTTGTGGTGCTGCAGCAGAAAGTGTCTTACATTACGCTGTGGAAGCTTTCATTCTTCTCCTTACATATTCTTTGCTACTACTAACTAAACAACCGCCATATTAGTGACAAACGGCTTTAACGGATATGAAAATTTTGGACCACGTTCCAGCAGGTTGGGTTGGGTTGTTTTATGTCTGAGTGGCACTTTTTTTTGCACAAAATGAGAGGGGGAAGGGGACCCACTAGAGAGCTGTTGGGGGACAGATGATAGCCTCCCTCAACGCCATGCAGCATGCTGTTTAACGTGCACAGGGTATGGCTCTTTCTTACAATGGGGCCATGGCTTAATGTACCATCCAATGGACGGCAGCCTTTCCAAGCTCATCTGTGTCCTCTACTTACCAAGGGCAGGGCAGAGAGGTTTGCGGAGGTAAATCTCAACGCTTTGACCAGGTGGGATTCGAACTTGGGAACTGCAGATTATGAGCCTGGTATGGTACTGACTGAGCCCAATTGCCAGCAAGAAAATGTTAGTTGTGCATTATCCAGTTCTTTTTTGCTATATCTGTGCCCTTACTATTCCCATAATTTTATGCTTTTCTCTGTTTATCATTAAGCCTGTCCCTTTACTAGTCTAATCAATAGCTGGAATGAAATAGTTCATGTGGTCAGCATCATTTGCCAAAAGAACCAAATATTCAGCAAAACAAAAGTCAGATATTTTTATGTCACTGGACTATAAAAGGCCATGTGTCTTTCCCTTTCACAGAATTCCTCATAAAATAATCAATAGCTGAAATGAACAGAGAAAATGATATGACCAAAAATGCAACCCAAGAGCAAATTGTGGTAATAGCTTGTGGCATCACGTTTATGAACTTAGGGCACTTAGGGCGCCTCCTCTTATTTCTTTTCTCCATAATTCCTCCATACTAAATTTCATATTTTTGACCATATGTTTAATGATATTACTTAGTTCAAATCCGAAATACTCTGCACGACAATGAAGGTTGCATGAGGCACACCTGCGCTTCTAGGTAACCGTTACATCAACTGCCATTGACTGCAAACCATCGGAGCAATTTAATGAAATTCCAGAAGGAGTGAGGGGATAGGGGTGAAATGTAGTACACACATAGCAATACATATTGGCAGACCATGATTTTATTTGCAGCCATTTACAGCAGTTAGAAGTTGAGATAATGCAGCACAACATGACTGCATCAGTAGGTGGTTGCACCGCCATGAACGGCAATACAGGCAACAATACAGCGTGGCACGGAATCATACATTCCACTGATATGGTCCTGAGGATTTTTACACCAAGCAGCATTGACCTGCTCTCATAATTCATCTAGATTCGGCGCTTGCTGGTGAGAGGATTGCACACATCATCCAATGTGATCCCACAGATTTTCTATTGGGGATAAATCTGGAGATCATGTTGACCATGGCAATACTTGAACATGTTGCAAACATTGTCTGGAGACCCTAGCAATGTGTACTCAGGCGTTGTCATGCTGGAAAATGGGCTGCTGCATTTCTCCCAGGAACGGTAATAAAACAGGTTGCAGAACCATGCTAACATATCGTTCAGCTGTCAGTGTTCCCGTGATGCAGACTAGAGGTGACCTGCTGTTATATCCAATAGCACCCCATACTATTATGCCTGGCTGACAGGTGGTGTGCGGGTCGCAAACAAAAGCTGGATCCGTCCTCTCGCAAGGTTGTGCCATACATGGACCTGTCAATCGTCAGCACCCAGACAGAAACGGGATTCATCATTAAACACAGCAAATTCCATTCGTGACCCCAGTTCTCACGACTTCGGCACCAAGCCAGACGAGTGCTACGATGGTTTGCAGTCAATGGCAGTTGATGTAACTGTTACCTAGAAGCGCAGGTGTGCTTCATGCAACCTTCAGTTTACCGTTTGGGTCATTATGGGGATATCCATGGCTGTTGATACAACCCGTTAAATATCGCCTGCAGTGCTCTGTGGGGACGAACGAGCATGCCGAACAATTCGCCTATCAAGCCATGCTGACGTCTTTCAAACAGCACCACTCCCTCTGCAACATGGAGGTAATAAGGAAGAGAAGACGCCCTATGCAGTTAAAGTTGATGCTAGAGCGGATGCGTGGCAGCCATGTTGTTCTATTCAAAACATTAGCTCTAACTGTAGTAACAGAACGATATCTGCTCTGAAAAACTTGACGATTTGTTAATTTTATTTTATAGATGCCTGCTCAGCATTCAGTTGTATTAATCGCCCTTCAAAGCAGGTACCAGAAATTATATTTCACTACTAATTTTATCAAATTAGTCAAAATAAAATAAATCATGTAAAGTGGAAACATTTTCTGTTTTATTATGCAGTTTTGAAAGCTGAGTTTTAATTCCGTTTAGGCACCTTTCTGAATTTAAGCAGTTTTTTCCATTTTTTCAGGTTTAATATACTAATGAATCCAGTGATTAAATATAAGCATGATTTTATGATATTAATATTCTTTTTCCAACTTAAAATTAAGGAAATGCTTGATTTCTTAACATGAAGATAATTTTGTTTGATAACTGAAATTTTGTTCAGGATCTTGATTAAGGCAGATATATTTGCTTCAAGTAGTAAATTATAATAATGCATTAAAGATATTTTCATTTCACTCCGGAGTTTCAGACTGCATTCTTATAAAAATTCAGAGGATTTTGAATTATTTTTTTTTACGATTGATTTCCACTTTTTTTACACACAATGGGGTAAATGGTATGTCACAAGGACCCCAAGGGCTCAAACAAGATTGGCTAAGGTGACCCACTGGGTTAGGCCACAAGACCATCTGTTACAGGAGATAGATGGAAACTTTCCATCAAGGTTATCCGGCATTTTGTTTAGCGTGCACAGGGTGTGATTCTTTTCTCACACAAGCCATGGTTTAATGCCTCATCTGATGGATGGCAGTCCTTCCTGTACATTGAGGAAACTTTACTGATAAAGTGAAATGGACTCAAATTTCTTACCATAAAAACCATAAAAGAAAACTAGCTTTAGTCTTCCAGTTTTTTACCCCAATTATTATTAATATTGTAGCTTATTTAAAAAAATGCACTAATCAGTTTCACCTCGTTCTGCAAGTACAGTGGACCCCGATATAACGCGCATGTCGGGCGGGAAACAGCACCCGCGTTATAAGGTGAACCGCGTTATACCGAGCGGCGCTTTTAATTCCTTTGTAAATTTGATTAAAATTTGAAAAAAATGCGCAGATTAAAAATTTTGCTTTTTTACTTTATATTGTTGAACTATTCATATATGTTTTATATGATTGGGCTTCGCAGATGAATATAAAATGTAAAGATAAATTTATTCATTGTAAAAAAGAAACACTTCTTTGGTATGAGTTCCAAATATCCCAGCACTCAGATTTATTTCTGATAATCCCAAACCTGCCCTCTGCCAGAAAGGTAATACCAATGGGCTTGGAGAGGCTGCCATCCATGAGATGGGACATTGAGACATGGTCCTTTATACAGGAGAGCCATAAACTGTTCGCATTAAAGAAGACACTGAATGGCCTTGACAAGAGGATGCCATTTGACTCCTAACAGCTATCCAGTGGGTTCCCTTCCCCTAACCTCTTCTCAGCATTGGGGTCCTTGTGACCTGGCAATTTATCCCATTGTATGATAAAGGTGTTTTTCAGATGTATAACACCCAAAGAACACTCCTGCGTAACGGATCATGGCTCAATATCACATACGATTTATAGCAACCTTTTCAAAGCTATAAGAGTCCACTTTCTCACTGAGGGCCAAGTGAGGTTTTAGCATGCATAAATCCCAATGTTGGCAGAGTTGGGACATATAAATTAAAATTTCAGCAATATCAAAACTGTTTTAAACAATGAGTATTTTAGTTGACTAATAGGTTTCTTCAATTTATTTCCCCTTTTATAGGAGGAAGGCTTGGAGGAAAGCACATTTTGTTGCATGAAATGCAGATACGTTTTATATTCTATCTCCACCAAAATTAAATTATATAAAATTTCCTAAAAAATTATAATTGCTATTGTTGTAATTTCTAGATTATTGGTTTTAATTTCGTTAAATGCGTTCATTTTATTTATTTTTTTTGTAGAATAAGAAAACAATTTAATTAACATAGGAAACACTTAGCATGTTGTATTTTTGATTGGTATTTCAATTTCTCTATTATATATTACCAAGTACATAATAAAAAACAATAGGGGGCAAAAGACGGGGGGAAAAGTGAAAGGGGGTCAAGATCCTGGATTTCATTGTAATACAACATTTCCCCCTTTGTTTTGTCTTGAAAAATTCATGAAATATGCACAAATTTACAATTTTTTTAGTGCCTTTACTCTTTGTATCATTGTCAAAGAGGAGAGGATATAAAGGGGGGGGGGGAGTAGAGGCCTTTACCCTTCTCTCGGCCCCTATATTTCCGGCCCCTATATAGATCCGGCCCCTATATAGATCCGGCCCCTATATTTGCTGTATATAGATCATTAATGTTTAAAGCAGAAACTGTTTTGGAGAAAGATATCTAAAATTTCAAAAGTTATTTAATCATTTCTTTTATTATTGTTCCATTCATTCAAATTTATCTATATGTATGAAACGTTTGTGGTAATCAAAGTAATAGTTATGCAACGGAATAGATATACATTACTCTGCTATAGCTATTCGATACAGAAATATTCATTGCCGAAAAATATATATGTATTAAATCGAAATAATATAAATGCATTTTTCTTAGAGATAGAATTAATAGTATAAATAGTAAATATCATACTGGAAGCAATATATATCGTAATATAAGCAAGCAAAAGTGCGAAAAGTAAGCTTGATTGTGGCAGTAGAAAGTTTGTTTGAAAGCATCAACATGGCCACTCTTCTCCTGCGGCGGCATCATGACCTTGGACAGGGAAAGCGCATTCGGGTTTCTCCTCTCATTCTTACCTCCGTGCTCTGCAATACACGCTAAAACCTACATTTTGTCACTGTTGGCACAGCATCTAACATTTCTTGCATCCTGATGAACATGGGCAGTGGCACGACATGTAGTTCATTCAGCTTCACATAGGCCTATAATTCTTTCTCTCTCAAAAGGATCCAAATGGCGATAAACCTGCCAACGGCATGTACCATGCATTTTCTACCTTCGGTGAACAATTTCCGAGTGGAATCACCTAATCTCAACCATTCGCATGACTTCCACCTGCATAAACACAATACCATCCCTGTTCCTTCTTGCACCTTTTATTTCGTGAGCTAAACACGTCATTGGCTCCGGAATATCATCATTTGCATATCTGAACTGCCCACATACACACTTCTATTTGAATGTTTCACGACATGTCCTTTTGGGTTGGTCACTTTCAATGTCGAGCAGTGTATGTACTTGGAAGCAAACAAAAGAAATGACGTATAACATTGCTTTTCTTTATGATCTGTATAAGAGAAGAACCGTCCCATGGCCGAGTGGTTAGCGCGCTTGGCTACTGATCTAAGGGACATGGGTTCGAGCCCCGGGCAAGGCACTGATGAATGTGTCGTTTTTCTGCTGAGTTCCTGCCATCCTCACTGACCTTCTACTTTGGCATATAAACTGACAGGCTCCTGTCAGACCTCTGTGGCAAGCAGCTGCTTGAGAGGGTATTTATTTATTTATTTATTTTTATAAGAGAAAAACAATAACTTTTGTTTCACGTGCAGAGTTCTATGTAGAACTCTGTCGTTATACAGGAAAAACGAGGTTAATGAACTCTAGACAGTAAAAGGTGCTTTTCGTGTATGATTTCAATTTATAGAGCATTATAGTTTGAATGCTGCGAAAATACTGAGGAAAGCGTTCGATGTCATTGGATACCTGATTAAATAATCACCGTACGGCCTCTACTGTTTGTACCTATCTGTGGCATCTATGGTTTGGACCGATAAAATAATTTTAATCGTTTTCACGTTAACTGTCATGGTAGCTCCCAAGAATAGCAAATGATTATCGGTACAAAGTGTTTCGTATAGCATGGCTTTTGTTTTGAGACCATTTAAATATTCTTCGCATAATAAATCCTTTTACTTGCCTGTAACATGGCATAACGTAATATTTCTCACATCTAGAACTGCTATTAAAGTAAGTTTAATATAGTTTTTTAATAATTTGTCTGAAAATGATTATTCCTTTATAGTGGCCAATGCATGATATTTCACCGTTAGAAATATTGTTATTTAACTGCAATGTAATGAAAAGTTTTCATTTGGTGTAATGAAAAATACTGAATTGGGTGGATTTCGTTCGAAACAATGCAATTATAGTTTGATTTTTGTGTAGTCTCCAGGGCTGGATTTCCCATAAGCACGCTTAATATACGTTTTGTGCCATTGTCGCAGCTTCCCGGCCGGTTTGTGAACCTGCCCCGGGTGTATAATTTTTTTTTCTCATCAAAACTAGATTTCATTAACAGCTCTTATCGCTAAAGAATAACTCCTTGTTCCTTATTGAAGAAAAACCCCAAAAGTAACATCAAAAGATTTCATTTACAACGCTTATCGCTAAACAATGAAACCTCGTTTCGCACTTAAAAAGAGCACCTAAAATAAATATCAAAAGTAAATTTCCTTAATAACACTCATCACTAAAGAATCAACTTAAGAAAAACTCCGAAAACAAATAATCACATTAGATAGAACTATTCTAAACAGCATATATCGGCCATGAACATTGGAACATGCGGATGGATATCATATTGCAACTCAAAGTTACAGGTTTTCCTGGGGAAAAGTACAACATGGTGGTTGAGGACCCTATACTGCAGCGTAGCCGATTATGGTAATTCTCCTCAACTCAGGATCGCTTAAGAAGCCCAAAATACTTGATAGAATTGCTAATGTTGCTTTAATAGCTATTACTTTGGCAATGCTCGCCAATAATGCCTAATTCCATAGTAATTACCGAAAAATGTTTCGAATGGTACACAGTAATGTGGCCATTATTTTACTTAACAGCTATTCATTTGCTCCATGACAAAAAGCAGTAGAAGGAAATAAAGTATATGATTCTGGATTTTTTTTATGCAATACTGCAGGCAGTTTCTTAAAAATGCTAAAATCAGTAGGAATATACAAAAACATGCTTCAGAAATTGATGATGGTCATTTTATATATTTTAATTATCCACTTGCTGTATTATCAAAAAAAAAAAATGCCCCAGAAGATAATATATATATATATCCTTTTTTTTTCGGGGGGGGGGGGGGGGGTTAATAATGCAGCAGGCAGTTTACTCAGAAATCTATCTGAATTGGTACTGCCCCAGCAAAGTTATGTGACACCTGAATTTTCCATTACATAACATACACAATTAAAGGACATATAACTTTTAATACTTAGACAAAAACACAAATAAAAAACAAAGATTTAAGCTCTGGAATACAAAACTCAATTTTTTTGAAAAATATTGTTAATACATTCTTTGTGACTGATATATCTTTCCAGTCGTGTCGAAGGTAGAAAACAAAATGTTAACTGAAAGCCATTTTAAACATGTTAACTAAATATCTTAAGTGACCCTGAGTAGCAATTTGGAAGAATTACCAAAGATTATAATTTGCTGCTCTCAAAATTTGTTGGTTTGCCTTTTTTTTTCATTATTTTGGCTCTTGACCTAAAAAAGGTTCACAAACCCTATTCTCAGCTAGGCTGTCTTTAAAAGGTCCCAAAAATTCAAAAGTCAAATTTAATTTTTATTCTAACATTATTAAACTTCTGAATATTTCATGCATTTTTAAGGGGGGGGGGAAACCCCTAAAATGAAGGAGAAAAATGTTACTGTAATGGAAATCTGGTTTCTTGCTCCCCCCCTTATCTTTTTTTGATGTGATTGCATTGCCCCCCCCCACTTTTTTTCTAGATCAAAGGCTGATTCTGACTGTGAAAGGAACATGAAATTGATGAGGTGAAAACATTATGCTGAAATCTGTATATTAGAGCTTCAATAGAATTGAGTAAGTTATTGCTTGAAAGCAAAAGGGTATTCATATTCAAAAATATTATCACCAGTGTTTTATGTAAGAATTAGCTCTAGATGTGGGGAGGAGGGGTTAAATTTTAGAAAAGTTAATTGGCAGTTAAAACTGATAGATAAAAAACAATTATATTGTCAATACTAAAAGTGACTAGTTGATCACTAGAGGAAAATAAAATAGTCTCAGAAAATATCACCATTTGATTTAACACAAAACTACATTATTGTGAGAAAGAATTCCTTTTAGAGAGTTGCATATGTTAAAATTCAATAAATTCTATGCTAATAGCTATCTGTTTATTTAAATGTGTGTGAGCATGAACATGAATAATATTGTAAAAAGAGAATCTAGTAATATTAACCTATTTTAAAATTAAATCTTGTAAAAATATAGAGTATAATAAAATAGAGCAGAATGCAAAATTTACATCTGTTGTAAGCAATTTTTTCAAGTTGATTAAATGATAGAAACATAATTATTATAAACTGATCATTTTAAATCTAGCATACACAACTTCCTCTAGGGTGCTGATGGAATAGGGATTTTTCTATGAACATGCATATGTGAACTAAATGGTCACTTAATAAGTGCTAACTGTTGGGTTGGGGAAGGAATAGCAGAAAGCTATTAGGAGACAGATGAAAGCCTCCCATCATGCCTATCCAGCATGATCTGTAACTTGCATAAGGTTTTTTCTTATGTGGGGGTGGGGTGGGGGGTGGGGAGGATCCTTAAAGTATGCAATGCTATTTTAGTGAATTTTAAGGCCTACTCCCTCCTAGCTTACACCACCACATTAGGGTTGGTTGAATCCTTTCCCTTGAACCTGTATTACATAACACTTTCCTTTTTGCAAGAATCATCATTTTTGGTATGGTACTCAGCATAGCAAGTGAGAATTATAGTAATAGTTAAATTGCATTTTTTTATCGCTAAATGTAAAATACTTTACTAATTGTAGAAAAAACATAGTGTTTCATGATATCAACATGACACTATACTCCATCATGTAGCATGATGTAATACAATCACTAATCCTCTTATTGAGGTGTTATACAATGTATGGATGACCCAGTAGCCTTATTGAAATGGAGGTGGGAGGGTTTCAGTTGGTAGCATGCCAGGCTCGTAATCTGGTTTGAGTCCCAGCTAGGTCAGTGCTGAGATTTATCTCTGCAAAACTCCCCGCCCTGCACGTGGTCAGCAGGAGATACTGATGGGCATGGAAAGGTCATTGTCCATTGGATGGGATGTTAAGCTGTGGCCCCATGTACTGGAGAGCCATACCCTGTACACATTAAAAAACACGCTGAATGGTCTTGACGGGAGGCTACCATTTGTCTCCCAACAGCTGTTCATGTGGGCCCCCTCCACCAACCTTCTCTGAGCTTCAGGGTCCTTGTGACCTGGCCATTTAGCCCATGGTGTGCAAAAGTGTCCAGGACCTCTGTATAAGTTCGCATAATTCAAAATTAGAGGCCAAGGATATATATATCCATTTTCAGTACAGAAAAAAAAATCAAATTTTAAAAATAAAAATTATCATTTTAAAATTTTTTTTATAAATATCTTATAAAAATAATAACTCAGGCTTGATAAATAATATTTTTTTTTTCATTTGATACATATTTTAAACTATGACAAATAATTTTTAAAGCCATCTAATTGCCATTTCTTAGAAGCAATGTAATGTATTGCCAATTTGTTTGTTAACGTTACTCTATGCAGAAGCAATCTCCTAATTTAAGCTCAGAAGTTTGATATGAACTATTATCAGCAAATCTCCTCATAATTAACAAAATACTTTTTTTTTAAATGGAAGATTTTGGAAATTCAGAATTAAATTTTCTTTAATTTGGTATATAGCATGACCTATTTTTGTTGATTAGTTATTTATTAAAAATATTTTAAAGTTAACTTATATATTGGACTCTGTAACAAGCCTGGACTTTTCACAAAGTATGGTATGGAGAAAGGAAATGTTTACTTTAAACAAGAATATTTTTTTGTTATTCGGAAATAAATTACCCTTTTATTCATGTGCATTATAATCATTTCTATCTATCAGTTTTTTTTTTATAAATAATTTTTTATTATTTAAAATATTTAATATTATGTAAATATTTTGTAAATAAATTTTTATTCGTGTTGCCAAATGCAATTTTTTACTACATGACTAAAAAAGTTCTATTAAAATAAAACTTGTATTTTTGTTAAATATTTCATTTACAGAAAATAAAGAATTAAATACTAATTAATTTGACATATAACATTCCATAATTCCTTTCATTAGTTATATGGCAAAAAAGTTCTAAATTAAAATTTTTTTTGGTTGAGCATAGGGAGAAAATAGCTTGGCCTCTGGATGGAAACAAGCTTTTCAGGCTGAACACTGCAAAGGTTAAGCTCAAAATATTCTGCATCATTTGCAATGAGGCATACTATTTTAAGAAAAAATTTTTGAAATATTCAGGGTCAACATTTATATTAACAGGTTTTTATTTTTAAATTTTTGTTCTTTAATTTCTCAGGAATAAAACCAAAGCACTAATCCTTTTTTTTTTCTTCAAACTTTGGTATTATTTAATTTGGGTGGTGTAATTTCTTCTGGATGAAAAACTCATCTAAAACTTCGGAAAATATGTAAATAAAAGTGATTCTCACATTATTTTTAGTTTTCAGTCCTGTGTCCGCATGGTTAGCATGCTTGGCTATTGATCAGAGGGACCTGAGTTCAAGTCCCAGTTATGGCATAAATGTTTGTGTTATGTTGTCTTTCTGCTGAGATCCTACCATCCTGAAATGACCACATAAAATGACAGAGTGGGATTGCCGAGTGCTGAAGCTGGTGGTGTGACAAAAATCATCTGTCTTCACTTGCAACACTCAACACCAAGTTCTAAAATGCTTCTGGAAACAATGCCAGCACCATAACAGTTGGTTGTGAGCTGCAGGAAATGGGTTTCCATGGTTGAGCAGCTGCACACGCCTAATATCAGCAAGATCAATGCCAACCGTTGGTTGGAGTGGTATAAAGCACGTCGACAGTGGACTCCTCTTTAGTGGAACTGCATTCTCTGAAATTATGAATCATGCTTCACCATCTGGCAGTCTGACAGATGAGTCTGGATGTGGAGGATGCCAGGTGAAACTCACAACAGATCAAGTAAGAGTCACAGAGTTCTTAAAATAAGAATTTGAAAAGCACAATTATTGCAAGTGTAGGAAAGTTAATATTTTGAAATGTAGTTGTAATATTTCAGCATCTAAGTCAGTTCATACCCTTTCTTTGATTTGTCAGCTGTTTTCCCAGTTCTACCTCAGGTGGAAGTTAAGACTAAGTCTGCAGCTATGTCGCATGTGAACATGCATTGTCCATGGACACTTAATGACCCTAGATGGCTTTGGTTGGAGTCACCTTTATCTGTCTAATTCTTCTCTCTTTACCCAGTCTCCTTGCTAATCATTCAAAGAGAGAAATTACTACCTTCAAATATGTAGTGCTCCCCATTGGCACTCTATCGACAGCAATAGAACCTCAAGTTTCGCCAATGAAAGGGAAGTATCTGCTTTTTTTAGTTAAAATGCACA
The DNA here is from genome assembly GCA_038380435.1 of Ryuthela nishihirai. Taxonomy (NCBI): domain Eukaryota; kingdom Metazoa; phylum Arthropoda; class Arachnida; order Araneae; family Heptathelidae; genus Ryuthela; species Ryuthela nishihirai. The sequence goes on along the minus strand of JAWZYU010000023.1, from coordinate 44,770,942 downwards.
ATTGAAAGAGCATTCAAGTGTAAAAGAAATTGTTAACTGCACCACTACTGTAAAATGCCTTACCAGCAAGAAATTATTTGCCGGTACAGCATACCAGTGAGTACTGGCACTGGTACTATGTAGAGTTTGGGAGGTAGCAATGAGACACCCTGTATGTATATTTGCTTATATATGTAATAATATGAATGATTTTTCTTAGTCCTTAAAGTGCCAGAAGACACTATAGTTCCCAGAGACCTTTGAACAAGTTTTAATTTTTTTGCTCAACTGAAAACATCTTTTTAAAGTGTTTTTTTTTTAAATTAACCATGACCATTTTCTGTTTAGTTCAGGATAAAATTCTACAGTTTATTTAGTTTTTAAGTTGGAAATAATCCAAAATTATCCTAGCACTTTAAAGGTTAAAGGTTTTTAAGTGCTGAAAAAAAAAAGTTGTTCCAAATATTAATATATAATTTTATCTTTTCAGCCATCTTTGCGTTCAGTTGCATTTTTGCCTTCTTCTCAATATTCTACAATCAAAAGAAATGGTTTGCATTGTAAACTATCAAATGCAAAGTATTTCTTGGAGTTTTCTTCAGCATCATTAAGACCATCAATATGCCATTTTATGTCTACAGACAGTAATGAAAGGAAAATAGGAGTAAGTATATAACTACATGAAATGTAATTGAGTATATTTCATTATAAATGATGTCCATTGAGAGGGAGAAGAAAATTTATCGAACCATAATCTGTGTGCAATATACTATAATAAAAATGTAGTTTTATATATTTTGAAAAGAGTAATATTTATGCACTGTTAGATGCATTTTCTGTAAGGCAAAACATTGTATGCATCTTCAAAATGGCTTGATCAAGAATTATTCAAATCCAGTCTATCTACAATGAGCACAAAATTCAGCAGGATTTGGGGGGTGGGAGGAGGGGCATTTGGTCTGGGTCTGGGAAACCTATAGTATAGTGATGACAAACCTATGTGTAACATTTTTGTTTTGGCATGCCACTGGTAGGCAAAAAGAAATTATTGTCTATAGCTAGTGTAGAGTCTTGGAAACAGTGACCCTAGCAATGCAATATATATTTATGGATGAATCATTGGTAGCAAACCGTGACTATGTTGCTGTAATTACATTATTGGATTTAATAGTGTGCCTATATGTTATAAAGATATCATCAAATAACTGATTATACATTGCACAATATACTGCATCATAAAAATATACATACTAAATCTATCAATTATTCATTGGTTTTTTTTTAAAGCTCTTCTCTATATCTTAAAATTTCGTTATGGTTTTGATTTACTGCTACATATGAGAGATCCAATTTACTCTTCCAATGAAAAATCACTTCATTCTGATAATTGTGGCATAGCATCAGTGATGAATTGGGTGTAGTAAGAGGAAAGTCGTGCGAGTTTGTGCATGTGAGTAAATGATTTTGGTTGTAGTAAATGTTTAATTTTTTAAATTTTCCCTTGTATGATGGCAAATCTAAAACTTAGTGTTTCACAAACTTAGTTTTTTGGATCATTTATGTTGTATATGTTACATCACTGCAGTTTAGTTGCAGTAATGTGACAATATCATTTATGTTGTAATGTTATATGATAAACGGATCTGTAACCTTAGCTGGCATAAATAGCATTTTAAAGTATTTTGGTAACATTGGTATGCAAGCTAGAAAATGTTCTCTTATTTCTGTAATTTTGACATCCAAGCTCAAAAAGGTTCACCATCAGTGCTATAGTGGAATATGGTGATCATAGAATATAATCAGTGGTTTTACCAGTGGAATGCTATGCATTTCAACTATCAAATTCTTGTGTTTCTACACAAGATTTCAGTAGCTGAATGTGATGGCACTTTGCTGCAATGCAACATCTACAAACATATCTCAACTTTTCAGGCTATTTACATCGAACTGTATCACTTAGCTAGGTGTTTCCGAACCCTACCTATAGTGTATTTATCTACTAACATACCCTGTAGTGTATCTCATTTACCTGCAATAAATTTAGCCCCAAAATATTTTGTTTGGACTGTGTATATTATCCACAATACATAATGTATTGAAATACTAATAGTTATACTATATAGAGCAGTATATACTAGGCTCAAGTCCCAATCATGTACATGTCGATAATTATATATGTAATAATTTTTATAACATATTTGATAATTATGTATTTGATTTTTGAATAACTGTGACTATCAATAGTATCAATCCTTTTTCTTTCATCTCTATTTTGTGCATTGTTAAAACTAAGAAAGACACATAATTGTCATTGCTTGGAATCACGGGGAAAGTAAAATGGAATGAAACTTATAAAGTTGGGTCACATTGATCCCAAACAAATTTCAAAACAGTCTACATAAAAAAAAAGTGATTGCAACAATTTGCAGTCTAGAAATCAGTTGGGTTGTTATTACATGTGAGTGGCACTTTTTTTGGTCACAATGGGCTATTTTTGGCCATTGTGTCCAAAGTGTCACAAGGACCCAAATGGCTTAGAGAAGGCTGGGGGAAGGGGACCCACTGAATAGCTGTTTGGAGGACAGATGATAGTCTCCTACCAAAGCCATCCAATGTTTTCTTTAATATGACAGGGCCACAGTTTAATGTCCCTCTGATAGCCAGTGTCCTTTCCAAGCCCAACAGTGTCCCTTCTTCGCACCTGGTACAAGGACAGAATGAGGGTTAGCAGAGATAAATTTCAACACTCAGAGTATGGACTCGAACCTGGAAATGCAGATTATGAGCCTGGTGCACTGTAAATGGTAGCTAGGCATAAACTGGAAGGAGAGCTGTGTACCAATCCCTAGTGATGATGCACAGAACCTGCCAGGTCTAGCACCTAATGTCCGACCCCACCTTCTCTGATCTGGTCATCTATGGCCACTTTTTTCTTTTTTTTCAAACCTGCTGAGGAGTGGTCAACTTCACAGGGTCTTGGTGCTGACCATTTATACCTACTAGACTGGACATGTTTATGGATTAGAGCATGATTTTGGATCCTGGACTTGCTGCACTGGTGGGCCTCTGTTGAGGGAGAATCTGCCGCTGTGTTTTCTGTTTGCTTCTGGGTTGCCAGCCTTAAGTGAACAGAGGCATGGGATACCTTATATCAGCTGGTGGATAATCCTAATCAATGACCATCACAGGTATCCTGAACCTTACTTAGCTAGTTGGGCATCGTCAAGCCTAAACTGCAGTAATGTGTCTCAGGCAGGCCACATGGCTCTTGAAAAAGTCCACTTGAAAAGGTGGTGCCTGAAGTTACTACCAGCATCGGTGACTTCAGTCTTTAGCAGAGGAGGAACAGGTATTTGCCCCATGCCTGCAATCAGGGGGCTGTTTGATATTGTTGGCCCTACCAATCGCAATAAACCTAATTTCTTTAAAAATCCTACTAATCATTTTCTCTCTGCAGGAACGTGGAACGTGAGGACATTACATAGAGATTATTCTCTTGATGTCCTCACACAGGAATTCCAGCACTATAACCTAGATATTCTAGGCTTGCAAGAGACCAGATGGACAGGTAAAGGTGAGATACTTAAAAATAACTTTAAATTTCTCTTTACAGGGAGGGAGGATGCAAAGCATCACCAAGGTGTGGGTCTGCTGCTCAGCAGACATGCTAGTGATGCTTTTCTAGGATAAGAGTGCATTAATGAAAGGTTTCTCACAGCAAAGTTTCAGACAAGCATTAAAGACTTGAATGTTATCTGCTGTTATGCCCACACTGAGGATGCCGATGAGGATGAGAAGGATAGGTTTTACGGACAACTTCAGGATATTTTGAATTCTGTCAAGAAAGGAGATATTACCCTTGTTCTTTGTGACTTCAATGCTAAAGTTGGTACTGACTCTGACCTTTGTGGAGGGGTGATAGGCCCTTTTGGTATTGGTAGCTGCAATGGCAATGGGCAATGTCTCCTACAGGTAAGTAAACTCAATGGTTTCAGAATAACTAACACTTATTACAAACACTGTGACATACGTAAGTACACATGGGTTTCACCTGATGGGCTGCATAAGAATATGATTGATTATATATTAATTAACAGCAAATGGGCTAGTTTTGTTAGGAATACCAGGGCATATAGGGGAGCAGAAATTGGATCTGACCATTACCTTGTTAAAAGTGTCTTGCAACTTAAACTTAAAAAGTTGTGCTAAATTTAAAAAATTTACCTTTAATACTGAAGCTTTGAAAGACCTAGTTATAGCTAAAGCTTACCATGATAGGTTACTTAGTCATTATGACAGTCATGGTTTGCTTAATACTGAAGTTGAGGAAGAATGGGGCCATTTTAAACAGGCTTTTTTGGAAACCAACAGTACTCTTTTAGGAAAAAAGGATCAGAGGAGGCAGAATTATTTAAGTGATAAGGCGCTTGAGCTTATTTCAGAAAGAAGGAATTGCAGGAATATCCTTAATCAGTACCCTACTAGTCCTAATAGAAAGCATTACAGAGAGCTTAATAAACGTGTAAAGGATCAGTTAACTACTGATAAGAATCTTTGGCTTGATGGCTTGGCTGTCAAAGCTGAGGAAGCAGTTAAGCATCACAACAGCAGAGAGCTGTACCAGATAGTTAATGTTTTGTGTGGTAGAAAACGGACAGGCATGCAAGGATTGAAGGTTATAGAAGGGGAGGATTCAGTCATGGCTAGGTGGGCTGAACATTTCAGTGATGTTCTAAACAATGTGGTTAGTTCTACTCCCATTGTTTACAGTGATGAGAAATGTATTGGGGGCTTTAATGTTGGCTCTATAATACAATCTGAAGTTATTTTGGCTATTTCTAAACTTAAACTTCATAAATCCCCAGGGGTAGATGAAATTACTACAGAAATATCTTAGAGCTGGAAATGTTTCAGTTACCACTTGGATGACTGAAATTTTGAATAACTTTTATGATAAAGGCATGGTTCCTAAAGATTTTCCCAGAGCAATTATTATTCCTATTTTCAAAAAAGGTGATCGCAGTTCTTGTGATAACTATAGTGATATCAGCCTACTCTCTGTTCCAGGTAAAGTTATTTTCATGATTGTGCTTAATAGAATTAAGAATCTGGTTGACAGTCAATTGCGTGATGAGCAATGTGGATTCAGAAGTGGTAGGGAATGTGTGGATCAGATATTTTCACTTAATCAGATTCTTGAGAAATGTTTAGAGTTTCAGAAACCTTGGTTGCTAGCTTTGTTGATTTCAAAAAGGCTTTCGACTCTGTTGATCATCAGAATTTGTGGTTGATTGTGAGATCATATGGTGTACCAGACAAGTTAGTTAACATAATGAAAGCTCTCTATAATAACACTGAGTCGTGTGTGAGAGTTGGTAAGTCTTGTAGCAATTGGTTTAGCATTACTTCTGGTGTTCGACAAGGGTGCATTTTGTCTCCTTTTCTCTTTAGTTTGGTTATTGATTATGTTATGTGAAATTCACTTCAAGGGAAAGATTTTGGCCTTAAATTGGCTGGAGATATGAAAATTTCTGATTTAGATTATGCTGATGATTTAGCCCTTTTGGCAAATGATGTTGATGAGAGGAACTCTTTCATTTGAGCTGTTGATGAGACTGATAGTAGAGTAGTTTGGTTATAAACAGAGAGAAAACTAAAGTGATGAAAATTGGTCAGGCAGGTTGTGATTCAGTTCATCTGAATGGTTGCAGTCTTGAGCAGGTGTCACAGTTTAATTACCTTGGGAGCTATGTAACAGATAATGGTGATGTGCGGCATGAGATTAACAGACGAATAGGGATTGCTGCCGGGACTTTTAAGAATGGGGATTGTGGAGAAATAGGCGTATACACCTAAAGACTAAAATTAGACTGTATAATAGTTTGGTTCTTTCTAGGGTTAGTTATGGTAGTGAAACTTGGACTCTGTGTAAACAAGATAACAGGAAACTAGATACTTTTGATTCTAGATGCTTACGTAGTATCTTGGGTATTAGGTGGTTTAACTTTGTAACTAATGATGAGGTTAAGCAAAGGAGTCTGCAACCTCTTTTAAGCAGCATATTGTGCAGAGAGAGACTCTGCTGGTTTGGCCATGTTGCCCATATGGATAATTATAGATTGGTGAATAGGGTTCTGAACAGTGTGCCTAGAGGCCTCAGAAGGAGGGGGAGACCTTGGATGCAGTGGGCAGACAATGTCAAACAGGACCTTGTTAGAATTGGTGTGCAGTGGCCGGATGCAGCAGATGTAACTCAGGATAGGTATGCTTGGAGAATTAAACTGCGCTGTCTGGTTGGACCTATGTAGCCCATGGTTGCTTGATGATGATGATGATGATGATGATGATGATGATGCACCTTATCAGCCTCCATTCTCTACAGATCAGTCACCTATGTGCTAATTTGAAGGTACCTGAAAGGTAGAACCTATGTAAAAACTTTCTTTAGCAACTGAAATGTTAGAAATCACTATTCTTCTCTCTCACCAGTTTTAGGTTAATTAAATCTAATATAAAATATTTCTCAACCAGAGTTTTGGAGCATCTCCTTGAATTATCCAGATTTTTTTTTTTTAGTTCATATGAATTAGGTGAGATTGCATTGCATTAATATCTCCTTTGAAAAGTCTGTTGAATAAAAAGAGGAAAGTGCAAAAGCAATAGCAAAGAAGTAAAAACTGTATATTGGCAACCCCCCCCCCCCTCTACTTCATTGTGGGAGTAAGCTCAGTTGATAGTATGCAGGCTGTAATCCAATGCTCCTAGGTTCAAACCCCAATCATATCAGTATTGCGAACTTTCTTTGTTAAACCCCTTGGTGGGCTTGAAAATGCCTTTCTTCAGATGGAATGTTAAGCTCTGGCTTTTATGTGCAGGAGAGCCAACCCTGTGTGCATTAAAGACCACACATGATGTTTTTGAAGACGGGCTGCCATTTGTAGAAATGAACTATTCCCATTATTGTCCAGTGGATTCTTTTCCCTAACTGTCTCTGAGCCCTTTGGATCTTTGAGTTAGCCATTGAACCCATTGTGTATAAAAAATGATGCTCATATGCAAAATAACCTAACCCTTACCTCTTTCTGGAAAATTGTTCAGTTGTGAGAGTACAACAGTTTGTAATGCCTCTTGATGCATTTTGTTTTTAATTATTGAAAATTTAGTATTTTAAGGGGCCTGAATTAAAGAATCATTTCCTTGACTACAAGAATCAAGGTTAGAGTATGTATTGAGTATGTGTTGAGTCTACTTTGTATATTTGTAGAGGAGAGGAAGGAGTCCTTAAGATGTTGCAACTTCTGATCAGGCCCCCTCCCCCCCCCCCCCCAAAAAAAAAGTTCAGAAACATTGATCTAAAGGTTTAAAATTATTGTGTTCAATTTAGATTAGATTTTATTTGTAATTTAGCATTTTGAAACCAAATTAAACAACTAAAAACAAAACTTATACAGTATAAAATAAATAAATACACCCTCCCCCCAAGCAGTTGCTTGCCACAGAGGTCTGACAGGAACCTGTCAGTTTATATGCCATAGTAGAAGGTCTGTGAAGATAGTGGAATCTCAGCAGAAAAACAACACAAACATCAATGCCTTACTAGGGACTGAAACCCAGGTCCTTTTGATCAGTAGCCAAGCAATCTCTACCAGTCATCAGTTGTGATTGCAATGTAATTGATTGTATTGAAAACTCAATCAAGATAACTAGTTGATTGGTCTAGAGTAGCATCTCAAGCACAAGGGCCACAAGCAATACGTTCTATCTTAATAGCAGCAGCAAACTGTGGCTTTAATAGCTTGGCTTAACTGTGATAATCTCACAAATACGGAGAATATAGTCGTGTTTGGCTGAAAATGAAGCCATGATATTGAGACGTAACTGATCTGGCCGCAAATGTGATTTGAATTTAAGACCACTAATCTAGTTGCTATTACAGTGACTTAGCAATAACTCAATCCCAGTTGAAATTATTATTTATATCTCAGTCTTTGATCATAAAAATGTTGGAAGGGAATCCTGAGATGGCATCAAATATAGAAAAATAAGTGTGCAATGTAAAAGTGAGTAGGAAAAAAAAAGAAAATTTGAAGCTTAAGTGATTGCTAATATTTTTATAATCTGAATATTGTGTGTCGGTGAGGTTGACTTTGCGTTCATGACTTGGTAGTTTTTCTGACAAATACTAGTAATGTGTGACATGAGATAACAAGATAGATATTATTGCTGGAATGTTTTTGAGTACCTTTGGAGATTATGTAAAAATGAACATATGCACCTAAAGTGTTAAATTAGACTATATAATAGGCCTTTCTAAAGTTTGCTACAATATTGAAATATGACCTTTTGTAAGGAATTTAGCAGGAAATTTGATTCTTTTGATTTTAAATTCTTATGTAGTATATTGGGTGTTAGGTAGTTTGAGTATGTAAGTAATGATGAGGTAAGAGGAAGAGTCATCAGTCACCTTTAAGTAGCATTTTATGTATGAAGAGTCTGCATTGGTTTGGCTCTGCTACCATTATGCCTAATTGCAGATTGTGAATAGAATTATGAACAGTTTGACTAAATGTTCAGAAAAAGGGGAGAGCTAGAATGGGGTGAGCAGAAAATATGAAACAATTGTTAGAATTGGCTTACAGTGGCCAAACGTAACAGCTCTTGCTTTGGATAGATGTGTACGGAGAATTAAATTGTATAGTCTAGTTTACATCTGTAGTTCACAGCTTCCTGAGGATTATGTATATATACTGCTCACAAAAATTAGTGGATATTTCAAAATGAATATGAAGCGATAATATATCCCCTAATTTTTGTGAGCAGTATATGTATTTATGCACATTTAGAACAGAGAAGGATCTTGGAAATTGCACTTAGTTGTACCTAGTTAAGGCCTTCTTGTACAAGGATTGCCTGAATTGAAGTCAACTATGGATGTTCGTGTTGTTTTTCTGCTGAGGTCCTGCCATCCTCTCAGACCTTCTACTCTGGCATATAAACTGACAGGCTCCTGTCAGACCTCTGTGGCAAGCAGCTGCTTGAGGGGGTATTTATTTTTATATTATTGTTGACCATTACCTTAGTTAGGATTATTTGACAAGATATTGTGACTTGATAGGATTTAATACCAATATTTCTTTACAAGATTAAATACTGATATTTTTGACAGGATTTAATACTAATATTTTTTGACAGGATTTAATTCTGATATCTCTTGATAGGATATCGTGAGCAGTAATGTAACGCAGTCCCAGCAGTCTGCAGAATCTACAGTAGAGCATGATCCAGCTGCTGTTTCTTTTGTTGATGTGACTAGACCTTCTTCAGCAAATCATAATCTGGACTCTGTTCCAGAACCCATACAAGCCACACCTTCCCCAGATGCATCATTTGATGTAAGTGCAATAGCACCCTCTTTGTCTGGTAGCCTTGAACCCAGCATAGAACCTGCAGTAACAACTAACACAACAGAACTATTTTCTGTAGTTGATGTAATTGAGCCATCTTTGGCTAGTCAAGGACTTGGTGGATGGTCTCCTATAGGACTTTTGCAACAGTGCTTGGAATATTTTCATGTTAACATGGGTATGCCATGGTGGTTATCAATTGTCACAGGTATGATACAACATTCTTTCAAACTTTGCAAATAATTTTAATAAATGTATGGCATATAAAATTTGCACTGTTTAATTTTTTAAATATGAATTTACAGTTCACCTTTATAATTTATATTCATAAAAATATTGTTAACCAATTGTAATATGGCATTCAATTCAGTATTACACAGACTTGGAATTTCATCTGTGTTGCCCTTCTTGTGAATCATTATTTATTTTCATATTTCCCAAGATTCCCAGCAAATTCAGTGAATGTTATTTTTATCAATAAAACGGTGTTTAAAGTAGCAGTTCTATTTCTTCTGAAAAGTGCAATAAATGAACTATTCCTATATTTTATTTAATTAGAAGAGAATAAAACAAGCATTTGAGAAAATAACTTCATTTAAATCATAAAGCATTAAAGGATTTATTGCACAATGAAGTTCTTCATTTTCATAAAAAAAAATCCCTCTTTTAAAAAAAAAACCTTTCTTGCTTTTTGTTGGTTTAATTCATTGAACAGTAATAATTTCCTTTAAGAAAATTTCTTGTAGTAGAAAAGGAATTATTACCCTAAATATTATTGATGGAAAGAAATATTAGCTTGACTGACTTTGTCATAAGATTCCCCTAATATTTTTTATTATGTTCTTGACATCTTTGTTGATTTCTTGCTTAATTTGGCATTGTTTTAATTTTTTTTTCGACGATTTGTAATGTTTTATGATTGCATTACAACATTTTCATACTTTGGCAAATACTGAGGTTGATTATGTTACATGGCACTGATTTCATATGCAAATGTACCTTGGCGATGTGCAACCCACAACAAGTAAATTGTGGCGATGGTGTATGTGGCTCAATAGATACATGCGTGCCATTTTGTGAGCATGAACCATGAGATATTCCATTGCGGATCGACAGGTTTTGGAAAAGGTACATCATTGCTCTTTCCAATGACCCAGTGTTCTGAGTCACAAATTATAAAGATGTGCAAGGCCAGAGGATTGAGTATTTCTCGAAAGGGCATCTATGTGATGAAGCATCACGTAGGAGATGGACCCCTTGTAAACGGTTATAAATATGTCAAAAAGGCATAGAGCTTTTATGCTTTTTTGACATATTATATAATTCTTGATAACATCTGCACACCAGATGTTATCAAGAAGATCTGCATAATGGCTGGTGGAAAAACTCTGCAAATGATAGAATAGTTGCCAATGTCATCATAAAGGGGGTCCAGTTGACTGTTCACAGTAGTATCCAAAACAGTCTTTGTTTACAGCTCACATATAAGTGTCGTGTCTGCAAGTTGCTGCAAGCTGTATGAGTGTCATTACTCCACTCTATGCTTAGCCAAAAGGGGTGGACAATGTGGGAGGAAATAACTCCAAACCTCTTTTGGAGTTATTTGGTGTTGTGGTTTTACTATCTAACAATTGTGAAATGGCTCATGATCATACCAGTGAACATTCTTTGATTTTTCCCAATTTTTAGACAAGATTAAACAACTCATTTATTAGACAAACATATTTTCTTTAATACAGTAAGACATTGTTTATTAGCTTCCCTGGGTTCACATTTATTCCTATAGGTGCAGCCATTCTGGCTTTGACAAGACCTAAAAATGACATCACATGGCATAGAAAGTTGACTGGACTTTTGAACGATACCTCTCATGCAAATTCAGTACAAATGAAGTGCTTTGAAAGAAACAGGGAGGACAGAGAGAAAACATAATTAATTAGAATCCTGACCTGATTTTTGGTAATTGGCCATTCTAGTCTAATGGCACTTCTTTTCTTCAGCCTGGTCCACTTCTCCTGACGTAACAAAGACATTCCACCCATTCACCTTTCCACTATTTGAAGAATTCAGTCTTCTGTCCTTGTTTCCTTCATACCCCTGTTGCTGCTTCTGCTGCTCTTTTGCTACTGCTCTCCTCTGTTGTTTCCTCCTTCTGCTTATACTTCTGATGATCCTGCAAAAGCCATGAGCTACACCTTAAGAAGTCCACTCTTTGTCATTGGCTGGATGAAATGTCTGATGGGACAGCTGATGCAATTCCATGCTTCTCTTATTGGTGGCTGTCATCTCGTGAGGAACATGCATGCTTAACATGCCACATGTGGCAGAGAAGCAAGGAGGAGCCAATAGACATGTTTAAGCCTCTTCTTGACAGGGCTCACTTCTGGCACTTCCATAAGGCAACAGTTCAGCGCAATAATGCAAAAGTTAGAAGAGGGGAAGAACAACCTGGCAGTCTGTTTTCTACAAAGTGGGGATTGCAGAACTCTGGTGGACCCCCATTCACAAATATGCAGGTATGACATGATCATTACCTGATAAGCTACAAGTGGAAAAATGTGGTTACATTAGATGAGGGTTATGTCTAACTAGGAAACTGTAAGAAAACTGTCATTATATTACTGACCAGTCAACCAAATTGCCTGTCACAAGAGGTACAGAGAATGTGTCGAAAGTTTCCTCAAAAGTTTCATGGTCATTACTGAGTATAACTCTAATTTGAAGTTGCAAATTCATAGGGTGAAAAAGAATACCAAAGTGAACTCCCTCTACTATCAGACAAATGTTCTGAACAAAGTATATTGGTTGAATTACCTACTTTGTATGGTATAGATGTCAACACCATATGGTTGCATTAAGACAAAGCTTTGAGTTGTACCTCAGTGTCTAAATGCACATATCTTCAATGGATGGTTAAGGAAATCAGAATCTATGCCATTTGAGGACTTTCCTTTGAAGTCACCCGATGCTTTGCCCATGGATTCGTGCGCATTTAGATTCAAAATGAGCTCTGTGTAAATGCCAGCCAACAACTGATGATGGATTATAAAATTCTTGTAAAGAGGAATGGGACCTATTGGATATGAAAGTGCTTCACAGTAGCCTACTACAGCGGAAGGTAGACTGTAGGGCAATTGTTGCACAAGAGAAACACCAAATCAAGCATGATTGATAGTGATGTAAAGGTATGTGATATTTTATGGGCCTCTGAAAACTGCACCTTATAATATAATAAACTTCAGTATTCTGTCAGAAAATAATTATAAAAATTTTCTTTGTTGCTGCTTAGATAGATATTCTATCTAATGTAGCAAAATGAGCTGTAATCTGTGACAACAGTAATGTAATGGAAAGTAAAAGGATAAAAGGAGCCATACAACCATACCCCATATAATTTTAATGGGAATGGTGAAGAAGTAGTAAGCATATATGTATATTTAAGATATTTTTCAATAAATTTTTAAAAAGATCATTGGAATGGGAGAAGCAATTTTTATGAAAAAATGAAATAGCATTGTAGTCTATTCCTATTCAGTTTAGTCTCTTCCATAAATCATTTTGTAGATCCAGGTCTGTTGATAGCTATTTGTGTTTGAGAAAGCTTTGTTGATGAATTTTTACGTGAGTAACTTATAAAACTTGCAATCTTTTTTTTGATAATTTTGAATATATATTTTTGAGCTTATTAATTTGTCCCTTCTTTGTCTCTTTTTCTTTATCAAAAAATTCTAGATCTGATTTTGAACCAGTTTTCTTCTTTACCTCAAAATTTAAAATAAAAAAATCATGAGTAATTAAAATTGCATTCAGTTTTGATATTATAACAAATTTTAAAATTTTAAACAGTTGTTTCATCTTATTAATATTTTAGATTGATTATTTCTTAGCAGTAAGTCATTATAAATATTTTAAAATTATATTCCTTTACAATTCATAAATTATTCAAAGCAAATAAGCTAGGAAATGCTTGTTAATTCTGTTACTGACATCCACTTTCTATATTCACAAAACAAATTGACTGTGCTTTGCTCAATGTTGAATTGGTAGAGTGCCTGCCAACAGTTTTTGGTATGTTTTGTCCAGAGAAGAAATGATGACATAAGTTTATCCCACAGAATCATAAATCAGATGTATCAATGAACTTGCTGCCAACATACAAAATACCTTTACAGAGCTTGCATCGAAATTAGAATATTTTTCTTTGTCTCTTGATGAAAGCACCGATGTTTATAGCACAGCTTAATTAGTGGTATTTGTATGTAGAGTCAATGTTAATTTTAATGCAAATACATTTCATTTTTATTTAATTAGGCAGTTTACTTTCAGTTTCTTGTATATTTAATCATAATTTTAATTAAAAATAAGTTTTCATTAAAATTATAAAAGCAATGTTCCTTTTTGAAATAAATAGGCATATATGAAAATTTAATTATTTACACATATTGTCTACTTAGGGCCTTGGATGTGGGAGGTTGGAATAAGTTTGGAGTGTTTAATGCAATAAGTAAGGATCTGGCCCCCGGCAACCTCACAAATTCTCATCTGGCCCACTGATGAGAAAAGGTTTCCCAGCCCTGGCATACAGTTATGAGTTAGGCGTAGAATGATGAGAGCTCGTATGAGGATTGTTGTATACTACTTCAAATTATGCCCCTCCTCCACAATTCTCCCCTCCCTCCAAAAGGGGATGGAAATTATGAAAGATGACAGGGTTGATATTAACAAGTTATATCTGAAATTAAAGTTTGTGGTATCTCCAATGTCATTTGCTGCCTCAAACATGACTCCAACGAAAAGGAAGAGAAAAGTAGTTAATGTTTTTGACTCCTATATCAAATGAAAGTTTCTGAAGATAGGAATTTTTAGTGACAGAAAGAATAGAAATATAAAAGAAAACCTATCTTCTTAATGTGTTCTAAAAAGTGTCCTTAACCCTTTCACTACCATATCGGCCCAAAACTGCCGAGATTTTAAATGGATTTGCCCAACCAATGCTATTCCTTCCTCTTCACTACCTCCTATCTGCAGCTTGGGCCATTTTGATAGTGAAAAGGTTAATGTACCCTCAGTATCATTACTGAATTCGTATTCACTTTAAGGAAGATAAGATTGTGATTTATACGCAAAAGTAATGAGAAAAGACAAGTAGGAATAATAGTCCCATGATTAACCAGTGTGTTATTTAATGAATAATGTAATTATCTTTAGCAGATATGACTATGTTCCAACTATCTACAAGTTTGTAGATGCCATTCTTGTAGAAACTCTTGTTCTTTGTGGCAACAAAGTCAGAAATGCATTCTTTCACCTCGTCATTCTGAAAATTCCTATTGCAAATGAACTTGTTCAGGGATCAACAGAACAGCTGTTGATAGCTCAGTCACTTGTAGAAGACTTAAACATAGCATAGGCAATTATTCTCCCAGTAAGCAATAAAATGGAAATCTGAGGGAGCCGGGTCCAGCAAATATGGGGGATGCATAATTGTTTCCCAGCCCAAATGCTGCAGCTTCTGCTGTGCCCATAATACAACATAAGGCCACCTTTTCTGTTTAGCAATACCTGGTTCAGTACTGCACTTCAGCTGTCCAACTGTTCACAGTACACATCTGAATTGATGGTTTATGACCAGTTTTAAAACCTTATAGTGGATGATGCCCTTGCAATCCTACTAACAACAGAACATCACCTTATGAGAATGCAATTCCATTTTTTTTGTAGCCTGAGACAATTCTCCTTGCTTGACATTATGATCTTTTATTAACATTATCATAAACGATCCACTTTTCATCCCCTGTAATCATTCTGTCATGAAAACCATTTTTTAGCAAACAATGAAGCACATGCAGTATAGCGAGCCACCATGTTTTATTGTGATAACTCCTGTGGGATCTAGGTATCCAGTTTTGATGCCTAACACAACTTCTGCAGATGTCGAACAACAGAGGAGTGATTGGTATTCTATAGCTATGCCAAGTCCCTGGGTGCCCGATGTGGATTTTATTCATCAGATCCTTTAAACATCATTGTTCAATCCACCAGCCGGCTGTTTCAAGATTCATTTCTAAGCTGAAACTCACCTGACTGGAACCTGTCGTACCACTGGTAACAGGTGCTTTTAGAGATGACTTTTCCCCCATAAGTTTGTACAGTTTATGCAAACACTATTGGACAGCAACACCATTTCTGAATTTGTACTGCATGATGGAACAAGCAAACACATCTTGCATTGCTATTGTGAAATGCCTATTGCCACTTGTATGAATTAAATGTAGGTACAGAACATCATTAGCTATACATGTTCTGTCTTTCACATTGTTTACAAGATTGCTGCACATTTCCTGACAACTGCAAAAGCGTAGTTCACATTTTTTATCATTTTGCATCAACCCAATATGTAATCAACAAGATTGCTGGTGCCCTCGGAATGGAGGGTGGCTCAGTTAGTAATGTGCCCAGGCTTGTAATCTGCAGTTCCCAGGCTCAAGTTCCACCTGGACCAGCATTGAGATTTATCTAAGCAAAACTCCCAATTCTGCCTTCAGTTAGTAGAAGACACCGATGGGATTTGAAAAGCTGCCATCTACCGGATGGGACATAAAGCTGTAGCTTTATGTGCGGGAGAGCCATACCCTGTGCACTTTAAAGAACATGCTGGATCACCTTGATGGAAGGCTATCATCTGTCTCATAAAAGCTTTGCAGTGGATCCTCTCCTCCAATCTTCTGTGAGCAATTGGAGTCCTTGTGACCTGGTCATTTAGCCCATTATGTGCAAAACATTTTACTCTAACTTTTACTTTTACTTGAACTTTTACTTGAAAAAAATGCTGCTTAGATCCTATCTTCCTTGGATGTGCATACAAATTTGATGATTGATTGCACCATCAATATGCTTCAGTTTTATTTTCTACTTTTTAAGGCACATATAAGAAGGGTATTTTTAAATTTTTTTAATTAATATTTTAATGTACACACTGTGGATGATTGCCCCAATGAATTTACAGCCTTTCCAAGCTCATGGTATATCCTTTCTTGCCATGGATAAGAAAAATATAAATGGGTGAAGTCTAGTTAAAAAAATTTTGATATTGGCGTAGTTCAGAGTGAGGTAGGTTTTTTTTAACCTTTATCACTTTTGTACATAATTATCTAAATGGCAAAGTCTCAAGGATCCCAAGGACTTGGAGATGGACAGGAGAAAGGGATCCACTGAACAACTGTTAGGAGACAGATGGAAGTGGAAGTATGTTTTTAATATGTACAGGATATAACTGTTGTGCACAGGCCACAGCTTAACTTCATCTGATGGACAGCAGTCTTTCCGAACTCATCAGTGCCCCCTGGTTATGAGCCTGGCATGCTACTAACATAGTTGCCTGTGTTTCACTAGAAGCAGTAAGAATTATTTTAATATATTCTTTTAATATAATCAGAGTAAAAAATGTAATTTTAGACAAAAATCCTGTTTGTATGGGGAGGAGAATATAAGTAAATTTAAAATACACATGTGTTACATCTCGCAGCATGGAACATTTACATGTGGAGAACAAACTCATGGCTGACAATTTTTATCTATGATGAATAACTGATATGTTGCTTTTGTAATTCACTATAGTTTGTGTTAAGAAAGCAAAAATTTAACATATGATTTAGGCATTATAAGCATTTTTTTTTTACTTTTATATGCCTAAATAATTGTCTGATAAGAAAAATGTATGAGGCATGCGCATAATATAGTAAGTAAAGTTTTTTTTTTAAATAAAACTTTTTTTTAAACAGTAAGTTTATAAACTGGGCTCTCTTCTTGTCAAATCCCTTTATGTATGTTTAGCTGCATTTTTTTTTGTCATGTTCCTCAAATTTGAACATTTCTTTTCCAGTCTGAGAACAGAATTTCAAGAAATTAATACTTTTAAGGATTGTGATGACATGAGGTTAAAGAATAAAATGTTCTCAACCATTTCAGTCACTTTTCAACACATAGCAAAGGAGAAAATCATGAAAAGCATTGAACTTTTACTTGAAAAAATTAGTTTTAGAAAATGCACTCAGTGATTAAAATAGCATCTATCACTCCAGGTATCAAACCACAATGTTAGATTCAACCATTCTGCTATTGAGTCAAGTTCCATTCTATACTATGCTTCTTAAAAAAAGTAAAAGTTCCATTCTGCCATGAGTTAGATATTTATTCACATTTTCCAGTTTGAGCCTGTAAATTGTATTTTTTTGGAGTACCATAACTCTCAATATCTGTTGAGAATATTTATAATTATAATTTGTTACATTGGTAAGCAATCATGATAAGGTATTTAACTTTTCTGATTAATGATTGTCATGAAAATATCTATGTAACAATAAGGCACAGTTTCAAGTTGGCTATTTAGAGGCAAAAAAGAGAAAATTGCATTTCGGCTAATTGGAGATAATATTAGAAGTAGGTACTGTGTGTAAACTAATATTGTATGCAGAAATATGTTTCCATTTTTACTAGTTTACAGCCAAATTAAAAAAAAATGTATTTCCCATTTTTCATGCATACCAGATAAAATTGTTAAAAGAACTGGAGTTTGTGCATGCCTGGTATAAAACATAGAGTATTGATGTAAATGAGACAGTTTATTTGTCTCCCTTCAGTGTTTTTTGTAATTTTTTTGATGTGAAAATTTAACACTTCAAAATTTGTCATAAATAGTCTTTGCAGTTCATGATTGTAGCAAATGTGAAATAAAATGAAGTATCTATTGTAGGTTTTATCACTTTATTTATCATTTCAATTTTAAGGTATATTCATTGGTGTTTTTGACATATATTTGTGATCTACTTTTAATAATAGCTATATGAAGAATAGGTTTCAAGTTTTCCATTATTTAGCGTTTCAATTTTTTCTTTCCATTTTATCTAATGATGGAGGTTCAACTATACAAACTATAATTGTTTATGGTTTTTTTTCATACTAAACTATTAATAATATTCTGACTTCATAATCCTGTAATAAATTAATCTGTCTTAAATTATTTGTTTCTTTATATCAATTTCTCTCCTGTTTCAGTTCTAATGATGTAACAGTTAAAATTGTTGATTTTGCTATTATTGTTATTTAAATGCTTATTGTTTTACTTTTAATTTAGTAACTGTTATTGTAAGGACTGTGATGATGCCATTGATAATCAAGTCACAAAAGAATGCTGCAAATATGAATAACAACTTGCCTCAGATGCAACTACTACAGGCAAAAATGACTGAAGCCAGAAAATGTGGAAATGCATTAGAAGGTGAAAATTTTCCTTTATTAGTAGACTAAATTGGAAAATATAAGTGAGATTTTTCTAAGTATAAAGCTCTCATTAGCTTAGTGATTAGGGCTCTAGCAGGCATACTTTATGTATTGTGTTAGCTGAGCCATTTGCTATCAAACCTAGCTTCATTCTTGGTACAGCATGTCATTGTATGAGAATAGCTGTACAAGGTAGTAGTAGTTTCTGGGACCCTTGTATACGTTTCAGAAAAAAAAAATGTAATTTTGTGGTCTATAATAATAGCTAAAGGTGTGTCTATGGCCACTATAACACTTTACATAATAAGTCTAGGAACCTGGAATTTTGGCAGAGGCTTAAAAGTAGCATGAGATGTGCAATGCCAAATATTAACTGGATAGGTTGAATATGATAGTCTTGCACAAATCACGATGTCCTACATCCCTTCGATGGACTTAGTCCAGTCGAATTTGTCACATAGTGTGTAATTCGGTAGTTTGCTTGTGGGAGCTGTATCAAGAGCCTCACTCCATTTCATCGAAACAGATTCCAAATTCTCAGTCTTCCAGTAATTCATGAGCACCCAAAAGCAAAGTCCTAACTATCACTACTACCTGCAAATAATAATAAAAAAAAACCCCTACATTTAGCACACCTTATATATTTTAAAAATCTGCAACTGAAAATGATCGATTAAAAAAATTCCTGAATTTCTTGATAAAAAAAGACATTTAAAAATGCCCTGTTTTTTAACATAATTAAAAAACATGCTCTCATTTTTTGATGCCATTCCAAACATGCCCCAAATTTTTTGGACCTCAAGGTGACAGTCCTTCCTCATAGTTAAATTAAAACAGCATACTGTACACTGTTCAACTTTGGATGCTTCCATGTAGAGTTTGTTTGGAATCCACACAATGTTTATCACATTCAAGCCCATACTTGTTTGGTGCATCTTGGCCTTAGTTGCCCTTGCTCCATAAAACCCCAAATAACCAACGCTCATACTTGCCACTAATTCTGTTATTGATCAGTTCCTTCTATGTGCCTGGTTCTGTTTCCCTGTGTGAAGGCATAAGTGTTTTTTGATAAATATTAATAGATTATAAATGCTATAATTATTCCTTTAGATCCTGATGTACCAACAGTGCAAGATGACATAACACTTGTGCCCATATTCAATGTAACCGTGACCCGTCAAAATAGCTCAAGACAAAACAGCCCCGACAAAATAGCCTGTTCTAAAATAGCCCAAGACTTAAATAGCCCCGACAAAATAGCCCCGGAGAAATAGCTTAGTCTATTTAAATTCTAAATTTCGCATTTTAAAAATTGTATGCAGACATATAAATAAAAATTCTAAATATGGTTTGGTAATTCTTTACAAATCTTTAAGGTTTGTGTTCCTTGCCACATTCTTTACAAAAATTACATTTCAAGGTTATGTGAAATGCCACGAAGAAAGTCCATTATGTTCCATAGTTGCATAATTTTCCACTAATGCTTCCAGGCGTCGATTCAGTTGCACATATTTAGTTTTGCTAGCATCTAGGTTGCGAATACCTGCAGCAAGACGGGTTAAGCGGATTTCTACCATATCCTGCTCTTTTCGGAAATGGTCGATGAGTTTGTAGACGGATGGATGATGGCAATCTACAGTTTGCTGGAATGCCCTATGCCACCCTTCTACCGAATTATTTGTCCTCGGAAGACCATTGACAACGCGCTCATGAACATTCCATATATGTATTGCAAATTGTGGTTGTGCTCGGCGATTGCGTCTTATTCGTCCTATATATGTATCTTCCCAGTAATCGATAATGGGGTCTAGTTCGTTTGGGCATTTTTCAATTAATTCTTCAAATACTCCTATAACATCATGTACCGGTACAAAACTCAACGCAAACTTTTTTATATAAGCACGCACATTTTCATTATTTACATAAAGTTCCGCTAAATTCAGTTCTTGCACTTTTCGCCATAAGCACTGTCCCAAATGAAACAAACAACCAACAACTTCTGTGTTATTAAAAACTTGTTGCACGGCGTTTTGAACCGCTTTCTCGTAATCACTTAAGACACTTGTTGGATTTAAAGTTTCCTTCAACTGTAATAGTTTCTGAAATACGCGAACATATATTGCTTCACTTTTATTTCTTAACAATACAAATATCAGTGGAATACAACACTTTTCTATTAGTCCGTGTATCGTGAATAATTGAAAAAACAGTCAGTTCTTTAAATGTGCCATCAACAAACCAATGATGATTCTGTTCCAATATTCTCAAATTCTCCTCAGTGCCGAACATTAGAATTCGATCAGGATCGTTTTCTCCAGAATCCCACAGAATAAAATTTTCGTTTCTTGTGGTACTTTGAAGATGAACTGGAATTGCAATATTGGCAACACTTGCAGGATTTGTATATGGAAGATTCGTTTTTTTTTTCGTATACGTTCTATTGCTCTCTGGGAGGCAATATAATTTGGAAGCTGAATCGATGCTTCCAAAGATATTCCACTTGTGCAGGCTTGATATATTTGCCTAGGCTTCTCCACAGCACTCTGTGCTCTATGTTTCATTTCAGAAACGCATTTCAATGCCTGATTTTTAGCTGGATTTGGCGCATGGTTGTGTTCCGTCACGACCCGGAAGTCAGCACCCAATGTTCTTAGACGCCCTTTACAAGTCGGAACTACACACCTCCACGATGTACTTTCATCCCGGTTTTCCCTAGCCTTGCGATATCGATGACCATCTTTCAGCAGCAGATCTTTTTCTTTTTGCGACGAGATTTTCTCCATTTTTCTTACAAAACACAAATAATAACGGATTATCAGTTAATATCTGTTAAATAGTTCTATATTATATCAATAAATAAACGCATCCGGTAAAATAGATATTAAAATAACTTTACTTATTTCCGTTAGAGATCTCTTGCAACGACTCCCGCAAGACACACGTGCGCCACGTGCGAACGAAAAACTAAAACTAGAAGCTAAACTAGAAGCATTGGTTTTAATACTAAAACTAAATCACATGGCTACCGGTGAGCCATGTGCCTGTCACGTGACTCATTTGTTACTATAATATTTCTAATTATAGATGCACTCAACGCAACTTGTTGCAAAGTTACCTTCATTTTACCAAAGTATAGGAAGACATATTACGCGCGTTTTCCGACGCGCAAGTTGGATTTTTACTTTGGATTTTAAATAGGCTAAGCTATTTCTTCGGGGCTATTTAGTCTTGGGCTATTTTAGAATAGGCTATTTTGTCGGGGCTATTTAGTCTTGGGCTATTTTGACGGGGTACCCAATGTAACATATCCATTTGTGATGCATGATTTGACTGTTTAAAAATTATGTTTGAGAATGGATAGCTGTTAGTACAGTTGGCCATTACTACTATTTATATTATTTTTACCTAGTTGGCCGTTACAAGATCTATTGTAGTTATATCAATTGGTCAGTCTATCAATAAAAAAAAATGTGGTTGTACAAGGTTGTGTTGCATGCTTCTTTCAGTGATTGTTACTTTGAATGGCATAACCTATTTAAATGCATTTTCAGTTCAGCATTGATTTTTATGCAGAAACACTCTTTCTAGGAACAATTCTTATATCAGAAATATTATCTGACACATCAAATTTTATGTGCTGTCATTGAAAAAAAAGCCACTTTTTCCCCTGGCAATGCAGAGTATTTTGACTACTTATGCATGTTTTATTATAAATCAGTACAAGTGTATAATATCTAATCAGGATTTAGCAAGTGTGAATATTTCTGTAGGCTAATAATTTTTGTAATAATTAATTAATATATTTATATGTGAATAAATTTTAATTTTGTTTATTTGCATCAGGCTCGTTATCTGCAGTTCCCAGGTTTAGTCTCGCTTGGGCCAGTGTTGAGATTTATATGCACAAAACTCCTTGCCCTGCCCTTTGGTCAGTAGGAGACACTGATGGGCTTGTATAGGATTTGGCCATGGCCCCATGTGTGGTAGAACCATACCCTGTGCACATTAAAGAGCACACTGGATAGACTTGGCAGAAGGCTACCATGTGTCTCCCAACAGCTGTCCAGTGGGTCTCCCCCCCAATCTTCTCTGAGCCCTCAGAGTTCTTGTTTCCTGGCCATTTACCCCATTGTGTGCAAAAAAGTGCCACTCAAAGGTAAAACAACCAAACCCTTTTGACTCCATTCCATTTATAAATTTATATTGTTTTAAACTGGATTATTCATTGTATATTATCACTTCAATTGTTTCATCTTTTTTATATTTATTTTGCAATGAATTGTAAAAAGGTGGTTTGATAATGCATAAATAATATTAAAAAATGTTTGTGATGTCTGCTGGTATGGAACAGAAGACCTTTGTGTTGTTTTAAGTCAAAAGACATTGCACTGAGCTAAGCACTGCTGACAAAATTTTTTGTAAAATGTTTTATTAGCATTCCATTGTAGACCAAATGTTCAACACATTGTTATATTTTTATATCTAATGTTCTTCTTAAATTGTTCATACGCAACTATCCTTCCTTGGCAAAATAAAATGGTAACAACCCATTTCAAGTTCAGTTCAATCACATCCTACCAGGAAAGTTTATAGCTATTAAGCCTGGTACAGTCAAATGAAGATTTTTACATTGTTATATTTTTATATCTAATGTTCTTCTTAAATTGTTCATACACAACTATCCTTCCTTGGCAAAATAAAATGGTAACAACCCATTTCAAGTTCAGTTCAATCACATCCTACCAGGAAAGTTTATAGCTATTGAGCCTGGTACAGTCAAATGAAGATTTTTGCTAACTAATAAGGTCTTCAACTATTGATTTGTATTGGTTGAATAAGCCAGTCAAATGTAATGTCTACTCTGAATCAGTGACCCTCTTCCTGCAGTTCATTGCTATTGTATTTCAGTGCATGTGCATATGTCCAATTGCTTTAATAGATAATGCTGAGGTTCTGGGTGGTGGCTGTAATGGAAAACTTCATATTGTATAAACTAAAGCAGACAATGTAGCACTGATATTCAGAAAGTAAATGCTGTGATTGTCTATATAACAAGCGAAATAATGATTACAAAGTGACTATAAAAATGATATATTGTGTTAGATATGAGAAATAATGAATACTAAATTAGAAATTCTTTATTATTTCTTTTGATTATTTTTAGTGGGACAATGCCCCAAGTGGCCTAATGGATGACCCACCCCTGGATTTTTACTGGTAAGCTGAAAAGCTCCAGCACTAACTCACAGATTCAAGAAAGTTCGCCTTATTATTTTAGGTATGAGCACTCATTGTTGGTACACATCACCACTCCCTGCCCTACCCATGGTCAGTAGGGGACACCGATGGACTTGGAAAGGCCGTCGTCCATCGAATGGGACGTTAAGTCATGGTCCTGTGTGCAGGAGAGCCATACCCTGTGCACGTTAGAGAACACACTGGATGACCTTGACGGGAGGTTACGATCTGTCTCTCAACAGCTGTTCCAGTGGATTCATTCCCCCAACCTTCTCTGAGCCCTCGGGGTCCTTGAGACCTGGCCATTTAGCCCATGGTGTGCAAAAAAAGTGCCACTCAGAGGTAAAACAACCCAACCCTAAGGTACACATCACCTGATGCATGAATACTTCAATACTGCACTCTCAACTTTGTTTTGTAGATGAAAGGTACTCAAATGAGTGGAGACACTTGCTCTTTATGTGCTTTGTGTGTTATAACATTTTTTTAAATTTTTTGATCTGGAGTCAGTTTTCAGTAAATAGTGTATAAGTAGAATGAGTATCAAAAAGAAAACAGACTGAAGAAAAGGCGGAAGTTTCGAAGAAAATTAATGGTGAGATAACCAGGGACACATTATCAAAATTACTCATTATTAAAATCTACCATTAGCACAATACAGAAGAATTGTAATGAAAGTCTCTATGTGTATGAATACAAAGTGATTAAAAATAATATTTTGGGAATAAGTTAAAAATAATAGTTTCAGACATTATAATGAAATAATTTTACCAGTCTCACTAAATTCAGTATAACTGGATTTGACTGTATATTGAATGCTATTTTAAATTCCCATCGAGAGAAAAAGTAAGAAATTTGTCTTCTTTGCATGCATAGATACCCCAAAATAGGGGATGGGGTTGGCTCAGTTGGTAGTGCACCAGGCTTGTAATCTGCAATTCCCAGGTTTGAGTCCCAGCTGGATTAGTGATGAGATTTATCTATGCAAAACTCCCCATCCTGCCCTCAGTCAGTAAGGTACACCGATGGGCTTGGAAATGCTACCATCCATCAAATGGGACATAAAGCCATGACCCCCATGTGCGGGAGAGCCATACCCTATGAATGTTGAAGAACAACGTTGGATGACCTTGACAGGAAACTACATCTGACTCCTAACAGCTGTCCAGTGGGTCTTCTCATTCTCTGAGCTTTCTCTGAGCACTTGTGGGTCCTTGTGACCTGGTCATTTAACTTAGCCACTCATAGGTAAAACAATCCAACCCAACCCCAAAAGAGAGTAAGAAACCAAACTTTGCATGAATTTTCCATTCGCCCAGGGGAAGAATATAGCTTATGTGCAAACCCACTGGGGTCAACCAAAACTGGTGAATTCAGTTTGAATTTTTCAAAGTCCCCATAAAAACCTGTCTTTGAAAAGGTGCCATAAAACCTGATTTGCATGTCTAGATGTCTCTCATAGACTTAATATTAGCAATTATTCGAAGTAATTGTTGCTACCAATAAATTTAAAAGAAAGAATGCATAAATTAGTTTCTTTCTGCTTTTGCATGATAAAGCCATTGTGCAGTTTGTTGGTTAAATAGCACAAGTAGTTCTGTGCAAATTGAAGTTATTCCAATTAAGCACAAGCATGGCACAAGATTCTTATATCTCATAAAATATGTTACCAAATGTTTTAAATAATAAACAATATTTTTTCTTTATATGAGTGAGTCAATGCTGTTTTTTGGTTTAGAAACTTCTGGTATGGAGGTTCATGCACTACTTCAAAATATGTCTGCTTCTTTCCTCCTCTGAAAGAATAGGACAAAATTTTAACTGAGTGGGCTGGGCAGTCGAACCAAAATGGCAAATGAAAGCTTGCAACTTGGGGAGTGCCATATACTACAATTTTCGAGAGTTTCAGATTTCCCTTAAAAGAGAAGGGGAAAATTTTTACTTGGGAAGGAGGATTGATCACAGTGAGTTTTATGTCAAATGAAAGCTTCTAACATGGGGAGTGCCATCTGTTATATATGCTTTAGAGAGTTTCAGACCTGAGCAGATCTGGGTAAATATGGTATATATATATATAAACAGAGAGTTGCTTTAAATCAGGCATCTTGCATTCATGACATGTATCATTCATTTTTGCATCCCATGAGGTAATAGTTACTCAAACTATAATGTGGCTGGCACTCGTTCATGAGTAACCATCTGTATTGCCCATTGATGGCTATAATTTGAATTGAGTCTCCATTAGTTTGCATTTTGCTTTGTATTGATCTTTGAGTTTTTTAGGTATGATTAATGGTAAATGAACTTGATGGATGATTCTTATGAATAAATGTAAGTAGTTTCATAAGATTGCCTGTGCCAATGAATTTATTCTTGAATTATTATACATGTCTTGGTCTAAGTTTATTCATAGCACAAAGATCTAATAATTTAATTTTTATAGCAACCATGCCCAGTATGAAGAAATTAAAACCGACTCCAAAGCAGAAAATCCACAATTGACGTATTTTTAAAAAAACAGTGGGAAAGTTTGTATTTTATTGATAAATAAACAAGGTCATCACATTTCATTTCTTAGCATTTTATCTCAAATGTGCCAAAGGAATAAAATTTGCAGTGACATATGTCATATTGCACCAGAAGAGATACAGTTCTGATGTCACTGTTGTTGTGAACAGAATTAGCAATTATATACTTCATTATAAGTGTCAAGGCTAAAAGCAGTACTAAAATGTTAAAAAGGTTTCAAAGAAGATCTTGTCAGCAAACACAATGACTAGAAAATTAATGATATCAATGAGCAACCAAGTTGTTGACTATTCAATAACTTGTCATTTATTCTTTAGCAATTGATGAGAGCACAGTTGTGAAAAATTTGCAGCGTACCACTTTTTTGAGGATTTGATAGTGATATGGAGTAGTTAATAAAATTGGTTCCAGTTAAATGAGCTTGTAAAAGCCACTGTCTATTGGATGGAATGTTAAACTGTGACCCTGTGTGTAGGAGAGCCATACCCTGTGGATGTTGGGGCGGGGGTGGCTCAGTCGGTAGCGCGTCAGGCTCGTAATCTGTAGTTCCCAGGTTCGAGTCCCAGCTGGGTCAGCGTTGAGATTTATCTCTGCAAAATTCCCCGCCCTGCCCACGGTCAGTAGGGGACACCGATGGGCTTGGAAAGGCCGCCGTCCGTCGGATGGGACGTTAAGCCGTGGCCCCGTGTGCGGGAGAGCCATACCCTGTGCACGTTAAAGAACACGCTGGATGGCCTTGACGGGAGGCTACCATCTGTCTCCCAACAGCTGTTCCAGTGGGTCCCCTCCCCCAACCTTCTCTGAGCCTTCGGGGTCCATGTGACCTGGCCATTTAGCCATGGCTATATACCATGGCCATTTAGCCCATGGTGTGCAAAAAAGTGCCGCTCAGAGGTAAAACAACCCAACCCAACCCTGTGGATGTTAAAGAACACACTGGATGGCTTTGACTGGAGATTACCATCTGACTCCTAACAGCTGTCCAGTAAGCCCCTTTCTCCCAACCTTCTCTGAGCCCTTGCAACATGGCCATTTAGCCCATTATGTGAAAAAAAGCATGCCACCCAGAGGCAGAACAACCCAGCAACTTGTTTTTCATCCACTGAAAGAGAATCACTGTCATTTAAATCATTTCTGAGTGAAATTAATAAATTGGTATGGTGAAATTTTGTACCATACATGTTGAGTCATGAATGAAAAGATTCCTTGTAACAGATTTTTATGATTCAGCATCTTTGAAATGAAGTTAAATCTTTAGGGAAGTAAAGAGCAGAACTTTCCAAATTATCTGATCTTATTTGATGATTTAATGACTTGGCATTTATAGTGAGTATAAATTGATTATTTTAATACTCTCAATGCCTAATTGTGTCACACAAATGTGTAACTTTCATTCCTTTAATGTGAAAATTTACCTGTACAAGAATTAAATAAGAATAAACAATTTAGTCTACTCTTTCTTGCATGTAAGTCATTCAGAGATCAACATTTTGATTTGATATCTTGGTACTCTTTCAAAATGTCTGAGGCGGGGGTGGCCCAGTTGGTAGCGTGCTAGGCTTGTAATCTGCAGTTCCCAGGTTTGAGTCCCAGCTGGCCAGTGCTGCGATTTATTTCTGCAAAACTCCCTGCTGGTCAGTAGGGGACACTGATGGGCTGGAAACGTCGTTGTCTGTCAGATGTGATGTTAAGCTGTGGCCCCATGTGCTGGAGAGCCATACCCTACGCATGTTGAAGAACATGCTGGATTGCCTTGACAGGAGGCTACCATCTGTCTCCCAACAGTGTTCCAGTGGGTCCCCTCCCCCAACCTTCTCTGAGCCTTCAGGGTTCTTGTGACCTGGCCATTTAGCCTATTGTGTGCAAAAAAGTCTGCTCAGAGGTAAAACAACCCAACTCAAAATGTCTTTGTTACAGGAAGAGTTTGAAAAGTGACTTCAAGATTTTAAACTCTTAGTATTTTTTTTCAGTGTATTTTTTTAATGTTTCTATAGTACTTGATTCTTTGCAAGTTCAATAAAGTTGCAGTGTGACACAATTTTGAAGAGAAAATACTAAGATTTAGGTGTGCTGGAATTTTATGAATGTGCAACTGAGAATTGCTCTCCTAAGCTATATTTGTTTGTCATACTGTATACTGCTTGCATTTAAAAGTTCTTTTATTTGTGAGCATTATTTTCCTTAATAAAATTTAACAAGTCAAACACAATATCTAAGTTATTGGGTGAGCATTTAAGTTAATTCTAAACATCAGTCCCTTACAGCATATTATTGTCCAACATTGCACAATTGGTTGAATCAAAAAGTGTCAAGTTTCCAGTTAGAAAAATTGAAATAATATGAAATGGAAAATTATTTTTGTACATTATTAATAATGAATTTTTATTGTTGTTTTAAAATAGCTTTATTTTTTCATTATTGTGGATGGACCACTTTTTCACTAATAATTTCCACTCTGTAAATTGATTCAAATGTTTAGAGGAAAAACTGTCTTGAGCCGGGTGGGATACGAAACCACAACCTCCTGATAACATGTCAGGTGCTCTGGACCACTGAGCTACCGGCCGCCGATCAAGATCTCCTCTAACTGATATTATGAACACTCTCAACCTACTTTCCTAATATGTAGGGAGTGTTCAGGCAATCCCGCCTCAAGTGGCTGTTTAATGCCTTTTCTTAGATGGAACTCAGTGGTCCAGAGCACCTGACATGTTATCAGGAGGTCGTGGGTTTGTATCCCACCCGGCTCAAGACAATTTTTCTTCTAAACATTTGAATCAATTTACAGAGTGGAAATTATTAGTGGATACTTAATGAGTTGAGTTTAATAATAATTATTTGACCACTTTTTCAGCTTATTTTCACATTTATTTCTGCCTTTTCAGCTTATTTCCACTAACGATAATTTCTTCTTATTTTTTAGGGTTTTTTATACATATTGATATTACAATAATTCACTTATTGGAAAGTGATTGATGAAAATAGGTAAAGATAGTGATTTTAATGCCACTTATTTGGTAGTTTAAATACCTGCAACAGATTCCTGAAGGTAAAAAGTAATAGTGGAAGGAATGTGTGGATATGCAACATATGGAAAATGTGGCAAGTATTAGGATAGGATAGTGACCTGGAATATGTGACCCATGGTTTCAATATGATATCATGTATCTCATATACCAATCTGAATTTGAGATTTCTGCTTTAGCTATGATCATATTATTTTCCATGATTGATTCCCCAATTTATCGAGCATGAATGATCCATTTGTAAGTTACTGCTCCAGATATCTTGTTTCAAAATAGATTGTTGGTTCTGGGATAAAGTACCTGTATTAAGATTGTTTGAGATTGTTGTATTAAAACATTAGGCTTTTGCATGGATTGCTTTTGATGTGAATGAAAATCCAATGGAAGAGAAGCACTAATGTTTTGATCAGGCATATGTATTTTAAGTTTTATGCTCTGTATGCTTGAAGTTAAATTCTGAATCATTGATTGTAATGAGCATTTTCTTCTTTCCCCCAGCTGCCAGGTACTCAACTGAACTAGTGATGTTTATGAAAGACAAAAATCTTAATCCATTGAAAAATCTTATTGTACCATTAGTGCAGGTATGCTTTATATTTAGGTTGCTTGACTGCTGTAAATTTATGAGTGAAAATTGAAAACAGTATAAATGTTAGAATAATTCTATGTAATATATCATATTTGATTTATTCTGGCAAGTTCTTAAACATCCTCCTAGGTTATGTTTTGCCGATTATAAATGTAGTTATATTTTATAATATAGTATTTGATATTTTAATAATTATTTATATATTATTTTAATAGATATTTGATATATTCTTCATGATGCACATTATATTTAGTAAAAGAGCTCTGTTTGGAAATTTGTGAAGCATACAATGTGAAATTATATAATTATATTTGGCACTATGACTAGCTTATAAAACTAGCAACACAAATGTATTTATTGTGACTTATTGCTTTTTTTTTTATCTCTTCCTTTATTTATTAAGATGGTTTAAATTCAAAAATATTTATTTGAATTTTAAGTGATCTAATCTTTTGATAACATGGCTATATGAGAGAATCACTTGAACACCTGTCACTCATTTGGACTATAGATCATTGCTCCTATAGTGAAAGGCTGTAATTTATTTAATTTTATAAATAGTTATCAAACTGCAATTTTGCATACTTTTAATCATTCTGGAATCCCCATCATCTGCAGACGTTGACAAATTTTTAAATGACAGCCCAGAAACACAAAGACATTCTTAGTACAACACATGAAGTTCGCTTGAAAAGTTGCTGAAAAAATTGAGTTCTGCTGTGAGTGGAATATGAACCCATGACCTCTTGATAAAATGTTGGGTGTTTTGAGTTGCTGAGCTATATAACAAGCATTGTCAACTTCCAGCTAATGTGGACCATAAACATTCCTAACTGGTAGTCACTCATGGTCGCATCTATTGATTGGGAAAAAACAACTTAGTTATCCCTTGTAGTATTGTTGCAATAATTACTGTTATAGTCAAACATGCAGAAATGGTGTTATTGATGCAAGATTCAAAACTAGAGAACACAGGAAATATCCTATAACCATGGAACATGTGAAAAGTTAGCTGAAAAACTTGAGTTCTTCTGCAAGTTGGATAAATATCATGACTTTCTGATAGATGCTAGCTGGACGTTGGCTATAATTGTGATAGATACCTCAACAGTCGGAGCACCTGACTTGCTATCAGGAGGTTGTGGTTTGGTATCCCACTGGTAATAGAACTCATTTTTTTTTTCAGCTAACCTGTAAAGCTCCAAATGTATGTTAAACTTCTTCACTTTGGACCTTTTGACTGATCCAAATTATACAAATTTTCCAGATAGCATCAGGTGCCAGGCAATTAATATTGCCAAATAAAGTTAAATAAGTGTTCTCTAAGTATATTATGTATTACTTAGTTAATAT
Organism: Ryuthela nishihirai; assembly: GCA_038380435.1. NCBI lineage: Eukaryota > Metazoa > Arthropoda > Arachnida > Araneae > Heptathelidae > Ryuthela > Ryuthela nishihirai. Next base: position 44,739,545 of record JAWZYU010000023.1, on the reverse strand, counting down.
GAAAATAATTCAAAAGACTGTCAAATCATTAAAGTTAAATCTGATCAAAATCAATTAAAGTCAAAATATTTCATAAAACAAAGTTTATTTCCAAAAAAAATCAGGACTCATCAAATAAACATCTATGCAAAATATTCTGAGCAATTAAAGTTCACTCCAAACAACATTTTCAAAACTGACAAACTTCTCAACTAACATAATCTCAGCTACCTTCATTCTCAAATTACAACTCCAAACCCTAACATTCTGACAACTAGAATTTCAACTACCTTCATCTGCTAACTTCATTCTCAAATTACAACTCCCTTCCTACTATCTTCATTCCTAACATCACTTACTATACATGTGGCATGCAACTGACACATGTATGTTGTACACTAGCTATGATGCAAGCGGGACGTGTCCTTAGGTGCACATTAGTGGCTGCAACCAAAAATCGGCGTTGAGAATACCAACTCCTTTAGTGGTCTTGGGTGAGGAAAAGTGATGATGGTAACTTAAAGAAAGAAATCCCCAAAATAATAAATATAACATCAGTAAAGTAAAAACTGGTTAAGGAAAAGGAAAAGTGAATGGGTAGACCATCACAACTCCCCCTCCCAAAGGGAGTCAAAATTTGACCAAACAGAATTTTGAATACAAGGACACTTCCTATGTCATTTACATATCGCTGAACATAAATAAAGTAATGAGTATGTATATGCAAATTTGATAATATGATCTACTCTTGGATCTACACAATCTTCCATCACAACCTAAGATACCTCCTCCCATTCCTCCTAACATGTGTAAAATCTTTTTAGTGTGAATGCATACCAATGACTGTGGCAGTTAATTGCATACTAGCATTAATCAGTCTAACTAATATCACATTCTGATATGATTCCAAAAGTTGCATACTCCTGACTGTACAGAATGCTTGTTGTTCAGAGGCATATCAATAAGGCCTTTGAATTCTATAATTTTGGGCTAGCTGAAAAAATCTACCTCTTCCTTGTAAAGTGAAACGGATCTACCTCTTCCTTGTAAAGTGTATGCCTTAGCTCTCTGAGAGGTCCGTGGATTCCAGAAATTGCTGCTTGTTTGAATGATGACTTTATTTTCTCTGAAGAAAAGCTTTGCCTGAGCTGATTTTGTGTTCCCCCTTGCTGTTGCTGAAGTATATTTATTTCATACTTTACTTAACATCTAACACTGCTGTGTGCAATCTTTACTTATTTTAATATGGATTTGTTAGCTCAATTCAAATAAGATGCTAGATATAAACCTGAGTAAAGATTGGTTGGAAATCAATGTGCGAACGAGTAAGCACATTGATTTCCAACCAATCTGCTAAAAGGTTAAAGAAAAAAAAAAAACAGTTCTGCTCTTTCACAAAATATTAGTACAGGTGCATCAAGTGGGGTACATAATATCTGCTTATTCCCCTAATAATAATCAAATATGTGAAATCTAATCTTTTTTCTTGAATGCATAAAAAACTGTTATTGGATCTCCATTAAATCCTCTTAACTACAATCAAATATGCAAAGCTAATGATTTCATTTTACAAACAAGTGGAAGTCTAATCATCTGCTAAAACTCACCTAAAAATCATGATCTAGCTGAAATAAAAATAGCATTAATTGCCTCCCCTCATCGAGCTTTATGTCCCCTCCCAAAGGAGTTTTGCTAGTGACAGATCCAGTAAAACTAGGCTTTGTCATTGTGGACTGCTCAAAAAGGATACAAAACTTCCAGACATCATGGCCAGCTCATATATATGCAATTAAATGCTGCCAATGTCATCCCAATAACTGTGCATCAATGATGCACCAATATCACTGCTGACACCAAACAGATTTAGACACATATACATCGTATCTAAGAGTAAAGTTGTATCAATAATTTATCGTATATGTTGCTAACATTCATCCAATATAATTCCATCAACATTTTACATACAAAAAATACACTTCAAATGCAATTTTATATACTTCAAAATACGATTTATATAATCACTGTATACTAAATACTCTTTCATTCACATCCATAAACACTTTTATAATTCTTAAATTCCTTAGTTTTAACTTACAACACTCAATTCAGCTATCAGACAGCTGAAACGAAAAAAAATCTACAACAATTCATAATTGTGCTTGAAATCACGTTAATACAATATATAACTCTTTTATGGTTCAACTAGAACTTCACATGAACCAGAATACATAAAAAATTCTAATCACTTCACATTATAAACTCAAACTATAAACCTTGAATAATAAATTCACTTTTCCAAAAATAAATATCGAAACTCCAAAGTTTCAACATGAAATTAAATATTTTAAAATTTCTAAGTTGAACAACAATAAATAATCTTCAATCGTCTCAGCGAATCTTCTTCTGGAATAGAATTCATCTCTCAGTGACATCTCACCATGCTCTTAACGTCAATAGAGCAGTGAATCTGGCTTTACTATCTTTTTTTCCCGTTGTATGCAATAGGTTATAATCCAGTCTTCTTTCATCTGGTTTGTAGTGGTTCATCATCATCCTCCGAGACATCATTTTCCTGGTTTTGCTGTGGAGCATCCAGATCATTTGAGATTTCTTATCTGGAAAATTCTATAGAATTTTTATACTGTTTAATGTTTATCATATTGTAATATCCTATTGAGGCATTAGAGGTTATGTTGGCTAGTTCATACAATAAGTTTGAAAGTTTTTTTCTTTATATATGTGGTCCAGCATATAATGGAGGAAATTTCTTGATAAATCCTCTTTATCACTTTTGTGATGCATTTTAATAGAGACCTTATCACCTATTTTAAATTTCACATTCCATCATCTTTTGTTATAATCCTTCGTTTGCTTCTGCTGTGCTCATAGGGAATTATCTTGTACCTTTGAAATGGCTTGAATATGCTGTTCCGTTCTAAATTCAATGGTTTGTGGTGATGCAGGTTGACCTATAAGTCTGTCCCAGAGTAATGCCAGCTCTCTTCCTATTTTAATTTTTATCTTTGAAGGCGTGATTTAGTTATTTCATGTAGTGAAGTCAAATGAAAACTGTTGCAAATATTTATCCCAGGTACCATGTCTATCATTCTTCCAATATTTCAGTTAATTCTTTTGGTTAAATTTGACTGTGAATGATATGGGTTTCTATGTATGTGTTTTATTTTAAAACATTTCACATACTTAGCAAGCACATTTGAAATGAATTGGGGCCCATTGGCCGAAACTATACTCATGGACACCCCGTATCTGCATATAAATTCATTTATAAACTTCATTGCTACAGTTGTTGCCATTGCATTTGTAATGGGAAATATTTCAACTCATTTTGAAAAATAATATACAAAGACCTGAATATACTGGGATCCTCCTTGCATTTGTGGATAGGGGCCCATTAAATCCATACCTACTATTTCCATGGATTCATTGGAGATCATGCTTTTTATAAGACCACAAGGATGGTTTTGATCAAATTTTGTGGTTGACAAATTAAACATGTTTCTATATAGGTTTTTACATCCCTTTTCTCCTTTTTCAGAAGGTAGCCAATATGCTCTTTTGGTTACCTTCTGATATGTTTTGTTATGTACCTAGATGTCCTGCTGAGGTACATCTTGCAATTCTGGAGTACATACTCTCTTAAAGTCTTGGTGATAAATGGACAATAACTATCTGTTTGACTTGGTCATCTGCAGTGGTACAAAATATCATTAATTAATTGAAAATGTCTGGCTCTTCCAACAATACTTGAAGCTATATTAGGATTTAGAGGTAATTCATTAGTTTTCAAATAATGGTATAATTTCCGTATTCTAAATCTTTTTGTTGTTCTTTAACTAAGTGTTTCCTTATATTCTGTGGAAACTATTGTGGTGAGCGAAGGAACAAAAGACTTATCCTCCAGCTCTGGCGTAACTTCTGCTGGCCACATGGGAGCATGGGACAAAGCATCAGATAGCTGATGGGCAGTTTTCTTTCTGTGCTCGACCTTGTAATTGAATCTTGAAAGCACAATGCCCAGTGCATTGAATGACCTGTTAACTGGCAGAAGTCTGCAATCATTGTATAGCAGCATGGTCAGTAAAAATGGTAATGTCGGAAGTATCTAGTTGCACTTTAAAATTTTCTTGAGCCCATATTATGCTTAGGCATTCTTTTTCAGTCACTGTATAATTCCTTTTGGTGTGACTCAAATATGAACTGGCATCCATAATGACATGTTCACAATTGTCATCCTGCATTTGGCTGAGCATAGCATTGAGACCAATATCAGAAGCATCAGTGTAAAGCTTAAAAGGTTTGCCTGACTGCGACAAGGCTAACATTGGAGCATGACACAATGCATCTTTTAATGTCTGGAATGCTGTTTTGCAAGAAGGTGTCCAATAAAACTGTTTTTGCTTTTGGCATAATTCACATAAAGATTCGGCCAAATTTACAAAATTAAGTACAAATTGTCGGTACCAGCCACACATTCCTAGAAATCTGCTAATTGCTTTGAATTGCGTGGTGTGGGAAATCGTTCTATGGCTTCGACCTTATTAAGTAGTGTTCTTACTCCATCTGCATTAATCTTAAAACTGAAGTATTGAATGTCTTCTTGGAGAAATGTGCATTTAAATAATTTTATAGTGAGCCCAGCTTCTTTCAACCTTGAGAAAACCAAATCTAAATCACGCAGATGCTCAGAAAAATTAGTGGAGAAAATATGTTGTCTAAGTAGACTTCAAAATTTTTCCTTTCAAATCGCCCAGGACCATGGACATAAGATGTTGAATCATGGCTGGAGCTCCAGATAAGCCACATGGTAAACAACGAAATTGAAGTAATCCATCTTTTGTGAGGAAAGCAGTTTTAGGCTGATCTGGTGATGTACAGATAACTGCTAATATCCTGAAAACAAATCTAGTGTGCTAATAAATTTCTTGCCAGCCAGTTGTGTCAGTAGATTCTTAATAATAAGTAGTGGATATCTATCGGGGACTGGGACAATATTTAGTTTTTGATAGTCCACACAAAATCTTGTCTCCAATTTTCTTTTTTAACCAGAACAACTGGTGAAGCCCAAGGGCTAAAACTAAGTTCAATTATCCCATCCTTTAACATTTCTTTAATTTGCTCAGAGATTATTTCTTTTTTACTTGGAGGATAATTATATGGTTTATTATTACCCATATCGATATGATGCTCCAAAATTTGGCATCTGCTAGGCTTATTATTAAGAAGTTTGTAGTTAGAATTTAGCAGAACTTCTAACTTAACTCTCTCATAATGATCTAAGTGAGTGCTGTCAGCATGTTTTCTAATATTTAATTTTATCTGATTGACATCAAGTTTTTCTTTGATTGTTGCTTTCAGTGAAATAGTATTATTAACAAAATCAAATTCTATCAAGTGTTTTCATATTGCATCCTTTCCTATCAAAGATTCATATAATAACTCATTTATTACAACAAATTCAAATCTTATCTCCGCATTGTTTGAAGTGATAGGCAATTCAACAGTTCCTTGCAGAAAACACTGCTTGGGACCACAAGCTAAGTTCAAAGTTCCATGGGACTATGGCTGCAATTTCAGTTTACAACTTCTCTGAATTTTATCCTATACTTTCTTATGTAGACATGAAATATCAGCTGCTGTGTTGATGCGAGCTTTGAATTAAGTTTTTTTGTGATAAAGCTCCACGAAAGGTAATTTTAAAACATTATGTTTGTCAACAGTGGCAAGACTTATGAGAGGGCTTTTCTTGAGGATCTTGAGCCTCTCACTCCAAAGATCCTTATGTAAGTTTCCCGAATTGCCATTTTTCTGTAGCAATATTGTTCTGTGTGTCCTAATCAGCCACAAAAATCACATCTGAAAGATTTTCTATTATTTGTAGCAAAAGTTTTATGTCTAGTTTCATCATTTGAAGCTTGATGTGGAACATAATCTCTGCTTCATTGTTCTGCATTGTGTAGGCGCGTTTGGCGTAAATTATCAAGGCCATGTAACTTCCAGTCATGCGGGTGTCATTTTGTGAGACTCAACCTTATATCACTGCTTTGGTGAGGATTGCCATTGTTGATTTAATGCTGTTTTTGCAGATTCTCTTCTTGTGGTGTATTGCCAAGCCAATTTGATTAAAGTTAAAATTGAAGTTGCATTTCTGACTTCTAAAAATTCTCTTAAGGGTAATACTAACTGGAATATAATGTAGCTTATTATGTCAATTTTATCAGCATCGTACAGCTGGTATAACTCTACTGTACCCCAGGGAAATTTTTTGATATCATCTCCTTCTCTGTCTTCGTGAAAAAACTTCTGTAGCTAGATGTGTAAAATCATCGTAAGGTGCATAGATTTCCAATAGTTCATTTTTAAAATCAATCCAGAATTCTATTCCATGAGAACATCCTATGTTATTCCACCATTGCTTAGCACACCCAATTAAACAAGATACTGTGCAAATCACCTTTTGTTGGCAGGCACGTCATGTAAATGGAAATGCTCTTCCTTGGACTCGACAAATGCCCACCATGACAGACATTTCAAACTGTCAAACCTTAGATAAAGGCCAATTAACATAAGGACTACAGTTAATGAATAGATTGGCAACTTGTCTTTGAAGTGGTTGATAATACTCTGTTCTATCACTTGCTTCTGACCGAACAAAAAATGGAACTTTATGTTCAAAGTTTATTGATTCGTGAGCTGATGTAGATTGTCAACAAATTTATGGGTTGTTGTCATTCCCCATTTCTCTCGAGGTTCTTTAAGCAGATTCATTAACACTTCTGCTTCTCTCATTACATCCTGCAGAGCTGCCAACTACTCCTATTTTTGGTTTAAAATCCTATTTTAGTTTTTTTTTTCAGTTTCACGCTAAAGAAAATCTGCCTTCAAATTGAACAGTATTTTTGTCTTTTTCCTAAAAGGAGAATGTTAATGAAAGGGAAGAATGTTTCTGATTTAGCTGTTTTATACTGTTCTAAAGGTGCAGCTGTGTCACCACTTCTTAATCTGCTTCCTTGTGGGCTCACCTGTGCCTAATCAGATGAAATCTATGACTCCAGCTGACCATTTTCAGACAGAACACATGGCAAAGTCCATACCTAAATTCTTTTACAGAGCTGAAGGTCATAGATTGTTTCTAAATGGATGTTTATTGAGCCTATATCAAATCCTCCCAGCTCTGGCCAACTAAATGCTAATTGGATTACTTAGAATCAGAAACTTCAGAGTGAAGGAGATAATACAGATTAGAGAACTTTTCTGATCTGTGGGCTATGATTGTCATTGCAATTTGAATGGGTCTCATGCATGTCTATTGTTATATGGGTTGGGCTATTGGGTTGATAAGGGATTAAAGCTTTTCTTTCATTAGAGTTGAGGCACTTTCAATTATAATCAATTACACACTTTATGTTACTTATTTTTTAATTGCATTTCGCTTGTCATTTGTTGGCCATCACTTCATAACCCAGCAGCTGATCACAAGAGGTATGTATGATTGGTTTACTTCCAATCTGCATGAAAATGGCACTCAGAGGCTTTTTGTTGATTATTAATTAATTGATGATATTTATGTATTGATTGTTAGTTATTAATAATTAGCTATTAGGTTAACTTTCGTTAATATCAAAAACATACAGATGCCATGTGCGCTAAGCCATTGCTTCCTGTCTTGCCCAAGCACTTTAAATAAAAAAAAGTCACATTAACATTTTGTTGTTATTGCTGATATATTGTAATGCTAACTTTTGAAATATATTGGTTGATCAGGGGATGATGCCTACTTATTGATATAAATTTTTAGCATTTAAGTTAATTTTTGTTAATATAAAAAAAACTTTTGGGTAAAACGCACAGATGCAGTTCAGTTGTCTACGGCGAGCACCATTTCCTGTGCTGCACCTTTTCCTGTGCAAGGTTTCGCTGTAGCCATAGCCGTTATATAGGCTTGCAGTAGAAGCTTGCTACTGCCAATGATTCAAGCACTGTGCAAAAAAAAACATTGGAGAAAGGTCGCTATTCTCTCTGTATTGTAAATGTTAACTTTTGCAATATATCTATTGTTAATCGTTGGATGATGCCTACTACTTATTGTTGATTATTAGCGATTAAGTTAAATTTCATTAATACAAAGAAGCACATGTGCCAAAAATGTAACTACACTGATTTAAGATTTTTCTCAAAATTCATAATCAGTTAATGGGTACGATAAAATGATCATTGCTAATCTCAGATTGCTTGAATGGGAAGGCTAATTTGTTTTTTCCCATAGCAGATCAGGGCTCACAAGGTGCCGAGACTTTTTCTTTTGTTATGTAAATATTTTAATCGCTAAAATAAGTGGGTAACCTGCAGTTTACTGCATTCACTCACTAGATGGTGCCATGAGTGGTAACAAATTTCTTAAGGTGTGTAATGTAAGTGAATAATAATAGCTTTTCATCATATCAAACAATTTATTGGATTAGCTCTTGAAATGTTTCGTATGACCTCTGGTTTCTGATTTTTTTTTTCAGGTCTCACCCTCTAAGGTGAATAAAAGTTATGAGTTTATTTAACTGGAAGAGTGGACTATTCATATAAATGTATTTTTTGATGCAATCTGGATCTAATTCCCATATAATGTAGCATAACAGTGTAAATTTAAAAAATAAGTACTGAAAGTTGCAGACGATTTATGATATTTAGTTAATGCGTATTCCTTGTTATTGTATTGAGCGGGAAATGGGATGATTTCTTCATTAGCAATGTGTTCTGTTTGAAATGGTTGTCTTCGATGACATAACCTTTTTTAGTGTTTTTTTATTAATAATGCGGTGGCAGTGCATTGTTTCTAATATTTTGTGTTTTTTAGGCTTGTTGTCTCTGATGACATTATTTTGTTCAGGGGACTTTTTATACTGTGAATCTGTGGTAAATTGTTTATGATAATTCGTGTATTTAAGCTTGTTTTCTCTGATGAGATTATTTAGTTCCAGAGCATATTTTTTATATCGAGGATCTGCTGCAAGTTGTTTATAATAATTTGTGTTTTTTAAATTTGTTGTCTCTGATGGGATTAGTTCCTGAGGATTTTTTATACTGTGGATAGGCAGTGGATTACTTACAATTTTGGTTTTTAGTCTTGTTATAAGAAGATTAGTGTGTTCTGGAGGGAGGGGGTAAAAAGGGCAGAACAGTGGTTTGTTGTTTGGCAGTATGTTCAGGTTGAAATGGATGTTTTTGTTAGTGACAATAAGCTATTGAAACAAGTAGCCTTGGATGGTACTGACTGACATTCATCATATAACAATATGTGCAGTTAGGAAAATATGCCTGAGATACTGTTACTTCTGAAGGTTTTCTTTTTATTTGCAAAACAAAATTCTATTCTTAGGACTAGGTGTTTTATGATTATATACTTGACTCAACATATTCTCGTATGGCCTCTTCACTCCTAGTAATACAATTGTTTTGGTTATTATTTGTAGAACTTTCCAAGAAGTTTAATATTCTTTCTAATGTGATATTGAAACACATTTTTCTATAGTTTAAATCACATATTTAGTGGGATTTTTTTATGGAAGTAATTTTAAGAAATTTTGTATAATTCTGGAAGAATTAAAATTTTCCGTCACTGCTGAGTCCAGAAGTTGAGCGTTCCATCAAGGCATAACACATTATTTGCTTTGCATTAAAAAAAATGACGCCTGAGACAGAAACTGCAGAATTGCAGTGTTTCAATTTTTCATTCCTCCAAATTGTATTTTTCATAGTGCAAGGTTCACTCTGCATCCTGCAACCTATCTTTTACTAAATCAGGAATAATAATGGTGGAATTGACCATTTTACTAGCAGGCATGTTTAGCGATCTGCCAAAATTTTGAATTTATGAAATTTTGAAACTTTTTTTATCTTGAGGTACTGCTATACAACAATACAATACTAAAGTATACTAAGCTTGCAATAAACTTGCTTATCAAAAAGTTTATCTATTGTGTATCCGACACTTCTAATCTTTACATAAATACAATAAAGATCTTAATTATCAGTAATAACTGCACTGAAACTTCAGTACCTTTGACTAATATAAAAGTTAAGCTTCTTGCTCAACAAAAATTTTGGCTTAAGCTGTCATTAAATCTATGATTAATATAACTAATAAGCTAAAAAATTTGTTAAACTTTAACAATCACATTAAATAACATATAATTTATGTATATATATGCAGTCCCTGTATCCAGTGTGCCACTTTCTTTACTGGTTCTGTACACTCCAAAAGTATGTTAACTTCTTCACTTTTTACCTTGTAATATGATCCAAATTGTACTAATTTACCAGATAGCTTCAGGCACCACGTAACTAATCTTGCCAAATAAAATTAAATAAGGGTTTGTTAGATATATTATGCATTACTAAGTCAATAAGAAATAAATTCAAAAAGATTGTTAATTTTCACAGTTTAAATCTAACCAAAAATCAGTTATCCTGCTCAAGAGAATAAAATAGAAAAGTAAAAGTATTTCATAAAACAAATAGTTTATTTCCAAAAAATCAAGACTCACCAAATAAACTTCTATACAAAATATTTTGAGCAATTAAAGTTCACTCCAAACAGCATCCACTAGAATTTGAAAATTTTGCAATAGTAGTTGCCCCACAATATTTATATTAGATTAACATGAAAAAAAAAAGACAAATGCTATAATGGCAAAATATATGAGTGACTAATACCATGGAAACTTCTAGATCAGCAACTTAGAAAGCAAAAACTTCACAAACAAGAGAAGATACTGAACCAATCTGGCACATCAACAAAACTCTATCCTACAATGTCATAACGAAACTCTCTCTAAACGTCTCAACTACCTTCATTCTCAAATTATAACACCAAACTAACATTCTGACAACTAGAATCTCAACTACTAACTCCTAACATTCTGGCAAATAGCATCTCAACTACCTTCATCTACTAACTTCAGTCTCAAATTACAACTCTTCCTACTAACTCCATTAAAAAATTAACCCTCCAAAATTAAGCTGTGACCCTATATACAAGAGAATCATACTCTGTTCATTTTAAAGAACATGCTAGATGGCTTCTATCTTTCCAGTAACAGCTTCCAGTAGATCTCCTATTGCAGCCTTCTCTGAACCCTTGGGGTCCTTGTGATCTGGTTATTACACCAATGTATGCTCAAAAGTGCTGTTTAGAGGTAAAGAAATCGAACTACAACAGAGCACCAAAGATGTAACATGTCTCCAAAAATACATTTTTAACATTCGTGATTGATTTTTACCCACCTAATCTTGGATATGCGAGTGATGAGCATGGAAAGTGGTTTTACCAGTAGATTTCTACAATGGCCTATGCTTCATTTACAAATGTAAAACCTTGAGAATAAAAAATATAAATAGAAAGAAGTTAAGGTTTTTGTAGGTTTTTGCATTAATATGTATTATTTCAATATTTTGGATTGAAATGAAAAATGTGTTATCTCAGTCTGATAGATAATTATAATCTAGACAGAAAAATATGTGAGAAATAAATTGTCAGAATAACATAACTGTTGCTGAAATATTTAATTATATACATTGTTATTTTTTATATTTATATAAATTTTTTTATTTAAAGAATCAAAATTTGTAGTATGTAATATTTTATCTTTTAAATTTATGTGTTTAATCAAAATTTGTAATATAAAATTTTTTTGTCTTTTAGGCTCCTGTGTTTATTTCATTCTTTATTGGGATGAGACGCATGGCCAACTTGCCAGTTGAGAGTATGAAGACTGGAGGATATTTGTGGTTCAGTGATCTGACAATTCCTGATCCATATTTCCTCCTGCCACTTATTACTAGTGCCACTCTGTTGCTTACAATTGAGGTTAGATATTTACTTGAATAACAAAAGATTCATAGCACACTTGTTCCAAAATAAAATTTAACACTGTCATGCTGTATGGCAAAGTTTTATTGTCTGCCATTTTAATTTGCAGAGTAAAATTGAATACATTGCAGTCATACTGGTTTCTTCTCTGTCAAGATGGTAGGCATGAAGGCTTAATTCTATGAGCTCCATCATAAGTAGCTCTAGTGCAAAACTTCCGAACACTACAATTCTTAAAAAGGACAATTGTTAAAAACATTACAATTGGTTTGTAACAATTAAAATAAGCCTATTGCATACTAAATTTGTATTTTATTATCTGTACTGTAGTGATGCCCAACTTCATGTTGTAGTCATTTGTGTGTAGATGAGAATGATTGCTACTGATTTCAACCATACTTGCTATGGCCAAAAACAGCTTTTCTATGAACATTAACTCTGTGTCAACACTCAGTAGTAGTTATGAAGAAATAAGAAAGGGCCAATATATGCAAAATATCTTGAGCAACTAGATATCTGTAAAAAAGCAAATGTTGTAGAAAGAATGGTTAAACATACCACCAGCAACAGTGGAAAACCCAAACCAGAAGAAAAAAAATTACAACTCCAGTACCACATGGTTAATGCATTAAACAAATCAGAAAAGTCATATGACATTGTAATTTCAATTGCAGCAACTAGGACAAATTTAAACATTGTAAATAATGACAGGGTGAAGACTAAACCTATTGTAAGAGTATGTGAAGTAACACTCAAAACCCTCAACAGACATATATATCATACCACATATAGGAAAGACAAAGGGAAGGTGTGATATAAGATGCAAAGAGCACAAAATGTACATTAAACTCAAAAAGTTGACTACAGTATTGGCAAAAAAGTATTGAAAAATAAATGTAAACCTGTGATGAAGCAAGATAATTTGTGCACCAAACACAAAATTTCAATTAAACTTAGTTGAACAGTTAGTATTACATCCTGTAATACTTTAATGTTAAAATATCATAAAAAAAATGTTCATTTACTCACTTCTTACAGGCCAATAGTGCTTGCATTAGTAATGATAAAATTAACTAACAGAATTGAATGATCCTAGCTATACTAGTTATTAATAAGTTATTCTCCCTTCAGAGATACATGAATGCATTCTTTTCAATGGAACAGCACATGCTTTTGACACCAATCATTCTTAATTTTTAGCAAATATTCAGCATTAGCATCATACTTTTATAATTACTCCTGGCACAGAGAAGCTTTATGACTCTGGTTTTATTTCATAAGTTGTCCAAAAGCTATCCCAAATCAAAAATTAAATTCACTGTGGCTTACAAATTATCCCAGTAACTTCCAATTTAAAATATTATGGCATGGAACATATTTTGGCCCTTATCACGTACCAAATAGCATTCCACGAAGAGCTTCTTCTGCCAGTTTTTATTCAACACCTGAATGCATAATTCCTGGAGTTGAATCACTGAGCCTTTCAGTGAATCTATTTTTGTTGAGGATATAGTTTTATTTGGAGCTAGATCCAACTTCTTAGTGTGATTGAAATTATAAAATGTAATTTAATGTGAATAGTTGAACAATGTGGGCCATTACTGTAAGGAAAAGTAAAATTTTGTTAATTGCAATTCCATGGCTTTATGGGGTTGGTGCCATATCTCAATCTCCCAGTCTGATAGGGCTAGACATTATCTGAACTCGTCTCCCATTTGAATACAGGTTTCAGCCGGGAAGTCAGTGTACGGACCATGCAACTCTCACTTCATTGTCTCAGCTTTGGGAGCCGCCAACCTCTAAGAGTCCAATTTTTAAGAAAGAGAAGAAATAGCATCCCAGTACTCCACTATTCATCAATGAAGTAATAATTCCTTGGGTAGTTACTGTGAAATTGCTTGGTGTTTATTTCCAAAACAACAGGATGCATTTCAGCTATCTTTGGATGTTATGTCTGTTTTTTGCTCATCACCATTAGGGGAAATGTCGGCTCTCAAGCAAAATTCTGAACTCTGCCCTTTTAAATGTATGCTACCATTCAGACAAAATTCACTTACTGTGGCTTTTTTGTTTGTATCAACATCTCTATCCTTCTGGCATAATATTGCATTGATTTACAATATGGTTCTCCAATTTGCTACAATACTTCCAATATTAGAGTTGCCTTTTTTTGCTGTTATTGGAGTCATTTTTCTTCAAACCTTCATTCTTTAGCTCATTGTGAAAACTGCCACCAAAGTAAAATACTACTTTACTGTTCTAATTTCAAAGGAAATCTCTATATTCAGACTTACTCAATGCTGATGGAGACAAGAATTGCATCCTTTCCCTTTGTTTGTTCATGAACTTTGAGGGACAAGCTTAGTTATGAATATATATCCCAGAATTCCAAAAACTCAAGCTTCTAACCTAATTGATATTGATTCCCATAACTTTCAATGCTTTGCAAGGTTCTGTTTTGAAAATTATCTCTCAAGATTTTAAAATTGCAGCAAATGTTCTGAGTACATTACTTACTGGATTGGCTCAGTAATCACTTACTAGTGATTACTTAATTAGTAAGTTACTGAATACTGAGTTAATAAGTAAGTTACTGAGCACATCACTTACTGAATTGGCCCAGATACATCAGGAGCACCTGAGTTATTGGCATTGGGTTTCTCCAGTGTGAATTTCTTTGCTCTAGCAGCCATTCTTCAACTGTATTCAGTTTTAGTGTGAAAGCTGAAGCTCTCAACATTGCTTTGAATGAGTTAATTTTAGAATTTGGTTACTTGGCAATTTTCTCAAACAACAAACCTGTTTTCCAGACCTTAAAAGCTATTCACACTTGACCTCATTGTTATTTTTAACAATCTTCAGAATGATCTGAATATAATTAGTACTATTTCTTCCATTTGGACTCATGATCATGGTGAAATTGCTATCAAACAAATGGCAGATGTTTTTTGGAAGAAATTGTCACCAACACTCAGTTTTTTTGCTTGAAATTTATCTGTAGAATGCTTTCAATAAACCTTAATAATAACTGGAATTCCGCAGCCTTCACTGATCTTCCATACTTCTCTGCTTGCAACTTCTATGAAGATCTTATGTTCCTTAAATAAATCGAAAATGATTATTAACTGGCTGAACAAAAAGTGGTATCTTGAACTAATTTCTTCATGAATATAATTGATCTCAGGCTTCTTTGCTCTTTTGTGGAAACAGCAGATCACTTCTTTAGTTTTCTTACTACTCCAGTACTTGAGGGGAACTTAATATGATCATATGGCAATCAGTGGACTTGAAATATTTGAACTACTGTTGGTGGGCAGTGTCTTTTTCACAAAAAAAATCAACAAGTTGTATTACTACAGTATATTCAATATTTTCAGTTTCCTACTTATCACTGATGTTTATTCTTTTTTGATGGTCAACCTTTCAGTGACTGTTATCTCTCTGGACATTGCTCTTTGGTAGAAAGCTAGCCTTATACCTTTAATCAACTTTTGCACCTATAGGATAAAGGCATTTTGGCCAAAAAGTCAGATCTCCTTCTTAGCAATAAAAGGAAATGAAACGAGTTATTCTTTCTTTAGCTTTACTAACCCACACTTCTTCTTTAATTGGCTCATTTCAAGAATGATAATGTTTATCACCAGCTAACAAGGTAATGAACATATTACTGTATTTAATAGCATATAATGCAGATTCAGAAGTGGTAGGGGATGTGTAGATCAAATATTTTCACTTAGGCAGATTCTTGAGAAATGTTTAAAGTTTCAGAAATCTTTGGTTGCTAGCTTTGTTGATTTGAAAAAGGCTTTCGACTCTGTTTGAACATATTACTGTATTTAATAGCATATAATGCAGATTCAGAAGTGGTAGGGGATGTGTAGATCAAATATTTTCACTTAGGCAGATTCTTGAGAAATGTTTAAAGTTTCAGAAATCTTTGGTTGCTAGCTTTGTTGATTTGAAAAAGGCTTTCGACTCTGTTGATCGACATAATTTGTGGTTGATTGTGAGATCATATGGTATACCAGACAAGTTAGTTAACATATGAAAGCTCTCTATAATAACATTGAGTCGTGTGTGAGAGTTGGTAAGTCTTGTAGCAATTGGTTTAGCATTTCTTCTGGTGTTCGACAAGGGTGCATTTTGTCTCCTTTTCTCTTTAGTTTGGTTGTTGATTATGTTATGCAAAATTCACTTCAAGGGAAAGATTTTGGCCTTAAATGGTATGGAGATACGAAAATTTCTGATTTAGATTATGCTGATGATTTAGCCCTTTTGGCAAATGATGTTGATCAGATGAACTCTTTCATTCGAGCTGTTGATGAGACTGGTAGAGTAGGTTTGGTTATAAACAGAAAGAAAACTAAAGTGATGAAAATTGGTCAGGCAGGTTGTGATTCAGTTCATCTGAATGGTTGCAGTCTTGAGCAGGTGTCACAGTTTAATTACCTTGGGAGCTGCGTAACAGATACTGGTGATGTGCGGCATGAGATTAACAGACGAATAGGGATTGCTGCCGGGACTTTTAAGAATCTATGGAGATTGTGGAGAAATAGGCGTATACACCTAAAGACTGAAATTAGACTGTGTAATAGTTTGGTTCTTTCTAGGGTTAGTTAAGGTAGTGAAACTTGGACGCTGTGTAAACAAGATAACAGGAAACTAGATGTTTTTGATTCTAGATGCTTACGCAGTATCTTGGATATTAGGTGGTTTAACTTTGTAACTAATGAAGAGGTTAGGCAAAGGAGTCTGCAATCTCCTGTAAGCAGCATATTGTGCAGAGAGAGACTCCGCTGATTTGGCCATGTTGCCCGTATGGATAATTATAGATTGGTGGATAGGGTTATGAACAGTGTGCCTAGAGGCCTCAGAAGGAGGGGGAGACCTAGGATGCAGTGGGCAGACAATGTCAAACAGGACCTTGTTAGAATTGGTGTACAGTTGCCGGATGCAGCATATGTAGCTCAGGACAGATATGCTTGGAGAATTAAACTGCGCGGTCTGGTTGGACCTCCATAGCCCATGGCTGCTTGAGGATGATGATGATGATGATGAAGATGCACCTTTTTCCAAGAAAATAGCCAAAAAATTACCGTGTTCAATATGTGAAGTTGTAGATCTTCTGTAAGCTAATGAATCCCCCTGAATAATACACTGAAGTGCCATTGAATTAGGATAGGAGACATTATCCATATTCAGTAGCCCGCAAGTCCCACATTTGCAAACATCCGTGGCTGAAACTCTGGTTATATATAGCTGTCAGCTTTGGCTTCCCCAAGCCAAAGCTGACAAAATTCATCATGAGAAGCGTAATGGGAAATGTGCGGAATTTAGATGCATTTGACAAAGGACAGATTGTAGGTGCCTGACAGATGGAACACTCGTTCTCCAAAATTGTCAACAAACTTAAGATTTTCTTGTACGACAGTTTCAAGAGTGTTCCGGGAATATGAAAATTCTGGCAAAAAAACAAGCACCCGGACAAACTGCAAAGGACAACCAGCCTTGAATGATTGTGGGCTTCACCGTCTTACCCGCATTGTATGAACCGATAGGGGCCAGACATTATCTGAAATCACCTCCCATCTGAACGCAGGTTCCAGCCCAGAAGTAAGTGCATGGACTGTGCAACGCTCACTTCATTGTCTCAGCTTCAGGAGCCACTGACTTACGAGAGTCCCACTTCTAACGGCATGACACCAGGCTCAACACCTTGCCTGGGCTAAAGAACATCGAAAATTGGCAACAGATAGCCTGGAGTGAAGAATCCTGATTTAAACTTCATCACGCTGATGGGAAACTGAGGGTATGGGGCCTACGCCATGAAGCCATGGATCCTGCATGTAGAGTCGGAACAGTACAAGTTGGTGGTGGCTCAGTGATGGCCTGGGGTGTTTTAAGTTGGATGTCTGTGAGACCTTTGGTACATTTACCAACGATTCTCAATGCATTCCAGTATGTAGAACTCATGGCTGACCATTTATACCTATTTATGGCCATCATGCATTGCAATGGAGATGGCGTCTACCAGCAAGACAACTGTTCATCTCACAGGTCTAGGTTGGCTACTGCATGGTTGCAGGAGCATTCTGCTGACTTTGAAATAATGAATTGGCCACCTAGAAGCATCGAAAATCTTTGGGATACTGTCGAGCAGAGTGTTCAGGCCCGTGTCCAATCAACGACGACTTAGAGAGAATTGTGAACAGCTCTGGGGGATGTATGGGTTGCCATACCTGTGGAACATTTACGCAAGCTTGTGGAGTCCTTGCCTCATCGTGTGGCTGCCATTATCAGGGGCCAGAGTGGGTTCAACATGTTATTAGGTTGCTATCCCTAATTCATTGGCACTTCAGTGTATTAGCCCTATATTTATTGCATAACAATAATGAGGATGGATTTGTGTTGTGCTAAGCATATAACTGAACATTAAATAAAATCTTTTGATTGGACCATTAATTTATTTGCCACATTATGAAATTTGGGATAAACTGTAATTTTTGATAAAAGAATCTCAAATACTACAAAATGAACTTTTTTTGGAGACCACAATCATTTTACTGAAAATCATCGATTAACATTACATCAAGAAAAGGCACTGTCCTCAGAAGAGTGAAGAATTATGAGGCTGTCACAAACTTCATGAATTTTTGTTTTATGCACTATGTTTGGAAAGTTCTTTTTTTTTACTGTTACGCAAACTTGCTGTTTTCTATTGCATTATACTAAGGTTACTTATCAGAATTATCACTGAAGATTTATTCCATTTATACAGACTTACTGTAT
Organism: Ryuthela nishihirai; assembly: GCA_038380435.1. Lineage (NCBI taxonomy): Eukaryota > Metazoa > Arthropoda > Arachnida > Araneae > Heptathelidae > Ryuthela > Ryuthela nishihirai. The sequence continues at coordinate 44,720,896 of JAWZYU010000023.1, read as the reverse complement.
CACGTTCCATATTAGTAGGAATAAACATTAAAGGCTTTAATACATCAAGTTTTTTTCCTAAATATTCCCTGCTGAAATGGGGATGCATATAATATGATATGTTTTAGAAATGATTTAAACAGTTTATTTTGTAAATTTTGAAAAGAGAGGTAAGTAAAACTTTAGAACTGAAGGCATTTAACTTATATATTTATTATTACTCATGTTTTAATTTAATGCTTTAGTCAGTAATTTATGGAAGTATAATATAATAAATAAGTGTACAAATAGTAGAGTGGCAAGCATGGGGATGTCTGTGGGACTTTGATCAGTGGAAAGCAAAATTGAAAATATGTGTATATGCACATACAAATTTAATATATTTTGTTCTTATTTTCTTTTTAAAATATGATTCATTATATATCTTGGAAGTTAAATTTTATTTGTTAATATATATGTAGAATAAGTTTTCAAATTCTAAGGGCAGTAAATGTCTCTTTTACCAGAAGACTGTGCATAATAATTGATCTTTCAGCTTAGCTTATGTGATTAACATCATAAAAGCATATTTAGTGTTGTGAAAATGTAAACTAATTTGTTTAGAATGGAACATTTATGTCAATTGTTTTTTTTTTTCCTTTTGCAGATAGGTGTGGATTCAGGAGTAAGGGCAGGAAACATGCAAATAACACGCTATGTCCTTAGAGCCATGCCCATTATTATCTTTCCATTCACCATTAATTTTCCATCTGTAAGTATTATTTAAGATAGTAAATAGAAATTATTCTAGTTCTTTTACATTTTCATGTTTGAAGTGTTGTAATGATATTCAAAATACATATGCAAACTAGTTTTAAAAATCAATTTTGCAATATTCTTATTATTTGCCCTTTGCATGGCTCACCTACAGAACTGAAGTTGGTGGCTACACAAATTTTTAATTATTTTCGGTTAAAAAATAATTGAACTTTATTATTGAAAGATTTTAAAGTTAAGAAAGGTAAGTGATAATTGTGTATTTTTTTAAAGTAATGACAATGTTTCGTTCCATTTTTCAATTTTAACTTCAGTAAAAATGTCTTTTTAAAATTAATTTTATGATTTTCTTCTAATTTGATTTATTATTTTGATATATTGTTACAAATTGAATAGTTAACTGAGTGTCAATTCAAAATTAACAATCAAATTATAAATGAATTAATTTAATTACAAAAAAAAGATATTACATAAATAACAATTTCAACTCAACACCAATATGCCTTCCATCAGTATGAGATTGATCATAATATTAAACCATCTGAAGAATCATACACATTTATTTGTATTGCACAAATCTTACAACCTCAACTCGGCACATAAATAGAATTTTATTAAAATGTTTAATAAGCAACACAGAAACTTGTTGATATACGTGTAAGTTTGATTAACCTTGCTAACCTCTACAATTAGCATTCATCCTCTCACTTATCAAATTTCTTTTTTCTTCCCAGTTGGCTTCTTAATATCAGTAGTAACTTAAGGCATCCTTTCAACGAACACACACTTCAACTTGAAATCTGTCAACACAAACCACAACTTTGAATGACACATAAGCCACTAAAACAGTTCACCTTTTCTGCTTCCTGCAAGTCTTCTGAACTCACTCAACTATCATTATTTTTCAAAGTCTATTTTAAGTTCCAACAGATTAGTGAGGCAGTTCTCATGCTGAGACATATCGCTGGTGTCACACGATATCACAGTCACAGTTTTATTGTTGCACATTTTCCTCTCCTTCCAATATGTTATATAATATTTTTACAATTACTTTAAGCTCTCATTTGTGTAGCCTTTTCCTTATTTTTTTCAACAAAATATGTTCTATGATATGGCAAGACTTGCAATTTATCCAATGTTGCAAAATTAATATTAAGTAGGCCTAAAGACTTACCAGTGGAAAATATTTTGCTCTAAAAACGATAATTTTAACAAAATTATTAAAATATATTTTAAAACAGCTAAATATTTAAAAAAATTAAACCTATATTTTTACTGTATATTAAACTTTCAAAGTGCTTAATGCTTTCTTTGAGAAATGGTAAGTTCTAATCCATATCTGGTGAAATTTAAAAATATTGCTATTAAAAAATTTTCATTTAAATTACAGATTTTTATCTAAACCGTGAAATAAAACTTCTATCAAAAAATTGTTATATTTTTGAAAGTTTTTAAAAATTGTGTAGAAAAATATTGTGACAATGCTTTTAGTTTCATTTTTCCTATTTTGTGATTGAGAAAAATTCAAATTAAAAATTTAAAGCTGGTGCAGGAATCATATTTGGAAATGAAAGCCAGTCTTCCAGTAATAAAGTTTAGATTTGACAAGGGCTGATTCATTGTTGCTAATTTCTGTCTACTATCATTTTGATGAACTCCAATATTTCTTATCTGATATAATTAATCATATCCCATTTGAAGGTTTTAAAATGTAAATGCAGAACTTGAAAGTAAAATCAAAAATTTTGTAAAGTTAGCATGAATTTGTTTAGAATTATATGCAGAGGTAAGCAACATGCAGTTTGCATAACACTTTTTAAGTGGTCTGTGGATCATTAGGCCTTTATAACACAAAATTATTCTGTCATCAACATTGATAATGAATAAATTTTTAAGAAACAATGTAAAATAATCTTTTTTTCCAACAAATCTGATTTGCAAATGAACAACATATGAAAGAGTCGTTTAATCTGTGGAGCTAGTGCAGTTTTATGCAGGACTTCCAAATTCTGTTTCTTCTTTTCAAATGATTCTCGGCTGAAATGATAACTGTTTGTTAGCACCTATGATTGTTACCAAACATTTTCTCAAATGAATTTTATCAAAAGCAAATTATGGTCATAAATGATAGATGAACATTTGCATTCAAAAATATTTAAAAATATCAAACCTCTCAATAATATTTTTAATTTTTTTTTATTTGTGCATATGTATGAATTTTTGATATTTTTTCATCTATTCATTTTTTTTGAACATAGGACAGAGAAGAATCATAGAAGCTACTTCTAGCTTTTACATGCATTCTCATACAAGGACATGTTATACTAAGACCAAAGTCACTACTGACCACTGCCTAAATTAAAACTAACAACACACAAAGTTTGCTTTGCTGGAACAGTTGCTAACTTCCAGACTACTATGCCAGTTAAAGCTTATTTGGGATATAATCATAAAGATATGTGTGTAAATATTTTTATAATAATAAATCAACATGTAAGAAAATTTATTGTTTATTTTTACATATTGTACCCTTGCCTTAATCTCCCTAGTGTGGCTCACATGCAAATTGCACGGTTCTGACATGACCTGTTTTAACAAAAATTTGCTGACCCCTGATCTAATGCATTGCAAGTCTTGATTGTATAGCTAAATGGGTAGCTGGAGAAAAATTGTAAATTAATAATCTCTGTAGTATGTGCTATACAAACAGATGCTGTGGACAAGAAGAAAATTGAGTTGTTACTCTTAAGCTTTGCCTTTAATGGATTGTGAAATTTTTGGTAAACTTTGGGTGAAGTATGTTTATGTCCCATTTACTGTGCTGTTGATGGATTAAGGTGTATAAATTATGCTTGATGCAAGGATGTCCAAGGAGGTTTCGATTTCACTGTGTTTTTGCTGAAGTTTAAGTTCTCATAGATTCTATTCATTTTGCTAGTAACATATTGCTTTCCTTATGTAAGCTTGACTAAGTTCAAAAACATGTCTCATTAATTTTCAGTGGTTTTTTAATAATCATTAAAATAATTTCTGCCCCTGTTTCTTTTATTAACTGTAAAACTAAAAAAAGAAATTCCATCTAGGTGTTTCTTAGCTCTAAGTTACAATTTAGCACATGTAAGGAGAGCATATTAGATTAAGCTGGAACTTAATTTATGTACCAGTTGTTCCATTTATCTTAAAGCCATGTAAATACTAATTTAAATGAAAGTGACTTGAAGAAAATGGATAAAAATTGCATAGAATATATATTTGTTAATTAAAAAAAATCAAAAACTGATACCTTTCAGATTCATTATTGGTTCCCACTCTTTTGAGGAGGAGGGTACTGAGATGACAGCTATATCTGCTTCTGTGTGGCAAAGTGTTTTGTATATGCTACATATGCATATATGGAAGGTTTAATAATTTTCACTGAATGTTTAGTAAAGTCATTTAACCTTTTTCAATGGTGGGACATTTTTAAATAAATGGAGGATATATGCACAACAGAACATTAATTCTAAATCAATAATTGTCTAGATATTTTAATACTACTTAAGTGCTATAAAATATTAAAAATGGCAAATTAACACATTATTGTGCTATTTATTGAACTTATATTCTTATCAGATATTTGTTAATTTAACTGTTGTTTATGTTTATATTGGCAAGCAGTTACAATCCTTTTAAGTTTAATGCAATCAGCAGAATATATAGGAAAGAAGACTGGTCATAATAACATATGCTTTGTAATACCCATTGTGTAATTGTTAAATTCATGTGATGATTACTTTCTTTACTATTTAACCAAATCATTAACTATTTTTAAAATGTAAATTTTTCTTCTTACTCCAATAGAGTAATAATAAAATAGAGTGTAATTTAAGATAATTTGGGATTAAAAATTTCATATGGTCATTCTATGCCTAAGAATAATCCCAATCGTTTTTAGAGTTATTTGTACCATGATATATTAATGTGTGTCCAAGATTGTTCAGTCACCATTTGCTCTTTAACCATTCCAGTGCCCAGCCTGAAAAACAAATGAAACCAAAGACCAAGCTACTTTTTTACTGGGCTCAGCCCAAAAAACAATAACTAGAACTATTTTGCCCAAATAACTAATGAAAATAAATAGGGCATGTTATATACCAAATTAAACAGCATTTAATTCTGGATTTTTTGGAAATAATATATTTCACAGTGAATAGTAGAAAAATGTGGCAATGTAAAAAATTATAGAAAAAACAACTAATGAATGAAAATAATTATGATTCATATGAATAGAAACTAAGCATCTCTATGGTAATTGGAAAATAAATTTTTACTTCAAACAGAAAAATTGTTTTTTTTTTATAAAATTTTCCTCAGTGATATACTTTGAAAAATGTCCAGACTTTTTGATAACTGTGCTTAGTCAAGTTACAAATGGAACTTTAGAATTTTTTGCCAAATAACCCGTCAACAGAATATATTATATATAAAATTAAGCAGTATTTAATTCTGAATTTTATAAAAATAAATTATTTAAATTTTCATGGTAATATATTGGAGGACAAAAAGCATTTCATAAGACAAGGCTTAAGTTTGGAAAAAAACTGATGAATAAAAATGTTAATGATATATATGTATATATTATTGGAAAGGAAATTTCTTTCTGAATAATGTAATAAAAAAAATTCACTTAAAACAGGACTGTTACTATTTGTTTAAAATGTTTTCATTGTAATTCTTTAAAACATGGACCAGAATTATGCAAGATGACTTTGCACTGTTCAGATTCATGAGATTTTTTCTTTCCTGTTTAAAGAAGTAGAAGAACACTTTTTTGCCTGCTTTAAATTTTTTTAAACACATGAATTTTCTTTTTGGGTGTTGCATTTGGTGATCTTAGCAAAGTGTCTGAAAGTCAGTGAACTAAGGCTAAAAAAAGTCAGTATCCTCAGAGTAGCACAAACAATCATTGGGTGGGAGGTAAACTAACTCTTTTAAATTCACTCAGTTATAAACTAATAATTAAAAAAAATAAAATTTTGCAAAGTGGGAGGAGTTAAAACCTCTTAGCATAATAGTAGAGAAGGGGGAGGGGGGAGTTAAAATGCCTTTAACAAAATTGGCTTCCTAACTGTAGAACTGATTTCTGAGCCAAAGAAATCCTTTTTGCTTTTTTTTTTTATCTGAGACCTCATTCATTATCAGATAATTATAAAAGATAAATCTTTTTTTACTGTAAAACCAAGAAATATTAAAAAGAATTAGAAGTGTAATGTTAAAGTAAATATTCAGGGCGATCTTACTCATCAGAAAGAAAAATGATGATGTAGTACAACTAACTCCAAAAGATCAATAATGATTTATACATTTATGGAAATAAGAATACAAATTTAATAAAGATATAAACACTAACCATGAAAACACAATTTTCTTACATTGTTTACAACAGGAAAGCTGGTAAACCATAAGCACACATGTATCCAATTAGACACACTGCAGCTGCATCTTCTTCATTTCAATTTTGTGGTACATTCGAGGAAGCGAAAAATAGTGATTTTAGTATCACTTTTGGGAAGTAACATGCTGAATGCCAAGAATGAATGATAAAAATAATCCTAAAAATACTAAAATAGGTTTAATGTAGAAAAGGGAGAATAAAATGGGGGGAAAATATATGTTCCTACTTGATAACTGCTTTCAAATCCTCCAGATTAAAAAAAAAAAGGTTTTTGGTTAATTTGAGGGAGAATTTCAAAACTTTGATCAAAATACTGTCAACACATTTTTCTTAAACTTGTGAGCTTAAATCAAGGGTTGCTTCAACATGGAGTACTGAAAAGTAATGGAGTCACAAAGCTTTACGTTATATCTAAAAATAGTGATCAGATCAATGGAAAAAATTATTTATATAGTGTCTTAACCCTTCCCTGGTCCAACTATTTTTTCACTCTGATCAGGTAAAAAAAAAAATTAACTTTAGAACTTTTTTGCAAGTAACTAATGAAAGGAATTATGGCATGTTATATGCCAAATTAATCAGCATTTAATTCTGGATTTTCTAAAAATAAGATATTTAACAAAAAAGATGTCAAGTTTTATTTTAATAGGACTTCTTTAGAGTCATGTAGTAAAAAATGCATCTGGCAACATAAATAAAAATTTATTTAAAAAACACATAGACATATGTGATTATAATGCACATGAATAGAAAGGCTATTTATTTCTGAATAACAAAAAAAAATAATTTTGTTGTTTAAAGTAAACATTTCTTCTGTTTTGTAAATTTTTTTCTCCATACCATGCTTTGAGAAAAGTCCAGGCTTGTTGCAGAGTCCAATAAACAAGTTAATTTTAGAATATTTTTAATAATTGATTAGTTATAATCACTAGAAATATGTAATGTTATATACCAAATTAAAGAGAATTTAATTCTGAATTTTACTGAAGTAAAAAATATTTACATTGTTGTAATATATAAATTTTAATAACACTTTCGAAAAAATGGGTATATATATTTCATAATTTCTTCCAAAATCTTCTGTTTTTAAAAATAGCAGTTTTTTGTTAATCATCAGGAGTTTTTAGAAATTTTTAGGAAAAATTTGTTGATAATAGTTCAAATCAAACTTCTGATCTTAAATTAGGGGATTGCTTCAGCACAGGGTAATATTAACAAACAAATTGGCAATACCTTATATCGCTTCTAAGAAATGGCAATCAGATGGCTTTAACAAATTACTTATGTCATAGTTTAATAAAATATGCATCAAATGAAAATGAAAATATTATTTTTTAAGCTTGAATTATGTATTTTTTAAAAGATATATGTAAGAAAATTTTCAAATGGCATTTAAAAAAAATCGAAATTTCATATGTTATACAAAAATGTCATTAGACATCCTTGACCCTGGAAGGGTAAATTGGGCACCAAGTAAAAAAGATAAGTATTATTTTTCAAGCTTGATGAATTATGCTTTTATAAGAGATATATAAAAAAATTTCAAGTGGGAATTTCAATTTTTAAAAAATCAAAGTTTTATTTTTGTGCTAACAATGTTGACTTTATGCTCTCAATTTGGAGAAATTGGACATGAACTACTATAACTAACACCAATGGCCCTGTAAGATATAACCTTTCCTGTTCCTTGATAATGTGTACAAGGTTTCAAAATGTTGATGGTTGTGACCATAATTATTGTTTAGCATTGCTAGCACAGCAAAAGAAATTTTAATTAAAATAAATTAAAATTCTGTTTCAAAGTTTTTTTCCCCATATATTTTGCAAAAATATATTGTTCAGGCTTGGAAAAAATATTGAGCTTTTCTTTATAAATGTACATTTTATTAAGCTACAGAAAAAAATTCCATAGTTGCAATATCTGGGACGTCTTTTTTTTATATTACCTTCATGATGAAGCAATCTCCAGATTTCAGCTGATGAGTTTGATATCAGCTATTTCCAACTCCTTTTTGCATAAATTTTTGAAATTTTCTAAAAAAAATGTTAATTTTTTTTTAACTGTAGGGTTTTGAAAACAATTATCGAATAAGTACTTTTTTTTTCTTTTACTCTCTCTCCACTGTGGTTTTGCACCCATTTCAGTATTTCTAGAATTATTTTTATCATTTATCACATATCATAATTTGTCACATTATTTCTCAAAATTGAAACCACAGTCATTGAGTTCCTTGGTTCTAGGAATGCTTCATATCAATTAAAGCACAAGATGCAACTAATTAGATACAGGTATAGCTGCTTCTGTGCTCATTTTAGCACCAGCCTGTCTGCAGTAAACAAGCATTAGATAATGCCTATATTTTACTGGTTTAATTCTCTATATGTTTATTAAACTTTTGTTTTTATTTCTATAGATTTATTTATTATTGATCTTTTAGTGTTATGGCTACATCTTCATCACTTTTTTATGATGAGCAAGTCTTATAACTTGTTGCTGTGGATATTTTTTTTATCTTGATCTAGGTTATTTCTTAATTTCTATTATTATTTCTTGGTTTACTAATCACAAAACTTTTATCATTACCTGTGAATGAATAAGGTCTTGAATGCAGAAATAAAGAGGATTTCCATGGCTTGGAAATCAGTCCTCCTGTGGTTGAGAGGGGATGACTATGATACTGGGGTGAACTACTGGTGGTGGAAATACTGGTGGGACTATGATACTGAGGTGTTTTACCCCCCCCCCCCCCCCTCCCCCATTGTTCCACTACACTGAGGAGGAATTTAACCCCCTTGACAAAATTTTAAAGAAACTATTAGTTCATAAATTTATATTGAATAGTTTTAAATAATCACTTCCCCAACCCCCCAAATCTTAGCTATGCTACTCTAAGGATATTGAAATTTGCTTTAGTCATATATTTAAACTTATTAAATCGTTTACCTTCTTATTTTGTCATTGGGTGATTCGTTATGCTCAGTCAGTAGCACTTCCAGGCTTGTAATCTGATGTTCCCAGGTTTGATTCCTAATTGTGTCTTCATTGAGAATTTTCTGCTGCTAATCCCCATTCTGTCAAATAGCTGAACAAACTCTTCTGAGTAGATTGTTGAAGTCTGGTCTGATAGATGTGATTTGAACCAACTGCAAAGTTTATTCGCTGTGTGACATGTTGTAAAGTTTAATTTCCTTTTTAATGCAAGTTTTGTGAAGAGCATTTAGCTTTAGTTTTCAGAGCTAAATTCTTGAATGTCAAAGAAATGGAAAGAAAAAAAATTCTCAAGAGTATTTGTAGTTGAACATCTTTTATGCTCCTGGATCGAAATATGTATTCTTTGTTTTCCATACAACCATAGGACCATAGTGGTAACTTCATGTGGATTGTGGAACCCTTCTTCCCCATAATTTTTTTTAAATAGTATAATGTTGTACACAAACAGCATTCTTTACATTTTTGCCCAACAACATTTTGAAAAAGTACCATGCATGTTCTTGATTGGTGTAGAGTGATAGATGGCATATATATATACAGTTTAGGATTCCTTCTGGCTCAGGTTCCATGTACATGAGACTTGTATACCAGACTTTCAAACACATTAGGCTTTAACCTTGATTTGCTTAGAAGCAATAAGACAACTCCCCCCCCCCCCCAACTCACCCACATACACACTTTTAAGCTTTGTTCTGAGCCTTACTAACTGGAGTAAAATTGGGATTCAATCTTGGAAATGGAAAATTAGGTGGTCAATTCACATTATTTGTGAATAAAGCAACTGCTGTATGGACAATGCAATCAAAAGCCTGTGCCACTGTGATATTTATTGTATTCTAACTGTGCAGTTAACTTAAACTCAAATGGAACAGCTAGAAGTTGTTCCATTGATCCTGATGAGTTCTTCACTAGAATACTTGTAAAAGGAGAAAGATAAATCATGTTTTAAGTGATCACTCCTCTTATGCTGAAAAACACATGCTATTGATATATCAAAGTTTTTTGATTACATATATCTAAATCTCAGTAAACAGATGTAGTATTTTTAAGCAGAGCTGTAAGTATTCCAGAATATTTATTTTATGAAAAACTGAAAAAAATTTTTTTTTTATATGTCGTAGGCTGTTTTGTGCTACTGGGTGACAACTAACCTTATTTCCCTGATTCAAGTCTCCATTTTAAAAATTGAGCCTGTACGTGATTTTTTTAACATACCAAAGTTGGTTCGTCATGACCCTTCAGCTTTACCTTTGAAAAAAGGCTTCGTAGAAGGAATAAAGGATTGTAAGTTATTTTAAAGTTCTTCCTTAATGTGTTTTGCAACTGTGTATTTTTTTCTGAAGTTTCAAATGATAAATACAGTTAATTTTTCATGCAGAATTATTTCTAATGTAATAAATAATAAATAAATACCCCCTCAAGCAGCTGCTTGCCACAGAGGTCTGACAGGAGCCTGTCAGTTTATATGCCAAAGTAGAAGATCTGAGAGGATGGCAGGACCTCAGCAGAAAAACAACACATACAACCATGCCTTATCCAGGGCTCGAACCCAGGTCCCTTAGATCAGTAGCCAAGTGCGCTAACCACTCGGCCATGGGACGACTATAACAAAACGTATTTTCTTTGGAAATGCAGAAAATATTTTCTCAGACTATAATTAATAGTTTCAGCCATCGCATGGCTGAGTGATAGCGCGCTTGGTTACTGATCTAAGGGACCTGGGTTCGAGTTCTGGATAAGGCATGGATGTTCCTGTCATTTTTTTTGCTGAGATCCCACCATCCTCACAGACCTACTGTGGTGTATAAACTGACAGGTTCCTGTCAGACCTCTGTGGCAAGCAGCTGCTTGAGGGGGTATTTATTATTTTATTTATTTTTATTCTATTTTTAACAACTTTCTGGATCACAGAAGAACTTTTAATGTTCTACCTGTATGGTCATATATATAAATATTTTTAAAATTACTTTTTTCACTGAAATCTCATTAAGATTTTTGATATATTACATAATGCCAGAGTAAATCATTCAGTAATTTTAATATTTTTATTTGATCCTCTTGTTCAGTTATCAAATGTCATCATCCTCCTCCTCCTCCTCAAGCAGCCATGGGCTATGGAGGTCCAACCAGACCGCGCAATTTAATTCTCCAACATATCTGTCCTGAGCTACATCTGCTGCATCCTGCCACGCACACCAATTCTAACAAGGTCCTGTTTGACATTGTCAGCCCACCGCATCCTAGGTCTCCCCCTCCTTCTGAGGCCTCTAGGCACACTGTTCATAACCCTATTCGCCAATCTATAATTATCCATACGGGCAACATGGCCAAACCAGCGGAGTCTCTCTCTGCACAATATGCTGCTTAAAGGAGGTTGCAGACTCCTTTGCCTAACTTCATCATTAGTTACAAAGTTAAACCACCTAATACCCAAGATACTGCGTAAGCATCTAGAATCAAAAGCATCTAGTTTCCTCTTATCTTGTTTACACAGCATCCAAGTTTCACTACCATAACTAACCCTAGAAAGAACCAAACTATTATACAGTCTAATTTTAGTCTTTAGGTGTATACGCTTATTTCTCCACAATCTCTTGGGGTGGGGGTGGCTCAGTCGGTAGCACACCAGGTTCGTAATCTGTAGTTCCCAGGTTTGAGTCCCAGTTGGGTCAGCGTTGAGATTTATCTCCGCAAAATTCCCCGCCCTGCCCACGGTCAGTAGGAGACACCGATGGGCTTGGAAAGGCCGCCGTCCGTCGGATGGGACGTTAAGCCGTGGCCCCGTGTGCAGGAGAGACATACCCTGTGCATGTTAAAGAACACGCTGGATGGCCTTGACGGGAGGCTACCATCTGTCTCCCAACAGCTGTTCCAGTGGGTCCCCTCCCCCAACCTTCTCTGAGCCTTTGGGGTCCATGTGACCTGGCCATTTAGCCCATGGTGTGCAAAAAAGTGCCGCTCAGAGGTAAAACAACCCAACCCAAATCATAATTTTCGTCATGCAAAATTGGCAGCTCTGTAAATGTCCCAAAACTTTCTTTTACCCAATAAGTCTCACAACTTGCTCTCCTTTCACATTACCATCATGATATGCAGTAAACCTTTGGTAAATTGTTTTCTTAAATATTTTAAGCATATATAATTTTATGATTGACTAATTCACCATATACATATACAGTTGTAATAAATATGCTTTAAATCAACAGTTAACACTGTATAAATTCAGGAGATATTGTCCCTTAGTATAATGGAGAGTGATATGTAATGCAAGCTTCACAATAACAGAAATAGTTGAAAGATTAGAGAGACAGTTGAAAAGTAATTTAATATTAAGATGCTCTTAAATTTGTTAATACAAAGCTGAGCTCTATTAAATGTTGTCCTCCCTTATGATAAGGGATTGTATCTCCTGAATTTATAGTGTTAACTATTGAGTTAAAGTATATGCACTGTGATTTAGTTTTCATTTTTAGTTTGTTTTCAGAAGAAACTGGAGGGGCGGGGGTGGCTCAGTCGGTAGCGCACCAGGCTCGTAATCTGTAGTGCCCAGGTGCAGCTGGGTCAGCGTTGAGATTTATCTCTGCAAAAATTCCCCGCCCTGCCCACGGTCAGTAGGGGACACCGATGGGCTTGGAAAGGCCGCCGTCCGTCGGATGGGACATTAAGTGTGGCCCTGTGTGCGGGAGAGCCATACCCTGTGCACATTAAAGAACACGCTGGATGGCCTTGACGGGAGGCTACCATCTGTCTCCCAACAGCTGTTGCAGTGGGTCCCCTCCCCCAACCTTCTCTGAGCCTTCGGGGTCCATGTGACCTGGCCATTTAGCCCATGGTGTGCAAAAAAGTGCTGCTCAGAGGTAAAACAACCCAACCCAGAAGAAACTGGCTGATGTTTTCACTTTGTTGTCTGTCTGTCCATCTCTAGACACAAAACTTTTTTGTTTTAAAGATAAGTTAAAAATTCTTTTTGAGTTGGATAGATATTGATGAAATGTTATGATTCTAACTTTTGGAATTCTCCTATAACTATAATTAAACCCTCTAACAGTGGAAAAAGTTGAAAATTTCAAACTAATATTGCAAACAATGTAATTACATTAGAAATTTAAAATTTTGGTTGTGAGATATGAATGTCATGAAGTTTGCACTGACAGCAATGATTTTTAACTTTACCCCCAGAGGGAATGGGAAAATGCAATTTTTCTGTTTTAAGAGAAAATTGTTTGTTTTTAGAGATAAGTTGAAAATTATTTTTGAGTTGCATAGGTAGTGATAAACTATTATGATTCACACTTTTGGAATCTTCCAAAAGCTTTAATTGCTCTCTCTGACCCTTTTGAAAATTTTGAACAAATATTGTAGTAAGCGACTTATTTGGGGTGGAAATTTGATGTTTTAGTGGTGCATTGTGATGATCAAGGGGTTTACGTTGGCCACAACAAAACCAGAATTTTCTAAAATCTGACTAGTGCTAGGTGCCAAATATATGAGATTCTATGATATTTTAAATAAGAACTCTCCAAAAATTTATACATTTGTTATTTTTAATAATTACTGGTGTGAAATTTTGGACTTGAATGTATCATCTCATCATGGGAAAACAGGTTTCACAATGTATTGCATTTTTGACATATCAGGTGTACATGTAATTAATTATTTTGTAAGTTGTGATTTCATTTCTTCCATACTTTGGTTCTGTATGTCAGCAGCAGTGCCATTTAAATTTCCAGCAGGTCTTCTCACTGAATCATAGTAACTATTTCAGTATCCAACCTGAAAAGCAGTTTACATCCAGAGACCCAGCTTCTTTTTCACTATGCTCAGATGAAAAAATTAACTCCAGATCTTTTTTTTTTTGCCAAATAACCAATGAAAGGAATTAAGGCATGTTACAGACCAAATTAATCAGCATTTAATTCTGGTTTTCTGAAAATAAAATATTTAACAAAATTGTTGAGAAGTTTAAGTTTAATAGGACCTTTTTACTGTTATGTAGTAAAAAATGAAGCACTTGACAATGCAAATAAATATTTAAAACAATAAATAAAAATAATTATAATGCATATGAATAGAAAGACTATTTATTTCTGGATAATAGAATAAATTTACTTGAAACAAGAATTATTACCCTCTTTTTGTAATTTTTTTTCTCAGTACTATACTTTGAGGAGCTTTTTGCCAAATGTTCTGAATCAATTAAGTCAGCTTTAGAATTTTTTTAACAAATAAACAATCAACAGAAATAGATCCTGTTACATACTAAATTAAACTTTTAAAATAATTTAAAATTCTCTGTCATTGAGCAATAAAATTATAGAGTTTATCCTTCAAACTATTTGCATGTTGAAAGTTCTTAGTACATAGCATCACTTCACTGAAGACGGAGCGCTGTCTTTGCTCCGAAAAGCTTCTGAGAGTTTTCTCCTAAGAACTTTCAACATGCAAATAGTTTGAAAGATAAACTCTAAAATTTTATTGCTCAATGACAGAGAATTTTAAATTATTTTAAATTAATTTTTGAGCAAGAAGGTCTTTTTAACTGTATACTAAATTAAACAGACTCTAATTCTGAATTTTATGAAATATTTTTAAACACATTTACAAACAGATTAATTTTAATAAGATGATCAATAGATGATCATTTATCAAAAATTTTATGTTATGCAGATTTAGCAACCAAAGTTTAATTCCCTTGTCAAATGGGGGCGGGGGTGGCTCAGTCAGTAGCGCGCGAGGCTCATAATCTGTAGTTCCCAGGTTCGAGTCCCAGCTGGGTCAGCGTTGAGATTTATCTCTGCAAAATTCCCTGCCTTGCCCACGGTCAGTAAGGAACACCGATGGGCTTGGAAAGACCGCCGTCCGTCAGATGGGACATTAAGCCGTAGCCCCGTGTGCGGGAGAGCCATAGCCTGTGCATGTTAAAGAACACGCTGGATGGCCCTTAACGGAAGGCTACCATCTGTCTCGAAAACAGCTGTTCAAGTGGGTCCCCTCCCCCAACCTTCTCTGAGCCTTCAGGGTCCATGTGACCTGGCCATTTAGCCCATGGTGTGCAAAAAAGTGTCGCTCAGAGGTAAAACAGCCCAACCCAACTGTTGTCAAATTGTTGATCCCGTTACATACAGAAGCAAAGCATGGAAGAAATTCTTTTTTACGTTAGGTACTGTACAGTAGCATTAAAAAACTTGGTAGGCAAATATATATATATACTGTCTCTGAAAGTGACATAGATAATGAAGAACATATGAAAGAGGCTAGATAAACTACTGTATCATTCAATGGAACCAATTAGAAAATGTAATATATTTTAAACTTCCTAATGATCTGGTGATCCCATGCTTTTTAATATGTTTAATGATCAGGAAATTATACAGTTTTGTTACCACTACAATTTGTAGATCTTTATGTACACAGTGGGCACTCTCATATTTCATCATTTACATAATTTCATTATTAATTATGCACAGAATCATTAATTATATGATTCTGTGCATATTGTAATATAAAAATGGTGTTGACCATTTATGTTTACTGTAATATAGCATAGTTCTTATATTAATATTTTATGTTGCTGAATGTTTAACAACTGGCTTGCTCTACAGTAATCCCTTACAATCACAGGGTGCTACATTCATGAAAAGTACTGCATTTGGCAAAGCCATATTTGGCAAGACTAAGGTCCAATGGAAAATATGGGATTAGGGGAAAACAATAAATATGCTAATAAAATATAAACAAAAAACACAATGAACTTTATTTTTCATCTGCACAAATTAAAATGATGATAAGGTTGACAATGCAATAAAAAATAATTGGAATGAGTTGATGGGAACAAAATATACATAAAATGTTGACCAACCTCCTAGGCAGCATTTTCGTTTGACATAGCAATGTTTAAAGGCCATAAAAATGGTAAGATGAATGTAAACACAAAACGCAGTACAAGGTCAAAATGCATCTGAGAAAAATAAGTGTTAGTGAAAAACATGAAATTCTACAGACAGCAATGACACAACACAGCTTGACTAACTAGTGCATGATTGAGATAGTGAAATACAAACATATTATCTGCCTCCGTAGTACCCACTCTCATGATCTACAGAAGGCAGGGGCAATAACTGTTTGTTTCAAGGTCTCCATAAACATGGACTTGTCCATCTGAGCAAGTCCAGGAAGAACCTTTCGTGGCATCATAATTGGCATTGGAAGTCTCCTTGCTTTGGTCACTGACAGATATCTCAGGACATGGGTATTATGATAGTGAAGTGTAGAGACAACAGTAATTAGTAATCCCTAACCCTTCCTTACCTTTCAAGGCCGCCCTGCCCACGGTCAGTAGGGGACACCGATGGGCTTGGAAAGGCCGCCGTCCGTCGGATGGGACATTAAGCCGTGGCCCCATGTGTGGGAGAGCCATACCCTGTGCACGTTAAAGAACATGCTGGATGGCCTTGACGGGAGGCTACCATCTGTCTCCCAACAGCTGTTCCAGTGGGTCCCCTCCCCCAACCTTCTCTGAACCTTCGGGGTCCATGTGACCTGGCCATTTAGCCCATGGTGTGCAAAAAAGTGCCGCTCAGAGGTAACCCAACCTTTCAAGGACACAGAAGTGAAAGGGCACTTCCACACTGAACTGCATATATGTAAAAAAAAGTTGATTATAATGTTTTCTGCACAAATATAAAAACATGTTAAGTCTGCTATTAGCAAAGCTGTGTATGGCAAGGGATTGCTTTATTGAGATAATCTGGATAATGTTAAAAATTTAAATTAGAAATATTGTCATATAATGTCAAAATTGTAACTCTGCATTGCATAAATAATATTAATGTAGGATAAAAAAAATTTTGTTTACTGATTTTGAGATTTTTTTTTGTTTTACATAATGATAATCTGATAATTTAAAAACTGACTGACAGATCTTCAAAAATTTAAACTTTCTTGCAACTAGCCCAGCACACTATTGTATGTAACCAGAATAATTGAAGTATTGGTGACTGTGAGCAGAACATATGAATGTCAAGGACTGAAAGAGTACAATGCCTACAAGTTTAGGAGCACAACTTAGAAATAGATTTGTGATTGTAATTTACAATTAAATTTATACAGGGTTCAGAGAAAGTCCTAAAACACCCAAATAACTTTTTTGACAGGGTACTAGAGGTGCAAATATTCAGTCTGCCTATAGGAAAGTGACCATGCTTGATTGAATGACAGTGACTGTACAACCCCAAGTGGAAAATTTAGCAAGTTAAATTGAACTCAGCAACAAACGGAGAAAATAAAATGTAAATTGCAAAGTTGTAAAGCTTCTAATTAGTAGGAAACAACATGGTATGCACAAAATTAGTAGATCAAAGGCTATAAACACCAAATATTCAAAATCAGGCACTCGCTGCTTAGCTACTGCAAAAAACTGTGCAGAAAGATTCACAAACATGCACATGATAATGAGTGACATAGCACACTCCCATTGAGATAAAAAGCAGATATGGCAGTACATGATATAACTCTTGTAGGGGAGTAGGTGTACCTGTTCAAGATCCAGAGGGTGGGCTACAACCATCAGTACCGTGAGATTGTGCTGCTGTATGGCGAGTGTCAACGAAATGCCCAGGAAGCTGTATGGTGGTATGCCACACATTTTTCAACTAGTGTATATCCAACTCTGGTAATCATTTGTTGTTCTGTTTGATGGCTTAGAGAGATCAGCAGTATAATGATTCATCCATGATAAGGTGGACACAGGATTAGGTATTTGAATATATTTAGCAGATATCGTGGAATATACCTTTGCCCACCCATGCATCAGTTCCACAGCAGTCAATGTCCTGCACTGTTCACACATGTACATGCCTCTGAGATAAAAGTAGCCATTTTATCTCAGAGGTGAGGAGAGTCATCCCTTACTGATGCATGATTGAGGTGAGGAGAGTCATCCCTATCTCAGAGGTGAGGAGGTCATTCCTTACTGATGCATGATTTAATGCCAGGAGACAATCAGATGATTAGATTTGTGCAGTTTGGTACTCAATACTTAGAGCAGTGGTTCTCAACCTTTTATGCTTCACGTACCCCCTGGAAATGTGTTTGTAACTGGTGTACCCCTTATATAGATAGATAAAACTATAGTTATAATATAACAATGGTAATAAAATAAAACACTTACTTTGTTACTAGATCTAGTGACTTTTGAGCTCTCATGGCATACCCCAAAAAAATTTTACCATGTACACCATGTTGAGAACTAACCCATCATTTTATGTTATGATGATGGGTTAGAGGATAACCCATCATTTTATGTTGTGATGATGGGTTAGAGGATAACCCATCATTTTATGTTATGATGATGGGTTAGAGGATAACCCATCATTTTATGTTATGATGATGGGTTAGAGGATAACCCATCATTTTATGATATGATGATGGGTTAGAGGATAACCCATCATTTTAGTGTGAGATCTTTTGGAAAGATGAGATGCAATTTATATGGGCCAGAATTGTTAATAGGCAGAATTTCCATTTCTGGGCTCTTAGCAACCCATCCCTTGGACAAGCTGTGAGGAATCAAGTACGTTGATCAACTAATGTCTTGTGCAGTATTTGGAACAACACACTTGGACTGTATTCTACAAGGGAACATTAACAAGCTAGAGGTACCTCCAACTGTTACAGATATTGATACCTGACTGGTTGTGTGATCTTCCCCTCAGGATGTGTAATGCATATGGTACCAACATGACAGTACACTGTGTCACAACACACCACATATATGTCTTTCCTGTTTCACACATTTGGACACCAGATTATCTGGTATGGTGGTCCCATGGAGTTGGCTTTTACAGTCACTACTTGATTCCTCTATGAACTGTTCCTCTTAGGTTATATGAAAGAACAAGTGTATACTGCAGAACCTGCAAGAGCTATGATGTTGGATTGTCAATGCCTGTGATAGAATGACATCTGCATTGCTGGTTGCTGTACAATAAGCTATTCTTTCTCACATTCAGATGTGCATTGTAGTTGATGATGGGTACATTGAACAGGCTCTACAGTAGATGTGTACATATGCTCCTGTGAGTTTAGTTTGTACTATTTGTGAATTGAAATGCAATCATCCTGTAATCATTAATCTGTGTAATAAATGGTTTTGTCACTATTTTCTCTCTCTGTTGTATGTCATGTTTTCCATGGTCTGTGTGTTGTCACAACATTTTACAGTGTCTGTCTAACCTTCAAGCATCTGATTTCGAATGATCAGCATTTATAGCCTTCTATCCACACATTTTGTGTGTACCATATGTTGTTTCCTAATAAATAGAAAATTCTCTACAACTTTGTAATTTACATTTTTCCCCTATCTATGTTATGAGTTCAGTTTATTAATTTCCAAAATTTGCCACGAGGGACACTACAGTCACTGCCATTCAATTGACATAATCACTTTCCTATATATACCTAACATTTGCACCTCTAGGACCTTTTGGTAAAAAGTTATTTGGATGTTTTAGTATTTTCCTTTGAACCCTATATACCCTGTGATTTAAACGCAAAGCTTAATGGGGAACATTTTATTCTGATAAACCTAGAAGAACACTTTTAATTGAATCCACCAATTCTTCCACACTAAGACATTTTCACAAGTGCTTTTATAATTGTTGTGAAACCAAAACCATTCCTCAACCTAGGTTGACTGAGAGCCGACCTACTAAACTTCTCTTTCTTGATTTAATGTTTACGCATATGAACGTATTTGGAAAAAATTTGAAGAGAAAAGTCGAGAAGTTTTTGCTGCTCTCTCCTAACATCTGCCAAGTAGTCCATTCTGCTTTTCCAGTGTGTTAAGATCACACATACTGTGAATACTGATTATCTTTATACATGATCTTTTATCCTCACATTATGCAAAAAAGTGCCACTCAGAGGTAAAAGAACCCAACAACTTATCCTCATATTATTTTAACTCTCACCATTTCTGTTCAGAATTTATATAGCATTTTATAGTGTTTTTGTTTTACTTGTACCCTGGCATTTATTAACTTTTAAGGATACTGCCCATTTGTATTATACAATAGTGTGCATATTAGTGTAAGTCACTAGCACTGGCAGTTGCATGCTATTAAAATTCTAATGACAATGTATCAATGTGTGTTTCATAATATTCTTTTCATGACAGGTAGAAAAGACTGCATTTTGTATATTTGTTGGAAGTAACCCATGATTAAAGCAAAAATTCCATTCTTTTCTGTTTGACTAGGGTTCACATTCTATTTACTAAGAAATTTTTATATATGTAACTGCATGTTAATTAACAATCAAAATTGTTGATTGCTTTTTCTCTATGCAGCATACACAAATCAAAGAATAGTGAGAGAAATTGAAGATAGATCAAGAATAGATGCAGTCAGGTTTAGGAAATCTGGAACTGGTCCAATAACGAAGACTTATTCTTATGATCCTACTAAACCAAGACCTGCTGCTGCTGCTGCTGCAGCAGCCAGAAAAGTAGAGGCAAAACGCTTTGAAGGATAATGTAATTTATTAAGAAATTGTAAATTCATTAGGAGTAAGCTCGTTTCTGTCCATATCAAACTGAAGAATAAATGCCACATGCACACAAACTTATCATAAATAGATACCTGTAGTTGTTTGCATTTGCTCTGTATATACTTATGTGAAGTTTGTGTATCTATATAGTAACTATATAGTAATAAAACTGTCATGCATTGTTCATACTTTATTTTTACAAGAGTTTTGCTTAACACATTATTATCACTATTAAAACAACTTTCTCTTAATAGCACAATAAATTCCATTGTGTTTGCTGGTGTAGAGTGAATTGTAACTAGTTTAACTCAAAATACTTTACAGTGTAAATATCAGAGTTTGCATCTAATCAGCCTCATGGGTAGAGTGAAATATAAGTTGACAATATAATAAAATCATGGTGTACATATCATAAATTCAACAATTATACTTCCTTACTTCTGCTATGCCTTATATATATTGTATACAGTGCTATAGAGTTTTATTGAATTTATGAGAAGTTGGCATAAAAGCAGATATCTTGAGAATCAATAGTGATAGGGTTATGATATTAGGTTGTCAAGAAATTAATATTGGTTTTCGAAAAAAAAATGTATTTCAAAATGAAGAAGTTCAGTCAATGATATAATTCCCATTATTATATGCTAGTTTCCTATCTCATAACCAGATTTTCACCTTTCCATTCCAAAAACTGGTGGTTTTGATCCAGGGATTGATGTCCTCTCTGTCTCTTCATTTTCAAATTCTTCTCTATTTAAAGAAAATTGAAACAAAAGAACAGATAGTAATCTCAATAGTTTACTCTTTCTCTGGCAATCTTTTTGGATTTATCTAAAGATTTTGATAGGATCACCGTAATGTTTATTGGTAAAACATATACAACTAGTTATGTGCTATATGTAACAAGGTGAGTTCCTCAAGGTTCAGTTCTGAGACATACTATTTTTACTATATGTTAATGATAGTTTTGAAGCAGACTATACAAGCATTACTAAACAAGTCATAACACAGAAGCATTATTATATGATATGACAAACCATGGCATATTAAAAACTCCAAATTTGGCTACATAACAATAACTAAAGTCTCAACAGAAGTAAAACAGCATACATAGAGTTTTCATTGTGAACCAGAACAAAATTTAAAATAGGTCATATCAATTGTTTAGACTTAATGAATGCAAATGTAAAACACAATGAAAAAATTATATAAATAAAATGTATTGGAGTTATGATTCAAGAGACCTTCAATTGGAACCACCCAAAGAATTTGTTGAAAAATAGACCAAGGTTAATACAGTGCTCATCAGTGAACTGAGAAATTTCAAGAAACATTAAAAATTACCATGCAGACTTGAACATAATACATTTAAGTAGAAGTCTTAGAGAACATTTTGATGAACCATTGGTAATGCTTAAGTGTCTTGGTAATACATTGGATTTAATTACACTGGGCAACAAATTTTCATAAAAGTCATGCCTCTGAGATAAAAGTAGCCATTTCTTGGAGATTTCAAAGTGCTGAATATGATAATGAAAATGCAAAATTGGCTATGATTTCTGAGAAATCAACAATAGTTTCTTATATAATAGAGTAATATGTACACATGACATATATCGGTAAAATTCTGCTTCTACTTTTGACATCGCTTTGCCCAACTTGTGTACAGCTGCTCAGGATCATCTCTGGCGAGCATCCAACAGTAGTCAGCCAACATTGAAGTGGACCAGTTCCCCCTGGTATCATTTCTCCATTGTTGCAATGTCCTGGTGAAAACGTTCACCATGCTCATCACTAACCATGCCACAGTTGTCGGGGAAGAAATCTTAGTGGGAATGGAGAAAGTGGATCTTTAAGGACGTATTGCAGCCAAGTTTGTGATGTCAGACATGTCCTTAACCAGTTTCTTGTAGTTGTCTGCCCTGACATTCCCAAGGAATTTAGTTGACACCAGATGAAACACATCACAAGTCTTTTTCTTGTCACCTTGAAGCAGGTTGTCGAACGTCTGGTCTCTGAACAGCTTGTGGATCTGAGGACCCACAAAAATTCCCTCTTTAATTTTTGCTGAGTTGAGGGAATTTGTCAGCCAAGTACTACAAAGCTGATGCAGTCTGGTCCATGGCTTTCATGAAGTTTTTCATCACACCGAGTTTGATGTGTAGGGACAGTAGCAGGATTTTGTGCATTTCTGCCAGTGCTGGGTGTTCCACATTCTTCTCTCTGACCTTCAGAAATTTCCTCTGAGGCTAGTTTCTCTTCACATAATGCAAAATCTGTACTTGGCTGTCCCATTCGCATAAGAAACAGCAGTACTTCGTAATCCCAGCTGCAGACCCATCAACAGAGCCACTACCTTCAAGTCACAACAGGGATGCCAGCCATACTTGCTGTATTGAAGACAGTTCAGTTCAACAGCTGTTTTAGGTTGTCGTAGGTTTCTTTCATGTAGACAGCGTGTCCAACTGGAATGGATGGAAGTCTATTTCCATTATGCAGCAACACCACCTTGATACTCAATTTCAAGGAGTCTATGAATAGTCGCCATTCTTGAGGGTCGTTTGATTCCGAGGGCATTCATCAGGCCATCTACATCGGAGCAAGCACAAGGTTATCTTCCTTTCTGAAGTAAGGCACAAACTGCTCATGACGAGTTTGAAACAAAGTCACTTGGACATTTTCCTTGAGAAGATTCTGTTGTTTAAGTCTTGATTCAAGATCATTTCTTCTTCGGTGAGAGTGTGTGGTGCACATGACACACCTTGGCAGACATATGGATCAACATTAGACACCGAAGGCTGCAGAGAACCTCCTCATCCCTCCTCATCATCTGAATCAATAGAAAATTCTTTTGGAAGTTCGGGAAGGCCTTCACTGTGCGGAACTGGTCGGAGAGCAGGTTGTATATTCGGGTACGCTATTGTCCACTTCTTTTTCCTTGTGATGCTTCCAGAAACAGGTGGAATCATGCAGAAGCAGCAATCATTTGTATGATTGCTTAGCTCTCTCCAACCCATAGGAACAGCAAATGGCATCACCACTTTTTTGCCTTTCAGCCACTTTGGAAGATTTCTTGCACGTTTACTGCAGCATATGGTGGGACCCAGGCCTTGCCCTGGTCCCCGATCTTGCATCCAAAATAAAACTCATACACCGCTGTCACTTTTGGAGTGATGGCCGTTTTCTGGTTTGCAAACGTCATTTCCCGCAAATGTAACAAAACGTATCTGCACTATTAACACAGTTACGAGGCATCACTATTGTTGGATTAAAACTTCAAGGATCACTTGTGTTGTACTTATGACAGGGATAAATGGGAATTGGTCAAAAGACCTGCTCACCCTATGAGATGTTACTTAAAACTAACGATTGCATCATCTGTTGTCCGTAATTGTAAAGCCACAATGTCACGACAATTACATTGCATCAGACAATGATGCAATACCTGGGAGTTGTGTGTATGGCGGGCTGATGCAATACAGTGCAATATGTTGCAATCTGGATTTAAAAATACAGCGTCGCTAAATGGTTACCTATGTACACAATGTGGACTGAGTCGTTTATACATGACCGTCTCTGTCTCTCCTAAACAAGAGCCAACAAATTTTATTGTTATTTTCGTGTTTGGCGTCTCGAAATTAGTAAAGATTGCCTATTTTCATTTTAAAACCTTTTTGTATGTTGCCCAGTGTTATTTTATTCGAGATATGGATAAAAGAGGAGGAACTAATATATCACCAAATTAACTATATTGTATCAAAATTATATACTAAGATCCATATTGGACATTCCAAGCAAAAGATATTTCTATCATTCTTGCATACATCGACATATAGAATATGGGGAGGAGCTGCAAGGAGTGTACGGCTTAGATTAAAAGTATTGCAATAGTTCTCACTAAGAATACTGATGAATGCCTCAGGAACTCCAGCTCACTCCCATTTTCAATGGGGCGGGGGTGGCTCAGTCGGTAATGCACCAGGCCCGTAATCTGCAGTCCCAGCAGGGTCGGGGTTGAGATTTATCTCCGCAAAATTCCCCACCCTGCCCAAGGGCAGTAGGGAACACCACTGGGCTTGGAAAGGTCGTCGTCCGTCGGATGGGACGTTAAGATGTGACCCCGTGTGTAGGAGAGCCATACCCTTTGCACGTTTAAGAACACACTGGATGGCCTTTACGGGAGGCTACCATCTGTCTTCCAACAGCTGTTCCAGTGGGTCCCCTCCCCAACCTTCTCTGAGCCTTCGGGGTCCATGTGACCTGGCCATTTAGCCAATGGTGTGCAAAAAAGTGCCGCTTAGAGGTAACCAAATTCAACCCAACCCATCTTTAATGCTCTATAAGAACAACCCAACCCATCTTCAATGATCTATTAATACTGCCCAACCATCTTCAAACAACCCAACCCATCTTCAATGCTCTTCCATCTTCAATGCTCTATTAATATCAACCCATCTTCAATGCTCTATTAATATCAACCCATCTTCAATGCTCTATTAATACTGCCTGTAATGAAACAGTACATATTCAAGATAGCAGAATATGTCCACAAAAATATTGATTCTTTTACAATGAAAAAATTTTGTATTCCACTAAGAGAAAGTGGAAAAAATATTTTTACCACCTATAAAGATAACATTTTTTTATACAAATGCATATTACATAGATCCAAAACTTTATAATAAACTTTCAGATGAACTGAAAAAGATTCATCCTCTGCACACATTTAAAAGGAAACTCCAGATTGAACAGGGCATTCAGTTAAAATTTATCATATAGAAATATTTTGGTGGAAAAAAATTGGTGGTGTCCTGAGTGGGATTACCTTTTCAGCAAATTATTTTTAGTGTTTCTTGTCTACAGGGCATTTTGCTATAATACTTTATTACTGTATCATATTTATATACCCAGCACAAGAATATTGATATGTGCTGCATATGTGTTTTATATTCTGATTAGGTAACTTTTGACAACGATCAATAAAGTATAAAGCAGGGTATCACAAAAGATCTCTCACAGAAAGAAATTCGAGTTTTGCTGTGAGTGGCGTTTGAACCCACACTGCCCAGTTACATGCTGGGTGTCTCACCACTATCAACAGTTAACTATACTGCTCACAAAAATTAGGGGATATTTCATTTCTTCATATTCATTTTGAAATATCCCCTATTTTTTTGGGCGGGGGTGGCTCAGTCGGTAGCGCGCCAGGCTCGTAATCTGTAGTTCCCAGGTTCGAGTCCCAGCTTGGTTAGCGTTGAGATTTATCTCCGCAAAAATTCCCTGCCCTGCCCACAGTCAGTAGGGGACACCAATGGGCTTGGAAAGGCTGTCGGATGGGACGTTAAGCTGTGGCCCCGTGTGCGGGAGAGCCATACCTTGTGCACGTTAAAGAACACGCTGGATGGCCTTGATGGGAGGCTACCATCTGTCTCCCAACAGCTGTTCCAGTGGGTCCCCTCCCCCAACCCTTCTCTGAGCCTTCAGGGTCCATGTGACCTGGCCATTTAGCCCATGGTGTGCAAAAAAGTGCCGCTCAGAGGCAAAAACCCACCTCTAATTTTTGTGAGCAGTATATTTCTTCAGCCAATGTGACTTATGAGCTTTTCCAAATATTATTTGATTTGCTCTGCATTAAATCAATAATTCAGCAATAGAGTATCACAGAGATATCCTGTACACAGGGGAATAGCTGAAAAAAAAATTTTGCTGTGAGTGGGACAACCCATGTGTCCCAATTATGTGCTGGTGCCTTGACCACTAATCTATCAATGGCTAAATATTTCTTCATAGTAATCTGCTGAGATATCGGGAACATTTTGGATACTTGAGGATTTCCCATTCTAAGTCTCAGTTTTGTTGAGTCAACCTGCCAAATAGGAGGTATCGTAGAGAAGAACACCTTTTTTGTTAATGGAACTGACAACTGCTTTCAAAAAAATATAGAATTTTTGTTTAAAATCTGAAAGCTTGAAGTGGTCATTAAAAATCTGAATTTTGCCTTTTTCAGTTTTCCCTTTTCTAAGAAAATCTGCCGTGAAATTTTACAGTATTTTCTCCTTTTTTCCAAAACGAAATAACTATTCTGTTTAGTTAAGTCTGAACAAATGAAAGGGAAGAATATTTTCGTTTTAGCTTCTTTACTGAACTAAAGGTGCAGTTTTGTTACTATGTCCTAATCTGTTCTTACCTCTGAGCTCACCAACACAATGCCTTGCAAGTCAGAAGGGGTATATAAAACTTCAATTGACTGTTTCGAGAGAAAATACTGGTCAAAAATCACACCTAAATTCTTTTGCTAGTCGGAGGCTGCAGACTGTATCTAAATGGGTGTACAAGTTGAACCTGTTCTCCACTCCCCCATTGGACAATATTAAATCTGATTACTTAGAACCCACTTGTGCCTTGAAGCTTCAGGGTGAGAGAGATAAAAAATTAGGGAAGTTCCTTAATCTGTGGGTCATACTTATGAGTGTTTCTGTGCTCCTTAATCTATGGATCATACTTATAACATTCTGGCATTGCAACAGGAATGGGTCTCATGCATGTTTATTTTATTTTTCTCATAATTCATAGTTGCTTTTCATGACTGTGTCGTTTTTCTGTGAGGGTCTGCCATCCTCTCAGACCTACTATGGCATATAAACTGACAGGCTCCTGTCAGACCTCTGTGGCAAGCAGCTGTTTGAGGGGGTATTTAATTTAATAAATAATTTTATTTCTTTCCATAACTTTCTTTAGAATAAAATTAAGTTCCACGAAGGTAAAAAGCTTGTCCTCAGGAATCCAAATACAGTATACAATAAATAGTTATAATTTTATAAAAAATAAACTCAATATTACAATTAAAGGATACCACAGAGTAAACAGAGAGGGAATTTCATTTTTTTCTGCAATATTTCCCATAATCTTTTTTTTAAATGTAATTTAGAGCACGCTGGTTGGCCTTGACGGGAGGCTACCATCTGTTTCCCAACAGCTGTTCCAGTAGGTCCCCTCCCCCAACATTCTCAGCCTTCGGGGTCCTTGCGACCTGGCCATTTATCCCATTGTGTGCAATAAAGTGCCACTCAGAGGTGAAAAAAAACCCACCCAACTCTAGTATTTTTATTATGATTAATCTTGGATTTATAAGTATTATCAAAATAATACCTAAGTATTTTATATATAGTTGACTGATAGGTAATATATTCATAATAGCATTGCCCTTAATGATACTCAGGAGTTTATTTTTGTGTTGTTTGGTATAATGTCTAACAATTGTATTTTGAATGTTTCTTATTTTAGCTACAGAGGTCTATCAAAATAATGGAATCATGTACTGTTTGTGGAGAACATTTTATTAATAAGCTGTAGGCGCACCTCGGGCGTTTAGAACACAGCTCGACATTGAATAGGCTTATACAAGTCATGCACATGCGGTAATGGAATGTCGGACCCTTCTTCCTGTAAAATTCCTTTTCCCTTTTCCCTTCCCCCTTCCTTTTCTCTCTGATTTATTTAAATATTTTCAAAGTGATGTTTATACTGTAGCTTTTTCCTTCTCTCCATAAATCACTTTGCAGCATGTAATAGCGTCATGCTATTGCATGCTACAAAGCTCCAAATACCTTCACGAATCTTTCAGTGTTTGAAAACTGAGCCTCCAAACCGGCAAGCCCTTTGTCTCTCACTTTAAAGCATTCTGCTATCTGCTTAATCTCAAATCGTTTGGATGGTTCAGGTTATTCTTCTTCTTAAGAATCGTCTTCCTTTCTATGGTCTTCGAGTTCCATTAAATCTTAGTTCATTATTTCCTTTGCCTGACATTGTGGCATTTCAATAAAGTCCTTTTCGTCGAGATTTAATTCTATTCCCCCCCCCCCCCCCCCTCCTCATTTCTAAAAATTAAATCCCCCTCAAGCAGCTGCTTGCCACAGAGGTCTGACAGGAGCCTGTCAGTTTATATGCCATAGTAGAAAGTCTGTGACGATGGCAGGACCTCAGCAGAAAAACAACACACACAACCATGCCTTACCCGGGGCTCGAACCCAGATCCCTTAGATCAGTAGCCAAGCGCGCTAACCACTCGGCCACGGGACGGCTACGAAGTTATTAATTACATTTTGCTCTTCAATTCCTGTAGAGTCTTGAACAAATTGGGGGTGATCTTCGTCCAGATATTATGTATACTTATTTCCCTGTACAGTCGCTCAAAAACATCCGAACGCTACGGTTGATTACAGAATTCAGAATAAACATCGTTGCCAGATATTTTTACTGAATTCTGTAACAAACCATAGTGTTCGGATTTTCTTTTTTTGAGCGACTGTACAATCTGAGTAAGGATACATGTTTAACTTCTGTGGTTTAACCATTTTTTGTGGAGCACAAGTCGGCTCTTTGTTGTAGAAGTCTCATCTGTTTTTATTAAAACATTCACATCCAAACTATTGAAGTTTAAAGATAAATGGATGCAGGAGCGGAATGGCAAGGAAGGTTTTCTGTCCTCCCTTGTAACCCTCCCTTATGGCCTGCGGGCGTAGCAGCAATACTTCTCTTTAATAATAATAATTCTTATTTCGCCCAAGTTCCACAGAATTGGGAAAAAAATTATTTTTAGCTTAAGTATGAACAATCAATAGAATAAAGGTTGAAATCTTGTAAAAAATCGAGGTTTTTAACTGAATTTTGGGATTCCTGCTATAGAATATTCATGAAAATAAAAGTACCAATGCTCTCTCTGATTGGATATTTACTTTCAATGTGAAGAGCAAATAAAGTATTGTATTTGGAAAAGGAAAATAAAGAATTGATCTATTTAATGGTATAAAACTGAAATAATAAGTACACTTGTAGTCAAAGGGAAAGACCAATTGGTTTTTGTGGAGGGAGATGGCTAAGTCGGTAGCGCGCCAGGATCGTGATCTGCAGTCCCAGGTTCTAGTCTTACTTGAGCCAGCGTTGAGATTTATCTGCTGAAAACTCTCCACTCTGCCCTCAGTCAGTTGTGTTGGGTTGTTTTACCTCTGAGCGGCACTTTTTTGCACACCATGGGCTAAACGGCCAGGTCACATGGACCCCGAAGGCTCAGAGAAGGTTGGGGGTGGGGATCCACTGGAACAGCTGTTGGGAGACAGATGGTAGCCTCCCGTCAAGGCCATCCAGCGTGTTCTTTAACGTGTACAGGGTATGTCTCTCCCGCACACGGGGCCACGGCTTAACGTCCCATCCGACGGACGGCGGCCTTTCCAAGCCCATCGGTGTCCCCTACTGACCGTGGGCAGGACGGGAATTTTGCGGAGATAAATCTCAACGCTGACCCAGCTGGGACTCGAACCTGAGAACTACAGATTACGCCCTCAGTCAGTAGGGGAGACCGATGGGCTTGGAAAGGTCACCGTCGGATCGGACGTAATGCCATGGCTATGTGTCCGGGAGAGCCATACCCTGTACATTAAAGAACACACTGGGAGGCTACCATCTGTCTCCCAACAGCTGTTTCAGTGCGTTCCCTACCCCAGCCTTCTCTGATCCCTTGGGGTCCTTGTGACCTTGCTGTTTAGTCACTGTGTGCAAAAATGTGCCACTCAGAGGTAAAACAAAAGCAAACCAACCAATTGGATTTCTCCAAGTAGGTCTGAACTGAATTATTGGTTAATGAACTGTTAATTATCTGACCCCGAGGGCTCAGAGAAGTTTGGGGGAAGGGGACCCACTGGACAGCTGTTAGAAGACAGATGGTAGCTTCCAGTCAAGGCATCCAACATGTTCTATATCGTCACAGGTATGGCTTTTCTGCTCAAGAAGCCACGGCTTAATGTCCCATCCAATCGACAGCGGTCTTTCCAAGCCCACCAGTGTCTCCTTTCTCACGAAGAGCAAGGTGGGGGTTTAACGGAGATAATATCTCAAAGCTGGCACAATTGGGACTCGAAGCTGAGAAGTGCAGATTACAACCCTGGTGCTCTACCGACTGGCCCTCCACAGAAGGCTTCGGACTCATCTCCCATCTCAAGCTCTCACTTTGTTTGTTTGCTGATTGATTTCCTTTCACTATTTCAGTCGAAGGCGTACCGATAGTCGCCGCGATTTGGGAGAGCCCCCAACCGTGGAGCTCTCCCAAAAAAATGAAAAAGAATCGAAAAAAAATCGTGGGCAAATCGAAAAAGAAATGCAAAAATTCTGATGAAACTTGATATTCAACTATTTAAAGGAACAGTCCGTAATTTTATTTTTTTATAAAGCTTTGAAAGAATAATAGACCTTTGAACACTCGGCTTTATTTTTCCTATCAGAAATTCCTCTCCTTGAGGACCAAAATTAGCCTGAGCTTGACCGTGAACTTCGTTCACATAAGGCCATGACCGTCACGTGTGACGTCATGTTCTGTCAAAATTTCCGTTCGGCTGGCTGTTTCTGCGATAGTCCAACCTCCTGTTTAACTCTTAAGACTGGAAATGTTTCCAATATTATTTTTTTTAATTTCGACTTCTTCTAGGTGTTTTTATGTTATTTTTAGCTCCTTTTCAGAAAAAACGAACTAATGTTTCCATTTTGTTGTCTGTCTGTCTTGATCCATTTGTAGGCATCGAACTTTTTTTAGAGATAAAAGTTCTCTATTGGGTATTGATGAAATATTACGATTCACATTTTCGAAATCTCCCAATAGATAAAATTGCGCTCTCTAACGCCAGAAAGAGTTGAAAGTAGCAAAATTTCAAAATTAATATTGCAAGCGATGCAATTATGTTAGAAATTTGAAATTTTCGTTGTGAAATGTGAATATCATAAAGTTTGCACTGATAACAATCATTTTTTTTTAATGCGATAATAATAGTTTGTTTTTAGAGATAAATTGAAAATTCTTTTTGGGTTGGATAGGTATTGATAAACTATTATAATTCACACTATCGCTCAAAAACTTAATTGCGCCCTCTGATGGTGAGAAATTTTAAAACGAATATTGCAAACGATTTATTTGAGCTAGAAATCTGATATTTTAATGGCGGCGTTTGATGATCAAGGGATTTATATTGGTAGCAACAGCTTGTCCGTTCACCCCCTGGGTTGGTGGAAAAACGAAACTTTTGTTTTGAGAGATTAAAGGAAAATTCTTTCTCTGTTGAATAGGTACGAGAAAGAAATATGTTCATTCATAGTTTCCTCCAAATGGCCTTAATTTACCGTCGTTAGAGGGCGATAAATGTAGAAATGTGAAACTTGAAGTAATATTGCAAATGATATATTTATGCTAGAAATTCTGAACGTGTTGATAAAAAATGTAATTACTGAGTCATATATGTTTTCAAATTGGTTAGAATTACACCTGCTGCTCTTTTTTTTTTATCAATTTTAGTACTAAATTTTAAAACTTTCAATAATATTTCAATATAGTAATAATAAATAAATAATTTTATATGCACTGGATGATTTCCCCCATAACCCTAAGGACAAGAAAATCCAACTTTTTCTTTTTAAGGGATAAATAATATATGCCTTTGGCATTTTATACAGCCAATAATATGTTACTCTGTATATTTTCGAATCACCCATTAGTACAGTCACTCAAAAAATATCCGAACACTATGGTTGACTACAGAATTCAGAAAAATATCTGGGAACGATTTTTTTTTAGAAATTAGTGATCTGTCAACCTTCGTGTCACGTGACACGAAGGTTGCCAGATATTTTTTCTGAATTCTGTAATCAACCATAGTGTTGGAATATTTTTTTGAGCGACTATACACTTCATACCATTAAAACCTTTTTTAGTTCTTCGTATTATAGGCTACTATAAACTTTAAAACGATAGAATTATTTGGAGACAAGACTAAATTAGGAAAAGATTCGTAAAAAATTAAAATTCTTGAGTATTATCATTATAAATGCTAAAAGTAATTGGTTTTTTTAAAAAGAATACCTAAAAAATAATCAAAGGTTGAATGGTGCTGATTTTTAATTACTAAAATTTGATTAAACGGTCGAAGTTGTAATCAAAAGAAATTTATTTTCCTAAATTCTTTGCTACAATTTATGAGAAAATCGGGTTCAGTCAAAGTCTGAACCCGAATTCATCTCTAATCTTAAATTAATTCAAAGCAGTGAAAGGTTTTTCAAAAATATATTTACAATGCACTATTAACACTTGTGGGTTTTAAAAAATTTGCATCCAATTGGGACTACACATTTGCATTTACCTCTGCCGCACACTAGTTAACAGTGTTACGTACGACTTGGGTTGTTTTACCTCTGAGCGGCCCTTCTTTTGCACACCATGGGCTAAATGGCCAGGTCACATGGACCCACCCGAAGGCTCAGAGAAGGATGGGGGAGGGAACCCACTGGAACAGCTGTTGGGAGACAGATGGTAGCCTCCCGTCAAGGCCATCCAGCGTGTTCTTTAACGTGCACAGGGTATGGCTCTCCCGCACACGGGGCCACGGCTTAACGTCCCATCCGACGGACGACGGCCTTTCCAAGCCCATCGGTGTCCCCTACTGACCGTGGGCAGGGCGGAGAATTTTGCGGAGATAAATCTCAACGCTGACCTAGCTGGAACTCGAACCTGGGAACTGCAGATTACGAGCCTGGCGCGCTACCGACTGAGCCTCCCCCAACTCCTACGTATGACTTCTGTTTGGCTGAGCTATATACTCATGTATAGGTCCAGTTCTATGCAATTTTTTTTAAAAACCCATAGTGGGAAAAACCCATGGAGGTACAGTCGCTCAAAAAAGTATCCGAACACTATGGTTGATTACAGAATTCAGAAAAAATTTCTGGCAACGATTTTTTTTCTGAATTCTGTAATTAACCAGAGTGTTCGGATACTTTTTTGAGCGACTGTACGAAGAAAAGGAGGGAGCATCTGGACCATTTACCGCACCAGGCGCTGAAGTCGACTGTGAAGTTGCTAAGCCTCTTTCTGCCAACAAAGATTTGACGATGATGGTATTTCGTTCGCAAGAGCTATTCTGCATTTCAGATACAAATCACATCTCTTCATAATTCTCCGTAGATCCGGCCCTGATCGAAAATGTAAAATATGAATTCATCATCATCCTCAAGCAGCCATGGGCTATGGAGGTCCAACCAGACCGTGCAGTTTAATTCTCCAAGCATATCTGTCCTGAGCTACATCTGCTGCATCCGGCCACTGCACACCAATTCTAACAAGGTCCTGTTTGACATTGACTGCCCACCGCATCCTAGGTCTCCCCCTCCTTCTGAGACCTCTAGGCACACTGTTCATAACCCTATTCGCCAATCTATAATTATCCATACGGATAACATGGCCAAACCAACGGAGTCTGTGCACAATATGCTGCTTAAAGGATTTTGGGTTGGGTTGTTTTATCTCTGAGCGGCACTTTTTTGCACATCATGGGCTAAATGGCCAGGTCATATGGACCCCGAAGGCTCAGAGAAGGTTGGGGGAGGGGACCCACTGGAACAGCTGTTGGGAGACAGATGGTAGCCTCCCGTCAAGGCCATCCAGCGTGTTCTTTAACGTGCACAGGGTATGGCTCTCCCGCACACGGGGCCACGGCTTAACGTCCCATCCGACGGATGGCAGCCTTTCCAAGCCCATCGGTGTCCCCTACTGACCGTGGGCAGGGCGGAGAATTTTGCGGAGATAAATCTCAACGCTGACCCAGCTGGGACTCGATCCTGGGAACTACAGATTACGAGCCTGACGCGCTACCGACTGAGCTACCCCCGCCCCTGTGCTTAAAGGAGGTTGCAGACTCCTTTGCCTAACCTCATCATTAGTTGCAAAGTTAAACCACCTAATACCCAAGATACTGCGTAAGAATCTAGAATGAAATGCATCTAGTTTCCTGTTATCTTGTTTACACAGCGTCCAAGTTTCACTACCATAACTAACCCTAGACAGAACCAAACTATTATACAGTCTAATTTTAGTCTTTAGGTGTATACGCCTATTTCTCTACACTCTCCATAGATTCTTAAGAGTCCCGGCAGCAATCCCTATTCGTCTGTTAATCTCATGCCGCACATCACCATTATCTGTTACATAGCTCCCAAGATAATTAAACTGTGACACCTGGTCAAGACTGCAACCATTCAGATTAACTGAATCACAGCCAGCCTGACTAATTTTCATCACTTTAGTTTTCTCTCTGTTTATAACCAAACCTACTCTACTACCAGTCTCATCAACATTCCTTATGAACGAATTCATCTCATCAATATAATTAGCCAACAGGGCAAAATCATCAGCATAATCTAAATCAGAAATTTTCGTATCTCCAGTCCATTTAAGGCCAAAATCTTTCCCTTGAAGTGAATTTCGCATAACATAATCAATAACCAAACTAAAGAGAAAAGGAGACAAAATGCACCCTTGTCGAACACCAGAAGTAATGCTAAACCAATTGCTACAAGACTTACCAACTCTCACACACGACTCAGTGTTATTATAGAGAGCTTTCATTATGTTAACTAACTTGTCTGGTATACCACATGATCTCACAATCAACCACAAATTATGACGATCAACAGATTCGAAAGCCTTTTTGAAATCAACAAAGCTAACAACCAAATGTTTCTGAAACTCTAAACATTTTTTAAGAATCTACCTAAGTGAATCTACCTAAGTGAAAATCTGACCCACACATTCCCTACTACTTCTGAATCCACATTGCTCATCACGCAATTAACTGTCAACCAGATTCTTAATTTTGTTAAGCACAATCATGGAAAGGACTTTACCTGGAACAGAGAGTAGGCTGATACCCCTATAGTTATCACAAGAACTGCGTTCACCATTTTTGAAAATAAGGATAATAATAGCTCTGGGAAAATCTTTAGGAACCATGCCTTTATCATAAAAATTATTCAAAATTTCAGTCATCCAAGTGGTAACTGAAACATTCCCAGCTCTAAGCATTTCTGTAGTAATTTCATCTACCCCTGGGGAATTACGATGTTTAAGTTTAGAAATAGCCAAAATAACTTCAGATTGTATTATAGAGCCAACATTGAAGCCCCCAATACATTTATCATCACTATAAACAATGGGAATAGAACTAACCACATTGTTTAGAACATCACTGAAATGCTCAGCCCACCTAGCCATGACAGAATCCTCACCTTCTATAACCTTACTTTGTTTATCCTTCAATCCCTGTATACCTGTTCGTTTTCTACCATATAAAACATTAACTATCTGGTACAGCTCTCTGCTATTGTGCTGCCTAACTGCTTCCTCAGCTTTGTCAGCCAAGCCATCAAGCCAAAGATTCTTATCAGTAGCTAACTGATCCTTTATATGTTTATTAAGCTCTCTGTAATCCTTTCTATTAGGACTAATAGGGTACTGATTAAGGATATTTCCTGCAGTTCCTTCTTTCTGAAATAAGCTCAAGTGCCTTATCACTCTGCCTCTTCTGCTCCTTTTTTCCTAAAAGAGTACTGTTAGTGTCCAAAAAAGCCTGTTTAAAATGATCCCATTCTTCCTCAACTTCAGTAGTAAGCATACCATGACTGTCATAATGATTAAGTAACCTATCATGGTAAGCTTTAGCTATAACTGGGTCTTTCAGAGCTGCAGTATTGAAGGTAAATTTTTTAACCCTTAGCACAACACTTTTTAAGTTTAAGTTGCAAGACACTTTTAACAAGGTAATGGTCAGATCCAATTTCAGCTCCCCTATATGCCCTGGTATTCCTAACAGAACTAGCCCATTTGCTGTTAATTAATATATAATCAATAATATTCTTATGCAGCCCATCAGGTGAAACCTATGTGTACTTATGTATGTCGCGGTGTTTATAATAAGTGTTAGTTATTATGAATCCATTGAGTTTACTTACCTGTAGGAGACGTTGCCCATTGCCATTGCAGCTACCAATACCAAAAGGGCCTATTACTCCTCCCCAAAGGTTAGAGTCAGTACCAACTTTGGCATTGAAGTCACCAAGAACAAGGGTAATATCTCCTTTCTTGACAGAATTCAAAATATCCTGAAGTTGTCCGTAAAACCTATCCTTCTCATCCTCATCGGCATCCTCAGTGTGGGCATAACAGCAGATAACATTCAAGTCTTTAATGCTTGTGTGAAATTTTGCTGTAAGAAACCTTTCATTAATGCACTCATATCCTAGAAGAGCATCACTAGCATGTCTCCTGAGCAGCAGACCCACGCCTTGGTGATGCTTTGTATCCTCCCTCCCTGTAAAGAGAAACCTTTACCTGTCCATCTGGTCTCTTACAAGCCTAGAATATCTAGGTTATAGCGCTGGAATTCCTGCATGAGGACATCAAGAGAATAATCTCTATATAATATCCTCACGTTCCACGTTCCTGCAGAGAGAAAATGATTAGTAGGATTTTTAAAGAAATTAGGTTTATTGAGATTGGTAGGGCCAACAATATCAATCAGCCCCCTGATCGCAGGCATGGGACAAAGACCCGTTCCTCCTCCGCTAAAGGCTGAAGTCACCGATGCTGGTAGGAACTTCAGGCACCACCTTTTCAAGTGGACTTTTTCAAGAGCCATATGGCCTGCCTGAGACACATTACTCCAGTTTAGGTTGACGATGTCCAACTAACTAAGTGAGGTTCAGGTACCTGCGATGGACTCTGATTAGGATTATCCACCAGCTGATATAAGGTATCCCATGCCTCTGTTCATTTAGGGCTGGCAACCCAGAAGCAAACAGAAAACACAGCGGCAGATTCTCCCTCAACAGAGGCCCACCAGTGCAGCAAGTCCAGGATCCATAATCAAGCTCAAATCCATAAACAAGTCCAGTCTAGAAGGTATAAATTGTCAGCACCAGGACCCCGTGAAATTGACCACTCCTCAGCAGGGTTGAAAAAAAAGAAAAAAGTGGCCATAGATGACCAGATCAGTAGGCCATACTGAACTGGCAGCCCTCCCCTTCCGTTCCCTTCCAAAAGAGAATATCTCTTTTGAAAGGTACTAACGGCCTGCACCACGAGAAGGCGGGGTCGGACATTGGGTGCTAGACCTGGACGGTTCTGTGCACCATCACTAGGGTCACACAGCTCACACAGCATCACACAGCTCTCCTTCCAGTTTATGACTAGCTACTATTTACAGA
This sequence comes from Ryuthela nishihirai, assembly GCA_038380435.1. Taxonomy (NCBI): domain Eukaryota; kingdom Metazoa; phylum Arthropoda; class Arachnida; order Araneae; family Heptathelidae; genus Ryuthela; species Ryuthela nishihirai. The sequence goes on along the minus strand of JAWZYU010000023.1, from coordinate 44,683,115 downwards.
CCAAATATGAATTACGAAATCCGAAATATGTGCCAGATTTTTATTATGTACATTTTCAAAAAATTAAAATTCAATTGCATGATGGTGCACATTAAATGAAACTAAAGAACCCGAGACATTTTTCTTCAGGAGGGGGCCCGTGATTTTCCGGTACGCCACTGGTGTTTCAGTCCTTCGTATATCTCTGTAAATAGCTATTGTGGAACTAACCTGATGCATTGTTTTTATTTATACAGTCGCTCAAATAAATATCCGAAAAATTTGTTAATTACAGAATTCAGAAAAAATATCTGGTAACGATTGTTTTAGAGATCTGGCAACCTTCGTGTCACGTGATTACAGAATTCAGGAAAAATATCTGGAGCGTGTACAGCAACTGTACACGCTCCAGTTACCGTTCACAGCAAACTGGAGCGTGTGCAGTTACTGCACACGCTCCAGTTTGCTGTGAACGGTAACTGCACACGCTCAATATTTCCGTGAGTGAGCCCACACGATCTAGTATCAAAATAATATGACCACCTACAGTCGCTCAAAAAAGTATCCGAACACTATGGTTGATTACAGAATTCACAAAAAATATCTGGCAACGATTTTTTTTAGAAATTAGGATAATTTTCGGTTATCTCCGGTCACATTTTCTTGGAGACTTTTCTTTTTGGAAAAAATGGCAGTTTTTGATGGAGTCATGAAGGTTAATGAGTAATTTAGGGGTGGGTTTTTTGAGCTGTGTTATTTGTTGTTGTCTCCAATGAGATTTTTTAGTTTTGAGGGCTTTTTTATAATCCCCCGTCGGCGATGCATTGACGATGAAAAATAAATACCCCCTCAAGCAGCTGCTTGCCACAGAGGTCTGACAGGAGCCTGTCAGTTTATATGCCATAGTAGAAGGTCTGAGAGGATGGCAGGGCCTCAGCAGAAAAACGACACACACATCCATGCCTAAATCCGGGGCTCGAACCCAGGTCCCTTAGATCAGTAGCCAAGCGTGCGAACCACTCGGCCACGGGACGGCTTTGTTAATGATGTTCTTGGTTTATTTTATTGTTTATTTTTCGTCGACAAGAAAATGTGACCGGAACATTATAAAAAAGCTCCCGAAATTAAATAATCTCATTGGGGACAACACATACCAAAAAGCATGAAAATCGCAAAGTGTACTGCCCATCGGCATTATAAAAAAGCCCCCGAAACTAAATAATCTCATCAGAGACAACAAAAATAAAAACATAGCTCAAAAAACCCACCCCTAAATTAGTCATTAACCTTCCTGACTCCATCAAAAACTGCCATTTTTTCCAAAAAGAAAAAAGTCCCGCAAGAAAATGTGACCGGAAATAACGGAAAAGTACCCTAATTTCTAAAAAAACATTTCCAGATATTTTTTCTGAATTCTGTAATCAACCATGGTGTTCGGATATTTTTTTGAGCGACTGTAGGTGGTCTTATTATTTTGATACTAGATCGTGTGGGCTCACTCACGGAAATATTGAGCGTGTGCAGTTACCGTTCACAGCAAACTGGAGCGTGTGCAGTAACTGCAGTTCAATTGGAGCGTGTGCAGTAACTGCACACGCTCCCATTTGCTGTGAACGGTAACTGGAGCGTGTACAGTTGCTGTACACGCTCCAGATATTTTTCCTGAATTCTGTAATCACGTGACACGAAGGTGGCCAGATCACTAATTTCTAAAAAAATCGTTACCAGATATTTTTTCTGAATTCTGTAATCAACCATGGTGTTCGGACACTTTTTTGAGCGACTGTACACTCTCACTTTTAGTCCCTTTTACATTCTTACGAGTAGAATTCGTCACTCTTAAACACTAATCATTATCTTTATTCCCATTCCAAACGTCGGAATGCATATAATAACGCCTCGAGCCATTCCTGTTAAGTTGTTTATGCAAGGGACGAGAACAATGTCGCAGGAAATTGCACCTTTACCTTCGCGCGCTTAAAATCTTCGAATTAACGCATAACTTCATTTTCATCTGACATTACGATTCTTATTATCAACATTAATGCCGCTACTTTCCAGTGTGTGGCAACACCTCGAAAGGTGACGTTGAAGTGCGCAGCGCACTTTCGAATGGCGTGATTCTGCAGACGAGGCTTGCAAGTGCTTTGTCACAGGTAAGAGGGCAGTTCGGCTCTCGTGCATCTCAGGAGCCTCTTTAATGTGTTCACGAGAGCCATGACTCGCAAGTTCTGCGGCCAAGGAGACGGACTTGGATTCGTTGTTGTGTAAAGAAATATATTCGCTGGCACGTAGCAGCCGCTCAAGGTGACCCCTGCGTGACGTTTCGTAGAAACTTCTTACAGTTGGAGAGTTGCGAAACGTTTTTCGACATTTTTACAATTCAAAGAATGAACCGTTCGCTTTTCAGGGTTGAGAGTTATGCCGATTTTGAGACACGAATGCATGGAGCTGATATTGTTGGACTACGAAGAGGCCGTTGTCCGTCAGATGGAATGTTATGCCGTAGCTCAGGGTTAGTTTTACCTCTGAGCGGCGGCTTTTTGCACACAATGGGCTCATGCACTCACAATGGTCACATGAACCCCGAAGGCTCAGAGAAGGTTGGGGTAGGGGACCCACTGGAACAGCTGTTGGGAGACAGATGGTAGCCTCCCGTCAAGGCCATCCAGTGTGTTCTTTAACGTGCACAGTGTATGGCTCTCCCGCACATGGGGCCACGGCTTAACGTCCCATCCGACGGACGGAGGCCTTTCCAAGCCCATCGGTGTCCCCTACTGACCGTGGGCAGGGCGGGGAATTTTGCGGAGATAAATCTCAACGCTGACCCAGCTTGGATTCGAACCTGGGAACTACAGATTACGAGCCTGGCGCACTACCGACTAAGCCACCCCGCACCTGTTGGACTCCGTCGGATGGAATGTTATGCCGTAGCTCAGGGTTAGTTTTACCTCTGAGCGGCGGCTTTTTGCACATAATGGGCTAAATGGCCAGGTCACATGGACCCCGAAGACTCGGAGACGGTTGGGGAAGGGGACCCACTGGAATAGCTGTTGGGAGACAGATGGTAACCTCCCGTCAAGACAATCCAGCGTGTTCTTTAACATGCACAGGATATGGCTCTTATGTACACGGGGCCACGGCTTAACGTCCCATTCGACGGACGGCGACATTTCCAAGCCCTTCAGTGCTCCCTTGTGACGAGGGCAGGATGGAAAGTTTCGCGGAGATAAATCTCAACGCTGACCCAGCTGGGACTCGAACCTGGGAACTACAGATTACGAGCCTGGTGCGCTACCGACTGAGCCACCCCCTCCCTCAGAGTGTAGGAGAGTATTACCGTGAGCATCTTAAGGAATGCTGGGTGATCTTGATGGGCAATGGGTGGCCAAGTGATAATAACCCACCACTAAATTACTCATTAACGTGATAAGATGACGCAGCATCAACTGCGCAGTCGCGAGGAAGGCACAAGTTTTTTAACTCTGCAATACGCCACAGAGGAGAATGATAGAAATTAATTCTAGAGTCCAGATGCCCTCCCTTTCAAGGACATGCCCCTAGGGGCGGGGGTGGCTCAGTCGGTAGCGCGCCAGGCTCGTAATCTGTAGTTCCCAGGTTCGAGCCCCAGCTGGGTCAGCGTTGAGATTTATCTCCGCAAAATTCCCCGCCCTGCCCACGGTCAGTAGGGGACACCGATGGGCTTGGAAAGGCCGCCGTCCGTCGGATGGGACGTTAAGCCCTGGTCCCGTGTGCGGAAGAGGGTATAACAACCCAACGTTAAAGAACACACTGGATGGCCTTGACGGGAGGCTACCATCTATCTCCCAACAGCTTTCCCAGTGGGTCCCTCCCCCAACCGTCTCCGAGTTTTCGGGGTCCATGTGACCTGGCCATTTAGCCCATGGTGTACAAAAAAGTGCCCCTCAGAGGTAAAAGAACCAACCCAAGGACATGCCCCACTAAAGACGGAGCCACATTTGCTAACCACTGCCTCAGAGCGAATACAACGAATATCGTCTTCAAAAGTAGTTCGCTAATTCCCTAAATAGCAATCTGTTATCAATGTAGAGTGTTTGAGACCCAGAGTTTATCTGCTCCTAAGGGATGACCATCTGGGGAGAGGGGGGGGGGGGGGTTATTGGAGAATACGTGTAGCAGAAAGAGAAATAATTGTGATGAAATCATTCATTATACAGATTAATGATTGCCAATTCACGAATGGTACAAACAAAACTCACAGGCGGGTGAGTCTAATATATAACCCATTTAATGTGCCGTTGGCCTGTGCACGTTTTCAATCAACAAATGCTAAACCAATTGCTACAAGCCTTACCAACTCTCACACACGACACAGTGTTATTATAGAGAGCTTTCATAATGTTAACTAACTTGTCTGGTATACCATATGATCTCACAATCAACCACAAATTATGACGATCAACAGAGTCGAAAGCCTTTTTGAAATCAACAAAGCTAGCAACCAAAGGTTTCTGAAACTCTAAACATTTCTCAAGAATCTGCCTAAGTGAAAATATCTGATCCACACATCCCCTACCACTTCTGAATCCACATTGCTCATCACGCAATTGCCTGTCAACCAGATTCTTAATTCTATTAAGCACAATAATGGAAAGAACTTTACCTGGAACAGAGAATAGGCTGATACCCCTATAGTTATCACAGGAACTGCGATCACCTTTTTTGAAAATAAGGACAATAATAGCTCTGGTAAAATCTTTAGGAACCATGCCTTTATCATAAAAGTTGTTCAAAATTTCAGTCATCCAAATGGTAACTGAAACATTCCCAGCTCTAAGCATTTCCGTAGTAATTTCATCCACCCCTGGGGATTTATGCAGTTCAAGTTTAGAAATAGACAAACTAACTTCAGATTGTGTTATAGGGCCAACATTAAAGTCATTGGGTTGGGTTGTTTTACCTCTGAGCGGCACCTTTTTGCACACCATGGGCTAAATGGCCAGGTCACATGGACCCCGAAGGCTCAGAGAAGGTTGGGGGAGGGGACCCACTGGAACAGCTGTTGGGAGACAGATGGTAGCCTCCCGTCAAGGCCATCCAGCGTGTTCTTTAGCGTGCACAGGGTATGGATCTCCTGCACACGGGGACACGGCTTAACGTCCCATCCGACGGACGGCGGCCTTTCCAAGCCCATCGGTGTCCCCTACTGACCGTGGGCAGGGCGGGGAATTTTGCAGAGATAAATCTCAACGCTGACCCAGCTGGGTCTCGAACCTGGGAACTACAGATTACGAGCCTGGCGCGCTATCGACTAAGCCACCCCCGCCCCCACCCCAACATTAAAGTCAACAATGCATCTATCATCATTGCAAACAATGGGAGTAGAACTAACCGCATTGTTTAGAATATCACTGAAATGCTCAGCCCACCTAGCCATGACAGAATCCTCACCTTCTATAACCTTACCTTGTTTATCCTTCAATCTCTGTATACCTGTTCGTTTTCTACCACACAAAACATTAACTATCTGGTACAGCTCTCTGCTGTTGTGCTGTCTAACTGCTTCCTCGGCTTTGTCAGCCAAACCATCAAGCCAAAGATTCTTATCAGCAGTTAACTGATCTTTTATACGTTTATTAAGTTCTCTGTAATGCTTTCTATTAGTACTAGTAGGGTATTGATTAAGGACATTCTTGGAGTTCTTTCTTTCCGAAATAAGCTCAAGTGCCTTATCACTCAGATAATTCTGTCTCTTCTGCTCCTTTTTCCCTAAAAGAGTACTGTTAGTGTCCAAAAAAGCCTGTTTAAAATGATCCCATTCTTCCTCAACTTCAGTATTAAGCAAACCATGACTGTCATAATGACTAAGTAACCCATCATGGTAAGCTTTGGCTATAACTGGGTCTTTCAGAGCTTCAGTATTAAAGGTAAATTTTTTAACCCTAGCACAACACTTTTTAAGTTTAAGTTGCAACACACTTTTAACAAGGTAATGGTCAGATCCAATTTCAGCTCCCCTATATGTCCTGGTATTTCGAACAGAACTAGCCCATTTGCTGTTAATTAATATATAATCAATCATATTCCTATGCAGCCCATCAGGTGAAACCCATGTGTACTTATGTATGTCGCGGTGTTTGTAATAAGTGTTAGTTATTCTGAAAACAATGAGTTTACTTACCTGTAGGAAACGTTGCCCATTGCCATTGCAGCTACCAATACCAAAAGGGCCTATTACTCCCCAAAGGTCAGAGTCAGTACCAACTTTGGCATTGAAGTCACCAAGAACAAGGGTAATATCTCCTTTCTTGACAGAATTCAAAATATCCTGAAGTTGTTCATAAAACCTATCCTTCTCATCCTCATCGGCATCCTCAGTGGGGGCATAACAGCAGATAACATTGAAGTCTTTAATGCTTGTCTGAAATTTTGCTGTAAGAAACCTTTCATTAATGCACTCATATCCTAGAAGAGCATCACTAGCGTGTCTGCTGAGAAGCAGACCCACGCCTTGGTGATGCTTATTGTCGTCCCTTCCTGAAAAGCGAAATTTAAGATTATTTTTAAGAATCTGACCTTTATCTGTCCATCTGGTCTCTTGCAAGCCGAGAATATCTAAATTATAATGGTGGAATTCTTGTGTGAGGACATCAAGAGAAAAAGCTCTGTGCAGAGTCCTCACATTCCAACTACCTATGGAGAGAAAATGGTTAGTGGGATGTTTAAAGAAACTATGTTTATTGAGAGAGGGAATGCCGACAATATCAAACAGCACCCTAATCGCAGACATGGGGCAAAGACCCGTTCCCCCACCAATAAAGGCTGAAGCCATCTACACTGGAAGACTTCCTCCAATGTAGAATTTGACGATGCCAATAGAAGCAAAGAGTTCAGGTGCCTGCGATAACCTCTGCTCAGGATTATCCACCAGCTGATAAACTTATCCTGTGAATCTATTCACTTGGGGCTGTCAACCCACAAACAAACAGAAAACACAGCGGAAGATTTTCCCTCCACAGAAGCCCACCAGTGCAGCATAATCAGGATCCATAATCAAGCTCAGAGCCATATATCTGTCCAGTCCAGTAGGTTTATATGGTCAGCACCAGGACCCTGTGTGGTTGACCACTCCTCAGCAGGGTTGAAAAAAAAAGAAAAGTAGCCATAGTTGTCCAGATCAGTAGGCCACACTAATCTGGCAGCCCTCCCCTTCCGTTCACTTCCACAAGAGAGTATCTCTTTCGAAAGGTACTAACGGTCTGCACCACGAGAAGGCGGGGTCGGACATTAGGTGCTAGGACTGGCCGGTTCTATGCATCATCACAGGGGATTTGGTGCATAGCTCTCCTTCCAGTGACTACCTAGCTACCATTTACAGACCAATATCAAGCAACCTCCTAATCAAGGCATGCAGCAAAGACTTGTTTCCAGGGCTAGACTTAAGCAACCAATGCTGATAGGAACTTCACACACTATCTGTACAAGTGGAACTTTTCAAGAACCAGAATGCGTATGAATATATAATGCAATGAATATGGAGCGTGTGCAGTTACCGTTCACAGGAAACTGGAGCGTGTGCAGTAACTGCACACGCTGCAGTTTGCTGTGAACGGTAACTGGAGCGTGTAAAGTTGCTGTACACGCTCCAGATATTTTTCCTGAATTCTGTAATCACGTGACGCGAAGGTTGCCAGATCACTAATTTCTAAAAAAAAAATCATTGCCATATATTTTTTCTGAAACCTGTAATCAACCGTAGTGTTCGGATATTTTTTTGAGCGACTCTATCTAATGGGGGTGACGAGGGGGGGGGGGGTGGCGAGCGACTTCCTCCCAAAATAAATCGGAGTTGGCAAAATTCAAATCCACTTGGTAAAAAACTACGTGAGTTGTGAAAATTGGGATTGGTTTTGTTTAAATACGGAGAGTTAGGGAAATCGATAAATCTTGCCAAAATCTAAGAGAGTTGGCAAAATTCGAAGTGGGTTGGGTTGTTTTACCTCTGAGCGGCACTTTTTTGCACACCATGGGTTAAATGGCCAGGTCACATGGACCCCGAAGGCTCAGAGAAGGTTGGGGGAGGGGACCCACTGGAACAGCTGTTGGGAGACAGATGGTAGCCTCCCGTCAAGGCCATCCAGCGTGTTCTTTAACGTTGGGTTGTTTTACCTCGGAGCGGCACTTTTTTGCACACCATGGGCTAAATGGCCAGGTCACAAGGACCCCGAAGGCTCAGAGAAGGTTGCGGGAGGGGACCCACTGGAATAGCTGTTGGGAGACAGATGGTAGCCTCCCGTCAAGGCCATCCAGCGTGTTCTTTAACGTTGGGTTGTTTTACCTCGGAGCGGCACTTTTTTGCACACCATGGGCTAAATGGCCAGGTCACAAGGACCCCGAAGGCTCAGAGAAGGTTGCGGGAGGGGACCCACTGGAACAGCTGTTGGGAGACAGATGGTAGCCTCCCGTCAAGGCCATCCAGCGTGTTCTTTAACGTTGGGTTGTTTTACCTCGGAGCGGCACTTTTTTGCACACCATGGGCTAAATGGCCAGGTCACATGGACCCCGAAGGCTCAGAGAAGGTTGGGGGAGGGGACCCACTGGAACAGCTATTGGGAGACAGATGGTAGCCTCCCGTCAAGGCCATCCAGCGTGTTCTTTAACGTTGGGTTGTTTTACCTCGGAGCGGCACTTTTTTGCACACCATGGGCTAAATGGCCAGGTCACAAGGACCCCGAAGGCTCAGAGAAGGTTGCGGGAGGGGACCCACTGGAATAGCTGTTGGGAGACAGATGGTAGCCTCCCGTCAAGGCCATCCAGCGTGTTCTTTAACGTTGGGTTGTTTTACCTCGGAGCGGCACTTTTTTGCACACCATGGGCTAAATGGCCAGGTCACAAGGACCCCGAAGGCTCAGAGAAGGTTGCGGGAGGGGACCCACTGGAACAGCTGTTGGGAGACAGATGGTAGCCTCCCGTCAAGGCCATCCAGCGTGTTCTTTAACGTTGGGTTGTTTTACCTCTGAGCGGCACTTTTTTGCACACCATGGGCTAAATGGCCAAGTCACAAGGACCCCGAAGGCTCAGAGAAGGTTGGGGGAGGGGACCCACTGGAACAGCTGTTGGGAGACAGATGGTAGCCTCCCGTCAAGGTCATCCAGTGTGTTCTTTAACGTTGGGTTGTCTTACCTCTGAGCGGCACTTTTTTGCACACTGTGATGTTAACTCTTCGTTTGTCGATCCCTCGGTTCGATCGCTATACGCGACGGGTGAAAGAGTCTTTCGGATAGAATCAAACGGTTTATTCACAATTGCAGAGACTCGATACTGAGGCTCCTCCCCAATAAATTAGTCCAACTTCAGGCTTTACTTAAAAATAACAAAGATTTATTTAACCTTCCAACGTACTTGCTGGACGAGGATATATGCTCAATTACATGGATTACAACAACACCAGCTTACTATGCCTGTTCAGCTGTATTTACAGAGCCAATGCCGCTATTTCCAGTCGGCATTCCCCAGCTTTCACAATTCTCGTCCGTCTCCTTCCGTAACTCGACCGGCTCTCCTTCATCGTTGCCAAACCCTTTCTTCCTTTCTTTTCTATGCCTCACCATCTGGGCGTCCGTTAGCCCTCAGGGACCCGGGTCACTTGTCAGCGGACGCTAGCCGTTCCCTGTACACTGCAACTTGCAATTAACTTTCCAGATGTCGGGAGAGAGAGCCTCCCCGTAGCATATGACTATCTCGGCGAAATCCAAAATAAATATACACAGCCTGAACAAAAAAAAAATCTAAAAAGGCCTCTAGCCTGACACACACCATGGGCTAAATGGCCAGGTCACAAGGACCCCGAAGGCTCAGAGAAGGTTAGAGGAGGGGACCCACTGGAACAGCTGTTCGGAGATAGATGGTAGCCTCCCGTCAAGGCCATCCAGCGTGTTTTTTAACGTTGGGTTGTTTTACCTCTGAGCGGCACTTTTTTGCACACCATGGGTTAAATGGCCAGGTCACAAGGACCCCGAAGGCTCAGAGTTGGGTTGCTTTACCTCTGAGCGGCACTTTTTTGCACACCATGGGCTAAATGGCCAGGTCACATGGACCTCGAAGGCTCAGAGAAGGTTGGGGGAGGGGACCTACTGGAACAGCTGTTGGGAGATAGATGGTAGCCTCCCGTCAAGGCCATCCAGCGTGTTCTTTAACGTTGGGTTGTTTTACCTCTGAGCGGCACTTTTTTGCACACCATGGGCTAAATGGCCAAGTCACAAGGACCCCAAAGGCTCAGAGAAGGTTGGGGGAGGGGACCCACTGGAACAGCTGTTGGGAGATAGATGGTAGCCTCCCGTCAAGGCCATCCAGCGTGTTCTTTAACGTTGGGTTGTTTTACCTCTGAGCGGCACTTTTTTGCACACAATGCACTAAATGGCCAGGTCACAAGGACCCCGAAGGCTCAGAGAAGGTTGGGGGAGGGGACCCACTGGAACATCTGTTGGGAGATAGATGGTAGCCTCCCGTCAAGGCCATCCAGCGTGTTGCTTAAAGTTGAGTTGTTTTACCTCTGAGCGGCACTTTTTTGCACACCATGGGCCAAATGGCCAGGTCACAAGGACCCCGAAGGCTCAGAGAAGGTTGGGGGAATGGTTGTTGGGTTATTTTACCTCTGAGCGGCACTTTTTTGCACACAATGGGCTAAATGGCGAGGTCACAAGGACTCCGAAGGCTCAGAGAAGGTTGGGGGAGGGGACCCACTGGAACAGCTGTTGGGAGACAGATGGTAGCCTCCCGTCAAGGCCATCCAGCGTGTTCTTTAACGTGCACAGGGTATGGCTCTCCCGCACACGGGGCCACGGCTTAACGTCCCACCCGACGGACGGCGGCCTTTCCAAGCCTACTGACCGTGGGCAGGGCTGGGAATTTTGCGGAGAGAAATCTCAACGCTGACCCAGCTGGGACTCTAACCTGGGAACTACAAATTACGAGCCTGACGCGCTACCGACTGAGCCATCCCCGCCCCAAATTCGAAGTGACTTGGTAAAATTCAGGTGAGATGAATTTCTTCCTTTTTCTGTGAAATTATGAAAAGTTGACAAAAACTAAGGTGTTTGGCAAAATCCGGAGCCTCTGGTAAAATGCAGCGAGTTGTGTAAAATTCTCTTGAGCGATGTGTGACACCCCCCCCCCTCCGTGCGCCCCTCCTTATGACCGCAACCGTCAGAAATCCAACTTGTTGGTTTTTAGAAAAAAATTAAAAAATTCATTTGGGCATGCGCCTTTCCCAAATATCTTTAATAACACTCTCTAGCGGGAGAAATTTTTAAAAATGCCATAAGAAAACGAATATGGGAACTGATCCATGAGTGAAAAAAAAATGAAAATAAAAAATAAAAAAACAAATCTATGAAAAAAAAATATCCGAACACTACGGTTGATTACAGAATTCAGAAAATATGTCTGGAGCGTGTACAGCAACTGTACACGCTCCAGTTATCGTTCACAGCAAACTGGAGCGTGTGCAGTTACTGCACACGCTCCAGTTTGCTGTGAACGGTAACTGCGCACGCTCAATATTTCCGTGAGTGAGCCCACACGATCTAGTATCAAAATAATATGACCACCTACAGTCGCTCAAAAAAGTATCCGAACACTATGGTTGATTACAGAATTCAGAAAAAATATCTGGCGACGATTTTTTTTTAGAAATGAGTGATCTGGCAACCTTCGTGTCACGTGACACGAAGGTTGCCAGATCACTAACTTCTAAAAAAAAATCGTCGCCATATATTTTTTCTGAATTCCAGAATATTCTGTCGCCAGAATATATCTGGAGCGTGTACAGCAACTGTACACGCTCCAGTTACCGTTCACAGCAAACTGGAGCGTGTGCAGTTACTGCACACGCTCCAGTTTGCTGTGAACGGTAACTGCACACGCTCAATATTTTTGTGAGTGGGCCCACACGATCCAGGTTTTTGTGAGCTCACACGATCCAATGTGCTGTGAACATTAACCGCAACCGCTCCAGTTTGTTGTGAACGGTTTTTATTTTATTTTTTATTTTATGAAATTCTAAAATTTGCTAGTAAAGTCTTAATGTCAAAAAGTTTACATTGACAACAATGGTAACGGTTACCCCTTCATTTCTGAGGTTTTTGGAACATTCTAGAAAAATGCGTGAATATTCAGAAGTGTAATATTTTTTGGTCTTTGATTAGATTCTATGATTAGATGATGTCGGAGTTCAACGGATGATAGGGGATGATGATGACCAGACGACCCACAGTGGAGCAAATATCATCTGAAAACAGTTATCGGCTACAGTAGAACATATGAAACCATCTTCTGCGTCACCATCTGTGGTTTCCAGATCAAATGACCTCAGATGTCAGTTTGTGATATAAAACTGCACCTACATTAGTTAAAGGGGAAGAGAAACTGAACGTTTCCTATCAGTATGCAATTGTTTGGTATCTATAATTCTTATAAAGAGGATCTAGGATCAAAGCTGCCGGATCTGGGGATGGTGGCATATAAGCATACCCCCTCTTAATAAGCGTATTACAGTGCATACCCTCTGTTAATAAGCGTATTACAGGGCACACCCCCTGTTAATAAGCGTATTACAGGGCACACCCCCTGTTAATAAGCGATTTACAGGTCACACACCCCTGATAATAAGCGTATTACTGGGCACACCCCCCGTTAATAAGCGTATTATAGGGCATACCCCCTGTTAATTAGCGTATTACAGGGCACACCCCTGTTAATAAGGGTATTATAGGGCATACCCCTGTTAATTTGCGTATTACAGGGCACACCCCCTGTTAATAAGCGTATTATAGGGCATACCCCTGTTAATAAGCGTATTACAGGGCACACCCCCTGTTAATAAGTGTATTACAGGGCACACCCCCTGTTAATAAGCGTATTACAGGGCACACCCCCTGTTAATGAGCGTATTACAGAGCACACCCCCTGTTAATGAGCGTATTACAGGGCACACACCCTGTTAATGAGCGTATTACAGGGCACACCCCTGGTTAATAAGCGTATTACAGGGCACACCCCCTGTTAATAAGCGTATTACAGGGCACACTCCCTGTTAATAAGCGTATTACAGGGCACACACCCTGTTAATAAGCGTATTACAGGGCACACCCCCTGTTAATAAGCGTATTACAGGGCACACCCCTGTTAATAAGCGTTTTACAGGGCATTCCCCCTGTTAATAAGCGTATTACAGGGCACACCCCCTGTTAATAAGCTTATTATTACAGGGCACACCCCCTGTTAATTAGCGTATTACAGGGCTATCCCCTGTTCTCTGTTTACAGTTGCAGTTTGTGCCGTGTTCAGGAACCACGGCTTAACGACCCCATGCACGTTAAATAACACGGTTAAAAGTCTCGGCTAGTATCTGTCTATTAATAGCGATTTAATGGATGCCCTCCGTCCAACGTTCTCTGAGCCTTCGGGGTCCTTGTGACCTGGCCATTTAGCCCATTGTGTGCAGAATAGTGCAGCTCAGAAGTAAAACAACACAACCTGAGTGTATACACAGTTGTATCAGAATAATATGACCACCTACCATCCGTATTATTTGGTAGGTGGTCATATTATTCTGATACGACCGTATATTCCCTGCAAAAATTGGGGTGGGGGTGGGGGTGGCTCATTCAGTAGTGCACTAGACTCGTAATCTGTAGTTCCCAGGTTCGAGTCCCAGCTGGGTCAGCGTTGAGATTTATCTCCGCAAAACTCCCCGCCCTGCCCACGGTCAGTAGGGGATACCGATGGGCTTGGAAAGGCCACCGTCCGTCGGATGAGACGATAAGCCGTGGCCCCGTGTGCGGGAGAGAGCCATACACTGTGCACGTTAAAGAACCCACTGGATGGCCTTGACGGGAGGCTATCATCTGTCTCCCAACAGCTGTTCCAGTGGGCCCCCCTCCTCCAAGGGGGCGGGGGTGGCTCAGTCGGTAGCGCGCCAGGCTCGTAATCTGTAGTTCCTAGGTTCGAGTCCCAGCTGGGTCAGCTTTGAGATTTATCTGCGCAAAATTCCCGCCCTGCCCACGGTCAGTAGGGGACACCGATGGGCTTGGAAAGGCCGCCATTCGTCGGATGGGACGATAAGCCGTGGCCCCGTGTGCGGGAGAGAGCCATACACTGTGCACGTTAAAGAACCCACTGGATGGCCTTGACGGGAGGCTATCATCTGTCTCCCAACAGCTGTTCCAGTGGGCCCCCTCCTCCAAGGGGGCGGGGGTGGCTCAGTCGGTAGCGCGCCAGGCTCGTAATCTGTAGTTCCTAGGTTCGAGTCCCAGCTGGGTCAGCTTTGAGATTTATCTCCGCAAAATTCCCGCCCTGCCCACGGTCAGTAGGGGACACCGATGGGCTTGGAAAGGCCGCCGTCCGTCGGATGGGGCGTTAAGCCGTGGCCCCGTATGCGGGAGAGCCATACCCTGTGCACGTTAAAGAACGCGCTGGATGGCCTTGACGGGAGGCTACCATCTGTCTCCCAACAGCTGTTCCAGTGGGTCCCCTCCCCCAACCTTCTCTGAGCCTTCGGGGTCCATGTGACCTGGCCATTTAGCCCATGGTGTGCAAAAAAGTGCCGCTCAGAGGTAAAACAACCCAACCCAAAACCCCTCCCCCAACCTTCTCTGAGCCTTCGGGGTCCATGTGACCTGGCCATTTAGCCCATGGTGTGCAAAAAAAGTGCCGTTGAGAGGTAAAACAAACCAACCCTGCAAAAATCAACAAAACTCATTTGTATAGTAACACCCAGCGCTGAGCTGAGGGCCATTTCTTTTAAATTTCAATTTCCAACATATTATTTTTAAAACAATTCATTTTCCTATTTTCATTAAACATTTCCATAAAACATTTTCATTTAAAAATTTTGTCTCTTAGATAAATATCGGAGAAAGAAAGTCATGGACTCTGTCATACACTTCTGTAGCAAGCTGTTTTCAATTCTATTATAATCGTATTTCATCTGAAATTGCATTTTTAATATTAGTTACTTCCCCCTCCTCCTCCTCCCCCTTACACGATTCTGGCGGGAACACGTAGAGATTAATCAGCGCCACCTGAGGGCGGCACTCCGCACACGTTGAGAATCAACTGCTTTTTCGTCTTGAAGCGTCTCGAGGATGAAGAGAAGAGAATTAAATTCCTTTCGCCAGCTGTCGAGTGTTTCAAAGTCGATACCAACAACTGCAAAGTCATTAAATGGCACATTTTTAGTTTCAGTTGAATTCGCAGAGACGTGTACAGTGGAAGTAGGAGGAATTTCCGCCGCGTGATTTTTAACTATTTGCGTCAAGGGCGTCTGCTTACGAAACTGGGAGTGTTGCCAGATTCCCCCCTGAAAAAATAAGGTAATAAGTAAATAAAATGACCTAGTATTCTAAATACTGTTAAATGTTGTTTTTAGATCTTTCTGGATTATAGATCAGTGTACTGTGGCCGAGTGGTTAGCGCACTTGGTTACTAATCTAACCTTTTTTGCACATGGACCCCGAAGGCTCAGAGAAGGTTGGGGGAGGATACCCACTGGAAGAGCTGTTGGGAGACAGATGGTAACCTCCCGTCAAGGCCATCCAGCGTGCTCTTTAACGTTGGGTTGTTTTACCTCTGAGCGGCACTTTTTTGCACACCATGGGCTAAATGGCCAGGTCACATGGACCCCGAAGACTCAGAGAAGGTTGGGGGAGGAGACCCACTGGAACAGCTGTTGGGAGACAGATGGTAACCTCCCGTTAAGGCCATCCAGCGTGCTCTTTAACGTTGGGTTGTTTTACCTCTGAGCGGCACTTTTTTGCACACCATGGGCTAAATGGCCAGGTCACAAGGACCCCGAAGCCTCAGAGAAGGTTGGGGGTGGGGACCCACTGGAACAGCTGTTGGGAGATAGATGGTAGCCTCCCGTCAAGGCCATCCAGCGTGTTCTTTAACGTGCACAGGGTATGGCTCTCCCGTACACGGGGCCACGGCTTAACGTCCCATCCGACTGACGGTGGCCTTTTCAATCCCATTGGTGTCCCTTACTGAGCGTGGGCAGGGCGGGGAGTTTTGCGGAGATAAGTCATAACGCTGACCCAGCTGGGAGTCGAACCCTGGAACTGTAGATTACGAGCCTGGCGCGCTACCGA
Organism: Ryuthela nishihirai; assembly: GCA_038380435.1. NCBI lineage: Eukaryota > Metazoa > Arthropoda > Arachnida > Araneae > Heptathelidae > Ryuthela > Ryuthela nishihirai. The sequence continues at coordinate 44,667,006 of JAWZYU010000023.1, read as the reverse complement.
CTGAGCCACCCCCGCCCCGTGCGGGAGAGCCATACCCTGTGCACGTTAAAGAACACCCTTGTTGGCCTTAACGAATGCTACCATTTGTCTCTTAACAGTTCTCTAGTGGGTCCCCTCTCACCTTTCTCTGAGCCCTCAGGGTCTTCGTGACCTGGCCATTTAGCCCATTGTGTGCACAAAACGTGCTGCTCAGAGGTAAAACAACCTAACCCAAAGCCCCACTATCCAATGAATCTCCTTCCCCTAGAGGTGGAGGTTGACTCAGTCAGAATCGTGCCAGGCTTATAATCTGCATTTCCTAGATTCGAGTCCCAAATGTGCCATCGTTGAGATTTACCAGGATTACCGATGGGCTTGGAAAGGCCTCCTTCTATTAAATGGGACGTCAAGCCTTGGCCCTGGGCGCAATTGATCCATACTCTCTACACCAAAAACACGCTGGATGGTCTTGACTGAAGGCTTCCATTTCTTCTCTTCTAACAGATGTCCAGTGGGTTCCCTTCGCCCAACCTTCTCTGAGACTTTGGAGTCCTGCTGACTTGGCCGTTTAGATCAATGTGTAGAATCAGTGCAGCTATCCCACCAAGGGTGCAAAAATCCCCACCCTGCCCACTGTCAGTAGGGGACATCGATGGACTTGGAAAGGAATCCGTCCGTCGGATGGTACGTTAAGCCGTGGCTCCGTGTGCTGGAGAGCCATAACCTGTAAAAGTTAGAGAACACCCTGGATGGCCTTGACGGGAGGCCACCATCTGTCTCCCAACAGCTGTTCCAGTGGGTCCCCTCCCCCAACCTTCTCTGAGCCTCTCCGATATTTAAACAATCCAACGTTAAAGAACACGCTGGATGGCCTTGACGGGAGGCTACCATCTGTCTCCCAACAGCTGTTCCAGTGGGTCCCCTCCCCCAACCTTCTCTGAGCCTTCGCGGTCCTTGTGACCTGGCCATTTAGCCAATGGTGTGCAAAAAAGTGCCGCTCAGAGGTAAAACAATCCAACGTTAAAGAACACGCTGGATGGCCTTGACGGGAGGCTACCATCTGTCTCCCAACAGCTGTTCCAGTGGGTCCCCTCCCCCAATCTTCTCTGAGCCTTCGCGGTCCTTGTGACCTGGCCATTTAGCCCATGGTGTGCAAAAAAGTGCCGCTCAGAGGTAAAACAATCCAACGGTTAAAGAACACGCTGGATGGCCTTGACAGAACGCTACCATCTGCCTCCCAACAAAAAAAGAAGCGGCTCCCTGTCCCAGTGGGTTCCCTTCCCCAACCTTCTCGGGGTCCTTGTGCCTGGCCATTTAGCCTATGGTGTGCAAAAAAGTGCCGCTCGGAGGTAAAACAACCCAACCCAACCCTTCGCCCAAACTTCTCTGAGCCTTCGGGGTCCTTGTGACCTGGCCGTTTAACTCATTGTGTAGAATCAGTACAGCTATCCTACCAAGGATTGAAAACATTTAGACAAAAACTGTGCCCACCAATTGATAAATAATCAAATAACAAACGACAACCAGTAGAAAGATATATCAGAACGCTGTTTCATTAGAATAGGACCAAGCGCTTTGAACTTAAGTTTTCAATTTCCTCCGTACCACAAACAATCGATTTCGTGAGCCCTATCGATAAATCTTGCGTTCTACACAATCGCTTGCTTTATTTTCCTTATAGTAATTGGTGAGCAAAAAAATACTGCGCAAAAACAATCAAGGTCATAAGTAGCATGAATTGCACGCAACTCAGATGTAAAAAAAAAGCGAACAATTAAAAAAAAAAAGGTTCCCGTTAATTATGAGCATCTGTTGTAAACAGAGCTATTACGAAATTGAAGTAAATGAGGTGCTTTTCCCTCGAGCTCTGGGTTGCGAAATTTTCATATGCAATTGCAGCATTGGATTTCCCTCTGCTTCCCCCATAAATAACTGGATAAGTTGTCAACTCCAGATTTCGCAGTTTACGTAGCCCTGAGCAGAAACGTAATTATCATAAAGCACAGTCGCTCAAAAAATTATCCGAACACTATGGTTGATGACAGAATTCAGAAAAAATACCTGAAAACGATTTTTTTTTAGAAATTAGTGATCTGGCAACCTTCGTGTCACGTGATTGCAGAATTCAAGAAAAATATCTGGAGCGTGTACAGCAACTGTGCACGCTCCAGTTACCGTTCACAGCAAACTGGAGCGTGTGCAGTTACTGCACACGCTCGAGTTTGCTGTGAACGGTAACTGCACACGCTCAATATTTCCGTGAGTGAGCCCACACGATCTAGTATCAAAATAATATGACCACTTACAGTCGCTCAAAAAACTATCCGAACACTATGGTTGATTAGAGAATTCAGAAAAAATATCTGGCAACGATTTTTTTAGAAGTTAGTGATCTGGCAACCTTCGTGTAGGTACACGTAAAATTCGTAGGTCCACAGAAAGAACGTGAATTCGTTGGTCTACAGAAAGAACGAGTATTCTTTGTTTCATAGAAACAGCGAGTATTCGTAGATCCACAGGAAAACGAAAATTCTTAGATCCACAGAAAGTATAAGAATTCATCGGTCCAGAGAAAGAACGATAATTCATAGGTCCACAGTAAGAACGAGTATTCGTAGGTGCATAGGAATAGCGAGTATCGTTAGCTCCACAGAAAGAATAAAATTTCTCAGGGCCACAGAAATTACGAGGATTCGTTGATCCACGGAAAGAGAGAGAATCCGTAGGGCCACAGGAAGAACCAGAATTCGTAACTTCATGGGAACAGCGAATGTTCTTAGGTCCAGAGAAAAATGTGAATTCGTTGGTCTACAGAAAGAACGAGTATCCTTTGTTTCATAGAAACAGCGAGTATTCTTAGACCCGCAGAAAAACGAAAATTCTTAGATCCACAGAAAGTATGAGAATTCATCGGTCCAGAGAAAGAACGATAATTCGTAAGAGCATAGAAAGAACGATAATTCGTAGATCCACAGTAAGAAAGAGTATTCGTAGCTGCATAGGAATAGCAAGTATCGTTATCTCCACAGAAAGAATAAAATTTTTCATGGCCACAGAAAATATGAGGATTCGTTGATCCACGGAAAGAGCGAGAATACGTAGGGCCACGGGAAGAACAAGAATTCGTAACTTCATGGAACAGCGAACGTTCTTAGGTCCACAGAAAGAACGTGAATTCGTTGGTCTACAAAAAGAACAAGTATCTTTTGTTTCATAGAAGCAGCGAGTATTCTTAGATCCACAGAAAAACGAAAATTCTTAGATCCACAGAAAGTATGAGAATTCATCGGTCCAGAGAAAGAACGATAATTCGTAAGAGCATGGAAAGAACGATAATTCGTAAGTCCACAGTAAGAACGAGTATTCGTAGCTGCATAGGAATAGCGAGTATCGTTAGCTCCACAGAAAGAATAAAATTTCGCAGGGTCACAGAAAGTACGAGAATTTGCAGATCAACAGAAAGAGCGAATATTCGTAGGGTCACAGGAAGAACCAGAATTCGTAACGCTATGGGAACAGCGAATGTTCTTAGGTCCACAGAAAGAACGAGAATTCTTTGGTCTACAGAAAGAACGAGTATTCTTAGTTTCATAGAAACAGCGAGTATTCTTAGATCCACAGAAAAACGAAAATTCTTAGATCCACAGAAAGTATGAGAATTCATCGGTCCAGAGAAAGAACGATAATTCGTAAGAGCATAGAAAGAACGATAATTCGTAAGACCATAGAAAGAACGAAAATTCATAGGTCCACAGTAAGAACGAGTATTCGTAGCTGCATAGGAATAGCGAGTATCTTTAGCTCCACACAAAGAATAAAATTTCTCAGAGCCACAGAAAGTACCAGGATTCGTCGATCCACGGAAAGAGCGAGAATCCGTAGGGCCAGAGGAAGAACCAGAAATCGTAACTTCATGGGAACAGCGAATGTTCTTAGGTCCACAGAAAAAACGTGAATTCGTTGGTCTACAGAAAGAACGAATGTCATTTGTTTCATAGAAGCAGCGAGTATCCTTAGATCCACAGAAAACCGAAAATTCATAGATCCACAGAAAGTATGAGAATTCATCGGTCCAGAGAAAGAAAGATAATTCGTAAGAGCATAGAAAGAAGGATAATTCGTAGGTCCACAGTAAGAACGAGTATTCGTAGCTGCATAGGAATAGCGAGTATCCTTAGCTCCACAGAAAGAATAAAATTACTCAGGGCCACAGAAAATACGAGGATTCGTTGATCCACGGAAAGAGCGAGAATACGTAGGGCTACGGGAAGAACAAGAATTCGTAACTTCATGGAACAGCGAACGTTCTTAGGTCCACAGAAAGAACGAGTATCCTTTGTTTCATAGAAATAGCGAGTATTCTTAGATACACAGAAAAACGAAAATTCTTAGATCCACAGAAAGTATGAGAATTCATCTGTCCAGAGAATGAACGATAATTCATAAGAGCATAGAAAGAACGATAATTCGTAGGTTCACAGTAAGAACGAGTATTCGTAGCTGCATAGGAATAGCGAGTATCGTTAGCTCCACAGAAAGAATAAAATTTCTCAGGGCCACAGAAAGTACGAAGATTCGTTGATCCACGGAAAGAGCGAGAATCCGTAGGGAAACAGGAAGAACCATAATTCGTAACTTCATGGGAACAGCGAATGTTTTTAGGTCCACAGAAAGAACGTGAATTCGTTGGTCTACAGAAAGAACGAGTATCCTTTGTTTCATAGAAACAGCGAGTATTCTTAGACCCACAGAAAAACGAATATTCTTAGATCCACAGAAAGTATGAGAATTCATCGGTCCAGAGAAAGAAAGATAATTCGTAAGAGCATAGAAAGAACGATAATTCGTAGGTCCACAGTAAGAAAGAGTATTCGTAGCTGCATAGGAATAGCGAGTATCCTTAGCTCCACAGAAAGAATAAAATTTCTCAGGGCCACAGAAAGTACGAGAATTCGTTGAACCACGGAAAGAGCGAGAATCCGTAGGGCCACAGGAAGAACCAGAATTCGTAACTTCATGGGAACAGCGAATGTTCTTAGGTCCACAAAAAAACGTGAATTCGTTGGTCTACAGAAAGAACGAGTATTCTTTGTTTCATAGAAACAGCGAGTATTCTTATATCCACAGAATAAAGAAAATTCTTAGATCCACAAAAAGTATGAAAATTCATCGGTCCAGAGACAGAACGATAATTCATAAGAGCATAGAAAGAACGATAATTCGTAGGTTCACAGTAAGAACGAGTATTCGTAGCTGCATAGGAATAGCGAGTATCGTTAGCTCCACAGAAAGAGTAAAATTTCTCAGGGCCACAGAAAGTACGAAGATTCGTTCATCCAGGGAAAGAGCGAGAATCCGTAGGGAAACAGGAAGAACCATAATTCGTAACTTCATGGGAACAGCGAATGTTCTTAGGTCCACAGAAAGAACGTGAATTCGTTGGTCTACAGAAAGAACGAGTATCCTTTGTTTCATAGAAACAGCGAGTATTCTTAGACCCACAGAAAAACGAAAATTCTTAGATCCACAGAAAGTATGAGAATTCATCGGTCCAGAGAAAGAAAGATAATTCGTAAGAGCATAGAAAGAACGATAATTCGTAGGTCCACAGTAAGAAAGAGTATTCGTAGCTGCATAGGAATAGCGAGTATCCTTAGCTCCACAGAAAGAATAAAATTTCTCAGGGCCACAGAAAATACGAGGATTCGTTGATCCACGGAAAGAGCGAGAATCCGTAGGGCCACAGGAAGAACGAAGAATTCGTAACTTCATGGGAACAGCGAATGTTCTTAGGTCCACAAAAAAACGTGAATTCGTTGGTCTACAGAAAGAACGAATGTCATTTGTTTCATAGAAGCAGCGAGTATCCTTAGATCCACAGAAAACCGAAAATTCATAGATCCACAGAAAGTATGAGAATTCATCGGTCCAGAGAAAGAAAGATAATTCGTAAGAGCATAGAAAGAAGGATAATTCGTAGGTCCACAGTAAGAACGAGTATTCGTAGCTGCATAGGAATAGCGAGTATCGTTATCTCCACAGAAAGAATAAAATTTTTCATGGCCACAGAAAATATGAGGATTCGTTGATCCACGGAAAGAGTGAGAATACGTAGGGCCACGGGAAGAACAAGAATTCGTAACTTCATGGAACAGCGAACGTTCTTAGGTCCACAGAAAGAACGTGAATTCGCTGGTCTACAGAAAGAACAAGTATCTTTTGTTTCATACAAGCAGCGAGTATTCTTAGATCCACAGAAAAACGAAAATTCTTAGATCCACAGAAAAACGAAAATTCTTAGATCCACAGAAAGTATGAGAATTCATCGGTCCAGAGAAAGAACGATAATTCGTAAGAGCATAGAAAGAACGATAATTCGTAGGTCCACAGTAAGAACGAGTATTCGTAGCTGCATAGGAAGAGCGAGTATCGTTAGCTCCACAGAAAGAATAAAATTTCGCAGTGCCACAGAAAGTACGAGAATTCGTAGATCAACAGAAAGAGCGAATATTCGTAGGGTCACAGGAAGAACCAGAATTCGTAACTCAATGGGAACAGCGAATGTTCTTAAGTCCACAGAAAGAACGTGAATTCGTTGGTCTAGAGAAAGAACGAGTATCTTTTGTTTCATAGAAACACCGAGTATTCTTAGATCCACAGAAAAACGAAAATTCTTAGATCCACAGAAAGTATGAGAATTCATCGGTCCAGAGAATGAACGATTATTCGTAAGAGCATAGAAAGAACGATAATTCGTAGGTCCACAGTAAGAACGAGTATTCGTAGCTGCATAGGAAGAGCAAGTATCGTTAGCTCCACAGAAAGAATAAAATTTCGCAGGGCCACAGAATGTACCAGAATTCGTAGATCCACGGAAAGAGCTAGAATCCGTAGGCTCACAGGACGAACCAGAATTCGTAACTCCATGGGAACAGCGAATGTTCTTAGGTCACAGAAAGAGCGTGAATTCGTTGGTCTACAGGAAGAACGATTATTCTTTGTTTCATATAAAAGCGATTATTCTTAGATCCAGAGAAAAACGAAAATTCTTAGATCCACAGAAAGTTTGATAATTCATCGGTCCAGAGAAAGAACGATAATTCGTAAGAGCATAGAAAGAACGATAATTCGTAGGTCCACAGGAAGAACGAGTATTAGTAGCTGCAAAGGAATAGCGAGTATCCTTAGCTCCACAGAAAGAATAAAATTTCTCAGGGCCGCAGAAAATACGAGGATTCGTAGATCCACAGAAAGAGCGAGAATTCGTAGGGCCACAGGAAGAACCAGAATTCGTAACTCCATGGGAACAACGAATGATCTTAGGTCCACAGAAAGAACGAGTATTCTTAGTTTGATAGAAAGAGCGAGTATTCTTAGATCCACAGAAAAACGAAACTTGTTTGATAAACAGAATGTATGAGAATTCATCGGTCCAGAGAAAGAACGATTATTCGTAAGAGCATAGAAAGAACGATAATTTGTAGGTTCACAGTAAGAACGAGTATTCGTAGCTGCATAGGAATTGCGAGTATCGTTAGCTCCACAGAAAAATAAAATTTTTCATGGCCACAGAAAATATGAGGATTCGTTGATCCACGGAAAGAGCGAGAATACGTAGGGCCACGGGAAGAACAAGAATTCGTAACTTCATGGAACAGCGAACGTTCTTAGGTCCACAGAAAGAACGTGAATTCGTTGGTCTACAGAAAGAACAAGTATCTTTTGTTTCATAGAAGCAGCGAGTATTCTTAGATCCACAGAAAAACGAAAATTCTTAGATCCACAGAAAGTATGAGAATTCATCGGTCCAGAGAAAGAACGATAATTCGTAAGAGCATAGAAAGAACGATAATTCGTAAGACCATAGAAAGAATGAAAATTCATAGGTCCACAGTAAGAACGAGTATTCGTAGCTGCATAGGAATAGCGAGTATCTTTAGCTCCACACAAAGAATAAAATTTCTCAGGGCCACAGAAAGTACCAGGATTCGTCGATCCACGGAAAGAGCGAGAATCCGTAGGGCCACAGGAAGAACCAGAAATCGTAACTTCATGGGAACAGCGAATGTTCTTAGGTCCACAGAAAGAACGTGAATTCGTTGGTCTACAGAAAGAACGAATGTCATTTGTTTCATAGAAGCAGCGAGTATCCTTAGATCCACAGAAAACCGAAAATTCATAGATCCACAGAAAGTATGAGAATTCATCGGTCCAGAGAAAGAAAGATAATTCGTAAGAGCATAGAAAGAAGGATAATTCGTAGGTCCACAGTAAGAACGAGTATTCGTAGCTGCATAGGAATAGCGAGTATCCTTAGCTCCACAGAAAGAATAAAATTACTCAGGGCCACAGAAAATACGAGGATTCGTTGATCCACGGAAAGAGCGAGAATCCGTAGGGAAACAGGAAGAACCATAATTCGTAACTTCATGGGAACAGCGAATGTTCTTAGGTCCAGAGAAAAATGTGAATTCGTTGGTCTACAGAAAGAACGAGTGTCCTTTGTTTCATAGAAATAGCGAGTATTCTTAGATACACAGAAAAACGAAAATTCTTAGATCCACAGAAAGTATCAGAATTCATCTGTCCAGAGAATGAACGATAATTCATAAGAGCATAGAAAGAACGATAATTCGTAGGTTCACAGTAAGAACGAGTATTCGTAGCTGCATAGGAATAGCGAGTATCGTTAGCTCCACAAAAAGAATAAAATTTCTCAGGGCCACAGAAAGTACGAAGATTCGTTGATCCACGGAAAGAGCGAGAATCCGTAGGGAAACAGGAAGACCCATAATTCGTAACTTCATGGGAACAGCGAATGTTCTTAGGTCCACAGAAAGAACGTGAATTCGTTGGTCTACAGAAAGAACGAGTATCCTTTGTTTCATAGAAACAGCGAGTATTCTTAGACCCACAGAAAAACGAAAATTCTTAGATCCACAGAAAGTATTAAATTCATCGGTCCAGAGAGAGAACGATAATTCGTAAGAGCATAGAAAGAACGATAATTCGTAGGTCCACAGTAAGAACGAGTATTCGTAGCTGCATAGGAATAGCGAGTATCGTTAGCTCCACAGAAAGAATAAAATTTCGCAGTGCCACAGAAAGTACGAGAATTCGTAGATCAACAGAAAGAGCGAATATTCGTAGGGCCACAGGAAGAACCAGAATTCGTAACTCCATGGGGACAGCGAATGTTCTTAAGTCCACAGAAAGAACGTGAATTCGTTGGTCTAGAGAAAGAACGAGTATCTTTTGTTTCATAGAAACACCGAGTATTCTTAGATCCACAGAAAAACGAAAATTCTTAGATCCACAGAATGTATGAGAATTCATCGGTCCAGAGAAAGAACGATAATTCGTAAGAGCATAGCAAGAACGATAATTCGTAAGAGCATAGCAAGAACGATAATTCGTAGGTCCACAGTAAGAACGAGTATTCGTAGCTGCATAGGAAGAGCGGGTATCGTTAGCTCCACAGAAAGAATAAAATTTCGCAGGGCCACAGAATGTACCAGAATTCGTAGATCCACGGAAAGAGCTAGAATCCGTAGGGCCACAGGACGAACCAGAATTCGTAACTCCATGGGAACAGCGAATGTTCTTAGGTCCACAGAAAGAACGTGAATTCGTTGGTCTACAGAAAGAACGAGTATCATTTGTTTCATAGAAACACCGAGTATTCTTAGATCCACAGAAAGTTTGAGAATTCATCGGTCCAGAGAAAGAATGATTATTCGTAAGAGCATAGAAAGAACGATAATTCGTAGGTCCACAGTAAGAACGAGTATTCGTAGCTGCATAGGTAGAGCGAGTATCGTTAGCTCCAAAGAAAGAATAAAATTTCTCAGGGCCACAGAAATTACGAGAATTCGTAGATCAACAGAAAGAGCGAATATTCCTAGGTCCACAGTAAGAACGAGTATTCGTAGCTGCATAGGAATAGCGAGTATCCTTAGCTCCACACAAAGAATAAAATTTGTGAGGGTCACAGAAATTAAGGATTCGTATATCCACGGAAAGAGCGAGAATCCGTAGGGCCACAGGAAGAACCAGAATTCGTAACTTCATGGGAACAGCGAATGTTCTTAAGTCCACAGAAAGAACGTGAATTCGTTGGTCTACAGAAAGAACGAGTGTCCTTTGTTTCATAGAAATAGCGAGTATTCTTAGATCCGCAGAAAAACGAAAATTCATAGATACACAGAAAGTATGAGAATTCATCGGTCCAGAGAAAGAACGATAATTCGTAAGAGCATAGAAAGAACGATAATTCGTAAGACCATAGAAAGAACGATAATTCGTAGGTCCACAGTAGAACCAGTATTCGTAGCTGAATAGAAATAGCGAGTATCCTTAGCTCCACAAAAAGAATAAAATTTCTGAGGGCCACAGAAAATACGAGGATACGTAAATCCACGGAAAGAGCGAGAATCCGTAGGGCCACAGGAAGAACCAGAATTTCTAACTTCATGGGAACAGTGAATGATCTTAGGTCCACAAAAAGAACGTGAATTCGTTGGTCTACAGAAAGAACGAGTATCCTTTGTTTTATAGAAACAGCGAGTATTCTTAGATCCACAGAAAATCGAAAATTTTTTAGATCCACAGAAAGTACGAGCATTCATAGGTCCAGAGAAAGAACGATAATTCGTAAGAGCATAGACAGAACGGTAATTCGTAGGTCAAAAGTAAGAACGAGTATTCGTAGCTGCATAGGAATAGCGAGTATCGTTAGCTCCACAGAAAGAATGAAATTTCTCAGGGCCACAGAAAGTACGAGGATTCGTATATCCACGGATAGAGCGAGAATCCGTAGGGCCACAGGAAGAACCAGAATTCGTAACTTCATGGGAACAGTGAATGTTCTTAACTCCACAGAAAGAACGTGAATTCGTTGGTCTACAGAAAGAACGAGTATCCTTTGTTTCATAGAAACAGCGAGTATTCTTAGATCCGCAGAAAAACGAAAATTCATAGATACACAGAAAGTATGAGAATTCATCTGTCCACAGAAAGAACGATAATTCGTAAGAGCATAGAAAGAACGATAATTCGTAAGACCATAGAAAGAACGATAATTCGTAGGTCCACAGTAAGAACGAGTATTCCTAGCTGCATAGGAATAGCGAGTATCCTTATCTCCACAGAAAGAATAAAATTTCTCAGGGCCACAGAAAATACGAGAATTCTTAGATCTACAGAAAGAGCGAGGATTCGTAGGGCAACAGGAAGAGCCAGAATTCCTAACTCCATGGGAACAACGAATGATCTTAGGTCCACAGAAAGAACGAGTATTCTTAGTTTCATAGAAAGAGCGAGTATTCTTAGATCCACAGAAAAACGAAAATTCTTTGATCCTCAGAATGTATGAGAATTCATCGGTCCAGAGAAAGAACGATTATTTGTAAGAGCATAGAAAGAACGATTATTCGTAGGTCCACAGTAAGAACGAATATTCGTAGCTGCATAGGAATAGCGAGTATCGATAGCTCCACAGAAAGAATAAAATTTTTCAGGGCCACAGAAAGTACGAGGATTTGTAGTTCCACAGAAAGAGCGAGAATCCGTAGGGCCACAGGAAGAACCAGAATTCGTAACTTCATGTTAACAGCGAATGTTCTTAGGTCCAGAGAAAGAATGTGAATTCGTTGGTCTACAGAGAGAACGAGTATCCTTTGTTTTATAGAAACAGCGAGTATTCTTAGATCCACAGAAAAACGAAAATTCTTAGGTCCACAGAAAGTATGAGAATTCATCGGTCCAGAGAAAGAACGATTATTCGGAAATGCATAGAAAGAACGAAATTTCGTTTGGCCGCAGTGAGAACGAGTATTCGTAGCTCCACAGGAAGAGCAAGTTTTCTTAGAAAAACAGAAAAAACGAAAATTCGCAGATCCACATAAAATACAATATTTCGTTGGTCCACAGAAAGAAAGATAATTCGTAAGACCACAGAAAGAACGAGAATTCGTAAGACCACAGAAAGAACGAAAATGTTTAGGTTCCACAGAAAAAATAAGAAGTCGTTGGTCCGCAGAGTGAATCCACAGAGTTAGTCCATAGAGTCGTTGGTCCCAGGCCCGAAGAAAGAACGAGATTTCGTAGTTCCACAGAAAGAATGAGAATTTTTAGGTTCCACGGATAGAATAAGAACTCGTTGGTCCAGAAAGATAATGGGAATTCGTAGGTCCAGAAAGAACTAGAATTCGTAAGACGACAGAAAGAACGAGAATTCGTAAGACCACGAAATGAACTAGAATTCGTAAGACGACAGAAAGAACGAGAATTCGAAGATCACAGAATGAACGAGAATTCGTATGTCCACAAATAGAACAAGAATTCATTGGTCCACAGAAAGAATAAGAATTCGTAGGCCCACAGAAAGAACGAGAATTCGTAAGACCACAGAAAGAACGAAAACGTTTAGGTTCCACAGAAAAAATAAGAAGTCGTTGGTCCACAGAGTGAATTAGAATTCCCAGGCCCGAAGAAAGAACGAGATTTCGTAGGTCCACAAATAGAACAAGAATTCATTGGTCCACAGAAAGAATAAGAATTCGTAGGCCCACAGAAAGAACGAGAATTCGTAAGACCACAGAAAGAACGAAAACGTTTAGGTTCCACAGAAAAAATAAGAAGTCGTTGGTCCACAGAGTGAATTAGAATTCCCAGGCCCGAAGAAAGAACGAGATTTCGTAGGTCCACAGAAAGAACGAGATTTCGTAAGTCCATAGAAAGAACGAGAATTTTTAGGTTCCACAGATAGAATAAGAACTCGTTGGTCCACAGAGAAAATGGGAATTCGTAGGTCCAGAAAGAACTAGAATTCGTAAGACGACAGAAAGAACGAGAATTCGTAAGACCACAAAATGAACTAGAATTCGTAAGACGACAGAAAGAACGAGAATTCGAAGACCACAGAATGAACGAGAATTCGCATGTCCACAGACAGAACAAGAATTCGTATGTCCACAGATAGAACAAGAATTAATTGGTCCACAGAAAGAATAAGAATTCGTAGGCCCACAGAAAGAACGAGAATTCGCAAGACCACAGAAACAACGAAAATTCGTAGGTCCAAAGAAATTACGAGAATTTGTAGGTCCATAAAAAGAGCGAGAATTCGTAAGACCACAGAAAGATGGAGAATTCGTAGGTCCGCAGATAAAACAAGAATTCGTTGATCCACAGAGAGAACGAGAATTCTTAGGTGTAGAGAAAGAACGAGAATTCTTAGCTCCGTACGAACAGCGAATATTCTTAGGTCCACAGAAAGAACGAAATTTCATTAGTCTACAGAAAATACGAGAATTCGTAGGCCCACAGAAAGAACAAGAATTCGTAAGCCGACAGAAAGAATAAGAATTCGTAAGCTCACAGAAAGAACAAGATTTAGTAGACCCACAGAAAGAACAAGAATTCGTAAGCTCACAGTAAGAACAAGAATTCGTAAGCTAACAGAAAGAACAAGAATTCGTAGACCCAAAGAAAGAACAAGATTTCGTAGGTCCACAGAAAGAACAAGAATTCGTAAGCCCACTTAAAGAACAAGAATTCGTAAGCCCACAGAAAGAACAAGAATTCGTAGACCCACAGAAAGAACAAGAATTCGTAGGCCCACAGAAAGAACAAGAATTCGTAAGCCAACAGAAGGAACAAGAATTCGTAGGTCCACAGAAACAACAAGAATTCGTAGGTCCACAGAAACAACAAGAATTCGTAGGCCCACAGAAAGTGGGCGGGGGTGGCTCAGTCGGTAGCGCGCCAGGCTCGTAATCTGTAGTTCCCAGATTCGAGTCCCAGCTGGGTCAGCGTTGAGATTTATCTCCGCAAAATTCCCCGCCTTGCCCACGGTCAGTAGGGGACACCGATGGGCTTGGAAAGGCCGCCGTCCGTCGGATTGGACGTTAACCCGTGGCCCCGTGTGCGGAGAGCCATACCCTGTGCACGTTAAAGAACATGCTGAATGGCCTTGACGGGAGGCTACCATCTGTTTCCCAACAGCTGTTCCAGTGGGTCCCCTACCCCAAGCTTCTCTGAGCATTCGGGGTCCATGTGACCTGGCCATTTAGCCCATGGTGTGCAAAAAAGTGCCGCTCAGAGGTAAAACAACGCAACAACGAAAACAACAACGCCCACAGAAAGAACAAGAATTCGTAGACCCACAGAAAGAACAAGAATTCGTAGGCCCACAGAAAGAACAAGAATTCGTAGGCCCACAGAAAGAACAAGAATTCGTAGACCCACAGAAAAAACAAGAAATTGTAGACCCACAGAAAGAAAAAGAATTCGTTGACCCACAGAGAGAACAAGAATTCGTAGGCCCCACAGAAAGAACAAAAATTCGTTGACCCACAGAAAGAACAAAAATTCGTAGGCCCACAGAAAGAACAAAAATTCGTTGACCCACAGAAAGAACAAAAATTCGTTGACCCACAGAAAGAACAAGAATTTGTTGACCCACAGAAAGAACAAGAATTCGTAGGCGCACAGAAAGAACAAGAATTCGTAGACCCAAAGAAAGAACAAGAATTCTTTGACGCACAGAAAGAACAAGAATTCGTAGACCCAAAGAAAGAACAAAAATTCGTTGACCCACAGAAAGAACAAGAATTCGTTGATCCACAGAAAGAACAAGAATTCGTTGATCCACAGAAAGAACAAGAATTCGTAGGCCCACAGAAAGAACAAGAATTTGTAGACCCACAGAAAAAACAAGAATTTGTAGACCCACAGAAAGAATAAGAATTCGTTGACCCACAGAGAGAACAAGAATTCGTTGACCCAGAGAAAGAACAAGAATTCGTTGACCCACAGAAAGAACAAGAATTCGTAGGCCCACAGAAAGAACAAAAATTCGTTGACCCACAGAAAGAACAAAAATTCGTTGACCCACAGAAGGAACAAGAATTCGTTGACCCACAGAAAGAACAAGAATTCGTAGGCGCACAGAAAGAACAAGAATTCGTAGACCCAAAGAAAGAACAAGAATTTGTTGACACACAGAAAGAACAAGAATTCGTTGACCCACAGAAAGAACAAGAATTCGTAGGCGCACAGAAAGAACAAGAATTCGTTGACCCACAGAAAGAACAAGAATTCGTAGGCGCACAGAAAGAACAAGAATTCGTTGACCCACAGAAAGAACAAGAATTCGTAGGCCCACAGAAAGAACAAGAATTCGTAGGCCCACAGAAAGAACAAGAATTCGTAGACCCACAGAAAGAATAAGAATTCGTAGACCCACAGAAAGAATAAGAATTCGTAGACCCGCAGAAAGAACAAGAATTCGTAGGCCCACAGAAAGAACAAGAATTCGTAGAACCACAGAAAGAACAAGAATTCGTAGACCCACAGAATGAACAAGAATTCGTAAGCCCACAGAAAGAACAAGAATTCGTCGGCCCACAGAAAGAACAAGAATTCGTTGACCCACAGAAAGAACAAGAATTCGTAAGCCCACAGAAAGAACAAGAATTCGTAGACGCACAGAAAGAACAAGAATTCGTAGGCGCGCAGAAAGAACAAGAATTCGTAGGCGCACAGAAAGAACAAGAATTCGTAGACCCACAGAAAGAACAAAAATTCGTTGACCCACAGAAAGAACAAGAATTCGTAGACCCACAGAAAGAATAAGAATTCGTAGACCCACAGAAAGAATAAGAATTCGTAGACCCGCAGAAAGAACAAGAATTCGTAGGCCCACAGAAAGAACAAGAATTCGTAGAACCACAGAAAGAACAAGAATTCGTAGACCCACAGAATGAACAAGAATTCGTAAGCCCACAGAAAGAACAAGAATTCGTCGGCCCACAGAAAGAACAAGAATTGGTAGGCTAACAGAAAGAACAAGAATTCGTAAGCCCACAGAAAGAACAAGAATTCGTAGACGCACAGAAAGAACAAGAATTCGTAGGCGCGCAGAAAGAACAAGAATTCGTAGGCGCACAGAAAGAAGAAGAATTCGTAGACCCACAGAAAGAACAAAAATTCGTTGACCCACAGAAAGAACAAGAATTCGTAGACCCACAGAAAGAACAAGAATTCGTTGATCCACAGAACGAACAAGAATTCGTAAGCCCACAGAAAGAACAAGAATTCGTAGACCCACAGGAAGAAAAAGAATTCGCAGGCCCAGAGAAAGAACAAGAATTCGTAGGCCCACAGAAAGAACAAGAATTCGTAGGCCCACAGAAAGAACATGAATTCGTAGACCCACAGAAAGAACAAGAATTCGTAGACCCACAGAAAGAACAAGAATTCGTAGACCCACAGAAAGAACAAGAATTCGTAGGCCCACAGAAAGAACAAGAATTTGTAGGCCCACAGAAAGAACAAGAATTCGTTAGCCCACAGAAAGAACAAGAATTCGTTATCCCACAGAAAGAACAAGAATTCGTAAGGCCGCAGAAAGAACAAGAATTCGTAGACGCACAGAAAGAACAAGAATTCGTAGACCCACAGAAAGAACATAAATTCGTAGGTCCACAGAAAGAACAAGAATTCGTTGACCCACAGAAAGAACAAGAATTGGTAGGCTAACAGAAAGAACAAGAATTCGTAAGCCCACAGAAAGAACAAGAATTCGTAGACCCAAAGAAAGAACACGAATTCCTAGATCCACAGAAAGAACAAGAATTCGTAGACCCACAGAAAGAACATAAATTCGTAGGCCCACAGAAAGAACAAGAATTCGTAGACCCACAGAAAGAACAAGAATTGGTAGGCTAACAGAAAGAACAAGAATTCGTAAGCCCACAGAAAGAACAAGAATTCGTTGACCCACAGAGAGAACAAGAATTCGTAGGCCCCACAGAAAGAACAAAAATTCGTTGACCCACAGAAAGAACAAAAATTCGTAGGCCCACAGAAAGAACAAAAATTCGTTGACCCACAGAAAGAACAAGAATTTGTTGACCCACAGAAAGAATAAGAATTCGTAAGCTCACAGAAAGAACAAGATTTAGTAGACCCACAGAAAGAACAAGAATTCGTAAGCTCACAGTAAGAACAAGAATTCGTAAGCTAACAGAAAGAACAAGAATTCGTAGACCCAAAGAAAGAACAAGATTTCGTAGGTCCACAGAAAGAACAAGAATTCGTAAGCCCACTTAAAGAACAAGAATTCGTAAGCCCACAGAAAGAACAAGAATTCGTAGACCCACAGAAAGAACAAGAATTCGTAGGCCCACAGAAAGAACAAGAATTCGTAAGCCAACAGAAGGAACAAGAATTCGTAGGTCCACAGAAACAACAAGAATTCGTAGGTCCACAGAAACAACAAGAATTCGTAGGCCCACAGAAAGTGGGCGGGGGTGGCTCAGTCGGTAGCGCGCCAGGCTCGTAATCTGTAGTTCCCAGATTCGAGTCCCAGCTGGGTCAGCGTTGAGATTTATCTCCGCAAAATTCCCCGCCTTGCCCACGGTCAGTAGGGGACACCGATGGGCTTGGAAAGGCCGCCGTCCGTCGGATTGGACGTTAACCCGTGGCCCCGTGTGCGGAGAGCCATACCCTGTGCACGTTAAAGAACATGCTGAATGGCCTTGACGGGAGGCTACCATCTGTTTCCCAACAGCTGTTCCAGTGGGTCCCCTACCCCAAGCTTCTCTGAGCATTCGGGGTCCATGTGACCTGGCCATTTAGCCCATGGTGTGCAAAAAAGTGCCGCTCAGAGGTAAAACAACGCAACAACGAAAACAACAACGCCCACAGAAAGAACAAGAATTCGTAGACCCACAGAAAGAACAAGAATTCGTAGGCCCACAGAAAGAACAAGAATTCGTAGGCCCACAGAAAGAACAAGAATTCGTAGACCCACAGAAAAAACAAGAAATTGTAGACCCACAGAAAGAACAAGAATTCGTTGACCCACAGAGAGAACAAGAATTCGTAGGCCCCACAGAAAGAACAAAAATTCGTTGACCCACAGAAAGAACAAAAATTCGTAGGCCCACAGAAAGAACAAAAATTCGTTGACCCACAGAAAGAACAAAAATTCGTTGACCCACAGAAAGAACAAGAATTTGTTGACCCACAGAAAGAACAAGAATTCGTAGGCGCACAGAAAGAACAAGAATTCGTAGACCCAAAGAAAGAACAAGAATTCTTTGACGCACAGAAAGAACAAGAATTCGTAGACCCAAAGAAAGAACAAAAATTCGTTGACCCACAGAAAGAACAAGAATTCGTTGATCCACAGAAAGAACAAGAATTCGTTGATCCACAGAAAGAACAAGAATTCGTAGGCCCACAGAAAGAACAAGAATTTGTAGACCCACAGAAAAAACAAGAATTTGTAGACCCACAGAAAGAATAAGAATTCGTTGACCCACAGAGAGAACAAGAATTCGTTGACCCAGAGAAAGAACAAGAATTCGTTGACCCACAGAAAGAACAAGAATTCGTAGGCCACAGAAAGAACAAAAATTCGTTGACCCACAGAAAGAACAAAAATTCGTTGACCCACAGAAGGAACAAGAATTCGTTGACCCACAGAAAGAACAAGAATTCGTAGGCGCACAGAAAGAACAAGAATTCGTAGACCCAAAGAAAGAACAAGAATTTGTTGACACACAGAAAGAACAAGAATTCGTTGACCCACAGAAAGAACAAGAATTCGTAGGCGCACAGAAAGAACAAGAATTCGTTGACCCACAGAAAGAACAAGAATTCGTAGGCGCACAGAAAGAACAAGAATTCGTTGACCCACAGAAAGAACAAGAATTCGTAGGCCCACAGAAAGAACAAGAATTCGTAGGCCCACAGAAAGAACAAGAATTCGTAGACCCACAGAAAGAATAAGAATTCGTAGACCCACAGAAAGAATAAGAATTCGTAGACCCGCAGAAAGAACAAGAATTCGTAGGCCCACAGAAAGAACAAGAATTCGTAGAACCACAGAAAGAACAAGAATTCGTAGACCCACAGAATGAACAAGAATTCGTAAGCCCACAGAAAGAACAAGAATTCGTCGGCCCACAGAAAGAACAAGAATTCGTTGACCCACAGAAAGAACAAGAATTCGTAAGCCCACAGAAAGAACAAGAATTCGTAGACGCACAGAAAGAACAAGAATTCGTAGGCGCGCAGAAAGAACAAGAATTCGTAGGCGCACAGAAAGAACAAGAATTCGTAGACCCACAGAAAGAACAAAAATTCGTTGACCCACAGAAAGAACAAGAATTCGTAGACCCACAGAAAGAATAAGAATTCGTAGACCCACAGAAAGAATAAGAATTCGTAGACCCGCAGAAAGAACAAGAATTCGTAGGCCCACAGAAAGAACAAGAATTCGTAGAACCACAGAAAGAACAAGAATTCGTAGACCCACAGAATGAACAAGAATTCGTAAGCCCACAGAAAGAACAAGAATTCGTCGGCCCACAGAAAGAACAAGAATTGGTAGGCTAACAGAAAGAACAAGAATTCGTAAGCCCACAGAAAGAACAAGAATTCGTAGACGCACAGAAAGAACAAGAATTCGTAGGCGCGCAGAAAGAACAAGAATTCGTAGGCGCACAGAAAGAACAAGAATTCGTAGACCCACAGAAAGAACAAAAATTCGTTGACCCACAGAAAGAACAAGAATTCGTAGACCCACAGAAAGAACAAGAATTCGTTGATCCACAGAACGAACAAGAATTCGTAAGCCCACAGAAAGAACAAGAATTCGTAGACCCACAGGAAGAAAAAGAATTCGCAGGCCCAGAGAAAGAACAAGAATTCGTAGGCCCACAGAAAGAACAAGAATTCGTAGGCCCACAGAAAGAACATGAATTCGTAGACCCACAGAAAGAACAAGAATTCGTAGACCCACAGAAAGAACAAGAATTCGTAGACCCACAGAAAGAACAAGAATTCGTAGGCCCACAGAAAGAACAAGAATTTGTAGGCCCACAGAAAGAACAAGAATTCGTTAGCCCACAGAAAGAACAAGAATTCGTTATCCCACAGAAAGAACAAGAATTCGTAAGGCCGCAGAAAGAACAAGAATTCGTAGACGCACAGAAAGAACAAGAATTCGTAGACCCACAGAAAGAACATAAATTCGTAGGTCCACAGAAAGAACAAGAATTCGTTGACCCACAGAAAGAACAAGAATTGGTAGGCTAACAGAAAGAACAAGAATTCGTAAGCCCACAGAAAGAACAAGAATTCGTAGACCCAAAGAAAGAACACGAATTCCTAGATCCACAGAAAGAACAAGAATTCGTAGACCCACAGAAAGAACATAAATTCGTAGGCCCACAGAAAGAACAAGAATTCGTAGACCCACAGAAAGAACAAGAATTGGTAGGCTAACAGAAAGAACAAGAATTCGTAAGCCCACAGAAAGAACAAGAATTCGTTGACCCACAGAGAGAACAAGAATTCGTAGGCCCCACAGAAAGAACAAAAATTCGTTGACCCACAGAAAGAACAAAAATTCGTAGGCCCACAGAAAGAACAAAAATTCGTTGACCCACAGAAAGAACAAGAATTTGTTGACCCACAGAAAGAACAAGAATTCGTAGGCGCACAGAAAGAACAAGAATTCGTAGACCCAAAGAAAGAACAAGAATTCTTTGACGCACAGAAAGAACAAGAATTCGTAGACCCAAAGAAAGAACAAAAATTCGTTGACCCACAGAAAGAACAAGAATTCGTTGATCCACAGAAAGAACAAGAATTCGTTGATCCACAGAAAGAACAAGAATTCGTAGGCCCACAGAAAGAACAAGAATTCGTAGACCCACAGAAAAAACAAGAATTTGTAGACCCACAGAAAGAATAAGAATTCGTTGACCCACAGAGAGAACAAGAATTCGTTGACCCAGAGAAAGAACAAGAATTCGTTGACCCACAGAAAGAACAAGAATTCGTAGGCCCACAGAAAGAACAAAAATTCGTTGACCCACAGAAAGAACAAAAATTCGTTGACCCACAGAAGGAACAAGAATTCGTTGACCCACAGAAAGAACAAGAATTCGTAGGCGCACAGAAAGAACAAGAATTCGTAGACCCAAAGAAAGAACAAGAATTTGTTGACACACAGAAAGAACAAGAATTCGTTGACCCACAGAAAGAACAAGAATTCGTAGGCGCACAGAAAGAACAAGAATTCGTTGACCCACAGAAAGAACAAGAATTCGTAGGCGCACAGAAAGAACAAGAATTCGTTGACCCACAGAAAGAACAAGAATTCGTAGGCCCACAGAAAGAACAAGAATTCGTAGGCCCACAGAAAGAACAAGAATTCGTAGACCCACAGAAAGAATAAGAATTCGTAGACCCACAGAAAGAATAAGAATTCGTAGACCCGCAGAAAGAACAAGAATTCGTAGGCCCACAGAAAGAACAAGAATTCGTAGAACCACAGAAAGAACAAGAATTCGTAGACCCACAGAATGAACAAGAATTCGTAAGCCCACAGAAAGAACAAGAATTCGTCGGCCCACAGAAAGAACAAGAATTCGTTGACCCACAGAAAGAACAAGAATTCGTAAGCCCACAGAAAGAACAAGAATTCGTAGACGCACAGAAAGAACAATAATTCGTAGGCGCGCAGAAAGAACAAGAATTCGTAGGCGCACAGAAAGAACAAGAATTCGTAGACCCACAGAAAGAACAAAAATTCGTTGACCCACAGAAAGAACAAGAATTCGTAGACCCACAGAAAGAACAAGAATTCGTTGATCCACAGAACGAACAAGAATTCGTAAGCCCACAGAAAGAACAAGAATTCGTAGACCCACAGGAAGAAAAAGAATTCGCAGGCCCAGAGAAAGAACAAGAATTCGTAGGCCCACAGAAAGAACATGAATTCGTAGGCCCACAGAAAGAACAAGAATTCGTAGACCCACAGAAAGAACAACAATTCGTAGACCCACAGAAAGAACAAGAATTCGTAGACCCACAGAAAGAACAAGAATTCGTAGGCCCACAGAAAGAACAAGAATTTGTAGGCCCACAGAAAGAACAAGAATTCGTTAGCCCACAGAAAGAACAAGAATTAGTTATCCCACAGAAAGAACAAGAATTCGTAAGGCCGCAGAAAGAACAAGAATTCGTAGACGCACAGAAAGAACAAGAATTCGTAGACCCACAGAAAGAACATAAATTCGTAGGTCCACAGAAAGAACAAGAATTCGTTGACCCACAGAAAGAACAAGAATTGGTAGGCTAACAGAAAGAACAAGAATTCGTAAGCCCACAGAAAGAACAAGAATTCGTAGACCCAAAGAAAGAACACGAATTCCTAGATCCACAGAAAGAACAAGAATTCGTAGACCCACAGAAAGAACATAAATTCGTAGGCCCACAGAAAGAACAAGAATTCGTAGACCCACAGAAAGAACAAGAATTGGTAGGCTAACAGAAAGAACAAGAATTCGTAAGCCCACAGAAAGAACAAGAATTCGTAGACCCACAGAAAGAACAAGAATTCGTAAGGCCGCAGAAAGAACAAGAATTCGTAAGGCCGCAGAAAGAACAAGAATTCGTAGACGCACAGAAAGAACAAGAATTCGTAGATCCACAGAAAGAACATAAATTCGTAGGCCCACAGAAAGAACAAGAATTCGTAAGTCCACAGAATGAACAAGAATTCGTAAGTCCACAGAAAGAACAAGAATTCGTAGACCCACAGAAAGAACAAGAATTCGTAAGCCCACAGAAAGAACGAGTTTGAAATAGGGCAGCAGAAAGACTAAAAGTTCGTAGTAGCTCCGAAGACAAAACGAATATTCATAGGGAGCCCAGATATTGTAAATATCCTTTGAAAATAAACCCTTCTCTTGCTGCATTGTCGAGACTTGGTGTGACGTAAGAAGCTTTGCTGTGGTTGACGAGTTGTTGTTGGCTTGTTTTACCTCTGAGCGGCACTTTTTTGAATACTATGGGCTAAATGACCAGGTCACAAGGACCCCGAAGGCTCAGAGAAGGTTGGGAGAGGGGACCCACTGGAACAGCTGTTGGGAGACAGATGGTGGCCTCCCGTCAAGGCCATCCAGGGTGTTCTCTAACGTTTACAGGTTATGGCTCTCCAGCACACGGAGCCACGGCTTAACGTACCATCCGACGGACGGCGGCCTTTCCAAGCCCATCGGTGTCCCCTACTGACCTTGGGCAGGGCGGGGAATTTTGCGGAGATAAATCTCAACGCTGAGCCAGCTGGGACTCGAACCTGGGAACTACAGATTACGAGGCTGGCGCGCTATCGACTGAGCCACCCCGCCCTTGTGGTTGACGACAATGACTCTGAGAGGAAGAAACAGAATCCTTCTTTGTATCTGAGACATTATTTAGGATAATAAGGGAAATTAATGTTAAGAAACGGGTTTATTTCCTGAATAATTATTGATTGCATTCATTTGCATTCATTGATTTAAAAAAGTATAACTAAAGAAATAGGGCGGGGTTGGCTCAGGCGGTAGTGTGCCAGGTTCGTAATCTGTGGTTCCCAGGTTCGAGTCCCAGCTTGGTCGGCGTTGAGATTATCTTTCTTTTTTTTTTATCTCCTCGAAACTCCCTGTCCACGGTCAGTCGGTGACACCGATGGGCTTGGAAAGGTAGCGTCCGTCGGATGTGACGTTAAGCCGTGTTTCCGTGTACGGGAGAGAAACGATTTTTTTCTAAAAAAAATCGTTGCCAGATATTTTTTCTGAATTCTGTAATCGACCATAGTGTTCGGATACTTTTTTGAGCGACTGTAGGTGGTCATATTATTTTGATACTAGATCGTGTGGGCTCACTCACGGAAATATTGAGCGTGTGCAGTTACCATTCACAGCAAACTGGAGCGTGTGCAGTAACTGCACACGTTCCAGTTTGCTGTGAACGGTAACTGGAGCGTGTACAGTTGCTGTACACGCTCCAGATATTTTTCCTGAATTCTGTAATCACGTGACACGAAGGTTGCCAGATCACTAATTTCTAAAAAAAATCGTTCCCAGATATTTTTTCTGAATTCTGTAATCAACCGTAGTGTTCGAATACTTTTTTGAGCGACAGTACTAAACCACTCAGGGGTGGTCATGAGTCTGCCCGGAAATGATACTTTTAACTTTATTAATGAATTGTTTAGCAGCGGAAATCCTTTATAATATTTTGTTGTTTTGTCCACGTATATGAGGGTGTTAGTTTTGAGTTGTTTTACCTCTGAGCGGTACTTTTTGCACACAATGGGCTAAATGGCCAGGTCACAAGGTTGGGTTGGGTTGTTTTACCTCTGAAAAAAGGACCCCAAAGGCTTAGAGAAGATTGGGGGAGGGGACCCACTGGAACAGCTGTTGGGAGACAGATGGTAGCCTCCTGTCAAGGGCATCCAGCGTTTTCTTTGACGTGCACAGGGTATGGCTCTCCCACAAACGGGGCCATTGTTTAACTTACCATCAGACGGACGGCGGCCTTTCCAATCCTTGCGTGTCCCCTATCGAACTAGGGCATGGCGAAGAGTTTTATGGCGGTAAATATCAACACTGGCCCAGGCGGGACTCGAACCTGGGAACTACAGTTTACGAGCCTTACGCGCTACCGACTGATCCACTCCCTTCCCGCCCAGCTGGATCAGCGTTGAGATTTATCTCCGCAAAATTCCCCGCCCTGCCCACGGTCAGTAGGGGACACCGATGGGCTTGGAAAGGCCCTGTCCGTCGGATGGGACGTTAAACCGTGGCCCCGTGTGTGGGAGAACCATACCCTGTGCGCGTTAAAGAACACGCTGGATGGCCTTGACGGGAGGCTACCATCTGTATCCCAACAGCTATTCCAGTGGGTCCCCTCCCCCAACCTTCTCTGAGCCTTCGGGGTCCTTGTGACCTGGCCATTTAGCCCATGGTGTGCAAAAAAGTGCCGCTCAGAGGTAAAACAACAACAACAACTCCCTCCCCGAGGTTGTTAGGGATTTTCCTTCCAAAAACGGAAAATCCGACCAAACCTTGCAGCCTTAATTCCTTCAGGAATGAAAAAAAGACTGGAAAAAAATGGTTGTGATGTTTTAGGGGCCATAGCCCCCTCTCCCAAACTGGACCCTTCTTTATGACCGCCAATGTTTACCATTGAAACACCGAAACATGACTGAGAAAATGAATCCAAAGAAAGTGTAACCTTAGAACCTTGAAAGTCCGACCTCCTTTGGGGGCGGGGGTGGCTCAGTCGGTAGCGCGTCAAGCTCGTAATCTGTAGTTCCCAGGTTCGATTCCCAGCTGGATCAGCGTTGAGATTTATCTCCGCAAAATTACCCGCCCTGCCCACGGTCAGTATGGGACACCAATGGGCTTGGAAAGGCCGCCGTTCGTCGGATGGGACGTTAAGCCGTGGTCCCGTGTACGGGAGAGCCATACCCTGTGCACGTTAAATGAACATGCTGGATTGCCTTGACGGGAGACTACCATCTGTCTCCCAACAGCTGTTCCAGTGGGTCCCCTCCCCCAACCCTCTCTGAACCTTCGGGGTCCTTGTGACCTGGCCATTTAGCCCATGGTGTGCAAAAAAAGTGCCGCTCAGAGGTAAAATAACCCAACTGGAAGGGAGGCTACCATCTGTCTCCCAACAGCTGTTCCAATGGGTCCCCTCCCCAACTCTCTCTGAATCTTCGTGGTCCTTGTGACTTGGCCATTTAGTCCATGGTGTGCATAAAAAGTGTCGCTCAGAGGTAAAATAACCCAACTGGAAGGGAGACTACCATCTGTCTCCCAACAGCTGTTCCAATGGGTCCCCTCCCCAACTCTCTCTGAATCTTCGTGGTCCTTGTGACTTGGCCATTTAGTCCATGGTGTGCATAAAAAGTGTCGCTCAGAGGTCCTTCTTTGAATGTGGTTTGTGCATCGGGGAATGCAGCCATCACACTCAATTAATCCACGTTGCCAACGCATTCTGTCAGAGTCGATGTATCGGCATCTACCCTTTGGGACCGTGATGCCAGTTGTTGCCATAGCTACGGCTCTCTGTGTGTAGAGATGCAGGGCTGAGGCGCATGCGCACGCTCACCAGGCCTCCACCCAAGTCGGTGGCATTCAGAGGCAGAAGCAGTGGCGGAGAGCGTGTGTCTGCTGCGGGGGAACGAACAACCTGACGAGAGTGGCCGGCTGTCTTCGGGCTCAGGTAAGGAGAACACGAACGCTGTTCCCTTTTGGTTGCACGTGAGGCGGGGGAGGGGATGGGGATGTCTAAGGGGAGGGGCATCCATCGAGGGGCGGGCAGCAGATGTTCACCATGTGAAGAGGTGTGCCTCGCCCCGCAGGATCATTTGCCGTTCACCTTTTTGACATTGAAGGGGTGAAGAACTGAGAGCAAGTGCTCTCGTGGCTGCATGCTTCATCCACGCTGAAGTCGTCATCGGGGATAGTGTCCGAACTGCGATCTCGTGCCTCTCATTTCAGTTCTTCGTCCACGGGAGAGAGTTTACCTCTGATTGAAGTCGAACACGTCTGCAGTCGAGTAACGGGTGAGTTCGTGATTTTTTTTTTCTCTCGGAAGAAGAGGAACTAATTGCTGGTCGTCTTCTCTGCCGATGTCAACTTTTTTTTGTATCTGTTGTTTGTGTGCAACGTGTTCTTATGTATTAGAGGGCGTAATTATAGCATTGGAGAAATTCCGAAGTGCGAATAATGATATTTGATCAATTCCTATCTAAGCTAAAAACCAATTTTTCATGTATCTCTAAATACAAACAGTTAATCTGCTAAAACAAAAAATTAAACGCCAACTCATTGTTGGCAATGAAAATTCCGTGACCTTCACATTCCACCACAAAAATTTAAAAATTCTGGCATAAATACATCGTTTGCAATATTCATTTGAAATTTTCAAATTTTCAAATCTTTCCACCGTTAGAGGGCGCAATTATAAGTTTCGGAAGACTCCGAAAGGAGGAATCACAATATTTCATCAATTCCTCTCAAACACAAAAAAGAATTTTTTATTTATCTCTCTGTAAACAAAAAAGTTGGATGTCCACAGACAGACGATAAAGCGAAACTATTATCTCGTTTTCTTTAAAAACGAGATAAAAAAAATTCGGGTTGTACCTTTAAATAGCTCTATATCAAGTGTTACCATAAAGCTTTCTTTTATTTTTTTGTAAGGGACTGTTCGTTGTAGGGGACGTTAGTGATGGTTTCTGGGCCTATCAGTAAGCCTCTGCAATTTGGTACAGTCGCTCAAAAAAGTATTAGAACACTACGGTTGATTACAGAATTCAGGAAAAGTATCTGACAACCAGATATTTTTTCTGAATTCTGTCATCAACCATAGTGTTCGGATACTTTTTTGAGCGACTGTAGGTGGTCATATTATTTTGATACTAGATCGTGTGGGCTCACTCACGGAAATATTGAGCGTGTGCAGTTACCGTTCACAGCAAACTGGAGCGTGTGCAGTAACTGCACACGCTCCAGTTTGCTGTGAACGGTAACTGGAGCATGTACAGTTGCTGTACACGCTCCAGATATCCTTCCTGAATTCTGTAATCACGTGACACGAAGGTTGCCAGATCACTAATTTCTAAAAAAATCGTTGCCAGATATTTTTTCTGAATTCTGAAGTCAACCATAGTGTTCGGATACTTTTTTGAGCGACTGTACTTTTATCTTGGATTTTTCCCCTGGTCTTTAATAAGGAGAAAACATTTTGATTCCTTACTTCTGAGACTTGGCTGGGAAAACTGACTTCCTCTTTCATTCCTTCCGAAAGAACGAAAGAATTATCTGTGACAGTTTTGGCTCAATGGATATATTGTGTCGTGTGACTTCCGTTGCCATGGCAATCTAAAACGTTGCTTCAGCATAGTTTTTTGCGTGGTTGATAACGTTTACAAACGCAAACTCTGTATTACTTGAAAATGGATTTTATCTCTCCCTCAGTTATTATCAGAAAAGGCACTTTATCTCCCCCAATTATTACGATCAAATGCAATTTATCTCCCTCAATTATTACTAGCAAATTCGTTTTGTCTCCCTCAGTAATTCCAAAAAAATTTATCTCCCTCAATTATTATCATCAAAATCATTTTGTTTCCCTCAGTCATTACCAGCAAACGAATTTTATCTCCCTCAGTTATTACCAGCAAAATCATTTTTCTACCTCTGTTATTACCAGCAAAATCATTTTTCTACCTCTGTTATTACCAGCAAACGAATTTTATCTCCCTCAGTTATTACCAGCAAATTCATTTTATCTCCCTCAGTTATTACCAGCAAAATCATTTTTCTATCTCTGTTATTACCAGCAAACGAATTTTATCTCCCTCAGTTATTACCAGCAAATTCATTTTGTCACCCTCAGTTATTCCCAGCAAATGCATTTTTGTCTCCCTCAAAGATTACCCCCAAATTCATTTTATCTCTCTCTCTTTCAGTTATTACCAGCAAATTCCTTTTATCTCCCCTAGTTATTACCAGCAAATTATTTTTGTCTCCCCCAGTTATTACCCACAAATTGATATTTTCTCCCTCAATTATTACCAGCAAATTTATTTTATCTCCCTCAGTTATTAGCCCAAATTCATTTTATCCCTCTCTTTCAGTTATTACCGGCAAATTCCTTTTATCACCCCTAGTAATTACCAACAAATTATTTTTGTCCCTCTCAGTTATTACCCACAAATTGATATTTCTCCCTCAATTATTTCCAGCAAATTTATTTTATCCCCCTCAGTTATTACCCCCAAATTCATTTTATCTCTCTCTTTCAGTTGTTACCGGCAAATTCCTTTTATCTCCCCTAGTTATTACCAGCAAATTATTTTTGTCTCCCCCACTTATTACCCACAAATTGATATTTTCTCCCTCAATTATTACCAGCATTTTTATTTTATCTCCCTTAGTTATCACCCCCAAATTCATTTTATCTCTCTCTTTCAGTTGTTACCGGCAAATTCCTTTTATCTCCCCTAGTTATTACCGGCAAATTATTTTTGTTTCCCTCAGTTATTACCTACAAATTGATATTTTCTCCCTCAATTATTTCCAGCAAATTTATTTTATCTCCCTCAGTTAGTACCCCCAAATTCATTTTATCTCTCTTTTTCAGTTATTACCGGCAAATTCCTTTTATCTCCCCTAGTTATTACCAGCAAATTATTTTTGTCTCCCTTAGTTATTACCCACAAATTGATATTTTCTCCCTCAATTATTACCAGCAAATTTATTTTATCTCCCTCAGTTATTAGCCCAAATTCATTTTATCTCTCTCTTTCAGTTATTACCGGCAAATTCCTTTTATCTCCCCTAGTTATTACCAGCAATTTATTTTTGTCTCCCTTAGTTATTACCCACAAATTGATATTTTCTCCCTCAATTATTATCAGCAAATTTATTTTATCTCCCTCAGTTAGTACCCCCAAATTCATTTTATCTCTCTCTTTCAGTTATTACCGGCAAATTCCTTTTATCTCCCCTAGTTATTACCAGCAAATTATTTTTGTCTCCCTTAGTTATTACCCACAAATTGATATTTTCTCCCTCAATTATTACCAGCAAATTTATTTTATCTCCCTCAGTTATTAGCCCAAATTCATTTTATCTCTCTCTTTCAGTTATTACCGGCAAATTCCTTTTATCTCCCCTAGTTATTACCAGCAATTTATTTTTGTCTCCCTTAGTTATTACCCACAAATTGATATTTTCTCCCTCAATTATTTCCAGAAAATTTATTTTATCTCCCTCAGTTATTAGCCCAAATTCATTTTATCCCTCTCTTTCAGTTATTACTGGCAAACTCCTTTTATCTCCCCTAGTTATTACCAGCAAACTATTTTTGTCTCCCTCAGTTATTACCCACAAATTGATATTTTCTCCGTCAATTATTACCAGCAAATTTATTTTATCTCCCTCAGTTATTACACCCAAATTCATTTTATCTCTCTCTTTCAGTTATTACCGGCAAATTCCTTTTATCTCCCCTAGTTATTACCAGCAAATTATTTTTGTCTCCCTCAGTTATTACCCACAAATTGATATTTTCTCCCTCAATTATTATCAGCAAATTTATTTTATCTCCCTCAGTTATTACCCCCAAATTCATTTTATCTCTCTCTTTCACTTATTACCGGCAAATTCCTTTTATCACCCCTAGTAATTACCAGCAAATTATTTTTGTCTCCCTCAGTTATTACCCACAAATTGATATTTTCTCCCTCAATTATTATCAGCAAATTTATTTTATCTCCCTCAGTTATTACCCCCAAATTCATTTTATCTCTCTCTTTCAGTTATTACCGGCAAATTCCTTTTATCTCCCCTAGTTATTACCAGCAAATTATTTTTGTCTCCCTCAGTTATTACCCACAAATTGATATTTTCTCCCTCAATTATTTCCAGCAAATTTATTTTATCTCCCTCAGTTAGTACCCCAAATTCATTTAATCTCTCTCTTTCAGTTATTACCGGCAAATTGCTTTTATCTCCCCTAGTTATTACCAGCAAATTATTTTTGTCTCCCTTAGTTATTACCCACAAATTGATATTTTCTCCCTCAATTATTTCCAGCAAATTTATTTTATCTCCCTCAATTATTACCCCCAAATTCATTTTATTTCTCTCTTTCAGTTATTATCGGCAAATTCCTTTTGTCTCCCCTAGTTATTACCAGCAAATTATTTTTGTCTCCCTCAGTTATTACCCACAAATTGATATTTTCTCCCTCAATTATTACCAGCAAATTTATTTTATCTCCCTCAGTTATTACCCCCAATTTCATTTTATCTCTCTCTTTCAGTTATTACCAGCAAATTCATTTTATCTCCCTCAGTTATTACCAGCAAATGCATTTTATCTCCCTCAATTATTTATGGCAAATGTATGTTGTCTCCCTCAATGATTACCAGCAAATTCATTCATCTCTCTCTTTCAGTTATTACCAGAAAATTATTTTTATCTCCCTCAGTTATTACCCCCAAATTCATTTTATCTCACACTTTCAGTTAGTTTTCCCTCAGTTATTACGAGGAAATAAAATTTATCTCCCTTATTTATTACCAGAAAACGAATTTTATCTCCCTCAGTTATTACCAGCAAAATGATTTTGTCTACCTCTGTTATTACCAGCAAATTCATTTTATCTCCCTCGGTTATTACGAGGAAATAAAATGGTAGGGTCTGTAAATGGTAGCTAGGCATGAATTGGAAGGAGAGCTGTGTACCAATCCCTAGTGATGATTGATGCACAGAACCGGCCAAGTCTAGCACCTAATGTCCGACCCCGTCTTCTCGTGGTGCAGGCCGTTAGTACCTTTCAAAAGAGATATTCTCTTTTGGAAGGGAACGGAAGGGGAGGGCTGCCAGTTCAGTATGGCCTACTGATCTGGTCATCTATGGCCACTTTTTTCTTTTTTTTTCAACCCTGCTGAGGACTGATCAACTTCACAGGGTCTTGGTGCTGACCATTTATACCTACTAGACTGGACTTGTTTATGGATTTGAGCTTGATTATGGATCCTGGACTTGCTGCACTGGTGGGCCTCAGTTGAGGGAGAGTCTGCCGCTGTGTTTTCTGTTTGCTTCTGTGTTGCCAACCCTAAGTGAACAGAAGGCATGGGATACCTTATATCAGCTGGTGGATAATCCTAATCAGAGGCCATCGCAGGTATCTGAACCTTACTTAGGTAGTTGGGCTTCGTCAAGCCTAAACTGGAGTAATGTGTCTCAGGCAGGCCATATGGCTCTTGAAAAAGTCCACTGGAAGAGGTGGTGCCTGAAGTTCCTACCATCATCGGTGACTACAGCCTTTAGCGGAGGAGGAACAGGTCTTTGCCCCATGCCTGTGATCAGGGGGCTGTTTGATATTGTTGGCCCTACCTATCTCAATAAACCTAGTTTCTTTAAAATCCTACTAATCATTTTCTCTCTGCAGGAACGTGGAACGTGAGGACATTATATAGAGATTATTCTCTTGATGTCCTCACGCAGGAATTCCAGCGCTATAACCTAGATATTCTAGGTTTTTAAGAGACCAGATGGACAGGTAAAGGTTTCTCTTTACAGGGAGAGAGGATGGAAAGCATTACCAAGGCGTGGGTCTGCTGCTCAGGAGACATGCTAGTGATGCTCTTCTAGGATATGAGTGCATTAATGAAAGGTTTCTTACAGCAAAATTTCAGATAAGCATTAAAGACTTGAATGTTATCTGCTGTTATGTCCCCATTGAGGATGTCGATGAAGATGAGAAGGATAGGTTTTACGGACAACTTCAGGATATTTTGAATTCTGTCAAGAAAGGAGATATTACCCTTGTTCTAGGTGACTTCAATGCCAAAGTTGATACTGACTCTGACCTTTGGGGAGGGGTGATTGACCCTTTTGGCCCTTTTGGTATTGGTAGCTGCAATGGCAATGGGCAACGTCTCCTACAGGTAAGTAAACTCATTGTTTTCAGAATAACTAACACTTATTACAAACACGATGACATACATAAGTACACATGGGTTTCACCTGATGGGCTGCATAAGAATATGATTGATTATATATTAATTAACAGCAAATGGGCTAGTTCTGTTAGGAATACCAGGGCATATAGGGGAGCTGAAATTGGATCTGACCATTACCTTGTTAAAAGTGTCTTGCATCTTAAACTTAAAAAGTGTTGTGCTAGGGTTAAAAATTTACCTTTAATATTGAAGCTCTGAAAGACCTAGTTATAGCTAAAGCTTACCATGATAGGTTACTTAGTCATTATGACAGTCACGGTTTGCTTACTACTGAACTTGAGGAAAAATAGGGACGTTTTAAACAGGCTTTTTTGGACACTAACAGTACTCTTTTAGGAAAAAAAGGAGCAGAAGAGACAGAATTATCTGAGTGATAAGGCACATGAGCTTATTTCAGAAAGAAGAAATGCAGGAATGTCCTTAATCAGTACCCTACTAGTCCTAATAGAAAGGATTACAGAGAGCTTAATAAACGTGTAAAGGATCAGTTAGCTGCTGATAAGAATCTTTGGCTTGATGGTTTGGCTGACAAAGCCGAGGAAGCAGTTAGACAGCACAACAGCAGAGAGCTGTACCAGATAGTTAATGTATTGTGTGGTAGAAAACAGACAGGTATACAGGGACTGAAGGATAAACAAGGTAAGCTTATAGAAGGTGAGGATTCTGTCATCGCTAGGTGGGCTGAGCATTTCAGTGATGTTCTAAACAATGTAGTTAGTTCTACTCCCATTGTTTACAATGATGATAGATGCATTGGTGGCTTTAATGTTGGCCCTATAACACAATCTGAAGTTATTTTGGCTGTTTCTAAACTTAAACTACATAAATCCCCAGGGGTAGATGAAATTACTACGGAAATGCTTAGAGCTGTGAATATTTCGGTTACCACTTGGATGACTGAAATTTTGAATATCTTTTATGATATAGGCATGGTTCCTAAGGATATTACCAGAGCTATTATTATCCCTATTTTCAAAAAAGATGATCGCAGTTCTTGTGATAACTATAGGGGTATCAGCCTACTCTCTGTTCCAGGTAAAGATCTTTCCATGATTGTGCTTAATAGAATTAAGAATCTGGTTGACAGGCAATTGCGTGATGAGCAATGTGGATTCAGAAGTGGTAGGGGATGTGTGGATCAGATATATTCACTTAGGCAGATTCTTGAGATGTGTTTAGAGTTTCAGAAACATTTGGTAGCTAGCTTTGTTGATTTCAAAAAGGTTTTCGACTCTGTTGATCGTCATAATTTGTGGTTGATTGTGAAATCATATGGTATACCAGACAAGTTAGTTAACATAATGAAAGCTCTCTATAATAACACTGAGTCGTGTGTGAGAGTTGGTAAGGCTTGTAGCAATTGGTTTAACATTACTTTTGGTGTTCGACAAGGGTGCATTTTGTCTCCTTTTCTCTTTAGCTTGGTTATTGATTACGTTATGCGAAATTCATTGCAAGCGAAAGATTTTGGCCTTAAATGGACTGGAGATACGAAAATTTGTGATTTAGATTATGCTGATGATTTAGCCCTTTTGGCAAATGATGTTGATGATATGAACTCTTTCATTCGAGATGTTGATGAAACTGGTAGTAGAGTAGGTTTGGTTATAAACAGAGAGAAAACTAAAGTGATGAAAATTGGTCAGGCAGGCTGTGATTCAGTTAATCTGAATAGTTGCAGTCTTGAGCAGGTGTCACAGTTTAATTATCTTGGGAGTTATGTAACAGATACTGGTGATATGCGGCATGAGATTAAGAGACGAATAGGGTTTGCTGCCGGGACTTTTAAGAATCTATGGAGAGTGTGGAGAAATAGGCGTATACACCTAAAGACTAAAATTAGACTGTATAATAGTTTGGTTCTTTCTAGGGTTAGTTATGGTAGTGAAAAGTGGACGCTGTGTAAACAAGATAACAGGAAACTAGATGCTTTTGATTCCAGATGCTTATGCAGTATCTTGGGTATTAGTTGGTTCATCTTTGTAACTAATGATGAGGTTAGGAAAAGGAGTTTGCAACCTCCTCTAAGCAGCATATTGTGCAGAGAGGGACTCCGTTGGTTTGGCCATGTTGTCCGTATGCACAGCTGCAGATTGTCAAACAAGGTTAGGAACAGTGTGTGTCAAGGCTTCAGGAAAAGGGAGAGACTTAGAATGCGATAGGCAGACAATGTCAAACAGGACCTTGTTAGAATTGGTGTGCAGTGGCCAGATACAACAGATGTAGCTCAGGACAGATATGCTTGGAGAACTAAATTGCACAGTTTGGTTGGATCTCCGTAGCCCATGGGTGTTGAGGATGATGATGATGATGATGATGATGATGAAAATTTATCTGCCTTAGTTATTAGCAGCAAGCGAATTTTTTCTCCTTTAATTATTACCAGCAAACGAATTTTATCTCCCTCAGTTATTACCAGCAAAAGGATTTTGTCTACTTCTGTTATTACCAGAAAATTCGTTTTGTCTCCCTCAGTTATTCATTTTGTTCTCCTGTAAATTCATTTTGTCTCCCTCAATGATTACCAGCAGATTCATTTTATCTCTCTCCCTGTTATTACCAGAAAACATATTTTACCGTTATTACCTTTAAATTCATTTTGTGTCCTCATTTATCACCATCCATTTCGCTTTATCTCAGTTTTTACCTAAATATTCACTTTATCAATCACTATTATTCGTAGGGGGCGGGGGTGGCTCAGTCGGTAGCGCGCCAGGCTCGTAATCTGTAGTTCCCAGGTTCGAGTCCCAGCTGGGTCAGCGTTGAGATTTATCTCCGCAAAATTCCCCGCCCTGCCGACGGTCAGTAGGGGACACCGATGGGCTTGGAAAGGCCGCCGTCAGTCGGATGGGACGTTAAGCCGTGGCCCCGTGTGAGGGAGAGCCATACGCTGTGCACATTAAAGAACACGCTGGATGGCCTTGACGGGAGGCTATCATCTGTCTCCCAACAGCAGCTGTTCCAGTGGGTCCCCTCCCCCAACCTGCTCTGAGCCTTCGGAGTCCATGTGACCCGACCATTTAGCCCATGGTGTGCAAAAAAGTGCCGCTCAGAAGTAAAACAAACCAAAAGCTCCTAAAGCAAGGAATAGGTCATCAACTGAATTTTACGGCCTTCAAGAGTTGAGGATATTTGTCAGATTTCTCGGTGAAAGTGTCACTCAGACCAGCAAGAGTCCATTCCTGTGAGTCTCTATCTTCATATTCAATAGTACTCATGCGCAAAGCCCGAGTGAGGTGTCACGAGGTCACGTGCTAGTTCCCACCCTACTCCAAGTCTACCGTTCCCACCCTACTCCAATCCATATAAATAAACGATTACAGGGTCGGATCTAAGTTGGGGGTGTGGTGGAAAAAAATACTTTAATATTTCAAGTATTTTTTAAAGAATTATTTTTAAATGCTTCTGAAACGGAAATCCAGTCTCTTGTCCGACGCCCCCCCTCTCCCCTTTACTTTTTATATCCGGGCATGTATGAACATTTTAACAGGTACAGTCGCTCAAAAAAGTATCCGAACGCTATGGTTAATTGCAGAATTCAAAAAAAAATATCTGGCAACGTTTTTTTTACAAATTAGTGATCTGACAACCTTCGTGTCACGTGATTGCAGAATTCAGGAAAAATATCTGGAGCGTGTACAGCAACTGTACACGCTCCAGTTACCGTTCACAGCAAACTGGAGTTACTGCACACGCTCCAGTTTGCTGTGAACGGTAACTGCATACGCTCAATATTTCCGTGAGTGAGCCCACACGATCTACTATCAAAATATGACCACCTACAGTACTTTTTTAAGGGACTGTACTTTAAAAATTAGATTTTCTCTCACTTATTAAAATAAATTTTAAATTCAAAAATATAAACGTTAACACTATTTTGCAATTTACACATTATTTACAAATCGCTTCGCATAAAGTTTGACAACGCCATGTATATTTGGGGCCCCCTAGGTCACGCGCAGTGGGGAAGGTCTATTGGTGTACAGCAGGGGTTTTCAACGTGGGGTAGGCCGTGAGAGCTCAAAAGTCACTAGATCTAGTAACAAAGTCGCTAAGTTGGCAACACTGATGTGCAAAAAAGTCGTTTTTTGTCTTTATCGATATATCTAATTTATGAATGCAAAATTTAATGTATGTATATATAATATATGTTTTATTTTATTCCCATTGTTATACTATAACTATAGTTTTATCTATCTACACAAGGGGTACGCCAGTTACATACATATTTCAAGGGGATACGTGAAGCATAAAAGGTTGAAAACCACTGATATATATGTTTTATTTTATTTCCATTGTTATACTATAACTACAGTTTTATCTATCTATACAAGGGGTACGCCAGTTACATACACATTTCCAGGGGGTTCGTGAAGCATAAAAGGTTGAGAACCACTAATATATATGTTTTATTTTATTCCCATTGTTATACTATAACTATAGTTTTATCTATCTATACAAGGGGTACGCCAGTTACATACACATTTCCAGGGGGTACGTGAAGCATAAAAGGTTGAGAATCACTGATATATATGTTTTATTTTATTCCCATTGTTATACTATAACTATAGTTTTATCTATCTATACAAGGGGTACGCCAGTTACATACACATTTCCAGGGGGTACGTGAAGCATAAAAGGTTGAGAACCACTGATATATATGTTTTATTTTATTCCCATTGTTACACTATAACTATAGTTTTATCTATCTATACAAGGGATACGCCACTTACATACACATTTCCAGGGGGTACGTGAAGCATAAAAGGTTGAGAACCACTGATATATATGTTTTATTTTATTTCCATTGTTATACTATAACTATAGTTTTATCTATCTATACAAGGGGTACGCCAGTTACATACACATTTCCAGGGGGTACGTGAAGCATAAAAGGTTGAGAACCACTGATATATATGTTTTATTTTATTTCCATTGTTATACTATAACTATAGTTTTATCTATCTATACAAGGGGTACGCCAGTTACATACACATTTCCAGGGGGTACGTGAAGCATAAAAGGTTGAGAACCACTGATATATATGTTTTATTTTATTCCCATTGTTATACTATAACTATAGTTTTATCTATCTATACAAGGGGTACGCCAGTTACATACACATTTCCAGGGGGTACGTGAAGCATAAAAGGTTGAGAACCACTAATATATATGTTTTATTTTATTCTCATTGTTATACTATAACTATAGTTTTATCTATCTATACAAGGGGTACGCCAGTTACATACACATTTCCAGGGGGTACGTGAAGCATAAAAGGTTGAGAACCACTAATATATATGTTTTATTTTATTCCCATTGTTATACTATAACTATAGTTTTATCTATCTATACAAGGGGTACGCCAGTTACATACACATTTCCAGGGGGTACGTGAAGCATAAAAGGTTGAGAACCACTGATATATATGTTTTATTTTATTTCCATTGTTATACTATAACTATAGTTTTATCTATCTATACAAGGGATACGCCACTTACATACACATTTCCAGGGGGTACGTGAAGCATAAAAGGTTGAGAACCACTAATATATATGTTTTATTTTATTCTCATTGTTATACTATAACTATAGTTTTATCTATCTATACAAGGGGTACGCCAGTTACATACACATTTCCAGGGGGTACGTGAAGCATAAAAGGTTGAGAACCACTAATATATATGTTTTATTTTATTCTCATTGTTATACTATAACTATAGTTTTATCTATCTATACAAGGGGTACGCCAGTTACATACACATTTCCAGGGGGTACGTGAAGCATAAAAGGTTGAGAACCACTAATATATATGTTTTATTTTATTCCCATTGTTATACTATAACTATAGTTTTATCTATCTATACAAGGGGTACGCCAGTTACATACACATTTCCAGGGGGTACGTGAAGCATAAAAGGTTGAGAACCACTGATATATATGTTTTATTTTATTCCCATTGTTATACTATAACTATAGTTTTATCTATCTATACAAGGGGTACGCCAGTTACATACACATTTCCAGGGGGTACGTGAAGCATAAAAGGTTGAGAACCACTAATATATATGTTTTATTTTATTCTCATTGTTATACTATAACTATAGTTTTATCTATCTATACAAGGGGTACGCCAGTTACATACACATTTCCAGGGGGTACGTGAAGCATAAAAGGTTGAGAACCACTAATATATATGTTTTATTTTATTCCCATTGTTATACTATAACTATAGTTTTATCTATCTATACAAGGGGTACGCCAGTTACATACACATTTCCAGGGGGTACGTGAAGCATAAAAGGTTGAGAACCACTGATATATATGTTTTATTTTATTCCCATTGTTATACTATAACTATAGTTTTATCTATCTATACAAGGGGTACGCCAGTTACATACACATTTCCAGGGGGTACGTGAAGCATAAAAGGTTGAGAACCACTGATATATATGTTTTATTTTATTCCCATTGTTATACTATAACTATAGTTTTATCTATCTATACAAGGGGTACGCCAGTTACATACACATTTCCAGGGGGTACGTGAAGCATAAAAGGTTGAGAACCACTAATATATATGTTTTATTTTATTCTCATTGTTATACTATAACTATAGTTTTATCTATCTATACAAGGGGTACGCCAGTTACATACACATTTCCAGGGGGTACGTGAAGCATAAAAGGTTGAGAACCACTAATATATATGTTTTATTTTATTCCCATTGTTATACTATAACTATAGTTTTATCTATCTATACAAGGGGTACGCCAGTTACATACACATTTCCAGGGGGTACGTGAAGCATAAAAGGTTGAGAACCACTGATATATATGTTTTATTTTATTCCATTGTTATACTATAACTATAGTTTTATCTATCTATACAAGGGGTACGCCAGTTACATACACATTTCCAGGGGGTACGTGAAGCATAAAAGGTTGAGAACCACTGATATATATGTTTTATTTTATTTCCATTGTATACTATAACTATAGTTTTATCTATCTATACAAGGGGTACGCCAGTTACATACACATTTCCAGGGGGTACGTGAAGCATAAAAGGTTGAGAACCACTGATATATATGTTTTATTTTATTTCCATTGTTATACTATAACTATAGTTTTATCTATCTATACAAGGGGTACGCCAGTTACATACACATTTCCAGGGGTACGTGAAGCATAAAAGGTTGAGAACCACTGATATATATGTTTTATTTTATTCCCATTGTTATACTAAAACTATAGTTTTATCTATCTATACAAGGGGTACGCCAGTTACATACACATTTCCAGTGGGTACGTGAAGCATAAAGGTGAGAACCACTGATATATATGTTTTATTTATTCCCATTGTTATACTATAACTATAGTTTTATCTATCTATACAAGGGGTACGCCAGTTACATACACATTTCCAGGGGGTACGTGAAGCATAAAAGGTTGAGAACCACTGATATATATGTTTTATTTTATTTCCATTGTTATACTATAACTATAGTTTTATCTATCTATACAAGGGGTACGCCAGTTACATACACATTTCCAGGGGTACGTGAAGCATAAAAGGTTGAGAACCACTGATATATATGTTTTATTTTATTTCCATTGTTATACTATAACTATAGTTTTATCTATCTATACAAGGGGTACGCCAGTTACATACACATTTCCAGGGGGTACGTGAAGCATAAAAGGTTGAGAACCACTGATATATATGTTTTATTTTATTCCCATTGTTATACTATAACTATAGTTTTATCTATCTATACAAGGGTACGCCAGTTACATACACATTCCAGGGGGTACGTGAAGCATAAAAGGTTGAGAACCACTGATATATATGTTTTATATTATTCCCATTGTTATGCTATAACTATAGTTTTATCTATCTATACAAGGGGTACGCCAGTTACATACACATTTCCAGGGGGTACGTGAAGCATAAAAGGTTGAGAACCACTGATATATATGTTTTATTTTATTCCCATTGTTATACTATAACTATAGTTTTATCTATCTATACAAGGGGTACGCCAGTTACATACACATTTCCAGGGGGTACGTGAAGCATAAAAGGTTGAGAACCACTGATATATATGTTTTATTTTATTCCCATTGTTATACTATAACTATAGTTTTATCTCTCTATACAAGGGGTACGCCAGTTACATACACATTTCCAGGGGGTACGTGAAGCATAAAAGGTTGAGAACCACTAATATATATGTTTTATTTTATTTCCCATTGTTATACTATAACTATAGTTTTATCTATCTATACAAGGGGTACGCCAGTTACATACACATTTCCAGGGGTACGTGAAGCATAAAAGGTTGAGAACCACTGATATATATGTTTTATTTTATTCCCATTGTTATACTATAACTATAGTTTTATCTATCTATACAAGGGGTACGCCAGTTACATACACATTTCCAGGGGGTACGTGAAGCATAAAAGGTTGAGAACCACTGATATATATGTTTTATTTTATTCTCATTGTTATACTATAACGATAGTTTTATCTATCTATACAAGGGATACGCCACCTTACATACACGATTTCCAGGGGGTACGTGAAGCATAAAAGGTTGAGAACCACTGATATATATGTTTTATTTTATTCTCATTGTTATACTATAACTATAGTTTTATCTATCTATACAAGGGATACGCCACTTACATACACATTTCCAGGGGGTACGTGAAGCATAAAAGGTTGAGAACCACTGATATATATGTTTTATTTTATTCTCATTGTTATACTATAACTATAGTTTTATCTATCTATACAAGGGATACGCCACTTACATACACATTTTCCAGGGGGTACGTGAAGCATAAAAGGTTGAGAACCACTGATATATATGTTTTATTTTATTCTCCATTGTTATACTATAACTATAGTTTTATCTATCTATACAAGGGATACGCCACTTACATACACATTTCCAGGGGTACGTGAAGCATAAAAGGTTGAGAACCACTGATATATATGTTTTATTTTATTCTCATTGTTATACTATAACTATAGTTTATATCTATCTATACAAGGGATACGCCACTTACATACACATTTCCAGGGGGTACGTGAAGCATAAAAGGTTGAGACCACTGATATATATGTTTTATTTTATTCTCATTGTTATACTATAACTATAGTTTTATCTATCTATACAAGGGATACGCCACTTACATACACATTTCCAGGGGGTACGTGAAGCATAAAAGGTTGAGAACCACTGATATATATGTTTTATTTTATTCTCATTGTTATACTATAACTATAGTTTTATCTATCTATACAAGGGATACGCCACTTACATACACATTTCCAGGGGGTACGTGAAGCATAAAAGGTTGAGAACCACTGATATATATGTTTTATTTTATTCTCATTGTTATACTATAACTATAGTTTTATCTATCTATACAAGGGATACGCCACTTACATACACATTTCCAGGGGGTACGTGAAGCATAAAAGGTTGAGAACCACTGATATATATGTTTTATTTTATTCTCATTGTTATACTATAACTATAGTTTTATCTATCTATACAAGGGATACGCCACTTACATACACATTTCCAGGGGGTACGTGAAGCATAAAAGGTTGAGAACCACTGATATATATGTTTTATTTTATTCTCATTGTTATACTATAACTATAGTTTTATCTATCTATACAAGGGATACGCCACTTACATACACATTTCCAGGGGGTACGTGAAGCATAAAAGGTTGAGAACCACTGATATATATGTTTTATTTTATTCTCATTGTTATACTATAACTATAGTTTTATCTATCTATACAAGGGATACGCCACTTACATACACATTTCCAGGGGGTACGTGAAGCATAAAAGGTTGAGAACCACTGATATATATGTTTTATTTTATTCTCATTGTTATACTATAACTATAGTTTTATCTATCTATACAAGGGATACGCCACTTACATACACATTTCCAGGGGGTACGTGAAGCATAAAAGGTTGAGAACCACTGATATATATGTTTTATTTTATTCTCATTGTTATACTATAACTATAGTTTTATCTATCTATACAAGGGATACGCCACTTACATACACATTTCCAGGGGGTACGTGAAGCATAAAAGGTTGAGAACCACTGATATATATGTTTTATTTTATTCTCATTGTTATACTATAACTATAGTTTTATCTATCTATACAAGGGATACGCCACTTACATACACATTTCCAGGGGGTACGTGAAGCATAAAAGGTTGAGAACCACTGATATATATGTTTTATTTTATTCCCATTGTTATACTATAACTATAGTTTTATCTCTCTATACAAGGGGTACGCCAGTTACATACACATTTCCAGGGGGTACGTGAAGCATAAAAGGTTGAGAACCACTAATATATATGTTTTATTTTATTCCCATTGTTATACTATAACTATAGTTTTATCTATCTATACAAGGGGTACGCCAGTTACATACACATTTCCAGGGGGTACGTGAAGCATAAAAGGTTGAGAACCACTGATATATATGTTTTATTTTATTCTCATTGTTATACTATAACTATAGTTTTATCTATCTATACAAGGGATACGCCACTTACATACACATTTCCAGGGGGTACGTGAAGCATAAAAGGTTGAGAACCACTGATATATATGTTTTATTTTATTCTCATTGTTATACTATAACTATAGTTTTATCTATCTATACAAGGGATACGCCACTTACATACACATTTCCAGGGGGTACGTGAAGCATAAAAGGTTGAGAACCACTGATATATATGTTTTATTTTATTCCCATTGTTATACTATAACTA
The DNA here is from genome assembly GCA_038380435.1 of Ryuthela nishihirai. NCBI lineage: Eukaryota > Metazoa > Arthropoda > Arachnida > Araneae > Heptathelidae > Ryuthela > Ryuthela nishihirai. The sequence goes on along the minus strand of JAWZYU010000023.1, from coordinate 44,623,786 downwards.
TAGTTTTATCTCTCTATACAAGGGGTACGCCAGTTACATACACATTTCCAGGGGGTACGTGAAGCATAAAAGGTTGAGAACCACTAATATATATGTTTTATTTTATTCCCATTGTTATACTATAACTATAGTTTTATCTATCTATACAAGGGGTACGCCAGTTACATACACATTTCCAGGGGGTACGTGAAGCATAAAAGGTTGAGAACCACTGATATATATGTTTTATTTTATTCCCATTGTTATACTATAACTATAGTTTTATCTATCTATACAAGGGGTACGCCAGTTACATACACATTTCCAGGGGGTACGTGAAGCATAAAAGGTTGAGAACCACTAATATATATGTTTTATTTTATTCCCATTGTTATACTATAACTATAGTTTTATCTATCTATACAAGGGGTACGCCAGTTACATACACATTTCCAGGGGGTACGTGAAGCATAACAGGTTGAGAACCACTGATATATATGTTTTATTTTATTCCCATTGTTATACTATAACTATAGTTTTATCTATCTATACAAGGGGTACGCCAGTTACATACACATTTCCAGGGGGTACGTGAAGCATAAAAGGTTGAGAACCACTGATATATATGTTTTATTTTATTCCCATTGTTATACTATAACTATAGTTTTATCTATCTATACAAGGGGTACGCCAGTTACATACACATTTCCAGGGGGTACGTGAAGCATAAAAGGTTGAGAACCACTGATATATATGTTTTATTTTATTCCCATTGTTATACTATAACTATAGTTTTATCTATCTATACAAGGGGTACGCCAGTTACATACACATTTCCAGGGGGTACGTGAAGCATAAAAGGTTGAGAACCACTAATATATATGTTTTATTTTATTCCCATTGTTATACTATAACTATAGTTTTATCTATCTATACAAGGGGTACGCCAGTTACATACACATTTCCAGGGGGTACGTGAAGCATAAAAGGTTGAGAACCACTGATATATATGTTTTATTTTATTCCCATTGTTATACTATAACTATAGTTTTATCTATCTATACAAGGGGTACGCCAGTTACATACACATTTCCAGGGGGTACGTGAAGCATAAAAGGTTGAGAACCACTAATATATATGTTTTATTTTATTCCCATTGTTATACTATAACTATAGTTTTATCTATCTATACAAGGGGTACGCCAGTTACATACACATTTCCAGGGGGTACGTGAAGCATAAAAGGTTGAGAACCACTGATATATATGTTTTATTTTATTCCCATTGTTATACTATAACTATAGTTTTATCTATCTATACAAGGGGTACGCCAGTTACATACACATTTCCAGGGGGTACGTGAAGCATAAAAGGTTGAGAACCACTAATATATATGTTTTATTTTATTCCCATTGTTATACTATAACTATAGTTTTATCTATCTATACAAGGGGTACGCCAGTTACATACACATTTCCAGGGGGTACGTGAAGCATAACAGGTTGAGAACCACTGATATATATGTTTTATTTTATTCCCATTGTTATACTATAACTATAGTTTTATCTATCTATACAAGGGGTACGCCAGTTACATACACATTTCCAGGGGGTACGTGAAGCATAAAAGGTTGAGAACCACTGATATATATGTTTTATTTTATTCCCATTGTTATACTATAACTATAGTTTTATCTATCTATACAAGGGGTACGCCAGTTACATACACATTTCCAGGGGGTACGTGAAGCATAAAAGGTTGAGAACCACTGATATATATGTTTTATTTTATTCCCATTGTTATACTATAACTATAGTTTTATCTATCTATACAAGGGGTACGCCAGTTACATACACATTTCCAGGGGGTACGTGAAGCATAAAAGGTTGAGAACCACTAATATATATGTTTTATTTTATTCCCATTGTTATACTATAACTATAGTTTTATCTATCTATACAAGGGGTACGCCAGTTACATACACATTTCCAGGGGGTACGTGAAGCATAAAAGGTTGAGAACCACTGATATATATGTTTTATTTTATTCCCATTGTTATACTATAACTATAGTTTTATCTCTCTATACAAGGGGTACGCCAGTTACATACACATTTCCAGGGGGTACGTGAAGCATAAAAGGTTGAGAACCACTAATATATATGTTTTATTTTATTCCCATTGTTATACTATAACTATAGTTTTATCTATCTATACAAGGGGTACGCCAGTTACATACACATTTCCAGGGGGTACGTGAAGCATAAAAGGTTGAGAACCACTGATATATATGTTTTATTTTATTCCCATTGTTATACTATAACTATAGTTTTATCTATCTATACAAGGGGTACGCCAGTTACATACACATTTCCAGGGGGTACGTGAAGCATAAAAGGTTGAGAACCACTAATATATGTTTTATTTTATTCCCATTGTTATACTATAACTATAGTTTTATCTATCTATACAAGGGGTACGCCAGTTACATACACATTTCCAGGGGGTACGTGAAGCATAAAAGGTTGAGAACCACTGATATATATGTTTTATTTTATTCCCATTGTTATACTATAACTATAGTTTTATCTATCTATACAAGGGGTACGCCAGTTACATACACATTTCCAGGGGGTACGTGAAGCATAAAAGGTTGAGAACCACTAATATATATGTTTTATTTTATTCCCATTGTTATACTATAACTATAGTTTTATCTATCTATACAAGGGGTACGCCAGTTACATACACATTTCCAGGGGGTACGTGAAGCATAAAAGGTTGAGAACCACTAATATATATGTTTTATTTTATTTCCATTGTTATACTATAACTATAGTTTTATCTATCTATACAAGGGGTACGCCAGTTACATACACATTTCCAGGGGGTACGTGAAGCATAAAAGGTTGAGAACCACTGATATATATGTTTTATTTTATTCCCATTGTTATACTATAACTATAGTTTTATCTATCTATACAAGGGGTACGCCAGTTACATACACATTTCCAGGGGGTACGTGAAGCATAAAAGGTTGAGAACCACTAATATATATGTTTTATTTTATTCCCATTGTTATACTATAACTATAGTTTTATCTATCTATACAAGGGGTACGCCAGTTACATACACATTTCCAGGGGGTACGTGAAGCATAAAAGGTTGAGAACCACTGATATATATGTTTTATTTTATTCCCATTGTTATACTATAACTATAGTTTTATCTATCTATACAAGGGGTACGCCAGTTACATACATATTTCCAGGGGGTACGTGAAGCATAAAAGGTTGAGAACCACTGATATATATGTTTTATTTTATTCCCATTGTTATACTATAACTATAGTTTTATCTCTCTATACAAGGGGTACGCCAGTTACATACACATTTCCAGGGGGTACGTGAAGCATAAAAGGTTGAGAACCACTAATGTATATGTTTTATTTTATTCCCATTGTTATACTATAACTATAGTTTTATCTATCTATACAAGGGGTACGCCAGTTACATACACATTTCCAGGGGGTACGTGAAGCATAAAAGGTTGAGAACCACTGATATATATGTTTTATTTTATTTCCATTGTTATACTATAACTACAGTTTTATCTATCTATACAAGGGGTACGCCAGTTACATACACATTTCCAGGGGGTACGTGAAGCATAAAAGGTTGAGAACCACTGATATATATGTTTTATTTTATTTCCATTGTTATACTATAACTATAGTTTTATCTATCTATACAAGGGGTACGCCAGTTACATACACATTTCCAGGGGGTACGTGAAGCATAAAAGGTTGAGAACCACTGATATATATGTTTTATTTTATTCCCATTGTTATACTATAACTATAGTTTTATCTATCTATACAAGGGGTACGCCAGTTACATACACATTTCCAGGGGGTACGTGAAGCATAAAAGGTTGAGAACCACTAATATATATGTTTTATTATATTTCCATTGTTATACTATAACTATAGTTTTATCTATCTATACAAGGGGTACGCCAGTTACATACACATTTCCAGGGGGTACGTGAAGCATAAAAGGTTGAGAACCACTGATATATATGTTTTATTTTATTCCCATTGTTATACTATAACTATAGTTTTATCTATCTATACAAGGGGTACGCCAGTTACATACACATTTCCAGGGGGTACGTGAAGCATAAAAGGTTGAGAACCACTAATATATATGTTTTATTTTATTCCCATTGTTATACTATAACTATAGTTTTATCTATCTATACAAGGGGTACGCCAGTTACATACACATTTCCAGGGGGTACGTGAAGCATAAAAGGTTGAGAACCACTAATATATATGTTTTATTTTATTTCCATTGTTATACTATAACTATAGTTTTATCTATCTATACAAGGGGTACGCCAGTTACATACACATTTCCAGGGGGTACGTGAAGCATAAAAGGTTGAGAACCACTGATATATATGTTTTATTTTATTCCCATTGTTATACTATAACTATAGTTTTATCTATCTATACAAGGGGTACGCCAGTTACATACACATTTCCAGGGGGTACGTGAAGCATAAAAGGTTGAGAACCACTAATATATATGTTTTATTTTATTCCCATTGTTATACTATAACTATAGTTTTATCTATCTATACAAGGGGTACGCCAGTTACATACACATTTCCAGGGGGTACGTGAAGCATAAAAGGTTGAGAACCACTGATATATATGTTTTATTTTATTCCCATTGTTATACTATAACTATAGTTTTATCTATCTATACAAGGGATACGCCACTTACATACACATTTCCAGGGGGTACGTGAAGCATAAAAGGTTGAGAACCACTGATATATATGTTTTATTTTATTCCCATTGTTATACTATAACTATAGTTTTATCTATCTATACAAGGGGTACGCCAGTTACATACACATTTCCAGGGGGTACGTGAAGCATAAAAGGTTGAGAACCACTGATATATATGTTTTATTTTATTCCCATTGTTATACTATAACTATAGTTTTATCTATCTATACAAGAGGTACGCCAGTTACATACACATTTCCAGGGGGTACGTGAAGCATAAAAGGTTGAGAACCACTGATATATATGTTTTATTTTATTCCCATTGTTATACTATAACTATAGTTTTATCTATCTATACAAGAGGTACGCCAGTTACATACACATTTCCAGGGGGTACGTGAAGCATAAAAGGTTGAGAACCACTAATATATATGTTCTATTTTATTCCCATTGTTATACTATAACTATAGTTTTATCTATCTATACAAGAGGTACGCCAGTTACATACACATTTCCAGGGGGTACGTGAAGCATAAAAGGTTGAGAACCACTGATATATATGTTTTATTTTATTCCCATTGTTATACTATAACTATAGTTTTATCTATCTATACAAGGGGTACGCCAGTTACATACACATTTCCAGGGGGTACGTGAAGCATAAAAGGTTGAGAACCACTGATATATATGTTTTATTTTATTCCCATTGTTATACTATAACTATAGCTTTATCTATCTATACAAGGGGTACGCCAGTTACATACACATTTCCAGGAGGTACGTGAAGCTTAAAAGTTTGAGAATCACTGGTGTAGAGGGTACGATCCCCCACACTCTGAGGCCCACGTCTTTTCACCTTCTATGATTCTCCGTCCCATTTCCGGTGATTTCATGCCTTTCGAAGTTTTGCACGTGAACCAACTCATAATTTTGTTGCCAAAGAAATTTCACTCGGCAGAATTGTAATAGAAATTTTACTAACCATAAGACATCTGAATTAAATATCTATTCTTCTTAAGCAATAATATAAATCTGTATAAATTAATTTCAATAATTACCACTACAAGAATAGTATGAATTTCCTCGAAAGGCGATATCTTCTTTCCTACCTCAGAAGATAATAAATTAAATGATCATAATCCCATGCAATATTCTGAAATGCTTAATTGTATTCTTTGAACATACTACAAAGTTTACTTCTACGTTGTACTAATAAATTTATAATTATGAATAATAAATATTAGACTAGGGCTCAGTCATACCATGTGCACGTTAAAGAACACGCTGGATGGCCTTGATGGGAAGCTACCATCTGTCTCCCAACAGCTGTTCCAGTGGGTCCCCTCCCCCAACCTTCACTGAGCCTTCGGGGTTCCTGTGACCTGGCCATTTACCCCACGGTGTGCAAAAAAAGTGCCTCTCAGAGGTAAAACAACCCTACACAGGTACCACGTTTAACGTCTCATGCGATGGGCGGCGGCCCTACCAAACCTAACCTAGTCCCCTTTCTCACCGAGGTCACGGAGGAAGCCTAGCGGGGGGCGGGGGTGGCTCAGTCGGTAGCGCGCCAGGCTCGTAATCTGTAGTTCCCAGGTTCGAGTCCCAGCTGGGTCAGCGTTGAGATTTATCTCCGCAAAATTTCCCGCCCTGCCCACGGTCAGTAGGGGACACCGATGAGCTTAGAAAGTCCGCCGTCCGTCGGATGGGACGTTAAGCCGTGACCCCCGTGTGCGGGAGAGCCATACCCTGTGCACGTTAAAGAACACGCTGGATGGCCTTGACGGGAGGCTACCATCTGTCTCCCAACAGCTGTTCGAGTGGGTCCCCTCCCCCAACCTTCTCTGAGCCTTCGGGGTCCTTGTGACCTGGCCATTTAGCCCATTAGCCATTTAGGTGTGCAAAAAAGTGCCGCTCAGAGATAAAACAACCCAACTCAACCCAAAAGAAGCCTAGCGGAGATGAATCTGAACCCACGAACACTCGACATTCGGCACTGAGAACTACAGATTACGAGTGCGGAGCACTGCCGATTGAGCAGAAGCCATCCCGGAACTTTAGAGTGGTGGAATGAGCAAAGAAGTAACAGAAATTCAGATAAATCGCAATGCCAAGTTATTAGCATCTTGAATGTTTAAAAAATATAGGATTCAGTTGGCATTTCCTGCAGGAGTAAGCATTAGAATATATTTGCTTACTCCTGCTTTTTGTTTTCTGTTTTCGAGTGGTTAGCGCGCTTGGCTACTGATCTAAGGGACCTGGGTTCGAGCCCCGGATAAGGCATGGTTGTATGTGTTGTTTTTTTGCTGAGGTCCTGCCATCCTCTCAGATCTTCTACTTTGGCATATAAACTGACAGGCTCCTGTCAGACTTCTGTGGCAAGCAGCTGCTTGAGGGGGTATTTATTTTATTTTTTTATTTATTTTTTGTCACCACACATGAGGCAGACGTTGGCTTAGTCGGTAGCGCGCTAGGCTTGTAATCTGCAGTTCCCTGGTTCGATTCCCGCCTGTACCAGAGTTGAGATTTATCTCCTCTAAACTCCTGCCTTTAAACAGAAAGGGGTCACCGATGGGTTTGGAAAGGCCACCGTCCCTCACCTGGTACTTAAAGTTGTGGTCCAATCTACAGGATTTGGGTTAGGTTGGTTTACATCTGAGCGGCATTTTTATGCACACAATGGGCTAAATGGGCAGGTCACAAGGATCCTGAAGGCTCAGAGAAGCTTCGGGGTTGTTTTGGGTTGTTTTACCCCTGAGCGGCACTTTTATGTATACAATGGGCTAAATGGCAGGTCACAAGGACCCTGAAGGCTCAGAGAAGCTTGGGGGAAGGGACCCACTGGAACAACTGTTGGGAGACAGATGGTAGCCTCCCATCAAGGCCATCCAGCGTGTTCATTTAACGTGCACAGGATATGACTCACCCGCACACGGGGCCACGGCTTAACGTTCCATATGATGGACGGCGATCTTCCTGATCCCGTAGGCAGGGCGATAAATTTTGCGGAAATAAGTCTCAACGCTGACCCAGCTGCGACTTGAACCTGGGAACTGCAGATTACGAGCCTGGCGCGCTACCGACTGAGCCACTCCCTCCCCCAGTCTACAGGAAAGTCATACTCTATGCATAATAAAGAACACGCTGGATGGCCTGGACGAGAGATTTTCATCTATTCCGTAACAAAAGTCCGGTGGGTATCCTTCCGCCGATCTTCTCTGAGCCCTTGGGGGGTCCTTGTGACCTGGCCATTTAGCCCATTGTGAGCAAAAAAATGCCGCTCAACGGTAAAACAACCCAAATAACGCACCACGTGTTTCATAAACAGCTACTCTGAAGATGAAAATAATTATTATTGTTGACTTGAAGTCACTTACTTTTAACACTTATTGATTGTTACGCGGCAGTAGGGCGGGGGTGGCTCAGTCGGTAGCGCGCCAGGCTCGTAATCTGTAGTTCCCAGGTTCGAGTCCCAGCTGGGTCAGCGTTGAGATTTATCTCCGCAAAATTCCACGCCCTGCCCAGGGTCAGTAGGGAACACCGATGGGCTTGGAAAGGCTGCCGTCCGTCGGATGGGACGTTAAGCCGTGGCCCCGTTTGCGGGAGAGCCATACCCTGTGCACGTTAAAGAACACGCTGGATGGCCTTGACGGGAGGCTGCCATCTGTCTCCCAACAGCTGTTCCAGTGGGTCCCCTCCCTCAACCTTCTCTGAGCCTTCGGGGTCCATGTGACCTGGCCATTTAGCCCATGGTGTACAAAAAAGTGCCGCTCAGATGTAAAACAACCCAACCCACGCGGCAATTGACTACTGATTGCTGATTAAGAGCATTTTATGTTCCTTGCCACGAAATACCGTAAATTCCTCCTTCCCATGAACGACATCGAATTCTTACGAAGGCATTGAAATAATCTCTATCAGTGATGCTCTGAGAAGAGGAGGAGGAGGATCCTCTCTTGTATCCTAGCAACAGCTGCTATCATCAAGTTCTAGGCTCTGTTAGAGGAACGTGTAATCAAGAGCTGTAAACGTCGGTGTACCAGCAAGATCATATTTCTGAATAGATTGAATTGGATTAACTTAGTTGGGATGCTGACAGAGTACAGTCGCTCAAAAAAGTATCCGAACACTATGGTTGATGACAGAATTCAGGAAAAAATATCTGGCAACGATTTTTTTTTAGAAATTAGTGATCTGGCAACGATTTTTTTTAGAAATTAGTGATCTGGCAACGATTTTTTTTAGAAATTAGTGATCTGGCAACGATTTTTTTCAGAAATTAGTGATCTGGCAACCTTCGTGTCACATGACACGAAGGTTGCCAGATCACTAATTTCTAAAAAATCCGTTGCCAGATATTTTTTCTGAATTCTGTAATCAACCGTAGTGTTCGGATGCTTTTTTGAGCGACTGTACAAGAGGATAACATCTGAAGAAATCCGTAGCACTAAGTCGTAAGAGCAACTCAACTTGTTTTGTGACGAAGTATTTAAAAGGTTGGATGGGAATGGCATTCAGGTTGCGATCTAGAAAAGAAAAAGAGAAGGGGAGGCGGACTCTACCGAATCGGAAAAAGGAAAAAGTGGGTGGGAGGAGACTAGATTTCCATCTTTGCAGTATGACATTTTCTCTTCCGTTTTACATGCATATAAAAGATCCTCATACAGCCACGTGCTATGGAGGTCCTACCAGTTTGGATTGGATTGTTTTACCTCTGAGCACACCATGGGCTAAATGGCCAGGTCACAAGGACCCCGAAGGCTCAGATAAGGTTGGGGGAGGGGACCCACTGGAACAGCTGTTGGGAGACAGATGGTAGCCTCCCGTCAAGGCCATCCAGCGTGTTCTTTAACGTGCACAGGGTATGTCTCTCCCGCACACGGGGCCACGGCTTAACGTCCCATCCGACGGACGTCGGTCTTTCCAAGCCCATCGGTGTCCCCTACTGATCGTGGGCAGGGCGAGGATTTTTGCGGAGATAAATCTCAACGCTGGCCCAGCTGGGAGTCGAACCTGGGAACTATAGGTTACGAGCCTGGCGCGCTACCGACTGAGCCACCCCCGCCCCAGGTCCTACCAGACTGTGAAATTTTCCTCTCTAGACGTGTCTGTTCTGAGCTACAGCTCAACTCCGTTTGGCCACTGTAGGGCATTTCCAGCAAGGCCCTGCTTGACATTGTCTGCCCATCACATTCTAAGTCTCTATCTTTTCCTGAAGCCTTGACGCACACTGTTCATAATCTTGTTTGCCAATCTGCAGTTGTGCATACGAGCAACATGGCCAAACCAACGTAGTCTCGCTCTGCACAAGATGTTGCTCAAAGGAGGTTGATGACTCCTTCTTCTAACCTCATCATTATTTACAAAGTCAGACCTCCTAATGGCTAAAATAGTGCACAAGCATCTACAATAAAACGCAAAAAATTTCTTGCTGCCCTGCTCCTATCCCTAATATCTAACTTTAGAAAGAACCAAACTATTATACACTGAAGTGCCATTGAATAAGGGATAGGAGACGTTATCCAAATTCAGTACCGTAAGTCCCGCATTTGCGCGCATGCGTGGCTGAAACTCTGGTCATATATAGATGTCAGCTTTGGCTTCCCCAAGCATTCGTTGTGAGAAGCGTAAAGGGAAAGGCGCGGGATTGAGATGCATTTGACAGAGGGCAGATTGTACGTGCCCGCCGGGACACCCCATCTACGAAATTGTCAACGAACTTGGATTTTCTCGTATGACAGTTTCAAAAGTGTTCCAGGAATATGAAAATTCCGGAAAAAAAGCAAGCACCCGGACAAACTGCAAAGGACAACCAGATTTGAATGATCGTGGGCTTCGCTGTCTGACCCTCATCGTACGGACCGATAGGGGCCAGACATTATCTGAAATCACCTTCCATCTGAACGCGGGTTCCAGCCGGGAAGTCAGTGCATGGACCGTGCAACCTTTACTTTATCGTCTCGGCTTTAGGAGCAGCTGACCTACGAGGGTGCCACTTCTAACATCATGACATTGGGCTCAACGCCTTGCCTGCGCTAAAGAACATCGAAATTGGACCATCGAAATTTGGCAACGGATAGCCTGGAGTGATGAATCCCGATTTAAACTTCATCACGCCGATGGGAGACTGAGGGTATGGCGTAAACCCATGAAGTGATGGATCCTGCATGTCAGGTCTGAACAGTACAAGCTGGTGGTGGTCTGTAATGTCTTCAGTTGGACGTCTGTGGGAACCTTTGATATGTGCACCGACGACTCTCAAGGCATCCCGGTATGTAGAACTCATGGCTGACCATTTGCACCTTTTTATGGCCTAGATGCATCCCAATGGAGATTGGGTCTACCAGCAAGACAACTGTTCATCTCACAGATCCAGGTTGGCTACTGCATGGTTGTAGGAGCATTCTGCTGACTTTAAAATAATGAATTGGCCACCCAGAAGCCCAGATTTAAATCCCATCGAAAATCTTTGGGATACCGTCGAGCAGAGTGTTCAGGCCCGTGTCCCATTAGCGACGACCTTGACAGAATTGTGAATAGCTCTGGAGGATGCATGGGTCGCATTACCTGTGGAACATTTATGCAAGCTTGTGGAGTCCTTGCCTCGTCGTTTGGCGGCCGTTACCAGGGCCAAGGGGGCCCAACACGTTACTAGGCTGCTATCCCTAATTCAATGGCACTTCAATGTATTGATCCTAATTTTAACCTTTAGGTGTATACGTCTATTTTTCCACATTCTCCATAGATTTTCAAAAGTGCCAGCGGCAATTGCTGTTCTTCTATTTATCTCATGCTGCACATAGCTCCCAAGATAAGATAATTAAATTGAGACACTTGCTCAAGAATGCAACCGAAGCACCATATTCCTGATCAATTTACATCACTTTAGTTTTCTCTCTGTTTATAACCAAACCTACTCTACTACCAGTCTCACCAACAGCTCGAATGAAAGAGTTTATCTCATCAACATCATTTGCCAAAAGGGCTAAATCATCAGCATAATCTAAATCAGAAATTTTCCTATCTCCAGCCCATTTAAGGCCAAAATCTTTCCCTTGAAGTGAATTTCGCATAACATAATCAATAACCAAACTAAAGAGAAAAGGAGACAAAATGCACCCTTGTCGATCACCAGAAGTAATGCTAAACCAATTGCTATAAGCCTTACCAACTCTCACACACGACTCACGTTATTATAGAGAGCTTTCATTATGTTAACTAACTTGTCTGGTATACCATATGATCTCACAATCAACCACAAATTATGACGATCAACAGAGTCGAAAACCTTTTTGCAATCAACAAAGCTAGCAACCAAAGGTTTGTGAAACTCTAAACATTTCTCAAGAATCTGCCTAAGTGAAAATATCTGATCCACACATCCCCTACCACTTCTGAATCCACATTGCTCATCACGCAATTGACTGTCAACCAGATTCTTAATTCTATTAAGCACAATCATGGAAAGAACTTTACCTGGAACAGAGAGTAGGCTGATACCCCTATAGTTATCACAAGAATTGCGATCACCTTTTTTGAAAATAGAGATAACAATAGCTCTGGTAAAAACTTTAGGAACCATGCCTTTATCATAAAAGATATTCAAAAATTCAGTCATCCAAGTGGTAACCGAAATATTCCCAGCTCTAAGCATTTCCTTAGTAATTTCATCTACCCCAAGAGATTTATGCAGTTTTAATTTATGCAGATTTATGCAGCTAGCCAAAGCGACTTTAGAATGTGATATAGGGCCATCATAAAAGCCAGTAATGCATCTATCCTCATTACAAACAATGGTCGCTGAAATAATCACATTGTCCAGAACATCACTGAAATGCTCAGCTCACCTAGCCATCACAGAATCCTCATCTTCAACCACCTTACCATATTTATCCCTCAATCATTGTGTTCCTGTCCGTTTTCTTCCTACATAAAACATTAACAATCTGGTACAACCCCCTGCTGTTGTGCTGTCTAACTGCTTCCTCTGCTTTGTCAGCCAAGCTATCAAGCCAAAGATTCTTATCAGCTGTTAACTGATCCTTTACACGTTCATTAAGCTCATTGTAATGCCTTCTGTTAGGAGTAGTTGGGTTAGGTTGTTTTACCTCTGAGCGGCACTTTTTTGCACACCATGGGCTAAATGGCCAGGTCACATGGACCCCGAAGGCTCAGAGAAGGTTGGGGGAGGGGACCCACTGGAACAGCTGTTGGGAGACAGATGGTAGCCTCCCGTCAAGGCCATCCAGCGTGTTCTTTAACGTGCACAGGGTATGGCTCTCCAGCACACGGTGCCACGGCTTAACGTTCCATCCGACGGACGGCGGCCTTTTCAAGCCCGTCGTTGTCCCCTACTGACCATGGGCAGGGCGGGGAAATTTTGCGGAGATAAATTTCAACGCTGACCCAGCTGGGACTCGAACCTGGGAACTACAGATTACGAGCCTGGCGCGCTACCGACTGAGCCACCCCCGCCCCATTTCGGAGTAGTAGGGTGTTGATTCGTATTAATCCTGCACTTCCTCCTTTCAGAAATAAGTTCCGTAGCCTTATCACTCAAATAATTTTGTTTCCTCTGTTCCCTTTTACCCAAAAGAATGCTGTTGGTTTCAAGAAAAGCCTGTTTAAACTGATCCCGTTCTTTCTCAACTTCAGCAGTAAGCAAACAACGATTGTCATAATGAATAAGTAGCCTATCATGGTATGCTTCGGCAATATCTGGATCTTTAAGACCTTCAGTGTTGAAGGTGATTTTCTTAACCTTAGTACAACATTTCTTAAGTTTCAGTTTGCAAGACGCTTTTCACCAGGTAATGGCCAGACTCATTTTCGGCTCCCCTGTATGATCTGGTATTCCTAACTGAACTAACCCATTTGCTGTTAATTAAAATATAATCTAATATATTCTTCTGCAGCCCATCAGGTGAAACCCATCTATGTCTATAAATGTCCCGGTGTCTGTAGTATGTGTCAGTTATTCGCAAACTATTTACTTACCTGTAGGAGACGTTTCCTATAGCCATTGGAACTACCAATGCCAAAGGGACCAAAAACCAATGCCTAAAGATTAGAGTCAGTACAGTCGCTCAAAAAAGTATCCGAACACCATGGTTGATTACAGAATTCAGAAAAAATATCTGGCAACGATTTTTTTAGAAATTAGTGATCTGGCAACATTCGTGTCACGTGATTACAGAATTCAGGAAAGATATCTGGAGCGTGTACAGCAACTGTACATGCTCCAGTTACCGTTCACAGCAAACTGGAGCGTGTGCAGTTACTGCACACGCTCCAGTTTGCTGTGAACGGTAACTGCATACGCTCAATATTTCCGTGAGTGAGCCCACACGATCTAGTATCAAAATAATATGACCACCTACAGTCGCTCAAAAAAATATCCGAACACTATGATTGATTACAGAATTCAGAAAAAAAAATCTGGCAACGATTTTTTAGAAGTTAGTGATCTGGCAACCTTCGTGTCACGTGACACGAAGGTTGCCAGATCACCAATTTCTAAAAATATCGTTGCCAGACATTTTTTCTGAACTCTGTAATCAACCATAGTGTTCGGATACTTTTTTGAGCGACTGTACCAACTTTAGCATTGAAATCACCCTAGCACAAGAGATTATATCTCCTTTCTTCACAGAACTCAAAATATCATTTTGCTATCTGTAAAACGTATCCTTCTCGTTCTCATCAGAGTTTTCTGTGGGGGGGGGGTAACAACAAATGGCATTCAAGTCTTTAATATTTGTTTAAAATTTTACTCTACGGAATATTTCATTAATGCAGTCATATCCTAGAAGAGCATCACTGGCGTGTCTGCTGACAAGCAAAACCTTGGAGATGCTTTCCATCCTCCCTCCCTGAAAAGAGTTGGGTTGGGTTGGGTTGTTTTATCTCTGAGCGGCACTTTTTTGCACACCATGGGCTAAATGGCCAGGTCACATGGACCCCGAAGGCTCAGAGAAGGTTGGGGGAGGGGACCCACTGGAACAGCTGTTGGGAGACAGATGGTAGCCTCCCGTCAAGACCATCCAGCGTGTTCTTTAACGTGCACAAGGTATGACTCTCCTATACAAGGGGGCAACGGCTTAACATCCCATCCGACGGACGGCGGCCTTTCCAAGCCCATCGGTGTCCCCTACTGACCGTGGGCAGGGCGGGGAATTTTGCGGAGATAAATCTCAACGCTGACCCAGCTGGGACTCGAACCTGGGAACTACAGATTACGAGCCTGGCGCGCTACCGACTGAGCCCCCCCCCCCCCCTGAAAAGAGAAATTTAAAGTTTTTTTTTAAGTATCTGACTGTTACCTGTCCTACTGGTCCCTATCAAGCCTAGAATATCTGGGTTATAGCACTGGAATTCCTGCGTGAGGACATCAAGAGAATAATCTGTATGTAACATCCTCATGCTGAGAAGTCTATAATTCTCGAGGGGTGTGGGGGGGACCAGTCTACCTTCCCCCCATGCTAGATTCCGCCCTGATTTGCATTTGCTCTTGGGAAAAAGTTTAAAAAAAAAACTGAAGTGCAACCTGTACTCAAAGGTCATTGAATTATTACCCTTCCATTCCCAATTTTGTTCAATTGGAAGTTAATTTCGATGATCTATAACTTCTAAAATATAGCGGCATATGCAAAATTATGATATCGTCTGTTAACATGTCAGTTATCAGGAGGTCGGGGGTTCGAATCCCACCTGTCTGAAGAAACTTTTTTCACTTAACCCAGTTTTAACAGAATGATAGAGCGAAAATAATGTTTTCAAATAACCTAAAGATCGCTCTGAATACAAAAGACGATAACTTAAACAATAAGTTTTATTTAAAACTATTTCATAAAGATACATTTATAAGTTTGCTATTGATTTTTTTAATGTTACAGTTATGAATGATTTTTATAAAACAAAATTTATTGTTCAATATTCCAGTTTCCATAACTCTTTAAATACCGAACGAATATTGTTGAAAATTGAGATTTAAATATATTTGATTAAGAGTTTTTAATTTTCATTAGTCACCTTTTTCCATTAAATGCATATTTTTTGGGTTGGGTTGTTTTACCTCTGAGCGGCACTTTTTTGCACACCATGGGCTAAATGGCCAGGTCACATGGACCCCGAAGGCTCAGAGAAGGTTGGGGGAGGGGGCCCACTGGAACAGCTGTTGGGAAACAGATGGTAGCCTCCCGTCAAGGCCATCCAGCGTGTTATTTAACGTTGGATTGTTTTACCTCTGAGCGGCACTTTTTTGCACACCATGGGCTAAATGGCCAGGTCACATGGACCCCGAAGGCTCAGAGAAGGTTGGGGGAGGGGACCCACTGGAACAGCTGTTGGGAAACAGATGGTAGCCTCCCGTCAAGGCCATCCAGCGTGTTATTTAACGTTGGATTGTTTTACCTCTGAGCGGCACTTTTTTGCACACCATGGGCTAAATGGCCAGGTCACATGGACCCCGAAGGCTCAGAGAAGGTTGGGGGAGGGGACCCACTGGAACAGCTGTTGGGAGACAGTTGGCAGCCTCCCGTCAAGGCCATCCAGCGTGTTTTTTAACGTGCACAGGGTATGGCTCTCCCGCACACGGGGCCACGGCTTAACGTCCCATCCGACGGACGGCGGCCTTTTCCAAGCCCATCGGTGTCCCCTACTGACCGTGAGGCAGGGCGGGGAAATTTTGCGGAGATAAATCTCAACGCTGACCGAGCTGGGACTCGAACCTGGGAACTACAGATTACGAGCCTGGCGCGCTACCGACTGAGCCATCCCCGCCCCTCCACATATTTTATGAGTTATATACCATCGAATTTCGATTCCCATTGATATAACATGACTCAAACAAGATTCCCGTGTTCTAAGGAGTCCTGAAAATAATATAACAAACTAAAACCAATCAACTAAAAGTCTTTACAGTCACTTATAGGGTACAGTCGCTGAAAAAAGTATCCGAACACTATGGTTGATTACAGAATTCAGAAAAAATATCTAACAACGATTTTTTTAGAAATTAGTGATCTGTCAAACTTCGTGTCACGTGACACGAAGTTTGACAGATCACTAATTTCTAAAAAAATCGTTGTTAGATATTTTTTCTGAATTCTGTAATCAACCGTAGTGTTCGGATACTTTTTTGAGCGACTGTACGTACACTATAAAAGTGGTGTGTTGTATGACGTATTAGGAGAATCGAAATTCACTAATCTTCAAGAATACAACTATATTATAGCAATGAGAAACGAACTTTGAAGCTCTATAACGTCTAAAGCAAATTTTTATCGTAAAATATGATCATAGATAACGATGACAGTTTAATCTACCTAAATCTCGAATTTCAAGAAAATTGATACACATTTAGAAAGTTCTAAAGCTGGAATATTTTTAATTTTAAAAACAATAGCAATTGCTAGCGATAAGAAAAACTTATACGAAAAGGACGAATAGTGAAAGAATCTTTTACAAAAAAATTGTAAAATATACACTTATTATATTAAATGGCAAAAAATGATTCTTATTTTAAAGTTTATTTAAACTTAAATAATATATCTTAGGACTGCCATTAAATGTTAAATATCCAATCGTCCATAACTTTTTAAATACCGAACGAATATTGTTGAAGTACGAGATTTAGATAGATTTCATTGAGATCTTTAAATTAACTTCAGTCACATTTTATAACATAAGAAGATTTTAGAATAGAATGTTACCATAAAAAGACTCAAATTTTATAAGCTTCGAAGTTATTGACTTAACCCTTTCACGACTAAAGGAAACATTTTTCCCATTTTAAAATTGGTGATTGTCGTATTTAATTATAACCTTATCTGCATTTTTTATACAGAATGTCAAAATAGAACGTATGCCGAACGCAATTACGTAAACGGGAACGTTTAGAAAACAAAAACAGAACTGTCAGGACGCATAATATATGTACTATGTGCAATGTCCATCTTTGCCTCACTACCAAAAGAAATTGCTTCGCAGAATATCATAATTAGCATATCATTTTGTATAGTAATTTTATTTCATAATTTTGTATTATTTTAGTTAACATTTTGTTCTAATAAACCAATAAATAAAAGACATTGCATAATAAGCCTAACTATAATTTGTGTTACCTTTATAGTCCATTGGGAAAAATATTTCCCATAAAATTCCAAAAAAACTACACATTGTTATGTATTTTTCTTATGATTTTTATTTATTTTACGTCTAAACAAACTAAAATAAACAGTTACATACTAATATTTACTCTTAGAAACCTTATGGTCCTGAAAGGGTTAATATGAGGATGTAACTTCTGCACTTCGATGTAGAACTCTGAAGCTTACTGATCGCTTCGCTAACTGTTAGGCCATCACTTACTGCAGACGTATTTTGAGAGTAACGTTATTGACACTAGAGGTGGCGCAGGCGGTCTCTACGAAACGGTCAGACAATGTCAACCAGTGTTGGAAATAGGAGAGGATCGATAGCAGTCGAGGCAAGAATGATTGATTTGTTTGGCGACCACAGAGGCCATGGTTCGTCTCATAATAGAATCCCAGCTATCTTCAGTATTGGAAATAGAAGTGGTCTCCAAGTAGCAGGCAAGTATTGTGGAAAGAGGAATTGTGATTGAAGTTAAAGGAGTAATGGAATATCTCTCGCTGCACTAGAATTTAACGCTCTAATTGAAGTGTAAACATTTGATATAAAGAGGAAAGATATATCCAGGGGTGTAGCGAAGGACTATGATTGTGGGGGACGGGGGGGGGAGAAATCGAAAATTTTTCTAACTGACAAAATTATGTCTCTGTCAGTTTCCTGTCTTATTATATCAATGAGACTATTTCATCTGACTGTCTGTAATTTTCTCAATTAGAAAATTTTTCTAACTGACAAAACATTGTCTCTGTCAGGTCCCATTTTGCCATGTCAGTATTTTGCCATACCTACATTCCTGCATTTTGCTATGAACTTCAAATTTTGCCAACTAGCCATATTTTCACAGAAATAATCCCAAAATTTACAACTCGTCTGAATTGTAGCAAGCCAGTGTGAATTTTTCCAACTCCCCTTGATTTGGCCAACTTTCTTTAATTTCACAAAACCAATCCCAATCTTTACATCTCTACCTAAATTGGCCAAGTCACTTCAAATTTTTTCAAACTTCCCAAACTTTTGCCAAGTTTTCTCGATTTTGTCAATTCTCCTATTTTCATAAAAACAATCCCGATTTTCGCAAATCGCCCGTATTTTACCAAGTGAATTCGAATTTTACCAAATGCCCTAGATTTTGCCGAGTTTCTTCGATTTTGCCAACTCGCCACAATTTTACAGAAAAAAAAACCTAATTTTTACATCTCACCTGATTTTTTGCAAAGCCACTCGGAATTTTGTCAACTCCCCCAAGATTTGCCAACTCTCCTAGATATTGAGAAGCTGCCTTGATTTTGCCAACACGCCATAATTTTACAGAAAAAAGATTGTAAGTTTTACACCTCACCTGAATTTTGTCATCTCTCCACGATTTTGCCAAGTCACTCCGAATTTTGCAAACTGCCCCTAGATTTTGCCAAGTTTCCTCAATTTTGCCAACTCGCCATAATTTTAGTCATGTGACATCATACACTGCGGACATTAAAGAGCATGCTGGATGCCCTTTAGACAGGACTTGATTCTTTACAGTTAATTCCCTTCAGAGAGACTTGATTCTTTACAGTTAATTCCCTTCAGAGAGGACTTGATTCTTTACAGTTAATTCCCTTCAGAGAGGACTTGATTCTTTACAGTTAATTCCCTTCAGAGAGGACTTGATTCTTTACAGTTAATTCCCTTCAGAGAGGACTTGATTCTTTACAGTTAATTCCCTTCAGAGAGACTTGATTCTGTACAGTTAATTCCCTTCAGAGAGGACTTGATTCTTTACAGTTAATTCCCTTCAGAGAGGACTTGATTCTGTACAGTTAATTCCCTTCAGAGAGGACTTGATTCTTTACAGTTAATTCCCTTCAGAGAGGACTTGATTCTTTACAGTTAATTCCCTTCAGAGAGGATTTGATTCTTCACAGTTAATTCCCTTCAGAGAGGACTTGATTCTTTACAGTTAATTCCCTTCAGAGAGGACTTGATTCTTTACAGTTAATTCCCTTCAGAGAGGACTTGATTCTTTACAGTTAATTCCCTTCAGAGAGGACTTGATTCTTTACAGTTAATTCCCTTCAGAGAGGACTTGATTCTTTACAGTTAATTCCCTTCAGAGAGGATTTGATTCTTCACAGTTAATTCCCTTCAGAGAGGACTTGATTCTTTACAGTTAATTCCCTTCAGAGAGGACTTGATTCTTTACAGTTAATTCCCTTCAGAGAGGATTTGATTCTTCACAGTTAATTCCCTTCAGAGAGGACTTGATTCTTTACAGTTAATTCCCTTCAGAGAGACTTGATTCTTTACAGTTAATTCTCTTCAGAGAGATTTGATTCTTTACAGTTAATTCCCTTCAGAGAGGACTTGATTCTTTACAGTTAATTCCCTTCAGAGAGACTTGATTGTTTACAGTTAATTCGCTTCAGAGAGACTTGATTCTTTACAGTTAATTCCCTTCAGAGAGGACTTGATTCTTTACAGTTAATTCCCTTCAGAGATGACTTGATTCTTTACAGTTAATTCCCTTCAGAGAGGATTTGATTCTTCACAGTTAATTCCCTTCAGAGAGGACTTGATTCTTTACAGTTAATTCCCTTCAGAGAGGACTTGATTCTTTACAGTTAATTCCCTTCAGAGAGGATTTGATTCTTCACAGTTAATTCCCTTCAGAGAGGACTTGATTCTTTACAGTTAATTCCCTTCAGAGAGACTTGATTCTTTACAGTTAATTCTCTTCAGAGAGATTTGATTCTTTACAGTTAATTCCCTTCAGAGAGGACTTGATTCTTTACAGTTAATTCTCTTCAGAGAGATTTGATTCTTTACAGTTAATTCCCTTCAGAGAGACTTGATTCTTTACAGTTAATTCTCTTCAGAGAGATTTGATTCTTTACAGTTAATTCCCTTCAGAGAGGACTTGATTCTTTACAGTTAATTCCCTTCAGAGAGACTTGATTCTGTACAGTTAATTCCCTTCAGAGAGGACTTGATTCTTTACAGTTAATTCCCTTCAGAGAGGACTTGATTCTGTACAGTTAATTCCCTTCAGAGAGGACTTGATTCTTTACAGTTAATTCCCTTCAGAGAGGACTTGATTCTTTACAGTTAATTCCCTTCAGAGAGGATTTGATTCTTCACAGTTAATTCCCTTCAGAGAGGACTTGATTCTTTACAGTTAATTCCCTTCAGAGAGGACTTGATTCTTTACAGTTAATTCCCTTCAGAGAGGACTTGATTCTTTACAGTTAATTCCCTTCAGAGAGGACTTGATTCTTTACAGTTAATTCCCTTCAGAGAGGACTTGATTCTTTACAGTTAATTCCCTTCAGAGAGGATTTGATTCTTCACAGTTAATTCCCTTCAGAGAGGACTTGATTCTTTACAGTTAATTCCCTTCAGAGAGGACTTGATTCTTTACAGTTAATTCCCTTCAGAGAGGATTTGATTCTTCACAGTTAATTCCCTTCAGAGAGGACTTGATTCTTTACAGTTAATTCCCTTCAGAGAGACTTGATTCTTTACAGTTAATTCTCTTCAGAGAGATTTGATTCTTTACAGTTAATTCCCTTCAGAGAGGACTTGATTCTTTACAGTTAATTCCCTTCAGAGAGACTTGATTGTTTACAGTTAATTCGCTTCAGAGAGACTTGATTCTTTACAGTTAATTCCCTTCAGAGAGGACTTGATTCTTTACAGTTAATTCCCTTCAGAGAGACTTGATTCTTTACAGTTAATTCTCTTCAGAGAGACTTGATTCTTTACAGTTAATTCCCTTCAGAGTGGACTTGATTCTTTACAGTTAATTCCTTTCAGAGAGGACTTGATTCTTTACAGTTAATTCTTAACCCCCAATTTTCTCTAAGACTTTGGGGCCCTTGTGACCTGGCCATTTAGCCCATTGTGTATGGGAACAGGAGTGGCTTTCGGTGACACGCCAGGCTCGTAATCTGCAGTTCCGAGATTCGAGTGTCACATTTGCTATCTTCGTTAACTTTCTCCAACTCTGCCTTCGGCCAGAAAGAGGATATCAATGGGCTTGGGAAAGGACGGCGTCCGTCGGATAGGTGGTAAAGCCATGCCCCGTGTGCAGGGTTAGTTTGGGTTGTTTTACCTCTGAGCGGCACTTTTTTTGCATACCGTGGGCTAAATGGCCAGGTCACATGGACCCCGAAGGCCCAGAGAAGGTTGGGGGAGGGGACCCACTGGAACAGCTGTTGGGAGACAGATGGTAGCCTCCCGTCAAGGACATCTAGCGTGTTCTTTAACGTGCACAGGATATGGCTCTCCCGCACACGGGGCCACGGCTTAACGTCCCATCCGACGGACAGCGGCCTTTCCAAGCTCATCGGTGTCCCCTACTGACCGTGGGCAGGGGGGGAAATTTTGCGGAGATAAATCTCAACACTGACCCAGCTGGGACTCGAACCTGGGAACTACAGATTACGAGCCTGGCGCGCTATCGACTGAGCCACCCCCGCCGTTTTCCGTGGGTGAAATTCTACACTGGCCGTGTTGATGGGGGAAAGGCTTTGGCCACCCCCTACCGACAACGTGCTAGTTGAATTGGCTCCATCTCGTGAGCCGATGTTTGGCCACCTCTGATTTATGCTAATAAACGCAGCAGCATATTGCGCATTAAGCGTAATACGTGCTTCGTAGCGAAGGAGCGAGCCAGCATTAATGAGTTATTCCTCTTCAATCTATTCATATCCCTGAAGCTGTCACAGGAAGAGACCGAGTATCACGTGATAGAGGATCAATAGGTCTCGCGGGATTTCATTTATTTATGTAAATCATCTAATTCTGAGGCCCTTCGAATGCTGTTATTCACAATCCTTGAGATGCAGCGCCACACGTTCGCATCTTGATGCAAACAGTCATGTCTCGTCTCTTGGTGTGTTCCGGCATGACTCGTATCTTGATCTATCCAGTCATGACTCGTATCTTGATGTGGCCCATTATGACTCGTATCATGATGTATTCAGACATGACTCGTATCTTGATGTATCCAGTCATGACTCGTATCTTCATGTGCCCCAGCATGACTCGTATCTTGATGTGTTCAGACATGACTCGTATCTTGATGTGTCCCATTATGACTCGTATCTTGATGTGTTCAGACATGACTCGTATCTTGATGTATCCAGTCATGACTCGTATCTTCATGTGCCCCAGCATGACTCGTATCTTGATGTGTTCAGACATGACTCGTATCTTGATGTGTCCCATTATGACTCGTATCTTGATGTGTTCAGACATGACTCGTATCTTGATGTGTCCCATTATGACTCGTATCTTGATGTGTTCAGACATGACTCGTACCTTGATGTATCCAGTCATGACTCGTATCTTCATGTGCCCCAGCATGACTCGTATCTTGATGTGTTCAGACATGACTCGTATCTTGATGTGTCCCATTATGACTCGTATCTTGATGTGTTCAGACATGACTCGTATCTTGATGTATCCAGTCATGACTCGTATCTTGATGTGCCCAGCATGACTCGTATCTTGATGTGTTCAGACATGACTCGTATCTTGATGTGTCCTAGCATGACTCATATCTTGAGGTGTCCCAGCATGACTCATATTTTGATGTTCCCACATGACTCATATCTTGATGTGTCCCAGCATGACTCATATTTTGATGTTCCCACATGACTCATATCTTGATGTGTCCCAGCATGACTCGTACCTTGATGTGTCCAAGCATGACTCGTCTCTTGATGTGTCCAAGCATGACTCGTCTCTTGATGTGTCCAGGCATGTGTCGTCTTTTGATGTGTCCAGGCATGTGTCGTCTTTTGATGTGTCCGGCATGACTCGTC
Organism: Ryuthela nishihirai; assembly: GCA_038380435.1. Classification (NCBI taxonomy): domain Eukaryota; kingdom Metazoa; phylum Arthropoda; class Arachnida; order Araneae; family Heptathelidae; genus Ryuthela; species Ryuthela nishihirai. The sequence goes on along the minus strand of JAWZYU010000023.1, from coordinate 44,600,048 downwards.
TCTTGAAGCGTCCAGACACAATATCTTGACGTATCTTGGTGTGTCAAATTTTCATTATGCTTGTGATGAGATTTTTTCCCCTAAGTACCATTGTGTTCTCATATATAGTCTCGGAAATAGTCAACGTTTGCCGGAAGACAGCTGTTAAGAGGCAGTTGGTAATCTCAATCCAAACCATCCAATTAAAACCAATTCCAATCAAAACCATCCAGAATGTCCTTTGACGTACGGTAATATATAACGTACGGAATGTCCTGTAACGTACGGACGTACGGTGCCTTCCGGCAGACTTTGACTATTTCCGAGACCCCTTGTGCAGAAAGCCATGTCTTATGTACGTTAAAGAACATTCTGGATGGTTAGACAGACTTTAACTATTTCCGAGACCCCTTGTGCAGAAAGCCATGTCTTATTTACGTTAAAGAACATTCTGGATGGTTAGACAGACTTTGACTATTTCCGAGACTTCTTGTGCAGAAAGTCAGGTCTTATGTACGTTAAAGGACGTTCTGGATGGTTAGACAGACTTTGACTATTTCCGAGACCCCTTATGCAGAAAGCCATGTCTTATTTACGTTAAAGAACATTCTGGATGGTTAGACAGACTTTGACTATTTCCGAGACTTCTTGTGCAGAAAGTCAGGTCTTATGTACGTTAAAGGACGTTCTGGATGGTTAGACAGACTTTGACTATTTCCGAGACCCCTTGTACAGAAAGCATGTCTTATGTACGTTAAAGGACATTCTGGATGGTTAGACAGACTTTGACTATTTCCGAGACTTCTTGTGCAGAAAGTCAGGTCTTATGTACGTTAAAGGACGTTCTGGATGGTTAGACAGACTTTGACTGTTTCCGAGACTCCTTGTGCAGAAAGCCATGTCTTATTTACGTTAAAGGACATTCTGGATGGTTAGACAGACTTTGACTATTTCCGAGACTTCTTGTGCAGAAAGTCAGGTCTTATGTACGTTAAAGGACGTTCTGGATGGTTAGACAGACTTTGACTATTTCCGAGACTTCTTGTGCAGAAAGTCAGGTCTTATGTACGTTAAAGGACGTTCTGGATGGTTAGACAGACTTTGACTATTTCCGAGACTTCTTGTGCAGAAAGTCAGGTCTTATGCACGTTAAAGGACGTTCTGGATGGTTAGACAGACTTTGACTATTTCCGAGACTTCTTGTGCAGAAAGTCAGGTCTTATGTACGTTAAAGGACGTTCTGGATGGTTAGACAGACTTTGACTATTTCCGAGACTTCTTGTGCAGAAAGTCAGGTCTTATGTACGTTAAAGGACGTTCTGGATGGTTAGACAGACTTTGACTATTTCCGAGACTTCTTGTGCAGAAAGTCAGGTCTTATGTACGTTAAAGGACGTTCTGGATGGTTAGACAGACTTTGACTATTTCCGAGACCCCTTGTGCAGAAAGCCATGTCTTATTTACGTTAAAGGACATTCTGGATGGTTAGACAGACTTTGACTATTTCCGAGACTTCTTGTGCAGAAAGTCAGGTCTTATGTACGTTAAAGGACGTTCTGGATGGTTAGACAGACTTTGACTATTTCCGAGACTCCTTGTGCAGAAAGTCAGGTCTTATGTGCGTTAAAGGACATTCTGGATGGTTAGGCAGACTTTGACTGTTTCCGAGACCCCTTGTGCAGAAAGCATGTCTTATGTACCTTAAAGGACATTCTGGATGGTTAGACAGACTTTGACTATTTCCGAGACCCCTTGTGCAGAAAGCCATGTCTTATTTACGTTAAAGGACATTCTGGATGGTTAGACAGACTTTGACTATTTCCGAGACTTCTTGTGCAGAAAGTCAGGTCTTATGTGCGTTAAAGGACATTCTGGATGGTTAGGCAGACTTTGACTGTTTCCGAGACCCCTTGTGCAGAAAGCATGTCTTATGTACCTTAAAGGACATTCTGGATGGTTAGACAGACTTTGACTATTTCCGGGACCCCTTGTGCAGAAAGCCATGTCTTAGGTGCGTTAGAGGACATTCTGGATGGTTAGACAGACTTTGACTCTTTCCGAGACCCCTTGTGCAGAAAGCCATGTCTTATTTACGTTAAAGGACATTCTGGATGGTTAGACAGACTTTGACTATTTCCGAGACTTCTTGTGCAGAAAGTCAGGTCTTATGTACGTTAAAGGACGTTCTGGATGGTTAGACAGACTTTGACTATTTCCGAGACTTCTTGTGCAGAAAGTCAGGTTTTATGTACGTTAAAGGACGTTCTGGATGGTTAGACAGACTTTGACTATTTCCGAGACTTCTTGTGCAGAAAGTCAGGTCTTATGTACGTTAAAGGACGTTCTGGATGGTTAGACAGACTTTGACTATTTCCGAGACCCCTTGTGCAGAAAGCCATGTCTTATTTACGTTAAAGGACATTCTGGATGGTTAGACAGACTTTGACTATTTCCGAGACTTCTTGTGCAGAAAGTCAGGTCTTATGTACGTTAAAGGACGTTCTGGATGGTTAGACAGACTTTGACTATTTCCGAGACTTCTTGTGCAGAAAGTCAGGTCTTATGTGCGTTAAAGGACATTCTGGATGGTTAGGCAGACTTTGACTGTTTCCGAGACCCCTTGTGCAGAAAGCATGTCTTATGTACGTTAAAGGACATTCTGGATGGTTAGACAGACTTTGACTATTTCCGGGACCCCTTGTGCAGAAAGCCATGTCTTAGGTGCGTTAGAGGACATTCTGGATGGTTAGACAGACTTTGACTATTTCCGAGACCCCTTGTGCAGAAAGCCATGTCTTATTTACGTTAAAGGACATTCTGGATGGTTAGACAGACTTTGACTATTTCCGAGACTTCTTGTGCAGAAAGTCAGGTCTTATGTACGTTAAAGGACGTTCTGGATGGTTAGACAGACTTTGACTATTTCCGAGACTTCTTGTGCAGAAAGTCAGGTCTTATGTACGTTAAAGGACGTTCTGGATGGTTAGACAGACTTTGACTATTTCCGAGACTTCTTGTGCAGAAAGTCAGGTCTTATGTACGTTAAAGGACGTTCTGGATGGTTAGACAGACTTTGACTATTTCCGAGACCCCTTGTGCAGAAAGCCATGTCTTATTTACGTTAAAGGACATTCTGGATGGTTAGACAGACTTTGACTATTTCCGAGACTTCTTGTGCAGAAAGTCAGGTCTTATGTACGTTAAAGGACGTTCTGGATGGTTAGACAGACTTTGACTATTTCCGAGACTTCTTGTGCAGAAAGTCAGGTCTTATGTACGTTAAAGGACGTTCTGGATGGTTAGACAGACTTTGACTATTTCCGAGACTTCTTGTGCAGAAAGTCAGGTCTTATGTGCGTTAAAGGACATTCTGGATGGTTAGGCAGACTTTGACTGTTTCCGAGACCCCTTGTGCAGAAAGCATGTCTTATGTACGTTAAAGGACATTCTGGATGGTTAGACAGACTTTGACTATTTCCGAGACTTCTTGTGCAGAAAGTCAGGTCTTATGTACGTTAAAGGACGTTCTGGATGGTTAGACAGACTTTGACTATTTCCGAGACCCCTTGTGCAGAAAGCCATGTCTTATTTACGTTAAAGGACATTCTGGATGGTTAGACAGACTTTGACTATTTCCGAGACTTCTTGTGCAGAAAGTCAGGTCTTATGTACGTTAAAGGACGTTCTGGATGGTTAGACAGACTTTGACTATTTCCGAGACTTCTTGTGCAGAAAGTCAGGTCTTATGTACGTTAAAGGACGTTCTGGATGGTTAGACAGACTTTGACTATTTCCGAGACTTCTTGTGCAGAAAGTCAGGTCTTATGTACGTTAAAGGACGTTCTGGATGGTTAGACAGACTTTGACTATTTCCGAGACTTCTTGTGCAGAAAGTCAGGTCTTATGTGCGTTAAAGGACATTCTGGATGGTTAGGCAGACTTTGACTGTTTCCGAGACCCCTTGTGCAGAAAGCATGTCTTATGTACGTTAAAGGACGTTCTGGATGGTTAGACAGACTTTGACTATTTCCGGGACCCCTTGTGCAGAAAGCCATGTCTTAGGTGCGTTAGAGGACATTCTGGATGGTTAGACAGACTTTGACTCTTTCCGAGACTCCTTGTGCAGAAAGCCATGTCTTATGTACGTTAAAGGACATTCTGGAGGGTTTTGATTGGAGGCTACCAACTGCCTCTTAAAGCTGTTCCGTAGGTCAACTTGCGGAGGAGGTGGCTCAGTCGGTAGCGTACAAGACCCTTGAACTGTAGTTCCCAGCTTCAGATTTATCTGCACTAAATCCACACCTTACTCTCTGTGAGAAGAGGGTCACTGATGGGCTTGGAAAGGACGCCGTCCATCCGATGGGATGTTAAGCCGCAGCCTCTTGTACAGTCGCTCAAAAAACAAATATCCGAACATTTAGGTTGATTACAGAATTCAGAAAAATATATTTTCGTTCGATGTTAACTACTTGATCTTCTGGGGGGCGAGGGTGGCTCAGTCGGTAGCGCACCAGTCTCGTAATCTTCAGTTCCCAGGTTCGAGTCTCAGCTGGATCAGAGTTGAGATTTATCTCCGCAAAAATTCCCCGCCCTGCCCACGGTCAATAGGGGATACCGATGGATTTGGAAAGGCCGTCGTCCGTCGGAATGGGACGTTAAGCCTGTGTCCGTGTGCGGGAGAGCCGTACCATGTGCACTTTAAGGAACACGCTGGATGGTCTTGACGGGAGGCTATCATCTGTCTCAGAAGAGCTGTTCCAGTGGGTCCCCTCCTCCAAACTTCTCTGAGCCTTCGGGGTCCTTGTGACCTGGCCATTTAGCCCATGGTGTGCAAAAAGTGCCGCTCAGAGATAAAAGAACCCAACCCCAAAACCATCTCAGAGTCCTTATAAGCAGCCATTTAACCCATTTCGTGTCGCTCAGAGGTAAAACACCCCAACCCAACCCCAAAACCTTTTCTGCGTCCTTGTGAGCTGGCCATTTAACCCATTACGTGTGCCGCTCAGAGGTAAAACACCCCAACCCCAAAACCTTCTCCGAGTCCTGATGAGCTGGCCATTTAACCCATTACGTGTCGCTCAGAATTAAAACACCCCAACCCAACCCCAAAATCGTCTCTGAGTCCTTGTGAGGTGGCCATTTAACCCATTATGTGTGCCGCTCAGAATTAAAACACATTAACCCAACCCCAAAACCTTCTCTGAGTCCTTATGAGCTGGCCATTTAACCCATTATGTGTGCCGCTCAGAATTAAAACACCCCAACCCAACCCCATAACCTTCTCTGAGTCCTTATGAGCTGGCCATTTAACCCATTATGTGTGCCGCTCAGAATTAAAACACCCCAACCCAACCCCAAAATCTTCTCTGAGTCCTTGTGAGCTGGCCATTTAACCCATTATATGTGCCGCTCAGAATTAAAACACCCCAACCCAACCCCAAAACCTTCTCTGAGTCCTTATGAGCTGGCCATTTAACCCATTATATGTGCCGCTCAGAATTGAAACACCCCAACCCAACCCCAAAACCTTCTCTGAGTCCTTGTGAGCTGGCCATTTAACCCATTATGTATGCCGCTCAGAATTAAAACACCCCAACCCAACCCCAAAATCTTCTCTGAGTCCTTGTGAGGTGGCCATTTAACCCATTATGTGTGCCGCTCAGAATTAAAACACATTAACCCAACCCCAAAACCTTTTCTGAGTCCTTATGAGGTGGCCATTTAACCCATTATGTGTGCCGCTCAGAATTAAAACACCCCAACCCAACCCAATAACCTTCTCTGAGTCCTTGTGAGTGGCAATTTTATTAAAACACCATAACCCAACCCCATAACCTTCTCTGAGTCCTTATGAGCTGGCCATTTAACCCATTATGTGTGCCGCTCAGAATTAAAACACCCGAACCCAACCCCAAAACTTTCTCTGAATCCTTATGAGCTGGCCATTTAACCCATTATGTGTGCCGCTCAGAATTAAAACACCCGAACCCAACCCCAAAACCTTCTCTGAATCCTTATGAGGTGGCCATTTAACCCATTATATGTGCCGCTCAGAATTAAAACACCCGAACCCAACCCCAAAACCTTCTCTGAATCCTTATGAGCTGGCCATTTAATCCATTATATGTGCCGCTCAAAATTAAAACACCCCAACCCAACCCTAAAACCTTCTCTGAGTCCTTGTGAGCTGGCCATTTAACCCATTATATGTGCCGCTCAGAATTAAAACTGATCCAGCCCTTTCCGTAGAAAACTGATCCAGTCCCTTCCCGTAGAAAAAGAGCAGCGTCGACCCAATTGACTAGGAGCAAGGAGACAAAGGTGACGGAGCCGCCACGGCTGGCAATCGATTCCTCTTGCACTGAGAGCGAAGGTTCGAAGAATGTTGCCAAGCTGACTGGCGGATCTTTTCGATTGTCTGAGGAGGACGAGGAGAGAGAGATCGGCCGAACTGTTGCGCTCTTTTGTCTGCTCTTTCTGTCTCTCTTTATCTTCTTCTCCTCGGAGCTCGAGGAAGGAGAAATAAATAAGACTCAGAAGATGAAGAAAAGGTTTTCGAGAGTGTCTTTTCGAAGGAACTGAGAGCGAGGATTTCCGCATTGTGAGGAGAATGTCGGATGACCTCTGTCGTCGAAGTTGTTTTTTCTTTTTGGTGATTTCTGTCTCTATTGTTGGAAAGTCTGAAGCTTTTCTTGTACAGTCGCTGAAAAAAGTATCCGAACGCTATCTATGGTTGATGACAGAATTCATAAAAATCATCTGGCAACGATTTTATTTAGAAATTAGTGATCTGGCATCCTTCGTGTCACGTGATTACAGAATTCAGGAAAAATATCTGGAGCGTGTACAGCAACTGTACACGCTCCAGTTACCGTTCACAGCAAACTGGAGCGTGTGTAGTTACTGCATACGCTCCAGTTTGCTGTGAACGGTAACTTCACACGCTCAATATTTCTGTGAGTGGGCCCACACGATCCAGGTTTTTGTGAGCTCACACGATCCATTGTGCTGTGAACATTAACCGCAACCGCTCCAGTTTGCTGTGAACGGTAACTGCACACGCTCAATATTTCTGTGAGTGAGCCCACACGATCTAGGTCTTTGTGAGCTCACACGATCCAATGTACTGTGAACATTAACTGCAACCGCTCCAGTTTGCTGTGAACGGTAACTGCACACGCTCAATAATTCTGTGAGTGGGCCCACACGATCCAGGTCTTTGTGAGCTCACACGATCCAATGTGCTGTGAACATTAACCGCAACTGGTCCAGTTTGCTGTGAACGGTAACTGCACACGCTCAATATTTCTGTGAGTGAGCCCACACGATCCAGGTCTTTGTGAGCTCACACGATCCAATGTGCTGTGAACATTAACCGCAACCGCTCCAGTTTGCTGTGAACGGTAACTGCACCCGCTCAATATTTCTGTGAGTGAGCCCACACGATCCAGGTCTTTGTGAGCTCACACGATCCAATGTGCTGTGAACATTAACCGCAACTGCTCCAGTTTGCTGTGAACGGTAACTGCACACGCTCAATATTTCTGTGAGTGGGCCCACACGATCCAGGTTTTTGTGAGCTCACACGATCCAATGTGCTGTGAACATTAACCTCAACCGCTGCAGTTTGCTGTGAACGGTAACTGCACACGCTCAATATTTCTGTGAGTGGGCCCACACGATCCAGGTCTTTGTGAGCTCACACGATCCAATGTGCTGTGAATATTAACCGCAACCGCTCCAGTTTGCTGTGAACGGTAACTGCACACGCTCAATATTTCTGTGAGTGGGCCCACACGATCCAGGTCTTTGTGAGCTCACACGATCCAATGTGCTGTGAATATTAACCGCAACCGCTCCAGTTTGCTGTGAACGGTAACTGCACACGCTCAATATTTCTGTGAGTGGGCCCACACGATCCAGGTCTTTGTGAGCTCACACGATCCAATGTGCTGTGAATATTAACCGCAACCGCTCCAGTTTGCTGTGAACGGTAACTGCACACGCTCAATATTCCTGTGAGTGAGCCCACACGATCCAGGTTTTTGTGAGCTCACACGATCCAATGTGCTGTGAACATTAACCGCAACCGCTCCAGTTTGCTGTGAACGGTAACTGCACACGCTCAATATTTCTGTGAGTGGGCCCACACGATCCAGGTCTTTGTGAGCTCACACGATCCAATGTGCTGTGAACATTAACCGCAACCGCTCCAGTTTGCTGTGAACGGTAACTGCACACGCTCAATATTTCTGTGAGTGGGCCCACACGATCCAGGTTTTTGTGAGCTCACACGATCCAATGTGCTGTGAACATTAACCGCAACCGCTCCAGTTTGCTGTGAACGGTAACTGCACACGCTCAATATTTCTGTGAGTGGGCCCACACGATCCAGGTTTTTGTGAGCTCACACGATTCAATGTGCTGTGAACATTAACCGCAACCGCTCCAGTTTGCTGTGAACGGTAACTGCACACGCTCAATATTTCTGTGAGTGGGCCCACACGATCCAGGTTTTTGTGAGCTCACACGATCCAATATAAGCACTATGATTGGTTACAGAATTGAGAAAAAATATCTGGTGCGTGTTAAGCAACTGTACTCGCAACAACAATGCATCTGGTTATTAAAAAATAAGAGAGATTTGTGTTTTGGTAAAACCAACCATTCTTTCGAATTCTGTTTTCGAAGCAGTGTTTCGAATGAACATGATCTGCTGCCACAGGGGCGGGGGTGGCTCAGTCGGTAGCGCGCCAGGCTCGTAATCTGTAGTTCCCAGGTTCGAGTCCCAGCTGGGTCAGCGTTGAGATTTATCTCCGCAAAATTCCCCGCCCTGCCCACGGTCAGTAGGGGACACCGATGGGCGTGGAAAGGCCGCCGTCCGTCGGATGGGGCGTTAAGCCGTGGCCCCGTGTGCGGGAGAGCCATACCCTGTGCACGTTAAAGGACACGGTGGATGGCCTTGACGGGAGGCTACCATCTGTCTCCCAACAGCTGTTCCAGTGGGTCCCCTCCCCCAACCTTCTCTGAGCCTTCGGGGTCCTTGTGGCCTGGCCATTTAGCCCATGGTGTGCAAAAAAGTGCCGCTCAAAGGTAGAACAACCCAACTCAGGTTCGAGTCCCAGCTGGGTCAGCGTTGAGATTTATCTCCGCAAAATTCCCCGCCCTGCCCACGGTCAGTAGGGGACACCGATGGGCTTGGAAAGGCCGCCGTCCGTCGGATGGGACGTTAAGCCGTGGCCCCGTGTGTGGGAGAGCCATACCCTGTGCACGTTAAAGGACACGCTGGATGGCCTTGACGGGAGGCTACCATCTGTCTCCCAACAGCTGTTCCAGTGGGTCCCCTCCCCCAACCTTCTCTGAGCCTTCGGGGTCCATGTGACCTGGCCATTTAGCCCATGGTGTGCAAAAAAGTGCCGCTCAGAGGTAAAACAATCCAACGTTAAAGAACACGCTGGATGGCCTTGACGGGAGGCTACCATCTGTCTCCCAACAGCTGTTCCAGTGGGTCCCCTCCCCCAACCTTCTCTGAGCCTTCGGGGTCCATGTGACCTGGCCATTTAGCCCATGGTGTGCAAAAAAGTGCCGCTCAGAGGTAAAACAACCCAACCCAAATCTGCTGCCACATTTAAGTCTGAAAATTCCTCGGTCGATTTCAGTCGTAAAGGAACAGAGCGAACATTCCAGGGCAATGCGTTCCCGGTTATGACGCACCGGAAGTCGTTACGGGAAATATCGCGACTGCCTTTTGGCGTGCAGGAATTTCTTACAAATCTCGGCGCACCTTTGCACGAGCGATCTTATGATGATGATGATGACTTCGCCACGGCCTCCTCGTCGTTTCGGAGGGAGCCTGATGGGGGTGGGGGAGGGAACAGCGCCATTTAATGGCTTGGGTTGGATTGTTTTACCTGTGAACGGCACTTTTTTGCACATCGTGGGCTAAATGGCCAGGTCAGAAGGACCCCGAAGGCTCAGGGAAGGTTGGGGGAAGGGACCCACTGGGGCACATGTTGGGAGACAGATGGTAGCCTCCCGTCAAGGCCATCCAGCGTGTTCTTTAACGTGCACAGAGTATGGCTCTCCCGCACACGGGGCCACGGATTAATGTCACAAACGAAGGACGGCGGCCTTTCCAAGGCCATCGGTGTCCCCTACTGACCGTGGGCAGAGCGGAAAATTTTGCGGAGATGAATCTCAACGCTCACCGAGCTTGGACTCGAACCTGGGAACTGCAGATTACGAGCCTGGTGCGCTACCGACTGAGCCCCCCCCCCGCCCCCCAGCTAATGGTATAGCACCGAATAGCACAAACAGCAAAGTGGAAGAAAGGTTTCTCTGACAAGCAGGTTCGATGTCTTCTCCTCCGTGACCACCCTCGTGTCACGTGACACAAAGGTTGCCAGATCACTAATTTCTAAAAAAAATCTTTGCCAGATATTTTTTCACAATTCTGTACTCAGCCGTAGTGTTCGGATACTTTTTTCAGCGACTGTTGGTGGTCATATTATTTTGATACTAGATCGTGTGGGCTCACTAACGGAAATATTGAGCGTGTGCAGTTACCGTTCACAGCAAACTGGAGCGTGTGCAGTAACTGCTCCAGTTTGCTGTGAACGGTAACTGGAGCGTGTACAGTTGCTGTACACGCTCCAGATATTTTTCCTGAATTCTGTAATCACGTGACACGAAGGTTGCCAGATCACTAATCTCTAAAAAAAAAATCTTTGCCAGATATTTTTTCTGAATTCTGTAATCGACCATAGTGTTCGGGTATTTTTTTGAGCGACTATAATTGCCATTTGTAAGAAATGCAATGAATAGTTAGATACGATTAAAAACATTCCAATATTCGTTTTTTAATTACCTTGTAAATGTTAAAACTGCAAATTAGGAGCCTTGCTCGCGCCCAACTGAGCACCCGAAGGCCACCTCGATATAACGGCCCTCGACACTGCAGCAAGAGCAGATCAAATTTTGTAAAATATGAAAGTTCTTATTTCCTCTTGAATTTTAAAAATTTTACTGGTAGCTCTTATTTTTAAAAATCGGGTGATTATCTGCGATTGCACTGCAGTAACAGAAGACCTAATTCTGAAAACTAGAGCAGATTTTATTGAATTTTAATTTTTAAAAATTCAACTGGTAAATATTTATTTTTAAAAATCTGATAATTAATTTTAAAATATTCTAAATTATTTTAATAAAATCCTTATAAATAAATAATTTCATTTTAATTCATTTTGAAATATATGGCTTTAACTAAATTTTTAAATGAATTACATCACTTGAATTTTTATGCATCGCCGAAATCTTCTTTCTCTTTTTTTCCTTAAGGCTGTCCAGGCCTGGTGTTAAAGTGGCCTCGCCCCCCCTCCCCGCCACGTGATGATCAGGATCAGAATTCGGATAATCAATAAAGAGTTTTGCACTTAAAAATATCTGATCAAAAAATTGGCAGAAATGAGTTACTTTCGGTTACATTGATTACATTGAGTTCTTTTGTAGAGGGGGTGGGGGTGGCTCAGTCGGTAACGCGCCAGGCTCGTAATCTGTAGTTCCCAGGTTCGAGTCCCAGCTGGGTCAGCGTTGAGATTTATCTTCGCAAAATTCCCCGCCCTGCCCACGGTCAGTAGGGGACACCGATGGGCTTGAAAAGGCCGACGTCCGTCGGATGGGACGTTAAGCCGTGGCCCCGTGTGTTGGAGAGCCATACCCTGTGCACGTTAAAGAACACGCTGGATGGCCTTTACGGGAAGCTACCATCTGTCTTCCAACAGCTGTACCAGTGGGCCCCCTCCCCCAACCTCCTCTGAGCTTTCGGGGTCCATGTGACCTGGCCATTTAGTCCATGATGAGCAAAAAAGTGCCGCTCAGAGGTAAAACAACCCAACTCTTTTGTAGAGATAACAGGAAACTAGATGCTTTTGATTCCAGATGATTACGCAGTATCTTGGGTATTAGGTGGTTCAACTTTGTAACTAATGATGAGATTAGGCAAAGGAGTCTGCAACCTCCTTTAAGCAGCATATTGTGCAGAGAGAGACTCCGTTGGTTTGGCCATGTTGCCCGTATGAATATAATTATAGATTGGCGAATAGGGTTATGAACAGTGTGCCTAAAGGCCTCAGAAAGAAGGGGAGACCTAGGATGCGGTGGGCAGACAATGTCAAACAGGACCTTGTTAGAATTGGGGTGCAGTGGCCAGATGCAGTAGATGTAGCTCAGGATAGACTTGCTCGGAGAACTAAATTGTACGGTCTGGTTGGACCTCCGTAGCCCATGGCTGATTGATTGCCTGATTCATGACCAACCCTATTTCCTCCAGGATGTTGTTTGTTTGTTTGTATGTGCGTGCACGGGCATCTTACGCCATCCTCCCACCATCACGACATGTGGATTGCATTAAGCATAATATTTTTTCCCTACGAACTATAAGATGCGATTCGAAAGACTTTTAAAAACTCTTCGCTCTTGATGTTCTGCCCTGGGGGAAATTGCGTTGGTCATGAATCAGACAAAAAGGGGTCCCGAGATCCCTCGTGCGCCGGGCCCTTCCTTCCGCTTTCGCTTTGCTAATACGATTCTTCCGCTGATCCATCGCTCGAGGTTGTCTGTCTCCGTCCTCTTTTTTTTCGCCATTGACATTCGTAGTTCTTCAAGATGGACAGCTCTTGGACATCTCCGAACCAACGATGCGCAAAACGTCACATTGGATGCGAAGAGGAAAGGGAGGAGGGAAGAAGATGAGGAGGAAAAGAGGAGGGAGGGAGAGCAGGGGGATGGAAGAAAAGAGAGGAGTGGGATGATGAGGGTAAAGGGAGGAGAGACGGAGGAGGACGGGAGAGGAGGAGGATCTGCGATGGAGATTGGATCTGTTTGGAGTGAAGCCCAAGATGATTCGTTTCTCTTCGGAGAAATGGAATCCTTGCATCTTCTCCTCCTCGGAGAGATTCGAGGAATGGAGTTGAATGGAAAAGAAAAGGAAAAAGCTGATGTCTCTAAACCTGTTTTGTTGTGTAAACATCTTCGGTATTTTTTCATCTCTCAAATGTCAACTCTTTCGGAGGAAACAGATTCCGAAACTGTAGCTGTCATAACTTCGTGATCTTGCGTGATGTTGAGGTGGCAAATTTTATCAGAGGAAACTTAATACATAAATCTGTAATAAATTTTTTTAAAGTAGATATTTTGCGATAAGGTTTAGCCATTTTATTTTAAAATCGGCTTTGATTAATGAAAAAAAGTGACGTCCATATGGGAAACCCCATGGTTTTAAAAAATAGTAAAAATATTAAAGAAATCAAAATAACAGATCAAATCATTGTTTTTCATATTTTAAATGAAAAAAAATATGTTTTTTAATTTAAATCTAAATTGAAAATAGGAATCAAACTTTTAAATGTAAACAGGGCTGTTTTAACACTGAGCTGCATTTTTTTTTCACACAATGGGCTAAATAAACAGGTCACAAGAACCCCGAGGGCTCAGAGAAGGTTACGGGATGAGAACCGACAGCTGTTACAAAACAGATGGTAGCTTCCCGTCAAGGTCATCCAGTGTGGGGGCAGGGGTGCTCAGTAGGTAGCGCGCCAGGCTCGTAATTTGAGGTTCCCAGGTTCGAGTCCCAGCTGGGTCAGCGAGGATTGAGATTTATCTCCGCAAAATTCTCCAACCTGCCCACAGTCAGTAGGGGACACCGATGAGTTTCGAAAAACCACCGTCCGTCGGATGGGACGCTAAACCCTGGTCCGTGTGCGGGAGAGCCATACCCTGTGCACGTTAAAGAACACGCTGGATGGCCTTGACGGGAGGCTACCATCTGTTTCCCAACAGCTGTTCCAGTGGGTCTCCTCCCCCAACCTTCTCTGAGCTTTCGGGGTCCTTGTGACCTGGCCTCTCAGAGGGTAAAATGCCTCTCAGAGGTAAAATAATCCAAACAAACAATGGGCTAAATAACCAGAACTCGAACCCCGAGGGCTCAGAGAAGGCTGGGAGATGAGACCGACTGGAACAGCTGTTAGGAGACAGATGGTAGTTCAGATACATGTTTTTTCTGCCAAAGGAGACACGTCTTAACGTCCCATTCGATGGACGGCGGTTTTCCAAGCTCAATGGTGTCCGCTACTCACCGAGGGGCAGGGCGGGAAGTTTTGCGGAAAACAAGGGACTAAATAACCTGGTCCCAAAACCCCAGCACTCTTTTGCAAACATTGGGCAAAATGACCTGGTCCCAAAACCCCAGCACTTTTTTGCAAACATTGGGCTAAATTACCTGGTCCCAAAACCCCAGCACTTTTTTGCAAACTTTGGGCTAAATGACCTGGTCCCAAAACCCCAGCACTTTTTTGCAAACTTTGGGCTAAATGACCTGGTCCCAAAACCCCAGCACTCTTTTGCAAACATTGGGCAAAATGACCTGGTCCCAAAACCCCAGCACTTTTTTGCAAACTTTGGACTAAATGACCTGGTCCCAAAACCCCAGCACTCTTTTGCAAATATTGGGCTAAATGAACTGGTCCCAAAACCCCAGCACTTTTTTGCAAACTTTGGACTAAATGACCTGGTCCCAAAACCCCAGAACTTTTCTGCAAACTTTGGGCTAAATGAACTGGTCCCAAAACCCCAGCACTTTTTTGCAAACTTTGGGCTAAATGACCTGGTCCCAAAACCCCAGCACTTTTTTGCAAACTTTGGACTAAATGACCTGGTCCCAAAACCCCAGAACTTTTCTGCAAACTTTGGGCTAAATGACCTGGTCCCAAAACCCCAGCACTTTTTTGAAAACTTTGGGCTAAATGACCTGGTCCCAAAACCCCAGCACTCTTTTGCAAACTTTGGGCAAAATGACCTGGTCCCAAAACCCCAGCACTATTTTGCAAACATTGGGCTAAATTACCTGGTCCCAAAACCCCAGCACTTTTTTGCAAACTTTGGGCTAAATGACCTGGTCCCAAAACCCCAGCACTTTTTTGCAAACTTTGGACTAAATGACCTGGTCCCAAAACCCCAGCACTTTTTTGCAAACATTGGGCTAAATGACCTGGTCCCAAAACCCCAGCACTTTTTTGCAAACTTTGGACTAAATGACCTGGTCCCAAAACCCCAGAACTTTTCTGCAAACTTTGGACTAAATTACCTGGTCCCAAAACCCCAGCACTTTTTTGCAAACTTTGGGCTAAATGACCTGGTCCCAAAACCCCAGCACTTTTTTGCAAACTTTGGGCTAAATGACCTGGTCCCAAAACCCCAGCACTCTTTTGCAAACATTGGGCAAAATGACCTGGTCCCAAAACCCCAGCACTCTTTTGCAAACATTGGGCTAAATGACCTGGTCCCAAAACCCCAGCACTTTTTTGCAAACTTTGGACTAAATGACCTGGTCCCAAAACCCCAGAACTTTTCTGCAAACTTTGGACTAAATTACCTGGTCCCAAAACCCCAGCACTTTTTTGCAAACTTTGGGCTAAATGACCTGGTCCCAAAACCCCAGCACTTTTTTGCAAACTTTGGGCTAAATGACCTGGTCCCAAAACCCCAGCACTCTTTTGCAAACATTGGGCAAAATGACCTGGTCCCAAAACCCCAGCACTTTTTTGCAAACTTTGGACTAAATGACCTGGTCCCAAAACCCCAGCACTCTTTTGCAAACATTGGGCTAAATGACCTGGTCCCAAAACCCCAGAACTTTTCTGCAAACTTTGGACTAAATGACCTGGTCCCAAAATCCCAGCACTTTTTTTGCAAACATTGGGCTAAATGACCTGGTCCCAAAAAGAACACTCTCAGAAATTCAAATATATATTTTTCGGCCAAGGCCAATTTTCAGCTACGTATTAAGGGTTAGACACTTTGTAAACGATTTGGTGTTTAGAAACTAATTATAACACTTAGTTTAAGACATCGTGTTTAAAGACTTAGTTTATGACACTTGGTGTTTAGCACTTAGTTTATGACACTTGGTGTTTAGATACTTAGTTTATATCATTTATGACACTTGGTGTTTAGCACTTAGTTTGTGACACTTGGTTCTTAGATACTTAGTTGATGTCAATTTATGACACTTGGTGTTTAGCACTTAGTTTATGACACTTGGTGTTTAGATACTTAGTTTATATCATTTATGACACTTGGTGTTTAGCACTTAGTTTATGACACTTGGTGTTTAGATACTTAGTTTATGTCATTTATGACACTTGGTGTTTAGCACTTAGTTTGTGACACTTGGTTCTTAGATACTTAGTTGATGTCAATTTATGACACTTGGTGTTTAGCACTTAGTTTATGACACTTGGTGTTTAGATACTTAGTTTATATCATTTATGACACTTGGTGTTTAGCACTTAGTTTATGACACTTGGTGTTTAGATACTTAGTTTATGTCATTTATGACACTTGGTGTTTAGCACTTAGTTTGTGACACTTGGTTCTTAGATACTTAGTTGATGTCAATTTATGACACTTGGTGTTTAGATGCTTAATTTATGAACAGAGAAACATTTTTTTTAAAAGGCTGCTGGTGTCTGAGCAGTGACATTCCCACCACGAACCATTCTGAATTCGATATTGCTCATTGTGTGCCGTTAATCCCCAGTGCAAGCAGAAATATCCTTCAGGTAATCAATAAAACCGTTGCATTTGGTAAAGCCGATTCTTTAACCCCTAGACCACTTCCGGCCATCAAAACAGCGACTGTCTGGTAGGCTTCGTACCAACGATAAGAGTGCGGTTCTCATTGATCCAGATGCCGAGAGCCTTTATTTCCCAAAACACCTTCAGCAGTTTCGGTGAGGCCACAACATCCCGAGCAGCTGTTAACTCTCGTGCGCATCCTGTGACGTCATCGGACAGTAGTACTCGTCGAGTCGCCACCTTCCTCTGTCGGCGCAAAAGTGGCGGCGATGGCAGAAACGAAGAAAAAAATCGGGAAACTTCGAGCGCGATCGATTTACTGAGGTCACCGCAAGGTTGGGCCTCAAGAGCCGCTACCGCCGCTACTGTTGGAGGCTGAGGCGGCGGCAACACGGCGCAGAATCCGAAGGCTTTGGGTTGGGTTGTTTTACCTCTGAGCGGCACTTTTTTGCACACCATGGGCTAAATGGCCAGGTCACATGGACCCCGAAGGCTCAGAGAAGGTTGGGGGAGGGTACCCATTGGTAAAGCTGTTGAGAGACAGATGGTATCCTCCCGTCAAGGCCATCCAGCGTGTTCTTTAACGTGCACAGGGTTGTTGGATTGTTTTACCTCTGAGCGACACTTTTTTGCACACCATGGGCTAAATGACCAATTCACATGGACCCCGAAGTCTCAAAGAAGGTTTGGGGAGGGGACTCACTGTAACAGCTGTTGGGAGACAGATGGTAGCCTCCCGTCAAGGCCATCCAGCGTGTTCTTTAACGTGCACAGGGCATGACTCTCCCGCACACGGGGCCACGGCTTAACGTCTCATCCGACGGACGGCGGCCTTTCCAAGCCCATCGGTGTCCCCTACTGACCGTGGGCAGGGCGGTGAGTTTGGTGGAGATAAGTCTCAACGCTGACCCAGCTGGGACTCGCGAACCTGGGAACTACAGATTACGAGCCTGGCGCGCTACCGACTGAGGCACCCCCGCCCCAAATCCGAAGGCACAGCACGGACGCTACGTCATCAAGCAGCTGGTAACTGAAGTGCACTGAAGGCTCTCCAATCAACCATTGGAGGGAGGGAGGGGGGAGGCTTTGGGAATTGTGATTGCTTATTTTGGGTCCAGGGGGAGATAGAGGGAGGGAACATGGCGCCCTCCTTTCCGAAAAAAAAAATTTGAAACTTTTTATATTTCGTATCATTTGGTAAAAAATTTTTAAAGGCTTCTGAAACGGAAGGGGAAAGTTATGCTGCAATGAAATTCCAATCTCTTACACCCCCAACTCCCCCCCCCCCAAAAAAAATAATTTTTTTTTTCTTGGTCCGAGCCAGTGTGGGTCTGTAACAGTTACAGTCGCTCAAACAAAAAGTATCCGAACACTATACTTGATTACAGAATTCAGGAAAAAATATCTGGCAACGTTTTTTTTTAGAAATTAGTGACCTGGCACCCATCGTGTCACGTGACACGAAGGTTGCCAGATCACTAACTTCTAAAAAAATCGTTGCCAGATATTTTTTTTCTGAATTCTGTAATCAACCGTAGTGTTCGGATATTTCTTTGAGCGACTGTAGGTGGTCATATTATTTTGATACTAGATCGTGTGGGCTCACTCACGGAAATATCGAGCGTGTGCAGTTACCGTTCACAGCAAACTGGAGCGTGTGCAGTAACTGCACACGCTCCAGTGCTGTGAACGGTAACTGGAGCGTGTACAGTTGCTGTACATGCTCCAGATATTTTTTCCTGATTTCTGTAATCACGTGACACGAAGGTTGCCAGATCACTAACTTCTAAAAAAATCGCTGCCAGATATTTTTTTCTGAATTCTGTAATCAAGCATAGTGTTCGGATACTTTTTTTTGAGCGGCTGTACTAAGTTGACTGATTTGCTAATCGCTAATTAGGATTGAACTAGAAGAGGTGCTTGTATCTATTCTTGGAATTTGGGATCATCTTCATTCTCTTTTGGATAACGTTGTGGATGATGACAGCGATGCGGTAAAAAATCACAGCCTATATTCTCAGGATGATAACATCATCATTTCTTTGCGTCTGTTGTCAATGATTTGTCTTATTTACTTTTTGAACTCTTTCACAAGATGCAGAACATAATAGTGTGCACGAAAAGTGTGGGTTGCGTTGTTTTTCCTTTGAGCTGAAGACTTTTTGGACACAATGGGCTATTCCCCCCCCCCCGCCCCCTAAATCTTCTTTCTCGATTTCTCTGAAGTCACGATGATCCTAAGAGGAGGATGGGGATCCAGTGGTATTGTGCAGTGGGTTGCGTTGTTTTTCCTCTGAGCTGAAGACGTTTTGAACACAATGGGCTAATTCCCCCCCACCTAAATCCTCTTCCTCGATTTCTCTGAAGTCACGATGATCCTAAGAGGAGGATGGGGATCCAGTGGTATTGTGCAGTGAATTGAGTTGTTTTTCCTCTGAGCTGAAGACGTTTTGAACACAATGGGCTAATCCCCCCCCCCTAAATCCTCTTCCTCGATTTCTCTGAAGTCACGATGATCCTAAGAGGAGGATGGGGATCCAGTGGTATTGTGCAGTGGGTTGCGTTGTTTTTCCTCTGAGCTGAAGACGTTTGAACACAATGGGCTAATTCCCCCCCCCCCCCCTAAATCCTCTTCTTCGATTTCTCTGAAGTCGCGATGATCCTAAGAGGAGGATGGGGATCCAGTGGTATTGTGCAGTGGGTTGCGTTGTTTTTCCTCTGAGTGGCGCATTTTTACACACAATGGGCTAAATGGCTAGGTCACAAGGACCCCTAAGGGCTCAGAGAAGATTGGGACCAGGGGACTCACTGAACAGCTGTTACAGGACAGATGGCCTGTAACACCTATCCAAAAAGTGCGTAAACAACACGCTGGATGACCCATCAAGGCCATCCAGCGTGTTGTTTAACGTGCACAAGTGATGCACACGATCACGGCTTAATGTCCCATCCCATGGACGGTGGTATTTCGAAGCTCGTCGACCTGAACGTGGGCAGGAGAGTTCTGCGAAAAAAAATATCAACACTGGTCCAGGTTGGAATGGAACCTGGGATTGGATTGTTTTGGATTGTTTTACCTCTAAGCGGCACTTTTTTGCCCACCATGGGCTAAATGGCCAGGTGACAAAGACCCCGCAGGCTCAGAGAAGGTTGGGGGAGGGGACCCACCGGAACGGCTGTTGGAAGACAGATGGTAGCCTCCCGTCAAGGCCATCCAGCGTGTTCTTTAACGTGCACAGGGTATAGCTCTCCCGCACACGGTGCCACGGCTTAACGTCCCATCCGACGGACGGCGGTCTTTCCAAGCCCATCGGTGTCCCCTACTGACCGTGGGCAGGGCGGGAAACCTGGGAAATGCAGATTACGAGCCTGGCGCGCTACCGACTGAGCGAGCCGAAACGACAAAGTGACAAAAAAAAAATCGGTGTTTGAAAGCGAGCTAATTACGGAAGTAAACTTTCTTTGGGAATTGACACAAATGGAAATAAAATGCATTAAAATTAAAATCTAGTTCCCTTTTAGGTAAAGCATTTTTATTTACATTTAATTTCTCCAGTTATTGTATTCTCTTATCGTGCTTTTAAAAACAATCGTTTTGTTCCTTCACAGGCGCTGACAACAATCAACGTTCAGTTTCGTATCTTTTCATTCAACTGAAACGTTTGGCTTTCTCCCCCCCTCTCTCTCTCTTCCCTCCCCCCTCCCCCCACACAACCAACAAACAACAACCACACAACCTTCGTGTCACGTGACACGAAGGTTGCCAGATCACTAATTTCTAGAAAAAGCGTTGTCAGATATTTTTTCTGCATTCTGTAATCAACCGTAGTGTTCGGAAACTTTTTTGAGCGACTGTAGGTGGTCATATTATTTTGATACTAGATCGTGTGGGCTCACTCACGGAAATATTGAGCGTGTGCAGTTACCGTTCACAGCAAACTGGAGCGTGTGCAGTAACTGCACACGCTCCAGTTTGCTGTGAACGGTAACTGGAGCGTGTACAGTTGCTGTACACGCTCCAGATATTTTTCCTGAATTCTGTAATCACGTGACCTCCTCTCTCTCCTCCCCCCACACACCCTCGGGACTTCCTGATTAATAATTCCAATCTTCTGTCTCACTTCGTGGTTAATTTAGCAGCAAATCGAGTTTAAAGACAGACCGATAGTTGCAGCAATAGTTGCATCTTCATCTTCATCGCAAGTCGTATTTCTGTGCACAAAACGGATAAAAAACATGAATTTCTTTCTCAAACGAAAAATGAAAAATATGTGATGAAAAAATATGATTTTATTTTACAACTGATCTTTCGAAATAGTTGTAAAATAAAATCTCACAGAACACAAACTGAATCAATTTGCCGAAGTGCCTTCTAGACATCGCTAGAAGTTCCGAAGAGTCGTCCATGAACCACTTGTCGTTTGTTGCTTTTTCGCGTGGTCCGTTCCAAATAGGGGGCGGGGGTGGCTCAGTCGGTAGCGCGTCAGGCTCGTAATCTGTAGTTCCCAGGTTCGAGTACCAGCTTGGTCAGCGTTGAGATTTATCTCCGCAAAATTCCCCGCCCTGCCCACGGTCAGTAGGGGACACCGATGGGCTTGGAAAGGCCGCCGTCCGTCGGATAGGACGTTAAGTCGGATAGGACGTTAAGTCGTGTGGGAGAGCCATACCCTGTGCACGTTAAAGAACACGCTGGATGGCCTTGACGGGAGACTACCATCTGTCTCCCAACAGTTGTTCCAGTGGGTCCCCTCCCCCAACCTTCTCTGAGCCTTCGGGGTCCATGTGACCTGGCCATATAGCCCATGGTGTGCAAAAAAGTGCCGCTCAGAGGTAAAACAACCCAAACCAACCCGTTCCAAATAATGTTAAAATAAATGTTTTTTCGCATGGTCCATTCCAAAAAGGGTTAAAATATATGTTAAATAAAATACTTTGCAACTTGGATATGAAGAAGTTATTTTTTTGTGTTTTTTTTTTCTTCTATAAAACTTATAATTTGTTTTGTGTGTTTCGAATAGAGTGCATTATGATGGAGAATCTAATTCTGAGAATTTCTTGCGGGAGAATAGGACTCGGTTAAGCCGTGACCCTGTGTGCAGGAGAGCCATTCCTATGCACACTTAAAAACACACTGGATGGCTTTAACCGAAGGCAACCATCTGCCTCTTGTCCAGTGGGTTCTCTCTCCCAATCGTCTCTGAACCCTCGGGGTCCTTGTGATACTCCTCAGAGGTAGAATGCCTCTTAATTCACTTTCGAAATTAATAAACGTAAAATTATTGCAATGTTTAAGCGTGTTTTTAGCAACCTGCATTCGCCCTTCTTTAAAAATAAAAATAATAAATACCCCCTCAAGCAGCTGCTTGCCACAGAGGTCTGACAGGAGCCTGTCAGTTTATATGCCACAGTAGGAGATCTGAGAGGATGGCAGGAGCTCAGCAGAAAAACGACACACACATCCATGCCTAATCCGGGGCTCGAACCCACGTCCCTTAGATCAGTAGCCAAGCGTGCTAACCACTCGGCCACGGGACGGCTCGCCCTTCTTTAGCTATTTAAATATTGCACGAATATCGTCGAAAAAAAAAAGAAAATCAGTTTTCAATAGATTTAAATGAGATTTTTAATTTTTTTCCAATTACAGTTTTCGATAAAATTAAATGAGATTTTTAATTTATTTCAATCACAGTTTTCGATAGATTTAAAAGCGATTTTTAATTTTTTCCAATTTCAGTTTTCGATAGAATTAAATGAGATTTTTAATTTATTTCAATCACAGTTTTCGATAGATTTAAAAGAGATTTTTAATTTTTTCCAATTCCAGTTTTCGATAGAATTAAATGAGATTTTTAATTTATTTCAATCACAGTTTTCGATAGATTTAAAAGAGATTTTTAATTTTTTCCAATTCCAGTTTTCGATAGAATTAAATGAGATTTTTAATTTATTTCAATCACAGTTTTCGATAGATTTAAAAGAGATTTTTAATTTTTTCCAATTCCAGTTTTCGATAGATTTAAATAAGATTTTTAATTTTATTTCCAATCACAGTTTTCGATAGATTTAAAAGAGATTTTTAATTTTTTCCAATTTCAGTTTTCGATAGATTTAAATGAGATTTTTAATTTTTTTCAATCACAGTTTCCGATAGATTTAAATGAGATTTTTAATTTTTTCCAATTCCAGTTTTCGATAGAATTAAATGAGATTTTTAATTTATTTCAATCACAGTTTTCGATAGATTTAAAAGAGATTTTTAATTTTTTCCAATTCCAGTTTTCGATAGAATTAAATGAGATTTTTAATTTATTTCAATCACAGTTTTCGATAGATTTAAAAGAGATTTTTAATTTTTTCCAATTCCAGTTTTCGATAGATTTAAATAAGATTTTTAATTTTTTTTCCAATCACAGTTTTCGATAGATTTAAAAGAGATTTTTAATTTTTTCCAATTTCAGTTTTCGATAGATTTAAATGAGATTTTTAATTTTTTTCAATCACAGTTTCCGATAGATTTAAATGAGATTTTTAATTTTTTCCAATTCCAGTTTTCGATAGAATTAAATGAGATTTTTAATTTATTTCAATCACAGTTTTCGATAGATTTAAAAGAGATTTTTAATTTTTTCCAATTCCAGTTTTCGATAGAATTAAATGAGATTTTTAATTTATTTCAATCACAGTTTTCGATAGATTTAAAAGAGATTTTTAATTTTTTCCAATTCCAGTTTTCGATAGAATTAAATGAGATTTTTAATTTATTTCAATCACAGTTTTCGATAGATTTAAAAGAGATTTTTAATTTTTTCCAATTCCAGTTTTCGATAGAATTAAATGAGATTTTTAATTTATTTCAATCACAGTTTTCGATAGATTTAAAAGAGATTTTTAATTTTTTCCAATTCCAGTTTTCGATAGATTTAAATAAGATTTTTAATTTTTTTTCCAATCACAGTTTTCGATAGATTTAAAAGAGATTTTTAATTTTTTCCAATTTCAGTTTTCGATAGATTTAAATGAGATTTTTAATTTTTTTCAATCACAGTTTCCGATAGATTTAAATGAGATTTTTAATTTTTTCCAATTCCAGTTTTCGATAGAATTAAATGAGATTTTTAATTTATTTCAATCACAGTTTTCGATAGATTTAAAAGAGATTTTTAATTTTTTCCAATTCCAGTTTTCGATAGAATTAAATGAGATTTTTAATTTATTTCAATCACAGTTTTCGATAGATTTAAAAGAGATTTTTAATTTTTTCCAATTCCAGTTTTCGATAGATTTAAATAAGATTTTTAATTTTTTTTCCAATCACAGTTTTCGATAGATTTAAAAGAGATTTTTAATTTTTTCCAATTTCAGTTTTCGATAGATTTAAATGAGATTTTTAATTTTTTTCAATCACAGTTTCCGATAGATTTAAATGAGATTTTTAATTTTTTCCAATTCCAGTTTTCGATAGAATTAAATGAGATTTTTAATTTATTTCAATCACAGTTTTCGATAGATTTAAAAGAGATTTTTAATTTTTTCCAATTCCAGTTTTCGATAGAATTAAATGAGATTTTTAATTTATTTCAATCACAGTTTTCGATAGATTTAAAAGAGATTTTTAATTTTTTCCAATTCCAGTTTTCGATAGAATTAAATGAGATTTTTAATTTATTTCAATCACAGTTTTCGATAGATTTAAAAGAGATTTTTAACTTTTTCCAATTCCAGTTTTCGATAGAATTAAATGAGATTTTTAATTTATTTCAATCACAGTTTTCGATAGATTTAAAAGAGATTTTTAATTTTTTCCAATTCCAGTTTTCGATAGAATTAAATGAGATTTTTAATTTATTTCAATCACAGTTTTCGATAGATTTAAAAGAGATTTTTAATTTTTTCCAATTCCAGTTTTCGATAGAATTAAATGAGATTTTTAATTTATTTCAATCACAGTTTTCGATAGATTTAAAAGAGATTTTTAATTTTTTCCAATTCCAGTTTTCGATAGAATTAAATGAGATTTTTAATTTATTTCAATCACAGTTTCGATAGATTTAAAAGAGATTTTTAATTTTTTCCAATTCCAGTTTTCGATAGAATTAAATGAGATTTTTAATTTATTTCAATCACAGTTTTCGATAGATTTAAAAGAGATTTTTAATTTTTTCCAATTCCAGTTTTCGATAGAATTAAATGAGATTTTTAATTTATTTCAATCACAGTTTTCGATAGATTTAAAAGAGATTTTTAATTTTTTCCAATTCCAGTTTTCGATAGATTTAAATAAGATTTTTAATTTTTTTTCCAATCACAGTTTTCGATAGATTTAAAAGAGATTTTTAATTTTTTCCAATTTCAGTTTTCGATAGATTTAAATGAGATTTTTAATTTTTTTCAATCAGAGTTTCCGATAGATTTAAATGAGATTTTTAATTTTTTCCAATTCCAGTTTTCGATAGAATTAAATGAGATTTTTAATTTATTTCAATCACAGTTTTCGATAGATTTAAAAGAGATTTTTAATTTTTTCCAATTCCAGTTTTCGATAGAATTAAATGAGATTTTTAATTTATTTCAATCACAGTTTTCGATAGATTTAAAAGAGATTTTTAATTTTTTCCAATTCCAGTTTTCGATAGATTTAAATAAGATTTTTAATTTTTTTTCCAATCACAGTTTTCGATAGATTTAAATGAGATTTTTAATTTTTTCCAATTTCAGTTTTCGATAGATTTAAATGAGATTTTTAATTTTTTTCAATCACAGTTTCCGATAGATTTAAATGAGATTTTTAATTTTTTCCAATTTCAGTTTTCGATAGATTTAAATGAGATTTTTAATTTTTTTCCAATTACAGTTTTCGATAAAATTAAATGAGATTTTTAATTTTTTCCAATTTCAGTTTTCGATAGATTTAAATGAGATTTTTAATTTTTTTCCAATCACAGTTTTCGATAGAATTAAATGAGATTTTTAATTTATTTCAATCACAGTTTTCGATAGATTTAAAAGAGATTTTTAATTTTTTCCAATTCCAGTTTTCGATAGAATTAAATGAGATTTTTAATTTATTTCAATCACAGTTTTCGATAGATTTAAAAGAGATTTTTAATTTTTTCCAATTCCAGTTTTCGATAGAATTAAATGAGATTTTTAATTTATTTCAATCACAGTTTTCGATAGATTTAAAAGAGATTTTTAATTTTTTCCAATTCCAGTTTTCAATAGAATTAAATGAGATTTTTAATTTATTTCAATCACAGTTTTCGATAGATTTAAAAGAGATTTTTAATTTTTTCCAATTCCAGTTTTCAATAGAATTAAATGAGATTTTTAATTTATTTCAATCACAGTTTTCGATAGATTTAAAAGAGATTTTTAATTTTTTCCAATTCCAGTTTTCGATAGATTTAAATAAGATTTTTAATTTTTTTTCCAATCACAGTTTTCGATAGAATTAAATGAGATTTTTAATTTTTTTCAATCACAGTTTCCGATAGATTTAAATGAGATTTTTAATTTTTTCCAATTTCAGTTTTCGATAGATTTAAATGAGATTTTTAATTTTTTTCAATCACAGTTTTCGATAGATTTAAATGAGAATTTTAATTTTTTCCAATTCCAGTTTTCGATAGATTTAAATGAGATTTTTAATTTTTTTCAATCACAGTTTTCGATAGATTTAAATGAGAATTTTAATTTTTTCCAATTCCAGTTTTCGATAGATTTAAATGAGATTTTTAATTTTTTCCAATTCCAGTTTTCGATAGATTTAAATGAGATTTTTAATTTTTTCCAATTCCAGTTTTCGATAGATTTAAATGAGATTTTTAATTTTTTCCAATTCCAGTTTTCGATAGAATTAAATGAGATTTTTAATTTATTTCAATCACAGTTTTCGATAGATTTAAATGAGATTTTTAATTTTTTCCAATTCCAGTTTTCGATAGAATTAAATGAGATTTTTAATTTATTTCAATCACAGTTTTCGTTAGATTTAAATGAGATTTTTAATTTTTTCCAATTCCAGTTTTCGATAGAATTAAATGAGATTTTTAATTTATTTCAATCACAGTTTTCGATAGATTTAAATGAGATTTTTAATTTTTTCCAATTCCAGTTTTCGATAGATTTAAATGAGATTTTTAATTTTTTTCAATCACAGTTTTCGATAGATTTAAATGAGATTTTTAATTTTTTCCAATTCCAGTTTTCGATAGATTTAAATGAGATTTTTAATTTTTTTCAATCACAGTTTTCGATAGATTTAAATGAGATTTTTAATTTTTTCCAATTCCAGTTTTCGATAGATTTAAATGAGATTTTTAATTTTTTCCAATTCCAGTTTTCGATAGAATTAAATGAGATTTTTAATTTATTTCAATCACAGTTTTCGATAGATTTAAATGAGATTTTTAATTTTTTCCAATTCCAGTTTTCGATAGAATTAAATGAGATTTTTAATTTATTTCAATCACAGTTTTCGATAGATTTAAATGAGATTTTTAATTTTTTCCAATTCCAGTTTTCGATAGATTTAAATGAGAATTTTAATTTTTTCCAATTCCAGTTTTCGATAGATTTAAATGAGATTTTTAACTTTTTTTTCAATCACAGTTTTCGATAGATTTAAATGAGATTTTTAATTTTTTTTCAATCACAGTTTTCGATAGATTTAAATGAGATTTTTAATTTTTTCCAACCCAGTTTTCCATAAAAAGTCTTATTTTACCCGACTCTGGTCTTAATAAAATGACCACACAGTGTACACAAAGAATTAAATATAGAACGCAGTATGCTGCCACAGAGATACGATAAAGCTGATTATCTTTTTGAATCCGTAATTGCTAGAATGTTACTCATTTGAATGCGAAGTGAAATTCATTAACAGAATCACGTGATGTATATCAGATAACAAAGTAGCTCGCAGCGTCACAAGGTAATAATTTCCCGTTGCCATGGTAATTGGTGCACCCGCATGTTTGATTGCCCGGAAACCAATTGTGATGTTTGTCTGCGCTGCTCTGACATCGAGGATTCAAAGTCATCGAGTTCGTTTCAATTTCCTCCGCTTGGGGGCTCTGAGGAGTAAGCACTCTAATAAACAGTGTGGATAAAAGAAGTCTCTAGACAAATTGAACTTCAAAAGTACAAAATATAACAAACATATCAACTCTGCTGAATATGGGATGTTTCTTTTGAAAGAGAATTAAGTTTTATATTTTCCGTCTTGAAATTAGAACTGATTTGTGAAATGAAAATAGTAATTATTTGGTAACGTAATGGTAAAAAAAAAGGATAAAATAGTAATGTATGATAATATAATTATAAATGATGATAAATTGGTAATTTTTTTTTAAATTTGCAGGATAAGGATAATTTTTCGTTTTATTTTCTTAAAGTTACGTTTTCTCACCTCATGGGGGGAACTCCCACGTTTTGGGGGCCCAAGAACCACCAAAATCTCAGAGAACGTTGATGAAAGGAGACCCGCTGAATATCTGTTGGGAGACAGATGGTAGCCTCCCGTCAAGGCCATCCAGTGTGTTTCTTAACGTGCACAGGGTATAACTCTCCCTCACGCCGAACCACGGCTTAACGTCCCATCTGAATGGTTGGGTTGTTTTACCTCTGAGCGGCACTTTTTCGCACTCCATGAGCTAAATGGCCAGGTCACAAGGACCCTGAAGGCTCAGAGAACGTTGGGGAGGAAACAAACTGGAATAGCTGTTAGGAGACAGATGGTAGCCTTTCGTCAAGGCCATCCAGTGTTTTCTTTAACGTGCAAAGGTATGGCTCTCCCGCACAAGGGGGCCACGGCTTAACGTCCCATCCAACGAACGGCGGCCTATCCAAACCCATCGGTGTCCCCTACTGACCGTGGGCAGGTCGGCGAATTTTGCGGAGATAAATCTCAATGCTAATCCAGCTGGGACTCGACCTGGGAACTGTAGATTACGAGCTGGACCACTCCGACTGAGCCACCCTCACTTTTTCCAGGATTCGAACCCAGGCCCTTTGGATCAATCGTACTAGCCACTCCGATCACTGGGGCGGGGGTGGCTCAGTCGGTACAGCGCCAGGCTCGTAATCTGTAGTTCCCAGGTTCGAGTCCCAGCTGGGTCAGCGTTGAGATTTATCTCCGCAAAACTCCCCGCCCTGCCCACGGTCAGTAGGGGACACCGATGAAATCAGGAAGACCACCGTCTGTCGGATGGGACGTTAAGCCGTGGTCCCGTGTGCGGGAGAGCCATACCCTCTGCACGTTAAAGAACACGCTGGATGGCCTTAACGGGAGGCTACCATCAGTCTTCCAACAGCTGTTCCAGTGGGTCCCCTTCCCCAACCTTTTTTGAGCCTTCGAGGTTCATGTAACCTGGCCATTTAGCCCATGGTGTGCAAAAAAGTGCCGCTCAGAGGTAAAACAACCCAACCCAACCCACTCGATCACTGCCACTAGGTCTGAAATTACGATACGGTTACGAACGGTTTTCATTCGGTATTTATTGAGCGAGGAATTTAGTAGATCCAATCAAAGGGATCATTGATCGCTCTTCATGGAAGAAAGAGCATCACAAGGAGCATTGATGAACACTTAAGAGCTGGAAATGGCTGAAGAGCCGTATCTTTCATTCGAAGACGATGCATCGCTCTCAAGCAGCGAGATGGAGGACGAAGCCACAGGTGGTTTTGGCCCGATGCCATATCCTAAGGACAAATATATCCTCGAGGAGTGGACACGAGGAAGAATCGACCGAAGAAGAGAAAACGGATGAAAGATTAGAAGCTCTTTTTTTTTCTAAACTGAATATGGCAACCGTTTGTAATACACGGTTTCTTCATTTTTCATTTTTGTAGGGGATAAAATGGCTTTGTTCCAGTTTAATGCTTTGGGGAATTTTTATGACACGCAAACGCTTATGGAGGGATATGATTCTCTACAGTAAAAAAAACCCCGAATGATTTGTGGAAAGAAAAGGAACATTATTTCAATTTTATGCTTTTTTATAAGTCTTATCTGCATGAGAGATCTTAATTTATATACAGTCGCTCAAAAAAAATATCCAAACATTATGGTTGATGACAGAATTTAGAAAAAATATCTGGCAACGATATTTTTCAGAAATTAGTGATCTGGTAACCTTTGTGTACAGTACACGAAGGTTGCCAGATCACTAATCAATAAAAAAAAAAAAACATCCGGGCGGGGGTGGCTCAGTCGGTAGCGCGCCAGGCTTGTAATCTGTAGTTCCCAGGTTCGAGTCCCAGCTGGGTCAGCGTTGAGATTTATCTCCGCAAAATTTTCTGTCCTGCCCACGGTCAGTAGGGGACACCGATGGGCTTGGAAAGGCCGCCGTCCGTCGGTCGGATGGGACGTTAAGCCGTTACCCCGTGTGCGGGAGAGCCATACCCTGTACACGTTAAAGAACACGCTGAATGGCCTTGACGGGAGGCTACCATCTGTCTCCAAACAGCTATTCCAGTGGGTCCCCTCCCCCAACCTTCTCTGAGCCTTCGGGGTTCATGTAACCTGGCCATTTAGCCCATGGTGTGCAAAAAAGTGCCGCTCAGAAGTAAAACAACCCAACGTTAAAGAACACGCTGGATGGCCTTGACGGGAGGCTACCATCTGTCTCCAAACAGCTATTCCAGTGGGTCCCCTCCCCCAACCTTCTCTGAGCCTTCGGAGCCATGTGACCTGGCCATTTAACCCATGGTATGCAAAAAAGTGCCGCTCAGAGGTAAAACAACCCAACACAAATCTAAAAAAATCGTTGTCAGATATTTTTTCTGAATTCTGTAATCAACCATAATGTTCGGATACTTTTTTGAGCAACTGTACATATCATCACCGAATGGTTCCAGGAACATACCGACACGTTTTCCCCTGCTTCAATGGCCTGAACAATCGCCTGACCTAAACCTGTTTGATTGATTTACATGATTGTTTTAAACTACCTGGACCTATTTGACCTATTAAACCTATTTTTCCAGACCTAAACCTATTTGATTGATTTAAACTACCTGGAAGGTACATTAGAGTAAAAAAGTATCAATACAAGTACAATCAAGTCTTAAAAAATAAATCAAATAAGAGAATTGAAATTTTTAGTGTAAGAATGCCAACCCACAATGACGTAGAGTCGCTCAAAAAATATCCGAACACTATAGTTGATTACAGAATTCAGAAAAAATATCCGACAACGTTTTTTTTTAGAAATTAGTGATCGGGTAGCCTTCGTGTATGTACACGAAGGTTGCCAGATTGTTAATTTCTAAAAAAATGTTGCGATGTATTTTTCTGAATTCTGAAAGCAACTATAGTGTTCGGATATTTTTTTGAGCGACTTTTAATGAGGAGACGGTGGGGGGAACTTCGAGTCTCAATTTCAGTCCCCATTTTTCATGGACTGCAGTGCTAACCCATAAATATGTTAAATATTCAGCTTCCATCAGAATTACATCACTGATCTCTTTTATATACTCAAAAAATAATAATACAGGTAAATTTTAAAATTTTATCGATATGTTAATAAAAACGACGTTGATATTTTATAATTAAAAGCCTGGATTTTCCTTTTTTTATTCAGAAATACTCTATACTATTGCCCCCAAAGTGTTCAATAATTTGTTAACATTCTGCATTTTCTCGCCTTCAAACAGGAACCCGATTCTCTAACCACTAGACCTTTCCGGGTCCAATAATCCTTAGATCTCGATATGAAATGCCAGGTTCCCGAAATGAATTTGATGGTTTTGTATTATTAAGCTACATTCACCGTGACCGCGGTATATATTTGTGTATGTGATATTATTTCAAGTTTGTTGGCAAGAGGTTATTTGTAACTCTTTATGCGGAAAAGAACTTGGCTCTTTTCCAAACAGTTCTTTGTGCGAAAAAACAACACAAGGTTTATTCTGGCATTTTCAAGAAATAAACGAAGTGTTGGCATTTTATTTCTTCCACTCCGATTAAGCAACGTCATCACATTCCTGTTAGATTTGCTTGACTCGGTAAGTGCAAAATATTTCCTTTCCCATAAAGGCAGCCAAGGACGCAGTTGCATGCACTTTGAGAAGAACTGTAATGTTTTCCGCTAATAAAACAAACACTTATGCAAATTCAAATTACTCGGCCAATAACACGGTGTTTGAAATGGTGTGTCTTTAACCAATATCCAAATTTGAATAATTTTGCTTTCTATTCAGGATTCAATATTGCAAAATGCCATTTCTTTTAAACATATTTCTATTATATATATATATACTGTATATGTACAGTCGCTCAAAAAAATATCCGAACACTATGGTTAATGACAGAATTCAGAAGAAATATCTGGCAACGATTTTTTTTAGAAATTAGTAATCTGGTAACTTTCGTGTCACGTGACACGAAGGTTGCCAGATCACTAATTTCTAAAAAAAATCGTTGACAGATATTTTTTCTGAATTCTGTAATCAACCATGGTGTTCGGATATTTTTTTGAGCGACTGTAGGTGGTCATATTATTTTGACACTTGATCGTGTTGGCTCACTCACGGAAATATCGAGCGTGTGCAGTTACCGTTCACAGCCCATGAACCCATCACAGCCCATGCAGCAACCTGGAGCGTGTGCAGTAACTGCAGACGCTCCAGTTTGCTGTGAACGGTAACTGGAGCGTGTACAGTTGCTGTACACGCTTCAGCTATTTTTCCTGAATTCTGTAATCACATGACACGAAGGTTGCCAGATCACTAATTTCTACAAAAAATTGTTGCCAGATATTTTTTCTTAATTCTGTCATCAACCGTAGTGTTCGGATACTTTTTTGAGCGACTGTACATTGTATAACTGGTCATTCCATTAAGTGTCGCATGACTCAGCTTTATTTATATTTTTATTGAACATTACAAACACCGGGATGTGTCTCTGCGCTGTTTCCCAAGAGACTCAGCCTCGTGTGGAGTCAGAATTAGGAGTAAGAATAATGTGGTGAAGAGGGGCGGGGATGGCTCAGTCGGTAGCGCGCCAGGCTCGTAATCTGTAGTTCCCAGGTTCGAGTCCCAGCTGGCTCAGCGTTGAGATTTATCTCCGCAACAATTCCCCGCCCTGCCCACGGTCAGTAGGGGACACCGATGGGCTTGGAAAGGCCGTCGTCCGTCGGATGGGACGTTAAGCCGTGGCCCCGTGTGCGGGAGATCCATACCCTGTGCACGTTAAAGAACACGCTGGATGGCCTTGACGGGAGGCTACCATCTGTCTCCCAACAGCTGTTCCAGTGGGTCCCCTCCCCTAACCTTCTCTGAGCCTTCGGGGTCCATGTGACCTGGCCATTTAGCCCATGGTGTGCAAAAAAGTGCCGCTCAGAGGTTAATACAACCCAACAACCCAAATGTGGTGAAGAGAGGTGAGCTCGTAACCCAAAGATCCAGTTCAGAAGCCTCTTCACCCAGCCATGGCTGCGTTAGTTCATGGCACTGCGATAAACTTCGGGGAAAGCAATGAGAATTCACTTGTAGGAACTGGCAACAGCTAAAAGCTGTTATCAAAAAGAATGACAATGTGCTGTTGTGGGTTTTCGCTAATCAGAACTTGCGAGAGGTTTACTATGAATTAGATCCTGCCACTTAAATGTCCTTTTTTTTATCGTAGAATTTCTGCCTTCAATTGTGAACAGAGTGAAGAATGATTGCTTTATTTGTATATTATTTTGGATCTCACTGTAAAAGGAAATATTGATTCATATTCCAGTAGGTGAATCTCCGAATTTCAAACTATGCTTATTTCATTATATGATTAAGCGTAGTAGGTGTTCAACAAGGGTGCATTTTGTCTCCTTTTATCTTTGGTAATTGATTATGTGTTATGCGGAATTCATTTCAAGGGAAAGATTTTGTCCTTAAATGTCTTAGAGATTTCAAAAGTTTTGATTTAGATTATGCAAATGATTTGGCCTTGTTGGCTAATGATGTTGATGAGATACATTCTTTCATTAGAGTTGTTAATGAGATTGGTAATACATAGAATGGGTTTGGTTATAAACAGAGAGAAAACTAAAGTGATGAAAATTGGTCAGGCAGGCTGTGATTCAGTTAATCTGAATGGTTGCAGTCTTGAGCAGGTGTCACAGTTTAATTATCTTGGGAGCTATGTAACAGATAATGGTGATATGCGGCACGAGATTAACAGACGAATAGGGATTGCTGTCTGGACTTTTATGAATCTATGGAGATTGTGGAGAAATAGGCGTATACACCTGAAGACTAAAATTAGACTGTATAATAGTTTGGTTCTTTCTAGGGTTAGTTATGGTAGTGAAACCTGGACACTTTGTAAACAAGATAACAGGAAACTAGATGCTTTTGATTCTAGATGCTTACGTAGTATCTTGGGTATTAGGTGGTTCAGCTTTGTAACTAATGATGAGGTTAGGCAAAGGAGTCTGCAACCTCCTTTAAGCAGCATATTGTGCAGAGAGAGACTCCGTTGGTTTGGCCATGTTGCACGTATGAATATAGATTGGCGAATAGGGTTATGAAGAGTGCGCCTAAACGTGGAGATAGGAAGAACAGGAAAAGGCATGTCGCTGTCAGAGCGAAGTCAAACCACGATATGCATGCTGGGATACTAATCTGCAGAAACTATCGGTCGGTAGGATTCGAGTGGGTTACGTCTCGTTAATTACGATAAGATTTTATCGGTGTATTTGTTACCGCTAAAGCTCGAAAGCCGTTAACACAGCACATTACCTAGCTAATCTGCAGATTAACTGATTTGCTCCGTTAAAGTGCGGAATCAAGAGTTTTCCGCATTTTACCTAGGTAATGTGCACATTAACGGCTTCCGTATCGTTAAAGTTCAAAAGTAAAAAAAAAAAGATTATTTCTAGTGTCCGAGAGTAGAGTTGAAACCAGGTCATCCCTCTGTCAACACGAATCAGTCGTCCGAATTATAAAAAACGCCCCCAAAATGAGCAGACCAAGTGAGAACGAATCACTTTAGTGATTCATTCTCAAGAATGAATTACTTTACTGATTCGTTCTCACTTGGCCTCCGCTCATCCGGGGCGTTTTTTATAATGCGGACGACTAGCTAGGTAATGTGCACATTAACTGATTTCTGCACTTTAGCGGTAACATATTATATTAGATGTAGGTGTGGGGTTAACAATAAAAATAAAGAATGTAGAGTTATTATGTAATGTATTATATCCCCCCCCCCCCTTATTTGTTTTCTAGAGCCGGGCCTGGACAACAGTAATTTAGAAGTCTCTACCAAAAATCAATTCATTTTAATGGTTGTTATGAATGCATAGCAATTTATATTCCAAATAATGCCATTTAATGAAAACCAAATTTGGATTATTTGAAGGATTTTTCAGAGTCCTATTAAACTATTAAATAATTTTTACTGTTATGCTAAAGTAACAAAAAAAAACAATCTCCATAAAAGTCTTTTATAAGCTTTAGACGCAAAAATGTAACTCAAGATAAAGTTCTCTGATCAGAAACTCGATTTCCAACAATCTTTCAGTACGAAAGAAGACTAAAATATTTAAGATCAGAAACGTCGGCTCGCGATATTTTGCGGCTCTACCCTCAAGTAAATTTACTTTCCACTGCTCCAAGGAACTTTATTAATTGCCGCTCTCCACTTCAAATGCCGCCCTGCCCACGGTTAGTAGGGGACACCGATGGGCTTGGAAAGGCCGCCGTCCGTCGGATGGGACGTTAAGCCGTGGCCCCGTGTGCGGGAGAACCATACCCTGTGCACGTTAAAGAACACGCTGGATGGCCTTGACGGGAGGCTACCTTCTGTCTCCCAACAGCTGTTCCAGTGGGTCCCCTCCCCCAACCTTCTCTGAGCCTTCGGGGTCCATGTGACCTGGCCATTTAGTCCATGGTGTGCAAAAAAGTGCCGCTCAGAAGTAAAACAACCCAACGTTAAAGAACACACTGGATGGCCTTGACGAGAGGCTACCATCTGTCTCCCAACAGCTGTTCCAGTGGGTCCCCTCCCCCAACCTTCTCTGAGCCTTCGGGGTCCTTGTGACCTGGCCATTTAGCCCATGGTGTGCAAAAAAGTGCCGCTCAGAGGTAAAACAACCCAACCCAACCACTTCGAGTGTATTTAATTTTGTTTTTACTGTTACGTCTGATTTTAATTTTTCCCGCCTTAAGCCATCATAACCCTTTTTATCACCTAAAAATGATCTTACCTTTTTTCTGTCTGTAGCCGAGTTTATTTTTCTGTTTTCACAATGGAAATAAATTCCATCTAAATCATTAGTAACAGGGTTTCAAAATTATTATGCTCGCAAAGCTTTTGCAAATATCTTAACACTTTATAGCTCATGCCAGTGAAAATTTGGGTTCCGAATGAGCATGCTGCAGTCGCTCAAAAACGTATCCGAACACTACGGTTGATTAGAGAATTCAGAAAAAATATCTGGTAAAGAATTTTTTTTTTAGAAATTAGTGATCTTGCAACCTTCGTGTCACGTGATTACAGAATTCAGGAAAAATATCTGGAGCGTGTACAGCAACTGTACACGCTCCAGTTACCGTTCACAGCAAACTGGAGCGTGTGCAGTTACTGCACACGCTCCAGTTTGCTGTGAACGGTAACTGCACACACTCAATATTTCTGTAAGTGGGCCCATACGATCTAGGTTTTTGTGAGCTCATACGATCCAATGTGCTGTGAACATTAACCGCAACCGCTCCAGTTTGCTGTGAACGGTAACTGCACACGCTCAATATTTCTGTGAGTGGGCCCACACGATCCAGGTTTTTGTAAGCTCACACGATCCAATGTGCTGTGAACATTAACCGCAACCGCTCCAGTTTGCTGTGAACGGTAACTGCACACGCTCAATATTTCTGTGAGTGGGCCCACACGATCCAGGTTTTTGTGAGCTCACACGATCCAATGTGCTGTGAACATTAACCGCAACCGCTCCAGTTTGCTGTGAACGGTAACTGCACACGCTCAATATTTCCGTGAGTGAGCCCACACGATCTAGTATCAGTCGCTCAAAAAAGTATCCGAACACTACGGTTGATGACAGAATTCAGAAAAAATATCTGGTAACGATTTTTTTTTAGAAATTAGTGATCTGGCAACCTTCGTGTCACGTGACACGAAGTTGATATATTTTTTTTAATTCTGTCATCAATCATAGTGTTCGGATACTTTTTTGAGCGACTGTAGTCTCCCATTTGGCTAAATACCTAATTAGCGGTATGGTTTTAAATAATTTTTTCATGGATGGGGTACACTGACTTCTGATCGTTTACTCTAATTCGATTCTGAAGGCCGAAGGTCGACTAACTACGTCACGCGAAGCTATTTCGATTGGAACATCGCGCCAAAAAAAGAATAAATGGGAACTGGAAAGCCCAAAGGAAGGTCGCTTAAATTGGGATTATTTGGGCTTGGAACAAAAACACACTATCTCCAGGATGGGTTGTTTTACTTAAGAACGACAAAAAAGACACCTTTTTTAAACAATGGCCAGGTCACAAGGGTTGGGTTGGGTTGTTTTACCTCTGAGCTACAATTTTTT
This sequence comes from Ryuthela nishihirai, assembly GCA_038380435.1. Lineage (NCBI taxonomy): Eukaryota > Metazoa > Arthropoda > Arachnida > Araneae > Heptathelidae > Ryuthela > Ryuthela nishihirai. Next base: position 44,562,891 of record JAWZYU010000023.1, on the reverse strand, counting down.
GCACACCATGGGCTAAATGGCCAGGTCACATGGACCCCGAAGGCTCAGAGAATGTTGAGGGAGGGGACCCACTGGAACAGCTGTTGGGAGACAGATGGTAGCCTCCCGTCAAGGCCATCCAGCGTGTTCTTTAACGTGCACAGGGTATGACTCTCCTGCACACGGGGCCACGGCTTAACGTCCCATCCGATGGACGGCGGCCTTTCCAAGCCCATCGGTGTCCTAAAACTAACCGTGGGCAGGGCGCGGAATTTTGCGGAGATGGGTTGGGTTGTTTTACCTCTGAGCGGCACTTTTTTGCACACCATAGGCTAAATGGCCAGGTCACATGGACCCCGAAGGCTCAGAGAAGTTTGGGGGAGGGGACCCACTGGAACAGCTGTTGGGAGACAGATGGTAACCTCCCGTCAAGGCCATCCAGCGTGTTCTTTAACGTGCACAGGGTATGGCTCTCCCGCACACGGGGCCACGGCTTAACGTCCCATCCGACGGACGGCGACCTTTCCAAGCCCATCGGTGTCCCCTACTGACCGTGGGCAGGTCGGCGAATTTTGCGGAGATAAATCTCAACGCTGACCCAGCTGGGACTCGAACCTGTGAACTACAGATTAGGAGCCTGACGCGCTACCGACTGAGCCACCCTCGCCCCCACAAGGTAGAGACGAGGGCTCAGAGTAGGTAGGGGAAGGGGACCCACTGCAATAGCTGTTGGCAGATAGATGGTAGTCTCCCTTCAAAACCATACAGCGTGTTCTTTAAGGCTCACAGGGTATAACTCTCCCTACACTGGGCCACGGCTTAATGTCCAATACGACGGACGGAGACCTTTCCAAGCCCATTGGCGGCCCATTCTGACCGAGGGCAGGGCATTTTAAGGAGATAAATTTCAACTCTGACTCAGGCGGGACTCGAACCTGGAAACAACAAAATAAGAGCATGCCCCCCCCCCCCCCAACTCAGCCACTCCGTATCACCAAGTAGTAGAGCATTGCTTGTTATGGATGTTTTTCTTTCCCACCAAGGGCTAAGTGTATAAGTCACAAGGACCCCAAAAGCTCAGAACTGCATAGGGAAAAGGGACAATTACTGAACAGCTGTTAGGACACATATGGAAACCTCCCTTCAAGGTCATTCAGTGTACAGTCGCTGAAATAAATATCCGAACACTATGGTTGATGAGAGAATTCAGAAAAAATATCTGGAGCGTGTACAGTAATTGTACACACTCCAGTTACCGTTCACAGCAAACTGGAGCGTGTGCAGTTACTGCACACGCTCAATATTTCTGTGAGTGGGCCCACACGATCCAGGTTTTTGTGAGCTCACACGATCCAGGTTTTTGTGAGCTCACACGATCCAATGTGCTGTGAATATTAACCGCAACCGCTCCAGTTTGCTGTGAACGGTAACTGCACACGCTCAATATTTCTGTGAGTGGGACCACACGATCCAGGTTTTTGTGAGCTCACACGATCCAATGTGCTGTGAACATTAACCGCAACCGCTCCAGTTTGCTGTGAACGGTAACTGCACACGCTCAATATTTCTGTGAGTGGGACCACACGATCCAGGTTTTTGTGAGCTCACACGATCCAATGTGCTGTGAACATTAGCCGCAACCGCTCCAGTTTGCTGTGAACGGTAACTGCACACGCTCAATATTTCTGTGACTGGGACCACACGATCCAGGTTTTTGTGAGCTCACACGATCCAATGTGCTGTGAACATTAACCGCATCCACCCCAGTTTGCTGTGAACGGTAACTGCACACGCTCAATATTTCTGTGAGTGGGCCCACACGATCCAGGTTTTTGTGAGCTCACACGATCCAATGTGCTGTGAACATTAACCGCAACCGCTCCAGTTTGCTGTGAACATTAACCGCAACCACTCCAGTTTGCTGTGAACGGTAACTGCACACGCTCAATATTTCTGTGAGTGGGCTCACACGATCCAGGTTTTTGTGAGCTCACACGATCCAATGTGCTGTGAACATTAACCGCAACCGCTCCAGTTTGCTGTGAACGGTAACTGCACTCGCTCAATATTTCTGTGAGTGGGCCCACACGATCCAGGTTTTTGCGAGCTCACACGATCCAATGTGCTGTGAGCATTAACCGCAACCGCTCCAGTTTGCTGTGAACGGTAACTGCACACGCTCAATATTTCTGTGAGTGGGACCACACGATCCAGGTTTTTGTGAGCTCACACGATCCAATGTGCTGTGAACATTAACCGCAACCGCTCCAGTTTGCTGTGAACGGTAACTGCACACGCTCCATATCACTATGGATGATTACGGAATTGAGAAAAAATATATGGCAACTTTTTTTTAGAAATTAGTGATCTGGCAACCTTCCTGTCACGTAACACAAAGGTTGCCAGATCACTAATTTCTAAAAAAAATCGTTGCCAGATATTTTTTCTGAGTTCTGTAATCAACCATATTGTTCGGATATTTATTTGAGCGACTGTATATATACACGGGTCCATGGTTAAGATTTTAACCGACGAAGGAGCCTTCCCCGCTGAAGGGCGTGAAGGTTAGCGGAGATAAATCTCAACGCTGACAAAACTGGGACTCGAACCTAGGAAACCCTCTTCAGTTCGAATTTTCACTGTTAGAGAGCGCAAAAATCGTGTAATTCAAACCTTATTGTCTTAGAGAAGGAGCGTCCCACATTCTCCAGAGTTGTTGGGTTGTTTTACCTCTGAGCGGCACTTTTTTGCACACCATGGGCTAAATGGCCAGGTCACATGGACCCCGAAGGCTCAGAGAAGGTTTGGGGAGGGGACCCACTGGAACCGCTGTTGGGAGACAGATGGTAGCCTCCCGTCAAGGCCATCCAGCGTGTTCTTTAACGTGCACAGTGTATGGCTCTCCCGCACACGGGGCCACGGCTTAACGTCCCATCCGACGGACGGCGGTCTTTCCAAGCCCATCGGTGTCCCCTACTGACCGTGGGCAGGGCGGGGAATTTTGCGGAGATAAATCTCAACGCTGACCCAGCTGGGACTCGAACCTGGGAACTACAGATTACGAGCCTAGCGCCCTACCGACTGAGCCACCCCCGCCCCCCATTCTCCAGAGAGTGAATGTTGTTGTTACCTGTTCAATTGCGTAACAGGAGGGTGATTTTTGTTACCGATATTTTTTTAGATGATCCGGCGCCAAAATGCACCTGGCAGATCCAACCGAGGCGCATTAAACAGCTCCACCCAATTATCGGCTGTATTTTTTTTTCCGGAACACGAATCTGGCAGTCAGGATTGATAAGTAGGCCAAACGATTCGTGTGTCCTGGCGCAACGTCTCTGACCTTGACGCCAGGCACGCGATACTGCGACGTCACGAGTGTTGCTAAGCGAACAGGTCACGTGTTCCCACGGTGCCACTGGGAGCGTGACGCTGGCTGCACCCTTGATATCTGGCAATGAGATCGATTGACGAGGGCGCCCCCCGTGGCAGCCGCTCGAGCAGAATCTCAGTCCTCTCTTCTTCACGTGTGACCCTGCAGGCTGGCCCGATCGCCTGCTGGGGGAAACACCTGGCCACGCCTGCTGTTGCTGAACGGAGGTGGAACGTCCATTTTTACGAAAGGGGGGAAATGTTGTAGTCCGACTTTGGAGATTGCGGAGTGTATTGCAAAGTGTTTATGTGGAAATTGGCGAGTGTGGGGCAAAGTGTTTATGTGGAAATTGGCGAGTGTGGTGCAAAGTATATCTGTGGAGTGTGGTGCAAAGTGTGTCTGTGTAGATTGAGTAGTGTGGTGCCAATTGTGTCTGTGGAGATTGCGGAGTATGCCACTAAGTATATCCGTGGAGATTGCAGAGTGTGTTGCAACGTGTTTGTGGAGATTGCAGAATGTGGGGCAAAGTGTCTGTGGAGATTGCAGAGTGTGGGGCAAAATGTTTATGTGGAAATTGGGGAGTGTGGTGCAAAGTATATCTGTGGAGATTGCGGAGTATGGCGCTAAGTACATCTGTGGAGATTGCGCAGTATGACACTATGTATATCTGTGGAGATTGCGGAGTGTGGTGCAAAGTGTCTGTGGAGATTGCGGAGTGTGGTGCAAAGTGTTTATGTGGAAATTGGGAAGTGTGGTGCAAAGTGTTATTTGGATATTACGGAGTGTGGCTGTGGAGATTGAGGAGTATAATGCAAAATGTACTTGTGGAGATTTGGGAATGTAGTGCAAAGTGTGTGTGGAGATTGCCGAGTTGGTGCAAAGTTTATCTGCGAGTGTCCCCTTAAGAAATGAAAATGAAGAGAAATGATTTGTTTATCACAAAGAGGAAGGTTTTTTTCTTTACTTTTGAGCAACCTTTATCTATGCACAACTGGTTAAATGATAAGGTCACAAGAACTCCAAGGGCTTAGGGAAGGAGACCTATTGGACAGATGGTAGTTTCCAGTCAAGGCCATCTAGAGTGTTCCTTAACGTGTACATGCTCTCCAGCACACTGAGCCCCGGCATAACCCCACCGATGGGCGTCCCCCCCCCCTCTCCATTACCTGACGGTAGGTTTCCTTTTCAAGCCCAATGATGTTCACTTTCTGACCGAGAGGAAGGCTTTGGTTCAGCGGAGATAAATCTCAACGACGGCACACGTGGCACTCGAACCTGGCGCGCTACCCACTGAGCCACTCATTATTAGGAAGGAGAGATCTCAGCAGAACCACAAGAAATATTCGTGTAGGATTCGAACCCAACTCACTTTGCACTACCGGGGCGGGGGTGGCTCAGTCGGTAGCGCGCCAGGCTCGTAATCTGTAGTTCCCAGGTTCGAGTCCCAGCTGGGTCAGCGTTGAGATTTATCTCCGCAAAATTCCCCGCCCTGCCCACGGTCAGTAGGGGACACCGATGGGCTTGGAAAGGCCGCCGTCCGTCGGATGGGACGTTAAGCCGTGGTCCCGTATGCGGGAGAGCCATACCTTGTGCACGTTAAAGAACACGCTGGATGGCCTTGACGGGAGGCTACCATCTGTCTCCTAACAGCTATTCCAGTGGGTCCCCTCCCCCAACATTCTCTGAGCCTTCGGGGTCCATGTGACCTGGCCATTTAGCCCACGGTGTGCAAAAAAAGTGCCGCTCAGAGGTAAAACAACCCAACCTAACCCTGAATTCAGTTGGAAAGGGGACGGGTTTGGAAAAGTCGTCGTCCCTCAGATCGAATGTTAAGTCACGGCTCCGTGTGCATGACAGCCAGACCTTTGCAAATTAAAGACCTTGGCTGGATTTGACGGGAGGCTACCATCTGTCTGCCAACAGCTGTTCCAGTGGGTCCCCTCCCCCTCAAACGTTTCTAAGTTCATGGTGTGACCTGGTCGGTGGTGTGAAATGTGAATGGTGTGATATTGCCACTCAGAGGTTTAAACTTTCTTTTAACCTTTGGGGTATTTGTGAAAAACGAAAAGTGCTATTCAGATGTAAAACAACCGAACTAAACCCAGTTGTTGATAATGGCTTTGTTTCAGCTACTAGAAAGTGTGAAAACTTGAATGAGTCCAATCTGCTTTCTGTCTATATCAATTAATACGATTCTTATTTGGGCTGCTATATTCTCATCGTTCCCATTGGTTGTCAAGTTCAGCAGTGACGCAACAGAGGCGGCATGGCGAATACAGAGCCTCGTCCTTGTAATGCAGAGCCACAAACACCGACATTACCACCGCCTCCTCCGGGGGTGACTCACTCGGTAGCGCGCCAGGCTCGTAATCTACAGTTCTTAGGTTCGAGTCCCAGCTGGGTCAGCGATGGGATTTATCTCCGCAAAATTCCCCGCCGTGCCCACGGTCAATAGGGGACACAAATAGGCTTGGAAAGGCCGCCATCCGTCGGATGGGACGTTAAGCCGTGGCCCCGTGTGCGAGAGAGCCATACCCTGTGCACGTTAAAGAACACGCTGGATGGCCTTGACGGGAGGCTGCCATCTGTCTCCCAACAGCTGTTCCAGTAGGTCCCCTCCCCAAACCTTCTCTGAGCCTTCGGAGTCCACGTGACGTTGCCAGATCACTAGTTTTTAAAAAAAATCGTTGCTAGATATTTTTTATGAATTCCGTAATCAACTATAGTGTTCGGATACTTTTTTGAGCGACTGTATCTTATCGTCGCTAGCTATTTTGTTTCAATTTGTCAGAGAGCAATCCGATACGCCTGATATGGAAGTCCGTCGGATGGGACGTTAAGCCGTGGCTCCGTGTGCGGCAGAGCCATACCCTGTGCACGGTAAAGAACACGCTGGATGGCCTTAAAGGGAGGCTGCCATCTGTCTCCCAACAGCTGTTCCAGTAGATCCCCTCCCCAAACCTTCTCTGAGCCTTCGGAGTCTACTTGACGTTGCCAGATCACTAGTTTTTAAAAAAAATCGTTGCCAGATATTTTTTATGAAATCCGTAATCAACTATAGTGTTCGGATACTTTTTTGAGCGACTGTATCTTATCGTCGCTAGCTATTTTGTTTCAATTTGTCAGAGAGCAATCCGATACGCCTGATATGGAAGTCCGTCGGATGGGACGTTAAGCCGTGGCCCCGTGTGCGGGAGAGCCACACCCTGTGCACGTTAAAGAACACGCTGGATGGCCTTGACGGGAGGCTACCATCTGTCTCCCAACAGCTGTTCCAGTGGGTCCCCTCCCCAAACCTTCTCTGAGCCTTCGGAGTCCACGTGACGTTGCCAGATCACTAATTTAAAAAAAAAAATCGTTGCCAGATATTTTTTCTGAATTCTGTAATCAACCATAGTGTTCGATATTTTTTTCAGCGACTGTATTTTTTTTTATTTTTTTTTTGATAGAAGAGAAATGGAAGCGCAGATCACGTATTTCTTACTTTAGTTTCCGTTTCCATTATCGAAGTGAAAGCCAGAAACTCCAAAGAAAGTCACGAATTCTCGTTGGCGAGAACGTGGTCAGCATCTTGATTCGCGAGACACGAGGCAGGCCGCGTGAATCGTAAGCAGAGATGGCGCGAAAATGATGGCGTCTGGCTCGCATTTCTCCACTTCGCTCATAATCGCATTCCCTGCCGCTTATTTGTCTCTGGCTTACGAGCATCTTTCTTTGGAGCTTTCGGATCAGAGTGATGGCGCCTCGGGGAAACATTTCACGTGGACGAGAAGAAGTCTGAAATCTCTGGAAGCAGTTACGTGGCGGGGAAGGAAGCAGACGACAAACTCTACATTATTCTCCGAAGATTCAGAAATTTTGTTGCCATCCGAGCGTTGGTAAAATGAGACATTTTGACAATTTGCAGACGGTAGTGTTGGAAATAAATGGCCAAGCGGTAAAGTAAGTATCTTGGAGGGGCGGGGTTGGCTCAGTCGGTAGCGCGCCAGGCTCGTAATCTGCAGTTCCCAGGTTCGAGTCCCAGCTGGGTCAGCGTTGAGATTTACCTCCGCAAAATTCCACGCCCTGCCCAGGGTCAGTAGGGACACCGATGGGCTTGGAAAGGCCGCCGTCCGTCGGACGGGACGTTAAGCCGTGGCCCCGTGTGTGGGAGAGCCATACCCTGTGCATGTTAAAGAATACACTGGATGGCCTTGACGGGAGGCTACCATCTGTCTCCCAACAGCTGTTCCAGTGGGTCCCCTCCCCCAACCTTCTCTGAGCCTTCGGGGTCCATGTGACCTGGCCATTTAGCCCATGGTGTGCAAAAAAGTGCCGCTCAGAGGTAAAACAAACCAAACCAAAGTATCTTGGATGTTTTGTGGGTTAGGATCGAGCTGTGGGAGATATTGCCTCGAAGATTCTCCCGATGGAGAGATATCTGTGGAACCAATCAGAAAGGGGATTATTATTTATCTCTGAACTGCATTTTTGGTCTCATAATGCGTTCAATAGCTAAGTTATCACTGGTTAGTACTTCAATGTCTCGGGTAAGGGGACACATTGGGCGAGTTTTAGGAGACAGATGGTGTCCTCCCGTCAAGACCGTCTAGCATGTTCTTTAACGTGCACTAGGTATGGCTCTCCCGCACAAGGGAAAACGGTTTAACATCTCATTTCAAGGATTGGGTTGTTTTACCTTTGAGCGGCACTTTTTTGCACACAATGGGCCAAATGGCCAGGTCACAAGAACCCCGAAGGCTCAGAGAAGGTTGTGGGAGGGGACCCACTGGAACAGCTGTTGGGAGACAGATGGTAACCTCCCGTCAAGGCCATCCAGCGTGTTCTTTAACGTTGGATTGTTTTACCTCTGAGCGGCACTTTTTTGCACACCATGGGCCAAATGGCCAGGTCACATGGACCCCGAAGGCTCAGAGAAGGTTGGGGGAGGGGACCCACTGGAACAGCTGTTGGGAGACAGATGGTAGCCTCCCGTCAAGGCCATCCAGCGTGTTCTTTAACGTGCACCGGGTATGGCTCTCCCGCACACGGGGCCACGGCTTAACGTCCCATCCGACGGACGGTGGCCTTTCCAAGCCCATCGATGTCCCCTACTGACCGTGGGCAGGGCGGGGAATTTTGCGGAGATAAATCTCAATGGTGACCCAGCTGGGACTCGAACCTGGGGACTGCACATTACCCCTCAGAAGGACCACGGCCTTTACCGATGTTACCTTCTGGGGTGCGTTTATAGCGGAGATAAATCTCAAATTTGGAAAAGTTGCAACTCGAACTTGGAATTACGGATTACGAGCTTGGCACGGGACAACCGATTGAACCAATCCCCGTCCACAAGTATTGCGGGAAAAAAAATGTTTATTGTATTTCCAAACTGAGAAAAAATAAATATATTCGTAAAAACATAAATGTATTGTCTCTCCAAAATATATCCGAACACTATGGTTGATTACAAAATTCAGAAAAAAATATCTGGCAACGATTTTTTAGAAATTAGTGATCTGGCAATCTTCGTGTCACGTGATTACAGAATTCAGGAAAAATATCTGGAGCGTGTACAGCAACTGCACACGCTCCAGTTTACTGTGAACGGTAACTGCACACGCTCAATATTTCCGCGAGTGAGCCCACACGATCTAGTATCAAAATAATATGACCACCTACAGTCGCTCAAAAAAGTATCCGAACACTATGGTTGATTACATAATTCAGAAAAAATATCTGGCAACGATTTTTTTAGAAATAGTGATCTGCAACCTTCGTGTCACGTAACACAGGGTCACTATTTTCTAAAAAAAAATCTCTGCCAGATATTTTTTCTCAATTCTGTAATCAATCATAGTGTTCGGATACTTTTTTGAGCGACTGTACTTATTGACGCAAAAGTCGAGATACATTATAATTACCAAAAGTGTTCAACCTCTTCCATGTCATTGGAATGGAATGGCGCATTCAAATCTGCTGAACTTTAAACATAATTTTTTTACGAAAAAAAAAGGACGGAAGATAAAAAACCTTCAATTTTTTTAAATCTCGATTTATCGCAGTGTTCTTAAAATATTTAAATAGTTATTATTAAAAATTTGGAATATTCATTACTCTTACAGTCGTTCTAGAGATTTTTTTCAAAACTGATAAGAACGGAATCATGACAGAAATTTCTAAAATCACGTTTATTCTTCTAAGTTATTTCTAGTTAGTTATTATTTGTGCCTTAATTCTCTTTTCAGGGAAGTGGACGTGTTGTTGGGTTGGGTTGTTTTCCCTCTGAGCGGCACTTTTTTGCACACCATGGGCTAAATGGCCAGGTCACATGAACCCCGAAGGCTCAGAGAAGGTTGGGGGAGGGGACCCATTGGAACAGCTGTTGGGAGACAGATGGTAGCCTCTCGTCAAGGACATCCAGCGTGTTCTTTAACGTGCACAGGGTATGGCTCTCCCATATACGGGGCCACGGCTTAACGTCCCATCCGACGGACGGCGGCCATTCCAAGCCCATCGGTGTCCCCTACTGACCGTGGGCAGGGCGGGGAATTTTGCGGAGATAAATCTCAACGCTGACCCAGCTGGGACTCGAACCTGGGAACTACAGATTACGAGCCTGGGGCGCTACCGACTGAGCCACCCCCGCAACCGGAATGAAATTTCTTTCAATGAAAAGAACAAAGGATCTTGCAATGAAAAGAACAAAGGATCTTTCAGTGAAAAGAACAAAGGATCTTTCAGTGAAAAGAACAAAGGATCTTTCAATGAAAAGAACAAAGGATCTTTCAATGAAAAGAACAAAGGATCTTTAAATGAAAATAACAATGGATCTTTCAATGAAAAGAACAATGGATCTTTCAATGCAAAGAACAAAGGATCTTTCAATGAAAAGAACAAAGGATCTTTCAATGCAAAGAACAAAGGATCTTTCAGTGAAAAGAACAAAGGATCTTTCAATGAAAAGAACAAAGGATCTTTCAGTAAAAAGAACAAAGGATCTTTCAATGAAAAGAACAAAGGATCTTTCAATGAAAAGAACAAAGGATATATCAATGAAAAGAACAAAGGATCTTTCAATGAAAGAACAAAGTTTCTTTCAATGAAAGAACAAAGGATCTTTCAATGAAAAGAACAAAGGATCTTTCAGTGAAAAGAACAAAGGATCTTTCAATGCAAAGAACAAAGGATCTATCAGTGAAAAGAACAAAGGATCTTTCAGTGAAAAGAACAAAGGATATTTGAATGCAAAGAACAAAGGATCTTTCAATGCAAAGAACAAAGGATCTTTCAATGAAAAGAACAAAGGATCTTTCAATGAAAAGAACAAAGGATCTTTCAGTGAAAAGAACAAAGGATCTTTCAGTGAAAAGAACAAAGGATCTTTCAGTGAAAAGAGCAAAGGATCTTTCAGTGCAAAGAACAAAGGATCTTTCAATGAAAAGAACAAAGGATCTTTCAATGAAAAGAACAAAGGATCTTTCAGTGAAAAGAACAAAGGATATTTCAATGCAAAGAACAAAGGATCTTTCAATGCAAAGAACAAAGGATCTTTCAATGAAAAGAACAAAGGATCTTTCAGTGAAAAGAACAAAGGATCTTTCAATGAAAAGAACAAAGATATTTCAATGGAAAGAACAGAGGATCTTTCAATGAAAAGAACAAAGGATCTTTCAATGAAAAGAACAAAGGATATATCAATGAAAAGAACAAAGGATCTTTCAATGAAAGAACAAAGTTTCTTTCAATGAAAGAACAAAGGATCTTTCAATGAAAAGAACAAAGGATCTTTCAGTGAAAAGAACAAAGGATCTTTCAGTGAAAAGAACAAAGGATATTTCAATGCAAAGAACAAAGGATCTTTCAATGCAAAGAACAAAGGATATTTCAATGAAAAGAACAAAGGATCTTTCAATGAAAAGAATAAAGGATCTTTAAATGAAAAGAACAATGGATCTTTCAGTGAAAAGAACAAAGGATATTTCAATGCAAAGAACAAAGGATCTTTCAATGAAAAGAACAAAGGATCTGTCAATGAAAAGAACAAAGGATCTTTCAATGCAAAGAACAAAGGATCTTTCAGTGAAAAGAACAAAGGATATTTTAGTGAAAAGAACAAAGGATCTTTCAATGCAAAGAACAAAGGATCTTTCAGTGAAAAGAACAAAGGATCTTTCAGTGAAAAGAACAAAGGATCTTTCAATGAAAAGAACAAAGGATCTTTCGGTGTTCAATAAAAGGCGTATTGTGGGTGCTCGTCTGTCTGGAGCGATGATTTTGAAAACAACAGAGCTGACTGGTTTTTCAAAAGATGAGATATCTCGGGTTTCTAATCAGTGGAAAAATAACCCATATTGAGGAAATCGATCGTCTTGCACCCCTTTCCACCCATACACACTATTACGCCACTAAGAGGCGTAAGTGAGGCGCGACGACAATCTAAGAGGAACGAGATCGCCGTCGTCTGAGAAACAGGATTTCCTGTGTGCATTAATTGACCGAAGCATTCAATGAAGGCTGTTCCCGACCCATATCTCAGCGAACTCTGTGCAGGGAATTCAAGAGGATAGGTATTAGCAGTCGCATGCCTATACGAAAACTGATTTCTGTGAAGAACCGGAAAGTTCGTCTACGGTAGTGTCAGGAACACCGTGACCGGACACTGGAAGACTGGGAAAAGGTCATGTGGTCCGAAGAGTCGCGGTACACCTTGTTCTGTACCGACGGTAGGCAGAGAGTTTGGCGGGAGCCCTCCATGAAGCAATGGACTCGGCAGAGAGTTTGGCGGGAGCCCTCCATGAAGCATTGGACTCGGCAGAGAGTTTGGCGGGAGCCCTCCATGAAGCAATGGACTCGGCAGAGAGTTTGGCGAGAGTCCTCCTTGAAGCAGTGGACTCGGCAGAGTGTTTGGCGGGAGCCCTCCATGAAGCAATCTACTCGGCAGAGAGTTTGGCGGGGGCCCTCCAAGAAGCAATGGACTCAGTTTGTCTTGTAAACACAACTCAAGCTTCTGGAGTCGGTGTCATGGTGTGGGGCACGATCCGTTGGTATGGAACGGGTCCCCCTGATATTGCTGGAAGGTCGGGTGTCCTCCAAGGATTATCTGCACATTGTTGCCGATCAAGTCCACCCTGCAATGTTGACTCTTTATCCAGCAGGTGACAGCTGTTTCACAGATGACAATGCTACTGTCCATCGCGCAAGATGTGTTCAGCAGTGGTTCAGCGAGCATGAGAGCGACTTCCAACATCTTCCCTGGCCACCAAAAAGCCCAGATCTGAACCTCATTGAGAATGTATGGGACATGTTAGAAAAACAGATCCGGGAGCAAAATCCTCTTCCGTCGGGTTGGGTTGTTTTACCTCTGAGCGGCACTTTTTTGCACACCATGGGCTAAATGGCCAGGTCACATGGACCTCGAAAGCTCAGAGAAGGTTGGGGGAGGGGACCCACTGGAGACAGATGGTAGCCTCCCGTCAAGGCCATCCAGCGTGTTCTTTAACGTTGGATTGTTTTACCTCTGAGCGGCACTTTTTTGCACACCATGGGCTAAATGGCCAGGTCACCAGGATCCCGAAGGCTCAGAGAAGGTTGGGGGAGAGGACCCACTGGAACAGCTGTTGGGAGACAGATGGTAGCCTCCCGTCAAGGCCATCCAGCGTGTTCTTTAACGTGCACCGGGTATGGCTCTCCTGCACACGGAACCACGGCTTAACGTCCCATCCGACGGACGGCGGCCTTTCCAAGCCCATCGGTGTCCCCTACTGACCGTGGGCAGGGCGGGGAAATTTTGCGGAGATAAATCTCAACGCTGACCCAGCTGGGACTCGAACCTGGGAACTACAGATTACGAGCCTGGCGTGCTACCGACTGAGTCACCCCCACCCCCCTCTTCCGTCAAATCTGAGCCAGTTAAAGGACTGTCTGGTGAATGCCTGGTATGCTGGAGATGTAAAGGCACTCCAACACCTTGTAGAATCTATGCCAAACTGCATACGTGCTCTAATTCGGACTAAAGGAGGTCGAACTCGGTATTGAATGAAGGTTTCTAATTCAGTAGCCAATGTGCGTAAGAAAAATTGTCGTCATTTAAGCAATCGACGCAATCTAAAACTGATGTATGTTGTCTTCCCATCAAGGAACATTACAATACAGCGAAACGACTATTACAGGGGTTTTACGCTGCGGTTCAAGCAACTCTGTCCCGTGGATGACTGGTTAGCGCGCTTAGCTACTGATCTAAGGGACTTGGGTTCGAGCCCCGGGTAACGCATGGATGTATGTGTTGTTTTTATGCTGAGGTCCTGCCATCCTCTCAGATCTTCTACTATGCATATAAACTGATGGGCTCCTGTCAAACCTCTGTGGCAAGCAGCTGCTTGAGGGAGTATTAATATATATATATTAATCTATTGCCATAAGCAGTGGTTAAGTGTGTATAACTCTGAATCAAATGTACCAGAGCTCTAGTTATTGATAAGTCACGTGTACCCTTTGTATTCTTTCTTCTGTTACCATTATGCTCAGGTTTCACCTTCCTCAATGCTCTACACGATGTCTCTTAAGAGTCTCAATGCTCTACACGATGTCTCTTAAGAGTCTCCTTTCAGAACTCTTATACGTTAGGATCGCAATCTGCATTTTCCAGGTTTGAGCCAGCTGACGATACAATCGCTCAAAAAAGCATCCGAACACTATGGTTGATGACAGAATTCAGAAAAAATATCTGGAGCGTGTACAGCAACTGTACACGCTCCAGTTACCGTTCACAGCAAACTGGAGCGTGTGCAGTTACTGCACACGCTCCAGTTTGCTGTGAACGGTAACTGCACACGCTCAATATTTCGTGAGTGAGCCCACACGATCTAGTATCAAAATAATATGACCACCTACAGTCGCTCAAAAAAGTATCCGAACACTATGGTTGATTACAGAATTCAGAAAAAATATCTGGCAACGATTTTTTTTAGAAATTAGTGATCTGGCAACCTTCGTGTCCAGTGATTACAGAATTGAGGAAAAATATCTGGAGCGTGTACAGCAACTGTACACGCTCCAGTTACCGTTCACAGCAAACTGGAGCGAGTGCAATTACTGCACACGCTCCAGTTTGCAGTGAACGGTAACTGCACACGCTCAATATTTCCGTGAGTGAGCCCACACGATCTAGTATCAAAATAATATGACCACCTACAGTCGCTCAAAAAAATATCCGAACACTACGGTTGATTACAGAATTCAGGAAAAATATCATGCAACGATTTTTTTTAGAAATTAGTGATCTGGCAACCTTCGTGTCACGTGACACGAAAGGTTGCCAGATCACTAATTTCTAAAAAAAAAAATCGTTGCCAGATATTTTTTCTGAATTCTGTAATCAACCGCAGTGTTCGGATACTTTTTTGAGCGACTGTACATAGTTTCGAAGTTAGTTTCCTTCTAACATGAAACGAAGTTATAAATTTTTCGTACCAGTGTAATTGCAAGAATTCGAGGATATGTTTTCGCTCAGACTGAAATATTAAATTTCATTCTGCCCATAAAGAGGGGGTTCACTTATTTCCAAGAACAGCCACAGCGTGCGTCGTCCTCATTGTATCCATGCAATGTTAAGGCGTACCGGAGCACTGACTCAATTAAAGAAAGGCAGAGCTCTTCTAAAGGAGTTTTAATCGGATTACTATAAGACCGAAAGTTGTAGAGAGCAGAAATATCCATCTGCGGAACCCTGAAATCGAGATTCTATTTGGGTCACATCAGCTTTTATTCCACGACAGAGCCAATCTTTTACGTAGGATCTCTCCTCTATCTGGAAAAGTTATTATCTGCAGTCCTTTTCCTCTTCTAACGGGGAAAGTTATTTTCTGCAGTCCTTTTCCTCTTCTAACGGGGAAAGTTATTTTCTGCAGTCCTTTTCCTCTTCTAACGGCGAAAGTTATTTTCTGCAGTCCTTTTCCTCTTCTAACGGGGAAAGTTATTATCTGCAGTCCTTTTCCTCTTCTAACGGGGAAAGTTATTATCTGCAGTCCTTTTCCTCTTCTAACGGGGAAAGTTATTATCTGCAGTCCTTTTCCTCTTCTAACGGGGAAAGTTATTATCTGCAGTCCTTTTCCTCTTCTAACGGGGAAAGTTATTATCTGCAGTCCTTTTCCTCTTCTAACGGGGAAAGTTATTATCTGCAGTCCTTTTCCTCTTCTAACGGGGAAAGTTATTATCTGCAGTCCTTTTCCTCTTCTAACGGGGAAAGTTATTATCTGCAGTCCTTTTCCTCTTCTAACGGGGAAAGTTATTATCTGCAGTCCTTTTCCTCTTCTAACGGGGAAAGTTATTTTCTGCAGTCCTTTTCCTCTTCTAACGGGGAAAGTAATTTTCTGCAGTCCTTTTCCTCTTCTAACGGGGAAAGTTATTATCTGTAGTCCTTTTCCTCTTCTAACGGGGAAAGTTATTATCTGCAGTCCTTTTCCTCTTCTAACGGGGAAAGTAATTTTCTGCAGTCCTTTTCCTCTTCTAACGGGGAAAGTTATTTTCTGCAGTCCTTTTCCTCTTCTAACGGAGAAAGTTATTATCTGCATCCTTTCCCTCCTCTATCAGGGGAAAGTTATTATCCGACTTTCCCCGATAGAAGAGGAAAGGGACTGCAGAAAATAACTTTCCCCGTTAGAAGAGGAAAAGGACTGCAGAAAATAACTTTCCCCGTTAGAAGAGGAAAAGGACTGCAGATAATAACTTTCCCCGTTAGAAGAGGAAAGGGACTGCAGAAAATAACTTTCCCCGTTAGAAGAGGAAAAGGACTGCAGAAAATAACTTTCCCCGTTAGAAGAGGAAAAGGACTGCAGATAATAACTTTCCCCGTTAGAAGAGGAAAGGGACTGCAGAAAATAACTTTCCCCGTTAGAAGAGGAAAAGGACTGCAGATAATAACTTTCCCCGTTAGAAGAGGAAAAAGACTGCAGATAATAACTTTCCCCGTTAGAAGAGGAAAAGGACTACAGATAATAACTTTCCCCGTTAGAAGAGGAAAAGGACTGCAGAAAATAACTTTCCCCGATAGAAGAGGAAAGGGACTGCAGAAAATAACTTTCCCCGTTAGAAGAGGAAAAGGACTGCAGAAAATAACTTTCCCCGTTAGAAGAGGAAAAGGACTACAGATAATAACTTTCCCCGTTAGAAGAGGAAAAGGACTGCAGAAAATAACTTTCCCCGTTAGAAGAGGAAAAGGACTGCAGATAATAACTTTCCCCGTTAGAAGAGGAAAAGGACTGCAGAAAATAACTTTCCCCGTTAGAAGAGGAAAAGGACTGCAGAAAATAACTTTCCCCGTTAGAAGAGGAAAAGGACTGCAGATAATAACTTTCCCCGTTAGAAGAGGAAAAGGACTACAGATAATAACTTTCCCCGTTAGAAGAGGAAAAGGACTGCAGAAAATAACTTTCCCCGTTAGAAGAGGAAAAGGACTGCAGAAAATAACTTTCCCCGTTAGAAGAGGAAAAGGACTGCAGATAATAACTTTCCCCGTTAGAAGAGGAAAAGGACTACAGATAATAACTTTCCCCGTTAGAAGAGGAAAAGGACTGCAGAAAATAACTTTCCCCGATAGAAGAGGAAAGGGACTGCAGAAAATAACTTTCCCCGTTAGAAGAGGAAAAGGACTGCAGAAAATAACTTTCCCCGTTAGAAGAGGAAAAGGACTACAGATAATAACTTTCCCCGTTAGAAGAGGAAAAGGACTGCAGAAAATAACTTTCCCCGTTAGAAGAGGAAAAGGACTGCAGATAATAACTTTCCCCGTTAGAAGAGGAAAAGGACTGCAGAAAATAACTTTCCCCGTTAGAAGAGGAAAAGGACTGCAGAAAATAACTTTCCCCGTTAGAAGAGGAAAAGGACTGCAGAAAATAACTTTCCCCGTTAGAAGAGGAAAAGGACTGCAGAAAATAACTTTCCCCGTTAGAAGAGGAAAAGGACTACAGATAATAACTTTCCCCGTTAGAAGAGGAAAAGGACTGCAGAAAATAACTTTCCCCGTTAGAAGAGGAAAAGGACTGCAGAAAATAACTTTCCCCGTTAGAAGAGGAAAAGGACTACAGATAATAACTTTCCCCGTTAGAAGAGGAAAAGGACTGCAGAAAATAACTTTCCCCGTTAGAAGAGGAAAAGGACTGCAGATAATAACTTTCCCCGTTAGAAGAGGAAAAGGACTACAGATAATAACTTTCCCCGTTAGAAGAGGAAAAGGACTACAGATAATAACTTTCCCCGTTAGAAGAGGAAAAGGACTGCAGAAAATAACTTTCCCCGTTAGAAGAGGAAAAGGACTGCAGATAATAACTTTCCCCGTTAGAAGAGGAAAGGGACTGCAGAAAATAACTTTCCCCGTTAGAAGAGGAAAAGGACTGCAGATAATAACTTTCCCCGTTAGAAGAGGAAAAAGACTGCAGATAATAACTTTCCCCGTTAGAAGAGGAAAAGGACTACAGATAATAACTTTCCCCGTTAGAAGAGGAAAAGGACTGCAGAAAATAACTTTCCCCGTTAGAAGAGGAAAAGGACTGCAGATAATAACTTTCCCCGTTAGAAGAGGAAAAGGACTGCAGAAAATAACTTTCCCCGTTAGAAGAGGAAAAGGACTGCAGAAAATAACTTTCCCCGTTAGAAGAGGAAAAGGACTGCAGATAATAACTTTCCCCGTTAGAAGAGGAAAAGGACTGGAGAAAATAACTTTCCCCGTTAGAAGAGGAAAAGGACTGCAGAAAATAACTTTCCCCGTTAGAAGAGGAAAAGGACTACAGATAATAACTTTCCCCGTTAGAAGAGGAAAAGGACTGCAGATAATAACTTTCCCCGTTAGAAGAGGAAAAGGACTGCAGAAAATAACTTTCCCCGTTAGAAGAGGAAAAGGACTGCAGATAATAACTTTCCCCGTTAGAAGAGGAAAAGGACTGCAGAAAATAACTTTCCCCGTTAGAAGAGGAAAAGGACTGCAGATAATAACTTTCCCCGTTAGAAGAGGAAAAGGACTGCAGAAAATAACTTTCCCCGTTAGAAGAGGAAAAGGACTGCAGAAAATAACTTTCCCCGTTAGAAGAGGAAAAGGACTGCAGATAATAACTTTCCCCGTTAGAAGAGGAAAAGGACTACAGATAATAACTTTCCCCGTTAGAAGAGGAAAAGGACTGCAGAAAATAACTTTCCCCGTTAGAAGAGGAAAAGGACTGCAGAAAATAACTTTCCCCGTTAGAAGAGGAAAAGGACTGCAGATAATAACTTTCCCCGTTAGAAGAGGAAAAGGACTACAGATAATAACTTTCCCCGTTAGAAGAGGAAAAGGACTGCAGAAAATAACTTTCCCCGATAGAAGAGGAAAGGGACTGCAGAAAATAACTTTCCCCGTTAGAAGAGGAAAAGGACTGCAGAAAATAACTTTCCCCGTTAGAAGAGGAAAAGGACTACAGATAATAACTTTCCCCGTTAGAAGAGGAAAAGGACTGCAGAAAATAACTTTCCCCGTTAGAAGAGGAAAAGGACTGCAGATAATAACTTTCCCCGTTAGAAGAGGAAAAGGACTGCAGAAAATAACTTTCCCCGTTAGAAGAGGAAAAGGACTGCAGAAAATAACTTTCCCCGTTAGAAGAGGAAAAGGACTGCAGAAAATAACTTTCCCCGTTAAAAGAGGAAAAGGACTACAGATAATAACTTTCCCCGTTAGAAGAGGAAAAGGACTGCAGAAAATAACTTTCCCCGTTAGAAGAGGAAAAGGACTGCAGATAATAACTTTCCCCGTTAGAAGAGGAAAGGGACTGCAGAAAATAACTTTCCCCGTTAGAAGAGGAAAAGGACTGCAGATAATAACTTTCCCCGTTAGAAGAGGAAAAGGACTACAGATAATAACTTTCCCCGTTAGAAGAGGAAAAGGACTGCAGAAAATAACTTTCCCCGTTAGAAGAGGAAAAGGACTGCAGATAATAACTTTCCCCGTTAGAAGAGGAAAAGGACTGCAGAAAATAACTTTCCCCGTTAGAAGAGGAAAAGGACTGCAGAAAATAACTTTCCCCGTTAGAAGAGGAAAAGGACTACAGATAATAACTTTCCCCGTTAGAAGAGGAAAAGGACTGCAGATAATAACTTTCCCCGTTAGAAGAGGAAAAGGACTGCAGAAAATAACTTTCCCCGTTAGAAGAGGAAAAGGACTACAGATAATAACTTTCCCCGTTAGAAGAGGAAAAGGACTGCAGATAATAACTTTCCCCGTTAGAAGAGGAAAAGGACTGCAGAAAATAACTTTCCCCGTTAGAAGAGGAAAAGGACTGCAGAAAATAACTTTCCCCGTTAGAAGAGGAAAAGGACTGCAGAAAATAACTTTCCCCGTTAGAAGAGGAAAAGGACTGCAGATAATAACTTTCCCCGTTAGAAGAGGAAAAGGACTGCAGATAATAACTTTCCCCGTTAGAAGAGGAAAAGGACTGCAGAAAATAACTTTCCCCGTTAGAAGAGGAAAAGGACTGCAGAAAATAACTTTCCCCGTTAGAAGAGGAAAAGGACTGCAGATAATAACTTTCCCCGTTAGAAGAGGAAAAGGACTGCAGAAAATAACTTTCCCCGTTAGAAGAGGAAAAGGACTGCAGAAAATAACTTTCCCCGTTAGAAGAGGAAAAGGACTGCAGATAATAACTTTCCCCGTTAGAAGAGGAAAAAGACTGCAGATAATAACTTTCCCCGTTAGAAGAGGGAAAAGATGCAGATAATAACTTTCCCCGTTAGAAGAGGAAAAGGACTGCAGAAAATAACTTTCCTCGTTAGAAGAGGAAAAGGACTGCAGAAAATAACTTTTCCAGATAGAGGAGGAAAAGACTGCAGATAATAACGTTCCCCCTTGGAAGAGGAAAAGGACTACAGATAATAACTTTCCCCGTTAGAAGAGGAAAAGGACTGCAGAAAATAACTTTCCCCGTTAGAAGAGGAAAAGGACTGCAGATAATAACTTTCCCCGTTAGAAGAGGAAAAGGACTGCAGGAAATAACTTTCCCCGTTAGAAGAGGAAAAGGACTGCAGAAAATAACTTTCCCCGTTAGAAGAGGAAAAGGACTGCAGATAATAACTTTCCCCGTTAGAAGAGGAAAAGGACTGCAGAAAATAACTTTCCCCGTTAGAAGAGGAAAAGGACTGCAGAAAATAACTTTCCCCGTTAGAAGAGGAAAAGGACTACAGATAATAACTTTCCCCGTTAGAAGAGGAAAAGGACTGCAGATAATAACTTTCCCCGTTAGAAGAGGAAAAGGACTGCAGAAAATAACTTTCCCCGTTAGAAGAGGAAAAGGACTGCAGAAAATAACTTTCCCCGTTAGAAGAGGAAAAGGACTGCAGAAAATAACTTTCCCCGTTAGAAGAGGAAAAGGACTGCAGATAATAACTTTCCCCGTTAGAAGAGGAAAAGGACTGCAGATAATAACTTTCCCCGTTAGAAGAGGAAAAGGACTGCAGAAAATAACTTTCCCCGTTAGAAGAGGAAAAGGACTGCAGAAAATAACTTTCCCCGTTAGAAGAGGAAAAGGACTGCAGAAAATAACTTTCCCCGTTAGAAGAGGAAAAGGACTGCAGATAATAACTTTCCCCGTTAGAAGAGGAAAAGGACTGCAGATAATAACTTTCCCCGTTAGAAGAGGAAAAAGACTGCAGATAATAACTTTCCTCGTTAGAAGAGGAAAAGGACTGCAGATAATAACTTTCCCCGTTAGAAGAGGAAAAGGACTGCAGATAATAACTTTCCCCGTTAGAAGAGGAAAAGGACTGCAGAAAATAACTTTCCCCGTTAGAAGAGGAAAAGGACTGCAGATAATAACTTTCCCCGTTAGAAGAGGAAAAGGACTGCAGATAATAACTTTCCCCGTTAGAAGAGGAAAAGGACTGCAGGAAATAACTTTCCCCGTTAGAAGAGGAAAAGGACTGCAGAAAATAACTTTCCCCGTTAGAAGAGGAAAAGGACTGCAGATAATAACTTTCCCCGTTAGAAGAGGAAAAGGACTGCAGGAAATAACTTTCCCCGTTAGAAGAGGAAAAGGACTGCAGAAAATAACTTTCCCCGTTAGAAGAGGAAAAGGACTGCAGATAATAACTTTCCCCGTTAGAAGAGGAAAAGGACTGCAGAAAATAACTTTCCCCGTTAGAAGAGGAAAAGGACTGCAGAAAATAACTTTCCCCGTTAGAAGAGGAAAAGGACTACAGATAATAACTTTCCCCGTTAGAAGAGGAAAAGGACTGCAGATAATAACTTTCCCCGTTAGAAGAGGAAAAGGACTGCAGATAATAACTTTCCCCGTTAGAAGAGGAAAAGGACTGCAGGAAATAACTTTCCCCGTTAGAAGAGGAAAAGGACTGCAGAAAATAACTTTCCCCGTTAGAAGAGGAAAAGGACTGCAGGAAATAACTTTCCCCGTTAGAAGAGGAAAAGGACTGCAGAAAATAACTTTCCCCGTTAGAAGAGGAAAAGGACTGCAGATAATAACTTTCCCCGTTAGAAGAGGAAAAGGACTGCAGAAAATAACTTTCCCCGTTAGAAGAGGAAAAGGACTGCAGAAAATAACTTTCCCCGTTAGAAGAGGAAAAGGACTACAGAAAATAACTTTCCCCGTTAGAAGAGGAAAAGGACTACAGATAATAACTTTCCTCGTTAGAAGAGGAAAAGGACTGCAGATAATAACTTTTCCAGATAGAGGAGGAAAAGGACTGCAGAAAATAACTTTCCCCGTTAGAAGAGGAAAAGGACTGCAGAAAATAACTTTCCCCGTTAGAAGAGGAAAAGGACTGCAGATAATAACTTTCCCCGTTAGAAGAGGAAAAGGACTGCAGAAAATAACTTTCCCCGTTAGAAGAGGAAAAGGACTACAGATAATAACTTTCCCCGTTAGAAGAGGAAAAGGACTGCAGAAAATAACTTTCCCCGTTAGAAGAGGAAAAGGACTGCAGAAAATAACTTTCCCCGTTAGAAGAGGAAAAGGACTGCAGGAAATAACTTTCCCCGTTAGAAGAGGAAAAGGACTGCAGAAAATAACTTTCCCCGTTAGAAGAGGAAAAGGACTGCAGATAATAACTTTCCCCGTTAGAAGAGGAAAAGGACTGCAGGAAATAACTTTCCCCGTTAGAAGAGGAAAAGGACTGCAGAAAATAACTTTCCCCGTTAGAAGAGGAAAAGGACTGCAGATAATAACTTTCCCCGTTAGAAGAGGAAAAGGACTGCAGAAAATAACTTTCCCCGTTAGAAGAGGAAAAGGACTGCAGAAAATAACTTTCCCCGTTAGAAGAGGAAAAGGACTGCAGATAATAACTTTCCCCGTTAGAAGAGGAAAAAGACTGCAGATAATAACTTTCCCCGTTAGAAGAGGGAAAAGATGCAGATAATAACTTTCCCCGTTAGAAGAGGAAAAGGACTGCAGAAAATAACTTTCCTCGTTAGAAGAGGAAAAGGACTGCAGATAATAACTTTTCCAGATAGAGGAGGAAAAGACTGCAGATAATAACGTTCCCCCTTGGAAGAGGAAAAGGACTACAGATAATAACTTTCCCCGTTAGAAGAGGAAAAGGACTGCAGAAAATAACTTTCCCCGTTAGAAGAGGAAAAGGACTGCAGATAATAACTTTCCCCGTTAGAAGAGGAAAAGGACTGCAGGAAATAACTTTCCCCGTTAGAAGAGGAAAAGGACTGCAGAAAATAACTTTCCCCGTTAGAAGAGGAAAAGGACTGCAGATAATAACTTTCCCCGTTAGAAGAGGAAAAGGACTGCAGAAAATAACTTTCCCCGTTAGAAGAGGAAAAGGACTGCAGAAAATAACTTTCCCCGTTAGAAGAGGAAAAGGACTACAGATAATAACTTTCCCCGTTAGAAGAGGAAAAGGACTGCAGATAATAACTTTCCCCGTTAGAAGAGGAAAAGGACTGCAGAAAATAACTTTCCCCGTTAGAAGAGGAAAAGGACTGCAGAAAATAACTTTCCCCGTTAGAAGAGGAAAAGGACTGCAGAAAATAACTTTCCCCGTTAGAAGAGGAAAAGGACTGCAGATAATAACTTTCCCCGTTAGAAGAGGAAAAGGACTGCAGATAATAACTTTCCCCGTTAGAAGAGGAAAAGGACTGCAGAAAATAACTTTCCCCGTTAGAAGAGGAAAAGGACTGCAGAAAATAACTTTCCCCGTTAGAAGAGGAAAAGGACTGCAGAAAATAACTTTCCCCGTTAGAAGAGGAAAAGGACTGCAGATAATAACTTTCCCCGTTAGAAGAGGAAAAGGACTGCAGATAATAACTTTCCCCGTTAGAAGAGGAAAAAGACTGCAGATAATAACTTTCCTCGTTAGAAGAGGAAAAGGACTGCAGATAATAACTTTCCCCGTTAGAAGAGGAAAAGGACTGCAGATAATAACTTTCCCCGTTAGAAGAGGAAAAGGACTGCAGAAAATAACTTTCCCCGTTAGAAGAGGAAAAGGACTGCAGAAAATAACTTTCCCCGTTAGAAGAGGAAAAGGACTGCAGATAATAACTTTCCCCGTTAGAAGAGGAAAAGGACTGCAGATAATAACTTTCCCCGTTAGAAGAGGAAAAAGACTGCAGATAATAACTTTCCTCGTTAGAAGAGGAAAAGGACTGCAGATAATAACTTTCCCCGTTAGAAGAGGAAAAGGACTGCAGATAATAACTTTCCCCGTTAGAAGAGGAAAAGGACTGCAGAAAATAACTTTCCCCGTTAGAAGAGGAAAAGGACTGCAGAAAATAACTTTCCCCGTTAGAAGAGGAAAAGGACTGCAGAAAATAACTTTCCTCGTTAGAAGAGGAAAAGGACTGCAGATAATAACTTTCCCCGTTAGAAGAGGAAAAGGACTGCAGATAATAACTTTCCCCGTTAGAAGAGGAAAAGGACTGCAGAAAATAACTTTCCTCGTTAGAAGAGGAAAAGGACTGCAGATAATAACTTTTCCAGATAGAGGAGGAAAAGACTGCAGATAATAACGTTCCCCCTTAGAAGAGGAAAAGGACTGCAGAAAATAACTTTCCCCGTTAGAAGAGGAAAAGGACTGCAGAAAATAACTTTCCCCGTTAGAAGAGGAAAAGGACTGCAGAAAATAACTTTCCCCGTTAGAAGAGGAAAAGGACTGCAGATAATAACTTTCCCCGTTAGAAGAGGAAAAGGACTGCAGATAATAACTTTCCCCGTTAGAAGAGGAAAAGGACTGCAGAAAATAACTTTCCCCGTTAGAAGAGGAAAAGGACTGCAGAAAATAACTTTCCCCGTTAGAAGAGGAAAAGGACTGCAGAAAATAACTTTCCCCGTTAGAAGAGGAAAAGGACTGCAGATAATAACTTTCCCCGTTAGAAGAGGAAAAGGACTACAGATAATAACTTTCCCCGTTAGAAGAGGAAAAGGACTACAGATAATAACTTTCCTCGTTAGAAGAGGAAAAGGACTGCAGATAATAACTTTTCCAGATAGAGGAGGAAAAGACTGCAGATAATAACGTTCCCCCTTAGAAGAGGAAAAGGACTGCAGAAAATAACTTTCCCCGTTAGAAGAGGAAAAGGACTGCAGAAAATAACTTTCCCCGTTAGAAGAGGAAAATATCTGGCAACCTTCGTGTCACGTAGGTTGCCAGATCACTAATCTCTAAAAAAATTCGTTGCCAGATATTTTTTCTGAATTCTGTAATCAACCGTATTGTTCGGATACTTTTTTGAGCGACTGTACATCGTGTTCTTTAATAAGCTATGGTATGGCTCTCCTGCTCTCTGTGTCCCACAGAGTATTGACATCCCATCCGACGGACGATCAGCTATCGGAGCCCGGCGTTGACCCTTCCCCGGTGAAGACAGAATGCAAATTTAACGCTGAAAAATTATCAACTCACGCAGAGTTGAGACTTGCACCTGGGATCTGCAGTTACGATCCTGAGTCGCTACGGACTGAGTGAATTGTCATTTTAAGATTTCCCTTCCAGAATTGGGTTGGGTTATTTTACCTCTGAGCGACACATTTTTGCACACCATGGGCTAAATGGCCAGGTCACATGGACCCCGAAGGCTCAGAGAAGGTTGGGGGAGGGGACCCACTGGAACAGCTGTTGGGAGACAGATGGTAGCCTCCTGTCAAGGCCATCCAGCGTGTTCTTTAACGTTGGATTGTTTTACCTCTGAGCGGCGCTTTTTTGCACACCATGGGCTAAATGGCCAGGTCACATGGACCCCGAAGGTTGGGGGAGGGGACCCACTGGAACAGCTGTTGGGACAGATGATAGACTCCCGTCAAGGCCATCCAGCGTGTTCTTTAACGTGCACAGGGTATGTCTCTCCCGCACACGGGGCCACGGCTTAACGTCCCATCCGACGGACGGCGGACTTTCCAACCCCATCGGTGCCCCCTACTGACCGTGGGCAGGGCGGGGAATTTTGCGGAGATAAATCTCAACGCTGACCCAGCTGGGACTCGAACCTGGGAACTACAGATTACGAGCCTGGCGCGCTATCGCCTGAGCCACCCCCGCACCCCTTTCCAGAAGACGAAGTTAACTTTAACGCGAAGTTGGAGGAGAGTCGATGGAGAATCGACTCCTGTAATCCACGCTCCACAGAGATCGATCACTCAACAGATTCGAAACAAAAATCCGAGCCATTGATTTCGCCTTTCAGCTGATCGAGACTTCTTCCGAAGAAATTCAACTTCTCCTCACAACAGAGAGAGATTTCGTCAGAAAAACTTCTTCAGCATATTTTGGCAGACAATAAAGAGACTTGACAGAAGTGCCTCGCTCTCGAGGCCACTGAAGACAGCAGCAGAGAATTCAGAAAAATGTTTTTCGTCAGCGACATAAACGATAAACTTTTATTGTAAGTCGATAGAATTTCTCGATTGAAATGTTTCAAGAAATCCAAGAGAACTAAATTACATGGATTACTTTCTAATTTTATTTTCCAATTATTATATCAAAAGGGAGCCACGTACACTTTGTGGCCCTCTTAGATTATTATTCTCATAAGCCGTCCAGTGACCGAGTGGTTAGCGCGCTTGGCTACTGATCTAAGGGACATGGGTTCGAGTCCCGGGTAAGGCATGGATGTGTGTGTTGTTTTCATGCTGAGGTCCTGCCATCCTCACAGAACCTCTACTTTGGCATATAAACTGACAGGCTCCTGTCAGATCTAGGGCGGGGGTGCCTCAGACGGTAGCGCGCCACCCTCGTATTCTGTAGTTTCCAGGTTCGAATCCCAGCTGGGTCAGCGTTGAGATTTATCTCCGCAAAATTCCCCGCCCTGCCCACGGTCAGTAGGGGACACCTGCGTTTATGTCGCTTTCCCCGCCCTGCCCACGGTCAGTAGGGGAGCCTTCTGGAAAGGGGTGCGGGGGTGGCTCAGTCGATGGGCTTGGAAAGGCCGCCGTCCGTCGGATGGGACGTTAAGCCGTGGCCCCGTGTGCAGGAGAGCCATACCCTGTGCACGTTAAAGAACCCACTGGATGGCCTTGACGGGAGGCTACCATTTGTTTCCCAACAGCTATTCCAGTGGGTCCCCTCCCCCAACCTTCTCTGAGCCTTCGGGGTCCATGTGACCTGGCCATTTAGCCCATGGTGTGCAAACAAGTGCCGCTCAGAGGTAAAACAACAACAACAACCCGTTGGAATATGAAAATTTTATGCTTATCAGAAAATGTCCTTTAGAGAGGAAATTGTGTCGTCATTTTTTTTATCGTTTTCAGTTAAGAAGGAAATAAAAATTCTGCTCAGTGAACGCTTTTCGACGAAGCTTCAATGCACGCCAAAGCTGCTGCAGAAGGACGCTCTAGTAAGATGAAAAAAGAATATATTAAAGGAGATTAGGACGCGTATGATTAGCTTTTAGTGGCAAATAAAACAATCAGAAGGAAGTCATAAAAGATGGTTGTAATAAAATTTCTCAAAGAATCTGAAGCCCCAAAAAGGAAAAATGTGTTTTTTTTTTGTGAACCTCATTTCTGGACTTCAATGAAGAAATATCTTGTCGTCGTTACTCGGATGAAAGGAGCAGCAAGAGGCCGGACTTATGAAGCAGTAACCATAGCAACAGGCAGAAGAAGTGGTGTAGAGGGTTAAGGAGTTCGCTGGAGGTGGTGCACAGGAAGAGGAAGAAGGATTAGCGCGCGGGATCGAACTCTTTCTTCCCCCACTGGATGCTTACAACAGAAGATTCTGTTATTAAAGGTCAACGTCGAATTCAGTTGGTTAACCTTCGAAAGAGCTTTATTTTTGCAGAAGTTTTTGACTTATTATGTCTTACATCTAACATCTGCACAATCCAAACAAACTATTAGATCTTTTTCGTCCTATGTCAGAGGGAAATCTAACTTCGAAGTGCTGTTGGGTTGGGTTGTTTTACCTCTGAGCGGCACTTTTTTGCACACCATAGGCTAAATGGCCAGGTCACAAGGACCCCGAAGGCTCAGAGAAGGTTGGGGGAGGGGACCCACTGGAACAGCTGTTGGGAGACAGATGGTAGCCTCCCGTCAAGGCCATCCAACGTGTTCTTTAACATTGGTTTTTTTTTACCTCTGAGCGGCACTTTTTTGCACACCATAGGCTAAATGGCCAGGTCACAAGAACCCCGAAGGCTCAGAGAAGGTTGGGGGAGGGGACCCACTGGAACAGCTGTTGGGAGACAGATGGTAGCCTTCCGTCAAGGCCATTCAGCGAGTTCTTCAACGTTGGATTGTTTTACATCTGAGCGGCACTTTTTTGTACACAATGGGCTAAATGGCCAGGTCACAAGGACCCCGAAGGCTTAGAGAAGGTTGGGGGAGGGGACCCACTGGAACAGCTGTTGCGAGACAGATGGTAGCCTCCCGTCAAGGCCATCCAGCGTGTTCTTTAACGTGCACAGACCACGGCTTGAAGTCCCATCCGACGGACGGCGGTCTTTCAAAGACCATCGGTGTCCCCTACTGACCGTGTGCAGGCGGGGATTTTTGAGAAGATAAATCTCAACGCTGACCCAGCTGGGGCGAAGTGCTCTAACTTCTAAAATAGGCGTTTAATGGCAAATATAACTAAAGATAAATTAAACATCATAATCAAATCTATTTAATTCTCGATTTTCAACAATATTCTTTCATCATTTATAAAGAAGTTTGGAAGCTGGAACATTTTACAACAGTAATCCGTTATGAAGAATTTGCTTCAGAAAATAGCTTAAAATTAGATAATAAGTGTTTTTTGAAAGTATTTAATTAAATAAATATGCATTCTAGAAGTTTACGTGATAATTATTTTAATATTACACAATTTTAAATTTTTTTTATGAAACAACATAATTTATTTTTAAATATTTCAGCTTCTGTCATTGTTTAAATAATGAAGGATTATTACTGAAGTTCAAGATTTAAAAAGATAATTGTACTTTTGTAAATGCACCGCATGTAAAATAGAGTGCGGGATGGCTCAGTCGGTAGCGCGCCAGGCTCGTAATCTGTAGTTCCCAGGTTCGAGTCGCAGCTGGGTCAGCGTTGAGATTTATCTCCGCAAAATTCCTCGCCCTGCCCACGGTCAGTAGCTGTTCCAGTTGGTCCACCGATGGGCTTGGAAAGGCCATCGTCCGTCGGATGGGACGTTAAGCCGTGGCCCCGTGTGCGGGAGAGCCAAACCCAGTGCACGTTAAAGAACACGCTGGATGGCCTTGACGGGAGGCTACCACATGTCTCCCAGCAGCTGTTCCAGTGGGTGAGGCGGGGGTGGCTCAGTCGGTAGCGCGGCAGGCTCGTAATCTGTAGTTCCCAGGTTCGAGTCCCAGCTGGGTCAGCGTTGAGATTTATCTCCGCAAAATTCCCCGCCCTGCCCACGGTCAGTAGGGGACACCGATGGGCTTGAAAAGGCCGCCGTCCGTCG
Organism: Ryuthela nishihirai; assembly: GCA_038380435.1. Lineage (NCBI taxonomy): Eukaryota > Metazoa > Arthropoda > Arachnida > Araneae > Heptathelidae > Ryuthela > Ryuthela nishihirai. The sequence continues at coordinate 44,533,682 of JAWZYU010000023.1, read as the reverse complement.
GATGGGACGTTAAGCCGTGGCCCGTGTGCGGGAGAGCCAAACCCTGTGCTCGTTAAAGAACACGCTGGATGGTATCGACAATATGCTCTTAATATCTGTGCAGTGGGTCCCTACCCCAGAACTTCTAAGATCATTTGTTGTCCTTGTGTAACATTATTACCCCATTGTGCACAGTCGCTCAAAAAAGTATCCAAACACTATGGTTGATTACAGAATTCAGAAAAAAATCGTTGCCATATATTTTTCTGAATTCTCTACTCAACCATAGTGTTCGGATACTTTTTTGAGCGACTGTAAATAAAAGTATCACTCAGAACTAAGAACACGAAATGTTTGAATTGTCGCTCGTATTCACACATGAAGCGAAACACAATAAAATAAAAAAGAAACATTTCACGAAAAATCAACTGAATGCATTAAGAAATGAAGACGTTTCCTAAACTAATAAAAATCATGTTCCACTTCCCTCATATGAAAGTTACCAAGATTCTCTTCAGATGACACTTCCGGTTTAGAGTTAGCGTATTCGAGAGCAATTTGATCGAGTGGTGTGCAGTGAAGCGGTGAGCGTAATTCTCAGATGTCTCCTCCAATATTGAATCCCTCATTTGCTTCCCATTGCGATGCTCTTGAAAGAAGCTCGCCGTGATAGATTCTGATGGATGCAAATGGCGAATTAATGAGTGCGGATTCTTCTGTTGGATTCTTCGAATGAAGTGGAAGAGAGGGATGCTTTGTTTGTCTTATCTGATGTCCCCATCCTCTGAAACGGAAAATGGCTTTGGACAAATGATCGCTGTTGCATTGCATGCAGACATCACTTGCTGTCTCTATTCTGCTCTCGTGCGTTAGGTACACATCGAAAAATACAGGCCCTGGACAGAAAAATGGAAACAGTTCTCTGGTACAGTCGCTCAAAAAAATATCCGAACACTGTGGTTGATTACAGAATTTCGAAAAAAAAAATATCTGGCAACGATTTTTTTAGAGATTAGTGATCTGGCAACCTTCGTGTCACGTGATTACAGAATTCAGAAAAAATATCTGGAGCGTGTACAACAACTGTACACGCTCCAGTTACCGTTCACAGCAAACTGGAGCGTGTGCACTTACTGCACACGCTCCAGTTTGCTGTGAACGGTAACTGCACACGCTCAATATTTCCGTGAGTGAGCCCACACGATCTAGTATCAAAATAATATGACCACCTACAGTCGCTCAAAAAAGTATCCGAACACTATGGTTGATTACAGAATTTAGGAAAAATATCTGGCAACGATTTTTTTTAGAAATTAGTGATCTGGCAACCTTCGTATCACGTGACACGAAGGTTGCCAGATCACTAATCTCTAAAAAAAAATCGTTGCCAGATATTTTTTTTGCGAAATTCTGTAATCAACCATAGTGTTCGGATATTTTTTTCAGCGACTGTACATGATCCACCAAATGGGCGCGAGACAGCAGTAGCGAGTCATCTCGTAAAATATTCATCAGCAAAGACAGAGATGATAAGGCAATGACTTAAGAGACGGAGAGGCTATTTTTAGTAACTCGTGTCATCCGACGTCATCGTTTGTCTGCCTGTTTCGCCAACGAATCGAAATTTATTTCACTTCTGGCGACTCGAGATCGAAGACGAACTTCTTTTTGCTTTTTCTCTTCGGTGCAACTGCAACTCGGAAGTGGACCTTTGCCAACAGGAAGTGAATGAACTCTTCGAATGAAGGAAGAAAGATGCCGAGTGAATCAGAAATAAAACCTTTGCAGAATAATCATGTCTAGGAATGGCTCTGCTTGCACAGAAAGGAGAAATTTCTTTGTTGCGATGTTGGGTTGGGTTGTTTTACCTCTGAGCAGCACTTTTTGGCACACCATGGGCTAAATGGTCAGGTCACATGGACCCCGAAGGCTCAGAGAAGGTTTGGGGATGGGACCTACTGGAACAGCTGTTGGGAGACAGATGGTAGCCTCCCGTCAAGGCCATCCAGCATGTTCTTTAACGTTGGATTGTTCTACCGCTGAGCGGTACTTTTTTGCACACCATGGGCTAAATGGCCAGGTCACAAGGACCCCGAAGGCTCAGAGAAGGCTGGGGGAGGGGACCAATTGGAACAGCTGTTGGGAGACAGATGGTAGACTCCCTTCAAAGCCATCCAGCACACGGCCATCCCAAACACGGGGCCACGGCTTAACGTCCCATCCGACGGACGGCGGCCTTTCCAAGCCCATCGGTGTCCCCTACTGACCGTGGGCAGGGCGGGGAATTTTGCGGAGATAAATCTCAACGCTGACCCAGCTGGGACTCGAACCTGGGCACTACAGATTACGAGCCTGGCGCGCTACCGACCGATCCACCCCCGCCCCCACACTGGATGACCTTGACGGGACCTAACCTACTCTGCTACCAGTCTCATCAACAGCTCGAATGAAAGAGTTCATCTCATCAACATCATTTGCCAAAAGGTCTAAATCATCAGCATAATCTAAATCAGAAATTTTCGTATCTCCAGCCCATTTAAGGCTAAAATCTTTCCCTCGAAGTGAATTTCACATAACATAATCAATAACCAAACTAAAGAGAAAAGGAGACAAAATGCACCCTTGTCGAACACTAGAAGTAATGCTAAACCAATTGCTACAAGCCTTACCAACTCTCACACACGACTCAGTGTTATTATAGAGCTTTCATTATGTTAACTAATTTGTCTGGTATACCATATGATTTCACAATCAACCACAAATTATGACGATCAACAGAGTCGAAAGCCTTTTTGAAATCAACAAAGCTATCAACCAAAGGTTTCTGAAACTCTAAACATTTCTCAAGAATCTGCCTAAGTGAAAATATCTGATCTACACATCCCCTACCACTTCTGAATCCACAGTGCTCATCACGCAATTGCCTGTCAACCAGTTTCTTAATTCTATTAAGCACAATCATGGAAAGAACTTTACCTGGAACAGAGAGTAGGCTGATACCCCTACAGTTATCACAAGAACTGCGATCACCTTTTTTGAAAATAGGGATAACAATAGCTCTGGTAAAATCCTTAGGAACCATGCCTTTATTGTAAAAGATATTCAGGATTTCAGTCATCCAAGTGGTAACCGAAACATTCCCAGCTCTAAGCATTTCTGTAATAATTTCATCTACCCCTGGGGATTTATGTAGTTTAAGTTTAGAAACAGCCAAAATAACTTCAGATTGTGTTATAGTTCCAACATTAAAGCCACCAATGCATCTATCATCATTGCAAACAATGGGAATAGAACTAACCGCATTGTTTAGAACATCACTGAAATGCTCAGCCCACCTGAAGTCATGACAGAATCCTCACCTTCTATAACTTTACCTTGTTTATCTTTAAATATCTGTTGGAAAAAGAAATTTAAGGTTATTTAAGCTTGGAAAGACCATCGTCCATCGTATGAGATGTTAAGCCATGGTCCCATGCGCGAAACAGCCATATCCTCTGAATATTGAAGAACACGCTGGATGGCCTTGACGGGAGGCTACCATCTGTAAAGCAAGAATTATTGATCCTTCTACAGGGGCCAGCTGCTCCAATGGGTCCCCACCCCTAAACTTCTCTGAGCCTTCGGGGTCATTGTGACCTGGCCATTTAGACCATGGTGTGAAAAAAAAGTGCCTCTCAGAGGTAAAACAATCCAATTCTCTTTCTTCGCTATCAAATATTCTTTCTTCCCTATCAAATATTCTTTCTTCCCTATCAAATATTCTTTCTTCCCTATCAAATATTCTTTCTTCCCTATCAAATATTCTTTCTTCCCTATCAAATATTCTTTCTTCCCTATCAAATATTCTTTCTTCCCTATCAAATATTCTTTCTTCCCTATCAAATATTCTTTCTTCCCTATCAAATATTCTTTCTTCCCTATCAAATATTCTTTCTTCCCTATCAAATATTCTTTCTTCCCTATCAAATATTCTTTCTTCCCTATCAAATATTCTTTCTTCCCTATCAAATATTCTTTCTTCCCTATCAAATATTCTTTCTTCCCTATCAAATATTCTTTCTTCCCTATCAAATATTCTTTCTTCCCTATCAAATATTCTTTCTTCCCTATCAAATATTCTTTCTTCCCTATCAAATATTCTTTCTTCCCTATCAAATATTCTTTCTTCCCTATCAAATATTCTTTCTTCCCTATCAAATATTCTTTCTTCCCTATCAAATATTCTTTCTTCCCTATCAAATATTCTTTCTTCCCTATCAAATATTCTTTCTTCCCTATCAAATATTCTTTCTTCCCTATCAAATATTCTTTCTTCCCTATCAAATATTCTTTCTTCCCTATCAAATATTCTTTCTTCCCTATCAAATATTCTTTCTTCCCTATCAAATATTCTTTCTTCCCTATCAAATATTCTTTCTTCCCTATCAAATATTCTTTCTTCCCTATCAAATATTCTTTCTTCCCTATCAAATATTCTTTCTTCCCTATCAAATATTCTTTCTTCCCTATCAAATATTCTTTCTTCCCTATCAAATATTCTTTCTTCCCTATCAAATATTCTTTCTTCCCTATCAAATATTCTTTCTTCCCTATCAAATATTCTTTCTTCCCTATCAAATATTCTTTCTTCCCTATCAAATATTCTTTCTTCCCTATCAAATATTCTTTCTTCCCTATCAAATATTCTTTCTTCCCTATCAAATATTCTTTCTTCCCTATCAAATATTCTTTCTTCCCTATCAAATATTCTTTCTTCCCTATCAAATATTCTTTCTTCCCTATCAAATATTCTTTCTTCCCTATCAAATATTCTTTCTTCCCTATCAAATATTCTTTCTTCCCTATCAAATATTCTTTCTTCCCTATCAAATATTCTTTCTTCCCTATCAAATATTCTTTCTTCCCTATCAAATATTCTTTCTTCCCTATCAAATATTCTTTCTTCCCTATCAAATATTCTTTCTTCCCTATCAAATATTCTTTCTTCCCTATCAAATATTCTTTCTTCCCTATCAAATATTCTTTCTTCCCTATCAAATATTCTTTCTTCCCTATCAAATATTCTTTCTTCCCTATCAAATATTCTTTCTTCCCTATCAAATATTCTTTCTTCCCTATCAAATATTCTTTCTTCCCTATCAAATATTCTTTCTTCCCTATCAAATATTCTTTCTTCCCTATCAAATATTCTTTCTTCCCTATCAAATATTCTTTCTTCCCTATCAAATATTCTTTCTTCCCTATCAAATATTCTTTCTTCCCTATCAAATATTCTTTCTTCCCTATCAAATATTCTTTCTTCCCTATCAAATATTCTTTCTTCCCTATCAAATATTCTTTCTTCCCTATCAAATATTCTTTCTTCCCTATCAAATATTCTTTCTTCCCTATCAAATATTCTTTCTTCCCTATCAAATATTCTTTCTTCCCTATCAAATATTCTTTCTTCCCTATCAAATATTCTTTCTTCCCTATCAAATATTCTTTCTTCCCTATCAAATATTCTTTCTTCCCTATCAAATATTCTTTCTTCCCTATCAAATATTCTTTCTTCCCTATCAAATATTCTTTCTTCCCTATCAAATATTCTTTCTTCCCTATCAAATATTCTTTCTTCCCTATCAAATATTCTTTCTTCCCTATCAAATATTCTTTCTTCCCTATCAAATATTCTTTCTTCCCTATCAAATATTCTTTCTTCCCTATCAAATATTCTTTCTTCCCTATCAAATATTCTTTCTTCCCTATCAAATATTCTTTCTTCCCTATCAAATATTCTTTCTTCCCTATCAAATATTCTTTCTTCCCTATCGAATATTCTCTCTTCTCTATCTCCTTCTTCTTTCTCTTTTCGCCTACCCCAAAATCTCTATCAATCCTATTAATTTCGCTCACTTCCACCTTTTTCCCAGTTTCAATGTCTTCGGTTGCATCAATGGTTCCTCCCTTCCTCGATTGCACCCATGTTTTTGCCACCACTTCTAAGCCTCACTGAGCGACTCAAAACTCCTACGAAAATCAAAACTGACAGAGAAACCACATCCTTTCACTTCAGCGAAGAGATCACCTTGCTTTTCTTTCTGCCTTAATTGGAAACAAAAACAATCAGGAAACACCGGAAGAGCCTCAAAATCGCGACGGCTGAAGAATTCGCGGAAATGTACAGTCGCTCAAACAAAAAGTATCCGAACACTATGGTTGATTACAGAATTCAGAAAAAAATATCTGGCAACGATTTTTTTTACAAGTTAGCGATCTGGCAACCTTCGTGTCACGTGACACGAAGGTTGCCAGATCACTCATTTCTAAAAAAATCGTTGCCAGATATTTTTTCTGAATTCTGTAATAATCTTCGTGTCACGTGACACGAAGGTTGCCTGATCACTAACTTGTAAAAAAAAAATCTTTCCCAGATATTTTTTCTGAATTCTGTAATCAACCGTAGTGTACGGATACTTTTTTGAGCGACTGTACACCTACAAAACAACATATCAGCAAGTAAAATAAGTTAGAGGGATCGCGACAATGTTTGAAAATGTTTCCTTCGTTACCGAAAAGAATGTTTGTAAGTTCATATTTATCTGGTACTGGTACAAAAAGCATTCCTAGCCATTTGATGAAACGAAAAGCAAACTTTGTGAACCATTGCTTTGGATGACCATTGTAAATACTGTTACTTGATTTTTCCGCATGACAATCTATTATGTACTGAAAATATTGTTCAAATGGAATTTATTCCAAATAACGGGAAAAGACATTTGGGCACCACCTCACTTACGTAATTTAATTGCCACGGTTCGTAAAGTTAATTTACATTAAATTATTGTTGCAGTCATCCTATTCATCATCATTAGGATCATTTCGTACTCGTATGTATATTTTATTAATTTACTTCTAAGTGCAGCCCTGCCCTAATAATCCACCAGGGCATATTCCATTTTGGCTAAGTAGCAAATGGCTGCTGCCGTTCATCTGAAGGTAATGTTGGTTTCACGGCATATTTCGTATCTATGCCGGGAAGCTGCTAATACAGGCGAGTCTTATTTTTAGTGAAGTTCTTTCCTTCCAAAGCAGGTTGGATTCGGTTGTTTTACTTCTGAGCGGCACTTTTTTGCACACCATGGGCTAAATGGCCAGGTCACATGGACCCCGAAGGCTCAGAGAAGGTTGGGGGAGGGGACCCACTGGAACAGCTGTTGGGAGACAGATGATAGCCTCCCGTCAAGGCCATCCAGCGTGTTCTTTAACGTGCACAGGGTATGTCTCTCCCGCACATGGGGCCACGGCTTAACGTCCCATCTGACGGACGGCGGCTTTTACCAAGCTCATCGGTGTCCCCTACTGACCGTGGGCAGGGCGGGAAATTTTGCGGAGATAAATCTCAACGCTGACCCAGCTGGGACTCGAACCTGGGAACTACAGATTACGAGCCTGGCGCGCTACCGACTGAGCCACCCCCGCCCCAAATGGCCAGGTCACAAGGACCCTGAAGGCTCAGAGAAGGTTGGGGGAGGGGACCCACTGGGACAGGGAGCCGCTTCTTTTTTTTTGTTGGGAGACAGATGGTAGCGTCCTGTCAAGACCATCCAGCGTGTTCTTTAATGTTGGATTGTTTTACCTTTGAGCGGCACTTTTTTGCACACCATGGGCTAAATTGCCAGGTCACAAGGACCCCGAAGGCTCAGAGAAGGTTGGAGGAGGGGACCCACTGGAACAGCTGTTGGGACTTGAAGGGAGACAGATGGTAGCCTCCCGTCAAGACCATCCAGCGTGTTCTTTAACGTGCACAGGGTATGGCTCTCCCGCACACGGGACCACGGCTTAACGTCCCATCCGACGGACTTCCATATCAGGCGCATCGGATTGCTCTCTGACAAATTGAAACAAAATAACGAGCGACGATAAGATACAGTCGCTCAAAAAAGTATCCGAATACTATAGTTGATTAAGGAATTCATTAAAAATATCTGGCAACGATTTTTTTTTAAAAAAATAGTGATCTGGCAACATTCGTGTAAGGTTGCCAGATCACTAATTTCCAAAAAAAAAAAACGTTGCCAGATATTTTTTATGAATTCCGTAATCAACCATAGTGTTCGGATACTTTTTTGAACGACTGCACAGAGAAACTTAAGAATGTTTGAAAAGGAGAAAAATAATCCGTACTAGGGAATGTAATGAAGACTAACATTACCTCTATTAGCATCAACTCACGTGCTCTGGCGATCGATAATTCGGGAGGGATGCGTAACATTTGCCGACTCTTTTCCCTCTCAGTGTGATAGAGATGTGTCACGGCAGCATCCACATAATGAGTGTAGTGCTCGCAGACATCAGCCAGAAAGATCCAGATGGCTTTGTCCGTTTAATTGCCTGCAGCTATAAATGAACAACGAAAAGATGGCATTAGCTGAGGTTGTCTGCCATTGGGATCTTATGGATAGGGAGAAATCGATGCACAAGGAAATTCGAAAGGTTGGGTTGTTTTACCTCTGAGCGGCACTTTTTTGTACACCATGGGCTAAATGGCCAGGTCACAAGGACCCTGAAGGCTCAGGGAAGGTTGGGGGAGGGGTTATTGGGTTGTTTTACCTCTGAGCGGCACTTTTTTGCACACCATGGGCTAAATGGCCAGGTCACAAGGACCCCGAAGGCTCAGGGAAGGTTGGGGGAGGGGACCCACTGGAACAGCTGTTGGGAGACAGATGGTAGCCTACCTTCAAGGCCATCCAGCGTGTTCTTTAATGTGCACAGGGTATGGCTCTCCCGCACACGGGGCCACGGCTTAACGTCCCATCCGACGGACGGCGGCCTTTCCAAGCCCATCGGTGTCCCCTACTGACCGTGGGCAGGGCGGGGAATTTTGCGGAGATAAATCTCAACGCTGACCCAGCTGGGACTCGAACCTGGGAACTAAAGATTGCGAGTCTGGCGCACTACCGACTGAGCCACCCTCACCCCGATTTCGAAAGGAAAAAAAAATAAGGGGGCTAGAGGGGGGAGGGGAGTAAGTGACGCAATCGAGCTAGACAAAAATTAGGGGGGGTTGGCAATAGACTGGATTTCCATTGCGAATTTGTTTGGGAGAAAAAGCGCATAGAGATTAGATGAATTGAGATCGATTGTTCTACTTTTAATGTGAAATTCTTTTCCCTTTTTTTAAAACTCTCATTTCTGGGGGGCGGGGGGGGGCTCAGTCGGTAGCGCGCCAGGCTCGTAATCTGCAATCCCCAGGTTCGATTCCCAGTTGGGTCAGCGTTGAGATTTATCTCCGCAAAATTCCTCGCCCTGCCCACGGTCAGTTGGGGACACCGATGGATTTGGACAAGGCCGCCGTCCGTCGGGTGGGACGTTAAGCCGTGGCCCCGTTTGCGGCAGAGCCATACCCTGTGCACGTTAAAGAACACGCTGGATGGCCTTGACAGGAGGCTACCATCTGTCTCCCAACAGCTGTTCCAGTGGGTCCCCTCCCCCAACCTTCTGAATAAGAGGGGGGGGGGCTCAGTCGGAAGCGCGCCAGGTTCGTAATCTGCAGTTCCCAGGTTCGAGTCCCAGCTGGGTCAGCGTTGAAGGAGGCCGCCCTGCCCACGGTCAGTAGGGGACACCGATGGGCTTGGAAAGGCCGCCGTCCGTCGGATGGGACGTTAAGCCGTGGCCCCGTGTTCGAGAGAGCCACACCCTGTGCACGTTAAAGAACATGCTTGATGGCCTTGACGGGAGGCTACCATCTGTCTCCCAACAGCTGTTCCAGTGGGTCCCCTCCCCCAACCTTCTGAATAAAGAGGTGTGTGTGAGGGGGGGTGGCTCAGTCGGAAGCGCGCCAGGCTCGTAATCTGCAGTTCCCAGGTTCGAGTCCCAGCTGGGTCAGCGTTGAAGGAGGCCGCCCTGCCCCACGGTCAGTAGGGGACACCGATGGGCTTGGAAAGGCCGCCGTCCGTCGGATGGGACGTTAAGCCGTGGCCCCGTGTTCGAGAGAGCCACACCCTGTGCACGTTAAAGAACACACTGGATGGCCTTGACGGGAGGCTACCATCTGTCTCCCAACAGCTGTTCCAGTGGGTCCCCTCCCCCAACCTTCTGAATAAGAGGGGGGGGGGCTCAGTCGGAAGCGCGCCAGGTTCGTAATCTGCAGTTCCCAGGTTCGAGTCCCAGCTGGGTCAGCGTTGAAGGAGGCCGCCCTGCCCACGGTCAGTAGGGGACACCGATGGGCTTGGAAAGGCCGCCGTCCGTCGGATGGGACGTTAAGCCGTGGCCCCGTGTTCGAGAGAGCCACACCCTGTGCACGTTAAAGAACACACTGGATGGCCTTGACGGGAGGATACCATCTGTCTCCCAACAGCTGTTCCAATGGGTCCCTTCCCCCAACCTTCTCTGAGCCTTTGGGGTCCATGCGACCTGGCCATTTAGCCCATGGTGTGCAAAAAAGTGCCGCTCAGAGGTAAAACAACCCAATCCAACTCATTTCTGGGAAACGCGACTTCGTGTAACGAATCGATCCTTTCTCCATTTCCGCAGGGTTCGTCCTGAATGAACGATTTCCGCCAGCGCCAACTCCTCCAGACTCTGACTCAGCCTCGTAAAGAGGTCAAATTTCTTGTTCCTCGTTCGGTCTCCGGTTCTTCTTTCAGTCCTCTTCGGATCTCAAGAGCAGACGCGAACAGGTGAAGAAGAGGACTGATAAATCATTTCCTCCCCTCCCCCCCCCCTTCGCCTTCGAGGCCCACATCCCTATCGAGGAGAGGAAATATCCTTCCGCGAGTCGTGGCCGTTGGCAGCCGCCAGAGTGTCGGCTGGGAGTGACACGCGAAGCTTTCCTATCGCCTCGGACAAACTCTCTCCTGCTGCTGTTGCTTCTGCCTCTTACGGCATTTTTGCTCCTTTTCCTTATCTGCAGGAGATGAGAGAGGATGTTAGGAGGCTATTTAGAGGGGAATGGGATGGGGAGTGGCGTCTTCTGTTACTGACAGTCCGAAAATGCTTTTTCTGAAGTTTGAAATGGAGATGTGGTCTAAGGAATGATTGTGAAGGAAACAGCGGATGAAGATGATGGGACGAATAAATTGAATAAAGAAGAGCAGATGAAATGTTGAAAAAAAATCATGAGATGAATAAGTTGAATAAAGATGAGGAGATGAATGAGTTGAATAAAGATGAGGAGATGAATGAGTTGAATAAAGATGAGGTGATAAATGAGTTGAATAACGTTGATGAGATCAATAAGGATAAAGATGATCAGATGAAACGTTCAATACAGATCGTAAGATAATGTGTTGAACAAAGATGATGAGTCGAATGAGTAGAATAAAGATAATGAGATGAATAAGTTGAATAAAAATAATGAGATGAATAAGTTGAAAAAATATGATCAAATGAATAAGTTGAATAAAAATGATCAGATGAATAAGTTGGAGGAAGCTGATTAGGTTTTGAATAGATCATGAGATCAATGAGTTGAATAAAGATGATGGGATGAATAAGTTAAATAAAGATGATCAGATGAATAAGTTGGAGAAAGATGAATAAAGATGATCAGATGAAAAGTTGAATAAAGATGATCAGATGAAAAGTTGAATAAAGATGATCAGATGAATATGTTGGAGAAAGATGATTAGATGAAAAGTTGAATAAAGATGATCAGATGAAAAGTTGAATAAAGATGATCAGATGAAAAGTTGAATAAAGATGATCAGCTGAATAAGTTGGAGAAAGATTATCAGATGAAAAGTTGAATAAAGATGATCAGATGAAAAGTTGAATAAAGATGATCAGATGAATAAGTTGGAGAAAGATGATCAGATGAAAAGGTGAATAAAGATGATCAGATGAATAAGTTGGAGAAAGATGATTAGATGAAAAGTTGAATAAAGATGATCAGATGAAAAGTTGAATAAAGATGATCAGATGAAAAGTTGAATAAAGATGATCAGATGAAAAGTTGAATAAAGATGATCAGCTGAATAAGTTGGAGAAAGATGATTAGATGAAAAGTTGAATAAAGATGATCAGATGAAAAGTTGAATAAAGATGATCAGATGAATAAGTTGGAGAAAGATGATCAGATGAAAAGGTGAATAAAGATGATCAGATGAATAAGTTGGAGAAAGATGATTAGATGAAAAGTTGAATAAAGATGATCAGATGAAAAGTTGAATAAAGATGATCAGATGAAAAGTTGAATAAAGATGATCAGATGAAAAGTTGAATAAAGATGATCAGATGAATAAGTTGGAGAAAGATGATCAGATGAAAAGGTGAATAAAGATGATCAGATGAATAAGTTGGAGAAAGATGATTAGATGAAAAGTTGAATAAAGATGATCAGATGAAAAGTTGAATAAAGATGATCAGATGAAAAGTTGAATAAAGATGATCAGATGAAAAGTTGAATAAAGATGATCAGCTGAATAAGTTGGAGAAAGATGATTAGATGAAAAGTTGAATAAAGATGATCAGATGAAAAGTTGAATAAAGGTCATAAGATAAATGACTGGAATAAAGATGATGAGATTAATAGTGTTGAATGTAGATGATGAGATCAATGAGTTGAATAAAGATGATCAATTTTAGTACTGTGTATATTTTTTCCTCAGAGGAAGGGAAAACAGAGCTGGAGGGGTAAACAGAGTCTAATTATCGAGGTCAAAAGGAATCCAGGGGCTCATAGAAGATTAGGAGAAGGTGTCGTGCACCACTAATTTTTTTTTCTTATTTATTATTTTGTAGTTATCTCTGCTATATTGGTGTTTTCAGCATTGTCTTGGATGGGAATGATGCTCATTAGTTATTATTTTTGGGATAGCTGTCCACTTTTTACAGATGCTTGTGGAAGTGAGTGCACTAAATGGTTTTATCGTCCCTTTGTCATTCCGACCCCTTTGGTATAGACGGAGGGGTTAGGATGCAAGTCACGGAGAGTGGCGATGGGGAGATGCAGAAAGAGAGTGGCGATGGGGAGATGCAGAAAGTGAGTGGCGATGGGGAGATGCAGAAAGGATCAGATGCAGGAAGAGAGTGGCGATGGGGAGATGTAGAAAAGATCAGATGCAGGAAGAGAGTGGCGATATGCAGAAAGAGAGTGGCGATGGGGAGATGTAGAAAGGATCAGATGCAACAAGAGAGTAGCGATGGGGAGATTCAGAAAGTATCAGATGCAGGAAGAGAGTGGCGATATGCAGAAAGGATCAGATGCAGGAAGAGAGTGGCGATGGGGAGATGCAGAAAGGATCAGATGCAGGAAGAGAGTGGCGATGAGGAGATGCAGAAAGGATCAGATGCAGAAAGAGAGTGGCGATGGGGAGATGCAGAAAGGATCAGATGCAGAAAGAGAGTGGCGATGGGGAGATGCAGAAAGGATCAGATGCAGGAAGAGAGTGGCGATGGGGAGATGCAGAAAGGATCAGATGCAGGAAAAGAGTGGCGATGGGGAGATGCAGAAATGATCAGGTACAGAAAGAGAGTGGCGATGGGGAGAGGCAGAAAGATCAGGTGCAGAAAGAGAGTGGTGATGAGGAGATGCAGAAAGGATCAGATGCAGAAAGAGAGTGGTGATGAGGAGATGCAGAAAGGATCAGATGCAGAAAGAGAGCGGCGATGGGGAGATGCAGAAAGTGAGTGACGATGGGGAGATGCAGAAAGGATCAGATGCAGAAAGAGAGTGGCGATGGGGAGATGCAGAAGGGATCAGATGCAGAAAGAGAGTGGCGATGAGGAGATGCAGAAAGGATCAGATGCAGAAAGAGAGTGGCGATGGGGAGATGCAGAAAGGATCAGATGCAGAAAGAGAGTGGCGATGGGGAGATGCAGAAAGAATCAGATGCAGAAAGAGAGTGGCGATGGGGAGATGCAGAAAGGATCAGATGCAGAAAGAGAGTGGCGATGGGGCGATGCAGAAAGGATCAGATGCAGGAAGAGAGTGACTTAGGAATTGAGGAGTCACGTTTGTTGAGCATGTCGGAGTGGCGTAGCTCTATCTCAAAATCCTTAAAGGAGTAGGGTTCGGTTCTATGTGAACCAGGTTATGTAGGAAGGGGTTAGGATATCCCGTCTCGGAGTTTTGAGGTCTGGAGTTTTGCGGGTCTCGGAGTTTTGCGGGAAAGTAATGTGAATACCTACAAAGCAAAGCAGCCTTCAAGTTCTATTAAACTGACTGGAGAAAGTCTCCGAAGCACATTGAATTAAGCCATTTCATTTAGCAAAGTGTTGGGCAGAGCTAAAGTCGACAGAATCAAGCGCATTGTCATAGTGTATATATTTATACAGGGATTATCAAAATAATGGAAACACGTACTGTTTGTGCTGTAGGCCCACCTCAGGCGTTCAGAACAGACGCAATTCGACGTGGAATAGACTTATGCAATTCATGCACAAACAATAATGGAATGTGGGACCATTCTTCCTATAAAGTATGGCCCAATTGTGCCAGTGATGCTGGAGGTGGAGAGTGTAAACTGACCTTGTGCTCCAGATATTCCCACAAATGTTCCATAAATGTTGAGATGTCCAGGGCAACTTCTCTACCTCGCTTTCATGCTCTACCTCGCTTTCATGCAAACCGCAACTTGATACCTTTCGCATAATGCACGGATGCATTATCCTCTTGTAACCAGAGGGGCTGGGTGGCTCAGTCGGTAGCGCGCCAGGCTCGTAATCTGTAGTTCCCAGGTTCAAGTCCCAGCTGGGTCAGCGTTGAGATTTATCTCCGCAAAAATTCCCCGCCCTGCCCACGGTCAGTAGGGGACACCGATGGGCTTGGAAAGGCCGCCGTCCGTCGGATGTGACGTTAAGCCGTGGCCCCGTGTGCGGGAGAGACATACCCTGTGCACGTTAAAGAACACGCTGGATGGCCTTGACGGGAGACTACCATCTGTCTCCCAACAGTTGTTTCAGTGGATCCCCTCCCCCAATCTTCTCTGAGCCTTCGGGGTCCATGTGACCTGGCCATTTAGCCCATGGTGTGCAAAAACGTGCCGCTCAGAGGTAAAACAACTCAACCCTTGTCACCAGAGATGGTCATTACGGAACAATGCCCGCAATATGGGATGCAGGTGGTCCCCAAGAATGGATTCGTACGTTGCGGATGTGACACGACCCTTAAGAATAACTAATGGCCCTAAGGAATGCCATGATATGGCACCCAAAAGCATCAGGGATCCACCTCCATGCTTCACAGTCGGAACCAGACGTACTCTCTACCAGTGGTGGGAAACAATGTGGAGCACGATTCATCAGACCAGATGACACGTTACCAGTCTTTAGCATCACAATTTTTTGTACAGTCGCTCAAAAAAGTATCCGAACACTATGGTTGATGACAGAATTCAGGAAAAATATCTGGAGCGTGTACAGCAACTGTACACGCTCCAGTTACCGTTCACAGCAAACTGGAGCGTGTGCAGTAACTGCACACGCTCAATATTTCTACGAGTGGGCCCACACGATCCAGGTCTTTGTGAGCTCACACGATCCAATGTTCTGTGAACATTAACCGCAACCGCTCCAGTTTGCTGTGAACGGTAACTGCACACGCTCAATATTTCTGTGAGTGGGCCCACACGATCCAGGTTTTTCTGAGCTCACACGATCCAATATGCTGTGAACATTAACCGCAACCGCTCAAGTTTGCTGTGAACGGTAACTGCACACGCTCCATATTCATTGCATTATATATTCATACGCATTATATATATTAAAAAAAATATCCGAACACTATGGTTGATTACAGAATTCAGAAAAAATATCTGGCAACGTTTTTTTTTAGAAATTAGTTATCTGACTGTTTTGATGGAAATGGGTTCATTCCAACTGGTGTTCAACTCTGCTGCTATTTACGGTGCCGTGGTCTTGTTCTTCCGTTGTACAATCCGTGCCAACGTTCGCCTATCTCTATCTGACAACTTCATATGGCGTCCACAATTTGCAAGTTTGAAGGCAACGCCCTGCCCTTTCCCCGCCCTGCCCACGGTCAGTAGGGGACACCGATGGGCTTGGAAAGGCCGCCGTCCGTCGGATGGGACGTTAAGCCATGGCCCCGTGTGCGGGAGAGCCATACCCTGTGCACGTTAAAGAACACGCTGGATGGCCTTGACGGGAGGCTACCATCTGTCTCCCAACAGCTGTTCCAGTGGGTCCCCTCCCCCAACCTTCTCTGAGCCTTCGGGGTCCATGTGACCTGGCCATTTAGCCCATGGTGTGCAAAAAAGTGCCGCTCAGAGATAAAACAATCCAACGTTAAAGAACATGCTTGATGGCCTTGACGGGAGGCTACCATCTGTCTCCCAACAGCTGTTCCAGTGGGTCACCTCCCCCAACCTTCTCTGAGCCTTCGGGGTCCATGTGACCTGGCCACTTAGCCCATGGTGTGCAAAAAAGTGCCGCTCAGAGGTAAAACAATCCAATCCAAACAATCGCCCTGTCCTTTTTGATAGCAGTCATAATCTTCGATATAGTTCCTCGTGTTACACCTACTATTCCAACCGTTCTGGTCACTACAGCTCCTGCAAGATGCACACCAATGATCATGCCGTTTCGGAGGTCACTGAGATCTGACATGGTCGACAATTACACCACAACAGCTGTTTAACCTGCTCTGTAGCATTTCTATGTGATAGCCGACATCGTACTTCTCTCCGTTATATACCTCACTGGTGGGGGCGGGGGTGACTCAGTTGCTAGCGGTCCACGCTCGTAATCTGCAGTTCCCAGGTTCGATTCAGAGCTGGGTCAGCGTTGAATGAGCTGGGTCAGCGTATCTCCACAAAACTCCCCGCCCTGCCCACGATCAGTAGGAGACACCGATGGACTTGGAAAGGCCGTCGTCCGTCGGATGGGACGTTAAGCCGTGGCCCCGTGTGCGGGAGAGCCATACCCTGTGCACGTTAAAGAACACGCTGGATGGCCTTGAAGGAAAGCTACCATCTGTCTCCCAACAGCTGTTCCAGTGGGTCCCCTCCCCCAACCTTCTCTGAGCCTTCAGGGTCCATGTGACCTGGCCATTTAGCCCATGGTGTGCAAAAAAGTGCCGCTCAGAGGTAAAACAATCCAACGTTAAAGAACACGCTGGATGGCCTTGACGGGAGGCTACCATCTGTCTCCCAACAGCTGTTCCAGTGGGTACCCTCCCCCAAACTTCTCTGAGCCTTCGGGGTCCTTGTGACCTGGCCATTTAGCCCATGGTGTGCAAAAAAGTGCCGCTCAGAGAAGCAATCCAATCCAACAACCTCACTGGTGACGTCATCCTTGTGATATGCCTACGGCGAATTGCGTGTACTCCAGTCGCCGTCGGTGTTTCTATTATTTTGATTAATTATTATAAATAATTATTATAAATAATAACATCCGAACACCATTTACCATGGTGTTCGGATGTTTTTTTGAGCGACTGTAGGTGGTCATATTATTTTGATACTAGATCGTGTGGGCTCACTCACGGAAATATTGAGCGTGTGCAGTTACCGTTCAAAAGCAAACTGGAGCGTGTGCAGTAACCTACAGTCGCTCAAAAAAGTATCCGAACACTATGGTTGATTACAGAATTCAGAAAAAATATCTGGCAACGATTTTTTTAGAAGTTAGTGATCTGGCAACCTTCGTGTCACGTGATTACAGAATTCAGGAAATTTTTATTATAAAATTTTATTTTTCCTGAATTCTGCACACGCTCCAGTTTACTGTGAACGGTAACTGGAGCGTGTACAGTTGCTGTACACGCTCCAGATATTTTTCCTGAATTCTGTAATCACGTGACTCGAAGGTTGCCAGATCACTAACTCTAAAAAAAAATCGTTGTCAGATGTTTTTTCCTGAATTCTGTAATCAACCATGGTGTTCGGATGCTTTTTTGAGTTACTGTACTTTCGTTTTGACCTCTTAACCGAAAAACAAAACTCCTTTCTGTTCCTCGTGACTTGATTTTATCACGAAATTGAAGTCTTTTGTCTCACGAACCACCGGAGCATCGCATTTCATCCTCAGGCGACGAATCCTTTCCTCTCGGCGCCATTCTCTCCTCTCCCGAAGATCGATGGCCTTTCTCTTCATCTGTGTCTTGGGGATGCCTCAGCATAATTCCAAACTGGCAGATTTATGAAGACTTCATGGATCCCACGGACATTAGAGATTTCACGGGGATAAATCAGGAGGAACGTTTCGGTTCGCTAAATCCCAATTTTTTAAATTTTTTGTATATAACTGCGAAACTTTTAAAATGATTGCAATGATTTCTTGATGTTATAGTAGAACAGGAAGACAGGAGTAATCGAGATATGAGATGATAAAAATAAAAGACTTCCATGTTGTCTCAATAGACTATTCATTCGTACCATTTTTTAAAAATACTTCTTAGGGTTGGTTGGGTTGTTTTACCTCTGAGCGGCACTTTTTCGCACACAGTGGGCTAAATAGCCAGGTCACAAGAACCCCGAAGGCTCAGAGAAGGTTGGAGGAGGGGACCCACTGGAACAGCTGTTGGGAGACAGATGGTAGCCTCCCGTAAAGGCCATCCAGCGTGTTGTTTAAAGTTGGGTTGTTTCACCTCTGAGCGCCACTTTTTTGCACACCATGGGCCAAATGGTCAGGTCACAAGAACCCCGAAGGCTCAGAGAAGGTTGGGGGAGGGTACCCACTGGAACATCTGTTGGGAGACAGATGGTTGTCTCTCGTCAAGGCCATCCAGCGTATCCTTTAACGTTGGATTGTTTTGCCTCTGAGCGGCTCTCTTTTTGCACACCATGGGCTAAATGGCCAGGTCACAAGGAACCTGAAGGCTTAGAGAAGGTTGGGGGAGGGGACCCACTGGAACATCTGTTGGGAGACAGATGGTAGCCTCCCGTCAAGGCCGTCCAGTGTGTTCTTTAACGTGCACAGAGTGTGGTTCTCTCGCACACGGGGCCACTGCTTAACGTCCCATCCGACGGATGGTGGCCTTTCCAAGACCATCGATGTCCCCTACTGACCGTGGGCAGTGCGGAAAGTTTTGTGGAGATAAATCTCAACATTGACCCAGCTGGGATTCGCACCTGGGAACTACAGATTACGAGCATGACGCGTTACCGACTGAGTAAGCCTCTTCCTCCATCATCCTGTATGCTGAAACTAAATGTTTTGTATTTCAATAAATTCATTAAATTTTGGAAATATAAAACAAAAGCTGCCATTTATGAAGTATCACAGAGTTTTACGTATAATAGATTATATGAAGTGTAAAATATATCCATAACAGGCAGCTCAAAATCAAAATTAAAATTAGAAAATTAAAAGTGAAGACCTGTTGATATTTAGAATCAAAAATAAATAAATAAAGATCGAGACTATCAGGATGAAATGAATTGGTCGAATCTCCGAAATGAAATTTTATATCGACGATCTCAGCTACAGATGTTTTTGAAAGAGTCATGGCCAAGATTCGGAATCGGAACCAAAAGAACTGGGTTGGAAACCATTATTGCTCTGGGAATATTTTAGCATACCCGTAAGAAGTAGTTTTTTCAGCGACTATTGAGAACCCCTGCCCTAGATACATGCCAGAGCGCTGGTAAAAGATTTGTAGGTCATATACTGGACTTAATTGTCGTCTGAGCGCGGTTTAACTGATTGGAGCAATAGTATAGTTGGGTTGGGTTGTTTTACCTCTGAGCGGCACTTTTTTGCACACTATGGGCTAAATGGCCAGGTCACATGGACCCCGAAGGCTCAGAGAAGGTTGGGGAAGGGGACCCACTGGAACAGCTGTTGGGAGACAGATGGTAGCCTCCCGTCAAGGCCATCCAGCGTGTTCTTTAACGTTGGGTTGTTTTACCTCTGAGCGGCACTTTTTTGCACACCATGGGCTAAATGGCCAGGTCACATGGACCCCGAAGGCTCAGAGAAGGTTGGCGAAGGGGACCCACTGGAACAGCTGTTGGGAGACAGATGGTAGTCTCCCGTCAAGGCCATCCAGCGTGTTCTTTAACGTGCACAGGGTATGCCTCTCCCGCACACGGGGCCACGGCTTAACGCCCCATCCCGCACACGGGGCCACGGCTTAACGCCCCATCCGGCGGCGGTCTTTCCAAGCCCATCGGTGTCCCCTACTGACCGTGGGCAGGGCGGGGAATTTTGCGGAGGTAAATCTCAACGCTGAACAATAGTATAGTAAATGAGAGTTCTGTGTCAGTGTTAAAGTACAGGGAATCCCATGTTAACCTATGGGACACTTTAGGGGTTGGGTTGTTTACCTCTGAGTGGCACTTTTTTGCACACCATGGGCTAAATGGCCATGTCACAAGGACCCCGAAGGCTCAGGGAAGGTTGGGGGAGGGATTATTGGGTTGTTTTACCTCTGAGCGGCACTTTTTTTGCACACCATTTGCTAAATGGCCATGTCACAAGGACCCCGAAGGCTCAGAGAAGGTTGGGGGAGGGGACCCACTGGAACAGCTATTGGGAGACAGATGGTAGCCTCCCGTTAAGGCCATCCAGCGTGTTCTTTATCGTGCACAGGGTATGGCTCTCCCGCACACGGGGCCACGGCTTAACGTCCCATCCGACGGACGGCGGCCTTTCCAAGCCCATCGGTGTCCCCTACTGACCGTGGGCAGGACGGGGAATTTTGCGGAGATAAATCTCAACGCTGACCCAACTGAGACTCGAACCTGGGAACTACAGATTACGAGCCTGGACCGACTGAGCCAACCCCGCCCCACAATAGTATAGGAAATGAGAGTTCTGGGTCAGTGTTAAAGTATAGGGAATCCCATGTTAACCTATGGGACACTTTTGGGGAGATCATCTTAAAACTTTCCCAAACTGTCTTGCTTTTCTTCTAATTTAACCGAATTTTTACACCCCAAAAAGGGGCGGGGGTGGCTCACTCGGTAGCTCGCCAGGCTCGTAATGTGTACTTCCCAGGTTCGAGTCCCAGCTGGGTCAGCGTTGAGATTTATCTCCGCAAAATTCCCCTCCCTGCCCACGGTCAGTAGGGGACACCGATGGGCTTGGAAAGGCCGCCGTCCGTCGGATGGGACGTTAAGCCGTGGCCCCGTGTATGGGAGAGCCATACCCTGTGCACGTTAAAGAACACGCTGGATGGCCTTGACGGGAGGCTACCATCTGTCTCCCAACAGCTGTTTTCCAGTGGGTCCCCTCCCCCAACCTTCTCTGAGCCTTCGGGGTCCATGTGACCTGGCCATTTAGCCCATGGTGTGCAAAAAAGTGCCGCTCAGAGGTAGAACAATCCAACGTTATAGAACACGCTGGATGGCCTTGACGGGAGGCTACCATCTGTCTCCCAACAGCTGTTCCAGTGGGTCCCCTCCCCCAACATTCTCTGAGCCTTCGGGGTCCATGTGACCTGGCCATTTAGCCCATGGTGTGCAAAAAAGTGCCGCTCAGAGGTAAAACAACCCAACGTTAAAGAACACGCTGGATGGCCTTGACGGGAGGCTACCATCTGTCTCCCAACAGCTGTTCCAGTGGGTCCCCTCCCCCAACCTTCTCTGAGCCTTCGGGGTCCATGTGACCTGGCCATTTAGCCCATGGTGTGCAAAAAAGTGCCGCTCAGAGGTAAAACAACCCAACGTTAAAGAACACGCTGGATGGCCTTGACGGGAGGCTACCATCTGTCTCCCAACAACTGTTCCAGTGAGTCCCCTCCCTCAACCTTCTCTGAGCCTTCGGGGTCCATGTGACCTGGCCATTTAGGCCATGGTGTGCAAAAAAGTGCCGCTCAGATGTAAAACAACCCAGACAACACTCCAAAAGGTCAATAATTCAGTGAAGTGTTGATTACTGCAACATTTTCGAAACAAACCCTCCTCGTGTTCTGTCTCTCACGCAGAGCGTCTTCTCCAAAACCAGGTCAACTCTCATCTCCCAAAAATGTCCCATAGGTTAACCATGGGATTCCCTATACTTTAACATTGGCCCAGAACTCTCATTTACTGTACTAATTAGAGCACTCTGGCATGTGTCTAGAGAGTTGCGGGTTCGAGTCCCATCATGGTAGCGATAATTTTATTTTCAGATGAATAATTGTTGAATTATATATTTATGCCGTCCCATGGCCGAGTGGTTAACGCGCTTGGCTAGTGATCTAAGGGACCTGGGTTCGAGTCCCGGGTAAGGCATGGCTGTTTGTGTCGTTATTTTGCTGAGGTCCTGCCATCCTCTCAGACCTTCTACTGTGGCATATAAACTGACAGACTCCTGTCAGACCTCTGTGGCAAGCAGCTGCTTGAGGGGGTATTTATTAATTATTTTTATTTATATTTATAGGTAATCTTCTATGACGTCAAACATCAATTTGTCTTTCAATTTCATTCCATTTATAAAGTATTGATTATCTTTAACTTCATTTTTTGTTAAAAATATGAATCTTTTCAATCGATTTAAGTCGCTTTTCATAACAAATTCAGTTACTTGTTAAAAGTTACTTGTAAAAAGAATTGCAAAAACCAAATTTCAAAAAGGCGTCTTTCCCTCTGCGTCCCTTCATTTGTATTTAATTAAATATTTATGATGCGAAATAAAAAGAGTGTTTCAGTAAAACCTGTAATATTGATTTTATTCAATTCTCTTACAACTGATGTTTTAATTTACAGAAAGCGTCAAAATGAATCCAGACGACGCCGAGTTAAAAAACATCGAGCTTCAGTTCCCTTTAATGCGGAGCATGTCCAGAAGTGACTCGGGGTATACTCAGGTAAGAGAATCATGAAACATCGAGCTTCATTTACCTTTAATGCGGAGTAGGTGCAGAAGTGACTAGGGGTATAATAATGTAATAGAATCAAGAAATATCGAGCTTCAGTCCCCTTTAATGCGGAGCAGGTACAGAAGTGACTCGGGGTATATTACGGTAATAGAATCAAGAAACATCGAGCTTCAGTTTCTTTTAATGCGGAGTATGTCCAGAAGTGACTCGGGTATATTAAGGTAAGAGAATCATGAAACATCGAGATTCAGTTTCTTTTAATGCGGAATATGTCCAGAAGTGACTCGGGGTATATTAAGGTAAAGAGAATCATGAAACATCGAGCTTCAGTCACCTTTAATGCGGAGCAGGTGCAGAAGTGACTCGAGGTATATTAAGGTAAGAGAATCATGAAACATCGAGCTTCATTTACCTTTAATGCGGAGTAGGTGCAGAAGTGACTAGGGGTATAATAATGTAATAGAATCAAGAAACATCGAGCTTCAGTCCCATTTAATGCGGACTATGTCCAGAAGTGACTCGGAGTATATTAAGGTAAGAGAATCATGAAACATCGAGCTTCAGTTACCTTTAATGCGGAGCAGGTGCAGAAGTGACTCGGGGTATATTAAGGTAAGAGAATCAGGAAACATCGAGCTTCATTCCCCTTTAATGCGGACTATGTCCAGAAGTGACTCGCGGTATATTAAGGTAAGAGAATCATGAAACATCGAGCTTCAGTTACCTTTAATGCGGAGCAGGTGCAGAAGTGACTAGGGGTATATTAAGGTAAGAGAATCATGAAACATCGAGCTTCATTTGCCTTTAATGCGGAGTAAGTGCAGAAGTGACTCGGGATATATTAAGGTAAAAGAATCATGAAACATCGAGTTTCATTTACTTTTAATGCGGAGTAAGTGCAGAAGTGACTCGGGGTATAATAATGTAATAGAATCAAGAAACATCGAGCTCCAGTCCCTTTTAATGCGGACTATGTCCAGCAGTGACTCGGGTATATTAAGGTAAGAGAATCATGAAACATCGAGCTTCAGTCCCATTTAATGCGGACTATGTCCAGAAGTGACTCGGAGTATATTAAGGTAAGAGAATCATGAAACATCGGGCTTCAGTACCCTTTAATTCGGAGCAGCTATAGAGGTGACTCGGGGTATATTAAGGTAAGAGAATCATGAAACATCGAGCTTCATTTACCTTTAATACGGAGCATGTGCAGAAGTGACTCGGGGTATATTAAGGTAAGAGAATCATGAAACATCGAGATTCATTTACCTTTAATGCGGAGTAGGTGCAGAAGTGACTCGGGGTATAATAATGTAATAGAATCAAGAAACATCGAGCTTTAGTCCCCTTTAATGCGGACTATGTCCAGCAGTGACTCGGGGTATATTAAGGTAAGAGAATCATGAAACATCGAGCTTCATTTACCTTTAATGCGGAGTAGGTGCAGAAGTGACTCGGGGTATAATAATGTAATAGAATCAAGAAATATCGAGCTTCAGTCCCGTTTAATGCGAACTATATCCAGAAGTGGTTGGGTTGGGTTGTTTTACCTCTGAGCGGCACTTTTTTGCACACCATGGGCTAAATGGCCAGGTCACATGGACCCCGAAGGCTCAGAGAAGGTTGGGGGAGGGGACCCACTGGAACAGCTGTTGGGAGACAGATGGTAGCCTCCCGTCAAGGCCATCCAGTGTGTTCTTTAACGTGCACAGGGTATGGCTCTCCCGCACACGGGACCACGGCTTAACGTCCCATCCGACGGATGGCGGCCTTTCCAAGCCCATCGGTGTCCCCTACTGACCGTGGGCAGGGCGGGGAAATTTGCGGAGATAAATCTCAACGCTGACCCAGCTGGGACTCGAACCTGGGAACTACAGATTACGAGCCTGGCGCGCTACCGACTGAGCCACCCCCGCCCCAATATCCAGAAGTGACTCGGGGTATATTACGGTAAGAGAATCATGAAACATCGAGCTTCAGTTCCCTTTAATGCGGAGCATGTCCAGAAGTGACTCGGGGTATACTCAGGTAAGAGAATCATGAAACATCGAGCTTCAGTTTCTTTTAATGCGGAGCATGTCCAGAAGTGACTCGGGGTATACTCAGGTAAGAGAATCATGAAACATCGAGCTTCAGTTTCTTTTAATGCGGAGTAGTTGCAGAAGTAACTCAAAACCACATACTATTAAATTGTGATAAATATCAACTTCAAAGAAATAAATTTTTTAGTAATCTTGAAAGTATAGGATTAAAAGACTACAATATAAATGCAATCTTAAATTTTCCAATATTATCTACACAAATTAAAATTTTTAATTTCCTGCTAGACTTCCTCCTTGAGACTAACATATGGCAAAAAATATAAAAAAAAAAAAGAAGAAATAAAAAATAAAAAAAAATATAAAAAAAAAAAGAAAAAAAAAAGAAAAAAAAAATGAAAATGAACTATTGGAAAAAAGAAAAAAAAAATAATATTAAACAGAAAAAGGAAAAAAAAAATATACATATATATCTGTCACAAAATAAAAATTCTTTTGGAAAAGATTTCCAAAAGAAGTTAGAAGCTTTTTTCACTAAATCAAATTTGGGAAAGCTTGAAAGAAGACCTCCCATATAACAGTGACGTTAATTGAATTGAATTGAAGTGACTCAGGGTATATTAAGGAAAGAGAATCATGAAACATCGAGCTTCAGTTTCTTTTAATGCGGAACAGGTCTAGAAGTGACTCGGGGTATATTAAGGTAAGAGAATCATGAAACATGGAGATTCAGTTTCTTTTAATGCGGAGCAAGTCTAGAAGTGACTCGGGGTATATTAAGGTAAGAGAATCATGAAACATCGAGCTTCAGTTCCCTTTAATGCGGAGCATGTCCAGAAGTGACTCGGGGTATACTCAGGTAAGAGAATCATGAAACATCGAGCTTCAGTTTCTTTTAATGCGGAGTATGTCCAGAAGTGACTCGGGTATATTAAGGTAAGAGAATCATGAAACATCGAGATTCAGTTTCTTTTAATGCGGAATATGTCCAGAAGTGACTCGGGGTATATTAAGGTAAAGAGAATCATGAAACATCGAGCTTCAGTCACCTTTAATGCGGAGCAGGTACAGAAGTGACTCGGGGTATATTAAGGTAAAGAGAATCATGAAACATCGAGCTTCAGTTTCTTTTAATGCGGAGTATGTCCAGAAGTGACTCGGGTATATTAAGGTAAGAGAATCATGAAACATCGAGCTTCAGTCCCCTTTAATGCGGAGCATGTCCAGAAGTGACTCGGGGTATATTAAGGTAAAGAGAATCATGAAACATCGAGCTTCAGTCACCTTTAATGCGGAGCAGGTACAGAAGTGACTCGGGGTATACTCAGGTAAGAGAATCATGAAACATCGAGCTTCAGTTTCTTTTAATGCGGAGTATGTCCAGATGGCCTGTAAATGGTACCGACCTGTAAATGGTAGCTAGGCGTAAACTGGAAGGAGAGCTGTGTACCAATCCCTAGTGATGATGCACAGATCCGGCTAGGTCTAGCACCTAATATCCGACCCCGCTTTCTCGTGGTGCAAGCCGTTAGTACCTTTCAAAAGAGATATTCTCTTTTGGAAGGGAACGGAAGGGGAGGGCTGCCAGTTCAGTATGGCCTACTGATCTGGTCATCTATGGCCACTTTTTTCTTTTTTTTTTCAACCCTGCTGAGGAGTGCTCAACTTCACAGGGTCCTGGTGCTGACCATTTATACCTACTAGACTGGACTTGTTTATGGATTTGAGCTTGATTATGGATCCTGGACTTGCTGCACTGGTGGGCCTCTGTTGAGGGAGAGTCTGCCGCTGTGTTTTCTGTTTGGTTCTGGGTTGCCAACCCTAAGTGAACAGAGGCATGGGATACCTTATATCAGCTGGTGGATAATCCTAATCAGAGGCCATCGCAGGTACCTGAACCTTACTTTGCTAGTTGGGCATCGTCAAGCCTAAACTGGAGTAATGTGTCTCAGGCAGGCCATATGGCTCTTGAAAAAGTCCACTTGAAAAGGTGGTGCCTGAAGTTCCTACCAGCATCGGTGACTTCAGCCTTTAGCGGAGGAGGAACAGGTCTTTGCCCCATGCCTGCGATCAGGGGGCTATTTGATATTGTTGGCCCTACCAATCTCAATAAACCTAATTTCTTTAAAAATCCTACTAATCATTTTCTCTCTGCAGGAACGTGGAACGTGAGGACATTACATAGAGATTATTCTCTTGATGTCCTCATGCAGGAATTCCAGCGCTATAACCTAGATATTCTAGGCTTGCAAGAGACCAGATGGACAGGTAAAGGTGAGATACTTAAAAATAACTTTAAATTTCTCTTTACAGGGAGGGAGGATGGAAAGCATCACCAAGGCGTGGGTCTGCTGCTCAGCAGACATGCTAGTGATGCTCTTCTAGGATATGAGTGCATTAATGAAAGGTTTCTTACAGCAAAATTTCAGACAAGCATTAAAGACTTGAATGTTATCTGCTGTTATGCCCCCACTGAGGATTCTGATGAGGATGAGAAGGATAGGTTTTACGGACAACTTCAGGATATTTTGAATTCTGTCAAGAAAGGAGATATTACCCTTGTTCTTGGTGACTTCAATGCCAAAGTTGGTACCGACTCTGACCTTTGGGGAGGAGTAATAGGCCCTTTTGGTATTGGTAGCTGCAATGGCAATGGGCAACGTCTCCTACAGGTAAGTAAACTCAATCGTTTCAGAATAACTAACACATATTACAAACACCGCGACATACATAAATACACATGGGTTTCACCTGATGGGCTGCATAGGAATATGATTGATTATATATTAATTAACAGCAAATGGGCTAGTTCTTTTGTTAGAAATACCAGGGCATATAGGGGAGCTGAAATTGGATCTGATCATTACCTTGTTAAAAGTGTCTTGCAACTTAAACTTAAAAAGTGTTGTGCTAGGGTTAAAAAATTTACCTTTAATACTGAAGCTCTGAAAGACCCAGTTATAGCTAAAGCTTACCAATGATAGGTTACTTAGTCATTATGACAGTCATGGTTTGCTTAATACTGAAGTTGAGGAAGAATGGGGCCATTTTAAACAGGCTTTTTTGGAAACTAACAGTACTCTTTTAGGGAAAAAGGAGCAGAGGAGGCAGAATTATTTAAGTGATAAGGCACTTGAGCTTATTTCAGAAAGAAGGAACTGCAGGAATGTCCTTAATCAGTACCCTACTAGTCCTAATAGAAAGCATTACAAAGAATTTAATAAACGTGTAAAGGATCAGTTAGCTACTGATAAGAATATTTGGCTTGATGGCCTGGCTGACAAAGCTGAGGAAGCAGTTAGACAGCACAACAGCAGAGAGCTGTACCAGATAGTTAATGTTTTGTGTGGTAGAAAACGAACAGGTATACAGGGATTGAAGGATAAACAAGGTAAGGTTATAGAAGGTGAGGATTCTGTCATGGCTAGGTGGGCTGAGCATTTCAGTGATGTTCTAAACAATGTGGTTAATTCTACTCCCATTGTTTGCAATGATGATAGATGCATTGTTGACTTTAATGTTGGGGTGGGGGCGGGGGTGGCTTAGTCGATAGCGCGCCAGGCTCGTAATCTGTAGTTCCCAGGTTCGAGACCCAGCTGGGTCAGCGTTGAGATTTATCTCTGCAAAATTCCCCGCCCTGCCCACGGTCAGTAGGGGACACCGATGGGCTTGGAAAGGCCGCCGTCCGTCGGATGGGACGTTAAGCCGTGTCCCCGTGTGCAGGAGATCCATACCCTGTGCACGCTAAAGAACACGCTGGATGGCCTTGACGGGAGGCTACCATCTGTCTCCCAACAGCTGTTCCAGTGGGTCCCCTCCCCCAACCTTCTCTGAGCCTTCGGGGTCCTTGTCACCTGGTCATTTAGCCCATAGTATTCAAAAAAGTGCCGCTCAGAGGTAAAACAAGCCAACCCAATGACTTTAATGTTGGCCCTATAACACAATCTGAAGTTAGTTTGTCTATTTCTAAACTTGAACTGCATAAATCCCCAGGGGTGGATGAAATTACTACGGAAATGCTTAGAGCTGGGAATGTTTCAGTTACCATTTGGATGACTGAAATTTTGAACAACTTTTATGATAAAGGCATGGTTCCTAAAGATTTTACCAGAGCTATTATTGTCCTTATTTTCAAAAAAGGTGATCGCAGTTCTTGTGATAACTATAGGGGTATCAGCCTATTCTCTGTTCCAGGTAAAGTTCTTTCCATTATTGTGCTTAATAGAATTAAGAATCTGGTTGATAAGCAATTGCGTGATGAGCAATGTGGATTCAGAAGTGGTAGGGGATGTGTGGATCAGATATTTTCACTTAGGCAGATTCTTGACAAATGTTTAGAGTTTCAGAAACCTTTGGTTGCTAGCTTTGTTGATTTCAAAAAGGCTTTCGACTCTGTTGATCGTCATAATTTGTGGTTGATTGTGAGATCATATGGTATACCAGACAAGTTAGTTAACATAATGAAAGCTCTCTATAATAACACTGAGTCGTGTGTGAGAGTTGGTAAGACTTGTAGCAATTGGTTTAGCATTTGTTGATTGAAAACGTGCACATGCCAACGGCACATTAAATGGGTTATATATTAGACTCACCCGCCTGTGAGTTTTGTTTGTACCATTCGTGAATTGGCAATCATTAATCTGTATAATAAATGATTTCATCACAATTATTTCTCTTTCTGCTACACGTCTCAAAGCTCTCTATAATAACACTGAGTCATGTGTGAGAGTTGGTAAGTCTTGTAGCAATTGGTTTAGCATTACTTCTGGTGTTCGACAATGGTGCATTTTGTCTCCTTTTTTCTTTAGTTTGGTTGTTGATTATGTTATGCGAAATTCACTTCAAGGGACAGATTTTGGCCTTAAATGGGCTGGAGATACGAAAATTTCTGATTTAGATTATGCTGATGATTTAGCCCTTTTGGCAAATGATGTTGATGAGATGAACTCTTTCATTCGAGCTGTTGATGAGACTGGTAGTAGAGTAGGTTTGGTTATAAACAGAGAGAAAACTAAAGTGATGAAAATTGGTCAGGCAGGTTGTGATTCAGTTAATCTGAATGGTTGCAGTCTTGAGCAGGTGTCACAGTTTAATTATCTTGGGAGTTATGTAACAGATACTGGTGATGTGCAGCATGAGATTAACAGACGAATAGGTATTGCTGCCGGGACTTCTAAGAATCTATGGAGATTGTGGAGAAATAGGCGTATACACCTAAAGACTAAAATTAGACTGTATAATAGTTTGGTTCTTTCTAGGGTTGGTTATGGTAGTGAAACTTGGACGCTGTGTAAACAAGATAATAGGAAACTAGATGCTTTTGATTCTAGATGCTTACGCAGTGTCTTTGTATTAGGTGGTTTAACTTTGTAACTGATGATGAGGTTAGGCAAAGGAGTCTGCAACCTCCTTTAAGCAGCATATTGTGCAGAGAGAGACTCCGCTGGTTTTGCCATGTTGCCCGTATGGATAATTATAGATTGGCGAATAGGGTTATGAACAGTGTGCCTAGAGGCCTCAGAAGGAGGGGGAGACCTAGGATGCGGTGGGCAGACAATGTCAAACAGGACCTTGTTAGACTTGGTGTACAGTGGCCGGATGCAGCTGATGTAGCTCAGGACAGATATGCTTGGAGAATTAGACTGCGCGGTCTGGTTGGACCTCCGTAGCCCATGGCTGCTTGATGATGATGATGATGATGATGATGATGATGATGATGATGATGATGATGATGATGATGATGATGATGATGATGATGATGATGATGTTCAGAAGTGACTCCGGTATATTAAGGTAAGAGAATCATGAAACATCGAGTTTCAGTCCCCTTTAATGTGGAGCAGGTCTAGAAGTGACTCGGGTATATTAAGGTAAAGAGAATCATGAAATATCGAGCTTCAGTCCCTTTTAATGCGGAGCAGGTACAGAAGTGACTCGGGGTATACTCAGGTAAGAGAATCATGAAACATCGAGATTCAGTTTCTTTTAATGCGGAGCAAATCTAGCAGTGACTCGGGGTATATTACGGTAAGAGAATCATGAAACATCGAGCTTCAGTTCCCTTTAATGCCGAGCATGTCCAGAAGTAACTCGGGTATATTAAGGTAAGAGAATCATGAAACATCGAGTTTCAGTCCCCTTTAATGCGGAGCAGGTCTAGAAGTGACTCGGGGTATATTAAGGTAAAGAGAATCATGAAACATCGAGCTTCAGTCCCCTTTAATGCGGTGCAGGTACAGAAGTGACTCGTGGTTTACTCAGGTAAGAGAATCATGAAGCATCGAGATTCAGTTTCTTTTAATGCGGAGCAAGTCTAGCAGTGACTCGGGGTATATTAAGGTAAGAGAATCATGAAACATCGAGCTTCAGTCCCCTTTAATGCGGAGCATGTCCAGAAGTATCGGGGTAGGTAAGTTAAGGTAGTATCGGGGTATACTCAGGTAAGAGAATCATGAAACATCGAGATTCAGTTTCTTTTAATGCGGAGCAAGTCTAGAAGTGACTCGGGGTATATTACGGTAAGAGAATCATGACACATCGAGCTTCAGTTCCCTTTAATGCGGAGCATGTCCAGAAGTGACTCTGGGTATACTCAGGTAAGATAATCATGAAACATCGAGCTTCAGTTTCTTATAATGCGGAGTATGTCCTGAAATGACTCGGGTATATTAAGGTAAGAGAATCATGAAACATCGAGTTTCAGTCCCCTTTAATGCGGAGCAGGTCTAGAAGTGACTCGGGGTATATTAAGGTAAAGAGAATCATGAAACATCGAGCTTCAGTGCCCTTTAATGCGGACTATGTCCAGAAGTGACTCGGGGTATATTAAGGTAAGAGAATCATGAAACATCGAGCTTCATTTACCTTTAATGCGGAGTAGGTGCAGAAGTGACTCGGGGTATATTAAGGTAAGAGAATCATGAAACATCGAGCTTCATTTACCTTTAATGCGGAGTAGGTGCAGAAGTGACTAGGGGTATAATAATGTAATAGAATCAAGAAATATCGAGCTTCAGTCCCCTTTAATGCGGACTATGTCCAGAAGTGACTAGGGGTATATTAAGGTAAGAGAATCATGAAACATCGAGCTTCAGTCTCCTTTAATGCGGAGCAGGTACAGAAGTGACTCGGGGTATATTACGGTAATAGAATCAAGAAACATCGAGCTTCAGTCCCATTTAATGCGGACTATGTCCAGGGGTGACTCGGGGTATATTAAGATAAGAGAATCATGAAACATGGGGCTTTCAGTACCCTTTAATTCGGAGCAAGCTATAGAGGTGACTCGGGGTATATTAAGGTAAGAGAATCATGAAACATCGAGATTCATTTACCTTTAATGCGGAGTAGGTGCAGAAGTGACTCGGGGTATAATAATGTAATAGAATCAAAAAACATCGAGCTTTAGTCCCCTTTAATGCGGACTATGTCCAGCAGTGACTCGGGGTATATTAAGGTAAGAGAATCATGAAACATCGAGCTTCATTTACCTTTAATGTGGAGTAGGTGCAGAAGTGACTCGGGGTATATTAAGGTAATAGAATCATGAAACATCGAGCTTCATTTACCTTTAATGCGGACTATGAAGTGACTCGGGGTATATTAAAGTAAAAGAATCATGAAACATCGAGTTTCATTTACTTTTAATGCGGAGTAGGCGCAGAAGTGACTTGGGGTATAATAATGTAATGGAATCAAGAAACATCGAGCTTTAGTCCCCTTTAATGCGGACTATGTCCAGCAGTGACTCGGGGTATATTAAGGTAAGAGAATCATGAAACATCGAGCTTCATTAACCTTTAATGCGGAGTAGGTGCAGAAGTGACTCGGGGTATAATAATGTAATAGAATCAAGAAACATCGAGCTTCAATCCCGTTTAATGCGAACTATATCTAGAAGTGACTCGGGGTACATTAAGGTAAGAGAATCATGAAACATCGACCTTCAGTTACCTTTAATGCGGAGCAAGTCTGGAAGTGACTCGGGGTATACTCAGGTAAGAGAATCATGAAACATCGAGCTTCAGTCGCCTTTAATACGGAGCAGGTACAGAAGAGACTCGGGGTATATTACGGTAAGAGAATCATGAAACATCGAGCTTTAGTCCCCTTTAATGCGGAACAGGTCTAGAAGTGACTCGGGGTATATTACGGTAAGAGAACCATGAAACATCGAGCTTCAGTCCCCTTTAATGCGGAGCAGGTACAGAAGTGACTCGGGGTATACTCAGGTAAGAGAATCATGAAACATCGAGCTTCATTTACCTTTAATGCGGAGTAGGTGCAGAAGTGACTCGGGGTATAATAATGTAATAGAATCAAGAAATATCGAGCTTCAGTCCCGTTTAATGCGAACTATATCCAGAAGTGACTCGGGGTATATTAAGGTAAGAGAATCATGAAACATCGAGCTTCAGTTACCTTTAATGCGGAGCAGGTGCAGAAGTGACTCGGGGTATATTAAGGTAAGAGAATCATGAAACATCGAGCTTCATTTACTTTTAATGCGGAGTAGGTGCAGAAGTGACTCGGGGTATAATAATGTAATAGAATCAAGAAATATCGAGCTTCAGTCCCGTTTAATGCGAACTATATCCAGAAGTGACTCGGGGTATATTAAGGTAAGAGAATCATGAAACATCGAGCTTCATTTACTTTTAATGCGGAGTAGGTGCAGAAGTGACTCGGGGTATAATAATGTAATAGAATCAAGAAATATCGAGTTTCAGTCCCGTTTAATGCGAACTATATCCAGAAGTGACTCGGGGTATATTAAGGTAAGAGAATCATGAAACATCGAGCTTCAGTTACCTTTAATGCGGAGCAGGTGCAGAAGTGACTCGGGGTATATTAAGGTAAGAGAATCAGGAAACATCGAGCTTCATTCCCCTTTAATGCGGACTATGTCCAGAAGTGACTCGCGGTATATTAAGGTAAGAGAATCATGAAACATCGAGCTTCAGTTACCTTTAATGCGGAGCAGGTGCAGAAGTGACTAGGGGTATATTAAGGTAAGAGAATCATGAAACATCGAGCTTCATTTGCCTTTAATGCGGAGTAAGTGCAGAAGTGACTCGGGATATATTAAGGTAAAAGAATCATGAAACATCGAGTTTCATTTACTTTTAATGCGGAGTAAGTGCAGAAGTGACTCGGGGTATAATAATGTAATAGAATCAAGAAACATCGAGCTCCAGTCCCTTTTAATGCGGACTATGTCCAGCAGTGACTCGGGGTATATTAAGGTAAGAGAATCATGAAACATCGAGCTTCATTTACCTTTAATGCGGAGTAGGTGCAGAAGTGACTCGGGGTATAATAATGTAATAGAATCAAGAAACATCGAGCTTTAGTCCCCTTTAATGCGGACTATGTCCAGAAGTGACTCGTGGTATATTAAGGTAAGAGAATCATGAAACATCGAGCTTCATTTACCTTTAATGCGGAGTAGGTGCAGAAGTGACTCGGGGTATAGTAATGTAATAGAATCAAGAAATATCGAGCTTCAATCCCGTTTAATGCGAACTATATCCAGAAGTGACTCGGGGTATATTAAGGTAAGAGAATCATGAAACATCGAGCTTCAGTTACCTTTAATGCGGAGCAGGTGCAGAAGTGACTCGGAGTATATTAAGGTAAGAGAATCATGAAACATCGAGCTTCAGTTACCTTTAATGCGGAGCAGGTGCAGAAGTGACTCGCGGTATATTAAGGTAAGAGAATCATGAAACATCGAGCTTCAGTTACCTTTAATGCGGAGCAGGTGCAGAAGTGACTCGGGGTATATTAAAGTAAGAGAATCATGAAACATCGAGCTTCATTTGCCTTTAATGCGGAGTAGGTGCAGAAGTGACTCGGGGCATATTAAGGTAAAAGAATCATGAAACATCGAGTTTCATTTACTTTTAATGCGGAGTAGGTGCAGAAGTGACTCGGGGTATAATAATGTAATAGAATCAAGAAACATCGAGCTTTAGTCCCCTTTAATGCGGACTATGTCCAGCAGTGACTCGGGGTATATTAAGGTAAGAGAATCATGAAACATCGAGCTTCATTTACCTTTAATGCGGAGTAGGTGCAGAAGTGACTCGGGGTATAATAATGTAATAGAAATAAGAAACATCGAGCTTTAGTCCCCTTTAATGCGGACTATGTCCAGAAGTGACTCGTGGTATATTAATGTAAGAGAATCATGAAACATCGAGCTTCATTTACTTTTAATGCGGAGTAGGTGCAGAAGTGACTCGGGGTATATTAAGGTAAGAGAATCATGAAACATCGAGCTTCACTTACCTTTAATGCGGAGCAGGTGCAGAAGTGACTCGGGGTATATTAAGGTAAGAGAATCATGAAACATCGAGCTTCAGTTACCTTTAATGCGGAGCAGGTGCAGAAGTGACTCGGAGTATATTAAGGTAAGAGAATCATGAAACATCGAGCTTCATTCCCCTTTAATGCGGACTATGTCCAGAAGTGACTCGGGGTATATTAAGGTAAGAGAATCATGAAACATCGAGCTTCATTTACTTTTAATGCGGAGTAGGTGCAGAAGTGACTCGGGGTATAATAATGTAATAGAATCAAGAAATATCGAGCTTCAGTCCCGTTTAATGCGAACTATATCCAGAAGTGACTCGGGGTATATTAAGGTAAGAGAATCATGAAACATCGAGCTTCAGTTACCTTTAATGCGGAGCAGGTGCAGACGTGACTCGGGGTATATTAAGGTAAGAGAATCATGAAACATCGAGCTTCAGTTACCTTTAATGCGGAGCAGGTGCAGAAGTGACTCGGGGTATATTAAGGTAAGAGAATCATGAAACATCGAGCTTCATTTGCCTTTAATGCGGAGTAGGTGCAGAAGTGACTCGGGGCATATTAAGGTAAAAGAATCATGAAACATCGAGTTTCATTTACTTTTAATGCGGAGTAGGTGCAGAAGTGACTCGGGGTATAATAATGTAATAGAATCAAGAAACATCGAGCTTTAGTCCCCTTTAATGCGGACTATGTCCAGCAGTGACTCGGGGTATATTAAGGTAAGAGAATCATGAAACATCGAGCTTCATTTACCTTTAATGCGGAGTAGGTGCAGAAGTGACTCGGGGTATAATAATGTAATAGAAATAAGAAACATCGAGCTTTAGTCCCCTTTAATGCGGACTATGTCCAGAAGTGACTCGTGGTATATTAATGTAAGAGAATCATGAAACATCGAGCTTCATTTACTTTTAATGCGGAGTAGGTGCAGAAGTGACTCGGGGTATATTAAGGTAAGAGAATCATGAAACATCGAGCTTCACTTACCTTTAATGCGGAGCAGGTGCAGAAGTGACTCGGGGTATATTAAGGTAAGAGAATCATGAAACATCGAGCTTCAGTTACCTTTAATGCGGAGCAGGTGCAGAAGTGACTCGGAGTATATTAAGGTAAGAGAATCATGAAACATCGAGCTTCATTCCCCTTTAATGCGGACTATGTCCAGAAGTGACTCGGGGTATATTAAGGTAAGAGAATCATGAAACATCGAGCTTCATTTACTTTTAATGCGGAGTAGGTGCAGAAGTGACTCGGGGTATAATAATGTAATAGAATCAAGAAATATCGAGCTTCAGTCCCGTTTAATGCGAACTATATCCAGAAGTGACTCGGGGTATATTAAGGTAAGAGAATCATGAAACATCGAGCTTCAGTTACCTTTAATGCGGAGCAGGTGCAGAAGTGACTCGGGGTATATTAAGGTAAGAGAATCATGAAACATCGAGCTTCAGTTTCTTTTAATGCGGAGCAAGTCTGGAAGTGACTCGGGGTATATTACGGTAAGAGAATCATGAAACATCGAGCTTCAGTCGCCTTTAATACGGAGCAGGTACAGAAGAGACTCGGGGTATATTACGGTAAGAGAATCATGAAACATCGAGTTTTAGTCCCCTTTAATGCGGAACAGGTCTGGAAGTGACTCGGGGTATATTACGGTAAGAGAACCATGAAACATCGAGCTTCAGTCCCCTGTAATGCGGAGCAGGTACAGAAGTGACTCGGGGTATATTAAGGTAAGAGATTCATGAAACATCGAGCTTCATTTACCTTTAATGCGGAATAGGTGCAGAAGTGACTCGGGGTATAATAATGTAATAGAATCAAGAAATATCGAGCTTCAGTCCCGTTTAATGCGAACTATATCCAGAAGTGACTCGGGGTATATTAAGGTAAGAGAATCATGAAACATCGAGCTTCAGTTACCTTTAATGCGGAGCAGGTGCAGAAGTGACTCGCGGTATATTAAGGTAAGAGAATCATGAAACATCGAGCTTCAGTTACCTTTAATGCGGAGCAGGTGCAGAAGTGACTCGGGGTATATTAAGGTAAGAGAATCATGAAACATCGAGCTTCATTCCCCTTTAATGCGGACTATGTCCAGAAGTGACTCGGGGTATATTAAGGTAAGTGAATCATGAAACATCGAGCTTCAGTTTCTTTTAATGCGAAGCAAGTCTGGAAGTGACTCGGGGTATATTACGGTAAGAGAATCATGAAACATCGAGCTTCAGTCCCCTTTAATACGGAGCAGGTACAGAAGTGACTCGGGGTATATTACGGTAAGAGAATCATGAAACATCGAGCTTTAGTCCCCTTTAATGCGGAACAGGTCTAGAAGTGACTCGGGGTATATTACGGTAAGAGAACCATGAAACATCGAGCTTCAGTCTCCTTTAATGCGGAGCAGGTAGAGAAGTGACTCGGGGTATATTAAGGTAAGAGAATCATGAAACATCGAGCTTCATTTAAATTTAATGCGGAGAAGGTGCAGAAGTGACTCGGGGTATAATAATGTAATAGAATCAAGAAACATCGAGCTTCAATCCCCTTTAATGCGGACTATGTCCAGAAGTGACTCGGGGTATATTAAGGTAAGAGAATCATGAAACATCGGGCTTCAGTACCCTTTAATTCGGAGCAGCTATAGAGGTGACTCGGGGTATATTAAGGTAAAAGAATCGTGTATTTTTTTATTTAGTTTTTTTTTTTTTTGGATTTATGTAATTTAACTTTAGAAACAGCCAAAATAACTTCAGATTGTGTTATAGGGCCAACATTAAAACCACCAATGCCTCTATCATCATTGCAAACACTGGGAATAGAACTAACCACATTGTTTTAGAACATCACTGAAATGCTCAGCCCACCTAGCCATGACAGAATCCTCACCTTCTACAACCTTACCTTGTTTATCCTGCAATCCCTGTATACCTGTCCGTTTTCTACCACACAAAACATTAACTATCTAGTACAGCTCTCTGCTGTTGTGCTGCCTAACTGCTTCCTCAGCTTTGTCAGCCAAGTCATCAAGCCAAAGATTCTTATTAGTAGTTAACTGATCCTTTGCATGATTATTAAGCTCTCTGTAATTCTTTCTATTAGGACTAGTAGGGTATTGATTAAGGACATTCCTGCAGTTCTTTCTTTCCGAAAAAAGCTCAAGTGCCTTATCAGTCAGATAATTCTGGCTCTTCTGCGCCTTTTTTCCTAAAAGAGTACAGTTAGTTTCCAAAAAAAGCCTATTTCAAATTTTACCATTCTTCCTCAACTTCAGTAGTAAGCATACCATGACTGTCATAATGACTAAGTAACCTATCATGGTAAGCTTTGGCTATAACTGGGTCTTTCAGAGCTTCAGTATTAAAAGCAAATTTTTTAACCCTAGCTCAACACTTTTTAAGTTTAAGTTGCAAGACACTTTTAACAAGGTAATAGTCAGATCCAATTTCAGCTTCCCTATATGCCCTGGTATTCCTAACAGAACTAGCCCATTTGCTGTTAATATGTAATCAATCATATTCTTATGCAGCCCATCAGGTGAAACCCATGTGTACTTATGTATGTCGCGGTGTTTGTAATAAGTGTTAGTTATTCTGAAACCATTGAGTATACTTACCTGTAGGAGACGTTGCCGATTGCCATTGCAGCTACTAATACCAAAAGGGCCTATCACCCCTCCCCAAAGGTCAGAGTCAGTACCAACTTTGGCATTGAAGTCACCTAGAACAAGGTAATATCTCTTTTCTTGACAGAATTCAAAATATCCTGAAGTTGTTCGTAAAACCTATCCTTAGTAAACCATAGTTGTCCAGATTTGTAGGCCACACTAATCTGGCAGCCCTCCCCTTCCGTTCACTTCCACAAGAGAGTATCGCTTTTGAAAAGTACTAACGGTCTGCACCACGAGAAGAAGGCGGGGTCGGGCATTAGGTGCTATCCCTGGCCGGTTCTATGCATCATCACATGGGATTAGTGCATAGCTCTCCTTCCAGTGACTATCTAGCTACCATTTACATTCCTATATTTTCATTCCTTTATTACAAAGTAATAAAGGAATGAAAATAAAAATACTTCAACCAGGTTAGGATTAAAAATTGGAAAAATTGCTAAAAAAACAAAAGGAAATTGTTGAAAAAAAAAACATTTAGAATATTTCCGATGATAATTTCTTCTCAGACTAACTTTTTTGAAGACCTCATCTGTCGTGTAATTCAAGGATTGGGTGCGTATTTATTAATACATAGAATTATAAATATCCCCATTCATGTTATGTCAATGAATAGCTAATTACGTAGATCTGTAACTTTTTAGTAAACGCTTTATGAGAATATGTATTTGACTGAAAATAAAAATCTCGATTTTCAAAAATAATCATTCAGTATTTAAAGAGTTATAGTAGTTTTTTTAATATTTAACATCATCTATGCCACCAGACATAAGAATTTACCCGAGAAATATATTAAAACTTAAATGACAGGTACGGTCGCTCAAATAAATATCCGAACACTATGTTTGATTAGAGAATTCAGAAAAAAGATCTGGCAACCATTTTTTTAGAAATTAGTGCTCTGGCAACCTTCTTGTCACGTGACACGAAGGTTGCCAGATCACTAATTTCTAAAAAAATCGTTGCCAGATGTTTTTCTGAATTCTGTAATTGAGCATAGTGTTCACATTGGATCGTGTGAGCTCACAAAGACCTGGATCGTGTGGGCTCAGTCATGGAAATATTGAGCGTGTGCTGTGAACGGTAACTGGAGCGTGTACAGTTGCTGTACACGCTCCTGATATTTTTCCTAAATTCTGTAATCACGTGACACGAAGGTTGCCAGATCGCTAATTACTAAAAAAATCGTTGCCAGATATTTTTTCTGAATTTTGCAATCAACCGTAGTGTTCAGATACTTTTTTGAGCGACTGTAGGTGGTCATATTATTTTGATACTAGATCATGTGGGCTCACTCACGGAAATATTGAGCGTGTGCAGTTTCCGTTCACAGCAAACTGGAGCGTGTGCAGTAACTGCACACGCTCCAGTTTGCTGTGAACGGTAACTGAAGCGTGTACAGTTGCTGTACGCGCTCCAGATATTTTTTCTGATTTCTGTAATCACGTGACACGAAGGTTGCCAGATCACTAATTTCTAAAAAAAATCGTTGCCAGATACTTTTTCTCAATTTTGTAATCAACCATAGTGTTCGGATATATTTTTGAGCGACTGTATTACTTCAAGCCATTTAATATACAATATTTTTTATTTGGATTGATAATAATGAAATATAATTCGCATTTTTTAAATACATAGATAATTTTAATCTACATCGTTAGAGGACCCTAATTATGAAAAGTGCAAAACTTTTAACAACTATTGCAAGTGCTATGAGAAATTAAAAATTATTAATGCAAGTGCTATGGTATTATATTTATTTTATGCTATGGTAATATTATTATTGCAAGTGCAATGGTAGAAATTCAAAAATTCGCTGGCATAGTGCCAAGAGATATGCCACTGACAGCAATAATTTGTCCCCTTTTCTCAGAGGTGTAACTTTTTATATTTAAGGAATAGAAGACAAATACTTTTTCTGTTGCGTAAGTATTAATAAAAGAGTACTCTTTTGCATTTATCACATCATCCATTAGTTCGAATTAAAACTTTTGAGTGAAAAATTAGGTAAACGAAGATCTCCATTCTCTTTGTAAACGAGATTCATATGAGAGGGAAGCGATATGAGTCCTTCTAACTTTTTTCATGTGGTGGACCAAAGCCAGATAATTTATTATTCAGCATTTATTTTCATGTTTTACTGCAGAATTTAACTCAGAAGATATTTCAACACACATCAAAGAAGAAGGAAGCAAACAGAATTTAACTCAGAAGATATTTCGACACACATCAAAGAAGAAGGAAGCAAACAGAATTTAACTCAGAAGATATTTCGACACACATCAAAGAAGAAGAAGGAAGCAAAAGCCGACTTCTGACAATATTAAGCCTTAAATGAAGCATATGAGCAAATGAATTCGACCGATTACCCACGACAAGTTTTTGTTATATTTGCGCCACCAGAATCTGAAAGGATGTAATTAATTTTCGGGTCAAAGCGAGCGTTCTACCATTCATAAGACAAAGTCCTTAGCAAACAGGAAAATGAACTAAGATTTTAAAAGATGAATATTTAAGCTTCATTTTTCAACAATCAGCCGTGATTTCGAAGACTGAATCTAATTTGCTGCCTTCGGTTCATGCGAAGATGGAGTGTTGCCAATAGAAGTAACGAAACTTTTCGCCATTATGCAGATTTGGAGGAGTCGTTTGGTTATTACGACCGCGGGAAATTTATGAAGTGAAATTCGAACAGTTTAATTAGATCTTTCCCATTTTTCGTTTTATAACTCTTCCTAAATCATTTTTCACAATTGTCACTCATAATTAAATAATCGTAAGATACAGTTATGTGCGGATAAAAGATCTTTGCATTCTGTTGTTAAGTTTGTCACTTTATCCATATCAGGGAAATGCTTTCATTTGTAATACTTCTTCTGAGACGTAAAATAGGTTTTAAACATATCAGTTGAGAACTGCTGGTGTTCACTGCTGGTGTGGCGCAAAGAAATCATTCGAAGAATTCCTGTCACATGGGGGCGGGGGTGGCTCAGTCGGTAGCGCGCCAGGCTCGTAATCTGTAGTTCCCAGGTTCGAGTCCCAGCTGGGTCAGCGTTGAGATTTATCTCCGCAAAATTCCCCGCCCTGCCCACGGTCAGTAGAGGACACCGATGGGCTTGGAAAGGCCGCCGTCCGTCGGATGGGACGTTAAGCCGTGGCCCCGCGTGTGGGAGAGCTATACCCTGTGCACGTTAAAGAACACGCTGGACGGCCTTGACGGGAGGCTACCATCTGTCTCCCAACAGCTGTTCCAGTGGGACCCCTCCCCCAACCTTCTCTGAGCCTTCGGGGTCCACGTGACCTGGCCATTTAGCCCATGGTGTGCAAAAAAGTGCAGTAAAAAAGTACTCAGAGGTAAAACAACAACCTGTCACATGTAAAACAGCAAATGTCTTGTCCAATGAGCTAGTACAAAAACTCATGGTAAAAACGCTCCCTTGCTAGACATTTTCATTTTCAGTGTGCAAGCCAAATACGTATATTTAAGACGCACGGTTTTTTTTAACCGCACGCCAAAGACGCACGGTTAAAAATGCAGAAGTACGGTCGCTCAAAAAAGTATCCGGACACTATGGTTGATTACAGAATTCAGGAAAAATATCTGGCAACGATTTGTTTTTAGAAATTAGTAATCTGGCAACCTTCTAAATAAAATCGTTGCCAGATATTTTTTCTGAATTCTGTAATCAACCATGGTGTCCGGATACTTTTTTGAGCGACTGTACAGTTTGCAATTGAACAAGGGCAGGATATGATTTGGGTTGTTTTACCCCAGAGCGGCATTTTGCCAATCATTACACGAAATTGTCATAAGAACCTAGGGCAGGGGATCTGCTCAGTTCGGCAGCATGTCACGCTCATAATCTGTAGTTCCCAGGATCGAGTTGTTATCGAGAGTTGAGATTTATCTCCGCTGATCCCTACCCTGCCATCGGTTCAAAAGAGGACACCAGTGGGACCTTACACCGTGGTCCAGTATGCAGAAATACCCTGTTCACGCTAAAGAACACACTGGGTGACATTGACTGGAGGCTTCTATTTTTCTTCTAATAACTGTTCAGTGAGTCCCCCCCCCCTTTCCGAAACCTTCTTTAATCCCTTGGGGTTTTTGTGACCTGGCCATTTAGCACTTGTGTGCAAAAATATGCGCCGCTCATTGATAAAACAACTGCAAGAACTCCAAGAAGAGGTTCCCAAATTTATTTGTCTTACCGCCCCCTTTTCAGAAAAAAAATTACTCAGCGCCCCCCTGGAAATCTAATTTCTTTAAACGAGCAAACAGAAAGATGCAATGAAAAATTTTTGTTCTTTTCTGTATCTATATTTCTACCTACGTGCTAGAACATAGTAAAGAAAGATGTTGTAAATAAGACACCTTGAAGCTTGAAATTAAAAAATTATTTATTGAAATCAACCATAGTAACATTCGCATAAAATTAAGATAACGAAGGATAATTTTATGTGTTTATTTGGAAAATAAAATAATCACTATGACTTTAACTCTATGTTACACAACAGATGAAACATGTACGAAAGGTTTTTCAAAAATTTCTTACCTTCCCTTCTTTATTTATGCTTCCACCGCCCCCCAATTGCACCCGAGGCTACTACCGATCCCCTGGATCGTTCCAGCGCCCCCCCCCCCAAGGGGCGGTATTGCCCACTTTGGGAAACATTGGCTTAGAGCTTGGTAGGATCCATAGAACAGGGGCGGGGGTGGCTCAGTCGGTAGCGCGCCAGGTTCGTAATCTGTAGTTCCCAGGTTCGAATCCCAGCCTGGTCAGCGTTGAGATTTATCTCCGTAAAATTCCCCGCCTTGCCCACGGTCAGTAGGGGACACCGATGGGCTTGAAAAGGCCGCCGTCCGTCGGATGGGACGTTAAGCCGTGGCCCCGTGTGCGGGAGAGCCATACCCTGTGCACGTTAGAGAACACGCTGGATGGCCTTGACGGGAGGCTACCATCTGTCTCCCAACAGCTCTTCCAGTGGCTCCCTTGCCCCAACCTTCTCTAAGCCTTCGGGGTCCGTGTGACCTGGCCATTTAGCCCATGGTGTGCAAAAAAGTGCCGCTCAGAGGTAGAACAACCCAACCCAACCATAGAACGATTTCTAGATACAGATGGAAACCTGTCCAGGCCATCCAGCTTACATATCTCTAATACACACAGAGCGTAGCTTAATGTCTTATTCTGCGGACGACGACCTCTTCAAGGTCATAGGTGTATTCTTCCTTACCTAGGGCAAAATGGAGTGTGCAAGTTCAGACACGTTGCGATACGATCGCAAGTAGCAGCAGAACAGTCTCTGTCGTTTCATCGCTTTGGATAAGTTGGGTTATTTCACCTCTGAGCTGCACTTTTTTGCATATCATGGGCTAAATGGAAGGGTCACAAGGACCCCGAGGCTCAGAGATGGTTGGAGGAAGCGACCCACTGGACAGCTGTTGGCAGACAGATGGTAGCTTCCCATCAAGGACATCCAGCAAGTTCTTTAATGTGCACAGGGTATGGCTCTCCCGCACAGAGAACCACGGATTAACGTCCCATCCGATGGACGGCGGCCTTTCCAAGACCATCGGTGTCCCCTACTGACCGTGGGCAGGGTTGTTGGGTTGTCTTCCCTCTGAGCGGCACTTTTCTGCACACCATAGGCTGAATGGTCAGGTCACAAGGACCCCGAGGCTCAGAGAAAGTTGGGGGAGGGGACCCACTGGAACAGCTGTTGGGAGACAGACGGTAGTCTCCCGTCAAGGCCATCCAGCGTGTTCTTTGAGGTGCACAGGGTATGGCTCTCCCAAACAT
Source organism: Ryuthela nishihirai (assembly GCA_038380435.1). Lineage (NCBI taxonomy): Eukaryota > Metazoa > Arthropoda > Arachnida > Araneae > Heptathelidae > Ryuthela > Ryuthela nishihirai. The sequence goes on along the minus strand of JAWZYU010000023.1, from coordinate 44,489,189 downwards.
GGGGGCCACAGCTTAAAGTCCCATCTGACGGACGGCGGCCTTTCCAAGCTCATCGGTATCCCCTACTGACCGTGGGTAGGGCGGGGAATTTTTGCGGAGATAAATCTCAACGCTGGGTTAGCTGGGACTCGAAGCTGCAAATTGTAGGTTACGAGCCTGGCGCACTACCAACCAAGCCACCCACGACCCACTTTGAAAAGGTGTTCGCTTTTGTGTGTATGATTTTTTGTAGACTATGGCTGATCTGGAGACGGATTCGTTACTCGGTTCAGCAAGGATTAAGTGAAGAGACAGTAGCACAAAGGAGTCAGGTGTATTGAAAGCAATGTTGGTAGTCCTCCATGGAATCGCGTCCGTCTATGAAACATTTGTGAGACACTTGAAAATGGTGCTTCGTTTCAAGCACCATTATATCATTCTTACAATTCTCTATAATATGTGCAATTATCAGCGTTGATATTATAAAGATTCTGTTTCATTTTCTGTTCTTATTTCATCCCCAGGAAGACAAAATCAAGACAGACTTGGGCACTATGGTCGTTGCAGTACATGGAGATAGGAACAAGCCAGCTATCTTCAGTTATCATGACATTGGGCTCAACCGTGAGTAAAAGTCTTGAAAAATTTCTTTTTCTGAGTCTTCTGTTCTTTCTTTATCCCCTGTCTTATCTTTTGATGAGTCCTGTGGCTTTTCTCTTTGCAGACGTGTCCAACTTCTTAGCCTTCTTCAATCACATCGACACTCGGGTCTTGATGCAGAGCTTTTGCGTTTATCACGTCAATGCACCGGGACAAGAGGAAGATGCCACAACGTTGCCTACTGGGTAATCAGCACTCTTTGCTCTTTCGTTCTGTACTCGTAGAAGGGGAAACATCCGATTCTTTCCTAGTTCACTTCTCGTTAGAAAGGGAAACATCCGATTCTTTGCTAGTTCACTTCTCGTTAGAAAGGGAAACATCAGCTCATTTGGTGGTTCCCTTCTCGTTAGAAAGGGAAACATCCGATTCTCTGCTAGTTCACTTCTCGTTAGAAAGGGAAACATCCGATTCTTTCCTAGTTCACTTCTCATTAGAAAAGGAAACATCCGATTCTTTGCTAGTTCACTTCTCATTAGAAAGGGAAACATCAGCTCATTTGGTGATTCCCTTCTCGTTAGAAAGGGAAATATTCGATTCTTTGCTAGTTCACTTCTCGTTAGAAAGGGAAACACCCGATTCTTTGCTAATTCACTTCTCGTTAGAAAGGGAAACATTCGATTCTTTGCTAGTTCACTTCTCGTTAGAAAGGGAAACACCTGATTCTTTGCTAATTCACTTCTCGTTAGAAAGGGAAACATTCGATTCTTTGCTAGTTCACTTCTCGTTAGAAGGGGAAACACCCGATTCCTTGCTAGTTCACTTCTCGTTAGAAAGGGAAACATCCGATTCTTTGCTAGTTCACTTCTCGTTAGAAGGGGAAACACCCGATTCCTTGCTAGTTCACTTCTCGTTAGAAAGGGAAACATCCGATTCTTTGCTAATTCACTTCTCGTTAGAAAGGGAAACATTCGATTCTTTGCTAGTTCATTTCTCATTAGAAAGGGAAACATCAGCTCATTTGTTGGTTCCCTTCTCGTTAGAAAGGGAAACATTCGATTCTTTGCTAGTTCACTTCTCTTTAGAAAGGAAAACACCCGATTCTTTGCTAATTCACTTCTCCTTAGAAAGGGAAACATTCGATTCTTTGCTAGTTCACTTCTCGTTAGAAAGGGAAACACCCGATTCTTTGCTAATTCACTTCTCGTTAGAAAGGGAAACATTCGATTCTTTGCTAGTTCACTTCTCGTTAGAAGGGGAAACACCCGATTCCTTGCTACTTCACTTCTCGTTAGAAAGGAAAACACCCGATTCTTTGCTAGTTCACTTCTCATTAGAAAGGGAAACATCAGCTCATTTGGTGGTTCCCTTCTCGTTAGAAAGGGAAACATTCGATTATTTGCTAGTTCACTTCTCGTTAGAAACGGAAACACCCGATTCTTTGCTAATTCACTTTTGTTAGAAAGGGAAACATTCGATTCTTTGCGACTTCATTTCTCATTAGAAAGGGAAAAATCAGCTCATTTGGTGGTTCCCTTCTCGTTATAAAGGGAAACATTCGATTCTTTGCTAGTTCACTTCTCGTTAGAAAAGGAAACACCCGATTCTTTGCTAATTCACTTTTGTTAGAAAGGGAAATATTCGATTCTTTGCTAGTTCATTTCTCATTAGAAAGGGAAACATCAGCTCATTTGGTGGTTCCCTTCTCGTTAGAAAGGGAAACATTCGATTTTTTGCTAGTTCACTTCTCGTTAGAAATGGAAACACCCGATTCTTTGCTAATTCACTTTTGTTAGAAAGGGAAACATTCGATTCTTTGCTAGTTCATTTCTCATTAGAAAGGGAAACATCAGCTCATTTGGTGGTTCCCTTCTCCTTATAAAGGGAAACATTCGATTCTTTGCTAGTTCACTTCTCGTTAGAAAAGGAAACACCCGATTCTTTGCTAATTCACTTTTGTTAGAAAGGGAAACATTCGATTCTTTGCTAGTTCATTTCTCATTAGAAAGGGAAACATCAGCTCATTTGGTGGTTCCCTTCTCGTTAGAAAGGGAAACATTCGGTTTTTTGCTAGTTCACTTCTCGTTAGAAATGGAAACACCCGATTCTTTGCTAATTCACTTTTGTTAGAAAGGGAAACATTCGATTCTTTGCTAGTTCATTTCTCATTAGAAAGGGAAACATCAGCTCATTTGGTGGTTCCCTTCTCCTTATAAAGGGAAACATTCGATTCTTTGCTAGTTCACTTCTCGTTAGAAAAGGAAACACCCGATTCTTTGCTGATTCACTTTTGTTAGAAAGGGAAATATTCGATTCTTTGCTAGTTCACTTCTCATTAGAAAGGGAAACACCCGATTCCTTGCTTCTCGTTAGAAAGGGAAACATTCGATTCTTTGCTAGTTCACTTCTGGTTAGAAGGGGAAACACCCGATTCTTTGCTAATTCACTTCTCGTTAGAAAGGGAAACATTCGATTCTTTGCTAGTTCACTTCGCGTTAGAAGGGGAAACACCCGATTCTTTGCTAGTTCATTTCTCCTTAGAAAGGGAAACATTCGATTCTTTGCTAGTTCACTTCTCATTAGAAAGGTAAACATTCGATTCTTTGCTAGTTCACTTCTCGTTAGAAGGGGAAACACCCGATTCTTTGCTAGTTCACTTCTCGTTAGAAAGGGAAACATCCGATTCTTTGCTAATTCACTTCTCGTTAGAAGGGGAAACACCCGATTCCTTGCTAGTTCACTTCTCGTTAGAAAGGGAAACACCCGATTCTTTGCTAATTCACTTCTCGTTAGAAAGGGAAACATCCGATTCTTTGCTAATTCACTTCTCGTTAGAAAGGGAAACATTCGTTTCTTTGCTAGTTCACTTCTCGTTAGAAAAGGAAACACCAGTTTTTTCCTAATTCACTTCTCGTTAGAAAGGGAAACATTCGATTCCTTGCTAGTTCACTTCTCGTTAGAAATGGAAACATCCGATTCTTTGCTAATTCACTTCTCGTTAGAAAGGGAAACATTCGTTTCTTTGCTAGTTCACTTCTCGTTAGGAAGGGAAACATCCGATTCTTTGCTAATTCACTTCTCGTTAGAAGGGGAAACATTCGATTCTTTGCTAGTTCACTTCTCGTTAGAAGGGGAAACATCGGATTCTTTGCTAGTTCACTTCTCTTTAGAAAGGGAAAGATCAGCGCATTTGGTGGTTCCCTTCTCGTTAGAAAGGGAAACATCCGATTCTTTGCTGGTTCACTTCTCATTAGAAAGGGAAACATCCGATTCTTTGCTAGTTCACTTCTCATTAGAAAGGGAAACATCAGCTCATATGGTGGTTCCCTTCTCGTTAGAAAGGGAAACATTCGATTCTTTGCTAGTTCACTTCTCGTTAGAAACGGAAACAACCGATTCTTTGCTAATTCACTTTTGTTAGAAAGCTAAACATTCGATTCTTTGCTAGTTTATTTCTCATTAGAAAGGGATACATCAGCTCATTTGGTGGTTCCCTACTCGTTATAAAGGGAAACATTCGATTCTTTGCTAGTTCACTTCTCGTTAGAAAAGGAAACACCCGATTCTTTGCTAATTCACTTCTCGTTAGAAAGGGAAACGTCCGATTCCTGCTAGTTCACTTCTCGTTAGAAGGAGAACATCAACTCGTTAATGTTCACTTCTCATTTATAAAGAGAAGCAAACGCTCATTTGGAGTTTACTTCTCATTGGGAAAGTTCATTTCGAGTTCATTTCTCATTAGAAATGGAAACACCAGCTCATTTGGAGTTTACTTCTCAGTATAAAGCTCATTTGGAGTTCACTTCTCCATTACAAAGCTCATTTGGAGTTCACTTCTCCATTACAAAGCTCATTTGGAGTTCACTCCTCATTAGAAAGGGAAACACCTGCTCGTTTAGAGTTCACTACTTGTTAGAAAGGTAAACATCCATTCGTTTGGTATTAGCTGCTTGTTAGAAAGGAAAACACCTGTTCATTTGGAGTTCAGTACTTTTAGAAAGGGAAACACCTGCTCGTTTGGAGTTCACTACTCGTTAGAAAGGGAAACACCTGCTCGTTTAGAGTTCACTACTTGTTAGAAAGGTAAACATCCACTGGTTTAGAGTTCACTACTTGTTAGAAAGCTAAACATCCACTGGTTTGGTATTAGCTGCTTGTTGGAAAGGAAAACACCTGTTCATTTGGAGTTCAGTACTCTTAGAAAGGGAAACACCTGCTCGTTTGGAGTTCACTACTCGTTAGAAAGGGAAACACCTGCTCGTTTAGAGTTCACTACTTGTTAGAAAGGGAAACATCCACTCGTTTGGTATTTGCTGCTTGTTAGAAAGGAAAACACCTATTCATTTGGAGTTCATTACTCTTAGAAAGGGAACCAACTGCTCGTTTAGAGTTCACTACTTGATAGAAAGGGAAACATCCACTCGTTTGGTATTTGCTGCTTGTTAGAAAGGAAAACACCTATTCATTTGGAGTTCATTACTCTTAGAAAGGGAACCAACTGCTCGTTTAGAGTTCACTACTTGATAGAAAGGGAAACATCCACTCGTTTGGTATTTGCTGCTTGTTAGAAAGGAAAACACCTATTCATTTGGAGTTCATTACTCTTTAGAAAGGGAAACACCTGCTCGTTTAGAGTTCACTACTTGATAGAAAGGGAAACACCTGCTCGTTTAGAGTTCACTACTTGTTAGAAAGGGAAACATCCACTCGTTTGGTATTTGCTGCTTGTTAGAAAGGAAAACACCTATTCATTTGGAGTTCATTACTCTTAGAAAGGGAACCAACTGCTCGTTTAGAGTTCACTACTTGATAGAAAGGGAAACATCCACTCGTTTGGTATTTGCTGCTTGTTAGAAAGGAAAACACCTATTCATTTGGAGTTCATTACTCTTTAGAAAGGGAAACACCTGCTCGTTTAGAGTTCACTACTTGATAGAAAGGGAAACACCTGCTCGTTTAGAGTTCACTACTTGTTAGAAAGGGAAACATCCACTCGTTTGGTATTTGCTGCTTGTTAGAAAGGAAAACACCTATTCATTTGGAGTTCATTACTCTTAGAAAGGGAACCAACTGCTCGTTTAGAGTTCACTACTTGATAGAAAGGGAAACATCCACTCGTTTGGTATTTGCTGCTTGTTAGAAAGGAAAACACCTATTCATTTGGAGTTCATTACTCTTTAGAAAGGGAAACACCTGCTCGTTTAGAGTTCACTACTTGTTAGAAAGGGAAACATCCACTCGTTTGGTATTTGCTGCTTGTTAGAAAGGAAAACACCTATTCATTTGGAGTTCATTACTCTTTAGAAAGGGAAACACCTGCTCGTTTAGAGTTCACTACTTGATAGAAAGGGAAACACCTGCTCGTTTAGAGTTCACTACTTGTTAGAAAGGGAAACATCCACTCGTTTGGTATTTGCTGCTTGTTAGAAAGGAAAACACCTATTCATTTGGAGTTCATTACTCTTAGAAAGGGAACCAACTGCTCGTTTAGAGTTCACTACTTGATAGAAAGGGAAACATCCACTCGTTTGGTATTTGCTGCTTGTTAGAAAGGAAAACACCTATTCATTTGGAGTTCATTACTCTTTAGAAAGGGAAACACCTGCTCGTTTAGAGTTCACTACTTGATAGAAAGGGAAACATCCACTCGTTTGGTATTTGCTGCTTGTTAGAAAGGAAAACACCTATTCATTTGGAGTTCATTACTCTTTAGAAAGGGAAACACCTGCTCGTTTAGAGTTCACTACTTGATAGAAAGGGAAACATCCACTCGTTTGGTATTTGCTGCTTGTTAGAAAGGAAAACACCTATTGATTTGGAGTTCATTACTCTTTAGAAAGGGAAACACCTGCTCGTTTAGAGTTCACTACTTGTTAGAAAGGTAAACATCCACTGGTTTGGTATTAGCTGCTTGTTGGAAAGGAAAACACCTGTTCATTTGGAGTTCAGTACTCTTAGAAAGGGAAACACCTGCTCGTTTGGAGTTCACTACTCGTTAGAAAGGGAAACACCTGCTCGTTTAGAGTTCACTACTTGTTAGAAAGGGAAACATCCACTCGTTTGGTATTTGCTGCTTGTTAGAAAGGAAAACACCTATTCATTTGGAGTTCATTACTCTTTAGAAAGGGAAACACCTGCTCGTTTAGAGTTCACTACTTGATAGAAAGGGAAACATCCACTCGTTTGGTATTTGCTGCTTGTTAGAAAGGAAAACACCTATTCATTTGGAGTTCATTACTCTTTAGAAAGGGAAACACCTGCTCGTTTAGAGTTCACTACTTGATAGAAAGGGAAACATCCACTCGTTTGGTATTTGCTGCTTGTTAGAAAGGAAAACACCTATTCATTTGGAGTTCATTACTCTTTAGAAAGGGAAACAGGTGGTAGACTCCCGTCAAGGCCATCCAGCGTGTTCTTTAACGTTGGATTGTTTTACCTCTGAGCGGCACTTTTTTTTGCACACAATGGGCTAAATGGCCAGGTCACAAGGACCCCTAAGGCTCAGAGAACGTTGGGGGAGGGGACCTACTGGAACAGCTGTTGGGAGACAGATGGTAGCCTCCCGTCAAGGCCATCTAGCGTGTTCTTTAACGTGAACAGGGTATGGCTTTCCCGCACATGGTGCCACGGCTTAACGTCCCATCCGACGGACGGCGTCCTTTCCAAGCCCATCGGTGTCCCCTACTGACCGTGGGAAGGGCGGGGAATTTTGCGGAGATAAATCTCAATTCTGACCCAGCTGGGACTCGAACCTGGGAACTACAGATTACGAGCCTGGTGCGCTACCGACTGAGCCACCCCCGCCCCTCCGTGTGCGGGAGAGTGCACTTTAAAGGACACAGTGGATGGGCCTTAGCGGGGGGGCTACCATCTGTCTCCAAACAGCTGTTCCAGTGGGTCCATTCGCCCAACTTTCTCTGAGTCCTAGTGGTTTAGCACAGGGGTGGGCAATTGTTTTCGTATCTACACTGTGCATGCGTATTGACGTGGCCGTTCTAGTGGAAAATACGAGACGAATCTTCGGTCGCGCAAGGGAAGGAAATCTCGGTTCAAGGGGAATTTTTCTGACTGTCTTGGCGGGCCACAAAAAACTCTTAGTGGGTCGAATGTGGCCCGCGGGCCGCTATTTGCCCACCCCTGGTTTAGCCCATTGTATGCAAAAAGTGCGCTTTGAGGAAAAACAACCCAACTGTTTTTCCTTTACCAATTTAATTTTCAGTTGTACATGCATTTTAGTGTTGCTGTCTGATATGTGCTGGTGAAATATTTTCCAAAAAGTAAATATTCATGAAATTCCATTCTGATTTTCAGCTTTGCATATCCCACAATGGATCAGCTCTCGGATATGATATCGGCAGTCATGGAATTCTATGGGTGAGTTTAAGCTTCGAAAAAAAAAAAAACTTAAGTTTTAAAATATAAAATTAGTTGTTTTTTGAATAAATTATTAATAAGTACAGTCGCTCAAAAAAATAATCTAAAAAAAAAGTATTAGTGATCTGGCAACCTTCGTGTCACGTGACACGAAGGTTGCCAGAACACTATGGAAGAAGAAGAGAGAAGAGTTACTAATCATTATGAAATGGAACGCGAAATAACCCTTAATTGCTAATCAAGCACGAATAAATATCTATACGGTCGCTCAAAAAATATCCGAACACTGCGGTTGATTACAGAATTCAGGAAAAATATCTGGAGCGTGTACAGCAACTGTACACGCTCCAGTTACCGTTCACAGCAAACTGGAGCGTGTGCAGTTACTGCACACGCTCCAGTTTGCTGTGAACGGTAACTGCACACGCTCAATATTTCTGTGAGTGGGCATACACGATCCAGGTTTTTGTGAGCTCACACGATCCAATGTGCTGTGAACATTAACCGCAACCGCTCCAGTTTGCTGTGAACGGTAACTGCACACGCTCCACATTCATTACATTATATATTCATACGCATTATATATATTAAAAAGTATCCGAACACTATGGTTGATTACAGAATTCAGAAAAAATATCTGACAACGATTTTTTTTTTAGAAATTAGTGATCTGGAAACCTCACGTGACACGAAGGTTGCCAGATCACTAATTTCTAAAAAAAATCGTTGCCAGATATTTTTTCTGAATTCTGTCATCAACCCTATGGTTGATTCGGATACTTTTTTTGAGCGACTGTAGTGGTCATATAATTTTGATACTAGGTCGTGTGGGCTCACTCACGGAAATATTGAGCGTTTGCAGTTACCGTTCACAGCAAACTGCACACGCTCCAATTTGCTGTGAACGGTAACTGGAGCGTGTACAGTTGCTGTACACGCTCCAGATATTTTTCCTGAATTCTGTGATCACGTGAAACGAAGGTTGCCAGATCACTAATTTCTAAAAAAAAAATCGTCGCCAGATATTTTTTCTGAATTCTGTAATCAACCGCAGTGTTCGGATACTTTTTTGAGCGACTGTAATTAACATGTTATTCCATGCGATGTTCTGTCAGAAAAATCCGCTGTAATGCTAATATCTATTTCTTTCTCAATTTCGCAGATTGAAGCATTTCATTGGGTTCGGAGTAGGAGCTGGTGCTAATATCTTGGCTAGATTTGCCGTGAGTAGTTTCTTTTATAATATCATACGATTTTTATCACGTTTTCTGATTAATAATAAATTTCTACAACTAGGCCATTGCTGGAGAAATTAAAACTTTATCGATGTTTGCCTGTCGATGCATTGTTTAAATCTCTGGATCCGGATTGGGTAAACCAAAATTAGTGAGAAACCATTGGAACAAAAATCAAGCCTTTAAATAGTCGCCGCTGAAATTCCATAATTGAAAGAAGAAACTTATATTTCTAATGAGTAATGATTTACACAAAATAAAACTGATTTTAAGTAATCGGGAGAATACTTTATCATACATATCTTATCTCTGTATATTATACAGTCATATCAGAATAATATTATCACCCACAGAAGTGGCGGGGTTGACTTAGTAGGTAGCGTGCCAGGCTTGTAATCTGTAGTTCCCAGGTTCGAGTCCCAGCTGGGTCAGCTTTGAGATTTATCTCCGCAAAATTCCCCGCCCTGCCCACGGTCAGTAGGGGACACAGATGGGCTTGGAAAGACCGCCGTCCGTCGGATGGGACGTTAAATCGTGGCTCCGTGTGCGGGAGAGACATACCCTGTGCACGTTAAAGAACACACTGGATGGCCTTGACGGGAGGCTACCAACTGTCTCCCAACAGCTGTTCCAGTGGGTCCCCTTCCTCAACCTTCTCTGAGCCTTCGGGGTCCCTGTGACCTGGCCATTTAGCCCATGGTGTGCAAAAAAGTGCCGTTCAGAGGTAAAACAACCCAACCCAACCAAACGGAGATATAAGCGACCAGCCAGGACAGATGACCCATAGTGCGTATAGTGAGCACAACGGGCAGAGGAATTGCTTTGATGGACATTCAAAAAGGAATGATCATCGGCTACTGCACCAACGGTGGAAGCATCTCGGAAACAGCATTCTTCGTGGGCTGTTCGCGAGGTGCTGCAGTATGGGTGTACCAAGAATGGACTGCTGGCACACCGAGTACCTCCAGACGTCATAACTGTGGAGCCCCAAAGGCCATCGACTCAGAGTCGTCTCCGTCGACTTTGAAAGGGCAATCGACGCACAACAGTGCAGCAATTGACAGCTCAAATGAACGCTAAGCACCCAGGTACGTGTCCCCGATAACAGTAGAGCGAACCCATGTTACGCATGGGTCTCTGGAGTCAATGCTACTTAAACGGGGGCGGGGGTGGCTCAGTCGGTAGCGCGTCAGGCTCGTAATCTGTAGTTCACAGGTTCGAGTCCCAGCTGGGTCAGTGTTGAGATTTATCTCCGCAAAATTCCCCGCCCTGCCCACGGTCAGTAGGGGACATCGATGGGCTTGGCAAGGCCGCCGTCCTTCGGATGGGACGTTAAGTCGTGGCTCCGTGTGCAGGAGGACCATACCCTGTGCACGTTAAAGAACACGCTGGATGGCCTTGACGGGAGGCTACCATCTGTCTCCCAACACCTGTTCCAGTGGGTCCTCTCCCTCAACCTTCTCTGAGCCTTCGGGGTCCTTGTGACCTGGCCATTTAGCCCATGGTGTGCAAAAAAGTGCCGCTCAGAGATAAAACAACCCAACCCAAAAGCTACGTAAAGGCGCCCATATTAACCAAGGTCCATCAGCAACGACGCCTGCAGTTCACACGGGACTAGTCATTGGACAGTGGAAGAGTGGAAAAAGGTTGCCTTCACCGACGAATCGAGGTTTCTACTCCACAGAAGTGATGGGCGGTGACAGATAAGGCGTCAGACACACGAGAACCAACACTCAGACACGCTTGTCGGTCAAGTATAGGCCAGTGTTGGCAGTGTGCATGTCTGGGGGATGTTTTCCTGGTATGACCTGGGACCGCTGGTACCACTGAATGGATCCCTGAACGCCAATAGCTATCTGTCCATCCTCGTTGACCACGTGTATCCCTTCATGTTGGACGTTTACCCTGGGTTGGGTTGTGTTGTTTTACCTCTGAGCGGCACTTTTTTGCACACCATGCGCTAAATGGCCAGGTCACTTGTACCCCGAAGGCTCAGAGAAAGTTGGGGGAGGGGATCAACTGGAACAGCTGTTGGGAGACAGATGGTAGCCTCCCGTCAAGGCCATCCAGCGTGTTCTTTAACGTGCACAGGGTATGGCTCTCCCACACACGGGGCCATGGCTTAACGTCCCATCCGACGGACGGCGGCCTTTCCAAGCCCATCGGTGTCCCCTCCTGACCGTGGGCAGGGCGGGGAATTTTGCGGAGATAAATCTCAACGCTGACCCAGCTGGGACTCGAACCTAGGAACTACAGATTACGAGCCTGGCGCGCTACCGACTGAGCCACCCCCGCCCCTTGTTTACCCTGGTGGTGATGGTGTCTACCAACAGGACAATGTGCCCTGCCATGTCGCTAAGGTGGTGCGTGACTGGTTCCAGGAACACGACAGCGATTATTAGCGATGTCTCCGTTCTCCCTTGGCCAGCGAAATCGCCCGCCCTCAATCCCATAGAGCACTTGTGGGACAATTTGGATTGTCAGGTTTGGCGTGCGGACTCACAACCAGGTCATTTCCAGAACCTCCATGCTCTGCAGGAGTGTGAATGGGCACGTGTGCCTCTGGCAACCTTCCAAGGTCTGATTATGTCCATGCCATCTCACCACGATCAACTGCCAAGGGTGGTTATTCCCATTACTAGGTTGGTGGTCATATTATTCTGATACGACTGTGTATATCATACCTTATCTTTAGGGTGGGGGTGGCTCAGTCGGTAGCGCGCCAGGCTCGTAATCTGTAGTTCCCAGGTGAGTCAGCGTTGAGATTTATCTCCGCAAAATTCCCCGCCCTGCCTACGGTCAGTAGTGGACACCGATGGGCTTCGAAAGGCCGCCGTCCGTCGGATGGGACGTTAAGCCGTGACCCCGTGTGCGGGAGAGCCATACCCTGTGCACGTTAAACAACACGCTGGATGGCCTTGACGGGAGGCTACCATCTGTCTCCCAACAGCTGTTCCAGTGGGTCCCCTCCCCCAACCTTCTCTGAGCCTTCGGGGTCCATGTGACCTGGCCATTTAGCCCATGGTGTGCAAAAGAGTGCCGCTCAGAGGTAATACAACCCAACCCAAACCTTATCTTTATATTACATACAAAATATAGCATACAAAAGAGCTAGAAAAGAATTAGCAAAATATTAATATTAAGGACCATCCGAGTATGACAGGTCAAGGTTTGCTCAACCCTATTCTAGAAAGATGTTTGAATACATACACCAGCGTAACCGCTAAGTGTTTATTTTCAAGTTTTATTCTTGAAACATTTTTAATTAAAACTGAGAAATTGTAGTGTATCATACCAGGTTATCTTTAAAATAAATAAAAAATAAATAAATACCCCCTCAAGCAGCTGCTTGCCACAGAGGTCTGACAAGAGCCTGTCAGTTTATATGCCAAAGTAGTAGGTCTGTGAGGATGGCAGGACCTCAGCAGAAAAACAACACACACAACCATGCCTTACCCGGGGCTCGAACCCAGGTCCCTTAGATCAGTAGCCAAGCGTGCTAACCACTCGGCCATGGGAAGGCCAGGTTATATTTACCTGACAATAATGAAAGAAGTCTGTGGCAGCCATAACTTATAGCGAAATTCTGGTACACGCTGAAATATTTCACAGCGTGTTTCTGGGTGTCGTCCGGATTGCAGTGCCAAATTTCAAGTCGAAATTCCAAAAAGGGGGCTGGCTGGATGCAAAAATATTTACCATGTCATTCACGTAGGAACGGAAATCATTGCCAAATTTATTGTTGCCATTTAGTGCTCCGTAACTGTGAACGTAAGAGTCAAAACATGGAGGTAAAAAGAGAGGAAGATACGCTATCGCTTGAAAACCGTAACCGACGACGCCACATTGCTTTAATCGTAACCGTGCGTTGTCCATGTTAAACGAATGAGAGATTGTGCGAAAACGTTTGCTCCTGTATAGCATATTCCTGCAGAAATTAACCTGCGAAATGGATAAAAGGAACTGCATTTCATTGGTAAGCAGTTGATATAAAGTTTTCTAAATTACCAAGTACCTAATAATAATAATACTGTTATTAGGAAATATTACGATTTAATTGTGCCAATATTCGTACAAAACATTCACACATGCAATGACAACTGACCTTTCAGTGCGGCTCTCAGGCAAAGAATGTAGAGGGAGAAGAAGTTAAGCTTCCATAGAGATTAATGTAAAATCGAGTATTGTGCATTTAGCGTAGAGGTGAAACGAACATTACAGGGGACGAACGCTTTTGTAATTACATGTTACTGTCAACTTCCATTCTCTTCGCTTTTCCTATGTAATAATTTCCCATTGATATCCTTGCAGAGTATATTAATATCAATTCTGTTCCCTGTTTCTATGCAACCAAGAAAGCTTCTAATTGTAATAATTTATTTTACAAATTAACTTCAGGCTAATTTCAAATCTTCGCTATCCGTTCAATTTATAATTGTTGGTTTAACGAAAAATAATTCCAATGGAGAAAATAAACCTTTATTAAAATCATGATATTATTTTTTTCAAATACAAAGTGCAGTTACTTTTTTACCTTTTTTAAAATATAAATTTTTTTATGCATAATTCCTTTGCCTCTTATTGTTTGCTTCCCAGCTTAAACAAATGCACGATACGAATGGAAATTCCACTTGAGGTCGCCACTTACGCTTTGTCAAAACTGAACTTCTTTTCCTTATACTTTCTTTGTCTCAGGGTAGGAGCAATATGGCGGTTTCGAATACTTGGGTTGGGTGGTTTTAACTCTGAGCGGCACTTTTTTGCACACCATGGGTGAAATGGACAGGTCACATGGACTCCGAATGCTCAGAGTCCCAGCTGGGTCAGCGTTGAGATTTATCTCCGCAAAATTCCCCGCCCTTCCCACGGTTAGTAGGGGATACCGATGGGCTTGGAAAGGCCGCCGTCCGTCGGATGGGACGTTAAGCCGTGACCCCGTGTGCGGGAGAGACATACCCTGTGCACGTTAAAGAACACGCTGGATGGCCTTGATGGGAGGCTACCATCTGTCTCCCAACAGCTAAAGGTTAATTTTGCGAGTTATTCTTCCAGCCCCATTTGGATGGGACATTAAGTCGTGGCACCGTGTGCGGGAGAGCCACACCCTGTGCACGTTAAAGAACACACTGGATGCCCTTGACGGGAGGCTACCATCTGTCTCCAAACAGCCGTTCCAGTGGGTCCCCTCCCCCAACCTGCTCTGAGCCTTCGGGGTCCTTGTGACCTGGCCATTTACCCCATGGTGTGCAAAAAAGTGCCGCTCAGAGGTAAAACAACCCAACCCAACCGAATGCTCAGAGAAGGTTGGGGGAGGGGACTCACTGGAACGGCTGTTTGGAGACAGATGGTAGCCTCCCGTCAAGGGCATCCAGTGTGTTCTTTAACGTGCACAGGGTGTGGCTCTCCCGCACACGGTGCCACGACTTAATGTCCCATCCGACGGACGGCGGCCTTTCCAAGCCCATCGGTGTTCCTTACTGACCGTGGGCAGGGCGGGGAATGCAGTTTCGGATACATCAGCCAACTGTGCTAATTGATAGTAAGTGCGCCTGCCGTATTCCTACCTCCATGAGTCAAAATAGAATTTAAATCTGTTGTCGTTGCCATACTCCCAACACTTCCAAAAAAAAAAAATAACATTTTAAGGCATCCCATTGCAGCCAGGGGCCTGGGTTTTTGATCCAAAACGGGGTCAGGCAAGGGGAAACGTCGAAATAAAAAGCTCGATAGGTTGTGATTAAGCCACGGGCTATGAGAACGAGCTCTGACGTCAGCAACACCGCGTGTGGAATTTGTGCTAAAATCTCTGTGCGGAGGGAAGGCAATTGTAGTAATTGAACGTCATCACCCGATGCTCCGCTTAAAAGATAATACTACATTCGGGGGTGGGGGGGGGGGGGGGGCTGGAAGAATAACTCGCAAAATTAACCTTTAGTGCAAAAGCAGAATTTTAACAGATGAAATGTGAGACTCTGGCAGCACCGAGTGCCTTTCAACCAATAATAAATAAGTAAGTAAGCTTTTAGGTTTAAATAATAATAATTACTTCTGTATGGTGTACAGTCGCTCAAAAAAATATTCGAACACTATGGTTGATTACAGAATTCAGAAAAAATGTCTGACGACAATTTTTTTTTAGAAATTAGTGATCTGGCACTAACTTCGTGTCACGTGATTACAGAATTTAGGAAAAATATCTGGAGCGTGTACAGCAACTGTACACGCTCCAGTTACCGTTCACACCAACTGGAGCGTGTGCAGTTACTGCACACGCTCCAGTTTGCTGTGAACGGTAACTGGAGCGTGTACAGTTGCTGTACACGCTCCAGATATTTTTTCTGAATTCTGTACTCCACCATAGTGTTCGGATACTTTTTCGAGTGACCGCACCTTTAGTGATTTTTTCCTATAAATCACTTCATTTTGAAAGTTACAGAGCTTCGATATTTAACGTTCCATTGACATAACAAGGGGTGAGGTGGTCATAATTCAACGACGAATCGCTGTATTTATAATTATTTATAATTTATAAACGATTTTATTAATTTTCCTTTGCAGCTTCAGCATCCAGATTGCGTGGACGGCCTCTTTTTGGTCAACTGTCCTTCGACGGCAGCAGGCTGGACGGAATGGGGCTATCAGAAGCTGAACACCATGTACCTGAGGAATTCTGGGATGACCTCTTCCACACAGGAATATCTCATGTGGCATCACTTCGGAAAGGTAATTCCGCAGAAAATCGCCTCTGCTCAGTAACAGCATCTAGTGAACTCATGTCGAATTCAAAACATCCCAAAATTATTCATTTTGACTGTTTATATTAATTACGACAACATCGATTTACCAAGAAATGAGGGGCGGGGGTGGCTCAGTCGGTAGCGCGCCAGGCTCGTATTCTGTAGTTTCCAGGTTCAAGTCCCAGCTGGGTCAGCGTTGAGATTTATCTCCGCAAAACTCCCCGTCTTGCCCACGGTCAGTAGGGGACACCGATGGGCTTGGAAATGGCGCCGTCCGTCGGATGGGACGTTAAGCCGTGGACCCGTGTGCGGGAGAGCCATACCCTGTGCAGGTTAAAGAACACGCTGGATGGCCTTGACGGGAGGTTACCATCTGTCTCCAAACAGCTGTTCCTGTAGGTCCCCTCCCCCAACTTCTCTGAACCTTCGGGGTCCTTGTGACATGGCCATTTAGCCCACTGTGTGCAAAAAAGCGCCATATCCTGTGCACGTTGAAGAACACGCTGGATGGCCTTGACGGGAGGCAACCATCTGTCTCCAAACAGCTGTTAATATAGGTCCCCTCCCCCAACTTCTCTGAACCTTCGGAGTCCTTGTGACTTGGCCATTTAGCCCATTGTGTGCAAAAAAGTGCCATATCCTGTGCACGTTGAAGAACACGCTGGATGGCTTTGACGGTAGACTACCATCTGTCTCCAAACAGCTGTTCCTATAGGTCCCCTCCCCCAACTTCTCTGAACCTTCGGAGTCCTTGTGACTTGGCCATTTAGCCCATTGTGTGCAAAAAAGTGCCATATCCTGTGCACGTTGAAGAACACGCTGGATGGCCTTGACGGGAGGCTACCATCTGTCTCCAAACAGCTGTTAATATAGGTCCCCTCCCCCAACTTCTCTGAACCTTCGGAGTCCTTGTGACTTGGCCATTTAGCCCACTGTGTGCAAAAAAGTGCCATATCCTGTGCACGTTGAAGAACACGCTGGATGGCCTTGACGGGAGGCTACCATCTGTCTCCAAACAGCTGTTCCTGTAGGTCCCCTCCCCCAACTTCTCTGAACCTTCGGGGTCCTTGTGACCTGGCCATTTAGCCCACTGTGTGCAAAAAAGTGCCATATCCTGTGCACGTTGAAGAACACGCTGGATGGCCTTGACGGGAGGCTACCATCTGTCTCCAAACAGCTGTTCCTATAGGTCCCCTCCCCCAACTTCTCTGAACCTTCGGGGTCCTTGTGACTTGGCCATTTAGCCCACTGTGTGCAAAAAAGTGCCATATCCTGTGCACGTTGAAGAACACGCTGGATGGCCTTGACGGGAGGCTACCATCTGTCTCCAAACAGCTGTTCCTATAGGTCCCCTCCCCCAACTTCTCTGAACCTTCGGGGTCCTTGTGACCTGGCCATTTAGCCCACTGTGTGCAAAAAAGTGCCATATCCTGTGCACGTTGAAGAACACGCTGGATGGCCTTGACGGGAGGCTACCATCTGTCTCCAAACAGCTGTTCCTGTAGGTCCCCTCCCCCAACTTCTCTGAACCTTCGGGGTCCTTGTGACCTGGCCATTTAGCCCACTGTGTGCAAAAAAGTGCCATATCCTGTGCACGTTGAAGAACACGCTGGATGGCCTTGACGGGAGGCTACCATCTGTCTCCAAACAGCTGTTCCTATAGGTCCCCTCCCCCAACTTCTCTGAACCTTCGGGGTCCTTGTGACCTGGCCATTTAGCCCACTGTGTTCAAAAAAGTGCCATATCCTGTGCACGTTGAAGAACACGCTGGATGGCCTTGACGGGAGGCTACCATCTGTCTCCAAACAGCTGTTCCTATAGGTCCCCTCCCCCAACTTCTCTGAACCTTCGGGGTCCTTGTGACCTGGCCATTTAGCCCACTGTGTGCAAAAAAGTGCCATATCCTGTGCACGTTGAAGAACATGCTGGATGGCCTTGACGGGAGGTTACCATCTGTCTCCAAACAGCTGTTCCTGTAGGTCCCCTCCCCAACTTCTCTGAACCTTCGGGGTCCTTGTGACCTGGCCATTTAGCCATGGTGTTTAAAAAAGTGCCGCTAAGAGGTAAAACAACCCAAAGAACCGCCACTGCCTACTGACGCCACCCGGCTCCTTTATATTTCGTATAATCCCTATAATAAGATGCTTTTTATGTCGCACCACTGATTTTGAAATTGTCTGACTATCCACGTAAGAGATATAGTGATATTTTAACCTATTTTACCCTTCACGAAATTTGACTTCATATTTTACATAACATTTTATTGACTCACAAATGATATTTTCCTGAAATATTGACTTTATTTTCAGGTAGCGGAAAATCGGAACCACGACCTTATGCAACTCTTCAGACATTATTTCAACAAATCCGTGAATCCTTACAATTTGGCACTGTTCATCGATTCGTTCATCAGGTAAGACAGAAACCAACGGCATCTTAAAAGTTTATTTTGAAAACAGAGAAGTTCTGTTTCATTTTTTTTTCGTTGCATTTGATCAGTTGTACAGTCGATCAGAAAAATATCCGAACACTATTGTTGATTACAGAATCTGTCTCCCAACAGCTGTTCCAGTGGATCCCCTTCCCCAACCTTCTCTGAGCCTTCGGGGTCCTTGTGACCTGGCCATTTAGCCCACTGTGTGCAAAAAAGTGCCATACCCTGTGCACGTTAAAGAGCACGCTGGATGGCCTTGACGGGAGGCTACCATCTGTCTCCCAACAGCTGTGCCAGTGGGTCCCCTTCCCCAACCTTCTCTGAGCCTTCGGGGTCCTTGTGACCTGGCCATTTAGCCCATGGTGTGCAAAAAAGTTCCGCGCAGAGGTAAAACAACCTAACCCACTTTGTGTTTATAGCTGTATTGATTTTTCAAAATAGTTGAATATCAATTTAAGATATTTAGAAACAGAAAAAAGCTTTGAAATCAACCTAAAAAATACTTCACACTAAATAGTAAAAGTTAAATAAACTTGATAATTTAACAAATTTAAAATAAACACTCCCTCACGCAGCTGCTTGCCACAGATGTCTGACAGGAGCCTGTCAGTTTATATGCCACAGTAGGAGATCTGATAGGATGGCAGGACCTCAGCAGAAAACAACACGAACATCCATGCCTTTACCGGGGCTCGAACCAAGGTCCCTTAAATCAGTAGCCAAGCGTGCTAACACACGACCACGGACAGCACTTGATAAAATTTAGTGGATAGAAAGCGACTGAAGCCCAAAAAACAGGGGCCGGGGTGGCTCAGTCGGTAGTGCGCCAGGCTTGTAATCTGTAGTTCCCAGGTTCGAGTCAGAGCTCGGTCAGCGTTGAGATTTATCTCCGCAAAATTCCCCGCCCTGCCCACGGTCAGTAGGGGACACCGATGTGCTTGAAATGGCCGCCGTCCGTCGGATGGTACGTTAAGCCGTGGCCTGTGTGCTGGAGAGCCATACCTTGTGCACGTTAAAGAACACGCTGGATGGCCTTGACGGGAGGCTACCATCTGTCTCCCAACAGCTGTTCCAGTGGGTCCCCTCCCCCCACCTTCTCTGAGCCTTCGGGGTCCTTGTGACCTGGCCATTTAGCCCATGGTGTGCAAAAAAGTGCCGCTCAGAGGTAAAACAACCCAAGCCCAAAAAACATGCATTTATTGAAGACTTTTTGCCATCACTGTAATTGTTTCTTTTGATTTGAGAAGCATGTGTGTCACGTGACTCCCTTTTCTTTTTCAGGCGCACAGATCTCCAAATAGTCCGGGAGACTGATCCAGCCAAAAGAAGGACAGTGAGGAATTTCAGGTACTGTGGACTTTTTTTCCTTTTGAAAGAATGAAAATGTTCGGTATCATTCCAAAGTCAGAAATGCAACGCACTTGTGTTCACAAATAATTTAAATTTTCTGTGCTATTCTAACTTAAATATTTTAATTTTCTAAGATTTCTATGCTCTAATTCTACCCTGAATAGAGAAGGGGGCGCTGGTGGGCTTGGAAAGACTGCCGTCTGTCGGCAGGGACGTTAAGCCGTGGCTCCCGTGTGCGGGAAAGCCATACCCTGTGGAGGTTAAAGAACACGATAGATGGCCTTGACAGGGGGCTACCTTCTGCCTCCCAACAGCTGTTTCAGTCCTCTGTGCCTTCGAGTTCTTGTGATCTGACCATTTAGCCCATTGTACGCAAAAAACGGCGCTCAGAGGAAAAACAACCCAAAAGCCTTCGGGGTCCATGTGACCTGGCCATTTAGCCCATGGTGTGAAAAAAAGGGGCCGCTCAGAGGTAAAATAACCCAACTCAAAAGCTTTCGGGGTCCATGTGACCTGGCCATTTAGCCCATGGTGTGAAAAAAAGGGGCCGCTCAGAGGTAAAATAACCCAACTCAAAAGCCTTCGGGGTCCATGTGACCTGGCCGTTTAGCCCATGGTGTGCAAAAAAGTGCCGCTCAGAGATAAAACAACCCAACCCAAAAGCCTTTGGGGTCCATGTGACCTGGCCATTTAGTCCATGGTGTGCAAAAAAAGTGCCACTCAGTGGTAAAACAACCCAACTCAATAGCCTTCGGGGTCCATGTGACCTGGCCATTTAGCCCATGGTGTGCAAAAAGAAGTGCCGCTCAGAGGTAAAACAACCCAACCCAAAAGCCTTCAGGGTCCATGTGACCTGGCCATTTAGCCCATTGTGCGCAAAAAGCGGCGCTCAGAAGAAACACAACCCAACTCGTAAAAAAGGCGGTTTACATTTTTAGAAAAGGGTTAATATTTATCTTAACCAAGATGAAGATTTCAGATTAATTCCAGAAAAGTCATTGAGTTAAAATCTCTTGCTATGTAATTGAGGTGAATCATTTGCACTCTGAATGGTTCAATCTACACTCCTTGGCTAACTCAATAGCACAAGACCTATGTTGTGTCAACACCGTCCGTCGGATTGGTCGTTAAGGTTGGGTTGTTTTACCTCTGAGCGGCACTTTTTTGCACACCATGGGCTAAATGGCCAGGTCACATGGACCCCGAAGGTCAGAGAAGGTTGGGGGAGGGGACTCACTGGAACAGCTGTTGGGAGACAGATGGTAGCATCCCGTCAAGGCCATCCAGCGTGTTCTTTAACGTGCACAGGGTATGGCTCTCCCGCATACAAGGCCACGGCTTAACGTCCCATCCGACGGACGGCGGCCTTTCCAAGCCCATCGGTGTCCCCTACTGACCGTGGGCAGGGGGGGGGGAATTTTTGCGGAGATAAATCTCAACGCTGACCCAGCTGAGACTCGAACCTGGGATCTACAGATTACGAGCCTGGCGCGCTACCGACTGAGCCATCCCCGCCCCTTGGACGTTAAGCCGTGGCTCTGTGTGCAGGAGAGACATACCCTGTGCCCGTTAAAGAACACGCTGGGTTGCCTTGACGGGAGGCTACCATCTGTCTCCCAACAGCTGTTCCAGTGGGTCCCTCCCCCAACCTTCTCTGAGCCTTTGGGGTCCATGTGACCTGGCCATTTAGCCCATAGTGTGCAAAAAAGTGCCGCTCAGAGGTAAAACAACCCAACTCTAAATTGATATCTTTCGATAAAAATGTGACTGAAAAGGAAAATGAGAAATCTCTACGAAATCTGAATTTCGGTTTTCAGGAAAATTCGCTCAGTGAAAAACGAATTATGGCAGCTGTCATTTTAAAATAAGATTATCTACAAAAATCATTCTAATTGGCGAATGCATAAGTAATCATCGCACAAATGATTAAAAATATATTTAAAATATATTCGACTAAACTTTAGTATAAAAGTTATTACTTTTAATTTTAATCTAATGACTTTTTCTTTTGAGATGAATTATTTTTATTGGCATTTTGGCTGTTAAATATTTCATTTTTTCGTAATTCTTCAAATACCAAGCGATTAGGAGTGGGGCTGACATATTCGGTAGCTCTCTCCGTAAAACACTTCGGTCAGTAGGGGACACCGAGGGGCTAAGAAAGGCCCACGAAAAAGGTAGTAACAGCTGCTCCAGTGGGTCCTTTTCTCCCAACTTTCTCTGAGCCTTCGAGATCCATGTGACCAGGCCATTTAGCCTGTGGTGTGCAGAAAAAGTGCCGCTCAGAGGTAAAACAACCCAACTCAAAAGCCTTCGGGGTCCATGTGACCTGGTCATTTAGCCCATGTTGTGCAAAAAAAGTGCCGCTCAGAGGTAAAACAACCCAACCCAAAAGCCTTCGGGGTTCCTATGACCTGGCCATTTAGCCCATGATGTGCAAAAAGTGCTGCTCAGAGGTAAATCAACCCAACCCAAAAGCCTTCAGGGTCCATGTGACCTGGCCATTTAGCCCATGATGTGCAAAACAGGGCCGCTCAGAGGTAAAAAGACCCAACCAAAAAACCTTCGGGGTCCATGTGACCTGGCCATTTAGCCCATGGTGTGCAAAAAAAGTGCCGCTCAGAGGTAAAACAACCCAACTCAAAAGCCTTCGGGGTCCATGTGACCTGGCCATTTAGCCCATGATGTGCAAAAAAGTACCGCTCAGAGGTAAAACAACCCAACCCAAAAGCCTTTGGGGTACATGTGACCTGGTCATTTAGCCCATGGTGTGCAAAAAAAGTGCCACTCAGAGGTAAAACAACCCAACTCAAAAGCCTTCGGGGTCCATGTGACCTGGCCATTTAGCCCATGGTGTGCAAAAAAAATCCCGCTCAGAGGTAAAGCAACCCACTCAAAAGCCTTCGGGGTCCATGTGGCCTGGCCATTTAGTCCATGGTGTGCAAAAAAAAGTGGCGCTCACAGGTAAAACAACCCAACCCAAAAGCCTTCAGGGTCCTTGTAACCTGGCCATTTATTCCGGAATTCACAAGATCTAGGTTATAAGAGAAAGATATACACTCACATCAGTGATTATTCAGTAATTTTTCGAAGTGAGCGTCACATTGGCGTCACATGACCCCCCCCCCTTCCGCCCCATGTTATGCCCCTAATTATTACATTTAACTTCGAAGCTCTATAGCAGGCATGTCAAACTCGTTAACCACCGACGGCCATATTAAGTATTATATATTAAATCGCGGGCCGCAAAACAAAAAAAACTGACTGCTAACGAATAGCTTCCGACTCTACTGGCATTTCGTGACTCATTGCCATGCGCAAAGTACGTACATTTGAATGACCTCGAGTTGTTGTTGTTGTTTTGCCTCTGACCGGCACTTTTTTGCACACCATGGGCTAAATGGCCAGGTCACATGGACCCCGAAGGCTCAGAGAAGGTTGGGAGAGGGGACCCACTGGACCAGCTGTTGGGAGACAGATGGTAGCCTCCCGTCAAGGCCATCCAGCGTGTTGTTTAACGTGCACAGGGTATGGCTCTCCCGCACACGGGGCCACGGCTTAACGTCCCATCCGACGGACGGCGGCCTTTCCAAGCCCATCGGTGTCCCCTACTGACCGTGGGCAGGGCGGGAAATTTTTGCGGAGATAAATCTCAACGCTGACCCAGCTGGGACTCGAAACTGGGAACTACAGATTACGAGCCTGGCGCGCTACCGACTGAGCCACCCCCGCCCCATGAATGACCTCGAGACATGTGTATACATGTCGGAGCCCGATCGTAGAATTGCTCATATCATGAAATGCCACTATTTCATGAAATGATCGGGCATTTCATGATATCAGCAATTCTACGATCGGGCTCCGACATATACATTTATGCGCAATAGTTTCCCTTATATATAAATGGAAATGTTTTCTGAAATACGTTTATTTAATTCATGTACCGTGTACGTACTTATAATTTTAATTAAAGAATCCAGTGTTGACAAAAGTTAAATAAACCTATTGGTTATCAATCTTGGCGGGCCGCAGAACAGTTCCCGGCCGGCCGCTTGTTTGACATGCCTGCTCTATAGCTTCTAAAACGTGACACGAAGGTTGCCAGATCACTGATTTCTAAAAAAATCTTTGCCAGATATTTTTTCTGAATTCTGTAGTCAACCGTAGTGTTCGGATACTTTTTTGAGCGACTGTAGATGGTCATATTATTTTGATATTAGATCGTGTGGGCTCACTCACGGAAATATTGAGCGTGTGCAGTTACCATTCACAGCAAACTGGAGCGTGTGCAGTTACCGTTCACAGCAAACTGGAACGTGTATAGTTGCTGTACACGCTCCAGATATTTTTCCTGAATTCTGTAATCAACCGTAGTGTGACACGAAGGTTGCCAGATCAGTGTTTTCTAAAAAAATCTTTGCCAGATATTTTTTCTGAATTCTGTAGTCAACCGTAGTGTTCGGATACTTTTTTGAGCGACTGTAGGTGGTCATATTATTTTGATATTAGATCGTGTGGGCTCACTCACGGAAATATTGAGCGTGTGCAGTTACCATTCACAGCAAACTGGAGCGTGTGCAGTTACCGTTCACAGCAAACTGGAGCGTGTACAGTTGCTGTACACGCAACTGTACACGCTCCAGTTTGAGATTTTTCCAATCCAGATAATTTTCCTGAATTCTGTAATCAACCGTAGTGTGACACGAAGGTTGCCAGATCACTATTTTCTAAAAAAAATCATTGCCAGATATTTTTTCTGAATTCTGTAATCAACCATAGTGTTCGTATACTTTTTTGAGCGACTGTACTGAAGTTGAAAACTTTCAGAGCAGCAATCTGCTCTAAGAAATTTATTGAAAACAACTTAAGAAATTATTTGCCCACATTTTTAAAACGTGTGTGGTGATCTGGTTTGAAAGAATATTTCTTATTTCGGTTTCAATTAACTTCAAATGTCTACCACTGCTATTGTTATGTGTTGAAACTTTTAAAAATTTTTAAATTCTGAATTGATATTGTTGAGAATGGATATTTAGATAGAAATGATTTCGAACTTTAATTTACCTTTGTCACATTTTCTCACAAAACGTTTATTTTAAAAGATGTAGGACTTCGAAATTAGAGTCCCATGGGTGGTCATATTTCAATGATCACTCAGCGTATAGTTGTAATAGAAAAAATATCAATTAAAAACAATCAAAAATTACAAGTAGCAGAAAAAAAAACGAGACATCATGTTGTTTACTTCTAAACAACGAAAGTTAAAAATGCAAGCACTCTAAACTCTATTCAGCCTGAAGACACCAGAAACGACCTCATCGGGATACGCTCTGTAGCTACCTCGCAATATTTAAAAATTCTCAAACTTTAAATAAAATGTTAATCGAACAAATTTCGGTCGAATAAATTTCCGTTTCGAACAAATTTCGGTCGAATAAATTTCCACTTCGAACAAATTTCGGTCGAATATATTTCCGTTTCGAACAAATTTCGGTCGAATAAATTTCCACTTCGAACAAATTTCGGTCGAATAAATTTCCGTTTCGAACAAATTTCTGGCGAATAATCCCTTTCGAACATATTTCGGTCGAATAAATTTCCGTTTCGAACAAATTTCTGTTTCGAACAAATTTCGGTCGAATAAATTTCCGTTTCGAATAAATTTCCGTTTCGAACAAAAATTCGGGCGAATAAATTTCCGTTTCGAACAAATTTCGGTCGAACAAATTTCCGTTTCGAACAAATTTCGGTCGAATAAATTTCCGTTTCGAACAAATTTCGGTCGAATAAATTTCCGCTTCGAACAGATTTCCTTTTCAAACAAATTTCCGTTTCGAACAAATTTCCGTCGAATAAATTTCCGTTTCGAACAAATTTCGGTCGAACAAATTTCCGTTTCGAACAAATTTCGGTCGAATAAATTTCCGTTTCGAACAAATTTCGGTCGAATAAATTTCCGCTTCGAACAGATTTCCTTTTCAAACAAATTTCCTTTTCGAACTAAATTCCGTCAAACGAAATTCCGCTTCGAACAAATTTCCATCTCAAACAAATTTCTTTTCGAACAAAATTCCGCTTTGAACATATTTCCGTTTCAAACAAATTTCCGTCGAACAAATGTTATCGAACAAGTTACACCAAACAATTTAGTCCATGGTGTGAAAAAAAAGTGCCACTCAAAGATGAAACATCCCAACTGGATACGTTCATTTAAAACCCATCTGTTTAACGATGAGCTCATTTGGCATTTCCATTCCTAACAGAAACCCAGCTTTAATTTAAACCTGAACAACAACAGAGAACTTGCTTTTATATCACGGGGGGAAAAAAAACACTAATCAGAGTCAGTAATTGGCCATTAGGAAGGAGAGATGAACTCTCTGCTAACGATGCTGCTCGATGATTGGTGGTCATCAGAAACCCTTGGGTGAGAGAGAATCCTCACTGGCATTGATCGAAGTGCACCGAGCGTGTTGAAATATGATTTCCAGACAATTTCCTCTTTTAATGATTAGAGTGTAAATGCGTCATCTCACGTGTACGAAGAAATCAGCTAAATATGAGGCAACGGAAAAGAAATTTTCGAAACTCGTGATAATGAATAAGATTCATGAAAAATTTCGACGATTTGTTTTTAGGAATTAGTGATCTGGCAACACGAAGGATGCCAGATCACTAATTTCTGAAAAAATCGTTGCCAGATATTTTTTTCTTAATTCTGTAATCAACCATAGTGTTCGGATACTTTTTTTGATATGTATAATGTGTATGAATATATAATGCAATGAATATGGAGCGTGTGCAGTTACCGTTCACAGCAAACTGGAGCGGTTGCGGTTAATGTTCACAGCACATTGGATCGTGTGAGCTCACAAAAAATTGGATCGTGTGGGCTCACAAAAACCTGGATCGTGTGGGCCCACTCATAGAAATATTAAGCGTGTGCAGTTACCGTTCACAGCAAACTGGAGCGTATGCAGTTACTGCACACGCTCCAGTTTGCTGTGAACGGTAACTGGAGCGTGTACAGTTGCTGTACACGCTCCAGATATTTTTCCTGAATTCTGTAATCACGTGACACGAAGGTTGCCAGATCACTCATTTCTAAAAAAAATCGTTGCCAGATATTTTTTCTGAATTCTGTAATCAACCATAGTGTTCAGATATTTTTTTGAGCCACTGAATGTCATCAATATTTATCCGACCAAAATGAAATTTTAATTAATTTTTTTTTATCTTTTTAAATCAAAAACGTTGAATGTCTACAAGCGGACATTCAACAGACAAAGTGGAAACAGTTGCTCGTTTTTTTTTAACAGCTAACAACATAGAAATGAACAACGGAAATAAAATGTTACGATCTATTATTTCCGTTGTTCATTTCTATGTTGTTAGTTGAAATGAACAACGGAAATAAAAGGTCGTAACATTTTATTTCCGTTGTTCATTTCTATGTTGTTAGCTGTTAAAAAAAAAAATAAAAAAAATAAAAAAAGATATAAAAAAAAGATCCCAGAACTCGAAAATACAAACTTGTGTAATTCTAAGTTGAGAAAAATTATGTTGCCCAATTCTTGTTGATAAATTCCACGTGACGATTGCATTTATACACAGCAAAGGCTATTCGTAGAAGATTCGATTGGATTGTTTTACCTCTGAGCGGCACTTTTTTGCACACCATGGGCTAAATGGAAAGGCCACAACGACCCCGAAGGCTCAGAGAAGGTTGGTGAAGGGGACCCACTGGAACAGCTGTTGGGAGACAGATGGTAGCCTCCCATCAAGGCCATCCAGCGTGTTTTTTAAAGGGCACAGGGTATGGCTCTCCCGCACACGGGGCCATGGTTTAACGTCCCATCCGACGGACGGCGGCCTTTCCAAGCCCATCGGTGTCCCCTACTGACCATGTGCAGGGCGGGGAATTTTGCGGAGATAAATCTCAACGCTGACCCAGCTGGGACTCGAACCTGGGAACTACAGAATACGAGGGTGGCGTGCTACCGACTATAATATACAGTAAACCCCCTCAAGCAGCTGCTTGCCACAGAGGTCTGACAGGAGCCTGTCAGTTTATATGCCATAGTAGAAGGTCTGTGAGGATGGCAGGACCTCAGCAGAAAAACGACACACACATCCATGCCTTACCCGGGCCTCGAACCCAGGTCCCGTAGATCAGTAGCCAAGCGCGCTAACCACTCGGCCACGGGACGGCTTGTCTTTATAATAACGAAAATATACCCTTTTCGTTAAAATAATATATCCATGTGACCTGAACATTTAGCCCATGCTGTCCCGTGGCCGAGTGGTTAGCACGCTTGGCTACTGATCTAAGGGACCTGGGTTCGAGTCCCGAATTTAGGCATGGATGTGTGTGTCGTTTTTCTGCTGAGATCCTGCCATCCTCTCAGATCTCTTACTGTGGCATATAAACTGACAGGCTCCTGTCAGACCTCTGTGGCAAGCAGCTGCTTGAGGGGGTATTTATTAGTTTTTTTATTTTATGCAAAAACGTTGGGTTGGGTTATTTTACCTCTGAGCGGCACTTTTTTGCACACCATGGGCTAAATGGCCAGGTCATATGGACCCCGAAGGCTCAGAGAAGGTTGGGGACCCACTGGAACAGCTGTTGGGAGACAGATGGTAGCCCCCGTCAAGGCCATCCAGCGTGTTCTTTAACGTGCACAGGGTATGGCTCTCCCGCACACGGGGCCACGGCTTAACGTCCCATCCGACGGACGGCGGCCTTTCCAAGCCCATCGGTGTCCCCTACTGACCGTGGGCAGGGCGGGGAATTTTGCGGTTGGGTTATGTTGTTTTACCTCTGAGCGGCACTTTTTTGCACACCATGGGCTAAATGGCCAGGTCACATTGACCCCGAAGGCTCAGAGAAGGTTGGGGGAGGGGACCCACTGGAACAGCTGTTGGGAGACAGATGGTAGCCTCCCGTCAAGGCCATCCAGCGTGTTCTTTAACGTGCACAGGGTATGGCTCTCCCGCACACGGGGCCACGACTTAACGTCCCATCCGACGGACGGCGGCCTTTCCAAACCCATCGGTGTCCCCTACTGACCGTGGGCAGGGCGGGGAATTTTGCGGAGATAAATCTCAACGCTGACTTAGCTGGGACTCGAACCTGGGAACTACAGATTACGAGCCTGGCGCGCTACCGACTGAGCCACGCCCGCCCCTAGGGGAATTTTGCGGAGATAAATCTCAACACTGACCCAGCTGGGACTCGAACCTGGGAACTACAGATTACGAGCCTGGCGCGATACCGACTGAGCCACCCCCGCCCCATGCAAAAAAGTGCCGCTCAATGGTAAGACAACCCAACTATATATTACATGTATTATAAAGAAGAATGCTCATCAGAATTTTCCGCAAAAAAATATTTCAGACGACGATTTCCATTTCCAAATGGAAAAGAGCAAAGTTAGGAAAGTGCAAGAAAAGATTTGTCCTACTTGAAAATGGAAATCTTGGTAATTTTTCTCTTAACAAGATTCTCAGAGACTTTCGTCAGCGACGTTTTACGAAAACTTAGTTCCTTAACGGTGAGCAGAGCCAGACAGATCAATATTTGGGCTTCAGGGCAGGAAACCTCTCTTCGTGGTGGTCGGTTGCAGGTCTAGGTCGTGCCAAGCGCCGTCTCGCATTACACGACACATTACACTGCAGCAATAAAAGCATCGAACTCCGGAACAACTTTTTCAAGTGGAAGTCAGAAAAGATATCGATATTACATTTTTCGTCGCCTGAAACGTCATCAACCGTTTTGTGCTGTTCGCACTTCTTTTGGGGGATAAGTTGGTTAGTTGGGTTGGGTTGTTTTACCTCTGAGCGGCACTTTTTTTGCACACCATGGGCTAAATGGCCAGATCACATGGACGCCGAAGGCTTTTGGGTTGGGTTGTTTTACCTCTGAGCGGCACTTTTTTGCACACCATAGGCTAAATGGCCAGATCACATGGACGCCGAAGGCTTTTGGGTTGGGTTATTTTACCTCTGAGGGGCACTTTTTTTGCACACCATAGGCTAAATGGCCAGGTCACAAGGACCCGGAACGCTCAGAGAAGGTTCGGGAGGGGACCCACTGGAACAGCTGTTGGGAGACAGATGGTAGCCTCCCGTCAAGGCCATCCAGCGTGTTCTTCAACGTGCACAGGATATGGCACTTTTTTGCACACAGTGGCCTAAATGACCAGGTCACAAGGACCCCGAAGGTACAGAGAAGTTGGGGGAGGGGACCTACAGGAACAGCTGTTTGGAGACAGATGGTAGCCTCCCGTCAAGGCCATCCAGCGTGTTCTTAAACGTGCACAGGATATGGCACTTTTTTGCAGACAGTGGGCTAAATGGCCAGGTCACAAGGACCCCGAAGGTTCAGAGAAGTTGGGGGAGGGGACCTACAGGAACAGCTGTTTGGAGACAGATGGTAGCCTCCCGTCAAGGCCATCCAGCGTGTTCTTCAACGTGCACAGGATATGGCACTTTTTTGCACACCATGGGCTAAATGGCCAGGTCACATGGACCCCGAAGACTCAGAGAAGGTTGGAGGAGGGGACCCACTGGAACAGCTGTTGGGAGACAGATGGTAGCCTCCCGTCAAGGCGATCCAGCGTGTTCTTTAACGTGCACCATGTATGGCTCTCCCGCACACGGGGCCACGGTTTAACGTCCCATCCGACGGGCGGCGGCCTTTCCAAGTGCATCGGTGTCTCCTACTGATCGTGGGCAGGGCGGGGAGTTTTGCGGAGATAAGTCTCAACGCTGACCCAGCTCTGAATAGAACCTGGGAACTGCAGATTACGAGCCTGCACCGCTAGCGACTGAGCCATCCCCGCCCAATTGGATTGTCTGTATAAACCATAAAAGTATTGCCATAAAAGGATAAGAGTCATACATTCACCCTTCAGATTAGTTTTTTTTTGTTTATAGTGGAAATTTTTTTTTTAATTGCCGGTGGGAAAAGTCTTTACTTGAAATCAGTTTTCGTTTAAATGTGCTTTATCACCGAAAGAACAAATATGATTATGAATTTGTAACGTCATTTCACTGAAAAATCTGCAAACCGTCGCAAAAGTTTCAAAATCCTGAAATCTCAGAAAGCAATAAAAAACAGGTATGACTGATATGTACAGTCGCTTAAAAAAGTATCCGAACACTATGGTTGATTACAGAATTCAGAAAAAATATCTGGCAACGATTTTTTTTAGAAATTATGATCTGGCAACCTTCGTGTCACGTGAAGGTTGCCAGATCATTAATTTTTTTAAAAAATCGTTGCCAGATATTTTTTCTGAATTCTGTAATCAACTATAATGTTCGGATACTTTTTTGAGCGACTGTACTTCTTCACGACAAAGTTGTCGAATTCATCACACGTGTGAAATGTCCCACACAAGCACAATCTCCAGAATATATCCACAAGATACCTAAGATAACATGTGGCTATCCATTAGACATCTTCGATATCTTATGGGTATTTCCTGGATATTGCTGTTGTGTCGGGTAGCGAAACAGTTTGTGGGATTTCATGTGGAACATAACTAAACAGTTTTTGAAGTTTCCTGTGAAATGTATCGAAACAGTTTTTGTTGCTTGTCAGGCACAATTCTCATCAATGTCATTGAATGTAAATGAAAAAAAATAAATACCCCCTCAAGCAGCTGCTTGCCACAGAGGTCTAACAGGAGCCTGTCAGTTTATATGCCACATTAGGAGATCTGATAGGATGGCAGGACCCCAGCGGAAAAACGACACACACATCCATGCCTTACCCGGGGCTCGAACCCAAGTCCCTTAGATCAGTAGCCAAGCGTGCTAACCACTCGGCCACGAGACGGTACTTTCTCCTATATCCATAGATGTCACCAAATTCTCAGGGCAATCTTTTGGCAAACGCAAATGCTGGGGGCCCGCGATTTTTATTTTTACACCCCTTATAATAATTTTAAAGGGGGAGGGCATATATTACTTTTGTCTAGGGGCCAAGGTAAGGATTAAAATGGCCCTGCAAATTCCACTCCATTTCTGTACACTAGGGGTTCTCAACGTAGGATATGCAATAAAATTTTTTGGGGTACGCCTTGAGAGCTCAAAAGTCGCTGGATATATGTTATATATACCTATATATGTTTTATTTCATTCGCATTGTTATACTGTACTAAATATTTTATATAGATACTAACTATTATATATAGATAGCTATTACATATAGATCTACAAGGATTACATCAGTTACATAAACATTTCCAGGGGGTACGTGAAGCATAAAAGGTTGAGAACCACTGATATATATGTTTCAATTTATTCCCATTGTTATACTATAACTATAGTTTTATCTATCTAAACAAGGGGTACGCCAGTTACATACACATTTCCAGGGGGTACGTGAAGCATAAAAGGTTTAGTACCACTGAATATATGTTTTATTTTATTCCCATTGTTATACTATAACTATAGTTTTATCTATATATACAAGGGGTACGCCAGTTACATACACACTTCCAGGGGGTACGTGAAGCATAAAAGGTTGAGAACCACTGATATATATGTTTTATTTTATTCCCATTGTTATAGTATAACTATAGTTTTATCTATCTATACAAGGGGTACGCCAGTTACATACACATTTCCAGGGGTACGTGAAGCATAAAAGGTTGAGAACCACTGATATATATGTTTTATTTTATTCCCATTGTTATAGTATAACTATAGTTTTATCTATCTATACAAGGGGTACGCCAGTTACATACACATTTCCAGGGGGTACGTGAAGCATAAAAGGTTGAGAACCACTGATATATATGTTTTATTTTATTCCCATTGTTATAGTATAACTATAGTTTTATCTATCTATACAAGGGGTACGCCAGTTACATACACATTTCCAGGGGGTACGTGAAGCATAAACGGTTGAGAACCACTGATATATATGTTTTATTTTATTCCCATTGTTACACTATAACTATAGTTTTATCTATCTATACAAGGGGTACGCCAGTTACATACACATTTCCAGGAGGTACGTGAAGCATAAAAGGTTGAGAACCACTGATATATATGTTTTATTTTATTCCCATTGTTACACTATAACTATAGTTTTATCTATCTATACAAGGGGTACGCCAGTTACATACACATTTCCAGGGGGTACGTGAAGCCTAAAAGGTTGAGAACCACTGATATATATGTTTTATTTTATTCCCATTGTTACACTATAACTATAGTTTTATCTATCTATACAAGGGGTACGCCAGTTACATACACATTTCCAGGGGGTACGTGAAGCATAAAAGGTTGAGAACCACTGATATATATGTTTTATTTTATTCCCATTGTTACACTATAACTATAGTTTTATCTATCTATACAAGGGGTACGCCAGTTACATACACATTTCCAGGGGGTACGTGAAGCCTAAAAGGTTGAGAACCACTGATATATATGTTTTATTTTATTCCCATTGTTACACTATAACTATAGTTTTATCTATCTATACAAGGGGTACGCCAGTTACATACACATTTCCAGGGGGTACGTGAAGCATAAAAGGTTGAGAACCACTGATATATATGTTTTATTTTATTCCCATTGTTACACTATAACTATAGTTTTATCTATCTATACAAGGGGTACGTCAGTTACATACACATTTCCAGGGGGTACGTGAAGCCTAAAAGGTTGAGAACCACTGATATATATGTTTTATTTTATTCCCATTGTTACACTATAACTATAGTTTTATCTATCTATACAAGGGGTACGCCAGTTACATACACATTTCCAGGAGGTACGTGAAGCATAAAAGGTTGAGAACCACTGATATATATGTTTTATTTTATTCCCATTGTTACACTATAACTATAGTTTTATCTATCTATACAAGGGGTACGCCAGTTACATACACATTTCCAGGAGGTACGTGAAGCATAAAAGGTTGAGAACCACTGATATATATGTTTTATTTTATTCCCATTGTTACACTATAACTATAGTTTTATCTATCTGTACAAGGGGTACGCCAGTTACATACACAGTTCCAGGGGGTACGTGAAGCATAAAAGGTTGAGAACCACTGATATATATGTTTTATTTTATTCCCATTGTTACACTATAACTATAGTTTTATCTATCTATACAAGGGGTACGCCAGTTACATACACATTTCCAGGGGGTACGTGAAGCATAAAAGGTTGAGAACTACTGTTCTAGACCACGGCTGTCCAAAAAAATTTTTTTTCTGCCAGGTTCGAGTTACTAGCTGGGTCAGCGTTGAGATTTATCTCCGCAAAACTCCCCGCCCTGCCCACAAACCGATGTGCTTGGAAAGGCCGCCGTCCGTCGGATGGGACGTTAAGCCGTGGGTCCGTGTGCGGGAGAGCCATGCCCTGTGCACGTTAAAGAACACGCTGGATGGCCTTGACGGGAGGCTACCATCTGTCTCCCAACAACTATTCCAGTGGGTCCCCTCTTCCAACTATCTCTGAGCCCTCGGGGTCCTTGTGACCTGGCATTTTAGCCCATTGTGTGCAAAACACTGCCGCTCAGATGTTAAACAGCTAAACACAAAAAATTGTGAAGAGCCACTAGAAACTATATTCTGAAAGAGCCGCAGTAAATAATTATCTGTTTAAAAAAAGAAAACATAGATTTCTGTTTCTAATAAGTAATGAACTGAAAAAAAAGAACTATATTTTTAAGGAATCAAAAAAAAAACTTTACTAAGAAACGGAACGATGCGTTTTTAACGAGTATAGTCGCTCAAAAAAACATCCGAACAGTAGGTCGATTACATATTTCTGAAAAAATATCCGGCAACGATTTTTTTTAAAAATTAGTGATCTGGCAACCTTCGTGTTATCTCCCACTGCCTCGGAAAACGTCTGCGCGAGCTTCCGAATATGGGTGTACAGTCGCTCAAAAAAGTATCCGAACACTATGGCAACCTTCGTGTCACGTGACACGTAGGTTTCCAGATAGCTAATTTCTAAAAGAAATCGTTGCCAGATATTTTTCTGAATTCTGTAATCAACCATAGTGTTCGGATACTTTTTGGAGCGACTGTAGGTTGTCATATTATTTTGATACTAGATCGTGTGGGCTCACTCACGGAAATATTGAGCGTGTGCAGTTACCGTTCACAGCAAACTGGAGCGGTTGCGGTTAATGTTCACAGCACATTGGATCGTGTGAGCTCACAAAAACCTGGATCGTGTGGGCCCACTCACGGAAATATTGAGCATGGGCAGTTACCGTTCACAGCAAACTGGAGCTGTTGCGGTTAATGTTCAGAGCACATTGGATCGTGTGAGCTCACAAAAACCTGGATCTTGTGGGCCTACTCACAGAAATATTGAGCATGGGCAGTTACCGTTCACAGCAAACTGGAGCGGTTGCGGTTAATGTTCACAGCACATTGGATCGTGTGAGCTCACAAAAACCTGGATCTTGTGGGCCTACTCACAGAAATATTGAGCGTGTGCAGTTACCGTTCACAGCAAACTGGAGCGGTTGCGGTTAATGTTCACAGCACATTGGATCGTGTGAGCTCACAAAAACCTGGATCTTGTGGGCCCACTCACAGAAATATTGAGCGTGTGCAGTTACCGTTCACAGCAAACTGGAGCGGTTGCGGTTAATGTTCACAGCACATTGGATCGTGTGAGCTCACAAAAACCTGGATCGTGTGGGCTCACTCACGGAAATATTGAGCGTGTGCAGTTACCGTTCACAGCAAACTGGAGCTGTTGCGGTTAATGTTCACTGCACATTGGATCGTGTGAGCTCACAAAAACCTGGATCGTGTGGGCCCACTCACAGAAATATTGAGCGTGTGCAGTTACCGTTCACAGCAAACTGGAGCGGTTGCGGTTAATGTTCACAGCACATTGGATCGTGTGAGCTCACAAAAACCTGGATCGTGTGGGCCCACTCACGGAAATATTGAGCATGGGCAGTTACCGTTCACAGCAAACTGGAGCTGTTGCGGTTAATGTTCACAGCACATTGGATCGTGTGAGCTCACAAAAACCTGGATCTTGTGGGCCCACTCACAGAAATATTGAGCGTGTGCAGTTACCGTTCACAGCAAACTGGAGCGGTTGCGGTTAATGTTCACAGCACATTGGATCGTGTGAGCTCACAAAAACCTGGATCGTGTGGGCCCACTCACAGAAATATTGAGCGTGTGCAGTTACCGTTCACAGCAAACTGGAGCGGTTGCGGTTAATGTTCACAGCACATTGGATCGTGTGAGCTCACAAAAACCTGGATCTTGTGGGCCTACTCACAGAAATATTGAGCGTGTGCAGTTACCGTTCACAGCAAACTGGATCATGTTCACAGCACATTGGATCGTGTGAGCTCACAAAGACCTGGATCGTGTGGGCTCACTCACGGAAATATTGAGCGTGTACAGTTACCGTTAGCAGCAAACTGGAGCGTGTGCAGTAACTGCACACCCTCCAATTTGCTGTGAACGGTAACTGGAGCGTGTACAGTTGCTGTACACGCTCCAGATATTTTTCTCGAATTCTGTAATCACGTGACGCGAAGGTTGCTAGATTACTAATTTCTAAAAAAAATCCTTGCCAGATATTTTTTCTGAATTCTGTAATCAACCATAGTGTTCGGATACTTTTTTGAGCGACTGTATATGAGGTCAATGCTCAAATCAGTGTGAATGGTCTTATTTTTCACAAACCATGGAACACTGACCACAGACCTGAGAGAATAATTTTGTAAGTGGAGTATCTCTTATAATGTTTCTAATATTCAACACTTCCTTTCGATTTCGAACTCTTTTTTTTTTCGTGTCCAGGTGTCACGTGCTTCTATTGTCTGGAGCTTCCTCCCCCCACTTAGAAGACACCGTGACGATGAACAGTCGCCTCGATCCTTCCAGCTCCACGTGGATGAAGGTGAGTTCGTTTTCCCGTTTCTAATGCTGAATGGGATTGCTGCAATCGGGTTGGATTGGGTTGTTTTACCTCTGAGCGGCACTTTTTTGCACACCATGGGCTAAATGGCCAGGTCACATGGACCCCGAAGGCTGAGAGAAGGTTGGGGGAGGGGACTCACTGGAACAGCTATTGGGAGACAGATGTTAGCCTCCCGTCAAGGTCATCCAGCGTGTTCTTTAACGTGCACAGGGTATGGCTCTCCCGCACACGGAGCCACGGCTTAACGTCCCATTCGACGGACGGCCCCCCTTTCATTCGACGACGGACTGTCCCTTTCCAAGCACATCGGTGTCCCCTACTGATCGTGGGCAGGGCGGGGAATTTTGCGGAGATAAATCTCAACGCTGACCCAGCTGGGACTCAAACCTGGGAACTACAGATTACGAGCCTGGCGCGCTACCGACTGAGCCACCCCCGCCCCACGCTGCAATCGGGAGTGACTCAGTTGGTAGCGCGCCAGGCTCGTAATCTGCAGTTCTCAGGTTCGAGTCCCACCTGTGCCAGCCTTCAGATTTATCTCTGCTAAAGTCCTGCCCACGGTCAGTAGGGGACACCGATGGGCTTGGAAAGACCGTCGCCCGTCGGATGGGACGTTAAGCCGTGGCTCCGTGTGCGGGATAGCCATACCCTGTGCACGTTAAAGAACATGCTGGATGGTCTTGACGGGAAGCTACCATCTGTCGCCTAAGAGCTGTTCCAGTGAGTCCCCATCCACTAACTTCCTCTGGGTTTCTTAGGGGTTCTTGTGACTTGGCAATTTTGCTCATTGCATGCACATAAGGGCCGCTCAGAGGAGAGAAAATTTTCCACGTATAGAACACATTGAAGGCATAACTTTACACACATGGCGACGACCGAACACGTAGCGAGGATCGAATTGTGCCCTATTGGTGAGAAGTGTGGTAATCTATGCATCGTTTTCGAGTTCCAACCCTGAAAGTCTCTTTGGGGGACACTTCACTGGAAAAAGGTATTTGCTTTATCGCACCTCAGGATAAACTTCCTTTGGGGAAGATGCGAGATAGTTCATACAGTTTGAAACTTATAAATAAAGTTCATTTTCGAATGTTGTTTAGTATATGAGAACTTGTAATATATTACAAACCATATAGGAATTTTGTATTTTTTATATTATCTGTGTATATCTTTGTCTGTCTGTGTCTGACTGT
This sequence comes from Ryuthela nishihirai, assembly GCA_038380435.1. NCBI lineage: Eukaryota > Metazoa > Arthropoda > Arachnida > Araneae > Heptathelidae > Ryuthela > Ryuthela nishihirai. Next base: position 44,451,347 of record JAWZYU010000023.1, on the reverse strand, counting down.
CTGCCATTCTCATTTTGTCACTCTGTCGCTCTGTCTATCACTCAGTTGCTCTGTTTATGACTCTACCGCTCTGCCTATCACTGCCACTCTGTCTGTCACTCTTTCGTCACTACGTTTCGTCACTCGTTATCATTCGGCCACTCTATCAGTCACTCTGACACTCTGTCACTCTGCCATTCTGTCAGTCTCTCTACCACTCTATCAGTCACTCTGACACTCTGTCACTCTTTCGTCACTACGTTTCATCACTCATTATTCGGCCACTCTATCAGCCACTCTTTCGTCACTACGTGTCGTCACTCATTATCATTCGGCCACTCTATCAGTCACTCTGCCACTCTGTCTGTCACTCTTTCGTCACTACGTTTCGTCACTCATTATTCGGCCACTCTATCAGCCACTCTTTCGTCACTTGTTATCATTCGGCCAAACTATCAGTCATTCTGACACTCTGTCTATCACTCTGCCACTCTGTCTGTCACTCTGCCACTCTGTCTGTCACTCTGCCACTCTGTCAGTCTCTCTACCACTCTGTCATTCTCTCTACCACCCTATCAGTCACTCTGACACTCTATCAGTCACTCTGCCAGTCACTCTTTCGTCACTACGGTTGGTCACTCGTTATCATTCGGCCACTCTATCAGTCACTCTGACACTCTGTCACTCTGCCACTCTGTCTCTCACTCTTTCGTCACTACGTTTCGTCACTCATCATTCGGCCACTCTGTCAGCCACTCTTTCGTCACTCATCATTCGGCCACTCTGTCAGCCACTCTTTCGTCACTACGTTTCGTCACTCGTTATCATTCGGCCACACTATCAGTCACTCTGACACTCTGTCTGTCACTCTTTCGTCACTACGTTTCATCACTCATCATTCGGCCACTCTATCAGCCACTCTTTCGTCACTACGTTTCGTCACTCATTATCATTCGGCCACTCTATCAGTCACTCTGCCACTCTGTCACTCTTTCGTCACTACGTTTCGTCACTCATCATTCGGCCACTCTATCAGCCACTCTTTCGTCACTACGTTTCGTCACTCGTTATCATTCGGCCAAACTATCAGTCACTCTGACACTCTGTCTATCACTCTGCCACTCTGTCTGTCACTCTGCCACTCTGTCAGTCTCTCTACCACTCTATCAGTCACTCTGACACTCTGTCTGTCACTCTTTCGTCACTACGTTTCGTCACTCGTTATCATTCGGCCACTCTATCAGTCACTCTGCCACTCTGTCTGTCACTCTTTCGTCACTCATCATTCGGCCACTCTATCAGCCACTCTTTCGTCACTACGTTTCGTCACTTGTTATCATTCGCCCAAACTATCAGTCACTCTGACACTCTGTCTATCACTCTGCCACTCTGTCTGTCACTCTGCCACTCTGTCAGTCTCTCTACCACTCTATCAGTCACTCTGACACTCTGTCTGTCACTCTTTCGTCACTACGTTTCGTCACTCGTTATCATTCGGCCACTCTATCAGTCACTCTGCCACTCTGTCTGTCACTCTTTCGTCACTCATCATTCGGCCACTCTATCAGCCACTCTTTCGTCACTACGTTTCGTCACTTGTCGGCCAAACTATCAGTCACTCTGACACTCTGTCTATCACTCTGCCACTCTGTCTGTCACTCTGCCACTCTGTCAGTCTCTCTACCACTCTGTCAGTCTCTCTACCACCCTATCAGTCACTCTGACACTCTATCAGTCACTCTGCCAGTCACTCTTTCGTCACTACGGTTCGTCACTCGTTATCATTCGGCCACTCTATCAGTCACTCTGACACTCTGTCACTCTGCCACTCTGTCTCTCACTCTTTCGTCACTACGTTTCGTCACTCATCATTCGGGCACTCTGTCAGCCACTCTTTCGTCACTACGTTTCGTCACTCGTTATCATTCGGCCACACTATCAGTCATTCTGACACTCTGTCTATCACTCTGCCACTCTGTCTGTCACTCTACCACTCTGTCAGTCTCTCTATCACTCTATCAGTCACTCTGACACTCTATCAGTCACTCTGCCACTCTGTCTGTCACTCTTTCGTCACTACGTTTCGTCACTCGTTATCATTCGGCCACTCTATCAGTCACTCTGCCACTCTGTTTCTCACTCTTTCGTCACTACGTTTCATCACTCATCATTCGGCCACTCTATCAGCCACTCTTTCGTCACTACGTTTCGTCACTCATTATCATTCGGCCACTCTATCAGCCACTCTTTCGTCACTACGTTTCGTCACTCGTTATCATTCAGCCAAACTATCAATCACTCTGACACTCTGTCTATCACTCTGCCACTCTGTCTGTCACTCTGCCACTCTGTCAGTCTCTCTACCACTCTGTCAGTCTCTCTACCACCCTATCAGTCTCTCTACCACTCTATCAGTCACTCTGACACGCTGTCTGTTACTCTTTCGTCACTCGTTATCATTCGGCCACTCTATCAGTCACTCTGCCACTCTATCAGTCACTCTGCCACTCTGTCTCTCACTCTTTCGTCACTACGTTTCGTCACTCATCATTCGGCCACTCTGTCAGCCACTCTTTCGTCACTACGTTTCGTCACTCGTTATCGTTCGGCCACACTATCAGTCACTCTGACACTCTGTCTATCACTCTGCCACTCTGTCTGTCACTCTGCCACTCTGTCAGTCTCTCTACCACTCTGTCAGTCTCTCTACCACTCTATCAGTCACTCTGACACTCTGTCTGTCACTCTTTCGTCACTACGTTTCGTCACTCGTTATCATTCGGCCACTCTATCAGTCACTCTGCCACTCTGTCTCTCACTCTTTCGTCACTACGTTTCATCACTCATCATTCGGCCACTCTATCAGCCACTCTTTCGTCACTACGTTTCGTCACTCGTTATCATTCGGCCACACTATCAGTCATTCTGACACTCTGTCTATCACTCTGCCAGTCACTCTGCCACTCTGTCAGTCTCTCTACCACTCTGTCAGTCTCTCTACCACTCTATCAGTCACTCTGACACTCTATTAGTCACTCTGCCAATCACTCTTTCGTCACTACGGTTCGTCACTCGTTATCATTCGGCCACTCTATCAGTCACTCTGACACTCTGTCACTCTGCCACCCTGTCTCTCACTCTTTCGTCACTACGTTTCGTCACTCATCATTCGGCCACTCTATCAGCCACTCTTTCGTCACTACGTTTCGTCACTCGTTATCATTCGGCCACTCTATCAGTCACTCTGACACTATGTCTGTCACTCTTTCGTCACTACGTTTCGTCACTCGTTATCATTCGGCCACTCTATCAGTCACCCTGACACTCTGTCTGTCACTCTTTCGTCACTACGTTTCGTCACTCGTTATCATTCGGCCACTCTATCAGCCACTCTTTCGTCACTACGTTTCGTCACTCATTATCATTCGGCCAAACTATCAGTCATTCTGACACTCTGTCTATCACTCTGCCACTCTGTCTGTCACTCTGCCACTCTGTAGTCTCTCTACCACTCTGTCAGTCTCTCTACCACTCTATCAGTCACTCTGACACTCTATCAGTCACTCTGACACTCTGTCTGTCACTCTTTCGTCACTACGTTTCGTCACTCGTTATTATTCGGCCACTCTATCAGCCACTCTTTCGTCACTACGTTTCGTCACTCGTTATCATTCAGCCAAACTATCAGTCATTCTGACACTCTGTCTATCACTCTGCCACTCTGTCTGTCACTCTGCCACTCTGTCAGTCTCTCTACCACTCTGTCAGTCTCTCTACCACTCTATCAGTCACTCTGACACTCTATCAGTCACTCTGCCACTCTGTCTGTCACTCTTTCGTCACTACGTTTCGTCACTCGTTATCATTCGGCCACTCTATCAGTCACTCTGACGCTCTGTCTGTCACTCTGCCACTCTGTCTGTCACTCTTTCGTCACTACGTTTCGTCACTCATCATTCGGCCACTCTATCAGTCACTCTGACACTCTGTCTGTCACTCGTCACTACGTTTCGTCACTCGTTATCATTCGGCCACTCTATCAGTCACTCTGACACTCTGTCTGTCACTCGTCACTACGTTTCGTCACTCGTTATCATTCGGCCACTCTATCAGTCACTCTGACACTCTGTCTGTCACTCTGCCAATCTGTCTGTCACTCTTTCGTCACTACGTTTCGTCACTCATCATTCGGCCACTCTATCAGTCACTCTGACACTCTGTCTGTCACTCATTCATCACTAGGTTTCGTCACTCGTTATCATTTGGCCACTCTATCAATCACTCTGTCACTCTTTCGTCACTAGGTTTCGTCACTCGTTATCATTTGGCCACTCTATCAGTCACTCTGCCACTCTGTCTGTCGCTCTTTCGTCACTCGTTATCATTCGGCCACTCTATCAGTCATTCTGACTCTCTGTCTGTCACTCTGCCACTCTGCTTATCACTCTGCCACTCTGTCAATCTCTCTACCACTCTATCAGTCTCTCTACCACTCTATCAGTCTCTCTGCCACTCTGTCAGTCTCTCTACCACTCTATCAGTCATTCTACTCTGTCACTCGGCCACTCTGTCTGTCCCTCTGACACTCTGTCAGTCATTCTGCCACTCTGTCTATCAGCACTAACAGTACTTAACAGTATTTGACCACTCTATCAGTCACTCTGTCTGTCACTCTTTCGTCACTACGTTTCGTCACTCATCATTCGGCCACTCTATCAGCCACTCTTTCGTCACTACGTTTCGTCACTCGTTATCATTCGGCCAAACTATCAGTCACTCTGCCACTCTGTCTATCACTCTGCCACTCTGTCTGTCACTCTGCCACTCTGTCAGTCTCTCTACCACTCTATCAGTTACTCTGACACTCTCTCTGTCACTCTTTCGTCACTATGTTTCGTCACTCGTTATCATTCGGCCACTCTATCAGTCACTCTGCCACTCTGTCTGTCACTCTTTCGTCACTACGTTTCGTCACTCATCATTCGGCCACTCTATCAGCCACTCTTTCATCACTACGTTTCGTCACTTGTTATCATTCGGCCAAACTATCAGTCACTCTGACACTCTGTCTATCACTCTGTCTGTCACTCTGCCACTCTGTCAGTCTCTCTACCACTCTGTCAGTCTCTCTACCACCCTATCAGTCACTCTGACACTCTATCAGTCACTCTGCCAGTCACTCTTTCGTCACTACGGTTCGTCACTCGTTATCAGTCGGCCACTCTATCAGTCACTCTGACACTCTGTCATTCTGCCACTCTGTCAGTCTCTCTACCACCCTATCAGTCACTCTGACACTTTATCAGTCACTCTGCCAGTCACTCTTTCGTCACTACGGTTCGTCACTCGTTATCAGTCGGCCACTCTATCAGTCACTCTGACACTCTGTCACTCTGCCACTCTGTCTCTCACTCTTTCGTCACTCATCATTCGGGCACTCTGTCAGCCACTCTTTCGTCACTACGTTTCGTCACTCGTTATCATTCGGCCACACTATCAGTCACTCTGACACTCTGTCTATCACTCTGCCACTCTGTCTGTCACTCTACCACTCTGTCAGTCTCTCTATCACTCTGTCAGTCTCTCTACCACTCTGTCAGTCTCTCTACCACTCTATCAGTCACTCTGACTCTCTGTCTGTCACTCTTTCGTCACTACGTTTCGTCACTCGTTATCATTCGTCCACTCTATCAGTCACTCTGCCACTCTGTCTCTCACTCTTTCGTCACTACGTTTCATCACTCATCATTCGGCCACTCTATCAGCCACTCTTTCGTCACTACGTTTCGTCACTCATTATCATTCGGCCACTCTATCAGTCAATCTGCCACTCTATCTGTCACTCTTTCGTCACTCATCATTCGGCCACTCAATCAGCCACTCTTTCGTCACTATGTTTCGTCACTCGTTATCATTCGGCCAAACTATCAGTCACTCTGACACTCTGTCTATCACTCTGCCACTCTGTCTGTCACTGTGCCACTCTGTCAGTCTCTCTACCACTCTGTCAGTCTCTCTACCACCCTATCAGTCTCTCTACCACTCTATCAGTCACTCTGACACTCTGTCTGTCACTCTTTCGTCACTACGTTTCGTCACTCGTTATCATTCAGCCACTCTATCAGTCACTCTGCCACTCTGTCTCTCACTCTTTCGTCACTACGTTTCGTCACTCATCATTCGGCCACTCTATCAGCCACTCTTTCGTCACTACGTTTCATCACTCGTTATCATTCGGCCACACTATCAGTCACTCTGACACTCTGTCTATCACTCTGCCACTCTGTCAGTCTCTGTACCACTCTGTCAGTCTCTGTACCACTCTGTCAGTCTCTCTACCACTCTGTCAGTCTCTCTACCACTCTGTCAGTCTCTCTACCACTCTATCAGTCACTCTGACACTCTGTCTGTCACTCTTTCGTCACTACGTTTCGTCACTCGTTATCATTCGGCCACTCTATCAGTCACTCTGCCACTCTGTCTCTCACTCTTTCGTCACTACGTTTCATCACTCATCATTCGGCCACTCTATCAGCCACTCTTTCGTCACTACGTTTCGTCACTCGTTATCATTCGGCCACACTATCAGTCATTCTGACACTCTGTCTATCACTCTGCCACTCTGTCTGTCACTCTGCCACTCTGTCAGTCTCTCTACCACTCAATCAGTCACTCTGACACTCTATCAGTCACTCTGCCAGTCACTCTTTCGTCACTACGGTTCGTCACTCGTTATCATTCGGCCACTCTATCAGTCACTCTGACACTCTGTTACTCTGCCACTCTGTCTCTCACTCTTTCGTCACTACATTTCGTCACTCATCATTCGGCCACTCTATCAGCCACTCTTTCGTCACTACGTTTCGTCACTCGTTATCATTCGGCCACTCTATCAGTCACTCTGACACTATGTCTGTCACTCTTTCGTCACTACGTTTCGTCACTCGTTATCATTCGGCCACTCTATCAGTCACCCTGACACTCTGTCTGTCACTCTTTCGTCACTACGTTTCGTCACTCGTTATCATTCGGCCACTCTATCAGCCACTCTTTCGTCACTACGTTTCGTCACTCATTATCATTCGGCCAAACTATCAGTCATTCTGACACTCTGTCTATCACTCTGCCACTCTGTCTGTCACTCTGCCACTCTGTAGTCTCTCTACCACTCTGTCAGTCTCTCTACCACTCTATCAGTCACTCTGACACTCTATCAGTCACTCTGACACTCTGTCTGTCACTCTTTCGTCACTACGTTTCGTCACTCGTTATTATTCGGCCACTCTATCAGCCACTCTTTCGTCACTACGTTTCGTCACTCGTTATCATTCAGCCAAACTATCAGTCATTCTGACACTCTGTCTATCACTCTGCCACTCTGTCTGTCACTCTGCCACTCTGTCAGTCTCTCTACCACTCTGTCAGTCTCTCTACCACTCTATCAGTCACTCTGACACTCTATCAGTCACTCTGCCACTCTGTCTGTCACTCTTTCGTCACTACGTTTCGTCACTCGTTATCATTCGGCCACTCTATCAGTCACTCTGACGCTCTGTCTGTCACTCTGCCACTCTGTCTGTCACTCTTTCGTCACTACGTTTCGTCACTCATCATTCGGCCACTCTATCAGTCACTCTGACACTCTGTCTGTCACTCGTCACTACGTTTCGTCACTCGTTATCATTCGGCCACTCTATCAGTCACTCTGACACTCTGTCTGTCACTCGTCACTACGTTTCGTCACTCGTTATCATTCGGCCACTCTATCAGTCACTCTGACACTCTGTCTGTCACTCTGCCAATCTGTCTGTCACTCTTTCGTCACTACGTTTCGTCACTCATCATTCGGCCACTCTATCAGTCACTCTGACACTCTGTCTGTCACTCATTCATCACTAGGTTTCGTCACTCGTTATCATTTGGCCACTCTATCAATCACTCTGTCACTCTTTCGTCACTAGGTTTCGTCACTCGTTATCATTTGGCCACTCTATCAGTCACTCTGCCACTCTGTCTGTCGCTCTTTCGTCACTCGTTATCATTCGGCCACTCTATCAGTCATTCTGACTCTCTGTCTGTCACTCTGCCACTCTGCTTATCACTCTGCCACTCTGTCAATCTCTCTACCACTCTATCAGTCTCTCTACCACTCTATCAGTCTCTCTGCCACTCTGTCAGTCTCTCTACCACTCTATCAGTCATTCTACTCTGTCACTCGGCCACTCTGTCTGTCCCTCTGACACTCTGTCAGTCATTCTGCCACTCTGTCTATCAGCACTAACAGTACTTAACAGTATTTGACCACTCTATCAGTCACTCTGTCTGTCACTCTTTCGTCACTACGTTTCGTCACTCATCATTCGGCCACTCTATCAGCCACTCTTTCGTCACTACGTTTCGTCACTCGTTATCATTCGGCCAAACTATCAGTCACTCTGCCACTCTGTCTATCACTCTGCCACTCTGTCTGTCACTCTGCCACTCTGTCAGTCTCTCTACCACTCTATCAGTTACTCTGACACTCTCTCTGTCACTCTTTCGTCACTATGTTTCGTCACTCGTTATCATTCGGCCACTCTATCAGTCACTCTGCCACTCTGTCTGTCACTCTTTCGTCACTACGTTTCGTCACTCATCATTCGGCCACTCTATCAGCCACTCTTTCATCACTACGTTTCGTCACTTGTTATCATTCGGCCAAACTATCAGTCACTCTGACACTCTGTCTATCACTCTGTCTGTCACTCTGCCACTCTGTCAGTCTCTCTACCACTCTGTCAGTCTCTCTACCACCCTATCAGTCACTCTGACACTCTATCAGTCACTCTGCCAGTCACTCTTTCGTCACTACGGTTCGTCACTCGTTATCAGTCGGCCACTCTATCAGTCACTCTGACACTCTGTCATTCTGCCACTCTGTCAGTCTCTCTACCACCCTATCAGTCACTCTGACACTTTATCAGTCACTCTGCCAGTCACTCTTTCGTCACTACGGTTCGTCACTCGTTATCAGTCGGCCACTCTATCAGTCACTCTGACACTCTGTCACTCTGCCACTCTGTCTCTCACTCTTTCGTCACTCATCATTCGGGCACTCTGTCAGCCACTCTTTCGTCACTACGTTTCGTCACTCGTTATCATTCGGCCACACTATCAGTCACTCTGACACTCTGTCTATCACTCTGCCACTCTGTCTGTCACTCTACCACTCTGTCAGTCTCTCTATCACTCTGTCAGTCTCTCTACCACTCTGTCAGTCTCTCTACCACTCTATCAGTCACTCTGACTCTCTGTCTGTCACTCTTTCGTCACTACGTTTCGTCACTCGTTATCATTCGTCCACTCTATCAGTCACTCTGCCACTCTGTCTCTCACTCTTTCGTCACTACGTTTCATCACTCATCATTCGGCCACTCTATCAGCCACTCTTTCGTCACTACGTTTCGTCACTCATTATCATTCGGCCACTCTATCAGTCAATCTGCCACTCTATCTGTCACTCTTTCGTCACTCATCATTCGGCCACTCAATCAGCCACTCTTTCGTCACTATGTTTCGTCACTCGTTATCATTCGGCCAAACTATCAGTCACTCTGACACTCTGTCTATCACTCTGCCACTCTGTCTGTCACTGTGCCACTCTGTCAGTCTCTCTACCACTCTGTCAGTCTCTCTACCACCCTATCAGTCTCTCTACCACTCTATCAGTCACTCTGACACTCTGTCTGTCACTCTTTCGTCACTACGTTTCGTCACTCGTTATCATTCAGCCACTCTATCAGTCACTCTGCCACTCTGTCTCTCACTCTTTCGTCACTACGTTTCGTCACTCATCATTCGGCCACTCTATCAGCCACTCTTTCGTCACTACGTTTCATCACTCGTTATCATTCGGCCACACTATCAGTCACTCTGACACTCTGTCTATCACTCTGCCACTCTGTCAGTCTCTGTACCACTCTGTCAGTCTCTGTACCACTCTGTCAGTCTCTCTACCACTCTGTCAGTCTCTCTACCACTCTGTCAGTCTCTCTACCACTCTATCAGTCACTCTGACACTCTGTCTGTCACTCTTTCGTCACTACGTTTCGTCACTCGTTATCATTCGGCCACTCTATCAGTCACTCTGCCACTCTGTCTCTCACTCTTTCGTCACTACGTTTCATCACTCATCATTCGGCCACTCTATCAGCCACTCTTTCGTCACTACGTTTCGTCACTCGTTATCATTCGGCCACACTATCAGTCATTCTGACACTCTGTCTATCACTCTGCCACTCTGTCTGTCACTCTGCCACTCTGTCAGTCTCTCTACCACTCAATCAGTCACTCTGACACTCTATCAGTCACTCTGCCAGTCACTCTTTCGTCACTACGGTTCGTCACTCGTTATCATTCGGCCACTCTATCAGTCACTCTGACACTCTGTTACTCTGCCACTCTGTCTCTCACTCTTTCGTCACTACATTTCGTCACTCATCATTCGGCCACTCTATCAGCCACTCTTTCGTCACTACGTTTCGTCACTCGTTATCATTCGGCCACTCTATCAGTCACTCTGACACTATGTCTGTCACTCTTTCGTCACTACGTTTCGTCACTCGTTATCATTCGGCCACTCTATCAGGCACTCTGCCACTCTGTCTGTCACTCTTTCGTCACTACGTTTCGTCACTCGTTATCATTCGGCCACTCTATCAGCCACTCTTTCGTCACTACGTTTCGTCACTCGTTATCATTCGGCCAAACTATCAGTCATTCTGACATTCTGTCTATTACTCTGCCACTCTGTCTATCACTCTGCCACTCTGTCAGTCTCTCTACCATTCTGTCAGTCTCTCTACCACTCTATCAGTCACTCTGACACTCTATCAGTCACTCTGCCACTCTGTCTGTCACTCTTTCGTCACTACGTTTCGTCACTCGTTATCATTCGGCCACTCTATCAGCCACTCTTTCGTCACTACGTTTCGTCACTCGTTATCATTCGGCCAAACTATCAGTCATTCTGACACTCTGTCTATCACTCTGCCACTCTGTCTGTCACTCTGCCACTCTGTCTGTCACTCTGCCACTCTGTCAGTCTCTCTACCACTCTGTCAGTCTCTCTACCACTCTATCAGTCACTCTGACACTCTATCAGTCACTCTGACACTCTGTCTGTCACTCTTTCGTCACTACGTTTCGTCACTCGTTATCATTCGGCCACTCTATCAGTCACTCTGACACTCTGTCTGTCACTCTGCCACTCTGTCTGTCACTCTTTCGTCACTACGTTTCGTCACTCATCATTCGGCCACTCTATCAGTCACTCTGACACTCTGTCTGTCACTCGTCACTACGTTTCGTCACTCGTTATCATTCGGCCACTCTATCAGTCACTCTGACACTCTGTCTGTCACTCATCACTACGTTTCGTCACTCGTTATCATTCGGCCACTCTATCAGACACTCTGACACTCTGTCTGTCACTCTGCCACTCTGTCTGTCACTCTGCCACTCTGTCTGTCACTCTTTCGTCACTACGTTTCATCACTCATCATTCGGCCACTCTATCAGTCACTCTGACACTCTGTCTGTCACTCGTCACTACGTTTCGTCACTCGTTATCATTCGGCCACTCTATCAGTCACTCTGACACTCTGTCTGTCACTCTTTCGTCACTAGATTTCGTCACTCGTTATCATTTGGCCACTCTATCAGTCACTCTGTCACTCTTTCGTCACTAGGTTTCGTCACTCGTTATCATTTGGCCACTCTATCAGTCACTCTGCCACTCTGTCTGTCACTCTTTCGTCACTCGTTATCGTTCGGCCACTCTATCAGTCATTCTGACATTCTGTCTGTCACTCTGCCACTCTGCTTATCACTCTGCCACTCTGTCAGTCTCTCTACCACTCTATCAGTCTCTCTGCCACTCTGTCAGTCTCTCTACCACTCTATCAGTCTCTCTACCACTCTATCAGTCTCTCTGCCACTCTGTTAGTCTCTCTACCACTCTATCAGTCATTCTACTCTGTCACTCGGCCACTCTGTCTGTCCCTCTGACACTCTGTCAGTCATTCTGCCACTTTGTCTATCAGCACTAACAGTACTTAACATCATGATCGAAACATTTGTTAAATGAATTATATTAATTCGGAGCTCAATGGATTATACCAAAGAATTTCATTTTAAGCTAAAGAAGTTAGTTTTTCGGTTAAAAGCAAAGATTTAACGACGTATTTTTCTGACGTATTTTCAGTGAAATGTCTTTTCAGGTTGAACGCGTCTTCCATGAAAGCATCAGTTGATCGTTTTCGTATCTTTCAGTTGTCCGATTGTGGAATGCCCCTAGAGGAGCGGCCAAACAAAGTCTGCGAAGCGTTGTACCTTTTCTTGCAAGGAATAGGATACGGTGAGTTCGTTTTAAGGAATAAACCTAAAACAACAATCTTATCGCGATGAAGGAATGTTAGTTTTTCAAACCGAATGAATTTTTATTACTTTTGGACACTCTAACGGTGGAAATTCCGACTAAGGGATGAATCTGAGAACGAAAACAGTAATATAGTAAACTTTTTTAAATTCCTACCTTCTTGGGGATTGGCAGGTGTCGAGGTTCAGGGAGATATTCTTAATAGAACTTAATTCGGCTCAAATTTTCTGGCCCGAGGGCAAATCATTTCGACAATTGTACAGTCGCTCAAAAAAGTATCCGAACAATATGCTCGATTACAGAATTCAGAAAAAATATCTGGCAACGATTTTTTTTTAGAAATTAGTGATCTGGCAACCTTCGTGTCACGTGATTACAGAATTCAGGAAAATTATCTGGAGCGTGTACAGTCGCTCAAAAAAGTATCCGAACACTATGGTTGATTGCAAAATTCAGAAAAAATATCTGGCATTGATTTTTTTAGAAATTAGTCATCTGGCAACCTTCGTATCACGTGACAAGAAGATTGCCAGACGACTAATTTCTAAAAAAATCAATGCCAGATATTTTTTCTGAATTTTGCAATCAACCATAGTGTTCGGATACTTTTTTGAGCGACTGTACAGCAACTGTACACGCTCCAGTTACCGTTCACAGCAAACTGGAGCGTGTGCAGTTACTGCACACGCTCCAGTTTGCTGTGAACGGTAACTGCACACGCTCAATATTTCCGTGAGTAGGCCCACACGATCTAGTATCAAAATAATATGACCACCTACAGTCGCTCAAAAAAATATCCGAACACCATGGTTGATTACAGAATTCAGAAAAAATATCTGGCAACGATTTTTTTAGAAATTAGTGATCTGCCAACCTTCGTGTCACGTGACTCGAAGATTCACTAATTTCATTCAATTCGCCAGATTACTAATTTCTAAAAAAATCGTTGCCAGATATTTTTTCTGAATTCTGTAATCAACCATAGCGTTCGGATACTTTTTTGAGCGACTGTACGTATTCTTAATTACTAAAGAATGATTAAAAGGTTGAAATTAGAATAATTGTTTTATATTTTTGCTTATTTTCTCAGAATTTCAAGAAATATTCGAAGTTTAACTTATTCTGAGCATGAATCGTCAGTGCTGTTTTGAGGCCAACAAAATCTGAGAACTCATCGCTGATGTTAAAGTAATTTTGGAGAAGCGCATTTCAATCACTATGAAGCCCTAACAGTCGAACTTCTTTACATCTGTAAATATTAGGGGTCGGGGGTGGCTCAGTCGGTATCGCGTCAGGCTCGTAATCTGTAGTTCCCAGGTTCGAGTCCCAGCTGGGTCAGCGTTGAGGTTTATCTCCTCAAAACTCCCCGCCCTGCCCACGGTCAGTAGGGGACACCGATGGGCTTGGAAAGGCCGCCGTCCGTCGGATGGGACGTTAAGCCGTGGCCCCGTGTGCGGGAGAGCCATACCCTGTGCACGTTAAAGAACACGCTGGATGGCCTTGACGGGAGGCTACCATCTGTCTCCCAACAGCTGTTCCAGTGGGTCCCCTCCCCCAACCTTCTCTGAGCCTTCGGGTCCATGTGACCTGGCCATTTAGCCCATGGTGTGCAAAAAAGTGCCGCTCAGAGGTAAAACAACACAACCCAACCCATCTGTAAATATTTATTAATGAGTAAGAGAGAGCGCTAGTTGTTACAAATGGTCAATTCAAGTTATTTAAATGCAAACAAAATTGCAGCAAATGTTGTAAACTTGTATTACAGCACATGCACAGTAAACTTTCAAAGCATAAACACTAGTTCGATTCACTTTTCGGACTTCACTTAGTTGATATATTAAGCGAATTTATAGTATATTAGCGGATTTAGAAATCCAGAGGCCCTATAGTGTATAGTTGAAATGACCTCTACAATTATAAAAGCAATTCACATAACGATTTGGGGTCCTTGGTAGTCAGGGCCTAAGTGGCTGATTATCGGTAAATCCACCCTTGGGTCATATGGAAACAAAAAAACAGTTAAAACCACATTCAAATATAATACTTTTTATAATTTCTATTTTTTTTAGCCAAATTAAGCGTAACATTACTTTCTAGGTCTTGATTATCACTCGCCATGGTTGAAGAACTGGGAAGAAATTTTACAACAAAACAGCACGATAAATACTTTGGTAATAAAAAAATAATAAATAAATACCCCCTCAAGCAGCTGCTTGCCATATAGGTCTGACAGGTTGGGTTGGGTTGTTTTACCTCTGAGCGGCACTTTTTTGCACACCATGGGCTAAATGGCCAGGTCACATGGACCCCGAAGGCTCAGAGAAGGTTTGGGGGAGGGGACCCACTGGAACAGCTGTTGGGAGACAGATGGTAGCCTCCCGTCAAGGCCATCCAGCGTGTTCTTTAGCGTGCACAGGGTATGGCTCTCCCGCACACGGGGCCACGGCTTAACGTCCCATCCGACGGACGGCGGTCTTTTCAAGCCCATCAGTGTCCCCTACTGACCGTGGGCAGGGCGGGGAAATTTGCGGAGATAAATCTCAACGCTGACCCAGCTGGGACTCGAACCTGGGAACTACAGATTACGAGCCTGGCGCGCTACCGACTGAGCCACCCCCGCCCCCAGGTCTGACAGGAGCCTGTCAGTTTATATGCCAAAGTAGAAGATCTGAGAGGATGGCAGACGACAATTGAGAACCACTGATATATATGTTTTACATCAGACAGTTCCGATAAAACAATATAACTTCCTTCGTGCAACGGGCGGGGGTGGCTCAGTCGGTAGCGCGCCAGTCTCGCAATCTGTAGTTCCCAGGTTCGAGTCCCAGCTGGGTCAGCGTTGAGATTTATCTCCGCAAAATTCCCCGCCCTGCCCACGGTCAGTAGGGGACACCGATGGGCTTGGAAACGCCGCTGTCCGTCGGATGGGACGTTAAGCCGTGGCCCCGTGTGCGGAAGACACATACCCTGTGCACGTTAAAGAACACGCTGGATGGCCTTGACGGGAGGCTACCATCTGTCTCCCAACAGCTGTTCCAGTGGGTCCCCTCCCCCAACCTCTGAGCCTTCGGGGTCCTTGTGGCCTGGCCATTTAGCCCATGGTGTGCAAAAAAGTGCTGCTCAGAGGTAAAACAACCCAACCCAATCCTTCTTGTGCAATTTCTGCAGAAAGATAATTGCCACAGTTTGACAAGAACTTGATCTAAAAGAGCTTGTTACTAATCCATTCTGATTAAGATTTTGTCACTATACCCAGAGTTCTATGGTGAAACTAATAATAAACTAAATATGGGCCCTGCAGAGGAGAACATCTTTGGGTTGGGTTGCTTTAAAAGGAGAACTAATAGATCCCCACAGTTAGGAAAGGCCACTGCAAAATAATTATTACAAAATTTATGGGGATATTTAATATACAATTATTTAAAGAAATAGTCCGTAATTTTTTTTTATACCCTTGAAAGAGTAATAACAGATCGTGAATAATCTACTTCATTTTCCGTACTAGAAATTCCTCTCTTTTCCGCCTAGGCGCAGAACTCACTTATCTCAAAGCCTTTTCTTAGTTTTCTAAGGTAGGGGTTCTCAACGTGGGGTAGGCGGTAAAATTTTTTGGGGTACGCCGTGAGAGCTCAAAAGTCACTGGATCTAGTAACAAAGTCACTAAGTTGCAACATTGCTATCTAAAAATATCATTTTTTTTGTGTTTATCGATATATGTAATTTATGAATACAAAATTTAATGTGTATATATATATATATGTTTTATTTATTTTTATTTTTTATTTTTATATACAAGGGGTATGCCAGTTACATATACATTTCCAGGGGGTACATGAAGCATAAAAGGTTGAGAACCACTGCCTTACACCAGTGGTTCTCAACCTTTTACGTTTTACGTACCCCTAGAAATGTGTATGTAAGTGGCGTACCCCTTGTATAGATAGATAAAACTATAGTTATAGTATAACAATGGGAATAAAATGAAACATATTGTTGCGAATTTTTAAATATGGATAGGCACTGAGCGTGAGTTTCAATAAGTGTATTTTCAAACCAATTACAATACAATGCAAATCGTTTCAATAATATGGATGAAGTATCTCATAAACAAATTAACTACTATTATACATAAGTCATTAACACTTTTTCTGCTGAGCATACAAGACCAGTCTGTTCTACTAAACTATTACCTCTATACTGTCTGTCGTATCTCTTGAATACATTCACTTCAGGCGTAAATAATCCTTCGTTTTTGATTAGATCACTAGACGTATCACTCTAGTAAAACATAACGACCGCCCGCGCACATATCACATAAAAAATACTTCTTGTCTTTTATTTCTCGCGCACTGAATCAGACCATCTGAACATCCTTTCAGATCTCACAACTTTAACACTCTGCACTGCTATATTTTTCATTCTTCTGAATCGTTCTAAGTTCCAATTCGTTGGCTAATTGAATCTCACGTAGAAGCACACACGAGGGCTCCAGTCACGTTAAGTCATGAAGTCACTGTAGCGCGTTCATCTGTCGTAACACTGCCCCCCCCCCCCCTTAGGTCTTGTTCGTCCCGAACAATTCTGGATTCCGAAGCTTCTTCAGTTCTTCGATGAAACGAGGCCAAACGATGCATGGGAACCATCTTGCACTTTGTAGTTGAACGTCGACGAATGCGACACATCATGTCGTTAATCCTGTTAACTACTGTATAAGGACCTCCCCAAGGTCTCTGAAGTTTTGGTGAAAGTCTCCTCTTTCCACGTGGAGTAGTTGGACGTCGACGAATGTGATATATCACGTCGTTAATCCTGTTAACTACTGTATCAGGACCTCCAAGGAGGAAAAAAGTATTTTTTTTATATGTTAAATATCTCTTGACCTTCCAAGAAAAAAAAATCGATTTAGCAATATTCGTCGAAATAATTCTTTTTTGTACTTGAAACAATTGCGATTTTATTGAGCAGTATTCGTATTTGGATACTTTACAATTGACGTATCGCATTTCGTACAGTATCACATTTGGATACATTACAATTGACGTGCAGCGTGCGGCTTTCTGAGTAGCAAGAACATGGCTGCCGCCGTTCTGCGCGGCTTCACTAGCGACCTATGTTAAGATATAGTAAGGGCGCCTCCCCCTCTTCCTACCTTCGTGTATTCTAGATCTTTGCCCATTGTATGGTTGCCAGATATACCTCTAATATATATTATTTGGAACTATGTGGATCTTTTTAAAAATTTCATTATGATGATCATGTGTTTTGTATCTGGATAAATTTTTATTTGGTTAAACTGATATTTTCGTTCTACTGGTATTCGTTAAAATCAGATATTTTTACCTAGTGGTACACAGTAGATTGCCCTGGGTCGGAAAAAACATTTGCTATACTGAAAATTTCGTTCTTCTAACGCTCGTTATCCCGGTATTAAAATTATCACAGTTTGATTACAATTTTGAAAGTTTCACTTTTAGAACTACAACCGAACGGTGATGTAAAATCTCTATTTCTTGGAATATATTTTCATTTCCGTTTTTGAAATTATAAGCTTTGAATCTTATTTAGCCCTTTAATAGATTTATAACATCTTATGGCTAGCTCTACAAATAAATGATAACATCGAATTTATAACACCTTATGGCTTGTTCTAATAATAAATTATAATATCGATTTTACTTTTTATTTTTTCAGGCGTAGTTATATATTATGGTTAGTTCTTACATTTCAGAGAAAACGTTAAAATTTTATTACTTTGTGTGAAATATTAAAAAAGTCACTTTTCTGGTACAGTATGGGAACTGAAGTCTGAGATTGAGTATTAAAACTGAATTGAAAATATTTTCACATTGTGTCACTGATTTTGAAATTACCTATTGTGTCCCGGTTTCAGTAAGCTAAAATCGGGACACTCATTGATGAACTTTCACAATTCTCCTTTCTGGAAAATGGGAACTTAACATATGTGATATCTAAGGAAGTTTGGAAGTTGATTGGTTTTATATTTCTTTAATTAGCCAGTGAAAATCGTTCCTTTGAAATTATGTAAATGGTAATCTGCTGCTCAAAATTCCCATGGGCATGCGAGAGAATGTTTTACAAGATTATCGCCAGTTTGAACTCACGCTCCCAAAATAGTTCACCACCCCTGTCCTTGTTAAATTATTTAACAAGAATATAATGTATAATAGCTGAATATAATGAATGCTGAAAGTCATTTTATTTCTTTTCTCCAATAGCTGTCAATCAGTACAGGAGAAGATCATCGGCTGCTTCCACCAGCAATGAAGGTAAGACAAAAACACTTTTCAATAAATAAAATAAAATCGATTATCGCAAATTATTTCTTTATTCAGTGTACAGTCGCTCAAAAAAATATCCGAACACTACGACTGATTACAGAATTCAGAAAAATATCTGGTAACGATTTTTTTAGAAATTAGTGATCTGGCAACCTTCGTGTTACGAAACACGTAGGTTTCCAGATAACTAATTTCTACAAAAAATCGTTGCCAGAATTTTTTCTGAATTCTGTAATCAACCATAGTGTTCGGATACTCTTTTGAGCGATTGTATCTTTAGATTTTACGTTTTATTACCGCCGGATGTAAGGAGAGCTGTCATCAGAGCACTTTAATAATTTAAATAATCGGAACCTCGACAAAAATAAATACCTAGTAGATATCTTTTATACTTATTTTGCAAGGATATTTTTTAAAAGACAGCTAGAATTAAAATGAAAATCGTATATTGTAATATTAGGTAACTGCTGAGTTGTTTTATCTCTGAGGGGTACTTCCGTGTACACCATAGGCTAAATGGCCAGGTTACAAGGACCCAAGAGATCAGAGATGGTTGGGGGAAGGGAACCCACAGGAGGTTCATTGTTAAGAGACAGATGAAAGCCTCCCGTCAAGGGTTGGGTTGTTTTACCTCTGAGCGGCCCTTTTTTGCACACCATGGGCTTAATGGCCAGGTCACATGGACCCCCGAAGGCTCAGAGAAGGTTGGGGGAGGGGACTCACTAGAACACCTATTTGGAGACAGATGGTAGCCTACCGTCAAGGCCATCCAGCGTGTTCTTTAACGTGCACAGGGTATGGCTCTCCCGCACACGGGGCAACGGCCTAACGTCCCATCCGACGGACGACGTCCTTTCCAAGCACATCGGTGCCCCGTCAAGGCATCATGTTCATTAATGTGCACATTCTCCTATACATGGGCCCATGCCTAAACATTCCATACGACGGACATTGCCTTTCCAGGATCAGCTGTATTTCTTTCCTCACTGAAGAAAGGATGGGAGTTTGCAGGGATAAATCTCAATGCTGGAAGAGTTGGGACTCGAATTTGGAAACATCAGATTCGTAGTTTGAAGGGGGTTGGCTCAGTCGATAGCGGACCAGACTCCTTAATCTCTAGTTCTCAGGTTCGATTCCCACCTATGCTAGCGTTGAGATTTTTCCGCAAAACTGCCCCCCCCCCCCCCACACACACACACACACACTTGACTTCGGTCAATAGGTGACACCGACCGATGGGGTGGAGGAAGCTACTCTCCATGGCATGAGATGTAACAAGTTCTGGTCCATTTGTGGTAGAGCCATACCCTGTAAACGTTAAAGAACATGCTGGATGACCTTGAAGGGAGGATTCCATCTGTCTCCTATCTATTCCTATCTATCTTTCTATTCCTATTTATTTCTCCAATCTTCTATGAGCCCTCAGAATCCATGTGAGCTGGCCATTTAACCCAATGTATGTAAAAAAGAAAAAGTGGCTTTCATAGCTAAAACTAACCAACTAACTCTAGCCCACTATTGGGTAAAAATTTTTTGTAAAAAATAAGCAACCCCACCCAAAAAAAACTAACAGCATTCAGCACCATTTCGATTCAATTTTCTTTTTACTATATCTGGATCTGCGTTTCATTAATCTCTCTTTAGATCACAATTTCATTCTAATATACTTTTTTCTTATTTTTCCTTAGCTTTTAGGGTGTTGCAAGCCTACCAGAGTTCATTAGCAAAAACGTATGAAGGCCAGACGAGCCCGCCCCCACCGCCAAGTTCGACGAATCCTCGACAAGAAGTCCACATAGTGGAGAATCCAATTAATCAGCACACAGTGCCATGAACAGTTTGTTTGCCGTTGCCATGCACACTGTGCACGCTACACTACACCTGTAGTGAGTAGAAGATACCGTGTAATCACGTTCTGCGTGCGTAGGTAAACGCAGTTCGTCACTTCGTAGCAGAGAGGGACTGTGCCTTCTGCGGCATCAAAACGGCCATAACTGCTGCCACTTTGCAAAAGATAACTTGTTTCAAGAAATATTTTTTTCGATTCTTATGATGGGAAAATTTTCAGTTAAGTTTAGTGTTCGAAAGTGCAAAAAAAATGCAGATTATTGGTATAGGGTTTTTGTTTTCACGTGGCAATTTTTTATATCAAGTATGGAGAAAATTTGTTAGGCAATGGGCTATTTAACTGTTTTAAACTGGGATCATAGTTCATGGTTTATTGGCTATATAATGATACACCTGTAGTAGTAAAAAATATATATATATATAATAAAAATAAATATATAATATATAAAATTTGGTGTCGAATCCATTTTCTAACATTCCAGTCAACAAGAATGGTTGTAAGTGTTGGCAAAATAATCTGCCTTGTCAGTAACGTTCATTGAGAAAAACATTTTACGGCCGGTTAAAATTGATTTTGAACCTAACTTATTCTCCACACTTGAACAGAATAAAAATTGTATATACCGCCTATGGTGGTTGTTGCTAACGATTTCCAGAGAGAGACTTATTTGATTTAAAATGACTCTGGAGTTTCCAAGAACTATGAGTCTTAACACTTAATTAGGGCAGTTTTTCATATTTAGTAATATTAAAGTATGAAAATGAATGATAATCACATTTTTCAGCTAATAATTACTATTTTTCTCTTAGAATAATGTAGCCATGTTTATGTTTACTCCCTTATTACGATAAATAGTTAACGTTTTGCAAGTTATAGTATTAGTATCTATAATTTTTTAAATAATGACATATAATAAATGATTAAGAAGAGTTTAGCATGTAATACTTCTTAGTTCAGGAATCGGATTACTGCATGTGTATATACATATATAATGCCATATTTTGAAAGCTAATGTTTCTTAAATAGTGATGGATAAACTTGTAACCCTGAAGAAATAATATTTCCGGAAAAATTTCATGCCCTTTTCTTTGAAATCAAATTATTTCGCCACTTTTCAGTAAGCTGCTTTAAACTGTCCTGAAAGGAACATGCACGATATACTACACATTACGGTTAATTAACAGAATATGAAATATTTAGAAGTTATAAAAATTGTTTTGTAACAAAGTTACCATTAGCGATTTAAAATTATTTTAGTTAAATTACATTCTTTATACATGTTATCAAATTATCAAATTTTACAGTCATGTCGCTATGCGAAAAAAGAAATTCTGGTGTTTAACGACGAAATATGTTTCTTTGTTAGACTGAAGGTGCATTCTCTTATATACAGTCGCTCAAAAAACTGTCCGAACATTATGTTTGATTACAGAATTCGGAAAAAATATCTGGCAACGATTTTTTTAGAAATTAGTGATCTGGCAACCTTCGTGTCACGTGACGTAGTGAAGGTTGCCAGATCACTCATTTCTAAAAAATCGTTGCCAGATATTTTTTCTGAATTCTGTAATCAAACATAGTGTTCGGATAGTTTTTGAGCGACTATACATATCGTGTAGATATTAACAAAACTGAATTTGTATAATGTGAAAATGCATCTAACACTACATCAGTTTTCCTCACAAGCACTTCTCTGCATTATCACGCTTATTAATTTGAACATGGAGACCAACATAATTTCCATCTGTATTTTCACACTTATCACTAGCAATTTTTTTTACCATTAGTAGCATAGGAAATAAAGGGAAATTTTAAATTTGAGCTGCAAACCATATCTGATAATCACAAAGGCTGAATAATTTTTTTTCGTATTTAAGTTACTTATAAGTGTTTCAACATCTATCATCAACTCCTATCAAAATTTAATTAAAATAATGTTTTATTAAAAACTTATTTCATTTTCTTAAGAAAACACAAATTGTTCAATGTAAACTTCAAAAAATTATACATATTTTAATAACTATGTAATCCTGAAATGTATTTTCCAATACCTATTGTATTCTTAATTTTTATATATATATATATTTTGTAAATATAACATGCTTGTTTCTTTCTTCCTATTTGCATATAACAAAAGAGATCATTAAACCTTTTCAATGTAAAATAATGTTACCGGTGACAGTGTGCACAATTTTTTTTAAAGTTACACTGCTACGAAAGAGCGATATTTTGCTAAATTTTCTCAAATAGCCACTGTGCTTTTTTTTTTAGCTCTGGCAAGTGAAAGTTAAAATAGAGTAGCTCAAAAAAGTATCCGAACACTATGGTTGATTACAGAATTCAGAAAAAAAAATATCTGGCAACGATTTTTTTTAGAAATTAGTGATCTGGCAACCTTCCTGTCACGTGACACGAAGGTTGCCAAATCACTAATTTCTAAAAAAAATCGTTGCCAGATATTTTTTCTGAATTCTGTAATCACCATAGTGTTCAGATACTTTTTTGAGCGACTGTAAATTGGTATATTTTTAAAAGCTAAATACAGTCCAGTAAACGCCTCTTAGAAGAAACGTTTAGTTAGGGAAATATTAATATTTTTGAAAGGACTCATTCGGCAATATATTATTGTTGTGCTAAAGTCTACGAAGTAAGGAGATGTGTTACGATGCTGTATTTTTTTCATACAATTACACTGAGAATATTTATTTAAATTTACTAATTAACTATGAGAAGGGTCTATTTAGTTCTGATGATGTTTGTCGTAATGCTTCAGGCTGATTCCTTGCAAAGAATTGTTTTATTATTGGAGGGGAGGTGCAAAAACATACTGAAAAGTGGTTTATATATTACTTTCAGAGAAAAACATGGCGACCAATAAGCAATTCGAGACTACGATAATTCCATATTTCAGAAATCTTACCGAATTATGTATTTTTATATTTAATTTCCTCAAAATAGAGTAAGTATATAATCATGTCTATTAAATAATAAATTTGATAGTCCTTCTTTTTTTTTTTGCATATACAATCAGGTAGTGAAGAAACTTCCCTATCAGACAATTCAATTGGCGTCACGACATAACTATACAGTCGCTCCAAAAAATATCCGAACACTATGGTTGATTACAGAATTCAGAAAAAATATCTGGCAACCTTCGTGTTACGTAACACGAGGTTGCCAGATCACTAATATCTAAAAAAAGTTGCCAGATTTTTTTTACTGAATTCTGTAATCAACCATAATGTTCGGTTACTTTTTTGAACAACTGTACATGAACACAGATACGACATGGAAGCATATACTTTGATATGCCAGTTACTTCGTATTTCCAATAAGCTTTTCGACGAAAGATCGACTTAAAAATTAAAGCAAGTTTTACTGTTTTCCATATTTTTTTAGTGTATTTCCGTGATTTGTTAAAATGAAAATTAAATTCTGAGTGTTATTATTTAGATAATTTTTCTGTACTTTCAACATTTTAACAGATCTGTTTACATCGCATAAGAACAAGCTAATTGAACCAAATAATAAAATATGTGAAAAAAAATAATTTTTTTTATTCTTAATTTTTATATATATACTGCTCACAAAAATTAGGGGATATTTCATCGCTTCATATTCATTTTGAAATATCCCCTAATTTTTGTGAGCAGTATATATATTATATATATATATATAATTTTTTTTCAATTATTATTTTTTATTCTTTCGAAACACTGTTATTTCACGATGTTTTTATATTAAAATTACGTTAAAGAGAGAAAATAAGGAAACAGCCAATTTTTAGAATCATGAATACATTCGACATTTATTCTGAAATTCGATATTTAAAAATAAAAGCCATAGTTCAAATAAAAATTATTTTTTCTATCTGATGAACGCATCTTTCTTAATTTAAAACTTTAATCTCAAGTATTTTTGAATAAAAGTAATTAAACTCTGCATAAGTTTAAATAATTTCAAATATCAAATCTTCGAACTAGCAATATACACTTTTTGACTTTGGCAACACTACACAAATGCCATTAATATGCCATTTGTATATTGCCTCAATGTTACAAGCTTTAATGATGATTGTTAAAACTAAAACTAGTTTCTGCCAAAGTAGTTATTAGGTAAGTACATTGCTCTGTAAGGTAACGAAATAACAGCAATAATTTATAAACAATGAAATATATTCGTTAATAAAGTGCCATAACTAGTTTCAACAGGTCTTATAACTGTCATTGGCTCAAAAGAGTAACTCTGGAATGCTTATCGCTGTTGCTAGCGGTTAAAAATTACGTCTTTCACTTCATATATATATCTCTGATACATAACACATATGTACTTTAGTGTTTTCGTCATTATTTCTCTGTAACCAGACAATTTCAGTAGCACTTTTACGTTCCTGAGAACTTCAGTTGGGGTTACTGTAATATTTGTAAACGTTATAGTGATTGCTTTAATTGTTATGCTTTACCTACTTCAATTTTTGATTTTTTTTAAAATATTCGTATTAAAAAGCAACATATATCTTTCATCTTATTTCTATTGTCTATATTTTAGTTGATCAAACCGTATACAGCACTGCAACTACATTCCATATGTGCTCTATTCACAAAAATAATCGAATACCAAGCAGAAGGCATTTTTGAATTTTGATAGCTTGAAGTGTACAGTCGCTAAAAAAAAAAGTATCCGAATACTATAGTTCATTACAGAATTCAGAAAAAAAAACAGTTTTTTTTTTAGAAATTTGTGATCTGGCAACCTTCGTGTCACGTGACACGAAAATTGCCAGATCACAAATTTCTAAAAAAAATCGTTGCCAGATATTTTTTTCTGAATTCTGTAATCAATCATAGTGTTCGGATATTTTTTTCAGCGACTGTAGGTGGTCATATTATTTTGATACTAGATCGTGTGGGCTCACTCACGGAAATATTGAGCGTGTGCAGTTACCGTTCACAGCAAACTGGAGCGTGTGCAGTAACTGCACACGCTCCAGTTTTCTGTGAACGGTAACGAGCGTGTACAGTTAGGTACACGCTCCAGATATTTTTTTCTGAATTCTGTAATCAATCATAGTGTTCGGATATTTTTTTCAGCGATGTCTTTCAGTATTAACGAAATTCAGTACTCGAAGTAGAATTGGTTGAGTGGCATGTAAAGAAATGTTCGCATTGCTATTGTATTTGCATAGAATTCATTTTAAAGCCCAATTTAATCAACATAATGGAAATAAGAATATTCTGAGTACGAGACTGCAATAGTGGAGAGAAAAGGTAAATAACGACGCGCGTGAGCTCACGAGTTATTTAATAGCATTTGATAGCAGCATTTAGAAAACACAAAACGTTCAACAGCATACAGGTATTTCTCACTTTCACTCGATATATATGTGTGAAACTTCAGTGATAAAGGTTAAAATAAAATATCTGAGTTTCCATTGTTCAAGCAGATATATATCCTATTTACTTTTACATGAATTCACTTAAAGAAAATACCATTGCACAGATTTTCGTCCCATTTTTGTTAACAGTGACGAATTTTAATGTATTTTTTCCTTCACTAATTTCATTTTAAAGTAACTTTTGGAAATGAAAGGTCTTTTGTGCAAGTCGAGTAGTGGTCCAACAAATTTATTGGCTTAATTCTCCTTGAAATCTCTCTTTGACGAAAGGAAGGCTAAAAAATGTTAATATATTTTAAAGTACTCTGCATATTCAGCAGAGACTTTGTGGTTAAAGCAAGTACATGTGAAGAATATGCAAATGAGTTGGAAAAGAAGTGCAGGTTTTTTGGCTGTTTGGATGATCGGCAGCTTTTGAAGTAACCAAGAGGCAATATTTAGTGTACATACCTATGACTGTAGTGGCAAAGGATATTTAGAAGCGATGCTAGTTTGTAAAGAACTTAAGATTATCCTTCCAAGCAAGAAATATCTAGAAGCCTTTATGTATGATATATTTGCAAACCAATGGTTTTGGGTCCATTCTCGTCCCACATATTCCATCGTTACAAATCCACAGATATGTTATTTTTATGTAAATTTGTTTTTATAGTTTTGGAACACTGTGCAGTCGCTCAAAAAAGTATCCGAACACTATGGTTGATTACAGAATTCAGAAAAAATATCTGGCAACGATATTTTTTCTGATATCCTTCGTGTGACACAAAGGCTGCCAGATCACTAATTTCTAAAAAAAATCGTTGCCAGATATTTTTTCTGAATTCTGTAATCAACCATAGTGTTTGGATACTTTTTTGAGCGACTGTACTTAGTTTATAAGAATGGTTGAACTTTGTGAAATGACTGGCTGAAAAATATTCAGTTCTAGAGTTTGTCTGTTTTTGTACGTGTATGTGAATGCAAAATTTGCTGTCAGAAAGTTTGAGATTGTGAAGAACAGATTTAAGAAATGTATATAATATATATTACATGCCATTTTCAAGGCGAAGAACAGAAGGGCGATGCAATAGTGATAACAAATGCAAATCAGAGGTTATCACGAGTATCAATCCGTGTACTAAGTAACTGCCATTAATTTAATCAGTCATGAGCAATAGCTTCATGTGAACTTGTCAGCTCAAAATAAAATAAAAATTTGCATAACCTTTCTCCTGACTTTTGTGTTATTGTTTTCCATTGGTTCAAGTCTAGGATAAATATCAAAAAATGGGTATTTGAAACATCATTTCGAGGGACTTGATATACACCGAACAGCCAAAACATTATGAATACGGGGCGCGGGTGGCTCAGTCGGTAGCGCGCCAGGCTCGTAATCTGTACTTCCCAGGTTCGAGTCCCAGCTGGGTCAGCGTTGAGATTTATCTCCGCAAAATTCCACGCCCTGCCCACGGTCAGTAGGGGACACCGATGGGCTTGGAAAGGCCGCCGTCCGTCGGATGGGACGTTAAGCCGTGGCACCGTGGGCGGGAGAGCCATACCCTGTGCACGTTAAAGAACACGCTGGATGGCCTTGACGGGAGGCTACCATCTGTCTCCCAACAGCTGTTCCAGTGGGTCCCCTCCCCCAACCTTCTCTGAGCCTTCGGGGTCAATGTGACCTGGCCATTTAGCCCATGGTGCGCAAAAAGTGCCGCTCAGAGGTAAAACAACCAACCTCCAAAATTGATCGACGTTTTCAGAGTGATATCTTCCTTCATAACCAAGTTACTTTGCTTTTTTTTTTTTCAAGGCCAAATTCCAAGTCGAAATTCAAAATTCTGTCAACTGAGCAAACTTTACGGATTTCCGCTCCGTGGCAATTTTCAATGTTCATAAATCTCCTGCATTTTGTCATTTGGCTTCCAATTTTGCCAACTAACCATTATTATTTCACAGACATAAATCCAATATTTACATCTCGCCTGAATTGTAGCAAGTCAGTGTGAATTTTTCCTTCCTTTGACCAACTCTCCTTAATTTCTCGAAACTAATCCCA
This sequence comes from Ryuthela nishihirai, assembly GCA_038380435.1. Lineage (NCBI taxonomy): Eukaryota > Metazoa > Arthropoda > Arachnida > Araneae > Heptathelidae > Ryuthela > Ryuthela nishihirai. Next base: position 44,423,372 of record JAWZYU010000023.1, on the reverse strand, counting down.
ATCCTTACATCTCTCCTAAATTTGCCAAATCGTTTCAAACTTTTCGAACTCCCAAAGATTTTGCCAAGTTTTCTCAATTTCAGTCAACTATCCTGAATTTCACAAACCCAATTCCAATTATCACAAATCGCCATATTTTGCCAAGTGGATTCCAATTTTGCCAACTGCCTTCCATTTTGTTAAGTTTCCTCAATTTGTCCAACACTCCTTAATTTCACAAAACAAATCCAAATTTTCAGAAATCGCCTATATTTTACCAAGTAGATTCGAATTTTGCCAACTCGCCATAATTTTACAGAAAAAATCCCAATTTTTACATCTTCTCTAATTGGCCGTCACTTCAAATTTCATCAACTCTCCTTAGTTGCACAAGAAAGGCACAATTTTCGCAACTCCCCTGTATTTTACCAAGTGGCTTCGAATTTTGCCAAGAGTTCTTGGTTTTTCCAACTCTCCTTAATTTCACAAAACCAATCCCAATTTTTACAACTCACCTGTACTTTACCAAGTGGTTTCCAGTTTTGCCAAGTTGCCTCGATTTTACCATCTCTCCTTAATTTCGCAAAACAATCCCAATTTTTACATCTCTCCTAAATTCGCCAAGTCATTTCAAAATTTTCAAACTCTCCCAAGATTTTGTCAAGTTTTCTCGATTTTGCAAACGCCATAATTTCACAGAAAGAAGATTGCAATTTTTACATCTCATCTGAATTTTGCCAACTCCCCAAGATTTTGCCAAGTTTTCCCGATTTTGCCAACTCCCCAAGATTTTACCAAGTTGTCCCGATTTTGCCAACTCACCTGTATTTTACTAAGTGGCTTCGAATTTTGCCAACTGCTCTAAAAGGCTCTAAAACCCTCTGCTTCTGCTTTGCCGTCTCTCCATTTTCAAAACTGCCTTCAACTCACCTAGATTTTACGAAGTCGCTTCGAATTTTGCAAACTCCGAGTTACTTTGGGGGGAGACCATATACCCCTACGCCGCTGTTTCGATTGCTAGTAATTGGAACAGAGGTGAAAAAACATATTGACATGAATTTAATGAGATGAAGATTTAACATGAGTTCAAAAATAGCATATATGTATACCACCTAAAGTCTGAATGATGTAATTTATTACAATGGCACAAAATTTATACAAATTAATAAATTTTTATCTAAACACAAATATTTCCATTCCTCTTAGCATAAAGTCAAACCATTTTTGTATTGAATTTCATTTGTTACATAAATTAACTTTAACACTTTATACTACTTTATATCTTATAGATGTGAGGCGTTCGACATTGGGTTGGGTTGTTTTACCTCTGAGCACACCATGGGCTAAATGGCCAGGTCACAAGGACCCCGAAGGCTCGGAGAAGGTTGAGGGAGGGGACCCACTGGAAGAGCTGTTGGGAGACGGTAGTCTCCCGTCAAGGCCATCCAGCGTGTTCTTTAACGTGCACAGGGTATGGCTCTCCCGCACACGCGGCCACGGCTTAACGTCCCATCCGACGGACGGCGGCCTTTCCAAGCCCATCGGTGTCCCCTATTCCTCGCCCTGCCCCGGTTGACCGTGGGCAGGGCGAGGAATTTTGCGGAGATAAATCTCAACGCTGACCCAGCTGGGACTCGAACCTGGGAACTACAGATTACGAGCCTGGCGCGCTACCGACTGAGCCACCCCCGCCCCCGTTCAACATTGATCTCCCCTGATAGAGGACCCAAGGACAAACCTTATTGCCCAACTTTTTATCGCCGGAACCAGGCTTTATCTTAAATCAAATAAAAGCAGTCTTCTTACGTAATGTCACACAACACTAATTTTCTATATCTTTCTTCCTTCACTACTACAGTATTTCTTTTTGCTTTCTTTCACAATTCTTCTTATTTCAAAGCATCAACGTCTTCGATAACAGTTGATAACGTAAATCGTCACGCTAAGCATAGGCGAGTGTTCATGATACACCTGCCACAAGCCATTGGTCGCACGTTCATCTGTCGTAACAATATATTACACGCATTTTTGCAGAAATTTGTTATAGACCACTAAAACCGAGAGGAATTTTTTTTTTATACTGGAATCGCGTTTCTGTTTGAACCAGTCATTTGATCTATCCCTTTATTCTTTTATATATCCGGTCTTGCTTTCATATAATTATGGGGCGGGGGGTGGCTCAGTCGGTAGCGCGCCAGGCTCGTAATATGTACTTCCCAGGTTCGAGTCCCAGCTGGGTCAGCGTTGAGATTTATCTCCGCAAAATTCCCCGCCCTGCCCACGGTCAGTAGGGGACAACGATGGGCTTGGCCGCCCTGCCCATGGTCAGTTGGGGACACCGATGGGCTCGTAATCTGCACTTCCCAGGTTCGAGTCCCAGCTGGGTCAGCGTTGAGATTTATCTCCGCAAAATTCCCCGCCCTGCCCACGGTCAGTAGGGGACAACGATGGGCTTGGCCGCCCTGCCCATGGTCAGTTGGGGACACCGATGGGCTCGTAATCTGCACTTCCCAGGTTCGAGTCCCAGCTGGGTCAGCGTTGAGATTTATCTCCGCAAAATTCCCCGCCCCGCCCTGCCCACGGTCAGTAGGGGACAACGATGGGCTTGGCCGCCCTGCTCATGGTCAGTTGGGGACACCGATGGGCTCGTAATCTGTAGTTCCCAGGTTCGAGTCTCAGCTGGGTCAGCATTGAGATTTATCTCTGCAAAATTCCCCGCCCTGCCCACGGTCAGTAGGGGACACCGATGGGCTTGGAAAGGCCGCCGTCCGTCGGATGGGACGTTAAACCTGGCCCATGTGTGCGGGAGAGCCATACCCTGTGCACGTTAAAGAGCACGCTGGATGGCCTTGACGGGAGGCTACCATCTGTCTCCCAACAGCTGTTCCAGTGGGTCCTCTTCACCACCTTCTCTGAGCCTTCAGGGTCCATGTGACCTGGCCATTTAGCCCATGGTGTGCAAAAAAGTACCGCTCCGAGGTAAAGCAACCCAACCTTCATATAATTATTGTAATCATGGGTGAATGTCAGTTGTTTTTTCCTCTGAACGACATATTTTTGCAACACATTAGCTAAATTGCCAGGTCAGAAAGAACCCAGGGTTCAAAGAAAGGGGATCCACTGGGGGGGAGCTATTAGGAGATAGATGAACGTCCCCTGTCAAGATCATAAAGCATGTTCTTAAACATGCAGAACTAAAATTCTATCGAAAAAGTGAACTGTTTTTTAAAGCCATTGGTGTCCCCTTCTCACCGGATTGGGTTGTACCTCTGAGCGGCACTTTTTTGCACACCATGGGCTAAATGGCCAGATCGCATGGACCCCGAAGGCTCAGAGAAGGTTGGGGGAGGGGACCCACTGGAACAGCTGTTGGGAGACAGATGGTAGCCTCCCGTCAAGGCCATCCAACGTGTTCTTTAACGTGCACAGGGTATGGCTCTCCCGCACACGGGGCCACGGCTTAACGTCCCATCCGACGGACGGCGGCCTTTCCAAGCCCATCGGTGTCCCCTACTGACCGTGGGCATGGCTGGGAATCACCGGATTGGAGTTAGTAGAATATATCTCAACAGGAACACACTTTGGACTCGAACCTGATGAGCTTCCGACTGAGCCAACCTCTGCATCTTTCGGGTAAAGCTGATTGTGTCTGCAACGTGGTGACTGAATTCGGGTTGGGTTGTTTTACCTCTGAGCGGCACTTTTTTGTACACCATGGGCTAAATGGCCAAGTTACAAAGACCCCGAAGGCTCAGAGAAGGTTGGGGGAGGGGACCTATTGGAACAGCTGTTGGGAGACAGATGGTAGCCTCCAGTCAAGGCCATCCAGCGTGTTCTTTAACGTGCACAGGGTATGGCTCACCCGCACACGGGTCCACGGCTTAACGTCCCATCCGACGGACGGCAGCCTTTACCAAGCCCATCGGTGTCTCCTACTGATAGTGGGCAGGGCGGGGAAATTTGCGGAGATAAATCTCAACTCTGACCCAGCTGGGACTCGGACCTGGGAACTACAAATTACAAGCCTGGCGCGCTACCAACCGAATTCGGTAGCAGTGACGAAAAGTGTCCTATTAGTTAACCTGCTCTTGAATCACATATTTTCTAAAAAGAATTCCTAGAAAATCTGTCTCAACGACACAAAAATCGCTCATTAGACTCAAACATGTCCCTACCTCCCACTACAAGTTTTTGCGGATGCCACTGCTCAATAAAATTTCTTAAGTCCCGATCTTTACGACTGATCACATATTTATTCAGCTATACTAAAAAAATTTGACTTATAGATGAAACTTTTTCACTACGAGACTTCTTTTGCGTTTGTAGCATTCATGTCTTCTTCAATGCAAGTGAAACCTTGAATTCAGAACAGGTGCTTACAAAGGTTTTGAAACCAATTTGGTGAAAAAATGAAATTTTGCATTAATATTTTTAAAACCTTAGAAGTAGCGTCTAACGTTTAATCGGAAAATTATATACCCCCTCAAGCAGCTGCTTGCCACAGAGGTCTGACAGGAGCCTGTCAGTTTATATGCCACCGTAGAAGGTCTGAGAGGATGGCAGGACCTCAGCAGAAATACGACACATACATCCATGCCTTAACCCGGGGCTCGAACCCAGGTCCCTTAGATCAGTAGCCAATCGTGCTAACCACTCGACCATGGGACGGCTACGGAAAATTATATTTAACGGAAAATGTAAACAAATTTGAAAACAAGCATTCCATCCATCTATAGTAAATACACAGATTACTTGTAGAAATAGACTTCAACAATTTTTGCCTCTCCAGAAGTATAGATGGTGCAAGGTGAAAGGTTTATAGGTCTTATTCTGAAAGATTTTAGCGTCTGATGCCTGGTTTAAGAGTAGAGTGTTCTGGCATGTATCTGGAGTGTTGCAAATTGGATTTCCCGCCGCATCAGCGATATTTTTTTTTTCAGATTTTAACAAGCATTGCCGTCCCATGGCCGAGTGGTTAGCACGCTTGGCTACTAATCTAAGGGACCTGGGTTCGAGCCCCGGGTAATGGCAGTCTGTGTCGTTTTTCTGCTGAGATCCTGCCATCCTCTCAGACCTTCTACTATGGCATATAAACTGACAGGCTCCTGTCAGACCTCTGTGGCAAGCAGCTGCTTGAGGGGGTATTTATTTATTTTTAACAAGCATTCCACGTTGTTTTTTTCTAGTTATCTGTAGTAATCCTTTACAGTAGTTGTGGTTCCAGAGTTCCCTATAGCGTATTTGGGAACAAACGAAACAGACATCTAATGTACTTTAAGACTCTTGCAAGTAATCCGATAGTTTGAAACAAAAATTTTAATATTTCAATTCGTTTTTTTTTTTTAAATAAAAAAAAGAGATGTTGTTTTTCCACTTTAGCATTCGGAGAAATTCGACTTTTTTTTTCTTAGGGAAAAATGAAAATTTTTATTTGGATTGGATAAATATTGGGGAAATGTTAGGATTCCAATTTACGAATCTCCCAAATTTTAATAACCGGCCGAGTGGCTAGCGTGCTTGGCTACTCATCAAAGAAACCTGGGTTCGAGCCCCAGATAAGGAATGGAAGTGTGTGTTATATTCCTTCCGAGGTCCCACCATCCTCACACAGACCTACTCTAGCATATAAACTGACAGCCTCCTGTGACCTCTGTGGCAAGCAGCTACTTGAGGGGATAATTTTTTAACGTTTGAAAATGGCCAAACTTGAATATTGCAAATGACCTATTTACCCTAAAAATTTTAAACTTTGGTAGAATATGAATATGAGGTTCAAGAGTTTTCTCATACCCTCTCACAGCGATTTTCCCACTAAATTACAAGTGGGTATGAAAGCTTAGTTTTTTTTTTCATTTATTTTCTAAACCGAAAATTTATTTTTTGCTTTTAAAAATAAACGAAAAAAAAAATCAATAATATAGATGCAAAAAATATTATTTGCATTTTCTCAATCGTCCATTAGTTTAAATTTCCACTGTCAGAGGGTAAAAATGTCAGAAAATGAAAATCATGCTATTTAATAATAAGTATTCCGTGTGCACCAAGAGCCGACATGATATTCTTCCAGTGAGGGATATAATGATGAAGCCACGATGCCCTCTAAGAGTCTTGCAAGTATCTTTTCAACAGCCTGCATTTGGAAAGGGATTAGCTGATCAAGTTTCGTCACCATTTTCTGTTCCTGGAAGGAAAACGGTGCCATCAGTACCCCAGAGGACAAATAGTTGCTAAAAGGATCTCGATCACTAAATAATCCAATATTGAAGTTAAGATTGTCATTTCCGGACTGCAAAGTCCTATATACGACCCTAAACGGCCACCTAAGGATTTTTTTACTTATGACCGACCCTGTATTCTTCTAATTACACTAGACAACAAATTGAAAATTTTTTATAACATTAGTCAAATAGGATGTTTCTAATTTTGGGGTGTGAATTCAATATGGAAAAATCTGCATCACGTATAATTTTTTTAAAATTACGGATTGATGAATTTCAAATTTCAATGAATATGCATATCTGAGAAATGAAAATAAATGTGACAATTTTATTAAATTGTAACTTAAAACTCATTAATTAATTACATGATTATAGTGAAAAAAATTAGAAACATCATAATTAAAAACCACTGAATATAAAGTAACAAATGAAATAATATTGAAACGCAAAATAAGAAACATGGGTAAGGATCTTTTATACTTATAAGAAGTTCATTTTTGTCTTTTATGTGTTGAGGTATCTTCCTTCTGCAAGAACCAGCAGCAGTAGTCACCCATCATTGCTGGATCCCACCTGCCTTGGTATCTCTCCTCCATGGTTCGGATATCGTGGTGAAATCTTTCCCCTTGCTCATCACTGACAGCTCTAAGACCTTGGGAAAGAAGTCGAGATGTGAGTGCAAGAAATGGATCTTCAAAGACATTCGGCATCCAAGATTTTCATAGTTTTTGAGAAGATCTTGAATGAGCTGATGGCACTTTTCCTCTTTTGATTCCCCAGAAAACCCTAGACCGCAGACGTGAAGGATTTCCATGCAGCGTGCTCCTTCATATTCAGTTTTTCTTCGAAGATAGCATCATTCAGTAACTTCCTGATCTGAGGACCAACAAAGATCCCTTCTTTTTGAGTTTGGCATCACATAGTTTTTGCAGTCCCGTGGCCGAGTGGTTAGCACGCTTGGCTATTGATCTAAAGGACCGGGTTCGAACCCCGGGTTAAGGCATGGATTTGTGTGTCGTTTTTCTGCTGAGGTCCTGCCATCCTCACAGACCATCTACTCTGGCATATAAACTGACAGGCTCCTTTCAGACCTCTGTGGCAAGCAGCTGCTTGAGGGGGTATTTATTTTTTTTTTATTATCACTTAGTTTAGGTAAATCTTCCTTCAAGTGCAAATACCTTTACCAGTTTTGAACACAGCCTTTACAAAGTTTTTCATAAGCACCAGTTTGATGTGTAGTGGTGGGAGCAGAACATCAGAGGTCTCAACTAGAGGTTTATATCTCACATTACTGTTTCCAGGAATAAAAACACAACTTTTGGACGTCTTTTGTAGTGTTATTGGCTCTACTGGTCCACAACAGAGCAAAAGGTTTTGAAGCCCGAGCAAGAGAGATATTACTTTCAGGTCACCACATATTGTCCACTTAAAGTGGTCATATTTTATAAGCAGTACTTTTTCCATGCATCCATAAGTTTCCTTCAGTCCCACAGCCTGTGTCACTGGAATAGAAGGTTTTCGGTTTCCTTTATGCAAAAGGGCAGCTTTTAAGCTGAATTGTGACGAATCTATAAATAGACACCATTCCTTCTTAGGGTCGAGAGTTATTCCAATTACTTCCATCAGTCGTGAAATATCTTTGCAAAAACTCAAACCATCTTGCACCACGTAATAAGCAAAGCTAAATTTCTTTCTGAACATAGAAACTCTGGTACCCCTGGCCAGAAGATTCCAGTCTTGAACCTAAAACCTCAGCTTGTTGTTTGGAAAGTCCTATCTCTGGAATTCGATCATTTAGTTCATTTTGCTGAATCAGACGAGGCTCGTCTAAGTTTTTACGGGTGTATGTAGGATCAGAATCTGTATGTGCCTCATTCTCTGATGAATGTTGTTGGGTTGGGTTGTTTTACCTCTGAGCGGCACTTTTTTGCACACCTTGGGCTAAATGGCCAGGTCACATGGACCCCGAAGGTTGGGGGAGGGGACCCACTGGAACAGCTGTTGGGAGACAGATGGTAGCCTCCCGTCAAGGCCATCCAGCGTGTTCTTTAATGTGCACAGGGTATGGCTCTCCCGCACACGGGGCCACGGCTTAACGTCCCATCCGACGGACGGCTGCCTTTCCAAGCCCATCGGTGTCCCTACTGACCATGGGCAGGGCGGGGAATTTTGCGGAGATAAATCTCAACGCTGACCCAGCTGGGACTCGAACCTGGGAACTACAGATTACGAGCCTGGCGCGCTACCGACTGAGCCACCCCCGCCCCCTGATGAATGTAAATCCATCTCCTCCCAGTTGGTTGGAGGTGTTGATATAGGAAGATCGTCTCCATGAGGAACTGACCTTATGGGTGAAGGTACATTTGGATATTGTATTTTACTTTTGTTCTTTTTTGAAAAGCCCGACACTTTAGTTAAACAAAAAATAGCAACCATGCAAGTGACTAGTTGGCTCACGCCAAACCATTGGAACTGCAAAGGGCATGCATTTTATCTTACCTTTCAACCATTCACTCAGGCCAACAAAACATGAAATGCAGCACACATGTGCAACTCATGTTTTGTCGTGATCTCCAACATGACATCCAAAACATAAGTTATAGGCTTGCTTCACAATCTTTGTCAAAGAACGACCCTGGGATTTTAAAATATAATTTCCACACACATAACAAAACACGTCCGACACATCCACGACGCTGCCTTTGTGCTATTTAAACGCCAAAATTCACTCTTCAACGTACAGCACGTGTTCCTCCTACAATGTAAACAACAAGAATGGCGGTCTTAGGTTAAGTTACATGTTTCTCTCACTTGGCATCAGTGTTGTCAGCCACAAAAGGCAAAATATCTAGTATCCTCCCATTTGCCTGGAGGTGTTGGTAAAGGAAGATCTTAATAGGAGTCAAAATGACCAATAACATAAAAACGTGACGTGCTAGCCATTTTTTAATGCCAGGTCTGAAATCAGCACCTGAAAAATAGTTAAAGGCAGCTACAGTTGTCATGTTATAAAAACCTTTTAAACCAGTGTTATCTTTACTAATCCTTGAAAATTAACGCTCGATTTTGGAATATTGGATTGTTTTACCTTTCCCCTTTTGACACAGAATGGGCTAAATGGCCAGGTCATAAGGATCCCAAGCGAGACAGAGAACCACTGGACAACCGTTAGAAGAGAGATGGTAGCCTCCCGTTAAGGCCATCCAACTTTAAAGTGCACAGGGTATGGCTCTTCCGCACACGGAGCCAGTGCTCAACGTCCCATCCGACGGACGGCGGCCTTTCCAAGCCCCTCAATGTCCCCTACTGACCGTGGGCAGGGTGGGGAGTTTTGCGGAGATAAATCTCAACGCTGGCCCAGCTGGGACCTGCAGATTACGAGCCTGGCACGCCACTGACCGAGACTCTCCCACCATTGATTTTTTGAGTGCTCCAGAATAAGAAAAAAATTTGAAACCCACCATCCTTAAATTTTCAGGCATGTCTATGGATGCACTCTTATATTATTAACAAATTTTGATTTTTTTTCCTTCGGAATCACAATAATTAATAAATTTAGTCAACTTATTACTAAAATGAGCTAAAATAAAAAAAGGTATACGAGTATACGTAATCTCTATAAGATTTAATTCCGAAGCTTCTGTGAGTGGGTTGCAATAATCACTCTGTTGACGTCATTGGGACATCTGTTAGACATTGGGGCGGGAGTGGCTCAGTCAGTAGCGCGCCAGGCTCGTAATCTGCAGTTCCCAGGTTCGAGTCCCAGCTGGGTTAGCGTTGAGATTTATCTCCGCAAAATTCCTCGCCCTGCCCACGGTCAGTAGGGGACACCGATGGGCTTGGAAATGCCGCCGTCCGTCGGATGGGACATTAAACCGTGGCCCCGTGTGTGGGAGAGCCATACAAGAACACGCTGGATGGCCTTGACGGGAGTTGGGTTGTTTTACCTCTAAGCGGAACTTTTTTGCACACCATGGGCTAAATGGCCAGGTCACATGGACCCCGAAGGCTCAGAGAAGGTTGGGGGAGGGGACCCACTGGAACAGCTGTTGGGAGACAGATGGTAGCCTCCCGTCAAGGCCATCCAGTGTGTTCTTTAACGTGCACAGGGTATGGCTCTCCCGCACACGGGGCCACGGCTTAACGTCCCATCCGACGGACGGCTGCCTTTCCAAGCCCATCGGTGTCCCCTACTGACCGTGGGCAGGGCGGGGAATTTTGCGGAGATAAATCTCAACGCTGACCCAGCTGGGACTCGAACCTGGGAACTACAGATTACGAGCCTGGCGCGCTACCGACTGAGCCACCCCCGCCCCACCCTTGACGGGAGGCTACCATCTGTCTCCCAACAGCTGTTCCAGTGGATCCCCTCCCCCAACCTTCTCTGAGACTTCGGGGTCCATGTGACCTGGCCATTTAGCCCATGGTGTGCAAAAAAGTGCCATTCAGAGGTAAAACAACCCAACCCAACTGTTAGCCATTCCAGTGAGAAATATCAGTGAATTTTTCTTATCCATATACCATTAAACAAAGCAAAATGTGGCCAATCAGGATGATGTGACCAACAGGAAGACTAAGACCTTACTGAAAACGAGTCACTCCAAATTTGAATAATTTTTTTTATTTGACTGTAAATATAATCTCAACACACAGATTGGCAACAAGGATATACCTGAAGAGAGCCATAAATACACAATGTTTATAAAAATTACAACATTTACTAACAAAAACGAACAGCGTTATATAAGGTACAATTCAAAGCTGCTATTTCGCTGTCTCCGATATGGCACAGGTACACACCCACTTGCAGTAAAAGTTACAAAGATTCACAGGTCTACGAACCATTATTTATAAACAAATTTACTCTATACAAGTTTATGCACAAAACATTTGTCACAGAAAAATATTGCATTATTAACGTACGAAATTTTCTTAATTCACGCTATATAACGCAGTTTCTAACATTTTGCTTTAAAATGAGCAAATGCTGAAAGAAGCTTTATTTTATGGCAAAAATAGTTTTTTCTGCATTGAATGTCCAGTAAAGCCTGTTATATATATGTCATATATAAAGTTAAAACGTGTAAATGACGTCATCGAATTGTATACAGTCTCTTAATGATATGTTTCAAATAACATTAGTTTTAAAAAGATAATCTACAAGCCGTTAGTTTCGAAATGTAATCCAAACATATGAACTACGACATATTACACGAAACTTTTATTTTAATGCTGTTATAATCGCACTGAATACTAAAAGTATGAAATGCTGTTATAATACTAGAAAAACTTAGTACATTTCCGAAATTTTAAAACGGGCAATAGACAAATTAAGAACATTGGAAATGCGCATTAAATATAAGCTAATATCCAGAGTTGGATCTAGGGAAATGAGGGGTGGGGGGTAATTGCTCCCGTTTGAGAATCCTAGCAAACAGAAAGGAGGCGTCAAATTACATATTACAGGTATTTCCCGTGGTCGAGTGGTTAACGCTCTTGGCTACTGATCTAAGGGACCTGGGTTCGAGCCCCAGGTAAGGTATGGATGTTCGTGTTGTTTTTCTGCTGAGATCCTGCCATCCTCACAGATCTTTCTACTATGGCATATAAACTGACAGGTTTCCTGTCAGACCTCTGTGGCAAGCAGCTGCTTGAGGGGGTATTTATTTTTTACTTCCCCCCCCCAATCACTCGGCCACACCCTTTATTTTTTGTAGATCGGGACATGCAGGCATCCGATTGGTTTACGAATCTGATGGCTTTATGCTGTCGTTAGCTTGCTTGAAACAATTTTTTTAACGTAAACCATGAAGGTAAATAATTTCATATATCTGAAAGTTAGATCTTTTCAACATTCAATTGTCATTAGACTCCACTGAATCTCAACTCCCGAACAAAAAAAAAAAATCAACAGAAATACACAGTAACGGTTTAAAATACTTGGAGACCCTAGGCGCCAAGGATTTGAGTGCCCCCCCCCCCCTCAACTATCCGGGAGTGTGTGTTTGGAGGAGGGGGTACTCATTCTAAAAAATAACTGCAACTTACAGATGGGGAAAATGCATACAGCATTTTAAACAAACTGAAACGAAGAAATGCATAAACAAAAAATTTAAAATATTTCAAATATATTTTCACATAATGGAAAATAAACGAAAACTTCATTTTAGTGTGTTTAACAAAATTGACAGCCATCGCTCCCGCCGAGTGGTTAGCGAGCTTGATTACTGATCTAAGAGACCTGGGTTCGAGCCCCGGGCAAAGCATGGATGTTTGTGTTTTTCTGCTGAGGTCCCACCATCCTCACAGACCTTCTACTGTGATGTATTAAACTAACAGGCTCCTGTTAGACCTTTGTGGCAAGCAGCTGCTTGACGGGATATTTATTTTTATAACAAATTTCACATCATATTTGGTATTAATCCAAGTAATAGCACGAGTTGTATACGTAAACTGTAGATTATACTGATTGTGAAATATTTTACTCAATAAAATGTTCGAAAAAAAATCGAGTTTTTACTGTTTTGAGTCCCCTAGGAGTATCCAGGCACTAGGCCAGCGCCTCATCCGCCACTGGTTTGCAGTTACCTCCCTTCTAGCATATTATTTGCTTCTAGTACACGTGACGGGTTCTAGATTACATGTTATAACAATATGTTAGTTTGTTTCTATATTAATTTGCCTATAGAAAATAATGGTATGTGCATTTGAAAGCTTAAAAAATAGCCTAAACATATTTTGGGGCATCCCAATTTTACACGAAGTCCAAAAATTACGAGACCCAAAATTCATAAAGCTGAAAATTTTGAATGAAAAAAAAAAGCCTAAAAATCCTGAGGCCATAGGCGGTCAAGTCAGCAAATAGGTAAATCCGATACTGTTGATACAACTCAGCATGTTTCGATTCCTTGTCCCGTGGGCCGCCATGCCCACGGTCAGTAGGGGACACCGATGGTCTTGGAAAGGCCGCCGTCCGTCGGATGGGACGTTAAACCGTGGTCCCGTGTGCAGGAGAGCCATACCCTGTGCACGTTAAAGAACACGCTGGATGGCTTTGACGGGAGGCTACCATCTGTCTCCCAACAGCTGTTCCAATGGGTCCCCTCCCCCAACCTTCTCTGAGCCTTCGGAGTCCTTGTGACCTGGCCATTTAGCCATTGTGTGAGCCAGAGGTAAAACAACTCAATAAACCAGGGCCTAAAGAGATTAAGCAAACGTTCTAAGCTTGCCTTTTGCATGATAAAAACATGCTTTTCCAGTAGTTTTAAATTTAAGCACTGACGTATTCAGGATTTAATGATCCCAGAGGCATTAAAAAAAAATGGACTCCTTCTTTTCAACAAAGGCACTTTTACAAAACAAGGAAACTTTATTTGCAAAAATGAATATTTTAATTTCATATATTTTATGGCACTATTAACAATTTTGTTCACATAGTAAGTCGTAGCGAGGCTGCACTACCTTGTGCTTAATAATCTAACTAAATACAGGATATCCCTGCTATAACGTGGTGTTAAAAATTTTTTCTTTTCCATCAGATTGCTAAATATATTTTTTATCCAATGAATGCCTTACGCACTGAGTAAATAACACGTAGCTAGTGAAGTAGTCAATCCATAATGTAAGTTGTCTTGAATGAGAGGTTTCCTGAAAGGGTTGATTACTGAAGTCATTATTGATTAATGTTAAGAGGCACTTTCTGTATAATCCGTGCAAAGGCTTAACTATGGGTTTTAACTTCTGAGCGGTTATTTATTTTATTAAAATGCATGTATTAACATTCCGGCGACTACCTTTAACCCCAAAGCTCTGAAAGATCCAGTTAAAACTAAAGTTTACCATGATAGGTTACTTAGTCATTAATATGACAGTCATGGCTTGCTTACTACTGAAGTTAATGAGGGTTGGGTTGTTTTACCTCTGAGCGGCACTTTTTTGCCCACCATGGGCTAAATGGCCAGGCCACATGGACCTCGAAAGCTCAGAGAAAGTTGGGGGAGAGGACCCACTGGAACAGCTGTTGGGAGACAGATGGTAGCCTTCCGTCAAGGCCATCCAGCGTGTTCTTTAACGTGCACAGGGTATGGCTCTCCTGCCTACGGGGCCACGGCTTAACGTCCCATCCGACGGACGGTGGCCTTTCCAAGCCCATCGGTGTCCCCTACTGACCGTGGGCAGGGCGGGGAATTTTGCGGAGATAAATCTCAACGCTGACCCAGCTGAGACTCGAACCTGGGAACTACAGATTACGAGCCTGGCGCGCTACCGACGGAGCCACCCCCGCCCCAAGAAGTTAATGAGGACTGGGCCTATTTTAAGCAGGCTTCTCTTGAAACTAACAGTACTCCTTTAGGAAAAAAGGTGCAGAGGAGACAAAATTATTGGAGTGATAAGGCACTGAAGCTTATTTTGGAAAGAAAAAATTGTAGAAATGTCCTTAATCAATACCCTACTAATCATAACAGAAAATGTTACAAAGTACTTACTAAATGTGTAAAGAATGAATTAGCAGCTGATAAGAATCTTTGGCTTGATGGCTTGGCTGACAAAGCCAAGGAATCAGCTAGACAGTATAACAGCAAAGAGTTGTATCAGATAGTTGATGTTTTGTATGGAAAAAAAAACTGGCAAGTATACAAGGTTTGAAGGATAAACAAGGTAATGTTATTGAATGTGAGGATTCTGTCATGGCTAGGTGGGCTGAGCATTTCAGAGATGTTCTAAACAACGTGGTTAGTTCTATTCCCATTGTATGTAATAAGGATAGATACATTACTGGCTTTAACGGGCCTTATATCAGAGTCTGAAGTTATTATGGCTATTTCTAAACTACATAAATTCCCAGGGATAGATGAAATTACTACTGAAATGCTTAGAACTGGGAATGTTTCTGTTATCAATGGCCGAGTAAAATTTTGAAAAACTTTTATGATTAAAGCTTGTTCTTAAGGATTTTATCAGAGCTATTATTATCCTTATTTTTAAAAAAGATGATCGTAGTTGTTGTGATAAATGTAGAGGTATCAGCCTACTTTCTGTTCCAGGTCAAGTTCTTTGCATGATTGTGCTTAATAGATTTATGAATCTTGTTGATGGACAATTGCATGATGTGCAGTGTGGATTCAGAAGTGGTAGGCAATGTGTAGATCAGATTTTTTCACTTAGGTAGTTTCCTGAGAAATGCTTATAGTTTCAGAAACCTTTGGTTACTAGCTTTTGACTCTGTTGACGTTGTAATTTGTGGTTGATTGTGAGATCGCATGCATATCAGACAAGTTAGTTAACATAATGAAAGCTCTCTATAGTAACACCAAGTCATGTGTGAGAGTTGGTAAAGCTTTTATCAATTGGTTTATCGTTGCTGCTGGTGTTCAACAAGTGTGCATTTTGTCTTCTTTCTTCTTTAGTGTGGTTATTGATTATGTTATGAGAAATTCACTGCAAGGGAAAGATTTTGGGCTTAAATAATCTAAAAATTTCTGGTTAGGATTATGCTGATGATTTAGCCCTTTTGGCAAATGATGTTGATGAGATGAACTCTTTCATTGGAGCTGTTGATGAGACTGGTAGTAGAGTAGGTTTGGTTATTAAGAGAGAGGAAACTAAAGTGATGAAAACTGGTCAGGCAGGTTGTGATTCTGTTCATCTGAATGATTGCACTCTTGAGAAAATTTCTGTTTAGTTATTTTTGGAGCTATGTAAGAGACTGATGATGTGCGGTATGAGATAAACAGACGACTAGGGATTTCTGCTGGAACTTTTCATGATCTCTGGAGAGTGTGGAGAAATAGACCTTTAGGTGTAAAAATATACACATAAAGGCTAAAATTAGACTGTATTAATAGTTTGGTTCTTTCTAGTTAGTTATGGTAGTGAAACTTAGACTCTTTGTAAACATGATGAAACTTGATTCCAGATGCTTACGCAATATCTTAGGCATTAGATGGTTCAACTTTGTAAGTAATGGTGACGTTAGGCAAAGGAGTGGTTGGCAACCTCCTTTGAGCAATATATTGTGCAGAGAGAGACTGTTGGTTTGGCCATGTTGCCCGTATGGATAATTATAGATTAGTGAATAGGGTTATGAACAGTGTGAGTAAAGTCCTCAAAATAAGGGGGGGGGGGGGAAGACCTAGGATACGATGGGCAGACAATGTCAAACACGACCTTGTTCGAACTGGTGTACAGTGGTGAGATGCAGCAGATGTAGCTCAGGAGAGATGTGTTTGGAGCAGGAAATTGCACTATCTGGTTGTACCTCTGTAGCCCATGTCTGCTTGAGGATAATGATGATGATCAAATGAAAAGTACACATAAGCATCAATGTTCCTGTTGTCAACACAGTGACCGAAATGAGCATTTAAAGTAAACTCTTCCCAGAAAATAACTTTAGTATAGGGGCAAATTATGGTAGCATAGTTTTCATTCTTAAAATTAACTATTAGATTATAAGAGGCAGAAAACCAATGAGCAGCTCTCTTCGACTACATTATTTTCACATTTGTTAAATATTTATTTGACAGTAAAGTTGTATATCTTTCTTTTTTACTTCTAATCAGAATTCTTGGTGTGTCCGTCACACTGATTTGACTTTGACATTTTGGAACTCAATGTGTAATAGCTTAAGATCATGACAGAAACCTTGAAAAGATTTTGATAAAAAGCCTTGTTGACAACTGATAATTTACCCTATATTACAAAAGCGGCCACATTCAGCTTCAGTTGCCTTAATTGGTTTTTTTTTTTTTGGGGGGGGGGGGGGGGGCTTTATAGTACTCGAAAGTATAAACTCTAGTGGTCCTAGTACAAATTTTGGCTCCAGTTGTGCAAGTAATTTTGGAGCTGAAAAGTGAAATCAATGAGAATAGGAACTGAAGAGCTTTATTGATCAGGTCACAAACATGGTTTTTCCCACACTAGCTGCCAAATATGTTGCATACTTTATATTATGAATGGTTTTTTTTCTTGAGTATTGGACAGGTCATAAAGTTCTTTTTTTTTTCTTTAAGGTAGTGTACCACACAATTTTAAGTGGCTTAGCAAGTTATGCTACATATGATTTACAAAACATGGCAGTTAAATTTCCAATTTGATTTTTTTTTAGAAATTGATCATTACATCTAATTTTTTTTATGTGCTGATAGCAGAGTTGTAAAATAATTTCACCTTGGACTTATTTTGCATTTATAATAGCATCAAGGTTTGCATGACAGTTCACCATGTTTAAAAATGCATACATATAAGATTCAAATGCGATGATCCCAGATTATATGTATATAATTGTGAAGCTTATCACACAATTCATGTTACGATTATTAGCATGTGTGAATGAAAAAGGATTATAGATAATCTGAGAAAGCATTACTGATTGCTATACAGTATTGAAGATTGCTTGGAGGAGAACTGGGTTGTTTTACCTCTGAGCAGCACTTTTTTTTGCAGACAATGTGCTAAATAGGTCACAAGGGCCCCAAGAATTCAGAGTGTGTTGCAGAAGAGAACCCATTCGACTGTGTATAGCTGTCTCCCACATGGGACCATGGCCAATGTCCTATCTGCCCAATGATAGACTTTTCAAAACCATTGAATTTCCCTTTCTCACCAAGGACCAAGGACAGGTTGGGTTGTTTTACCTCTGAGCGGCACTTATTTGCACACCATGGGCTAAATGGCCAGGTCACATGGACCCCGAAGGCTCAGAGAAGGTTGGGGGAGGGGACCCACTGGAACAGCTGTTGGGAGACAGATGGTAGTCTCCCGTCAAGGCCATCCAGCGTGTTCTTTAACGTGCACAGGGTATGGCTCTCCCGCACACAGGGCCACGGCTTAACGTCCCATCCGACGGATGGCGGCCTTTCCAAGCCCATCGGTGTCCCCTACTGACCGTGGGCAGGAGCATGGAATTTTGCGGAGATAAATCTCAACGCTGGCCCAGCTGGGACTCGAACCTGGGAACTACAGATTACGAGCCTGGCATGCTACTGACTGAGCCACCCCCGCCCCTACTGTGTATAGCTGTCTCCCACATGGGACCATGGCCAATGTCCTATCTGCCCAATGGTAGACTTTTCAAAACCATTGAATTCCCCTTTCTCACCAAGGACCAAGGACAGGATGGGGGTTAGTGAAGATAATCTCAATGCAGGCCAAATTTTGGGATTCAAACCAGACAGAACATCAGATTACAACAAGCCAGTCATGCTACTAAGTCAACCCCTGCCCATTGGAGGAAAGTGATAAGATAAAGTTTGAAAATATTGCTTATATAAATATTATTTCATGTCAATGAATTCTTTAAAATGACTATGCAATAATATATTTGACACTGCAATTTTCCAAAAACTTTGCTGTCATGAATGAAATTGCTTTCAAAGTTTAATGTGTGAGAAGGAATGTAACAAACTAAGCATAAAAACCACGTGATCACTTTATGAAATATGTTAGCGCACTTGGTTACTGATCTAAGGGACCTGGGTTTGAGCCCTGGATAAGATATGGATGCTTGTGTTGTTTTTCTGCTGAAGTCCTGCCATCCTCACAGACCTTATACTATGGCATATAAACTGACAGGCTCCTGTAAGACCTCTGTGGCAAGCAGCTGCTTGAGGAGGTATTTATTTTATTTATTTTTATTTATCTTTCGAAATGGTGTATGAATCGTGCATGACCATATGAAAATAATAATGGAATAGTAGATAGAAAGAAAAGGAATAAAATATGTTAAGCAGATGCAGTTCAAAGAATCAATAACATACAGTTTGATCAAGAATATTTTGTAGTTGATAAGAAAATAAGGAACATCCAACACTGTTATTGTACTCGATTGTTTTGAGTGGCTTTATCACAACTATACCCAGTTGGGTTGTTTTATCACTGAGTATATACATAATGGGCAGGCCACAAAGACATCAAGTGCTCAGAGAAGGTTACAGAAGTGGATCCAATGGACAGCTGTTGGTAGATGAAAGCTTACCATCAAAGCTGATGAAGATGAAAGCTTACCGTCAAAGCCCTATTCAGCAGGTTTTTTAATGTGCACAAGGTATGCCTCTCCTGCACAAAGGGCCACAGCTTAACATCCCATTTCCCAGATGAAGCTTTTCCAAGCCTATAAGTGTCTTCTTTCTCACCAAGAGCTGAATATAAATTAGCAGAGAAAATTCTTAATGCAGGCACAGTTGAGACTTGAACACGGGAACTGGAAATCATGAATCTAGGGGAGGGGTTGCGAACCGGCGGCTTTGAGCACTCTAAAAAGTGGCTCTTCATGCTTTTTGATTCAATTATGAAAAACTTTTATTTTTCATCAGAAACAAGCACTAAAACAGGTTGCAGACAATGGTTTGAAAGCACTAATTCAATTCAAAAGCTCTAAGTACACTCCAAATTTGATTACATTGGTTCAGAAGTCTCAAACTCAAAAGTCATCCAAATGAAGGGCAGATATTTAAAAAATTCTTTTCAAAAGTGTTATTGTATATGCTTGAATATATCTATTTTAAAGTTATATATTATGGTTATATTTTTGTTAGTAAAATAATATGCAGTTTCTTTTTTTCCTATTATAGGTCTTGACCCAATACAGATTATAATTTATGGCTCCCAAAATTTTCTAGTTTACTTTTTTTTTCACTTTTGGCTCTTGACCCAAAAAATGATTCCCAACCCCATCCAGATCTAGGGCATTACCTGCTCAAGCCTGCCCAACTATACCCAGCAGTCATGGATGAAAAACATTTGAGGCCAAAGATAAAATGAGAAAGGCTTATAGACATATGCAAACATCACAAGGAGATAAATGGACTAAGAATAAAAGTTTAATTCAGAGTTAAAATTATTAACATTAAATAAAAAAATTTATTAATTAATTTAATTGTATACTTAATTGTGTTATTAACATTATATTCATTTAAACCAATCTCAAATGTTTATTAAATTATGTGGGTTTTTAATTTTTTTTTAAAAAGTTTAATAATATAAATAATTTAATATTATAAACAAACAATCTTTGTGAGTTTAAACAAAATTATAAATATCTAATTTTGAGCATTATACTATTTTAAAACCATTAATATTGTGTAGGATTTATGTTTTGCAAAATGTTGTAGGTTGCTATCTATTCAATGATGTTCAATCACAGCTCCATATGGCAGGAGAGCCATGACTTGTGCAACCAAACATGCTGAATGCCCTTGACAAAAGACCTCTATCTCCTAACAGCTGTCCTGTGGGTCTCCTATCCATTCTGGGCTTTTGGAGTCCTTTTGACATGGCCATTTAACCATTGTGTGCAAAAAAGTGCTACTCAGAGGTAAACAACAGCCACAATTTCCACATGCTGACTATATTTCTTTTCATTGGAGGTTAATTATTATCTTATAGGTCCAAAAAATGCTGCTAACTCGGTTAAAATTTAATTTTCTATATAAA
The DNA here is from genome assembly GCA_038380435.1 of Ryuthela nishihirai. Classification (NCBI taxonomy): domain Eukaryota; kingdom Metazoa; phylum Arthropoda; class Arachnida; order Araneae; family Heptathelidae; genus Ryuthela; species Ryuthela nishihirai. The sequence continues at coordinate 44,402,745 of JAWZYU010000023.1, read as the reverse complement.
CTAATGTGATTCATTTTGTGTTCAAAGCAATCTCCATTTTAGAGGTTAAGGGCTTGTTCAACCTATATGTTTCTGACATGCCTCACTCAAATTAATGCAGCATATGTTGTCTGAATGCTCTTAATATAATATTTTTAATTATGCTAATATTTGTAAAAAAAAATGCACTTAATACAGTGTATTCAAAAAGCTGAATGAGATTTTCCAGTAGTTGTAACTTGAAAAATATGTATAAAAACTGTACACTAAAACTCGAATTTCTACATAGTTATTCTTAACCTCAACATCTAATGCATTAGGAAATACAATTCAAACCATTAAATTTTACACACATGTATACACATATATATAACATACATAGAGAAAAAAAAAAATTGTACATCATTGAACAAGAAAGATACAAAAAGAAAGAATTTCATAACTGGATGGCAATATTTCTGTGTAATTTTACTTTGAAATGGATATACTCTGAGATGGATAAAAAAGTTTTGTCATTTTATAGCAATTTATTTAAAATATTAATAAGCTCAGAACTGCATTGCTTCCATTTCATTAAACCATTTACTTCTTGAGAACGGAAACAATCAAGTACCTTTGGAAACATTTGATCATATTTACACCACTATCTAGAGAAGAAACATTAAACTGTATAACATATAATACAATAAGATTATGCTATTTCAAATTGATCACTAAACATAAAAAAAGCAACAAATATAACTGCATTTATTAATGAAAAGAATTTATTCACTAATTTTTCAGTTCAAATAAAGTGCAAAAACAAATTAACAATGCAATATCAATTTTGATATTCATAACAATATTATCATTCTTTCCTTATTCTCTTTTTAAATCCTTTTGCTCCTAAAATGCTGATATGATGTCCAAACTATAACCTGTGGGCCACACTGCTCCATAAAGGGCTATTTTTGTAAAACTTGTGAGGTACCTGGGAAATATCCAAAAAATTTAATTTCACCCAGCCCTTTGGATCTTATTTTAAAAAATTCTGCAAATAAATGACCTTATTTCTCACAAGAGTGTAAAACTTGTAAAAATTAAAATATGTTTCAATAAAATGTTTCATTTTACATTTGATAGTTACAAAAACATGTTGCCTACTGCACTAAAATATGTATATATACTTATTAGATCCAAATGGCCCATACTTTAGTTCAGTTACAATACAGCCCTGATTCAAGAAAAGGTTGGACACTATTGTATTAACCCAGGAGTAAATGCATTTTTTTTTACCAGGTTACCTTGGGCATTTGATCTTTTAGTTGCTTGTGGCTAAAAAAACCAAGACTTTCAAAACATTTTATCCTAAACAATCTTTTCTTTAACTTTTTTTTAAATAATTCTATAATTTATTTTTTGCAAGAACACATGTAAAAAACAATTATATGGTTTACATTTTGATGTAAACCATATTATATTTTAAAATATGGTTTACATCCATATATATTTTGGATGATATTATAGAGAAAATGGATTACAATCAACGATTTTCTTCCCCAATAGTTTTATAATTTTTAATGCTTAATATTGTTTTTGAATCCATAATTTACCAATACATACTTTTAATGTTCATTCACAGAAATATACACAAGATGCAAACAAAAAAAAGTAAGCCAAAATATGATGAAAAATGACTAATATCAGTTGGCATACTATTGTCTTTTGGACCCCCCCCCCCCCCCACACACACACACACATGTGCGATTTTCTATGCTGTCACAGTATAATGCATTGCTTAAATGACAAAATACTTTTATGTCTATAAGATGGGAACATTATTCAAGATCAGCTGGATGAGCAGACACATGCCAATGCCAAATAAATTGTAGGCATCAAAAATGCATGTCAGGTGGCTAAAAGACCAAAGCACACCTACTCCAAGGTTAAGCCATGGTCCTGTGTGGAACAGAGCCATACCATATGCATGCTAAAAATAAACACTGGATAGTCTTGATGGGAAGCTTCTAACAGCCCTTATTAGTTAATATACGAATTCTAAGCTTTGGGTTGTCACCTGGAGATGACCTAACGCTCATCAAAAAAGTATTGCTTAGCAATAGAAAACCCAACCCTGCATAAACATGTGGAATTCGAATATGGTGAAGTGGAATGTGTACCAAATAATACTGAATAATTCTTCATAATACTGAGTGCATCTTGCCCTAAAAACAGCTATTAAAAGATAGATGTTTTAAAACTTTGAAATGTCTTAAATACTCTGTGAGAAAAAGACCAGAAAAAATTTTAAGGACATCACTGTAGTATGAAACTTGCAGTACGTACTGAAGCCAATTTGTATTAATGTCAACAAATTCATCATTTCTAATATATACAATATAACTTTGTCAGCATGATTCTATTTGTACATCCAGATCCTTATACAGTATATATCAAAACTCAAGAAAACTTATATAATACAGTTATAAAGGAAATCACCAATACATTGCTCACACCTTTCTCCATGTGATTTGATTTTTTGCTCTAAAGAAAAAACACACTAATAAATAGATAATACTAAAAAAAGGATATTTCTGTATAAAACAATCTGTTTTATATTCTTAGAGACAATACTATAAAAACATATTATTAATTCATATTGTCTCATATCTGAACTATTTTATTTTATAATATAGTCAAATTTTTAATTCCGAATTATTACATGATACATTTTTGAAGTATATTATCAAAATACATTATCACATATACATATATATTTACCTTTCAAATGCCATAGCTCCACAATCACTAATCATTTGATCTATCTCAGTGCTAGCTCTGAATTAAATTTTCTATTTAGAGGAATGCAACAACTTGTTGGGTTCTAAAATAAAGTCTAAAAGTTGTGCTTGCATTGTCAGAGAAAAAAAAAACAACTAAAGGATTATATTTGCTGTGAATTTGTGTCAACTAGCATTATCTTCTCAATGAATTATTTTAAATTTCAGTTACTCTTTTTCATCATTTAATGTGGTAGCCTGCATTCCATCTATATCTGTCTGCAAATGAATCTATTCATGACTTATCATTATAATTTACCAGTAACAATAATAAAATACTACTTTTTTCATTATTTTAGTGTTTATAGCAAATTTTAATTTTTTACAACTTATCTACAGGGTTGTATCTGGTCAATACCATAGCTAAAGCAAGCAAATTATTTTGCATCTACTGAATAATTAATTTTTGTATCTAATACAATTTGCTATGTGACATTTTGAAATTGTATCGGAATCAGGTAGCCGTCCCGTGGCCGAGTGGTTAGCGTGCTTGGCTACTGATCTACGGGACCTGGGTTCGAGCCCCGGGTAAGGCATGGATGTTTGTGTTGTTTTCTGCTGAGGTCCTGCCATCCTCTCAGATCTTCTACTGTGGCATATATACTGACAGGCTCCTGTCAGACCTCTGTGGCAAGCAGCTGCTTGAGGGGGTATTTATTTATTTATTTATCAGAATCAGATGACCTCCTTTAGCCACTGGCTCAGTACAGTCCTGCTTATCATGTATGCTGTTATCCAAAATATTTATATAAATCACTTAAAATATGATTTCCTACCTATGAAATTCAGCAAAATATTTATAAAATGTGGCAATATAGTAATATTAAGATCTGTGGGCCATGAATATATCAATATACATTCTCTTATGTTCATTAATTTACATATGATTCCAATTAATGGCAATCAGTACTTTATCAAAACTTTTTCAGAGCTTTGAGTTTGGTTTTCTACCGACACAGCCAAGAAGGATTCATTTCATTCTATTACTTGAGGAAGAAAAAGCTCAGGAACCATTGAAGTATATGCAAAATGTGTCATCTTTTCAAACAATACCTTTCTACAAGATTTAATAATTAAATCAATTTTCCATTGACCCATTTCATAAAGCAATTATAAAGTCAGGAGGATATCACGAATAAGTAATAAGTTTAAATTTGGATATGAAAATCTGAAGTTACCTGCCTTTACATATGAAGATTGTCTTTATATAGAGAAAGGACAAGCTCAAAGGAACCATATAAGAGGTAGATGACCAGAACAGGAATTTAATATGCAATGATATCTGCCCAAAAAGTAGTTACAACAAACCACTGTCTGCATTATGTTGCTCAAAGACTTGGATAACCAGAATTATTATAACACCTTCATAGCAGGAGATATTATTGCTACTACTAACACTTCTCTGAATGAGCAGTTATTATAGTTTTACTTCTAACTGCATCATTCTGCATATCATTCTCATAAAAATTATGGCACTTGCTATGTATATGAATATATCTACACTATGCCAAACTGCATTCTTTAGAATTCTACAAAAAAGGTGAAAAATAAGAAGTTTGCATGAAGCACCTATATTTTAATAATCAGCAATATGATTAACTTTGTCAGTATGATCCTATTCACATATCCAGTTCTTTATACAGTATATATCTAAATCCTCATAAACTTTATAATAAAGTAAGTTAATAATAATATAGTAAAGTTATAAACCACTAGTACTTTCTCACAAGTGAGGGTCACAGTACTTCTGGGTGACTTCTCATCATAGTGATTCTCTCTTGAATTTATAAATACCCTGTACAACAAATCAAACATAGTAACAGAATTAACTGACTACATTGATTCCAATGTGATTAAAAATAAATGTTTGAAAAAAAAAAACATGAACTGAAACTGCATGTTTAAAAGAAATATAGCTACTTCCTCATCATTAAGAAATCATATCATTAATGAATCAATCATTTAAGAAATCATCTGATTATCCTAATTGAGTTTTAACTTGCTGTAGCACGATAAATTGTTCACTTCATAATGCTTTTTGTATAAAACAGCATTTTTCAAATGGTGCTCCGAGAGCTGTCTATAGTTAAATATAGCAGGGCCAGGGCCAACCTTAAACCAATTGGACCGATTTGGTCCTTTGCTCAAGGAGGGCTTCACACTAGAGCTATAACCTCTGTGAAGGGAGGGAATTTTCATTCTAAAGAGGAAACTGTCTTATTTTGTGAGACCTATAGATTTTAGGGTTGGGTTGTTTTACCTCTGAGTGGCACTTTTTTGCACACCATGGGCTAAATGGCCAGGTCACATGGACCCCGAAGGCTCAGAGAAGGTTGGGGGAGGGGACCCACTGGAACAGCTGTTGGGAGACAGATGGTAGTCTACCGTCAAGGCCATCCAGAGTGTTCTTTAACGTGCACAGGGTATGGCTCTCCCGCACACGAGACCACGGCTTAACATCCCATCCGACGGACGGCAGCCTTTCCAAGCCCATCAGTGTCCCCTACTGACCATGGGCAGGGCGGGGAATTTTGCAGAGATAAATCTCAACGCCGACCCAGCTGGGACTCGAACCTGGGAACTACAGATTACGAGCCTGGCGCGCTACCGACTGAGCCACCCCCGCCCTTTATAGATTTTAGAGTTAGCAACATTATGTGCAGTGTAAAGTTTCTAGCAGTTTAGTTTTTGCTTAATTGTTGTTTCTTTTTAAATGTAAGGGCCCTGCATTTGCTAAGGCCAACACTGAGCAGGCCCTAATGTTCACAGAGGTTAGGTTCTTGAAAAATACTGCAAATACTAAAGTTAAGGCCTATGGAAAATAAGTGGTTCAGTTCCTAAATCATTGGGAAAAGTAGAAGGTTTATGGCAATTCAAATGTAAACTTATTATGACATTGTTTGCTACAAAAAAAAAAGTTTCTTACAAGTGTGTTAAACATGTTAACTAAAATATAATGTAAAAGTCATTTAATACACCAATGGTACAAAACAGAATGTTACACTAATGGCATTGTGGGGTATGAGATATGTTTTTTTTTTAATTTACGTTAAATTGCCATTTCCATGATGTAGAAGGTTTTGTATATCTTTTATGGTGTGGAGACATTAAATTACATATTGAAACTTATTTAGGTTAACATATTTTGCTCACTTCCGATTACATCAATTTTCTAGTAGGGACTAACATGAAGTATGACATACTCTGGGTATGTTTTAACTAAACCTACTAACCTAGGTAAGCTCAGATCTAGAAAAAATAAAGGTGGGGGGGGGAGAGAAATTGGATTTCTATTCAATATAATAACACTTCCTTATCCTTTTAGAGATATTTAAAAAATTTCTTGAAAATTTATGAAATATACATAAGTTTCAAATTTTTGTCTCCATTATCCTTACTATCACTCTAAAAATGGGGGCATGGTCCCCTTGGATCACTCCCCAGATCTGGTCCTGAACCTAAGTGTACTCTGGCATGTCGCACCCCACTTTACCATAATCAAAGAGGCACTTTACAACTCACATGTGAACCTAAGAAAACCATGGTAATTCATGTTACCTGTTAGCTTAGTGATGGATTAAATAATTGATAATCTGCATCAGGAATGTATGGGGGAAGGGGGGGGGAGATTGCTCCCCAGCACATTAAAAATTAACAAGCTTTGCAGTGAGCATTATGCTACAGAACACTAAATAATACAAGATGTTGTTGTTGCTAACTGAACAAATGCTTTGAAAATACAACCACACTATTGAGAGAAGGAAGTTCATTTCTGCAGATTGCAAATAACCATGAACCAGTCATGAATAGCAGATATAAACCTCAAAATATTATTCATGAACATGTAAAATCGTGAACTCTCTACATGCATTTTAAACAATGTGTATTTATGTATGTAAAAATCTATGAGGGTTGTTCAAAAAGTAATGGCAAACCTGGTGCCAAATGCACAGAGCTCTCCCAACATGGTTGTTTGTTCATCCTGCACTGTACAGAATCTGTTCTGGGGGTAAGCCAGCATTCATGCAGGGCCAACATAGGAGAGTGGACAAAACAAAATCACACCTATATCAGACTCTCTCCAGAGTGCCCTAAGACAATGTACACAAAGCTGGAACAAAGCATTTGGATTAAAATCCAGGTGGCACGTGGTCATAATGCAAAGTATTGCGGAGATGCAGCACTACCCTATCACACAGTTATATGATGAGTGCAGTCCTTCTACCATGGTCTGTTCTCCTCTACCCCAGGGTCCGGACAATGTTGATGATGCTCACCGTGTAGGTTGTTCTGCAATCTGGCAGAAGGTTCAGCTCGTACAATTGTTGCCGAAAGTTGGCATACACTGGACAATACAATAACTGACAAATGAAGTTGGACTCCGTAATTCCACCATTCAGAATACTCTGAAGGACATCCTGAGCATGTGAAAATCATGGCATGGTGGGTCCCACACCATTTCATGGAAGTACGAAAGTGGCACAAGGTATGCAGTTAACCTCCACCTGGAACAATATTGCAATGAGGGTGATGTATTTCTTCATCATGTCATTGCAATCGATGAAATGTGGGCATGGGTATATGAGCTGAAACTGAAATGCCAGTCCAACAAATGGTACCATCCAGGGTATCCATGTCTGAAAAAAATTGCTGCAAGAATCCAGCAACATGAAAGTGCTGCTGATTGTCACGACATCAGTGGTGTTCTCCTCCACCATGCAGTGCCTCAGGGTCAAACTATGAATGTGGAGTATTGTTGACAGTTTCTTATGCATCATCCATGTCCAGCTATAAACATAAGCAATGACACTTTATCACAAGGGATTCACCACTTCTCATTCACAACAATGCCCATTGTCATATAATCCAACCTGTGAAGGAGCTTTTGGCAAGGTGGCATTGGTCCTTTTGCCTTTGGTCTGTTTCGTAATGTGAAGGAACCACTCTGAAGAAAATGGTTTGACAATCTGACTGAGCTGTCGCAAGCCACAGGGTGGTACATTGCAGTGATCAACAGAAACAGATCTACTGATGCATTCACCAGCACCCACAGTTTTGGAATAAAGTTGCTAACCTAGCCAGTGATTACACTGAGGGTACTGAATATTGGGTTGGGTTGTTTTACCTCTGAGCGGCACTTTTTTTGAACACCATGGGCTCAATGGCCAGGTCACATGGACCCCGAAGACTCAGAGGTTGGGGGAGGGGACCCACTGGAACAGCTGTTGGGAGACAGATAGTAGCCTCCCATCAAGGCCATCCAGCATGTTCTTTAACGTGCACAGGGTATGACTCTCCCACACACGGGGCCACAGCTTAACGTCCCATCCAACAAACAGAGGCCTTTCCAAGCCCATCGGTGTTCCCTACTGACCGTGGGCAGGGTGGGGAATTTTGTGGAGATAAATCTCAATGCTGGTACTGAATGTTAATTTCATGTGGAAATAAAGTGTTCAATAAGTACAATATATATATTGCTATTGCTTTTCAAACAACCTTCATATTTAAATATATTTTGGCTTTATCATAATCTAAGGAGCAGTATGGGCAGTAGGGGACTGTATTTGCAAACTGCTAGTGTTTTATTTTGCACTCCACATAAAATAGAAAAACCAAATGCTATGCAACCATAAAAGAGTGAGAAACACTGCAATCAAATCATTAACTCTTCAACTTGATCTTGCATACACAGACATTATACTAAAGATGACCCTAGATGTGGTTTCTCATAATATTTATATCATAAATATACTCAATGATTTATATACTGACAATTAATTGAATACTAGTTTTAAGAACTCATTGATGAAATTCATTATACAGATTGGTACTAGAATAAACTGCATGTTAAGACACTACATGAGACCTTCATAACCTCAGAGTAAGTGCCATCTAAAACACTGAAGGTTGAGGAGTTAACACATCTTAAGGAGCATGGAAGACAACTGATCTATTTTTACTAACTTTTTAACATTATTTACAATAACTGAGTGACTAAGTTAGTCATTTAAAAAATTGCAGACTATGATATACACCTTCAAGAAAAATAAAGTGGAATCTAAAATATAAATTTACTGCTCAACTAAAACTTATATTAATGATAACCTTATTTTAGTACCCCGCAATATATTCACTGACTGCTTTATTCTACATTCTATAACAATAAATCACAAAGGCTGGGAAAAAAAAATATGAATCATATATATTGAACAAACTTACTCAATGAAATAAAAGTTCTTAATCCTAAACTCTACAATCATAAACACAAGGCAATAATAAAAACGTATCTTTCAGTATAACAAGGTTTTAAATGTGTACTTCAGCTGTATTTTTGATACTATAGTTACAAATGAATGATGCAATATTAAACTGCAAAGAAAAAAGGTACAATATGGAGCACAAATATCTGTTATACAAAAAAAAAATCAAAATAATTAACACATTAATGAATTAACCCTTTAATGCCCATGACAGCCCAAAACGGCTGAATTTTGAAATAGATTCATCCAAATAGTGCTATTTCTTTGTCTTTAATACCCTCTACCATTTCCTGAAACTTTCTGGGCATTAAAGGGTTAATAAGCATTTTTATTCTGTACAACAGAATTTTATGTAACAAAAGAAAGGCAGTTTAGATGAGGTCACTGCAATATGTGAATCTCAAAATTAACAATGAAGAAAAAAAAATTGCAATTTTCAGTTTAAAAGTCACTAAGGGACTTGGGTTCGAGCCCCGGGTAAGGCATGGATGTATGTGTCGTTTTTCTGCTGAGGTCTTGTCATCCTCTCAGACTTTCTACTATGGCATATAAACTGACAGGCTCCTGTCAGACCTCTGTGGCAAGCAGCTGCTTGAGGGGGTATTTATTTTTATTTTTTTTATAACATATATCATACACAATACCTGTTTAAAGAAAAAAAATTCCTTATTACAATTACCATGGACAAGTACTAGTCATTTATTTATTTGTCACAATCAGCATTAGCCCATGCTACCTATAATAAGGTAAGATATTCTGCCATTTCTTTTTTATTAAAAAATATTTTATATAACACAGAGGAAACGTTATATTCAGAGAAATAGCAATATTATACTGTGGTCCCTAGCCATTTGAAAAAAATTGTAGATTACTTTGTTTATTCTATGGCACAGCAGAAAACTGGTCCCTAGTAATTTGGAATAAACTATGCTCATTCTGTAGTTTAGCAAGAATATGGTTCTATTAATTAATCAAATAAGTAAGTAAATTACCTGTAATAATTGGCCTTATATACACTTATATGTAAATGTCATTCACAAGATTTAGTTTGTCAGCATACAAATAATAATAATTCTCTCTTTCAGTATAAAATGGCTTTAAATGCCTCTTTTAGCTAAATTTTGATATATGTTTACAAATGAATGGTGGAACAGTCAAGTTGCACAGAAATGTACAGGTGTGGAATACAAATATCTATTATGCAAGGAAAAACATTTCAAAATAAGGAAAGATTACAAAGGCATGGATATATTCTTTTCTGCAAATAGATAATAAGCTATTTACAGTACTAATTTCAGTAAAACTTCACTTTTTCTGTAACAATTGCATTAAATTAAATCACAGATAAAAATAGCATTTTTCTCATGAAAAAAAAAAAATGAATCATTACAGTTAAAGGGTGGACTTGAACCTGAGATCATCAGATTATGAGTCTGGCATATTACCAACTTCCACTCCTCGTGGCACTGTGCAATTATGCCGCAGTGCAGATACATGATGCAATCACATAAACAGTTCATGTAATCTTTTGCAGCAAATCATACCATTTTCTTGCACGATATAAAATAACCTTTTTTTGTATAGCAGAAGAAAAAGATAAAAGAGTTATTTTATGGAGTGGATGGAATGATATTATTACAAACTTATTTCCTCTAAATGATCTTATTGTTGCGGATTACAAAAATGGATAGCCACTGAGCGTGAGTATTAAAAGCTATATTTCAAAACCAAATTCAATACAAGGTAAATTGTTACAAAGGAAATATGGATGAAGTATCTTATTAACAAATCAACTATTAACATGCACAAGTCATCAACCTTCCTGCGTAGAGCACACAATATCAGCTCTGTGTATTTTACTAAATACTACCTTTTACTTGATTTACCAGGTCACCCGAAGATCTTCACTCGTAAACCAATTCTCGTCCTGTGCTAATAACTTTTCACACACTAGCCGAACAGAAAGACAGTCCGTGTAGACATTCGAAGTTAGCCATAAAAGTTCCCACTTTTATACTTCCGCGTATACACAACACATCAAGTTACTTCTTGATACTTAACGATAAAAGATCCCACTTTTATCCTTCCGCGTATACACAACACATCAAGTTACTTCTTGATACTTACGCGCCTGTCTCAGAACAGCTCACCGTCCATTTTCGAACTTCCGACCGTTACAACACAACGACCGTTACAATACAAAACCGTTAACGCTCCACTCTTCTTCTCCAAATTCTCCCAACGTTCTTATTCGTTGGCTGAAACTTTTTGCTTTCGGTTGCCAGATTCCTTCTGTCGTAACACTGCCCCCTTCCTAGGTCTTGTTCGTCCCGAACAATTCTGGATTCCAAAGTTTCTTCAATTCTTCGATGAAACGGGGCCAAACGATCCACGTGAACCACCTTGCACTTTGTAGCTGGACGTCGACGAATGCGATATACCACGTCATTAATCCTGTTAACTATTGTATATGGACCTTCCCAAGGTTTCTGAAGTTTTGGAGATAGTCCTTTCTTTCTATGTGGACTGTATAGCCAGACAAGATCTCCTTGATTGAAAATTGTTCCATTTATTTTACTGTCATATCTTGTTTTGGTTCTGTCACTTGTTATGTCGATGTTATGTCTAACGGAGTGATGGATTTCTTCTAGTCGTTGTTGCAATTCTTGTACGTATTGTGGAGTGGACACAGGCATTGTTTCGGGCCGACCATATAAAAGGTCACAGGGAAGACGTAACTCTCTTCCAAAAATCATCATGGAAGGTGTCTGTCCAGTTGTCTCATGCACTGCCGTTCTATATGCCAGCAAAAGGAGTGGTACATGGCGATCCCAGTCACGTTGGTGGTCGTTCACAAATAATGCTAAATGCTGAGCAATTGTTCTATTGAACCTTTCAACCATACCATCCGACTGAGGGTGTAAGGGAGTTGTTCTGGTTTTCTGAATACCTAATAGTTGACAGATGCCTTTAAACACATTGGATTCAAAATTCCGTCCTTGATCAGAGTGGAGTTGTAAAGGTACTCCATACCTACTAATGAAGTTATTAACTATCATCTCAGCCACTGTTGTTGCTTCCTGGTCTTGGATGGGATATACCTCAGGCCACTTTGTGAAATAATCCATTACCACTAATAAATATCGATTTCCATCATCAGTTCTAGGAAACGGACCCATTACATCAATGGCTATTCTTTCAAAAGGGGCACCAACGTTATACGTCTGCAGCTTACCCCGACTCCTAGTCTTAGGGCCTTTCTTTGCTACACAGGCTTCACATTGCCTACACCATCTCTCAACGTCTGCCCTACTTTTCAACCAATGAAATCGTTCCCTGGCTTTGGCTAATGTCTTATTAACACCGAAGTGTCCTCCAGTGGCACTATCATGTACATCTTTCATCACAAGTTCCACTCGGGATCGAGGAAGGATTATCTGCCAACGGATCAGCCGTCCAGTGGGATTCTCCCATCTTCTGTATAATACTCCGTCTTCCATTTTTAAGGAATCCCACTGTGCCCAGTAACTTTTAGTAGTTGGACTATACCTCGAGATTTGCTCCCAATTAGGTCTTACATCAGATTTTTCAATCAATTCTAATATTGGTTTTATGTCTTCATCATCTAGTTGAGCCTTCCTGATTTCAATTGGATTCCAGATGTTAGGGGTGTCACTGTTTGTTTGTGTCGATACTATTTGTCTTATGGGCATTATCTCTTTAGTTCCAAATTTCAGTTCTGCATTATAGCAATGTTTACAGTTGTCAATACATGGGCGCCTGGAAAGAGCATCTGCATTCTTATGCATTTTACCACTTCGATGTTCGATGGAGAAATCGTATTCTTGTAACCGTTGTATCCACCTAGCGATTTGTCCTTCAGGGTTTTTGAAGTTTAATAACCATCTAAGTGCAGCATGATCAGTACGTATAAGGAATTTCTGGCCATAGAGATAATGATGAAAATGTTCTATTGCTTTTACTATTGCTAACAGTTCTTTGCGTGTTACACAGTAATTCCGCTCTGGTTTGGATAAAGTTTTACTAAAGTATGCAATAACTCTCTCTTGTCCGTCTTGTTCTTGTGAAAGCACAGCACCAACTCCTGTGTTACTTGCGTTAGTATCTATCACGAATTGTTTTCCAGTTTGTGGGTACGCTAGCACTGGTGCTGTGGAAAGAGTTTTCTTCAGCTGTTGAAAGGCTATATCGCATTCGGTGGTCCACATAAACCGCTGGCCCTCTTCTGTCAGACGATGTAATGGCCTTGCGATGTTGGAGAAACCTTTGACAAATCTTCTATAGTAGGTGCAAAGTCCAATAAAACTACGAAGTTGATGAACATCTTGTGGTGGAGGCCAGTCTCTTACAGCTTCTATCTTACTAGGATCAGTCTTAATCCCTGCTGTAGTGATCACATGACCAAGGTAATGAACTTCTTGCTGGAACAGTTTACACTTTGTCGGTCCCAATTTTAACTTGGCTGCCTTAAGTTTTTCAAATACTTGACGAAGATTTCTCAAATGTTCTTCAAAAGTTCTTCCAAGAACTATGATGTCGTCCAAGTAAACCAGGCAGACCTCCAAAGACAAACCTTTGAGCACTGACTCCATTAGTCGCTCAAATGTGGCAGGTGCATTACAAAGTCCAAATGGCATCACCTTAAACTGCCAAAGTCCATTCCCTGTACTGAAAGCTGTTTTCTCACGGTCTTCAGGACGTATACCAACTTGCCAATAGCCGCTCTTTAAATCTAATGTTGAGAACCATTCTGACCCAGATAAAGTGTCTAGTGTATCGTCAATCCTGGGTAAAGGAAAGGAATCTTTCTTTGTTACGTCATTTAATCTGCGATAATCTACACAAAATCGTGTAGATCCATCCTTTTTCTTGACAAGAACTACTGGTGATGTCCAGGGACTCTGTGATGGTTCTATAATGCCCTGAGCTTCCATGTCCTTTATGAGTTGTTCCGTCTCCTCTCTTTTTGCCAATGGAAGCCTTCTTGCCGGCAGATGGACTGGAGGAGAATCACCAGTGTTGATTTTATGTTCTGTCAGGTTAGTACGGCCATAATCATTTGATGTGGCAGAAAAAATGTCCGAAAATTCTTTTAATAGGTTCTCGGCCTTAACAGCTTGGTTTTCAGTTAATATTTGTCTTGTTTCTCTCCATAATTCAGTAAGATGAGACGGGATGTCTGTATGATTTTGATATGAATCGGTAACTTCTATTTTATTTATACTTGTTACACAGGTAACAGCTTCACATATTGCTAATTCCTCACCTTTTTTTAACAGTCTACTGGATTTGTTACAGTTCATCACTCTGATAGGGATCTGTTCTTTATCTATTCTGACTAAAGTCCTTGCAACCAGGATATTATGAGCCAAAGCTCCTTTACCAGAGGCATCAGTAACTGCCAATCGGAAGGCCCCAGAAGTCTCCGCCCGATGTCCACGGACTATAACTTCACTTTGTGCTGGGATCTCTGTGTCTTCCGTCACTAATATTGGAGTTACGCTTGATAAAGAATCAGACGTCCGGCTAAGCAGAGGAATCTCTTCTGTCTCATAGATGAGTAGGTTATCACTGGGTCTAATGTTGAATCCATGTTTCTTAAGAAAATCAAGGCCTAATATGCATTCGTCGTAGATGTCAGCGATGTAAACAGGATGGCGAACCAGACAGCTACCAACTCGAATATTAAGTTCTATTTTTCCATGAACTTTTGCACGATCTCCAGTGGCCGTTTGTAGGCTTATTCTAGACTGTGTAGTATTCAAGTTTGGGTGAGGTATTATTTTCTTTATTATATCCGTTCTGAGTAAAGTTACATTTGCACCAGTGTCGACTATCATACGGCAAGGCATTCCATTTATGGCTCCATCAGCTACTAATCCATTATTATCGCCATGTAATGTTGAAACGTGGGCGACTTCCCCTGGGGCCAACCAATCAACAACCAGCCTTTGCCTCGCAAGATTGACTAATTTTCTGTTTCCCTGATCTTGTTGTCTAGTTGATGGACTTGGACTCCTCATTCGTTTCCTAGTGCAGTTGGTACGAATGTGTCCGGTCTTGCCACAATTCCAACACTGGAGGTCTGTTGTAGGTTTTGAAGAACCTTTTATATCTTTCAAAACGGATAGTATGGCTTTGGTTAGTTCTTTCATTTCATTATCCTTTTCTGCAGTTTCTTCTGCACTCACAAATCTCACTGCACGTTTGTTCGCTCGGGAGGAAAGCCTGGAGCACTCGTATTTCATAGCATGTACCACAGCTGACTTTAAGGATTCACCTTCCAACATCCTCAGAGATTGCTGAGTGTCAGGGTCAGCAATAGCATCAATAAATTGTAATTGAGCTAAATTATCTTGAATTTCTGGTGGACAGTTACTATAAGCCAATCTAGCTAGACGCTCAATATCACTAGCAAGCTCTTGCAAAGTTTCACCATTTTTCTGCATGCGATGTTTAAATTGAGTCACGTAATATTGTTTTAAATAACTATCACCAAACCTTAGTTCTAATGCAGAAACTAGACTTTGATAATCAAGTCGTTTTTCTTCTGGAACAGACTGCAAAACTTCCGCAGCAGAATTTCTTAAGGAAGCTGCAAGAAAACTGGCCTTTTGGAATTCATTCCACTCATTGGCTGTAGCGATAACTTCGAATTGTGTTTTAAATACTGTCCAAGATGATTGACCATCATATGTAGAAGGTTTAGTTGTATTTTTAGCGATATGTGTAATAACATTATTTCCACTAGAATTATTATTATCACAGGCAGAAGATAACATTTCATTTCTCAAAATCTGAAACTGGCGTTCACAATCAGTTTTTACAATTTCAATTTCATGTTTATAATCTAACTTAACACTATCAAGATCATCTTTTACACTATTTAGTTCGGTCATAATGTCCTTACACTTATCAGAAATCTTATCAATTTGAGAAGCCACTTCAGCTCTCATCTCAGTATTTTGTGCCGCTATTTCGGCTTTCAAATCATCTTTTTGAGAAACTATCTCCGTTCTCAACTCATTATTTTGTGCGGCCATTTCGGCTTTCAAGTCATTACTTTGACTTTTAATGTCATTCATCTGTGTAGCCATATCGGCTTTCAAGTCATTATTTTGACTTTTAATGTCATTCAACAACTTTACCAATTCATCCATACTTCTAGTTAACGGCATTCAATAAATTATCCCGCTTCTGACACCAAATGTTGCGGATTACAAAAATGGATAGCCACTGAGCGTGAGTATTAAAAGCTATATTTCAAAACCAAATTCAATACAAGGTAAATTGTTACAAAGGAAATATGGATGAAGTATCTTATTAACAAATCAACTATTAACATGCACAAGTCATCAACCTTCCTGCGTAGAGCACACAATATCAGCTCTGTGTATTTTACTAAATACTACCTTTTACTTGATTTACCAGGTCACCCGAAGATCTTCACTCGTAAACCAATTCTCGTCCTGTGCTAATAACTTTTCACACACTAGCCGAACAGAAAGACAGTCCGTGTAGACATTCGAAGTTAGCCATAAAAGTTCCCACTTTTATACTTCCGCGTATACACAACACATCAAGTTACTTCTTGATACTTAACGATAAAAGATCCCACTTTTATCCTTCCGCGTATACACAACACATCAAGTTACTTCTTGATACTTACGCGCCTGTCTCAGAACAGCTCACCGTCCATTTTCGAACTTCCGACCGTTACAACACAACGACCGTTACAATACAAAACCGTTAACGCTCCACTCTTCTTCTCCAAATTCTCCCAACGTTCTTATTCGTTGGCTGAAACTTTTTGCTTTCGGTTGCCAGATTCCTTCTGTCGTAACATTATTTTAGATACTAGAATGTGAACCAACGGGTATTGCTCTAAAGGTCATCAGGACAAAATTTAGATCTCAAGAACAACTGGAAAATTAAGAAATAATGAAAACTAATTTTTTCATGGAGTAGATTCATTTGGATTGTTTTGTTTATGGATACAACTTGTGAGTTTATTTTACACAACTGAATTTTAGCTAAATTCAATTGTGTAAAACTGAATAAACTTTGGGAAAGTGAAAATTTGGAAACAGAGAGTTTACCATATTATTCAATTATTTCTGTTTTGTCCTGTACTTGTCAGCATTATTCCTGTTGGAACTTTTATTAAGCTTACGCAGAATGTTTAAAAGAAGCAAAACACTTATCCCTCGATTCACCTAGGACTCAGTTTACACAGTTTCACTTTACATGGTAAAAAAATGCATCCAGTTTCAATTCACATGGTGATAAACTTGGTTTTATACATTATGGAATGAGTCTTTTTTTATGTATGCAGATATAATACATATTATGAAGTAGCAATGGAATAGTTACAAGGAAGATTGCCATCCCAAAGTAAAAATCAACTAAATGATTTTAGTTGATATCATTTATCATCAAGAATAGGCAGATAATCTCTCACAAGTTATATTTTTATTCTTTCACTAAAATTATATTCCTGCCATTGTAATGCAATCTATCTCATGACATCTTAATGAAGCCAGTTTTGAATTGGCAGGGAGATGACTTTTCCTAAAATGAATTTTTCAGACTAGTAAAAACCAAATATCATATAAATACTAATTTTACAAAATAAAGTAAGTGTTAGTATAAATGCTTAATATCTAATTCATATTCAGTTCATAAATATCTTACTTTCAAATTTGATAGTGTATGTTTATATTAATGGTGAGTATTTTTCATGACAGAAAAGAAATGTATGAGAAATTAATCTAAGCTTATCTGAATTAGTGCGAAGAAAGAACAAAATAATGTTACATCAATGTTTATTATTATTGCTGAATTGATATTAGAGATTAATATACACAGTCGTATCAGAATAGTATGACCACCTACCATAGTATATATATGTTAGATGGTCATATTATTCTAATATGACTGTGTATATAAATAAAATTTGCAATGTATGTTTTATTCATAACCAGGTTTTTTTCCATTGGATGTTGGTTTCGATTTGTACAGTGATTTCCCAGAACCTATCTACTGTGTAAATTGAGAGATGGGTAAAGATAAAATGGCTAAGATCAAATGTCAAGCATTGTCCTTTTCTCAAATTAGCTATGAGAGTGCAATTTTGGCTCTTAAACAGAATAGCAAAGTTTAAGATTCCTGAGTTTAGATGCTCACAGTATACCAAGATAGCAGATTAATTATTTAATACCCAGGTTTTTGTAAATACTGATGAAGTTAGACAAAATGATCACTAACCACTTCAGGCAGTGTTTTGTACAGAGAAAGATTAAATTGGTTTGCCATGTTATCAACTTGAAAGGAAAATATATTAACCCTTTGCATTCCAGATGTTTTTTTTTTAGTATGAGTCGTTAAATAGCATTAGCTTGTCACCGTAGCGGCACCTATGGAGTACAAAGGGTTAAAACCTAGAATTATGAAGCTGAGGATCAACTAAAAATGTGGTAGGCTATATCAAAGAGAATTTTATTGGAATTTGCCTTCATTGGTTGAATGTAGTTTAGGATCTGCTGCCTTTGGTTGCTTGTGTATGCATGCATATATATAGATCATTAACACACTAATCAGCATTTATATTATCATTCTATGCCATTCATATTATCCAACTTTCCACAACTGCTATTCTTATAATCCTTTCACATTTTCAAAACATGTCCAAAATGTTTTCTCAAAAATAATAATTATTTTTATACCATTAGCCCAAAAATGACTAAAGCTATGCTTTAAATTATATTAACTGTTCACCCTATAAACCTGCAATCAACTATAGAAAATTCACTAGGAAGAGTGGAACAATAATATAATCATTCATCAAATTTTCAGCCACACACACAAAAATAAAAAACTTTTTGACAGCAGCATAAGTTGCTTTACTAAAAAAAGATTTGAAAACCCCAAATTTTATTATACATCATTACACTGTTCAAATATACAGATCCAATTCATATTACAAATAATCAAAATAAATTTTTAAAAGTTTAAGGTAGAGTCATGTATATCTGATATAATGATGTGTTATGTGAAAATATACATCTAAACTATCTGCCAGTTATCATGAAATTCTAAAAATGTATACATAGCAAAAAAAAAATCTATAGAGTAAATATTCCTACTTCTCATTGGAACTAGGAAACCTGCTTAGAATCAACCTCAATCCCCAACTATAGTAATGAATTAGAGATGAGCTTGAGTTCAAATCTTCAAGCCCACGCCTCAAATATTTTGATCATTATTGAGCCTGGATTTAATTAGCAATAAAAATATATTTGAAAAACACACACGTATATATAGAAATGCATGCCACCAACCCATTTTTTTTAATTTCTAAATATTGAAAATTATTGCAAACTTTAAAATAATTACGATTATTTGCAGTGATTTAAAATTACAATATCATTTGGCATTAAAAATATCTGAAATAATTTTAAAAACTTTAAATTATCGAGTAATGAAACTGCAAATGCTAAAGGTGAATCATTAACAAGAGAATCCCTGAAAAAATATTGAAAGGGTTAAAAATCTGAAAGAAATATTTTTTCATAAAATTGGAAACTGAAATTATGAATGAACCCAAGCCCAACAAACCCCAAAGACATCTGTGCTATTTCAAGTCTTATCACATCCCCTTACTTATGACTTAAGATAAAGGTTTAAATATCTGCTAATCATCATGCAGAATAAAATAACTTACATAAACAAAAGCCCAATAATATGGAAATCTAGACAGCTTTACTACTACAGTACATGTATAGTCATAGCTTCAGAATACTGCTACCAATGGTTTCACTTTTATTAGGAACACTTAAAAAGTATAAGTATTTCATTTTTTGAATGGCAATATACAGTGGTATAAAAAATTTTAAAAAAATCATATATCTACTAATATTAACCCTTAACTGCTTCAGTAATTTTCCCCCTCACAAGTTGTAAGCACATCGAGAGAAAGAAAAAGAAAGAAGGGTCATTTTGAAATAACTTTTTTAACTTTTGCCATGATCCATGATATAATTTTTTTTTCACTGAAAGCAAATTTAACATCATCTTGGAAATTTTCATTTCAAATGAGCAATCTTCATTTGAAAAAAAAAAAACAAGTCAACAGCAAGCAACAGAAAGTCCAATCACCTCTGGTGAATTTATATATATATAATGCTCATTTTCAAATGGAAAATATTTTGTAATGTTTTTTAATTTAGCACCTACTAACAACAGAAATTTAAATGGAAGATTTTAAATATGCAAATAGTAATATTTTGTTAGTATGAAACCAAGACAGAATTTTCATTTATCTTTTAAAACAAAAAACCTGAATTTTTTTCTTCCTTCCTTCCTTCTGGGTGAGGTGGTAAGTCATTGATGTCAATGTAAATCCCTTGACCACCACACTCTACATTGCCTAGCCAAAAAAATAGAAGCCACACACTATTTACTATAACTGTGATGCATAGCCAAG
This sequence comes from Ryuthela nishihirai, assembly GCA_038380435.1. Taxonomy (NCBI): domain Eukaryota; kingdom Metazoa; phylum Arthropoda; class Arachnida; order Araneae; family Heptathelidae; genus Ryuthela; species Ryuthela nishihirai. The sequence continues at coordinate 44,382,181 of JAWZYU010000023.1, read as the reverse complement.
ATATAAAAAGAATGTCACACATCACAACCATGTTATCCCTGAACTGTCTTAAAATATAAGCAGCACAGCCATTGGCCAACATTTGACCACAAGATGGGAGATGTATGTATAACTTTGTTGGGTTGTTTTGTTTCTGAGTGACACTTTTTTGCACACAATGAGATAAATGACCAGATCAAAAGGACCCCGAAAGATGAGGGGACCCATTGGATAGTTGTTAGGAGACAGATGTTAGCCTTCTATCAAAGCCATTCAGCATGTTCTTTAATGTGCACAGGGTCTCTCACACACATCTCGTCATGGCTTAGCATCCCATCTGACGGATGGTGGCCTTTGCAACCCATCAGTGTCCCCTACTGCTCATGGGCCAAGGATAGAGATTATGTATAAATAAAATAGGGCTTCTAAAAATAAGTGTTACTTTGATGTTCGACAGGCTAGTGCAACCATAGCCAAAATTGTGGAAATTAAAGTACTGTCCCACTTAATCATCATTAAAGTATATACAAGATGATTAGCAGATGAAGTCTCAATGTCACACAGGAGTAATTGCAACAGGTGTCCAATAACACAAGAGAGAAACCATAGCATGTTACAGAAGCATGCAAGGTTAAATTTGCATTCAACTGTAATGATCAGATATACTACTGCTTTATATAGGTTGGATAAACTCATATCAACTCAAATAATGTACAGAGAAGTCAAATACTTGTAGTTCAGCAGTTGGCATCCTATTCAGAAACCTTTAGTGTCAGCCAGAAATTGAGGTTTTATTAGTGTCAAGAGAGAAACGATGGGATTGTAATACTGGAAAAAATGTCATGTAATCAAATTAATCAAAATATGCTCTTTAGCACAGATGGCAGAGTTAGAGTGTAGTATCAACCATATGAGGCAGTGGTTCCATCATGTGTCACATTCACTGTACAAGCTATTGGAAGGGAAGTCATGGTGTGGGTAAAGTTTATATGGCATGGATTGGATCTATTAATAAAACATACAGATTGATAAAATGCTGTAGCATGTTTACATAAATATCTGATCATTACATCCTGCATGCTTAATTTCTTCCCTGATGGAGATAATTTCAAGATAAAATAGTCATGTATGAAATCTGTCTGTGAGTAGTTTGAGGACATGATGGAGAACTTCCTGGCTACCTTAGTCACCTGATCAGAACCGCATTGATAATTTGTGGGATGTAGTAGACTACGGCATATGGGCATGATGTGCTCCACTGCTCTTGACCCTGAAGGAACTACATGCTGCATTACAACAGGAATGGACTCACATTTCACCAGACATCTTCCCAAAACTCATCATATCTACACCACATCAAATTCAATCTGTTCTGGAGGCACTTTATACAATATTGAAGTATAAAGTTCCTAATGTTTTTGGCTATTCAGCATACCACAAAATTCAAAATTTTCATTTTTAACATGAATAAACTATTTACAATATTAATTTATAAAGTTTTGCTATTTTGCAACTTTAGGCCATTCAATGATAGAAATTGAAACTATTCAAAAACTTGAAAAAAATGTGAATTGCAATATTTTTGTTAGTACTTATCTAACCCCAAAAAATTTTTCATTTACCTATTAAAATAAAACAAAAATTGAATGTCTACAGACAGATGAAAAGGAGAAAATCTCTTTCAGAAATGAGCTAGAAGAATCAGAAAAAAAATCACTCTGAATGATCTAAAAAAAATAATATTCTACAAAACGTGGAAAATTTACAGCAAAACTCCAAAACTGAAAATCTACTTAGAAGTAAAAGAGTGTTTTTTCTAAATATTTTTAAAGACTTTCTTTTTTCTATTGATTTTTAGACAGAGAGAAAAATGTTAGTACTATATTTTGTATTTTAAAATATTTTTGTATTATTTAATGCTTGGAAAATCTATGGTTACTCAGAACCAAAGTCATATGAATAAGATCTGCAGTAAAGGGTTAGATAACTACATGATCATGACAGAATGTTAATTGATATTATTAGCAAAAAATGATATTGGAAATACCTTTAAAAAATGAATTTCAAAACACACTGGAATTTCATGTTTGTCACGTAATTGGTAAGATACGAGTCAGTTCAACTTGAGGACATGCAATCTGCACAATGAAACATGAAATAAAACTAACAATGCGAGTGATTTGACATCTTTCAAATTTAAGTAGGTACTGGAAGCCAGTGGCTCCTAACAGATGCAATGTAAAATGAAATAGCAGTTTTCCTGCAATGGGTGAAGCAGTTTGAACCTTACCACTTAAAGGTGAAATTAAGCAAGGAGATAACAAGTTTGCTATTAATTCAATTATATAGTAATATTTGTGAAATTCAAGTTGCTCTCAATTTAGCACACAAACAGAAAATTGCTAAGAATCTATACGAAATAATCACTTATTAATTTAGATAAGAACCTTTTTATCAGCTTGAATATAGCAATAACTATAAATAAAATCATCTTGTTTAAAAATAGTGTTGAAAACTGTGAAAAGTTTATACATCATTCATCTACTAATAGAAGTACTATTAAAAGCTGTACAAATGCCCGTTTTGGAATATATGTGTTTAGTGAAACAAAAATGTGAAACATTTACAATTTTACAAAACAGCATGCTACAAATAATACCATCAAAGCTGGACCACTGTGAGCTTATTACCAAACACATCATTGCTGTCTACTTTGTTATAATTAACAATGACTCTTGCATCATTCTACATTTAGTAATAATGTTATAGGATATTATTATTATCTTTACTTAATATTAATAGTATCTAGTATTAAAACGTTTATGATTTTGTGGTCTGTACCTACTTCTAGGATAGGCCATCTGTGGACTATGCACATCTATTTGAAAAAAGCCCTGACTGGAGCTTTATTAGAGTATTGAAAAAGTGATTAGCAATTGAGTTATAATCAGTTGTAATTAATTTGAATAAACACTATACAAAACAATAAGGATAGGCAAACTTTTCTAAGTTCAATCAAGCTCAAAATGTTGAGCATGAGCAACAAAACTTTTTAAAGAAATGAACTGAGCTTCATAATTTTTTAACATTCAGCACATTTACATTCCTAACATGAGTACAATGCATTTGTAACACTAAATTAAAACTACATCTTGAAACAGTTAATAATTTCATTGCTAGAGAGCAGAGCAATGTATCTTGAAGCTGAACATAGACACTGTGTCAAATTACCCACAGAGAAAGAAATTATCCAGAGTGCACGGAAAATTTACTACAAACTACGCTGAGGGATTATGAAAATAAGCCAAGTGTAAGCTAGGTTACAAAAAAGTGGGTCCAGTTAACCCTTCCCAGGTCCAGCTATTTTTTCACTCTGATCAGGCAAAAAAAACATTAACTTCAGAACTTTTTTTTGCCAAATAATTAATGAAAGGAATTATGGCATGTTATATGCCAAATTAATCAGCATTTAATTCTGGACTTTCTGAAAATAAAATATTTAACAAAAAAACAACGGATTTCATAGGACTTTTTAATAGGACTTTTTTAGTCATGTAGTAAAAAAAATGAAACTGGCAATACAAATAAAAATTTATTTAAAAAACACCAATAGACAGAAATGATTATAATGCACATGGAATAGAAATAATATTTATTTCTGAATAACAAAAAAATTTCTTGTTTAAACATCTCTTCCGTTTTGAAATTTTTTTCTCTGTACCATACTTTGAGAAAAGTCCAGGCTTGTGCAGAGTCCAATAAACAAGTCAACTTTAGAATATTTTTAATAAATAACTAATCAACAGGAATAGGTCATGTTACATAACAAATTAAAGAGAATTTAATTTTGAATTTTACTGAAGTAAAAAGTTTGAACATTGTAGTAACATATTAATGTTAATAACACTTTTTACAGTGGTACACCAAAAAAAAAGGTACATATTTCATAATTACTTCCAAAATCTCCCATTTTTAAAAACAGCAGTATTTTGTTAATTATCAGGAGATTTTATAAACTTTAAGGAAAAATATGTTGATAATAGTTTAAACCAAACTTCTGAGCTTAAATCAGGTGAGTGCTTCAATACAGAGTAACCTTAACAAACAAATCGGCAATACTGGATAGCGCTTCTAAAATATGGCATCAGATGGCTTTATTGAATTAGTTATATTGTAGTTTAATAAAACATGCATCAAATGAAAAAGAAAACATTATTTTCAAGCTTGAATTATGCATTTTTGAAAGACATATGTAAAATAATTTTCAAATGGCAAATTTTTTTAAAAAAAATCGAAGTTTCATGTGATGTACAAAAAAAGTCTATAGACATCCGTGACCTAGTAAGGGTTAAGTCAAATTGATCATTAATTTATTAAGTTAAGCTAAGCTTGGGTCTTTTTCCTTCTTTTTTTAAACTCTAGCATTTTCTAACAAGGAAACAGTATTAAGGAAAAGACACTGAACCTCAGATCTTAAACCATAAATGTTGAAGCTGACCCAAACAGCTTGACACAACTGAAGCTTTGCACTTCCTAATAAGCATTTTTAATGAATAAATAACCACACTTCTTTTCTCCAGTTAACAAAAATGTCGATATATATGTATAAGAATTTGCATCAGCTAGACAGTGATGACTAATCTTTTCAATCTCACATGTCAAAATTACAGAAATAAGAGAATATTTTAAAGCTCGCATACAGTTATCAAAATACTTTAAAATGCTATTTATGCCAGATAAGGTTACATATCCGTTTATCATACAAAATACTAAGGATGCAAAACACCAAGTTCTAGATTTGCCATTAAAAAAACATTTGCTATAACCAAAATCGTTTAATCAATGCACAAATCTACACGATTTTTCCACTTACTATGCCCTGCGATCATTGATGCTAAACTACTGTTATCAGAATGAAGTGAATTTCCATTTGCCGAGAGAATAAAATAGCTCTTTCAGATGTAGCAGTAAACCAAAACCATAACTAAATTTTAAGATATATGAGAAGTGCTTTAAAGAAAATCAATGAATAGATGATAGACATAGTACATATATATTTATGATGCAGTATATTGTGCAATGTGTAATCAGTTATTTAGCAAGATCTTTGTAACATATGAGTGCACTATTGAAGTTAACAATTAATAAGTAACTAATTATAGCAATGCTGTCTTGCTAACAATATTCCTTTATAAATATGTACTGAATTGCTAAGGTCATTATTTCCAAATCTCTACACTATATAGACATGTATTTCTTTTCACCATCCAGTGGTATGGCCAGAAAATCATCTTGTATGCCACCTTTGGCAAGTGTGCCATAGGTTTGCTATCACTAAGATAGACTCTTTTGTATACTTCAGTATACGCAAATGTTATACTATAATAATGTCTAATATGAAGACACTTAAAAGATGAGAGCAAAAAATTATATCACATATATCATTGATTTTTATAAAAGTAAATCTCTTTTAAAATCAAAAGTTAAAACACAATGTGAATTACCTAAACAATATAAACATGATTTCCCTCTAATTTAAAAATTTTAGTCATGATGAAATTTAGTTTACATATACCATAGTAGATACAGCATTAGAAAGATAAGTCTGTAGCAAAGGCAGTTGCTGAACATTTTTTTTAAAGAAAGTGGAAACTTGGCAATTCAGCATACCACAAAATTTGAAAAATTTCCATTTTTAGCATGAATAAAACTCTTTATGATATTATTATAAAAGAGTTGTTGAAAAAGATGGAGATAAGCACAATGGTGTAAATAATAGAAGCTTTATCTAGCTTGTCCTGGTTCTCATACAACAAACCAATATGTTTATTTAATGTAACCATGATTCTGTGAGTTTTTCATTGTTGGTCTCCATTTGCTGCAGAAGGTGGGCATCTTTTTTAAGTTTTTTTTTTACCCAAGCATAGAATAAAGTAGCTGCAGATAGCATCAACAGGAGGATGGGAGAGGAGACAAAAGGGTACACTGAATCAAAGCTCATACTCTGTAAGGGGTCCAGATCTAAATTCTTATTTTCTTTCTGCACACGTCACATTGCTATTATTATAAAAATATTATTTTCCATAATTTATTACTATTGATTTCTTATCCATTTAATACCTACTATGATATCTGTCATTCAAATTTATTGAAATATTTAAAAATTTACCCAGTGAGTTGTTTGTCTTGGACCCATTCTGTTCCTGACTGAATCTTGATGAAGTTTAGCTTGAAAAGAAAATTTTTGGCTTTCGGAATGTGGCCAAGTTCAGTTACAAAAGTGCTCAATGCTAACAGCAACAAACTTTAATGTCTAGGTATATACCACGCCACACATAAGGAAAATTAAAAGATACCTCTCTGTAACAATATTGGTGTCTTGCACTTATGACAACAAATGGTAATGAATGGAGAACCTCCTCAATAAGAAATTTCCAGTGCTGTAAACTATATTAAAACTGGATAAAATGAACACTTAACACTCACATATGATACACACCTACTTCTAATGTTACATAAGTGAAGTGCAGCCAAATTTCACCATATGCTTTGTTTTTTAAATGACAGTGAAATAGCATTTTAAAATTGATTTTAATATATAAAATAATATGCACACTAAAACTATACCTGTGGCAAGCTTACTGTATTTACTCTGCAAGCTGGTACCTTTTTATAGTTGACTTGCTTTACTCATTGAGTTGAAGATAATAATCACATAATATTGCAATTTATAAACAAATTCCAAAAATTGACCTTCAAAAAGGAAATCAATTTGATGTGTACATTTTGAGCAAAAAAGGTTTAACATGTTACACTTGATGTTATTATTTATATTCTCTATATATTGTAATTAACAAATATAACAATTAAAGTTTTACAATGTTGGTTGAAAAAAATATGCATAACAAAAATAAAACACATCAAATTACATCAATAATATATATTAGTATAAAGAATGAAGACAATCACAATGGAAAAAATATAAATACCAGATAAGAACTAGAGACACCTTGCAAGAAAAACGGCCAGAACATCACAGAACTAATTTATATTACATAAAATTAAAAAACCTTGTAAATGTTTTACATACAAAAGTTACAGAAGCACAAACATACACCACATTGTTGCTACAGAATAAGTTATAATACACACACATAAAAATATGACAATGAACACATATGTGATTATCCTGAAGTAAGCAAACTGAAATATGTAATATTTTGCTAGAAATCAAAATTATTACAAGAACATCACTGAATTGCTATAAAAATAGCATCTTTTCGAATTTCAGATGTAGTTTGTCTGCAACAAAGCTTGCATATCACTATTTTAGTTCTTCTCTGGAGATAAATTATTGATATTTGAAGCAGCTTAGAAAGTGAGTCATAAATGTTATCTCTGAATCAATTAGATAAAATTACATTAATATTCACAGCTTGAAAAGGTAAAATAAATAAACATATTATTACATGAAACAACCAAAGCTAGAAACATTCAACAATAACAGATAAATTATAGACATAACGATATTTTGAATAGCTCTAAATTCTAGTTAAGGTGATAAAACATTGAGTAAAACACAAAATAGTCAATAAAAAAAAAAGATTGTCATACCAAAGTTGATTAATAACTGAAATTATTGTAAACATCCTAATATCTACATAACAGGTGAACAAATTTTAACATAAATTTTATAACTTACAGCTTACACTTTTATAGCTTACACTTTTATCCAAATTTACAACAGCCAAATTGGTCCATTTAGGCAATACAATTAACTATATTTTTATAACTGATTGAATTTACAGAGTTACAGTTATTGATATGCATACCAGAAGGCAATCTTTACCAAAAATTATAGACTAAACATTCAGCTACCTTAATTTTCTTTTTTGTTTTTTAAGAGAATGTCAACTTGTTGCTTAGAAATTACACGAAAGCTCTTTATTCTCTCTGACAATTCTCTACGTGATGTAAATAGTATTAATTAATCTATTGACTTACAAATTTATCAATAAACTACAGAATGCAACCTTAGGTATAATTATTCAGATGATTTAAAGACAAATGGTTATCCTGAAGATTACCAATAGCTTCTTATTGTAACTAAATTATTTCCACATAAAACTTTATGTTCAGTTATCAAACATTTATACATATAGCTATTTTTAATATAGCAATAGAATAATTTCATATAGCATGTGTGGTAGCTACATTACATTATGCATTTTGAAAATAATTTTTTTGACATACCATTTAACTAAAATACACTTCCCAAAAGCAGTTATTCACAACTTCAAAGTTGCACAATCCCTGGCCTATGGATAAAAGCTGCAAGACAAAAAGACCATCAGATTCAATTATGACTAGCTGGCTCTCATTGATGATAACATTATGTCTTCAGAAGTATGTGAAGTTGCTTGTCCACACCAGCGAACAACAGTCAGAAATACACATACAAGTGTGCCGAGGAACCCAAACACCTATTTACAAATTAAATGGATATAATTTACATTATAACTCAACACTCAATTAAATATAAAAAAAAAACAATGTAAAATATAGTCTCAAAATTTTAAAGAAAAACAGTAAATAAAGAATGATTTTCATCTTCTTTTACAGCATAAAAAAGAACAATCTATGCCTTTAAGATAACAGCAAGATATTTAATATGAAATAAATTAGGTAAAACAAAAATAGCTACTAAAGATATTAATCTAATCTTTATTTTTCTTACACAATATCCTACTTTAATATATTTTAGTTAATTAAAATTAATAACCTAAGTAACATCAGAGATCATTTTCATCTAGAAAAGAAACAAAAAACTAGCATACATCATTTTAGTACTTTTGGCATTCAGATTCAGATATTAATCTTTCAGAGTACTAATTATATAACAATGAATAAAATCTTGCAATGAAATATCAAGCTATGATTTTACAATTTTATTTTAGTGAATTATTTCATCTTTTTTAGGTAAAATTACTACAGTGGCCAATAGACATAATGATCTGAGGAAAGACTTAGAGAGTCACAACTAAAATATGGAACTAAGAATTGGTCCAGAATCAACTTCTAATGGAATAAAGTGGCAGGCCAAGAATTACTTAACTGAGGAGGAGGAAGAATGACATTCCATTTTTTTCTGAAATTATTTTTATGAAATATGACTATATATTTTTCCCTTCTGTTCTAGCATATTTTTAAAACATTCTTGAAAAGTATGTGCAATGCATGTGTTATCCATTCCTACTCTTAAAATCACCAAAAAATTTAATATTAATGTTTTCTTACGCCACATGAGAAAACATTCATCTTCTGTACTTTACATCAAAAATATTCTAAAACTTCAAGTGCGAAATGAATTACACTTTCTCACTCAGAAACATTAGCAAGTCTATGAGCAATAATGCTGCAAATGATGGGGACTGTCTGGCAATCCATTGAATATGGACAATCAATCAGTTGTAATAAAACTGTGCTTTTGATTAAAAAGAGTTTTCATGGCATAAATAACATACATATTTAATATCAGCTTTTAATAAATGAAGTTATCTGCCAAGTCCAGATTGACTGTTCTTTGTTCTGAATCTGTTTAAATTTGTTAGTGTACTTATATTTCCACACCTGATATTAGGTTGTTTTACCTCAGAGTAGTACTTCTTTGCACACAATGGGCTAAATGGCCAGGTCACAAGGACTCTGAAGGCTCAGAGAAGGTTGGGGGAGGAGACCCACTAGAACAGCTGTTGGGAGACATATGATAGCTTCCCGTCAAGGCCATCCAGCGTGTTCTAGAATGTGAAGAGAGTGTGGCTCTCCTGCACACAGAGCCAAGACTTAATGTCCCATCCAACAGACAGTGGCCTTTCCAAGCCCATCAGTGTCCCCTACTGACTATGGGCAGGGAGTTTTGCAGAGATAAATCTCAATGCTGACCCAGCTGGGACTCGAATCTGGAAACTGCAGATTACAAGCCCCACCTGAGGTAAACTATTATTACAATGTAACTAAATTAATCAAATAAAAAATGATGCTGCTTTCAAAAGAATGTAAAGCTTTTTCATACAAGTTTAACACAAGATTTTGGGTTGGTTTGTTTCACCTCTGAGCAGCACTTTTTGCACACAATGGGTTAAATCGCCAAGTCACATGGGCTCTAAGGGCTCAGAGGTTGGGGGAGGGAACCCATTGGATAACTGTTGGGTGACAGATGGTAGCCTCCAATAAGGCTATCCAGTATGTTCATTAACATGCACAATATATAGCTTTCCTGCGTCTCGGTTTAATGTCCCATCCAACAGACAGTGGCCTTTCCAAGCCCATTGGTGTCTCCTACTGACTGAGGGTATGATGGGGAGTTTCACATAGATAAATCTCAATGCTATCCCAGGTAGGACACTGAGAACTGCAGATTGTGAGCTTGGTGCACTACTGACTGAGAGCCACCCCTGCCCCATTTAACATAAGGACAAAGCAAAGATAGAATTATATAGTTGGCCTTGCACATTTTGTTAGTGATAACTCTAACATTGTTCAAGGATTCTAACATGTTCAAAGATATAAAACTTAAAATTTCAAGACTGCTGTTTTCAACAAAATGGCAATGTGATGTATCATGTGAATACTCCAAATTCAACAAGATTACATAAATTTTCATTTTGAAATGCTTGAAATTATCTTTCAATAAGTTTAAAATTTAAGATCCAAGAAATTATTGAATGGGTTATTTTACATCAAACACCAAAATTTTTTCATGGGCCAAGAAAGCTTTATCCAGGGTTAGATTTGCCCTTGGGCATTATGTTGTGCAGGCCTGTAACAACGTTATTTACTTCGGTATTGACAATCTGACATATTTTCTCCAAGGTCAGTTATTATTAAATTGTTTACTGCTTGAAAAATTAAGTTGGAGCATATCAGAACAATAAATACTTACAGCTGCAAGAGATACCTGTACCCGTGTCCAGTCAGAAATGGGAGGATCATACCTCTGATAAACATGCTCAGCATGAAGTAGTATTGATGAAGATATAATAAAGAGAACACTCAAAAATCCAGATAACAAAGCATCCTGCGAAAAAAAAAATGAAAAAATATGCACCTGAAAGACAAATGATCTACAATACACCCACAAGAATTTATAAATTATTATCATTATAAAACATTTCTAAAAAAAGGAGAAAAATGGGTCAGTTTCAACTTTCAAAATGAGTGATTGGCATCAGATGGAAAAATTTATTTTTTACTGCTGGGCTTAAATTCCACAGCTTCTTACTCTGACATTTCAGTAATATTTATGTGTTTGAAATCCATTTTTTTAACTGAACTGTCACTTCAGATTAATTTTCTAGTACAAGTCAGTTCCGGGTATAAGTTGACCCTTATATCCAGAACTGACTTGTTTTGGGCCACAGGAAGCTTAATATTAAATGATCAAGCAACTGTTTGACAGCAAATATTAAAAATTATTTTAAAAATTGTTTTAATTATTAACATTAATTTTTCTCTATTTGTAGAAATTTGATATGACATGTATATAATGACCCAAACTTTTTGGTTTTGGAAACATCTAAAATTCTCTACTCAAGTATCTATGGTAACTATAAATTGATAGAATATGGTGCTATCACAATCAAAATCTTCCTACCTACTGAATATCCTACTATTTATTTTCCATCAGATCACTACTGCAGAAGACATTTGAGATGTCTTAAGAGCTCTAATCAGGGTTGCTGTAAGGTTATGTTCATCTGTGTGAAATTAACTAAAAAGGACTTTTTTTTTAGAGTGAGCTTAGGCAGAAAAAAATGTGTTAAAAATAATCTATTTCTGGCAGTCATAATTCTGCATCCTTTAGCTCAGTGGTTCCCAACCTTTTTGGGCTGTATGCTCCCTTTTGGAGGCTGAATGCCCATTTTATCAAGTATTATTTCCTGACATCTCCCCTTCATGGAAATCAAATAATTTTTTCTGCATAAAACTAGTTGACAAAATATTTACCATACATACAGATTTATGACTATTTTGATCCATGAATTTCAATTTTTCTGCTGAAATAAAACCTGCATAACTATGCTAATCTAAGAAGTAATCAATATACTATTTAATCTTTCCCACAGAAAAACTCAAGAAAATTCCCGCATTTATTGGACCAATTGCTTAAATTTTTTTTATCTTATCAGAGATATCCTTTCATCAGATTCATGGTTCTGAAATTTTTTTATCTCATTTTAAAACAAAAATGAGATAATAGTTTCACTTTGTCATATGTCTGTCTGTCTGTCCATCCATCTGTCGGTCTGTAATAAATAAAACATAAATTTTTGTTTATAGAGATAAATTAAAAATTCTTTTGTGGTGGATGTATTGATAAAGTATTACAGTTTGCACTTTATTAATCTCCCAAAAGCTACAACTGCACCCTCTAATGCTGGAAAATTTTAAAAATTCAAAAATTTCAAAGGAATATTGCAAACAATGGAATTATGTTATAAATTTGAAATTTTGGTGGTACAATGGAAAAGGTCATGAAGTTTCCATAGGCAACAATGGGTTGATCCCTTTAGACCCAGAAAGCTGGGAAAATGCAACTTTTGTGCTTTAAGAGAAAATTGTTTGTTTTTAGAGATAAAAATTATTTTTAGGTTGAATATGTGTTGATGAAATATTATGATTTAAACTTTCCAAATCTCCCAAAATCTATAAATTCACCCTCTAATGGTGGAAAAGTTTAAAATTCCAAAATTTAGAATGATGTATTAATGCTACAAATTTTGAATTTTCATGATGGAATGTGAAGGTCATGAAGTTTTTATTGGCAGCAACTAGTTGACCTTGCATATACCTCTCAGTTGACCTTGCATATGCCCTCTTCTCAGTTGACCTTGCATATACCCTCTTCCCATCGTGAAAAGAGAAATTTAAGATTATATTTTCTAAGTTATAATACTGGAATTCACATATGAGAGAATAATCTCTATGTAATCCTCACATAGTCCAGGTAGCTGTGGAAAGAAAATCATTAGTAGGATTTTTAAAGAAACTAGGCCTATTGAGATAGGTAAGGCAAGCAATATCAAGCAACCTCGTAATCAAGGCATGGAGCAAAGACTTGTTTCCAGGGCTAGACTTAAGCAACCAATGCTGATAGGAACTTCAGACACTATTTGTACAAGTGGACTTTTCAAGAACCAGAATCTAAAGATGAAAATCTGTATAAGGTAAATTCCTCAGTGTAGGGTTGGCAATGTCTATAAAAGCAAGAGTTCAGGGACCTGCAATGGCCTCTGATCAGGATTATCCATCAGTTGATATAAGGTATCCTGTGCATCTATTCACTCAGGACTGTCAACCACAAACATGCATAATTCACATAAAGGGAAAATTGAAATTTCCCCCAATTCACTTCACTCTGGGTATGCAAATCATGATTAACAACTCAAGGAATGTCATGATGGAGTCAAGAAGTCGCAGAAGGGTAATTTCAAAAGGGTATGATTAGACTTTTAGTGTTATTTTCTTGACATGAATCCTTGTATAGGTAAGGTTATGTGTTGTATATTGCATGAGAGAATGGTGTCAATATCTCAGCATGTCAGTTATTTGTTTTTTTTTTGTGTGTGTTGAGCTAAGACAATAATACTTTACATCCACTTAGGTAAGATTATATTGATACAGGTTCCTCAGTGGAAGGTGTCTGGTTATGTTTTTCACCAAATTAAGCTTCACTATAAAACTGTAATCTATCCTTACCTGTTGTCCAGTTTTGCTGCTGATCTCTGTCACCCCCAACACCCACCATTGTAATTACTGGAAAACAGGTCATGCACTACACTTTTAACTAACTAAGAATATTTTATTATGATACTGAAACTTATGACAATTAGAATAATCTTAACTTTCCACATGACAACTAAAAATTTAAGTTCACTAATAATTCACATAATGAACAATTCACAGATTAGAAAGTGGTATAAAACACTCAAGGCTCAAATGATTGCTAATCATATGACTACATATATAGGGCATATAGGCAAATGTGTCAGCATTGAGATTTATCTTCACTAATCCCCACCCTGCTTTGGCCAGAAAGAACACACTAATGGGCTTGGAAAGACTGCTTGTCCATCACATGGGAGGCTCTCATCTGTATGTATCTTAACAGCTATCCAGTGGCTCCCCTTACCCAACCTTCTATGAGTCCTTGTGATCTGGCCATTTGGAACATTGTGTGAAAAAAAAAGTGCCAGTCTAGACTAGAACTAGAATGTGTCACATGTATTGTATTCATTTTGAATACTGTTAAATGGCAGTATACTAGAAACAAAATTATATTAAATAAAAGCCTATGAAGATAATTCATAAATGTTTCTTCACATAAATTAAACACTGCCCAATGAAACATTATATGACACTATTTTTTTTTATATTATAGGTTTTGTGTGATTCAGTGAATACAATATGAATACAAGCTGCTTAGAAATTCATGAATTTCACATAAGTTGTATTTGGAAATACAATGTTCATTCAGATTAAAAAATAAAATAAAAATATCCCCTCAAGCAGCTGCTTGCCATGTGATAGGTCGCAGACCTATTGATTTTAATTTAATTTTTATATTTTGTTTCTATCCTGATGCAAGATCTCGGTTGTGAATGTCTTTCGGAGTTCCGCTTCGTCTGTTTGCGTTGGTTGCCGAGAGGGAGCTTGGCACGTGTGAGGTGACGGGAGGTGTCGAGTGAAGCGGTTGCAGCTCCAGTTGCAGCTCGCCTGGGGCTTGCTTCTGATTGGCCCCTTTTGGTCGGAGAGTTCCCAGGGTTGCCAGAGAGATATTGTCACACTCGTCCTGGGAGAAACAATTCGGTGTGGGTTGATCAGTCTAACAGAACAGGGTTCGGTCTTTTTATCTATCTTTCTTTTGCACTCTTCGCTAAGTCCGACTTTAGTAAAATTCACTGGACTGACTTTTAGGCCATATTTCAGGGAGGGAAATTGTAAACTTAGACATCTCTTAAATTAGTGAGATAATAAACTTTTACCTAAATACGTTAGGCGAAATTTAAAGAAATTTGCTTTGCTTGGGAAAAACCACGATCAGAGAAATCTGGAGTGGGTGCTTCATGAAAATTTGCGCCGTGTGCACATCACAATAACTTAGCAGAATACAGTTCTCGTTCCGGAGAAACTTCAACATGGTAGAGTTATTTTAATTTAACTTACTCTGCTTGTTGTCACTTTCACTTTTAAGTTTTACTTTCATTATTTTGTTTGAATGTTGTTCGAACTTAAGCTTACCTGAATGGAGTGAGTACTTATTCAATTAATTGTAATGTAAAATCATCCACCTTTATAAGTCAGTGGTGGAACTTTGTTAAGTGTTGAATTTAAATAAATTCAAAGTTTTGTTATTGTTCAAACAAAAATTGGGTCTTGGTCAATCATGTGAAATCTCTACTCGTCGCAACTACAGTTAGAGAATACAGGACTGCGTATTGCTAGCTTGTAGATTGTTCCTGGTTCGAATCTAAAATCTTCTTTCGGCAAATCTTTCAAAATATTTGTGTGAAGGCATTAAATTTCGAAGTCAGATCATCAAGCTATTGATATGCAGTTCTAGATGAGATAATTATTTTAGTAAACGCGGAACATTTTTAGTTCATACCGCATGTCTCGAAGAGGAAAAAGTTGCAGGTGACACATGTTTGATCAAATATTTTAAAAAAATCATATAAATATGGAATAAAGTCCCAAGCAAATAAATTTAACTTCTAAATTAAAATCTCTGAAACCAAATAATTTATTTCTTAAGTGATCTTAAATTTGATGTAAGTAGCAATGTAGCATTTGCATCATTTATGTATTTGCTTAAAATAAAGCATAAACTTCTTTATAATAAAAAATATGTGGAAAGGGGTAACTATATGTTTAACTTTTTATGAAGATTTGGAGAAAAATTATATTTTAAGTTCTTGCAAATGGATATAACAAAATGAAAAACAAATTATCTATAAAATGATATTAAGTGCCGAAGTAAAAATTATTGTAAAATATGTTCTCAATCTTTAGAAACATTTTGAAATTCAATAACTTTTCCAAATGTCTTAAATCCTCCATTTTAATAGAAAAAAAAATAATTAAAATTCAATTCTTGCCCAATATCAAAAGCTGCTAATAAAATTTCCATTTAAAATATTTCGATTTTTCTGGAATGTAACATTTACCTTTCAACAAGAATAGAACTTTTCTAGTTTCCCTTTTGTAAATGACCAAATTAAAATGTCTAGATAATTTGAAACATATTTAAGGATTTGTACAATAATAATATGTATGACTTTGAATAAATATATTGTTTTCTTTTCTGTGTTGTCTTCCTCACTTTTCTTCTCAATGGCATATTAAACTGCCAGGTTTCTGTCAGACCTCAATGGCAAGCAGCTGCTTGAGAGGTAACTTTTATCTCATTTCAAGAAATAAAACGAGATGTGTTCCCTTTGTTGTCTAATATCAAACTTTTTTGTTTATAGTGATGAATGAAAAATTCTTTTTGTGTTGGATAGGTATTGAAGAAATATGCTTCACACTTTCCAAATCTATCAAAAGCTACACTTGTGCCCACTAGTGGAGGGACAAAGTTGAAAATTGCAAAATTTTAACAAATATTCCAAACAATGCATTGAAGTTACAAATTTGAACTTTTGGTGGTGCAATGTGGTCATGAAGTTTCTATTTGCAGCAATGAGTTGACCCCTTATGCCTAGGGTGGAAGGGAAATGCAACTGTTTTAAGAGATAATTAGAAAACTTCATTTTATTTAGATTGGTACTAATGAAAACGCCGTCCCGTGGCCGCGTGGTTAGCGCGCTTGGCTACTAATCTACGGGACCTGGGTTCGAGCCCCGGGTAAGGCATGGCTGTTTGTGTCATTTTTCTGCTGAGGTCCTGCCATCCTCTCAGACCTTCTACTGTGGCATTATAAACTGACAGGCTCCTGTCAGACCTCTGTGGCAAGCAGCTGCTTGAGGGGGTATTTATTTTTTATTATTTTTACTAATGAAATATTATAATTCATATTTTTCAAATCCTTAGGTAGTTTTAGTTTATATTGTTAGAGATCACTAAATACGTAAATGACGAAACTTTTTACAAATGTTGTAAGTGATCTGTTTATGATGAAAATTTGAAATTTCGGTGGTAGTGTCAAGAGATATTCTACTGACAGCAACAATCTGCCCCTTTTTCTCAGAGGGGTGTGAGAAAAGCAACTTTTTAAATTAAAGGCATAAAAAACAAAATACCTTTTATGTTGTTTAAGTATTAATAATATACTACAATTTGCATTTTCTCTCTCATCCATTAGTTCAAATTAAAAGTTTTAAGGAGCGAAAAAGTAGGTAAACGAAAAACATCATTCTCTTTGAAAACAAGATTCACATATACATCACAGGTGATATGGATTCATCTAGTTTTTAATTTATTTACTTTTAAAGTATAGCAGTTTCTGAGTAAAGTTTTGGAGCATTTTGCCAGAAATTCCTTCCACAGCAGAGTCAGAAAACAAAAGTGCTTCTTCACAAAGGGTTAATTTTCTTGGATCTGCCACTGGATTGTTTGGGCATCCTATTGTGTACCAACAATTCAGGTTATAGAATACTAAACCAAACTAATGCCAAAAATAGGAATCAACCATGAACTTCATTACTAGAGCAATGATTATGAGTTTTAGTTCTGAAAAATTTCCTTTTATTTGCATCTTCATGATTAAGATTTTTATCTTAAAAATTATCCATACATTTAAAGGATTCTATGAGATTATTACACAAATAAATTTTATACTACATTTCATATAAATTTTTAAACAATAATAATGAAAAATGAAATTTAAGTAAAAAATTCTTAAAAAAACTATTTTACTGAAATAAAAAAAAACATATTTTAAATGAAACTAAAAATATTTTAATTAATTTATAAACTTACAATTGTGTTCCATTGGACAGGGAAGCTTTGTACAAGAGATGTTACATCAACAAATAAGAAGGCAAAGGTAACCAGTATGGAAAGAATGCTGATTAGTATATGAACACGAATGTAACTTGAAAGGGGCAACTGAAGAACATCAATGTCATTTGTGCCGGCACTGGTAATGCATGCCAAACTGATAGTAGAACAAGCCTGAAAATAAAATTTGTGCAATCCAATATAAAAAAAATCACTGATACCATATATTAATGAATATTTCTTAAAGAATGAATCTATAATATACTACTTTAGACTATGGAGGGTACTCAGACAACACCTCCTACAGTGGAAGGCCAGTGGACCAAACTATGCAATCACCATTGATAGTTCTAAGCTCGCTCTTTGCCAAACATTCTTTTTCTCATTTCAGTTCTGTTCAGAGTACAACTTTTTTTTTTTATCATATTTAGATTTTTAACATTATTTCAGTATTATTTGCACTTTTATATTCATATTATGGAAGAATACAATATGAATATTTCTAGTAAATAACTGAATCTGTAGCTTTTATGGTTACTTTTCTCCTGAAAATTATTAGAAACAGAGCTTCGAAATTGACTTTTAATGAAAATTAAGAGCATCATTTTGTGCAACCACTAAAGCATGTGACAACCACAAATTTTAGTATACCTTTTCATTCTGAGTAAATGCTTCTAAAAAAAATTACTATCAATCTTCATCATACTTAAATTTCTTAAACTATACTGCTCACAAAAATTAGGGGATATTTTTATCACTTCATATTCATTTTGAAATATCCCCTAATTTTTGTGAGCAGTATAGATGAAAAATTTTTAAAAAATGCAACACATATATCTTTTCACACTTTTGTTATATAATACATTACAAAAAAAAAGTGTAATTGTGATATAAAATGTAAACAAGGTTAACAGGGTGCAAACTTCAATTTTGTTAAATTGGTACTTAAATCTTTATTGTTATAACTCTATTAATATTAAGGCATTGCTTTGTTATCACTATAAGCAATCATAAAAGAATTTTACAAATCATATTGCTTACTGTGGAATATATAATGCACTGTACACATAAAAATTACAGTAAAATATCTATTGATGAATTACAACTATGTAAATAATAAGTTTTCTATATTCGAAAGCATCAAACAAGACTTCAAATGCAATGATAAATATGGTATTTCCAAAAAGAAATGTATGTATTTGTGGAAATTATTCAATGGACAATAAAATATTCCAAAATGGTTGCATTTCCTCATTGAAAATTTGCTATACCCCAGTTTCTGATCATTTGCTTCACAAAGTTAATAAAATAATTTTGAAATTATGTATCACATTTTTCAAGTTAATTCCCAGAAAAATAATAATGCATATCTGAACACATAAAGAAAATGAACAGGTTTATTAATTGGATATTAATCAACTGATCATTAAATAAAAAAATACTAATATTATCATTAATCTTCCAGTGAAATATAAACATTTTAAGAATGCAATAAAGGGATAAAATATTGCAATATTTTTATTATTGCAACTTCATTCAATTATTGAAAAGTCAATGGAAAAATCAAGAATTATCTTTAGATTTGGAACCAAATATAAGGTAATCTCTTTGGTTAGTAAACTGAAACTGCAGGATTTTTATTTACATACTGTTTAAATGTAATCAAAATACATTGATTTCTTTCTCAATCATATATCATTTAATTGTAACTTGCATAGTAAGATAAATTTGATCATTAATAACAGAAAGGAAGCACATATTATTTCAAAATGACTCATAAATCTTGGATTTACACACAAACATTTACTGGTAAATCAAGATAGTATGTAAGGAGGGAAAAATCAAAACCTTACCAACTCAATATTTTTTACAGAATATGAGAGTAGAATTGCATAATTACATACGTTTTTACAACTTCTTTGAAACACAACTTGTTCAGTTCAATGAAAAGCGTATTCCTAGACTTTGTTCCTACATTTTGAAATGAGTAAATTTTATATGATATTATGTCTTGAAATGTTTCGTGATTACAACTAGTATGGTTTTAGCAAAAGTAAAGCAGAATTTCAGCATTTTATTGTCAAACACTGCAATCATATTTTGTGCAGTACTTATTTATCCTAGGAATAAATAAGGTAGAGACCAAATCAAATGATTTTTTTTATTTGTGATAAGTATAATATCACATTACGAGCTACCTTCTATATAAGTATAGGTTGTTTATAATTTCAATATATATTTCCATTGATAAATATTTATAATAATACATGATGTAGCAATTAATCATGAAGAGAATAAACTTTTCAAAGTAGCTACAGTACTGCATATTTTTCATTTCTCTGTAACAGTGCCTTTTAGCAGTAGGAAATGAAGATTCTTACTTCCAAAGTAAGAATAAGAGAATCTTATGATAGAGAAAATTTGCTTTAATCTGTACAACAAGAACATGAAAGATTCACCGTAATATCACACTGAGGTGGAAGAACAATGGAAATATCAAAAACATTGTGAATTCATAATAATGACTGTACTACTCACTACAGAAATATAGAGGAACACAAGGAAAAACCAATTTGGTAGTAAAAATTTCAGCTGTCTCAGCTTTTTTAACCATTACAGTGATATAGAGCAAATTTATTATTTTTAAAAATAAGCATGTGTCATTATATTCTTTTTAGTGTATTCTCGCTTTACAGTGCCTTCACTAGCTTGTAATATGAGTTTTAAGCCATTATAGGTGCAACTTCATTGAATATCGTTTGTAATGTGCCATTGATATTTTTTTTCATTCTTTCATATTTAGCATTACTTTTTCTTATGGCATTAGGGAGTTTTTTTATGTTTATTGAGGGGGGGGGGAGATTTTTTGTCCTACTAGTGACCACTAGGGGGCAATTAATTTAGCAACCCAAATCATTATGTTGCATAAAAAAAAAGATGGTGGTGTTGTAACCATGAACTGCAGTACTGCGCTCTTACAAATGGAAACTAGATTCTATGCTGCCTTATGTTATTATAAGGGAGAGCTGTAGACTAAACTTGACAGCTCTATTTTATTTTCCCCCCTTTTTTTCTGGTGGGAGAGAAAGTTTAGGGGGTCAAAAAACTTTGCTCCAGGAGGAAGCTGTATATCAAACAGTAAACAAAATGAAACATACCAACATTAAATTCCAGTATTAGTTCAAATATTAATAAAAGTTTTAATAACTCATTTTATGTTGAAACATTTTAAGAAGCCTACATTACATGTTATGTACTGTAAAGCAGACAGTTGTCAAGAGACATCTGCTGTTATCATTGCTTACAACATCACCTAACTTTGTACTTTGCAGTACTGCAAAGTAGATTGTGATCCATCAAAGGACATCACTTGCACAGTTACCAATGATCATAACAGTCAACTAAACTGCAATTATACTAAAATCTGCGAGGAAGGTGACAATTCAACAGAAAGACAAGAATCTGTGCCTCATACTGACTTGAACCAAAATACATTTACATACATGCACAGTTAACACTTTGGTACCGTATATCAATTTTCAGACTTACTGTCATAGTTGATACAATAAAAAATGCTAACTCACATAAATGCAATAGTTTTAATATTGTATATGTAAATATATTAAATTAATCTAGTATATGTAGATATACTTCTAATTATTAAATAAATAAAATGCTGCATACCAAAAGGGCTAGTCGTAGCAGACCTTGAGGTTTATTAAAATATGAAGTATCCCATTGTAAGATAACAGCGAACTTAATAGGGACTTGCTCACTACTAATTGAACTAGATGTTCTAACAATATCTCCATCAACACCTGCTATACCTCCAGCATCACTAAGCTCCTCAAGTTCGTCTAAAGCAATATTCCTGAGAGTAGATTCTTCTACGAAATGTCTGAAACTGCATTTTCTCCTACTACTATCGACCTTTACGCTGTCCAGATTGTCCGATTCTTCCAAATGAGTTTGCACAGGAACACTCATTTCGCTGGCATCAATGCGGACTCCAATTCTGTTTGGTTCTTCATTAACTGTCCATCCATGAAAGTCACCTTTTTCTTTTGCCATTACACAATTTTTGGCAAATCTAAATTCGGGAGTAATCCTTAATTTACTGAAACTACATTATTGGACGTAAACAAATAATATACGGCAACCATAGTACTGAAATGTGTTGCCATATTTCACATTAAACAAACCTCCGGAAATAGAACTATTTCAGTGTTTTCGTTTCTTGACATGAATATTGTGCGCCCTATCAAAGTGTAAGATTTAAACATTTTTAGAAAACTGAAATATAAAGAAATATGAAGTAGCCAACAAACGCCTATATATCAACTTGAGATGTTACCCATACTTCAATTCCTACCGTGAAATCAATCGGCGCCTTCAGCACCGATTGACTTCTAGATCGTACCCTATTTGGCCTTGATTGCAATACCAGATGTTAAATTTTCTAATCATTTCTGAGTTTTACTGCCTGAGCTGACCCTATTCAATAATTTTTAGCATTCCAGTATAGGTATTTCAAAATTTTACCTTTGACCTTAAAGGACCCATCGCATTTGAAATTTGACTAAATTACTGTGATCGACGAATCAAGTTCTATCAGGCACCAATTTTCAAATCTCTAGCACCGGTAGATATATATTTCACCTTTTACCTCGAAGCACCCATTGCATCCAAAATTTCGAAACTTTTCAGAGATATATGACACAAAATACTCCCAGGAGCCAATTTTTAGTTCTCTAGCACCAATAGATCAAAATTTTACCTTTGATCTCAAAGGACCCTCTACACCGAAATTTCGTAACCCATCCAATATCTAAAACCAGAAACCATGGATGTAAATGAAGAACTGGATAACGCACTCCCAATACGGACAATGATAAGAAAACGTGCCGGTTTTCAAAAGTGTATGTTGCCATCGCAGGTATATTCAGTCGCCTTTGCCGTATTCAAACACGTTATACGGACCTATTTTAAAGCCTCAGTAATTATTTATTTCGTTCTCTGCACACTTATTTTTTGTTTGCAACGATAAATGTTAATAACTGAAATGAATATAGTAATATTTAGCTTTTGTTTTTATAGCATATAATTTATTATGTGTTTTTTGTAACTTTAGCGATAAACATATCCAGTTCACCTCGATGATCCAGTTACGTTTCTGGCTGACGAGATACAAATTAGAATTTTTTTTATTTTATTCCCTCTGTTGAAACTTTTTTTTATAAGTAATTCAAACTTTCAACTAAAATATGAGGGTTTCTCCACTGAACCATTCTGAAAATAAGATATATATACAAAAATAATAATAAATATAGCAACGCAAAATTAAGAATATTCAGTTACACCCTTGGCGCCTTTTAGTGAGCAGTATATAAAACTTTTATTTGAGTTTTTCAGTTAAAAAATTGGGTCCAATCATTCAAGTCTAGGAGAAGCATAAATTAGAGAAATACAATTAGAGACAACACATGTAGAAATACGATAAACCAACAATTTCAGATTTATGAAATTATGAGACTTCATGTATAATGAAAGTTAATTGCAGATATTGCTGAAAAATGCATTCAGTACATAAATATCTCTAAAAAAACTCTAATTCTACAATTCTGAACTACAGTCTAATATCAAAACGACTTCCATGTCAAAGATAATTGTATGCATACACAAAATGCAATCCATAACCTAAGCATTACTCATTTAAACTACTCATTAGGGTATTCCATTTTTTTTATTTTTTGCTTTAGAAAGAATAGTTGCTGGACATTCTCCTATGTTATTGTTCAAGTTTACCACTCAGTTTGCAGAAATTAATTTTTTCATATTACCTGTCATATACTTATTTTTTGTTTTAGGTTAACTTACAGTTCCTTAAAACTTATTGATAATAGTTTTCAGTGAAAGGTTACTCATTAGAATTCTTTATAAAACACAACTGCAGAACTTTATTACTCAGCTTCTGCTAACAAATTGTTGTTTGATGTTGTCATCTTCCAGATTTAGCATGAATGAATTCCTTCATATCACGTGACACAAAAGTTGCCAGAACACTAATTTCTAAAAAAATCGTTGCCAGATATATTTTTTTCAATTCTGCAATTAACCATAGTGTTCGGATACTTTTTTGAGCGACTGTACAATCTCATCAGTGTTAATGTAAATCATATGTTGTAGTGACTACATACTGAATTTTTAAAGGTTTTATTCTTTTTAAATTTTCAATATTTTTTAGAATTTCAGTAGTTTGTAATCAAGTAACAACATGATTACTAAGTGATTACAAAGTATTTTGGGGGGCTGAAATATATATATATATATACTTTAAATCCATTAAAGAACTAAATAGTGGAACAAGTAAAAAATTATGTTAAATTTTAATGTTGATATTATCATATAATTACAAAAATTATATTTTTCATTATAATAAATTATTTGTTAAACTTTTCATAACCTTAATTTACTTCATGTCAAAGAGCAAATATTTAAATTGAGAAAATGTATACTTTGTCCATCAGTGATGGTGTACACAAGCAAGTGAAAGTTTATTGTTATATGATTTGATCTGTACTGAAAATTTTTCCAATCGAATTCTTACTTTGTTCTGGTATTTACTGTATAGAATAAATTAAACCAAGAAGTAAATTATCACATTGAAATCTTGGATGTTACCATGATGTTTCTGTAAGATGCAGAAACTATTTATCTCAGAGACTTGAATTTAACACCAGAAATGTCCAATATTGATACTTAAAATAACTTAAAATTCTCTTTCATTGAGCAATAAAATTTTTAAATTTATCCTTCAAACTATTTCCATGTTAAAAGTTTCTAGAAGAAAACTTAGAAGCTTTTTGGAACAAGGTCAGCACGCTTTCTTAGTGAAGTAAAAAGCTTCTGAGTTTTCTCTTAAGAACTTTTAACATGCAAATAATTTGAAAGGTAAACTTAAATCTTTTTATTGCCCAATGACAGAATTTTAAGTTATTTTAATTAATTTCTGACCAAGAAAGTCTTTTCTATTTATATTAAATATTGGTACAAGAGGTCATAAAGGTTTTTAATGTCATTTTCCAAGAAGGCATGGGGGGAGACAAATACACTATATTTCATTTAGTTTTAGAGGTATTATTTATATATATTAGATTATATATATTAGATTTAGAGGTAAAATCTATATATATTAGATTTTAGAGGTATTATCTCTCCAAAGACTCTGTTTCATTTGAATGATATTTTAAGAAAATTGTGTTTATTTGCTGATACTGACCATTTCTTTCCCATGTGCTTACTGTGTTGTCCTGTCATATCCCACATCAGTTGATCAAAGTCCTGTCATAATCCACATAGTTGATAAAAGTAGCTTTGCCTCAGTGGTGCTTCTAGTAATTAAAAACTTTTACGTTTGCCTACGTAATTAATAACAAGCTCTTTTCATAAAATTCTTTTTTTATTATTTTAGTATGGAAAGTATGGTTTCAGGTGCCATAGACTAATAATTTAGGTTTAAGGTGTGAATTTCAGCATTTCCTGTGAATACATTAGCATAGACTAGTTTGAAAATGAACGTCTTCAAATTGTTTTTTGCCATAAGGGTGGGATCCTACAGAGTGCAAAACCAAGAAATATACATTCTTCATAATGTTAACCTGATACTTTCATACAAATTATACAGTTTTTCTTTTCATTTTTAGTACTTAGAGACAAATAGAGCCCAATCATTAGAGGATTTCCATGTGGTGTTAACGAAAAGCAAAATTAGAAATTAAATATCATAAAGAATAAACTTTCTGTGGGAAGTTATTGAAGCTAATGAAAACCTAAATGAAGTCTATCAAATTCTTTAACTTCTGCAATTTTATTCAATATTTAAATAGTTTAACAACAAAATTTATCAATTAAAACTATTTAGTTTAAAGGTTAATCAAACTGTTCAATAAAGAAGAAAACAATAAATGATTTCTGTATTAAGGAATATATCTAATCATTCAGTTGTACTCAATATGCACAAAATGCTTTGTGGTGGAATGACTGCTTTAATATTCCAGTTTTCATAATTCAAACAATGCTGCTACACTTGAAAATTTTGTCGTGATTTACATCTTAGCATAACTTCAAATTTATTCCATTCTTTTAGCCAAAAAACTTAAACATATAGATTTCCTAACTTGGCTTTCTATTGTAATAACATAAGAATTTTGTAGAGATATGTAGATTTTTATTTATATGAGTGTACTTTTATAAAATAAAAATTTATTCTTGTGTATTACATTAATCTTTTCCCCTGTGGTCACATGGTATGCATGCTTGGCTCTGAAGCTGAGAGACCTGGAAGTTAAGGTTTCTATTAGGCTCATTTTGTTTATTTCTGCTCAGTTCTTCACTAGTCTTTTCTGTACTATACTGATAGACTTTTGTGTGGTAAATTTGTTGGTTAATAACTGTTTGAGGAGTAGTTTTGTTCTTCATGAGTTCTATGATTATTCAGATGTAACATACATTAGAGGAGACTGGAAAATAGTTTTTTTATTATACCCTAATTTAAAAGTGCAAGTCACCAATCCTGGTTAATCTGTGAGATTCATTCCTCCTATTGAAATAGCAAAATAACAAATGGGAATAGTTCATCTGCAAGATGACAACATCACACAACCATTTGTAAGCACAAGCTGAATAATAAAGTTCTGCAGTTATATATTTATGAAGAATTCTAATGAGTAACCTTTCACTGAAAACTACTATCAATATGTTTTAGGGAACTATAAGTTAACCTATAGGACAATGTCAGCAACTATTTTTTCTAAAGCAAAAATTAAAAAAATTGAATGCCCCCAATGAGTAGTTTAAATGAGTTGGGTTGGGTTGTTTTACCTCTGAGCGGCACTTTTTTGCACACCATGGGCTAAATGGCCAGGTCACATGGACCCCAAAGGCTCAGAGAAGGTTGGGGAAGGGGACCCACTGGAACAGCTGTTGGGAGACAGATGGTAGCCTCCCGTCAAGGCCATCCAGCATGTTCTTACACGTGCACAGGGTATGGCTCTCCCTCACACGGGGCCACGGCTTAACGTCCCATCCGACAGACGGCGGCCTTTCCAAGCCCATCGGTGTCCCCTACTGACCGTGGCCAGGGCGGGGAATTTTGCGGAGATAAATCTCAACGCTGACCTAGCTGAGACTCGAACCTGGGAACTACAGATTACGAGCCTGGTGCACTACCAACCGATCCACCCCCGCCCCTAGTGTAAATGAGTAATGCTTAGGTTATGGATTGCATTTTGTATATGCATACAATTTTCTTTGGCATGGAAGTCGTTTTGATATTAGACTGTAGTTCAGAATTGTATAATTAGAGTTTTTTTTAGAGATATTTATGTACTGAATGCAGTTTTCAGCAACATCTGCAATTAACTTTCATTATATATGAAGTCTCATAATTTCATAAACCTGAAATTGTTGGTTTATCCTATTTCTACATATGCTGTCTCTAAATTGTATTTCTCTAATTTTTACTTCTCCTAAATTTGAATGATTGAACCCACTTTTTTTTAACTGAAATACCCAAATAGAAGGCTTATATGCTGTTCACTAAATGGCGCCACGAGTGTAACTAAATATTCTTATCACTGCGTGATATATGATTATTATTATTATATTAATATATATATCTTATTTTCAGAATGGTTCAGCAGAGATACCCCCATATTTTAGTTGAAAATTTACATTACTAAGAAAAATATTACAACAGAGGAAGTAAAATAAAATAAAATTCCAATATGTACCTCGTCAGCCAGAAACGTAATTAGATATGTCTATCGCTAAAGTTAGAAAAAGCACAAAAAAATTATTTGCTATAAAAAATAGGCAAATATTACTGCATTCATTTCAGTTATCAATAGTTATTGTTTCAAAAGAAAAAGAAGCTTCAGAAAAAAAAAATAATAATTACTGAGGCTGTAAACTCTGTAACGTGTTTCAATACGACAGAATCGGTGGGTTATACCTGCGGTGGCCACGACTGACTGCCTTCGCGGCATGCTTTTTGCCTGCTAGTACTCCATCCAGTTATCCATCCATATCTATGCCATAAACACCACCAGACACCAATTTTTAGTGTCTAGCCCTGATTTATCAAGCTTTCACCTCTATGTGACATTTATTTGGTTTCAAAGAAACGTCGTAAGTCAAATTTCGGAGTATTTCCAAGATTTATGACGCGGATTACACCTAAGTGCAAAGTTTCAGAGCTCTACTATCACTGAATCATATTTAGAATTAGGATGATTTTCTGTCAGCAGTCAGTCAGTCGCTCGCGAGTGACTAACTTACTGATGTTCTTTCAACTTTGATGTCGAAAACTGAGATTTAAAGAGATATTTTTGGGATCTTTAATTTATCTTCAACAACATTTTTCGATAAAACACTACTGTGGAAGTTCCAGATTAATTAATTGGCATGACATTGAAGTAAATATTGAATAAATTTCCAATTGACATGAAGTTGAAATTTCCTAAAAAAATTAGTGAGGCTCTCTACTTCTACTTTGATGATATTAATCTTATTCAATACCTTGTTTTTACTGTTAAGGGTCCCATCCACTTGTCAAAATTCATGTGTCTACCACAGATTCTGTGGTGTCTACATGCTTCTACAGTACTTCTTCAAAGTTTGCAACGAATCGTCCATCCATCCGTTCAGTTTTCCAGCACGGAGCAATTGCTTCCATATGGTGGGCAAATAGTTCATTAATAGAAAATGGCTCCTCTTTCTAGTAAAAATAGAATTTTATGTTTAGGAATTATTTTGCATGACAAAAAGAAGAGACAAACCCATATTTTGGTGTCGTAAATGCTATAAGAGAAGTAATTATATTCACATAAGAATTAGGTTAAATGAACTTCACTAACGATTCACACAACTATCGCAAATAATTGGGAATGAGTGAGAAACGTATAATGTATTGAAAGTGCCAGATCAATACCTCCTAGAATGAACAAGCCCACCAAACAGTTTTAGACGTCACAACACTGGGTTATTGCTACTGCGTTTGCTCGCTGCTGGTTATTTCCAACGACCTAGAATACATAGACTGCTCATATCACTGCTTTCAGCGCCACCGACACGTGATTTCGGGAATCTTCGCATCCATTACACTTCAGGGCAACTCGTTGACGGTCGTGTTCAGCTCCGTAGCATAACGCTTGTTTCTATGACTGTAATTTTGCAAGTTATTTAGTTTTATAAAGTATCTTAAATGGTGAGCAAAATGTTGAATTCATGCTGTACAATTAAATGCACCAATAGATACAGAAAAGATAATGGAATTACCTTTCATGGGTATGCAAACGCAAATTACACTTACTAATATTATACATGTGAGAATCAACGTTCTCTTCATAGTAAATACACAGATTACCTGTGCTAGATACACTATTAGGAAAGCAAGAGCCTCTAACAAAATCTTTGATTAATGTGAAACAAAGGGGAGGATTGCAGCATGCCTCAAGGGATGTTATAATCCTTTGCCAAACAGCAGAGAAGGTTCGGAGGAATATTTCTGATTGAAAAGTTAAAAATGGGAAAACTTTATTACTTCAATTGAAGATATCAACTATGTCCATGATAAGAGATAAAAATTTTTTACATG
The DNA here is from genome assembly GCA_038380435.1 of Ryuthela nishihirai. Taxonomy (NCBI): domain Eukaryota; kingdom Metazoa; phylum Arthropoda; class Arachnida; order Araneae; family Heptathelidae; genus Ryuthela; species Ryuthela nishihirai. The sequence continues at coordinate 44,352,546 of JAWZYU010000023.1, read as the reverse complement.
CCAGTCATTTGTTCAATTCTAAAGAGTTTGGAAGCAGAACTCATTATGACATTCTGGTTAAAGGTTTGCTGGACTGTTTCTTTAATGTGAGGCTAAAATATATGTACAAAAAACAAACCATTGCACAACAGGGCCTATAATATATATAGTAAGATAGAAGTATATATATATAGTAAGGAAGAAGTTTACAAAACTTATTCTATTTAAAGAACAATAATGTTCATGATATATTTTGATCATATCTGAATGCTACACTGTGTACTGTACATGTATATACCTCAGCCTTGGAATAACCTGTGTGTATTAATTATGAGGTAATATTTCTTTCACTAGCCATCCCTTGGCCGAGTGGTTAGCACGCTTGGCTACTGATCTAAGGGACCTGTGTTTGAGCTCTGGGTAAGGCACAGATGTGTGAGTTGTTTTTCTGCTGAGGTCCTGCCATCCTCACAGACCTTCTACTATGGCAATATAAACTGACAGGCTCCTGTTAGACCTCTGTATCAAGTAGGTGCTTGAGGGGGTATTTATTTTATTTTTATATATTGCTTTCATTAAGTCATAGATTTGCACAATATTCTATTTAAAGGAAAACAATGTTCATTATAAAACATTTTGATCATATCTGACTGGTGCACTATGTACAATATATATATATATGTACAGGGGGTCCCTGAATTCATGGCCCAAACGCGAGGGGATGGTAGTACACACCGAACCCACCAATATCCATCATAGAATATGTGACTGCAAACACAGTCTGGTGCCGGTAGGGGGCGCAGATGAGGTGGCACGGCTTAAAAGTGCTGGATCAGCTAACCCCCAGCATTCTCAGTCGCCGATGTGCGCGACAAGCCTGGTGTTTACGGGCAGGTATGCCGATCACTACCTCGCCATTGTGCCGCCTGTATCAAAGTTCGTGGGCAGACGTTTGAGCCTTTGTTTTAATGATCTCCAATAAATAATAGTAATAAATGTCACTCTGGAAACCTCTGTGTTTGTCCTTCATTTCCGACTCCTCACTGCGTTTGCATATATTCTATGACGAATATTGGTGGGTTCAGTGTGTACTACCATCCCCTCACATTTGGGCGATGAATGCAGGGACACCCTGTATCACCTCAGCCTTTGGATTGTCCTCTGTATATTATTTATGAGCTAGTAATCTTTATTTCAGTATAAAGATAAGTAATATCAGATCATAACAAATATAATTCCACAGTAATGCACTTTATATAATCTTGTGAAATGTTTTTTAATCTTATTTAATCACAATTATTCAAGTATGATTTAATTCCTTGTGCTTTTTTTTTAAAAAGAAGACAAGAATTTTGGATATATATATATATGAAAGAAACACTTTGAATACTGCATAACAGTCAGTAGCCATTGAATTCTAACCACCTGATGCCATGTTATGTCAATGAGAAGCCAATAATACTGAAGCTCTTTATTTTTAAAATTGGTAATTTAGGTGACGGTTATTAGACGGTTATGGAAGCTTGAATATTCAATGCGAACAATGTATTAGAATAACTACTAGAAATTAACAAAAAAAAGGATAATTTCAATAATTATCACTGTCTTTATAATTTTATTTAAATGCTTTTGCTGGTAAAAGTTTTAAATATTATAGCCATTTAAATATTGAATGAATATTGTTAAAAACTGATATTTAATTTGATTTGATTGGGAAAGTTAATATCTTTTCAGCCATATTTTCCTATAAAAGATTTATGTTAAAAGTTGATTTGAAGCTGTATTTGAAGCTCTGTGACAATATAACATGGAATGGATTATCATAATTCAATGACCATTCCTCAGTGCCATGTCATTTTTTTTACACACAAGAAATATGCTTTATTGAACTTTTAGGAAATAAAAAAAAAAATCTGATTCTGAACATATCTGCTGATTCTTCCAATTCCATAATTCTTGGGCATTAAAGTATTGTGCCCTGTTTAAATTAATATATTTTTAAATAAAAATGTTCACAGTGGCAAAACGTTTTGACTAGTGAAAGTTAAGGAACATTATTTTATATTGTCATTGTCAGGTAGGTATTATGAGAAAATAAAACATGAATTTGTCAGTGATAGGATCATCTTGAGGGAAAAAGATAAGGAGAATAGAGTGCTAAATGACTCATTTTCTTTTCCCCGCTATCATTCCACGTGTTAAAACTCTCTGGTGGGTAGTATTAGCCTGAATTCATTTACAGCCCATTTTCAAATGTACTATTTGGGCTTTCAAAATTTGAATGCATAGAAAATACCACGCTAAAATGGCGGCTTCTCAGTACGATTCTTATCAAACATATATATCTATTTTAACACATATATCATTGTTTTTCACAATATAAATGAGTAATAAATATATTTAAAATAATCGTCTAAAACCACTCGAATAAGATATTGCCAAGATAGCAGCTTCTACCAATGCTAGATGGCGTTGGCATTTTGTGCTAAATGAACATGGAGGCCGAAGCATTCAAATTGTCTTGCAATGACCACCGTATAAGCAGTATAGGTATTCTAGGTCATTGGGCAATACCTCCTAGAGCTGAAAGCCAACCACCTTCCGAATACATCACAACTGTCCTAATGGGTTGATTCACAACGCAGCGCAAGGGTTCTGTGAGCTTTTCGTCTCACTTGCTCTCATTGGCCACGGTGTAGTGTTGTGGCAGTTATTTTTGTTTGCGGCCCCTTTGTTCTGCGACCACTGCGAGCTACAGATGGGCGTTTTAGAGCTCCCGACTTTACCTCAGAGTACTGTTTTTGCTGACTCTTTGGTTCAATCTTCAACTGTTTGTTCCTTCTTCCTGTTTGCAGCAGAAGGGTTTCCTGAACTACTGTTGGTAAGTGTTTTTTTCTATATTCCGTTACTACTGTAATTATTTAGTTTCTTTGTTAGTTATTTAGCTAGCTTTTAGAGTTCATATTTGTGTGTGCTTTGCTGAATCATTTTGTTTCAGGGATTTGATTGTTCCTGATACAATGATGTGCTCTCCTCCTGGCTTCAAGAGGAAGAAAGGCAGGTCTGCCACCTCTTCTGGCATCTTGGGCGTACTACCTTCCTAAGCGTACCATGATGTCATTGTTGTCAGAGTGCCTGCTTCTCGCCTTCTGAGAATCCTGCTTCTTTAGGCAACTTTTTCCAATGACCTGCGGGACCTATTCTACAGAGAGGGTTCCTTCACCCTGCTCTCCAGACAAAACGTTTTGCCACAAGCGCTCTAACTCTGTGCCTAGAGGCAAGACTTTACTTAGGTCCCCGTGCCTGCCAGATCAAGGCACTTCAAGCACTTCTGAGGTTCCGGGTCTTTCCATTGGTGCCTCAAAGAGTGGCAAGACCTCCTCTACCATCTCCCCAGGAACTTCCTCTGAGGTGTCAGGTCCTCCATTGCTACTTCTACCAGTCGGGTGACCTCCCCTACAGTAAATGATATTGCCACAGGTGCTTCTTATACTACCCCCAGTGCCACCCACTGCACCTCAGTCGTGTCTGACACAACTCCAGTGGCTGCTGCTGCTGCTGCAGCATAATTAGCTGCTCCTGACGGCCCTGCAGCTGCATCTCCTACTGTCAGCCTTCCACCGGCAGATATGCTTGAGGATGAGCAGCCACTAATCGACTTGTCCAATGTCATGAATGTCGATCCGCAGAAGCCCAAAATCCCTGATGATGGATTTGCCATCATCAGCCTCAAGAAGAGGAGATCTGACCCTATCCCTCTTATTATGTCTTCGGCCAACTCCTGGCCCTTAGGATCCAACACTCCGAACCCCATCTCTGCCAAGATAGTTAAGATTCTCATTGAGTGGATTGTAGAGTGTTGCTACATGGAGACAGGAAGCTTATTGGTCAAAGTTAGCCATCCTGACTTAGCCGATAAGTTTCTCACCACTACCTCCATTCTGAGTATCCCTGTTACTGTGGATTACCCAGTTTCATATTGTCAGTCACTGGGCCTCATTGAGTATATTGATACCTCCCTCTCTGATGAGGGGATCGTTGGTGCCCTCTCAGATCAGAGAGTGACAGCGTTACACTGAATGTACCGCTATCTACCCTCTGACTCTGGGGTCAACAAGATTCCCCTCAGGAAGGTAGTCCTTACTTTCAGTGAATTCCCCTTACCTGGGAATGTTGTCCTCGGGAAGGTAGTCCTTACCTTCAGTGAATTTCCCTTACCTGGAAATGTTGTTCTAAGCTTCTACAAGATCCCTGTGGAACCTTACACCAAGGCCCCTACTCAGTGCCTGAAGTGCCGACGCTTCAGACACATTGCTAAGAACTGCAGAGAAACAGTGTGGTGGAAGCAATGCAGTGGGCCTCACTCCCACCAACAGTGAAGCACAGCAGACACCCTATCTGGCCAACTGTAGTGGGCTTCATGCCGCCACATTCTCTGGGTGCCGTGCCATGAAGCTCACCTGCGAGAAGAAGAGGGAAGCCCTTATTTTTGTCTGCTCTTTGGCCAGCACCAAGTTTGGGAAGATCACTCTACAGAGCTCTGTGGTGACACCTCCTTTTCGCACTGTGCCTAAGAAGGCCATGTGCAGCAGGCACCTCTTTGACCCCTCAGTCAGTTTTGCTACTGCTACAAGGGATCAAGTGATTCTTGCTGCTGCCATGAAGGTAGTGCCAGCAGAGAGCCCCAGTCCCTGACGGTGTCTGCTATACTCAATTAGCTAACCTGTCACCTGAGGCTCTGCTTGTGCTTCTTAAAGCCTTCAATCACCCCTGGACCAGCTGCACAATACTTGATTTATGGAAGGCAACACACATTGTGACTATCTTGAAGCAGGGAAACCCACCACGGAGCTGTCCTCTTGCAGGCCCATTGCTCTATCATCTTTCCTCTGCAAGATTTTAGAGAAACTCTACCTTGGACGCCTAGAATGGTGTCTATCTCCTCCGTGACTGCCCTTTGGGTTTCCGAAAATCTAGCTGCTTGTCTGATAATCTTATCGACTTTACCTTCACTGCTGATCAGGCACTGTCTGAGGGACAGACTACAGTCACTGTCTTTGATATTCAGAAGTCATTCGACTCCCTGTCCCTCTCAGATATTCTCTGCAGGCTCCATGATCTCAGTCTCAGGCATGTCAACAGACTCTGCAAATAACATGTCATTCATAGTGTGTACAGTGGCCAACTTGCCTCTGAGCAATGCCTCTGGTTCACTGCTGAGCAAGTTGGCCACTGTACGGTCGCTCAAAAAAATATTCGAACAGTATGGTTGAATACAGAATTCAGAAAAAATATCTGGCAACGATTTTTTTAGAAATTACTGATCAGGCAACCTTCATGTGCAGTACACGAAGGTTGCCAGATCCACTAATTTCTAAAATAATCGTTGCCAGATATTTTTTCTGAATTCTGTAATCAACCATAGTGTTCAGATATTTTTTCAGTGACCGTACAACCTAAGCCTCAATATCATCCACTGGATCTCGCCATACCTCTCCAACAGGATGGTTCATGTGAAGCTGGGTAACATGCTCAGTGGCTCCCACACTATCATGGAGTACCTCAAGGGGGTGTCCTCAGCCCGATGTTACTGAACATCTTGCTGTCAGGCCTACCCTCAACTCGAGAATAGAGTGGGTATTTCCATCTATGCAGATGACAAGACCACCTCCTATGCTAAGCTCAAGATGAAACAAGCTGTGTATATGGTCATCAATTTCTTCGACAACCTAAGCCTCACTTTTTCCGCCAATAAGACTGTGGCCATGGTTTTCATGAAGAGATGCCTTTTGTGCGTTCCCTGGCCTCATGCTTGGACTAGACCACACAGGCTATCTGAGAACCTCACATCCAGTATCTTAAGACAATTGCCACAGTGCAGAGAAATATAATATCGTTCCTTGCTGGTACCCACTAGGGCACATCAGCATCTGAGCAATGCCTCTGTTTCACTGCCGAGCAAGTTGGCCACTGTACACACTACATTTCTGTGCCTCTGTCTCGGACTGTGCCGTAACACACCAAATGCGTCTGTCATTGCAGAGTCTGATGACATGCCTTTCCACCTGCACAGAAGAGAGATATACTATGTTTTCTCTCGAGGCTCCATTCCCTCCACTTTAACCATGAGCTTCTCAGGAAGTTGCAGGACAGGCCAGACTCTGCCATCGCCGTGTCTGCCACTGACTTCTACGACCAAGTCATTCCTGCCAGTTCCACTGCTGGCAATACGCTCTTCCCTGACCTTCCACCCTGGAGGAAAAGTGATCTTATGATCAATGTCACTGTCCCTTTTCTAGGTCGAAAGAACGACTCAAATCCAGTGGCTGTCAGACTTCTCTCCATCTCCTATATCATTGCACGATATGAGAGATGTACTGAGGTCTACACCAGTGATTCCCAACCTTTTCTGGACCAGAAAACAAAAATTTCAACGCCCCCCTAGTCCATAATAGTTAATTTTATATGAAATATTAAAATATTGTTGCATATTATCTGTACCTAATTTATCTGTTTATTTATCTATTAAAAATCATAAAGCAGAAATTTATAAAACAACCAAATGTACAATAAAATTGTTTATTAAAATTTTAAAAATAAACACAGAATCAATAAGAAATAAAAAATAATGAGATAAACACAAAATTAATAATAAATAAAAGAAATTAATGAGATGGTTGAGGCTGATGGAGTGTTAACAATTTGTTAATGTCGGGTTCCAATATCGCTAACATCAATCGCAGATCGCCACGTTCAGTAATGTGTAGTCTGTTCCTCTTCTTTGACAGTAAATTAGCTACTGCACTGAATCCACGCTCAGCCATATAGGACGAAGGAAATGCGATTAAAAACTTCTGTACTATTGCCCACAATCCAGGGTAGAGAACTGGTATTGATTTTTGAAGCCAGAACTCTTGGTATCCATGTTCGAATTTTACTTTGAATGTTTCGTTAGTCGTGAGTTCTAAGAGTTCCTCTTCCAAATTTGATGATTCTTCAGTATCTGTGTTTGCGAAAGGATCTAAAACCCAACTCAGTATATTCATGTTTAAAATATCTTGGAAACGCTCCGTAAAATCAATATGAAGAACTTCCAAGTGTTGGCAGTAAGTAAGTAAATCTTCCGGTTTTGCAGAGACTGCTGATAATGTGGGAAAGTGGTTGTATTCACCTCTACCTACTCTTAATTTGTTCACTTCAATTTGGCAATAGTAATATGCGTCGGTAGTAAGAAGGCGTTTTGCATCCTGAAAGTGAATATAAATATTTTGGTAAAATAAAGAAAAATAAGTTATGTCTGAGAAAGATTATGCACCGTTAAGTACTGCATGTGTGCGGGCATTAAATGATAAACTATACGAAAAACGGAAAACAGCAGCTCTGGAAATAGAAAAGTAAGTCTTTTAGTGCATTAGGGTACGTTTAATGTTTAAGTGGATTGAAAATGACAGCCGTAATAGGCTGTATAATTTGTAATTTCTTGTATGTGATCAGGAATTCTATTTGTTAAATAGATGTTAAAAACCTATAAGCATTTTAATACGTCACTTAATATATTGGCTATGTAATAATTTTAGTTCTCTAAGGACGGAAGTATATTTTACTCTGGAGTAGTTCCCCTTTTGGCCACGTTACTATAGCAATGTCTAATCGCAGCCCCCTCTGATTGGCCAGAAAAAATCTGAAACGCCCATTTTCTAAAATGTTTTGCTTCATTTTCCATAGTGTTATATGTATTATACTTTTGAAAATATACTTATGAAATCACATATATGTTTAAGCAAAAGGTGGTCTCGCATCATCTGCAGACAGGGCTGGATTGGGTTGGGGAGCAGATAACAAAGTGAAAACAAAAGAGTATAGAATAGAATGGAGATGCTCTATATGCCTTATATTTGAGTCATAATTCATTATGGTAACAAGAGGTAAAGCATACAACAGCCATATGTTTGTGCATATAAACACTGTGCCAAGTATGTGTTGGATTTCAAGTTACATTATTTATATACTTTATATGATGAAAAAATACTAACTGACAATAGTGGAATTAAGTAATAAAAATTAATACCCCCTCAAGCAGCTGCTTGCCACAGAGGTCTGACAGGAGCCTGTCAGTTTATATGCCATAGTAGGTCTGAGAGGATGGCAGGCCCTCAGCAGAAAAACGACACAAACAGCCATGCCTTACCCGGGGCTTGAACCCAGATCCCTTTGATCAGTAGCCAAGCACCCTAACCAGTCAAAATTATATACATATATAAAATACACTTAGAAAGCATAAAATATTTCACGGCAATCCAGATTATAAAAAAAGCCTCTGAAACCAAATCTGAAGCAATGCACCACCAGTAGTTTGAATTATAGAAAGCCCCCGAAACTAAATCTCATCAGAGACAATATATATCAAAAACAAGAAAATCAGAAACAATGCACCACCAATCCAAATAATGAAAAACCACCCGAAACTAAATAAACTCATCAGACACAACACACATTATTAAAAAACAATAAAATTGGAAACAATGCACCACCAGTCCGAATTATAAAAAGCCCCAAAACTAAATAATCTCATCAGAGACAGCACATATATAAAAAAAACAAAATGCAAACAGTGCATCACCAAATCTGCATTATAAAAAGCCCCCAAAGCTAAATAATCTCATCAAAGGCAACATATATCGAACAGCAAGAAAATCAGAAACAATGCACCGCTGACTTGAATTATGCAAACGCCTTGAACTAAATAATACCATTAAAGACAACAAAAAAAACCATATACCCTATATCATTTCAGCCTACAATATCACAACGCTGATTACATTTTTACACCCATTAATATATTACACGTCATTTAGAGTGATTAAATATCCATATTAAACTTCTTAACTACAAATAAGGAACAAAATTAAAAACAAATATTCAATTCCATAATTAAATACATTATTAACTTGTATTACATGATAAGATTAATTTGTTAATATTAAGCTTCACATAAGCAATGAATATCGTTATTGAGAAAACTTGAAGTGTTCGGCAGCTTTTTATATAGCATAATTTCAGATGAAAAATTAAATGTGTCGTAAATTCACAGTCATTAACTTCCTGCCTCCATTAATGAACTGTGACTTTACCACACCAATAATTCTACATCGAAATTATGTATATAAAAAAGCTGCCGAACACTTCCAAATATTCTCAATAAACGATATTATTAATATTGGAAAAGTAATATCTAACAAAATTAATATATCACTGTAATACACTAATAATGATACTATACATAACTACTAATTGTAAGGCTTCAAAAATATGTTATTGGGATACCAGATAGCTTGGTTGCCAAGCAATTTCTTTTGCCAATTAAACAAGGGTTCTTTTCTTATTAGTGTATTTACTGCAGAAAAGAACTTAAATTAGTGATCATGAATATCTATATATTAAACTGTAAGCAAATTTTAATAAACTCTGCTTAAGAAAAAAAAATGAGAAATCAAAACTATTTCATGAAACAAATAATGTTTATTAAAAAAAAACTAGACTCACCAAGAATCTTTTCATCACAAAAGCAACTCTTTCCAAAAAAAAAAACTGAATTTCTTACAGTAACTAACTTCCTCACTAACACTGAATGCTCAAGTGTTCACTCAACTGACTACTAACTCTTGAACTCTTACATGACCTAAAGTCACTATACATCTGGCGTGCAAATTGACATGCGTAGTATGCTGGCAGAAGTCATATTTGCATATTATGCTGATCATGTGCTCATGCTAGCTATATGGGGCAGGGGTAGCTCAGTTGGTAGCACGCCAGGCTCATAATCTGTAGTTCCCAGGTTTGAGTCCCATATGGGTCAGCGTTGAGATTTATCTCCATGAAATTCCCTGCCCTGTCCACGATCAGTAGGGGACACTGATGGGCTTGGAAAGGTTGCCGTCCGTCGGATGGGACATTAAGCCGTGGCCCCATGTGTGGGAGAGCCATACCCTGTGCACATTAAAGAACACACTGGATGGCTTTGACAGGAGGCTACCATCTGTCTCCCAACAGCTGTTCCAGTGGATCCTCTCCTCCAACCTTCTCTGAGCCTTCGGGGTCCATGTGACCTGGCCATTTAGCCCATGGTGTGCAAAAAAGTGCTGCTCACAGGTAAAACAACCCAACCCATGCTAGCTATGACATAATGAGGTGTGTCCTATGTGCATTAATGGTGTCAATCAAAAATCGGAGTTGCACTGGCTCAACTCCTTTTGCAGTATGGGCAAGGAGAAATGATGATTCAACTGAAATATAAGACACAAAAATAATAATTATAACCTAAATAAAGTAAAACTGATTAAGTAAAAGTGATTGGGTGAACCATCATATAATAATCACTCAATTTTAACTACTATAACAAGATACACATGCTCATTACAATCACCATGTTCACTCCCATACACAAAAACTTCAAACATCCTTTCGCCAAACATATTCCACTGTTTACAATGCCGATTGGTCCAATGCAATTTTGTCTAATGGGATGATTCATCCAAAGGACAATTGGTCCAAAAGACAGTTCATCCAGTGGGACAACTCATCCAAAACTGATTCGTCTAATGAGACAAATCATCCAAAGCTCTTTCATTCAAAAGTGTAATAGCCAATGACAATAATGTAATGTTATCAGGGGTGGGGGGTGGGACTGAGAATTGCAAGAAGGGTAAGAGAGATGAAAAATTGCTAAACTTAAATATATATCATGCATTTTCTAAGACATTTTTAAAGACCTCTAAAACAGGTGAAAATGTTTTACTGCAATGGAAATCCAGCCTCTTACGCACCCTCATATTCCCTTTATTTTTTTTCTATATCTGGGCCTGATGTTTTATTTCATGGGTATTATTATGAATCAAGAATTTCTTTTAATTTGTTTAACATTTTCTTGAAAGCAAAACTTGCTAATGTTATCGTCAGGCCCGAATGTCCGTCCATCTGTTTGTGCATTGAATATCTCTGGAACCAATCATTCGATTTTGATTGTTTTTCTTGCATTAGATGGAGGAAAAGGTTCAGTTTGCATGCAGATAATTTTTATAATGGTCTGTTCATCACAATATTTATGCAACTAATCAACCGATTTCGTTATGCTATTTGTGTTCAATAGAAAAAAAAAGGATGTAGTTTCACATGCACATATTTTTGGTTCCCGGTATGGAGGATCACCTAAAAAATGCTGTTGCATCTTCCATTTGGGCCATTAGAAGTGAAATATATCAAAGAAACTTGCTCTTTCATCCACTCTGAGTGAATGAAAATTTAACTTTTTGTTTGTAAAGCATTTTTTTTTTTCATTTCACAACATTTTTTAAAATCACATCATTTTTTGTTTTTTAAATATGCTTGAAACTTTTAAATATTCATTTTATTGCAAATATGTTAAATGGATGAATTTGAAAATACACTGCAGAAGGGAAAAAAGCCACACAATTTTTGTTAATCATCATCATCACCCTCAAGCAGCCATGGGCTACAGAGGTCCAACCAGACTGCGCAATTTAGTTCTCCAAGCATATCTGTCCTGAGCTACATCTGCTCTGCATCTGGCCATTGCACACCGATTCTAACAAGGTCCTGTTTGACATTTTCTGCCCACTTCATCCTAGGTCTCCCCCTCTTTCTGGGACCTTTAGGCACACTGTTCATAATCCTATTCGCTAATCTGAAATTATCCATACGGGCAACATGGCTAAATCAACGGAGTCTCTCTCTGCACAATATTCCTCTTAAAAGATGTTGCCAACTCCTTTGCTTAACCTCATCATTACTTGCAAAGTTGAACCACCTAATGCCTAAGATACTACGTAAGCATCTAGAATGAAAAGCATCTAGTTTCCTGTTATCTTGTTTAAAGCATCCAAGTTTCACTGCCATAACTAACCCTAGATAGAACCAAACTATTATACTGTCTAATTTTAGTCTTTAAGTGCATATGCCTATTTTTCCACACACTCCATATATTCCTAAAAGTCCCGACAACAATCCCTACTCATCTTAATCAGAATAATATGAGTCGTATAAGAATAATATGACCACCTACCTAATAATGGGAATAACCACTCTTGGCCTGGATGACAGCAGTGAGACAGTGTGGCATGGACGCAATGAGGCCCTAGAAGGTTGCCAGAGGCACACGTTCCCATTTGGACTCCAGCAGAACACAGAGATTCCGGAGATGACATGGTTGTGGGTCCACACTCTGAACCTGTCAATCCAAATGGTCCCACAAGTGCTCTATGGGATTGAGGTTGGGCGATTTCGCCAGCCAAGAGAGAACAGAGACATTTCTGTCGTGTTCTTGGAACCAGTCATGCACCACCTTAGCGACATGGCAGGACACATTGTCCTGTTGGTAGACACCATCACCACATGGTAAATGTCCAACATGAAGGGATACATATGGTCAGCAAGGATGACAGGTATCCATTGGTATTCAGGGACCCATCCAGTGGTACCAGTGGTTCCAGGTCATACAAGGAAAACATTCCCCAGACATACACACTGCCACCACTGACCTGTACTTGACTGACAAGCGTGTCTGGGTGTTGGTTCTCATGTCTGATGCCATATCTGCCACCGCCCATCACTTCTGTGGAGTAGAAACCTTGATTCGTCAGAGAAGGCAAACTTTTTCCATCCACTGTCCAATGACAGTAGTCCCATGCGAACTGCAGGTGTCATTGCCGATGGACCTTGATTAGCATGGGCCCCTTTTTGCAGCGTTGACTCCGGAGACCCTTGCATAACATGCCCGAACTGAAGGTTGAAGGAATGAACCTGGATTAGCATGGGCGCCTTTATGCAGCATTGACTCCGGAGACCCATGCATAACAGGGTTCGCTCTACTGTTATCGGGGACACGTACCTGGGTGCCCCAACTTTCATTTGAGTAGTCAATTGCTGCACTGTTGCGCATCAATTGCCCTTTACCAGTCGATGTAGGCGACATTCTCCTCTGGGGTTTGATAGCATTTGGGGCTCCACAGTTATGACGTCTGGAGGTACTCAGTGTGCCAGTGATCCATTCTTGGTACACCCATACTACAGCACCTCGCGAACAGCCCACAAAGTTTGCTGTTTCCAAGATGCTTCCACCTTTGGTGCAGTAGCCGATGATCATTCCTCTTTGAATATCCATCAAATCAATACCTCTGCCCATTGTGCTCAAGTTATGCACTATGGCTGATCTGTCCTGGCCGGCCGCTTATATCTCCGTGTGGTCGACCTTGTCATGTGCACTCTGTGATGCACATGGGCGGGTACACTATGATTCTGTGGGTGGTCATATTATTCTAATACAACTGTGTATATGCAGGTACTGGACTGAAAAATGGAAACAGTTTCATGTTATATCAATAGAAAATCACATTCAGAGCTCAATAACTTTTTCAATACGATTTTTAGTGAAAAATGTGTCCAATGATAAAGATCTCAATAAAATCTATCTAAAACCTGATTTTAAACAATATTTTTTTTTTGTATTCAAAGAGTTCTGAACACTGGAATATATAATAACCTACAAAAAATATTGACCTCAAAATTTAATTAACACATTAAAAAGATTAAGAGATCAGAAACTGGTGCAATGCACTCTATAGTCTACTAGAGTATGGGACTTTTTTGTAACCTGTTGAATACATTTCAGCATTCATACCTCTTTGAATATTGAACAAATATTGTTTGAAATTGATATTTATATAGGTTTCATTGTGATCTTAAATTTATCTATAGACATAGTTTTTATTAAAAATCATATTTAAGAAGTTATTGAGCAATGTGATTTTCTACTGAAATAACATGGAACTGTTTCCAATTTTCTATCCAGTGTCTATATATAATACCAAGGCTTTTTTCTTTTCTGAGGATACTCAGGTATGTCCCATATTCCCACCTGTATTTCATCCATATAAGAATGAAATTTAATTATTAACTTTTAGTTGAGAGTTTGTTAATAAAAGATTTTTAATATATACTTGATGATATTTTTCTTTAACCCATTTTCGATTGGAGTACATTTCTACAATGTCGACAACAAAAGCAAAGAATGAAATCGAAATATTCCTCAGATGGCATGATTCAAATTTGTAGTTATACAACTTTTATAAAGATCATTTTTGATAATTTTTTTTTGTAATATTAATTTATACTTTAATTCTGACTTCCCAGTAAATAAAATGAAATTACATTAAAATATATGTTTAACTTTTTTCGTGCACTGGATCATTTTCTGTAACCCTCCTTGATTCTCACAATAAAATTGTTGCAAGACTCACATTTTTTCCTAGAAATTTTCCTAAAAATTTCTTAGAAACCACATTTTTTCCTAGAAAGAACATATAATACTAATTTCCAATAATGTTTGATTTAAAAGGTATAGAACTATTTTCATTATTAGGAATCATCAAGTACTGGATGGGAGAACTATTCAGTGATTCAGAAACATCAAATACTGGAACGACGTTCTGGTTCAGTGATTTGAAAACATCAATTACCAGAACAGCATTCCAATTTAGTTGTAGCACTACTTTTGGTAATTGCTTCCCCTACTCTAAAAGTGGAACTGAGTGGAAGCCATGGTAGGCAAACTGAAATTACAGCCAGTTTTTAGTGAAATATGTAAACTCAGAATTTGTGTGCATTTCAAAAAAATTCCATCAACACTACATAGTGATAGGCTAAGCAATTTTAGCCTATCACTAGTAGTATCAAAGAATGATAGATATTTCTGATAATTTTTCTTAAACTTTGTAATCTGCTTCATATGTTTGCTCTTTAAGGAAAAAAAAGGAATGAAAAAATAAAACACTCTAATGTATTTCTTGATCTTGTACATAGAAATGATAATAATTGAATTTCTTGATCTTTGTAATTCTTTATCGCCTGAACTCAAAACTGTAATTGGGAAAGTTTACATCTATAAAGAAACATTTAGGAAGTTTTGAAACTCCTTTGAAACATTGATTTCTAATCTGAATTTTATGTTATGGCCTAATTGGTAAATATTTTACAATTGTCTCCACTCACAAATTTCTTTTTTTAATTTACTAATTCTATATCAAATTTATTATCCAAACTACAGTGTTAAGCACCAATATGCATGCATTCTACTTTGTATTACAATAAAAATGTATTTTAAGATGTGGTATGCTTAAACATATGTTATATTGGTGCCTACCGATTTCAAGACATGAAGTGACAGCAGTGCTAGTTACATTTTCATCCGCTGTGGCACTTGGTGATCTGCTGTTTTACTTGCTACTTGCTTTGTTACAGTATAGGTTATTACGTTGTTTACCGCTTGCTTTAAAATTGGATTCTGATATGGATTTGTTCAGATGTGATTTATTTACTGTTCTGTCTACTTTCTGTCGTCTTGAACTAGAAGTCTGAATGATGATGCAGTATTGTGTGATGTTTTGCAGAAACAAAACTTATGAAACAAAACTTAGTTTCTATCCAATCTCTTCCAAACTAGATCTGCAAGACAGGTGGCTGTAGCAATATGTCAGCAACATAATGTTGACATGAGTAATTAGAAAAAATTCTGAGATCACTTTGAATAAATAATATTTTGGAATCTGAGAAATCTTTATACTATACGGAACTGAGTTGTGCTACCCTAATAAAATATTAAGATAATTTCTGTGTTATGTGAATGGGAATCTTACTTGGAAGCTCTGTAACTTCTAACAAATTCATTTAATGAAAAAAATATTACTATATAATTGTCAACCATATAATTTTTGTATTAGGTAAATGTGAAATGTAGTTACCATGATTTTTCATATATTTTATTGTCATATTTATTGTTTTCCCCTAACCCCATGTTTTCTATTGGATCTTAGTTTTGCGAACTGCAATTTTGTCAAGCATGGTACTTTTCAGGAATGTAACCCCTGTGGGTGACAAGGGATTACTGTGATATTTTTGATATTTTAAGTTAGAATAATATAGAGGAAAAATAGTCATTAGCTGGATGGGATCTGAACCCACGACCTCCTGATAACTTGGATAAACTTAAGCTCTTATGTTGTTTGCATTACAGGTATCAGCCAACCTAGGCAATTTCAACTTGCACGAATTTCATGTTACTTTGTTATGTGAACTTTGATATAAGCAAACACAGATGGGCAAGACATCACCCTCACAGCTTTTCCTCATTAAGCTTTTAATGAAAATTAAAAAAAAAAATCAAAATTATTTGTTTTACATAAAAAATTAGGATTCATAAAAGACAAAAATTAACAGCATTAAATGAATTACATATTTTTCAAGAAAAGGGCAATAAAACAATAGAAACATCAAAAATTGAAGTAGATAAATTTTTGGACAAATTACTAATGGAAATATTATTAGAACAGGATATCAAAGGCATTTAAATGAGCATCAAAAGTCACATAAGAAGAGTTTGAAAAATCTGCCTGTTTCATCAGCTTTATTCTGATGTGATCAGAAGGAGAATGTAATATAGTGATAAATAATAATAATCAAAATTAGGAATAAGGTAAGTTCATATGTAAAAGTGAATTTAGTCAAATGTTCAGACAAGCAGTCTCTGTTTATAACGTAATTTCTATCTGAAAAGAAAATTTGAGTTGCACGACTGTCTTGGTAATGCAACTGTCATGAATGTATTGGAAGATCACTGTATAATAATATAAATTCACATCAGAGTATTGAATAAATGAAGGAGAAATTAAGTAATATGCTTAAGCAAAATATCACAAATATGAGCAAGTACTTTTTATTATGTTTTTGAAAGTTGATTTTGACATGTAGTATATGTATTTTACAAGGTACTATAGGCTTATTTTTTAAGTTTTATTTTGTATAATTTTGTTTTTTAAGTATATATTTTATATAATTTATTTTGTATAACTGAGTCTTTTTTTTTCTATTTAAAATAATATTAGTATCAGTTTTAAATGGTTGCTTAGTGAAAATTGTATCTAATTTTCCAATATAAAATTTTCTTTTAGTGGTAAAATTTCATAAATAATTAGAAATCTTTACCTTCATAGTTGTGTATGAGACATTCTTATTTATTGTATTCTACATTTCAGAATGGTGAAGGATTTCCAGTCAGTTAACAACACTGTTCAGATAAGAAAGCTGCTAAGAGTATTAGGCCAAGATTTTACTCTATCTCATAATCCAAATGCACGCAAAGGTGGTTTAATAGGGCTGGCCGCAATGGCAATTGCACTAGGAAAGGTGATTATCATTAAACATCTGATTAATAACATGACCATTTATGCATATTCTTACATTTAATATTTAAATTTCAAAAATTGTTGTCAAAGTTGAATTCCTAATCTCCAGTGAATAATGCTTAATTTTGCTTTAACAGCTTAATTTTGATTGTAAACTTTATCATCAAGCAAAATGACTTCATCACTGGCTCAGTGAAGTAAAATGGAAATTGAAGCAAATAACCATAATGTCCAAATGGTCAGGGAATGGGTAGCTTGGGCCCAAACTCATCTCTGTTGGAAACATCCAATATTTCATCCTTACAAGAGACAGAACTCTTTATCTATCTTATTTAGTTGTGTGGCAGACAACAATGTTAACATTTCTACAGGACTCAACTTTAGTATAAAATTATTTTAATGCCTCTATAGACTTATGATATCTATTATATCTGTTTTATACATTATCACCCTTACCAGGTTTTTGAAACTTATGCAGTGTATTGCAGAAGATTTAAAACTTTTTAAAGTAGAAATGCAATTGATAATTCAATATAATATCAATTGAAAAAGTTAAATATCAGTGTGGAACATTATACTAAAATAATGCTCCCTATAAATTTCTCTTAAGTTTTTATTCCTTTTTGGTTTTTGGAGTCAAACTAAAAATTTCAAAATTACAAAATTACCATAAATGTCAACTGGCAGTAGTAAAGGAATACAGCATGAACATGGAAATGCTAGAACCCAGATGTTGTGGCGAGGAGTGTCTGATCTGTGGGCATCCTCAGTGCTTTTCTATTCATTCTACAGTTGTTGCAGCCCCTTTTGTAGGAGAGCCATACCATGTTGTGTGTTAAATAGATGGCCTTATGTTGGACTTCCATCTGCCTCATAACATCTGTTGAGTGGATCTCCCTCCCTAGCCTTCTCTGAATCCATGTGATCCTTGTGACCTGGACATTTAGACTTCTGTGTGCAAAAAAGTGCTGCTCAGAGGTAAAACAACCCAATCCTTCAGTTAAGCAGCAACTATTCCAGATTTACCATTCAAGAAGCAAAAGTGAAACTTGGCTGACAATAAGTTATCTCTCGCTTCAACAATGGTGATAGCCTGCTTATCTTTTGATGAATATAGAGGGAAAAATTGTCATTGGCCAGGTGAGATCTGAACCCATGACCTCCTGATAACATATTGCTTATCCCCTGGCAATTGGGATATTTGCAGGGATTTGATTAATTTCCCCTTTTTGGTTCCACATGCCTGGGTTGGTTGAAGAATAGAGTCCCCAAATGCACTCAAAAGACAGTGATTGGCCCGATGGTGTATAGGATAACATCAGCAGTCAGTAGCTCAGTGGTCAGAGCACCTGATCATCAGGAGGTCATGGATTCAGATTCCACCTGGCTCAAGACATTTTTTCATCTACACCTATCTTGTTTCTTAAACAGTTTAATAATGATTAAATGCTTAGTAATTCAAATATTATTTTGTATTACACCCTGCATTTATAAGGATTTGTAGGTGGGAGGGGGGAGGCTACAAGATACAGTAATCTATATCTGTAACATAAGTAACATATGAATTTTTTTATGAACTGTGGATTGTGTAAAATTCAAGTATATCATATTTGCTGTGTAGTGTTTTATAAAATGCAACTTATCACCACATTGACAAAATATAGATTTTATTCATACTGCCTTTAATGAATTAAATAGTTTGATATCAATATACACTCAGTGGTCTTGTTGTATCAGTAGTAATCCAGATACAGAAATCAGTAATTTTTTAAACTTTTTATGAAAAGATGTTACAACAGGTAATTTAACTCTTACAGTGTCAAGTTTTCTTTTGCTAAAAATGCAACTCAACTTCTGAGTCTCATTATAAAGCAAATAATGAAATGAATGAGTAACTAAAATTTTTAAAAGTTTAAAGGAGAGAAAAAAAGGTAGGTGAGCTTAAAAATCATGTTGTGAGTTCATTTATGGTGATTTTTGAAAACTGATGAATTAGCTTCCAACACTTTAAGGGTTAAAGATCTGAATCAAACCCAGGGCAGTTTGTCATTGATTGTCCATATTGAAGTAGAGTTAATTGTATCTTTAAATCATTTTCAGTCATATTTTTTTCATAAAAAGCTTATTTAAGAACTTACTGAGTTCTGTATTGAGTTAGTATTGACATAGCATGGAACTGTGCCTAATAAAATAGCTGTTTAATATACATTACTATATAATGTGCTGCTAATGTATGATGAAAAGTATCTGGACATTCACTCATCCACAATCTCCCAGTAATAGGAAATGAATTAATATCTCATTGTTTCACCTTTTGCTACTATCACAACGTCCACTCTGCTGGGAAGGCTTTCCACTGGATTTTAGTACATTGCTGCAGGAATTGCCTGCCATTCTTCCACAAGAGCATTAATGAGGCCAGTCACTGATGTTGGGCAGTTCGGCCTGGCTTGCAATCGGCATTCAAATTCATCCCAAAAGTGTTAAATGGGGTTGAGATCAAGGCTTTGTGCAGGCCAGTCAAGTCCCCATCTCATCAAATCATTCCAGCTTGGTCCAAGCTTTGTGGACAGGGTCATTTTCATGTTGGTACAGGTAGGGTCTTCATCGAACTGTTGTCATAACTTTGGAAGCACAGAATTGTCGAGAATGTCATTATAGGTCGCAGTGTTCAGAGTCTCGTTCACTGGAACTAGTGGACCCAACCTGAACCATGTAAAACAGCCCCAGAGCATGATGCCCCCTCCACCAAACTTCACAGTTGGCACAACACAGTCAGGCAGGTAGCATTCACCTGGCATTCTCCACACCCAGATTTGTCCATCAGACTGCCAGACAATGAAGTGTGATTCATCATCCTGAGAATGTGGTCCACTGCTCAAGAGTCCACTTGCACTATGCTTTACACCATTCCAACTGACACTTGGCATTAGTCTTGTTAATGTTAGGCTTTCCTGTGGCTGCTCAGCCATGGAAACTCATTTCATGCAGCTCGCAGTGAACTGTTATAATGCTGGTGTTGCTTCCAAAGGCATTTTGGAATTTAGTGGCGAGTGTTGCAACCAAGGACAGGCAATTTTTTCACACCACCCACTTCAGCACTCTTGCTCTGTCATTTTACATGGCCCACTAGGTTACAGTTGTTCTGTTGTTGCTCCTATGCATTTCCATTCACATAACATCACTTACAGTTGATTGGGTGCAGCAAGGCTGAAATATTTCGAACTGACTTGTTGCTAAGGTCCTATGACCATGCCACATATCCAGCTTGATAGTGGATAAATATTCATTAAATCAATGATGAGCTGTGAATTCGTGTGTCTAATTACAAGGTAATACTGATCAAACCAAAGGTGATGCAGAATCCAATTTGCTCACAAAAAATAATATCAACCAGGAAACTGGTTGTGTGCATAAGACCAAGATGTCTCTGAAGAAGTAGTCTTCAAATGCATTCAAAAGACAGTGATTGACCAGGTGTAGTGTAGCATAATATCAGCAGTAGAGATCGTTAGCGGCAGGTAGCTCATTAGTCGGAGCACCTGACGTCATCAGGAGGGTTCAGATCCCACCTGGCTGAAGACAGTTTTTCCTCCTCTACACCCATCTTCATCCTGTTACTTAAAAGCATCTTGATAGTGGATAAATATTCATTAAATCTTCTTATACAAATTATTGGGCAGTTTACAACTGTAAATATATTTTGTTTTTGAAATTTTCACTATCTAGACAACAAATGTTCAAAATGTATGATAAGTTGCTTAATAATCCATCACTTGGCTTTCCATGTAGCATACACATGATGCACATCCCCTTGGCATGATCATGGACACAAGGATTAGACTCTGTTGTCTTAATAAAAATTTAATGTATCTTCAACAATGTTGGGGTATTTACTTGTGTGAAACATTATTTCAGATACCAAACTATCCAATCTATTTTAAAATACAATATTTTAGTAGAATTTAAAGGATGTGTTAGGTAAAAATAATAATTTCATATGTCTTTTGCTGTTTTTAGGATACATCTTTATATGTTGAGGAATTAGTTCATCCTGTTTTGGCATGCTTTTGTGATCAAGATAGTAGGGTCAGGTATTATGCATGTGAAGCACTTTACAACGTCGTGAAAGTTGCCCGTGGATCTGTGTTGCCTTTTTTCACTGATATATTTGATGCATTAAGCAGAGTAAGTAATGTTTTTCTATATTAAAACTTTTGAAAATCAGTTTTATTTATTCTTAACATCTATTTTGTTATTATTCAGAATATTCACATATGGCAAATACCCCCATAATTGACAAAGAGAAGTGTATTGCATATCTATGATGCAGTGATGCATCTGGAGGAAGAGGGGGTATATTCATTTTCCCTCATCAATCAAAACATATTTTGCATTTTCTGCTAACATGGGGATTAAATAGTATCATTATATAGTGAATTGGTTTTCGGTAATGGGAAGCACTGTGTATAATATAAACAAGGGTTACTACAGGAAATGTATTGAAAGTAGTATAAGAGTCTTACATAAGAATGTTATAGTTAATGAGAGTAAATACATTGTTAAGATTATGCTAGTTATTAAAAGCATGTTTATTGTAAAATATATATAATTTTTATCAATATCCCAAAGCTCTCCTCCCCCCCCCCCTTTCCAGGAATTTCTCTTGGTGTACTAGTTAAGCTACTGTAAGCCTAAAAGAAAGGGGACACCAATGGTCTTGGAAAGACTGCCGTTCATCAGATGGGGTGGAAAGTCATGGCACAGTGTGCAGGAGAGCCATACATTGTGCAGTTAAAGACTCTCACTTCTATATTCCTTGAAATTTTATCATTTAATTAGTCTTTGCAAGAAATAAGTCATATTATTATATATAGTGACTTCTATTTGTATGATTAAATATTGAATAAACTCGACTTTCTTGGTATATACTAAATATTAACCACTTTGTAAGTTGATTTAATTTTAGAGGAAAAATTGTCTTGAGCCTGGTGGGTATGTATGCTTGTAAGATATACTTTCCATCTTTAAGGCATTTATTTGCCATATTGTGGCTAAGATCGCCCAAACAGCGCCTATATGTGACATAATGGAATATGTACTATAGGTTGAGAATGTTCATATCATCAATTAGAGGAAATCTTGATCGGCACCAGTAGCTCAGTGGTTTAGAGCACCTGACATGTTGTCAGGAGGTCATGGGTTCATATCCCACCCGGCTCAAGACAATTTTTCCTCTAAAATTAAATCGACTTACAAAGTGGTTAATATTTACTATTTGTATGTAACTGCGACTAATGTTTTGCTCTTTTTTTATTATAAAAAATACTCCAAAATTTAGCTTAGCCAGCAGATTAAGTTAAATTCTAAAAATCTGACATTGTAAGGAATAGGGAATTCCTATAAACATCAACTCTTTCCAAAAAGTTTGTATTTCATCCCCACCTAAGACTAAAAATGCAAAATAATGATGTTTTAACTGAAATTTTTATGAGAACTGAAATGAAATGGGTTTTTTTAGTTCAAGATTGAGAATGAAATGAGAATGAAATAAATAATTTTGGTTACCAGCTTTAACTGTTATTTAGCTATTACGTTAAAAAAAATGCTGACAGTTGTTTGTTTAAAATACATTTTTTCCCCTACATCCTCAATTCAAACTTGTATTAACAGAAACTCAAGCAGAAACTGCCAAGAAATATATCTGCCATGCTTTTATGTTCTAAAGTATCTTAATTATGAAAACATTCAGATAGAAATATCTTCAGAATCTGAGTCTCTTACATCTGCAAAATATAAAAATTGAAAAGCTTTTAAAACATGAGACAAATATAGAAGTATTTCTGATAATTTAAAAAACCAAATGATATCTTATGGAATGCTCATTGTGAAGAACATCATGAAAAGCATGATTATGGCATTTAAAATATTGGACAGAATATGAATATTCTACAGAAGAACTTTTCTAAATAACAACAATAACAAGTTTTTTACTTCCAGTTGTCTGAGTGTTGAACAAGCATTTCTGCAATAATATATCAATTTCCTAGAGTACAAACATCAGTGGAAAATTATTTGAAAATGTTTTATAGATTAGATTAAACAGTTAGTTATATAAATGTGTTTATATTCTTGTAACCTGTATCTGTGTATATAAAAGTTATATATAATATTATTTGCAATGGCTTCTCGTGACTGAAATTTTGGTGCAATGCTTTGCCAGGCACAGGCATGGCCCAAATGTAGAAAAATTTTGGGGGAGATGCCTGGTATTCAGTTGGACTGAAAAGATGTTCCATAATGCATATATTCTTTCAACTGTTCTCAAAATGATTATTTAGCAAAAAATTAATAAAGACAAACTCTAAAAAGCATTCATATCCTTTCTACTTCAATTCTATATTTTGACCCTCCCCTGTAATAATTACCTAAATATATGTATTTTTTTTCTTCTAGTAGTGGTTTTTAAAAAATATTCATTAAACTATGTCTAATATATATTTACCTTTTATTACTTCATTCTGACTATAAACTGAATGAACAAATTGTTATATACATATATATACACCTACCTAATAGCCAATAATTATTGGTTATTAAGTAGATGATCCTAATAACCAATAATTATTGGTTATTAGGCTGTTGCTCCATCTTTTGCCCTCACAACAGTAGCTAGACATCTTGTTAAGACTCAATGAGGTGTTTAAAACACAGAGGTGGTATTGCCACCCATGAAGTGAGGATCACCTGTCATAGAGTATCCACAGTTGCTGGTGGGGGTTGGTGGGCATGAACAGATCTTTCAAATTCGTCCCACAGATTCTCAATGGGGCCAAGGTCTGGCAATTCTCAATGGGGTTGAGATCTCGAAGGTGCCATTTAAGTATGGTACACTCACTTGAATGCTCCTGGAACCAATTGGATTGGGAGTATGCAGTGTGGCATTGTCCTGTTGAAAGATGGCATCATGGTGCAGAAAGAGAACTATTACAAATGGGTGTAGATGGTCGGCAAGGATGTTCACATACTTTGTGCCAGTGATGAAGGTCTTGATGGGTGTGAAGGGCCCTAAGGAAGCCAATGTAAATGCACCCCAAATTGTTACACTGCCTCCACCTGCCTGTATGACTTCAACTTGTCAAGATGGGTCCATTGCTTCCTGTGGTTTACACTACATACGCATCCTCTCATCGGCATGATAGAGTTGAAACCGTGATTTGTTAGACCAGATGACATGTTTCCAGTCCTCTGCACTCCAGTTGCGACAGGCCTTGCAAACTGCAGCCTAATCTTTCGGTGCTTTGCAGTCAACAAGGGGGCATGATATGTACTTCGACTGCTGTAGCTAATTTTTTCCATGATACGATGGATAGTCTTTGTGCATAAGCTTGTAGAAGCACTCTCATTCAATTTTGGCATTATCTGCTCCATGGTAGCCATGCGATTCCTCATAATGATGCGGGACAGTCTGTGCTCACCTCGAGAGTCAATTGCATGTTTAAGTCCACGTTTCTCCTGCTGGTTGGAAATTTTGCTGTATTTCACATAGTCTTGGTATACACGTGCTATTGTCTGGTGTGAAAATCCCAACAGTTCAGCAGTCATGGTGATTTAATAACTGACCTTCCTTGCACCTACTATCTGGCCACAGTCAAACTCACTTACATCGCTGCCTTTATCCATTATTACTTTTCCATGACTAGTGTCCAGTGCGTAGACCTGCTCTATTTATTTATATATTTATTTTTGCCAGTTTCAGCATCCCGTGTGATTGGATGCACT
This sequence comes from Ryuthela nishihirai, assembly GCA_038380435.1. Taxonomy (NCBI): domain Eukaryota; kingdom Metazoa; phylum Arthropoda; class Arachnida; order Araneae; family Heptathelidae; genus Ryuthela; species Ryuthela nishihirai. The sequence continues at coordinate 44,327,533 of JAWZYU010000023.1, read as the reverse complement.
ACTTCTGCTTTGCATATTGTTATTGGGGTGTATATAATAATTTGTCCATTCAGTATAAATTGACATTTATTATTTTAAATTGAATTACTCATAGTAAATTATCACTTGAGCAGTTGTCTATTATGGTTCTATTCAATTTACAGTATTAATTTATTTTACGTTGAATTGTAAAAAAAGGGGATATGGCATAAAAAATTAATATTCAAATATGTAAAGAATAAACTTCCAAATTTTATTACTGAACAAAGAGAACTTAGTTATTTTAATAAATATGGTAATAAAATGAATTATGAAAATGAGATTGAAACAAAAACTTATTATTAGAGTGGCTGGTAATGAACTGGAGACCTTTGAGTGCAAATCAAAAGAGAGTGCACTTGGGCAATAGCTAAGCATTGTTGTGAAATTTTGTGTTAAAAAGTATGATTAGTATTTCATTGTAGACCAAATATTCAATATATTTTGTATTTTCTTATTTAATGTTCCCTTTAAACTGTTCATACACAAATAACCTTTAGTAAAATAAAAAGTTGGTGACCCAGTTCAAGTTCAGTTCAGACATATCTTGCCAGGAAAGTTTAAGATTGTTGAGTCTGGCAGAGTCAAATGAAGATTTTCACTAAGTAACAAGATATTTGATTTGGTTGAAGCAGCCAAATGTATGGGCCACAACCAAATGGTGACCCACCACCTGCAGTTCATTACTATTGTATTTCCAGCATATGCACATTTGTGTCATTGCTGTAAAAGATAATGTTAAGATGGTGGTAGTCATAATTCAAAAATTTGTATTGTGTAAACTAAAATAGATGACATAATACTGATTCACTGAGTAAATACTGTGGTTGTCTACAAATAATGATCACAGAATGAATATAAAAATTATATGTTAATTTAGATATGACAATAAACGAATTTCAAATTTAGTATTCATTTTTTATTTAAATATTTTATTTTTTAGTATTCGCATTTTTTTTGTGATTATTTTTGGCATGGAATGCCTCATGTGGCCTAATGGACAAGCAACCCCTGATTATTTGTATAACATTTTACTTATATTTAGAAATGTGTTCATTTATGTAGTGTTTATACAGCAAATTTTGCTAAAATTTAATTACACAATATCACTGTATAATTTGAGATAAAATAATTGAGAGGCTACATCTTAGTTAAATATTCATCTTAAGCATTATCATTCTACTATTTTATGTTAATAAGAGAGATGACAAATTCATTGGTCATTTGTCCGGTAAATTGAAGATTGTTTAGCAGATAACTTTAAATGCTATGCATTGATTGATGCACTCTTAGATATACACATCTTGTTGGCCTGCTGTGGAAAATTTGCTGTTGGATGTTATTTGATAAGTGTGTCAGCCACTGCAAGTAAAGAACCAAGAGCTTGTAACAGTTTTAACATCAGTGCCTCAAACAATTGTGACTTTAGTATTTTAAGTTATCTGCTAAACAAACTTAAACTTACTGGTCAAATCACTAATAAATTTATCATTCTTTATTAACATAACATAGAATGATAATGTTCAAGATGAATATTTAACTGAGACATAACCTCTCAATTGTTTTAGTTCAAATTATAGTGATATTGTGTAGTTAAATTTTAGGAATGTGATCTCACTGTGATTATTCAATTTTATTTTTAACAAATTTGATGTTTATCATTTAAAGTTGCATATGTTTTTTATTATTTTTATTTTTTAAAATTAAAAATAGAAACTGGCTTTAACTGGGTTTTTTATTTGGTTCATCAAAATGGAAACAAAGTATATTATTGTAGAACAAAAAAAAAACGTAAATGAAATATTGCATTCATTTTCACTTGGAAAATTTTTTTTTTTTTTTTATCCCCTAACCTTTTTTTCCACTCTACCTTCTTGAGAAATGAAAAGTCGCTATCCATCGTACAGGATATTTGTGCATATTAAAGAACGCATTGGGTAGCCTTGAAAGGATGCTCCCATCCATCTCCTAATAGCTGTCCAGTGGTCCCCTTTCCCTGACAACTTGAACCCTTGGGGTTCTTGTAACCTGACCAATTATGTGCACAAAAGTGCCATTCAGAGGTAAAACGATCTAACCTAAACAGTTTTCTGGTTAAATTGCAGAAAATTACTTGAAACATCTTGTAAGAGGACATTATCCATTATACAGACATTATCCATCTATCTGTCCATATCCAAAATTTTGCTTTGGGACCAAAATATACATAACTTAACAGAATTTATATGATTGCCAAAATCTAAAGTAAAAGATAGTAAACCCACTGGGAGCACTTATTTCATTAGTCTATTTCAAGAGAATGAAATAACTTGAGAAATAGCTCACTGGAAGCTAGGACCAAGAGCAATCTTGAAACTGGTCCTGTTATTTTAGTAAAATGTTTGCGTATAATTATTCTAACTTTTATTTACCTTTGTGACTTTAACCAACCTGGTTGTTGTGACCATTCAAGCAACATTGCAGTCAACAGTAATAAATGATATTTTGGGAAATTGTCTTCCTTGAAAGGTTGTTAATTTCATCTAGTACCCTCTGTACTGATGGAATTCCAAGTCACTTGTGTTTCAGATCTGATTTGCCTTGTGTGCAAAACAATTTATTGATAATTTCTGTGAAAAAAGGGTAACACAAATCTTGATTTTAGCAAAAAAATGTGTAGCTAAAGAATATTTTAAAGAAATTACTGCTCAAGCATCTGCCTGTCACAGAGCTGTCACAAATTATATTTCACATTGATTTTACACCTTATATTTTGTTGGTGTAGTTTTCTTTATTCCCACATATTAGGTTGTTGTAAATGAAATGGCCGAATTGTTAGCAAAACATTCAACAGCTATAACTTCGTTAAAAAATAATTATACTTAACCAACAGATTCAATACACTTCTGCCACCACAAAACAAGTGCATTTATGCTGTTGGTAAAAAATCTGAGTTCCTGGAAGCAATGAATTCTTCGAAGGCTTTTTACTACCGTCTCATTTCTGAATATTTTCCACCACTAATGTTCTCCCCCCCCCCCCCCCCCCCCCCCCCCCCCCCCCCCCCCCGAGGTCAGCATGCATGAAGAAGTGGTAGTCGGTTGATGATACGTCTGGTGAATATGTTGAGTGAGTAACAGTCTCATACTGTAACTGATGGAGTTTCTGGACCATTTTTTATGAGATGTGAGGTCAAGCATTATCATGAAGCAGTAGGACACCATGTCTATTGGCCAATGCAAGCTGCTTCTTGTATAATTTGTCATGCATATTTTGGGAGTTCTGCACAATATTTTTCTGCATTTATTGTTTCACCTGGTTTTAGGAATGAATAGCACTAAATGCAGACCACCAAACCTTCTTTAGGTGAAGATTAGGCATTTGTTTGGGTGCTTCCGCGATGTCCATCCATTGAGCAGAATGTCAGCAATTGTCACATAGGATCTATTTTTCATCATACGTTTTACAACTCTATGCAAAAACGGATCCCTTTGGTTTTGTGTGAAAAGTCAACATGCTTATGCAAGTCAACATGCCTTATGAATGTTTGCCATTTCATGCGGAACTCATTTATCCAACTTCTTCACTTTCCCAATAGTTTCCAGGTGCCAGGAAACTGTTGAATAATGCACGTCTAATTTGCCTGCAATGTCTCGTATAATTTGCTGTGTATTGGATTCAATCAAAACCTTCAATCAATTGTTATCAGTTGATTCTTCAGGTCGATCACATGGTTTATTTTGAATCTGATGTGCCTGATCAAAAATTTTCAGAGCAACGTCATGTTGTCTACTCACTAGCTATGCCTTCCCCAAATGCTGCATTGATGTTGTGAGTTGCCTCTGCAGCATTGTGTCCCAGTTTAAACTCATATAAGAAATAAACACGAATTTGACTGTGATCCATTGTTCTCTTTAAGCCACAAAATCTAGTGACGAAATGACTACTGTGTTATCATAAGCAGGCTTCATGATTTAATATAACATATCATAAGTGCCATCTGATAACATTTTTAGTCCTCAAAGCATGGAAAACTTCATGCATCTGCAAAATCAGCCATTTGATATGCAATAACCTAATACATTACAAACATCACAAAGAGATTTTCTCTCTCTCTTGTTTTTGGCCTTTTTTGCAGTATTTATAAGAATGGCAGTTTTGGGTCTGAATGATTTTAAATTGTACGTATTCTTTTGGAGTTGTGCGAGTTATACAATTTTCAAGGAAAATTTGTTTACTGCACTGAAAAATATACAATATGACTAGTAGCAAGTACAGTGAATACAGATGTTAACATGCTGTAGATATGGGATATTCTCATTTTATAGTGTTAGAAGGAGTCTATATTTATACTTTTAATGTAGTTCTGTTGTATGTCCCTAGTGATATAAATAATATATAATAATAGTGACATAAATAATGAGATAATGTGAAAAAGTTTTTATATATTAATAGTAGCCAATCAGTTAACAAGTATCAAAAATTTGCTGATTCTTTGCGATATTATTGAGTTTGAAAATGTTATGTATTTACTAGTGGTAAACAGATGTTTGACTGTCTATATTTGCATTGCTTGCCACTATTTCAAATAATTTGGTCAGAGTGGTATGGCTATGAATGATTAAAAATATTGATGATGTTTATTTGGCAGTTCTTATTTGTACATCCTGAATATAAATATTATGATGTTGAAATTTATACTTACGTAATAGTTTCTGTTTACTCAGATTTTATTTTTACTAGAAGATTTAAAAAATGGATTTTTAGTTGAAATAAACATTGCAGTTAATGTACCATATTTTCAAGATAATAAACTAATGTTATTGACTTTAGTTGGCTGCAGATCCAGATCAGAATGTAAAAAATGGTTCAGAACTTGTGGATAGGCTATTAAAGGTAAGTGTTTAATCATATATATATTAAACATTCATAGTTTATGTAGTTATGTTCAGAGGTTATGTAGTAAAAAAACAGCCGAGGGAATAATGTTTAGTGAAAAATATTGCACATTTAATTTTTAAAGTTTTAATCAGTAGAAAAGTGTTAAGGAAATGTTTGTGAATCACAAACAAGATGCACCCATCCCTCAATTTGCATGGTCAAAAAAATGTAACTAGTTTCATTTTACAGGATAATAGATTGTTTTACATGGTATTGATTTAGTTTTTTTATTTTATATGTTTAGATATATAGATAACCCCCTTGTGACATGGGAGATGTGTTCATGGTGCTGCATACTGAAGCAGGATTCGTCTGAAAAGACGATGCGATGCCATTCGCACATCCATGTGTAACGTTCTTGGCACCATTGCAGTCACATACGCCTGTGTTGTAGAATCAATGGTAGCCAAAGCAATAGCCACCTAGCAAAGATGCCCCAATGCTTCAGATGATGTCGAACTATACATGCGGACACTGGTTGATGTGCAACACACCCTAACTGTTGAGCTAAGGTGTTTGATGTGGTTGTATGATCATTCATAGCCATGAGCACGAGATGTCTGTCCTCATGTTCGTGGGGTGGGGGTGGCTCAGTCAGTAGTGCACCAGGCTCATAATCTGCAGTTCCCAGGTTCGAGTCCTAGCTGTGTCAGTGTTGAGATTTAACTCCACAAAATTCCCCGCCCTTCCCACAGTCAGAAGGGAACACCGTGGGCTTGGAAAGGCAGCTGTCCGTCAGATGGGGCATTAAACCATGGCCCCGTGTGTGGGAGAGCTATACCCTGTGCACGTTAAAGAACACCCTGGATGCCCTTGGTGGGAGACTACCATCTGTTTCCCAACAGCTGTTCCAGTGGGTCCCCTCCCCCAACCTTCTCTGAGCCTTCGGGGTCCTTTTGGCCTGGCCATTTAGCCCATGGTGTGCAAAAAAGTGCTGCTCAGAGAAAACAACCCACAACCCTCTTGTTCATTTGTGTGACAGGGCCATTGAGATCCCTCATGTCAGTAAGTTTGTTCCTCCTTTACCCACTGATGCCATATTCTCATCACTGTGGCAGCATTCTGTCTGACACAAGCACCGATGTCTCAATATGATAATCCACCTTCCCGTAATCCCACAATTCTCCCTCGATCAAAGTAAGAAACCTGGTTGTATTGATGCCTTGTTCTTTAATGGGGTATACTTGATCCTTTAGTGTGCAAGAACTGCAAGCAAACACAATTCCAGTGCTTTTTATTGGCTCTTTGTATTCTCCTCTTATACCACTTCTAAGGGGCATTACTGCCACATATAATGTGCATATGTGCTGTACTTTGAATCATTAACATGTTCTCCCATGAGCTACCCATCTTGCATATTTCAGGACAATCTGATGAGTTCTTTTGGTGTTGCACTTTAAATGGCCAGCAGTATATAATGGAATCACATGAAACAAGAAATCTGGAATGTAGGATTCCACATTTGACAGATTCACTTCCTCTGTCACCTTGCATTTTTTGGTGGCTTTTTTTATGACACAGCTAGTGGATTCATATGAAACAAGAATGATGTAAAAAATAAATGGGTGTTTTTATCTGTGTACATGATTTTTAAGATTTTTTTAAAAGATGTTTTATTAAAAAAAGGAAAAAAAACTATGTTATAGTGAATCCATATTAAATGGGAGTTATCTGTCATAGGAAGTAGCAGTAGCATAGCATCAAGGAAGACTCTTAGACTAAGTCTTCTCAAGTAGAATTAATTAAATGCTTTTAGTTGCTATCATTTATTTTTAAGAATAAATAGATAATAGTAATTCCTATATTTAAAAATATCATAATCTGTAACAACTGATATTTATTTTCTTTCACTAAAGTTTTATTTTTGCTGTTGTAATGAAACTTGTTTTGGATTAGCAGTGAGATCCGACTTTTCTAGACTGAATTTTTTCAGACTAGTAGAAATGTGTTTTATTTCATTTTCAGAAGCAAATTTAAATTTGTAGATTTTTATATAAGCTAAATATAGCAGATTCATAAGTACATGGGGCGGGGGTGGCTCAGTCGGTAGCGCACCAGGCTCGTAATCTGTAGTTCCCAGGTTCGAGTCCCAGCTGGGTCAGCGTTGAGATTTATCTCCGCAAAATTCCCCGCCCTGCCCACGGTCGGTAGGGGACACCGATGGGCTTGGAAAGGCCGCCGTCCGTCGGATAGGACGTTAAGCTGCGGCCCCGTGTGCGGGAGAGCCATACCCTGTGCACGTTAAAGAACACGCTGGATGGCCTTGACGGGAGGCTACCATCTGTCTCCCAACAGCTGTTCCAGTGGGTCCCCTCCCCCAACCTTCTCTGAGCCTTCGGGGTCCATGTGACCTGGCCATTTAGCCCATGGTGTGCAAAAAAGTGCCGCTCAGAGATAAAACAACCCAACCCATAAGTACACTGGTCATAAAATATCACATAATGCCTTATTTTGTAAAATTAGTTTTTAAGTATTTGAACAAATGCTTAATTTCTAATTTATATTAATTGAATAAATAGATTTGAAATCTTTTACCTCTGAGCTTCATTTTTTGCACACAATGGGCTAAATGGCCAGGTCACAAGGACCCCAAAGGCTCAGAGAAGGTTAGGGGAAGGGACCCACCGGAACAGCTGTTTGGGAGACAGATAGTAATCTCTTGTCAAGGCCATCCAACATGTTCTTTAACATGCGCAGGATATGGATCTCCCACACATGGGGTCACAGCTTAATGTCCCATCTGACAGATGGCAGCCTTTTCAAGCCCATTGGTGTCCTCAACTGACCGTGGGCAGGGAGTTTTGCAGAGATAAATCTCAACACTGGTCCAGCTGGGACTCGAACCTGGGAACTGCAGATTATGAGCCTGGCGCATTACCAACTGAGCCACCCCTGCCTCCAAGTGAATAAATATCTTTCAAATTTGTTTGTGTATGTCTGCATTAACAGTGACTATTTTTTGTGAATAGTGGGGCAATTTCGGTCTTACAATTTTTATATATTTGTATATAATTTATAGAAATAACATTGATATTATATCAAGTAAATAAATCTACACTGTAGAGTTATGAACTGCTCTGTCTGCAATTCAGTCCTCTCATCATCATCTGTAATCTGTAATTGCTTGACCTTTAGTGGTTAGTGTGCTTGGCTACTGATCAAGGGGATCTGGATTTCAACCTTGGGTAAGGCATGGATGTTTGTTTTTCTGCTGAGGTCTCACCATCCCCACAGACCTTCTACTATGGCGTATAAACTGACAGGCTCCTGTCAGACCTCTTTGACAAGCAGCTGCTTGACGGGATATTTATTATTTATTTCTTTTTAAGATTGATAGACTGATAAAGTGCCACTTCATTTGTTTTCTCTAACTCTAGTTGAGTATGGTGCTTAAAGTTGAAAGTTTGTCACAAGTTTATAGAACTCTGTCTCATTATTTAGAAAAATGCTATTATAGAATGCAGCATAATGAACAGCAGAGTATTATTTCTCTGTGTTTCTTTAGAATAATCCATTTTTCCTGAAAAAAATTTTTTTCATATTAAAATGCAACATAGTATGTAAAGTTTCTCCTTTTTGTAATACTTTTAGGATATTGTAACAGAGAGTTCTTCATTTGACCTCATAGCATTCATTCCTCTCTTGAGAGAGAGAATTTATACTAGAAATCCATTTGCAAGACAGTTTGTTGTTTCGTGGGTAAGTACATTCTGTAGCTTAATTTTTCTCATAAATAGCAAAACTGTTGTATTATATACTGTTAGTTTATATTATATTTTATTGCCATAGTTAAAGAGTGTATTGATTTTTGCACAACTCCTCTTAAAGATGTGCCTGTAATGTTTTCTAGGTCTCTGGGATTACCCTCACACGATTTGTTATTCTAGCAATATTGCCCTTTCAGCCACTCAGGAAACTTTAGAATTAAACATGGTAAAAATGGATGGATCTATCTTTGAAAATTTGGATAAAGACAGATGGACTGATCTTTACCATTCCTTTGGTGCAAGCAGCATTTTATGTTCTATGGGGCATATAATGCTGCTAGTACTGAAGGAATTGAATTGAATTCCACTAAAGCATTGAATTCTTCAGTGGAAATCGATCAACTGATGTTGTCAGTCTGTCTGTCTGTGAGTTTCCAGAGTTTCCATTGCAGTGCACATTTTCACATGTCACATCATAGGCTGATCAGTGAAAAGAGCTAGTCATGCTTTTATTTTCATTATGTTAAGCCTGAAACAAAAGTCCTGCTGTTTCGTTCACACAGCACATTGTCCAACCAGACTTCCAGCATCATTCACGACACTGTTTATAATGGTCCAACAGTTGTGCCATCCATTCCAGGTGCATGATCACCCACTGCAGGAGAAGTAAACTACCCCAGATATCTGCCACTGGTCCTCTTCCTCTGTGATTGGCACTGCTGTGAACAGTGGTACCTCCATCAAGTTAAGTGTTGTGTTAGCTCATTTATTCTGTCATCAACCAAATCACTGACAAATTTTGACTATGCTGAGGTATAAAATCGCCATTACCATTTAACTCTACATCTGAGCCTAAATCATTGATGTTTGACTAGTTTTCTGCTAGATTTTGAAGTTCTATTAATATGCTAGTCAGAAAAGTTCTGTTGTTGAGTTATTGTCACAAACTGTGATCTATACGAGTGTGTGCAACATGTTTTTCGAGTCAACAGTTAGAGGCATACTGTCTAGTTACACACTGTTCTATACGAGAATCAAGCACAAACTTGTCCATACATGTCATCACATTAGCAGAGAACACTCTAATGTTTTGTTGCAGACCATACTATACCAGCATCACACACAAACATGTCAGTAGTGAGTTGCATACTTTTGATTAGGGCCAAAACCAACACAGTCAAAATGACTGCTAACAGTCCTAGGTATAACCTCCTGTATGGCCATTCCTATTGTAGCTACAAGAACATTTTTTGAGTGTAAGTGTAAAACCCTAAATGATGAATAGTCAAAGACCTGTAACTTCTTATGCCAAAAGTTATGTAGCATAGTACTCTCTTAAAATTTGCCACTGATCAAAATGGCCACTATGGCCTTTCTAGTGTTAAGCATATTGGTATCCTAGTATTTAAGCCCATACAGAGAAAACTCAAATTTCTAGAAATTGAAGATTTAGAAAATTAATAATTTTATAGAGAGTAGCCATGTTGAATTGTAGTTCCAAGTGACATAAACACCCACATTGCAATTGCTGTTATTTTCACACTTTCAAGAAAGATGGAACCAAACATATCACATACAATTGCAGTATTTACCTGATGAAAGAGTTCTACCAGACCCCAGTAACTTTTCATAGTAGCACAACTTTCCTTTCAGATTACAATCTAATTACTCTGATAAATAATTATTGGAATGATAATATTTTAATCTTTCAATATTCTGATTTTTGGGGATCATTATGTAATGCTACTCTTATACTATGTAATATATTACTATGCACTATGTAATATTCTTACTAAAATGCTACTTAAAAACTTGATTGAGGTAATAAGTGTTTCAGAATTACTTTATTTTTTTGCCATTATTAAGTTTCTGAAATAATCTATATGTTATGACATCATATATACACATATATGTATATAAATGTATTTCGTGTATTAAAATAATTTAACTTGGCTCAAACTATTTTTCTAAACTTTGGTGTCCAGAGTATGTTGAGTTAATTATTTAACTTCTCCCATGATAAATTTATATTCTTGACAGACACTTGCATACGTTGCATGGTATACTGTCTTGGCAATTTATTATCAATACTTACTTAATGCTTTATTGTATTTATCTTGATACAGTTACCAAATTTCATATGTTTTCAATTTTCTGCATATAATTTCATTGAAATTGGTTTTAAACTACTGCTAGGTAAATCTCATTCAGCTGGTGAACTGTAGCAACTCTGTTGTACAATTTGTGCTAACAAACTCCTGTCACAGCCTTTGCCTCCCACATTTGCCATGATGTACATTTTTTTAGACCTTTGCCATTCTCCATACATTTGGGATATTCTGCCTTGTGATTTTTCACTGAGTTTTATCACTTCCATTATGGATGCTCCTGCTCATCATGCTCCAATGCCTTTCGAAGTCAGTCAATTAGCCTTTTTACTCATGTTATGCTTGACTTTTCTTTCCACTATGCCTTTTACAGGCTTTGGTATTCATGTAGAATACTTGCATCAGTAAAAAATTTCGCATTCAGTGAAACTGAAATAAGCATTATTTCAAACCATTTCATAAATAACTACATATTTTAAAAGTAAGTAAATAATTCCTTCAATAGTCATTTTTTTCCATAAATTTCTTAGAACACATTGGGTGTTCTGACATGTTAAACCTCCCTTGCTGTTTAAATACTGAAAGACTAGCATATTTTATTGTACTTTGTGCATGATACAGTAGTGTTAATGATAATTTGGCTGGTCAGTGTACGTCATTTAGTTAAATTCCAAATGGCGAAAATCATAAATTTTGGTCAAAATGCAGACCGTGATCATGTTAAAACCAAGCAAGGAAACAGAAACAATATTGCTAGCTAGGCAGTAATAAATAACAAATAGTACCAGTGATTGAGAGCTTTTTTGAGTGCTGACCACTGTACCTTATTGAGTAATTCCATACATTTTGAGCTAGTATTTTAGGATCATTCCATTGTAAATAAATATATTGCATAAATCAAGTAAAAGTTTTTGCTATATCCTTACAGAATGTGCTGATATTTTTTAGTAGATGGATACCAAGGTAAAAATAACAAGTTGAAAATATTTCAAACAGGATTTCCAGAAATGGAAGACTTCGAAAATTCATCAATTCTTTATAGATTCAGCCATGTTGAATTGTAGTTCCAAGTGGCATTAAACACTCCTAAGTTAAAATATCTATGTACATTATTAAATAAATTTATGATTGCAAAATATGATTGGTTACTTTCATTTTGTAGGTTCAATGTTACTACCATGTTATTTGTAGATAATGTGATGGTCCACCCATTCATTTTTACTTTAACCAATTTTTACTTTATGTTATATTTATTATTTTGGGGATTATTTTTAGTTGGCCATTATTTTTCCTCATTCAGGTCTGGCTGCACATGCACAACTCCGACTTTTGATTGACACCCACTAATACTTGCGTTAAGGATATGACACCTCTTGCTTCATAGCTAGTGCAAGCGTCAGATTATGCAAATGTTTTTCCCAGTGTGCAACACGTGTCAGTATACTAAATGACGTTAGGTCATGGAGTTAGTAGGAAGGTAGTTATGATAGTAGAGCAATGGTTCTTAACCCTTTTATTCTCACACCTCCCTTGAGAGTGATCATAAATGTCCATACCTCCCCCCCCCCACAAAAAAAAATAATATTGCATGCTGTATTATGGATATGAAAATTTTAGTAAAGATCCCATGATCCAAGAGGTCAATATCACAGCATAAGTACAACTAATGCAAGATAAATTAAAATGACGACTGTATACTTTATATGCCAAAGAAGCCCTTTATTTTTTTTCATAAAAAAATCAAAATTTACCAAAATGAAGTAAACAATTTTAATAATAAACACCAAAACTCTGTACATTTTGCTTGCAATAAGAAAAATGTTCATAAATTCAGTTTAATCACTACAACATCAGTATACAAAATTACTTCTTAGCAATTTTTCACTTGAACATAGTCAAAAAATAAATGAAAAGTTCTTCAGAACCATTTTAATGAGATGGCTGTTGTTGTTTTTGGTCAGTAAGGATGGAAATTCGAGAGACAGTCTTGGACAGTGTGAGGTGCATGTCATGCCTGGCATCTAACCGATTCCTAGCTTTTGTCTTCACTCTGACCAGTACTGAAAACTCAGATTCGCACAGATAAGTTATAGCAAATGGGATCAAAACTAAAAGCACATTCTTTGCCAAAATTGGGTAGGCAGCCAAAATACATTTGAGAACACCAAAATACATCAAGATTTTGATTGTAGAAGCTTTGCAAATAGATGAGATCGTCCTTCAGCATTTCAGCGTCATCCATCAAATCAAAATTAAAGATGAAAGGATTTTGAATCCGCTGATCCTTTTTTGATTTGTCTTGAACAAAATAATCAGTAAGAGTCAGAGATTTTCCAGATGACTTAAAATCTTGGTAGGAATCTAGTCTGTAGCTGTCTCTGCTGAGCCCTTTCCAGAAAGAAGAATGTTTTCCAAACTAGAGAAATTTGCACAATTACCCTTCACCCAACGTCTGTTCCAGAGTGCCAGTTTTAGCTGGAAGGCAGTGATTTTTTTCACCTGCATCTAGAACAGTAAAATCCAAACCTTGAATTGAAATGTTCAGGTCATTCAAGTGAAAAAATATATCTGCAAGATAAGCCAATGAAACAATGAAAGCTTGAGTTTCAAACACTTCACACAGCTTGTTTTCTTTTCTTGAAGAAACATGGCTATCTCGGCTCTAATTTCCATAACATGAGTGAATACTTGTCCACATGAAAGCCAATGCACTTCTGTGTGATGTAAATAAGACTTCATGTTCAACTCCAGCTTCTTGGCATAATATTTTGAAGAGCCTGTGAGGCTCAAGACCGAATGAAGTTAATTGCTTGGATAGCGTTGTCCATGGCTGATTTCAGTCTTGGAGGAAGAGTTTTTGATACCAATGCATGACGAAGAAAACTGGGTAACTATTACCTGTGGGGACTCCTGCACCAATGGGAGATGTGATAGCCAAGTGCCAACCTAGTTAATTGCTTGCACGTGTGGCAGTCAAGTGGCTATAAAGTGGATTGTTTACAGCAAACTTTGGATAAATTCACCATACATCTAGTTAAAATTAAGTTGAAATCTTATTCTCTATGACACTGTTAGATGCTTTTAAGCACTTCAACAAATGTTATATGCTATCAAGTATCAAAAATTATTAAGCAGAAATTTACATACTGTACCACAGAGGATGGGTAGTAAGAGGAACTTCCAAAATGCTTGCAAGTGACAAGTTTAATCTTCGATGTTCTTGCCAGCAAGTGACATCTCAGTAGAGTTTGAGAAGGCAATGAGGGATGCTGATAATATTTGCTTAAGGTTTAGTAAAGGAAATAACCAATAATACTTTTGGTAGCATAGAGTGCTTAAAAACTTTTAAGTTTCATGGCACACATTTCGCACACTTTTGGTGCATCATCAGGTGGGAAGCAGCTTTAGATATTGCATGAGAGGTGGTTGTTGAGTGTGGGTGAGGAGTGGGGTGCCATAAATTACATTGCCAGTGGCTCAGCTCCGAGGTTTGGAGTGGCCAGTGGATGTGTGGGTGGCTGTAATGTGATCTGCAAGTGAAGGAGGCTGGAAAGAGGGTGTGGAGTTATGGGAACTCTCCAAGATTAGCAAGTCTCAAGGGAAGCTTCATTTTGTGAATAGATTAAAAAATGTCTTTGGTTTCATATGTGTTGCATTGGAAGTATAATGAGTGGGATAATTTTACTAACTTTATAAATTTTGTAAACTAAATTGTGGGATTAAAAATAAAGATGTTAGTGAGGACGTGAATAATGGTTTTCATATCGGTAGGAATATAGGGAATTGTTTGTGTGTGTGTGTGGGATGTTTTAATCACCGATTCTTAGTATGCAATATGGTAGTTTTTTAAGGGTTTGGGAGTATGTGTGTTAATGCAGATTGGAACAGGGGTCACAATGAGAAAGGGGAGTGTGTTTATGGGGGCGTGGTATTTCCAATGTGTAGGTATATCCCCTGAGGATCAGATGCCACACTAGGGGAAGGGGGACAATGTGTTGCAGAGTCCAGTTAATTTGCCGTTAATGAGGATATTTTCTGTGACAGCTAGTTGAAATTTGGTAGGTGGAATGTTATAATTTCAGCTGAGTGAAAATCGGTGGGTAGATTGTTTTTGGTGATTATTTGAGATAGTGCGGTTTTTTTAACTCGGTGACTGATTGCATCATTGATATGCTTTAGGTTTATTTTCTACCTTTTAGGATCATGTAGGAATATAGGTATTTTTTAGTAATAAAGAATCATAGAATGTGTCTTGTAGATATGGAACTCATGAAATAATAAGCTAAAAAAAATTGGTTTTGCTGTAAGTGGGATTCTCAGGGCAAAACCAATTTTTTTCAGCTTATTATTTCATGAGTCATTTTTTTTATTTTTTTTTATTTATATTTTTTTTTCATTAAATGCCTACCATCAAAAGCTTTCATTTGATATATGACTCATAAACATCGACCACATTTTTCCTCCCTTTCGTTCAAACATTAAAAGGTAACTTTCATTCTATTACATGTCCACTAAGTTCATGCAGTTTTTATGTGATTGAAGTTATTATGCAAATTATGAGAAATATTCAAAGCTATCAAATCAGATATGTCAAATGTTTTCAGAAATATTTAAAGTGAGTACTGAAACAATATGGTTGCATTTTCATAAGTTAGGAAAAGTATCAACTTTCCAAGTGGATTCTTCATAAACTTACAGCTGACCAGAAGCATCTGAGGTTATCAGCTTGCACACCACTGCTTTTGAAATAAAGTAATGAATAATTTCTTGATCAGTTGGTGACTTGTGATGGAAAATGAATCACCTATAGCAACCCTGAGTTTACGTTACTGGTTTTCACCTTGAGAACCTGATCTGCACACATCAAAGTCCACACTTCATCAGAAGAAAATTATGCTGTTGGTGGTGGCACATGAAGGGAATTGTGCACAACAAACTTTTACCCCCTTACCAAACCACCCCAAAGAATGTGTACTTGGAACAAATGCACAATGCATTGCTGAAGAAACATACAATCATGTATAAGAAAGGAATCTTTCTGCACAATGATGCAAAACCACCTATGGTGAAAGTGATGCAGAATAAAATTCACAACCTTCGATGGGAAACTTTATATTATTTACCTTATTCTCCAAATCTTTCCCCATTAGACTCTTGCTTGTTTTTGTCATTAGATAATCATTTGTGCAATAGACAGTTCAGAAACAAAAGAGATAAAAATGGAGTTTGTTGTTTTTTTTACACTTTAAAGACCTAGAATTTTACAGGAGCAGGATCTATAAGCACATCTCATTGGGAGAAAGTGCATAAAGTAGTGCATAAACATTTTTGTTTAAAAAATAAGCATTTTAATTTGCTGCACCAAAACCATACATTTTTTTCACACTTAATAACCTGCATTACATAGATTATATATTTTTTGTGTGGAATATGGAATAGGGTATCTGATGCACCTATTTGAATACTTTAATAATGTGCTATCATCCATTACCTGAGGAAACTGAGCTTGCATATTTAGACCTATTTATAACAAGACATCTGTATAATAATAGTAGTACAATTGCATAAGAGATCAATCAATCAATCGATTTACATTGAGAAAACCAACTTTTATACCTAATATATTTCCTAAGGAGTCTGCTCACTCTCACAAATGAAACTTCCACCTTCCCAGCCTTCCCTAAGAACTCTCCCATATTATTTGATTGATATTACTTTATCACAAGAAATTAAATATATTATTTGAATGAGTAGAAAAGGATTTGTTGTCTTCATCAACATCTTGTTGTCATCATCATTACTTTTGCCATAATTCTCACCCTGGTATCTGCAAATAGTTTTTAAGGTGCCCATTTGATTTGGGGAGAAATAAAATAATTTTACAGATTTCCACATTTTTGTTGTTTTTATCACTATGTAAAATTGGCTAAATTTTGCTTTTTTGTTTGATTGTACAAATTAAAAACTATAAATTTACATATGTTTTTATTATGGCATTAAATAATTGGTGTGAAGAGCACTAAAGCTTCTTATGGTGACTCAAATTTTTTGGCTTGTGGAAAAAGGGTAAAAATGCAAAATTTAAAAAACAGTTTATTTTCATAACAAAAAAAAAGGCATTAGAAACAATAAATTAGTGAAAAATATGAGACAGTATATAAATTTAATTGCCTGCATTTATTTGTCCTCACCTCTAGCTCACAAAAGACCTATAATTGAAAGGCAAAAAAGAATTTAAAAAATTTTCTCTTTGAGAATATGATTTAGTAGCTGCCTTTAGCTTTTTGCTGTTAGGTTACTGGTTGGTAAAACTGGTTGGTAAAATGAGAAGACAAATTTCATTAATATTTATTTGTCTTCTTCTACATTGTTATTACATCTAATTTAACCTCAATTCTAGTGTTCTAACCTGGGCCCAACATTGTGTCGAATCTCTTGCATATATCATTTTAATAAGCTGGGTTATTTTATGCTTTGGGATTGGGAGTGGAAACAGAAATCATTCCACTGATACCTGCTACGTATTCAAACTTTGTAGTTCATTATTCTAAAATGATTGATATTCCTTAAGTTATTGACTCAGGGTAATAATATGAGAAAATCATCCACTAGTTTTATTCTACATTATTCATGCATTAGTAGAATTAAGTATTTTAATGTCACCTGATGGTGAAAAACTTCTTTCATAAATAATTTGTTTTAATTTGAAAGCTGAAAAATTTAATTGTACCTTAAAAGAAAGACAAAAAAATTGTCACTCAAGCTTTGTTCTTGATGGTACTTCTCTTTGTCTTATTGGTCTCTATACATTCAAATATACAGTTTAAACTATCCTTTTAAGTTCTTTGATTTAAACTGGCCTCATGAAATAATTATTTACATACTAACAAAAATGTTCATTAGTTACAGACATGTTGAGAATAAATTTCATTTTTTAGACGTATTTTATTTCTATAATAACCTGTGTAAAATATAACTGTTCTACAAATGATTAATATTTCTTCCATTGTGCTATTTTTAGGTGTCAGTGCTAGACTCCGTGCCAGATATTGATATGCTTGTCTTCTTACCAGAAATTTTAGATGGTCTTTTCAGTATTCTAGGAGATCCCACTACAGAAATCAGGAAAATGTTGGTACTGAAAAACATTTCAGTTATGAATTAGTGAAACTTTTTGCAATATACATAGCCCTCACAAAATATTAGAGAATTTCCATGTTATGTCAATGAGAAGATGATGAGCTAACTTTAAACATCTAAAATATACATTTAATGGTAAAATGTGACTGAGATAAATTAAAGATCATAAATCAAATCTATTTAAATCTCGATTTTCAACAATATTTGTTCAGTATTAAAGAGTTGTGGAAACTAGAATATTTGACAATAGTAATGCATAATTAGAATGGATCTCAGAAATTAAGCATAAATAATAAGTATTATTTAAAATCATATACATTTTAGAAGTTTGTTTAATGATTTTTGTTCAATAAAACAATTTTAAATAAATTTTATTTTCAAAATTTATTGTTAAATGTTTCAGCTTTCATCTCTCTTTAAATATTGAACAAATATTGTTGAAAATCAATATTTAAACAGATTTGATTGTGATCTTCAATTTATCTTCAGTTGCATTTTTCCATTAAATGCATATTTTAGAAGTTATAGAATGTCAAAGATAGTTCTCATTGACATGACATAGAAATTATGAAATATTTTGATAGGGCAGTGTATATTAGTGTTCATATTCTGAGGAATATATCAGCATATGTTTTATAGTTTTATTCTGTTTCTGAAGGCTTGGAAACAGTTCTGAAGTTACAAGATTTCTCAGAAATTTGTATATTTGACTGTAATAAAGTGCGAGTTTTTTAAATGAATTTAGAATAGAAAATTGTGACTAAGAACATTATGCTGGCATGTCTTCTATAGTTATTAGTAGTGCTATAAAGATAACATCAAAAGGTAGCTTTACAAAAAAAAAAAAATCAAATAAATATAAGATTCGGTTACATTTAAATAAATTTTTAATTTTTTTATTTTAGTTTTTATTGCATTATACAGAATTTAAAACTCTTTCAAGACTCTTAGTATAAAAAATTTTAATTACAGTTAGCTATTCTGCATACAAATGGTTTACCTCTTATTTCATATAATGGATTATTTTGGTAGGTTAAAAAAAATTTAGAGGAAAATTAATTTCTGTTTGATTTAAGAATGAAATGAATGTATTTTGCTTGTGTTAGCATTATGTGCTTAATTTTCTGCAAAGTTAATACGTTTTTGTAAGCAAGGAAAATTTACAGATCACGTATATGATCTGTAAATAATAGCTAGGCATATGCTGGAAGTAGAGCTGTATACAATTCTTCAGTGCACAGAACTGTCAAACCTTTCAAAGGAGATATTTTATTCTGGAGGGAAATAGAAGGGAAGAGTTTTTGGATCAGTTTGCCCTATTGATCTGGTCATCTTGGCTGCTTTTTACTTTTTTTTCCACCTTGCTGGGGAGTGGTCAACTCTGACAGGCCATGTTGTTAACCATCTCAACCCACTAGACTCTAATTGCTTTGGTATACAGATATATAGAATACTTTATATCAACTAAAGGATAAACCTGATCCAAAGGCATTACAGGTACCTGAAAAACACATCTGTGGGAGTGGAGGTAGCAATGTGCTTATAGGGGCATCACTCACCATAAACTGAAGTAATGCATTTCTGCCAAGTCAGTTCCTCTTTTTGATTCTATCTCTTGAAAATCTTTACTTGTAAAAGGGATGTCTGAGGTTCCTACCTACATTGGTGGCTTAAAAGCTTTTACAGTTGGGGAATGGTTTTTCTGCCCCATTCTTGTGATAAGGAGGCTATTTGGTATTATTTGCCATACCATTCTCAATAAACTTAGTTTCTTTAAAAATTCCATTACATTCTTTTCGCAGCTATCTGGAATGTGGGGACTACATAGAGGTTGTTCCCTTGATGTCTTCACATAGGAATTCCAATGTTATAACCTAGACATTCTGGGCTTAGAGATCAGATTGGCAGAGAAAGGTTAGATATCATGCCCTTCCATCTACCTAATGTCTCAATCCCTGATCTAATCAAATTTTGCACCATTCACTTAGTTGCCTAACAAATGTGGGCACTAACATTTCAGGTAATTGCAAGTGTAATGACATTATTGAAAGAGTTCCATCAGTGAAGTATCTAGGTCCGATTGTTGATGATTTTTTCAGGTGAAAGAAACATAAATTATGTTTGTGGCAAAATGAGATACTGCTCTGTAATTTAGTCCAGACTTCATGCTATCTTACCATTAAATGTCTGTCAAATGGTTTATCATGCAATTGGAGAATCAGTCATAAGCTATGGTTTAACTATTTATGGTAAAATGCACTCTTCACATATAGCTAAAATAAGAAACATTCAAAATGCAATTGTTAGACATTATACCAACCAATACAGAAATAAACTCCTGAATATTAGTAATGGCTACACTATTATGATTATATTACCTATCAGTCAACTATATTAATATAAATTAATACCTAAGTATTACTTTGATAATACTCTAAATTCAAGATTAATCGTAATAAAAATACTAGATATAAATCTAAAGGTAAATACGAATTACCATGTTTTAGGAACAATTATGAGGAAAATTGTAGAAATTGTGAAATTCCCTCAATGTTCAACAGCATCCCTGAGGAATTATTAAATTTTAAAAAAATTAGAGACATTAAAAAAAGTTTTCAGAATGTGGCTTCTGGAAAATATTTAAAAACCATTTACTCTGTAGTATTTTTCAAATACAGGGTCATTATAATTAAACTGACAGTACTCGAAGCGATCTAGAATAGATAGAGAAGGATCTACTAGACTTGGCTAATTACTACAGAATACAGTATTACTTATTTTCTACATTCAAATTAAAATGATTATTTGAAATGTATTGACTCTAATTACTTTGGACAGTCAATGTTCTAAACCTAGTTCTTTAGATAATCTTCATTGTCTGTGTGAAACTGGGTTGGGAAGGGGAAGCAAACACTATTCAAAACAATTTTGTGTAGTATTGGCATTAAATCACCAATTGAAATATTTGAAACTAGCAGCTGAAGGGAAAAGGGTATGTATTAATATTAACTTTATATTTTAAATGTGAAGAAGTCTGTATAACAGATTCCTAACACATTGTTAGAGAAATTCCACATTATTCTCGTGATAAGCCAAATTTGAATATCTAATTTCTGAAATTAGTGTTTTATGTAATCTCTGAAATTGTTTTATATAACTCTGAAATTAGTGCATGTTATGATAGCCTTAACGAGAGGCTACCATCTGTTTCCCAACAGCTGTCCAGGTGGGTTCCCTCCCCCAACCTTCTCTGAGCCTTCAAGTTCCTTGTGACCTGGCCATTTAGCCCATGGTGTGCGAAAAAGTGTCAATTAGAAGTAAAACAACCCACCCCAGTATTTTATGCAAAAATGAGAAGATAAATATCTAAATCAGACATATAAAATCTCGATTTTCTACAATCAAAGTTATATAAATTTTGATTTTATACAATATTTGTTCGAAATTTTAAGAGTTATAGACGTTGGAATATTTAGGAGCAACATCCCCATCATAAAATCTTTATACAACTTTAATGAAAATTGCAAGAAGCATTGCACAAATTTCTAAAATTAAACTTATTTTAATAAAGGAATTGACATAGCACTTTTTTTTTTTGGTTTTAATTGTTTTTAAAGTAAATTATTACTTATGTTGCTGTTTAGTATTCTTCCATAGCTTTTGAAATAGTGAGCAAATATTGTTGAAAATATTTATTCAATAGATTTGGCTTGAAGTTTTAATATATTCTCAGGACATTTTTTCCAGAAAAATAGTATTGTAAAAGCTACAGAGTTTTTGATATAGCTTCCCATTGGCATAGCATAGAAGTTCTGTAATGATTACTTTGACAGGATTCTGCATATGTATCAAGTTAAATTTAATCAATTCAGAATATGAGGAGTTTTGTGTAATTTTTGTGTTGTGCTTTATTTGATCAATTTACTGTGCTTTACCAGTAATATAAAATTTAAATCAGCATAAGATCTCTCTTATGTATAGTTATTTTTCTAGGTGTGAATCAGTTTTAGGTGAATTTTTGAAAAATATAATAGAACATCCGCAGAAAGTTAAATTTGCAGCGATGGTGAATATCCTTATTGTTCATTCAAATTCTTCAGGTAAGATTTCATCACTTTGAATTTATCCTGCTCTTTTACATTTTAAATTTCACTTTAATATTTCACACATATAGCTTGCACATAAGTCATGTGTATTAATCTACACTTTTAAGGAAGTTTCTTAGTATGTTTTTAAGTTCTGATGAAAATTTAAATAGAAATAACTAATTTAACACTGTGTTGAAAGTGTAATAAATCTATTTGAAATAACAAAGATTAGAGAAATAACTGAATTCTATTACAAGTTTTACAATGATACCAATCCAATGAATTCTCATGATAAATCGTTTCAACCTTCTCAAAAGAATGATATACGTCAACAAAATTAGGGACACAGGTGGTCCAATCGGTAGTGTTAAGGTTTAAGTCCCAACTGTACCAGTTTTAAGATTTATCTCTGCTAACACCCAACCCTACCTTCAGTCAGAAAGGGGACAGCAATGGGCTTGGAAAGACTGCCTCCATCAGATGAGACATAAAGCCATGGTCCTGTGTACAGGAGAACTATACCCCATGTACATTAAAGAACACACTGGTGTGCCTTGACAGGAGGCTTCTTTCTATCCCCTAACAGCTGTCCAGTAGGTCCTTTCCCTTAACCTTATCTGAGCCTTGGAGTTCTTGTGACCTGACCATTTAACCAATTGTGTGCAAAAGTGTGCCACTCAGAGGTAAAACAAACCGCAACTCAGCAAAATTAGTTTAAGTAGAAAGGCTTTGAAAATAGTTATCACAGAAAGCTATTATCATACTTCCAATGCAACTGGCACAGAAAGATAATTCTGTTATTTCAGTTTAATATTAAAAATTACCAATTCTGCAACAAAATCTACAAAACATTCACCTTTTGTCTTCTAACTTTATGCTGTGGGCAGGAGAGCCATACCCAGTGCTCATTAAAGAACACACTGGATGGCCTTGAAGGGAGACTCCCACATGTTTCCTAGCAGCTATCCACTAATCCTCATTCCCAGCCTTCCCTGAACCATTGGGGCCTTTGTAACCTGGCCATTTTATCCATTGTGCACAAAAAACTGCTCAGGGGTAAAACAATTCAATCTTCTAACTTTATGCCAAAATTATCACTTGAAACCTTATTTTTGAGTTTTGACATAAACCCATTTATCAGTACCATGAAACAGCATAAATGTTATTAAATTTTTCCTAGTTAATATAATAACTTTTCTAATTATATTATCACAGCTAACATGATTAAAAGGTTTAATAAAAACATGATAATGCTGTTACATTTAGATGATTCAGTAGGTATCTCCCCTCAAATTATGAGAAGTTCATAGGTTGTTATAACATAGGTTGGAATAACTTAGTCATATAACTAACTAATTAACTTACTAAAAGTCATATGTAATTTTAAACAATATGTTAAATACAATAGACTTGTAAGTATAACAAAATATTTTCCAATTCATTGTAGCTGATACATCTGCATTGACAAAGGTTCCAATTGTGATAGGTTGTCGTTAAATATTATCACTTTGTTAACACTTCATTGCTACCAGTCCATACGAATTACAAAACTGATATAAACGTTGCAAATGCAGGTGGAAACCATTAATAATCCATTCAACCACTTCTCAAATGAACAAATAAATAATATATAAATGAATAATAGGAAGTGGTTGAATGGATTATTAATGGTTTCCACCTGCATTTGCAACAACGTTTACATCAGTTTTGTAACTCGTATAGACTGGTAGCAACAAAGTGTTAACAAAGTGATAATATTTAACAACAACCTATCACAATTGGAACCTTTGTCAATGCAGATGTATCAGCTACAATGAATTGGAAAATATTTTGTTATACTTACAAGTCTATTGTATTTAACATATTGTTTAAAATTACATATGACTTTTAGTAAGTTAATTAGTTAGGTTGGAATAACTTAGTCATATAACTATGTTATAACAACCTATGAACTTCTCATAATTTGAGAGGAGATACCTTCTGAACCATCTAAATGTAACAGCATTATCGTGTTTTTATTAAACCTTTTAATATAATAACATTGCACTTTCCAGATAGTGTGATATTTATGTGAATTTTCCTATAGTTTGTTGCATTATTTCAGAGGAATTAGTTCAATTCACTGCTATCACATGGCTGAAAGAGTTTGTTAAACTTGCTGGCTGCACACTACTTCCATTTGCTTCAGGTATATTAACTGCTGTGCTCCCCAATCTTGCTCAGGATGTTGAAAATCGACGAAGTATCCTTAAAGTATAAAATTAATGTACAGTCATATATTTTTTTTTCTCAATGGATAAATTATGGAAGTAAAATATTGCCAGGTTTGAATTATTTCTATCAATTTTATGGATGTATTGTTTCATTTTATATATTTATAACAAAGTTTTTTGTTGTTTTAAGTCTAAAAGGAATGACATATGCTGTCATTGATTGAGAATAGACAGATGATCCTCAAGTAATAAGACTTGGATTGATAATTAGGATATTTGAAGACCTATTATATAACCATTAGTGAAAAAGCCTTACGAGCAACTAGCGTGAAAAACAAAATTGCAATGTTTCAACACTGACAGTTTTTTTTTTTAACTTTTGGTATAGTGGTTGCAAATATAAATGCAATAATTTTAATAAAATCAGAAAAATGATAAGTATGAAAAATCCTTGGACTAGCCTCAGGCTTGAATTGTGCTGATTGTTTTTTACCCCCTATTGTAGTAATTTTTTTTTAAATATATACTTCAGTGTATTATTAAAATTATTGCATTTATACTTGAACCACTATACCAAAAGTTTAAAAAATAACTGTCAGTGCTAAACCATTGTAATTTTTTTTACATGCTAGTTTATTATATATTTCTATGCTAGTTGTTGGCATATTGGTGATATACCAATAAGTTTAGACTTACAATTGTGGATTCAAAGTGTCACCATTTGGTAAATTGTGCTTATAGTTAAGATAGTTATTGATATAAAAGACAGTAGTAGCTTTTGGTTCCAATTGTTCCAGGTGATAATGTAAAGGTAAATGTTTCTATATTATATTAGTGTCATTTTAAATTGTTAAAAATGTTCCATTTCATCCTGATATTGCAGAGCCTACACTATACGATTGATCTTATCCAAATTAATGTGAGACACCACTATCTTAACTGTACTAGCACATTTCTGGGATAACCCAAGTTTGAATTGGTGATATAACCCAAATGATTTTCACATTTCTTAAATTTCTTAAGTATTGGTATAAATGTCAAAACCTCTTAAATACTTAAATGTAATTTATATGATTTTACTGTTTAAATGTTTCATTAACTCATAATAAATTAAACTCCCATTTGCTAATCAAAACAGTTGTTCAAGGTAATAAGGACAAAAATTGCAGTAAATTGTGCTCTAGAGCATGTATATAGTTGCTTGAACAGGTAAATGAAGTAGCTGTACTATGATGGTAGATTCAAAAGTCAGAAAAGCACTATGTAATTTATATTACCACTATTCCAATGATTAAAGTTCCCTGACTCACTCAGAATGCCACTTATGCTGTTAGCTTCTGATGTTACATGGAGTTTGATGTAGAAAGCAGAGGTAACTTACTTCCAGAAGACCAGTTTTTAACTAATACATGGGTAGAAGTAAGTAGCTGCTGTTGATTTCTTGTTGAATAATACACATTGCAGTATATGCACAAGTAATATGCTAAGATTGAGATTTATCTTTAATGCTGAAGCTCTAAAAGATCGAAATGTAGCCAAAGCTTACCATGATAGATTACTTAACCCTTCCAGGGCCCAGGCTGAAAAACAGGTTTCTATCCAGGGGCCAAGCTATTTTCTGCCTATGCTCAGCCAAAAAAACTTTAACTTTAGAACTTTTTTGCCAAATAACTAATGAAGGGAATTATGGCATGTTGTATGCCAAATTAATCAGCATTTAATTCTGAATTTTCTGAAAATCAAGTATTTAACAAAAAAGACCATATGTTTTATTTTAATAGGACTTTTTTAGAGTCGTGTAGTAAAAAAATACATCTGGCAACACTAATAAAAATTTATTTAAAAAAAACTAATAGACAAAAATGATTACAATGCACATGAATAGAATGACTATATTTCTGAATAACAAAAAAAAATTTTGGTTTTAAGTAAATATTTCTCTCGTTTTGTAATTTTATTCTCGGTACCATACTTTGAGAAAATTCCAGGTTTTGAGCCAATTGTGCTGAGTCAAATAAACAAGTCAACTTTAGAATTTTTTTTAAAAATAACCAATCAACGGAAATAGGTCATGTTATATATTTATATACGAAATTAAACTGAATTTAATTACGAATTTTATGAAAATAAATAATATAAATAAATTTGCAAGCATATTGATTTTAATAAGCCTTTTTCAATGTGATATGGTGAAAAAAAAGATCACACTATACAATTAAGGCTTCATTTTGGAAAACCTGCTGAATAAAAATAGTTAAATTATATATTTATCGAAAGGAAATTTCCTCCCGAATAATATAATATTCACCTGAAATATGATTTTTATTTCTTTTAATGATTCTTTTCAGTATCATATATTTTAAACACAGCCAGTGTTATATAACGTGATTTGGCCTTCTCATATTCATGAAATTTTCTGAACTGGTTATGAAATAGAAAAAAAAATTCCTTGGCTGCTTTTTTTTATTGAACATTATGAATTTTTTTCTTTGAGTGTTGAAGTTTGGCAATCTAGGCTAAGTGCACCAAGAACTAGCCCTTCCCGAAAATGCCCTCCCAAATGATGGCCGATTTCCGTAGCAAGGAAGTCTATTTGCTTCTGTATCCAAGGCATTTAATTTCAGAAAACGGTACAAGCTCAAAGTATTTTTATTAAAAAAACAAGAAATAATAAAAGAAAAATTACATATAACCTAAATGGGATTAATAAATGATATATCCGCAACAACTTTTAAGCCGGCTTCTGATCTAGCCAACCCAGAAAGATATATCAGTAATTCATAAATCAACTGATCTAAAAATCGTTAGATGCAGAAATAAAACTACAGAAATTAATTTGCTTCCATATCCAATACTTCATTTATTTTCATAAAATGATACTATTATCAAAGTTTTACTGGAAAAGTAATAATAAAATAAAAATTGATATATAGCCTAATGCGATGTTACCACAAGTTGTAGGCCGGCCATACGATATAACATCACTATGAAAAAATCAGTACTTATCGATCGACCAAAAGATCACTAAATTCCAAAAATAAATCTACTGAAATAAAAGCTAACTAATGTTTAAATATAAAAAAAATACTAACTTGACAAAGAGTATCCAATATGCTGAACCAAAACTAAAAAACACATAGCACAAGCAGTGGAGATTGCATCAGCCATCTGTGGCTTGTTTGCCTCAGTGAAACATAACTAATTAAATGCAGGTGCAACCAGAATTTCTAAGAAGGGCGTGTTTACTTTTAGTTTCGATTTGAAGGCAGGAAAGATTCATAGAATGATGGGAAAAATGATAAAAATAACTTTGGAATATGACTAGGTTTTTGACAGAAAAGAGTGTGAAACGGAAAAAAAAATGGTGGTACGTATTTTGTAATTAACTCCAAAATCTACGGTTTTTAAAAACAGCAGTTTTTTTTTTGTTATTTTTTAGGAGATTTTCGAAAATTTAGGGAAAAATTTGTTGATAATAGTTCAAATCAAACTTGTAAGCTTAAATCAGAAGGTTGCTTCAGCTAATAGGAACTTTAATAAGCAAATCAGCAATACCTTTTAGTGCTTCTAAAAAATGGCAATCAGATGGCTTTATAAAATTATTTATATTGTAGTTTAGTAAAATATGCATCAAATTGAAAAACAAAATATTATTTTTGAAGCCTGAATTATATATTTTTATAATATATATATATAAATTACAACGGCAAATTGAAAAAAAAAACCAATATATTTTTGTTGTACTAAGATTGTGTGCATACGGCATCGACAATCGCAACTTAGATTCTCCATACGTGTACATATTGGCAAGGCCCTGGAAGGGTTAATCTTTATGACAGTTGTGATTTGCTAACTGAAGTTGAGAAAGAATGGGATGAATTTAAACAGACTTGATTACTAATGGGGTGGGGGTGGCTCAGTTCGTAGCGTGCCAGGCTCACAGGGGCGGGGGTGGCTCAGTCGGTAGCGCGCCAGGCTCGTAATCTGTAGTTCCCAGGTTCGAGTCCCAGCTGGGTCAGCGTTGAGATTTATCTCCGCAAAATTCCCCGCCCTGCCCACGTTCAGTAGGGGACACCGATGGGCTTGGAAAGGCCGCCGTCCGTCGGATGGGACGTTAAGCCGTGGCCCCGTGTGTGGGAGAGCCATACCCTGTGCACGTTAAAGAACACGCCTTGACGGGAGGCTACCATCTGTCTCCCAACAGCTGTTCCAGTGGGTCCCCTCCCCCAACCTTCTCTGAGCCTTCGGGGTCCATGTGACCTGGCCATTTAGCCCATGGTGTGCAAAAAAGTGCCACTCAGAGGTAAAACAACCCAACCCAACCCAGGCTCACAATCTGTAGTTCCCAGGTTTGAGTCCCACCTGTGCCAGCATTGAGGTTTATCTCCACAAAACTCCCCACCTTTGACTTCAGTCAATAGGGGACACCAATGGGTTTGGAGAGGACAGTTGTGGTTTGCTTACTACTGAACTTAGGAAGAATGGGATAAGTTTAAGCAAACTTTTCTTTATACTAACTGGGTGAGGATGGCTCAGTCGGTAGCATGCCAGGCTTGTAATATGCAGTTCCCAGTTTGAGTTCTACCTGTGCCAGTGTTAAGATTTATCTCCACAAAAGTCCCAGCTCTGCCCTCAGTCATTAGGGGTTTGGAAAGGCCATTGTCCATCGAATGGGACATTAAGCCCTTTGTGAGAGAGAGAGCTATATCCTGTGTACATTAAAGAACATGCTGGATGTCCTTAACAGGAGGCTACCACTGTCTCCTAACAGCTGTCCAGTGGTCCCCTCCCCCAACCTTCTCTGAGCCCACGGGGCCCTTATGACCTATCCATCTAGCCCATTGTATGTAAAAAAGTGCCACTCAGAGGTAATATAACCTAACCCTTGATACTAACTCTACTCTCTTGGGTAAAAAGGATCAGAGGAGACAAAGCCATTTGAGTGATAAGACAATGGAGCTTATTTCTGAAAGAAAGAACGCCTATTTCTTCACACTCCCCATAGATTCTTAAAAGTCCCGGCAGCAATCCCTATTCGTCTGTTAATCTCATGCCGCACATCACCATTATCTATTACATAGCTCCCAAGATAATTAAACTGTGACACCTGCTCAAGACTGCAACCATTCAGATTAACTGAATCACAGCCTGCCTGACCAATTTTCATCACTTTAGTTTTCTCTCTGTTTATAACCAAACCTACTCTACTACCAGTCTCATCAACAGCTCGAATGAAAGAGTTCATCTCATCAACATCATTTGCTAAAAGGCCTAAATCATCAGCATAATCTAAATCAGAAATTTTCGTATTTCCAGTCCATTTAAGGCCAAAATCTTTCCCTTGAAGTGAATTTCACATAACATAATCAATAACCAAACTAAAGAGAAAAGGAGACAAAATGCACCCTTGTCGAATACCAGACGTAATGCTAAACCAATTGCTACAAGCCTTACCAACTCTCACACACGACTCAGTGTCATTATAGAGAGCTTTCATTAGGTTAACTAACTTGTCTGATCTCACAATCAACCACAAATTATGTCGATCAGCAGAGTCGAAAGCCTTTTTGAAATCAACAAAGCTAGCAACCAAAGGTTTCTGAAACTCTAAACATTTTTACCTGGAACAGAGAGTAGGCTGATACCCCTATAGTTATCACAAGAACTGCGATCACCTTTTTCGAAAATAGGGATAACAATAGCATTGGTAAAATCCTTAGGAACCATGCCTTTATCATAAAAGATATTCAGAATTTCAGTCATCCAAGTGTTAACCAAAACATTCCCAGCTCTAAGCATTTCCGTATAATTTCATCTACCCCTGGGGATTTATGAAGTTTAAGTTTAGAAATAGCCAAAATAACTTCAGATTGTGTTATAGGGCCAACATTAAAGCCACCAATGCATCTATCATCATTACAAACAATGGGAGTAGAATTAACCACGTTATTTAGAACATCACTGAAATGCTCAGCCCACCTAGCCATGACAGAATCCTCACCTTCTATTACCTTACCTAGTTTATCCTTCAATCCCTGTATACCTGTCCGTTTTCTACCACACAAAACATTAACTATCTGGTACAGCTCTTTGCTGTTGTGCTGTCTAACTGCTTCTTCGGCTTTGTAGGGCCAAGCCATCAAGCCAAAGATTCTTATCAGCAACTGACTGATCCTTTACATGTTTATTAAGTGCTCTGTAATCCTTTCTATTAGGACTAGTAGGGTACTGATTAATTAATTAAGCACATTCCTGCAGTTCCTTCTTTCTGAAATAAGCTCAACTGCCTTATCACTCAAATAATTCTGCCTGCTCTGCTCCTTTTTTTCCTAAAAGAGCACTGTTAGTTTCCAAAAAAGCCTGTTTAAAATGGCCCCATTCTTCCTCAACATCAGTAGTAAGCAAATCATGACTGTCATAATGACTAAGTAACCTATCATGGTAAGCTTTATCTATAACTGGGTCATTCAGAGCTTCAGTATTAAAGATAAAATTTTTAACCCTAGCACAACACTTTTTAAGTTTAAGTTGCAAGACACTTTTAACAAGGTAATGGTCAGATCCAATTTCAGCTCCCCTATATGCCCTGGTATTTCTAACAGAACTAGCCCATTTGCTGTTAATTAATATATAATCAATCATATTCCTATGCAGCCCATCAGGTGAAACCCATGTGTATTTATGTATGTCGCGGTGTTTGTAATATGTTAGTTATTCTGAAACCATTGAGTTTACTTACCTGTAGGAGACGTTGCCCATTGCCATTGCAGCTACCAATACCAAAAGGGCCTATCACCCCTCCCCAAAGGTCAGAACCAGTACCAACTTTGGCATTGAAGTCACCTAGAGCAAGGGTAATATCTCCTTTCTTGACAGAATTCAAAATATCCTGAAGTTGTCCGTAAAACCTATCCTTCTCATCCTCATCAGCATCCTCAGTGGGGGCATAACAGCTGATAACATTCAATTCTTTAATGCTTGTGTGAAATTTTGCTGTAATAAACCTTTCATTGATGCATTCATATCCGAGAAGAGCATCACTAGCATGTCTGCTGAGCAGCAGACCCATGCCTTGGTGATGCTTTCCATCCTCCCTCCCTGTAAAGAGAAATTTAAAAATATTTTTAAGTATCTCACCTTTACCTGTTCATCGGGTCTCTTGCAAGCCTAGAATATCTAGGTTATAGTGCTGGAATTCCTGCATGAGGACATCAAGAGAATAATATCTATATAATGTCCTCACGTTCCATGTTCCTGCAGAGAGAAAATGATTTGTAGGTTTTTTAAAGAAACTAGGTTTATTGAGATAGGTAGGGCCAACAATATGAAACAGCCCCCTTATCGCAGGCATGGGGCAAAGACCTGTTCCTCCTCCACTAAAGACTGAAGTCACCGATGCTGGTAGGAACTTCAGGCACCACCTTTTCAAGTGGACTTTTTCAAGAGCCATATGGCCTGCCTGGGACACATTACTCCCGTTTAGGCTTGACGATGTCCAACTAGCTAAGTAAGGTTCAGGTACTTGCGATGGCCTCTGATTAGGATTATCCACCAGCTGATGTAAGGTATCCCATGCCTCTGTTCACTTAGGGCTGGCAACCCAGAAGCAAACAGAAAACACAGCGGCAGATTCTCCCTCAAGAGAGGCCCACCAGTGCAACTAGTCCAGGAGCTATAATCAAGCTCAAATCCATAAATAAGTCCAGTCTAATAGGTATAAATGGTCAGCACCAGGACCCTGTGAAGTTGACTGCTCCTCAGCAGGGTTGAAAAAAAAGAAAAAAGTGGCCATAGATGACCAGATCAGTAGGCCATACTGAACTGGCAGACCTCCCCTTTCGTTCCCTTCCAAAAGAGAATATCTCTTTTGAAAGGTACTAATGGCCTGCACCACAAGAAGGCGGGGGTCAGACATTAGGTGCCAGACCTGGCCGTCTGTGCATCATCACTAGGGATTGGTACACAGCTCTCCTTACAGTTTATGCCTAGCTACCATTTACAGACTCATTACATTTTATTAAATTTTAATACCAAGTAATATTTTTTAAATTTCAGATTAAATTGAAAACCCGATTTAAATACACAAAGGAACACAAATGGCAAAAAAAAGCAGAAAATAAAAAAAACCCTACAAAATGTTCTAATAATTTCCTTTTTTTTTTACTTTATTTGAAAAGTGAAGAAGATACTCCCCTACACAATGGACAGAGATAACCTAGCTCTCTTGGGCTTGTCCTGGTTTCTCATACAATCACATACACAGGAACATGCCCATTGGTTTAGTAGTAATGTATGCTAACCACTAGATCAGGTAGGGCCTTAAAAAGTAAAACATAATATTAATGGTGAAATCACAGTTCACTATAATATCAAGAGATAAGGTGCCAAAACAGATTTTTTTTTACCAAAGTAACACTTTATTTTTCTCAAAAATTAGTAAGTATTAATATATGAGTGTGATATCATCACTTATTATTATTTTACTTTTTCTAACACAATAATTTTTGATTTGCATGTTTATTCTTTGGAGTAAAATATAGCAGATGTCTCCTGTGAATGATTTGTCTCTAATATAATAAAATTTTTGTTTTTTGCTGTCCATTGATATTTGAAGTTACATTTTGCTAGGATTTATTGCATAATTTTTGTGCCTACTGTATTTTAACTTTGTTGTATAGTTGGCACAAAAATAAGTAAATAAAAAATGAAATTTTGAAGTGTTTGTCCTGTATTTCAAAATTATTTGAAATAGCTGAGAATCTAAATGTGATAAGTTATTTATTTTGATAATATTGCTGTATTGCAATGTTTAATATAAAGTGTTTTTTTCTCCTTTAACATTTAAAAAAGATATAATTGAAACAGCAAAAACTGTAAATCAAAGCCTTATGCAACTTGTCACTCTTGATGAGCAGGGAGATTCCTCTCAAGTGTGTGAAAGTATCCTTGAGTCTCCTGGTTCTGATATAAAAGATAACAGTGAACTAACTGGATTAATGGAAAATAACCAGCTTGATTTGAATTCAGTAGTTCTTGTCCTTACCAAACAGATAAAACATGATTCCATGCAAACCAGAATTGCAGTTTTGCGTTGGATATATCATCTACACATAAAAATTCCTGATAAGGTAATATTTGTAAATGTTCATGGTGATATTTTAACTTGGACTATTACCTGAAACTTTATACAAAACAATAAAAGTTTATCTTTCCATAAATAAAATTATAATATTTTGTGTAATAATCAACTTGTTTTCCATATATTTTCAATTTGAAAACATAGGTGTAATAAATGTGTGATGAATTATTTGGTGAATTTGTTCCACAATCCCATTCAGACTTTTGAATATGTGCTGTCTCATACTTTTTGTGTAATGCTGTGCAATTATTATTTTGCAGTTCTATTTCATACTGTAAACCTTTGCTCTCTTTGTCTGTAAGGAACATGAATGGTAAAAAATTCATTAAAATCATTTGTATATTTAGAGGCTAAATGCACAGATCTTTATCTCTTGGTAAAGTGAGCCATCACAGGGTCTACGTGCTTGGAATGTTTTGCTGCAGAACAAAAGGATGTGATTTTGATTGAAAAAGTGTGTAATATGCCTTGGAGAATGGACATTCTTTGTGACTTATATGCTTTTAGCTTGAGATATCACATGCCAATCTTCATTTTCAGCTTCTCATTCTTTTTCATTTCTATATCAGTGACACTCACAGCCTCAGGATTGTGTTGTGAGATCTTAGTTTTTTGATAAGTTCTTTACACCTGTTGTTTTCCTTATTTTTATCTCTATGCCTTTTGTTTTTAATGGATTGTGTGTTCCATCTGTTTTAAGTATTTTTATTTTCTTTGGTGCATAATAACCTCAGCTGCTGTTGCAATCAGTTACAACCAGAGTTATATTTTAACTGTTTTTTATTGTTCGTTATATGCTAATGTAAGGATGGTGAAATAATAAATTAATCGAACAATTGCTTGGTGATAATTGCAGTAATTAATCATAAAATGTGAAACTAATTGTTAATCAATAAAAGAACATTGATTGGCACTCAAGCAAATGAACATTTTTATCCAGTGTGAAGGCTGATGAGTTAAGCTTTTTATTAATTACTAAGAAGAACTGAAGTATTAAGATTAAAAAAAAGTTCAAGTCTAATTTTTCGCTATCTCAGTTATTCATTCTAGTTGTTCTGGAAGTCAGCATGCATCTCCTGAAACTAAGAACAAGTCAAAAGATATATTGGTGTATGGAGAAATTAAATACATAGAATTCAGATAAATGCAGAAATCATTCATACAAATGAATTTTAGCAGAAAAAGGGTTCAACCCCAACCAATTATTTTAGATGCAATCAATTTGTGCATCCTTGTTCAATAGTTTGTTAGTAGTAGTTTTGTTAGATCTTGTGCATGGATTTATTGAATTATTGTAGTCAATTATTTTCTGCTCTCAATAATAAGTACAGTTTTGCATCTGTTTAGCAAATTGCCTTTCAGTTAGATACTCTTTTTATCACTTTGTAAGAGATCTATCACTAGTAGTCTTATTAAGTATAGAAAAAAAATATAAAGTGTGTGTTATGTAATGAAGCACACATTAATAAAAAATAAAAATTATATTATTTTAGGCCCCATTATATACATGCAGTGTGCTGTATTGATTTTTTTTCATTGAAATTAGCAACATACTACTATTTTAATTATGCATATAGTCTGTATAAAAGTACTTGATATAAAAGCTTGTATAAAAAATACTTACACCAAAAAGCCAAAGCATCATGACCACCTGCCTAAAATGATGTGGTCCTCCACGTGCTGCCAAAACAGCTCTTACCCGGTGAGGCATAGACGCTACAAGATTTCTAAAGGAGTCGTGTAGTATCTGGTACCAACATGTTACCAGCAGATCCTTTAACTCTTGTAAGTTACGTGGTTGAGGTCCGCAGATCATATATGCTGTTCCAACACAAACCACAGATGCTCGATTAGATTGATATCTGGGGAATTTGGAGGCCAGGACAATACCGGGAAGTCTTCCTCATGTTCCACAAACCATTCTCAAACAATCCGGGCAGTGTGGCATGGCACATTATCCTGCTGAAAGAAGACACTACTAGAGGAGAATACTGTTGCCATGAAAGGATATACCTGATCTGCAATGATGTTTAGGTAGATGTCATAGTTTCCTGCACATGAATGATTGGATCCAGGATTTTTCAGCAGAACATTGTCCAAAGCATTACACTTCCTCCACTGGCATGTTTTCGTCCCATGGTGCATCCTGGTGCCAACACTTCCCCGGGTAAATGACGCTGTTCACATGTCCAACTGTCCACATGGTGCAACAGGAAATGAGATTCATTGGACCAGATGACCTTTCCAATCATTCGAGGTCCAGTTTTGATTCTCGTGTGCCCATTGTAGGCACTTTCGATGGTGAACTAAGGTTAGCATGGGCACTCAGAGCGGCTTGCAGCTACGCAGCCCGATTTTCAGCAGGATTTGATACTGTGTGTGGTGACACATTAATCCCATCACCAGCATTCAAATTACCAACTCAGTGGCAAATTGCCCCACAGTATCCCTTCTGTTGGCTCATACCATACTGGATAGCTTTCGCTCACCTCTAGCATCAATGAACCGTGGTCATCCCACAAGCCTTGCCATTTCAGAAATGCTCTAACCCAGTTATCTGGCCATTGCAATTTGGCCTTTGGCAAACTCTCTTAAGTCTGCTGCCTTTCCCATCTGAAGAACAAGAATAACACTGATTAACAGAGCTCAGTATCGGGTGTTATTTATACTGTTTCACGACCTTCACACGTGCCGTTGTTTACCTACAATTGCTTCAATTTGCATAAAGATGCACTGGTCATAATATTTTGGCTCTTCAGTGTGTAGTCTGAGCAAAGTGCTTGAAACATGCTATTAAAACTTTGTTAGTATACTATAGTGCCATTTTTGTAATTTTCTTCTGTAAAATCATAGTATGAATTTATATATCACTCTCTTTTAATGGAACATCCCTGTTATGGAAAATATTGTGTGCCCTTTTGGTGTCTGTGAAACAAATGTTTCACAGACACCAAAATAATATAAAAATAATAAAATTAAAAAATAATAATTACAAAATAATAAAAATATGGCGAAACAAATGTTTCACTGCATATTTTTATTTGTATCTTCATAGTTATTCCACTATCTGCCTTTCATGTTTTATGCATGTTTAGTACTTGAAGAAGCAGAAGTATTTGACAAATTTCATCTCATTTTGCTTTATTTTCATTGAATTTTATACTTACTATTCAGTAAAATAACTGAAGTCTCATCCATCTCTTTATCTGTTTGACCTTTTATTTGGTCTCTAGTTGTCCATAATATTAAAGTAATGTATCAGCTGAATAAAAATGCTCAAAGTTTTCTTCACTGCAAACAGTTCAGTTAATTATTTAACTTTTTTTCTCAATTAATATGATTAAGCTTGTAGCCCAAATCAAAGACAACGAATGTTAAATATCCTCAGCATTTTCGAGTTAGTACTAAACACAATCATGTTATTCACTATTAAGTATATACGCTATAATTTGTGTGGATTTCTGATTTGTGATTGCATAGATCAGGGATTCTGAAATGTAACTATTAGGGTTTGGCATACTGTAAGAATAAAATTTGTCCAGGATAGGAGCCCAAATCACGATTTTTTTCACAACTTATGTTTTTCACTAATAATATATTTCATTTCAACAGAGAGGGGAATTGCCCTTTTCCTCTTGCAAACATTCATGGTGACCATCATTTTTTTTTTTGTATAAATGCAAAATCATTTTTAGTGAAGTGCCATCTTTACTCTTTTTCACAAAAAGATACTGTACTCTTTTCCATGTGTATGTTACCTTTATTTTAGTAATCCTTGTCATGAATATGACAAAAGCAAACCTGATCTTTATTTAGGTTACATTTAATGATGCAAATATAACAAGAGAAATAATTGCCCATGCTTTTAAACAACTTTCCAAATATAATCAAAATTGAAAATGATTAAAACTTTGTAGCAATATTTTATTACTTAAACTTTTTCTATAACATGAAAAATTGTTGGTTAATTTTTGTTTTGCATAAACACTAAGATGAACAGGTTGAAGTGTCATTACCATAAGTCATATTCACAACACAGAAGTTGTGCTCTGTCATTGTTTACCTACTTTCTGAGAGTAAATGCACATTGGCCTTTTAGATCATTTCATATGCATTTTGATAGCCACAAATTAATTACCTGGTATCTGCACATATCTCCTTGTCTTACTGAGCTTGAAAGTTCTAACTACATTTGAGCAATACCATCTTTCTATGGTGGTGTGGAAATCATCAGCACTCTAAAGGACCATAATACCTACTGACAGTTTTTTTTTTCACCATGAAACCTATGAATCATAACACCTTTGAGTTTCTTGCAAAAAATCAGGGAAAACATTGATTTTTTTAATCTGCTTTCAAATGAAGAATAATAGCATGTGGATGAGTTATTTTTAATAGATTCCTTTAATTTTGAAATATAAATATGTAATTTACCTTTTAGAGCCTAATATATTATTTACCTATAGAGAAAAATCTAATATCTGCTTTTCATATTCCTTAAGGACAATAAATATTATAAATATATATATAATAAACTCTTTGAAATCTGGCACTTTACAATTTACAATTCTTTAAAATCCAGCACATTTTCAAAAAATATCATCAATTTGCAATCCTAAAATACAATTGTGTTGTCTTTAGGAGTTTTCCATTTCACCACTGCCAAACACTGGTACTGTTGGATAAAAACAGTTGTCGGCCATTGCCAACATATTCACTTGTGCTATTTTATTGCAAAATTTCTACCGAATCCTTTAATTATGGCAAGTAAAATTCAAAATGAAAGGGAGAACAGGAGAGAAGGTATATTATGCTTTAGCTGAAAATTGTAAATTATAAAAAGGCAAGAAAGCGAAGAAGGGAGGAGCAAGTTAATGCAAGAATACAATGAATTGTCAACATTATACAGGGTGATTCAGAATTCATCATCAATATTTAGTGGGGAGGAAGGGAATAAGAAAAGAAAGAGATTTCACATAGGAAAGTATGGGGGCAGACGAACGCATGGTGGTGTAGAGGGCGCTGTGTGTACACACCTCTCATACAGAAGCACAGCTGTTTGACGCATGCAGTCAGTTGTCATTCGACAAGGTGAATTTGCAGAAGTAACATGAACCGGTATACGTGGAATGAATGTGCAGATATGCATGTAACTTACGGTGCGGCAGGAGAAAGATGTCTTCGAGCCAGGCAATTGTATGCAGCGCGCTTCCCAAACCGCCGTGTGCCACAGCATCAAATGTTTTCACGTATTCATCGCCAACTGCGTGAAACAGGATCGTTTGCTGCTAGTAAGTCTGTACAACCAATGCAAAGAAATGTTACATGTAAGATAATAAATGTTTTTTCCTTACCACTTCCTTCTTATGTGTTCTTTCCATCATTGAACTGGGGTCATTTTGCCCTACTACATGGCATATGCGCCCATGCTTTCCTATGTGAAATCTCCTTCGTTTCTTATTACCTACCTCCCCACCAAATATTGATGATGAATTCTGAATCACCCTGTATAACAAAAGGCACAAATAAAATAGTTATTGAACATATTTGAACATTCTTTTAGCTGCCTTCCTACTACTCTTCAATCAACTAGGTGAAGTCCAGTGGTGAAACCAACTATTGAGCACTAGGCATGTTTTTAAAATTAACATTACAGTACATGACAGCATTTTGCTGTGACTTTGTGTATTGTCATTTGTTTACATTTAACAAATTGAACTGTTAGCACCAGCATTAATCTTTTAATCATTATATTAAATACTCTGCTGGCCATTAAAAGTGCAACACCTGGAAGAACTCATCAGATTGCCTTGAAATATGCAAGATAGGTAGTCCATGGGAGAACATGTAAATGATTCAAAACACAGC
This sequence comes from Ryuthela nishihirai, assembly GCA_038380435.1. NCBI lineage: Eukaryota > Metazoa > Arthropoda > Arachnida > Araneae > Heptathelidae > Ryuthela > Ryuthela nishihirai. The sequence goes on along the minus strand of JAWZYU010000023.1, from coordinate 44,288,332 downwards.
ACAAACGCACATCACATGGCAGTAACGCCCCTTAGAAGTGAGGAGATTGGATAAGAGGATAATTAGGCCTCTTGGATAAAAGGAGATTAGAAAGAGCTGGTGTAAGCACTGGAATTGTGTTTGCTCACAGTTCTTGCGCACTAAAGGATTGAGTATGCTCCGTCGAAGAACGCTGCATCCATACAACCAGGTTTCCGACTGTGATCGAGGGAGAATTGTGAGATTATTGGAAGGCAGATTATCGTACCAAGACATTGGTGCTCATGTTGGATGGAATGTTGCCACAGTGATGAGAATATGGCGTCAGTGGGTAGAGGAGGAATGAACTTACTGACGTGAGGAATCTGAACAGCCCTATCACGCAAATGAACAAGAGGAGACATCTCATGCACATGGCTTTGAATTATCGTACAGCAACATCAAACACCTTAGCTCAACAGTTAGGGTGTGTTGCACATCAACCAGTGTCCGCACGTATGGTTCGACGTTGTCTGCAGCATCAGGGCATCTTTGCTAGGTGGCCATTGCTTCGGCTACCATTGACTCTACAACACAGGTGTATGCGACAGCAGTGGTGCCAAGAATGTCGCGCATGGATGTGTGAAGGGCATCTCATTAACTTTTCAGACAAATCTTGCTTCAGCATGCCAGCACCATGATGGACAAATCTGTATCTGGCAGTACCGTGGCGACAGGCTCAGTGAGACATGCATGACGCAACGCTATATAGGTGTACCCCTGGTGTTATGGTATGGGGTTCCATTGGACTCCACTCATGCATGCATTACTGGTACTTCGAACAGCTAGAGTTACATCACTGAGATGTTGGAGCCTGTAGTCATACCTTATCTTCAGGGGTTCTCTGGTGCCATTTACCAACGGGACAATACCTGACCGCATGTCGACGATGCATGTGGCATGCATCGTCCAACTATTCCTGGATAGCCACCATGTAACACTTCTGCCTTGGCCTTGCATGACACTGGATCTGTTCCCAATTGAACATGTCTGGTCCATGATCTCACGACGACTAGCACACCAGACACCAGCAGCTGCTACAACAGATAAACTTTGGCTACATGTTGAAACTGCGTGGACTGATATTCCCCAAACACACATCCGATGTCTCATCCTCTCAATTCCAGACCATGTAGCAATGGTTATTACCACTCATGGTGGCTACACAAGATACTGATTTCTTTGTATTCCACAAGTTTAACTGAGCTGTATTTGTAATCATTTGATCCTTGTAACACAAGCTATGTATTCACTAAATATGGCTTTGATATCTCTTGTCTTTCCTGGTGTTGCACTTTTAATGGCCAGCAGTGTATATTTACAGATGTAAACAAGTTCAGTTGTTAGAGCTTAATATTAATTGAAATGTACTTCTTTCAGACTGCTCAACAATTAGGTATACTTCCTGTAGTAAAGTATCAGAAAAATGCCCTGTAGACAAAAAACACTTGAAGAGTTTAGATGAAAGAATATTTGGTTTTGCAAATTTTTTCCCCCAGCTAATTATTTCAAGTGTTTCTTGTCTACTGGACATTTTCCTGTGATATGTTATTACTGAAAAGATACCTTCTTTCACATAGGATAAGTTTTTTTAACTTGTGGCTTTATCCCAATGGACTTTTATTGGGGGGGGGGGGGGGGGGGTTGACAGGGAATATTATCATTCAATTTTCAAATCAGGTTTTTTTTAACATCTCAAGTGGTTTTTTTCACTCATTTCGGCCATCAATAATGCATTGATGTTTACTCATGTTTCTGCATATTTTATCAAATGAGACTTTATCTGCCATCTACATTAATCTCATTTTTTTTCATCTGCAGTTTTATCTGTGTTCAAATTAATCTTTTATCCACCAAGAACTTTTAAATGCATATATCTGCATCATGCAGGGCTCTCTCTCTCTCCATATATATGTACTCTTTATTGGTTAGTACTGATAAAAATCAATAAATAATAAAGCATATAATATTTATCTTTGTATTATGTGTAATAAAGTGAATTCTATTTTTTAAAATAAATGTATAAATTATATGCAGAATTTGAAAAGATATTATTTTGAGTTTAGTATGTTTTTAAAAAAATATAGAATAGCATACCATCTATGGCAAATATAGGATGCTTATTTTCAAAAATAAAGTACCTTTTCTGCCTTTAGTGCCCTCTAACAGTGGAAATTCAAATTAGTGGATGAGTGGGAAAATGAAAATTGTATTTTATTAACTAAGACTTATTAAATATGAGGGGAGGCTCATTCAGTAGCATGCCAGGCTGCAGTTCCCAGGTTCAAGTCCCACCTGGGAACTCCCCCCCCCCCCCCCCCTCGGTAGTTGAGGGCACCGATGGGCTAGGAAAGGCCAGCTTCCATTGGCTGGGATGTTAAGCCATGGTCCCTTGTGATGGAGAGAGCCATACTCTGTGTACATTAAAGAATACACTGGATGGCTTTGACATAAGGTTACCATCTGTCTCTCTACAGCTGTCTAGTGAGTCCCCTTCCCCCAACCTTCTCTGAGCCCTTGGGGCCGTTGTGATTTCATCTCTTCAAACAAAAACGTGCCCCACCACCACTTAAGAATAAGGGGCTAATCATTGCTGCCAATGTAAACCTCTTGACCATCACGCTTTACCACCAAAATTTCTATCATAAATACAGGTACTGGACAGAAAAATGGAAAGAGTTCCATATTATCTCAATAAATCACATTCAGAGCTTAATAACTTCATTATGATTTTTAATGAAAAATATGTCTAAAGATAAAGATCTCATCAAATGTACCTAAATCTCAATTTTAAACAATGTTCAGTATTCAAAGAGTTGTGAATGCTGGAATATTAATAGGCTACAAAAATGACCCCAAAATTTAATTAAAACAAGTTAACAGATTAGAGATCATAGTTGACTCTACTAGAGTTCTGTTTTAATGTTTTGATTAAATTTTGGGGTCAGTGTTTTGTAGCCTGTTAAATATTCCAGCATTCATAACTCTCTGTTAAAATTTGTTAAATATTGTTTTAAAATCCAGATTTAGATAAATTAAAGATGTCAGTGAAATTATCTATAGACATAGTTTTCATTAAAATCATGTTGAAGAAGTTATTGAGCTCTGAGTGTGCTTTTCTGTTGAGATAACACAGAACTGTTTTCATTTTTCTGTCCAGTACCAGTAGAGTGTATGTAATATTCATTAAAATATTTGACCTTTTCCAGCTTATTCCACCATTAGAAGGTGCTATTAAAATTTATTTTCTGCCTTTAGTACTGTCTAACAGCAGAAATTTGAAGTAATGAATGATTTGGAAAATGGAAATAGTAATATTAATAGCTATACAACACAAAAAGAATTTTTAATTTATCTCTGAAAATTAAAATGTGTTTTTCACCTGCACTTAGGGAAAATTTTACATTGTCGCCATTGTAAAGCTTTTGATCACCACCCATTACCATTCAAATTTCAGATTTTAGCATAAAATGGTAATTTTCAGTATTTGTTTAAAGTTTTGGATTTTTCCACTATTAGAGGGCACAATTGTAGCTATTGGGAAATTGTGAAATGTGAATCGTAATATTTCACCATTTCATATCCAGGCATTTTTAATTTATCTCTAAAAGCATAAAAAGTTGAATACTTGGAGACAGATGATAAACTGAAAATATTAGCCCATTTGAAAAAAAAATGCTGAAAGCAAGGTATGTTTTCACTTAGTTAAAGTCTCGACCTTTTTTTTTAGAGAGAAATTTAAATTTTTTTGTGTTGGATAGATTTTAGAGATAAATTTTAAAAAATTTTGTGTAGTTTTTTGTGTTGGATATATTGATGAAATGTTAGAATTCATGCTTTCAGAATTTTCCAATAGAATTAATAGCACCCTCTAATGGTAGAAAACATTGGAAAATGGCAAAACTTTAAGCAAATATTGTAAATGATCTATTTATGCTAGAAATTTGAAGTTCTGATGATATAGTGTATTGTTAAGAAGTTTGCATTGGTAGCAATGATTTGTCCCCTTACCCTGGGGAGATGGGGTGGTAAAACACATCTTTTATTTTAACAGGTAAATGGAAAACTATTTTTGCATTATACAGGTACTAATAAAATATTATTCTTTGCATTTTTCCAACCATCTATTACTACAAATTTGCACTCTTAGAGACTGCTGAAGGCGGAAAATGACAAAATTGTTCTCTTTCAAAAGAGATGTTTCTTATTCTCTAGAGGCGATATGTTATTATTCTAGTTTAAAAGTGGCATATGTTTTGAAAATCAATTAATCATAAGATAAAGTAATTAGCAGCATGTAGAAGTATTGAATGTCAATGACATTTTTCTCTTTATGAAAGATATTTTGCCACATCGAAGCAATTTTTCCAGTTTTGTTACAAACCTTGTCAGATCCATCAGATGAGGTAAGTTGAAATATGGTTCTTGAGAGTATAATTAACTCTCACCTACATCATTGTAAAGTTAATTTTTTTTTTGCTTTCCTTTTGGAACTGTAGTGTGCATCAGACGATGAGGACTTTATAATCACTTATAATTTGGGTGCATAAACATGAGCATAATTTAGTGCATATTGTACTTGTTAACCCTTCCAAAGTCCTCATCGTCTGAAGACATTGACGATTTCCAAAATGACAGTCCAGAAATTGTCACAGATGTTCCTAATACAACACATGAAACTTGAATTTGTAAAAAAATATATATTCCCATTTGAATTTATATATACAGTCGGCTCTTGATTTATGAGAATTAATGTTTTTTTGTTTTGTTTTTTTGGAATAATGTGGCTACTGTGTTTACTTCTTTTTTTTATTTATGTTTTTTTTTAGAATAATACAGTTTGAACTCAAAAATTTTGAAAGAAAATGAAAGCCTCTCAAACATTGTTCTTTTTAATTTATGATCAGACCTGCAAAGCTATTAGCTTATCTGCATGTTAAGACAGAACAAATGACCATGTCATCCCATGACTCAAATCTGGACCTCAGTAGTTGCAATATCACCAAGAATCAGTGTAATACTAGTTGCACCTAGGTGAATTTATTAGTGAGAATTTATTAAGGTCACCACTGAGGGGACCTTAAGAAAAAGGAAAGTGCAAAACCTGAACCTCAACTCTCTACCTTGGTTTAACAGGTGCAGATAGGTGAGGAAGCATCATTGCTTGTCAGATGACCCCCTAGCCTTTTAACTCCCACCTCTCCAATCCCACCACAACTTGGAACAGCAAGTCATCGGAGACAGTGCTCAGTGTGTGTTAGGAAAAATTTTAATAAACAATTATTGTATTTATATTGTAATAGGCTGCATATTTTTAAGATAGATTGTATTCTTTAGTTTCATCATTAATGTGGTATATCTTTATTATTGTAACAAATAAATGCTATATAGTGAAAAATGAAACAATGGAAGAAATAGATATATGTATGAGTTTGAGCATTACTCCCTATCCCTACCATTTGCTTTATTTTGTGAAAATTATGTTTGATTCATATGTCCATTTTTAAAACAACTATGTAAAAAGAGCTGAATGTATATTTTTTTAATATGAATAATCAAATGCATGAGATGAAATTGTGATTACTTCAACATGGAATAACATGAACAAATAAAATGGTAAAGCCAGATATCATGATTGTGAAATGGAAATCAGATTGCTGGAAGAGTTTTTTTATATAACTTAACAAAATATGCACTAAATGGGAAAAAAAAATGTTATTTTGCAGGTCCAATTTATATATATATTTCTCAGATATATATATAAGAATTTGAAATGCAAATTTCTATTTTTAAAAAGTTCAAGTTTTATTTTTTTACAAATTTAATTGACACTTAATCACTGTATACACAGTGGTATCAGAATAATATGACCACCTACCATTCGTATTATTAGGTAGGTAGTCATATTATTCTGATACAACTGTGTATACTTGAACAAATATGCCCAGTGGTCTATATCTGTTTAGATTCTTAATTTTCAATCTATTACCTTATAGCAATATAAGGAAGTTGAAATACTGTTGTTCCAATTAACAATATTGCAGTAAATAGAACTTTTACTAATAAAGCTATTACTGTTTAATACATAAAAAAAAATAGATTAAGTAAGAGAAATTATTACCAGTTCTTATACAGGCCAATCATGCAATATTCTAAAAATGCTACTGCACTCAATTAAGAGCCACTTGTTCTTGATGGTTGAAATGGCCTGTATTAGACAATGTAATGGCAGAACATTATCATATGCATCTACACCAACTCACAGCTTACTGCAGGCTTTGTCTTCAGTAAGACATCATTTGCATTTTGTTTCCAAGATTCACCAGAAACTTCATCATATGACAACCACAACCATCCAGTTCTCTGTAGGTACTCAATATGTCATCATTAGAGAGCATGTCAGGTAGATGCTCTAGCCAGATCAGCCTCACTCTTCTCTCTCACTCCCTTTCTAAATCCATATACAGATTTCCAGCAGTGTTTTATTACCAATACTGGCCCAATAACTTAATAAATTGCTCCAAATCAAGCCTGATGTCAAACTGTGGCAATCTATCCAAAGCTCTAAATCTCGCAAAATATATCTAAAATTTAGATCTGTTAAATTTATCTCAATCTTATTTTTGACAATATTCTTTCAGAGTTATGAATGAAGACAGATGAATAACACTTCGTGAAGTGGCTGTGAAAATGTCAGTTTCATACGGAAGCACTCACATGATTGTGAAAACTCATCTGAAAATGTCAAGTCTGTGCTCAGTGGATTTCACACAGTTTGACTCCAGAACAAAAACAAAAAAGGGTACAGCTGTGCAAGAAGATGCTTAATCATTTTGAAAGCCAGGGTCCAACCTTCATGAGTCGAATTGTGACTTGCGATGAAACTTGGATCATTCACTGAAATCCCAAAACGAAACAACAGTTGAGTCAATAGAAGCATCCTGATTCACCGAGACCCAAGAAAATTCGGGTTTCTCATTCAGCTGGGAAACAAATGGCTCTTGTGTTTTTTGACATCAAAGGTGTTCTCATTACTCACTTTATGCCTCGCGGAACAACCATGAATAAGAAAGCCTACTTGAAAGTTCTCAGAACCAAACTTCGGTTTGCCATTCATGAAAAACATCTGGAACTTTCTGGTGTGACTTGGTTTCTCCAACACGACAACACCAGGCCCCACATGGCTAATATTGCGCAGCCAGTGATTACTGCCATAGGTGCTGAGGTTTTGCCACATCCTCCATATTCACTAGACTTAGCACCCTGCGATATTTTCCTCTTTCCGCAACTGAAGAAAGCTTTGAAAGGGAAACATTTCGCACCCGATGATGAAGCTTGCAGAGCCACAAATGACAACATTTCGCACACTTCCAAATAATGGCTTCAAAGACGCTTTTAATGCATGGTACAATGATGGCAAAAATATGTGAAGTTCAAGGGACAATATTTTGAGGAAGACAAATGCCAGAAAGATTGAGAAGATGATATTTAATGTAACTTTTTGCTTCTGTACATGAATTAAATGATCACCCCTCCCAAAAGGTCAGAGTCAGTACCAACTTTAGCATTGAAGTAACCTAGAACAAGGGTATATCTCCTTTCTTGACAGAATTAAAAATATCCTGAAGTTGCCCGTAAAACCTATCATTCTCATCCTCATCAGCATCCTCAGTGGAGGCATAATAACAGATAACATTCTTTAACCCTGCAACACTAAACAGTCGTAAAATTTATGACTTGTGAGCAATTCGATTACTTCGGATGTTTTTGCTAGTGCAATTGATGTGTGACCTTCAGCAGCTGCTCTTTTATTTAAAATTAGTTGTATCTGTGAAAAATTTGCGGTAAGATTATTTTTCATGTAGTTACTGAGTGTTTTGTTGCAGCCACTGCAATGAGCTATCTGCGGAGAACATTGGGCTTCTTTTTGTATAAACTGTGCAGTTTAATATTTATTTAATTATGTTCTTTTTTTTGTTTTATAAAGAGTTATTTTTGTGTTTGGTTTTTTGCTATATGGGAAAATCTATTTTTTTTTTGTTTTTAACAATAAATAAAAAAATTGTGAAATATACAAGTATTTAGTATTTGTGTAAATTATACATAAGCTTAGTGGTCTAGGGTTAATTATTGTCAGAAATTTAGCTGTAAGAAACTTTTCATTAATTCACTCATATCCTAGAAGAGCATCACTAGTACGTCTGCTGAGAAGCAACCTATGCCATGGAGATGCTTCTTATCTTTCCTCCCTGAAAAAAGAAATTTAAGATTATTTTGAAGTATGACCTTTATCCATCTGGTCTCTTGCAAGTCAAGAATATCTAAGTTGTAATGGTGGAATTCTTGTGTGAGGACATCAAGAGAATAATCTCTATATAGAGTCCTCACATTCCAATGACTTATGGGGAGAAAATTGTTAGTGGGGGATGTTGAAAGAAGCTTTGTTTATTGAGAGAGGAAGTGCTGACAATATCGAACAGCTCTTAATCGCAGGCATGAAGCAAAGACTCATTTCCTCTGCTACTAAAGATTGAAGCCACATACATTGGAAGACTTCCTCCAATGTAGGTTTGACAATGCCTGTAGAAGCAAGAGTTCAGTTATTTGTGATGGCCTCAAATGAGGATTATCCATTGGCTAATAAAACATATCCTGTCAACCCACAAACAAACAGAAAACATAGCGATAGAAGATTTTCCTTCAACAGAAGCCCACCAATGTAGCAAATTCAGGATTCATAATCGAGCTCGGAGCTTTATTCCATCCTGGTTGGTGTTTATGGTCAGGACCCTCTATGGTTGACCACTCTTCAGCAGGGCAGAAAAAAAATAAAAGTGGCCATAGTAGCCCAGACCAGTAGTCCACACTGATCTCACAGACCTCCCCTTCTGTTCCTTTCCACAAGAGAGTATCTCTTTTGAAAGGTACTCATGTTCTTCACCATGAGAATGCAGGGTGGACTTGTGGTACTAGGCCTGGTCAGTTCTGTACATAATCACAGGTGATTGGTGCATAGCTCGTCTTCCAGTGGCTACCTAACTACATTTATAGACCACAGTATCATGAAACACAATATTCCAAGTGTACAAATTTACTATTGCTCCTCTTTGTCAACAGTTAATGTGAGGTGTCAGAATAACATTCCATAGAAGATAGATAAGTGAATGCAGAGTGCTTACAGAGATTGTTTTTATGAATCAGTTGACCATCAGATGGAGTTGTGTTTATAGAAATCAGTTAAATCTAGAATATCACCAGTAAGACTAGATTATGAGATTTATTCCATCTACCCCCCCCCCCCCCCCCGAAGAAGAAAAAAAGGAAACTCTTCTGACTAATGTGTAAAACAAGGGAAAAAAAGCCTATAATATTGTGCTTTTTTTTCCTTATATATTCTGCTGGTTCACTCCACATCATCATCTGCTGGTTTAAAACAGAAAAATGGGCTTCATATAAATATAAGAAGTGTTCTGTTACACTCCACTATTCTGAGTGTTTTGAGGTGTTCCACACTGAAAAACTTTTAAATACCACAAGAAATCTTCCATTATTTCAACATATTGCAAGTAAAAATTTTTTTTGTTCAACAGTTTAGCTTGGATTAAATAAAATTGGATATTATAAAAATAATGTGAAATTGCATATTTTACATATTAGGCAAAATTCCACTTTATAAAATAGTAATTTTGAGCATGTTTAGTGTAAAAATATTCCTAAAACAGTGGGTTAATGGAAAGGAAATTGTTTATATTATCACCATTTAGAACAAATAATGCATTACTGTGCTTTAAGTGGTTATGGAGTTACATTTAGTGGTATGTGCTATATTATACTATAGGAAAAGTGCTGTAAACAGTATTTTTTAACAGTAAGTAACAGTTACTGTAACTAGTAAACAGGTTAAGAAAAATTAATGCATATCCTAGTTATGATGACTTTCATTTTTTCTTGTAATCCAGTATTCAATTATATTCTGCAGGTAGTGCTATTAGACTTGGAAGTTCTTGCTGAAATTACATCATCATCTGCTGGTTTAAAACAGAAAAATGGGCTTGAAATTGTAGCAGAACCTCCTTTGGTAAAAGATATAAAATTAACTCCTCCATCAAATATGAATAGCTACTTTACCAAATTTATGGTATCACTGTTGCATCTTTTCAGCACAAATAATCAACTTCTTGAAGATAAAGGATCTTTTATCATTAGGTATTTTTTTTATTTTTCTTTCTTAAAGTATGACTTTTGTGTGAATATATTTTTTTGATGAATTAGGTATATTGATATGTTTGTTGTGCTCAACTTGGACTCATTTACTGCCATTCTTTGCTGAAATGTTATATCTAAATATTTTTGGTTCACATATTCTTTCTGAAAGAATTGTAATTCTGAATAGATAAAAAAAAAAAGACAAGACATGTATAATGATGACATATTACACATTCATTCATTTATATTTTTATCTTTTGCAATAGTAGTGTTTTGGTAGCAATAGTAGTCAAGTAGAAAAACTTAAAATAAAATCTTCTTATTTTACTGTTTTTTCTAGAACATTCCAATATAAAAATTTCATAATATTCCTGTTTATTGCTTAAATCTACTATTCATTATTTTTTTTTAATATTCTCTATAGGCATTGGATTTTTTAGCAGTCTCTCTAAATTATAAATAACACTTATCTCTTATATAAAAATTATTTTGCTTTAAAATTTAAATGTTTCTAAAATGTGCTAAAAACTGAAAAAAAAAAATTGTATATATGGGATTGTTATAATTAAAGTATGTGTATAATCCCTGTTCAGATATTTCTGGAGCCCCACCTAATGGTAAGTCCTATTTATAGTCTACAGCATGTGCTAGAGGATGGCAACAAAAATAATTTAATTAACGTTTGCCATGAGGGGCAGAAGTAGCACTGTGAAATGGATATTCAGTCCATTAATTGTTCAGTGTGGATGCTATATCATGCAGCACAGTGTCACCATATTCTTGACTATATTTCAACAGTAGAACATAGCATATCATGGCTAATGACATCCTTTAATTTTAGGTGGTTACTAATTTTTTCTAGGTATACATGGTCCTTCAAATAATCCCATACACAGAGTTAAGTGAATGCCCTGACCACAGTGCTAACACTGTGTAAATACCACAAGAAATCTTTCATTATTCATTATAAAAGGATCAACTGATGACTCTCATTGGTGAAATGCTCTCATAGCAACTATTGCACAGAGGGGGTAATGTAAAGAATATCCCCATCTTGTATGACAGCTGTTCTCAAAGCATCTCCATTGCTCAGTTTCTAGAATAAGGTTGCCATCATATCTGAATATTATTGACCAATAACAGATTCCACAGATTAATACTGTTTGAAGAAGAATGAACCAATGATGAATATGACTGTAAAGCTACACCATACTGTGGCCTTGAGTGAATGCAAAGGGACTTCCTCTACCATGTGTAGGTTTTCCATTGCTCAAATTCAATAGTTCTTAGTGTTCACTTGGCCATTCAAACAGAAATGGGCCTCATCCACTCAGCATGGCCAAGTGTCGATCTCCATTCATTCATTGCAAAAAAAAAGTCATTAATTTACTTATCCCTGGAACATGTTCTCTCCACCACAGCATTCTAGTCCTATGACAGTACTAATGTGACAGCATTGCCACACAGCTGTTGCTTATTCTTTACTGTGGCACTTGCAGAGAGGGCTAGGATGCATAATGCCAAGAGGGTTGAAATGTCAAGTTTCTAAAGATTACTGTATTTTTGACCACTTAAATTTTAATTGTTTTCATTAGTAGGAAAAATTTACAATCTTATCCAAAGTATATTTAACAAATAGATGTGTCTTGTATGAAAAAAGAAACTATAAAATAAAGAAATGAAGAACTAAATGATTTGAGCCTAAATTTAAAATAGAAGAAAGTTTTTTTTTCACAGCTATTAGCTCTTTAAGTTCTAAGGCTGCTAAGGAAACTACATTAAAAAAAAATGATGCTGTGACCAGAATTTGGTGAAATCTTGTAGAATGGCCCAGTTGTATTTTAATAATAAGATTATGCATTAATGATATTTAATTTTAAGTTTTGAAAAGTTTCAATTAATAATATTTTCACTATTTTTAGGCAGTTATGCATGCTACTGAATGCTGAAGATATTTATCGCACTTTGTCAGAAATATTAGTTGTTCAAGATGACATGAAATTTGCTTGTCATATTGTGCATACTTTGAATAGTATTCTTTTAACCTCTACTGAGTTATTTGAGCTAAGAAATCAATTAAAAGATCTTCAAACAAAGGTAAATATTATACTATTGTTATGAATTATTTTCCCACATAAAGTGAAAATACAGCTTTATTAACAATTCTGCTTTACCATAAATATTTAGTTTTACCTTTATATACATGCACTTATATAATTAAGGACCCTTGAATAAGATTACATAAATTTGAACACAGCATTATCAAAAGATCAAAATAATAAAAATATTCATTATGAAAATTGTTTAAACTTGTGGTTATTACTTGCTGTGACATTAGCAACTCGACTCATACTTCTAAAGTTACATTACAATATTCTCTTTTATTAAATCAAATGCACTAGTCCCTATTTTTTCCATATTTACTATTTTTTCTAATTCTCTCCACTTCCAAAACTTGAATTCATACTATGTTTCATTGTCATGTGATAGTAATACACTGAGATGCCAGTTTATTAGGTACACCTACCTAGTAGCATGTTGCACCTCCTTTGAACTTTCAGAACAGCTGAAACTCATTGGGGAATGGAACTTACAAGATGCTTGATGCATTGTGCAGGAATGTTGTACTGTGTTGCACAGTTGCTGCAAATTGGATAGCATCAACAGTCTCACTGCAAACAGCCCATACCATCTCATCAAAAAGATGCTCGATAGGATTTAGATCTGGGGACTGTGCAGGGCAATGAAGCAAGGAAAACTCGTCAGCATGTTCCTGGAACCATTCAGTGATAATATATGCCTTGTGAGCAGGTAAATTATCATGCTGAATGTGTCCATCCGAGTGGCCACGAAAGGATGAACTTGGTCAGCAACGATGTTGAAATATACTTTGGTGTTCAGATGTCCTTTGATGGGTATCAGGGGACCTAATGTGTGCCAGGAAAATATTTCCCATATCATCACTCTGCCAGGAAAACATTTCCAACACCATCACACTACCAGTGAAACATTTTCACTACCATCATACTGCCAGGAAACATTTCGCACACCATCAAACTGCCAACACTGGCCTGTACTGTTGACACCAGACAAGATGGATCCATGACCTCATGTTACTTATACCAAATTCTGATCCATCAGCATGATGCAAAAGGATCCTTGATTTGTCCAATCAGACTACCTTTTTCCAATATTAGTGGCCCAGTGTCGATGCTCCTGCACCCACTGAAGAAGTGCTTTCATGTTCTTTGCTGACAACGTCAGCACTCGAAAGGTCAGCAGCTGTTGTTGCCCATTCACAACAAGGTCCAATATGTGGTGTGTTCAGAGATTACCTTCTGCACACCAATGCTTAATTCTGCTGTGATTTGCCTGGTTGTGGCCCATCTGTTGATTTGCATGATTCTCGCCATTCTCCTTTGACCCCTCTGATCACGGCTGTTTGATCCACAAGCTTTTTTTGTCCACAGGATTGCTGATCACTAGTAGTTTTTTTGCTTTTTGCACATGAATGGTTTATTGTAAAAAAAAAAAGTCATTCATTTACTTAACCTTTTACCCTGGAACATGTTCTCTCCACAATAGCTGGGGACGGGGGTGGCTCAGTCGGTAGCGCGCCAGGCTCGTAATCTGTAGTTCCCAGGTTCGAGTCCCAACTGGGTCAGCGTTGAGATTTATCTCCACAAAATTCCCCGCCCTGCCCACAGTCAGTAGGGGACACCGATGGGCTTGGAAAGGCCGCCGGTCGGATGGACGTTCGGATGGGACGTCGGATGGGACTTTAAGCCGTGGCCCCGTGTGCGGGAGAGCCATACCCTGTGCACGTTAAAGAACACGCTGGATGGCCTTGACGGGAGGCTACCATCTGTCTCCCAACAGCTGTTCCAGTGGGTCCCCTCCCCCAACCTTCTCTGAGCCTTCGGGGTCCATGTGACCTGGCCATTTAGCCCATGGTGTGCAAAAAAGTGCCGCTCAGAGGTAAAACAACCCAACTCCACAATAGTTATTAACATAACAGCACTGCCACACAACTGTTGCTTATTCTTTACTGTAGCATTTGCAAAGTAAAGGAAGGGATAAATACATAATGCCAGAGGGGTTATTTCTGTTGGCCTGACTCTTCATTCAATATTCCATTCAGCTGAAAACAATTTCATTCTCTATAGCAGTGGTTCTCAACCTTTTATGCTTCACATACCCCCTGGAAATGTGTATGTAACTGACATACCCCTTGTAATGATAGATAAAACTATAGTTATAGTATAACAATGGGAATAAAATAAAACACATATATATATATACATTAAATTTTGTATTCATAAATTACATATATCAATAAACACAAAAAGTAACAAACAATTTAACAAATCTTATAAAATTATAAACATTTTACTGGGTAATCAGTGAAACAATTGCACTTGTTTACACTTGCACAGTTCATCAATGGTTGGGTTATCTTGTTAAGTTAGAGTCGCAAGTCATCTTCAACATCCAGCCTGTTTCTCTATTTATATTTTAAAGCAGTTAAAGATGAAAAACCAGTAGCAGTGTTGCCAACTTAGCGACTTTGTTACTAGATCTAGTAACTTTTAAGCTCTCATGGCATACTCCAAAAATTTTACTGCGTACCCATGTTGAGAACCCCTACTCTATAGCATTGATCATGCATAATCTTGTGAGTAATTGATTTTGAGTTGAAACAAATGGCAAAAATGGATCCCACCATAGGTGCTAACTCTGCAGTGCAACTGCCCCATGTTCTTTATTAAATTGAAAAGACATTGTATTTTTCACATTGTAATGCACAATATAAATTCAAATTGGTGCACGAACAATAGGGAACTGAAAGATAATAATTTTTACATCAAGGTATGATTCTCATTTCAGTATAGATTGGCAGTGCTGAATAGAAATAGCAGCTGTGGTGTGTGCTGTGGCACCACTGAGGTCAAAGGTCTTCTTGACTGGTTTCCATGCCTTCAGTTAACGCAGTGCAAGCACCAAGTAAAAGCAAATGTATTACATAAACAAATGGAAAAAGATAACATATTTATTATGTTGATGAAAATTATAAGTAACATTTTAAAACATTTAGAAGGGATAAATTCTGTCATTCAGAGGAAATGCCTATATTTGAAGACATATGTAAACATTGTTAATAACGTGCAAGATACAATTTTGAACATGAGAAAGATTTAGTTAAATGCACTGTTTCCATAAATTAAGGAGCAATCCAATGTTTGGCCACTGAGAGGCTAAAGTCAAAGCTCTATAACTTCTAAAATAAGTTTTTTTTGTGTTGAAAAATGTGATAGCAGATAAAGATCTCAATCAAATATATCAATATCTCGATTTTCACGTTATTCGTTCAGTATTTAATGAGTTATGGAAGTTTGAATGTTTAATAATGAAACCAAATTGCTATGCAATCCAATGCCAGGCTGGCTGTAATGGAAAGAGTGGTGACTACACCTTGTTCAACTATAATTTGTATTCTCATGTTAATTCTGAATGCATTTTTCTCCTGCATTGCAAAATTTGCATGTGTACCATGTTTCTTGTCATTCCCTTACATACTTTTTTGAGATATAATATTATTCTTTAATTTTGAGCACCAGTGTATTTATCAGTTATTCTAAACATTGATGAAATATTCAATTTTAGGATAGCTGGTCTCTGTTTTGCTGTCTGTACCGATCATGGTGCCATAGTCCAGTGGCTACAGTCTCACTCTGCTTGTTGACTCAGAACTACAAACATGCTTGTGACTTATTGCATTTTTTGTATCCTTTATCTACTTTAATGATATATATATATAAAGTCAATATTTAAACTTACAATTTTCATAAACCATTGCATAGTGCCTTATCTAGAGTCTTTGGGTAATGTGATCCTCAATAGAGTTAATGTGTTTCTTAACAATTTAGGAACACATTAATAAGTTTCATGTGGACCAGATAAAATTACTAAAATGTCCAAATTGGCCTGTGGGCTGGATTTTTTGCATGCTTGTTGTATGTGATGAATTGGGATACTACAAAGTTTGCTTTCGTGGGCCCCATGACATTTAACTGATGATCACAAAGCATGCTGTTTCATGTTTTATCTGTCACATCATCAATGGTACAAGTTGTAATTTGCATAATGGCAACAGTGAAACAAAAACACAGCTGAATCTGAAAGTATTTGAGTATATGCATCTATTGAAACGGTCTTGGCATTAATGTTTTGGAACAGTTATTCTCCTGTTCACGTTACATGGGACAACAATTCATACTAATGCATACTGTCAAAGATGTTACAAACACACACAGGAATCCATCAGAAGAAAATGACCTAGACTTTGCTTTTCACGGAATGATTCTTCAACAAGACATTGCAATAGTGCACAGTGTGTATCAAACTAAAAAACTGTTGCAGTCATTTGATTGGAAAATTCTGAAACACCTGCCATACAGTCCAACCTTTCTCTTTCTGACTATCACTTGTTAGGGCTGCTGAAGAAACACCTTGGTGGTCACTTGGCTCTTGTCATCAAGCCATAAATGAACTACATTTTCCACTTCAGCATTTTCCATTCAAACCAGGTCAAGCCTACTGTTGCTTCTAGGTTATCTCCATCCTTTGTGTAGGGAACTACCTTCTTCTATGGGGCGGGGGTGGCTCAGTCGGTAGCGCGCCAGGCTCGTAATCTGTAGTTCCCAGGTTCGAGTCCCAGCTGGGTCAGCGTTGAGATTTATCTCCGCAAAATTCTCCGCCCTGCCCACGGTCAGTAGGGGACACCGATGGGCTTGGAAAGGCCGCCGTCTGTCAGATGGGACGTTAAGCTGTGGCCCCGTGTGTGGGAGAGCCATACCCTGTGCACATTAAAGAACACACTTGATGGCCTTGACGGAAGGCTACCATCTGTCTCCCAACAGCTGTTCCAGTGGGTCCCCTCCCCCAACCTTCTCTGAGTCTTCGGGGTCCATGTGACCTGGCCATTTAGCCCATGGTATGCAAAAAAGTGCCGCTCAGAGGTAAAACAACCCAACCCAACCTTCTTCTATTCTCTCTTTTTTAAAAAGTGCTGAAGTGGAAAATGCAGTTCATTGATGACAAGAGCCAATTTTCTTTTATGAAAACCAAAAAGCATTATAAATGTTGTCACATTAGACTAATGGCCTCAAAAAGTACAATACTTATGTAGAAACATTGCGAAATGTGCAATGCATTGCTTATTTTCAAAATATATGTGCACACTTGGGAATACTTTATAATCTAGGGAACCTTACTTTTTGATCAACCTATTGGATCCTAGTAGAATTTTTATCATCTAATTTGTAAAAAGGGAAAACAATAAAATATTTAATTTATGAAAGCAAAAAAAAGAGCTTGTGTTCAGTGGAGTGTGAATACACCTATCCCTCGATTTACGCAGTACTCAGTTCACGCAATTTTGGCTTTGCACTGTCAAAAAATGCAACCAGTATCGATTTACACGGTACTGACTGAGATTTCCTTTCTATGTACGTCTCAGTCAGTACCGTGTAAATCGAAATTGGTTGCATTTTTTATATGCACAGTTTTGAAAGTTATTCTTGTGATAATCAGTTTAATAAGCATCTTCGAATATTTTATACTGCATTTCTATATGTAGAATGCCAGGTTGGTTTGTATTTTTGTATTTGTGTTTATGTTGAAAATATATGCAGATCTGTAATAATTAGAGTAAAAAAATTGTAGATATTTCAGGAGTGTATAAACTCAAGTCAGGATGTAAATTGGACATACAAGTATTATTACAATCTCTGATTAGATAAATTAATATATTGTTTAAATCTAAATTCACGTGTCACATTTAAGTGTTCATTAACCTTATATGTGATTGTTAACATGTCAGTATTCTTATGTGCAATACTGAAACATTTTCGTTTTCAGTAACACTTGAAAATTATGTTTTAGTTCATCAGTTAAACATTTTTGGTATATCAATAAATATTTTGCAGAAAAAATTTTGCTGACATACGAGACTTGAACCCACATTTCTCCAGAAACATGCCAGAGTATTCTACCATTGAACTAATGCCAGCTCCGTCTGTCAGCGAAATTTTTTATGCAAAATATTTATTGATTTGTCAACATCAAAAGTCAGCAGGTAACACTGTAATTGTCATCTATGTTTATATTTTTGATATAATTGTGGGATCTGTAAAATAATAAGAGAGACATTAAATATATGATCATATGAATACAATCCTAATGATTAACAAATTCAAAGTGCAACGTACGAAGTCAAGCATACCTATTTTTGTAGCTGTTAAACCACATACCTTATTGAGTACAGGTGTACCTTGCTTTGAGGCACTTTAGAGCAATTTACTAATATGACACCTTTCAATTATATTCATGTTTATTGTTTTCGCCGCTTGCCTTGCTCTTAAAGGTGTTTTTGGTGGTGATGCGTGCATCAGCTGATTCCAAGCTGAATCGAGCGATTCAACTGGCACCATTTTGTTACCTGCACTCAGTCTGTTTACAGCATTTGTGCACTTTGTGTCTCAGTGTTATATTCTGGCAATTTTCAAAAATTTTCAAACTTTTCACTTGTGTTATTGTTATTATTGTGATTATTAATTACAGTACAATGGCTGCTAAGTGTAGTGCTAGTGAAGAGTTGCAAGTCTCTTTAAATTAAAAGCTAGAAATTATTAAGTTAGTGAGAAAGGCATGTTGAATGCCGAGATAGGCTGTAAGCTAGGTTTGGTGCACCAAACAGCACAGTAGTCAACTCAAAGGAGAAGTTCTTGAAAGAAATTAAAAGTGCTACTCCAATAAACACAAAGGTGATAAGAAAGCGAGACAGCCTTATTGCCGATATGGAGAAAGTTTTAGTGGTCTGGATAGAAAATCAAACCAGCCACAACATTCCATTAAGCCAAGGCCTAATCCAGAGCAAGGCTTTAACTCTGTTAAATTCTATGAATTCTGAGAGAGGTGAGGCAGCTGCAGAAGAGAGGTTTGAAGCTAGCAAAGGTTCGCTTCTTTCCTTAAACCTCGTGAACCATCTCCACAACACAAAAGTGTAAAATGAAGCAGCTAGTGCTGATGTAGAAGCTGCAGAAAGCTATCCAGCTAAGGTAATGATGAAGGTGGCTACACTTAGCAGCAGATTTTCAATGTTAACGAAACAGCCCTATATTGGAAGAAGATTCTGTCTAGGACTTTCATAACTAGAGAGAAGTCAACGCCTGGCTTCAAAGCTGCAAAGGATTTGCTGACTCTCTTGTTAAGAGCTAATGCAGGCTGGTGACTGCAAGTTGAAGCCAATGCTCATCTACCATTCTGAAAATCTTAGGGCTCTCAAGAATTATGCTAAAACTAGCCTGCCTGTGTGTTATAAATCAAACAATAAAGCCTGGATGACAGCAGATCTGTTTACTATATGGTTTACTGAATATTTTAGGCCCACTGTTGAGGCCTACTGCTTAGCAAAAAAAAATCCTTTCAAGATATTACTAATTAATGGCAATGCACCTGGTCACCCAAGAGCTCTGATGGAGGTATATGAGGAGATTAAATGTTGTTTTCCTACCTGCTAACATAACATCAATTCTGCAGCCCTTGGATCAAGGAGTAATTGCTGCTTTCAAGTCCTATTACTTATGACAGACATTTGTTAAGGCTATAGCTGCCTTAGATAGTGATACCTCTGATGGGCCTGGTAAAATATATTGAAAGCTTTCTGGAAAGAATTTACCATTCTAGATGCCATTAAGAACATTTGTGATTCATGGGAAGAGGTCAAAATATCAACATTAAAAGGAGTTTGGAAGAAGTTGATTTCCACCCACATAGATGATTTTGAAGGGTTTGAGACTTCGGTGGATGATGTGACTGCAAATGTGGTGGAAATGACAAGAGAACTAGAAGTGGAGCCTGAAGATGTGGCTGAATTGCTGGCATCTCATGATCAGCCTTTAATGGATGAGGCTCTTGCTTTTGGTAGATGAGCAAAGAAGGTTACTTCTTGAGATTGAATCCACTCCTGATGAAGATCCAGTGAGCATTGCTGAGATGACAGTGAAGAACTTAGAACATTACATTGTTTACTTGATACAATATTGGCAGGTTTTGAGAGGATTAGAATTTTAATACACAGTGATTGGATTAAAAAGTATTTAATGCACAATTATGCTGTTTTTAACTGAGTAAAGTTCTTAAGCTGCTGTCTCAAATTACTCAAGACTATATAGTATATAGTCTGGGTATAAGCTGATAGACTTGGGAATGATTAGCTTAGGACATTTTTACACTTGTTAAAAAGTCCAAAGTAAGGTTGTAAAATAGTTACCATTTTATAAGAGAGTCCTGTTGGCTTCAGCTAAAAGTGCACTTCTTAGATAATCTTCAGCAATTTTTCTTCTAGGTGACGTTTGAAGACATGATGTTAATCAGTAGAAGATTTCACAATGGTATAATTGCCATGCACTTTAAATACCTGTCCGGATTTATGATGTTTAAAGCTGTTATTTCTTTGATATTTTAGCGATATTGGTAGAATGCACAAGACGTTGATTAGCAGCTCATTTATGTTAGAAACAGTAGGTTCATGGAAGAACTCATGATATAACATTCAAATATAGTTCACTAACAGCAGATTCACAGTGGTCAGGAAGCACTCATGAACAGCATATTCAGTGCTGGTTTAAAACAACAACCAGTAAAAAAGTTAACCATTTAAGTGTTAAAATCATAGAAGTACTCTTCAGTCTAGACTTTCAAGGCGACTAGTTTCGCCCCGAACGTGTGCAGGGCTTTATCAAGCAATGTGAAGTGAAATGGTAAGAGTATAAATAGTAATCTCCCTCTATCGGTGATTCAACAGATTACAATGCTGCTCGCACAACAGGAGATTCCATGCCGCAGGTAGGGGTGGAATCTCCATGTTGCACAAGTGGTCTTTATGCAAGTTGATTAAAAGTTTTTCGGCGTATTGTAATTGAAACTTGCTGGGTGCTGCAACAAGAGATATGTCAAAGTATCCACTTCAATCTGATTATTTATAATAGTCTGTGATAAAGCAGTGTTATCAATTTTATTTTTAACACCTGTTTGATATTCGTTCATACGTTGTTGGTATGTTCAATATGTTTTTCCGATATACTTATTCCCCCCCCCCCAATTTGTCATCTGTATCAGGTATTTCGATTTCGTACCCCCCCCCCCCCCTGTTGAATTACGTTTATCCTGATCATTAATTAATAAATTTTTAATTGTGTTGCAAACTGTGTATGGCATATTTAAATCATATTTATTCAAAATGTTTTTAAGTGTTTTAGATATTCCCAGTACAAAGGGAAAGCTATGTGTATATTGAATTCTATCCATTAATTGTGAAGGGTTGGGTTGAGATGTTTTTTGTACACAGAATTTAGCATGTTTTTTTTAATTTTCATAACAAATGCATCAAGGTATCCTGCAAGTCTCATTATGTTATACATAAAATTTAATTCAGTGTGTAATATACTTTTATTAGATGAATATCCGTAGGCTAGTAGAAAATGCGTTTTTATGGCAGACTTTTTTCAATACTATCTCACTTCACATTGCTTGATAAAGCCCCACACGCATTTGGGGCGAAACTAGTTGCCTTGAAAGTCTAGACTGAAGAGTACTTCTATGATTTTAACACTTAAATGGTTAACTTTTTTACTGGTTGTTGTTTTAAACTGGCACTGAATATGCTGTTCATGAGTGCTTCTTGACCACTGTGAATCTGCTGTTAGTGAACTATATTTGAACATTATATCATGAGTTCTTCCGTGAACCTACTGTTTCTAACATAAATGAGCTGCTAATCAATGTCTTGTGCATTCTACCATTATCGCTAAAATATCAAGGAAATAACAGCTTCAAACATCATAAATCCGGACAGGTATTTAAAGTGCATGGCAACTATACCATTGTGAAATCTTCTACTGATTAACATCATTTCTTCAAACGTCACCTAGAAGAAAAATTACTGAAGATTATCTAAGAAGTGCACTTTTAGCTGAAGCCAACAGGACTCTCTTATAAAATGGTAACCTTTTTTACAACCGTACTTTGGACTTTTTAACAAGTGTAAAAATGTCCTAAGCTAATCATTGCCAAGTCTATCAGCTTATACCCAGACTATATACTATATAGTCTTGAGTAATTTGAGACAGTAGCTTAAGAACTCAGTTAAAAACAGCATAATCGTGCATTAAATACGTTTTAATTTGAGAGGATTGATGACTTTGAAAGAAGTTCTACAGTGGGTAAAATATATCAAATCATATAGCCTGCTACAGAGAAATCCTTCATGAAAGGAAATGTCAGTCAATGAAGCAAACTTCATTGTTGTCTTATTTTAAGAAAGTGCCACAGCCACCCCAACGTTCAACAGCAAGTAGCCCTACCATTCAACAGCCATCAACATCAAGGCAAGACTCTCCACCATCAAAGAGAATAAGATTCATTGAAGGCTCAAATAATGAAGCACCACTATCTCCTTCAGCCTTCCTTCTATAATTGCTTCTGAAATGTTCATTTGTCAGTCACCATAAGCAAAGGACAAAAATATTTTAAGGTTAGCAATACAGTACTGTAGCATTTTTTTAATTTATTATGTTTATTTTTGCATAAATGTTTTTTGGCCTAGCTGTATTGTGCAATGAATGATAGTGTAAATATGTTTTTTGGCTTTTTATATGCATTGGCAAGTAAAAAAAAGGCTGTGATTTCTTTTTAGGTGACATTCACTTTACCGCAGTAGTCTGAAACCTAACCCACCGTATTAGCAAGTTATGCCTGTACCAACAATTATAGATGCATTTTGTAACCACTAGAGGTGAATTTGCACCAATGTCTAAATAGCACAGATGATTTCAGGCATGGGTGGCTTGGGTTCAGTAAGAATTAAATTTCCAATTTTTCTTGTAAATTGTGAAAAAAAAAAAGAATTCTTTTGGTTATATAATTTAAACCTTTTAATCAGCCTTGAACAACTGAAAACAAAGATAAATTAATATACTGTTTAAATTTTCAGCCTTTGATTATATTTAGGTATTTTCTCTCTTATAATGAATTGCTCTTAGCATTTGTAATTATGTTACTGAAGAATTTTACAAATTTATGGTATAGTTTATTCCAAGTAGCATTAAGATTTTCTTTTTGTGTTCAAATAATTATACAGTTTTAAACTTTGCTTATAATAAAGAATTTAAAAATGGTTTTCTGTCATGCAGTTATGTATATATTTTCTGTGATGTGTCAGGGAAATGTTTTTCCTCTAACTGAGCTTGGGCAAGACCCAGCTCAATAATTATCAAAATGGTTCACGCAGTCTCAGTCTGAAAATTTGAGTCCAAACTGTAGTAATCACTTGTAGAATATAAATTCGCTTCTTTCTCTTTTGTCTGTATTTCTGAGTATATGACTAAACTTAGGTTAAGTGCATTTTAGGATAAGTAATTCGCTATAATTTTGTCTCAGACTTCACAGTGATACTAGCAATTTTGAAATTTCTCATTGTGCAAGTGATTGCCTGTGTTGCTAATGATCATATTATACTTTAATGGTGCTGTAGTGAAGAAACTTATCTGATTTGGTAGTTTTCTACATTTATCTCTATTTTATTGTGATGTATGAAATATTTTCCTTAATAAATGATAGTGGTGATATTGAAGTAACAGTAGAATTTTTGACTGAAATTGACAAATTAGTGCAACTTATTGAATCACCAATATTTACATGTAAGTATATCTCATTATTCTTCAAAATATTTGTGGTGATAGTAAAAGAGTGATTTCCAACATTTTATTGTTTGGTATACTGCAGTCCCCCCCCCCCCTCTCTTGGTGTGGACTTTCCTAATTAACAATATGTTTCATAATCTTGGCTTCAAATTTCACTTTGTATCAGTAGCATAATTAGGATTTAAATTTTGATTATTGACCCAATAATTATATTAGCATCAATTATAATATTTAAATAAATTTTTTGAGTATAATTGCTTCCATTGCAGTTTTGGTTTTCTTACTCATTACCAAGCACCTGTACCTTTATATAATAAATTATGCTATAGCCTTTTGTTTTAAATACAGATCTCTTTTTTTAACAAAATAAACATCTTAACTTGGGATGAAATTTCAGAAGTAAGAGATATTCACAGATTTGTAAAACTATTGTATGATGTGAATCTAGAGTAGTGCATGACAGCAAACTTGATAGGATTTCATGGATTTTGGCAAATCAAGGAGTGTGAGTGAAGATTATTGAGCTGAAAAGGGAGGCATAAAGATGACTATGTTCAAAGGGAATTAAAAAAAAGAATTAAAAGTTTGGAAACCACTAGCTTAATTTTTAAAATTTCTACCAGGTTTTTGAGAAGGGGGGGACCAATGCATTCCATACCTATGAATTGTACATATTTTTAATGTTTTCTGCAATTACTCTTTACAGGTAATGTTCCTTTAAACTTAAAAAATTCTAATTTCCATTTATTCCAGATTTAAGACTGCAGCTACTTGATGCACCCCAAAATCCTTATTTAGTAAAAAGCTTGTATGGACTTTTGATGTTGTTACCACAGAGTGAAGCATTCCATACCCTAAGGCATCGATTAGCATGTGTGCCAAACATCCAACTGATGCCCCCTCAAAAACATAGGTAAGGTTAAATTTTTTGTTAGGATGTTATATAAGCACACTGGACAAAAAATTAGTAATCTCCATCATAGATGATAGCATTGACTTAATACAGTGGTAGATGCATGTTTGTGGTAATGCAGCACTGTATAGAGGTATGTGACTTTCCATATGCTCTGTAGTGTTGTCAATACAGGGTGATTCAAAACTCTTGGGCCAAACTTTAAGGGGTGATAGAACACACCTAAACAAACACTTTTCATCATACAATGCATGGTCGGAACTCAAGCGGTGAAGTGCTAGAGGACGCTTTCCAGTGAACACTTATAAGCGCTGGTTTTTGCACTTGTCATTTCTACTGTGAATTGCAGAACGGATGGATTGTTTCACAAATCAGGAGCAGGTGGACATGCATTTCACATACGGAGCTGCGGACAGCAATGCGAGGGAAGCCCAAAGACTGTACCAGGAGCGCTTTCCAACCAGACGTGCCTGATCGTAAAACCTTTCAGTGATTGCACCAGTATCTGTGCGAAACGGGCTCCTTTGTCAGCGGCTTGCAGGATACAGGGCGTGAAAAGAGTAAGAGTGTGAGGATGCCACATGTTACAGAGGAAATTCTACGTAGGGTTGGAGATCGTCCCAAGTGTAGCACGCAAGCAATTTCCCATGCCGTAAGTGTGCCCCAATCGACGATGTGGCGAGTTCTATGAGAGGAACAATTGCACCCCTACCATGCACAGAGGGTGCACGCCTTGACACCTGCAGATTATCGGCCTCATGTGGATTTTGCACAGTGGTTCCTGCAGCAGACTGCAGTGCAACCAGACTTTGATTGATGTACATGTCTTATTCACTGATAAATGCACCTTTACACATGAGGGCATTTTGAATACCCACAATTCACATGTGTTTGCCACCAGTAATCCGCACGCCATATGTCCACATTTGTACTAGCAGCGTTTCTCCATAAATGTTTGGGCTGGAATCCTCCATGACCATTTGGATTGGCCTATTCCTTCTGCCAGCCCGACTGAAAGGGAGAACTTACCTCGTATTTTTACAAGAAGTCTTGCCAGAATTATTGAACCCTGTTCCAGCAAACATTCAAACACCTATGTGGTTCCAACGCGACGGAGCGCCACCCCATTTCAGCATGATGATGAATGCCTTGGATGCAACATTTCCAGGACGATGGATTGGTCGCTTGATCTCTCATGTCTGGACTTTTTCCTATGGGGCCATATGAAAAGCCTCATCTACGATAGCCCCATCGATTCCAATGAAGACCTAGTTGCCAGGATTTCTATTGCCGCTGTATGAGAAATGCCTGGTGTTTTTGCCCATGTATGCCGATCACTACGTCAAAGGTGTGAAGCCTGCATTAATGTTGGAGGTCATTCTTTTGAGCAGTTTCTGTAATTTGTTCAATAAAATTCTGTACTTTCTGTTCTGTAATTTCTGCAATTGTTTCAAACCTCTTCTGTCATTCTTATGTTTTTTCATTTCCTGACACAGTAACTGCTAACCCCTAGCGCTTCACCATTTGAGTTCCGACCATGCATTGTGTGATGAAAAGTACTTGTTTAGGTGTGTTCTATCAACCCTTAAAGTTTGGCCCAAGAGTTTTGAATCACCCTGTATAGTAGAGAGTGGAATATCTGGTGCAACTATAGTTCCCAACGGATATGAGACTGAATTTGACTCTGGGAACTATATTGTCTTCCAGCATGTTAAAGGTTAAGAGATCAATCTGTGTGCAATTACTCTACTGGAATTAATTAAGATCTCTTAGCCCTTTCTGGGTCAGAGCCCGAATAAACGCTTTCATCTTTTGCATTCTAGTGATTGGAGATCAAAGTTTCGCTCCTGTAGTACAAGGTTGTGAGAAAAAGTATTTTCCAAATAGAAATCTGAATTTCTTTTTGACTATTTATAATCAAATATCGAAAATAACATTAAAATATATGATATATACAAGGTGATTCAAAAGGTCTTAGACAAACTGTAAAGGTAGGTCAGGAATACAAAAACAAACCATTTTTACATAGGAACATGTAGCCTCAAATGCCATCCAAGTGTGCTAGAGGGTGTTATTTGCCAGAAATTGAGTTGGGCAGCATGAGTCATCATCATTCAAGTCATTGACATTGCGGGAGTAGGATCCATTGTTACAGTAATACTGAGATGGCAGATAATGCACTTAGCTTATGGGGCAACAAATGGAAACGGGCGAGTCGTGGTGCGATTGTATCGTGAATGGTTCCCAAACAAACAAGTGGCCCATCATCAAACATTTGCGCATTTGCACCACAGATTGTGTGAAACTGGATCTCTCGGAAGTAAATAGCCATTGTGGTCGGGACTGAATGACGTGTTCACCTGTCATGGAAGAAGCTGTCTTACATGAAATTGAATGCAGTCCAAGTACAAGTACATGAGCTATTTCGCATCACATTTGTGTACTTCAACCCAGCATGTGGCAAGTACTACACGAGGAGTTATTACACCCTTTTCACAATCAATGGGTCCAGTCATTGGGAGAAGGAGATGCCCACCCGCATCTGGAATTCACATTTTGGTTTTTGCAAAAATGTGTCGCACAGCTGGAATTTCCAGTGTTGGTTCTCTTTACCGATGAAGCTACTTCTTACGTGAGGGTGTTGTTAATGTTCATTATTTGCATGTGTGGGCAACCCATGAGACACACACGAGCTACACGCCCTGTGCTGCACAACACCGGTTCACCATAAATATTTGGGTGGGCATTGTTGGAGACTTTGTTTTGGATATACCTTCTTCCATCACGACTAGACAGGCATAGTTATTGGATATTCTTCGAGGAGATCTTGCTGGAACTACTGCATGATGTTCCTGTATCTGTGCGCCGACACATGGTTTCAGCACGATTGGGCACCCACACATTTCACCTTGGTTGTGCATGAGTATCTCAACAGCACCTTTCCTGCATGATGGATTGGCTGAGGCAGACCTGTCGCTTCGCCACCAAGATCACCTGACTTGTCCCCCATTGATTTCTTCCTCTGGGGTTACCTCAAATGCCTTGTGTATGAAACCCCCGTAGCCTCTGACGCTGACCTCGTCACAAGAGTCGTTGAAGCAGCAGCACGTGTCCATGAGAGGCCTGGCATTTTTGAACATGTTCGCGATCCATGTGTTGGTGTTGTGAGGCATGTATTGCTGCGGGTGGAAAGAACTTTGAGCACTTCCTCTGAAATTGTAAACATGATGTCTAATAAGCATGTGGGGGTGGGGGTGGCTCAGTCGGTAGCGCGCCAGGCTCGTAATCTGTAGTTCCCAGGTTCGAGTCCCAGCTGAGTCAGCATTGAGATTTATCTCCGCAAAATTCCCCGCCCTGCCCACGGTCAGTAGGGGACACCGCTGGGCTTGGAAAGGCTGCCGTCCGTCGGATGGGACGTTAAGCCGTGGCCCCATGTGCGGGAGAGACATACCCTGTGCACGTTAAAGAACACGCTGGATGGCCTTGACGGGAGGCTACTATCTGTCTCCCAACAGCTGTTCCAGTGTGTCTC
Organism: Ryuthela nishihirai; assembly: GCA_038380435.1. Lineage (NCBI taxonomy): Eukaryota > Metazoa > Arthropoda > Arachnida > Araneae > Heptathelidae > Ryuthela > Ryuthela nishihirai. Next base: position 44,259,900 of record JAWZYU010000023.1, on the reverse strand, counting down.
CTTCCCCAACCTTCTCTGAGCCTTTGGGGTCCATGTGACCTGGCCATTTAGCTCATGGTGTGCAAAAAAGTGCCGCTCAGAGGTAAAACAACCCAACCCTAATAAGCATGTTGTTATACCTTACTTGTATTCCTTTATTTTTGATTCTTCCTGTACCTCTAGCACACTCTGATGGCATTTGCGGCTATATGTTCCTATGTAAAAATGGTTTGTTTTTGTATTCCTGACCTACCTTTACAGTTTGTCTAACACCTTTTGAATCACCCTGTATATACATTTTTACCTGTTGATTCCACTTGAAAAAAACTGATAAAGTTTAAAAATAAATCTTTTTGAGTCTGCAGTGAATTTATGGGAAAATTTAGTCATCATGAACAGCATCAAGTAGCACCAATTTAGTTTATGCCTTTATTCTGCCATACTGTACTTAGATTATTGATCAGTTGGAATTTCCCACATTTTGTGCTATTTATAGCTCTACTAGAGTTGCAATGCTTTTTAAAACTTTTAATGTAAATGTATTGATTTTTTTACTAATGGAAATTGCATCATCCAGGAACTGTACACATTGGCTTTCGATCAATATTTTAGCAAACTTTCAATTTTAAAGATTTTTTTTTAACTTCAATGCTTCTAAAATTATTTTTTATTGCTTCTCAAATGGATACTGTGATTATAAACAATAATTAATTTGAAACTATCGATAACAAATCCTCTAGTCAATTGTAATGGCCATAGTCCAAAGATCATTAGTATAAATAATGAAATAAGCTTGACGTATTCAGTCAAGTAACAAATCAGCACTTTAGCGTCGATTTAAATCTTAGAGGAAAAATTGTCTTGAGCCAGGTGGGATATGAACCCATGACCTCCTGATAACATGTCAGGTGCTCTGGACCACTGAGCTACTGGCTGCCGATCAAGATCTCTAATTAGCGCTATGAACATTCCTTTTATGTTTTCATCTATTGGCAAATATAAATGCCGCTTGTGGCTAAAAGTGCCTGACTAGCACCTATGTGAAACATAAAAGGAATGTTCATAGCGCTAATTAGAGGAGATCTTGATCGGCGGCCGGTAGTTCAGTGGTCCAGAGCACCTGACATGTTATCAGGAGGTCATGGGTTCGTATCCCACCTGGCTCAAGACAATTTTTCCTCTAAGATTTAAATCAACGCTAAAGTGCTGATTTGTTACTTGATTGAATACGTCGAGCTTATTTCATTATTTATTATCTGCATACTTGTAATACATGCTTCCATCTATTGGCAAATATAAATGCCGCTTGTGGCTAAAAGTGTCTGACTAGCGCCTATATGAAACAAAAAAGGAATGTTCATAGCACTAATTAGAGAAGATCTTGATCTGCGGCCGGTAGCTCAGTGGTCCAGAGCATCTGACATGTTATCAGGAGGTCGTGGGTTCGTATCCCACCCGGCTCAAGACAATTTTTCCTCTAAGATTTAAATCGACACTAAAGTGCTGATTTGTTACTTGATCATTAGTATTATTCAAATTGCGATTTTTAAATGGTAGGACTTCATTTATCCATACTTTTAATTACATTTGAAACATATAAACTAATTAAGGTCAGGAAATTGCAATTTTTAACCAAAATTTTTGCTCAAATTTTAGAATTAAAATTTTCCATTGCAGTTATGCAGCTTCATAATAAAGTGACTCATTCCCAAATTCAGTGATATTAGCAAATTTAAATGCTTTGAAACATTTTACTGAATTTTTTTTCATAGTTCTTTATTACTTTTCTGTTATATTTTTATTTAAATTATCTTGTTTTTAAAAGCAGAATTATTTTTATGACACTGCTTTGCTTAGGCTATGGAAATATTGTGCTGTTTATATTGGTATATTAAAATAAAATTGAAAAAATTTGAAATATATATTTTTTTTAAAATTTTACTAAAAATAAAGTAGAAAAACACAGTAAAAGTTTGCAATGTGTTAAAAAAATGCTTAGAAAATTCAGCTTACCAATTTTTCTTCGATTTTTTGCCATTTCATTAAACACAATTAAATGTTTTTACTTTTGGTAATAACATGACATATTTCCATTCATTAGTTATTGTATGATGAGGTTCTGAAGCTATTTATTTAATTTTCTAAAAATACTTTAAAATAAATCTGGCTATCACAGTGAGTTCAGTTTCAGAGACCCAACAGTGTAAGGGTTAAGTGAGAAATTAGAGAGATGACTAATTTTTTGTCCATAGAGCTTGTATGTAGCCTAAAATATCTTACTGTCTAAACATACTTATAACTTAAAACATTGTAAAATAATGGCATAAAAACTTTAACAAAGTAATTTTATTTTCCTACCAAAACATAAATGTCAAATCTCACAATTGCTTTACACTCCCTATAATTTATTCAATTATGACTATGTGATATCTAATATGATAGTTCTGTGCTCTGGAAGCTATATGTGCATTTATAGTTTTGAAGGGTTTTTTTATGTGCAGAGTCAAAGTTTTATGTTTGGTGATAAGCACTGTTTCAGAAATGTCTTTAATCAGCCAATCATTTTATTTATGACATATTGAACTATGTAAGTTATATATTTTCAAATGTATATTTAGTTTTAAGTGCAGAATCATGATTCCATATTTACTTATGCACATTGTATATAAGTGTTTAACTGTGGAATGAAAGGAACTACAATTGCATGCTATCTAGTGCTGCTTCTGGTGAAATATAGATTTATTTCTCGGCAACTTTAGATGTATATAAATAAATAAATACCCCCTCAAGCAGCTGCTTGCCACAGAGGTCTGACAGGAGCCTGTCAGTTTATATGCCATAGTAGAAGGTCTGAGAGGATGGCAAGGCCCTCAGCAGAAAAACGACACAAACAGCCATGCCTTACCCGGGACTCGAACCCAGGTCCCTTAGATCAGTAGCCAAGCACACTAACCACTCGGCCATGAAGAATGAAAATTCCATTGTAAATGATATTTCATGTCTTCAACATCTCTGTATCTTTATTACTTTTCTGTTATATTTTTATTTAAATTATCTTGTTTTTAAAAGCAGAATTATTTTTATGACACTGCTTTACTTAGGCTATGGAAATATTGTGAACTGTTTATATTGGTATATTAAAATAAAATTGAAAAAATGGGAAATATATATTTTATTTTATTAAATATATATGTTTTGGATGGTGCCCGATATGAAAAAATGAAATGGCATCTAAGTACTGTACACTTCACTTTTGCCCTTTTAGATTTTCTTTGAATACTTTGAGCAACCAAAGTAATTAATTGTAGTATTATACAATAGTCACCATATGATCACTGTATTAGAATCAAGTTTCAGAAAATGGCAACAAATCCTTATAAATGCATTATAATTTTATCAAATATTAGGATCAGATTTTTGATCATTGAAAAAAAAAATCTTTGAATTGTTTAAATTCCCATTAATATTTGGAGTCATGTGAAATTTGAGGGGAAAAACTGTTTCTAAAATTCTTTGTGGAGTCCATACCTAACATGATTATCAAAGAGGAAATGTTTGATATTTCAGGACTCTTGGCAGTACAATTCTGTTTTTCAGGAAATGCTAGATTTGACATAGGAGTAAGTAATCCCTGACTATTTTTTATGGGAAGCAAAGATTAAGTCATTTACCAGTGCAAATGTAAGTCACTTACTAATGCAAATGTCTTTTACTAATGCAAATGTAAGAGATGCAGAGTATCTGTATCTTTAACATTGCTTACCACCTTTACCACCAGCATATTTGATTAAACTGCATATAGCTAATTAAATTCTATACATGAAAAAATCCTTCAGGTCTAAGACAGTGACCAATAGCTAGGGATAATGATCTGTCTGGTTACCGTCTTTCATTTCTTTGTCAGTTCAGCTGAATCCATCTCTGCTTGCAAATGATATTCAAAGTTTTGTTACAAGAGTTAAGAAATACTTTTCAGTTTGAATCATTAGGAGTTCTTTGAGAAGGAAATGTCAGTGAAAACAAAAGATTTAAATTTGAAGGAAATTTTACAGTCTTGTACTTTGCTGATAAATAACACCACATCAGAAGCCAAAGTCTGGCCAGTGTTAAGTGAAAATGTCATTCCTGCACATTAAGAATTAAGAATATTTGATCATCTTTTAAATAATCAACCCAAATTGCTATGATATAACTTTTTAAAATATATGATAATTACTGAAATATGATTAATCTTTGGATTATCTTAAATTTAGTTTTCATATTACTATTAAAAGTGTTTTTTGTATCTTTTAGGCATAATCTAAAAGATGAAAACAAAGATCCTCCCTCTTTCGTGAAATTTAGTGAACTCTTGCAGCATTTTAAAGAAGTGCAAGAGAAACACCAGCAAGCAAAGAGGCCATCAAAACATAGTGGATTAGCACACAGGTAGCACAAAATTGGATAAGTTGATGTAAATTTTTCTTCACACGTTATAATGCACTTTGTAAAGCAGGTTTATTGCTTATTTAAATAGTTCATGGCAGTGTTCTGAAACTTTTTAAATAAGCTTCTTTTTAAGAACAACAATTTTGGTCTACAGTTTAACCATTGTTGTAAATATGCATCATTATGTAGTGAAATTTTGCAGCATATTGAGATAAACCTCTGGTAGGTTAGGGAATTTTTAATCAAGTTCAGTTATGTTTGCTACTCAATATAATTTTTAAATCTAAAATCTGTGAGATATAAGAACATTGTTTTCTTGTATCAAAAATAGAAATCTTGAGTAGTTAATTTAAGATGAGGAAAAATATCATTGCTTTCATTGCAATATTTATCTGTTCTAAAACAATATTTGTAATAAGAAACCTTATTTATTTATTTACTGTTATACAGAGTTTTGAATACCATCTGATGTGATGAATTGTAACAATATATTCCTGTTTGTTTTAATTGATATTTAGTGCTGGAAGAAACAGTTATTCGTTCTGTATATTTTATCAATTGAAAAATGTAAAATGCTCTGTTGCTGTGGTATAGAATTTTTAGCTTTCCACTTGAAAAGTTTTATATTTTTCATTTTAATTTTTGTACAGTTGTGTTTTCAAAAATTCAGGATTCTTGATCCATTCTATGTAATTTCATTATCATTGATTTTAATAATTTACTTTCAGTGAACATATACATATGCAATAGAAAAAATTGCATGTGAAACTAAAACATATACTTCAAAACAACAATGTGCATAAAATGACTTGTTTAGAAAATAGAAATTTTTAACCTCAGTATAGTTAATTTCATTATTTATTACTTTTGCAGTACTAAGCAAAACTTCAAACATTATAACACATTCATTATTTTTACACATGGTTGTTAAGAAAAATGCTACATGATTTGTAGATCTTTTTTTATTATTTTGGCTATAATTATATATTTCTAAAATGCTAGTACAATATAAAAAATAAATAGCCCTCAAGAGCTGTTTTCCACAGAGTCTGTCAGTTTGGTACACCATGGAGAAGATTTGTGGGGAAAGCAAGACCTCAGCAGAAAGGTACACAAAGAAAGAAAGAAATATACATCCTTACCTCTGGCTTGAACTGATCAGTGGCCATGCACACTAACCACTCAGCCACAGGACAGCAGTTACTATAGATGTCTGATAATCTGGTATCCATGGTACCATGTTAGTGCTGAATTCTCAGATGTTCATGATTATTGAATATCTAAAAGTATAATACTTATGAAATCTTCAAGTGACCTAAATGTTTTATGTAATAAACAAAATTAAATAATGGATGATGCATAAGGCTATACATATATAATCCTCAAGCAGCCATTTTTGTGGAGTTTCAGTCAGAGTGTAATTTAGTGTGCAATTTAAGATCCAGTCAACCAAAGCTATAATTTGTGTTTTTCCAAACATGTTTATCCTGAGTTACAGCTGTTGCATTTGGTCACTGCAGGCCAAAACAAGATATTATTTGCTCACTGCATTCTTAGTCTCCCTCTTTTTCTGACATTGGAATTATTTTTTTTCTCCAGTTGTTTTCAAAAATTTGTGTGCTGTAAAATTATGAATGCTTAAAATTTCAGATTCTGGATTAGTTCTATACAATTTCATTATAATTGATTGTAATAATTTACTTTCATTAAACATGTACATAATGCAACAGAAAAATTGTATGTGAAACTAAAACATATGCTTCATAAAATTAAATTCAAAATAAATAGCACTTAATTCTAGATTTTTATGAAAATGTAAGAGTCAAATAAAATTATTAACATTAAACAAAGATAATTATTAAAATTAAACAAAGATTAAATTAATAAGATTTTTCACAGTGATGTAGTAAAAAAAAGGATCTGGTTATGCAAATAAAAGTTCATTTTTAAAAACTAATGGACCAAAATAATTATAACATATGAACAGAAAAGAAATTTCTTTTTGAATAATAGCAAAATAATTTTACTTGAAACAGGAAAATTGCTTTTTTTTAATGAATTTTGTTCTCATTGGTATACTTTGAGAAAGGTCAAGGCATTTTGTCACTTATACTCTGTCCAGTATATATGTATTATGTATCAGTCAAGTATTTATGTACCAAAAGAAAGTTAATTGCGATCAATAAAATGTCAAAAATTCAAAGAAAAAAAATAATGTGTGAAATTTTATAAGCATTTTAAATTGAAAGGTTTTACTGTATTCATTTTGACTTCAGTAAAATTTAAAAAACTTTAATTTGTCATCTCTTCTAAAGTATTTTGTTATTTTAATATAAAATAATTCATAATATTTGCTTAAATCTTTCACTGATTTTTTTTTCTTCTAAATTGTTTAGTCATTTGTACAAACAGTGCATAGGCTTCAATTTTTTGGCATGGCAAACTCGAAGACTAATAGTGCTGCAAAAAGCTTATTTTGCTTTAGAAATAAAATATTTTAAATAAAGAATAAAAATATATAATTAAAAAAATAAAAAACTGGGAAAAAAATGAACAATATTTTAAAAACCTATAAAATTTAATTTTGCATTGGAATGAAATTATTTCTACATAATTTGCATTAGGTAGTCCAAGAAAGTTAAGTTTGAAAACAATGACAAAAATTTCATCTAAAAGTCACAATTAGTGCATGTTTTGAAATTACCCTCAGTTTAATTAAAAATAACACTAGTCATACCTTTTGAAAATCGGATTTCCTGATTCAACTGCCCTTTAAGTTCTTATGTACCTAATGGTTTCATTTTTGGTCAAGTTTCAAATTGATTATATTTCTGATTGCAGTATATATTTGAGGAGCAATGAAAAGTAATTCTAATCCTAAAAGTAGCAAAGTGAAAAAAGTTTGCATCTCAAATATGAGTATTATGCTCTACTTGGAATCAGTATCTTGCTTTTGAATCAGAAAATCCTAAAAATTCATCTGATTCACTCAGAATCAACAAAATATCTGTGGGAGAAATCATGATTTTTCTGTTCAGTTTTATGCAAAAATTCAGTTTTATCCAAAACATCCATTAGAAGATTTCATGAATACTTTTTTTTGCTGTTTTTAAAAGTTAAAAAAATAATAAAAAGTAAATCCAATACTTGCCCAACACTATGTGAAGAAGATTCATTGCACTGCACTTACACACTAGAAATCCCCCCCCCCCCTTCATAAAACCTATAAATGGTAAAAATAATTTTGAACATTGAAACGGTTTTAACCACAAAATGTACTAAAATGAATAAAAATATCATGGGCTTAAATCTCTAGACCATCTAAGCCCCTGATCTCACCCTTGCAGTCCATAATTCTTGCAGAAATAATTGATAACTAAAGAATAGGAGACAAAAATGCAGCCTTGTTGAGCTCCATTATAAATGCTAAATAATCAAACAGGTTTTACCAATCCATAGTCAATACAGATTACATGTAAATAAAGAATTCAATAAATACCTATGTGGGAAAAAATCTGCACTCTCAGTAAAAATATTTTTTTACATGAGTATTTAGGTTTCACCAACTTTCATGTACAACAGGGCTACTATTGAGAGCCATTATTATGTTAACTAATCTCACAATTTACAATCTGAACATTTCTTTAGATCTGCTTTAAGTGAAAAAATTTCTATTTATACAGCCCTACCATTTTTGAACCTAGAATATAATTCACTCTGATATTTAGAATATTTTGTTTGTTGTTAGCCAATAAATAGCTTTACAGAAACATTAGATAATGAATTTTTCCTTTTTAAGGCAATAACTTAAAATGACATAAAAGGAGATTATTGTTGCATTCTTTCCCATAAATATCCCATACATGTTCTACCACATTCTAAGTAGCAAACTGGTTATGTTGTAGACACAGATTACCAAACACAGTAGGCCCTCACTGATACATATTTGCAGTTCTCTGATTATTTATATAAAATGTATTGAGGCATCCCTCATGATCATAGTCAAGGGCTAATTTATTATATAATCTGCATTGAGAAGTAGAACCTTCGCCTTTTTATAAGAAAATTTGTGTAACATATATTGCACAAATGTTCTCAAATAAATTATTGTTACAGATGAAGTAACTGAGTTGGATGATTAGGTAGTTTGAACAATATAGAACCAGTTGGTAGAGGTTATGTGCACCACAGAGTTTCAGCAGTGTTTAAGAGGAGAAAGAAATGGATACATGAGGCACAGGAAGGAGCTTTGCAACTTCTATTGAAAGTATCTGCCAGTATTCCATGTTAATCTTGTTATGAAGCAATACATTGACTACAACATTAGTTTTTTCTTTTATTGAAATGGGCAATGATTTGTGCACAAAGTAAAGATAGATGTTGAAACATATTTGCTGCCAGAAGTTTTCTGCAATGTGTCAGAAAGAGAAATTTCCACAAAGATTTCATATTTTGATGCCTAGGGTAAATATATCACATTTATAGGGAGAGTAATATGAAGATTTTGAATGTACCAGTGTGCTTAAAAGATGTAGTGATAAATTAATCTTATTTTTATAAGTTTATAATTTTACAGATTATAGATTTGTATTGGCACAAATCTTCAGATATTAAGCTCCTGCATCAGTAAAGGCCTACTATATATAATTAGTATTTAATGTATTTATTTTAGAATATAAGTTTCTTATTTCAAGCTTCCATCAAATGAAGATTTAAATTTTGAGTCAAATTTTAGCATTTTCTAATTAATTAAGATTTATTATTTTCAAAATGCAATTTCTGTTCTTTGGTGTTTTAAAACTGCAGAATAGGACCTTGCTAATCGTGGAGTTACATACTAGATTACTATAATGGTAAATCAGCACTATGTAAGACTAAAGGTCTATGGGAAAAGAGAGGATTATGGAACCAACAACCATGGCATACCCAAATGAGTGTTTTTTGGGCTTATAACCCCCTAGGGGTTGTAATGTGTTTTTGTAGGGAAAGTCCACATTTGACAAACATGCCCAATCCACTCCCCTCAAATGTTTATGTATGTCACTGCTCCAATACTACAGGGATGTTTTATTACACTGTACATTCCAGGTAACCCTACCGAAAAAAATATTTTGATTTAAATATAGTAGCATTAAGAAGGAAATAACACTTGATACGATAAATAATAGAAAAAAATTTTTGATACGATGATAGTGTTGGTGATTATGTTAGAAAAGGTTGAGAGCCCTGGTTCAGTGTCATCAAGGGTCAACAAAGACTTCTGAAAGAATTCGCTAGTAATAGTGCATATTTATAAAATATTTTGAAGTAAATATAGTAGCATTAAGAATGAAATAACACTTGATATGATAAATAATGATGATTAATTGCACATCATTCTTAATGCTACTATATTTATTTCAAAATATTTTTTTCAGTAGGGTAACCTAGAATGTACAGTGTAATGAAACATTCCTGTAGTATTGGAGTGTGATGTTATGGGAAAATATCCATGGAATATAAACTGATTACTGGTGATTAATTGCACTTATAGTACAAATACCAAGTATTTATTTAATAGCAGTGATATTGTGTGTCATTTTATGTTGCACAAACATCAAATGAGATTGCAATTTAGGAATGATTAATGTTCAAAGTTTTGCATTATATACTTTTAATAAAATATTTAAAACTAACTTCTAGCTAAACATCATGTATTATTTATTTCCCTTTAAGGCAAGGGCATTGTTTCAGATTAGCTTTATGTTTATTGGTACCTAAACTGATAAATGAATGTTTGAGAAATATTTTTGTGTTGTAATATAACTATACAATAGCAATAAAATAACAGAAATGTGCATCACTTTTCCAACTGCGATTGTCATATTTCTCAACTAAAATAAAATTTCCCAGATTTGCACATAGTAATAATAAGTTATATATTAATTTTCACCCTTTCAACAATGTGAACTTTATAATACAATTTTATTAAGAGAGTAATAATCAAAGTTATTACAGTAGACACTGGTTATTAAAATCACTAGTTATTAAAATCAACCACTCTACAAAATCAAATTTGAATAAACTGATTCAAATAATCAAAATGCACTAGATTCTCACTGTTTATTCAAATCACATTTTAAGTTATTAGAGTCAATATTGCACATATTCTCATTTTTAAATAGGGTTTGTCAACATATCCTTTTGTATACTATTAAGTATGCAAAATATACAATTGCCATCAATGTTTAAGAAATGACTATTTTTGGTAGCATTCAGTTAGTTGAGGAATAAAGGTCCTGACAACACATGCACTTTTTTCTCTCAGGCCACTCCTTAAGTCCATCAGAAAAATCTCTTCTTAATAATGTCAGGCAAATAACCCCATGGACTGTAGTAATCAAAGAATATTCATTGGTCATAGTTTTGGAACAGTATATTGGAGTTCTCCAGGAGGTGAGTAATACAACTGCTTCAGCATTGACAGAAAGGGTCAGAAAGGATTATTTGAGATACTTAAGATGAAATGTATACATTTTGTGGGGGGGGGGGGCATTTAAATCCTTCACAGATGTGCATTCACTAGTATTGCCTTTTGTTGCCTTCATCTCATCATAGTTCAAGAAACAAATGTCAGCACATTCTCTGCTACTTGTTGCAAGGTAGCAGAGAATGTTGTAATTTCACTACGTTTAAATTTCACTAGCATTTTAAACATTGTAAATGCTTTCTAACTGCAACTGTTTGCTTCCTTTATTTACTCTTGCTCATTTTACTATGTTTGCTAATCATCATTGATCAGTGGCCAATTTTTTCATTGTTTCATATTTAAAAAAAAAAATTTTTAAATATTGGTGAATAAGAAGAGAATAGATTCGAGTGTAGCATCAAAGTTGTGTTTTATAGACAAATAAGACAAGTTAAACTTAAGTAAAGTGTCTCAAACAGAAATAGTTTAGGAACACACCAATCACCTCTATCAAAATTATTGAAATCTTGTAACACATTAAACAATAGTGCGACTCGTATAAACAGAAAATGGAAGCTTGAAGGGAAAAGCTATGCTGTAGATGAAGTGCTATTGATATGGTTTAAACAGTCTAGCTCGTTTAATATTCTTATAAATTGCATCATTCTTGTACAAAAAATCAATGATTTTAGTGAAAAACTAAGAAAAGAGTTTAAAGATGGATGGCTGACAAGATTGAGAAGCATGATGTTGTTTATAATAAAAGCCCATGCTGATAAAAAAGATTCTGATGGCTCAGCAACTAATAACTGCTTGGCAAATCATTTAAAATCCAGAGGATACCTTTTATATGACAAAACTTGCCTATACTATAGGGGTACTCTGGATCATTATATGATTTGAAAAAAAATGCCTCTACTTTTTCAGGAAAGATCACAGACTGAATTTCAGTCCTGCTAGCTTGCAACATGACAGGAACACTTCAGTTAAAGCCTTTATTGGTAGGCAAGAGTAAATCTCAAATGTTTCAAAAGGGTAAAAGACAGATTCTATATTTGCAGATTACCTTCGCAGATAGATAGGATAAGCAAATGGGCAAGAAAGGGAAAAATGTTGCCATAGTGTTGGAAAACTGCCCAGTTCATCCAATATTGAACTTCATGAATATGGAACTAATTTTTCTACTTTCCAACACCACATCACTGATTCAAACTCTCAATCGGGATACATCTGGTTTAGGGTGTATCCCTGGTTGAGGAGTGATACACCCTCAACCAGGATCATGTCTAATCCTAGTTGATCCGCGACGGGGGTGGCTCAGTCGGTAGTGCGTCAGGCTCGTGATCTGTAGTTCCCAGGTTCGAGTCCCAGCTGGGTCAGTGTTGAGATTTATCTCCGCAAAACTCCCCGCCCTGCCCACGGTCAGTAGGGGACACCAATGGCTTGGAAAGGCCACCGTCCGTCGGATGGGACGTTAAGCCATAGCCCCGTGTGTGGGAGAGCCATACCCTGTGCACGTTAAAGAACACGCTGGATGGCCTTGACGGGAGGCTACCATCTGTCTCCCAACAGCTGTTCCAGTGTGTCCCCTCCCCCAACCTTCTCTGAGCCTTCGGGGTCCTTGTGACCTGGCCATTTAGCCCATGGTGTGCAAAAAAGTGCCGCTCAGAGGTAAAACAACCCAACCTGGTTGATCCTGACATGAAGCATGAAAATGATGAGATAAAAAAAACATCCAATCTGTCAATGGTCTTGGAACATCATCTGACATTGTAAAGCTGATATCAGTTCTAGATGCACTTCATATGATGATAAATATCTGGAATAAAGTTTCTGATAACAGTATAAATAGTTGGTTTTGAAAAGCAGAATTAGTGTGTTGTGATGGAATTCAAGAAACTTAAGGGCATGTAGATCATCTTGATGATATGGGTGAAAAAGAGTTCAATGATTGGCTAGAAATAGATCATGATTTACAATGATTACAGCTGTAACAGATGGAGAAATTGCCCAGTCTGGCAATAACCCCCAGAGAGGAGAAGGATGAAGAAAATGAAAACTGATTTCTGAACGAATTCTATTAGCAAACAACAAGTTCGTGAAGCTATTGTCACTCCGAGGAGAGCATTGGAAGATTACTATATACTGTATTGAAAACTTTCTCAATAGAATTCATAGTGGCAGTTTGAAGCAACCTAAAATAACTATTCTAAAATATAATTTTTAAGTAACATTTTTTAATTTTGCCTTTTAGTTTTCTCCTTTCCCTTATCAGTTTGCAATGAAGCTAAAATTCATATTTCTGTAATGTATAATTTTTGCACTATCTGTATGCATAATTTACAATGTGTAATTTTACCACCCTGTAGATGATATTCTTACAAATTTTTGCTTATTAGAATTGCCACTTAATAGTATTTCCCAAAGTGATCACAATAACCAGTACCTACCATATCTAGTTAATTTTATTGAAAATTTCAGTGATAAATTTAAATTAATAAAAAATTATTCAGTGACTCTTTTACAAGCCCTGATTGATCAGCAAATAGTTTAGTTCCTGGCCCACAATCAGTAAACCAGACCAAAGCAGTTCATAACTCAGGCATTTGAAGAAGTGCGTTGACAATTGGACAGAACTTCTCTTCGATTAACCCAGACCAGATGATGGCAGTTAACTAAGAGGTGTTAAATACAATAACTCATAAATAGAAAACAGGTAGTCCATGTAGGAATATATTTTTTTAATAATCGAATCCACTAATGACAAACTACTATAGCGAGGACCTTCTGTACTAAAAAATGGTATGTTAATTATGGATAATCCACGAGTTTAAATAATTCATGCTGATTGTCCTTTATTTTCAGTAATTGTTTTTATGTCTTTTTTTCATCAGTTTATTTTGTTTAATACCCATTTATATTGCTTTTTTTTTTTTAAGATTACGAATAGTTCATTGGCAACATTGAGTCTTGTTAAATATATTTGAACATTTTTCTTAATTTCTCATTTTTTTAGTAAAGAAGTTTTTTGTTTTCAAGGAATGTGTGAAATGTTTTCGAGTTAGCAACAACAAAGCACAGTTTTGTACTTAGTGACAGGGAGCCCCGAACATCCAATGATAATTCGTTCCACAAAAACTTTTGTATGTTGAAAATATTGTAAGCTGAAATCAATAATATATTAATTTCCTGTAAATTGTTCCAAACCTTTGACAGGCACCTCAACAACACATAAAATAGGTATTTCTTACATGTTATACTTGTTTTTTACAATAAAAAATCATCATTAACTTTAACACAGTTTAGAATATCCTTTTGTTTAACCTATTGTAGAAATGGTCAATTGAGGGAAACCATATTCACGCACTAATTTTTACTCCTTGTACTTTTATCTTCACTTGCTTCACTTTAAAGGAAATTTTATTCTTGCACTTTAAGACTGGTGGTTTTCGATTTAATTTTCGACTCTGGATTCCGATTTGTTTAAATTAAAAAAAAAATCACAAATTATAATTCACAAAAATACACTCTGTTTATAGTGAGCAGCCACATCAAACAAAAGATAAGCATTGCCATTATGTATTTCAAAACAAAGTGGGGATATGCTCAACAATATCAAAGACGCTGATTGATTGAAAACCATCATGCGAGAATGTACGAGTAACATTCTGTGCATTAAGTGACCAAGACCACCCATGGGGGCGGGGGTGGCTCAGTCGGTAGTGCGCCAGGCTCGTAATCTGTAGTTCCCAGGTTCGAGTCCCAGCTGGGTCAGCGTTGAGATTTATCTCTGCAAAATTCCCCGCCCTGCCCACGGTCAGTAGGGGACACCGATGGGCTTGGAAAGGCCACTGTCCGTCAGATGGGACGTTAAGCCGTGGCCTCGTGTACGGGAGAGCCATACCCTGTGCACGTTAAAGAACACGCTGGATGGCCTTGACGGGAGGCTACCATCTGTCTCCCAACAGCTGTTCCAGTGGGTCCCCTCCCCCAACCTTCTCTGAGCCTTCGGGATCCATGTGACCTGGCCATTTAGCCCATGGTGTGCAAAAAAGTGCCGCTCAGAGGTAAAACAACCCAACAACTCCACCCATGTGTCTGGAAATTTTCCATCCATTCATCGTTCCCAGCTCTATTGGAAAGCCAGTGGTTCCTGCATATATCATCGGCCCTTAAAATGAAAACTCTTATAGAATGTTAATCGGTTCCTGCGAATATCGGAAGTCGAGGCACCACTACATAATGATATTGGGAAAAGATAATTGTATTCAAATTGTACAGTGCTGTATAAAAGTTACATTTTGATGTAAAATTTTAGCAGTTTTTCATTCTAAATCTTAGTCATCCTTTTAATTTTTGGCAGCAAAAATCAAGTTGATATCTATTTAAATATAAATATTCTCAAAAACAATTTTATTTCTTGTTCGTATTTCTTCTGGTGCATCAATTGTTTATTTCAAAAAAAGAAAAATTGCACTTATCTATATGTTTGTTGCATATTTATATGACAATGTAGTAAATCCACTGCTCCCATCAATCTGTTACATACATGTGGCGAAACTGTCCATAGCTTTGAGCATTTTAATTTTAACTTTTCAAAAAAAAATAAAAGTTTTGGCATTATCTGTATTCTCAAAAAAAAAATTATAAGCATAATAACAGATTACAGATTTGTTCCGGTGAAAATTAAATAACACAGAGTAAATAAATATGAATATAAAAACAATTATCTGTGCTAGCTTTTTATAATACAGTGAAGGATTAGTATTCATATTTATACCAATCTCAGAATTTTCTTATATTGATCAAGTTTTTAAAATTTGTTTATTTGAATTATACATAAATCTACTATTTGTTTTTGACATTCATACATTGTTTTGTGGAATAAAGTTTAAACATGTAACCATTTGAGATGCTTCTGCTTTAATTGTGTTATTTGTATATTTGAATCGTATACTAGTCCACAGGAGAAATGCCCTGGTTCCATTTGCCATTTGATTCCTTACTTTTCTAGCTGTACCTTGAGGGTCTGGGTTAAATAATTGCTTAAGTGACTTGTCATTTCTCATGACACCTGTCTGACTAGGAAGAGCTGTCACACTAACCAACCAAGATGACGTTCTCATTAATGCAGCTTAGAGGGGGCGGGGAGGGCGTCAGTCGGTGCGCGTCAGGCTCGTAATCTGTAGTTCCCAGGTTCGAGTCCCAGCTGGGTCAGCGTTGAGATTTATCTCCGCAAAATTCCCCGCCCTGCCCACGTTCAGTAGGGGACACCGATGGGCTTGGAAAGGCCGCCGTCCGTCGGATGGGACGTTAAGCCGTGGCCCCGTGTGTGGGAGAGCCATACCCTGTGCACGTTAAAGAACACGCTGGATGGCCTTGACGGGAGGCTACCATCTGTCTCCCAACAGCTGTTTCAGTGGGTCCCCTCCCCCAACCTTCTCTGAGCCTTTGGGGTCCATGTGACCTGGCCATTTAGCCCATGGTGTGCAAAAAAGTGCCGCTCAGAGGTAAAACAACAACCCAACAACGCAGCTTAGAGATATCTCCAAGGAGTTTGTTCTTGGAAGATAGCTCTTCTCAAGCTCCCACCTCCTAATAAGTCAGGTGATGAAAGAATTCTCATGTTTTCTTTGAATTTTATTTTGCTGTTTCATAAATAGAAGTTTTGAATGGTGTGCTACAAAATCAATTCTTTTCACAAGTTAAATGCCAACAGATATGATTAAATCCCCAAAGCATAATTTCGAACCTAAGTTTTACGGAAATGTGACTGGCCAGTTGAACTGCACCATTCAGCATGGCACTGATACTTAGTTATACGTTTCTTAGGGAATTTTATAAACAGACATTTCGGGAAGTTTATATAACAAGCGAGTTACTAGGACATAACAGGCAAAAATGTCCTGTTATGTCCTAGTAACATAACTTATTGTTGTATCCCTCTGACCCTCCGCAAAATCCCCGCCCTGCCCACGGTCAGTAGGGGACACCGATGGGCTTGGAAAGACCGCCGTCCGTCGGGTGGGACGTTAAGCCGTGGCCCCGTGTGCGGGAGAGCCATACCCTGTGCACGTTAAAGAACACGCTGGATGGCCTTGACGGGAGGCTACCATTGTCTCCCAACAGCTGTTCCAGTGGGTCCCCTCCCCCAACCTTCTCTGAGCCTTCGGGGTCCATGTGACCTGGCCATTTAGCCCATGGTGTGCAAAAAAGTGCCGCTCAGAGATAAAACAACCCAACCCTCTGACCCTGAAAGACCTCATATGTAGATCAATGGAGTTATCAGGACCAATATGTGATGATTCATGCAGTAGGTGCACAGAAGAAAATAGGGGGATTGGATGCACGTGCATAAAATTTCTGTTGATATTTACATGTGATGTCAAAGTTTTTTTTTTATAAAATTTCATCTGGAAATTATTTAATGGAATTTTATCACTAAAGACTTACTAGTAACTTCCTAAATACTGATAGGAGCCCACTTTTTATTTCTACCTAAGTGTCACAAAGGGCATTTTGGAAAATTCTGATATTTTTTGCTATAAGCCATTAAAAATTAAGGCTCGTTATGATTTTTTTTCACTATTAAAGCCATAATTGGAATCGGTTAAGACAACAATTAAGTGTATAAGTAAATTTATCAAAAACGTTTGAAATCAAAGGAGCATCTTTTGGGAATAATTGATTTTACCGAAAAAAAGGGGAAATTTCCATAAGCAAGAGATAGGTTTGGAAATCAGGACTCAAAATATTCGATATTTATAATGTATACATATGGATGTTTCTTTTTATGGTGATTCTAACCTCATAGTGAGAAAGGTCACCATTAGTCTTGTGATGTTAAGCTATAATCCCATTTTCAGGAGAGAATTTGTTCATATTAAAGAACACGGTGGATGGCCGTGACGAAAACCTTCCATCTGTCCTTTAACAGCCTTAAATCGCAGCCCTTGTAACTTGGGAATTAAGCCAAATGTTTTTTTTTACCTCTGAGGGGCATTTTTTTCCCCTCAGAGGTAAAAAAAAATCCAAACCGTTGCTTGGACGTTTCACCACTGTTTTTTCTAGCCAATGTGCTTGGATTTGGTCACAGGATTATCAAGCACTGAACATTTGACTTATTCCGTCATGAATATATTGCAGGAGGCAACATCGAAATTAGGGTGGGGGGCTCAGTCGGTAGCGTGCCAGGCTCGTAATCTGTAGTTCCCAGGTTCGAGTCCCTAGCTGGGTCAGCGTTAAGAATTATCTCCGCAAAATTCCACGCCCTGCCCACGGTCAGTAGGGGACACCGATGGGCTTGGAAAGGCCGCCGTCCGGCGGATGGGACGTTAAGCCGTGGCCCCGTGTGCGGGAGAGCCATACCCTGTGCACGTTAAAGAACGCACTGAATGGCCTTGAGGGGAGGCTACCATCTGTCTCCCAACAGCTGTTCCAGTGGGTCCCCTCCTCCAACCTTCTCTGAGCCTTCGGGGTCCATGTGACCTGGCCATTTAGCCCATGGTGTGCAAAAAAGTGCCGCTCAGAGGTAAACCAACCAACCAACCTGTGACGTGTCATGAGGACAAATTACCGGCCTTCTAGCGTACAGTTCTCCAGCCTTGTACGCACAGTAGAAGCTGATACAACCCTCCCAGTTGCTGCTGCAAGAGGGGATCGTAGCTGAGAGGGAGAAGACGTTCTTCTTCTTTGCCGTTCATCGCAGATATCGGTCTTGTACAGCGGTCGTAACTCTAGCCCCTTCTTAGGCTAAACCTCCGAGACGCAGAATCCGTGCTAAGAAATTGATTCCACAGTTTATGGACCACAGAAGGACTCACAATTCAGCCATCGTGCAACGTCTGACTGACTTTGGCCTGCTTCGAGCCGGCCAATAGCTCTCCACCGCGGTTCATTTGACAAATGTCTCGAGGTCTTTCCCACAAAATGGCTATTTCGATTCTCTTTACTACCATTTAAAACAAAATAACTATCCACTCCGAAATATCCATTTTCATGCCGCTTTCCGATTATGCAAATTGACGCAACCTAGATTAATTTGCATACGATATGCTCACTCGGCATTACTTTTCTGGTTACATGAACAAGTTTGGTGAGGATTGCACAATGTTTTGGCGAATTATCGCAATTTTTCTCATTTTTCCTTAATTTATGGAAATTAGTGTATTTTTCGAATGATAATTTATTACTTAATTTTTCAAGGACTTTAAAGGAATAAGTTGTATTTTACTTCAATACAAGTGTTATAATTCATATTTATACTTCTTGTCTGGTTCAGTGGCGGTCATAAGAGGGGAGAGGGCCATGGCCCCCTCCAAGAGTGCCCCCTCCAAACACTTGCGAGTCCCTTGGAGGGGGCCATGGCCCCCTCCAATAAAACAAGTGCGAGTCTCTTGGAGGGGGCCATGGCCCCCTCCAAGAGACTCGCACGTGTTTTATTTTTTGATTCCAAGAGACATCCAATTTTTTTTCTGGGAAGGCAAACCCCTGACGCCTTCAGTCCCCCACCTGAAGGCTATATGTAGGGGCAGATGAAGGATTTTATAGTCAAGAAATGACACTTTTAACTACGAAATCCTTCATATGCTCCTAAATGGCCCCCTCCAGATTTGAGACATATGAACCACCGTGTTCTGGTTAAATAAAAAGACGTTATAATTATGAAAAAATAGCTGCCGATTAACGAAAGAAATATTACTGCCTAGGTCCTGCCATCCTCTCAGACCTTCTACTCTGGCATATAAACTGACAGGCTCCTGTCAGACCTCTGTGGCAAGCAGCTGCTTGAGGGGGTATTTATTTTTTTTTATTTAGGTTAATATTAATTATATATGTTTAGTAATAAAGCAGTATTTCACTTAATAGAATTAAGAATTTGGTTGATGAACAACTGTGTGATGAGCATTGCAGGTTCAGAAGTGGTAGGGGATGTATTGATAAAATATTTTCACTTAGGCAGATTCTTGAGAAATGCTTAGAGTTTCAGAAACCTTTGGTTGCTAGCTTTGTTGATTTCAAAAAAGCTTTCGACTCTGTTGATCGTCATAATTTGTGGTTGATTGTGAGATCATATGGTATACCAGACAAGTTAGTTATCTTAATGAAAGCTCTCTATAATAACACTGAGTCGTGTGTGAGAGTTGGTAAGGCTTGTAGCAATTGGTTTAGCATTTCTTCTGGTGTTCCACAAGGGTGCATTTTGTCTCCTTTTCTCTTTAGCATGGTTATTGATTACGTTATGCGAAATTCACTTCAAGGGAAAGATTTTGGCCTTAAATGGTCTGGAGATACGAAAATTTCTGACTTAGATTATGCTGATGATTTAGCCCTTTTGGCAAATGATGTTGATGAGATGAAGTCTTTCATTCAAGCTGTTGATGAGACTGGTAGTAGAGTAGGTTTGGTTATAAACAGAGAGAAAGCTAAAGTGATGAAAATTGGTCGGGCAGGCTGTGATTCAGTTAATCTGAATGGTTGCAGTCTTGAGCAGGTGTCACAGTTGAATTATCTTGGGAGCTATGTAACAGATAATGGTGATGTGCGGCATGAGATTAACAGACGAATAGGGATTGCTGCCGGGACTTTTAAGAATCTATGGAGAGTGTGGAGAAATAGGCGTATACACCTAAAGACTAAAATTAGACTGTATAATAGTTTGGTTCTTTCTAGGGTTAGTTATGGTAGTGAAACGAGGACACTTTGTAAACAAGATAACAGGAAACTAGGTGCCTTTGATTCCATATGCTTACGCAGTATCTTGGGCATTAGGTGGTTCAACTTTGTAACTAATGATGAGGTTAGGCAAAGGAGTCTGCAACCTCCTTTAAGCAGCATATTGTGCAAAGAGAGACTCCGCTGGTTTGGCCATGTTATCCGTATGGATAATTATAGATTGGCGAATAGGGTTATGAACAGTGTGCCTAAAGGCCTCATATAGAAGGGGAGACCTAGGATGCGGTGGGCAGACAATGTCAAACAGGACCTTGTTAGAATTGGTGTGCAGTGGCCAGATTCAGCAGATGTAGCTCAGGACAGATATGCTTGGAGAACTAAATTGCATGGTCTGGTTGGACCTCCATAACCCATGGCTGCTTGAAGATGATGATAATGAACTAGATTATGCGCATTTGATTCTTTTGGCAAATGATGCTGATTGGATGAATTTTTTCATTAGTTTTTTTTTTTTTCATTAGTGCTGTTGATAAGACTGCTAATAGAGGAGGTTTCATCATAAGCTGAGTGCTATAAAAAAGGCCTAAAGTGCCTTTGTCCTTTAGGACAAAGTTTCAGCCTAAAGTGCTGAAAATTGGTCAGCTTGTTTGTGCTTCAGTTATTTTGAATGGTTGGCACGAGCAATTGTCTCAGTTTAATTATCTCTTGCGATGTGCGACATGGGATAAACAGAAGAATTGAGATTGCTGCGGTGACTTCAAGAATTATGCAGAGTGTGGAAAAATTATTTAATATAGTTATGACAGTGAATATCATCCATATGTTATTTTTAATCAAGATAACAGGAAACTTCATATCTTTGATTCTGTATGCTTTACGCAGCAGTATATTCGGAATCAGAGGGTTTCATTTTGTAAGTAATGGTAACGTTAGGCTAAGCAGTCTGCAACCACTTTTGAGCAGCATATTTTGCAGAGAGAGACTTCATTACTTTGGCCATGTTCCCCGTACGCATAACGAGAGATTAGAGAATAAGATTATGGACGATGTGCCTAAAAGGCCAGAGAATAAGAGAGAGACATAGGTTGCAGTGGACAGACAATGTCAAATAAGACCTTGTTAGAATTGGCTTTCAATTGCCAAATACATCTCTATCTCTACTCAGGACAGACATTTCGAGAGCTGAATTACACAGTCTGGTTGGACCTTTTTACTCCAAGGCTGCTTCAAGACAAGACTATATATGTATTAGTAATAATAACGTTTAAGGTGAATCTTTTTAATAACTTTTGCAATTTATGATTTATTTCCCGGTAAATTACTTTCTTTAATGTTGTCATTTGTTTTCATGCAAAATGTGAAGTACTCTGGAAAATGTATGATATTGAAATTTTAGAGTGTAAAACGTGTTTTGCAGAAATGATGACAAAGCTAATAGAAGCTAACTTGTCAGGCCATAACTAGGAGATGAGATATCACTGAGATCCAGAATAAATCTTTAAGTAGTTACATGCATGTTTGTCGTCTGATGATCTCACAAAAGTTCAGTTTCTACAAATGTCAATGTTTTATAATTATCTGTATTAGGATTTGAAGGATACTTAGTTGCAACTCCTCTCCTCAGGGTTATCCTAAAGAAAGAGTTTTATTGCATCACTAGGCCATGCAAATTAACTGACAGAGGTAAGGCTAAGCTAAATTTAGTTGCAGCACTGAAAGAGTATTAAAGAAGGACAGAACAGCACACAGAGTACGATATTGGCAATCCTTTATCAAATTTAGGGGCCCTGAAAAGGGCCGTTTTCTTTCAAAACGAAGAACTGGAAGGAATTCTTTGAAGACAGCTGAGGGACGAGTAGGACATTGAAACAACTAGCGTGCCCTCCTTCTCTTTCCTTTGCAGCATCCGGAGCAGAAAATTCTACACAAGGCTTTGCAGAAGCGACGCAATCATCCTGGTTTGTTTCTGCTTAGTTCCGCTCTTATCTCGTAAATTTTGCCGCTTAGGGTATAGAACGTCAGGATCGAATGGAGCAATCTCAGTCTCACAAAGGATTTCGGGAAAGCTGAAATTACGCTCAGTGATATCGAGAGGCCCCATCCTAGGTATCGATGATTCCTTTTCTTCGTCCATGGTGTCATCAATTTCTTCTATTTCTTTTTCGATTAGGGCACAAATGATATTAATTCTGTTACTTCCGCTCACTTCCTGGAGCATCGCAAGAGTTAGTCTCCTCTGCCCACGTTAGTCTCCTCTGCTACGTCATAATGTCCCTCGTTGATTTGAAAACTTTTAGCATCTACTTCATCTCCCTCCTGGGAAGATCCTTCGTTTACTTCATCTGTATCTAGTTGGAGTTGCATTGCTCTAGTTCTAATATTCTCTCTATCCTTTTAACTAAATGAAGTCTTCCTTCCAATAACGTTCCGTTGCTAAATGACGTAGATTATCGTTTCACTAAAAAGTACATAAATTATATCCCTCTTACGTAAAGCTCAGCACAATGTCGCTATAACAAGCATTTCACCTCTAAACATTCCTTTAGAATGACTCTTTTACTAAAGCTATGCTTTCATCTCAACAATGACAGTCTTCATTTGTCACGTTAACAGAGTTCGTGACGTCAGATGTAACAAAAGGCACCATTTTCGTTTCTTCCTTCCGCTTGTCTAAGGTTGTTTTTGCGACTTAAATGCCCACATAACAGATTAATAGTATGATCAACATGTTTACTCTGAGATTCACTCTAATTCAAATGGAGAATATATCATTATTGATAACAATGTAGTAACTTTTGACTGAACTGCCTTCAGTATTCACCAACTCACATTCTTAGATTTTGATGAAAATGAGAAGATAAAATAGCTTGGTCACTATATATTCTGATTTAAGTATAAGAGGTTATATATGTATCATGAATTAGAGCACATTAATTTTTTTTTTCATTTTTAAACCTAGAAATCACCTTGAATCTTTTCCACTATTACTTTGGCTAATTTGGATTATTCATTTTTTCCCTATAAATGTTTGTTATTAAATGAAAATAGATGCGTGATAATCTTTTTGTACACAATTCTGTGATTTATTAATTGTGACCTCGACAAGTAAGTTTTAAGTTCTCACGAAGGTTGAGGTTCCTCTGAGGGACATTCTTTATTTTTTGCAGCTTGGGCTCAAGGCAAGTCTCAAGGACTCTTGAGAAGGTAGGGGAAGGGGATCCACTGGACAGCTGGTAGGAAATAATAACAGCCTCTCATCAAAGCAATCCAGTGTGTTCTTTAGTTATATACAAGGTGTGGCTATAACACACAGGGTTACAAATTAACCTCCCATCTGACAGACAACAGCTTTTCCAAGTCCATCAGTATCCCTTTTCTCAATGAAGGCAAAATGGGATAAATTCTCAGTACAGGCACATTTGGGATTCAAACCTCTGAACTGCAGATTACAAACCTGGCAAATTGGGCTTCTATGTCATTGAGGCTCAATTTGTTATATATATATATTATATGAATTATATTCATATTGCTAAGAATTTTTGTGATAAAATTGCATTGTCTATCTTTATAATGATGTTAAGAAATAATAGGAAATCACAGATATGCACCTGTTGGTGATATGTTGACAATTTCTCCTTTATTTATTCATTAGTTGGGTGGGATCTGAGCCTACAATCTTCCGATAACATGTCTGGTGCTCTGATCACTAAGCTACCAGCAGCCAAACTACTAATCCTTATGCTTGATACCATGGAGGTAGGAAGATAAGGAGACGCCCTACGCGCTTTCCCTGTCCAAGGATAATGATGCTTAGGCAGCAGGGCGGTAGTCATATTGTTGCATTCAAAACAAACCGTCTGCCGCTGCAATCAAGCCTACTTTTCACGTGCTATACTCAGTTTTACTCTGCGTTATATACGGGAAGATTATTTCTTTACGACTAAGAGAAAGCCCATTTAAGCTATTTAGAATTTATATTGTTTTTTTCAGTGCAATGAATATTTCAATACAGAATTACTGTATAGCAGAACTATTTATGTATTTCGTTGAATACGACAATAACAAACAATTACCAGATTTTAAAAGTTTATTTATACTGCACTGAAAACAGTAGAACACATTTTATGGATAAAACACTAAACATTATATGCAATAGCAGCATTTAAACTGCAAAAAAAATCACATTTGTAAGATTCAGAAAATAGATGTTTTACATTAAAAAAAATTCTCATTCCACAAAAATAAAAAAAAATTCCTTAACAAAACTAAATAAAGCCAGTAGTATAAGAAGTAAAAAAGAAGAACTAAATTATATATATATATTTATACAAAAAAAACTCCCCAGATGGTGGCTCGAACCCACCAGCTATGTTTGTACCCTCAGCTTCACATCTCTCCCCCATCTCATGCTCATTCTCCTCCCTCGACTAGAGTTAAAAATCAATACAAAATACACAATTATTACAATCTCTCAAAAAAAAATCTCATAAGGATTGAAATACATCCTTCCTCAGCCACAAAGGAAAATTTCAAAACAATATCTGAAAAAACTATATGAAAAAAAAGCAACTAAAATTATACTAAGCAAAAATAATAAAAAATTAAAAAAATATAAGAAAAGAAAAAAAAATATATCCACAGGGTGAAGGGAATATAATATCCATTTAAAAAAAAGCAACGTTCCAGACTGGCTTGAACCGACATCTCAGTGCCTGTCTCCTCAGTCTCTCATACCTATCTTCATGTACGCCTAACCTACCCCTCAACCAAAGTAAAAATAAAATAACTACAAGCAATAAACTCGCTCTATTTGAAATCCATACAGAATTAAATAAATTCAGTATTCACCTTAAAAGGGACAATTAGAACACTATCAGAAGAATTAACGAAAAGGAGAAAAGCATTACACTCTCCTCTCCTCTTTTAACTAAAATTATTTAAACAATTTGAAATATTTTCACCCTAACTAATGATCGCTGTCACTCACCTATAACAATTTACACCATATACATTAAATTAATCTAAAAAGAAATTCAAAAATATAAGACTCCAATCCAAGAAAAAAAGGGGCATTTAAACAAAACCCTTAAATGCTATCCAAATAAAAAAAAAGAAAGATTATATTTCTCACCTTACCAAAATACTTTATTGCAATTTACTTTTCCCTTCTTACACTGAACTTATAAATCATGAAGAGAGAGGAATTTAAACACTGAAACATTTAAACAAAATAATATCTAATACTTCTACCTAAAATAAAATTAAAAACAAAAAAGAAACACTTGATATTTTAATCACCTCTATTTAAAAGTATGTAAATTCATCATCCATTAAATAGAATACACACTAATATTCAATTACAGCCAACAAAATATTTTAACTGAGAAAGCTTACAGAAGGAATTCTCAAATAAGTGTAACGTAAAATCAATCAATCAATATAAGAAGTACATCTTCACATTTATCATTGAGTACAATCCGAAGAAAATAAAAAAGAATCTGGTGAAGAATCGAGGTTTGTACTCCAAATAAAACCGATTTCATAGCGGCGTAATTTCAACACGAAGTTGCTTGTATTATTATATAATTATTTAAACTTTTATAAAAATGACAAACTTACCGATGAAAGGTAATTCCTGGTATCTTTTTTGAAGGGCGATTCGTGCAGCCGTAATCTGAACAGGCTGCCGTAATACAAATGTCGAAAAAAATTAAATATTTACAGCGCAACACTTCGTTTCTCACCTATACTACTGATCAATGTTTTGAATAGAACAACATGGTTGCCGCGCAGTCGCCGAAGCATCATTTTCAAGTGCTTAGGGCTCCTCCTCTTATCTTCCTACCTCCATGCTTGATACAAAGTATGTTGACCTAAAAGAAAAGCAATGCATCTTGACATGTGCTGGTTGTGTGCACTAACCTGGAAAGTACCTTCTAGACCAGAACCAGTCTTCAATTACATTCAGACACATCCCCAATGACCAGGCCCAGATCTAGGAAAATTTGAAAGGGAAGCAAGACACTTGATTTCTAATGCAATATAACATTTCCCCTCTCCATTTTATGGGTTTTCAAAAAATATCTTGAAAAATGCAAGAGCACCCGACATATTATCAGGAGGTCGCATGTGGCTAATCACAATTTTACCTCTATGTTTATTCGAGATTGAAATTTTTTATGATTACACACATTGTACTTTATGATTATTTCAGTTGACATAACTATATTTGGGAATGCTATAGAATCACTGATTAAATTTTCTGCTAATAATTTACTGCTGTGAAAACTTACTAAGCACAAAGCACTTAATTTCCAACATTTTCTAATTACATAAACAGTATGGTAGAGGAAAATTATTTCAAGCCCATGAATCCCATCATGCTGACAATAGTATGTGAACTAAATTCTACTAGATCCTTTTTAGTAGACTATTATTATTTATCATCAGAAAAGCATTTACCAATCCCCCATCATTTTTGATATTTATAAAAGTGCTTTTTCCTCTGTCCGAAATTGTAATTTCAATACAAAGCCAGCATTTGGATTTCTTTCTATTTTTTCTTGCAGCACCTATAGCAATGTATTGAATTACATTCTCAGCAAAAATGGTAAGTGGTTCATAATCAGATCTTAATCGGTCGTTCAATTCGCCTCAACTTTCCAAACCGGTTGAGCACTCTATCCAATTCTACCTCGTTGTGTGGAGTAGAAACCTCGGTTCATCGGAGAAGGCAATCTTTTTCCACTGTCCAATAACAGTAGTCCCGTGCCAACTGCAGGCATCGTTGCCGATGGACCTAGATTAACATGGGCCATTTTTCCCATCCAATAATAAAAATTTAACACAGAAACTCAATAATATCGGAATTTCTTTCTGTATAAAAATTGAGGATATAAGTTAGTAAACAGTGTAATTTTCTATGTATAACAAAACACGTAATCTGATAAAAGGGTCACTTCTACATAATTCTTGTTTAAAAACAATACTGCTTAACATGTCACTTCTTCAAATTTGCTTTTCCCTCATCAATTGGTTTGAAATCCTTCCCCAGATTTCATGTTATTCTGCAATAAAAGCATTCTGCAGTAGTGATTCTAAAAGATTATCTGTTTGCAGTTTTCACTATCTTCAGGTTGCTGAATATTCTTTCTACAGTAACATTGCTAAGTGATAGAACTAGGCAACACTCTACAACTGGCCTATAGTATTGAAAGAATATTAGTATTCTTCATAGTATTTTTGATCTGAAGATGAATGTTAAGGCATCAATTTTGAGCTCTCTAACACCTGTTGATCGATATTTGACTTTTGACCATGAAGGAACCATCACATCCAAAATTTCGCAACATTTCCGAGATCTACAACTCAAAATAACCAGGAACCAATTTTTAGCTCCCTAGCATCGATAGACCTAAGTTTGGCTGCAAAGTACCCTCCGGATCCGAAATTTCATAACATTTTCGAGATCTACAACCCGAAATACCTGAAGACGCCAATTTTCGCGTTTCTAGCACTCGTAGATCACGGTTTGACTTATGCAAAAACTATCAAACTGGTGAAATGAAGCTCTATGTAATCTACATTTCGCCTCAGAAGACACGTCAGAGGTCAAATTTAGGATTTTTTTTCGAGATCTACTACTCGGATTACCCCTAGGTGCAAATTTTCACAGTTGTACCATATCTGCACTATAGAATGATCCACTGTCAGTCAGCCTTCAGTCACTCACTTAAAATCGTCTATATATATATGAACGTTGAATTCTAAATTTGTAAGTTCACAAACCGAAAATAATTAGAAATATTCAGCGTTTTTTACTTTTATACGTTAAGCCTTGAAATATCTATAAAAACTACATGCCTGGATAAATTATTTGAAAAAATGAATTATTTGCAATCGCTCATAGCGTACAACGTAATAAAAATTTGAATTATTAAATATTATATAATTGAAGATTTTAGATTTATATATTAATACAGAATAATCATGATACTAATAATTTGCAGTATTAAGATGATTTAACATATCGGTTAATTCAAATTTTTGTTATTTAAAGTATATATTATAATTTGAAGATGTAACAAATAACATACCTACTAAATATGTGACGTTTGAACTCGCCAATTGTAATAGAAGTCCTGGCGTAGATATCCTTGTAAATTGCAAAAACAATTTAAAACGTTATAATTGGCTAAACAAGAAAGAATGCATTATTGTTATCTTGATGACTTGCATTCTTATTTAGCCAATTGCAACGTTTTAAATTGCTTTTGCAATTTACGAGGAAATCTACGCCATAAGACTTCTATTACAATTGGCCAGTCCAAACGTCACATGTTAGAACTTATGTTATATCACGTATCATTCGAAGAGTTTACCAAAGAGCCAATCAAAACGATCACTTCAGCGTTATGATACAAAAAGAGGAATGCGGTTTGTCTTGATCGAACGGCCATAAAATTTCTTCGTTTTAAAAAAATATACTTGCTCAAGCGTTCTCTAAGTTTTACTAGTTCAGTTAAAATACTTAGGAATAATGTGCATTTGAATGGTAAAATCATTGCATAAATGTCTCTATGTTTAAAAGTCATTGAAAAGCGAAACCTCCGTAGAGGGTAATGTTAACAAGGCAAGAATATTATTCCCAGCGCCCTCTACTGGTATGGGACACTTTTTCTGCCAGATTTTCATAGGCGAATGCCACACTATACTTATAGGCACTATAGTACTGTAGTTATGCTCGAAGTATTGTAATTTTCGTTATGAAGTGTGAAGGATATGAAATTTACTTTGACAAACTGTTTGATTACTGACCCACTACCACCATGGGAGAGGAAAAACAACTTGTTTAGGAGAAACTTGTTTTTAGAGATATATTAAAAATTTTTTGGTTGGATAAGTGTTGATGAAATGTTAGATGAGCTTTCTGAATCTGAGCCCGCTAAATGTAGAAACGTTTGAAAAATCAAAAAATGAATATCGCAAACAGTCAGTTTTGATGTTGGAGTGTGATCAAGACTTTTTGGCTAGAAATTTGACATTTTGGTGGTGGAGGTGATTATCAAGAGGTTTAGATTCACAGCAAAGATTCGTTTCTTCTCCACGGTAGTGATGAGGGTGGTGGTGGAGGAAACAAAATCTGTTGAATTAAGATAAAAAATGAAAATTTGTTTTTGAATTGAAAGGGACTAATGAAACATTGTGATTCATACACA
The DNA here is from genome assembly GCA_038380435.1 of Ryuthela nishihirai. NCBI lineage: Eukaryota > Metazoa > Arthropoda > Arachnida > Araneae > Heptathelidae > Ryuthela > Ryuthela nishihirai. Next base: position 44,230,152 of record JAWZYU010000023.1, on the reverse strand, counting down.
CTACAGGAAATAAAAAATGCAACACTTGCAAGAAGTTATACAAATATGACGAAATTTAGAGAGGCGGTAGTATGTGGAAATTATTAGGTTTGCAGGACGATCGAAACGATTGGACAGGCACGAGCTGACGTCACAGGTGCGTAGCAATCAATCACAGATTAAGGCAACCAAAGCCTCCTGGTTGACAAAACATTGTGGAAATTGTTCTAAACCACTGAAGATATAATTACGCAGACATCGATAGCCGTTCCAACAGTTAACAGACTTTGAGCATGTAAGAATCATCGGCCTTAGAAAAGCTGGTTTGCGGAGATTGTGCCCAACTTTGTTGGATTCGTTGCATGGTGCCATGGTTGCCCATGGTGCTGGGATTGTGGCCAACAAAGTTGGCCATAATCCTAGCATCATGGGCAACCATGCACCATCGTACACATATCATACACATATGACGCCAAATGGTTCCATATGTGTACGATATGTGTATGCATTCTACACATATGGCACCAGCACCATCATACACATATGGCACCAAATGGTTCCATATGTGTACGATTTGTGTATGCATTCTACACATATGGCACCAGCACCATCGTACACATATGGCGCCAGTGGGTTCAAGAAGGATTCAGCACATGCCGACAAGGATTATGAAGACGACATATGAGTATGGAGCGAGAGGACCACCATTTGCGACGCATGGTGTTGCGTGACAGATTCACAACTACAACGCAACTGCAAAGGGCCTGGCAACAGGGAACACATCGAATATGGGCGGACGGTAGACAACAGGCTTTTTCTGTTTTCATTGCGAGCTTATCGTCCGGCAGTGCATTTGCCCCTCACATCTGCAAGCAAGTCTTCAGTGGTGATGCCTCAGAGCGAACTGGAATGGACAAGAGTAGAGTACCGTAGTATTTAGTGATGAATCTCGTTTTTGTCTTGGTCAGCACAACGGTAGACAGCGTGTTAGCAGTCATCCAGGGGAAAGGAATGCCTCCCAGTGCGTGTGTCATCGTTACACAGCTCCAGTACCTGGTGTGGGGGTGCCATTAGTTGGACATCTCTGTCAGAACTGGTCATCAGAAAGGGATCTCCAACTGCCCAACGATTTGTTACCGTTTTGCAGCTAATAACTGTCCCATTTGTTCAGCAGCATGGAACCTTTTACCAGCAAGATAATGCCTGCCTGCACACAGCCTGAATTATTCTGTAGTATCTGCACTAGCAAAACGTTCAAGTACTAGTATGGCCAGCACGCTTGCCTAACCTTTCACCTATTGAAACAGTCTGGGACATGATGGGCCAACTTCTACAAAACCCAAGAGGTGCGTCAACCACTGTCACTGAAATGTAACAGCGATTTCATGTTATTTGGCGTTCTATCCCACAGAAGTACATTACAGAGCTGTATGATAGCCTTCCCCACCGTGTTCATGAATGCATTGCTGCGCAGGGTGGTTCAATATCATACTAATTATAGCACTTTACTTGGTAAGTACAGTTTGCAGGTTTTGTTCGTGCAGATACTACAGGCTAATGCAGGCTGTGTGCAGACAGGGTTATCTTGCTGGTAAAAGGTTCCATGATTGTTTTTTCATATTGATAATGTAATCAGTCGCACATCTCATTGTATGCTACAGCTGCATGCGTTTCAATAACATGGCAATAGTCCTTCCAGGTGTTGCAATTTTTTTTCCTGTAGTGTATTTCATCTCCTCTAAAAGGCTTTAAGGGTGATAGATTTTTAAAATATAAACCGTGAACGAATATTCCTAACGATATATTGAGCAAACCTTGAACGAATGTTGATGACGATATACTTGAGCTTGAGTTCAAATGAATATTTAGTGACAAAACTTTGTAAATGAACTGATTTATTACAAAAGTATGAATGTAAAGAAACAAATGTAACAATGTACAGAAATGTAAAGAAATTCAACTAACACAAATCTTTATCTTCATCAGTATGAAAATAAACCACCAGAAATGTATTTCACTTATCACTGTAATTACAAATAGTCGTTTCTTTAGAATTCTTACAATCCCACTGAAATCATAAAATAAGACTTTTTACAATATTCAATAAGTGACATTGTCATATTTGCCATAAACATTTAAACTACCAAGAATAATATTGCCAATTCTTTAAACAAATCAAAAATAATCATGTAACAAATGATTTTCTTCCAGAATTTCAGCCATTAAGTACTCCAAAACTGCTACTAGGTATACTGGGCTTTCAGAACCAAACCTTTTCAGACTTTGATCACCACGCATCAGACGATGAATTCTTCCTACAGAAAAGTTGAGGTCAGCTCTACTAACATTTCTCGTCCTTGACCTAATCTTCAAATATCTGGAGAAACTTTTTAACATGAACTTGATGCTAATTCACTTAGTGGTAAAGAAATATACACATTCAAACATTACCAGTTTTTTTTATTTCTCTTTTTTAAAACATCGCTAAAGTTCGAGTTCTTATTGTTCTAATCAACTAGTGATGTAATTCACATGCTAAGTACACCGATCCTCAAAATGATACAGCATATCACGGTTTCATTGCTGCTCCTTCAATGTCGTAAGTTGGGTTGGGTTGTTTTACCTCTGAGCGGCACTTTTTTGCACACCATGGGCTAAATGGCCAGGTCACAAGGACCCCGAAGACTCAGAGAAGGTTGGGGGAGGGGACCCACTGGAACAGCTGTTGGGAGACAGATGGTAGCCTCCCGTCAAGGCCATCCAGCGTGTTCTTTAACGTGCACAGGGTATGGCTCTCCCGCACACGGGGCCACGGCTTAACGTCCCATCCGACGGACGGCGGCCTTTCCAAGCCCATCGGTGTCCCCTATTGACCGTGGGCAGGGCGAGAATTTCGCGGAGATAAATCTCAACGCTGACCCAGCTGGGACTCGAACCTGGGAACTACAGATTACGAGCCTGGCGCGCTACCGACTGAGCCACCCCCGCCCCAATGTCGTAAGAATATTACCGATAAGTTACAAGCATATATTATTTATATATCGTTTCGATGATTGGATTTTTGTCTTTAGCTGCACAGTTTATGTTTCGCTATAATTACATAAGTAGGAAGTATTATCACAGGTTAAACATTCTCATATAAATACCTAGAAATCATTAAAAATGTAGTCGTAAATATTACAATTCCTTCATACTTTTTATTGCATTATACCTTTTATGAATGCGTAGAAAAATTTGCATATAATATAGTACCTTTTAAACGCTTTATTATATTTTATTTAGAAATTTATCTTTGTTTCATAAAAATAGTATACTAAATATGGCAACACTCCCCATACCTATGTTTGTGTGTCATTTTTGTGAACAGAAATTGTAATGTTCACGGTCGGTAAGCGTGACGGCGGGCATATTGTTACGATGGAAAGGCTAATAAATGTCATATGCTGCGAAGGGTTAGAGCGTTGTAACTGTACACAGTGAAATTTTACATTTGATCAAAACGCATAACAAGCAAAGATTTAAACTGAGTGGCGCATTTGTGATTAAATCGAGTGTTTTTGTTTCTTCATGACATAAAGGTGTGGCATATTTGTTGTGTTATATTTCGTCGTGGGTAAATAAAACGATTTTATTTTAATCATAATACATTGCGATGGATGGAGACTGTTCGTTTGATACGGTGTGTTTCCTATGATTTTTAAGATCGCTGACCCAGGAGACAAATGGAGGTTGCATTAGATTTCGGATATCGACCAGTTCTTAAAGTTAACGTGTTTCTTGTTATTTGTGGATACTAAATCATTTATACCAAAGGATATGAAACTATGCAAATGTCGAAGATTTTTTTCTGAACAATCTGCATTGTAACTTTAAAATGGAGCCAGTGACAGAAAAAGAATTCAGTGCTTTAGGTAGTTTATTTCAGCACATTATTGCTGATTTAAAGGTAAATCATTTTTCCTTATCCATATTATTTGTTCCTATCTAGTGTATTTACAGTTGTGTGTTGCAAAAATTAACTCTGTTTCTAGCTGATAAATGACAATAAATATATAATTAGTAGAATATATTAGTTAAAGTTAACTATTGATAAAGCTCTAAGCAGTGTATGAGAAATTGAAGCTTCTATGCCTAACTTTTCTTGCTTGGTGCAGAAGAGGTACAATGAATAAAATTATAACAAAACATGTTTGTTATTCACACAGAACCACTTGGGGTAATATTAATACAATTTTTCCTTAATTTGAACTGATAATTTCCTAACTATCTTGTCATATTTGTATTTTGCTACGTATTTGTCACTCTGGGATCCATGGAACCTCATTGAGAACTTTAAGATGCTGCTATGTATCAATTTGCATTAAATAAGCTTTAGGATATTCAAAATATCGGACTAGCCTAATATATATAGTAAAGATACAGTTAAAATCTATTTTTCTAAAAACGTTACAGTTATTACATTTTCAGGAAGTGTTAGAAGTCTCAATGAACAAAGGGTTAGGAAGATGATAAGGTTATTAACTGTTTTTGAAGATTCATTGTTGTTAATTTATTTTGGCTTTATGATGAGTTTTGTTTATTCTTCTGGAAGATGGCATTAGAGTGAAGTACTAATAAAATAAATACTCCCTCACGCAGCTGCTTTCCACAGAGGTCTGACAGGAGGCTGTCAGTTTATAAGCCATAGTAGATTTGTGAAAATGGCAGGACCTCAACAGAAAAACATACATCCATGCCTTACCTGGGACTTGAACCCAGGTTCCTTAGATCAGTAGCGAAGCGTGCTAACCACTCGTCCATGGGACAGCATGCATAAAAAAAATGGCATGCAAAGGAGTGTATTGAAAAAGTTCGGAAGTTTATTATGGGTAGAATGTACAGAAGGGTTATATAGAGAAATGCATCTTGAATTGGTTATATCTTCAGATGAAATGTTGAACTGAGATATTAGAATTTTTGCTGTCTTTTAAGAGAATCTAAAATTGCCAAAATGTGGGAAGACATATACAAGTGGCCATCACTAAACCTCTGACCTTCAATAACTAATAGTGCATGCTGCATTACATGACACATGAGTTAAATAGATGTTTTCCCAAAATGGATTAATAAAATTTGAATATGCCATTCATATAGTTTATGCTGTCTTTTAAATGAAAAGATTATATGTATGTAAATGGTTCCCAATGGCCGAATAGAGAGAGTGCTTGGCTGCTGATCAAAGAGACAGGTTGAACCCCAGTTAGGATATGGATGTTTCTTTTCTGCATTGCTTTTTTCTCAGGCCTTCTGTTTCTCACAGAATTTCTCTAAGGTGTATTAAACGAGACCCTTCTGTCAGACATCTAGCAAGCAGGTGCTTGAGGGATAATTTTTTTTTTGTACCAAAGCTATGTCCCTTCAACAACTGAAGTACTGTATGCCAATTCTGAATTAAGTCTTTCTATAGATTAACAAAATTTTAATATGCCATTTAAGCTTTATAGATTAATAAGAGGGAAAAACAGATTCGTAGTTGGTTGGGTTGTTTTACCTCTGAGTGGCACTTTTTGCACACAATGAGCTAAATAGCCAGGTCACAAAATTCCTGAGGGTTCCAAGAAAGTAAGTTGGGGGGGGGGGGGACCCACTGGATAACTGTATGGTTGCCTCCTGTGAAAGCCATCAGCATGTTCTTTAATATGCATGGGATATGGCTCTGCTTCACATGGGAGCCCATGGCTTAACGTTGCATCTGACAGATATTGACCTTTGCAAGCCCATCAGTGTCCCCCACTGATCAAGGGTAGGACAGCGAATTTTATGGAGATAAAGCTCATTGCTGTCTCAGCTGGGACTCACCTTGGAATTGCAGATTATGAGCCTGGTGTACTGGGCCACCCTGGTTTACAGTTGGTAAGTGTGGCAAAGGGCATATTGTTAATGATGGGACCAGGCTCATAATCTGCAGTTCCCAGTTGGTCCAGAGTTGTGATTTATCTCTGCAAAACTCCCCACCCTTCTCTTAGTAAGTGACACACCAATAGGTTTGGAAAGGCAGCCATTCATTGTATGGGACATTAAGCTATGATCTTGTGTGTGGAACAGCTATACCTTCTGCACGTTAAAGAATACACTAGATTGCCTTGATGGGAGCTACCATCTGTCTCCTAACAGCTGTCCAATGAGCCCCCTTTCCCCCCCAACCTTCTCTGAGCCCTTGGGGTTCTTGTGACCTGGATTTAGCCCATTGTGTGCAAAAGTGTCACTCAGAGGTAAAGCAATCAACGTAATATTACTATGGGAAGACCAATAAATGTTGTATGTTGCCAGGAACTAGAGTTTTTTAACAATATGCAGTGAAATTTTACACGTTAATAGTTGACATTTTAATTTTACATTGAGTATTTTTTTTGTATTCTCTCGGATGGTTTCTTTGCTACTGCCAATTTGTCTCTCTTATTCTATGTACTTTTTTTATTAACCTGACTCAAGGTCATGTTTTTTTTTTCTTCTATACCAGTAAACCTTTTTGGGCTGAATGCTCCCTTTAAACAAGTATTGTGAAAATTATTAACAAATTATTTTCACAATACTTGTTTAAAGTGAAATTTTGTGAAAATAATTTAAACAATACTTGTTTAAATTATTTTCACAATACTTGTTTAAATTATTTAAACAAGTAGTGGCTCAATTAATAGTACACCAGGCTTGTAATCTGTAGTTCCCAGATTTGAGTCCCAGCTGGGCTACTTGAGATTTATGTCTGCAGAACTCCTCGTCCTGCCCTTGGTCAGGAGAAGACATCAATGGGTTTGGAAAGGACACTGTCTGTTGGATGTGACATTAAACTATTACCCTGTGTGTGGGAGAGCCATACCCTGCACACATTAAAGAATGCGCTTAAATGGTCTTGACAAGAGGCTACCATCTGTCCCCTAACATATCCAGTGGGTCTCATCCCCCAACCTTCTCTGAGCCCTCAGGGTCTTGTGACCTGATTGCTAAGCCCATTGTGTGCAAAAAAACTGCCGCTCAGTGGTAAAAGAACCCAACTAAACCAAGTGTTATTTTTTTAATGCCCATCTCTTTCATGGAAATCAAATGATTTTTTCCTGTATAAAACTAGTGGGGGAAAAAAAAAACATTTGCTGTATATGCAAATGTATATATAGTCTGTAAATTGTATCTAGGTATTCAATAGAAGGAGAGCTATGCACTAATCCCCTGTGATGATAAACGGAACTGACCAAGCCTAGCACATAAATTCTGACCTCGCTTTCTTCTGGTGGAGATTTCTTTCAAAAGAGATATTCTCTTGTGGAAGGGGAGAGATACCAGATCAGTGTGACCTATTGATCTGGACTGTTTTTTTTTTCAGCCCTGTTGTAGAGTGGTCAACCACAGAGTCCTTATGCTGACCATATATACCAACCTGTATGGAATAATGGCCCTGAGCTTGATTATAGATTTCTGTTGAGGGAAAATCTTCCTCTTTGTTTTCTGTTTGTGAGTTGACAGCCCCAAGTTTGTTTTCTGTTTGTGGGTTAACAGCCCCAAGTGAATAGATTTACAGGATACTTTTTATCAGCTGGTGAACAATCCAAATCTGAGGTCATCATAGGTACCTGAACTCTTGCTTCTATGGGCATTGGAGGAAGTCTTCCAGTATAGATGGCTTCAGCATTTAGTAGTGGAGAAACAGGTTTTGACCCATGGCTGTGATTAGGGGGCTGTTTGATATTGTCGGCACTTCCTTTCTCAATAAACATGGTTTCTCTAGATATCCCTTTAACCATTTCTCTCCATAGGTACTTGGAATGTGAGGACTCTACACAGAGATTCTCTTGATGTTGATGTCCTCGCACAAGAATTCCACTGTTATAACTTAGATATTTTTGGCTTGCAAGAGATTAGATGGATAGATAAAGATCAGATACTTAAAAATAATCTTAAATTTCTCTTTTCTGTGAGAGAAGATGGAAAGCCTCCAAAGCATAGGTTTACTTCTCATCAGATATGCTCTTCTAAGATTATGCAGTGGTGGACTGGCCAGGGTGTTAGCTTCCCCAATGGTAAGTGGGCCCTGTGGACCCCCTTTAACATTAGACAATATGTTAAAAATGATAGCCTTATAGTTGTGGCTGGGTCCCTTTTGTCTCCTGGCAACCAATATTTTTAGATCCAGTCTGCCAATGAAGATATCAGTGCATTAATGAAAGATTTCTTACAGCAAAATTTCAGACAAGCATTAAAGACTTGAATGTTATTGCTGTTATGCCCCCACTGTGGATGAGAAGGATAGGTTTTATGGACAACTTCAGGATATATTGACTTCTATCAAGAAAGATGATATTACTTTTCTTCTAGGTAATTTCAATGCTAAAGTTGGTACTGACTCTGAGCTTTGGGGAGGGATGGTAGGTTCCTTTGGTATTGGTAGCTGCAATGGGCAATGTCTCCTACAGGTAAGCTTAATGGTTTGAGAATAACCAACACTTATTTCAAACACTGCAACACATGTGAGTTTCACCAGATGGGCTGCATAAGAATGATTGATTATATATTAATTAACAGCAAATGGGCTAGTTCTGTTAGGAATACCAGGTCATATAGGGGAGCTGAAATTGGATCTGACCATTACCTTGTTAAAAGTGTCTTGCAACCTAACTTAAGAAGTGAGCTAAGGTTACAGAATTTGCCTTTAATTCCGAAGCTCTGAAAGACCCAGTTATAGCTAAAGCTTATCATGATTGGTTACTTAGTCATTATGACAGTCATGGTTTGCCTACTACTGAAGTTGAGAAAGAATGAGACCATTTTAAACAGGCTTTCCTTGAAACTACAGTACACTTTTTTTGTAAAAAGGAGCAGGGGACACAAAGTTATTTGAGTGATATGGTACTGTAGTTTATTTTTGAAAGAAAACACTGCAAGAATAACCTTAACCAACACCCTACTATATAATTGCTTTTTTTTTGTAATAGTTAATAAAAACGACACTAGATATGATTAAGTGAATTCTAAGAACACACTAGCATTCTTTAAAAAGACAACTGTTGTGCTCTTTGAAAGATTCTTGCCCCTGTGAATATTACTTTATTCCAGTAATTTTTGTCAGCAAGGGTACGGCTTTTTTTTTTTAAAGCTCTTGCAACTTTTTTGTAGGTGTGTGCACTTTTGTTTCTGTTTTGAAACATTTGAGTTGACACAATTCATTAATAAGCATAATTTTTAGATAGAATTCATTAATTAGCATAATTTTTGGATAGAATTTATTAATAAGCATAATTTTTAGATCATTTGTTAATTTTGTGCTCTATCAAATGATCTATAATTTAGGCATAATATTGAATACTATTGTGCAGGTGTATATTCAAGGGGGATGCTTTTTTTTCTTTCTTTTAATGTTTTTGAACTGAAGTTTTATGAGAGTGTTCTTTGCCATTAAACTTTTTCTTGATCTTTTGAAATTCCCTTATAAATAATGTGTGTAATGGATTAATAGTAAATGTTACTACTGCCAGTGAAAGTACTCAATTAGTGACTCTGATGAAACTTCCAACAGTTGTATACAAGAAAAAAATATGGAACTATATAATTATCCTGTTTCATCCTTATATTCTATCCTTTATATTATCATATAGAATGAAATGAGCCTCTCTTTTGAGATATGCTATATTTTGTTCATTAGTTATTTCAGAATGAGATTCAAATCCTGTGGAATGACTTTTTTTGTACTATATTGTTTTAAATAGTATTAAAATGAATAAGTTAGCTGTTTTTGTCCATTATTTTGTTTTCTAAAAATTCACAATTAAATGCTTTTAATTTTAATATGTAGCATGACATTTTTGTCTCTTTGTTATTACAATATAAGTTTTTAAAGTTAATTTTTTTCTACTAAAATACTTTAAAATTTATTTCACCACCAGAGCAAATTCTACTCCACAAACCTGGCATGGCAATGGTTAATAAAAACTTTAATTTTTATTTACTTCCTTATATTTTTATAGTAATTCTTAGTTTATAGACACTTTTAATTTTGAAATTATTTATAAATATACTAATCCTCCCCCCCCACTTTTGAATGGCTTTATGTCATCATGGGCAAAATTGAGTAACCACAGAAGTCATTACATATTATTTTGGCATATCAGAAAATCATATGAGGTGCATCATTTGTTAAGAATTGGAAATGAGAAGAAAGAACTGCATGATGATACCCTGAACCTAAGAAATTATCAATTTTTAGCTGAGATCAGATACCCACATGTTTGTGATTGAATTTGGGGATGCATTATTGAGATTTTGTATCCATTTTCCAAAACTGCATATCTATGTTGTTGGGGTCTGTAAATGGTAGCTAGGTAGTCACTGGAAGGAGAGCTATGCACCAATCCCCTGTGATGATGCATAGAACCAGTCAGGCCTAGTCCTAATGTCCACACCTAATGTCCTTCTCGTGGTGCAGACCGTTAGTACCTTTCAAAAGAGATACTCTCTTGTGGAAGTGAACAGAAGCGGAGGGCTGCCAGATTAGTGTGGCCTACTAATCTGGACAACTATGGCTACTTTTCTTTTTTTTCTACCCTGCTGAGTGATCAACCACACGATCTTGGTGCTGACCATGTATACCAACCTGAATCGAATTATGGCTCTGAGCTTGATTATGGATCCTGATTTTGCTGCACTGGTGGCCTTCTGTGGAGGGAAAATCTTCCGCTGCGTTTTCTGTTTGTTTGTGGGTTGACAGCCCCAAGTGAATAGATTCACAGGATATGTTTATCAGCTGGTGGATAATCCTGAGCAGAGGTCATCGCAGGCACCTGAACTCTTTGCTTCTATGGCATCGTCTAATTCTACATTGGGGGAAGTCTTCCAGTGTAGATGGCTTCAGCCTTTAGTGGTGGGGGAACGGGTCTTTGCCCCATGTCTGCGATTAGGGGGCTGTTTGATATTGTCAACATTCCCTCTCTCAATAAACATAGTTTCTTTAAGCATCCCACTAACCATTTTCTCTCCATAGGTAGTTGGAATGGGAGGACTCTGCACAGAGCTTTTTCTCTTGGTGTCCTCACACAAGAATTCCACCATTATAATTTAGATATTCTCGGCTTGCAAGAGACCAGATGGACAGATAAAGGTCAGATTCTTAAAAATAATCTTAAATTTCTCTTTTCAGGGAGGGACGACAATAAGCATCACCAAGGCGTGGGTCTGCTTCTCAACAGACACGCTAGTGATGCTCTTCTAGGATATGAGTGCATTAATGAAAGATTTCTTACAGCAAAATTTCAGACGAGCATCAAAGACTTGAATGTTATCTGCTGTTATGCCCCCACTGAGGATGAGAAGGATAGGTTTTATGAACAACTTCAGGATATTTTGAATTCTGTCAAGAAAGGAGATATTACCCTTGTTCTAGGTGACTTCAATGCCAAAGTTGGTACTGACTCTGACCTGTGGGGAGGAGTAATAGGCCCTTTTGGTATTGATAGCTGCAATGGCAATGGGCAACGTCTCCTACAGGTAAGTAAACTCAATGGTTTCAGAATAACTAACACTTATTACAAACACTGCGACATACATAAGTACACATGGATTTCACCTGATGGGCTTCACAAGAATATGATTGATTATATATTAATTAACAGAAAATGGGTTAGTTCTGTTAGGAATACCAGGTCATATAGGGGAGCTGAAATTGGATCTTACCATTACCTTGTTAAAAGTGTCTTGCAACTTAAACTTAAAAAGTGTTGTGCTAGGGTTAAAAAATTTACTTTTAATACTGAAGCTCCAAAAGACCCAGTTATAGCCAAAGCTTACCATGATAGGTTACTTAATCATTATGACAGTCTTGGTATGCTTACTACTGAAGTTGAGGAAGAATGGGATCATTTTAAACAGGCTTTTTTGGACACTAACAGTACTCTTTTAGGAAAAAAGGAGCAGAGGAGGCAGAATTATCTGAGTGATAAGGCACTTCAGCTTATTTCGGAAAGAAAGAACTGTGGGAATGTCCTTAAATCAAAACCCTACTAGTCCTAATAGAAAGCATTACAGAGAACTTAATAAACATGTAAAGCAGGCGTGTCCAAACTTTTAACTTCCCTGGGCCACATTGAGTGAATATTTGACTTCCCTGGGCCACACTAAGTGAAGATGAAGTGTTTTGTGCCGCACATAAAATATCGTTAATGAATATGAATAATAAAACTTCATTTATTTTCTTATGTTTTCTATTATAAAATAAAAAAGGGCAATATAAAACTAGTGGGATATCAAAAACTCGCTGAAAATTCAGCGAGAGGAAAGCCAATGGGTCGGATCGATTTGGTGAACGCTCGATGGCCCCTTTTTCTGTGAAGGCTCCCTTGGCCAAAAGGATTAGGAAATCAAAATACAATGCAATATACTGCATACAAATATTGTAATTCTTCAAAAAATTTGCCGTCGAGTGGATACACACATAATTCGAAACGTAAATTCTCGTGGCATACTAAGATGTTTTTATTTAAATTTTTATTTCAAAATAAATGTCAACGAATCGATTATATATGAAAAATATTGCAAACATTTATTTTTTTAATAAAAATGTGTAAATTTAAATATTTTCATAATTTGCGTTTGGGCCGCATTTTAAAGGCTTTTGGGCCGATGCGGCCCGTGGGCCGTACTTTAGACAAGCATGGTGTAAAGGATCAGTTAGCTGCTGATAAGAATCTTTGGCTTGATGGTTTGGCTGACAAAGCCGAGGAAGCAGTTAGACAGCACAACAGCAGAGAGCTGTACCAGATAGTTAGTGTTTTGTGTGGTAGAAAACGAACAGGTATACAGGGATTGAAGGATAAACAAGGTAAGGTTATAGAAGGTGAGGATTCTGTCAGGGCTAGATGGGCTGAGCATTTCCGTGATATTCTAAACAATGTGGTTAGTTCTACTCCCATTGTTTGCAATGATGATAGATACATTGGGGGCTTTAATGTTGGCCCTATAACACAATCTGAAGTTATTTTGGCTATTTCTAAACTTAAACTTCATAAATCCCCAGGGGTAGATGAAATTACTATGGAAATGCTTGGAGCTGGGAATGTTTCTGTTACCACTTGGATGACTGAAATTCTGAATATCGTTCAAGGCATGGTTCCTAAGGATTTTATTAAGGCATGGTTTCCTAGGGATTTTACCAGAGGATTTATTAAGGATTTATTTAATGCATGATTCCTAAGGATTTTACCAGAGCTATTGTTATCCCTATTTTCAGAAAAGGTGATCACAGTTCTTGTGATAACTATAGGGGTATCAGCCTTCTCTCTGTTCCAGGTAAAGTTCTTTCCATGATTGTGCTTAATAGAATTAAGAATCTGGTTGACAGTCAATTGCGTGATGAGCAATGTGTATTCAGAAGTGGTAGGGGATGTGTGGATCAGATATTTTAATTTAGGCAGATTCTTGAGAATTGTTTAGAGTTTCAGAAACCTTTGGTTGCTATCTTTGTTGATTTCAAAAAGGCTTTCGACTCTGTTGATCATCATAATTTGTGGTTGATTGGGAAATCATATGGTATACCAGACAAGTTAGTTAACATAATGAAAGCTCTCTATAATAACACTGAGTTGTGTGAGAGTTGGTAAGGCTTATAGCAATTGGTTTAGCATTATTTCTGGTGTTCAACAAGGGTGCATTTTGTCTCCTTTTCTCTTTAGCTTGGTTATTGATTATGTTATGTGAAATTCACATCAAGGGAAAGATTTTGGCCTTGAATGGACTGGAGATACGAAAATTTCTGATTATGCTGATGATTTAGCCCTTTTGGCAAATGATGTTGATGAGATGAACTCTTTCATTCGAGCTGTTGATGAAACTGGTAATAGAGTAGGTTTGGTTATAAACAGAGAGAAAACTAAAGTGATGAAAATAGGTCAGGCAGGCTGTGATTCAGTTAATTTGAATGGTTGCAGTCTTGAGCAGGTGTCAGTTTAATTTTCTAGGGAGCTCTGTAACAGATAATGGTGATGTGCGGCATGAGATTAACAGATGAATAGGGATTGCTGCCGGGACTTTTAAGAATCTATGGAGAGTGTGGAGAAATAGGCGTATACACCTAACGACTAAAATTAGACTGTATAATAGTTTGGTTCTTTCTAGGGTTAGTTATGGTAGTGACATTTGGACACTTTGTAAGCAAGATAACAGGAAACTAGATTCTTTTGATTCCAGATGCTTACGCAGTATCTTGGGCATTAGGGGTTCAACTTTGTAACTAATGATGAGGTTAGGCAAAGGAGTTTGCAACCTCCTTTAAGCAGCATATTTTGCAGAGAGAGAGACTCTGTTGGTTTGGCCATGTTGCCCGTATGAATAATTATAGATTGACGAATAGGGTTATGAACAGTGTGCCTAAAGGCCTACAGACAGAGGGGTAGACCTAGGATGCGGTGGGCAGACAATGTCAAACAAGACCTTGTTAGAATTGGTGTGCAGTGGCCAGATGCAGTAGATGTAGCTCAGGACAGACTTGCTTGGAGAACTAAATTGCACGGTCTGGTGGGATCTCCATAGCCCATGGCTGCTTGAGGATGATGATGATAATGATGAAGTTGTTGGCTATCTTTTGCAATTAAGACATTCAGAAAATAGTATTGAAACATAGCCTAGCACTCAAAATTGCCATGTTTCACTGTGCCTTATGTAATCATCTGGGGTAAGGGACATTATCATCCTCAAGCCTATAATGTAAATTCAGAGTCATAAAAATACATTATTTTCAGGATCATAAAAATATATTACTATCAGAGTCATAAAAGTACATTATTGTGATTGTGGTGTTACTACAATAGTGTTACCACATGTTGTGTTTGTGTGTGGGAAGATTTGGAAAAAATAGAACCATCAAGAATTTTTTTTCTTCAAGCTGGAGCAGAAGGACCATTAAAATCATAAAAATACAATTAAAAGGGGAAGGAAACCAAAAACCTGATATCTTTTTGCTTTCAGTACCGAAAATTTTCAGTATGCCTTCTAAAATTATTCGAATAAATGTATTTTAGTGAATTGTTAAGAATTGTCTTATAATTTAGCATATTGTGAAAAATGAACTTCACTTATATACCTTATATAAGCTTTACCTAATGCCAAACCTAGAGCACTTTCCCTGTAGTTCTGTGTCTATAGTGCATGCCCTCTTTCACTCACTCCATCTTCTCTCCTCTGGTTCTGTGTCTGTATGGCATTCCCTTTTTCACTCTCTCCACCTCCTCTCTTCTGGTTCTGTGTCCATAGGTGATTCCCTTTTTCACTATCTCCTCCCTTTGCTCTCTGGTTCCGTGTCTGTCTATAAAGCATTCTTTTACTCTTTCCAATTCCCTCCCCCTCTAGTTCCATATCTATAGGGCATTCCTTCTTTCACTCTCTCCACCTCCAGCTCAAACTCAGTTGATCATAACCGAGGTAGAGAAATTGCTATTTATCAGATCATTTTGTTTCTCAATTTATAGGCCTGTTTAGATGAATAGTTGCCTCATTCATTTAACCTCATCATTATTTGCATAATGTAACCATCTAATACTCAGATTGCTGCACAAATACGAGAATCAAAAGCATCAAGCTTTCTGTCATTGCTTGCATAGTGTTCAAGTTTCACTACCATTGCAAACTTCGTAGAGAACCAAACTATTAGAAAAGTTTAGTATTCAGTTGTATTTGGCTTAAATTCATTAAAGTTTCACAAACAAGCCTAGTATTCTGTTAATGGTGACACATAATGCCAGTAACTGTAACACAGCTCAAGATAAATAAACTGAGAAAGATGCGTGAGTTCATAGTCATTGAAAAGAACAGAGGTATCATCCACCTGACCAATTTTTTATCACTTTTTCTCTGCATTTGTCATCAAGCCTAACTTCCAACTCCATCAACAGTTCTAATGAAAGAGTTCATCTCCTGAAATCAGTTACCAATAACATCAAATCTTCAGCACAATCAGTCAGGTCTTTTCAGATCTCTAGACCATATAAGGCTCTATTTTTATTTCGAAGCTTGTCTAATAATGTAACCAACCATCAAACTAAATAGGAAAAAATGAAGCTTTGCCTAATTCCAGATGTGGGTGGAGACACACAGGGTAATCCTACTAATATTTGGGATGGCCCCAATTATAAATAAACATAAACTAATAATACTGGAACTTTCAACTTGGGAAGGGTTACTAATAATTTGAGGAAGCTGGGACACTTAGGTAGTTATGAACCTTTCTCAAAGACAATGGAGTAAGTAATTTTTGTAAACTGCTTATCTTTCGATTATTAAGCAGTCAGTATTTTCCAAGAATGCTCTAGCTGCTGCATATAAAATGCAATGGTACTTTTGTTATTGATTTGTTCAAGGAAAACTGCTATTCAGATTTACACAAGAAAAAAAATTGCTTACTGTCAAATTAATGCCTATTATAAACTTTACTTACCATGGTTTGTGTTCAATAAAGTAAATAAAAAGACTTGTTTAATGGAAATGTAAACTGTGTTAAGGCCTCTACATGCCTGCAAAAAATACTGATGAAGTATAAAAAATAAAATAAATACCCCCTCAAGCAGCTGCTTGCCACAGAGGTCTGACAAGAGCCTGTCAGTTTATATGCCACAGTAGAAGATCTGAGAGGATGGCAGGTCCTCAGCAGAAAAGTATATTTCATGAAAATAAAATTATACTCTAATGAAAGTAATTACTTCTAAAAAAGAACTGCCTGAAAAATAAATAATAATTTAATTTCATGAAATATATTTCAGATATGTATTTTATACAAATGCTTAAAATCATTTAGAACAGTTTTCCCAAGTTTGCATTACCAATCATCCATTAAGTAACAAAAGTAATTGCATGCACAAAATGTCAGGAAACTTTCAAAGTTTCATTTTTGTGTTCAACAGAATTCAAATGATATTAAACATCTATCCAATATTTGAATCAGTGTGTTTGGTCTAATACTTTGAACAGCTGCAGTGATATGTTCCCTTAAATGCAGTAAATTGTGAATTTTTTTTCATAACAATGTTTTTAATATATTCTCAAAATCCAGTGGTGTCAAATTGAGATGTTTTTTGGGGAGCCATAAGATCAGTCCACCCATCATCTAGCAATTCAGAAAATTTGCTCGAGGCATTATATGTGATACTAACTCTACGCCATCATACCTTGTTCAAAAATACCAAGGAAACAGTTTCTTGACATTTTGGACACATAATTGCTTTTGAAACTTGATTGTTTAATAAAATATAGTACTTTAAAATATGGGCATTTTTTTATAATGATCTGTATGTATGTTATTGGAATCATACATTAGCAGAAAGACTCAGGTAGGGGTGTGTGGTTCATAAAATATGCTAAAGAGTTAATGGTATTCATTACTATGTATAATTTTTTAGATAATTGAAACAAGAATTTTATGCTTTTGATTGATATTGCATTGATTTGGCGATGTTGTCTGCATGTGGAATTAAAATTACTGAAAAAAATTATGAAAGCATTCACAAAAGGTTGAGTTCACAAAGACTTCAAATGAAGTCTTTTCCTCAACCCAACGAAGCTTTTTTTTGGAATTGGTTGAATGGAAGAGCTGTTTCTCAGGATATAAGCATATTTGGAGAACTAAAATGTAATCTGGTCGGACTTTTGTATCCCACTGCTACTTGATTATTTTGGGCAAAAAAAGTAATGCCCTAATTTTTAGTGAATTTATAGATTTGTCACTATTGAGGCCTTACCCATTTTACACTCGCTTAGCATTAAAGAATTAATTTTTATGTTTTATTTAAAAGCATTTTAATTCATGAAACAATGTTTAGAAATGTTTTTAAAAAGAAAACATTGGTTGTGAAACTCAATGATTTTTTCAATTTTATGTTAATATTCCAATACTCAAATTATTTTCTTTTCTTCATTTCTTCACTGGAGCCAAAGCTTGAACTAAAACATCTCTGATTTTTCTTATAAAGAGTAAAGTAAACAATAAAAAGTGGGGAAAAACTATTGTTATATGAGAGTTCTGATTTTCAATTATTGTTTATATTTTGCACAAGTTTTTGTCTGTGCCTGGACTGCATAATATGCTAATCATTTGGCCATCATCATCCTCAAGCAGCCGTGGCTACAAAAGTACAACCAGATTATGCAATTCTCCAAACACATCTCTCCTGAGCTCTATCTGCTGCATCTTGCCACTGTACACCAGTTCTAACAAGGTCCTGTTTGACATTGTCTGCCCACCACATCCTAGGTTTCCCCCTCTTCCTGAGGCATTTAGGCACACTGTTCATAACCCTATTCGCTAATCTATAGTTATGCATACGGGCAACATTGCCAAATCAATGGAGTCTCTCTCTGCACAATATGTTGCTCAAAGGAGGTTGCAGACTCTTTTGCCTAACCTCGTCATTACTTACAAAGTTGAATCACCTAATGCCCAAGATACCACTTAATAAGCATCTAAAATAAGAAAACATCAAGTTTCCTGTTACCTTGTTTACAAAGGGTCAAAGTTTCACTACTATAACTAAGTCTTGAAAGAACCAAGCTATTATGCAGTCTAATTTTAGTCTTTAGGTGTATATGCCTATTTTTACACACTCTCTCTGAGATTCTTAAGCAGCAGTCCCCATTTGTCTGTTAATCTCATGCTGCACATCACAAGTATCTGTAACATATCTCTCAAATAATTAAACTGAGACACTTGCTCAAGGGTGCAACCATTCAAAGTGACTGAAGCACCATCTGCCTGACCAATTTTCATCACTTTAGTTTTCTCTCTGCTTATAACCAAACATACTCTTATTACCAGTCTCAATCAACAGCTCTAATGAAAGAGTTCATCTCAACATCATTTGCCAAAAGGGCTAAATCAGCAGCATAATCTACAGGGTGGTTGTTATTAAATTAACAGTACCCAGAGTGATGTAGAGAAGGATCTACTCGATGGATCACAGTGAAAAGTGGTGAATACCTTAATATGAAGATGAGGTAGAGAATTTGCGAATAAAAAAAAATAGTGTAGTGCCACCAGGTGGCATGGTTGCCCTAAAATAAAGAAAATTCCAAGTTGAACAAACATAACCTTTATTTAACAAATCAAGATCTCAATATGTGAACCATTCGTATGCAAAATGTGCTGGAAACATAATAAGGCATAGTCCACCGTTGTTTGAAACATGTCTTGGAGAATGGCTGCAACATGCTGTGTTATTCTTGCCTTCAGTTCAGCAAGCAATTCAACATTGCCTTGGTAAACTCGACTTTTCAAATAACCCTATAACCAAAAATTGTATGGGTTTAGGTTGAGGGAATGTGGTGGCCAAGCATTGGAAATTGTTCGAGAAATTATTCTGCCCTTACCAAATGTGGTACGCAACAATTTGCATTGTCGTATGTGCAATATGGGGTGACACCTCATCCTGTATGAAGGTTATGGAGTCTAAGCAATTTCTTTCTTGCAAAGCCAGAAGAATCTTGCGGTGGAGATCTGTGTAACGTGGTCCATTCACCAACTGATGCACAGGGCCTTGAGATGTGATCTCTTCAACGAAAAATGGTTCGTTTATGAAGTTTGTGGTAAACCCACACCATACAGTTACATAGTCGGAGTGTAGGGGCACATCTTGCACATCATGTAGATGTGTAGGCCCCCATATTTGGCAGTTATGTGTATTCACTGCTCCATGTAGGGAAAAATGCGCCTCATTGGTCCATAAGATTTTCGAAGGCCATGTCTTATTGATGTACAGGGTCACATGGTTGCAGCTGCTTCACTGTATGAATTTTATAAAGATACTATTTCAGGATGGACCTTATAATTTTACAGACAGTTGACCAAGGAAGTTGCAATTGCGGGATACCTATCTCGCACTTGCTCTGGGTAGCTCTGATTGCGACTGGATTTGTGCAATGGTAAATGCGACATCTTCCACATTGCTTTCTGCAACAGGCCACCAGACTCTACCCAGAGCCACACCCAACTTGCCTTGTTTCTTTGAATTTCTGTATCATATTCTTCAGTCCATTTATTGACAAGGTCACTAAATGCAAAAAACTAAAAATTTAGTCCTTATATCTTTCAGACAACAATGTTCGCGTAATGCAGCTGCAGCATTACTGCCGTTTTGGTAAAAGAGTCTCAATAGAAAGCTCAGTCCTTCTTGCAGATACCCATGGTTCCTTCTAGCGATAGCACAGGGATGACATCACATTTTATAGTGTGCCTCACATGACTCTCACGTGTGATTGGCTGCATTGTCATGAGAAATTAGCATATTCTACCACGTTTTTAGTGCACCCACACCACCTAGTGGCACTAACACTAACTAATTTTTTTATTTGCAAATTCTCTACCCCATTTTCTTATTAAGGTATCCACCACTTTTTACTGTGATCCGTTGAGTGGATCCTTCTCTACATCACTTCTGAGTACTGTCAGTTTAATTATAACCACTCTGTATATCAGAAATTTTAAGATTTCTAGACCATTTGAACCCAAAATCTTTCCCTTGCAGGGAATTTCTTATAATATAATCAATAGCCAAACTAAAGGGGAAAGGAGACAAAATGCACCCTAATTGATTGTTATGAGCTTTACCAATTCTCACACATGACTTAGTGTTATTATAGAGAGCTTTCATTATGTTAATTAGTCAGGTATGCCATGTGATCTCATGATCAACAGAGTCAAAAGCCTTTTTGAAGGGGGCGGTGGTGGCTCAGTCGGTAGCGCGCCAGGCTCGTAATCTGTAGTTCCCAGGTTCGAGTCCCAGCTGGGTCAGCGTTGAGATTTATCTCCGCAAAATTCCCCGCCCTGCCCACGGTCAGTAGGGGACACCGATGGGCTTGGAAAGGCCGCCGTCCGTCGGATGGGACGTTAAGCCGTGGCCCCGTGTGCGGGAGAGCCATACCCTGTGCACGTTAAAGAACACGCTGGATGGCCTTGACGGGAGGCTACCATCTGTCTCCCAACAGCTGAACAGCTGTTGGGAGACAGATGGTAGCCTCCCGTTCCAGTGGGTCCCCTCCCCCAACCTTCTCTGAGCCTTCGGGGTCCATGTGACCTGGCCATTTAGCCCATGGTGTGCAAAAAAGTGCTGCTCAGAGGTAAAACAACCCAACCCAACCTTTTTGAAATTTACAAAGCCAGTAACCACAGGTTTCTGAAACTCTAAATATTTCTCAAGAATCTGCGTAAGTGAAAAAAACTTACCATTGCATACCCTACCACTTCTGAATCCACACTGCTCATCATGCAATTGTCGATCAATCAGATTCTTAATTCTATTAAGCACAATCATCCAAAGAACTTTACTTGGAACAGAAAGTAGGCTGATACTCCAATAGTTATCAGTAAACTATGATCACTTTTTTTAAAAAATAGGGATAATAACAGCTCTGGTAAAATCCTTAAGAACAATGTCTTTATCTTAAAAGATATTCAAAATTTCAGTCAGCCATGTAGTATCACAAATATTCCCAGCTCTAAGTGTTTCAATAGTGATTTCATCTACCCCCGGGGAGTTGTGTAGTTAAAAAATAACTTAAATTCACTGTCATTGAGCAATAAAATTTTAAGTTTATCCTTCAAACTATTTGCATGTTGAAAGTTTTTAGGAGAAAACTCAGAAGCTTTTTGGAGCAGTGACATCAAATGACACTTCACTGAAGATGGAGCAACTTTCAACTTGCAAATAGTTTGAAGGATAAACTTAAAAATTTTATTGCTCAATGACAGAGAATTTTAAGTTATTTTTTAATTTCTGAGCAAGAAGGTCCTTTTAATTGTGGATTTTTGTATTTTAGAAATAGCCATAATAACTTCAGACTATGATACAGGGCCAACGTTACAGCCAGTAATGCATCTGTCTTCATTACAAACAATGGTAGTGGAATTAACCACATTGTTTAGAACATTTCTGAACTTTTCAGCCCACCTAGCCATGACAGAATCCTCACCTTCAATAACCTTGTTTAACCTTCAATCCATGTGTACTTGTCCTTTTTTTCACCACCAAAACATTAACTATCTGTTACAGTTTTGTGCTGTTACACAATCTAGCTACTTTGTCAGCCAAGCCATCTAGCCAAAGATTCTTATCAGCTGCTAACTGATCCTTTAAACATTTATTAAACTGTAACACTTTCTGTTAGGACTAGTAGGGTTCTTGATTAAGGACATTCCTGAGTTCTTTCGTTCTAAAATAAGTTCCAGCAAAAATAATCAAATAATTTTGCCTCCTCTGCTCTCTTTTACCTAAAAGAATATTGTTAGTTTCTAGAAACGCCTGTTTAAAATGGTCCCATTCTTCCTCAGCTTCAGTAGTAAGCAAACCATGACTGTCATAATGACTAAGTAACCTATCATGTAAGCTTTAGCTATAACTGGGTCTTTCAGAACTTTGGTGTAAAGGTAATTATTTTACCTTAGCACAACACTTTTTAAGCTTCAGTTTCAAGACTCTCTTAACAAAATAATGGTCAGAGCCAATTCCAGCTCCCCTATTTGACTTGGTATTCCTAACAGAACTAGCCCATTTGCTGTTAATTTATAATCAATCATTCTTATGGAGCCTATGGTGAAAGTCATGTGTACTTATGTATATCACAGTGTTTGCAATACAGAAGTGCCATTGAATTACGGATAGGAGACATTATCCAAATTCGGTACCGCAAGTCCTGCATTTGCACACATGCATGGCTGAAACGCTGGTCATATATAGCTGTCAGCTTTGGCTTCCCCGAGCATTCATTGTGAGAAGTGTAATGGGAAAGGCATGGGATTTACATGCCTTTGACAGAGGGCAGATCATAGGTGCCTGACAGATGGGACACTCGATCTCCGAAATTGTCCACAAACATGGATTTTCTCGTACAACAGTTTCAAGAGTATTCTGGGAATATGAAAATTCTGGCACAAAAACAAGCACCCGGACAAACTGCAAAGGGTAACCAGCTTTGAATGATTGTGAGCTTTGCTGTCTGACCCACATCATACAGACCGATAGGAGCCAGACTATCTGAAATCACCTCCCATCTGAACATGGGCTCCAACTGGGAAGTCAGTGCATGGACCGTGCAACTCTCACTTCATTGTCTCGGCTTCGGGAGCCACCGACCTACAAGAGTCCCACTTCTAATGGCACGACACCAGGCTCAACGCTTTGCCTGGACTAAAGAACATCAAAATTGGACCATCGAAAATTGTCAATGGATGTGATGGAGTGATGAATCCCGATTTAAACTTCATCACGCCGATGGGAAACTGAAGGTATGGCACCAACCCCATGAGGCTGTGGATCCTGCATATCAGGTCAGAACCCCAGTACAAGCTGGTGGTGGCTCAGTGATAGCCTGGGGTGTCTTGAGTTTGGACGTCTGTGGGATCTTTGGTATGTGTACCGTGACTCTCAGTGCATCCCGGTACGTAGAACTCGTGGCTGATCATTTACACCCATTTATGGCCATCATGCATCCCAATGGAGATGGCGTCTACAAGCAAGACAACTGTTCATTTCACAGGTCCAGGTTAGCTACTGCATGGTTGCAGGAGCATTCTGTTGATTTTGAAATAATGAATTGGCCACCTAGAAACCCAGATTTAAATCCCATCGAAAATCTTTGGGATACCGTTGAGTAGAGCATTCAGGCCAGTGTCCCGTCAGCGATAACCTTGAGAGAATTGTGGACAACTCTGGATGATGCATGTGTCGCCATACCTGTGGAACATTTACACAAGCTTATGAAGTCCTTGCCTCGTCGTGTGGTGGCTGTTATCAGAGCCAGAGGGTGTCCAACACGTTACTAAGTTGCTATCCCTAATTTAATGCCACTTCAGTGTAAGTGTTGTTATTCTCGAACCATTAAAGTTTACTTACCTGTAGGAGACATTGCCCATTGCAGCTACCAATACCAAAGGGACCCATCACCCTTTCCCAAAGGTCAGAATCAGTACCAACTTTAGCATTGAAGTTGCCTGAATTAAGAGTAATATATCCTTTCTTGCAAGCTGAGAATATCCAAGTTGTAATGGTGAAATTTTTGTGTGAGGACATCAAGAGAATAAGCTCTGTACAGAGTTGTCACATTCCAACTACCTATGGAGAGAAAATGGTTAGTGGGATATTTAAAGAAACTATGTTTATTGAATGGGGAATTGCCGACAATATCAAACAGCCCCTAATCACAGGCATGAGGCAAAGACCTTTTTACCCCATTACTAAAGACTGAAGCCATCTACACTGGCTTTTTCTTCTATGTAGGTTTGACAATA
This sequence comes from Ryuthela nishihirai, assembly GCA_038380435.1. Classification (NCBI taxonomy): domain Eukaryota; kingdom Metazoa; phylum Arthropoda; class Arachnida; order Araneae; family Heptathelidae; genus Ryuthela; species Ryuthela nishihirai. The sequence continues at coordinate 44,205,896 of JAWZYU010000023.1, read as the reverse complement.
CCCATAGAAGAAGAGTTCAGGTACCTGTGATCTTAGATCAGGATTATCTACCAGGTGATAAAACTTTCTTGTTAATCTATTCACTTCGGTCTGTCAGTCTACAAATAAATGGAAAACACAGCGAAAATTTTCCCTCAACAGAAGCCCACCAGTGCAGCAATTTCAAGATCCATAATCAAATGCAGAGCCATTTTTCCATTCCATTTGGTGTATATGGTCAGAACCCTGTTTGATTGACCACTCCACACCAGGGTAGGAAAAAAAGAAAAGTAGCCATAGTACTCAAGATCAGTAGGTCACATTTATCTGGCAACTCTTCCCTTGTTACAAGAGAGTATCTCTTTTGAAAGGTACTAACGGTCTGCACCACAAGAAGATGGTGTCGGACTTTAGATGCTAGGCCAGGCCAATTCTGTGCATCATCACAGGGGACTAGGTTTAGCTTTCCTTCCAGTGACTACCATAATTAAAGAAATAATTTTTGGAAAAATGAGTGGGAGGCATGTTCAAATCCCACTCATCGGCAAAACTCATTTTTTACACAAAATTATTTTGTGAATTATTTGTCAACTGGTATTCTGTGAATTTATTATTGGCCATAGAGACACAAAAACAAAAAACAGATCAAGTGATGCAGAACTTTTGAATGCTTCTGTAATTTCTTTCAGAGTTTGCAACTATAACGAAAATATAACGGCAAACATTGAAAGACTAATGCCAATTTTATCATGTTATTCACTCTTCCAAAATAGCTAAATCTTTTTGACACATTTATTCTTTTAGGTCTTAGTTGGGGTCAGGTTTATTGCTTTGTCTTTCTGCTAAAGCTTCTATTTGCTGTGTTACCTTATATTTATTTGAAGCTTAATAAGAATTTCTTAGGACTTACAGGATGTTTTAAAAGTGTATATACATGTTAAAAACTGAAAAATATTCATTAAATGATGTAGAAAAAGCTTTTTGTATGTGTTTGTGAAAAAGCATAGGTTTGAAGCACATCCGTGATTACAAATGTTCATAAGTCCACTGTTGACATCCAGCCATTAATAACATAATGATAAACTCTTCAATTTCTTGACCAAGACCTTAGAGTATAACTCTTGCCAAACACTGCATTATGCATTTTCATGGCTTCATTACGAATCTTTGCATAGTAAAAGTAACCCCAGCTTTAATGCATGAGGTTTTCCATAACTTATTTGTATATATTTTGCAGTGTTTCATCATCCTCAAACATCACAGACTTTTTAATTTTGTACGTGTATTAGTGGTTTAGGTTCAAATTCACTTCTCTCTTTGCTTTACATACATATTTTCAGATTTCCAGTGTTCCACAGGGGTGGTGTGTGTGTGTGTTTGGGGGGGGGGGTAGATTTGGTAGCACGCCAAGCTCGCAATCTGCAGGTCCCAGGTTCGAGTCCCATCTGGGCCAGCATTGAGATTTATATCCACTAAACACCCTACCCTTCCCATTGTCAGTAGGGGACACTGATGGCCTTGTAAAGGGCATCGTCTGTCAGATGGGAAGCTGTGGCCCCGTATGTGTGTGGGCCTTACCCTGTGCACATTAATGTCTCCCAACAGCTGTCCAGTGGGTCCCCTTCCCCAACCTTCTCTGAGCCTTTGGTGTCCTTGTAACCTGGCCATTTAGCCCATTGTGTACCAAAAAGTGCAAGTCAGAGGTAAAACACCCAATTCAATCCAGTTCCACTTCAGAATCAGCTTGTGTTGCCTGAAGGTAAAAATCAAGTGTTGACTGTTCTGCATCATGATAAAAATTATCTGGCTATAAATGGTCATTCCATTACACAGTGACATGTTTGTTAGAGCATGTATTTCTCTTTCTCTAATTCTATAGCATTGTATTTCTCTGAAAACGATTTTTATGACTTCTTATAGTGAAAGGATATTTACACTGTTCCTTTCAGTAGAAAATTATTATAAGTTTACTACTCTGCAGCCTCTATAAGTATCTGAGTGGATCATATGGTGCAAAACTTTTTTCACTGCAAACATATAAAAAAACTATTTGAATTAATATACTGTGAGCTTGCTTGCAGAATGTACTGTCTTGCTCACTACTAAAATGCATGAATCACTTTGTTAGTAAGTAATTAAAATCAATCCAAAGTGAATGCACAGTATTAATGTTTCTTAACAGGGAATACTGTGCATTCACTTTGGATTGATTTTAATTATATATTTAACGCGGCAGCGTTAGCGACCTTCTCATTAACATCTGATAATCAAATGCAACGACTGAAAACGTTGCATCTCCTTGAGTATAGATGGCACTGTCTCAGTTGCGTCTCAGGAAGATTTATAAGGTCATATTCTGAAAATATTCGTTGTCCGACGCGTGGTGCAATGGTTAGCGCTCTCTGGCATGAATCTGGAGAGATGCGGGTTCGATTCCCGCCGTGGCGGCGATGAATTTTTTTCAGAATCTATTAAATAGTAAGTAATAATGCCAGAACTGATTTAAGGAAATATTTCTGATTGCTAAATTTTGTTTTAATAATTAAACAGATTGGATTTAAACTAACTATTGATTCAAGTTTCTTAAGGTTACCACCAGATGACCTTAAGAAAAGGAAAGCTTTAAACCTAAATCCTCTACCATGGCCTAACAGGTGCAAGAGAGTGAGGAAGCATTTATACCTTCCCTTACTAGTCATCAACCCAAATGACCCCCCTAACCTTCAATCCCAGCACCAGCAAAGACATCAGAGATAGTGCTCAGCTTGTGTTAGAAAATGTTTTCATAAACAATTGTTATATTCTTATTTTGGATAGATGACATTCTTTCATTTTTAGTGTCTAATGTCTATTATGTTAACAAATGCTGTTTAAAGATAAAACAGTGGATAAATGGCCAAGTCCTTAGTGCTTATTACTGCTGATCCAAATGACCTAGATTGAGTTGTCTTTCTGCTGTCTCATCTTCTTCACAGATCTCTATGACGAATTAAACTGACAGGCTATTGTCAGACCTCTGTGGAAAGCAGTTGCTTGAGGGGGGGGGGGTATTTATAATTTTTTTAAAAATTAATTATGTACGAGTTTTGAGTGAGTGTTTTCTCCCTATCCCTACTATTTGCTTTATTTCTTACAGGAAAATTATATGTGCTTTTTACCTGCTTTTGATTTATGCAGTCATTTTTAAGAACGTTGAGAGTCGACTGTATTTGCATTTTGGGAGTTGTATTCTTGCCTGGGGTGTATCATAATCAGCTTGGGCCCTGGTGCAACATTTTCTTTCCCCCCAATAAATTTTAAAAATATAATTAGAAAAATGTACATTGGCGATTAATCCTTACTACATTTCCAAAGATTCTCATTTAAATCTGTAATGAATAATTGGATGATTTTCCTAGAATTTAGCCTATTTGTTCTAAATTCAATTTCCTTGGAAATGTTTACTAACTTATTAAACAAAAATTACTTGAATGAACATCTGCTAGTTTTCTAATAAAAAATATGTTCCAGAGCATTATGCACAAATCAAACAAAATAGTATAATCACAACAAATATACCATTTACAACACTTAACAGATATCAGCAGTCACATTCAAGCTTTCAAAAAAAATTTTCTCCAATTCTGTGATAGCATTATTGAAGGAAAAATACCTCTTATCCAAAGCAATTTCCTACACTTATAAATCTCTGGTTCTTACATAGGTCACTATCCATTTGAAATTGCACTTAATCTCTAATTACAAAAGTCAACCTGTAGTCCTATAGAATTTTTTAAACAAAGCGATTGGAAAATTACATAAATATTTAAAAATTAAAATGATTTTAAGGAAGCATACTTGAATTTTATTGGCTCAGCCAAACTTCTGACTTTCTGCAAATGAGTTTCTTCTGACTTTCTTCATTTCTGCAAATGTTTTTCATACTCATTTACTTTCTATACAGGGTGATTCAAAACTCTTGGGCCAAACTTTAAAGGGTGATAGAACACACTTAAACAAGCACTTTTCGTCATGCAATGCATGGTCGGAACTCAAGTGGTGAAGCTCTAGAGGGCGCTTTCCAGTGAACATTTATAAGTGCTGGTTTTTGCACTTGTCATTTCTACCGTGGATTGCAGAACGGACGGATTGTTTCATGAATCAGGAGAAGGTGGACATGCATTTCACGTACAGAGCTGTGGACGGGAATGTGAGGGAAGCCCAAAGACTGTACCAGGAGCGCTTTCCGATCAGATGCGTGCTTGATCGTAAAACCTTTCAGTGATTGCACTGGTATCTGTGCGAAACAGGCTCCTTTGTCAGCGGCTTGCAGATACAGGGCATGCAAGGAGTGTGACGATGTCACATGTTACAGAGGAAATTCTACGTAGGGTTTGAGATCATCCCGAATATAGCACGCGAGCAATTTCCCATGCCGTAAGTGTGCCCTAATCGACAGTGTGGCGAGTTCTACGAGACGAATGATTACACCCTGCCATGTACAGAGTGTGCATGCCTTGACACCTGAAGATTATCGGCCTCGTGTGGATTTTGCACAGTGGTTTCTGCAGCAGACTGCAGCGCAACCGGATTTTGATGCACGTCTTATTCACTGACAAATGCACCTTTACATGTGAGGGCATTTTTAATACCCACAATTGTGTGGGTCACCAGTAATCCACATGCCATACTTCCACATTCGTACCAGCGTCGTTTCTCCATAAATGTTTGGGCTGGAATCCTCCGTGACCATTTGATTGGCCCATTCCTTCTGCCAGCCCAACTGAAAGGGAGAACGTACCTCCTATTTTTACAAGAAGTCTTGCCAGAATTACTGAACCCTGTTCCAGCAAACATTCAAACACGTATATGGTTCCAACGCGATGGAGCGCCACCCCATTTCAGCGTGGATGTGCAAAACGCCTTGGATGCAACATTTCCAGGACGATGGATTGGTCGGGGTGGTCCCATCTCTTGGCTACCCCGATCTCTCATGTCTGGACTTTTTCCTATGGGGCCATATGAAAAGCCTCATCTATGATAGCCCCATCGATTCCAATGAGGTCCTTGTTGCCAGAATTTCTATTGTCGCTGCTGCTGTACGAGAAATGCCTGGTGTTTTCGCCCTATACGCTGATCACTATGTTGAAGGTGTGAAGCTTGCATTAATGTTGCCGGTCGCTCTTTTGAGTAGTTTCTGTAATTTGTTCAATAAAATTCTGTACTTTCTGTTCTGAAATTTCTGCAATTGTTTCAAACCTCTTCTGTCATTCTTGTGTTTCTTCATTTCCTGACACAGTAATTGCTAACTACCTAGTGCTTCACCGCTTGAGTTTCGACCATGCATTGTATGATGAAAAGTGCTTGTTTAGGTGTGTTCTATAACCCCTTAAAGTTTGGCCCAAGAGTTTTGAATCACCCTGTATATAAAAAAGCAAGTCTTGCTAACCTTTCTTTTGCTATTTTAATTCCGATAATTTTTTTTATCAATTTTGAAAACGAGCGTTCTGATGTTGCTACAGTTACCAGTAGGGTTAAAAAGAGCCAGAGAGCAGTATACACATCTGAAAAAGCTCAAATAAGAAAGTACTTTTCAATAATCAATAAATTAGCCACTTCAGTTGTGGTAGAAATGTTTGCTATTTCCGTTTCAAGCTAGTCCTAAATGACAAGCTGAGCTCCAAATGAAGCCATTAAATCGGATTTATATTGTCTGGTGAGAAGTTCTGCAGCATCTTTTAACTCCTCATTAGTTGTTGCTTGTAAAGTTTTGGATTCAAGGCTGCGAAGTTGTCAGCAATCTCATTTAAACTCTTAAAAGTAACTGTGAATACCTTGATTTTTGAAGACATTTGGTTGATTCTTAAGCCTATGGTATTTATATAGCTCACTCTCTGTATGTTTGATTTTAGACCATGAAAAGTCTGGAATCTTGGATCTACACCCCACATTAATGGCATCTTTTGTGCACTTTCACTTAGTTTATTAAAATTAAAATCTTTAATTCTTTATTATATTGTTAAACATTTTTAGCACGTCATCCAATGTTCTATGATATCAAGTATCAAAAGTTATTATCCTTCCTGGGTCAAGGACGTCTATAGACGTGTTTTTGCACAACACATGATTTTAAAAAAATTGCTTCGATTTAAAAAAAATTCACTTCGATTTAAAAAAAATTGCCGTTTGAAAATTTTCTTGCATAGATCTTTTGAAAATACATCATTCAAGCTTGAAAAATAATATTTTCTTTTTTCATTTGATGCATATTTTATTGTATGAAAGTCCCATTGTTATTAAATGAAGACATATATAAATAATTCGATAAAGCCATCTGATTGCCATATTTTAGAGGCGCTATGCTTGAGGGGTATACGGTATTGCCGATTTGTTTGTTAACATTACTCTGTTTTGAAGCAATCACCTGATTTAAGTTCACAAGTTTGATTTCAACTATTATCAACATATTTTCCCTTAAATTTTTGATAATATGCTAAAAATTAACAAAGAAACTACTATTTTTAAAAACAGAAGATTTTGGAAGTTCACCTATCCCTCGATTTACACGGTACTCAGTTCACACAATTTTGGCTTTGCACGGTCAAAAAATGCAACCAGTTTCGATTTACACGGTACTGACTGAGATTTCCTTTCTATGTACATCTCAGTCAGTACTGTGTAAATCGAAACTGGTTGCATTTTTTGACCGTACAAAGCCAAAATTGTGTGAACTGAGTACCGTGTAAATCGAGGGATAGGTGTATTTATGAAATATGTACCCATTTTTTCATTATATATTGCAAAAAGTGTTATTAAAATTAATATATTACTTACAATGATCATATTTTTTACTTCGATAAAATTCAGAATTAAATTCTCTTTAATTTGGTATATAACATGACCTATTCTGTTGATTAGTTATTTATTAAAAATATTCTAAGTTTGGCTTGTTTAGTGAACTCTGCAACAAGCCTGTACTTTGCTCAAAGTATGGTATGGAGGAAAAAAATTACAAAATGGAACAAATGTTTACTTTAAACAAGATTTTTTTTTGTTATTCAGAAATAAATAGCCTTTCTATTCATGTGCATTAAAATCATTTCTGTCTATTAGTGTTTTTTAAATAAATTTTTATTTTTGTTGCCAGGTGCATTTTTTTTACTACATGACTCTAAAAAAGTCCTATTAAAATAAAAGTTGGTTTTTTTATTAAATATTTTATTTTCAGAAAATCCAGAATTAAATGCTGATTAATCTGGCATGTAACATGTTATAATTCCTTTCCATTAGTTATTTGGCAAAAAAGTTTTAAAGTTAATTATTTTTGTCTGATTAGAGTGAAAAAATAGTTGGACCTGGAAAGGGTTAAGGAGATTTTACATACCATACTGTAGAGGTTGGGTAGTGAGAAGAGCTCCCAGGATGTTAGCGAGTGACGAGTTTAACAACATTCTTGCCATCTGTCTCCTAACAGCTGTTCATTGGGTCCCTTCCCTCCACCCTTCTCTGAGCCCTTGGAATCCTTGTGACTTGGCCATTTAGCCCATTGTGTGCAGAAAAGTACCACTCTGGGGTAAAACAACTCATTTTCCCTATTTTTTGATGGGAATTTGGTTGTAAGTTTTTTGGGGTTTGCAAGTTTTTTTTAGTTTGTGATCAGACCTGCAAAGTTACTAGCTTATCTACAGTTTAAAACTGAATAAATGACCATGCAATCCTGGGACTTGAATCCAGACAGTGGTAGTTGCAGTGTCAAAGTAATACCACTGTGCTACTGAGGTAGTTCTTTTTGAGCAACATTATTTTTCTGTACACTGAGCTAAACGACCAGAACAGAAAGAAAATGATTCAATGGATAAGGGACTGGTATCTACTGGACACTGTTATAGGAGATAGCTGGAAGCTTTCTGTTAAGACCATCTAGTGTTTTTTTTATCATATTGAGGATATAGCTTTTTCAGTGTATGGGCCACAGCTAAACATCCATTATTGACTTTAGTGTAAAAGACAGGATAGAAGAGGCTTTATATAGATTTTTTTAATTGTTGAAACAGCATAAATGAGTGTTTGAAATTAAAAGCTTGTTGTTTTATTTTTGTTTGAATAGTTTTATTTTGGCTAAATATTGATAAAATAAATTTTTTTCATTCTGCTTTCAGAATAGTTCTCCCATTTGGGAGGATTTCTTGTTCAAGGCAACAAAGTTGCATTCTCAGCTAAAGTAAGTATAATTTAAATTTTTTTAGATCTTTTATTATAATATAATTTATTTTTCTTTATATATTGTAAAAAAAATATTGATGATGCTAAAAAATTGATATGCTAAAAAAAGGGAACAAATTCAGGGTGCAAAAATGACACTATTTGCCATACATTATGGACATAAGATTTACCATACATCATGGACATAGGAATTGAACCTTCTAAATGTATTCCTGCACATTTATTTTTTTACTGACTGAGAGAAATGTGCAATGGGAGCATTTTTTAATATTTGCTCATTATCATATTATTTATCAACCCTTCTTTGCACATTATTATTTTTTATTGTAGTCATTCTAAAAACTATTAGATGACTATTTGTTTATAAAGCACCTTTGAAATTAGTGAGAGTGAATAAAATCATGGTGAATATTTCTCATAAAAAATAAGATGACAATAATCATATGAAAGTTGTCAATCCCCTACAGGTGACTATGACACTTATATTCTAATTTTATGCCATATGTGAGAGAAATAAATGCTATGTGATTTTGCATTTTATCAGACATGGGATAGAAAAGAGAATTTATAAATAACAAAATCAACACTCAGATTATGAGCAGTATATTATGGCTATCATGCTTTATTTTCTACCATGAGCTAATATTCCCCACTCCCCTTCAATAAAAAAAAAAATGAAAATTATTAGCAGGAATGAAAAAAAAAAATCATGGCCACTCAAGTAAATCAAAAATTTCGTGTTCTAGCAACTATAATATTTTCTGCCATATGGTGATTCTTACACCTTATTCCTAGAGTTTTAAGAAATTTTGCTGTCCCAGATTATTAGTTTGGTTCTTGCTATTTACAAAGCTTCTAGTTACTGCTTTTATGGTACAGAAAAATATTGCAAAAAAATTAATTTTTTTTTGTAACAATTTAATAAGTGTAATAACATTTATGGAATGAAAATAAGATCATGCAGACACAATCAGTATACAGCTATCATAAAATTTCATAACTCAGGTCAAGTTAGCTCAACAGACAAGCAGTGATAGGGATAAAGGAAAATTTCATTGAATTGTTCAAGAAATGTGAATGCTAAAATTGAAAGCAAAATAAACAGGTCAAGCTGAAGAATCAGTACTTGCTTGATAGTGCCTAAATCCTTAAGAAGTAAAGAAAAGTGTAAAATTAGGCGCAAAGGTATATTAAAAAAACAGTTAACAATAAATGCTAAATATTTGCAAGAGTACTTTATAACAGTTTTTGTTTCCTTTAATTATATAATGGTTTTAAAAAATGTTTTTGAAACTGTGAACACATAAGGAGAAAAATTTGCATGTGTTTAAATGCATAATCTTACCAATAAGAAGTTACATTCGTTAGTTGTTCTTTTATCCATTTGACATTGATAGTATCATTCCATGGTCAGTTGTTTATTCTCTTAATATTCCAGTTTTGCATCCCAAGAAATCATGGCTATTACACAGTGTGGGTTTGATAAAGTGAAAATATATCTTTTTTTTGTAGAGTTGTATCCTGCTCAATATAGTGCACAATGATGTTGATACTTCAAATAGAATGTGTTCTGTTTTAAGTTCAACAAATAGAGGAGTAGCACCATACATTAAATGCTGAAAAAGTAAGACTTGCACAAAGTAAACAAGATGCTTGTCTTTGTGTATCTTTTACAGAATGCCTTTACATGTCTGAAATGCTAACATTATCTTGAGTAGTTATTTCATAAAACAATTAAATTTAAGAGGAAGTATTTTTCAGGAGGTAAAATTTCACTTGAAAGCTTGTAAGCAAACTAGCTGCAGATCATATCATGGAGAGCACTAGTTCTACAGTTACAGAATCTCATCAAACAATCTGAAACTTATATGGTTTCAAGCTCCATTGAAATTTTTAAAAAAAATATTGTATACCACCATTGGCAACCCACAGCCTTCCAGATGGGTTGCCTATGAAGTATGACTGGTCTTGAGAACATACCTAGGAAGTGCTCTGACAGTACAGCCTTCAAGTGCAGTTAAATAAATAAAATAATAATATAAATACCCCCTCAAGCAGCTGCTTGCCACAGAGGTCTGACAGGAGCCTGTCAGTTTATATGCCATAGTAGAAGATCTGAGAGGATGGCAGGATCTCAGCAGAAAAGGCAATCGTTAAAAGCTGGCTCTGGTGAAGAGGAATAACATTTACAATAGAGGAGATCTTGATCAGTTGCCAGTAGTTCAGTGGTCAGATCACCTGACATGTCATCAGGTTGTTGGGATCTCAGATCACACCAGGCTCAAGATAATTTTTCCTCTATATTTGTGATATTTGTGCAGTGTAATAATGGTTACTATAACCACTATTGCAGTGAGCAAATGGTATCCACTTTATGTTTAGCCAATTTATGAAATGACTTAATCAATTTATGAAGTGCTGTGGATAAAAAGTAATCATTCTGGACTTCTGATAAAATTTTAAGGATGCTGAAAGTGCCCCATCCCTACCATAAAGTATGACTTGAACTACTTTTTGTGAGATATATAGGAATAATAGTAATAATGATAATACTGCATAATTTACATCTTGCTGAGGCTGCTTAACTCTATTTGGTATTTGATCCAAAATTATTTTTCATAATTTGAAATTTATATGTAATGAAAGTAATGTAACAGTAGCTTTTTTCTTTTTACTATAGATCAACCCTTTTAACCTCTACATCATTTTTGGACTCCTTTCAAAAAATAGCAGATATGGCAACAAACACTCGAGGTCAGTAACTTCTTTATTATAATGCATTATTTTTTGTGAATAGTAATTATTTTATTAATAGTGATGTCCTGATAAAATAGCTTGAATATTAATTCTGTAACAAGTTTTAAATGAAAATGCATAATGATTATACAAAAAGAGCGCAACCTATCTCTTTTTAGAAACCTGACTTGTAGGTATTAATTATGTCCTTGTATTACAGATCTGATCAAGTTGGGTAGTTTTTTGGTTTTATTTATTGAAATGCACAAAATATTTATTCATTTATTTCCCATGTTAACTGAAAAAAAAAGCAAAAAAAAAAAAGCTCGTGGAAAATGTGCAATTTTTGAGGGCTCTTTAAGTGTGGAAGTAATGAGCACAGGTAAAATTCCTTCATAATTGATGCCTATCTCACAGGTAAAATTAATCCTTCATACTTGAAGACTTTCTCACAGGTGTTATGCTTAGAAGTGAGTGTGTGGACAATGGACAACATATTTTCCTAAGAATTACCTTTAGCATCCACACAGGTTTGCAAAGTCAAATGGTATCAATGGATGTAAAGGGTAGGAGGAATCAAAATTTTAAAAGTGAGACGATTTTCAGCCAAGTAACTCATCTAACTCATTCTTTTAGTGTGGAATGAAAAAAATTATATGTTACCTCTTTTTTGGTTGGAAAATGTGCCAACTCCATGTCTTGTAAAATTTTCAGGATTGCTACTTTCCCAGTCTACATAAAAAAGACTGTGCATAATATTTACATCATGTCACCCAAACATAGCTAATTATTTAATCATAACTATGTTTGTGTAATCAGTTTTTTATATTAGTTATATTTAATCAACTGTAGAAACAATTTTTTTTAGTCTGGAATTGAAAATTTTGCTACATGGAGAGTATTTTTTTCTAATGATATAAACTTGAAAATTTTGCCAAATAGAAGTAATGTAATTGACCAGACTAAAATATAGCAGCATGCTAATTGTTAATTATCTTTTTGACCAACTCTTTTATTGAATTACGTTATTAAAGTTCATTGTTTGTATATGGGTAGTTTAGTGATTCTGAGATGCTCTTGGCCATTGCTATTTGATGTTAAGAGGAGCATTTTTTTTGATATCCTGATAAAATACTCATAACAACTTTAAAAGTTTTATTAATGGCAATATAACATATTAAAAGAAATTTTATAAGATTTGATTAATGAAGTATTGCCAAATATTTTCTAAAATCTGTAATGGTTAAATTTTACTGCATAAGCTAGTGTTTCTCAAATTGTGGGTCATGACCACCGAACTATAGGGGGGAATATGATCATCTTAGTGGGGTGGTCACAGCTGGATGCTGTTGAATGTGTAATAAATGTAAAAAATCTGCTTTGTTCATTGTAAAAATGAAGGTTAATGTTCAATATGTTATAAACAGTTGCTTTAGTAACTAAATCTTGAGACAAGTCTCCTTTCCTGCCCTCTCTCCCACTGTGTTACAACTCACCAATGAGAGGGAGTGACAATAACATCTATACTATATGACATGAAAATGCTAGCCTCAAGCTATAAAATCTTATTCCGTATAGAATATCATTTTAATCTTTGCTGTCCAGTGGAAATTTTAGTAATAGTAATTGGGAAACCCTACTCTAGTCTTATTCTTAGACCTCAACCCTCCCTCAAACTAAATTCTGGATATGTGACTTATTACAAGACTCACAAGTTATATCTGAAATGAAAGGTGCCTTTGTAGGGAATATTATGGCCTAGCTCAAATTATGTCCCCTACTTTGTGCCTTGCAAAAGATGTGGAATAGAATCTCTTATGTAGTAGTCTTATTGACCTTTATGTAATACTAGCAGATTTACTTGGCGTTGCTCAAGTCTGAAACTTTCTAAAATGTAGAATAGATGGCACTCCCCACATCTCAAGCTTTCACTTGGCATAAATATCATTACTCTCAATCTCTCTCTCCCCCCCCCCCCTCTCTCTGGGGAGCAGGGGTGGCTCAGTTGGTAGCATGCTGGACATGTAATCTGTAGTTTTGACGTTTGAGTCCCAGTTGGGTCAGCATTGAGATTTATCTCCACGAAACTCTCCTCCCTACCCACAGTCAGTAGCAGACACTGATGTCCATCGGATGGGTGTTAAGCTGTGGCTCCATGTGTGGGAGAGCCATAACCCTGTGCACATTAAAGAACATGCTGGATGGCCTTCATGGGATACTACCATCTGTCTCTCAACAGTTGACCCAATGGGTCCCCTCCCCCAACCTTTTCTGAGCCTTCAGACCTGGCCATTATTCTTATAGCCTTCAGACCTGGCCTTGTGACCTGGCCATTTATTTAGCCCAATGTGTGCAAAAAAAAAGTGCTGCTCAGAGGTAAAACAACCTAACCTCCCCTTCTGGTTAAAATTTCCACCCTCTTTTTTAGGGGAGAAAAGAAATGGACATAGTTCGAGGTACCCATTATCTTTCCCTGGGGCGGGGGTGGCTCAGTCGGTAGCGCGCCAGGCTCGTAATCTGTAGTTCCCAGGTTCGAGTCCCAGCTGGGACAGCGTTGAGATTTATCTCCGCAAATTTCCCCGCCCTGCCCACGGTCAGTAGGGGACACCGATGGGCTTGGAAAGGCCGCCGTCCGTCGGATGGGACGTTAAGCCGTGGCCCCGTGTGCGGGAGAGCCATACCCTGTGCACGTTAAAGAACACGCTGGATGGCCTTGACGGGAGGCTACCATCTGTCTCCCAACAGCTGTTCCAGTGGGGCCCCTCCCCCAACCTTCTCTGAGCCTTCGGGGTCCATGTGACCTGGCCATTTAGCCCATGGTGTGCAAAAAAGTGCCGCTCAGAGGTAAAACAACCCAACCCATTATCTTTCCCATGTCAGAAGTTTCTAAACCAAAAACTGGAATTTCTTCACTCAGATAATCAAACTTTTCAAAACACTTCGTACCCACCAGAGTTTCTCAGATGCAATTTGCCAGGCATATGTAACTTTACATCAAAAGAAAATTAATTATGGTCTAAGGTACATAAAAAAATGTAAGGTACAAAAATATTTTTTACAATATATTATTTTTCACTTAGCGTATTATTTGAAACATTTATTAATTATTTGTAAGTTAATGATTTTAACTTCTGATACGAATTTAGTTTTTGAATCTCTTGTTCTGCTTGTACTTAATTAGAACAACTTCATTATCCATGGATGCTCATGCTCTTGAACCAGCAAACTGAACAATGAGTTTATCATGCGGAATCAGAAAGAAATCAATTTGATGCATTCATTATTTCAAATTTAATGGTGGCAACAGTTATTTTGAATAACTTTCAACTGTTAATGTTTAATCATGCGAAATTGGATATTAGTTTAGTTTAATGTATTCCTTTTTTCAAATTTATTAGTGGCAATAGTTATTTTGAATAATTTTCAATTGTTAATGTTAAGTCTATGGGGATTTTGAGAAATTCAAACCACCCACTCTAATTTTGGTTCACCTCAATGAGTTTGCACAAAGCCTATATTCTTCCCTTAGGTGAAGGGAATGTTCATGCAAAGCTTGGTGTCTCTAGCTCTTCTGTGGGCCAAGTGTGCATAAGTGGACAGACACATAAACTTTCTTCTTTATATATTAGATAAAAGATTGCTACTGTTGATTTGTTATTTACTCTATATTAAGACCTCAGCAACTCTTGGTTAAATATACTAGTTATAATTAAAGTTTGTAATTACCTGTTATGGAAAGAATTAAAAATGATTTAGTGGAATGCATTTGTGTACACAGGATCCATGCCTTAAGTGGGCTTGGTTATATTCAGGATGATCCAATATTTGCTACTAGAATTGCAAAATTTGATGGGTTCCACTTTGCAGTGTGGTTGGGCATTGTTATGCAGAAACAGGACACTTTCCAGAGAAGACGAACATTTTCATGGCTGTAACTCACCATAAACTTCCACAAGTTGGTGATAAATATTTGTGACACTTTTCTTGCATTCAAAAACTGAATTACAACAAGGATTTGTTCTGGACCACTATTTCAATTGAGTTGCCATGCTCAACTGACTCATGCTAATGGTAACATACAATAAGTGGTTAGGTATATGGCAGGAAAATCAACATGCAATGCTACTAACAATTATTAACAAATCGTAACTTAACTAAGTATAGGTCTTCTGGTTGTGTCAGCCATTTAAATTTAATTTTTGAATTCCATTCATAAATATTAAACAGATACAAAATATGATTTTTTTTCATAAATGTGCTTATTATATGAAAATGTGTTGTAAAAATTAAAAAATAGTGTAGTATAGTATGCTTTACTGAAGAAATTACAGACATGATGATAGGTGAGAGTTAGCATTTCTTTGACTACACTCAAAAGAATAAGGTTCAAATGCCATCCTCATATTTTTTTGTCCCTCAGTAGTGTTTTATAGGGGCTGAAACTGCATTCAAAATCACATGGTTAATTGAAATCCAGTGGGATTTTACCAAGAATTTAATTATTTGTTCTTTATAAATTTTGGGGTGATCTGGTACACTATGTCCAGTTATTTTCCAGAAGTAAATGCATGTTGAATTACTGAGGCTCCATTTCAGGATATCAGCACTGATGAGATCACAACACAGATCATTTGAGAAGACTTACTTAGTTTCATCATCTGATATGCTTGGTTAACCAATAAAAAGAAAGCTGTCTGCTTAAAACTATTCTTTTGGATCTTGTTTGACTCTGCTTAAAAGTAGAAATATTTTGAAAAAATTGAGATTGCTTGGCACACTGTAGAATTACATGCATTGCAGCAGAGGATTTTTCCATTCTTTGAGAATGCTATTAAACTTAATAGCATAATATTTAATTTTGCAGCTAAAGGTAATTTTTGACATTTTAAAATATATTTCAAACATATTGTATGTAAACACTTCATTTTTTACTTCAGAATTTTATAAATAAAATTTGCATATCTTTCTTCACCTGTTACATTCCTTTTAATTATAGTCAGCAATGGAATGTGGATGAAACAAAGAGTCCATGCTGTTTACTTATAGTCTTGCCAATGTATTGAGTCATTTCGAAATATGCTGGTTGAAGGAATGACAAGCTCATCTAACAAATTGTGGAAAAAGCAACACTAAATGAACTGCATAAGCAAGCAATTAATATTATGGCTTCATTAACCATTTGTTGTGTAATCACTTTTGCACTTTCCTTCCATTTGCCTTTCTGCTAACTGAACAGATTTTGGACTGATATCACTAATGTACTAATACTTTGAGCCTAACAATTTACTAGTACTATATGTAATTTTGCTAAAACACTGGATATTGTGTGAGTACAAACTCAACTTAAAAATATCACCTTGATCCTTTGAGTCTGTTTACCATTTATCTCTTTTTGCCAAGATACTAAAAATTGTATAAATACAAACTCAATCTCTAGTGTCTTGACAAAAAGTGACAGATGGTAGTAGAACTACTTTCAGGCTCAAAGTGTTAACTAATCATTAATTGTACAGAGTATTCTTTAGGCATAACTGTTTTTTTTAACTATTTTATTCATTTTAATCAGCTGCGATTAGGGGGCTGTTTGATATTGTCGGCATTCCCTCTCTCAATAAACATAGTTTCTTTAAACATCCCACTAACCATTTTCTCTCCATAGGTAGTTGGAATGTGAGGACTCTGCACAGAGCTTTTTCTCTTGATGTCCTCACACAAGAATTCCACCGTTACAATTTAGATATTCTTGGCTTGCAAGAGACCAGATGGACAGATAAAGGTCAGATTCTTAAAAATAATCTTAAATTTCTCTTTTCAGGGAGGGACGACAATAAGCATCACCAAGGCGTGGGTCTGCTTCTCAGTAGACACGCTAGCGATGCTCTTCTAGGATATGAGTGCATTAATGAAAGGTTTATTACAGCAAAATTTCAGACAAGCGTTAAAGACTTGAATGTTATCTGCTGTTATGCCCCCACTGAGGATGCCGATGAGGATGAGAAGGATAGGTTTTATGAACAACTTCAGGATATTTTGAATTCTGTCAAGAAAGGAGATATTACCCTTGTTCTTGGTGACTTCAATGCCAAAGTTGGTACTGACTCTGACCTTTGGGGAGGAGTAATAGGCCCTTTTGGTATTGGTAGCTGCAATGGCAATGGGCAACGTCTCCTACAGGTAAGTAAACTCAATGGATTCAGAATAACTAACACTTATTACAAACACCGCGACATACATAAGTACACATGGGTTTCACCTGATGGGCTGCATAAGAATATGATTGATTACATATTAATTAACAGCAAATGGGCTAGTTCTGTTAGGAATACCAGGGCATATAGGGGAGCTGAAATTGGATCTGACCATTACCTTGTTAAAAGTGTGTTGCAACTTAAACTTAAAAAGTGTTGTGCTAGGGTTAAAAAATTTACTTTTAATACTGAAGCTCTGAAAGATCCAGTTATAGCCAAAGCTTACCATGATAGGTTACTTAGTCATTATGACAGTCATGGTTTGCTTACTACTGAAGGTGAGGAAGAATGGGATCATTTTAAACAGGCTTTTTTGGAAACTAACAGTACTCTTTTAGGAAAAAAGGAGCAGAAGAGGCAAAATTATCTGAGTGATAAGGCTCTTGAGCTTATTTCGGAAAGAAAGAACTGCAGGAATGCCCTTAATCAATACCCTACTAGTCCTAATAGAAAGCATTACAGAGACCTTAATAAACTTGTAAAGGATCAGTTAGCTGCTGATAAGAATCTTTGGCTTGATGGTTTGGCTGACAAAGCCGAGGAAGCAGTTAGACAGCACAACAGCAGAGAGCTGTACCAGATAGTTAATGTTTTGTGTGGTAGAAAACGGACAGGCATACAAGGATTGAAGAATAAACAAGGTAAGGTTATAGAAGGGGAGGATTCTGTCATGGCTAGGTGGGCTGAGCATTTCAGTGATGTTCTAAACAATGTAGTTAGTTCTACTCCCATTGTTTGCAATGATGATAGATGCATTGGTGGCTTTAATGTTGGTCCTATAACACAATCTGAAGTTATTTTGGCTGTTTCTAAACTTAAACTTCATAAATCCCCAGGGGTAGATGAAATTACTACGGAAATGCTTAGAGCTGGGAATGTTTCGGTTACCACTTGGATGACTGAAATTCTGAATATCTTTTATGATAAAGGCATGGTTCCTAAGGATTTTACCAGAGCTATTGTTATCCCTATTTTTAAAAAAGGTGATCGCAGTTATTGTGATAACTATAGGGGTATCAGCCTACTCTCTGTTCCAGGTAAAGTTCTTTCCATGATTGTGCTTAATAGAATTAAGAATCTGGTTGACAGTCAATTGCGTGATGAGCAATGTGGATTCAGAAGTGGTAGGGGATGTGTGGATCAGATATTTTCACTTAGGCAGATTCTTGAGAAATGTTTAGAGTTTCAGAAACCTTTGGTTGCTAGCTTTGTTGATTTCAAAAAGGCTTTTGACTCTGTTGATCGTCATAATTTGTGGTTGATTGTGAGATCATATGGTATACCAGACAAGTTAGTTAACATTATGAAAGCTCTCTATAATAACACTGAGTCGTGTGTGAGAGTTGGTAAGGCTTGTAGCAATTGGTTTAGCATTACTTCTGGTGTTCGACAAGGGTGCATTTTGTCTCCTTTTCTTTTTAGCTTGGTTATTGATTATGTTATGCGAAATTCACTTCAAGGGAAAGATTTTGGCCTTAAATGGGCTGGAGATACGAAAATTTCTGATTTAGATTATGCTAATGATTTAGCCCTTTTGGCAAATGATGTTGATGAGATGAACTCTTTCATTCGAGCTGTTGATGAGACTGGTAGTAGAGTAGGTTTGGTTATAAACAGAGAGAAAACTAAAGTGATGAAAATTGGTCAGGCAGGCTGTGATTCAGTTAATCTGAAGGGTTGCAGTCTTGAGCAGGTATCACAGTTTAATTTTCTTGGGAGCTATGTAACAGATAATGGTGATGTGCGGCATGAGATTAACAGACGAATAGGGATTGCTGCTGGGACTTTTAAGAACCTATGGAGAGAGTGGAGAAATAGGCGTATACACCTAAAGACTAAAATTAGACTGTATAATAGTTTGGTTCTTTCTAGGGTTAGTTATGGTAGTGAAACTTGGACACTTTGTAAACAAGATAACAGGAAACTAGATGCTTTTGATTCCAGATGCTTACGTAGTATCTTGGGCATTAGGTGGTTCAACTTTGTAACTAATGATGAGATCAGGCAAAGGAGTTTGCAACCTCCTTTAAGCAGCATATTGTGCAGAGAGAGACTCCGTTGGTTTGGCCATGTTGCCCGTATGAATAATTATAGATTGGCGAATAGGGTTATGAACAGTGTGCCTAAAGGCCTCAGAAAGAAAGGGAGACCTAGGATGCGGTGGGCAGACAATGTCAAACAAGACCTTGTTAGAATTGGTGTGCAGTGGCCAGATGCAGTAGATGTAGCTCAGGATAGACTTGCTTGGAGAACTAAATTGCACGGTTTGGTTGGACCTCCGTAGCCCATGGCTGCTTGAGGATGATGATGATGATGATGATGGGGAAGGGGAACAGAGGGAGCCTCTTTTGAGTAATTTTAACAGTAGGACTAGAGGTGAAAAGAAATAGCAAACATATACACTCAAAGTCATCAAAATAGGAAAAATATGATATAGAGTGAAATTTGAAGCTTGGTAACTTCTTAAATATGCTTTTGTGCAAAAATGAGACAAAGATCTCAGTCAAATCTTAAATTTGATTTCCAATAACATTTATTCAGTATTTAAGGGGTTGTATAAGGTAGAAAGCTTAATGGTATCAATCCTAAAAAGGTAATTCAAATGGATTAAAATGAAAGCAATAGCCGTCATACTGAGTTTACAGAAGAAACTTCAGAAGTGCATTTTTAGTAGCTTTTGAATGTTTTTCCAGAACAAATAAAACTTTTATTAAAGTTTCAGATTCCACAGTTCTTTAAATGCTGATTGAATGTTGTTGAAAAGTTGAGATTTAGTTAGAGGATTAGATTAGAGAGTTAGATTTCATTGGCGATAATAACCTGTTGAATGACTTCTGAGAAGTGGATCTCTTTATATGTTATTTATTGTAATAAACATCTTGCATTGTAAGGGTGAAATTGTTTTCTTGTAAAAATTTTATGGGGAAGATTTTTTTTAAAGCTAAGAGGGAAAATGCAGTTTGCTCTGAAGAATAAAAGTGCACTGTAGGATTAATCAGAAATCAAATATGAAGTAGCATTATAAATGGTATGAAAGATGTTTAAACTTTTAGGCATTACTAGGTAAATTAAAAACATCCAAAAATACACTGCTTGACATAGAAAATGCCACGCCATGAAGGAATGCACAAAATGAGGCAATATTTACCACATATGAAGATAAGTAGGTGGGAAATAAGTGATTTAATTTCTGAGGGATTATATAAATGCAATGGGCGAGGAGACAGTATAATGTGGCCTGAGTCAGTAGGTCATATGACCACCATGCTGGGCTTATACATTCAGTAACATGGTATTGAATGCAAAGACTTCGGATGGTGTGCTGAGATATCGTGGACCATGCATCTTTGACCTGTGTCCATAATTCATTGACATTTCAAGGGGGTCAGTGCAGAGCCATGAAGTTATCTTGCAATGACTTCCCACATGTGATTCTGAAGGTATGCATTTTTAATGCAGAAGAAAAATAAAAAAAAATTCTTATCATCCCATATGCTCCCTAAAATGTAGAAAATAAACCTAAAGCATTTGATATATCGATGTTGCAATCAGTCACTGAATTCGTATTCACTTCAAAGGAAGATAGGCGCTGTTTACCTACTCAACAAGTTTGCCAGCGTTTTTTCTACCTTTTTAATTTTCCACTAGATAATCATGGGTGTAAGAGAATGATGTTTGGTGTTTTGTGAATCTGGCACCCTATAATGATAGAAATTTGAATTAATGGATGATTTGGAAAATATGATTAGTAAAATTTTATTACTACCTATTCAACTCAAAAAGAATTTTTCCATCTTATCTCCTAAAGCAAAAAAAAAAAGGTTGGACCCCTTTCCCTCCACCCTCAGATAATTGCGTCTATCAATTTAAATCCGCTGATCATCCCATTTTAGCACGAGATTTCAAATTCCTAGCTTGAACTGAAATGGTGAAAATTTTCCAACTCTAACCTGCTTCAGTGGTGAAAAAAGTTTTCTTCACTGAAGTTTTCTGACTTTCAGTTTGAAAAGCTACTCAAAGATTTTGAAAATGTGAATCCTAATATTTCATTATTATGAATCCAGCACAAAAAGAATTCATTTCCAAAAAGCTGTTTCAAATGGAAAATATGATTTGTAGTATGACAAAGTAAATACAATAGCTCGTTTGACAACGAGCTAAAATTAAGTACATCGTTAGGTGACAACCATTGGTGCCAGCGTTTTTTGTTTCAGTACATAACCTATTTCCCATTGCAAGTTAAAATTTGATCCATAAATGGCTTGTATTTATTCGAGAAATGAGTGATGAACATTGATCATGAGCCTTTGCTGTTTATTGTTAGTAAACAATTCGTAAGATACCCACTTGCTTAGCTATTCTGCATTTTTCAAATGGCATGCGAGTTCTTGGTGTTTCTTCATTACCATCTAATCTTTGCGAATTATCAAGCGATTGATTATATCAATCGATATATTTTAATCATTACCAAATGATATTACCATCTAATCTTGGTGAAAGTTCAAGGCAAGTTTGGTTTGTATCAGACTCGATTAATGCTTTCAAATCATCATTAGTAACAGGTGGCTTTCCTTTTTGAGGTTCATCTTGCAGCGTCTTATTTCTGGACTTCAGAAACTGATTTCATGCTGTCTTTCCCAAACAAGCGGCCTTTATTACTTTTCTACCAAGTTGTAATTTGTAATGCGAATAACACTAGTTGTAGAAGGCATAGTTTTGCTGATGTAAAAATGATACTTTTATTAAGCAAAGTGTAGCAGTTTGAGAGCTAATTTAAGAACCTTTTGAATGACATATATGAATACAACCGTCATCTGTCGGATCTCCTGAATATACGACGCCTAAAGCAACAGAAGTGAAAAATGGGAAAAACTTTCCTTGGGACTGGATAGATGGAAGCCATTTGTTATGTTCTTTAATGTATGCAACCGCTCTCCTGCACACAGGGTGGAAATGAATAAACTAGAATAACAAAATGTTTAAATATATATACATACATATAGTTTTTAAACATTTATCTTGATATGTTATGTAGAATTTTTAGTCATTCAAGTCACTATTACCTATCTATGTAAAAAATTGAACATCCCATGCAGAATTTATATACTGCTCACAAAAATTAGGGGATATTTCAAAATGAATATGAAGTGATGAAATATCCCCTAATTTTTTGTGAGCACTATATATTGGGTTGAACCAAATGTTCATTCAGATTTTAGGCAAAAATTCAAACTTAAATATTGAATAGTAATAAATATCTTTAATTAAAAATGTATCCACCATTTTGTTCGATTAACTAAGCCATCTGTCGGGCAGCTTCATTATTCCATCGGTGTAGAACTTAGTTGGTTTCTCATTGAAGAACCGATCAAAGTGGTTTTTGATGGCCTCCAAAGATTGGAATTCTTTATTGTTCAAACAGTTTAGCGTGACCAGAATAAGTGGTAATCAGAAGGTGCAATGTCAGGCAAATATGGGGGGTGGCACAAAACATTCCAGCTGCAACAATTTTTGTTGCAGAAAAGTCGGGAGGTAAAATATGTGGTCTTGTGTTGTTATGGTGGAGCACAACTGCTTCAATTCGCCAATTCCAGACGTTTTTCATCGATCACTGCCTTCAGCCAATCCAATTGTAAGCAATAGTGATCTGAATTAATCGTGTGATTGTTTGGTAAGAGCTCATAGTGATGGATTCCCTTCCAATCCCACTACACACAGAGCATGACATTCTTTGGATGCAGGCAGGCCTTGGGTTGTAATGGAGTCTCACCTGGCTTGCCCCAGGATCTTTTCCTTTGGACATTGTTGTAAAGGATTCATTTTTCATCGCCCCACTAACTGCTTCAAAAATTGGTTATTTTCATTGCATTGCAGGAGTAAATCACAGGCAGAGATGTGGTCAATTAAATGTTTTTCGCTTAATTCTTGTGGCACCCACACATGGTACCAATCACATATTCCAGCTGCTCCAAATGCCTTATAATCGACGTTTGCAATACTTTTAGTGTCTCAGCAATCTCTCTTGTGGTGCTGTGCTGGTTAGTTTGGATTAGGGGGGTGATTTGATGGTCAACTATGGAGAGCCTTTCTTAATGTGTGAATTTCCAGAGAGAAACTCCTGGTTCAGAACTCGCGAAGTATTTCTGACACATTTGGTCATTTACAGCATTGTCTCCATACACTGCACAAATCTTGCTTTGGGTTTGTGTTGCATTTCCCCCCCCCCCCCCCCCCAAAAAAAAAAAAAAAAAACAGGGAACATAAGATGTCAAAAATGTACCTTCGTATATCCCATTTTCAAATTGATCCTACGCAAATGTCACTCACATCACTTGGGAAAAATCTCAACAAATTTTTGGTTGAACTCATTATTTATTCAGTCAAGTTAAATGAAGCAGATATTTAAAGTTATTTTGGCGTACTGATCTGGACAACTGTGGCTACTTTTCTCTTTTTTCTACCCTGCTGAGGAATGGTCAACTACATAGGGTCCTGGTGCTGACCATATAAACCAGGCATGTCAAACACGCGGCCTGCCGGGAACTGTTCTGCAGCCCGCCAAGATTGATAACCAATACGTTTATTTAACTTTTGACAACACTGGATTCTTTAATTAAAATCATAAGTACGTACACGGTACATGAATTAAATAAACGTATTTCAGAAAACATTTCCATTTATATATAAGGGAAACTATTGCACATAAATGTATATGTCAGAGCCTGATCTTAGAATTGTGAACAACTATTTTGTGCAAACAACTATTTTCCACTTTAAAAAATAATAAAACTGCGGAAAGATCAAGATTAACAGACAAGCATGTGCAAGCAATTTTAAAAATAACTACAGCTCAAAAAATTCAACCAAATTTTGAAGATTTGGTTAATGAAAAACGTTGCCAAGTTTCTTCAAAAAAAAAAGATATTATTTTCTTTAAATAATGTTATTGAAAAAAAGAAACTTTCCTGCATACATATGTATTTTTTAATATGTTTATATTCTGTGTATTATTATTTTGTATGTATTGATTTGTTTATAATAAGAAGCTATGCTTCATCTTTATTTCAATTTGTTTTTTTTTGTTTTGCGGCCCGCAATTTAATATATAATACTTAATATGGTCCTCGGTGGTTAACGAGTTTGACATGCCTGATATAAACCTACTGGACTGGACTGATATAAGGCTCTGAGCTTGATTATGGATCCAGATTTTGCTGCACTGATGGGCATCTGTGGAGGGAAAATATACTGCTGCGCTTTCTGTTCGTTTGTGGGTTGACAGCCCCAAGTGCATAGATTCACAGGATATGTTTTATCAGCCGGTGAATACTCCTGAGCAGAGGTCATCACAGGCACCTGAACTCTTGTTTCTACTTGCATCGTCAAATTCTACATTGGAGGAAGTCTTCCAGTGTAGATGGCTTCAGCCTTTAGTGGTAGGGGAACAGGTCTTTGCCCCATGCCTATGGTTAGGGGGCTGTTTGATATTGTCGACATTCCCTCTCTCAATAAACATCGTTTGTTTAAACATCCCACTAACCATTTTCTTTCCATAGGTAGTTGGAATGTAAGGACTCTGCACAGAGCTTATTTTCTTGGATGTCCTCACACAAGAATTTCAACATTATAATTTATATATTCTCAGTTTGCAAGAGCCCAGATGGACAGAGAAAGGTCAGATTCTTAAAAAATATTCTTAAATTTTGCTTTTCACGAAGGGACAACAATAAGCATCACCAAGCTATAGGTCTACTTCTCAGCAGACACACCAGTGATGCTCTTCTAGGATATGAGTGCATGAATGAAAGGTTTATTACAGCAAAATTTCAGACAAGAATTGAAGACTTGAATGTTATCTGCTGTTATGACCCCACTGAGGATGCCGATGAGAAGGATAGGTTTTACAGACAACTTCAGGATTTTTTTAATTCTGTCAAGAAAGGAGATATTACCCTTGTTCTAGGTGACTTCAATGCCAAAGTTGGTACTGACTCTGACCTATGGGGAGGAGTAATAGGCCCTTTTGGTATTGGTAGCTGCAATGGCAATGGGCAACGTCTCCTACAGGTAAGTAAACTCAATGGTTTCAGAATAACTAACACTTATTACAAACACCGCGACATACATAAGTACACATGGGTTTCACCTGATGGGCTGCATAAGAATATGATTGATGATATATTAATTAACAGCAAATGGGCTAGTTCTGTTAGGAATACCAGGGCATATAGGGGAGCTGAAATTGGATCTGACCATTATCTTATTAAAAGTGTCTTGCAACTTTAACTTAAAAAGTGTTGTGCTAAGGGTTAAAAAATTAACCATTAATACTGAAGCTCTGAAAGACCCAGTTATAGCCAAAGCTTACCATGATAGGTTACTTAATCATTATGACAGTCATGGTTTGCTTACTACTGAAGTTGAGGAAGAATGGGATCATTTTAAACAGGCTTTTTTGGACACTAACAGTATTCTTTTAGGAAAAAAGGAGCAGAGGAGGCAGAATTATCTGAGTGATAAGGCACTTGAGCTTATTTCGGAAAGAAAGAACTGCAGGAATGTCCTTAATCAATACCCTACTAGTCCTAATAGAAAGGATTACAGAGAGCTTAATAAACGTGTAAAAGATCAGTTAGCTACTGATAAGAATCTTTGGCTTGATGGTTTGGCTGACAAAGCCGAGGAAGCAGTTAGACAGCACAACAGCAGAGAGCTGTACCAGATAGTTAATGTTTTGTGTGGTAGAAAACGAACAGGTATACAGGGATTGAAGGATAAACAAGGTAAGGTTATAGAAGGTGAGGATTCTGTCATGGCTAGGTGGGCTGAGCATTTCAGTGATGTTCTAAACAATGTGGTTAGTTTTACTCCCATTGTTTGCAATGATGATAGATACATTGGTGGCTTTAATGTTGGCCTTATAACACAATCTGAAGTTGTTTTGACTATTTCTAAACTTAAACTTCATAAATCCCCAGGGGTAGATGAAATTACTACGGAAATGCTTAGAGCTGGGAATGTTTCTGTTACCACTTGGATGACTGAAATTCTGAATATCTTTTATGATAAAGGCATGGTTCCTAAGGATTTTACCAAGCTATTGTTATTCTTATTTTCAAAAAAGGTGATTGCAGTTCTTTTTTTTTTAAATTATAGGGGTGTCAGGCTACTTTCTGTTTCAGGTAAAGTTCTTGCCATAATTGTGCTTAATAGAATTAAGAATCTGGTTGGCAGATAATTGTGCGATGAGCAGTGTGGATTACGAAGTGGTAGGGAATGTGTAGATCAGATTTTTCCACTTATGGAGATTCTTGAGAAATGTTACTTTCAGAAACCTGTGGTTACTAGCTTTGTTGATTTCAAAAAGGCTTTCGACTCTGTTGATCGTCATAATTAGTGGTCGATCATAAGATCGCATGGCATACCAGTTAAGTTAGACTTAAATTAATGAAAGCTCATCTATAATAACACTGAGTCATGTGTGAGAGTTGGTAGAGCATATAGCAATTGGTTTTGCGTTGCTCTTGGTGTTCGACAAAGAGTGCATTTTTTCCCCTTTTCTCTTTAGTTTGGTTATTGATTATGTTATGCGAAATTCTTTGCAAGGGAAAGATTTTGGCCTTAAATGGTCTAGAGTAGGGGTTCTCAACGTGGGGTACGAGGTAAAATTTTTGAGGTACGCCATGAGAGCTCAAAAGTCGCTAGATCTAGTAACAAAGTAAAAATAACCATTGTTATACTGTAACTATAGTTTTATCTATGTATACCATTTCATACACATTTCCAGGGGGTACGTGAAGCATAAAAGGTTGAGAACCACTGGTCTAGGGATTTCAAAATTTCTGATTTAGATTATGCAAATGATTTGGCCTTGTTGGCTAATAATGTTGATGAGACTGGTAATAGAGTTGGTTTGGTGATAAACAGAGATAAAATTAAAGTGATGAAAATTGGTGTGGCAAATGGTGCTTCAGTCGCTCTGAATGGTTGCGCCCTTGATCAAGTGTCTCAGTTTAATTATCTTGGGAATTATGTAACAGATACTGTTGATGTGCCGAATGAGATTAACAGAGAAATAGGGATTGCCTCTGGGACTTTTAGGAATTTATGGAGAGTGTGGAGAAATATGCATATACACCTAATGACGAAAATTAGACTCATAATAGTTTGGTTTTTTTTAGGGTTAGTTATGGTAGTGAAACTTGGATGCTTTGTAAGCGAGATAACAGGAAATTTGATGCTTTTGATTCTAGATGCTTATGCAGTATCTTGAGCATTAAGCGGTTCAATTTTGTAAGTAATGAAGAAGTTAGGTAAAGGAGTCAGCAACCTCCTCTGAGTAGCATATTGTGCAGAGAGAGAATCCGTTGGTCCGGCCATGTTGCCCGTATGGATAATTATAGATTAGCGAATAGGGTTATGAATAGTGTGCCTAAAGGCCTCAGAAAGAGGAGGAGACATAAAATGCGGTGGGCAGACAATGTCAAACAGGACCTTGTTAGAATTGGTGTGCAATGGCGAGATGCAATAGATATAGCTCAGGACAGATATGCTTGGAGAACTAAATTGCGCGGTCTGGTTGGACCTCCGTAGCCTATGGCTGCTCGAGGAAGAGGATGATAATGATGGTGATGAACAAAAAATTGCTATAGAAGTCCAACTTTGTAACCTGACAAGTAGAATAGCATAGTGTCAACTGTGGATATTACGAGATGGCATGATTTGTGAAAAGTTTCAAAACTCTGCACAATCTCATACTTCCTCGGTTATCACTCACGCATGCCTGTGAACATTATCTGCTTCTTATCCAAGAACCAAAGATTTTCTATAAGGTGGCCAAGATCCAGACATACACCAACCTTCTTCTCCACCTAATAAGCCTTATTGATGCACTATCTAACATAATATACAATAGTGCACAAAATTAAGGAATAATGTCGTTCTCTGGAAATATATAACGAACTAATTTGCGGTGTTGCATGCAAATAGTGCATTGAAGGAGAAGAAAAATGCGGCACGTGTAAGTGAAGCGATCACGGATATACAAATTAAAATTGCTAAAATGACACATTTGGCTGCGATACTCATTTCCTTTCCAACCAGTCTGACGATTGACATGGAAAACAACAATGATCTGTGCCCTCCTTATCCTCTTCAATATAAGAGCTCTTTAACGTGATTTAGACTCCAGATAAATGTGCTCCTCACTGATGTGTCCGATTTGCGATGTGAGTTAACCTGGAGAGAGCAAAAAACTCGCCCTGCTCTCTCCAGATCGCTATAGTATCACATAAATTGGTGATGGTAAAGCAGTGGTCTTGATATGGTGGCCGCACAGAGTTTCACATCTTTCAGGAAGGCACTCTGACTGCTAAGTGATACAGAGACGAGATTTTTTCGTCCCACTTGAGGCTTTTCTGGGGTGTTCTCGGTCGTGATTTCTTCTATTCCCAAAGGGCTCATGTGATTGACGATTTCTATGAGAGAAGATAGTCATAGGATGGAGTGGCCAACCTGATACCCAGATCTGAATGCAGTTGAGCATATGGGAGATACTGTGGTGGATGGGAGTGGAGACCAGTTCCCTCCCAGCACTCTTCGTGACCACAAAATTTCAGCAAGTCTCGTCAAACGGTGTGAGAACCCATTGTACATGTTGTATGGCTGGTGGGGTAATCGTAAGACAATATATGTCCACTAATTCCAGCTCACGATCACATATGTTACACTTGTGCATATTACACCATTTCGTCATATGTGACGAAACCTTTCCATACGATATTTGATTGTGTTTGATGAGAACCGTTTTGAGTTATGTACCTTTTGTTCATTATCCTTTAATTTTTATAAAACAGTATAGTAACCGCTACACACCAAAGACTTAGACTACATGTAAATCCCAGTTCCGAATGATTATTGTGGTTGGCTGCAATGGAAAGGTTCGAGTACCTTGTAAAGCATAGATGTATGTTTTATTGTTACTTACTGTTTTTTTGCTCACCTTCCTCACAGATTCTTTTCTATAGCGTATTACACTGGCGAGGCTTCCATCATTCCTCCATCGTAACAAAATAGCCGGAGGAGTAATTTAATTTTATTTAATAATGCCAGGATATATAATGTCGTGGCTTGACTAATGGAAGAGGTTGAATTAGCTTGCGGACTCGATTTTTTTATATTGGATAAAATGCATTATCCAAACCTTCAAGCTTCACTGGTTTAACTTTTCCCATCTTCGGCCTACCACTGAGAAATACGAGTTTGTGAATTCGTGACGTTTACACTGTTTTGTACAGTATCATGTTGATAGTATTTATTATACTTGCATGACAAAAAAAAAGGAAAAAACTATAATTTGTTTGAAATTAAATTAGATGATCGCAATCATTTTTGTGTCTGATTTTTTATGTTTTCTTGCCTCATATATAGCATTTGTACGTAAGACAGCAGTTGTTACTGTAGAAGGTTATGCTGTATTGCACTCCTGACATATACATAAAGAGGACCCAGAATAAGTACATGGTATTGCTCACAGACGTGATTCATATTGTTACAAATGACATCCATACAGACCACTACACAACTTCCTATTGTGTTACATGGTGACCTTTTGCTAAATGACAGAATATTGTCAGCCACGAAAAATGACCAATACAGAAACGAGCAACCGTCCCACCAGGACATGACTGCAGCTCGTATACAACTGGGTTAATCCTGTCAGAACCCGAGATATCTCCCTTTCCTGTGCAGGCAAATCGTTACCGTAGTATTTCCTCGACAATTGTTATTTTGCTGTCCAGGTCAGATGCTCCCAACCATTGCTGACCTGGAAATGCAAGTGCGTTTTGCGACATGACAATAAGGCAACATACAAAGTCAGTAGCAAACCTGAATTGCTCTCTTTTTCAGCGGCTCTGCACAAAACCGGTATCCCGAAGAAAGCGATGGCTCTTCCGGTTCATCGTGCTCTGTTCTCTCATCTGGGCTAACTCTATCAGAAGTTGCGGATGATTTCTCTCGCCACGCATTTCACGCCTGACCCCATCGGAAACAAATGTTAACCTGATCTGAAATATATTCGTGCAGTTAGAAATGCATATTTCAGTATGTAACGATTAAGGAACGGCTACACAGAAGGCTTTTTATTAACATTTCTGAACACTCTGGCGTCTCAAAACAATACCATTACAAACAAGGGAAATGGCCTCACAGCAAATTGTAGCGTGTGTAGTTAGATATATTAATAATACTAAACTGCTCGTTTTTTTTTTTTTGTGGAACTACCTTTAAAGTAGGGGTTCGCAACGTGGGGTACGCGGTAAAATTTTTTGGGGTACGCTGTGAGAGCTCAAAAGTCGCTAGATCTAGTAAAGTCGCTAAGTTGGCAACAATGCTACTGATTAATTTCTGAGAACTCAGTGAGAAGCTTGGCGCTGTTGTTCATGTCTACACGTTTGTCAATCCTCCCTACCTGAGAGCCGAACCTTCCCGAACAGCTGATCGCCCAGTCAAAACATCCATTCTAAGTGAGCGAACTTGCCTTCTTACTGCTCACTGTATTTGTTGTAATTTATTTCACTTGCTGTGCTTAGTTATTTTTAGTCTTTAGTTTACTGTGAAGTTAAATGAACGTTCTTGCAGCAGCGGAAGAAATAGCTTCTTGTATGTTTGGTCAAAAAGAGGCAAACTTGTTAGAACCATTCCTTTGTCAAGCGACACAGTTTCCAGAAGAATTAAAGATATGGTCTATAATATTAAGGACCGACCCATTCAAGCTATTCAGTGTAGCCCGTGGTTTGCCATACAAGTGGATGAGTCGACAGAGGTAGCTGGGCTAGCTCAATTACTTGTGTTTGTGCGTGGAAAATTCCAGGATGCAATATTTGAAGATATTTTATTTTGTAAGCCTCTCAAAGCTTCCACTACGGGTAAGGATATTTTTAATGATTGATTTATTTTTTGCCGAAAACAACCTTGAATGGAAAAATTGCATTTCTGTATGTACTGACGGAGCAAAAACAATAAGTCGTTATATCACAGGACTGGCAGGTCGTATAAAACAAATTGCACCAGAATGTAAGTTCACTCATTGTTGTCTTCACCGTGAAGCGCTGATAGCAAAATTTCTCCCTTATGATTTGAAAAGAGTTCTGAATTAAAGTGTACAAATGGTGAATTTCATCAAAACCCGACCATTGAAGTCTCGACTTTTTTCAATTATGTGTGAAGAAATGAGTAGCGTGCATAAGAGATTGCTGCCTTCACACAGAAGTACGTTGGTTGTCAAGACGAAATGTTCCTTGCTATTTATTTGAACTCCACAATGAAGTAAGCCTTTTTTTTATGAACCACGAGTTTCGACTTTCTTTGAGACTACAAGACTTAGAAATACTTCTACGGTTAGCATATTTAGCTGATATTGTTGAAAAAAATTAATATTTTGAACTTGTCATTGCAAGGAGACAACGTTGATGTATTCTATGTTGAGGAGAAAACAGAGGCCATGATGAAAAAAATTCTCTTTGGGAAAACGGAATTAAAAATAACAGCTGTAACCAATTTCAGCGACTAGATTCATTTCTTAAAGAAAATGAGCAAACGATTGCAGACTTTGAAGACATCAGACAACAAATAATCGTTCACTTATAAGGCAATATTTTCCACCCCCTGATGAAACGCAAGAATGGATTCAAGACCCCTTCACATTTAATTTGGAAAAATGTAAGCTTCCATTGTCCAATAAAGAAGAGTTGATTGAGATATCTTGTGACAATAGTTTAAAGCATTCATTCCAAAAAAAGCCATTGATTAGTTTTTGGATTGGAGTGGAGAAGGAATATCTGACTTTGTCAAGAATTGCAGTCAAATATTTGTTACTTTTCACAACAACTAATTTATGTAAAACTGGTTTTTTTCTTTAACTGCTTTAAAAAATAAATATAGGAACAGGCTGGATGTAGAAGATGACTTGCAACTCTACCTTAGCAAGATAATCCCAACCATTGAAGAACTGTGCAAGCGTAAACAAGCGCAACCATTTCACTGATTACCCAGTAAAATGTTTATAATTTTATAAGATTTGTTAAATTGTTTGTCATTTTTTGTGTTTATCGAGTTTATCGATATATGTAATTTATGAATCCAAAATTTAATGTGTATATATATATATGTTTTATTTTATTCCCATTGTTATACTATAACTATAGTTTTATCTATCTATACAATAGGTACGCCAGTTACATACACATTTCCAGGGGGGTACGTGAAGCATAAATGGTCGAGAACCATTGCTTTAAGGCACTAGAAAGTTAGGAAATGTTAAGGGTAAACCACTTTCTGTGTATGGCAGTAGCCATAGAGTTTTGGAGTGGTTTGTTTTTTACAAGCCCATTTCACTCTCAATGAGTTCAAAAAATTATATGAAAATAAACCAAATGCTTTCCTCCTCTGTTATTCCCAGTGAAGTGTGTACAAATGGTGGCCAAATTTAATCACATGAATCGGATCGTTGTCCTTATTGACTTCAAATAGATTCAAATTTCCGCGAACTTTGCATTTTGAATGCCACTAAGCATGAATTCAAAGGAAAGACGACGCTAATAGGTTCATTTTTCAAAATAAATCGTTTGGAACACAAACCGAAGTGTTAAGAATTTTGTGGCCCGAAAACCGGTTACGCTTTATTAACCATAATGGCTGCATACAGTAAAAGGATGAAAAGGCGAGATAAATATATATGTTACGCACGAGAGCGACATTTGACGTTTTACTAGAATTTTTATCCTGAATGTCATGATTTAATATCCTCATTTTAGCTGCGTCTGCTTTTTCTAAACTTTTTTTTTCTTATATTAAGGGCAAAACACTTATATGTGGTTTTAGTCTTTCAAATTGGAAATTTTAATATATATGTATATTTTCAACTTTCTTAGAATTGTGATTCAGTGTGGTAATACTAATTTGGGTCAAGGCAAACAGCGACCACGGAACACTCGTGTCACGACTGTCAAGACGTGGATTCTTCGTATCCGTTGTACCTTGAAAATGTTTTTTTAAACTTTTTTTATATGCACAATTGCTCCTTCCTTTGGGATTCATGGGTCCCAACAAGCATTCGTCAATCGTGCCCACTCAAGAATCTTGCTGTTACAAAGCTTTTGCGAGTATTTTGTGAAGAATCGAATTTTACAAAAAAAAAAAATTAAAAGCACCAAAATATCACCTTTTGGCTGAAACCACTCTCAGATAATTTACAACTTAAAGCGAAATTCGAATGTTTAATCAAAAGGCTAAATAAAAAGGGTCCTTGTGACCTGGCCATTTAGCCCATTTTGTGCAAAAAAGTGCCGCTTAGAAGCAGAACAATCGAACCCTTTCTTAAAAATACGCATTGAGATACTCTAGAACAGGCCCGTCCAACCCAAACTCAGTGAAAAGTCACTTGGAAAAAAAAAAACTATATTCTTAAAGCCACAGGAAACAGTACCTAAAAACGAAAACATACATTTCCATTGAGTAATGAATTGGAAAATAAAGAAAAACCTATAGTTTTAAAGAATCAAGAAAGTATCTTGATCAAAAATATACATTTTTAACGAGTACAATGAATTGGCAAAGTCGTTTAATTATGCTCCTAAAAACGGGTTATAATTGGAAGAGATGAATTTTTGACATTCACATTGATTATTTTTTATGAGATGGGCGACCCAGCTTTAGAAAAGCATGCACGTGACCGCTTTACGCTATAACTAGAGTCATGCGTGGATGTACACATTTAAAAGCTCTCGGCGGATGAAAGGTTAACCTTAATGCGGATGGCGTATAAAGCCACGTATTTGATAAGATATGCAGAATATGAACAAACAAAATTGACAGGAGTGAAAAAAACTATTTGAGATAATGTTAAAAGAAACCTGATTGGAAAATTCAATGATGATATTCATTTTAAAAAAGAAAAAAATGTCCATGGCTAAAAGCCACAAGCTAAAAATAAAATTTATCCCGTGTGAAAGAAGCGATCTTTTTGCTGGCAAAGCAGAATATAAATTCAAAAATTACTGGGGTGTTACCTAGAGAACGGGAATTAAATATCAATCGAATGAAAATTTCAATCGGGGAAATCACGAAGTTAGATTTAGAGGAGAGTTACTGGGTAATAAAAAGGATTGTCTTTCTGTAATCGCCGATAACTGCATTTATAAGAGCAAAATTAGTTCAGAAGAATTTGCAAAAGTGAAATTAAGTAAATTTTTGTCTAAATTTAATAAAGCATATTTTTACAAACAAAAGGCTTTTTATTTTTCACTATATATTTTTTAGTTATTAATTAGTCATTAAATAAACAATTACGACTGATTTACTTGCAAACAAACGTCTTGGAAAATCTCGACGATTATTAAATAGACAATATAACTCGTGCCAATGCAAAACTTATGATCTTCTCATTCCACCTCTAAAATTTCAGATTTCTAGCATATATGTTAACGCTAAAGTGCAAGAATCAGTTATTCTACAGATTATCTAGGTATTGTGTAGATTAACTAAGGTGATCCGTTAACGTGCGGAAAATTGTTTCATTTCTCAAATTACCTAGGTAATCTGCAAATTACCTGGATAATCTGCACATTACCTACTAGGCACTCGTTAAAGTGAAAATAAGATCTTTGCTGGAACAACAGGAACGTTTCTGTACGCTTAAATTAACATAATGTTATTTAGCTAGTGTTCGAGAGTAGAGTTGAAACCAGGGTCATCCCTCTGTCAACCATGAATCAGTCGTCCGAATTATAAAAAACGCCCCCAAAATGAGCAGGCCAAGTGAGAACGAATCATTTTAGTGATTCGTTATCAAGAATGAATCACTTTACCGATTCGTTCTCACTTGGCCTCCGCTCATCCGGGGCGTTTTTTATAATGCGGACGATTGAATCACGTGACACGAAGATTCATATTCAAGACATTCACCACTATGAGAGAAACAAACTTTTGAACTTTAACGATACGGAAGCCGTTAATGTGCACATTACCTAGGTAAAATGCGGAAAACTCTTGATTCCGCACGTTAACGGAGCAAATCAGTTAATCTGCAGATTAGCTAGGTAATGTGCACATTAACGGCTTTCGAGCTTTAGCAGTAACATATATATATATCGCTTAAAATTTTTGCACTGCTAGAGGGAGCAATTATAGCTATTGGAAGATTCGGAAAGTGCGAATCGTAATATTTCTTCACTACCTATCTAACTTGATGAATAAAAACAGTTAAATTATATATTAATCGAAAGAATATTTCTTCTGAATACTATATTTACCTTGAAGCATGATTTTTATTTCTTTTAATGATTCTTTTCAGTGTCATATGTTTTAATGCATGGGCCAGCGTTGTACAATGTGACTTGGATTGCTCACGTGCCTCGGAAATAGATTTGTTGGGAATGGCTTTCTGGATCTAGAAAAAACAATAAAGAGATAGGGAGGTGGGCAAGAAACTCAATCGAGCCGAAAGAAGTAAAAAAAGTGGGGTGGGCAAGAAGCAAGATTTCCATGCAATATTACATTTCCTAACTTCCGTTTTTGAGATCTTCAAAAATATCTATGGAAATATGCATGAAAATTATATATAAAAATAAATACCCCCTCAAGCAGCTGCTTGCCACAGAGGTCTGACAGGAGCCTGTCAGTTTATATGCCAAAGTAGGTCTGAGAGGATGGCAGGACCTCAGCAGAAAAACGACACAAACAGCCATGCCTTACCCGGGGCTCGAACCCAGGTCCCTTAGATCAGTAGCCAAGTGCGCTAACCACTCGGCCATGGGACGGCGAAAAATATATGTTTAATATTTTTTTTTTTGTCTCTATTGCCCTTTCTAGCACTCTTGGGTGTGGGAAAATGGCCCCTCCACCCTCCCACACATCCGGCCTTACATAAGAGAATATTCTTTTGAATTCTGATTAGGGAAGTGATATAAATAATTTTCATGTGAAAAGTGATCCTTACTGTACTTTAGCTCTCCACGAAACTCCAACAAACGCAACGCTCACATTAAAACAGCATAAAACGTCATATCAAAAAGGGATGGAGGTGCCTCAATACAGGGCAGGATGCCCCCGCCAGGCTCATGATAGGCAGTTCCAGGTTCGAGTCCCAAGTGTGCTAGCGTTGATTTATCTCCACCAACCTCACCCTGCACTTGGCGAAAAAGGGGATACCAATGGACATGAAATGACCACCATCCATGGGCGTTGGTGGCTTAGTCGGTAGCGTGCCAGGCTCGTATTCTGCAGTTCCCAGGTTCGAGTCCCAGCTGGGTCAGCGTTGAGATTTATCTCCGTAAAACTCCCCGCCCTGTCCACAGTCAGTAGAGGAAACCGATGGGCTTGGAAAGGCCACCGTCCATCGGATGGGACGTTAACCCGGGGGTCTGTGTGCACGCTAGAGAGCACACTGGATGGCCTTGACGGGAGGCTACCATCTGTCTCCCAACATCTGTTCCAGTAGGTCCCCTCCTCCAACCTTCTCTTAGTCTTCGGGGTCCTTGTGACCTGGCCATTTAGCCCAATATGTGCAAAAAAAGTGCCACTCAGAGGTAAAACATCATCATCCTCAAGCAGCCATGGGCTACGGAGGTCCAACCAGACCGTGCAATTTAGTTCAAGCAAGTCTATCCTGAGCTACATCTACTGCATCTGGCCACTGCACACCAATTCTAACAAGGTCCTGTTTGACATTGTCTGCCCACCGCATCCTAGGTCTCCCCCTCTTTCTGAGGCCTTTAGGCACACTGTTCATAACCCTATTCGCCAATCTATAACCCAACGCAATCCAACCACCATCCATCGGATTGGTTGTTAAGCCCTGGCCCCGTGTTCATGGGAGCTGTACCTGAGCAAGTAAACGCTGGATGACCTTGACGAGAGGCATCAGCCTCCTAAACTTCTCTCAGTCCTTGTGAACTGTGACCTTGGCTATTAGCTCATTTATGCAAATAAATGTGATCAGAGGTAAAACAGCCCAACCCACATCGGAAATGAGGAATCTAATTTATGGAATTATCTTATATGTGAGAATTTTTTACATTTAATGATCCTAGACGAAGTTTTCTACGACTGTTCCCCCTCACACATTTCACATTTGAGATATATTTGGTAATATATTTTTCACTTGGATATGCTCATTCCCTCTCCCCCGTATCACCATTACGTTCCATTTCCATCGCTTCCTCTTTCCTTTCATTTGATCTGCGCATTCTTGTTGACTACTGATGAAGGAGCGGGAGAAATAGAACTGAGGTAGGCAACCTTCACCGATCGAAACCGGCCTTTATGTGTTACGCAAGAAGTCATCAGTCAAAGAAGACGCGTTGAGACAGCAAGAAACAAGTCCTTGTAGTCGGTTATTTTCAGCTCTTCTGCCTTGCCTGGGTCAAGTGACCAACTCGCTGGGTAAGATGTACAAGAAATCGAAAGCGAACAATAGCATAGTGTCTGAAAGGAATTTTAAAGCATCGAACGTTCATTTGAGTACGTAATTAGCAGTGGTGAAAGTAGAATGTATTTCTTACCGGTACGCTTCAAAGCATATTTATGTGTGGAAAATCCACGCACAAGCGATCATTGCACTGAAGTCATTTTACAGAGGTAATAAAGTAAAGGGTATGTTGAAGAAAGTACAGTGCCCTAGTATTTTCATTCATCATTTTTCTCCTTATGGTTTTCCAGAATAGCGAATGATTTAAGTGTTTTTAATGTGAATAAATATTAATTGATTTCGTTGTATTCGTGGATTTCGGCCTTATTGAAACAGTGGCGGTCATAAGGAGGGGGCCATGGCCCTCTCCAAAAGGTCTGCGAGGTAATGTATGATTTGATCCCAATTTTCATTTCTAGGAAGGAAAATCCCTAACACCCTCACTATCTTAGAGACTAAATGACAAGATGTTAAAAAGGATATCCATTGCTAAATAATCCATTAGTAATAAGATTGTCATTTTTGGACTAGAATATCTTCCATAATGTAATGGCCTCCTCCAGGCGTGAGGCTTAAAACCGCCCCTGTATTGAAAAAACAAAAATCCACCCAAACCTAATTTTTGATGGGCGACGGAGGGATAAGTGAAAAATTTGATAGAGGTGTAATACTTTTTATGTAATCTTCAAGTAAAATTATCAAACGTGAATAAGTATATTTTTTTTATTTTTGTTAAAGTTAATAATTACACGTAAGTCTTTTAAAAAGTTAAAAGCAAATTAATATATTCCAAAATTCGTTTCTTAAATCTTAATCTTTCAAATATTTTCCCGTCGTAGAATTTAGGAGTGTGTGCTTGTACTCTGAATACATGTCTGTTTAGAACCTTCAGAAATTTAGGAGATGGCGAAACAGACCATCAGCTTTGTTTTACTTGAATGGCTACGGAGAACAGCCTGATTTTTTAAATTCATAGTAAATATTCCATGCCTTAGAAGGACTGCTCATTACTGATCCCTTACTGCAGACCATTCAAGAGGAAGATCAAATGTCTGCATCTCGTCATGGCCCACAGTAAATAGTGCTCCAAAATTGAGAAATGCTGATAAAAAATTAAATTTTTCCCATGGCCGCGTGGTTAGCATTCATGGCTGTTAATCTAAGGGTCCTGATTTCGAGCCCCGGGTAAGGCATGGATGTGTGTATGTGTGTGTTGTTTTTCTGCTGAGGTCCTGCCATCCTCACAGATCTTTTACTATGGCATATTAAACTGATAGGCTCCTCTCAGACCTCTCTGGCAAGCAGCTGCTTGAGGGGTATTATTATTATTTAATAAGAAGGAACAGGAAACCACTTTTTTCATTTTACATTTTTGTACGTTTCTTTATTATTTCCTTAAGGAAGACAATGCATGTTCACATTCGCCGTAGCTGTCAGGTTTCCATCTAATTCCAACCAAAGGCAGAACTGGGAAACGGGATAACAAAAGATCAAATCAACTGCTCGGTTGAGAGACCATTAAGCTATAAATGAAATCGTTAACTGCGCTATTACTGAAAAAAAAAATATTTCACCGGTACGCCGTACCGGCAAATAATTACTTGCCGGTACGGCATACCGGTCTACTTTCTGTGAAAATTGCCGCTGCTTCCTATTTGGCTGTAGGTTTGCGCTTTTCGCAGCTGATGAAGGTCAACAAGGGAAGGATTAATCCAAAGCACCCTGGTATGCAATTTATATTTCTTTCTTTATTGAGTGGCTTGTTCTGTTCCATTGACGATTTTACTTTATATCGCAATTATATATATATATTTTACATAAATTTTATTTACAGCAAAATTTCGAAGCGTTCTTATTTATGTTTTCTGCATTTCGGGAATATTGCTATATGTTCGTCATCGCCATTCATCAAGGAAGGTCCAACATTTCGTGTTTGCTGTTGAAATAAAGATAATTCTTTCCACAGATTATAAGTAGATCACACAGATAGACTATGTACTTCCATATATGCCCTTTGTTGCACAAAATCGATGCTAGTGCTTCTACCCTGCAATGGCCCAACCAAAGCTGTTCCAAGAGTTTTCGCTATACCCTTAATGGCGCCGCCCATTCAGCTCTTTAATTTTGTGTGCTCACTCCCGTGATTTTTTTTTTTTCTTGCATACAATGTTTCGAGCATAAATTACATCTCAACGATAAAGCTAATTTCCAGTTGAATGACATGAACTGAAGTAAAAAAAAAATTCATGTATAACAATTTAAAAATATATTAATAATTGAAAGCAATCAATTACTTCTAATGATCAGATAGAACGTTAAGCTTTGCGTTTGCGAGTTGAAAAAATAAAGCTGTATCTATATAATGTCAGACCGAAATTAAGTAAAGCGAGATGAGTTTATCGGTATTATACTTTGTTTAAATTCACCAGTTTATGTCTCATGAAGAATTCTTGAACCTTTTTCCTGATAGCTGTCAAGGTAAACTGATTGCATTTTTGTTGCCATTTTAATTACTTGCAGTCAGGGCCGTCGCCAGATTAGATCGCGCCCTGAGGCAAACAATTAAATATCGCCTCTAATGGATTATAGACAAAAATATAAGAAAATCTCCAATTGCTATTTTGTTTTTATTACAAGAGAAACATTAATGCAAAACAATTATATAAACTGGCTAAAGAAAAGTAAAAGTGAATGGGTGATATGATCATGAAATAAAAAAAAATCATCACAGGCGCCGTAAGGCAGGCTGCCTCTATGCTACACTGTCGAAGGTACTGCTTGCAGTTGGCCATCTGGGGTATGGAATATCCTATACTTGAATCAAACTGTAATTATGGAATTTTTAGATACCTTTACTTCAAGAAATTCCACTTGCAATTCCTTTTCAGGCGTTTCCTCAATATTCGAGTAAAACTAGATTTATAATGAGCTGCCTTTGTATGTGCACACAATCCTAATCACCGTGTCTCCAGGGGCGGGGTGGCTCAGTCGGTAGCGCGTCAGGCTCGTAATCTGTAGTTCCCAGGTTCGAGTCCCAGCTGGGTCAGCGTTGAGATTTATCTCCGCAAAATTCCCCGCCCTGCCCATGGTCAGTAGGGGACACCGATGGACTTGGAAAGGCCACCGTCCGTCGGATGGGACGTTAAGCCGTGGCCCCGTGTGCGGGAGAGCCATACCCTGTGCACGTTAAGGAACACGCTGGATGGCCTTAACGGGAGGCTACCATCTGTCTCCCAACAGCTGTTCCAGTGGGTCCCCTCCCCCAACCTTCTCTGAGCCTTCGGGGTCCATGTGACCTGGCCATTTAGCCCATTGTGTGCAAAAAAGTGCCACTCAGAGGTAAAACAACCAAACCGTGTCTTCTTCAAGAGTGCTGGTTTTAGTTTCGTTTTGCTATTGAAACTCATAAATCTGATTATTAGTGTTAAGTGCTCATGAAAATCGCCTTGGATTTCTGATCCTTTACAGTTTATATAATAATAAAATAAATATCCTCTCAAGCAGCTGCTTACACCTCATAAAATGTTTAATTCAATGCCACATGCACACTTCAGATGGAGGAAATAGGACTTGCAAGAAGCGCGGTGCTGCAATTCGCCCGTTTATGATCATTGATTAAGTGCTCATAAAGATGGAGTGCATCATCCAGCAACTAAATAAAGTAGATTAAATATATTTTTCGTGACCATTGCTTTGTTGAAACCAACATATCGAAGAAGTGTACATTTTTATTTTACGCGGCCAAGTACACTTTTAAGTAGCGTCTTAAAATGATGAGAATTTTAGCCAATAGGCAGAGAGCTGTTTGTTTTTATTAGGTCTCAAATTAGGTGAAACGGAATTGAATGAAGAGCAGAGTCGTAACTGGCTCTTTTTGCGCCCGAGGCAAGAATGGAAAATTGCGTTCCCCAATATAGTTTCATAGCAGTCTTTTACTGCTCCCTCACATCATGTGCCTCACTCTCCTCGCCGTTGTTACGACCCTGTAAAGTAATGTAGTATTTTAACAAAATTCTACGTCACAATGACGAATACGGTCGCCAGACTTATCCAAAATTATGATAAAAGCATTTCAAATAAAAAGAAAGGCAATTACAAACAGGGGCGTAGTCATGGGGGGGGGGGGGGCGACTTCGTAAAATCTAGGTGAGTTGTGAAAGTCTGTAATTTTTTTTTGGAAAATTAAGGGGAGTTGTCAAAATCGAGGTAACTTGGCAAATCTAAGACAGTTTGGAAAATAGACGGCAAAATTTAGAGCCCTGTGATGATGCATAGAACCGGCCAGGCCTAGCACCTAATGTCCGACCCCGCCTTCTCGTGGTGCAGACCGTTAGTACCTTTCGAAAGAGATACTCTCTTGTGGAAGTGAACGGAAGCGGAAGCCTGCCAGATTAGTGTGGCCTACTAATCTGGACAACTATGGCTACTTTCCTTTTTCTACCCTGCTGAGGAGTGGTCAACCACACAGGGTCCTGGTGCTGACCATATAAACCCACTGGACTAGACAGATATATGGCTCTGAGCTTGATTATGGATCCTGATTTTGCTGCACTGGTGAACTTCTGTGGAGGGAAAATCTTCCGCTGTGTTTTCTGTTTGTTTGTGGGTTGACAGCCCCAAGTGAATAGATTCACAGGATATGTTTATCAGCTGGTGGATAATCCTGAGCAGAGGTCATCGCAGGCACCTGAACTCTTTGCTTCTATTGGCATCGTCAAATTCTACATTGGAGGAAGTCTTGCAGTGTAGATGGCTTCAGCTTTAGTGGTGGGGGAACGGGTCTTTGCCCCATGTCTGCGATTAGGGGGCTGTTTGATATTGTCGGCATTCCCTCTCTCAATAAACATAGTTTCTTTAAACATCCCACTAACCATTTTCTCTCCATACGTAGTTGGAATGTGAGGACTCTGCACAGAGCTTTTTCTCTCGATGTCCTCACACAAGAATTCCACCATTATAATTTAGATATTCTCATCTTGCAAGAGACCAGATGGACAGATAAAGATCAGATTCTTAAAAATAATCTTAAATTTCTCTTTTCAGGGAGGGAAGACAATAAACATTACCAAGGCGTGGGTCTGCTTCTCAGCAGACACGCTAGTGATGCTCTTCTAGGATATGAGTGCGTTAATGAAAGGTTTCTTACAGCAAAATTTCAGACAAGCATTAAAGACTTGAATGTTATCTGCTGTTATGCCCCCACTGAAGA
The DNA here is from genome assembly GCA_038380435.1 of Ryuthela nishihirai. Taxonomy (NCBI): domain Eukaryota; kingdom Metazoa; phylum Arthropoda; class Arachnida; order Araneae; family Heptathelidae; genus Ryuthela; species Ryuthela nishihirai. The sequence goes on along the minus strand of JAWZYU010000023.1, from coordinate 44,163,055 downwards.
TGCCGATGAGGATGAGAAGGATAGGTTTTATGGACAACTTCAGAATATTTTGAATTCTGTCAAGAAAGATGATATTACCCTTGTTCTAGGTGCTTCAATTCCAAAGTTGGTACTGACTCTGAAATTTGGGGAGGAGTGATAGGCCCTTTTAGTATTGGTTGCTGCAATGGGCAACATCTCCTACAGATAAGTAAACTCAGTTGTTTTAGAATAACTAACACTTATTACCGTGACATACATAAGTACACATGGGTTTCACCTGATGGGCTGCATAAGAATATGATTGATTATATATTAATTAACAGCAAATGGGCTAGTTCTGTTAGAAATACCAGGGCATATAGGGGAGCTGAAATTGGATCTGACCATTACCTTGTTAAAAGTGTCTTGCAACTTACACTTAAAAAGTGTTGTGCTAGGGTTAAAAAATTTGCTTTTAATACTGAAGCTCTGAAAGACCCAGTTATAGCCAAAGCTTACCATGATAGGTTACTTAGTCATTATGACAGTCATGGTATGCTTACTACTGAAGTTGAGGAAGAATGGGATCATTTTAAACAGGCTTTTTTGGACACAACAGTACTCTTTTCGGAAAAAAGGAGCAGAGGAGGCAGAATTATCTGAGTGATAAGGCACTTGAGCTTATTTCGGAAAGAAAGAACTGTGGGAATATCCTTAAATCAATACCCTACTAGTCCTAATAGAAAGCATTACAGAGAACTTAATAAACGTGTAAAGGATCAGTTAGCTGCTGATAAGAATCTTTGGCTTGATAGCTTGGCTGACAAAGCCGAGGAAGCAGTTAGACAGCACAACAGCAGAGAGCTGTACCAGATAGTTAATGTTTTGTGTGGTAGAAAACGAACAGGTATACAGGGATTGAAGAATAAACAAGGTAAGGTTATAGAAGGTGAGGATTCTGTCAGGGCTAGATGAGCTGAGCATTTCCATGATGTTCTAAACAATGTGGTTAGTTCTACTCCCATTGTTTGCAATGATGATAGATGCATTGGTGGCTTTAATGTTGGCCCTATAACACAACCTGAAGTTATTTTGGCTATTTCTAAACTTAAACTTCATAAATCCCCAGGGGTAGATGAAATTACTACGGAAATGCTTAGAGCTGGGAATGTTTCGGTTACCACTTGGATGACTGAAATTCTGAATATCTTTTATGATAAAGGCATGGTTCCTAAGGATTTTACCAGAGCTATTGTTATCCCTATTTTAAAAAAAGGTGATCGCAGTTCTTGTTATAACTATAGGGCTATCAGCCTTCTCTCTGTTCCAGGTAAAGTTCTTTCCATGATTGTGCTTAATAGAATTAAGAATCTGGCTGACAGTCAATTGCGTGATGAGCAATGTGGATTCAGAAGTGGTAGGGGATGTGTGGATCAGATATTTTCTCTTAGGCAGATTCTTGAGAATTGTTTAGAGTTTCAGAAACCTTTGGTTGCTATCTTTGTTGATTTCAAAAAGGCTTTCGACTCTGTTGATCATCATAATTTGTGGTTGATTGGGAAATCATATGGTATACCAGACAAGTTAGTTAACATAATGAAAGCTCTCTATAATAACACTGAGTCATGTGTGAGAGTTGGTAAGGCTTATAGCAATTGGTTTAGCATTATTTCTGGTGTTCGACAAGGGTGCATTTTGTCTCCTTTTCTCTTTAGCTTGGTTATTGATTATGTTGTGAAATTCACATCAAGGGAAATATTTTTACCTTAAATGGGCTGGAGATACGAAAATTTCTGATTTAGATTATGCTGATGATTTAGCCCTTTTGGCAAATGATGTTGATGAGATGAACTTTTTCATTCGAGCTGTTGATGAGACTGGTAGTAGAGTAGGTTTGGTTATAAACAGAGAGAAAACTAAAGTGATGAAAATTGGTCAGGCAGGTTGTGATTCAGTTCATCTGAAAGGTTGCAGTCTTGAGCAGGTGTCACAGTTTAATTATCTTGGGAGCTATGTAACAGATGCTGGTGATGTGCGGCATGAGATTAACAGACGAATAGGGATTGCTTCTGGGACTTTTAAGAATCTATGGAGAGTGTGGAGAAATAGGCATATACATCTAAAGACTAAAATTAGACTGTATAATGGTTTGGTTCTTTCTAGGGTTAGTTATGGTAGTGAAACTTGGACACTTTGTAAACAAGATAACAGGAGACTAGATGCTTTTGATTCTAGATGCTTACGCAGTATCTTGGGTATTAGGTGGTTTAACTTTGTAACTAATGATGAGGTTAAGGCAACGGAGTTGGCAACCTCCTTTAAGCAGCATATTGTGCAGAGAGAGACTCCGTTGGTTTGGCCATGTTGCCCGTATGAATAATTATAGATTGGCGAAGGTTATGAACAGTGTGCCTAAAGGCCTCAGGAAGAGAGGGGGGGGGGGAGACCTAGGATGCGGTGGGCAGACAACGTCAAACAGGACCTTGTTAGAATTGGTGTGCAGTGGCCAGATGCAGTAGATGTAGCTCAGGACAGACTTGCTTGGAGAACTAAATTGCACGGTCTTGTTGGACCTCCGTAGCCCATGGCTACTTGAGGATGATGATGATGGCAAAATCTTAGGGAGTTGGAAAAATTCGTAGTGACTTGGAAAAATCGTGGGGAGTTGGCAAAATTCAGGTGAGATGTAAAAATTAGGATTTTTTTTTTCTGTAAAGTTATAGCGAGTTGGCAAAATCTAGGGACAGGTGGAAAAATTCGGAGTGACTTGGCAAAATTCAGGTGAGATGTGAAATTTTGGATTTTTTTTTCTGTAAAATTATGGCGAGGTGGCAAAATCTAGTAGAGTTGGCAAAACTTAGGGAGTTGACAAACACTGTGGCAGTTGGCAAAATTCGGAGTGACTTGGCAAAATCGTGGAGAGTTGACAAAATTCAGGTGAGATGTAAAAATTTCAATCTTTTTTTCAGTAAAATTATGGCGTGTTGCAAAATCGAGGCAGCTTCGCAATATCTAGGAGAGTTGGAAAATCTTGGGGGAGTTGGCAAAATTCTGGGTGGCTTTACAAAAATCAGGTGTGATGTAAAATTGTGGCGAGATGGCAAAATCTAGGGCAGTTGGCAAAATTCGAATCCACTTGGTAAAATACGGGCGATTTAGATTATGCTGATGATTTAGCCCTTTTGGCAAATAATGTTGATGAGATGAACTCTCATTCGAGCTCTTGATAAAACTGGTAGTAGAGGCGATTTGTGAAAATTGGGATTGTTTTTGTGAAATTAAGGAAAGTTTATAAAATCGAGAAAACTTTACAAAATCTATGGAAGTTGGCAAAACTGGAAACAACTTGGTAAAGTACAGGTGAGTTGTAAAAATTGGGATTGGTTTTATGAAATTAAGGAGAGTTGAAAAAACCAAGAACTCTTGGCAAAATCTAGGGGAGTTGGCAAAAATGGAAGCCACTTGGTAAAATACAGGGGAGTTGTGAAAATTGTGCCTTGTGCAATTAAGGAGTTGTGATGAAATTCGAAGTGGCCTGGCAAATTCAGGGAAGATGTAAAAAGTGCAAGTCTTTTCTGTAAAATTACGGCGAGTTGGCAAAATCTAGAGTAGTTGGCAAAATTCGAATGCACTTGGTAAATTATAAGCGAGTTGTGAAAATTGAGATTTGTTTTGTGAAATGAAGGAGTGTTGGATAAATCGAGGAAACTTAACAGAGTTGGGTTGTTTTACCTCTGAGCGGCACTTTTTTGCACACCTTGGGCTAAATGGCCAGGTCACATGGACCCCGAAGGCTCAGAGAAGGTTGGGGGAGGGGACCCACTGGAACAGCTGTTGGGAGACAGATGGTAGCCTCCCGTCAAGGCCATCCAGCGTGTTCTTTAACATGCACAGGGTATTGGTCTCCTGCACACGGGGCCACGGCTTAACGTCCCATCCGACGGACGGTGGCCTTTCCAAGCCCATCGGTGTCCCCTACTGACCGTGGGCAGGGCGGGGAAATTTTGCGGAGATAAATCTCAACGCTGACCCAGCTGGGACTCGAACCTGGGAACTACAGATTACGAGCATGGCGCGCTACCGACTGAGCCACCCCCGCCCCAACTTAACAGAATGTAGGGCAGTTGGCAAAATTCGAATCCACTTGGAAAATACGGGCGAGTTTTGATAATTGGGATTGGGTTTGTGAAATTCAGGATAGTTGACTAAAATCACTTCAAACTTTCAAACTCCCCAAGATTTTGCCAAATTTACTCGATTGCAATTTTTACATCACCTGAATTTTGTCAACTCTCCACGATTTTGCCAAGTCACTCTGAATTTTGCCAACTCTCCTTGATTTTGCCAACTCGCCATAATTTTACAGAAAAAAAATCCAAAATTTCACATCTCACCTGAATTTTGCCAACTGCCCACGATTTTGCCAAGTCACTCCGAATTTTGTCAACTCCCCAAGATTTTGTCAAGTCACTCAGAATTTTGCAAACTCCCCAAGATTTTACCAAGTCACTTCGAATTTTAGTTTTGCCAACTTAAAATTCGGAGTGACTTGGTAAAATCTTGGGTAAACCTGCCACTTAGTAAAATACAGGTAAGTTGGTAATTTTGCCAACTTACCTGTATTTTACTAAGTGGCTTCGAATTTTGCGAACTGCTCTAAATTTTGCCGCCTCCATTTTCCAAACTGCCTTAGATTTGCCAAGTTGCCTCAATTTTGACAACTCCCCTTAATTTTCCAAAACAAAAGGGTGGAATTTGAAAGTTTGAAGTGATTTGGCAAATTTAGGAGATGTAAAGATTGGGATTAGTTTCGTGAAATTAAGGAAATTTGACCAAATCAAGGCAAAAATTCATACTGATTTGCTACAATTCAGACGAGATGTAAATACTGGAAGTATTTCTGAGAAATTATGGCTAGTTGGCAAAACTGGAAGTCAAATGGCAAATTACTGGAAGTTGGCAGAATTGGAAGTCAAATGGATCTAAGCAAGTTTGCTCAGTTGGCAAAATTTTGCTCGAGTTGGAAAATTTTGGACTTCTCTCCCCCCCCCCCCCCAACCATAGTCCTTCGTTACGCCCCAGATTACAAAACAAATGTCAGATACGGAACTGAAAGTAAGACATCACATTCTTTGTAATCTGGCGGGAAAATGAGAATTACGGTCGGCTACTAAAGGTGGCGCTGCAAGCAATGGTGTCAGTCTATCTGTCCTAGCTGGTTAATCTGGATTTCTTCAAGGCTGCTGTATCTTAAAACATAAAAAAATAAATACCACCTCAAGCAGCTGCTTGCCACAGAAGTCTGACAGGAGCCTGTCAGTTTATATGTCACAGTAGAAGATCTGAGAGGATGGCAGGACCTCAGCAGAAAACAACACGAACATCCATGCCTTTACCAGGGCTCGAACCCAGGTCCCTTAGATCAGTAGCCAAGCACGCTAACCACTCGGCCACGGTTACAGTAAAATAATTGAATAATTACTACCCTGAATTAGCTTAGTAACAAAGAGATAATTTATAGTAGCGTAATAATTTTGCTACTAAAGAGGAAATATTTATTAGTCCTACTTAAAAATGATAGATTTTGTAAAGTTGGAGAATTCTGTAAATTCGCATTTAGCACAGATAAATGCAGAGGCGTTGGTAGACTTTTGGCGCCCTTGGCAAATTTGTAATTGTCCGCCCTTTTTCAATTATTGATAAAAAAAATACACGTTATTTATATTATATATACTTATTGTCATTATTTTAATACAGTTACATGAATAAATATTAATTGCTCACAAATAATTGCAAAAGAAGTTGCAATTAATTATGGAAGTAATTATTTTTAAAGTAATTTACTTTTTCGTTGGCAAAATCGTTAATAATCTCATGAAATTAATTTTTTGAGTCAGTTCTCGCTCGATTGATAGGAAACAAAGTGATGATGTGATGTTCCGATGTTGATCATAAATAATTTTGAACAAGTTTTAATTTCCTGCAATTGCTTTCGGCTGTATCCACTGTTGTTGGCATGGTCAAGAATATTTTTAGAGCCACTACTACATTTGGGTAACTTTCTTGTAATTCCTATCTGTAATATATCCAAGTGATACAATTTAGATGGATTTTCCTCTCTCAAAATTTGATTTATTTCGTGTTTTAAACATTTTATTTCAATTGTTAATTGATCTCCATTTATTTCAGGATATTTTTTTGATAATGAAACACCCTTGGCTTCCAAATCTTCACTTGTTAATGAATGTAGCGCTTCTCTCATCAGGAAAGCAATAACAATGTGCCAATTATAAACTCCCGCTCAAAGAAAAAAAAAAATCATGCCGCCACAAAATTTTATTTTGTAGCGGCATAATTTGTAAAAGCAATATGAGAAGTTGGAAATTGCGCCCCAAAGCTATTTTATGGCATGTGCGGGGGAGGGGGCGTCTAATTGTCCGCCGATAAAAAGAAAAAAATATTTTTGTACGAAGTAACGAAAATTTATATGCTGTCTTGACAATACGACGGTATAAACAATACGTATTAAAATTCAACAAAGTACGGGCGGCTAATCATTCGATTTTATTTTGCACATAAACGTCAGATATCGTGGAACGGCTCGTGCCGCCCCAGCACCGCCCTTGGCAACTGCCCCGATGCCAACACGTTCCTACCCCTCCGGATAAATGCATGCCTTTTTTTTTTGCTAGTGTTACGTTTGCTGTATAAAGACTTTGGTTTTGCATCGATGTTTTTGTGGGTTGATAAACAGACATGAGATTCTTCCGCGCAAGTCCGCTATTTTCCCCTCATCGTTTGTTTTAAGATCGATGAAAAACTAAAAAAAAATAGTGGGCGGGTAAAATAATAGTGTGTAGGGGCGGGGAGAGGGGAGTGTTGATCGGCTGCAAAGCGCAGTTGAGTTTTGAATTTGGATTTAAGTTTACATTTTATTTGCCTATAATTTTTACTTCGAGACTTAATACTTAAAAAAAAAATGTTTAAATTTTGCAATGAACTTTTTTTTCTTTTTTTATGTGATGGTTGTTTCGCCCTCACTTCAAGTAATTATTATATATTAGTTTATGGGAGGGGGGAGAACGAAAATTTTTCAACTTGGAAATCAAATTTTGCCAACTGAGGATATAAGAGTTGTTTTACCTTTCAGCGGCACTTTTTTTTGCACGTAATGAGCTAAATGGCAGGATCATCACAGAGCCCCCTAGGGCTCAGAAAAGAGAGGACTACTATCTGTCTCCTAACTCGATAGCTGTTAGGAGACAGATAGTAGTCTCCCGTCAAAGCTTCCAGCGTGTTCTTTAACGTGCACAGGATATGGCTCTACCGCATACGGGACCACGCCAGTGTTCTTAACATCCCATCTGACGGACGTCGGTCTTTTCAACCCCATCTGTTTACTGACCGAGGGCAGGGAGTTTTGCGGAATTCCATAAATTAAGGAACAAATCTGTGTTATGTCAATGGGAAGCTAACGTCGAAGCTCTATAACTTCTAAAATGAGTTTTTTTTGTTTTTGTTGTGAAAGTGTGACAGCAGATAAAGATCTGAATCAAATATATCAATATCTCGATTTTCAACAATAGTCGTTCAGTATAAGTTATGGAATTTGAATATTTAACAATAACAATGCCATTCACAAAATTGACACTAGCCCATTCACAGGCACACTTCAGATGGAGGAAATAGGACTTGCAAGAAGCCCGGTGCTGCAATTCGCCCGTTTATGATCTCTGATTAAGTGCTCATAAAGTTGGAGTGCATCATCTAGCAAGTAGATTAAATATATTTTTCGTGACCATTGGCACACTTCAGAGGTTTACACCACTGTAATGCCTCGAACTTCTCTCCCCTTTCATTCCCCTCATTATTTTTCCCATTTCCTCGGTAAAGGAAAAAATCTCGCTTTATGCAAGCTTGTTGCTCCAATACAAGTTACAGTTTTGATGTTTACCCTTTCGCTATCTCGTGCTTTAATAAGCGTTTTACCAAAAATCAGAACATGCTGATCAACATGATTCAATCAGAACATGATGAAGTACCCACCCAAGCTGAGCACAAACCACAAATTTATTGTTGTTTGTGCTCAGAATGAGATTAAGATTGATTTTTCTTTGAAAAGAGATTCCTGCCAACGAGAGGACTAAACTGCAACTTGATTAAGAAAAAATATGTAAAGGCATGTTGTGTAAATCTCTATATTTGTATTCATCTCATTTAATGTGTTCTGTACAGATTTAATGTAGTTGCTGTGGATTAGGGATCGATCTAGCCAGACTGTGGTAATCGGTTAAAGCGAGCCGCTTAAAGGAAGTAATTTTCGATCCCATGTTTGAGAATTTACTATTTTCGAAAAAAAAAAAATTACGATCATCGGCCTTTGATAACGCTCAATCAGTATCATCAAGTATGAGCCAATAATCTACAAAAATGAAATATTTTGTATGTGGCAGTCATAACTTATCGGGAAATTGTGGTAGACACTTCAAAATTTCATGGTGTTTCTGATTGTCGTTCGAGTTGCAGTGCAGAATTTAAAGTCGAAATTCGAAAAGGGGAGGTGCTTGCTAAAAGTAAAAGATATTTGCATCTATTGTTACGATAAACCGAAGCCGCTACAAAAGCAGTTGTTGCCATTTACTGCTCCCTAACATTGAACATAATCATAATAACATTGAAATCTGCTACCAATTTCAGATCCCGAATTTCAGAGACATTTCATAGTATTAATGCGAATTCACACAGCAGAATTCACACAGGGGAACCCGCATGCGAAATTTCGGACCGTTCGGTCGAGTATCTCATGAATCACAGGGTACCAAAATCTGTCGAAACGGAAAGAAAAATCTCGATAGTTTTGTAGAAACGAAGCCACGAGCTATGAGAGTGCGCGCTGAGGTCAGCAATTACCTGAGCAACGCCGGGCAATTCTTGTCGAATTTGTGCTAAAGTTGGGGGGGGGGGGGGGAGGCAGTGGTCACAAAGCTGACCTATAGTGTAGTGAAAAATTAGAATATACAGATTAAAAGTGATTCCTGGGAAGCGCTGGGCGACATTCAGCTAGTATAAAAGAGTAAAAGCATGTTTTATGTTTTTAAAAATTATAACAACGATAAATGTTACTCGTTTTAATCCTTGCTGTTAAAATTTAACCGCGAAATTGTTTGTGCAGAGTTGTTTTGCATTTTGATGTATAATAGTGTCAGATGTTCGCATGACCCTGGTCAGGAATCATCAAGAAGCCACTTGCTTACCGGATGCGAAGTCGACCGTAAAGAGCCATACAATTGCAGGTAAGCATGGCTCATGTGCCACTCTAGGATTGGCGTTCATATGGAAATTAATCAAATGACCGCGAGATGATTTAATCCATGAATTATAAAATCATTTTATGCAAAGAAATATCAACAAAATTTCTGATATATTTTTGGGATTATGGTATTAATTCTTTTACAGACACTTTGTATATGATCTTTCTATGTTATTTTTGCTGTCCAACATGAATCCTATGTATTTATAGCGTTCAACACCCTCAAGGGCCTCACAGTTACATATAACAGGATTACAGTCTCTTTCATGATGTATTAATTTTCCAGCAAAATAAGTCTTCATTACCCTTTAGTATAATATTATATATTTTATTCGCTAATGTACCTCAAAATTTCGAAAATATGCAGGTTCTGAGACAATTTCGCAATATGAATCGAAGTACGCAAAAGTGAATTTAATCCGTTGAGATTCTGACGAGCTCGATGTACAAAAATAAGCAGCAATTGTATTTACGAAAGTAGAAAATCTTGTTCGTCAATGCCGATGATATCTATACTTCAAGCCTTCACATTGAGGCGAAAGCAATGCAGAGCAGATAAGGTTTCTTTTATCATTCATATTATCGAACGATTCTTTTTAAATGCATAGGTGAATGGTGAAGTGGCTCTCATTAGATAAAAGTTTGCTTGCTTGTGCGTGACTGTTTCCTTCTACGTATTTTCAAAGCAATTATTTTATTACGAAATCGGTATGTGTACGAGGGAAATACAGTCATGCAAATCCAATAGAGGCAAGCATAAATGGAAGCCATGGTACATTGCCCAAAGAAATTGACGCCTTTGACATTGAACTGTGAAGGGCATGAGCAGGTTGTTATGGTGGAAGTTTGTTGAATGATTCTAATTTATAGCATCGTGGTATAACCTTAATTTTAAGTGACGAGACCCACAGATTTGGAGAATGACCGCATGTTTAATGAGGGATGGGTAGGGAACCTCGATATCAGTCTTTAATTTTTGTCAAAAATAAAAAGTCGAATCTTGCTCATCTTGAACAAACTGATTCAAGTTCATAAATATATACAAAACTCTAAAAAGGATGCTAAATACCCAATACAGGAACATGTAGGAAGATTTAATATTAAAGTGTTACTTTACACATGTCGAAATAAAAAAAAAAATGAGTAATAAATGCAAAATAATTAAATTGTTTTACGATAGCAGGTCCATTTGTACTGAATTACGTTATATATGTGGAGTGATGTACCAGATGTGCTTGGAAGGATGTATCTGCCTGGATATTAACTCTTGTGTTTATTAAACACCATAGAGATAATCCAAGACCTTAAGGCTCCCGTTTGTAAGGACTCTTAAGAGGTTTTCTTCTCAAACTCTTAGCATTTGGGATCCTTATTAACTGAGCATTATAGGCTACGTATTTTGAGTTTCATCTAACAAACCACTATATAAATATACATGGAAAGGAAAATAATAACACTAAAGTAGATAGATTTATATGAAAATACCATAAAATGAAAATTAAAAAAAAAACTCGTTCTTCTCTATATATCCTAAAAAGGAAAACGTATTGCCAGTGATGAACTTTTACTTTAGGGCACATTATAATATTTTTTTAAAATTATTTTTATATATTTTTGATTTGTCAGTAGGAAAGGGGCTTAATCGCTAAAAACACTTTCCCTATGTTATTCTGCACATTAGAAAATTTATGACTCGTAATGATGAACCCAGGTTGAATTTCTCTCACCATATTAGGATAGTAGCGCCACTCCAACTGCATCATTTTGGGGACGAAAAGAGAGGCACATAATTTGTGATAATGTACGACACTCTCATAGTCATAAGTTTTTATTTGATGTACAACTCCCTGCTTCCCCGTTAAATATACCTCTCCCATTTTGGGGAGGGAGAAGGGAGAATTTAAGGTAGCTTATGACACTCTCACGACACATGCTTTCGTATGGCAACATAAGACATTAAGTTTGGTTATCGTATTGAGAAGATATAATGGAACAACTTTTTTTTTTTCACAAATCCGCAAACCACCGACAAATGAAAAGTGAAGGGAAATATGTGTGAAAAATTAATTTAATCACTAATATGTTGACTGAAAGAATATATATTAGTTATTGTAATTATGGAAGGTACACTGCATGAAACAGTGTATAATGGATATATGTTAGTGAAAGCCACATTCGACGATTCATTTCTTTCATCATCATCATCATCCTCAGGCAGCCATGGGCTACTGAGGTCCAACCAGACCACGCAGTTTAATTCTCCAAGCATATCTGTCCTGAGCTACATCTGCTGCATCTGTCCACTGCACACCAATTCTAAAAAGGTCCTGTCTGACATTGTCTGCCCACCACATCCTAGGTCTCCCCCTCTTTCTGAGGCCTCTAGGCACACTGTTCATAACCCTATTCGCCAATCTATAATTATCCATACGGGCAACATGGCCAAACCAGCGGAGTCTCTCTCTGCACAATATGCTGCTTAAAGGAGGTTGCAGACTCCTTTGCCTAACCTCATCATTAGTTACAAAGTTAAACCACCTAATACCCAAGATACTGCGTAAGCATCTAGAATGAAAAGCATCTAGTTTCCTGTTATCTTGTTTACACAGCGTTCAAGTTTCACTACCATAACTAACCCTAGAAAGAACCAAACTATTATACAGTCTAATTTTAGTCTTTAGGTGTATACGCCTATTTCTCCACAATCTCCATAGATTCTTAAAAGTCCCGGCAGCAATCCCTATTCGTCTGTTAATCTCATGCCGCACATCACCATCATCTGTTACATAGCTCCCAAGATAATTAAACTGTGACACCTGCTCAAGACTGCAACCATTCAGATTAACTGAATCACAACCTGCCTGACCAATTTTCATCACTTTAGTTTTCTCTCTGTTTATAACCAAACCTACTCTACTACCAGTCTCATCAACAGCTCGAATGAAAGAGGACTGCAGATTTATCTCCGCAAAATTCCCCGCCCTGCCCACGGTCAGTAGGGACTCCGAAGGGCTTGTAAAATGATGTTGATGAGATGAACTAACATCTCATCAACATCATTTGCCAAAAGGGCTAAATCATCAGCATAATCTAAATCAGAAATTTTCGTATCTCCAGTCCATTTAAGGCCAAAATCTTTCCCTTGAAGTGAATTTGGCATAACATAATCAATAACCAAGCTAAAGAGAAAAGGAGATAAAATGCACCCTTGTCGAACACCAGAAGTAATGCTAAACTAATTGCTACAAGCCTTACCAACTCTCACTCAAGACTCAGTGTTATTGTAGAGAGCTTTCATTATGTTAACTAACTTCTCAGGTATACCATATGATTTTACAATCAACCACAAATTATGACGATCAACAGAGTCGAAAGCCTTTTTGAAATCAACAAAGCTAGCAACCAAAGGTTTCTGAAACTCTAAACATTTCTCAAGAATCTGTCTAAGTGAAAATATCTGATCTACACATCCCCTACCACTTCTGAATCCACATTGCTCATCACGCAATTGCCTGTCAACCAGATTCTTAATTCTATTAAGCACAATCATGGAAAGAACTTTACCTGGAACAGAGAGTAGGCTGATACCCCTATAGTTATCACAAGAACTGCGATCACCTTTTTTGAAAATACGGATAACAATAGCTCTGTTAAAATCTTTAGGAACCATGCCTTTATCATAAAAGTTATTCAAAATTTCAGTCATCCAAGTGGTAACCCGAAACATTCCCCAGCTCTGAGCATTTCTGTAGTAATTTCATCTACCCCTGGGGATTTATGAAGTTTAAGTTTAGAGATAGCCAAAATAACTTCAGATTGTGTTATAGGGCCAACATTAAAGCAATTACAAACAATGGGAGTAGAACTGACCACATTGTTTAGAACATCACTGAAATGCTCAGCCCACCTAGCCATGACAGAATCTTCACCTTCTATAACCTTACCTTGTTTATCCTTCAATCCTTGTATGCCTGTCCGTTTTCTACCACATAAAACATTAACTATCTGGTACAGCTCTCTGCTGTTGTGCTGCCTAACTGCTTCCTCGGCTTTGTCAGCCAAGCCATCAAGCCAAAGATTCTTATCAGTAGCAAACTGATTCTTTACACGTTTATTAAGTAACGTCATTTCTTTAAAAAGTAATATTTTGTAGGAGATTTCTCTTGAAGATAACGTACTGAATAAAATCTTTTCCATCTTGATTTTGAACTATGTTCATTTAGTATTTTGAGTTATGGAAAATGGAACGTTAAAACAATGGCATTTAACTCCTTAAGACTTTTTGGAAAAAGTGAAATAATATGCAGGTTGGGTTGTTTTACCTCTGAGCGGCACTTTTTTGCACACCATGGGCTAAATGGCCAGGTCACATGGACCCCGAAGGCTCAGAGAAGGTTGGGGGAGGGGACCCACTGGAACAGCTGTTGGGAGACAGATGGTAGCCTCCCGTCAAGGCCATCCAGCGTGTTCTTTAACGTGCACAGGGTATGGCTCTCCCGCACACGGGGTCACGGCTTAACGTCCCATCCGACGGACGGCGGCCTTTCCAAGCCCTTCGGAGTCCCCTACTGACCGTGGGCAGGGCGGGGAATTTTGCGGAGATAAACTCAACGCTGACCCAGCTGGGACTCGAACCTGGGAACTACAGATTATGAGCCTGGCGCGCTACCGACTGAGCCACCCCCGCCCCACCAAGGCCATCCAGAGTATTCTTTAACATGCACATGGTATGGCTCTCCTTTATATGGAGGCCAAGGCTCAATGTCCCATCTGACTGATGGCGGCCTTTCCAAGCCCATTGGTGTTCCATACTGACTGAGAGCAGGGCGGGATTTTTGCGGCAGTAAATCTCAGCACTGGCCTAGGTGGGACTCGGGCCTCGGAACTGCAGAGTATAGAGCGTTACCGACTAAGCCACTTTCGCCCCAAAAGTTTTCAAATCTCTTCACATAGTTCTCATTGAAATGGGTCTTGAAGTGTGCTAGCAGTCAACTTTCTCAGCTGATGAACTGTATCAGCTCTGTTTTGCCTTGGAGTTCGTGCCAAGAAATGCCTGCTTTTGTCAGAGCCTTTTTTCTCCCATATTTGCCACAATTGGTGGACATTTTTTGATCCCGTTGTCATTATCCATGCACTTGGGATATTGTGCTCCATGATTATCCGCCGAGTACCATCACCTCCGTTACGGATGCTCCAGCCCATCTCTCTTTTCAACGATTTCGATTTCGAAGTCTGTCAGATCAGCCTTTTTACCCATGTCGCTCTTGACTTTTGTTTTCCACCATGCCCTTTCGAGTTTATGGAACTTCGTAGTGAGGTAGAATACTTATATCAGTAAGAAATTTTACTTGCATTGGCATGTTTTATGGTATTTCACGCACGATAATTTGGCCAGCCAATGTACTTCATTTACATAGGTGATATTGCGTATTTAAAGCTGATATCGTCCCTTGTTCGAGTGGTTAGCACTCTAGGCTACTGATCTACGGGACCTGGGTTCGAGCCCCAGGTAAGGCATAGATGTTGTGTTCTTTTTCTGATGTGGTCCCGCCATCTTCACAGATCTACTATGGCGTATAAATTGACAGGCTCCTGTCAGACCTCTGTGGCAAGCAGCTGCTTGAGGGGGGTATTTATTTATTTTATTTATCTCTTGCAACAGTTGCCAGATGATTTTCTTATCAGGGACCAAATATGATCAGCTAACAACGTCGATTTCTATTTTGGTACGTTTTTTTCTAAGGCTGAAATATCCTGATAAAATTCTCCATGACATATATTCCCTTAACGTTTTCGGATATATCGAAGTGCGTATGCAAAATGTGAACTTTCAGTGATAACAAGGTAAACCAATTCAGAAATGTTCTTCACATTTTTTCAACTACATTTTTATAGTTGAGCAGCTTTCTGGTATTCAGAAATTTGTTTAGAACTCCGTTAAAAGTTTCCCATTCCATATTTTCTTTGCCATTTGTAACTCGATTGAATCTATTGTCTTTCATCTGTTACCTAATATACAGACCTATAAATATTTTGTATTTTAACTACATTTATTGTAGCGAATTTGTTTTTTAAATATTGCAACCCGCTACTATTTCCTTCCTTTGCTTTGACAAAATATTTTTATAAGTTCAAGTTTTATGTGTAAGAGCAGTATTTATATTATGGAAAGAAAAATTGTGATAAACTGAAGTCTACATTGGTGAAGTGCACATTATCCAGCGACACTGGGTAAAGCCCGATATGTATTGCAATTTAAGAAAATATTTCGGGCAGAGCAAACTCTCTGGAGCAACTTGGATAAAGTTGCTTTTTTTTGTTAAGATTGATGGGCACATGCGCATAAATGCATAGTATACCATATGGAGGAAAGAGTAAAAAGCAGGCAAACTCAATCAATCCTCGTAGAGTGCTACCCAGTGATATTTCTTATCAGGCACCACCGGCCCACGGAAATGAATCAGTGTAAAGAAAGAATCCTTTCCGTATGATAAAAAAAGCCGCCAGAGGAGAAAAGATTACAGAAGTAATGACTCAGTAAAGTGGCGTAATTCAAATATAGCTTTATATTTGCCTAGTAAATTTAGTTCATATGAACATATGGATTTTTAAGTTATATATTGACTTTACCCCAAATGTCCGGGTTAAGTTAGAAGTTATTATGTTATTCTGACTTTACCCAGTGTCTGTAGGTAATGCATACTTTATCAGGGTAAACCTTAGTTTAGCACAACTTTTTATCCGTAAGATATATATATACTGTATATATAGTTTTTCGAAATAAGGTTTTCTTGCTTAAATATTTTTTCCCTCGGATCTAGAGTTCGAAGGTGCCAATTAGGTGGCGGTAGTTGGCTCACTGTGTAGTTCTCAAGTCTCATAATCTGCATTTCTCAGGTTCAAGTCCCAATTGTATATGCGTTGAGAATTTTTTTCTGCTAATTCTTTTTCTGGCCTCGGTGAGAAAGGAGAAACAGCTGGGCTTGGAAAGACTGCTGTCTGTCGGATGGGATGTTAAGCCGTAGTCCCGTGTCTATGAGAGCGAGAGCAATGTACGTTCAAGATCACTCTAGATGTCCTCGATCTGTCTTCCATCTGTCTCCTAATAGCTGTTCAGTAGATCCGCTTTCTTAACTTTCTTTGAGTTCCTAGGCCCTTGTGACCTAACCATTTAGCCATGATTTAGCCACTGTATCGCTCAGAGTACACAGTATCGCTCAGAGGTGAAACTACCAATCGAATTGTTGCCAGTCTTTCCGTAATATAAAGTCGATCTCTGACTAAACCATCCCACTCGCATTAAAAACAAAAAATTAATTTTAATCATCTAGCTGTCACTCTGATATTGCCGCAGGTATTCGAATTGTGCTTATATATAGTATTTCAAAAGGTATTCCATATTTTCATATTACTTCGCATTATTGATGGATAAATAATTCCGTTGGGAGTAGAATAACTTTTTTAGGCGTGTCAATTAACAATCGCCACTCCTGTATTTCATATTGATTACCAAATCCATTACAATTGTACTTGATAAAAAACAATTGAAACGTTTTCATGATTACAAAACCTTTCACTCCAGCACTCTATTCTAGCAAATTCCATCTACGTAATATGTACGAATGTTAAAGCTCCAGTTAATCCATGCGCAGACGTGGATCTAGAAAAAAAAAAAAAACAAGGGGGGGAGGGGGATCAAGCGACACAATCGAACGAGAAAAATTAAATGGGGGAGCAAAAGACTGTATTTCCATTTCGCTATAACATTTCCCCTTCTGCTTTAGAGATCTTTTAAAAAATTTATTGAAAAACGGTGGAATATGCACTAAGTTAATATTTTATTGCCTCCATTACCCTTATTAGCAGGAGAGGGGGTGGCTAAGTCGGTAGAGCGCCAGGCTCGTAATCTGCAGTTCCCAGGTTCGAGTCCCAGCTGGGTCAGCGTTGAGATTTATCTCCGCAGAACTCTCCGCCCTGCCCACGGTCAGTAGGGGATACCAATGGACTGGTATCCGACCGTCCGTCGGATGGGGCGTTAAGCCGTGGCTCCGTGTGAGGGAGAGCCATACCCTGTGCACACTAAAGAACACGCTGGATGGCCTTGACAGGAGGCTACCATCTGTCTCCCAACAGCTGTTCCAGTGGGTCCCCTCCCCCAACCTTCTCTGAGCCTTCGGGGTCCTTGTGACCTGGCCATTTAGCCCATTGTGTGCAAAAAAGTACCGCTCAGTGGTAAAACAACCCAACCCTTATTAGCATTCTCGGGGATGGATGTCCCTCTCCTAGATCCGGTCCTGAGTTAGTCTTATAGTAACGCATGTTTTTTTGTCACTTGACCCGTGGCCGAGTGGTTAGCGCGCTTGGCTACTGATATACGGGACCTGGGTTCGAGCCCCGGGTAAGGCATGGATGTTCGTGTTGTTTTCTGCTGAGGTCCTGCCATCCTCTCAGATATTCTACTGTGGCATATAAACTGACAGGCTCCTGTCAGACTTCTGTGGCAAGCAGCTGCTTGAGGGGGTATTTATTTTATTTTATTATTTATTATTACTCTTTACTCAATACAACATATTTATTCTGCAGAATTTTTTGCAACATTCCCACAAAGCTAAAAGTTCATCAGCTGGAGATCACTTTAAACATTAAAGCGTATTTTAAATATTTTATAAATGCGAAATTTTCAATCCGGTGTCAAATTTCAAAATAGGAAATTTTTCCAGCTGATAGGTTTTTTTAATTCATGTCGTGTGAGATGAATTTTTAGCAAAATTTACATATAAAAAAACTCATAACAGTGATAACAGTCGGTTTATATAGTCAGACGGCGACTACCATTGCTATGTAGAGATTTGAAATAGCAATTTTTTTCCAGCGCTTCCGAAAATTAAATTCTTTATATTTTCCCACGAATTCTTGGTTAACAACTCCCTGTTCCTATACTATACATACCACGAAAGTTATCGCGAGCCGGAGACCCTGAGCTTACAGAAACACTTTCCGTTGCAATTTCGATAGACATTACAGTAAAAATAATAAATACCCCCTCAAGCAGCTGCTTGCCACAGAGGTCTGACAGGAGCCTTACAGTTTATATGCCATAGTAGAAGGTCTGAGAAGATGACAGAGGATTTCAGCAGAAAAACGACTCGTACATTCATTACCCGGAGTTTCGAACCCAGGTCCTTTAGATCAGTAGCCAAGCTCGCTAATCACTCGGCCACGGAATAGTAGCTACATTAAAAATATCAGAGTGGTATTGCATCCAACACACACAGAACAACCGCTCTGTTATAAAGTAAAATATTTAGTTTGATACGAAATAGAATGTTGATTAAAAGTAGGATTATTCAGTAGTAAAGAATCGCAGGATAAGTCCTGTAGATACGGAACTCATGAAATAAGGAGCTGAAGTCCACTTTCCGGATAGATGGCGCCACTATGCGAATCAAATAAAACCGGAAAGTTTATAATGTCACTAAGCTGAGAAAAGGTTAGCCATTGATGGTATAGTGGTTAGCATAACAGGTATGTTTCCTGGAGACGTGGGTTCGAATCCCACTCATGGCCAAACCAATTTTTTTTCAGCTCCTTATTTCATGAGTGGGATTATTCGCTTAAATTATGCCTAAAATTTGTTGGCAGTTTTGAATTCAGCGTCAAAAGGGGTATGACAATAAGAAACATAAATCTTGTTTTTCAGGGGCTTTTAAATAGTGCATGATTTAAAAATAAGGTCAAACAAATAAGTAATACAGAGAAAAGAACAATCTTGAATTTTACTTCCTCATTCCATAAAAGTTGCCAGAAAAGAATGTGGAGAACGGAAAAATGAAGTCTTTCTTTCCGTTCTAACTAGAATTGCGTAATTATTTGACCATGATATCTCCAGCTTTCTTCAGTACACCCTTCTGCGTCAGAACTCTCGAAAGTCCTTCGTTTGTTATTGTTTTCTGTTTGCTACTGTAGGCGAGAAAAGAGAGCATTTGTCTGAAAGTATTCATAAGTGAGCAGACAACTGAAGGACTGATGCTATCTCTACTACTTGAAGATAATATATATAGCATGCTAAAGTGGTTCGAGAGAATTTGGTAGAATGAAGTTGACTTTATTCAGTACTAGTTGAACGAACCCGGCGCAGCCCGGGTGTCACTTTTAATCTGTACATTTTTATTTTCGCTGCATTAAAGGTAAATTTTGTAAGTATCCTTCCCCCCTCCGACACTTCAACACAGATTTTCAACAGGAAGAAATTTGCCCAGTGTTGGCTTGGATCGTTGTTGACGTCAGTGAGCTCTCTCATAACCCGTGGCTTAGTTTCTGCGTAAGCTATCAAGATTTTTATTTCCGTTACCACAAATTTTGCCGTCCTATGGCTCCCGTGATATTCGTCGGTCCAAATTTCCTGCACAGCGTTCCCCATGTGCCCCAATGATTGGTTAAAAATCAGGTTTCCATTTGGCCCGTGGCTTCATTTCTACACAAATTGTGACAGCTCGTGTCTCACTTTTAATCTGTACATTCTGTTGTTTCCTACACTAAAGGTTAGTTTTGTGAGTATCCTCTCCGACATTTTACACAGTTTGAATACGAAGAATTTCCCGGTGTTGCAAAAGTCATTGCTGACTCGGCGCGCGTTCTCAGAGCCCGTGGCAAACGATCGAGATATTTTACCTCGTCAGATTTTGGCATTCTGTTGTTCCCGACGTATTTCACCGAAAGGTCCCAAATTTCGTAGGCAGGTTCCCCTGCCCGACCCCATGTCTGATTAGAAAATCAGGTCCCTAGCTGCAATGCGTGCTGCAATGGAACGCTTCAATAATGCCTTTGGAATTGTGGGGATCTGGCAACGGCAGCAGATTTAAATGCTATTTTAACTCTTTACTTTCACAGTTAGGGAGCAGAAAATGACAACAATAAATTTGACAGCGATCCTCTTTTCCCGTAGGAATAGCTTGGTAAATATTTCTGCTTCTAGCAAGCCCCTCTTTTAGACTTTCGACCTGATATATGATACTGCAATCCGGACCACAACCTGAAACATTCTCTGCAAATTTGGAGCTTATGCGTTGATTTCCCAATGAGTTGTGGCTGACACACACACACACAGACATCTTTTAGTTTATAGATTAGGGGTTCTCAACGTGGGGTACGCGGTAAAAATTTTTAGGGGTACGCCGTGAGAGTTCAAAAGTCGCTGGATCTAGTAACAAAGTAAAAATAACCATTGTTGTACTATAACTATACAAGGGGTACGCCAGTTACATACACATTTCCAGGGGGTACGTAAAGCATAAAAGGTTGAGAACCACTGATATAGATTATGGTACTTAGCGCAGTTAGATGTTAGGGTAAAGACTTTTTTCATACTGTTTATAAAATGTAACCAACTACAGATAAAATTACATGTTGCCCAAGGCAGCATTTGGCAAAACTGATATTTTCTATTTTGCATCCTTCATAAAATTTGCCGGCTAACGTGTTGTCCCAGTGTCGTATTTTTAATAAAGAGAAAGAGGAGGGAGGTGAGTAGACGACCGTAGCGTAAATTATGACTGCTCATGTCATTCTAGGTGTCTATTGAAGGCGCCTTAGACGGGAAGCATGCACCCATACCTCCAGAGGAAGAGATCATTATTTGGTCATTAGTCAGCACATTTTTCCCCTGCCACGTGACCTAAAACATCCTGTCAGAGTTCCCATAACCCGTGCAGCACCACTACCAAAGCCGTTAGTTGATGACACTTTAATATTATCATTTTGTCCGGACAGTTACATGCCCTAACTGAACTTGACTCTTCGACATTGAATAAAAAAAACTAGACAAATTCAAATGACATTAACCTCTTGTTAGCCTTCAGCCTCTAATTTGTTTACTAAATTGTGAAAAACAACTTATTCTTAATGGCCTCAGAGATAGGCAAATTCAAATAACCAGTGAATATTAATGTGCTGAATATTATGAGATAAAAAAACAAGAATACGATGAAGCGTTTAAGTAAAAAATACGTTGCCTCGACCAAAAAAATTAGAGAAAAAATTAGAAAAAAGCATGAAACAATTTATTTTTCCATGTTCAAATTTTTATGTACAATTTGAAGATAAAAGATCACAATGAAATCTGTCTAATCTGATTTTTCAACAGTGTTCATTCAGCATTTAAAGAGTTATGGAAGTTTTGAATATTTAGCAACGGCAATGCCCAATCCTAAAAAGCTACTTCAGATGTTAATTAAATCTTAATTCGTTATTTTTAGTCGCAATTTTTTTATATAAAACTGCTTATTAAAGAAACTTTTTATGCATCGAAATTGGCTTTCCATTGATGTACACCGAGATTTGTCTAATATTTTGTGTAGACAGAATATCGAAAAGTTATGAGCTGTCACATCTCGGAATAAAGATTGTATCGATTGATTCATGATGACTTTAATGCTTATTCATTGCTGTAGTTATTACTTATTCCTAAGCTGCAACTAGGAATTAACGTTTGAATAAAATACTAAAAGAATTTCAAAGTACGTTCCCTGAAGTTTCTCTTCAGAGCAAAACGAGAGTAAAAAGAATTTAACCCTACTTTGTTATGCACTGCACGTGCTTTTATAATCGTAAAGTTTTGAACAAGACCTTAACAACTTCAAGAATTTAATATCCCCTTGAATTCGTGATAAATAAAAAAATAAATACCCCTCAAGCAGCTGCTTGCCACAGAGGTCTGACAGGAGCCTGTCAGTTTATATGCCATAGTAGAAGGTCTACGTGGCCCAAAATCTGAATTCGTGGTTTTCCATCAGGTGCTGAACATGCTTGAGAATGTTAGTAAGGGTAATCGGGGCAAAAAATTTACTGAACTTGTGCATATTTCAAGCATTTTTCAAGAAGTAATTTAAAAACTTCCAAAACGGAGGGGGAAATGTTACACTACAATGGAAATCCAGTCTCTTACCCCCCCCCTCCCCCGTTTACTTTTTTTATGTCTCGATTGTGTTACTCCCTCCTTTTTTTTTCTAGATCTGAGCCAGTTTTCCATGCTTGTTAGTTTGGTGAAACTGATAGGGCTGAATAAGAAATTTATTCCTTATACAGCCTTCATCAATTCTAATTTTTTATATATTTTTTAAATTAACGCATTGGTCAACATTTAATTTTTTTCACCACCCGCTAAAAATTTAATTTTTTGAAATTTGAATGTATTGTTGTGAATTTTATAAATCAGGAAATTGATTGACTATACACTGCTCGTCAAAAATTAAGCACGGATCAATAAAATATGCATCTCTTGAAACATATTTGAACACATTCAATCAAATTTCACAAGAAGATACAAAGATAGGTGTGATAAGTCCTTAAAAACGAAAAAGGAAAGTATGTGAAAAAGGGTTGGTAGTTTTGAATGCAAAATGTTTAACCCTTCCCAGGTCCTGCAATTTTTTTCATTCTGATCAGGCAAAAAAAAATTATCTTTGGAACTTTTTTTGCCAAATAACTAATGGAAAGGAATTATAACATGTTATATGCCAGATTAATCAGCATTTAATTCTGGATTTCCTGAAAATAAAATATTTAATTAAAAAAAAGCCGACTTTTATTTTAATAGGACTTTTTTTAGAGTAATGTAGTAAAAAAAAAATACACCTGGCAACAAAAATAAAAATTTGTTTAAAAATCACTAATAGACAGAAGTTATTTTAATGCACATGAATAGAAAGGCTATTTATTTCTGGATAGCAAAAATATTCTTGTTTAAACATTTGTTCCATTTTGTATTTTTTTCCTCCGTACCATACTTTGGAGGGGCGGGGGTGGCTCAGTCGGTAGCGCGCCAGGCTCGTAATCTGTAGTTCCCAGGTTCGAGTCCCAGCTGGGTCAGCGTTGAGATTTATCTCCGCAAAATTCCCCGCCCTGCCCACGGTCAGTAGGGGACACCGATGGGCTTGGAAAGGCCGCCGTCCGTCGGATGGGACGTTAAGCCGTGGCTCCGTGTGCGGGAGAGCCATACCCTGTGCACGTTAAAGAACACGCTGGATGGCCTTGACGGGAGGCTACCATCTGTCTCCCAACAGCTGTTCCAGTGGGTCCCCTCCCCCAACCTTCTCTGAGCCTTCGGGGTCCATGTGACCTGGCCATTTAGCCCATGGTGTGCAAAAAAGTGCCGCTCAGAGGTAAAACAACCCAACCCAACCATACTTTGAGCAAAGTCCAGGCTTGTTGCAGAGTTCAATAAACAAGTCAACCTTAGAATATTTTTAATAAATAATTAATCAACAGAATAGGTCATGTTATATACCAAATTAAAGAGATTTAATTCTGAATTTTACTGAAGTAAAAAATCTGAACATTGTAGTAACATTAATTTTAAAAACATTTTTTACAGTGGTATACCGAAAAAATAGGTACATATTTCATAATTACTTCCAAAAATTTCCATTTTTAAAAATAGCAGTTTTTTTGTTAATTTTTAGGATATTTTCGAAAATATAAGGAAAAATATGTTGATAATAGTTCAAATCAAACTTGTGAGCTTAAATCAGGTGATTGCTATAGTACACAGTAATGTTAACAAACAAATCGGCATTACCGTATAGCGCTTCTAAACTATGGCAGTCAGATGGCTTTATCGAACTATTTATATTGTAGTTTAATAAAATATGCATCAAATGAAAAAAGAATTTTTTAAAGCTTGAATTACTTATTTTTGAAAGAGATATATATATATGTAAGAAAATTTTCAACAGTAATGTTTTTTTTAAATGGAAGTTTCATGTGTTGTACAAAAAAGTCTATAGACGTCCTTGACCCTGGAGTTACTCTGAAGTTAACGTCGATCAATTTTAGAGGAAAAATGTCTTGAACCGGGTGGGATACGAACCCACGACCTCCTGATGCTCTGGACCCCTGAGCTACCGACCGCCGATCAAGATCTCATCTAATTGATGCTATGAACTTTCTACCAGTAGTACACAATTCTCCGTGTGTCATGCTTGAGGCTGAGATCAGCTGGGAGAAATACCTGCATGAGACACGGAGAGTTGTGTACTGCTGATAGAAAGTTCATAGCATCAATTAGAGATCTTGATCGGTGGCTTGTAGCTCAGAGGTCCAGAGCACCTGACTTGTTATTAGGAGGTCCTGGGTTCGTATCCCACCCGGCTCAAGACAATTTTTCCTCTAAAATTGATCGACGTTAATTTCAGAGTGATAATCTTCCTTCATTTTTAAATTTTCAATAATATTTCAGTATAGTAATAATGAATAAATAATTATATTTTATATACACTGTATGATTTGCCACTTAACCCTTGGAAATAAGAAAGTACACTTTTTCATCTTAAGAGATAAATGAGAAATTCTGTTTGCGTTGTATAGGGCTAATATATTATTATTATTTTCATTTTCCAATCACCCATTAGTAAGAATATTACTGTTAAAGGGAGGAAAATGCGAAATGTGAAAGACTTCATTTTCTCTGAAAACGAACATCCCACATTCGCCAGAGACGATATGTTATTGTTATAATTTCTGCTGATATGGCCTGCGGTGGTAGCAGTTTCTATTAGGGGACAAATTACAAACTACATATTGTGATTCTCATGACATAGACTAACTTAGTGTTTACGTCAGTCACTTTATTAGTGGCATATAACGAAGTAATGCCCACGTCACTCGTTTTATCAGTGGCATATATAACGAAGTAATGCCCACGTCACTCGTTTTATCAGTGGCATATATAACGAAGTAATGCCCACGTCACTCGTTTTATCAGTGGCATATATAACGAAGTAATGCCCACGTCACTCGTTTTATCAGTGGCATATATAACGAAGTAATGCCCACGTCACTCGTTTTATCAGTGGCATATATAACGAAGTAATGCCCACGTCACTCGTTTTATCAGTGGCATATATAACGAAGTAATGCCCACGTCACTCGTTTTATCAGTGGCATATAACGAAGTAATGCCCACGTCACTCGTTTTATCAGTGGCATATATAACGAAGTAATGCCCACGTCACTCGTTTTATCAGTGGCATATATAACGAAGTAATGCCCACGTCACTCGTTTTATCAGTGGCATATATAACGAAGTAATGCCCACGTCACTCGTTTTATCAGTGGCATATATAACGAAGTAATGCCCACGTCACTCGTTTTATCAGTGGCATATATAACGAAGTAATGCCCACGTCACTCGTTTTATCAGTGGCATATATAACGAAGTAATGCCCACGTCACTCGTTTTATCAGTGGCATATATAACGAAGTAATGCCCACGTCACTCGTTTTATCAGTGGCATATATAACGAAGTAATGCCCACGTCACTCGTTTTATCAGTGGCATATATAACGAAGTAATGCCCACGTCACTCGTTTTATCAGTGGCATATAACGAAGTAATGCCCACGTCACTCGTTTTATCAGTGGCATATATAACGAAGTAATGCCCACGTCACTCGTTTTATCAGTGGCATATATAACGAAGTAATGCCCACGTCACTCGTTTTATCAGTGGCATATATAACGAAGTAATGCCCACGTCACTCGTTTTATCAGTGGCATATATAACGAAGTAATGCCCACGTCACTCGTTTTATCAGTGGCATATAACGAAGTAATGCCCACGTCACTCGTTTTATCAGTGGCATATATAACGAAGTAATGCCCACGTCACTCGTTTTATCAGTGGCATATATAACGAAGTAATGCCCACGTCACTCGTTTTATCAGTGGCATATATAACGAAGTAATGCCCACGTCACTCGTTTTATCAGTGGCATATATAACGAAGTAATGCCCACGTCACTCGTTTTATCAGTGGCATATATAACGAAGTAATGCCCACGTCACTCGTTTTATCAGTGGCATATATAACGAAGTAATGCCCACGTCACTCGTTTTATCAGTGGCATATAACGAAGTAATGTTCACGTCACTCGTTTTGTCAGTGGCATATAACGAAGCAGTGTTCACGTCAGCCACTCTACCTTGACAGGAGCCTACCATCAGTGACATACAGGGCCGGATCTGGGGGAGGAGGTGCAAGGGGGCCATGCCCTTCCTCCTTGAGAATGCTAGCAAAGGTAATAGAAGTAAAAAATTGCTAATCTTCTGTATATTTCATGTGTTTTCAAGAAAATTTTTTAAACGCCTCTGAAACGGGGGGGGGGGGAAATGTCATATTACAATGGAAATTTTTTCCCGGGTTGACTGAGTTTCTCCCCCCCTCACACACATTGTTTTTTTTCTAGATCACGCCTTGGTGGTATATAACGAAGTAATGTTCACGCCATTCTTTGCCACCAATCTAAGCATAAAATCCACAAACATATTGTCCTCTTTATATCGAGCTCATTTGATGAGCTCGATATAAAGTGATCTGATGGCTCAGTTGGTAGCGCTCCAGGCTCGTAATTTGTAGTTCTCAGATCCAAGCCCCACCTCGGCCAGCGACGAAATTATCTCCGCAAAACTTCCCATTCTACCTCACTCAGTAGGAGATATTAATGGGCTTGGAAAGGCGCCATCCATCGAATGGGACGTTAAGCCATGGATCCATGTGCGTAGAGCCATACCTTGTGCACCTTAAAGAACACTCTGGATGGTCTTAACGGGTGACTACCATCTATCTCCTAATAGCTGTTCCAGTTGGTCCCCAATCTTCTCTGAGCCTTTGGGGCCCTTGTGACTTGGCCATTTAGCTCATTGTGTGCAAAAAAGTGCCGCTCAGAGGTAAAACAAATCAAATCCTCCCTCCAAACTACTCTGAGCACTTGGGGTCCTTGTGACCCGACCATTTAGCCTATTGTGTGCAAAAAAAGTGCTACTCAGAAGCAAATAGATGCGTATTAGAGTTTGAGTCAGCTGGGTCAGCTTTGAGATTTATCTCCGCAAAATTCCCCGCCCTGCCCACGGTCAGTAGGGGACACCGATGGGCTTGGAAAGGCCTCCGTCCGTCGGATGGGACGTTAAGCCGTGGCCCCGTGTGTGGGAGAGCCATACCCTATGCACGTTAAAGAACACGCTGGATGGCCTTGACGGGAGGCTACCATCTGTCTCCCAACAGCTGTTCCAGTGGGTCCCCTCCCCCAACCTTCGGGGTCCATGTGACCTGGCCATTTAGCCCATGGTGTGCAAAAAAGTGCCGCTCAGAGGTAAAACAACCCAAAATTAGAGTTTGAGTTACCAACAAGGAGGTGATGGAATTAGGGACTGGAGATGTTATAACCGTGGGAATTTGAATTATGGGCCAGGGTTGAAACTCATTACTATTTAACCCTCGTGAGAAGAGGAATGCTGATGGACTTGAAAAGACCGCCGTCCTTCAGATAGGACGTTAAGCCGTGGCTCCGTTTGCGGGTGAGCCATACCCTGTACTTGTTAAAAAAACACATCGGATGGCCTTCACAGGAGACTACCATCTGTCTCCTAATAGTTGTCCAGTGGGTTCCCTTCTCTTGTTTGAGCCCTTGAGATCCTTGTGACTTGGCCATATTGTCTATTGTGTGCAAAAAATGCCTCCCAGAGACGAAGCAATTATACCTGTTTGTTTAGTGCCAAGATTACCTTTCCATGGAGAACTGAGAGATTTCGACGGCGTAGTATGGAGACCTTCTTTCTCTCTCTAAACGATCACAACCTTCATTCACAACTCTTTATCGTATGATATAATTAGTCACTAAACTACAAGAGTTAAATTGCAGCTCACGTCTCTCATTATCTGACTCATGCTTACTCATTGTTTATGCTGTTTGTTCACTATTTATCCTTGCTGTTGTAAAATGTCCTTCGTTCTACTTATGTCCCATTGTCTTCTGTGATAGTACATGGAGTAAATTGTTTTATTCTAATAAATGACAAAGCTGGCTCAAGGCATTTTTGCTGTCTTTCTGAGATTAAAATGTTGCTAGATTTTTCATTGCAATTTTTCTCGACTCATACTAGGAAAATTATGCAAAAGTTCTTCATACTTCATGTTTATAGCATCTTTGAATTGATTTTTCATTTAATATGGAAAAAATCAATCCAACGAATATTGTTGTTTGTGTTGTTGTTTTACCTCTGAACGGCACTTTTTTCTACATAATGGGCTAAATGGCCAGGGCACAAAGACACCGGGATCTCAGAGAAGGTTGGGGGAAGAGATCTACTGGAAAGCTGTTAGCAGACAGATGGTATCAGGTCATCCAGCGTGTTCTTTACCGTGCACAGGGTATGGCGACGACTCCATCACAGACTTAGATGCGGCTGATCTGTTAAGATCATCGTAAGGATGTGTCTATGGCTGCTTGAGGATTCTGTTTGTATGTGTAAGGATGTGTTGAAGAAATTCGCGTGAACCATCTCTTTAAAATCGCACATCGTATTAAATTACCCCATTACCATCCATTGTCAATTGAATCCATCCACTGAATTTGTTGAGTTCGCACATTTGCTAGTTTTATCAAGCACAGAGTTGCTGAATATTGTTATGCGGTTATGCTGTACCTTTGGAATGCAAAATTGGTGGCCCTTTTAGAATCGAGAAAAATCTAGGATAGCTTTTGATATACTCCTTAAAATTTAGGGGCATAGGCTGATGTAGTCGATAACGCGGCAGGCTTGAATTTCCAAGTTCGAGACTTAATTTTGCCTGTTTCGAATATTTTTCGCCAACTCTGCCTTCATTGAAAAAGGGAACAGATGGGCTTGGTTGGATGGACTTGTGTAGGAGAGCAATACCTTATGCATGTTAGGGGACACATCGGATGGCCTTGATGGGAGACTGCCATCTGCCTGCTAACTGTTTAGTGAATATTCTTTTCCAAATTTCTCTGAGCCTTTGGGGTGTTGGCGTCTTGGCCATTAAGCCTTTTGTATGCAAAAGAAAAGCTGCTCAGAGATAAATCAAACTGTTACTTTAGTAATTAAACAACTGGTGCGAAACACAGACGAAAAAAAAAACCTCATTAATATGTTGTCCTGACTTTGCGGACCAGGTTGATAACCTTTTTGCGGACTCCATTATTAAAATCAAAGTAATTCCATTTAAGTAAAAAGTATTTAATAATAATGATTACTGTAACAATATTTTCAAGAAAATTTCGAGGAAATATGTTAAATAGCCAAATCAAATTCGACTAAAACCTACGTAAATGAATTTTTTTCCCCAACACCCGTTCATATACCGATCATATTGGTAATTGATTGACATTGCATCCCTGTTGTCAAAGATACGAAATTATTTCAAATAAATATGTCAAAGAAATTCAGCAGTATGATGCAGATGTTTCTCAAGCTGCTACACAACTGAAAGGAGCAAAACTATTTTCGGAAAAATTTTGATTCGATATTGAGTTTTTTTAATCACTGTTGATGAAAATGAAAAGGATTATGTGAGAAGTTAAATATCAGATAACTTTGCGAACGAATCTAGAGCAGTATTTCCCAAACAGTATAGTTGGGGATCGTTTTTTTTTTCAAACATATATTAAGAAAAAGAAATACATTATCACCATTTTTTTTAATCTTATAACAATGTCATATATGTGCACTTTATAGCTTTTAAATAACTAAGAGCAGAAAACAAAAGGAATTACGAAATATGCTGTGACAACCAGTCGTATCTTGCCCGTTCGTGAATGTTGCACATAATAATAGGATCATGCAATTATTTCTATATATTTTAAGGGCCGGTATTTTTTTTAAAGGATTGGTACCTGGCCACGGGACCACACTTTTGAGAGAAGACATTAAGAATGAAGGAAAGTGTTGTTTTTTTGTTTATGAGTCATGAAATAATCCAATTCTAAATCCCGAAATAATAGCAGCAATTGATAGTAGAACGATTTTTCCAACAATCCAACTGCATTATAGGTAAGGTTACTCACTCTATTAACCACAAAGAAGGATGCTTTCCTCTAAAGCTTATCTCCGAAATTATAAGGCGGTATAAAAATGTATATGTAGGCTTATGATTTAAGAAACGAGTGTTTTGTTTGGTCTGTTTTTAACACATTTGTTATTTTATACATTGCCAAGAGTAAATAAAACATTTTGCACCTGCACCGAATTTTTCCTCCCATCGCAATTTTTTTCATTTTGGGTTACTCCCTAAATATTACTCTCCCCTCCCCGCGTAGTAATATTTTCTAGTTACATGTCATCCGCCACTACTTGTTTTTTGCCGCTTTTTTTTTTCATTTTGGACTTTCACTCACCCCCCCCAAAAAATATTATGTCTATATTCCTTCTCTGAAGATGTGTTAGCATAGATTGAGAACTCAACTGGTAGCGCACCAGGCTTGTAACTGATATTTTAGATTCGACTTCCAACTGTGTAGCATTGAGATTTATTTTCGCTAACCCCTACCCTGCTGTTGGTGAGAAAGGGGATGCCGATGGACATGAATTGTTGCCGTCCGTCGGATAGGATGATAAATTTAATTTATTTTTTCAAATTCAAATGCTTTATTCTGAGAATCTTATTAATCTTGGTAGTTAAAATGGCAAGTGGAGAACTGTAATTTTTCGCCTCTGAAATTAAAATAATTATTTGGTCAACCATGATTCATGAAAGGCTCTCAGGATTTTCAAAAATTTCAGTTTAAAGAGAAATAATGCGAAGATTGGCTAAAATAATAAACTCATCAATTATATTTGTCATTGAGTGCAGGAGACT
Source organism: Ryuthela nishihirai (assembly GCA_038380435.1). NCBI lineage: Eukaryota > Metazoa > Arthropoda > Arachnida > Araneae > Heptathelidae > Ryuthela > Ryuthela nishihirai. The sequence goes on along the minus strand of JAWZYU010000023.1, from coordinate 44,132,132 downwards.
GTTTCTATGTTTTGTTGAAAAATAGACCTTATTGGAACTAAATGTCTTTAGGGTGCATACAATATTTACGTATATTTTAAAATTGATATGCTTTGAGCTGTTGAAAATCACCTCATGAAAAATAAATGGCGGAAAAAGTGAATTTGATTGACGCAGATACGGTTTGGGCTGTGTCAGCAAAAAAGACACAGCAGACCATGCAATAAAATAAGAAACAGCGACTGTAGACTGGGAGAACGCCACAATGCTAACATCTGGAACCTCTTACTACGGAAGGATTGTTCCCTAAGCTCTCGAGATAATGACATCGCTCATCCCCACCTGCAACCGGGATGTTGAAATCGTTTCATGTGTGTAGTGAGAGATTTTAAGCTGAGTTCCCCATTCGATGTTACTTCACTCGTATCTGAGTATTTCATACATATACATCCACTTGTGAGGAATTAAATGGTTGATCCGCGTTGTATAACTCTTAGTGGAAATAAATACTTTTTGGTTAATTTGGTAGAAAATCACTGACTCTTTCTATTGACATTTTCGGATTTTTTTTTCCTTTTAGTAATTATGTTTAGTTTGTGAGCCCTTTTCATGATTAGGAGTTTCAATCTGGGAGTTTGAATCTTTTTTTGTTTGAGATTTTAATTTTGAGATTTTAATCAAAATGGAGAGGCAGAAGAATAAAATAGCTTCTAAGGCTGAAAAGTATATCCATTAATCATATTTCTTTTTCATAAAAAACTTAATTTTCAAGTGTCGGTGCTCAGAATTCGACTTCCATTGATATATCTTTAGAAGTTTCTGTCAATATCAAGAATAAACTTAGGCAAAAAATGGCAATCGTAAGAAAGTTATGCAGAATTGACGAATTTTGAATTATTTATAGACTTCTAAAATATGTAATTATGTTATTAAATGGCTTAAATAATATTTATTATATAATAATAATATTTAAGTTTTAATTAACTTCTAAGATATATTCTTTACGAGTGGTGTTGCTGTTGTTAAATATTAAAACTTTCAAACCCAAAATAAATAAAAAATAAATTACTCCTATCAGGGCTAAATTTGGGGATGGGGTGGGAGCTTGAGAATGCTAGTAATCGGAACGTAGGTGAAAAATATTAAATATATATATATTATCCATATATTTCAAGAAATTTTCTGAAAATTTTTTTTATATTAAAATCCTTACAAATTTGTCTTTATTTTCAAGATTTTAGTTGCTTATTCCAGTTAGCTGTTTAAGTAAGAATGCAAGTATTAAATACAATTGCATTAAACTATTAATTTATATTTTTTCACTTGTGGAAAGAATTGTTTGAATTAGAACTTTTACTTATATGTAATATACATGTAGTATAATTCTGATTATCTTTTTGCAGGAGCAACAAAAGAAATTGGTTCAGCACTGACACGATTGTGTTTGAGACAACGAAGTGTGGAAGCACGATTGAAAACATTTGCTAAGTAAGATGTGTTGCACATATAGATAAAGAGTTTGTTTTTATCTTGTTTTCATTGAAAACGAGATAAAAGTTTCACTTTGTCATCTGACTGCCTGTCTATCTGTCCGTTTGTAGACATTGAGCTTTTTTGTTTATAGAGATAAAAATTATTTTTGTGTTGGATAAGTATTGATAAAATATTATGATATGCACTCTCCGAATCTCTAAAGCCATAATTATGCCCTCTAGCGGTGGAAAAAGCTGAAAATTCCAAAATTTCAAACCAATATTGCAAACGATGTATTTATGCTAGAAATTCGAAATTTTGGGGCAGAATGTGATGGTCATGAAGTTTCTATTGCCAACAATGAATTGACCCCTTAGACCCAGAGGGGGTGGAAAAACACACCTTTTTAGTTTTAGCAGATAATTGTTTGTTTTTAGAGATAAATGAGAAATTCTTTTTTGGGTTACATGGGAATTGATGAAATATTATGATTCACATTTTTTAAATCTTCCAAAAAGTATAATTGTGCCCTCTGACAGCGGAAAAATTTTCAAATTGCAAAATTTCAAACAAATATTTCAAACGACGTATTTAAGCTAGAAATTTTGAATTTTAGTGATGGAATGTGAACGCCATAATGTTTCCATTGGCAACAATGAATTAACCTCTTATACCCAGGGTGGATGGGAAATTTTTTGTTTTAGATGACTGTATTGAGGAATAAATGAAAAAAATCTTTTTAGGGTTAGATAGGAATTGATAAAATATTATGATTCGCACTTTCGGAATCTTTTGAATACTATACAGCTTCTAATGGTGAAAAAGATTGAAAATTCCAAAATTTGAAACAAATATTGCAAGGATGTATTAATGATAGAAATATGAAATTTTGGTAGTGGAATGTAAATATCATGAAGTTTTCATTGGAAACAATGAAGATGGTAATTACAAAACTTTTTTAATTTGATTGATACTAATGAAATATAATTTTCATTTTCAAGTACTTAGTAGTTTTAATATATATCTTTACAGATCACTGAAATGATGAAATGGCAAAGCTGTTATCGACTTTTACAAATAATATATATATAGAATGGAAATTTCAAAAATTAGTGGTAATCGACTTTTACAAATAATATATATAGAATGGAAATTTCAAAAAGTAGTGGTAATTTTTAAGAGAGATTCCACTGACAGCAATAATGTACCCACTTTTCTGAGAGAGGTGTGGGAAATGCACATTTTTATATTTAAGAATTAAAAGATGAATACTTTTATGTTGTATAATTACTAATGAAATACAATTTGCATTTTCCCCATCATCCTCTTGCTCAAATTAAAATCTTTAAGGAATGAAGCAGTAGGTAAAGGAAAAACTTTTTTCACTTTGAAAACAAGATTATCATTGCGTCAGAGGTGATATGCATTCTTCTAGTTATGTTTGTTATTACAAGCATACTAAATTTTAATATCAATAGCTACAAAGTCATCAAACAAATCATTACTATGATAAACTAAAACAAGTATCTATGAAATAACGCAGAGCAATATTGTTCAAATATTCAGATGCCACCATCTATTGTGAATGTGAACTAAATCTGTTTAAAATTAATAGACATAATAATTAGAATCACACTTTTTTTTTAGAAATTATTTTATGAAAAACAGGAAGTTGCCTATTGTAATAAGGAAAGGTGTTAGCAGAAATCTTTTTGGGTGTGGAGGTATTCTTTTTATATTCTCAGGAAACATAATTAATGGATATACAGTGAAATCCATCCAAGGCAGATATCTGCTTTTCCCTCCAAAGAAATGCACGTTTTAGCTGGGCAAATTAGTGTTTGAGTGCTATGTGAAAACACTGGAATGAATTGCCTAATAGTTGTGAAACTGAACCATTAAAGTCAAAACACATCAAACTGAGATGAACCTTTGAAAAAATATTAAATCCAAATTGACTCATAATTGTGCTGCTTATTTGGATATCAATGGAAATTGTAACATACATTTTGTTACAAATAGTAACCAGACACTTCCATAGGAAGCCTCATTCAAAGCTTCCTAACTATGAAAATAATTTTTTTATGGAAAAATGTCACTAGAGACAAACTAACGGTCTCACTCAAATCTCTCTAAATATCTATTTTCAGTTGATTTGCTTAATATTTAAATAGTCATTGAAGCTAGAACATATAACAGCAGATGCTACTTCCGTAACCCCTCCTCCCAAATTGATAAAAACTGAAAAAAATTGTTACCTAAGCTTCAGATGTTACATTTATGTTAGTGAATGATTTGTTGTAACAGTTGCATTTTGTCTTTTGAAGTAAATTTTCATGAGTAGCAAAAGTTCGAGTTAAATGTTTTAGTTTCCATAATTCTTTCAATATTAAACTAATATTGCAAAAAAAGATGTTTAGAGAGATCCAAGTGAGGGCTTTAATTTTTTTCTAGTAAATTTTGTTCATTGGAAACTTATTTTTAAAGTTAGTGAGATTAGAATGTGGTTTTCCATTCACATAACATGGGAGTGTTCAGTTATTTTTTTTAATATTGTGCAGTGCTATAATGAATCATTTGCTTAGGAATGCATGGCAAAAAACGGTTTTTTATCTTTTTTCAATACATGGTAGAGGAAGTACTCCTATCCACACACCTCCAACATAGAATTTAGGATTGCTTTTCTATCATAAATAGAAAACATTCTTGCTATAGCAGCACTGCCATAAGTGAGGCCACTGTTGTCCCTATCTAAGGCTACTGTAGCTGTTTGGCCAAAACATGTAATAAATGGCTTTAATTTTGTTTGGTGTCTCTTGCCACACATTAGAAATAGATATTTTGCAAATTGTGGCAATCTCCTCGCAATAATGTTTATTCCCAATATGTTAAACATTATCTGTAGGATGCTTTAATTGTTATATTATTCAAAGGTGAATGGGCAATATAATCTCATATATTTCCTAGTAACATGCTTTTCATATTAATATTTTTATTAATCATCATGGAATATCCCATATGTACAACTAAATAAATATCAAAATGTAAAATGTTTCATAATAAGTAACATAAAAATATAGTTTAGAGTGTGTCAATGTACAGTAGTTTTCACCATTATGTGTGAATTTGTTGATCCTGACATAGTATTTCCCATTACAACTTTTGAAGGTGAAGCTGGCATGAAATTACTTTCATTCATCATATGAATGAATTTTATTCATCAGTTGTTTGTAGATAATTCACATGTGATGAACATACATGTCATATCAGATGGCAAGACAATAGGACAAAGATATGTCATATGGAAATAAGCTTTGTCCAGGACATATTTTTTTTCCCATTAGTTTATTTTAAATTGTGTTCTATATTGAACTATTGAATATTGTGTTCTATATTTGAATTCTTGTTTATTCCTGGAAATATGAGAACATATTTACAGTATAAAGTGTATTAAATTACATTTTTTTGTAATTAAATGTAATTTTCATTTGTAGTTTTCTCAAAATTATGAAAACTGTTACTAGACAAGTTACTTTGATAGCCTATTTCACCATCATCATTGTATGCACCCCAGTGATAATGCACAGAACTGGCCTGGTCTAGCACCTAATATCTGACCCCTACTTCTCATGGTGCAAGCCGTTAGTACCTTTCAAAAGAAATATTCTCTTTTGGAAGGGAATGGAAGGGAGGGCTGCTAGTTCAGTGTGGCCTTCTTCACACTCTTTTTTCTCTCTCGTTTTCTTTTTTTAAAACCCTGCTGAGGAGTGGCCAACCTCACAGGGTCCTGTTGCTGACCATTTATACCTACTGGACTGGTTTATGGATTTGAGCTTGATTATGGATCCTGGACTTGCTGCACTGGTGGGCCTCTGTTGAGGGATAATCTGCCGCTGTGTTTTCTGTTTGCTTCTGAATTACCAGCCCTAAGTGAACAGAGGCATGGGATACCTTATATCAGCTGGTGGATAATCCTGATCAGAGGCCCTCACAGGTACCTGAACCCTCACTTAGCTAGTTGGGCATCGTCAATTCTAAACTAGAGTAAGTGTCTCAGGCAGGCCATATGGCTCTTGTAAAGGTCCACTTGAAAAGTTGGTGCCTGAAATTCCTACCTGCATTGGTGTCTTCAGCCTTTAGCAGAGGAGGGACAGGTCTTTGCCCCATGCCTGCAATCAGGGGGCTGTTTGATATTGTTGGTCCTACCTATCTCAATAAACCTAGTTTCTTTAAAAATCCTACTAATCATTTTTTCTCTGCAGGAACATGGAATGTGAGGATATTATATAGAGATTATTCTCTTGATGTCCTTACACAGGAATTCCAGTGTTTTAACCTAGATATTCTAGGCTTGCAAGAGACCAGATGTACAAGTAAAGGTGAGATACTTAAAAAAAACTTTAAATTTCTCTTTACAGGGAGGGAGGATGGAAAGCATCACCAAGGCGTGGGTCTGCTGCTCAGCAGACATGCTAGTGATGCTCTTCTAGGATATGAGTGCATTAATGAAAGGTTTCTTACAGCAAAATTTCAGACAAGCATTAAAGACTTGAATGTTATCTGCTGTTATGCTCCCACTGAGGATTCTGATGAGGATGAGAAGGATAGATTTTACAGACAACTTCAGGATATTTTGAATTCTGTGAAGAAAGTAGATATTTGTCTTGTTCTAGGTGACTTCAATGTTAAAGTTGGTACTGACTCTGACCTTTGGGGAGGAGTTTTAGGTCCCTTTGGCATTGGTAGTTCTAATGGAATTAGAGAATGTTTTCTACAGGTAAGTAAACTTAATGGTTTGCAAATAACTAACACATACTACTACTGAGACATTTATAAATATACACGGGTTTCACCGATGGGTTGCACAGGAATATGATAGATTATATTTTAATTAACAGCAAATGGGCTAGTTCAGTTTGGAATACCAGATCATACAGGGGAGCCAAAATTGGGTCTGACCATTAACTGGTCAAAAGTGTTCTGCTGCTCAAGCTTAAGAAATGTTGTGCTAAGGTTAATAAAATGAACTACCTGGATTGTTCGAGAATGGTTTGTGGCACATGAGGAAGACTCCCAGGTATAGCCCTGGCCTCAAAATTGCCTAGACATCAATCGAATCGAGTATCTGTGGTTTGTGTTGGAACAGCATATCCAATCTGCGGTGGCTCAAACACATAACTTACAAGAGTTAAAGGATCTACTGGTAACGTGTTGGTACCATATACCACAAGACATCTTTAGAAATCTTGTGTCCATGACTCGCCAGGTAAGAGCTGTTTTGGCAGCACATGGAAGACCAATATCATATTAGGCAGATGGTCATAATGTTTTGGCTCTTCAGTGTACCTTCTGTCAAGTAATTTTTATTGTAATGCTTCTGTATACTTGTAACTTATACTCACTATTATTCTGCTGGATATCTGTGAAATAACTCTCAACATATTTGGTAGTTTCAACCAAGTTTTATGTATCTAAGAAAAAAATCCTTTTACTAAGAGTGTAATACCTAATAAGGGAAGTGCTTATAAAAAAAAAACCTTTAAATTGCCACTTTGTTATATTTATAACCTTATATTGTATCTAAATTATAAGCTTTACTATCTTATTTAGCAGTCATATGACTTTTACATTTTATAAAGCTCTCACTTAGATGTATCATTGCCCTAAATAAAATTTCTTGCAATTATTATCATCCATTCCAGTTCCCTCCTAGAGTCTTTAGTTCTTCCACTTCAAGAAAAGTTAGAAGATTGGAAGAAGATAGCTAACAATCTAGATAAAGAACATACCAAAGGTCAGACTGTATTTGAATAAATGTAATTCATGTGTTAATGAGAATTGTTAATTTTTAAATTCACATATTTAGAAGTTTTTTTTAAACTATTATGTCTCCAATTGAAAAAATAAAAATATAAACAATTGTAGGTTGATTTCATAGATTGTAGATTTTTCTGTTTGTATTAAAGAATAAATTCTGTGGCTTCATGCACAAACCCCTTATCCCACAGATATAAGTAAAAAATGAGTTATCACCATCAACGGTATGTATTTAAGCTGCATGCTTTATTATATGCCAATAAATTAAAAAAAGTTTGTTCTACTTTATAAAAAAAATAATTTTTTATCACATTATTGCAGAGGGCCATTTGAAGTAAAAAAAATACATCAGTAAGGGTTATGGAGTTTGTGCACTGAATCATAGAATTCAGTAATTAACACTTGTAATGTATTATTAAGAATTAAATAACTCAGTATGGAAACACAAGCAACCCCCAAACTTAGATAGGAGTTAACAGTCTAATGTAATAATTTGCCATTCTCAGTTTAATAATTAAATTGTTTGATCAGGGAAATTTGAGTTATACACTTTGTACTTTTTTATGTTTTTTTTTTCCAGTTTGCCCTTATTTATATTTACCATTTTTTGAAAATAAGTAATATAGATAATGATTTTCTAAATTCAAACCCATTAACACTATATACAGCTTCCTTAATAGCTCTGCATTTTGCATCATTTGTTTTGTGAATGAGAAAAAAAGTTGAATTATGTCTGTTTATATAAATGCCACTCAAATGAAAAGTGGGCAACCCCAATATCAGGATAATGGACTGAGCTATTGTTGCACTTCACAGAGGGTAATGTGTATGCATAGAAATAACTCATTAACATCAGAATCAATGGCAAGCATCAATTTGAATGTGATATAAGCTCTGTGGATTCCAGACAAACCCTGCACAGAAACGTTCAAAGTTTGAATAATGTACAACATACTGATGTTTTAGTTTAACTTTCAGGGTCCACTGTTGATTGAGTTTCTGAACTGTGACACCATCAACTTGCAATGATATTGTGAAACTTTGGTCATATAAAGGCCTGCAATAAGTTGAAGCACCCAGGACTTGAATAGGGCTGTAATTTTTTAGAGAAAAAAAAAGGTGAAATTCGTGGAACAATTGCACTAAAAAACACCAAAATTCATGGGGATTTGGTGAGGCAAAATTTGCAAAATTCATGCATCATTTAGGTTCCCAAATCATAAAAATTGCACATCAGTGGCACTCACATAAAAAGATAATGATAATTGGATTCATAGAACTCCCTAAAAAGAGCAAAAAAATTAAATGATTGGCTTTATTTAAGTTCAACTCATACATTGCATTTCAAACATCAACGATGAATTCTGATGTAGTATATTATATGTAGATAAATTACCCTCTTTTATATTCCAGCAATCATTTTGCACAACCCCTCTTTATTTAAAAAGAGATTGGCTCTGAATTAATACAGCCCATTGAAACTATAAATTTTGGAGAGACTGAGAATTTTTTTTTTTGAAATGATCAGAAAAGAATTAAATTGTCTGGGTTATTTAATTCTTTCACAGCTTTTTCACATTACTATGCGACTTTTAAGCTGTTGTTATCTTCGAGCATTGACCTACTGTTCAAAATTATATTATTAACATCATTCACAGAAAACTTTAAGCACTTTAGTTAATTGGGATCCAAAATTCTTGGATCCATACAACATGCTATAAAAAAGCTGTTATAGGCTGACAAAAACTGCAGTTTTTTGCATCACTGAAATATGCTAATAACATGAATGGAGTGCATGTTTTGCAAGTGTTAGATCACACTATTGGCTTTTGCTGAGTAATTTTACTGCCAAATTTTTCATTTTATTATAGACTTTACATGCTGATAGGACTTCAAACAACATAATGGATCAGAAATTTTCATTGCAAAACTTTTCGATTTTATTCAAATCACTTCTAAGGAATAATTTTTACACATTTCAATGATATCTTTTGATATATTAGTGGACCTGATTCCCATTTTCTGCTTGAAAACTCACTATAATCTTATATGATCAAGGTGGTAGAGTACAGCTTGGAACCAAATGTTTCACCTTGTTTGAATAGGAATTGGTGCTTTGCTAGGTTTGTCTCCTTTTTCTTGAAGAAATGCCTTAAAGTGAGATTTACAGCAAGGCAAGGGTTGAATTCGCATTTAACTGCTGCAGACAAAGCATTAACAGTTTTGAATTTTCACTGTCATATCTCACTAACAAGTTTTAGAAGATGAGCATAACGTGTGACATGAACTGCAGTTAGAAAAACAACTCGAAGGCTTTTATTCCGATGCTTTGAATATCTATGAAGCATTACCAGTAACAGAGTCCTCCTCCTCCTCCTCCTCCTCCTCCTCCTCCTCCTCCTCCTCCTCCTCCTCCTCCTCCTCCTCCTCCTCCTCCTCCTCCTCCTCCTCCTCCTCCTCCTCCTCCTCCTCCTCCTCCTCCTCCTCCTCCTCCTCCTCCTCCTCCTCCTCCTCCTCCTCCTCCTCCTCCTCCTCCTCCTCCTCCTCCTCCTCCTCCTCCTCCTCCTCCTCCTCCTCCTCCTCCTCCTCCTCCTCCTCCTCCTCCTCCTCCTCCTCCTCCTCCTCCTCCTCCTCCTCCTCCTCCTCCTCCTCCTCCTCCTCCTCCTCCTCCTCCTCCTCCTCCTCCTCCTCCTCCTCCTCCTCCTCCTCCTCCTCCTCCTCCTCCTCCTCCTCCTCCTCCTCCTCCTCCTCCTCCTCCTCCTCCTCCTCCTCCTCCTCCTCCTCCTCCTCCTCCTCCTCCTCCTCCTCCTCCTCCTCCTCCTCCTCCTCCTCCTCCTCCTCCTCCTCCTCCTCCTCCTCCTCCTCCTCCTCCTCCTGCTGCTGCTGCTGCTGCTGCTGCTGCTATGGGCTACACAGGTCCAACTAGACCAGCCAATTCTGACAAGGTCCTGTTTGACATTGTCTGTCCAACACATCCTAGGCCTCCCCTTCCTTCTGAGGCCTCTAGGCACACTGTTCATAACCCTATTCGCCAATCTATAATTATTCATACGTGCAACATGGCCAAACCAAAGTAGTCTCTCTCTGCACAATATGCTGCTTAAAGGAGGTTGCAAACTCCTTTGCCTAACCTCATCATTAGTTGCAAAGTTAAACCACCTAATACCCAAGGTACTGCGTAAGCATCTAGAATGAAAAGCATCTAGTTTCCTGTTATCTTGTTTACACAGCGTCCAAGTTTCACTACCATAACTAACCCTAGAAAGAACCAAACTACTATAAAGTCTAATTTTAGTCTTTAGGTGTATATGCCTATTTCTCCACACTCTCCATAGATTCTTAAAAGTTCCGGCAGCAATCCCTATTCGTCTGTTAATCTCATGCCGCACATCACCATTATCTGTTACATAGCTCCCAAGATAATTAAACTGTGACACCTGCTCAAGACTGCAACCATTCAGATTAACCGAATCACAGCCTGCCTGACCAATTTTCATCACTTTAGTTTTCTCTCTGTTTATAACCAAACCTACTCTAGTACCAGTTTCATCAACAGCTCGAATGAAAGAGTTCATCTCATCAACATCATTTGCCAAAAGGGCTAAATCATTGGCATAATCTAAATCAGAAATTTTCAGATCTCCAGACCATTTAAGGCCAAATTCTTTACCTTGCACTGAATTTTGTATAATGTAATCAATAACTGAACTAACGTGAAAAGGAGACAAAATGCACCCTTGTCAAACACTAGAAGCAATACTAAACCAATTGCTACAAGCTTTACTCTCACACATGACTCAGTGTTATATTAGAGAGCTTTCATTACATTAATTTGTCTGGTACGCCATATGATCCCAGAATCAACCACAAATTATGACAATCAACAGAGTGAGAAAGCCTCTTTGAAATCAACAAAGCTTGCAAACAAAGGTTTCTGAAACTCTAAATATTTCTCGAGAATCTGTCTAAGTGAAAAAAAACTGATCTAACATCCCCTATCACTTCTGAATCCACATTGCTCATCACGCAATTGCCTGTCAACCGGATTCTTAATTCTATTAAGCACAATCATGGAAAGAACTTTCCCTGGAACAGAGAGTAGGCTGATACCTCTATAGTTATCACAAGAACTGTGATCACCTTTTTTGAAAATAGGGATAATAATAGCTCTGTAAAATCCTTGGGAACCATGCCTTTATCATAAAAGATATTCAGAATATCAGTCATCCAAGTGGTAACCGAAACATTTCCAGCTCTAAGCATTTCCATAGTAATTTCATCTACCTCTGGTTATTTATGAAGTTTAAGTTTAGAAATAGCAAAAATAACTTCAGAATGTGTTATAGGGCCAACATTAAAGCCACCAATGTATCTATCATCATTGCAAACAATGGGAGTAGAACTACCCACATTGTTTAGAACATCATTGAAATGCTCAGCCCACCTAGCCACGACAGAATCCTCACCTTCTATAACCTTATCTTGTTTATCCTTCAATCCCTGTATACCTGTTCGTTTTCTACCACACAAAACATTAACTATCTGGTACAGCTCTCTGCTGTCTAACTGCTTCCTCGGCTTTGTCAGCCAAACCATCAAGCCAAAGATTCTTATCAGCAGCTAACTGATCCTTTACACGTTTATTAAGCTCTCTGTAATGCTTTCTATTAGGACTAGTTGGGTATTGATTAAGGACATTCCTGCAGTTCTTTCTTTCCGAAATAAGCCCAAGTGCCTTATCACTGAGATAATTCTGCCTCCTCTGCTCCTTTTTTCCTAAAAGAGTACTGTTAGTGTCCAAAAAAGCCTGTTTAAAATGATCCCATTCTTCCTGAATTTTAGTAGTAAGCATACCATGACTGTCATAATGATTAAGTAACCTATCATGGTAAGCTTTGGCTATAACTGGGTCTTTTGGAGCTTCAGTATTAAAAGTAAATTTTTTAACCCTAGCACAACACTTTTTAAGTTTAAGTTGCAAGACACTTTTAACAAGGTAATGGTCAGATCCAATTTCAGCTCCCCTATATGACCTGGTAATCCTAACTGAACTAGCCCATTTCCTGTTAAGTAATATATAATCAATCATATTCTTATGCTGCCCATCAGGTGAAACCCATGTGTACTTATGTATGTTCCAGTGTTTGTAATAAGTGTTAGTTATTCTGAAACCATTGAGTTTACTTACCTGTAGGAGACGTTGCCCATTGCAGCTACCAATACCAAAAGGGCCTATTACTCCTCCCCACAGGTCAGAGTCAGTACCAACTTTGGCATTGAAGTCACCTAGAACAAGGGTAATATCTCCTTTCTTGACAGAATTCAAAATATCCTGAAGTTGTCCGTAAAACCTATCCTCATCGGCATCCTCAGTGGGGGCATAACAGCAGATAACATTCAAGTCTTTGATGCTCATCTGAAATTTTGCTGTAAGAAACCTTTCATTAATGCACTCATATCCTAGAAGAGCATCACTAGCGTGTCTGCTGAGAAGCAGACCCACACCTTGGTGATGTTTATTGTCTTACCTCCCTGAAAAGAGAAATTTAAGATTATTTTTAAGAATCTGACCTTTATCTGTCCATCTGGTCTCTTGCAAGCTGAGAATATCTAAATTTTAATGGTGGAATTCTTGTGTGAGGACACCAAGAGAAAAAGCTCTGTGCAGAGTCCTCACATTCCAACTACCTATGGAGAGAAAATGGTTAGTGGGATGTTTAAAGAAACTATGTTTATTGAGAGAGGGAATGTCGACAATATCAAACAGTTCCCTAATCGCAGACACGTGGCAAAGACCCGTTCCCCCACCACTAAAGGCTTAAGCCATCTACACTGGAAGACTTCCCCCAATGTAGAATTTGACGGTGCCAATAGAAGCAAAGAGTTCAGGTGCCTGCGATGACCTCTGCTCAGGATTATCCACCAGCTGATAAACATATTCTGTGAATCTATTCACTTGTGGCTGTCATCCCACAAACAAACAGAAAACACAGCGGAAGATTTTCCCTCCACAGAAGTCCACCAGTGCAGCAAATTCAGGATCCATAATCAAGCTCAGAGCCTTATGTCAGTCCAGTCCAGTATACAATAATTTAAATTTGTTTATAGATAGAGAAATTGCTACAGTGAACAGCAGTATGTTGGAGAAATGTTGAATTCCAATACCGAATTTCACATTTCCCCAACACATTACTCCATTAATGAAAGTAAAGTCATCTAGAGGAGATTTGAAGGGATTGACTCATTCACGTAAAAGCAGATGTGGAGAGAAGTTTAGTTTTGTATAAACTAGTTACTAGGAAAAGTAAAAGTCATTAAAGCAAAAGTCATACCTCTACATCAGTTTTTCAAAACATGTTTCCATACATTTCAGGAAAAAATAGAATAAAAAACACATGAAAAGTCAGAAATTTTCCCAAATTGACCTAAAAAAAATTCTGTTTCTTATCAGAATTTTAACAATTTGAAAATTAAAGAAGTTCTAATAAATCTCAGAATTTTATGGAAAAAAAACCCCCCCATCAAAATTCATTGAATAGTCAAAAAATATCCAAATTTGCCGAAACCTTTGAAAAACTCTATTTTGCAGAAATTGTGGCAGAAGTTAATGCTGCAGAAAACTTACAGCCCTGCTTATGAGTAAGAAGGTTATTTTATTGCATGACAAATTCTGTTCCTATACTACCCAAATAACAGTATCTAATTTTATAATAATATAAAAATTTTATCCAAATAACAGTAATAAATTTATAATAAGATATTATTTATTAATATATATTTACTGATATATAACAGTAACAATGTTACTTGAATGAATGAACAGGTATATCTGGTCATCTATGGCCACTTTTTTCTTTTTTTTCAACCCTGCTGAGGAGTGGTCAACTTCACAGGGTCCTGGTGCTGACCATTTATACCTACTAGACTGGACTTGTTTATGGATTTGAGCTTGATTATGGATCCTGGACTTGCTGCACTGGTGGGCCTCTGTTGAGGGATAATCTGCCGCTGTGTTTTCTGTTTGCTTCTGAATTACCAGCCCTAAGTGAACAGAGGCATGGGATACCTTATATCAGCTGGTGGATAATCCTGATCAGAGGCCCTCACAGGTACCTGAACCCTCACTTAGCTAGTTGGGCATCGTCAATTCTAAACTAGAGTAAGTGTCTCAGGCAGGCCATATGGCTCTTATAAAGGTCCACTTGAAAAGGTGGTGCCTGAAGTTCCTACCAGCATCGGTGACTTCAGCCTTTAGCGGAGGAGGAACAGGTCTTTGCCCCATGCCTGCGATCAGGGGGCTGTTTGATATTGTTGGCCCTACCAATCTCAATAAACCTAATTTCTTTAAAAATCCTACTAATCATTTTCTCTCTGCAGGAACGTGGAACGTGAGGACATTACATAGAGATTATTCTCTTGATGTCCTCATGCAGGAATTCCAGCGCTATAACCTAGATATTCTAGGCTTGCAAGAGACCAGATGGACAGGTAAAGGTGAGATACTTAAAAATAACTTTAAATTTCTCTTTACAGGGAGGGAGGATGGAAAGCATCACCAAGGCGTGGGTCTGCTGCTCAGCAGACATGCTAGTGATGCTCTTCTAGGATATGAGTGCATTAATGAAAGGTTTCTTACAGCAAAATTTCAGACAAGCATTAAAGACTTGAATGTTATCTGCTGTTATGCTCCCACTGAGGATTCTGATGAGGATGAGAAGGATAGATTTTACAGACAACTTCAGGATATTTTGAATTCTGTCAAGAAAGGAGATATTACCCTTGTTCTTGGTGACTTCAATGCCAAAGTTGGTACCGACTCTGACCTTTGGGGAGGAGTAATAGGCCCTTTTGGTATTGGTAGCTGCAATGGCAATGGGCAACGTCTCCTACAGGTAAGTAAACTAAATGGTTTCAGAATAACTAACACATATTACAAACACCGCGACATACATAAACACACATGGGTTTCACCTGATGGGCTGCATAAGAATATGATTGATTATATATTAATTAACAGCAAATGGGCTAGTTCTGTTAGAAATACCAGGGCATATAGGGGAGCTGAAATTGGATCTGACCATTACCTTGTTAAAAGTGTCTTGCAACTTAAACTTAAAAAATGTTGTGCTAGGGTTAAAAAATTTACCTTTAATACTGAAGCTCTGAAAGACCCAGTTATAGCTAAAGCTTACCATGATAGGTTACTTAGTCATTATGACAGTCATGGTTTGCTTAATACTGAAGTTGAGGAAGAATGGGGGCCATTTTAAATAGGCTTTTTTGGAAACTAACAGTACTCTTTTAGGGAAAAAGGAGCAGAGGAGGCAGAATTATTTAAGTGATAAGGCACTTGAGCTTATTTCAGAAAGAAGGAACTGCAGGAATGTCCTTAATCAGTACCCTACTAGTCCTAATAGAAAGCATTACAAAGAACTTAATAAACGTGTAAAGGGTCAGTTAGCTACTGATAAGAATCTTTGGCTTGATGGCCTTGCTGACAAAGCTGAGGAAGCAGTTAGACAGCACAACAGCAGAGAGCTGTACCAGATAGTTAATGTTTTGTGTGGTAGAAAACGAACAGGTATACAGGGATTGAAGGATAAACAAGGCAAGGTTATAGAAGGTGAGGATTCTGTCATGGCTAGGTGGGCTGAGCATTTCAGTGATGTCTAAACAATGTGGTTAGTTCTACTCCCATTGTTTGCAATGATAATAGATACATTGTTGGCTTTAACGTTGGCCTTATAACACAATCTGAAGTTAGTTTGGCTATTTCTAAACTTAAACTTCACAAATCCCCAGGGGTGGATGAAATTACTACGGAAATGCTTAGAGCTGGGAATGTTTCAGTTACCATTTGGATGACTGAAATTTTGAATAACTTTTATGATAAAGGCATGGTTCCTAAAGATTTTACCAGAGCTATTATTATCCCTATTTTCAAAAAAGGTGATTGCAGTTCTTGTGATAACTATAGGGGTATCAGCCTACTCTCTGTTCCAGGTAAAGTTCTTTCCATGATTGTGCTTAATAGAATTAAGAATCTGGTTGACAGGCAATTGCATGATGAGCAATGTGGATTCAGAAGTGGTAGGGGATGTGTAGATCAGATATTTTCACTTAGGCAGATTCTTGAGAAATGTTTAGAGTTTCAGAAACCTTTGGTTGCTAGCTTTGTTGATTTCAAAAAGGCTTTCGACTCTGTTGATCGTCATAATTTGTGGTTGATTGTGAGATCATATGGTATACCAGACAAGTTAGTTAACATAATGAAAGCTCTCTATAATAACACTGAGTCATGTGTGAGAGTTGGTAAGTCTTGTAGCAATTGGTTTAGCATTACTTCTGGTGTTCGACAAGGGTGCATTTTGTCTCCTTTTCTCTTTAGTTTGGTTGTTGATTATGTTATGCGAAATTCACTTCAAGGGAAAGATTTTGGCCTTAAATGGGCTGGAGATATGAAAATTTCTGATTTAGATTATGCTGATGATTTAGCCCTTTTGGCAAATGATGTTGATGAGATGAACTCTCATTCGAGCTGTTGATGAGACTGGTAGTACAGTAGGTTTGGTTATAAACAGAGAGAAAACTAAAGTGATGAAAATTGGTCAGGCAGGTTGTGATTCAGTTAATCTGAATGGTTGCAGTCTTGAGCAGGTGTCACAGTTTAATTACCTTGGGAGCTGCGTAACTGATACTGGTGATGTGCGGCATGAGATTAACAGACGAATAGATATTGCTGCCGGGAATTTTAAGAATCTATGGAGATTGTGGAGAAATAGGCGTATACACCTAAAGACTAAAATTAGACTGTATAATAGTTTGGTTCTTTCTAGGGTTAGTTATGGTAGTGAAACTTGGACGCTGTGTAAGCAAGATAACAGGAAACTAGATGCTTTTGATTCTAGATGCTTATGCAGTATCTTGGGTATTAGGTGGTTTAACTTTGTAACTAATGATGAGGTTAGGCAAAGGAGTCTGCAACCTCCTTTAAGCAGCATATTGTGTAGAGAGAGACTCCGCTGGTTTGGCCATGTTGCCCGTATGGATAATTATAGATTGGCGAATAGGGTTATGAACAGTGTGCCTAGAGGCCTCAGAAGGAGGGGGAGACCTAGGATGCAGTGGGCAGACAATGTCAAACAGGACCTTGTTAGAATTGGTGTACAGTGGCCGGATGCAGCAGATGTAGCTCAGGACAGATATGCTTGGAGAATTAAACTGCGCGGTCTGGTTGGACCTCCGTAGTCCATGGCTGCTTGAGGATGATGATGATGATGAGTTGGTAATACCTACAACATCCTTCCTATAGTTGTACCATCTCCCCATGGGATTTTCAGTCCTCTAAAAAAGCTGTGAATAGAAGGAAATTTGAGTCAGATAAAGTGGTGCAGTGCATAGTCACAGAATTCTTCAACAACAGCCAAAATCAGTCTATGAACAAGGGAGCATGTTACTAATTTTATTTTGGGACAAATGTCTCAACAGGCATGAACAACAATATAATTAATCTGTTTTGATTTATTTGTGATTTGTCCACTTTTCATTTGAACAGTTAATATTAATCCCAATTATTCAATTATTTTGGGACAGCTTAAGTTCATAATTTGTAAAAATATTATTGATTGAGTGACCAGAGTTTGCTGTTGTTTTGATTCCTTCTTAATCTTGGTCTTTAGGATAATTCAAAAAAGACTATATAGTGTTCATGGAAGGCTTTTATTCATTGCATGGTTAAATGGTTAAAGTTGTTTTTTTCCATTAATCAGAATTTCAATTTCCAATAATACACATGTTTGCTGTTGCAAGATACTCAAAGGTGTTTTGTAATTGTAAATACAATTTGTTGAAAACTTCATTTGTGAACTGTATTCTGATCATTTATACAGTTCTTTTCTGTTTTAAAAGGGCAACAAATATATCTGAAGTTTCTTATCTATTATTATTCATATTATTAAATGTTAAGTACAAATTATTTTGATATTGTTGGGTTGCTTAGAATTCAAAACAAGAACAAATGGAAATGCAACTATAAAATATTTTTAAAAATTTTACAATAAATCAACAGGCAGTTTGTAACAAGTGAAGAGTAGGAAAAAATGCGAGTTTTAACCTGAGTGATATATAAGCATAGAATTCAACTTCGCTTACTTCCTAAAAGCTATTAACTTTCCATTTGTTCTTATTGGTAAAAATTTACGTGAATCAAGATGTTTTCTGTAAATGCTTCGTTTATGAAGAAGATCAGTGATAATTTTTTGTTGGAAAAAGGGAATGATACTTTAGCTACTGTTATAACAATATAATCATTTAGTTTTGGCAGAACTTCTCAGCTTGTTTCAAAAGCTTCATTTAAATATATGAAATTTATTTTATAGGAATAATGCTCAGTTGTAATCCAGCAAAATTGTAGGCTGTTGAAGGCTGAAATTTAAGATTTTTTCATTAATTTTTTTTTTATTTTTTGTACCATTTACAAATACTTAAGTTTTATTTACAGTGGTAAATGTTAATTTACAAATGACTTGTTCATTTTTATTTTTAGAATACAAAAGAGCCAAACAAGAATTGAAAAAGAAGTCATCTGATACTTTGAAATTGCAAAAGAAAGTCCGTAAAGGTATGCTATTGGCATATTTACAGTTTTTTTTGTTATATAATGATTAATATGCATTAGGAAGTAGAGTTTTCCCAGAATAAAAAATGGGGATAACTAGAATACTTTAAACATGGCTTGATATCTTTTATAACATGCACACACTTATTCAAGGACTTTGTACACTGACTTAGTATTCAGTTAGTGCTTATAAATATTGTTACTAATGGATTCCATATTATCAACAATGAATTTATGTAAAAGTCTTGCAGTATAAAAAGGAAAAATAATATTCAAAACATTTAGTTTTTTTTGTATTGTAATCAATATTATTTTCATTTATATTACTAAGCACATAACATCATGAAAGAAAGACTACAGAGATCCAATGAGATTACGTAATTTAGTTTCCCACATATTTTAAGATCCCATCATTTTATGACCTACCTATCACTCTCCATCATACACAATCATCAATACATCACCTTATGACATGGTAAAATCAAATTGCCACCTAAGTCAAAGCCAGGCAGGCTGGATTTAGTCACACAACTCTTTATAGCAACCATAATTTACATGCTCATAGATCTTTAATTAAATTTGCATTCATTTTCTTTTTACACATTGTAAAATTTACATGTACATAACATTTAGAGTTGTTACCTTATATACATTTTGGGAAGCATTATCCTTTGATTTTGAATACCAGTGTACAATAAAAAAAATTACTCCTCAAGAAGTTGCTTGAAACATAGGTGTGATAGGAATCTGACATGTGCCACAGAGATCTGTGAGCAAAGCAAGACCTCCACAGCAGGACAACACAAGAAAATGTTGATTCTTTATTTGGAGCTTGAAATTGCTGCTTTTTGTCCGCCTCAGGTATTCTTCACACATTACAAGCATTGTTCAAATAAGTTTGATAACCTTTCCCTGGTGCAGGCAACATAACCTCTTTAAGTCCAAGTTGAATTTAAAATTGGCTGATGACTTCATCAAACAATTTTATTATTTACAAATTAGACCACTTATTATTCATGGTACTTGGTAGTCATCAAAAGCCACACTTCTTACCATTATAAAACTGTACATAAAATTAAATTATTGTAAATTTATAGTTTAGATTTATTTATATATATTTTTCATATTTTATAAATTGAAAACTGCAGCAGCTTTTCTAATTCTATTTATTGTCTCAAGCAGCATAACATATCAATTAAAACTGATATTAAATATTGATATTTAAAAAACTTATTAAATCACACCCATTCAGAAATGACTAAAGCATCACTCATATGACCAGTCTTTGTTAGGTTTCTCTGAATCTGGAATGAGCAACCTGATTTATAAACTTTCATGAGCTGAATCTGGTCCATAAAACAGTTTTATGTAGCCTGACTGAGTAATGCAAATGAACGTTAATATTTTTCTGTTATTGGGAACTGGCATTCAGTGTGGAACAGTTTATGTGTATTCTTACAAGTTATAGGAAAATTGTCAAATTCAATCAGCATATTGTAAGTAAAAGTACCTTTATTTTTTATTAACAATTATAGGTAAAAAAATAGCATTTAACACCTTATTTAATGAATTTTTACAAAATATGAAAATTTGGTTACTTTCTGTTTTTTTTTTCTTTCTTTTATTGATGGGATTCTTGACAATGCCTTGCCTTTGCTAATAACAAAGTAATCTGGGTTGTACAGTAGGGTCCTGTCATCAAGTTGTAAATTTAAATTGACCATATGCATGTGGTATGGTTATGCAAAGTTGGTTTTAAAAAATGTGGAATTTTTTTTAAATTTTGAAAAAATTGTTTTCATTTATCATCCAGCTGTAGACATTCAACTTCAGCATTTTTAATAATAAATGAAAAATACTTTTGTGTTAAATTGGTACTAATGAAATATTAAGATTCACATTTTTGAATTTTTCCAGTAGTTTTAACTTTCAGCATTAGAGATCTCTAAAGTTGAAAAATACAAAACTTGAATATTGTAAATATATATGCTACAGATAATACTAATATTCATGCTACAGATAGGAAAATTTGGTGGTAGATTGTGATGGTCAAGGTATTTTACATTGACAGTGCTGATTTGTCATCTTACCTCCAGAGGTGGGAAGAACATTTTTTAGGAGATAAATGAAAAAAAAAATGTATTGAATAGGTATTAATGAAATATTGGTATTCGATTTTCTGAATCTGGATTTTCACTATCAAAGAGTACTATGATCGTAAAATGATGAATTTTGATGATAAATGTAAAATGATGAATAAACCTCAACAGTTTGGCAATGAGCATTCCACATTTGCCAAAGGCAATTTGTTATTATTTTAGTTTTAATCCATGATGCTCTTTTTTTTTAATTCTCTTCAGGTGCCTGAAAGTTGAAACATGGACATTTGATTCAGTGTTCTAGATTGGCCATAAAGCCTACCTAATTACTTGCTAGTTGGTAGTAGTAGTAGTAAAATAGTTCACTTTGAATACTGTTAGCTAAGGGGGAAAATCTTTAGCATATCTTAAGCATATTTTGAAAATCAGGTGGTCTCAGTTCCAAGTGTGTACTTTTAGTTCCAAGTCTCCCCAGGTAAACGATGCAAACATACCCAGTCGTCCATATGTTGCAACAGGAAATGAGATTCATCAGATCAGACAACCTTCTCCCAATCATTCAAGGTCCAGGTTTGATGCTCATGTGCCCATTGTAGGCACTTTCGACAGTGAACCGAAGTTAGCATGGGCACTTGGAGTGGCCTGCGGTCACGCAGCCCCATTTTCAGCAGGGTTCGATGTACTGTGTGTTGTGACACATTACTCTCGTCACGAGCATTCAAACTACATGCAAGTTGCACCACAGTATCCCTTTTGTTATGAGCGAGTTGCCCACAGTATCCTTTCAAAGCTTTTATTGCATGCTCAATGATTAAACAAAAAAGGTGACAAATGCAGCTTTATCTTCCTCCCTTTTGTTTTAATTCTCAACATGTCACTAACATTGAAGTGATTGGATTCAAAAATGCCTTTTCTTACACAAGACTTGAAGTTATGGAGAATCATCGTCATTTTTACTCTTTAGAAGTTTTAAATACCTATAAATTATTCATAAATTTTATCTAATTAAGATTGTTGAAAATTTCTGTAAAATTTGCAAATCTAACAACCACATGATTTTGATACATATGCTTTGTTCACCTTCTTCTACAAATGTTTTACAAAAATCTAAAGGAGAAAAAGTTGCATTTACCACTTCAGATACCATATTGTTCTTCTCAAAGTTTTCGATCATCTAATACTTAATTTTTAGGGACAACTTACAAGGGACAGGAAGTAGAGCTACTTATATGTCTCTGTAGTTAACATGAGAATTATAATGGACTTATATTCTTTTCTTCTTTGGGCAGATGACCAACTCATGCAAATTTTGTGACACCATTTTAACCATCTAGCATACACCAAAGAGCCAAAACATTATGACTACCTGCCTAATATGATGTTGCTACTCCATGTGCTGCCAAAACAGCTCTTAACCAGCAAGACATGGACGCTGCAAGATTTTGAAAGGCGTCTTGTAGTATCTGGTACCAACACATTGCCAGCAGATCCTTGAACTTTTGTAAGTTAAGGAGTTGAGCCACCACAGATCGGATATGCTGTTCCAACACAAACCACAGATGCTAGATTGGATTGATGTCTGGGGAATAGGGAGGACAGGGCAATACCTGGAAGTCTTCCTTCCTCATATCCTTCCTCATATGCCACAAACCATTCTTGAACAATCTGGCAGTGTGGAATGGCACATTATCCTGCTAAAAGAAGGCACTACTAGAGGGAATATCATTGCCATGAAAGGATATACCAAGTCTGTGATGATGTTATAGTTTCCTGCACATGAATGAATGGACCCAGGGTTTCCCAGCAGAACATTGCCCAAAGCATTACACTTCTTCCACCAGCTTGTTTTCGTCCCACAGTCCATTCTTGTGGTAACACTTCCCCAGGTAAACGATGCACATGTACCTGGCTGTCCACATGGTGCAACAGGAAATGAGATTCATCGGACCAGACAACCTTCTTCCAATCATTCAAGGTCCAGTTTTGATGCTTGTGTGCCCATTGTAGGCTCTTTTGATGGTGAACCGAGGTTAGCATGGGCATTTGGAGTGACCTGTGATCATGCAGCCCCATTTTCTGCAGGGTTCGATGTACTGTGTGTTGTGGCACATTACTCTTGTCACCAGCATTCAAATTAGGGGCGAGTTGCACCACAGTATCCCTTCTGTTGGCTCATACTATACGGGATAGCCTTCACTCACCTCTAGCATCAATGAGCCGTGGTCGGCCCACACCTTGCCAGCGGTTCGTGGCTTTTCCCTCCTCTGACCACTTTTTGAAGGTACTAACCATGACTGATTGTGAGCACCCCACAAGCCTTGCTGTCTCGGAAATGCTCTGATCCAGTCGTCTGGCCATTACAATTTGGCCTTTGTCAAATTCAAGTCCACTGCCTTTCCCATTTGAAGAACAAGAATAACACTGATTAACAGAGCTCAGTATCAGGTGTTATTTATACTATTTCATGACCTTCATATGTGCTGTTGTTTACCTGCAGTTGCTTTGATTTACATAAAGATGTGCTGGCCATAATGTCTTAGCTCTTTGGTGTATTTTGATTGATTACCCTTGTTTTAAGGCAAATGTCACATTTTGTTTTACTTTCTCATTATACCATGTCCAAGCTTCTCACATTCATATATCTTGGATAATTTATTTTTACCAAATATTTTTTAAATTTTTTGTTTTATTGGCATTTTAATCATGTTGAATTTTCTACCAATAAAAATTTGTTTGTTTCTTACATGGATTGTATATTCCCATTTTTGTTATATATGTATACAGTATATATATCTGTTTTATTGTTGTTGTTGCTTTATGTCTTTTGATTTTTAATTTTGGTTATGGGATAATGAATTTTCCTTTTTTTCCTTTTATGTTAACCACTTAAACTTGAACTCTTCATTTTTGTATTTAAATAATTGTCAACAGGTTGTTTAAAGAAGGGTTGAACAGACTTTTTTGGCATTGAGCTGGATAGGAAAATACTATGTTTGCTTTGGTCCAATGATTGGGAGGAGAGTGCAATAAATGTTTATCTGTGTTTATTACATTTTATTTTCCATATAACTAATGTGAAAAAATATTAATATAAAGTTTATTTTAATGTCAAAACTAAAGTTGGCTTGTCAAAGCTGTATTTGTAGGATGGGACTATATCCCAGAAATGAGCTGCTGAACATTCGGCTTCAGTGATGTTGTAGCTGATGTTATCTTTCGTCTTTTAAAATACCATTCATTTTAATAGAACCAGATGAAAAAAAGATAGTTTTCCATTTTTCACATGGGCCCAATTAGCTGCAACTGGAGTTTGTGTATGCCTGATTTAAAAGTAATCCCTTGTTTTTGTTTTCATCTCTTTCAATTCAGATTCTTTATTTCAGCTTTAAATTTAGCTGTAAGAAACATAAAATGTTATCCTGTTATCCCACATTTTTGCTATAATTATTTCAAAGGGGTTATAATGCTTGGCTATTGATCATAGGGACCTGGTTTCAAGCTCTGAATAAAGATCAACATTTTCTTGTGTTGTCCTGCTGTGGAGGGCTTGCTTTGCTCACAGATCTCTGTGGCACATGTCAGATTCCTATCACACCTATGTGGCAAGCAACTTCTTGAGGAGTAATTTTTTTTATTGTACACTGGTATTCAAAATCAAAGGATAATGCTTCCCAAAATGTATATAAGGTAACAACTCTAAATGTTATGTACATGTAAATTTTACAATGTGTAAAAAGAAAATGAATGCAAATTTAATTAAAGATCTATGAGCATGCAAATTATGGTTGCTATAAAGAGTTGTGTGACTAAATCCAGCCTGCCTGGCTTTGACTTAGGTGGCAATTTGATTTCACCATGTCATAAGGTGATGTATTGATGATTGTGTATGATGGAGAGTGATAGGTAGAATGGAAGTAAGTCAATCCCATATAAAGGTATGTAGAGTTTTAAGTAAATATAACACAAAATGTTCTTTCAAGATTTTGGAGATAGTTTCAAAAAACAGAAGAAGTTACTGCAAACCAGATATAAACCAGTATAAGATCATCCCAGGGCCACAACTGGTTAAGGCAGTCATTATCTGCTTTAATAGCAAACAACATAAGGAAAGGACAGCTAGCTCATGAGCTCTCTCAACTACCACAAGAACAAAATTTCAATACATAACTGTGTTTAGTAACTTTGTGAATGAGGTTTGTATGCACAAAGACTAATGGTTTATGCCCCTGTTATTTACAGATCTCATTTATTATGGTGCAGACAGCATGACCTTTGGGGCTCAGGCCTGGGGAAATGTGCTTGTCATAAATGAATCTAGATTTAGTTTTAGCATCGATTCTTGATGTGTGTTCACTGAAGAGAACAGGAACTCACTACATCACTGTAACATCAGAGAAAGGGACCATTTTTTGTTGGCAGTAATATGATGGTCTGGGCTGGTTGGTTTCATGATAACTGACCACACAGAACTTCACATCTTTCAGGGAGCACTCCAACTTCTCAGTAATACAAACCAGAATCTTGTGCCCTGTGGGAGGTTTTTTAGGGATGCTCTCGACCCTAATTTCATCTTCATGGATGACAGTGCCTGTTCTTACAGGGCTGCAGTAATTGACAATTTCCGTGAAAGTGAAGATATTCAGAGGATGGATTGTCCAGCCAGATCCCCAGATTTGAGTACATTTGATTATATGACACTAGTCTCTTCTCAGAATCTTGCATGAGCTACAATCTGCTCATTTGGATGAGTTGGCTTTATTACCAGAATATCTCTTCAACAGCCTTGTACCAGTATAAGAATACATTATGTGAGTTGTATATGTGCCAGTAATTGAAATTGTTGCCAGGAATATATTTAAAAAGGTGATGTGATAACTGTAGGAGTATCAGCCTATTTTCTGTTCCAGGTAAAGTTCTTTGCATGATTGTGCTTAATAGAATTAAGAATTTGGTTAACAGGCAATTGCATGATGAGCAATGTGGATTCAGAAATGGTAGGGGATGTGTAGATCAGATATTTTCACTCAGACAGATTCTTGAGAAATGTTTAGACTTTCAGAAACCTTTGGTTGCTAGCTTTGTTGATTTCAAAAAGGCTTTCGACTCTGTTGATCGTCATAATTTGTGGTTGATTGTAAGATCATATGGCATACCAGACAAGTTAGTTAACATAATGAAAGCTCTCTATAATAACAATGAGTCGGGTGTGAGAGTTGGTAAGGCTTGTAGCAATTGGTTTAGCATTACTTCTGGTGTTCGACAAGGGTGCATTTTGTCTCCTTTTCTCTTTAGTTTGGTTATTGATTATGTTATGCGAAATTCACTTCAAGGGAAAGATTTTGGCCTTAAATGGGCTGGAGATACGAAAATTTCTGATTTAGATTATGCTGATGATTTAGCCCTTTTGGCAAATGATGTTGATGAGCTGAACTCTTTCATTCGAACTGTTGATGAGACTGGTAGTAGAGTAGGTTTGGTTATAAACAGAGAGAAAACTAAAGTGATGAAAATTGGTCAGGCAGACTGTGATTCAGTTAATCTGAATGGTTGCAGTCTTGAGCAGGTGTCACAATTTAATTATCTTGGGAGCTATGTAACAGATACTGGTGATGTGCAGCATGAGATTAACAGACAAATAAGGATTGCTGCCAGGACTTTTAAGAATCTATGGAGAGTGTGGAGAAATGGGCGTATACACTTAAAGACTAAAATTAGACTGTATAATAGTTTGATTCTTTCTAGAGTTAGTTAGGGTGTAGAAACATGGATCCTTTGTAAGGATCAAAAGAATCAAAAATCAATTGATCAAAAGAATCAAAAGCATCAAAAATCAATTGATCAAAAGAATCAAAAGCATCAAGTTTCCTGTTATCAGGAAACTTTATATATATACAGATACTTAAATATATAACAGGAAATAATATGCATAACAGGAATAACTTGATGCTTTTGATTCTAGATGCTTATGCAGTATCTTGGGGATTAAGTGGTTCAACTTTGTAAGTAATGATGAGGTTAAGCAAGGGAGTCGACAACCTCCTTTGAGCAGCATATTGTGCAGAGAGAGATTCTGTTGGTTTGGTAATGTTGCCCATATTCATAATTATAGATTAGTGAATAGAGTTATGAACAGTGTGCCTAACGACCTCAGAAGGAGGGGGAGACCTAGCATGCAGTAGGCAGACAATGTCGAACAGGACCTTATTAGAATTGTTGTACAGTGGCCAAAGGCAGCAGATGTAGTTAAGGACAGATATGTTTGGAGAACTAAATTGCACAATCTGGTTGGACTTCTGTAGTCCATGGCTGCTTGAGGATGGTGATGATGATGATGGTAATTTTATATGTAGTTTTTTAAATTGTACTCAGGAAATCAATACATCTTTTGCATAATGATATACAGTGGTATTTTAGTTTTCTTATTTATTAAACTTTAATATTAATACATGGATAAGTTTTGCTATTGGTTTATTAAGGCAAAGACTATTTGAATAGGGAAGAAATAAAGAAAATCATAGTGTCACAATGCAAATTATGTTGTAATAAAAATATTCTTTATAGCCAAATAATATTTTTATAGTCAAATATAGTTTTGCTGCAAAAGTCAGATAGGATCATGTCACTGTAAATTACCTATAGCGAACACATATTTTATGCTTTTGATATTTAATAGTGCAACTGATTTGATAATTTTAGTGTTTTGTTTTTAATTTTATTTTCACTTTCCCTTTTTGAAGCATTTTTGTTTACTTTTGCTTGTGTATTTTCTGTAGTTGGTGTATGTGATATCAGACGTACACTTGATTATGCCCTTCAAGATGTTACTGACAAGTATCTGCTACTGGAGGAGACTGAAAAGCAGTCAGTTAGAAAAGCTTTGATTGAGGAACGAAGCCATTTTTGTATATTTGTTGGCTATCTTCAGCCTGTTCTGGTAGTTACTCATTTTTTTATTGATTTGGAAATATGGTTAAGTACATAAATTTCACTTGCAATTCTGTATTAGTTACTTTAAGTACTTTATAATTTTTAATAAAGAGTTATTAGAATTATCTTAACGAAAGACCTTAATATCACTCTGTGATGTTTTGAAAAGGGCAAAGCTGACATTTGCCATAACAGTTAACAAAATTGCAAAATTATCCTATATAGGTGCAAAATAAAAATTTGTTCCTTATGTAACTTTCAAAATGAAATAAAATTTAAAATAAATATATAAAAAAATAGTAGTTTTTACTAAACTAAAGTTGCAATAGCTAAAATATCAACTTTTGCAATAATATGGCAATTTTGCAATAAAATTAGACTATAATGAATGTGCACATTAAAGGCTTTACTTAACATTATAGCTATTATGATTTTTTTTCTTCTCGGCTACAGTAGCATACTATCTCCAGGCTAACTTACAACCTCCAAAACATAGTCTTCATACATGATCCTTAAGGCATATTCAAATTCTCCTTCAATGGCTCATTACCTCAGTTTCTCTGTTGTTGCCAACAAGTTGGACACTTTTATAGAATTTTACTAAATCTTTTCATAATTTTCTTCTAATGATTGAATAACACAATGACACAGTCTGATGCATATAGCAGCACACGTCCACTAGGTTGACATGCCATACTTATGCAGTCCTCAATATAAACATGCCACTGATTCTCTGTATCCAGTATGGGTTGGAATGACACAGTCGGTAACATGCCTGGCTCATAATCTGCAGTCCCCAGATTTGAGTCCCTTCTGGGCCAGCATTGAGATTTATCTGTGCACAATTCCCTGCCCTTGGTCAATATGGAACACCAATGGGCTTGGAAAGGCTACTGTCCCATGATGGGAAATTAAGCCATGTGCAGGAGAAACTACTATTTGTTTTATATATTTTTTAAAATTTTATTGATGGATGGCAACCATCTGTCTCCCAACAGCTGTCCAATGGACCCTCCCCCCCAACATTCTATGAACATTCAGGGTCCATGTGACCTTACCATTTTGCTCATTATGTGCAAAAAAAGTGCCACTCAGAGGTAAAACACCCCAACTCTGCATCCAAGATATTGAAAATTTAAAATAACCATATAGTAAGAAAATCCATTCCTAACATCATTGTTTTTATGGAGATTTATTATTATTTGCAGTTCAGACATTTGTGGGTGTAAATATGATTCATAATCTCACAAATTAGAAATGACAAAAATAGGTTAGTTTCGTCATAAGTGGGACTCAAATTCCCCAGTTACATACTGGATGTTCTGACCACTAAACTATCAATGGCTAGTTCAATTCTCAGCTAATTGTGACTTTAAATCTTCTTCAATTTGTCACTTGTGGTACCATCTATGATCGGGAATGGCAACCTTTCAATACTGCACAGAAGTGGTGAAAATTGAATAGTCACACATGCTAAAGCATTATTAATGGCAAGAATCAATCAGTAGTAAATACAAAGATTACCTGTTGACATAGAATTCAGGAAAATATAAATATGGCTCTCCTACTATATAACCAGGAGGAGGAAGAGGAAGAGGGCTCAATCGGCAGTGTGCCAGGTTTGTAATCTGCAGTTTTCAGGTTCGAGTCCCAGCTGGTTCAGCTTTCAGATTTATCTCCACAAAACTCTCCACCATGCCCATGGTCAGTAGGAGGACATCGATGAGCTTGGAAAGGTTGCCGTCCATCAGATGGGACATTAAACTGTCTCCTTGTATGTGAGAGAGCCATACCCTGTGCACATTAAAGAACATGCTGGATGACCTTGATGGGAGTCTACTATCTGTCTCCCAACAGCTATTCCAGTGGGTCCTTTACCCCAACCTTCTTTGAGCCTTTGGGGTCCTTGTGACCTGGCCATTTAGCCCATTGTGTGCAAAAAAAGTGCTTCTCAGAGGTAAAACAGCCGAACTATATAACCAGGGAGTTTAAAGCCAATCGATTATGAGGGATGGAACACATTAAAAGAATGGATGAAGAGAGAAAACGAAAGAAAAGCTATATCTTCATTCTGAGTGGAAAAAGGCCAAGAGGGTGCCTCCTCTTGAGATGGAGAGGCTGCATATAAAGGAACTTTGAAGAATTGAAGTTCTTGAACTGGGAGATGAAGGCCACGGATAGAGGAGAATGTAGGCAAATTGCACTTGCAGTGAAGAGCATGGCAGGCTCATCACTGCAAAAAAATTAATTCAATCACAAAAAAAAATTTCATTAAAATCATTCAATATAAACATAAAAACATAGGAGAAGAACAAAAGTTACTTGCTTCAGACTTGGTGCTATTTGTGCTGCAGGTTGGTTATCACATCTCAAAAGTTTTAGATTTGTTATGAACCTTTTATTTTCTTCTCTTTGTTTCCCCTTTTCGTATTTGTTTTGTAAACTCCATTCTACTGATATTCAGCAAGGACAGGAACTTCATAGGAGTAATTTAAAAAATTGGTTCATTACAAATTTATTGTCTTTGTTTTTTATTTGATGTTGAGCTTACTAGCTGATTCTAATTTTTTAATTTCTTTAAAAATTAAATTACATTTATAGGAGAAGGCAAAAACATTTAATGCAATACAAACCTGTTTGGATTTTTTTAAATGTGATGTTGAGCTTATTGTTAAACATTAAATTTTGTGTGTTTCTTTGAAAAAGAAGACTGAGATAATCAGTTTTGTTTTTAGTTGTCTGTATAATAAAGGAACTTAATTTGTGACTGCAAGCATTTAAACATGATTTATACAAAAAATATAAATAGTTATTAATTTCTCTAAATTAAGCTGTTATAATTTTCATTTCCATGGAAAAATAATTGATCATGCTAAAAAAATTGATCTACTAAAAGAGGGCAATTCACATTATAAACTAGTATTGCTGATAGTGATGATGATTCACTGCTGTTTTAAGATTATACTGCTTGCTGTTCTTCAGTGATAACTGACAGTCTGTGTCACTCAGCTACAAGCAATCATTCACCTGGGATTGGCAATTTTAAAATGGGCAGTATGGGTATATAATTTACTATCCATTATTAAGTAATATACAGCATAAGTAACATTATGTACTGTTTTTAATGATGAATGATTAAGGATGTGTTTTTGTGCAGGAATCAGAATTGACCATGCTGCAAGAAATAAATCATTTACAAGAAATAGTGGACACATTGTCTAGACTAACAGGAAATCCTCATCTTCTTCCTTCAGCCAGTGAGCAAGTTATTTCTGATGTCAAAGGTTCAGATAACACATGGTCATTTAAGGTATTTGACTTAAAAATATTTAGAACCATTCATTATAGTGTGAAATATAGCCTTATAAAATTTTTAGTATGTGTATGCATTTGCCAGTCATTTAAATTATTCCTCAAGGTTAAAAGAATTGTAGTGCAATTCTTATAACTTTGGAACATTTTTTTGTTTCAGAGATAAGCTTGTAAAACAAGAAAATGAGCTGTGTTAATTTTGCAAGTTGCTACTCCCCCCTCATCTCATGAACAGTGGACAGCATTCTGCAGTGCTTTGTTTTTTCTTGCTGACGTATTACAAATTATAGAAGAAGCATAAAATTTGCAAAGAATATATATATATTTATGTTACTGCTTGGCTAAACTATAAAAAGGGAGAATTTGTTCCACAATGAGTTCCAATGTAGGCCTTAAATGATTATTTTTAGGATAAAAATATGCAAAATAGTTGATTTATTTATTAAATCTTGAATTGTCATTGTTTATTAGTACAGTAGACTCTCTCTTATCTGGTCTTGGCTCAACCGGCCTCCGCTTTAACCGGTCATTCCAAGTAGCGGAAGCAAGTCACCACATGTTTTGTGTATAGTACAGTACATATTTCCTTCAGTTTCTCTTTGTAAATATTACAGTGTGAAGTGTATTGTGCATATACATGAGTGTGTGTTGTGATCTATTAATTATTATGTGGTACAAAATGAGTGGGTGCAAACATAAGCATAAAGTCATTATGATGGAGATGAAACTAAAAGTGTTAGAATGTATTGACAAAGATGATCCAGTAAAGCATATTTGTGATGAACTAGGTATTGGTAAAAGCACAGTAAATGACTGGAGAAGGAATAGAAAATCTTTACAAGTTTTTTGCACTCAAGTCAATTCTGAAAAAATGCTTTCTTCTTGGTGCACTCTTAAAAAGCCGTAAAATGAAATTGTCTATGATGCACTTTGGTTATGGTTCATGCAAGAGCATCAAAAAGGAATGCCAATCAGTGGGCCAATCTTGAAAGAAAAAGCATTAATCCTTCATTCTAAAATCGATAATTGGGGAGATTTTTCAGCAAGCGAGAAATGGCTTTCTTGCTAGAAAAAACAGCATGGTGTTCATTACCTTGGTGTTTATGGTGAGAAATTGTCAGCTGATCCTTTAGCAGCAAAGGAATTTTCAGAAAAACTTTTAGTGCTTATTGAAGAAGGCCTATGCACAGAACAAATCTACAATGCAGATGAGACTGGTTTAAATTTTAAACTTCTTCCAATGAAAACGTTTGTGACACTGCAAGGAACCTCAGCATCAGGATTTGAAACAAAGAAAGAAACAATCACTGTGGCTGTTTGTACAAATGTTGCAGATATGCACATGCTTCCTCTTTTGGTAACTGGGAAATTAGCAAAACCCCGAACATTCAAGCATTTAAATTTAGCTGCTCTGCCAGTTTACTACAAAACTCAAAGTCTGCTTGGATAGAATTGTATTTGTTTAAAGAGTGGTTCTTTACAGATTTTCTTCCAAAGTTAAAAACCACTTGACAAGTCTTAAAATACCTGTAAAGGCCCTACTCATTCTCGACAATGCCCCAACACTCCATGCAAACTCAATTCCGACAATATAAAAGCCATATTTTTGCCACCTAATGTAACATCTTTAGTACAACCAATGGATCAAGGCGTGCTTGTAAGTTTAAAAAGGTGATACAGCAGAAAGCTTCTTTCAGAAATTCTGCACCAAACTGAAAATTACGGAATAGGACTTTTAAATGCTTTGAAAACAATAAATATCAATGATGTGATCTACATGTTAGCAAGAGCTTTTGAAGAATGCCTCGTACAACATTTGTGAAGTCATGGAGAAAACTTTGGCCCGAAGTTGAAAATTGTGTAGAAAGTACAAAAAATGACAATACGAAAGTATCGAATGAGCCTGCGCCTGCCTAAGATATGATGGATAATGGCAATATTTCGCTGTTTGATGACTTTATATTGCTGCCTGGATCTGACCCACTTGAAGAAGATGACATTGAAAAATGGTTAAAAGGTGATGAACAGTTGGAAAATGAAACACTGAATGATGACGAAATTATCAATGCAGTCTGCCAAGAAGGGAATGGAGTAGAAGCAGAGAATGAAGAAGAAAGGAAAGTTAGCCATATTGAAGGGAAAGAAGCTTTTAATGTTGCAGTAAGATACATTGAATAACAACAGGCCTCATCTACAATTAATATGATATTTATTAAAAAAATGGCAAGACTTTGCAGGTAAAAAAGTGTTAAGTTGAAAGGAACAAAAGAAAATCGCAGACTTTTTCAAGTGAGTGTGAGTAAATTGTTAATATTGTACAGCAAATTATTAATTAAAAAACAGTACAGTTAGTATTTTTGTCATTTGTCATTTTTATTTATTTTCTGACACAATTTTTGGATTAACTAACCTTTCGTTCATCTGGCCAGGGGTCCAGTCCTGTAAGGTCTAGATAAGAGGGAGTCTACTGTATTTCTGTTATTCTTGCTGTACTATTTTTTATTGAAAATAATTTTCCCATTTTAAATTTAATAAGTTTTTTTATGCTCCAAAGTGCTAATGATAGTTATAAACTAAATATGGAAAATTTGAGTGTAAAAGAAATTTAGTATTGGTAGAAAATGACTGGCTTGTTCATAATAGCTAAACATCAGCTACAAATTCCATGGTAAAATTTTAGTTAAATTAATGGTTTTCTCACAAACTTATGGTTCACAAAAGTAAAACCATAAGGTTTTACTTTTGTGAACCATAAGTAAAAAAACCAAAAGTAAAACCATAAGGTTTTACTTTTGTGAGTACTAAGTATTGTTTCTCACCATTTGCATAAAATAAATGCAACAAAGTTTCATATTAACCTGAAATAACATATCTGAACCATCACAAACATATTGCTGAACTTTAGACTGTAAATAATATCTAATAAATTTTCTGCTGTTAATCAGTTTATAATGGTATCAACTAAAAGAGTAAAACTTTTGTTAGTGGCTTAAGCTTACGATGGAATTTTTGTAATTTTTAGTGATTAGTGATAGTCTTGGTTACAGGTAACACAAGCAGTCACTGGGGCTGCCAATTTAAAATTCCTATACTTTAAACATAATTTTATACCATAACCTTGTGTACTTTCTCATCCAAGTGTAAAATTAATTTGAAATTTTTTTAGACTTTGGAGATTTTAAACCTTGTGTACTTTCTCATCCAAGTGTAAAATTAATTTGAAAATTTTTTAGATTTTGGAGATTTTATTTTTTAAAGTATTTATAGACCATCAAATGTATAGGACTGGCTATTTTTAGTGGCAATAATACTAACATCAAAGAAAGTGACACTTTGGTAATGCCCCAAATGTTTTACTGGATTTCTGTTTTTTATAATTTCCTGTTTCGCTATCTCCTATTTCGTTGGTTTTCGTACATGAAACATTCGTGTGTATGGTATAAAGGAATGAAATTTTAATTTTCTCGTTAGAGACTGTCAATGTTGAATGAATTTTAATATATTCATTGTTTGCTGGGTGATGTGTTGACAATTCTACTGACACTCTCAAAACATTATATAAGGTCTGACAAATAAAGTTTCACAGATTTTTTTTCCTGACAGATGTCAGCATTGGCACAGCATTCACAAATATGTTTTTCTAACTGACAGTACTGTGTTAGCCATTGAATTGAGCAGTTGTGTTTTATTGTTATATTGGAATTTTGCAAAAGTTATCAGTTTTTAAATCATGTTTTGTGGATAGACAAATATGTACAGAACAGAGAATAATTATAGAGATTTTGATAAAACAGTGAAAGTGCCAAGACATTTTCATCAAATTGAATCTCATGTAACCCTTCCAGTTTCCATCCATAGGCCAAGCTATTTTCTCCCCTATGCTCAGCCAAAAAAAAACTAACTTTAGAGCTTTTTTGCCAAAAAACTAATGAAAGGAATTATAGCATGTTGTATGCCAAATTAATCAGCGTTTAATTCTGGATTTTCTGAAAATAAAGTTGTGTTGTTTTTCTGCTGAGGTCCTGCCATCCTCACAGACCTTCTACCATGGCATATAAACTGACAGGCTCCTGTCAGACCTCTGTGGCAAGCAGCTGCTTGAGGGGGTATTTTTTTTTAAAGTATTTAACAAAAAAAATATGTTTTATTTTAATAGTACATTTTTAGAGTCATGTAATAAAAAATGCATCTGGCAATGCAAATAAAAACTTATTAAAAAAAAAACTAATAGACAGAAATGATTACAATGCACATGAATAGAATGGCTATATATTTCTGAATAATAAAAAAACATTTTTTTGGTTTTAAGTAAATATTTCTCTCATTTTGTAATTTTTTTCTCGGTACCATACTTTGAGAAAATTCCAGGCTTTTAGCCAATTGTGCTGAGTCAAATAAACAAGTTAACTTCAGAAAAAAATTCCTTTACAATCATTCAATATAAACATAAAAACTCCTAATTTAAAAAAAAATTATAGTTCTAGATGGGGTGGGATGTGGGTCAAACTTTCTATGTGAGTTTAGCAAAGGGGACACCTTCCCGAAATTGCCCTCCCACAGGACAACTGATTTCCATAAGCAAAGAAGTCTATTTTGCTTTGGAATCCAAGACATTCATTTTCAGAAAATGATACAAGCTCGAAATTTTTTACAAAAAACAAGAAATAATAAAAGGAAAATTATATATAACCTAATGGGATGTTAAAATATCTGCAATAACTTTTAACTGGCCTCCAACCTAGCATAACTCAGAAAGATAGATAAATCAGCTGATTGAAAGATCACTAACTAACGGAAATAAATCTACAGAAATGAATTTGCTTCCATATCCAAGACCTCATATATTTTCAGAAAATAATACCAGATCAAAGTTTTACTGGAAAAGTAATAGATAATAAAATGAAAATTAACATATAGCCTAAAGCAATGTTAAAATATCCACAACAATAAGTTGTAAACCGGCCAAATGATGTAGCATAACTATGAAAAATCAATACTTATCGATCGGCCAAAAGATCATTCATTTCCGAAAATAAATCTACTGAAATGAAAACTAAGGTTTAAATATAAAAAAAAGTAAATACTAATTTTACAAAGGGTATCCAATATGCAGGTACCAAAACACTATATAGCACACAGAACGGAGATAGCATGTATCAGTCATCTGCATCTTGTTTGCCTCAGTGAAGCATAACTAATTAAATGCAGCTGCAACCAGAATTTCTAAGAAGGATGTGTTTACTTCCAATTTTGATTTTAAGAGTGGAAAAGATGCGTAGAATGCTGGGGAAAATGATAAAAATAATTTGGGAATACTGAAATAAGTTTATGACAGAAAAGAGGGTGAAACGGAAAAAAAAAAGGTGGTATGTATTTTGTAATTACTTCCAAAATCTATTGTTTTTAAAAATAACAGTTTTTTTTGTTAATTTTTAGGAGATTTTCAAAAATTTAAGGAAAATTTTGGTGATAATAGTTTGAATCAAACTTGCGAGCTTAAATCAGAAGGTTGCTTCAGTAAATAGGAACGTTAACAAGCAAATTGGCAATACCATTTAGTGCTTCTAAGAAATGGCAGTCAGATGGTTTTATAAAATTATATTTATTGTAGTTTAACCCTTTAATGCTCAAGTATCTTAGAAAAGGGAGAGGGTAGTCAAGACAAAGAAATAGCACTGTTTGACTAGTCCATTTCAAATCTCTGCTGTTTTGGGCCATTCTGGGCTTTAAAGGGTTAATAAAATATGCATCAAATTAAAAAGCAAAATATTATTTTTGAAGCCTGAATTATATATTTTTATAAAATATATATATAAAAAAATTGCAATGGCAATTTTTATTAAAAAATTTTTTTTTTGTTGTACTAAAAATGGATACATACGTCCTTGGCCTCTCAATTCAGATTCTCGAAACATATACAGACGACATGGACACTGGAAGGGTTAAGGAAAAAATGCACTGTCAAGATGATATGTATCTGAGAGGGCCAAGAGTTTTGCAGACAGGAGAATAGATTTGAAAGATCAACAACTATCGAAATAGACAAAAATGTTGAAAGGGTTAGAATATTGTGGTTGATCTGGCCAACTTCTAACAGTTAAAATGATGGCAGACCAGTTAGACTTCAACAGGATGACTGTTAGAAGAGACCCATAGAGTCATGATCTAAAGGGTTTTTCAGACAACAGCTTCAAGGCTGGTTTGAAACATAGCAGTGATGTTGCTAGTTGTGTGTACACAGACTGATTATTTTGAAGGCAATCACTAAACATAATTGGCATATTTGCAATAACTATTGACACTCAAACTAAAAAACCAATCCTAATTATTGGCAAGTAGATTTATTTCCTGATACCTGAAGCTTTCTGGCATTTGATTGATTGGTTTTTGGGTGCATTACAGAGTGGTAAATTTTTGGCCTACTAAAATTATAGGCATAAAATTATGGTACTATTAAGTGTCAAAAATTTACCACTTTAATGCTCCCAATAATCAATTAATCAAATGCTGGATAGCTTCAGGTGAGAGGCAATAAATCTACATGCCAGCAATTCTGGCTCGAGTTTGAGTGTAAAGTGGCAAATTTAGGTTAAAGTGAGAATGCACTAAAACATATATCTTAAATGCAAACTAAACTTAACTCTTAACTCTGCTCAAGAAGAAAAAAAGTTATCAAATCAATATTCATAAAATAAAATGTTTATTGAAATCAGACTCGCCAAAATATAGGTCATGAATGCAGACATAAATCAATCCTAGTGAAACTTACTAATATAGAACATCATTGAGCTCACACACAGAGCTGAACTCCAGAGCTTAGCTCTCTCTCTTCTACTGACACTCTCTCCATTCCCTTCAAGAGCTCCACTCCACTATTCACTTCACTCCTAGCTCTACTAGATAACATATAAGAACAGATACAATAAACTTGCAATGATGATGTGTTCCTGATTCATATGAAATTGTAAATGGAATTCACTTAGAAATCCAATTGCTAATGAAATAAAAATTGCTGACGAAAAAAAGCACCTTGGCTTTTTCTTCTTCACAGCAAGTCTTCTTGCACAGCAAAATTTGAGGTGCAAAGCACTCGCATCTTAGTTGAACTACATAGTTAGAGCATCAGAGCACATTACCAAGTCTTAAAGTTTTTTAAGCACTTTGCATGAAATTTAATTTCTTGATTGTTAGTTATGGATTTACCATCCAGTTGGAATTTAAAATTGGAAATGCAGAAACTTATCACAAGGTAAGTTTATAACTAACATAATAAGTGTCAAGTTACTGACACCAAACAATGATCCTAGTTAGAGTTCCTGTATCATTTGAAATGATATTGCCTCTTGGAATGTCTCCTCGGTGTGAGCTCCTGTCCGTGTGAGGGGACCACCCTGTGAAGGTTCCGCTAGCTCAGGTACCTTCACAGGGTCCTGAACTCTTGCCTGCATGTTTGCTGTACACAGAGACCTGTGTCCCTGGAAAAGAGGATCCTGGCAGTTGCTCAATGCAACTGCCAGGATCCTCCTTTCCATGGAGTTTTGCCCCAATGGCAAAACGGGTCCCCTTTGGCTGTTTTGCCATTGGGGAGCCTGTCTGTCGTGGGGTTGAGTAGTGAATTCGGAGGCTGCTGCTATACACTGCTTTGGCCTCTGCTTCAGGTAAACAGGAGGTCCTGGGGCAGCCCCCTCAGGATCAATCGGCTGGTGGGCAGGTCCTGCTAATGTCAACCATGCGGAATGGTGAATAACCTTCTCCAGGCAACAATTTACAAGTTTCTCCACAGATTTATTAATTTTGTAGTTTTCTTTCATTTGTGATAACGAGTTGTTTCTTGCTTTTCCTTATTTTTTCTTTTACGAGTCCTCAGGTGAGATTCTCACATTTCTCTTTTAATTTTCCTTTTGTTTTGTTGTGAGGGCTTGGCTCATTGGCTACATGGGTATGGTGCCCAATTCAGCATCTCCTTGGACTCTGTTGTGGTGGATGGGAACAACGGCACTGAATCTAAAAAAACAAACACAAGTCCTAGAAAATAAAATTCTCTGGAGAATGCTGCTAAAAGAGCTCGGCATGAGCCCCCGTCTTCTGTATTGTTTTCAATGCCCGTACGGCATGCCGGGGCAAGCCCACCTGTGCTCATTGTGGCAGTCATGATCATCTTGAACATGACTGCACAGCAGAAAAGGCATGCTGTTTAAACTGCCATGGCGAACATCCAGCATACTCCCACGACTGTCCAAAGTGGCTGGAGGAGAAAGATGTACAGTGCCTAAAGACCCTCCATAACATGAGTTATCCAGAGGTGAGGAAGCTCGCTGCACCGCCCGCCCCACCTGCCAAGGTCTCTTATGCTGGTGCGGTTGTTGGAAAGCCTGTCGTTAAGATGGCTTCTGTGGCAGTGCTGACCGACATCAGCGTCTCACCAGCTGAATCTTTCTCTCCTGCTGCTAAGTACCTCTTGACTCAGGCGAAGCCGATCTCAACATCGACTCCAGTTTCTATTCCTGCATCTGTGCCTTCCACTTTCACCTCTGGAAGGCCCCCTCCACCCCACCCACAGACAGCAAGACCTTCCAAGCCCAAGGGGCCCCCACTGGGGCCAAAAAAGAAACTTTTAACACCTCCTCATTTGACGGTCTCTGATCCATGTCACATGGACGACTCCAAGGACATGGACACAGAGTGCCCCAATTTTCCAAAACCGTCGCTGGTGACAGTTAAAATAAACCAAAAGTCATCCGCCAATTCTTCTAAGACCTGAGATGGCCACACTCCTACAAAGGAACTGTCATGGATTCCAGAGGAATATTGACGACATGAAGGTCGTCCTGAGGGCACATGAACCCATATGCATGTGCCTGCAGGAGACATACTTTCAGACAGCCAACGATCCCACTATCCAGCACTTCTCTCTTGTTTGCTGGGACTGGGATGGAGATGGTCTGCCTCACGGGGGTGTTGCCATCTTCATGAGCAACCATTCTCCATTCCAGGTCATACCCCTCACCACCAAACTAGAGACAGTTGCCATCTGTCTCTGTGAGATTTTCGTTGACTGTTTGTTCTGTCTATCTACCACCTGGAAGCATCGTTTTCTGGGATGACCTGGATGACCTTGTCTCGCAGCTGCCATCCCCTTTCCTCATCATGGTTGACTTCAACAGACACAGTCTACTCTGGGGCAGTGCTGACACCAACAGAAGGGGCGGGGTCCTGGAGCAGTGGCTCCTGGATCCATCGCTCTCCCTGTTGAACACTGGTGTCAATTCATACTTCCACTCCCCAACCTGCACATTCACTGCCATTGATCTCACTATCTGCTCCACCTTGATCCTTCCACTCTTTACATGGGAGGTCGAGGACAATCCATATAGTAGTGATCACCTCCCCATGGTGTGCACCATCTCCCATGGGGAAGCCTTGCAGCCCTTCAGCCATCTCATGGTGGAAGCTTGATCGGGCTGACTGGAGTGGCTTCTAGCTCTTGTCTGAGGTTGATGAGCACTCTGTCAGCCAGAAGCCAATCAGTGTTGCAGTGGCGAAGATCTGCATCGTCCATGCAACTGCTTGTACTATTCTTCAGACCTTGACTCGGTTTCCACGGTTCCCAAAACCATGGTGGAATCCTGACTGCACCATAGCTCTTAAGGCTCAGAACAAGCCTTGGGGGATGTTTCAGAAATATCCGACGTCTCCCAACCTTGAAGCATTCAAACACAGCAGGGCAAAAGCCTGTTTTGTCCAGTGCCAGAGCCAGACGGAATCTTGGATCAATTATACATCTTCTATCACCCGCACGACCAGTTCTAGGGTCGTGTGGGATAAGGTCCGGAAGATGGGTGGAAAGTACACGTCCCACTCATTATTGATCCTGGAGCACAATGGAAGGCAATTGCTGATCCTTGAGCAATTGCCGACACTCTGGGGGAGTCATTCTCCTCCATCTCTTCATTGTCTTCTTACTCCCCCTAGTTTCTGCCCAGAAGACAAGGCCAAATGCTCTCCACTGTCCTTCCATTCAAATGGCATGGAGTCTTACAACAGGCCATTCACAGTGGAGAAGCTTTGCCCTACTCTGCACACTTCTCGTGCATCTGCTGTCAGGTCAGACAATGTCCATTATGTTATGCTCCAACATCTCTTACCACTGAGTAAGTATCGGCTGCTCCAACTCTTCAACCATATTTTCATCGAGGAGCAGTTTCCAGATTCCTGGCAGGAGGCTATCGTTTTGGCCTTCCCCAAGCCAGGAGATCCCAAGATTCCTTCAAATTATCGTCCAGTTGCATTGACGAGCTGCATGTACAAAGTGTTGGAAAGAATGGTAAATGCCAGACTCATCTGATATTTAGAACATCACAACCTTCTTTCCAACACCCAGTGTGGCGTTCGCAGGCACAGGTCTACTTTAGACCACCTGATCCACCTCGAATCGGTGATCAGGAATTCGTTTTTAAGGCATGGATAACACCCAACCCAATATTTTTTTAACCAATATTTTTTGTATGTCCAGAGCACCCACTGTCCATTTTCTTCGACATCAGAAAAGCATACGACATGTAGATTCGACATTCTTTGTGACCTCCATAGCTTCGGCTTGCAAGGTCACATGCCGATCTTCACCTCCAATTTTTTTATCATCTCATCATTTTTGAGTTTGAGTTGACAACACTCTATCGCAGCCTTTCCCCCAAGAACAGGGGGTGCCATAAGGCTGCATCCTGAGTGTTACACTTTAGCTGTCAAGATAAATTCCATTACATAGCAACTTCCTCCGACTTTAGGCAATGCCTTCTTTGTTGACAACTTTAGCATCTTTTGCTCATCAGCCAGCATGGGGGTCATTGAACGAAACTGCAAACTGCCCTATACAATCTCTCGGTTTGGGTGACGGCCAATGGGTTTCGGTTCTCCCCACAGAAGATCACTTTCATGCACTTTTGCCGCAAGTGTAATCTTCATCTGGACCCTGAGCTGTGGCTCGGGGGTAACATCATTCCAATTGTGGCAGGGACCAAGTTTCTTGGTCTCATCTTCAAATGGAAATTGACCTTTTTACCACACATCCGACATCTCAGATCCAAGTGCACGCGGCATTGAACATCTTCAAGGTCCTCTCCTCCCTTCTTGGGGGGCGGACCAATGTTCATTGCCCTGCCTTGAAACTGGACTACAGATTCCAGGTGTATGACTGCCCAGGATTCGGTGGTGAAGGTGCGGGCCTTCCGCACTTCACCAGTCCAGAATCTTTACATTGAGACCAACAAACCTTTGTTATCTATTTGCTGTCAGCAGTATGCAGCAAAATTGTGATCCCTTCCAGGCCATCCCACTTGGGATTGCCTTTTCAGCCTCCAGTGGGAAATGTTATACCAGAATCGGCCGACTGCCATTCGTCCTTTCAGTTTGCATGTCCAAGGTTACCTGCGAGACACCAGTCTCAATAGCATCGCACAGTCAACAGCCGAGCCACTTCCACTGTGGCTTGCTGTTTCCCCTTCCTGTGATTTTTCCCTGTGCAGGATGGGGATGGCCTTTACACCCAACTGTGTGTAAACTTTTTGCCAGCCATTGTGCTGAGCATCCAGACTAAGAAGCCTGTCTTCACAGATGGCTCGAAGTCAGGCACATCAGTGGGATCAGCCATGGTCTGCTGTGATGTAATCATTGCAGACCAAATCCCACAGCAGTGCTCCATCTACACTGCAGAGTTGCATGCTGTCAGCCCAGCCTTGAACCACATAGCAGCTAAACGTCATCGTTGGTGTATGCTTTACACCGATTGCTTAGCTTGCTACAGGCTTTGATCTCAGTAAGTCATCGGTTTCACCCTCTTCTCTCCAAGATCCGCCAGCAGCTCCATCGTCTGGCAGCCACCACCATGATTCTTTTCTGTTTGGTGCCCGGTCACGTCGGGATTAGGGGAAACAACTTGGCAGATACTGCTGCCAGGTCAGCCATTCCCCTCTATGACTCTCCTCTGCCAGTTCTATACTCGGACTTCTGGCAGCGTTTTTCCATCGAGCTCCGGGCACAGTGGCAGAGATCTTGGTCTGAACAGGTTTGTAACAAGCTTTTTGAGATCAAGCCCATTGTCAAACCATGGCAGTCTTGTTTTCACAGGAATTGCAAGGAGGAAGTTGTATTTGCTTGGCTCCACTTAGGTCATTTGTTTCTCACTCATTTCTTCCTTCTTTGGGTGGACGATGAACCTAAGTGTGAGTTTTGTGACACCATTTTAACTGTTAAGCATATTTTAATCTCTTGTCCAGCTTTTAACCTTGTGAACTTTGGTTTTATTTTACCTTTCATGATTTTATGTCCGAGCCCCTTACACTCAGACATCTTTTATCTGATGACTCCTTTCTACCTACTGTCTTTGCTTTTTTACATTTTACTGGTTATTTTAACAGATTGTAATTTTATGGTGGCTTTGTCTTTTATACCCTATACAAGCTGGATCTTTTACATCTGGGTTGGTTTTCCTCTTATATCTTTGTATTTATTGCTTTACATGTCTTTCTTATTTTTGTATTTTTTATATCTGTTGGTTTTGTCTTTTACCTTTTACTTTATTGATTTTTAACTTTTGTTGTGGAGTTCTGCATCTTTTACCCTTTTATTTGTCTCATTTGGCACATTATGGCCATAGCTGCTAATGCGCTATTAAACCCCAAACAGCCAGCCAACCAAACAACCACTTGGAATGAACAGCTAGAGCCTTGCCTAAAAGATGTAAAGATCATTTTGCCTTGTTATTGTTAGTTGAATTATTTATTGTAATATATTCTTCACTATTGTTGAATTGCTCCAGTATTTTTTATAAAGAGTTACTAATATTTTCTCTACATGTAAATAATTAAGGCCACAATAAAAACATGTCCATTAGATGGGTTTCTACATGCAGTACGATTTTGTGATAGGCTGAAAAAATAGTTCAGTTCTTCAGGTAACGAACATTTATTTATACTTTATGATAGGATTTCACTCAAATTGAAAAAGTGAAAAAGCAGAAGTTCATACAGTTGCTACCAATTAATGGTACACCATAGTGCAATCATGTAGTAAAAATTTGATTTTGGTCAGAGCAGAATAGGATATAGTATTAGAGTTTCAATATTTCAAGTTACATCTGCAGCAATATATATTAAAAGTTATCAAAGGCCATTGTATCTAAGTGCAAACTTGTGTTAAGTGCCAATCCAAACTTGGGCAATGTTTTATGGTTTAAAGAACCATATCAGTGTACTATCATCTGGAAAAACTTGTGGTGATGCAGTGCTATAGGTGTATATACATTAAAATGTGACATTATTTTATGCATTATGTTTGTATTATATATTATGTATCATATATTCATACATTAATAATGATAGAATTTTTTTTGATAGACTCCACCCAGTTCTCCTGGTTCTCTTGGTTCTCGTAAATCCAGTGTTTGCAGCATCAGCAGTATCAATAGTTCCTCAAGTGGCAGTTTAAAATCTCATTCATCTCATTCTAAACAGCTTTCTCATTGTCAGGTAGCAAAAATATTGCTTCTGAAGTTACACAGTATTTATCATAAGTAGTTAACTATTGTATTACTGATTTAGAAATATTTTGTTTTTATTTATTCTTACTTGGAATAGATGAAATAGTTTAATTTTTTAAAGAAATTTTAAGCTTTAAAGTGTAACAAAAGGTGATTTTTTTTCATTGTATATATTATAGTTTTATAGAAATTATATATAATTTAATATCGAATTTTGAAAATTGTAATTA
The DNA here is from genome assembly GCA_038380435.1 of Ryuthela nishihirai. Taxonomy (NCBI): domain Eukaryota; kingdom Metazoa; phylum Arthropoda; class Arachnida; order Araneae; family Heptathelidae; genus Ryuthela; species Ryuthela nishihirai. The sequence continues at coordinate 44,087,144 of JAWZYU010000023.1, read as the reverse complement.
TTGGTTAAAAAAGAACTCATTTATTTAAATAATGCAGAAGAGCATATAAGTTATGTAGTACCTGTTTATAAAAAAATCCTGCAGATATATTCAAATAATATTGTAAGAGGTTTTTATTTGCCACATGAAATATTCCTTTGATTCCCCTGTGAATAGTTATGCACTGCCTTACTCCAAATGGGGCGGGGGGTATCTCAGTTGGTAGCATGCCAGGCTCATAATCTGCAGTTCCCAGATTCGAGTCCCTTGGCTCAGCATTAAGATTTATCTCCGCAAAATTTCCCACCCTGCCCACAATTTGTAGGGGATACCAATGGGCATGGAATGTTGTTGGGTGGTGTGATGCCCCATCATTCACTTTTGCTTTACCTTAACCAGTTTTATTTATGTTATATTTATCATTTTGGGGATTTTTATTTCCTTTTTGGCAACACAGCGCTCGTTTCCAAGAGTTAGGAGTTGCGCATGCGCAACTCCAATCTTCCGACTGTCAACCGCTAAAGCGCGTGCACAAGGACACGCCCCCTCTTGCGTCATAGCTTGCGTCGCTTGTCAGTTTAAGTAAATGTCTCTCCCGGCGTGCAACATGACACATTCGGCTCTTGTTAAAGTCAGTACGTAGAGCACAGCACGTAGAGCACTTATCACGTAGCACATAGTAAGAGCACATAGAAGTGAGTAATGTAGAAGTGAGTGAGCTCAGGAGAGCATAAGCATGTAGCACGGAAGAGTGCTCAGTTAATGTATCTTCTTCATTGAAGTTTTGGTGAATAATTTTTGGAAATAAATTTGTTTGTTATTTAAACCTTTTGAATCTTTACTAATTTTTTCTCTTGAACAACGTGAATTAAGTTTTGATTATATTTAGATATTTAAACTTGACAATCATTTTTTGAATTCTTACTCATTAAAGATCGCTGGTGTTTTGAACCCTAATTTAACTTTATTTATTTATTTGGCAATTTGTTAATTATTGCCTGGCGCCCGACTGAACTCTCCGGAGCATAAAACTAATTGGATCAGAAAAAGGGTCCAAACTTAAAGTATTTCATTTTTCTTTGGCCCATTACAGTGGGACATTATACCGTGGGCCCCATGTATGGGAGAGCCATACCCTGTGCACATTAAAGAACACACTTGATGGGATGCTAGTATCTGTCTTCCAACAGCTGTCCCAGTGGGTCCCCTCCCCCCAACCTTCTCTGAAGCTTTGGGTCTTTGTGACCTGGCCATTTAGCCCAATGTGTTTAAAAAAGTGCTGCTCAGAGGTAAACCAAACCCTACTCCAAATTTAATCTGTGTTCATAATAAAATATAAGAAAAGTTAAGTCCAGTTTCCAGATTTTTTCTAGAATCAGGCAGGCCATTTTTGACCATGTCTTGTTTTTTAGTTCATCACTTTATTTTTAAAGTTCACAAGAGAGAGAGAAAAACTTCTCATAGTGACACTGTGAGAATCTGATTTTAATTAATATTTGTTCAATATTCAAAGAGGTATGAACTCTAAAATACCTAATAGGCTACAAAAAATTGACTCCAAAAATTTATTTAAACTTTGAAACAGATTAAAAATTAGAAATAATAATTGACGTTAGGTCAATAAAATGAGAATAGTGACACATCACTTTTGTTTCAGGGAAACTAATGAAGCTTGATGATTAAACTAATATATTTTTTTTTGTGGTAATATTCAACAATTCAGCACATCTTAACCTTTTCAAGGCAGCTCAGTTTCTCGGCCAACTCTCTGCTGTAGCAGCTCGTTTTTTACCCAATTCTTGCAGAGGGGTAGGAAGAGGCGAGAATCACTCCCAGATTCCAATGACTCTCTCCCTCCATTAGTTAATCCTCTTAAGTGCTCCCACCTTGGTTGCTTTTGGGCATACTGTGTCATGTCGTGAGTGCTGCTTATTGTGGTCAAAGAATAAGAGTTAGTTTCATTTAACAGAATATATACAGGTACTGGACAAAAAAAAATGGAAATATTTCCATGTTATAGCAATCATGTTCAGAGCTCAATAGCTTTTTCAAAATGATTTTTAATGAAAAATAGGCCAAGGGATAAATTAAAATCTCAGTTAAATTTATCTAAATCTCAATTTTGAGCAATATTAAGTTCAGTATTCCAAGATTATGAAAGCTAGAATATTTAACATGCTACGAAAAAAAAAGACCCCAAAATGTAACTTGAAACATTAAAACAGGTTAAGAGATCTGAGATCAAACTTGACTCTCCCGGTATTCTACTAACGTCAATTATTATTTCTAATTTTTAATCTGTTTTAAAGTTTAAATAAATTTTGGAGTCAATTTTTTGTAGCCTATTAGGTATTTTAGAGTTCATACCTCTTTGAATATTGAACAAATATTAATTAAAATCGAGATTTAGATAGAGTTGATGATATCATATTGAAGAGTTATTGAGCTCAGAATATGATATTCTAGTGAGATAACATGAAACTGTTTCCATTTCTCAATCCTGTACTTGTATTTAGACACATGCACAGCTTTTAGTTTCCAGGGGGTTCTGTGAATAAGAGTAAAATATTCCATCGGACGACAGAAAATTTTTGAATGATATTCTATATGGAATAAAATTTTTTATACTATTAGGTTAAAACAAAATATACAAAACAATTGTTTGGATTTCAAAGCAGGTGGACAAGTTTGAGACTTCATACATGACTGAATTTTCGGGGGGGGGGGGGGTCTTGGTATGCCCTTGTCTATATTTATCACATTATTTTGGTTATGCTGTCTTTGTTAATACTAGCTTTTTAGAACATGTCACTGATATATAAATTTGTGAATTAAAAAAGATTGAACTAAAACTGATGCATTGCAAAAAGAATAATAAATATTCAGATTTTTACACTGAGGATTTTCTCTATTAAATCTTAATCTTACGGTACAAAGAATGCAGAGAAGATAATTTTGCCCCACAACTTAATTTAGGCATATGCAATAGTGAGAAATACAATAAAGATATTTCCAAAAACAAAGGAATATATTTTTCATTCTCATAATATTTCGTGAACATAATTCGATATACTTCATTAGGCACTCTGTTCTGAGACATTTTAATATCATTTTTCCACACCAATGTTCTGACTCATTTTAAACCCAATGTGCTCCCATATTACAAAACCATGCAACTCAGATAGAAATTAAATAATTTTTTCCTCTCTTTTGTACATGACAAATTATCAAAGTGTTAAATTCTTGATGATCATAATTATCAAATTTTATCAAACTTAGTCTCAATATTGTGTTCTGGACTAGGCTGATGGGAAAATACCCCGAAGATAGAAGTTTCTCTGATTTTCTTTTTCAATATTAAATATATTTTTTCATTAGTAGAGAGGAGCAAAACACAAGGAGAAACCTCACACACCTACATTTCATATAAAATAAATAATTATCCTTCAGTTAGCTACTTGGCACAGAGGGAAGACAAGAGTCTATTAGTATAATATGCCACAAAGTGGAGTATGAGGTATGTGAGACCTAAGCAGAAAGACAAGATGAGTAACTTCCATGCCTTATCAAGGGCTCGAACCCGCGTTTCCTTTGATCAGTAACTGACAATGCTAACTATTCGGTCACAGGCTTTCAAGCCTGTAGTAAATAAATGGATGAAGTAGGGAATAAAAAATATCCCCTCAAGCTTGCCACAGAGGTTTGACAGGAGCCTGTTAGTTTATATTATATGGGGCGGGGGTGGCTCAGTTGGTAGTGCATCAGGCTCGTAATCTGTAGTTCCCTGGTTTGAGTCCCAGCTGGGTCAGCGTTGAGATTTATCTCCGCAAAATTCCCCGCCCTGCCCACTGTCAGTAAAGGACACCGATCGGCTTGGAAGGTCGCCATCCGTCGGATGGGACATTAAGCCGTGGCCCCGTGTGCGAGAGAGCCATACCCTGTGCACGTTAAAGAACACGCTGGATGGCCTTGACGGGAGGCTACCATCTGTCTCCCAACAGCTGTTCCAGTGGGTCCCCTCCCCCAACTTTCTCTGAGCCTTTGGGGTCCATGTGACCTGGACATTTAGCCCATGGTGTGCAAAAAAGTGCTGCTCAGAGGTAAAACAACCCAACCCTGTTAGTTTATATGCCATAGTAGAAGGTCTATGAGGATGGCAGAAACTCAGCAGAAGTAGCTGACTGATCACGAAAAATGACATATACATCCATGCCTCACCCGAGGCTTGAACCCAGACCTCTTAGATCAGTAGACAAGCGCGCTAACCAGTTGGTCACAGGGCGGCATAATAATAAAGGAAATATTAATAAAGAGGATGTGCTGTTTGACCAATAAATGCTATTTATAAGCAAATATGACTGTAAAAACTAAATTGGCATAGTAGGGTTTTTTTGTGTCTAATAAGGATAATTACTCATAAACTTAGTTATCTGTACTGTCAGATATTGCAAATTACGCCCAGATAAATTTTCTTGTAATCATTAGAACAATTACTTTATAAATATATACAACTTTCATGCTAAAGATTACATGTATTCTAATGCAAATGATTTGCATTTTATATTTCTCTTATAGGAAATTAAATTATTTAAATCTCTTAATTTCATTTGAAAAATAATGATAAGAAATTATATGTTCTCTAATATTTATTTGCCATCCTGTGGCCAAGTGTCTAGCTCGCTTGGCTACTGATCTAAGGGGCCAGGATTTGAGTCCCTGGTAAGGTATGGATGTATGTGTCGTTTTTCTGCTGAGGTTTTCCTGTCAGACCTCTGAGGCAAGCAGCTGCTTGAGGGAGTATTTATTTAATTATTCGGAAATGATAAAGGTCTCCGACAAAAATATAACATATCAAATTTCGAAGAAATTAATATTTTCCTGCACCAGTAGCAGAGCTACAATAGCTTAGGCACTGAAATTGCAGAAGCAACACTTTCTTAAAATGAAATTTCCCAAGACTCTATTTCAAATTAAGTATTTTGATTCACATATAATAATCTAAAATATATTTTAGGTATTGTGTGTCTGTATCAGCCATTTCGATTTTCCTAAATCATTTACAGCATTATCAGTATACAGCTTCCTCTTATCATAACTTAAAGCAATATAAATGATTGCCTTCCGATTACTTATCACGCATCTGGGGGAAAAAATCCTTTGAAAAAATGGAGAAATACGTGAACGATTGCAGATCATGAAGGTGAACAACTGAAATGAATGAAAGTTTTTGATGTGGTGGAGTATAATGGATTCTTTCAAATTATGCCCTCTGCCTCCAGAAAAAAAGGGGAACAGAAATTACATTGGGATTGATTGTAACGAGCTGTATGTCAAATAAAAACTTGTTGCATAAAGAATATCGTTTACTATATATTTTAAACAGTTTATTGAATTAAGGATCCAACCAAGCTTGTTAAACATTGTCTATTACGTAATCATTTGTAACTTAACCCCCCCCCCCTCTTTTTTTTCTAAATCTGGGTTACTTTGAGCAATATTGCCAATATAAATTTAACAAAAACAATTTTATGCATAAATATCTTTGATTATACGAAAAAGAAGATCAAGCTAGCACTTTAATGAAAGCAGTCACTTTCATATACATCTACAAAGCATTAGAGAGCTGGAAAAATTAATGTTACTAGGACAGGGAAATGTGAATTTTTTTTCTATAGCCACTACATATGCAGAATATGGAAGAAAAAACTCCAGTATTGGAATAAATAAGAATGGAATAGCATTTTTATGACAAACACAACTGTATAATTAAATGATGTTCTGTTAATTAATTTAGAAGTATAAATTTAGCAATTGTTTTCATCAATCAAAATCAGTAAAATTTCATTTAATTTCTGTTGTCCTAATTCACCTTGAATTTGTTTTTCCGTTAAATCTCTACACTTTGGCATGATAAAGCACAAAATATTAACTCTAACGAAAGGGAGTAAATATATATATAATATAAACATTCAGAAAAACTAAACAGAACTGAGAAACAAGTAACTGAACTCAAAGACTGAACCTAAAAGCTCAGTTGTGGCTCTTCTCCATGCTTTCATTGTAACAGGAAACAAACTCTTAAGTCTGGGGGGGAAGGGGAGGGCATTGTCTACATCGTTGCAGCACTGCAGGCAGTACAGGGTAACTCACTCCCTCTAAGCCGCCAGCAGCACGAGGAACACACCTTAATTTCCATTCCCCCCATGAAGAGCTCCAAAAGGTGTCCCAGCCACTGAGCAGGCACGGAAATGTGTCGGGACAGATGCTGTCCCAGCCGCTGTGAAAAGGTTAAAGTTGTCTTAATATAACTGAATCTGAAGCACTGTTGCTATAATATAAAATTTTCTGTTTTTACCTTAGACCACTAAACATATGTATAAGTTACACAAATACTAAACACTCGTAAATTTAATGATATTTTTATTTATTGTTAAAAACAAAAAAAAAGATTTTCCCATATAGCAAAAAAACAAAACAAAAATAACTTTTTGAAACAAAAAAAATCACAGAACATAATTAAAAGAAATACTAAACTGCACAATTCAGACAAGAAGAAGCCCAATGTTCCCCACAGATAGCTCGGTTGCAGCGGCTGCAATAGAACACTCAGTAACTTCATGAAAAATAATCTTACTGCACATTCTTCACAGATACAACTAATTTCAAATAAAAGATGCAGCTGCTGAAGGTCACACATCAATTGCACTAATAGAAACATCTGAAGTAATCGAATCACTCACAAGTCATTGTAAATTTTATGACTGTTTAGTGTTGCAGGGTTAATAAAGGCAAATGAAAAGGTTTTACACAATTAAATTGATTATTGTAAAGCTGCAGGGGTTAGTAAAATGTTGTTACACCTAAAGGTAATAAGAGAACCAAGCTTTGCAAACCTGTATAATTATGTTTAGTGTTAACACAATTTTCAAAAGCATGCATTTACACATATAAATTCTGTGCACCATGAAATGGTTACTCCACATCACTTTAAAAAAAATTAAGATCAATTGTATATCAGTTCCAAATACAGTGTATTTCATTCACAAATATATCTATGTAATTACTTGGAACTTTTTTTGTTAATTTATCAATTACAATAAAATTTGATGTTAACATATCTCAATTGTCAAAATGTTTCAAACCATGATGTGCTAGAAATTGCCCCCCTCCCCACTGGCATATAGACATAATTCATGCTTCTATGGCTGTGCTTCGTGTTAGTGAATATTCTTTGAAGCATTTGTTATATCATCATCTTTGAAATAAAAATGTAGATCTTTGCAGAAGACTATGCTTTAAATATTTCAATACCTTAAATACTATTCCTGTGTTTGTGTTATGTGTATGGTTGCTTAGTATAGCCTGCCATTCTGATGAAACTGGGAACCATGACTGCCCCAAGTATTTTCCTTCAAGAGCTCTTTTCTGTTATATAAAAAAGCTAAAATGAGAAAGTTGATTAATTGAGCCTACATTTATAATGTAATAATGAACTTGACCAGACAGATTTTACTTATTTTAATAAACTACATCATTACAGAGTCATTATTGTATTAACTCATCAGCTATTCATAAGATCTCATAGTTACCCACTTATACAGGGTGAATCTGAAAAAGTGGGCAAAACTTTACGGGGTGGTAGAACGCAGCTATACGAGCAATATTCGTCATAGAATGTATGGTCGGAACGCAAACGGCGAGCCGCTAGGTAGCGTTGGAAATGGTATAAAAGGGTCGGTCCTCACTTGCATTCCTGTCCGCCGCACCGTACACAAAGTGCATATCCGCCATTTCGTGGTTAGTATAACCAGCCATCCTCTCGGCAATCCACGGTAGAAATGCCGTTGGGTGCGAGGACCAACCCTTTTATACCATTTCCAACGCCACCTAGTGGCTCGCCGTTTGCGTTCCGACCGTACATTCTATGACGAATATTGCTCGTATAGCTGCGTTCTACCACCCCTTAAAGTTTTGCCCACTTTTTCAGATTCACCCTGTATATATCAACAGAGTTAGTCTTATGAAATTTGTAAGGCTAATTGTTTTTACACTGTGTGCTTGAAATTGAATATCTTTTGTTGTTCACACATAAAATATGACTTAACAGACAGTTTAACAAGGATGGCCTACCTAGTCTAATGGTTAGCATACCTGACTGCGAAGCTAATGGGCATCTCCTTGTGTAAAGTATTTGTTTGTTGTATGAGAAACCAGGACGAGCCCACTAGAGCTTCTAGGTTATCTCCGTCCTTTATGTAGGGGAGTACCTTCCTCCCTTTTTATTAATTTAACTAAAAACAAAAAAAATTAGTATCAAAATTATCCCAATTGTCAAATATTTTATTCTACTGAGAATAAATATTTAAAAAATTTTATTTGGTGATGTGTAGCATACTGTACATAGATACAGCAATAGTACTCTGATATTGTATTCTTTAAATGTCAAAGCTTATTTCACTGTTGAATGAATTTTTTAAATAAATTGATATATGCTTTTTAATTCATGAAACTAAACACCTGGGCCATATATATTTTAAATAAATTATACAACTACTAATTGGTCAAATATCACAAGATATATGTTTTAATTAAAAATTGAATTATGTTTTGAAACTGATTTATTAATTTGATGTTTATGTTTGTTTATTTCTTTATTTTGCATGTGTGCTGCATGGACTTTACTTTTGTTTTTTTCTCCTGTTATTGTTATGATAGTCAACTTTGGGTAGTCACCATTTGGCTAGTGTATCCTCACAAGATTCAGGGTTCACTTCCCAAGATACCTTATATATGAATGTTCCAGTTTCTTCTCTGGAAATGGTACATCAGGTTAGTCTTATAGGTGTTATAATTTTCTATTGATTTGAGTTTTCATCGTACATTAAAATCATTCAACTAGCTTTGTAAATTAATAACAATTTTATTAACTATTCTTATAGAGAACTGATAGCTCATATGCTTTAAAGTTCCTGGAGAATTGAAAGTTATTCTTTAATGAATCCTCAAAGATCTGTAAGGTAGAGTACTCATCATTAATGAAAAAGATGAAAAGGAATGCTTCTACTGTCAGTGTTGTGCATGCAGTCAGTCATACATCAAAATTGATTTGAAGTAAAGGAAGTTAAAATATGGTGAAAGTAGAAAGAGGAAGTAACTAGTAAATGCAATCACTCCTTGTGAAAATAGATACTTGTTTTCAAAGACAAAGTACTTTGTCATTTTTCAAATTTAACACTCTCTAATGGTAGAAATTCAACCATAAGATAAAACGTTTGTAATACTGTTAACCAGAAAATTCAAACCACTTAGAAAATACATTGTTATTAAACATTTTTCAAAAAAATAAAATCATTCCCAAAATATCAGATTTGTTTTTCAATGCATTTGAAAAGCAGATAGACAGTGATGTTATAATGAAATTGTTAAATTCTGGTTGATATTTTAGCTTGAAGACTTGCAGTACTTAAGAGAATATTTTTATCTATCTTCCTATTGCTATTTGCATATCATTTGTTTGTTAATTGCTTTATGGATTTGTCAAAACATACACAGTCGTATCAGAATCATGTATCTTGAAACAAATTTTGCATTTTCCCATCATCCATGGGGATAAGGAGGGAGTGGAAATTGCTTTTGTTGGTATGAACTCCATGATCACTCTACCACCAGATTTCAAATTTCTCACAGAAATATATTGTTTACAATATTTGTTTAAAGCTTTGCCTTTTTAAAACTTTAGGGCCTTCTAGTGGTGGAAATTCAAACTATTGGGAGATGTGAAAAATGTAAATCATAATATCTTATTAGTACCTATCTAACCAAAAGGACTTTCATTTATCTCTTAAAACTAGATGGTTGAATTTCTACTGACAGAGATGACAAAGGTGAAAGCATTAGCTTTTTTTTTTGAAAGCAAGCTAAAAAGGGAAATTATCAAAATGATGGGTGACATGGGAAGGTGGTAATTCTGAGAAAAGATTACTTATTGTTGTGTGAAGCAAGGTTTAATGAATGAGAGATATTTGAAACAATATTGTGTCAATCACAACTGTACAGTTGTACAGGGTAAGTGAGCAGCAGAACTAAAGCTAAGAAATGACCTTGGAAAAGTAAGCTGCCACTATATAATTGTATGAAGAAATGTAATGTGGAGGCATTGAAAGATTAAATAAATTGGATTACAACTAAATGGGACTGGAACTTATTTTGGGAATGATTTTATTTTTTGAACAGATAGACAGTGACGTTATTATGAAATTGTTAAATGCTGGTTGGTATTTTAGCTTGTAGACATGCTTTGAACACAGTACTCAAGGGAATATTTTTTACTTTCTATTGCTATTCACATATCATTTATTTATTAATTGTTTTAGGGATTTGTCAAAAAAAAAACTATATTCCACCATGCCTCCCTACTTTAGGACAAATTGTAATTCATTATACACTACTTAAATAAAAAAATATTAGATAATTTTCATATTATGTTTGTGGTAAGTGAAATTCAATGCTCTGTAACTTCTAAAGCTTTTTATATTAAAATATTACTGAAGATAAAGATCTTAATAAAAATCAACATCTCCATGCAATATTTATTTAGTAATTTATTTGTTATCAAGTTTGAATATTTAAAGTAGCAATGTGAGTTGTGGGAATTTATCTCAGAAAAAAATTAAAAAATAAAATTTTTCGAATCATATAATGTTTTATTAATGGCTGGCTAGGTGTCACGTGTCCATTCGCTACAGAACTTTGATCATTTTCATATCTCTGATGGCCAATTACCTCCTGCTATTTGCATATCTCTACTTCCATTCCTTCTTGGTGTTGCAATTTCCATTTTGAGCACTGTATATAAAATAAGATTTATGTAAATTAAACTTCTTTTTACCATCTCTATGCTATTGGAACTTCACAAGTTACCATTAATGCATTCTACTGTACACCATATAGATTGTACTGAATTATTGATAGTTCTGCTTCCATTTAGGATATTGTGTGGAATCTACTTCAGCAAAATATGTATTATAATAATTATAAAATAAGTTAGGGATATACAGTAGTAAGTGGTAAACATGATATACATTTTGTTATCATTTTCAGTTTGAGGCTTCTTTGAGATGGTGATATTGGGTACTGGAAGAAAGATTTTGCTGGTGATAAATCAGGAGTAGGCTTCTGTTCATGATTTGCTATCTTCTGTCACATGGAGGGGTGGGGGTGTCTGTCGTAATGCACTAGGCTTCTTAATCTGCAGTTCCCAGGTTAGAGTCCCAACTTTGCATACATTGAGATTTATCTCCACAAACCCTCACCCTGTCTTCAGTCAGAAAGGGGGCACTTATAGATTTGGAAAGGCCATTGTCTGTTGGTTGAGACATTAAGCCATGGCCCTGTATTCAAGAGTAATGGAATTCTGCAAGTTCCATAAAATTTTAAATCTTTTATGCTGGTAAAATTTTAGTAACTATTTCATAAACATTATGTAATTTGAACTATTTTAGAACTATATGATGTTATATGTGAACTTATGTCTGAAATTGCACTTAGACAAGTCAAGAATATAAATTTATTTCATGCTAAAGGAAGCTTACACAGTATAGAATAATATGTCCACCTACCATACCTATACTATGGTAGGTGGTTATATTATTCTGATACGACTGTGTATATTTTACAGTCATTTTATAGGCAATATCATTCATGTATCAAATCCATAAATGACTTTGAAGACATTTTTCAGTTTAACTCTTGTATTATTTACTATAAACTTCACGCACAAAACTGAGGAAGATGAAACTGTAACATTCTTGGATAAATAAAATCGAGTATTTTGATACACATTTTGAAACTGTTGGGCATGGGAAAGCAACCTTATCACTAATATTAATTCTAAATACACATTCATCCATTGCACCTTAAAGAGCACACTAGATTGCTTTGATGGAAAGCTTCCATCTGTCTCCTAACAGCTATCCAATGGGTCACTTTCCCCATCCCCAGAGATCTTGGTCAGAACAAATTGATAACCAACTATTTGAGATCAAGCCTGTTATCAAACCATGGCAGTCATGTTTTCACCAGAGTTGCAAGGAGGAAGTTGCATTTGCACAGCTCCACGTGGGTCATTCCTTTATTGCACATTATTTTCTTCTGTGGGTGGATGACAAACTTCAGTGCAAGTTTTGTGACACCATTTTAACTGTCAAACATATTTTAATCAAATGTCCAGCTTTTAATTGTGAACATCGAATTTTTTTATCTCTCTTTATTTGCCAGCTGAGCCCCTACACTTAGACATCTTTATCTAATACTTCTTTTTAGATCCTGTGTTTGAATTTTTAAAATATCTCAGTTTTTTTAAACACATTTAATATTTACCTCAGTACTTTGCATTTTACACTTGTTGCTTGCCTTTTTACACAGGTTCTATACACCATTAAGTTTTTTTTTTATTATACTCTTGTTTCTTTTTTATGTCGGTTACTTTTTTACCCTTTGTTTTTAATACACAACTTTCTTGTTTTTCTGTTTACTCTCTTTGTGTGTGACTTTTAACTTTGGTTGAGAATGTACATGACTTTTATCTGTTTTTTTTTTATTCTATATCTTTTTTGGCACAGCATTGCCTTGATTGCCCTTGTGCCATAAAACCCGTAAACAACTAATGTTACAGTTTGATCTTCCTCAAGTCAACAAAGTGACTTAAAGGAGAAGATAAGTTGAACCTTTGCTACCATGAAGCATTCATAAAGTGTTTTTATAAGGATGTGCATGTCATCTGCAGGAGTTGATTGCATTACATTACTTCAGGGGGACTGTTGATGCAGTCAAGACATACCTACATAGAATGTATACTTGATAGAAAACTTGTAATATGCACTGAACTTCACCCCCCCCCCTCCCCCAAATCACAATGACACAATTTATTTATCTCCAAGATAAAGTGCCATTATTTATTTATACCATATTTTTAGAGCTGAAGGTATGGAATGACCTGAAATAATTAAAGTTTAAATCCAGTCCCAAATTTTGGTCCATGTTGAAACAACTTGCATATTTTATCAACTAAGCAACAACTAGTAGAAACTGTTAGAAATCATGATACTACATCATCATAAAGTAGACTACGAGAAACTTGCAAACTCAATATCTTGAAGATTTCAAGCAGTGATAAAGAGTAAAGTATTCAAAACAAAATGCTAATTGTAATAGTTTTGCAAAGCTGATATGGAATATAACACCATTTCCTTCCATTCCTTTTTTATTTATGGATTGGAATGTAGTTTTTTTGTCATTAAATTTAGGATTAGTTTTCTATCAAATGGTTTGTAATTTTATTAATAGTGACAAAAGCATCACACTTCTAAATACTTACAAACAACAAACATTTTCAAAAGTATCAAAGTCTTAGCCACAGCATATGTAATATTACCATATTGTTATATGCATTGCATTTTTATATAAATATATTTTATGTTTGTTTACTTCATTTTAGCTATTTTCTTTTCAATAGCTGTCCACTTTTGTGGAGCATGGCTCTACTACCTTAAGCACACCATCTTCACCAGTTCCTTCAGTAACTTCAACATGGCCTAATCTGCAAGATACAGTACAATATGAAAAGCAGCCAAATTACCTCTTGAAGTACCAGAGGCCACATACCATATCATCTGGTAAGTTTAAAGTTATCCTCTTTATTTTTTAATGTTTCAGAAGAATTTGCAAGACTTTAATAAATTTGTGCTTTAGAATACTGCCTTGTACCACTGTAGAGATAAAAGAATTATGTTGTTTTACTACCTCAAAAGAAAACATCCTCCTTAATATGGAGGTTGTTCAAAAAGTAATGATATCCCTGCTGCCAAATGCAACTGTACAAGCTGAATGCCAAATGCAACTGTAAAGCTGAAAACAGTGCACCCAAGGCCCTAGTTTGACCATCCCGTGCAGTACTGAACAGTACGGAACCTGTTCCAGAGGTAAGCCATTATTCACATGGTACCATGATAAAATTGTGGACAAATGAAGTCTCAGCAATATCAGACTCGTGCCAGAGTGCCCTAAGACATGTTCACAAAACTGGAACAATGCAGTGGATAAAAATTTAGGTGTCATGTGACCATAATGTAACATGTTATGGAGTGAGGGAGGCATGTAGAGATGCAGAGCTATCATATCACACAGTAGAACGATAGTGCAGTCCTTTTACCAGAGTTGGGACAATGTTGATGATGCTCACTGTGCAAGGGTATCCTGCAGTAGAAGATTCAGCTTGTATAGTTACTGGATGTTGACAGACATTGGATGACATACCAATTGACAAATGAAGTTGGACTCAATAATTCCATTTAGCACATTTTGAAGGACATCCTGGTAATAGTCCACCCATTCACTTTTACTTTTCCTTAACAGCTTTACTTTATTTAAGTTATATTTATCATTTTGGGGATTTATTTTCAGTTGGATTATCACTTTTCCTTACCCAAGATCCACTAAAGGAGTTGTGCATGCACAACTCCAACTTTTGACTGATAGCTGCTAATGTGCGCAAAGGATATGCCCCTCTTGCATCATAGCTAGCGTGAGCTCGCAAATGCAAGTTTATGTAAATGTACTTTCCCAACATGCAACACACATATATCAGTTGCATGCTGCATGTATAGTAAGTGACATTAGGTCACGGGATTAATAGAGAGAAGGTTTTGAAGTTAGTTGTCAGAATGTGAGTAGAGAGAGGTGTGGAGAGAGACAATGTTAGTTTTGGAGATATTAGTTTGGAGTTGTAATTTGAGAATGTTGGTGGAGATGTTGTCTTGTGTGAGCTTTTAATTGCTCAGAGAATTGATGTAGAAGTTTACTTGGTGAGTCTTGATTTTTGGAAATAAATTTTGTTTTATGTAATAGTTTTGACTTTTCTAATTTTTTCTCTTGAGCAGTATAATTGATTTTGATTAGATTTAAACTTTAATAATTTGACAATCTTTTGAATTGTATTCAATTTGACTAAGTAATGCATAATATACATAGTGAACCCTTATTAAACTTTATTTGGCAAGATTAATTACCTAGCATCTAAAGCTATTCAGAAATTTAGTATAATTTGGATCAGTCACAAGGTCCAAAGTGAAGAGTTTAACATACATTTGGAGCATTACAATGCAAAAAGTCACAGCACTTGTGGGTCCCACACCATCTCACAGAGGTGCAAAAGTGGTACAAGTACTGTGTTACAAATCACCACCTGGAATGGTATCACAACAAGGGTGATCATTCATGACAATGCACATTGTCATGTGATCCAAACTGTAAAGGTGGTGATGGAAAACCTTGGGACATTTGCCATACTCCCCAGATGAGTCTTTATAAATTTAACCTGTTTTCTAAGGTAAAGGAACTACTCCAAGGACAACAGTTTCTCAGTCTGACAGGTGTTGCAAGCCATAGGGTGATCCATCACAGTGATGAACAGAAACATCAACTGATGGCATTTGCTGGCTCCCACAGATTTGGAATAAAGTTGTTAACTTAGCTGGTGATTACATTGTGGATACAGAATGTTAATTTCATATGGAAATAAAGTGTTCAGTCAGTAGTACCACTTATGTTGCTATTAATTTTCAAATAATCCTTGTAGTTATTTTTAATTAACTTTAGAAATATGCAAATTGAAGCCTGATAATAAATAAGTATTTATTTATTTATGTAACCAATTAATATTGATTACAGTGTCGGGAAATGTTATTGTAATGTAACAAAATAATCTAATAACAAAATAATTTTTGAATAACATTAGCAGAATTTCAAAATATTTATAATGATAAAATGTAACAAATAACTGAAAAAATTATTTTGTTATTTTCACTGTTTTTGTGTTGACACATTTCAAAATTTTCCTTTATAAGATATGCTTAAAGAATTATTTAAACTTACAAAACTACAATTAATTTTATGATCAATGAACAAAGCCCTTCAGTGGTTCTGTGCAATGACACATTCAAAAAGAATTTGGGGAGCACCTGTCTTAGAAACCATCCTTGTAATTGGTGCTCAGAGAAAGGGATTTGTGATAGCCAGATATGAGATGCAGTGGGATATAAAGGGATATACAATTAAAAGGACCTTCTTGCTCAGAAATTAATTAAAAATAACTTAAAATTCTCTATCGTTGAGATTTTATTGCTCAACGACAGAGAATTTTAAGTTATTTTTAAAGGGATATATCCTGGGATTTTTCCTTCCCCATTCATGCAGAAAGAAAAAGGGCAATTACAATAGGATGAAAATCCTGGGTATAATGGAATTTCCTGTGATCGGCATAGACACTTAGAAAAGGAACTATGTAGATGGGATAATTTGGGTATAAGACAGAGAATTGGAGGAAGGGGCCATTAACTTATGGACAATAGTCGAAACCTTTGGCTTCCTTCCCCTCAAAATATTTCCATTGTGTATGTTTGCAAATCCATTACTCCAATAAATAACCACTCTATTAAGTTGCTTCAAATATTTAGAGGAAAAATTGTCTTGAGTTGGGTGGGATATGAACCCATGGCCTCCAGATAACATGTCAGGTGCTCTGGACCACTGAGCTACCAGCTGCCGATCAAGATCTCCTCTAATTGATATGAACTTTCCTCAACGTACCTTACTTAATATGTAGAGAGTGTTCAGGCAATATCGCCCCAAGTGGCTTATTAATGCCTTTCAGATGGAATGCGTGTATTACGAGTATGCAAATCTACAAATAATTAATGTACTCCAATAAATAATCACTCTATTAAGTTGCTATTATTAGAGGAAAAATTGTCTTGAGCCGGGTGGGATATGAACCCACAACCTCCTGATAACGTCAGGTGCTCTGGACCACTGAGCTACTGGCTGCCGATCAAGATCTCCTCTAATTGATGATATGAACTTTCCTCAACCTACCTTACTTAATATGTAGGGAGTGTTCAGGCAGCTCCTTTAAAAATAAGACTGCATAAAGTTAAATAAGTAATGTTTCTAATTTATTTACTTATATCTGTTGATTAGATTGTTTTTATTCTATTTGAAGTCTATTTCAGAGAAAACTGATTTGATTATTTTGCATGAGCTCTTCTATAGAAAAAACATCGATAAAAATAGTTCAGTGTCATCAAACAACTCAACAAATGATTTGCTGGAGGTCTGTTTTGATGAAATAGAAAAATTGGTGGTGAACGAAAATAAAATTAAAATTTTATAAAATGAATTTGACAGAGCAAAGAGAATTTCTACGAAAGAAAATATTTTTCACTACTGGAAAAATCAAGACAAAGCATTGCAAAGAATTATTCTAGCAGTACCTGCAACTCAGGTATCTGCAGTGGAAGTTTTTTTCCCTAAGCTTAAATGCATTCTCTATAACAAAAAAAAGTAATTTGGATTCAAAATTATTAGAAGACATTTTGCTTATAATGATGAGTAGAATAGCATTAATTGCATTATAATATCAATATTTTTCAACAAATTTCATTTTTTTTCATCGACAATGCATTATAATGTTAATATTTCTGAAGGGAATTTCCCTTTTTAAATTTCCACAAGTCATTTTAGCAACTTGTTTAAAAAATATTGATATGTGAATAAAAATCATTATAATACTAAGAATTATGATTGCATAATGCTCAGAAATTTTTATTAATAATGCTCCATTTTATTCTGAACAATTCCTAAAAATTTAGTGTAAGTTTCTTCAGGATGTATCCAGAGGGTTCAGGGTTTGCCCTCCTCACATGAAAATTCGGTCTTCTTATGTGAAATCTCAAACTTGTCTACCTGCTTTGAAATCCAAAAGAAGTGTCTGTATAATTTTTATTTTAGCCCCCATATTTTATGCCTGACATTAAACATAGATATAAAGAAACCAACCATAAAATTTTATTCTATATACAATATCATTTTAACCTTTCCTGTCTGGTGGAATATTTTAGAAATTAGGAAACTCTCTCCAGTCTTATTCTCAGATTTTTCCTATCCCAAACTAAATTCTCCCCCCCCCCCCAATTAAATTTTTGGACCCCACTCGAAACTAAATTCACGAACCCTCCACAATACTAAATTCATCCTCCAAAAAAAAAAAAAAAATCGTGGTCCATGCCTGTCTTTAGTAGTTTTGGATTGTATGGCTTACGTATGTATGTATATTAATAATATCCATATTAATGTATATTAATAGAATACTTACAGTGGTGTCATCCTATTTATTCATAACTGGATCTTCTAACTGCAATTTTTATTTCATTGTTATTTTTAAATCACAATTTTTAGAAATCAGTAGCAGAAAAAGTAATTGCAACAATTCTATTTACATATATATACATTTATTTCATTATTAATATTGACAATTTTCCTTTATCCAATTTTTTTAATTTGTTTTTTAAAAAGTGGATTGATTGAACTGGTGTGAACCGTTGGACAACACTACTGCATACATATATTTCTTTATTTTGCATTTGCATTAAAAATATTTTGAAATAACATTAATGTAACATTATAACAAAATTTGAATTTTGCTGTAATGAAAAATGGAACGAAACGTTTTTTATTTCATCTGCCAATACTATTGATTGATAAAAGCTGTGAAAAACACTGACAAAAAATTATGCTATTGTAGAAGCCATTGCTCTGACCTCAATTTATGCAATGACAGTTTAGGTATTTCTTATCTACTACTTAGGAACTAATATGTCAAATTGATTTCCCCATTGTTGGCATTCCTTTATTCCAATTCTTTGCAATGTATGAAAAAAATTAATTTGCAAAATATAGTTTTATGATTAAGAGGAAGTTAAATTGTCCAGTAAGTATGTATTTGACTTTTATTTTACATTTTACTTTATTTTTATATTTTGAAACTTTTTTGCTATTGCTAGTCATTCTTCATAACAATTCATAGTACATAAATTTGCAATACTGCAGCAAATTATGTAACACGACTGGCATGGTGGACAAATGATAAAGAGAGACTCAAAAAGTTCTGTGTACAATTTTAATATTTTCAATATGGGATTGAACATGAAACTGATACTCTAGTTTCATATTCTTTAAGCATTTCATTCATATACATGAAATAAATCCAGGTGATGAAGTTTTGGCAATCCAAATTATTAAAATGTTTTAAACTAACCTAAATTTTATTCTGCCAAAGAGCACTGAACTTTAGGGGATTGTTTAGTGGAGCTTTGTTGGCGTTTGAGCAGTGACCATATGCATCCCCAGAGGATGAGAAAAAAAAGGGATCTATGTAATTTTTATTTTTACATATATCAAATAAAAATGTACTTTAAACTGAAATTTGCAAATTCAAAACTTTGAAATGTTAATGCATACAATCAGTGCTTATTTTAATGAAGTTTTACTATATTCTATTTGTGCTTTCTATTGCTATTGTTTAAAAATATTTGTTCCTGTTAAGCTAGTGATGCAAACTGTGTATTTGTAATTTGTCTGAACTCAGATTTACTACGATTTTTATTATTTTAAATTATTCAGCATATGAGAAGGCTAATCACAATCGACCAGCTATAACAGCACATACATTCCAACCTCTTGATCATGGTCTTGATGCAAAAACAGAATATCCCAATATGGAGGTTTTAAAAAGTTCAAGCAATCAATTTAAAGAGTATAAAAGTTATAGTAGCCAACCTGGAACTCCTATTTATAGTAAACCTTCCATACCAGAAAGGTTTGTTCATTTTTGTGTTATTGATATGTAATATTAAAAAAAATGTAAAGTATAATGTTTTTATTTTGTATCTGTTTTAACCAAACATAGCAGCATTAATGATAATGAAGAAATGACAGAAGCTTCTATATACAAAATGAAAACTTTTACAATAAAGTAGAAAATAAAAGTGTGAATTTAACACTTCTATCAATTAATAGGCATTGATTTTTATTCAGTAATTTTTCACAGTTAGAAAAAATTGCCTTGATGTTTAGTACCATTTCATCGGCAACAATGAAACAAAAACATGGGTTCTGTTAATTTTGTGAGGTTTATAAGTTTGTTGGTGGTGTTAGCAGAAGACATGTACCATCTGGAATTAAAATTTAGCAGTAGATTTGAAGTATTATTAATAGTTATTTTAATTGACATTGGGATGATTGCTACAGTTTTTTGCCCCTCCTGCTTTTCAGTTTAGATTTCAATATATGTTTTCAGCCATAGTAACCTGCAAAGTTGCTGTAAACAATGTGTTAGTAGTTGCAAAAAATTTACATTAGATCATGTTAGAGGATGCTTCTATAGTCCCTAAAAGCTATCTATTAGTAAACTAAAAATAACTTAACCAACCTTCCCCAGAGTGGATCTTTGTGAGCTAAAAAGTGCAACTTTCACAAAATAATCCGTCTCCAGTGAATTATCTCCCAAAAAGACTGATAAAAAATTATTTTTCAGAACTTCTTGTCATTAATCCATTTTCCACATCTCATACTTAAGTTTTCTGAAACTTTTCCAAGTATCCTAATGAATTTATTTATAGTTTTCTTCATGGCATTGGTACCATGATTCAAGTGCAGCTCCAGCCATATCATGAGTTTAAAACTAAACATTTTTAATTTTAATATAACTTTATATTTTTAATAGTTTTCAATTGTATTTATAATAAAACCAGTAGTCTAGATTTTTAAACCAAGGTCAAATTTATTGCTTTGTTATATTTTTATTCATCATTTGCAATAAACAATATAAATTTCAAATCATATCAGTAGTTACTTGCAAATAAAAGTTTTCAAAATGACATCAATGGAGTCATCAGTAATTCTGCAGGGCCATGGACAAACCTCTCTGCAAGGTTTTAAAAAAACCCTGTGTTCGGTATTAAAAATTTACATTGTTTTCTATGGTAGAATATGATTTCAAACTTAGTTTTAGATTAGAATGAATATAATAGTTCATTGTCAAAAAATTTTTTTGCGTAGGTTCATACTACATGTTTTTAGATTATATAAATAAGACTGAAGATGTGTGTTCCTAACATATAAGCTAAATAATGCAGCACTTGATTTATCTCATTCATTTTAATAGGCTTTCTATTAGTAAAAGTATACCTCAATTAGATTTCTTACCATTATTGTTCAGTGTTTGTAGATAAACTATAAACTATTCTGGTGCTGAAAATTAAAGGATAATGTCATATTGCAAAAAGTATTTATAAGGGAAATGGTATGAAATGTCTGCATATAGAAGAAAATGTATGTACATTTAACCAACACTAAAATTAACATGCAAATTAGGATTGCTATGAAAGAGTGCATAGTCGCCACTTATTTTTATTCTAGCCAGCCTGTTGTTAACTTTGGTAGTAATTTGATTTTACCATGTCTCAAAGATTTACCCCAGAAACTTCTATTGGGAGGGGGGGGGGAAGAGTCCTATTTGATCTAATTTGACATAAGTATTTTTTAACACTGACTTAGAAAATATATATCTAAGCATCCAAAGGATTGGTATGCCACTGTGGATGATTGTGTATGGTGGAGAGCCATAGATGGAAGGAAAACAAGTCAATCCCAAACCAGGGTATCCAGGGCTTTAGACATACCACATAATGTCTTCTCAATACTTTGGAGACAATTTCGAGAAACAGGAGAGGTTAGTTATAGACTAGAGCCACAAATGTTCAAGATGATCACTATTTTTTATAGCAAGACAACATAGGGAAATGACAACTATGTAACTGTCTCGTGATTTATCAATGGCCAGAGTGATTATAGTTTCAAGGTACACTAAAAGACACTGCATGAATGAGGTCTATGTACATACACCAATGAATTGTGACCCCCTCACCTTCTTCAACAAAACAACTTGTTTAATATGTTGCAGATCACATCCTTTTGGATCTCAGGCCAGTGGGCAAATGTGCTCTTCTCAGAGAGTTCAGATTCAGTTTGAATACTGATTCTCAAAGTTTGTTCATCTTGAGAGAATAAGGGACTTTCTGTAACTTCTGTAATATCAGAGAAAGGGATCATTTTTGTGCTAGTAGTATTAGATTATATGTTAATATTTTTATTAAGTCTTCATTTCTTAGTCAAAAAACATCTTTTATTTTTGCTGATAATGGGTGAGGTTTTGATACAGAAACAAAAAGCCTTGGCACAGAAATCAATCCTCCTACGGTTGAGAAGATTATTTTGTCAAGGCTATTATAACTCCCCCCCCCCCCATTTTCTTTGCAGCTGTGTGCCGGGTGTTTACTCCCCCCTCCCCCACCACCATATCTTGACTGTGCCATTCTGAGGATATTGATGTTTTTTAAGCCTTGGTGCCCCAACTTTTTGGCAATTAGTCAAGATCCCCAAAATTCAACCCCGAAAGAAAAATTGCAGAATGTTTAATAAAAAACAGTCAAGAAAGTGTTCTTCCATTTCATCTCATTGATCTTATAAATGTGAAAAGAAAATCTCATAAATGTGAGCAATCCAAGTCACATTGTATAACATTGGTTCATGTTTTAAAATATACCATATTGAAAAGAATGATTAAAAAAAATAAAAATCATATTTTAAGTAAATATTATATTCAGGAAGAAATTTCCTTTTGATTAATATATAATTTAATTTTTTTATTCATCAGGCTTTCCTAATAGCATAGTCAGATCTATTTTTTCACTATATCACTGTGAAAAGGTATTAAATTTAATATATTTGGAAATTTGTTTAAAATGTTTATTTTCATAAAATTTGGAGTTAAATTCTGTTTAATTTGGTATATAATAGGACCTATTCTGTAGATTGTTTTTTTTTTAATTCTAAAGTTGACTTGTTTATTTGACTTGGCACAGTTGGCGAAAATTCTGGACTTAAAGTATAGTACCAAGAAAAAAATTGCAAAAATAATTTTCTTGTTTCAAGTAAAACTTTATTTTTCTGTTATTCAGAAATAAATAGGCTTTCTATTCATGTGTATTATAATAATTTCTGTCTATTAGTTTGTTTCTTTTAATAAAATTTTAGTTGCCTGATGCTTTTTTTTACTTACACGACTCTAAAAAAAGCTTTATTAAAATAAAACTTGTCATCCATTTTATTAAATATTTTATTTTCAGAATTAAATGATGATTAATTTGGCATATAAAACACTATATTTCCCTTTCATTAGTATTTACCAAAAAATAGTTGTTTTTTTTTAAAAATACTACCCAAGCAAAAAGTATCTGTCATAAAAAAATTGCACTGTAAAACAATTTAACTATATACATTAATGAGCGATACCAGCCGATCTCAAGACTAATTTTTTAATTTTACACACAGCCAACAATCATGTATTATTAATTTTTTTAAGTACTAGAGCTGTGATTGTAATTACTTTTAATTAGTGTAGTCAGTTTCTTTCAAGTATCCCCAAAATTAAGATTCACAAGGTGTCAAATCAGGTGAGCTGGATAATCGGAGTCCTTTAGAGATAAATCTGTAATGCTCATGTACTAATTTCTTGGAAGAAATTTAGATTTTGATTTACACTAGTGTTTTTCTAATTTGATTTAATATAAATTTAATCAAAATATTCTGATATCACTTAATATATATGCTTTATAAACACAGTTTGTTGACTATCTTATGAGGTATTTCCTATTTTTAGGTACATTGTCTGGAAAAAATATTTTAAACCATGTGTTATTTATCATTACCTTGATGCAAAGACATTTATGTATCACAGTCATATGACCCATGAGCTGTCTTAAATGAAAGCATAGCCACTGGCCAACACCTGACCATGAGATGGGAAAGATGTGTGATATAACCAATTTCCAAAAAGGTGTTATTGTTAGTGCTCAATGGGTTGGTGCAACCATAGCCAAAACTTTGGAAATCATAGGATTTTCCAAGGTGCCATATCCAAACTGTATACAAAATGGTTAGCAGATGGAGTCTTAATGTTTGGATTAGTAAATGGAGCAGATGTCTGATATTATAGGAGAGGTATCATAGAGAATTACATAGATATGTGAAGCCAAATCTGCATTTAGTTATTCAGTAAATAACCGGTGCTTTTAATACAAATAAAGATCAACCCATATCAACTCAAATGATGCAGAGGGAACTGGGATATTTGTGTTCTGCAGTCAGCATCTTATTCAGAAACCTTTAGTTTCGGCCGAAAATTTCTGATTTAGATTATGCTGATGATTTTGCCCTTTTGGCAAATGATGTTGATGAGATGAACTCTTTCATTCGAGCTGTTGATGAAACTGGTACTAGAGTAGGTTTGGTTATAAACAGAGAGAAAACTAAAGTGATGAAAATTGGTCAGGCAGGCTGTGATTCAGTTAATCTGAATGGTTGCAATCTTGAACAGGTGTCACAGTTTAATTATCTTGGGAGCTATCTAACAGATGCTGGTGATGTGCGGCATGAGATTAAGAGACAAATAGGGATTGCTGCCTGGACTTTTAAGAATCTATGGAGAGTGTGGAGAAATTGGCGTATACACCTAAAGACTAAAATTAGACTGTATAATAGTTTGGTTCTTTCTAGGGTTAGTTATGGTAGTGAAACTTGGACACTTTGTAAACAAGATAACAGGAAACTAGATTCCTTTGATTCCAGATGCTTACGCAGTAGCTTGGGCATTAAATTAAATTATTTCAACATTGTAACTAATAATGAGGTTAGGCAAAGGAGTCTGCAACCTCCTTTAAGCAGCATATTGTGCAGAGAGAGACTCCGTTGGTTTGGCCATGTTGCCCATATGGATAATTATAGATTGGTGAATAGGGTTATGAACAGTGTTCTCTAAAGGCTTCAGAAAGAGGGGGAGACCTAGGATGTGGTGGGCAGACAATGTCAAACAGGACCTTATTAGAATTGGTGTGGAGTGGCCAGATGCAGAAGATGTAGCTCAGGATAGACTTGCTTGGAGAACTAAATTGCACGGTCTGGTGGACCTACGTAGCTCATGGCTGCTTGAGGATGATGATGAAGATGAATATGTTGGAAGGGTTCACAAAATACTGCAGCATATTTAAACAATTAATCCAGTCATATACATCATATCATGTTCCATTTCTTCACTGATAGACAGTTTCAAGATGACAGCCTATCATACAAAATCTTTCTCTGAGTGGTTAAGGAACATAATGGAGAATTCAATCATCTTCTCTGGACATACTAGTCACATGATGTGAAACCCACTTAAAATTTGTGAGATGGAATGTCATGTAAGGACATACACTCCCACTCTCTTGAAACTGAAGTAACTACATGCTGCATTGCATCAGAAATGGCTTTGCATTGTGCTTATAACCTTCCAAATACTTGTCAAAAATATGCCATGTTGAATTCAAGCTATTCTAAAGGTACATTGGTTGTTTTATGTAATATTAAGATTAAGTGTGTAATTTTTTGGCATTTCAGTGAATTTGAAAATAATATATAATATATTTAATGAGCATAAACAGCCTCAATTCAATTGACAAGATGCAGAAGGATGATTCAATTTGATCTTAGTACTATCCATTCATCAGCATCAGTGATAATGTTATGTTTACTTTAATTTTGTGTTTCATAATTGAAAGTAGTTAATGAAATTAATGAATGCATATTATACCACAATGCTTATATAAGATGAAATATTCATATAATTGTAAATCCCAATTAACCTGAAATTTTAACAAGATTTAATTCAAATCCAAAACTTAATCTATTTTTGCATATAGTTGCTCATTTGGGGCTATAATTTCGTTTTTAGCCTGTGATTTTGCAAATATAATGAAACTGTGAGTTAAATTTTTAACTTAATTAATTGAATATAGCCATATTGTGCATATTTAGATTTTAATATGCATAGTGATAGAATTCTCTAGAGTGATCATTTAATTGTTTGATAGAAATGAAGACGTGATGAAAAGAAAGCCATCTGTTCCAGAAAAATCGGCTTCTGTAAAAGCTAAACATGTCCAAACACTTTTACAATATGGAGCTCCAAACAAAAGTTTACCAGATTTTAACAAAACACCACCTGATCAGGGTATGTATTTAACACAGAGAAATGTTGATTTTTAATTTTGAAAAAAAGAAAAAAAAAATCCACAGTAAATTTATGCTTTTTAAGTAAAACAGTTTTGTAGTAAGCATTGTTTTTATTTTTAGTTGTTCCACATCCAGTGTATGCCAATACAGCAGAATTAGCTTCCAAGATTGGAATTAGAAATGACATAGAAGAATTTAACCCTTACAATCTGGAAGACAATAAAGAGGTAAAAATGTAATTAACTTGCAAATTAAAATTCTACATTTGAAATTTATATTTATCTTTTAAATCATAGTAAATGCACTGGTTTCCATAAATTAGGGTAAAATGAGAAAAATCATCATAATTCGCCAAAAAGTTGTGTGATCCTCACTAAACTTATTAGTGTAACCAGTAAAGTAATGCCAAGTGAGCATATCATATGCAAATTAGTCTGGGTTGTGTCCATTTGCATAATTGGATAATGGCATAAAAATGGGTGTTTTGGAGTGTATCGTTATTTTGTGTTGTAAATGGTGAGTGAAGAAATTCAAAATAGCCATTTTGTAGGAATGACCTCGAGACATCATTTGCCAATGAACTGCAGTGGAGAGCTATTGGCCTGCTCGAAACAGACCAAAGTCAGTCAGACATGGCAAGATGGCTGAATGTGAATCCTTCTGTGGTCCATGGAATATAGAATCAATTTCTTAGCACAGATTCTGCGTCTCATAGGTTTAGGCCAAGGAAGGGCTAGAGTTACAACTGCTGTACAAGACCGATATCTGCGATTAATAGCACAAAGGAGCAGGACATCTACTCCCTCTCAACTACGATTCTCTCTTGCAGCAATCACTGGGAGGGTTGTATCAACTTCTACTGTGCATAGAAGACATCATGAGGGAGGTCTGTACGCTAGAAGGTCAGTAATTTGTATACCCCTCACATCACATCGCAGGAAAAAGCAGTTGAATTGGGCACACACACGCATGTTAGCTGGACAAAAGAGCAATGGAGGTCCATATTCTTCACAGATGAGTCCAGATATTGCTTGCAGAATGATTCCGGACATTGTCTGATATGGAGAGAACAAGGTACTTGCTATCATCCCACTAAAATCCGTCAAAGAGACAGTTACAGTGGAGGTAGCGTGTGTGTTTCGGGTGACATTTCCTTAGGTGGATGCACAGACCTCTATGTGTTGACGAGTGGGAACCTCAATGCTCAAAGGTATAGAGATGACATCCTGGACCCTTATGTATGTCCTTACGCTGGTGCAATAGGTGAGACATTCATCTTACAAGACTATAACACTCGTCCACGCAGAACTTAACTAGTGGAACAATACCTTCAAGAGGAGACCATTATGCGCATGGAGTGGCCAGCTCAATCTCCTGACCTAAATTTGATTGAACATGTGTGGGATGCTCTAGGGAGACATGTTGCTACCCTCAACCCACCACCTGAAGCAAAGGGGGAGCTTATTACTGCTTTAAAGGAACAATGATTGTTACACCCTACTGAACTGATTCACATCATAAACAGCATGAAACATCGCATCATACCAGCATTGCTGTAAGGGGTGACCAAACTCCTTATTAAAGAACTTTTCCCATTGCATTCTGACACATCATTTTTGGACAAGTTCCTATAAGTGTTATTTTTTGACGAAAAATGTTTCTAGTGTAAAATATTTTATGCCATTCTGAAACTAGCATTTTATCATGTTTTCATCACATTTCATTAAAATTATTCATTTAGTTTTTTGTTTATCATAATTTTTCTGAGTTTTCTTTAATTTATGGAAACCAGTGTGGTATATAAATTTTATGCCTAAAATTTAAATATGTATTTGAAGTATTACTAATCAAATAGCAGAAAAAATTGAGATATTATGCATTTGGTTTTTATTTTTACTTTGGTGGAATATTAAATATTTGGGGGGAAGTAAAAATATGCATTTGAATATAAAAACTTGATAGAAAAATTATCACTTTCATGATGTCAGTAAAATAATATTGTTTTGATAATAATTATCCAGGAAATGATGAGCTACCTCATTGGATAATACACTTTTAGTGAATTTTGCATCGATAATTCATTTTCTCATACCCTATTAGACAGCGAAGTAATAAACTAAATTTTTCATTAATAGTAACAGTATTTAGGATATTGTGTAGCTTATTGAAGTATATAATGATTCACGTTTCTTTCTACAGAATTCTAAAACCCATTTTTTAAAAATATTGTTATCAGAAGAATGCTATTTAACATTGTTTAAGATATGCCAGAATTATCCATTACTTGAGCTGTGACTCCAATTTGTTAATTTCTATGTAACTATATATCACATGGGTATAAAATGCCTTGAAGATGATGATAGCATACAGTTGAGAATGCCCAGATAAAATATGAACTAAAGTAAAATCTTATTTGGGACATTCAAAAAGTTCTTGACATGCATCTTCAGAACAAAAACTATTGCACTTATATCAGCAAAAATTTTACTGTCCTTCAAAGTACTCCCCTCCAGCATCTATGCAAAGTTGCAGTCATCTATGGCAATTCTGGAATGCTTGGTGGTACTCCTGTTAGGAAATACTCTGCGACTCTGAATGAATGCATTTTCCAATTGCATTTGCACCCTTTGAAAAGGTTTCCCAGCAAATTCCTTTTTGATTTTTGCAAACAACCAAAAATTGCATGGTGTATGATCATGTGAATATATAGGATAGGGAATCTGTTTGATTTTTTCCTACTCCTGATAGGCCATAACTTGATGGGTTTTGTGAGCACTGGCATTGTCATGAAGAACAACGCTTGACATGCCCATTGTTGACGTTACTCCTTCATATCCTTAACCATTTTGAGCAAAACAATGTTGATGTTGTATTGGTCATTTATAGTCATTTTTTCAAGTAAGGTGTCCATGGCTACCACTCCTTGGTAATTGAAAAAAAAAAATTGTGAGCATCCTCTTCCTTGAGCAAAAGTCTTATTGGAGGATATGGGGATGCAGTTCATCTTCCACAACCCAAATATAGTTGTTGATATTTTTGGGAGTAATAAAACCTAGTAATAAAACCATTTCTCATCACCTGTGATAATATCTGTTAACTGTTTGGGGCCACTAATTTCAGATATTGCCAAATCTCATTGCATGAGTTGAAGGTCCATATTTTTGCTGTTCTGTCAGTTTGTGGAGCACAAATTTGCCACAGATTTTTTCAGAACTTGGATGTTGATGAATAATTTTTTCCACACTGCCAATCAATACACTGACATCTAAACTTATTTCTTGAACAGTAATGTACCTTGCCGTCCCGTGGCCGAGTGGTTAGCACGCTTGGCTACCCGTCCCGTGGCTACTGATTTAAGGGGCCTGGGTTCGAGTCCCGGGTAAGGCATGGATGTATGTGTCGTTTTCTGCTGAGGTCCTGCCATCCTCTCAGACCTTCTACTGTGGCATATAAACTGACAGGCTCCTGTCAGACCTCTGTGGCAAGCAGCTGCTTGAGGGGGTATTTATTTATTTTTTATTTATTTAATGTACCTTAATGGGTTCACAAACAGCCGCAATAGTTCTGTCATTCACATCTTCCTTTAGTCTTGCTTCATGAAAGAGGTCTTCGAAGCTCTGCTGCCCTTCTTTGAATTTGTACATCCATTTTGTAATGTGCCATATGAACAGGCATGATCCTCATATATACTTGTGATAAATTGGCATAAATTTCTGTCATGTTATCACCATGCTGCATCCTTGTGAAAATGTAAAAATTCCCTCTGTGTTTAGTAGGCTCCATAGCAATAACATGCACATTTCACAGACTGAACTTTATGTTTTTTTATCATTAAAGCTTTGTCATAGCTCATTAACTTCCGAAGAACCAATGCAAATCTACAGACACCTGTCAAGAACTTTTTGAACGCTCTCCATAACATATATCTGTGTATTACATGTATTCTTTCTATATACAGCAAAGAAAGAAAGGAATTTAATCTTTTATGTATTTTTTTAAATATTTTTTTTCCATAATGTAAAGAACACAACAGCCTGTAAATCTGACCATCAGGAACAATTCTGAGTAAATAAGTGCTTGAAAGTTAAAAAAAAGTTTTGTCCCTTTTTATGAAGAAGAAATCAACAGGTTTTAATGAAGTGATCACAGAACCAATGCCAAGAAAGACTACAATTTCTTAAAATGTAGTCAACAATGAATTAAATAATTGTTTCCCATGAACACTAAATTTCCACTATTGTAATAGCCCACCTCCCCCCCCCCATATACACATAAAAAATTTTTTTTGGACTATGTTCAAAACATGTTCAGCATTTTTTTTTTTTGTTAAATTCAAAAACACCTTTCAGCCATTGGATAAATTGTGTAAAGTTAACTGTTCTTTAAAAATATAGATTATGGTGAACACGTCATTTGCATTTGTTATTTTTGGGGATTACAACACAATGATAGTTAGAAGAAAATAGTGTGTATGGGGGGGGGGGGGTGTTACTGTGCACTGAATTTGAGCATTCTCTCAATATTTATTCAGCACTATATCACTGTGGAATGCTTCAACTTGAAAAATAAGCTTGAGAAATGCTTCAACTTGATAAATGCTTCAACTTGAAAAATAAGAGTTTACTTCCATAGACGTATGTTGCATAAATTATATTTAAAAATGCAGAATACAGTTACCTGTACATACATTGCACAATAAACTTTAATATATAGTCCTTTTTTTTTTTCAAAAAAAAAAATTGTTACATTTTTAAAAATGGAAGAATTAAAGGTTCATACCATTTATTATGTACAGTATATTGATGGATGTTCTTCAGTGTCTCTTGTTAGTGATTTGAAATTTGATGACATACCAGATACCAGTCCATCTTAAGCTTGATGTTCACTTTAATTGCTACTTCACTTGATTGAAATGGTTGATTTATTAGGATGTCAGGTCTTCCTATTTTATTTCTGAGTTGCAGTGGCATGTTTCTTAAAAGCTTGCTCACTTAGCTTAAAAATCATAACAATTCTTCGATCACAACATTAAAACCAATTTAAAAGTTTAAAAGTTGTAAAAAATGTTTAAAGTTTAAAAGTTTAAAGTTTAAAAGTTTTAAACTTTTAACATTTAAGTTGGTTTTAATGTGATCATCGAATCATTATGATTTTTAAGCTAAGTGAGTAAACTTTTAAAAAACATGCCAGCGCAACTTGAATTTGAAATAAAATAGGAAATAATAGGAAAATAAAATAGGATTCCTAATAAATCAACCACTTCAGTTAACTAGCAATTAAAGTGAAACATCAAGCTTAAGATGGACTGGTGTCTGGTGTGTCAGCAAATTTCAAGTCACTAACAAGGGACATTGACAAAGAACATCCATCAATGTACTGTGACACAGACCAGGTGACAAAAGAAACCTAATAAGTGGTATGAACCTTTAATTCTTATGTTTTTAAAATTGTAACAACTTTCAATCAGCAATAATGCCATTGTTTAGATGCACTGAGCTAAAAATGTAGCATCAGAAAATCAAGAACTTTTTATAAGGTAAAAGCATCTCTGAGTAATATTAAACTTTTATGAGTTACTGTGGTTGTCAAAATGGCAATATATATAGCAAACTCTTTGGAGTTATTAAGGCTTGTTCATAAGCTATTTTTATATATTAACAGTATTATCATGATTAAATTATTTTAAACAATTTCTGTGTTTGTAACTTTAATTATAATTCAACTACCTACATTTGAAAGCAATGCTGTAAGCACCATGGAAATAAATGAAGCCTATAGCTTTGTTTTCAATTCCTGTTCGTTTTTATGAACTTTCCCTCCATACAATAAAATGAATACCTTTGTTTATTATTAGCCCCCATCTTCTAATCACATATTTCAACATTCTACTTAGCATTCTTGTGTATTGCTTTTGTGTGCCTTTTCTTTCTCAAATACTAGGCTCTCTTAATTGTTCTTTCATTGTTATGCTTCATTCTACATATATTTGAGTTTGATGTGCAGCAGTTGCATCTGCTGCAAACACATTCTACAGCATCTTGCATGTGATGCCACAGATCATCTTCATTGTCCACAGGAGAGGTGTAAATGATGGCTTTGACATGACCTTAGAAATAAAAGTTAATTAGGTCCAGCAATTGAGCAGGCCAATTCACAGAAGCCTTGTGATCCTGTCTGATGCAACATCAAGGATAGTGAGTCTGGAGTCACTGTTGCACATACCAACTGATATGTGGTGCCATGCAATCATGCATGAGCCACATGCATTGATATATGGTTAATGGTGCATCATCCAGCAAACCATGTAAAATGAATGTATGTAGGAAGTGTAGGCATTTAGGACCACTGAGGTGTGAAGGAATCCAGATGAGACAATGAGTGTGTTTCCCGTGATGCCAGTTCACATCTCAATGGGAAAAATAATGGTGTTCCATAGAGCATGTTGAATGAAGGTTGTCTCTGCCCACATTTACTGATTGTAGTAATTCATGATTTCATTCTAGTCAAAACTTGCCTCATCTGTCATCAGAATCTTTTGTGGGAACACCTACATATGAACCACTCACAGAAAGCACTTAGTTTACTGGTGACAACACCTGCACTCATTGGATGTGATATGGGTACAGTTTGTTTTCATGCAGTATTTCCCATACACGATTTTGTGATGTTCCCATCAATGCTGGTGTTTGTTGTTAGATAATTACACATGATGTTCAGGATGTTGTATTTCCATTCAGAAGGTTTGCACCATACATTGGTGGCCATGTTGTAGGTCCTTGGTCCAAGGCATCCATGTTCCATAATCAACATCTAGGATTGTCTGACAGTCAGGCATACATCGATGTGGATTCCATTCTCTGCACAGGTGTATAACTGCTTCACCATTCCCCAAGCATTCTCCCCGCACCAGATGCATATCAACATACTCAGCAGATGTAACTATCCATGGCATCACAGGGATAGAGGTTGACTCAGTTAATAGCATACAAAGTTTGTAATCTGTTGTTCCTAGGTTTGAGTCCCAACTGTGCCTGCATTGAGATTTATCTCTGCTAACCTCTATTTTGCTCTTGGTGTGAAAGGGAACACCATTAGGTTTATAAAGGCTGCTGTCTGTCAGATGGGATGTTAAGTGATGGCCCCATGTGCTGGAGAACCATGCACATTAAAGGCTGGATGGTCTTGATGGAAGGTTTCCATCTGTCTCCTAACAGTTATCCAGTGGATCCTCTTTCCCAACCTTCTTTGAGCACTTGGAGTCCTCGTGACCTGTCCATTTAGCCCATTATGTCCAGAAAAAGTGCCACTCAGAGAGGTAAAACAACATAACCCATGACATCTCAGGTGACTACACTTGAGATGGTGGGTAACCCATACACTTTTATTCAGGACTTTTGCCACATTACATCATAGTATGGAAATTGTAGCATGTTCTGACCACTTGGTGACTGACTGGTAATGCACATGGGTGTGTTCCTTGAGGAATCATGTTTGTACCTCTCTATCTATAGAATTAGTTTTGGATTCTGTCTCACTGCACAAGCCTTGTGGGAAACCCTCCACATTGGGCTGTGTATACTCCCAAATATTGACAGAACTGCACTCCATAATGACGAATTTTATACATCATGTTTACTGGACCTTTTCAGTTGTTGGTTTGTTGTTTTACCTCTGAGCGGCACTTTTTTGCACACCATGGGCTAAATGGCCAGGTCACATGGACCCCGAAGGCTCAGAGAAGGTTGGGGGAGGGGACCCACTGGAACAGCTGTTGGGAGACAGATGGTAGCCTCCCGTCAAGGCCATCTAGTGTGTTCTTTAATGTGCACAGGGTATGGCTCTCCCGCACACGGGGCCACGGTTTAACGTCCCATCCGACGAACAGCGGCCTTTCCAAGCCCATCGGTGTCCCCTACTGACCGTGGGCAGGGCGGGGAATTTTGCGGAGCTGGACCTTTTCAACTCAGTTTCCTGCTCTGATAATGCTCTGTGATTTATGGCACACCATTCAAGGTCACCCTATATATATATATATGTCATGTTACATATGAAATGAAAGAGCATTTCATTGTGTATAATAAAGTAATAGAAATTCAAATTGAAGCTGCTTAAGCCTAATGTTAAAAATAGTTAATTGGCTTTGGACATTTTAATGATTAAATATGATAAACAAATTTTTTATTCAATTAATACAGATACACCTATGTACTAAGTGTAAAAAAAAATTTTAAGTTATTTTTGTATCAAGATCTCAGATATGATGATATAAAATTTAATTAAAAAGTAGTTTTACAACTTTGACATTTATAACTCTATATTTGTCACATGAAAATAAATAAACAGAAATATGTTAAAGTGTACAAATGCATAATCTGGATGTGAAGGTGATGTGGCAGACATGGCAATAAAATTGTTTCATCTCACACACCATGGGGCAAATCAGGAGTCATTTGGGCGATAGCAATGGCAATCCTGTTCTTTGATGGATTGTGGTAATAGCAGTTGATAAACTGCATCTTTGATGAAACCTTAATGAAAGAAATCAAGTGAGGTTAGGTCCATTAGCATAGATGCCATGGCTGTTTCATTTGCCTGGAAATTTCCGATTTAACTTGCAACAGGTAATGGGAAGGAACACTACACTTGCTTTCCTAATTTTTTCAAATGAAACTACACCTCATGCTTTCTCAGAATAATGTTTGATGAATAATTTCTCAGAATAATGTTTGATGCTGCCATTTCTGGTTTTCTGACAGCAACACTTCCGATGAACATGACAACAATTGCAAACCAATGAAAGACTCATTTATTTCATTGTCTTGTCATGTGTGTACCTTTTGTGTGAAATAGAATAGTTATATATATATTTGGGGATGTAAAATTCCTATTAATTACCTAGTATTATTGCTTTGATCTCTTCATACCACTTCTATTATCTATGGTGATATTTGATTATTAGAATTTTTATTTTTGTTTACATTCATTCTTAACATTTGGTGTATGTTTAGCCATTCAGTAATATGAGAAATGTTGGCTATATTTATGCTTTTTGTCTTCTTTATAAAATGTTTCATATGCAAATTTTTACATTACTTTTTTTTTTTTCAGAAATTGCACAAATTTCTAATGATTATTGTTTAAAGTGTTTTGCATTTTATGTTTCAGTCCAGGAAAGATTTAGCTTCAGTTCTAAATGAAAGCCTCTTGCTGCAATCTGCAAGATCGAACGATATGATGCCTCCTAACATGCCAGCTCGACCAAAACATTTCAGACCTGTCATTGGGGGAAGTGAAACACTTCCTAGATCAAGAGGTAAGGAAAATATCTGCAATATTTGCCCAAAAACATGTAGAAATTTTGATGTTCAGTAAGTTTAAAAATTTTTTTTATTGAATTGAAAAACTACAGAAGTCTTATGAGAGTATGATAATTATATGTGTTTTAAGCCAGCAGGTTTTCAGTTGTCTGTCATTAGTCCACTCTATATCAGAGATGACTAATCCTTATTATATATAATGTATATTGTGATAGTAAGCTGGCATAGTGGATAGGGAACTAGCTACACTTTAGTTATTGTTTAGCAGTAATTCATAGTGGTCAGGGAACTAGCTACAGTTGACTTATAATTTAGCAGTAATGCATAATGGTCAGGGAACTAGATAGAGTTTAGTTATAGTTTAGCAGTAATAGTTTGTTGTGTCATCTCTAGTTGAGAAAGTGGCAAAATAAACCTTGACTTTATCCTAGTAGGGCATTGTCCTTATATGAGAAGGCATGTAAAATCTGAGAGTAGCTTCTAGGATTCTTCTCTGTCCTAAGTGGTGTAAATAAAAAGAAAAACGATTCAAGCAATCATGCTGTTCAACAGAACATTTTGTTACGATAAAGTGGTTGTATGTTTCAAGTGTAAAGCCATTCTTTAATTAACCTGTATTGTTGCTTCTAGCTTTTCAAAACATTCATATTAATGATAATCAATGGGTGAATGGACACACATTTCTTGTGTGCCCATGATGATATCATTGGTAGTGGTAATTTTTGGCTCCCTGTGATTCTGCAGATACTTGACTGATCTGTCCCAAATTTGGTGTGATGATTCCACGTGTTCTCCTGTGTTGGATTACAAAATAGGGTTCCTAGCTGCTCATGGTCAGGATTAATCCCTATATAGGTGTCCAAAACTCTGGGTTGCTACTGTTGCCAACCTTATGAATGGAGTAGTACGTTATCAATAGAGAGTTTAAATTTTTGAGTGAAGTAGTATGTTATTGATGGGGAAAGTTGTGACTGGACTGGGATTTTGCTTAAAACTTTTAATGGGATGTAGCTACTATTCTGTTATTTGTAGTTTCTGTTTTGTCTAGCTTCATTTTTAACATCTGATGTACACTCAGTCATTCAGTATTCACTCTATAAATTGTAAACTTCAGTAATTAGTAGTTATCTAATATGAGCCTACAATTATTGCAGTTCAAAAGAAACTTTACAAAAAGAAATTCAAACATGGTTTAATAGCCCAGGATGCAACAAAAAATACACAGAGTGTGTAACTGAGTAAAAAAAAATTGTATTTAATTCTTATGTAATTCCTGCTTAAGAAGAAAATATTTGAAATAAACCTACAATAATGTTACTACATATAAATAATTTTACTTGTGGTATTAAAAGTATTTTTAAAACCACACAACTTGCAAGTATTATTTAATATGGGTAATGCAATTACATTTCAACCAGTGCATTGTTAAAATTATGGCAATAGCATCACATTCAGCAGCAGCATATACTGCAAAAAAGTGCTTGACCACCCAGGAATAAATAGTGTACCTGAAGGATAAATCAATTAGCAGAACTTCTAGACCACTACCAGTTAGATTAAAGGAATATTAAGATGATATTATTAGTAAGATACAAATACTGTATTCTCCTAATCATCTAAGATAATAATTTACTAAACTTTGATTACTTCAAATGTGCTAGAATAATGATTATTCCCTATTTGATTTCAGTTACATCAAACAGAAAAGCTAATTATTAATATCAACTTAAAAAATCTTTGTGAAACAGAATACATCTCCTTACCAGCACTGTGGTGCCAGATCCTCTAATATTATCAACTTCCTCTAAAGGATTTCTGTCCACTTGCTGATAGATAAAGATGTAAATGTAATGTAATGTGGAACTTCCATGTAAATGTGGAAGTTATGTAAATTAGGCCATCATTGCTTAGATGAATGAGGCACCCAAGTGGAGTTGACCACTAGAATAAAGTGCTTACTGGAGCAGTGCACTATTAATGAAGAAAATTGCAACATTGTGTAATGCTAGGCTTTTTTTTTTACTTATACTAATGCTTTCATTCAGTATAATGTGCTGTTAATAGATAAGTTTTTTTTTTATTGATAAAGTAGCAATTTGGTGCAGTGGTTATAGCAAGTTGATTAAAGTCCCTTAATGTGAAACTTTAAATCACATAATGGTGCCTATGGGATCACACTTTTTATCATTGGCAACAGTTTCAACCAGTACTTGTAGCACATAATTTATTCAGTTCTTCAAAATGAACATATTCATAACAAACTGGGTAGCAACTGCCATGTAGAAGAAACTTACCATAAAGACTGGTTTCTGTAATGGAAAGAAGTTGTGTTCATCCAATGGAGATAAACTTACTACTTCCTGGAACTTTTTCATTGGAATTTATTATTGAGTAATCAACTCCCATCATTATTATTAATCAATACCATTACTTTGTTCATTTCTTATCTAAAATAGATAATTGATATATAAAATGCAAATGATATTTTCTACAGCAATTGCCATGCAAAATAATAAGGCATTCTTATGTAATTAATTATTGGTATACTATAGTTTGTAGTCAACTAAGGTTTTTTTAAGCATTATGATTTAGTAAAAGTGCTTTTAAATTTTCTAACAGTGTTATAGACCAATGCTTCTCAAAGTGATGGACCTGTGCTGGTTCATGAGCTATCTGTCAGAGGTCCACAGTGAGCTGCCAGGAAAGAAATGTATTTTTAAAAGCATAACATTGATATGCCATAGTGCCACAGTTCATACATTCCAACATTCCAGATGTCATGCAGGGTGAGGAAAGTATCATGTGCACAGATACACATGCCTTGTTTCTTGGTGTAACATGTGGGCAGAAATTCCAGGCACATGCATGGCCACTCTACAGTGGTTCCTGGCCCACTAAAAAAAATTGCTGATCTGCCACATTAGACAGTTTGAGAAGCACTCTTATAAACAATTAAAGTTGTAATTTTAAATTATTTGCACTGAGTAAACTCTTTTTAAAAATATTTTATTTTTCTTTGGGGGTAGGGGGTGCAAATTTAGTGACAATTCAACATTTTCTGCTACTGCTAGTATGTTCTATAGAACTATATGGTGCAACACAAAAGTTCGTGGACTTGCTGTGCATCACCATCCAAGCATAGTTCTGATTTCTGCCATAAGGTATTGCAAGCCTATTCCTTTGCCAAGCAGTCTAGCAAGTTTCATGTTGATAGCTGGAACCAAGCCTTCTTTATTTGTGCCACTTTACGATTTTTATTTTGACAGAAAAATGGAAGATATGAAAGAACAGTGCATCTGCATTAAGTTTTCTTTCAAACTCAGTAAAGCCACTTCAGAGACCCACAAAATGTTTAAACAAGCATTTGGTGATAATGCCATGGGTCAAACTCAGACTTTTGAGTGGTTCTTGCATTTTAAATGTGGGCAACCTTTGATGCAAGATTCTGAATGTTCTGATTGGCCCTCAACAAGCTGAACAGACAAGAATGTGGAGATAGTGTATCAGTTAGACTGTCAACTAAAAGTTAATGACATCTGTGGAATTGTTGGGCTAATATACAGATCGGGCCAATAGATCCTAATGGAGGAATTTGACATGAAGCAGATTACTGTCAAATCAAATTGACTGTTAATTATAGGCAGGAAGATCAACTTCAGGAGCAAGTCCAAAAGAACTGAAACTTCCTTTCTAAAGTCTTAACTGGTGACAAAACCTGGATTTATTAGTATGACTCAGAAACAAAACAGCAATCATCCCAATGGAAGAATCCTGTTTCACTATGACCAAAGAAAGTGAGGCAGGTGAAGAGCATACTGATTTGTTTCTCTGATGTAACGGGAATCGTGCACAAGGAATTTGTCCCTACCGGCCATACAGTGAATCAACACTATTATATCGAGAGCTTGAAACATTTGAGAGAGATTGTGAGACTGAAATGTCCAGGAAAATGGCATGCAAGGACTGGATATTGCATCACGACAATGCACTGGCACACACTGCTCTGTCTGTTCAGCAATATTTAGCCAAAAATAACATGGCAGTGGTCCCCCACTCACCAGACTTCACTCTCTTCAACTTCTTGTTCTCCAAGATGAAGTTCCACCTTAAGGTTTGATGATTTGACTGTGCTGAAGTGATTCAGACAGAATTGCAGGAGGTGCTGAACAGCATCTCCTGCAAGTATTTTCAGCAGTATTTTCAGCAGTGTCAAAGCAGTTTCAGCAGTGTCAAGCATCTGCAGTATTTTCAGCAGTGAGAAAAGTACTGGGCTCACTGTAGTAGCTCCCAAGGGGACTACTTTGAAGGGGGATAACAGTGATTAAAACCTAAGATAAGCCTACATTTTTTTTATCCATACTTTAATTATAATGGTGTAACCAATACTACTACAATAATAATGATAAAAAAACTTCGGATTGCACCTTGTATTTATGTTGGGAAATATCTAGGTGAGAAATCTGAGCCTGAACTCCCTCATTTTTCAAAATCACAGTGCTTTGTGCCAACAAGCAAATGCAATGAAATTCAATTTATTAAACTCCACAAATGAATATTCCTACATAGTAAATTACAATGTAGACTCATTCAGTCACAAGTTATATACACATATATATTTTTTGATAAGAAATCAAACATATCTATATCTTTTAGATAAGAAATTAAAAGTTTGAAGAACTTTCTTTTCAGATTTTTGTTTTCTGATTCTAAAATAGCTTTAAAGGAAAAGATGTTATTATATTTTTTTAAATTGGAAAAGTATTTTTCTCTTTCTGTTTTATATTTTTTACAATGAGATTAGATGTTCAATAGTTTCTTATTGATTACATATTGTACAAGTAGGAGAATTTACTTCTTTTAAGTGAAATAAAAATGGTTTTGTTATTGCTACATTTACTTTTATTCTTAATATAATAGTACTTTCTTTTTACTCAGTCCATAGTTTTTAAACGTTGTAATTTTATGTGATATGTTATGTCTATGAGTATTCATAGCATTTAAATCATACAATGCAATGAAACTAGTACAGCACAAGTTGCATTGTTTGGGATGGAGGGCTTATAATACGAGCATAAAATCACATAGAGGATTATCACCATATCATGTATAGTAACCAAATGTTGATTGTCAAATTGCATAATGATGTGTGTATGTGTGTTTTTTAATAGTACTATTCTTTGTTATTTAATAATTAAACTTTGAAATGTAATTTTGGTTAAAATATTACCCTTTACATTGAACTATTAATGTTTACAGATTTATGCTCATGTTAACATTGTTTTCAATACACTTTATAGATAACATTTTGTTGTTTGTCAATACATTTTGTAGATAACATTTTGTATGTATCTAACTGTGGAATTGTGTTTACTGGTGGTGTTCCTGTTTACTCATCTTATATCAAGTATTCAGGTTTGGGTCTGCTAATAACTAAGCTCTGCTCTCGCATGCAGATATTTTCAGATCTGTTGCTGGTGGCTGTTAAAATATCTCTTGCTTGTATTTAATTCAATATTTGCAACTAAATTATTTAAGATTCTTATACTTATGGAAAATGTTTTAATATATTGTATTTAAATATAATTGTATTAATATCTAACAGTTCATGACAAAAATTTCATTTTTTTTTCTTTTCGTCACTTGTTTTCGATCAATTATTAACATGTGAATTTGCACTATAATTTTTTTTTTGTAAAACTAGCTGGTCGGAACTCAGAATGACTGAAACACCCAATAAAATTCTTCAGTATGGATAGCTCTGGTATCAAATGAATATTAAGAGTGTTAATTTAAGCAATAACTTTTTTCAGTTGAGAGTAAAATAAATTTCCTTATAACCAATACAGTTGAGCGACATTTTAATTTTCTGAATACAAGAAAAAATCCAACAATAATTGCATGCAAAAATAGATCGAAAATAAATTAACATGCTTGCTGCTGCCATGATTCCCATACTTACTGGGAGGTCACTAGAATGAGGAACACACAGATGACAACTACCTTAATCTGATTTTCACTGGAGTAAAAGGAAACATGGGGAGTGCCAACTAGTTCAAATGAGAGCAATTGCCGATACTTGATCGTGTACACGCTATGCTAAATGTAGAACACTAGCATTAAGCAGAAGCCAATGATTTAAGCCACAAAAATTTATATCTTCAATTAAAGTCTATATTTACTATTCTGTTTTATTTCGAGAGGGGACTTTTTTTTTATCTGATCGTCATACTTGAAACCAAACATCCATTGTATCTAGATTTAAAATGCAATGATAAGGCATTTATGTATTTTGCTTTTAAATAATAAATTAAAAATTTGTATAAATTTAAAGAGAATTTTAAGATATATACTGATATTTCTCATATCAAGCTTTTGGAAATATAACATTAATATAATAGGGGCGGGGGTGGCTCAGTCGGTAGCGTGCCAGGCTTGTAATCTGTAGTTCCCAGGTTCGAGTTCCAGCTGGGTCAGCATTGAGATTTATCTCCGCAAAATTCCCCGCCCTGCCCACGGTCAGTAAGGGACACCAATGGGCTTGGAAAGGCTGTCGTCCATTGAATGGGATGTACCCTATGCACATTAAAGAACACACTGGATGGCCTTGACGGGAGACTACCATCTATCTCCCAACAGCTGTTCCAGTGGGTCCCCTCCCCAACCTTCTCTGAGCCTTCAGGGTCCATGTAACCTGGCCATTTAACCCATGGTGTGCAAAAAAGTGCTGCTCAGAGGTAAAACAACACAACACATTAATATAATAGCGTAGTGTTTGTTTATATCAATAGCCATTTACAAATTTGTATGTCAAAATTGCATGTCAGAGGATACCTGTAATGTTTTTTATAAAGTCTTTCCTTCTGATTGAGTGTAAATTACTGCTAAGATTTTTTAAATCAAAAATCAAGATTTAATTTGAGAACTGAAATATAAAATTAAAAAGTAATTGAATGTATTGCTAAATTTAAACCTCATGTGTAAAACAAATTTAAAACAGTTCGAAATTCCAGTAGTATGGTTGCTAATAACGCTGAGCAACAAATTTTGACCTTTGGTGTGTTTTGGAAGTGCAAACAGCCATGTCTTATATAAATGGAGATTCTGAATGTGAAAATGACAACAAAAATGCTTGATTGGCTACAGTTTTCAAGATACAGTCACTTACCTGTATTACGTCATTCTCTAAAGTTTGCATATTGGTCTATGGCAACCACTGCCTCTTCCCCTGTCACTTATATACCACATCTTGAGAATCTTGCATCACATTCCAGCAGTAATCTGTTAACATTGATTGGCTCCATCGTCCTTGATATCTTTTTTCTATTGTAGCAATTTCCTGTGTAAAAGTTCTCCATACTCGTAACACCACAGTTTTCTGGGAAGAAATCCAAATGAGAAAATAAATATACCTTCAAAGACATACTACATCCCAGTTTGTGATAGAGGACAGCAGTTCTTTCATGAGGTCCTTGTAATTTTCTGCTTTTTCATTCCGTAAGAAGCCCTTTGCCTCCAGTCAGAAGGCATGCCATGCTCTCTGTTCATCACCAATGACAATATAAATAGCTCATCGTGTAGCAGTGAGCGAATATCTGGACCAGTAAAAACACCCTCTTTTATCTTTGCATCAACTAAGTCTGGGAAATTTCTATCAAAGGTATAGAAAGGAAGTTTGTGTCTGATCCATAGCCTTGACAAAATTCTTCATTAGGTCCATTTTATGTGTAAAGGTGGCAACAAAATCTTCGTGGATTGTTACCAGCAGTTGATACTGTATATTCTTCTTCCCTGGCTCCAGTGATTGCCAAGAAGGCCAAATCCTCTTCAAGTAATGAGATGCTTTGTCTCTGCTATTCCATTCACAAAGGAAGCAACAGAACTTTGTATATCTAAGCTGTAGTTCAACCAAAAGAGCAATGACTTTTAAGTCTGCAATATTTATGTATTAAAGTAATTGTTTCATATTGTCATAAGTTCCTTCATATTGACAACATGGCCTACTGGAACAGAAAGCAACCATTCCCATTGTGTAGAAGAATGGCTTTCATACTTAATTTCAAGGAATCTATAAATAACCTTCATTCTTCTAGAGTATGTTTCATGTGGAGAGATGTAAATAAACTGTTAGTATCTTGGCAAGCAACCAGGTTACCTACCATGGTAAAGAACAATACCAGATCTTTTTGGCAGCTGTGATAAACACTTTCACATTTCTATCAAGGAGATTCTACTGGTGCAGGAACTCTGGATTCTAGGAGTTCTGCCTTGGATTCTAGGAACTGGATTGTAAGAGTTCCTGCCTTGCTCTTTGATAGTTCGAGATCTCTAATAAGATCATTCCACTCTTTCTGTGTAATCTTTTGTGGTGAGTCTTATGTTGTGGATGTGAAGTTGGATCTACAGATTCTATTTCCTGTGTTTCTGTTTCTTCCTCCTCTTTCTCTTCCTCCTCTGAGTTCCACATCATAATGTTCTAGTGGCTCTGAGACAGGCATGTTTTCCCCATGTGGATGGCAGACAGTGCAGATAATATTGTTCGCACCCTTTTCTTCTCATTATTAGTACTTTTAAAACATCTTCAAGCCTAAGATTAAGGTATGAAATGTAAACTTGTGTTTCCTTACCATAACAGAAAAGTGAATACCTTGCAAAGACTTTATAAAGGCATTGTTGCCTTTCTGGTGTGTGCAATTTTAATATACATAAATTTTGTGATTTCATGATTGTTGATATAACAAATGCAGATGGGCAAGATATTACCCCATAGTTTATATCACTAAATATTTAGTGAAGACTGAAAAATAATGAAATCATTTGTCTCACACAAAAAAAGTTAGGATTTGCAAATGGCAGAAATAAATGGTATTAAATGCTGAGTGGTGGCATGCTTGGCTAAAGATGATCGAAAGGACCTTGATGTCTTTTGTGTGTGTGTATCCTGCTGAGGTCTCACCTTTTTTTATAGATTTTAT
Organism: Ryuthela nishihirai; assembly: GCA_038380435.1. Classification (NCBI taxonomy): domain Eukaryota; kingdom Metazoa; phylum Arthropoda; class Arachnida; order Araneae; family Heptathelidae; genus Ryuthela; species Ryuthela nishihirai. The sequence goes on along the minus strand of JAWZYU010000023.1, from coordinate 44,042,872 downwards.
CTGTGGCATAGTAAACTATCAGGCTTCTGTTAGTAGACCTCTGTGGTAAGTAGTTGCTTGAGGGGTAGTTCAGTTATTTTTTAAAGGTTAATTCAATTGCATTTTGTATTGGAAATTTGTGGTAGTAAAACTGAAAGATTAGCAAAAATAATTGAAAGTTAATAAAAATTTTGGAACTTTATACTAATTAAAATGTCATGAGAATAGAATACCAAAGATATCTAAATGTTAGGGCTGTAAGTTTTTTGCAGCACGAATTTCTGTAAATTACAGTGTTTTTGGAAGGTTTCTGCTAATTTCAAAATTTTTCATGATTCCACTAATTTGGATCTTTTTTCACAATTCCGTGAATTTTGATGGTTTTTTTCATTTTTCTCCTCAAATTTTGTGACATCAGAATTTTAACAATTTGAAATTTTTTTAATTTTAACAATTTGAAAATTAAAAAATTTTAATAAGTCACAGAAGGGAATAGTCAGTTTGAGTAATATTCATACTTTTCATGTATTTCTTGAGCTATTTTTTCTTAAATGCATGAAAATGTATGTGTTGAAAAACATGTTGCTTTAATGATCTTACCTTTTCCTCAATACCTAGTTTCTAAAAGAGAAACTGTAAACTTCTCCCTATATTCTCACTTTAGGTGGAGGAAACAATCCCCTTCAAATCCCCTCTATGTGATTTTCATTAATGGAGTAATGCATTATGGAAAAGTGGAATTCACTGTTGGGACTCCAAATTTCTTCAGCTGTTGCTGTTTACCATAGCAATTATTCCATGTAGAAATAAATTTAAATTAGCTCATTCTGTTGCCACAGCTTCTGTTACCAAAAATGCTTCATACAATGTTCAAAGCATGGGTTGGGTTGGGTTGTTTTACCTCTGAGCAGCACTTTTTTGCACCATGGGCTAAATGGCCAGGTCACATGGACCCCGAAGGCTCAGAGAAGGTTGGGGGAGGGGACCCACTGGAACAGCTGTTGGGAGACAGATGGTAGCCTCTCATCAAGGCCATCCAGCGTGTTCTTTAACATGCACAGGGTATGGCTCTCCCGCACACGGGGCCACGGCTTAACGTCCCATCCAATAGACCTTTCCAAGGTCTGTCGGATTCCAAAAAAGTGCCTTTCCAAGCCCATCGGTGTCCCCTACTGACCATGTGTGTGCGGGAGAGCCATACCCTGTGCACATTAAAGAACACGCTGGATGGCCTTGACGAGAGGCTACCATCTGTCTCCCAACAGCTGTTCCAGTGGGTCCCCTCCCCCAACCTTCTCTGAGCCTTCGGGGTCCATGTGACCTGGCCATTTAGCCCATGGTGCAAAAAAGCCTTTCCAAGCCCATCGGTGTCCCCTACTGACCATGGGCAGGGCGGGGAATTTTGCGGAGATAAATCTCGACACTGACCCAGCTGGGACTCGAACCTTGGGAACTACAGATTACGAGCCTGGTGCGCTACCGACTGAGCCAACCCCGCCCCATCAAAGCATGGGAATAAATGTTTTAAAGTTGTTTTTCTAAATGCAGTTCATGTCACATGTAATGCTCATCTTCTAAGTTTTGTTGGTGAGATATGGCAATGAGAAATCAAAACTGTTAATGCTTTGGTTGCAGTGGTCAAATGCGAAATCACCACCCCTGTCCTGTATGTAAAGCTCATTTTAAGGTGTTTGTTAAGTGCCAGTCCCTTTCAAATAAGGTAGAATGTTTGTTTCCAAGTTGTACTCTATCGCTGCTATCATATTGAAGATTATAATGAGTTTTCAAGCAGAAAATGATAAACAGATGCAACAATATATTAAAAGATATCTTTGAAATGTGTAGAAATGAGTCTTAGATGTGATTTGAATCAAATCAAAAAGATATGAGCCAAATATTTCCAATCTGCTATGTATATGCCGTCCCATGGCCGAGTGGTTAGCGCGCTTGGCTACTGATCTAAGGGACCTGGGTTCGAGCCCCGGGTAAGGCATTGATGTATGTGTCGTTTTTCTGCTGAGGTCCTGCCATCCTCTCAGACCTTCTACTGTGGCATATAAACTGACAGGCTCCTCTCAGACCTTCTACTGTGGCATATAAACTGACAGGCTCCTCTCAGACCTCTGTGGCAAGCAGCTGTTTGAGGGGGTATTTATTTATTTTTTTATTTTATGTTGTTTGAAGTCTTGTTTTGAACACATTTTTTTTTTCGAATTTCACCTTTTTCTCTCGCAAAATATTTACAGCCCTATTAATGATCATTGGAGGAGCCATTTCATCATTCATTTAGCCATAAAGGCTAGTTATTTCAAAATATAATGATTTCCCACTCTCTCTCATATTTATCAGTCTGAACAAATGTTATTCATCCAAGGTGATCTCTTTCTAAATACAGAAATTTTGTGTGAGATGATCGACAGAGTATAAAAGAGGAATATTTATCTTCATATAATATCATCATCCTCAAGAAGCCATGGGCTATGAAGGTCCAACCAGACCATGCAATTTAATTCTCGAAGCATATCTGTTTTGAGCTACATCTCTGTTGCATCTGGCCACTGCACACCAATTCTAACAAGGTTCTGTTTGACATTATCTGCCCACTGCATTCTTGGTCTCCTCTTTCTGAGGCCTTTAGGCACACTGTTCATAATCTTATTTGCTAATCTATATTTATGCATACGGGAACATAGCTAAACCAACGAGTCTCTCTGTACAATATGCTGCTTAAAGGAGGTTGCCAACTCCTTTGCCTAACCTCATCATTACTTACAAAGTTGAACCACCTAATGCCCAAGATACTGCATAAGCATCTAGAATCAAAAGCATCAAGTTTCCTGTTATCTTAGAGGTGATTTGAATCAAATCAAAAAGATATGAGCTGAATATTTCCAATTTGCTACATTGTTTGAATCCCATGTATCAGAATTCATCATTGATGCTTGATATGCAACATGTGAGTTAAACCTAAATAAAGCCAATCATTTAATGTTTATTTTTTCTCCTTTTTAAACAGCTATATGTATCCAACTATCACTATCTTGTTTATATAGATGCCACTAATATGCAATTTTTATGATTTTTAAACCAAAATTATGCCTGAATTTCACAGTCTTCCACATGAAATTCCTACAAATTTTTGGCATTTTTGAGTACAACTGCTTAGCAAATTTCACCTTTTTCGCCCCATGAAACATTTACAGTCCTACTAAATGTGTATCAGAGTCACACAGGAAAAGTTGGACAACCTGTTATTTTTATCAGCTGTATCCCCATGTTATCAACAAGGAGAGTCAAAGATAGTAATAAATAATGTTAGTCAACAAGAAATAAATCTATAATGCAGAAAAGTGAACATTTGGGATGCAACCTAAAATTGATAGCAGGTAAAAATTTTAAGTTATACAATTTTGAGTTATATTACTATATTTGAGAACACAACTATCACATAAGTCAGAGGATGCCTGTACTATGTAAAATTTGTGACACATATAGTGGTAGTTGGTCTACCATGTACAAAACAGAAAAAGCATTTGAGGGAAAACTTTCAAAATTATATGCTGAAGGTGATTCCAATAAGGCTATTGCTGAATGTGATAGTTTGCATGAATAATTGAAACAAATGTGACAAAAGGGCTTTATGAAGGTATCTACAAAGACGTAGCATTGTGTTATTTTGTTTTGACTTATGCTCATTCCATACCTGCCAATTTTGAAATTTCAAAATCCAGGAAATTTTTCCCCAAAGTTTACAGTAAAAAAAGACTAATGACTAGTTCCCATTCCTTAAATTAACAAATAGAATATTAAGCAAATATATCAGTAACAATCAATAATAATAATAAAACTCACAATGACAAGTTGTATGCTCCTTGTCTATCATATCTGAAAGTGTGTTGATAAAAGTTATTGTTTGAAGGAAGACACAATTGCACCTTTTGCTTTCTTGAAAAATGAAGGTAAAATAATTATTCAAAATAAAGAGGTGACTTAGCTATTTGAAATTTCAATGTTGTGTTATTAGATAAAGAAAATTGACACAGTGTTCTCATTTTATTAATTTGGCTGAATTCCTTCTCACATTCAGCATTAGTGTGATGAATAATTAAAATCGTAAGACTTACCCTTGCTAATTTGCCTTATTTCGATCAACATTCTTTATTTTGCCCACTAAAGCCCATTGTACATCAAGTCTTATATCTTTAATGCTAGCTTAACAGGAGAGTTTGGGTTGTTTCACCTCTGAGTGACACTTTTTTTGCACACAATGGGCTAAATGGCCAAGTCACAAGCACCCTGATGACTCAGAGAAGGTTATCAAGGCTATCCAGCATGTTCCTTAACATGCATTGGATATGGCTCTATTGCACACAGGGCCACAGCTTTTTATGTCCCATCAGACAGACGATGGCCTTTCCAAGCCCATCGGTGTCTCCTATTGACTGAGGGCAGGGTGGGATTTTCACAGAGGTGAAACTCAAAACTGCAGATTATGTGCCTGGAGTGCTACCGACTGAGCAACCTCCTTCCCGCAGCGGAATATCTAATGCATCATCTATTGTGTCCTTTTCCTCTGCATACAGTACCATGAGAGTTTGTTGACAAAAATATAATACTCGAAAATGATGCATCTCGCATTTCTGTTACCTGTGTCCCTCAGGATTTATCAGGACATTATTTCTAAATTAGGTAATAGTGGAAAGGGATGATTGAGCCATCTCTCTCCTGTCAAATGTATCACTTGCTCCCATCCCAAAAATACCTTGTGTTGCAGCTTCTCTTAGTATTATGAGGGATGGCTCAGTAATCTGCAGTTCCCAGGTTCGAGTCCCAGCTGGGTCAGCTTTGAGACATCTCCACAAAACTCCCTGCCCTACCCACTGTAAGGGGAACACCGATGGGCCTTGGAAAGGCTGCCATCCATCGGATGGGATGTTAAGCCATGGCCCCATGTGCGAGAGAGCCATACCCTGTGCACACAAAAGAACACACTGGATAGCCTTGACGGGAGGCTACCATCTGTCTCTCAACAGCTGTTCCAGTGGGTCCCTCTCCCAACCTTCTCTGAGCCTTCAGGGTCCTTGTGACCTGGCCATTTAGCCCATGGTGTGCAAAAAAGTGCTGCTCATAGGTAAAACAACCCAAACCAACTTTCTAAGTATTATGATGTAATTGGTGGGTATTAGGATATAATTGCCAAATAATGTACTTCGAGTATTATGATATAATTGTGAGCTTGTTTGTACTCTTTTTTTAGGATAGGAGGGAGAATTATATCATTTGGCTAGTTTTCCAACTTTTTACAGTTAGATCCTAAATTCACACCATCATGATAGTCTCGCTATTTTCACACATCATAACTATATAAGAATTTCTGAATGTATGACAGTTTTACAAAAGTGTGATTACCACATTTTCAAGGGACCCTAGCTCATATCAAAAACCTAGAGTATAAACTATTATACCTTACTGACTGAGAGTACTATTATACCTTACATAAACTATTATGTAAAGTAAAACATAAAGTAGATATTATAAAAATAGAAATCAAATGGTGTCTTCAGCACCTCTTGATTTCTAGTCCATCACTCTAACCCCAATTTGACCTTGAATTCAACACTGTATCTGAAAAATCTTCTCATTTCTGAGTTCTACTGTAGGAAATAGCCCAATTCATCAATTTTTTAGTTTTCCAGCACCAGTATATTGAGATTTGAGCTTGAAAAACCCTTTGAATACAAAATTTAGCATAATTTCTGCTATCTGCGATTCAAACTATCCCCAGGCATCAATTTTTAGCCCTCTACCACTGGTAGATCAAATTTGACCTTGAAGGATTCATTGCATCCAAAATTTCACATTTCCAATATCTACTATCCAAAATACCTCCAAAAACAAAATTTTAGCTTTCTACTACTGGTAGATTGAAATTTTATCTTTGACCTTGAAGGACCCTATAGAGCGGAAATTTCGTAATGTTTTCGATTGAAGGACCCTATAAGTGGAAATTTCGTAATGTTTTCGATTGAAGGACCCTATAAGTGGAAATTTCGTAATGTTTTCGATATTTACAACCCAAAATCTTCCCAGACAATTTTCACATTTTCAGCACTAGTATATCATGGTTTGTCATCTATTTGACTTTAAAGGATTCTCAGGACTCTTTAAAGGATATTCAGAGGACAGTTTCTGGATTTTTTCTGAAGTCTACAACCCAAACTACCCCTACACACAACTCTATTATTTCTGCATCATAGTTAGAATTAGCATGGATCCCCTCAGTCAGTCAGTCAGTCAGTCAGTCAGTCAGTCAGTAATCAGTGCCTAATCATTCATATAGTCATCTATATATATTTTATGGCATATATATTAACAAAGGTGTCCCTCTCCCACAGATGCATGTCCCACAGTTTCAAAACTACTGGATTTGGTTCTTCTGCATAACATGATGTACATCATAATTTGATTCCTTCTTTACAGTTATGAAGATTCCCACCAGAGCTGAAGAAAAAGATGACTTCTAACATCTACAAATGTACAGACTGGACCAAAAGTCTCTGGACAATTTTAAAATTGGATTTTAATGAAAACTACTGCAGAGACATGTATACTGCATTGGATAGTCCAACTGAAAAATTTTTTTTGCAAGATTAATTCATTTCAATGTGCATTTTCTTTGTGGCCTGAAGCACATCTAACGATTCAAGCTATGTTCATTTCAATATGCTTTTGTTAACTAATGCAGTTGCATTAATGATACGAGTTTTCAGGCCATCAACACGTCACATCTTTGACATGTACATTAAGTCTTTGATATATCTCCACAAGAAAAAATCAAGAATGTAATATCCAGGGAATGGAGGCCATGAAATTGGTTCATCTTGGCCAATCCATCAGTCCAGGAATTTTGTATCCAGATTCATTCTCTGAACTTCATCTTATGTTATGTGACTGACCTTTCCAAACATGGAATATTTGCTTCATCTATTACAAAATACTGTGTAATCTATGACTAGGCAATTGAGCTTTTCCACAACAAATATGATACAACATGGTTTATCATTGAGCTGCAGAGGCTGAAAAATCTTCACCATATAGGTATAAAAGTCAAGCCTTTTATGCAGCACTTGAGACAACATTGTGTGAGAAACTTCTAATTCTGTAGTGATAGTTCAGTTTGATTTATTAGGGCTGTGCTGATAAGTTTGGTAGAAATGCTGGACATTATTGCTAGATGTACTTGGTCTGAAGATTTTTCTTTGATCAAGAATGCTGCCAGTTTCCATGTATTTTTGTGTACTGCCCTAATACTGCTATTGGATGGTGGTCTTTGTTGAACTGTGTGCAAAGTTTTCTCTGTACTTGAATGGTAGGTTTGGTTTAAAAAAAAAAGTTATGCAAGTAGCTTTCTCCTATGGACTTGCCAATGTAAATCTGACCCATATCCATGTCTCTCAGGCTATCTATAAGGTTATAGTAAAAAAAACTTCTTAATGCAGAATACCATCTCTCTCTGCAATGAGTGTTTTTCTCAGTTTTCAAATTGTCTAGGGACTTTTGTTTCATCCTTATTTTGTAATTTAACTTGTGTTAATATAACATTTCTTTGGAAGAGTGCAATACTGTCTTTTGTTCAAATGAAATGTGGAATAATTTCAAACAAAGTAATAGAAATTGCTAGTTTTTAACTCCTAAAGTTAACATAAATTGGGTTTTAGATTTGCTATTTCCATATATTTAACATTTAATTTTATTTTCTATATCTTTTTTGCTTAATTTTAAGCAGGAAAAATTGGTGATACAATAAGTGTTCCTTCTCAAAAGTTTTTCCCTTATCCCTTTATCCTTATCCCAGACCACAAAACTCCGCGCCCTGTCCATGGTCAGTAGGGGACACCGATGGGCTTGGAAAGGCTGCCGTCTATTGGATGGGACGTTAAGCCATGGCCATGTGTGCGGGAGAGCCATACCCTGTGCACGTTAAAGAACACGCAGGATGGCCTTGACGGGAGGCTATCATCTGTCTCCTAACAGCTGTTCCAGTGGGTTTCCTCCCCCAACCTTCTCTGAGCCTTCGGGGTCCATGTGACCTGGCCATTTAGCCCATGGTTTGCAAAAAAGTGCTGCTCAGAGGTAAAACAATCCAACCCAACCCTTATCCCGGATGGATTTTAGATTTAATTTTTTTTTGCCTCCTTCAAGAATGTCAATTCTTGAAGGAGGCAGAAAAGAAAACTGACATTCTTGAAGGAGACAGAAAAGAAAACTGACATTCTTGAAGGAGACAGTTTACATATAGTGAAATTTCACTATATGTAAACAATAATTGTTATATCAAACCCTAATAATTACTGCAATTTTAAAAGTATTATATAATGAATTTATTAGCATATGCTAATTTTGGGAAACATTACTTAGAATGAGGTATTTGCTGTTATATGTTTTGGCCTTTATAATAATATCTCAATACCAAACAGCAGAGTCGTGATAACAAAATAAGCAGGATCAGAACCAGCTTGGATTATATGAAGATGTAAAAATTATAAAAAAAAATCTTTTAAGCATTTATTATTGAAAACACATACAAATCAAATTTTATTGTCCCTGAGAAATACTGCATAACATTAAAACAAATGAACAGTTTATTAAAGGTAAAAAAAATCATTGAGTCTTTTGTCCCTCTGCAACCTTTTTTTTTGCTGTGATGTCTCACCCATCTTTTTAGGAGTCAGATATTGATGAGAAATGCATTGGGTAGCTTCTTCATGTTAGGAAGTACTGTCTCTAACACTATCTCACTACATTTTTGTTTTGGAGGGTTTGTTTTCTTAACTTCAGCTTTGTCTTCAGCAAAGTTGACCTAACTCTTCAGTAAATACAGGCATGACCTTGCCTTTTTAATTACAAATGAGATTTGCTTTTTTAACATCTATGGGAGGTTGGGGACTGAGAGCTAATTTGCAAATGGATAGTAAAAAGATACTTCCACTTAACTGTAAACATAGTAAAGTGGCATTATCTCAACAGTAAACAATGTAATTTATTCTGTGCAACATTATATATTACATATTTTATGTGACTTTTTTTCTATAGAGATATGTGTGTCAAAATCTTTTATTAGTGCTTAACTTTTGTTTTGGAGCAGTTTAGAATTAGCCCAGATTTCACAATTGTATATTTGACTGTAAGGTTTTTCACTTCTATAAAATTTAAATTTTTTGTGGAATTCCTTTTCTACCTCCACGTCTGAAGAAAGTTTCTGTCCACAATGTTAAATTTTCATATTCTGTATATTCTCTTTCACCTGTCTAGCTATCTGAGACTGGCAGAGAAATAGTTTTTTTTTTCTTGGTATTTGTTACTAAAAAGTCTTATAATCCATGATCTAACAGATTGAAACCAAAGATAAACAATACTTCTAGCATTTTCATAATCATTTTTTCCTATTCGTATTTTTCATTGTATTCAGCCAGGCCTGCTTATGTTATTGTTCTTTAAATGTTTTATAAAATTATGTTATTTTAAAGCTATCAGAAGTAAAATATTTAGCATTAGCATATGTTAATTTCCATACATGCATGCTTTGATTGACTAGCATCTTTTGAATATTTTTCAGCATGCCACTTTTCAATTTTTGTTCTATTTTGCTTACAGTTCATCTATAACTTGGCCAATGTGTATTTTGGTTTCAACATCCTTTAAAGTTTTGCCCTCATTCATTCTTTTAAATGCCTCAATTTTTTTCTTTTAAGGAAACAGAAATGTTCTTGTGCCATTTATTGTAACACACGTGGAAACAAAATTTATAGTATTAAAAATTAAGACTGCTTGGTATGATTATTTATCTGTGACTGATGTACAAAAGGAAAATGCAAAGATGATTTTAGGTGGGTCTATAATTATATTCGAATGTGTTATATTCAGCATTCAATCCTTTTGTTTAACTAATTCATCTTGTAGCTACTGAAGCTTTTCTGAGAATGATCTTGGAGGAAGCAGAGCTTGAATTATTAAGACTCTGTTGTATTTCATTGAGCAGATATTGTGAAAAAAATCAAGATTTAGGATAGATTTGATTTGAAATTAACATTTTCAATTATCTTTCCATAAAATGTTTTAGAAGTTTTGGGTCGGTTTGGGTTGGGTTGTTTTACCTCTGAGCGTCACTTTTTTGCACACTTTGGGCTAAATGGCCAGTTCACATGGACCCCAAAGGCTCAGAGAAGGTTGGGGGAGGGGACCCACTGGAACAGCTGTTGGGAGACAGATGGTAGCCTCCCGTCAAGGCCATCCAGCGTGTTCTTTAACGTGCAGAGGGTATGGCTCTCCCGTACACGGGGCCACAGCTTAACGTCCCATCCGATGAACGGTGACCTTTCCAAGCCCATCGGGGTCCCCTACTGACCGTGGGCAGGGCGGGGAATTTTGTGGAGATAAATCTCAACGCTGACCCAGCTGGGACTCGAACCTGGGAACTACAGATTACGAGTCTGGCGCGCTAGCGACTGAGCCACCCCTGCCCCAAGTTTTGGGTCAATGATTTTTATAACATGGAAATATCCCAGTATCTGCTGATATAATATGTGTCCATGCTGATAATTCTTGCACACCAGTTCACTTAAATGACTTATTACTGATGTTCTTCAAAATGAATTATACTTTATGAACTGAACTCACAGATAAAAAAATACTGTGGTGTAAAACATAAGATGCTCATCACTATTATGAAAATAAGGTTTCCTCCTTTGCTGTTTTTCAAAAAACATATTTGTATGGCAGAATGGTTAGAAAGAAGCAATTACACTGAATGGACAAATTATTTTATAACCCCGATAACAGTATGCAAAGCAGAAGTATCACATCTAGTCATATGGGGTGCTGAAACTGTTAATGCTATAAATAGGAATGCCTCTAAATACGGCAGGTAACTGCACATTGAAAACCAGTCATGGAAAAGTAATCATGGGTAAAGGCAGTGATGTAAGTAAGTTTGATCGTGGCCAAATAGTAGATGAGGAAGACCGGTTGTTCAATCACCACAACTGCTGAACTGTTGGGATTTCCATGTCAGACCATTTCAGTATACACTGAAAGACTAAGTGAAATATGACTAAGTGAAATATGGCAAAACTTCCAATCAGTGGGAGAAATATGGACGTAAACATGTAATTGACTCTTGAGATTAGTGCAGACTGCCCCACGTCATTACATGGCATCGCACAGCTATCGTGGAGCAGATAATATCAGAATTGAATGAGGGTGCATCCACAAACTATGCACAAAGAATATCCATTATGCCATGGAAAAAATAGGCTATGGCAGTCAATGTCCACATCATGTTGCCTTTGTTGGCTGCAAGACACCGAAAGATTAGGCTGCAGTTTGCAAAGGCCTATCGCAATTGGAGTGCGGAGGATTGGAAATACGTCATCTGGTCTGACGAATCATGGTTTCAACTCTGTCGTGCCAATGGGAAGGTGCATATGTGATGTAAATCACACAAAGCAATGGACTCAGCTTGCCAAGTTGGAGTCATACAGGGAGGTTGTGTAACAGTTTGGGATGTGTTTACATGGGCTTCCTTTGGGCCCCTCGTACCCATCGATACCTCTGTCACTGACATGAGGTATGTGAACATCCCCATCAACCATCTACACCTGTTTGTAATGGTTCTCTTTCCACACCATGACATCACCTTTCATCAGCACAACACCACACTGAATACTCCTCGAGTGGCGACCAATTGGCTCCAGGAGCATTTGAGTGAGTTTACCACATTGGATCACTGGATCTCAACCCCATTGAAAATTTGTGGGACGAATTGAAAGATCTGTTTGAGCCCACCAACCCCCACTGGCAACTGTGGATGCTCTATGGCAGGCGATCCTTGCTTCATGGGTGACAATACCACCTCCATGTTTTCAACACCTTATTGAGTCCTTACCAAGACATCTGTCTGCTGTTGTGAGGGCAAAAGGTGGAGCAACAGGTTATTAGGTAGGTGTGTCTAATAGTTTATCCATTCAGTTTAGTTCTCATGCTAATAGGTGTTGTATGAACCAAATGGATGGATTTAAATTTTTTTCTTATTATATGCCAAGAAACAAATGTAAATATTTTTGACAATTCACTGAAAAGATTGGCAGCAGTCACTTGCACACTTTGCACTATTATGCAATTGATTAGCACATCAGCTTATCATTTGCATCATTTTATCATTATCATCAGCTTATCATTTGCACTATTATGCAATTGATTAGCACATCAGCTTATCATTTGCATATGTGTTATTTTATAAGTTTTTTTCTGTTGCATATATTATTATTTTAGTTTGTTTTTATAGACATTTAAGAGAATGTCAATTGCATGTTTAACACGCAAATGTACACTGGTTTCCATAAATTAAGGGAAAATGAGAAAAATCGCGATAATTCGCCAAAAAATTGTGTGATCCTCACCAAACTTGTTCATGTAATCAGTAAAGTAATGCTGAGTGAGCATATCATATGCAAATTTGTCTGGTTTGCATCAATGTGTGTAATTGGATAGTGGCATAAAAACGGGTGTTTTGGAGTGGATCATTATTTTGTGTTGTAAATGTGAGTAAAGAAATTCGAAATAGCCATTTTGTAGGAATGGCATTGAGACATCATTTACAAAATGAACTGTGGTGGAGAGCTATTGGCTGGCTCAAAGCAGGCCAAAGTCAGTTAGATGTGGTATGATGGCTGAATGTGAGTCCTTCTGTGGCCCATAGACTGTGGAATCAATTTCATAGCATGGATTCTGTGTCTTGTAGGTTTAGCCAAAGAAGGGCTAGAGTTGCAACCATTGTACAAGACCGATATCTGTGATTAACAGCATGAAGGAGCAGGATGTCTACTCCCTCTCAGCTATGATCCTCTCTTGCAGCAGCCACTGGAAGGATTGTATCAGCGTCTACTGTGCGTAGAAGGCTTCATGAGGGAGGTTCTGTACGCTAGAAGGCCAGTAATTTGTATATCCCTCACTTTACATCACAGGAAAGAGCAGTTGAATTGGGCATGCATGCATGTTAACTGGACAAAAGAGCAGGGAGGTCTGTACTCTTCACAGATGAGTACAGATATTACTTGCAGAGTGATTCTGGACATTGTTTGATATGGAGAGAATGAGGTATCTGCTATCATCCCAATGACATCCATCAAAGAGACAATTACGGCGGAGGTATCGTGTGTGTTTGGGGTGACATTTCCTTAGGTGGATGCATAGATCTCTATGTGTTGACAAGTGGGAACCTCAATACTCAAAGGTATAGAGATGGCATCCTGGATCCAGCTCGATCTCCCAATCTAAATCTGATTCAGCATGTGTGGGATGCTCTAGGGAGACAGTTGCTGCCCTCAACCCACCACCTGAAACAAAGGAGGAGCTTATTAATTCTTTAAAGGAACAATGGTCATTACTCCCTACTGAGCTGATTCACAACATCATAAACAGCATGGAACATCACTATCATGCCTGCATTGCTGTAAGGGGTGACCAAACTCCTTATTAAAGAATTTTTCTCATTGCATTCTGTCACCTCATTTTTAGACAAGTTCCTGTAAGTGTTATTTTTTGACGAAAAATGTTTCTAGTGTAAAATATTTTATGCCATTCTGAAACTAGCATTATAATCATGTTTTCATCACATTTCATTAAAATCATTCATATAATATTTTTTGTTTATCATAATTTTTCTGAGTTTTCCTTAATTTATGGAAACCAGTGTAGTTACTAATAAATTAATGTGTTGTCTGCATGTTATTTTTAATTATTGACCAATAATGCTATTAAAGATTATTATAAATGCTTCACAATGTCTGGTGCATCATCTTTGCATGTCCAGATATTTACTCTTTTTTTCTTTTTCCCATCACCTCATAATTTTTATTGATTTGTAAATTTTATTTCCTTTAATTTTGCACATTTTTATGACAAACATTATGCTTTTATTTTATTTTGATTTTTATTTAAAGGAAGTATATGTGAAGAAAATATAACAGAATGGCATTTGTACTCTCAGACATTTAATAATAATATTAATATCTGTCAGAGTGGAATACAAAGAAGGCCAGCATCTGTAGCAGGTTAGTCTGAAAAAAAGAAGTGATTGATTACAGTATATAGTAAATACACAGATTACCTGACCTGGTTCAAGGTGCGATCAAAAGATTCTATGTGCATAGGTGTGACACATATGCTATATTGTTAAAAAAATTCAAATAAAAATTAATTAAATATTTTTATTAAGCCATAAATACATTTTAATGTTTAACTATAAATTATTCACTCTCTGCATTTTTTTTTGGGGGGGGGGGGGGGGGAGGGCTATGCATAACAAAATATTGAAGCAAAATACTCAATGTTCCAATCACTGAAACTTATTGTTTTTAAAATTAGGTAATATTTTGTTATTTTTAATATATTCCTTGAAACAGGGGCAATTATAATAAAGTAATAAAAATTTTATTGAAATTTAATTTTTTTTCCTCCAACTGATAAGAAATCCAATTCTACACAAACTGAAATAAAGCTTTGAGCCAGGACTGATTGTTTTATTGTTTTTTAAATGCTTCATAACATTAGATTATATTAAAACCAGAAGTAAAATATTTAGTATATGGGTTTAATTTAAAGTAATACTGTTGAATTAAGTAGCAAGCTTCAAAAATTTAAATTTAAAAAGCCTCACCGATGGATTTTTCATTATATGACAATAAGTCAAATCATCAATATAAAATCAAATGTTGTTCAGTAGTGACTTAAAATATTACTGACTAATGTTCAAGAAGTGTTACAATAGTTGTGTATATATTTGTCAGTGGCAGGCAAAAAAACTTTATTGTAAAATTTAGGAACACAATGCAAATTTTAGATTAAAATTTGCTTCACAAATTCACTGTTGAAAAGTTTAAAAACAATTGTTCTCAGAATTCGATAATTGCAGATTCAGGTTCTGGACATCATTTTTGCCATCTGGCAAAAGCTCTGAACTTTTTTTCATGTAATTTTCTATTTTTTAAGTGCACACTTATATTATCTATAACTCATAAATAATTTTTCACCATAACAGCTGTCCTTTTTTTGCAAACTGTTGGTGCACTCCATTCTTTCTTTATACTATCATTTGGCATCTGGTCTTTGCTGATATCAGCTTTTGATATGCCGATGCTATTTGATAGTACTTTCAGTTCTTCTTTATTATATCACAGATACCAGTCCTTGTTCTTTGCTATTAGTAGATGGCTTGGTGATTTGCTGTATGTTAGTTGTACTGCTTGATGTTTACAGTTACTAGTAGGGCACTTTAGATAAGTCTTTGCTACTATTAGCTTTATATATGTCGATGCTTTTCGATGGTACTTTTAATTCTTTATTATATCGGATGGTGATTAGTTGTTATGTTTACAGTTACTCTATGGCACTGTAAATGACATAATTTCATCTTCTGAGAATAGTTCTTAAAAATTCTCCCCCAACTTAAATTGTTCTTAAACATACAAACAGAGGAAGAGGTTTAAAAAACATTCTGTGACCGGATATGTTTCATCCATCTACCCGACAGCTTCATCAGCAGTGAGTGTTGTTGGTGATACAGCAGTAGCTATGCACTAACCCTCTGGCAATGTTGCTGTGACTCTGCTTGCCTCTGGTGTAGTAGGAAGTTCCATGCAGGTGGTACGGGGATTGCCTCATTATTGCATACTTTTTCTCTTTGTATATTAATGAGCAAATTTTCCATATAGTTAAGTTGTAATTTTGTGGGTGGTGGTGCTGCTATAATTTAAGGTTGAATATGTGTTATTGGTAATTTATTTTCTAATGTTACCTGGGTTAAGCAGTATTACCTTGTTGTTTTTTAAGGTCGAGAATACCCCCTTTGGGGGGGTGGATTCTGTCTTTATCATTAATAGTTAATGTTTTCTCATTATTTTGAATTACTATGAGTATATTTATGTTATGCTTTCGCATAATGGTTGTAAGTGTATTAGTTAAAGTGCTCAAATATGGGAACAATGTAGAGTATTTTATTTGCTCTTTATTTTTTTTTGCTGAATTTATTTGTGCTTTTAATTCATACATTATTTACTTTATTTTATTCTTTCCATATATTTCTTATTATAACCTGCTTGTTGTCCTGTTTGATATATATATATTGCTACTCTTTTTCCAAAGTAATTTTTGTAGTACAATATCTCAGAGCTCTTATAAAGTATGTATTGAAAACAAAAACTTTTTATATCTAGCTAGGTGTGTTGAGTTTTGTGCTATTAGGTTGTTGGGTGTGTATGTGGGTTTTCAGTATTTTACATTTATTTCCTTCTCGTTCTAGTAGAAGTTTCCGTTATCTTTCCATTTTGTGTGTAAATTGAATTTGTGGCAATATGCTATTAAATTGATTTAATAGTTCCTGTAATTCATTAATTCCATGGTCCCAGAAATTTAGTATATCATTGACGTATGAATACAGTGTAGGTTTAAGTTTTATTTGGCATACCAAAAAATAAGTAAATTATTAATTAAATTGATTTCATGTAGTGCCCATAGGGGGCATATAACAATTTGATATACCCCCATGGGGAGTATATATTTTAATATATTATATAATATATATTAATATATATATTTATATATATAATATTTTAATTTTATATCCCCCATGGGGGGGGGAGTATATCAAGTTGAATTAGATGACTCAGAAAATTTATTAGGAAATAAAAATAATTACATTGGAAAAACATACAGATAGCTAGAATAAAGACAGAAGGAACATGAACTCGACCTTAAAAAACAATAAGTATTAAGGCAATACCACTTTAACTCAAGTAATATTAGAAAATAAATTACCAATAGCACATATTCAACCTCAAATTATAGCAGCACTACCCACAAAATTCCAACTTAACTATATGGAAAATTTGCTCATTAATTTTCAAAAAAGAAAATTATGCAATACTGATGTAATCCTCTTTCCATCTGCATGGAACCTTCTACTACATCAGAGGCAAGCATAGCCACAGCAACACCACCAGAGGGCTAATGCTATAACTACTGTTGTATCACCAACAACACTCACCACTGATGAAGCTGTCGGATAGACAGAAGAAATGCATCTGGTAACAGATGCCTTTTAAACCTCTTCCTCTGTTTATATGCTTAAGAATGAACATTTTAATTTGGGGGAAGGATTTTTTTAAGAAGTGAGTGTTCTTAGATGACGAAATAATGCCATCTAAAATGTCCTATAGTAACTAAATATCAAGCAGTGCAACTAACATATAGCATATCACAAAACTGCCTACTAATAGCAAAGAACAACAAGAACTGGTATCTCTGATATAATAAAGAACTAAAAGTACTCTCAAATAGCATCAGCATATCAAAAACCGATAGTAGCAAAGACTGGATGCCAAGCAATAGCATAAAGACAGAGTGCACAGCAGTTTTCAAAAAAAAAAGGACAGCAGTTATGGTGAGAAATTATTTATGAGTTATAGATAATAAGTCCCGCACTTAAAAAATAGAAAATTACAAGAAAAAAAGAAAAAGAAAAAGCTCGGAACTTTTGCTAGATGACAAAAATGATGTCCAGAAGCTGAATCTGTAATTATCGAATTCTGAGAACAATTGTTTTTAAACTTTTAAATAGTGCATTTGTGAAGTAAATTTTAATCTAAAAAACTTTATCTATTAATGTATTTTAAATTCATTTCCAGTGTATATTTTAATTGAATATTTACTTTTGCCTCCCATGTATGAGTATATTTCTATTAATGGATTGATGATTTAACTAAAGTAACATCTTGTTTCCCTTTGTACAAATGCCAACAAGGAAAAGAAATCCAGTGATAATTACTAGGAGTGTAGGTTCACAATTCTTGTAAAAAATATGTAGACTTGCTGGAGTGTATCATTTGTGAGGGGTCCACTGCTCCTAAAAGAAAACTTAAGGGTGATTGGCATGTAAACTTGGGAAACATTGACATAGTTATATTACTTGTTTTCTAGCTTTTCAGTAGTATTAATCACATTTCTAATCATTTTCAGCTGAGGTGCATTCTACCTCAGTGTTAAATAATTAATTATCCCATTGATACTCAAGTTCAGACTTGGCATATTTATGTTCAAGGGGATGTTATTTTTTTAATTTTAAAAGTGCAATTTTTTAAATAAAATATTCATGTTTAAATTCTATTCCAGCAAGCTTGCAAAAATAAAACTTTTCTCCCATATTGTCTTAATTACACTGATCAAAAACAATTAGGGGAAAATGCAATGTCAACATTATTTTGCAGGCAAATGACAATGCTATTAAGGTTGATGCCCAAGTGATGCACGTATGCTGCAAAATGTATCAGGGAATATACAAATCATCGTTAGTGATGATTTTATGTATGAAACTGATGTTAGGAAAATCACGTGTGTGACTGATGTTAGGGTATAAGTACAGCATTTGATCATTTTGACACATTTCACTGTGAATGAAAAAATTTGGTTGTTTATCATTGGTTTAAAGTAATGATGTCATCTCAGCATGATTTGCCATAATCTACAGTGTGGAGTGCAATAGAAAGATTAGAAGTTGGTCAGACACAGCAGGCTGTATCACAGGACTTGCAAGTGTCACAAAGTGTTATAAGCAGATTGTGAAATCATTTCTGAGAAATAGGAACAGTTTGAAGAAAGCCAGATCAGGTTGTCTACCATCAATGATACCAAGAGATGACTGTTGTCTCTGATGGTCCATTGAAATTGGCGACTGCATGCTATGAAACTGCAACATGCATTCACTACAGCCATGGGAAGGTGCATATCCATGCAAACAATATGAAATCGTCTTCATCATGTAGGGCTTAATGCTCAGTGACTGATGGCAATGACTTCTCTAACCCCACATCACCATAGCACCTGCAGAGAATGGGCTGCAGAATGCTGTAATTTGAGCAGTGACCAATAGCAGTCAGTTCTATTGAGTGATGTAGTAGTGACATCGAGTTACAGTTCATCTTGCAGCCTGATAATCAATGAGTCTTCGTCTGCCGTGAACAGGGAACACACAACAGGCCCCTTTTTTTTTCAGGAACTGCATGATTTTTAATGAGTTGGAGTTATGGTTTGGGGAGGCATCAGTATTGGCAAATATACAGACCTTTGCATCATCAGGAATGGATCTCTGGTTGGAATAAGGCACAGAAATGAGATTCTGTGATCCATTGTTCTTCCCTAGTGTGGCAGCAGTCAGAGATTCGTTCCTCTTCATGAATAACACTCACTCATAGGACCCAGCTAGTTATTGCCATGCTTGATGAGGAGGGAATTGTGCACATGGATTGGCCTGAATGCTCTTCTGACCTTAATCATATTGAACACTTAAACATCTCCCATAACCTTTCAGGAGCTGGAACATGCCCTCAAGGAGTAGTGGCTAAGGATCCCCCAAGAAATCCTTGATAACTTCATTTTATCGATGCTGCCCAAATGTGCTGGTAGTTACAGGTGACAACACACCCTGTTATAAAGGCCCCTATTATTATATAAAGGTCCCAATCATGTTTTAAATCCATACTCATCAAGTACACATCTGTTCATATTCGATTTCTCATTATCCCTTAATTCTTTTGAGCAGTGTATAATTGGTTTAAGGCTCATATTAAGGTTTACAAATTGACATAAAACCCAACTCTCTATTTTGCTTAGGAATTGAGTCTTGTGTATTTTAAATTTGGTTAACACCAAGATCAAGGAAGCTATAATTTGGCACATATACATATACTTAAGTCTTCGTGCCAAATCTTTGTTAAGTTTCTTACAAGTTGAAGGGAATCTGGTTGAAAATTATAATTTTATTGGTTTATTTAAATCTACTCCCCCCCTCCCCCCACACACCACCATCACCCTGATTCTTCAGAAAAGAGGTGATGTTTTAACTCGTGGGGTGTCATCTTTCTCACGAGCAATTGTACTCAATTCCAGTTTCATTCATCTCCACATTGGATTTGTCTGCCTGTGGAATTTCCCTTGACTGTTCTCTCAATCAGTCTACCCCTTGAAGCTGCCATTTTTCACGCTGACCTGAATGATTTCATTTTGTGGAGGCAATCAGTCTTCTCTCCTTGGTGGGACTTCAGATTCTTTCACTTTTTACATGGAAAATCAAGAATAATTCCTAAAGGTGGGGGAGAGTCACTTTCTTGTGATGTGTTTCCTCTCTCAAGGTCTTGTTCCCTTTGTGAGTGTGAGATACACTCACAAAGTATTGAGTGGACTGATTGAAATATTGAAAGAGATATATCTTTCAATATATATTGAAAAGTAGTATATATATAATATACTACTTTTCATATTGAAAGTATATAATGAAAATATATTGAAAGAGTTATTGAAATATATATATTGAAAGAGTGGACTGATTGGGTAAATTTACAACTGCTCCAGTGATCCTGATCCTTAATTAGTCAGAGAGTAATAGTTTTTCAATGACAGAGTTCACTGACTGCATTATCGATGCAGTTGCCATTACCATCCCACAAATTTTGACATGGTTTCCTTGTTTTTAGAAACCATGTTGGAATCCCTCCTATACTGGTGTCACAGCCTTATTAGAATAAAGGCTACTTTTCACTATCAAGATCAATTGCTTAATAACTTCTTCCATCTGCAGGCAAAAACCTCTATGTCGATTTTAGTATCTTCTCTTACACAGCAGCAGAATAATTGAAAAATAATTTCAGACTGATGTTAATTGTTTTTCGTTTGTGTGACAGAAAATCTTCAGATTTTTCTCACAGAAGATTTTTGATGCAAGTGCAATCTGTATCCAAACCCCAACTTTGGGACTCTATCTATCCAGTTAAGAAGAAAGCCAATTTTCTTAGCCTCATCTTTGGCAGGAAACTGACCTTTTCTCCCCTTATATACATCATCTTAGGGTGGCTTGTGGATATTGAATATTTCTCTTTCAGTCTTCTTAGTCTCATGGGAAGTGTACCGGTGTTCTTTGCCTCCACTGTACCCATGCATATGTCTAGTGAAGACTGGGCTATGAATTCTAAACTTACTACTTCTGCTCATGATTTAATGATTGAAAGAGTTGGACTGCCCCAGAATCCGACCCTTTATGTGGACCAGTTTGCAACTGTTCGCTGGTCCAGAATTTATGAGGCTGACAAGCCATCTTTATCTATGTTAGTAGTTATATCTGAATCATTCACATAAGTTGCAATCTCTGCATAATCATTTCACTTGGGATGCATTTTTTCACCTCAAATGGGAAATACTTTATGATCATTGCCCAACTTCCACTCATCCTGTTTCTTTTTTGTGCCCAATATATCGTATAGGACCTGAAAATCTCTAGAGAACATTGCTCAATCATCATTCCAGCCATTGCCACCAAATCTTACTGATTCCCATTGATTCCATTACAGCTATAAGGAAGGGCTTTACATCTGACAAGATCAATTAATCACATTTTGCTAATCATCCCACTGTGCATCTGAACTTCTTGCCCTAAACAAATAGGACTTGAAATCTAGGGCTTCAGTGGGATTGACCATGGTTTTTTTGTGACATCATCATGGACCAGATCCCATATGAATGTATAATCCTTACCATAGAGTTATACACTATCTCTTTTGCCTTGGATCACATAATGGCAAAACATTATTGTCGGTCTTTAATCGGCACTAACTCACTTAGCTTGCTGGAATCCTTTGATTTCAGCAAGTTTCTTCACCCTGTACTTTTCAAGATTTTGTGAGAAACCTTGCTGTCCAATTTTTGTCAGGTTCCTCTTCATGCTGGGATTAAGGAGAATTAATAACTTGGCAGACATTACTGCTATATTGGCTTTGACCCTGTCTGACACTCCACTGCTAGTTTCACATATGGATTTCCTGCAGTGTTTTACCACATACAATGACAGACATCTTGTTGGAACAGACTAAATAATAAAACAATAATAAATTATTTCAAATCAGCCTGTGATCAAACTGTGGCAATCTTGTTTTTACAGAAATTACAAAGATAAAGTTGTATTTGCTTCATCCTTGCAGGAACTAAAAACATTTGCTCTGATACTAACTATGTATAGGTCACGATTTTTGTTTTTTACTTTTATAAGTTTTGTAAAACTTTTGTTTATTGCATTTTTTTCTTGACCATGTTTTAACATTGAGGGGTCTGTAAATGGTAGCTAGGTAGTCACTGGAAGGAGAGCTATGCACCAATCCCCTGTGATGATGCATAGAACTGGCCAGGCCTAGCACCTAATGTCCTACCCCGCCTTCTCGTGGTGCAGGACATTAGTACCTTTCAAAAGAGATGCCCTCTTGTGGAAGTGAACGGAAGGGGAGGGCTGCCAGATTAGTGTGGCCTACTGATCTGGACAACTATGGCTATTTTTCTTTTTTTTTCTACCCTGCTGAGGAGTGGTCAACCACACAGGGTCCTGGTGCTGACCATATAAACCCACTGGACTGGACAGATATATGGCTCTGAGCTTGATTATGGATCCTGATTTTGCTGCACTGGTGGGCTTCTGTGGAGGGAAAATCTTCCGCTGTGTTTTCTGTTTGTTTGTGGGTTGACAGCCCCAAGTGAATAGATTCACAGGATATGTTGATCAGCTGGTGGATAATCCTGAGCAGAGGTCATCGCAGGCACCTGAACTCTTTGCTTCTATTGGCATCATCAAATTCTACATTGGAGGAAGTCTCCCAGTGTAGATGGCTTCAGCCTTTAGTGGTGGGGGAACAGGTCTTTGCCCCATGTCTGCGATTAGGGGGCTGTTTGATATTGTCGGCATTCCCTCTCTCAATAAACATAGTTTCTTTAAACATCCCACTAAGCATTTTCTCTCCATAGGTAGTTGGAATGTGAGAACTCTGCACAGAGCTTTTTCTCTTGATGTCTTCACACAAGAATTCCACCATTATAATTTAGATATTCTCAGCTTGCAAGAGACCAGATGGACTGATAAAGGTCAGATTCTTAAAAATAATCTTAAATTTCTCTTTTCAGGGAGGGACGACAATAAGCATCACCAAGGCATAGGTCTGCTTCTCAGCAAACATGCTAGTGATGCTCTTCTAGGATATGAGTGCATTAATGAAAGGTTTCTTACAGCAAAATTTCAGACAAGCGTTAAAGACTTGAATGTTATATGCTGTTATGCCCCCACTGAGGATGCCGATGAGGATGAGAAGGATAGGTTTTATGGACAACTTCAGGATATTTTGAATTCTGTCAAGAAAGGAGATATTACCCTTGTTCTTGGTGACTTCAATGCCAAAATTGGCACTGACTCTGACCTTTGGGGAGGAGTAATAGGCCGTTTTGGTATTAGTAGCTGCAATGGCAATGGGCAACGTCTCCTATAGGTAAGCAAACTCAACGGATTCAGAATAACTAACACTTTATACAAACACTGCGACATACATAAGTACACATGGGTTTCACCCGATGGGCTGCATAAGAATATGATTGATTATATATTAATTAACAGCAAATAGGCTAGTTCTGTTAGGAATACCAGGTCATATAGGGGAGCTGAAATTGGATCTGACCATTACCTTGTTAAAAGTGTCTTGCAACTTAGACTTAAAAAGTGTTGTGCTGCGGTTAAAAAATTTACTTTTAATACTGAAGCTCTGAAAAACCCAGTTATAGCCAAAGCTTACCATGATAGGTTACTTAGTCATTATGACAGTCATGGTATGCTTACTACTGAAGTTGAGGAAGAATGGGATCATTTTAAACAGGCTTTTTTGGACACTAACAGTACTCTTTTAGGAAAAAAGGAGCAGAGGAGGCAGAATTATCTGAGTGATAAGGCACTTCAGCTTATTTCGGAAAGAAAGAACTGCAGGAATATCCTTAATCAATAACCTAGTAGTCCTAATAGAAAGGATTACAGAGAGCTTAATAAACATGTAAAGGACCAGTTAGCTGCTGATAAGAATCTTTGGCTTGATGGCGTGGTTGACAATGTCAAGGAAGCAGTTAGACAGCAGAACAGCAGAGAGCTGTACCAGATAGTTAATGTTTTTGTGGTAGAAAACGGACAGGCATACAGGGATTGAAGGATAAGCAAGGTAAGGTTATAGAAGGTGAGGATTCTGTCATGTCTAGTTGGGCTGAGCATTTCAGTGATGTTCTATACAATGTGGGTAGTTCTACTCCCATTGTTTGCAATGATGATAGATGCAATGGTGGCTTTAATGTTGGCCCTATAACACAATCTGAAGTTATTTTGGCTGTCTCTAAACTTAAACTACATAAATCCCCAGGTGTAGATGAAATGACTATGGAAATGCTTAGAGCTGGGAATGTTTCGGTTACCACTTGGATGATTGAAATCCTGAATATCTTTTATGATAAAGGCATGGTTCCTAAGGATTTTACAAGAGCTATTGTTATCCCTGTTTTCAAAAAAGGTGATTGCAGTTCTTGTGATAACTATAGGGGTATCAGCCTACTCTCTGTTCCAGGTAAAGTTCTTCCCATGATTGTGCTTAATAGAATTAAGAATCTGGTTGACAGTCAATGCGTGATGAGCAATGTGGATTCAGAAGTGGTAGGGGATGTGTGGATCAGATATTTTCATTTAGGCAGATTCTTGAGAAATGTTTAGAGTTTCAGAAACCTTTGGTTGCTAGCTTTGTTGATTTCAAAAAGGCTTTCGACTCTGTTGATCGTCATAATTTATGGTTGAGTGTGAGATCATATGGTATACATGACAAGTTGGTTATCATAATGAAAGCTCTCTATAATAACACTGAGTCGTGTGTGAGAGTTGGTAAGGCTTGTAGTAATTGGTTTAGTATTACTTCTGGTGTTCGACAAGGGTGCATTTTGTCTCCTTTTCTCATTAGCTTGGTCATTGATTATGTTATGCGAAATTCACTTCAAGGGAAATATTTTCCCCTTAAATGGACTGGATATACGAAAATTTCTGATTTAGATTATGCTGATGATTTAGCCCTTTTGGCAAATGATGTTGATGAGATGAACTCTTTCATTCGAGCTGTTGATGAAACTGGTAGTAGAGTAGGTTTGGTTATAAACAGAGAGAAAACTAAAGTGATGAAAATTTGTCAGGCAGGCTGTGATTCAGTTAATCTGAATGGTTGCAGTCTTGAGCAGGTGTCACAGTTTAATTATCTTGGGAGCTCTGTAACAGATAATGGTGATGTGCGGCATGAGATTAACAGACGAATAGCGATTGCTGCCGGGACTTTTAGAATCTATGGAGAGTGTGGAGAAATAGGCGTATACACCTAAAGACTAAAATTAGACTGTAATAGTTTGGTTCTTTCTAGGGTTAGTTATGGTAGTGAAACTTGGACACTTTGTAAGCAAGATAACAGGAAACTAGATTCCTTTGATTCCAGATGCTTACGCAATATCTTGGGCATTAGGTGGTTCAACTTTGTAACTAATGATGAGGTTAGGCAAAGGATTCTGCAACCTCCTTTAAGCAGCATATTGTGCAGAGAGAGACTCTGTTGGTTTGACCATGTTGCCCATATGAATAATTATAGATTGGTGAATAGGGTTATGAAGTGTGCCTAAAGGCCTCAGAAAGAGGGGGAGACCTAGGATGTGGTGGGCAGACAATGTCAAACAGGACCTTGTTAGAATTGGTGTGCAGTGGCCAGATGCAGTAGATGTAGCTCAGGATAGACTTGCTTGGAGAACTAAATTGCATGGTCTGGTTGGACCTCCGTAGCCCATGGCTGCTTGAGGAGGAGGAGGATGATGATGATGATGATACTGTATATTTTACCTCATTATTTGTCATCTGTGTTCCTTACACTCAAGCATCTTTTATGAGATCATTGTTATTTACCTCCAGTATTTCAATTTTTTTATTTCTTATTTTACATGCATCTAATTTTATTACCCTTGTCTTTTTATTTTTTCCCCAAGTTCTTTACATTCATGGTTCTTTCAACATGTTATATTTCTGGTTTTGCTTTTTTTTTCACCTTGGTTGCGTTTATGATCTTTTAATTATTTTGTTTTTTCCTTTTATCTTGATTGACACCTTGTTATATGTTTTTTTGCTAGTGTGCCATTAAGCCCCAAACAATGAAACCCTCATGTTAGGATTATTTATCACCTGTTTTTTGCCCATCTTAATAGAGAATTAACACTTTGAGCATTACAGCTATTACAAGTTTTGACATCTTGATAATTTTCATGTAGCAATGAGAGTAATATATATATTTTACTTTAAAAACTATTCATTATATATTGGACTGTAAGTGAAAGTTGTGTATTGTAATATTCTTGTGTTAGATTAAAAACTTGAGTTGTAGTATAACAAATTAGATCCTTGTGTATGTTTTTTAGAGGAATAATGTTTCAAATTAATTAGTTCTCTGATTTATTATAGGTTTTTCTAGTGGTTTTCCACTGCCCCGTAAAGCCAGCACTCTTCAGCGTGTTGGTTCCTCTAATAACAAGCCTCCAACACCTGTGAGGAGATCTTCTTCAATAACAGCATCATCTGTGCAATCGCGTTCTACAAATGAAAACTTTTCTTTAAAAGGCAATCCTTGTTCAAATTCAATTAGTTCTGGGGCTGGAGAAGTTCAATATTCACCTAATCTGACTGAACTGTATAAAAATACTTCGACTGGAAATTCTCCACAAGAAAAGGTGTCGTATCCTTTAAATAACATCAGTGTTTATAGCAGTAGTAAAGATTATGAAAGTAGTTCAGATTTGTTTTCTGTTAATGGTACTACTAATAGTGAATCAAAAAATAGTATTGTAACAGATGTTTCTGATAGCCGAGCACGACTTATTCATGACCTGAACTCTACACTGCAGCATCAGAGAAAAATCCAAGAGCGCAGAGTAAGCCAAGCTGAAGCTCCATTAGTTCCTCCACGACACAGTTCACAACAAGATCCAGGTAGAGTTATCAATCAGAATATTCGACAATCACATGCAACAGACAATATGCATTATGGTAGCTGTAATGATCAGGAACTTCTTATTCAGTCACCTAATACTAAAATTGCATCTCGCCAGTCCATTTCTAAACAACTTCAAAGGAAACCATCAGTGCCAGAAAGTTTTACATGCAAAGATTCAAATGTTAGCATAAAGGAAACTTCTCGCACACTGCTGCGACGCGCATCACAACCTACTCTGCCAATGACTTTAACTGCTCAAGTTAATGAACTTCCTGGTGATGAAAAATCCTTAAAACAGTGTTTTTTAGCTGCACTCAATGCCAAGTTAGCTCAACAACAGCATCAACAAAAATCCACTGATGAGGAAAAACACCATAGTTTACAAAAGTGGCAGATGAGAGATAACCGAAGTCCAGTAGCTCAAGTTAGCAACTGGGTGGCAGAAAAGCAGCTGATGCAGCCTCAGTTATGTCGCGAGTCTTTAATGGACCAAATTAGGCGTGGTACAACATTGAGAAAGGTAGCCTCCAACGATCGTTCAGCCCCCAGATTGTCGTGACGGTTGCGCGTGGTTTTCATTTGCCATATTTAGCCTGTGTACATCAGTCTGCTGTGAATTTTGGTAAATAGTATTTCACCAGACACATTTTATATATTATAAGAATATATAAATGTGTGTGATCTAGTAAATGAGTTTCTATTTTGTTGTTTATATTTCTTTCCCTACATATGTTATGTTGAAATACTTTAGTGGTATATAGACCATTTTTAGAAAGCTTTTATTTATGCATTTGTTTGATATCTTTTTTTAGAGTAGCTATTTATAAGAGTGACAGGCAAACTTCATGCCCTTGTGCATGTTACATTGGACCATTAGTTTTTGTTGTTTTTCTTTAATAAATTGGGGATGTTATTAAATATTTTTCTGATAAATTTGTAATTATTTTTTAGTATTTCATACTAGCATATTTCATACTACATTTACTCTAGCAATGGGACTTCAACAAGTGAATACATTAATGAAATTATGTAAATTTACTAAAGATAGATATGTAATTGCAATTTAAAGTTTTGATATAACTACTTAAAACAATATTTAAGTATCAAAGAATTGAATAATGTAAAGGGAATATGGAATTATACTTATTTCTGTTTAAATTTAAAGCTTTGTTTTATACTTGTGATACAGAACTGTTGTAATTATATTTTAGTATAATTTCATATTGAAAGTGTGTTGTTTTATTTATTACTAAGTGTTACCAAAGAGAGGCTTGACCTTCTGCACTATATTGTGGGACCACATATTTTTTTTAAAGGTGTAAAGTTAAATATGACCTTTACAGCTAATTAGTAAACATATTAAATTTACACTACACAGCAATTTGTTTAAAAATATTTAATTCACAATTATGCTGTAATATTAAAAGCTCTTGAGCAACATTTTTCTACATTAAACTTAACACTATTCACATAGTCCAGCCATGAGCTTTTTTCACCATGGTATACTGTCACTTAAGGACACTTTTATCTTTAAAAAAGTTCCCAAGTACCCCCTCCCCCCATGGAAATTATTACCATTTTCAGATGTCTTCAAAAAACTTCTTGCTGGTTCAGCTGGTTGTGCTATTATCCTTATGTTCTTGAAAGGGCCCTGTGTCAAGGATTTTATCTTGGTTGCTGCTGATCTCTTATTGGCAGCCATTGATATTTAAGTTTCAGATACCAGTCCAAGTTTTTTACGTTGTAGATACAATTCAGGAAGTCATTTTCCATCAACCGCTGCTGGTTGTGTTGCATATTCCTTAAAACTCATACTGCACAAAATAAGTTGGCCAAAGTGACTCTCTCTTATACTTAAACATCTTAAAAGGCTCAACGAACTTAAGTTTCAACTCAAAGAACGTTAAAAGTTACAGATATTAACATTAAAATCTGAAAGGGCTCAACTTCTCCATGTGGCAACGTGTTTCATCCATACACCAGCAAGACTTCATCTGGCACTATACCTTACAATAAATTGGCTTTAAATAAGAGTCTTCCTCTATCAGCAGTTTTGGTTTTCACTGTGCTGCTCATGCAGCAGAAGGTTCCACGACACTGGAAAGGGAGGGATTTCAGTGTTACAAAGGTGATCTTTATGTAAATTAATCATGTTTTCTGTATATTGCAGTTGATATTTGTTTGGAGATGCTGCTATGGCTTTATATGTTACATTTTCTATCCTGTTGGGATACATTTATCTCTATCATTAATAATTAATTTTTTAATTGTATTAGTTACTATACAGCCGTCCCATGGCCGAGTGGTTAGCATGCTTGGCTACTGATCTACGGGACCTGGGTTCGAGCCCCGGGTAAGGCATGGTTGTGCGTGTTGTTTTTCTGCTGAGGTCCTGCCATCCTCTCAGACCTTCTACTATGGCATATAAACTGACAGGCTCCTGTCAGACCTCTGTGGCAAGCAGCTGCTTGAGGGGATATTTATTTTTTTTATTAGTTACTATATGTGGCATTTTTAATTCATATATGCTTAATGTATTTTTCATAGTTTTTACATATGAATGTAACATATAAGGAAAACTGTACATATTGTGTTTTACTTATTGATTGGGCTGGGTTAAATTGTGACAACATTTTTTTACATGGAGAAGTTGAGCCTTTTCAGATTTTAATGTTAATATCTGTAACTTTTAATGTTCTTTGAGTTGAAATTTAAGTTCATTGAGCCTTTTAAGATATTTAAGTATAAGACAGGGTCGCTTTGGGCAACTTATTTTGTGCAGTATGAGTTTTAAGGAATATGCAACACAACCAGCAGCGGTTGGTGGAAAATGACTTCCTGAATTGTATCTACAGTGTAAAAAACTTGGACTGGTATCTGGATTTAAATATCAATGGCTGTCAATAAGAGATCAGCAGCAACCCAGATAAAATCCTTGACACAGGGCCTTTCCAAGAACAATGTAAGGATAATAGCATGCCCAGCTGAACCAGCAAGAAGTTTTTGAAGATACCTAAAAATGGTAATAATTTCATCTCTTTGCTTGGGAACTTTTTGTCACAAATGTCCCATGAAGAAGTAATTACTGCAACCAATACTGTTCATAATAAATATTGAAACATAATGCATAATTCATCATAAAGTCTAAAAGCATAAAATAATAACTTATATTCTGCATAGCATATATAGATAGGAGGACATACAGCTCAAACTACATTTTATTGTGACCAATAGTAGATGTGTGCTTATGTGACATTCTAATTTTTCTTAAAGGACTTTGCTATTATTTAGGTTTAAGTCTTTTATCCCTTATTATTAATTGCAAATGGTAATAATTGATTCCATAATGATTAGTCAAGATTCAATAGTAGAGGGAGGCAGAAGTTATCCGTAAAGTTAGAAATCAAGAAGTGTTTTGCTGTGAGTGGGATGTGAACCCACATCTCCTGATTGAAGGCCAAGTGTTCTAACCACTAAATTAACATGGTTAGCTCATTTTCCAGAAATTATTATATTAAAAAGCACAGGTTGAAATCTAAATTTTTTGCTTTCAGCATTTTTGTCTAGAATCACTAATTGTATCTCATTATTTTACTTGGTAATATCAGTTGTTCTTTAGGATCTAGCATTTGTTAATTACAGTAATAGTTTAGAAGGATAGAGCTGTTCCTAAAGGTTATTTAACTGAAATTAATCTGATAACAATAAGATTATTAATCTGAAATCAATTTCAGATGTAAATTTGTTAATGACAAAGATGTACATAAATAGATAAAATAATTCTAATAATGGAGTGCTTAATATTATAAATAAAATGTATGATCTGTTTTCAAAGAATCAAAATATCCAATACCAAAGATAAAAAGAAAACTTAGAAATCTTACATCCTTTACAGGTTTATCATGCAAGCAATACATACCATAATGGTTCTACCAGTTGTCAGATTCACTACTCCCTCAGTTCAGGTTTTAAATGAAAATTTCTAGAGTAAGCTTCAGGAATGCATAATGTAAAATTCTTTGCAATTTCACCATTATTTAGGTTCATAGCCTTCAACCTTGTAACTTATAAACATAAAACTTTCTACAATGAAAAATTTGATTAATACAGCAGAGACTTGTAGTACAAAGTGTTGTAAAGTAACTGTTGTTTATAGGGTTGCATTGAGTGTTTGAAAGCTGCAGAGAATCTTGCGTTTATTGATCATTTGGTTGAAAAGCAACAAAGTCTTCATCACTGTTAAATGATCAGCTAGTATAGTATTCATACTAATACAGAAGCTGTAATTTCCTTCCAGACAGACAATTGGACATGGCCCTGTTTTCCAACAATATGGTGGTTATTACAGGAACACACTAAATAGAGATTGCACCACTTGATTTACTATTAAAAGATTGTTGTCTGTTTGGAGTAACTCTTCCATAATTTTCCAAATACTTGACTCTTCAGTATCAAATTTCATACAAGGGTTTCCCCCATGTTACAATAAAAGTTCAAGTCTACCTATAATAGAATTTGATTTTGAACCTCAGACCACTTTACCCCATTTTTATAGTTTATGATTGTAGATTTTAGTTTTAGATGTCTCATGCATAATTTTTTAGTCGCATGCATCAGCAAAACTCATTTTTTTTCCACAAATTTTATTAGATTTTCATTTAACATAGTTTGCTCCCACTCCTGCTCCCTTCTGGTAACTTCCAAATATTTGACAGTCCAATCCCAAATTTCTTTTAAGAGTTTTTTCATGGCTACACTGTGTTGCATTCAAAATTCAAGATAAACCCCAAATTTTTAACACCACTTATATTTTTCTACTTTCATTGAATTTTAGTATGAATAATTGCAGAATTCAGAATTTCAATAATTGCTAGTATCTATATAGAAAAAAATGGTGACAGAATAAAATTTATATATCTGTGTTTATAGAAAGTTAAATGCAAGTCTTTGTAATTTTAAAAAATCTAAAGCAATGTTTGGGAAATTTAAGAACTCGAGCCCAAATCTGAGTCTTATTTTGTAATAATGCATATGTAAATACTGAATAATAATTTCTTAATATTTTGGGGGGCATATTTACAATCATGAAAACTACCATAGCAGCATTGCTCATTCTCAGAATTTTTTCCAAAATCTCTGAAAGGTGAAAGGTCTTTTGCGTGAGATTATAGAAACTGTGTTTTTATGGTTTTGATATTATAATGTTTTTAATTAGGGATGTAAGTTTTGTTTCTTTTTTTGTAAATAAAGATATGTTTTGCATTTTGATTTCAGAATTTTATATCTGTATAGCATTTTTGTCTTAATATTTTCCTTTTATTTGTCATTTAGAAATGAAATTATAAATACATAAAATTGCTTCAAAAATGGTAGTTTTGTGTTTCAAGATTTCCAAACCTCTACAAATAAATATAATATGCAAAACCACCATTCAAATACATATTGCTTAGTGAAACCAAACATTGCACATGTTTCACTTGTAGTTTCAATCATTTGCTTTTGATCATCAGTCAGTATTATAAAGTGACACTCTGCATCAGTACCAGGCCCAGATCTGGGGGGCATGCCCTTGTCCCCCCCCCCTGTGAATGCTAATAAGGGTAATGAGGCAATATGAATATTTCCCACACATTTCAAGATTTTTTTTTAAAGAACTCTAAAGTGGGGGGAGAAATGTTATAATGGAAATCAAGTTCAAGAGGCTGGATTTCCATTGTACTTTTACTTTTTTCTGGCTCGATTTTTCTGGCTCGATTTCTGGCTTGACAAAAAGTAAAGGGGGAGGGGGGCAAGAAGCCCCCCTCCCCCTTTACTTTTTGTCTAGATCTAGGCCTGATCAACCTTATTAGCTAGTGTCCACATTGATTGAAGGGATGCAGTAACAAATTCAAAATTTTGCTGATGTTCCCAGATTCAAGTCCTAACTGTGCCTGCACTGAGAATTCTCTGCATGAACCCTCATTCTGCCCTCAGTGAGAAAGGGGAGATATCAGTGAGTTTGAAAAGACTGCTGTCTGCTGGATGAGATATTAAGTTTTGGCCCCATATGCAGGAGCCTGGATAGCCTTCAAGGAAAGTTCCATCTGTCTCCTAATCATATTATGAAAATTCCATCAA
This sequence comes from Ryuthela nishihirai, assembly GCA_038380435.1. NCBI lineage: Eukaryota > Metazoa > Arthropoda > Arachnida > Araneae > Heptathelidae > Ryuthela > Ryuthela nishihirai. The sequence goes on along the minus strand of JAWZYU010000023.1, from coordinate 44,009,822 downwards.
CCCCCACCCCTTCTTAGCAGGGAAGATCCAATGGATCCCCTTCCCCAACTTTTTCTTAATTCTTGGAGTTCTTGTGACTTGCCTTTAGCCCATTGTGTGCAAAAAAATGGCACTTTGAAGTAAAACAACTCCACACAAGAGGGTTTCTTCATTTTGTGGTCATAAATAGTTGAAATATGTGTGGTTTTTCATATCCATTGATTTAACCATTTGTTGCAAAAATGTTGATAGCCATCTACTATATCAATATAGAACATGGTGGTTATATCAATATATACTTGGTGGTATACATGTTTTGCATTCTTTTCATGAAACACTTGCGGGTGTTTCCAAAGTTTTGCATGTAACTACGACTTTGTGTAATTCAAAAATTATTCACGAATGCTTCGGCTGTTTCTGTATCTACGTAGAACATTCCATTCTGGCCATCTAGTGTAGGGACAGTCCTGTTATTGCCTCTGAGATTATGTACATTTCCTTGGGGATATAGCTCAGGGTTCATTATCGCTTATAAGCAGAAACCCGAAACACAATAGGTATGTTGCCTGAAAACCTCCCAACAGTCCAAAGGAGTGCAAAGTTCAATACTGTTTCTACTTCTCAGTAGGGAAGAACCATTAATCTGTACTTTGCTGCCATCAGTGGATGTGTTAAACAAATTTCTGATTTCTTCTCAACAATCATTAGTTAGAGATTACTTCCTGCATGTTTTGACAATTTTTCTAATATTTTTTTAGAAGTTTCTGTAAGCATAATTTGTAATGAAGTTTGTTTCTAATCAGAGCAAATGCTTAAAACTTTCCTCCCTCCTTATGCCATTCACACAGAGAAACAAGAGGCATAGCTTGAGTGTCTCTTGAATCAGGGTTTCTCAACCTGTAGGTGCTAGGTATATGACAAAAGTAATTGAGGATTATTGGCTTTGATCATGAAATATGTTGTAATTCACTGAAATATTATGAAAATTCAGAAATAAAACTTATTGCAAATATGTTTTGATTTTACATTTTATTGTGAATTGAAACATACTTTAAATTTATTAGAACAGACTTGGGATCAAAAAAATGAAAAATATGTAAAGAGAACTGGAAAATAATTAGTTTTTGTATAATTTTTCTTTTATTACAAAAAGAGTAAAAATAATGTATCCATAGTTATTTTTAATACTTAAATAGTTTTGAAGAATAATTCTTAGAATGAATGATATCACTGGTTAAATTTTCCAGATTTCATAACATTAATTCTGTAAATATTGGGCAAAATGTAATACAATACTGTAATACAAGGCAAAATTTAGATAAATATGATCTGGATCAATAAACCATTATGTTATTTTTTAGTAAACATTTGTAAAAATTAAAGCATTGAATTTTCTTTTCTACTGGTATATCATAGAAGTGTTGATTTTATTCTGTCACAATTCACATATGCCACAGTACCAAAGCAAATGTCACATGCCTTATGTGTTTGCAAAGTAGTACATATACAAAGAACTAAACCCATATTTTGAAATCAGTAACCAGATTACAAGAAGTGTTTTTTATTCCTTCTGACTTTCGTCTATATTGATTTATTGTGGCACAGGCTTAATAATCAAAACAGATTTCTACTTTTTATGGCCTACAATTACTTATGCATATAGTTTTGTAAAACAAATTAGTTTCACAACATGTAATCAGTGATAAACTGGAATCAGTTTTTTCATTCAGGTATCTCTATACATAGCTGTAAAGTTAACAAATTGAGTATATATATTATTTACATAAAAATTGCTAATATTTTGAAATATTTTTCACTTTACATTTAAAGTGCAAAAGGTTAAGTAACTTTAATATTGGTGTTTCATTTGTATGTTTCTTGCATCATCACAATTTTTATTCATTTATATAATCATCAACTATATATGTATAGCTATATATTATAACTTTTTTTGCATTCTATTCTTTAAACAAAATGTGTGTGTCATAACATCCAAAAAGATTTGGTTCAAGGTACAAAATTTTCCTTGTAATATTTTGCTCATTAATCCTTTCTTTCTCTTATATGTGTTCAATTGATACTGGAAAGCAAGTACTTGGAAAAGCCTATTTCTGCATATTTTATTTGGACTAATTATATGAAACTTCTTAAGGTTATTAGACAGAATAGTAATATTGAAAATAAAAGTTAATTTACAGGGTTCAATAAATATTAATAAAAGATTGACTATTCTGTTATGTAGGAAACCTACTGTGGACCCACTTACATATGTTGTTACAACCATAGTTGGGGAATCTCCTCCTGGTGTGTCAGTCTCATGTCTGGCAAGTGTTATTGATGTGGGGCATTCCGCACTGCCATCATTGTTTATTCCATGGCTATCAGCACAGCTTCCTGGCAATCTAGCTTGTTAGTAATCATAAAACACAATTTTCTTTTACATTATTGACACATGAGAGAATATATAACTTTTACTCCTTTTTAAACATTCTTTGACGTTTAACAAGGAGTAAAAGTTTTATTTCCTCTCTTGTATGTCAAAATTGTGGTCTATGATAACTAACAAGCTGTATTACCTGGAGGCTGTGCCAGTATCCATGGAGTAAACAACTTGTGCAGTTCAGGATGCTACACATCAACACTTGCCAGCCATGTAACTGATACACAAAGAGGAGATTCCCCAGGTATGATTGCAACAACATATGTAAGTGTGCACCATAGTAGGTTTCCTACATAATGGGAGAACAGGGAACCTTTTATTAATATTAGACAAAAGTTTATTTTTTTTCATTGGCTCTCAGGTTCAAATTATATACTAAATGGCTTATGAGTTTTGTATATTATTAATTTTGCTGCACAGTGAAATATACAAAAATTTTTAAAAAGTTTTTAGATATATATATATTTTTGATATACAACCTTGTTCTAGCAAACAGATTTTATCATGGGGTCTTTTTTCATTACAGTGCATTGTCTTGCTGAGAATTGGTTTAAGAAAAGCACAGAGCTTAATTTTCAGTGCTTTAAGAGTATAAATTTTTGATGCTGATGCATTTACGTTTTGAATCAACATCTTGGCTTGTTGGAAGAACTTTGAAATATCATATCTGCAGTAAGGTGTATGGCATTTAGAAAATCCATGCAAATTTATTAATTTACATTATATATGAACACTAATATTTTGAGGCAACTGCAAATCAGAACTTTTTGTACTTGCTGGTGTTTTAGATGTGTATATTCTTACCTAAGGACAACAAGCTTCAGTTCCTGGTGGATATACACAGTCGTATCAGAATAATACGACCACCTACCATACATATACTATGGTAGGTGGTCATATTATTCTGATACGACTGTGTATAGCCACTTAATTTGGTGCACCATAAATACTTGTAACCGTTGTGTCTCATCACAGTGATGGGCGTGTAATCTGTTCTGACACAAGGATTTAACAGTTTAAACCAAAGTTTTGACAAGTGCAAAAAACTTGAACAATGGTTTTAGCATATTAGTCCTGTTATAGTAAGTCTATGAAAAAGTTATTTTCATGACTTCATATTCTAATACATGTAGCTTTTTAATGGAAAGTCATGGGAACTTAATTTTATTGACAATTGGTGATGCAATGTGAAAACATTTTTAGGTTTAAATTATACTCTACTGCATTTAGTTAAGTGATAATTCAATTATATTTTTTATTCAAACATTAAAAGATTTTGTCAATATATGTTAAATTGGATTATAGATAGTCTGCTCCTTCCAGCACAAATCACAGACTAGTTGATAATAAGACTTAATATGGAACAAGTGATAAATGTAACTAAAAAGTGTTACATATGTTTGATCTTTTATTCGACCTAATATATCTACTATTTACCCATCTGTCGATTTACATGGTACATTGGTTCTGGGAAATTACCATGGAAACCGAGACCAACAACTTATGAGAAAAAGAGAGATAGGTTCTGAATAAATCCTTGTTATGTATAAAACATACACTGAAAGTTTAATTTTTACATATTTATTTAAAATTTCAGTTCAGCAGTAATAATAAACGTTAATATAACATTATTTTTTACTTTATTGACACTAAGTCAGATAAGCATAGATTAATTACTCATATTATATATAATTTAAACACAGCTAACTAGTTAAAATTTAATAAAACACTATTAAGCTGTTACATTTGGTAGCACAGTGTATCATAATCCTAGCATGCTAAGTGCATATTATTTCCCACAAAAGCTGGGAACCTAATAACCAAGATATATTGTTATTTCAGTAACTTAAAAGTCATAATTGTAATCTTAAACCTATGTGAAGATACATTAACCTTAAAGTAAACAAAGGATAGTTACCACTTTGTAGTATCTGGTACAATTGCTTTAATATAGGCATTCACAGATGAGATGATGTAATTCTCACAGCCCCTATGTTTGTAAGCTACCAGTCCTAATGAAGATGAGCCGGCTGTATAATGCTTGTCACAGAAGAATAATGTGCCACTGATGACTTCCAGCATGTTAATTATTACAGTCACCCTCTTGTCACTGCATTAGGATACAAGCTTTAAGTAGATGGACACATGAGTTGATGGTATTCTGCTACTATTCAGCTGATACTCCATATAAATCATATACAAAACCTTGGCACCACCATTTTCTGAGTCCAGGACATCTTTAATCATGTCCGTATAAAAGCTTATATGTGTTGAATGCGATATCGACTTTAGAAGCTCGTATGCTTCGAATAATAACTATTGTTACAAACATTCATATGTCAACTTTAACACTAGTTGTAAAGACATCTTCATATCAGCGAAGCAGACAAGCACAGATCCAAATGTTGTCAAAGCCATTACACAGTTCCAGTTAACGATCTTAAGTGGATAATATCCAAGGCTATCGAAGTTTTGCACCTTACATACATTAATAACTTATTACAACTAAGCTATCCAAATTGTCAAAGAAAAAACAGACTAAAGTTTAAAAGACTTTAAAAAATTGTCCAGCCTTCATCAAGGCAACCCTGAGCAAGGCATTTCACCTTGTACACATCTACGGCATCTTCAGGCTCAGTGTGGTGATACTTCAGATTTGGCTATTTAAGCTTGTCTCGCCTTCATCGTCATTACTACGTGTGCGTGATGTACTTGCACACAGATGCAACAAGAGGCTCCACGCTGCTGGTAGTGGTGGGATCTCCATGTTGCATACGTAATTGCAGTGTGCATGAATAAGTAGTTTTTCTGCATATTGTAATTGATATTTTGTTTGAGGGGCTGCTAAGGGTTTATAATTAATTTGATTAATTTGTAAATTATTATTTAAAACCATTTGGGCCAATGCAGTGTTATAATTATTTTTCTGAATATCATCCTGATGTTCATGCATTCTATCACTGTATTGTCAGAATGTTTTACCAATGTAATTATTTTTTCCCTTAAGAATCCCAGTTTTCCCAGATGTTCCACATATCATTTATCTGTTCTCGAACAGTATCTTGAGAGCCATTTAATGCACATGACCAGTGAGACATTGCATTCAACAATATTTATTGTTATGGGTTTACTTAACCCTAAAAGTTATGCACTTCCAGTTCAAAAATTATTAGGCTTTTCTTGTTAATTAAAAATTATTAATTTTTCTCGCAGTCTCATTAATTTGCAAGTGATGTAAAGACTGGTGATGCTGATATTATACTAAAATTCTAATGTAGAATTTTTTACATTACCAAATGGTTAGCATGTCTAGCTGCAGAGCAAAGGGACTTGGGTTTGGACCCTGGATAAGGTATAAATGTTCTTGTTTTGTCTTTCTTCTGTTGAGGTCTCTCCTTCCTCACAGACTTTATGGTGTATTTTAATGGCAAGCAGCTTTTCAGAGGTAATTTTCCTTTTAATTTTAAGCATTTCATTTGTTCGAATTAGGAAAACTTTGCATTTTTTGGGTTTTTAAATGTACCTCACATCTCTGAATTTGGAAAGTAGTGGTTCACAAATAAAAATATTCAAAACTCTAGCCTGAAAACTTGTTGATGATTAGATACAAAATGGAAACTTTTTTTTTGTGCTTTTGAAAGCTTGAATGCATTTAACATGATATATACATGCAATATTATGTAAACTATTATTAAATAATTACTAATTACTCCAATGTAATTCAGGGTTTTGAAGAGGTTTTTAATATTGCTTTGCTAAAAACTATATTTCACAGCCATTTGTTACAGTGACAAACGTTTTTTAAAGAATAGCATGGTCAACTTAGACATATTTTTCTGCACTTTGTTTACTTTTCCATGGAAGGTTAATAGTTTTTTAAACATAGAAATTGCAAATAATTTTTTTTGCATTCTTTGTTAAAGGAGTTACAGTTTCTTTTTTCAATGCAATTTTACCTCGTTGGCAATATTTTTATTTTAAAAATATAACCTCTGTTGGCTTTTATCAGTAAACTGAAATCAATGTCTTGCTCATAAATGTCAACTTAAATAGATCATAGAAATAAACTTTTCCTTAAGTACTTGTGAAATAATTAAAATGATTTTTTTTTACCAAGCTAGTTCTGGCTTTTTTTAAAATTGCTTGTGGTAATTTTATGTCAACAGTACATATTCCTAGAAACAGACTAAGTCAAAACTGTCGAAAAAGTTGGAAGACATGCTAGTCACTGATAAAAAGCAAAATTAAGAAATTCATATATATATTGATCACTCTTTTCTTGAACTTCACCATGGATTATTTCATAAAATTTTGATATTCCATTGTTTGTTATTGATATATATATACACATAAGTTTAATATTTGAAAAAGTATTGTCATAATTTATTCATATTATTTTCTTTGGAAGAGTACCATATTGTTGCCATTAACAATCACATGAGACAAATCAACTGACTACGAATAATGTTGCATTTCTTTCTGTCAAGAATCAGCAAATTTTAAATTATATGAGAGCTGCTCAGTTTGTGTAAGTTGGCTGTATGTGTCACTGAAAACCACTGTCAGTAGTGTTCTGTAAACTTGTAAATGTAAGTAAATAGAAATCTAACCTTTATTGTTTCTCCCTCATTAACATGTATCTATTATAATGCTACATTATCGTTAGCTAAGAAAAAGCTACACTGTTAATAACAAGTAGTTGGGGCATTAAATCTGAAGTTAGCTGTAATAACCATATTGCGATTATTTAATTTTATAAAGCATTTCACAAGACATAATGTATTTATGTAACTAACTTCTTTATTGCATGACAAGTATAAAAATAATGTTGTGAATTGTTTAGTGTTTGAGAAAAATGCAGATAGCTGTTAAATTTTCACTATATCAGTTTATAGCTTTAATGCCCCAGCAATGAAACTGTTTTAGTTATCACATATCATAATGCTTTGAAGTTTCCATTCTGTTTCACTTGTTACCATTATTTGTAATTCCCTGTGAGATAGTGTAAACCATCTATGCCAAATTAATTGGCATTTTTACCCATTTTTTAATGTATTCTTGTTTTTTTTTACTTCAAAGCAGAATTTCCCCCCTTTTTTATGTTGTTGCTTGGGAAATTTAATTTTTCGTTTAGCTTTGAAATTTGTAAATATTATCTTTGCACTAAGTAATTATTTAATGCATATTGCATAGCGTACTCTTAAAGGCAATTGTAAAGAATTTCACACAAAAGTGTAGAGTCTGTACAAGTTGTTAGAAGTACTGTAATTGGGAGTATTCAGTGTGTAATGAGTGAATAATGTAATTTGCATGCACAGTTAGATCTCTTCAAGTAGACCACCAGATAATGTTATTGCATAAGGTTAATTTTTATAGTTAATTTGTTCACAAAAGTAAGAATTGTGTTTGGTAAAATGCCAAACTTTGTACATATTTTATAAAAATGTTGTCCTTCATCAATCTTACAAAGGTTGCAAATGATTATAGACCACAGAGAGAAAGACAACAGATTGAATGAAACTTTATAAGGATAATAGTGTGAAGTGTTTATTTAGATCCATTCAATATTTTTATTTTGAAAGAATTGTATCACAAAGCTAGTGTAACATGCTGTTGCATTTTATGTTACAAAGTCATTTAGTAGCTTGCTGTTCCTAATGCTAAAGTACCGTTTTAATTTCACTTGAAGTAATGTTGCTTCTGGTAAAAGATATAATACTTAGTTTTGCTACACAAAGGATATAAACATTCAAGTGCCATTGAAACATGAACAGCTCCATGTAATGCCAGCAGATAGTCAGATTCAAAACTTCTTAGCTTTTAAAATAGACTTTTTTATAGAAAATTTTGATCAAAAATAAGGTAAAAATAAATTAGATATATGTAAATTGCCATTCAATAATATTCTTCTACTGTTAAAGATGTTATGGAATCAAGAACATTTAACTGCATCATTTCTCATGCTAAAGGAATTTCTTTATAATTGATGCCTGAAAATGTCATTATACAAGCAACTGGAAGACATTTTAATGTATTTTTGAATATTTCTTTTAATTTAATCACCTATTGAGAAAACTTTAATATGTAACATTAACTCAATGATACTATCAAAATAGGGGAATAAGACACTTTTGCACTGATAAATGATATATAATAGTAAAGAAGTTGTGAAGTATAGTGTGTGTGTATGTAGTCACAGTTTGATATGCTGAAAAAATAATCCATAATTAGTTTTTCTTTAAAAAAAACTTGAAATTTTAACCTTAACTATCTTGCATATCACACATAAAGCTGTTATACTCTGCAGCAAGTAGAATGTAATTGATACACGCAATACTTTTACTGAAGGAAACTGCAACTCATCATAGATATCGATGTTTAATACTAATTATCGCATTTCAAGAGTTTCCAATTCTCCATAATCAGATTTAAAAAACATGATCAAATGATGTTGCTATAAAGTTCCAATAAAACTACATGATATTTAAAATAGCATGTGCTCATGTGGTATGCAGACTGTGTGTGTTTGTAATGATAACGTTGCCATGTGTCTCATGAGCTCATTGTAATAAAGATCATGTATGTCATTTAATAATATTCTTCTACCATTAAAGGTTTTTTGGAAAAATGATTAATTAATAATTTCCAAGCTGAATGTATGTGAGGAATGTCATTATTGCAGCATTCTGAATAATTAATAAATAAGGCTTCAGTATATTTTAACATGAATCTTGTATTGGGAGAGTGATGATAAAAGATTCACATTAAAAATATACTGAAGCCTTATTTATAAATTATTTAGAATGCTGCAATAATGATATTTTCTTTAATATTTTCCAAAAGAAAAGAATTAATAATAAAATTCATCAATTTTAACCTATAACCTTATACGAACTTATTGCAATGAGCTCATGAAACACATGGCAATGATATCATTGCAAAACACAAGCAGTCTGCATACCACATGAGCACATGCTATTTTAAATACCTTGTAGTTTTATTGGAACTTTATAGCAACATCATTTGATAAACTTTTTTGAATCTGATGACAAGAGTTTTGGAAACTACCAAAATCACAATAATTAGTATCAAACATCAATATATCTGATTAATTATAATTTCCTTCAATGAAAGTATTGTGTGTATCAATTAAGTTCTGCCTATTGCAGAATATAACAGCTTTATGTGTGATATGCGAGATATTTAAGATTAAAAATTTCAGATTTTTTTAGAAAAACTGATTATGGACTTATCTTTTAAGCATAACAAACTGACTTTTAATACACACACTATTCTTCACCAACTCTTTACCATTATATATCATATGGCAATTTTAGACAACTTCTTATTACTGAAAATGCTGTTGTTAAATATTTTATCTGTCTAACTTTTTACATACTGAATGAATGTTAAAATAAGAATTTAGACAGATGTGATTTAGATCTGTATGTTATTTTTAGACTCATTATATGAGAAGTTTATTTTAAAAACATAGTTTTGAATGTGGCTACTGATCAAAGGGACCTGGGTTCGAGCCCCGGATTAGGCATGGTTGTGTGTGTCGTTTTTCTGCTGAGGTCCTGCCATCCTCTCAGGTCTCCTACTGTGGCATATAAACTGACAGGCTCCTGTCAGACCTCTGTGGCAAGCAGCTGCTTGAGGGGGTATTTATTATGTGCATTGACATAATGTGGGAATGTTTTTATTCCATTTGTACTTGAATTATAAAGTGGACACTAAGTAACTGAACACATTGGAACTTGTATATCTTGCAAATGAAACCCACAAGAAAACTTGCCTAACTGGGTTTTTAGAAAACACCTGTTTATTAAATATTTCTACAACGTCTGGAATACTTTTCTTTGACTAGTGAACAAAGAATTCTGATTTTTAAAGGGTATGCAATATTTGAAAATGCAGCAAGTACAGGTTGTGCATGACTTCACTCCTTTCAGTTTTTTATTATGGGTCATAATAAAAGACACCATCTGTAATGAAGAGCAACAAAACATTAACGACTTGGAAACAGCAATTGAGACAGCTTTCAGAAGAATTTCAGCTTAGTTATGATTCTGAGAATGCCATAATTACATTCTGCAATAACAGAAAAGGTTTTATATTTGCATCGACCAAGATGCAGACATATTGAACGCTTTAAGCGAATAATTCAGTAATAAAGTATCACAGGAAAACATCTTGTAGGCAAGAAACACTTGAAATAATTAGTTGACTTTGACATTTTCTTGTTTACAGGACGTTTTCCTGTGATACTTTTTTTACCGAATTATTCACATAACTCTGTGGGCATGAGTGACAAATATTGTACCATCATGTATTGTGGCTTGTCTGCCTGATTCCTGATAATAGATGGCACCACTGACGAATCAACAACAACAACAAAAAACTGTGGAAATGCTTATAAGTCACTTTGTTGAAGAAGTGGTTAGTTTCTTGGCAGTCTAGTAGTCCCAGCATGCTTCTGGGAGTCCTGGGTTTGGATCCCAGTCAGGACAACCAATATTTTTCAAATAATTATTTCAAGTACTTTATGCGAACTTTTCTGCTGTTTCTGTTGTAAATGTACTTCCAAAAAATATAAAATACTTGATCCATTGAACTTTTTTTTGTTTCTATTGAAATGCAAATGTTTTTAATTGTTTAGTACTCACCCTATATATTTGCTTTATGTAACAAAGAGCATAATTTTCATTTGTCTTCCAGTCACATGAGCATACCTTAGCAATAAGTTTACTCCTTAGTTGGTATAAATTTCTCACATAAACTTAGATTTGTAGAACTTCTATCAATATAACATGGCAGAGACAAAAATCTATTCTAAAATGCATATCGGGAGTAAATTTTTTTATTCAATTTGGGCATATTCAATTTAGTATCAGAACATAGGCACAATTATATGAGATTTGAAGGAAGCTTTCTATAGAAAACATTTGTAGAAACTTTTAGTAATCTATCTCAGAATGGCTAACATTTCGATTATATCCATATTGCCATTATAGGTTGCTGTATTATAGTATTATAGTATTCTATTGCATTTTATATACGCAATTATTTTCATAATTTTCTTGAGCTAAGAAATGCATGGTGTGTTCTTGCACATAAGATCCAAGACTATTTTTCTCTTCAGAAGCCTTTATGATAAAATATCTCTTTGAACAGTTTTTCAGACAAATGCTACTTTAGGGTATCTCAGGTCTTACTACACCATCCTATTGGGTTTCAGTACAACTACTTACTGACTTGTGCATTGTAGGAACACATTTAACTGTGCTTATGGTGCTGTCATCAAGGGCCAAGGCATATTAAATAAAAGTCTTTATTAAATTTTATCTTAAGCATCAACTATGTTTATTGACTTCTACTTTACCAGTAGGTTTGAAAATTTTTATTGAGTTCCATACAGCTTATTTTAACATTTTAATTAATGAAAGAAGTCTAATGAAAGAAGTCTGGCAATCCTGGAATCAAACCCAGAACCATCTGCTTGTCATGCCAAGGTGTTATCAAGGAGTAAAGAATTAGCTCTATTAGTTGAGATACCGATGGCATTTTAAGTATTACATCCCAGCCATAGCAGAGATCCACTATACACTTCTTGATACTTTGTGAATGTTTCATTATGTGTTTAAGGTTTTTACAAAATTTGTTATTTTCGAGAGAAGTCTCAGTATTATCTTGACTGGAAGTAAAATGAAGTGGTAGAAAATAAAAGAATTGCAGTAGCTATAATACAGTTGTTCAAAATGTCATCTGAAAGTGAAATGAAATAAAATAACCAGATACAGTGAATCAAACTTTTACACATATGGACATAGACTGAATACCGTTTTTATCTGACAAATTACACTTCATTGTGGCCATCATTTCAGTGCTATATAGTGATTTAAATAACTAACTGATGAATACACTACATGATCGAGCATCTTGGGTGTTATCTGCAAATGTGTTTGTTATTTTTGATTTTAAATCTTTGAAATCTCCTGGTCATTCATCATAAACAAGTTTAATAAATTCCTATGCCAAGAAATCAGTTTGAGTGAGATTTGGAGAGTTGATATCCAGGAAATATATCTGAGTCACACCAGTTATCTGTAAAATGTAAAAGGGCACATACAGGAAACACTACCTCCAATAGCATGTTGGCTATCATCTCCCACTTTCTTCAAATACTTGAATGTGTGTGTGTTAATATATCCACTAACAAATGTGGTCTCAAGAGTGAACAACTGCTTTCATAAAAAGTGTTAATTTATTTTCGTATTGCTGATATATCTAAAGCCTACTTAACAGCTTCCTTTTTTTTAGTAGCCAAGCCATTTGGAAGGCCTTCAACTATTAAATATTCTTCCATTTGGAAGGCTTTCAACCATAAAAGTAAAGCTTAACTGAGTAGGAGGTTGCTTTGGGGTGTTCAGGTAAAGGAAAGATCATGTAGCGATTTCTCCTCGTTCCTCACCATTTAAGCCAAGATAATGTAACTTTATTCTCAATATGTTTTGGTCAGTTGCTTTTCAGCTATGGCATTAATGAAATTGTTTTAAACCAATAGAACCATCATTAACTGCTTTTTGCTGGGGGTGCAATTTTCTCTGAGAAACCTGCTTATACTCACAGCTCATTGGTGATATGGGGCAGGGGATGGAGATTTATAATCCTCCTTGAGGATGAGAATAAATCTGTTTTCTAAGGCAGTTCGCAAAAATCAAACTCAAATATGCCCCCCTCCTCAAAGTAAAACCTTCTGAAGACCCCACTGAGCAAGCTTAACATTTGCAATTTAACATACAAAACAGCCTTTTGCATTCTCAGTTATGGGACAGCATCTTTGTGTTAAAATTGTTTTCTTCCTTCTCAGCTATTTATGTATAACTAAGAATATTGATTGATCATCATATGTGAAAAGTTTTGTTCCTTATCTAGTAGTCTTGAACCTTGACTGTTTTAGATCAGGAATGAAACATTTTGTGTTTTAACAGATTGTAATTCCCCTTTGAGCCCATGGATTACTCTTGATCAAATTGCGTGCCCCCACTATCAACAAACACTTGTATTGAAATGGCGATTTATTCTGAATTCACAACGGAAACTGTCAGTGGAAATGTGGTGAGTTATTGGGTTTTCATTTGCAAGATATCAAATTATAGAGGTGTTTCTCTCTGTTTAAATTGGAGAAACTGGAGATAGAACATATTGAGCTTCAGAGGATGCTGAGTTATCTGATTCCATCTGCTGTATTTAATATATTATATAAATATACATGATTTTTATATGAAGCATCTTCAGTGTGTCACTAACACTTAGAAAATTTTTGTAATGAGAATATTCATAACTACTTAACTATCAACAGTTTGAGAAATACAGTATTAGAATATCTAATGTAGCATTTCATAAGTATAACAGAGTCCTAATCTTGGTATTGAGAACTTTATACATGTACTACAATGAAATATCATATATTAAGTACTGAATATTTTAATAGAGTAAATTTAAGTTTATTTTGTTTAAATGAAAGAAACTGAACATCAAATGGGATTTTATATGAAGTATGTAATTAGGTATTTCCTTTTAGTGAAAAGTACATTAAACCTTTTCAGTAGCACGTTATTTTTTTCTGCCATTTTTACGCACAGATTTTAACTTTATAAGATATTTATTTAGAAACTTTTTTTTTAATCTTCACAAGTAGTCTTTTATAATGTGCATTTTTACCAAAGTATAGAATTGTTATTTACATATGGATAATGTTCTACACAATCACATCAACTGTCCTTTTTGTATTGAAATATTTACAGGTGGAATATGAACTAATATATGTATTATTTTTGTGTATGGTTTGTTTCATTCTGTAATTTAATAGATTCAAAAGTGTAAGAACAGTATATTTTTGGCATTTTTGATACTGATTCGGTGTTTTGGAATAAATGCAATTCATTTAAAGTCATATATTGGTAAACAATCTCTTATTTGAAATAGCACTAAAGATAGTTATTTTAGTAATATTTTAAAACAGAACTGGAGAGTTAAATTTCTTTTTTTTTCATATATCAAAGGGATTAGCACTATTGTGAAAAAATAAATTGAACCTAACACAACATTAGAAGTGGGATATTTTTAAACTGTTGTGATGAAGATCAATCACTGTTTAACCATCACTTCCTCTGCAAGCAAGGATTGCCAATCTAATTTCTATGTTATTCATCTGTGATCAGAATATGTAATGACAATAAAAGTAAATTTCGTGTGACAATCTTGGTTAAGATGCTCTACATTTATTGTCTAGTTCATGCCATCGTGGTTGATCCTTAAATTTGGTCAAGAATGAATGTAAAAGAAATTATGATTTAATTGCAATTGAATGCAATGATGATTTGTTTTAACAATTGAAAGGTAATTGACAATGGAGTTTAATTGATTATGAGTGAAAAGAACAAGACATATTTTTCCTTTGTTACTGAGATCCAATCACAGGGAGTAATGCTTTTAAACTGATGACTTTCCATTTGGCTATTACAACCCTGCCAGGACCCAGCCTGAAAAACTGGTTTACATCAAGAGGACAAGCTGTATTTTTACTATTATACTTTTTTCACTTAATGGAAATAGTATTTTTCAGGTTTGAATTATGTATTTTTGTAACTTATATAAGAAAATTTTTAAACTGCAAAATTAATTTTCATGAAAATCAAGTTTTAAAAAATAAATATAGTGGTCTTCAGCCTCTCATTTTGGATTCATTCAGCATATATAATCGACACAGGCCCTGAAAAGGTTAGTGGATTTCATCAAAGTTTAATTTTTTATGGCCAGTGGAAATTTTACATATTCAAAATTATGTTGATAAAATAGGAATGTTTTAGAAATATAATGCAGTAAAATTTCAGTAGTCCAGCATCTTATAGTTTGGTATCCAGTGGAGCTGGAGGGCTTGCCAGATAAGTCTGTTGTCAGTCCATCATTTTCCGTTATTACTGTATGTCTGGAGTCAAACTGGCCCACAAAATCATTTTGTGCTGCTCGCAAGCAATACATTCTATCATAAACATAATGGCGAATTGCGGCCTACAGCTTGACTCAACTATGATGACTTGTGCAAAATATAAAGAATATGGTTGCTTTCAACCAGAGATTAAATCACTACAAATGGAGTTCAGGTTTATATTTGGTGTTAAAAATATGTAACATTTATATAAGACAAATAACTGAGTAGTTACTGTACATGGCTACTGATGAAAGGAACCTGGGTTTGGCCTAAATAAGGCATAGATGTTTCCTTTCTTGTGTTGTCTTTCTGTTGAAGTCTTGCCTTCCTCACAAACCTTTTCTATGTCATATTATACTGACAGTTTCCTGTCAGACTTCTCTAACAAACATCTGCTTGAGGGAAAATTTTTATTATTATAATTATAAGTATATTTTGCTTATTTTTATTTAAAATAAAATGTAGCTTACCATATACCAAGAGGTAATTGATTTGGCCTCTCTTATGCAGGTGACCAACTTTTTTCGCCAGCATACTACTTATATTAGAAATGTGAGTCGCATGCCAACCAATTAGAAGAGAAAAAAAATGGAAGGCATATCACAGATTGGCACCCACTGCCCTAAATCATTGCTTAAAATAAAACATTGATCACCATATATTGAGAAGTAACTGATTTTGCCTCCTATATGATTTGAGTTCAAGACCCCAGTTATAAGGTTTGCACACATTAATCCGCTATTTTGGATCATCTCTGTTATATTAATATTGTCTAACATGTAAAAATGTGAAATAAAAATGTCTTGAGCTATTTCTAGGAATAAAATAATTTCGAATATCTAATAATCCAGCACCACTAAAACAGAAATAGCTCTCTTAGAGAATTTGTAAGCTAATTTTTCGTCCTCAAATTAGTCTTATGAGCCATGTTTACTTTTAACTTTTTGGGTGAAAATAAGTTTCACCCAAATATTCGTAAATGTATATTCTACACCAAGTTTTTAATATGTTTTGTTTTTTCCTTGTTATTTGAGTACGACCAACACCAGGCATGTACTTCCCATCCTCGATTACAAAAATACCTTTATAATTTCGTGCATTGAACATTAAATTGCAGTAATAGACATTTCTAATGTGACCCTCTATGTAATAATAGCTATGACATAAGATCCAGCATTGTTAAAAGAAATCCTTGTATTCCAAAATTGTGAAATCATAGTTGTATTTATATATTGTAGACATGGAAGCAGACCTTTTTTTTTTTAAGGAAGAAAAGGACAAAAGTTCAAATTACACCATTGCTCTGTCATTTTTCTTTGGCCAAAATAGGGCAGAGACCAGGATTGTCATACTCATTTTGAAGTTAAATACAAGAAATGCTCCCAGGAAATATTTTGCTCAATATCAAAAAAAAAAAAGAAAACTTATTTCATCTCTTAATTCGAACATTTAAAATACAAAGATCTTGGATAAGGAGTTATAGAATCGTTTAGAATAGTGTTGGGGAAACTGTTTTAGCTACTGGGGTACTGTTTAAAAAATAATACTATTATTTTAACTATTTTGCACTATATTATGTATAATTTGCCTTGTGGTTTTTTTACTCGCCGAAAAATTCCTTATTTTAGTTCAACAGTGTGTATTGATTTTTCGCAATCTCTTGTATCTTTAAGTTCTTAATAGTACAAATTAACTTGTGTTACCTTGAAGAGGAAGAATTTTTTTCTGAATGTGACCAGTAAGTAAACTGGAATTTCAAAAGGACCTTGTACATTCAATAGTCTTCCCACTCCTGGCATAGGGTCTTGCGTTGAATAAGAAATATAATACTACCTTAAAAAATTCCCCAGATTTCAGTCTTGTATATCATATGAATATGTAGGCAGTGGAACTTTAAATGTTAAAAGACCTGCAGTCTGTTTGAAATGTGTCTCATTAACTACTTCGGGTACTTATTCGAGCTGTGGGCCTTGTGTGATTAAATGCTATTATACCATTTACATATAACTTGTTCAATGCAGTTTACAAAAAATCTGTTTTCACTCCGATTCCTTTAATGTAGGCGCAATCAACTCATTTGCCAATTAGTAATTTAAGCAAACCTTTTATACACACTTTTACATGATTTAGCTATATTTTCATTATTCCTGTTTATATGAATATGTGCCAAGGAAAATAACTGTTCTCAGTCCACGTTTGAAAAAAAAAACCCTATAGTTTCTAAAATATATATTGAAATTTTTTTTCTATATGCACAAAGTGGCTAGAAATGGGGTGGGGGGGATCTTTTTCCCAGGTCCCCAATTCACCATTCTAATAATTTTAAAAAAAGTGAAAAAATTTTTATTTGAAATATATTTAAAAGTGTATTTAATATAAATTCATTCTGCAATTTGCAATAGTAATTTAATATCCAAACTGTAACCTTGAGTTTAAAGGAGAAATTGCCATGAGACGGGTGAAATATGAGCTGACAACCTCCTAATAAAATGCTAGATGCTCTAGCCCAGTGGTTCTCAATCTTTTATGCTTCACATACCCCCTGGAAACGTGTATGTAACTGGTGTATCCCTTGTGTAGATAGATAAAACTATAGTTATAGTTTAACAATAGGAATAAAATAAAACACAGACTTTGTTACTAGATCTAGCGACTTTTGAGCTCTCACAGCGTACCCCAAAAAATTTTACTGCATACCCCACGTTGAGAAACCCCTACTCTAGCCATTGAACTACCTTTTATATAATCAGTAAATACACTGGCTCGTAAAAGTTAAGTTAAAGTTTAATGATACCATACCTCTAATAAAAAAAATGTGATCGCTTTGGGCAGGGATACAGGCTGCACAATGACTCGTAATGCTTCAAGTTGGGGTATCAATGAGGGTTTGAGGGAGTAATTGTTATTCATGCACGAGTACAGATTGGAGCTCCTGGAGGATCCCGCTGTCCATTGGATGGGACGTTAAGCCGTGGTCCCTTGTGCGGAGAGCCTGCTGGATCAGCATTGAGATTTATCTCTGCAAAACTCCCTGCCCTGCCCACGGTCAGTAGGGGACACAGATGGTCTTGGAAAGGCTGCCATCTGTCAGATGGGACACTAAGCTGTGGCCCCGTGTATGGGAGAGCCATACCCTGTGCACTTTAAAGAACACGCTGGATAGCCTTGACGGAAGGCTACCATCTGTCTCCCAACAGCTGTCCCAGTGGGTTTCCTCCCCGCAATCTTCTCTGAGTCTTCGGGGTCCTTGTGACCTGGCCATTTAGCCCATGGTGTGCAAAAAAGTGCCACTCAGAGGTAAAACAACCCAATCTGGAGGGTCTTGGAGGGTAGGTTGCTGCTGGTGATGCGCCATTGTAGAGCATACAAAATATGTTCTATTGGGTTTAGGTCAGGTAATTGGGAAAGCATGTCCATGCAGCGTATGGTTTCACTCAAAAGGTATTGCTCCACTAAGCGAGCTTTGTGAGGGCAAGCAACAAAACTGTGACCTTGCACAAAGCCTTCTGGATGCTGCCCTTCCCATGTATGCAGCAAGGTTGAAAGCGAGCTGGTGTGATGTATGGATTCTTGGTGCCTTGCATTTAGAAATAGGTAATGGTCGTCCCTAGTCGATGCGGGGTCTCGGACATCCAGGAACAGGTCTTCTGACGATTGTTTGGCTTGTTTGAATTCGATTCCAAAGGCGGCTTACAATGCTACGATTCATATTTAGCCATCTGGCTACCTCAGACTGATGTTGTCAAGCTCCTGATTGCTCGCCACCTCATTTCTACACAAAAGATTTCTGGCCATTATATGATAATAGTTGACTATCTGGGATGCCGTACGTCAAGACTCTAAAACACGAACTGATGCGCATGTACAAATAAGGTGCTTTTCATATATAGTTGCATGCGTGACTGTTTAGTGGAAATTGTGCAGGTTTGAACTTAGCTTCTTTCTTAGTGAAAAATTGACTTTTGTTATGTATTGGCAGTTATCGCACAAAATATTCCGATTTTTGCGTTTGTTGCTTATTTTTTGAGCATTAGTGTAATAATGATAAAAAAAAATCGCCTTAATCAGCTGCTTGCCTCAGAGATATTAAAAAGACTCGGTATAATGCGCAATAGAGATGCTCTGTAAAGAAGGCAAAACATCAGCAGAGTCTCCGCAAAATTCCCCGCCCTGCCCACGGTCAGTAGGGGACACCGATGGGCTTGGAAAGGCCGCCGTCCGTCGGATGGGACGTTAAGCCGTGGTCCCGTGTGCGGGAGAGCCATACCCTGTGCACGTTAAAGAACACGCTAGGTGGCCTTGACGGGAGGCTACCATCTGTCTCCCAACAGCTGTTCCAGTGGGTCCCCTCCCCCAACTTTCTCTGAGCCTTCGGGGTCCATGTGACCTGGCCATTTAGCCCATGGTGTGCAAAAAAGTGCCGCTCAGAGGTAAAACAACCCAACATCAGCAGAGAGACAGAAGGAAGCAGATTCAGTATAAGAACATGTATGTTTTATCCGGCGCCAGATCCAAGCAAATCTGATCTGCAGCCAAGCACGCTAACAATAAATTTAATTCAAAATTTGCATTTTATTTTTGAAATATAGAGACAAGGTCTAATCTACAGATATTTTTCTTACTGTAATGATGCTTATTAATGTGTGTATCAGGACCATCTTAAGCCTTACATGGGCCCCTGGGCAAAAGTGAAATATTGGTCTTCCTCTTTAAGATTCTTATAAGGGGTGTAAAAAATTGTGGCCCTCAACATTCCCCTACTTTGCCTATGCCAAAAGATAGCCTTAGTGTGTGTGGGAGGCACAGAACAAACTGTGGGTAAGCTTTATTTTTTATTGAAATTATTAAAATTGAAAAGCTCCAAATGTACATAAACACTATTTTTATTAAAACGAAAGCTCGAACTTCATGAAGAATTGCTTTCCCCCAAAGGCGCCATTATATAGCATCGCTTCAGGCGTTGAAATGCCACACTACGACCCAGCTTGACAAGGCAATTTTTTAGCTGTTGGTTAAATAAAGAGTAAGAATGATATTGATATGAATTCAAACAGATGAAAACTTAGCGTGAGTTCAAAAATAACAGCTAGCAACAATAAATCTAAAACAATGTGATTTAATACAAAAGTATAGATGAAAGCATGTACATAAACTAAAGATACCAATGTTTATTTTATGTGTGAACAAATTATCAATCTAACGAGAATCATATATGTGAATACTTGCAATATCTCGAAAATAGGGGCGGGGTGGCTCAGTCGGTAGCGCGCCAGGCTCGTAATCTGTAGTTCCCAGATTCGAGTCCCAGCTGGGTCAGCGTTGAGATTTATCTCCGCAAAATTCCCCGCCCTGCCCACGGTCAGTAGGGGACACCGATGGGCTTGGAAAGGCCGCCGTCCGTCCGCTGGGACGTTAAGCCGTTGCCCCGTGTGCGGGAGAGCCATACCCTGTGCACGTTAAAGAACACGCTGGATGGCCTTGACGGGAGGCTACCATCTGTCTCCCAACAGCTGTTCCAGTGGGTCCCCTCCCCCAACCTTCTCTGAGCCTTCGGAATACATGTGACCTGGCCTTTTAGCCCATGGTGTGCAAAAAAGTGCCGCTCAGAGGTAAAACAACCCAATCTCGAAAATAACCTTACCAATTCCTAAATAACTAAATAGATATATATCACGACTCCTTCCTAAGGTTTTAGACTTCAATTATTCTAAAACTGCAGCTAAGTATATTTGTGTAATCTCCTCGAACACACCAAATAAAATCATTTCTTCTCTAAACTTGAGTGTACAGACAAAGACAAACTACGTGTTTCTTCACACTATATTTCTTAATTCCTACAAATTCTTCTTGAAGTCAAGTTCGTTCGATCTCATTGGCAACGTAACTCTCGTGCTGAAGCATAAACGTGCGTCCATGACGCGTATTTCATAAAGTTGGGTTAAAAGCCTGCTTAGAAACACCGGCTCAAAATATATTTCTCATCTACCACTCCCAAGATGCCTACCTATATTTTATTAAAACGTAATTATAACGTTAGTATAAATAAATATATTTTAAACTTATTACTTTTGACATTTAATCGAACTTTAAAATACTCTCTAGTATAAGTTTAGCTATGAACTCTTTCAGGTGCCGAAATTGAAATAGCTTTTAAAGTGTGAAACAAAAAATCAAATTGATGCATATGGATCATATTCCATTTTCGACGCCCCCCCCCCCCCCCCAAGCACACAAACATATACCTCTTTAACAAGTACCATATTGATTCATCACAAAATATTCTGATTTTCATGGGCACCATAAATACACAAAGTTAAAGAAACTGAAGTCTGTGTGTTATAGTAATTGACCATATTTATGCCGAACCTATCCGTTCCGGAGTGGAAATAGAGTTTGCTGGATCATGAGACACGGGAAGCAAAGCAGGGAGAATTTGAAGCAGAAAGTATTGTTTATTTGATTAATTTTACAGGGTATCTACATAGAAAGCAAACACTTTGAAGGCAGAATTTTTTTATTGAAGAATGCAAAAATAAGAATATTCACAGATCATAGTCTGCTTGAGTTTCACATGATATATAAAAACACAACATCCGAGTACAATAGAGTGTGTAATGTGATGTTTTATCAGCACAAACATTCAATATGTGCACTATTCAGTAGCTTGGATTAAATTTGGGGCGGAGATGGCTCAGTCGGTAGCGCACCAGGCTCGTAATCTGTAGTTCCCAGGTTCGAGTCCCAGCTGTGTCAGCGTTGAGATTTATCTCCGCAAAATTCCCCGCCCTGCCCACGGTCAGTAGGGGACACCGATGGACTTGAAAAGGCCACCGTCCATCGGATGGGACGTTAAGCCGTGGCCCCGTGTGTGGGAGAGTCACCCTGTGCACGTTAAAGAACACGCTGGATGGCCTTGACGGGAGGCTACCATCTATCTCCCAACAGCTGTTCCAGTGGGTCCCCTCCCCCAACCTTCTCTGAGCCTTCGGGGTCCATGTGACCTGGCCATTTAGCCCATGGTGTGCAAAAAAAGTGCCGCTCAGAGGTAAAACAACCCAACCCACACTGTCTAACGTATCAGGCCACTGCTGATGTGATGCGCTCTTTCAGCCAAACTATGTCCTTTACCTTTGTGGAGTATACCTTTCATAAAACATCACAGAAGAGAAGCGAACATGGTAAGGTCAGGAGATCTCAGTGGCCAAGGAATGAGTCCTTGGCCACTGAGATCTCCTGACCCAGCAGTTTGACACCCAGGTTCGGTAGCGCGCCAGGCTTGTAATCTGTAGTTTCCACGTTCGAGTCCCAGCTGGGTCAGCGTTGAGATTTATCTCCTCAAAATTCCCAGCCCTGCCCACGGTCAGTAGGGGATACCGATGGGCTTGGAAAGGCCGCCGTCCGTCGGATGGGACGTTAAGCCGTGGCCCCGTGTGTGGGAGAGCCATACCCTGTGCACGTTAAAGAACATGCTGGATGGCCTTGACGGGAGGCTACCATCTGTCTCCCAACAGCTGTTCCAGTGGGTCCCCTCCACCAACCTTCTCTGAGCCTTCGGGGTCCATGTGACCTGGCCATTTAGCCCATGGTGTGCAAAAAAGTGCCGCTCAGAGGTAAAACAACCCAACCCACACTGTCTAACGTATCAGGCCACTGCTGATGTGATGCGCTCTTTCAGCCAAACTATGTCATTTACCTTTGTGGAGTATACCTTTCATATAACATAACAGAAGCGAATATGGTAAGGTCAGGAGATCTCAGTGGCCAAGGAATGAGTCCATCTCTAAACACCCAGCAATTTGACACACAGGCATCAAGGAAGGACATCACGAGACAGGTGAGGAGGAGTCCCATCCTATTGGAATATGAAGGTAGATTGGTAGTCCTCTAATTGTGGTGCCACAAGCTGCTGAAGCATGTCTAAATATGCATGACCTGAATCATTAAATTCAACATGAAATTGATTTTGTGCAAAATTAATACCTATCCAAAGGGGCGCCAATTTTGCATCGCCTCAAGCTCCAAAGTTTTGGGCCCGTCATTGTATGTATTCCAGATCCTCGTTCGATGTTTAAGGCCATCGTTGTTTCAGAACACTGCCAGTTTCCTTAAAATTTATGCATTCATACAGGTATTTCAGGATTGGTGATGCCTTATCAAACGTAAGCGTCTTTGCACCACAGTTGGTGACTTCATCCATTCATAGCACACATTTCGCTTTCTGTTCCTGGGTTGTCATTATTCAGTCTGAAACTCGTTATGTAAAAAGTTATAAGGCTTCAAAGTTGTTTCATCTCTATGAACACACTCTGTATCAATCTGCCAGAATTAGTTGTGCCCGATTCCATATTTTCGTATTTATGTTACCGCTAAAGCTCGAAAGCCGTTAATGTGCACATTACCTAGCTAATCTGCAGATTAACTGATTTGCTCCGTTAACGTGCGGAATCAAGAGTTTTCCGCATTTTACTAGGTAATGTGCACATTAACGGCTTCCGTATCGTTAAAGTTCAAAAGTTTGTTTCTCTCATAGTGGTGAATCTCTTGAATATGAATCTTCGTGTCACGTGATTCACTCGTCCGCATTATCAAAAACGACCCGGATGAGCGGAGGCCAAGTGAGAACGAATCGGTAAAGTGATTCATTCTTGATAACGAATCACTAAAATGATTCGTTCTCACTTGGCCTGCTCATTTTGGGGGCGTTTTTTATAATTCGGACGACTGATTCATGTTGACAGAGGGATGACCCTGGTTTCAACTCTACTCTCGGACACTAGCTAAATAACATTATGTTAATTTAAGCGTACAGAAACGTTCCTGTTGTTCCAGCAAAGATCTTATTTTCACTTTAACGAGTTCCTAGTAGGTAACGTGCAGATTATCCAGGTAATTTGCAGATTACCTAGGTAATTTGAGAAATGAAACAATTTTCCGCACGTTAACGGATCACCCTAGTTAATCTGCACAATACCTAGATAATCTGTAGAATAACTGATTTCTGCACTTTAGCGGTAATATTTTATATAGGAATGAGAATATTAAAATTTACACTTTTATACTGAAGGAAGTTGATTGAATATATTGGTTGGTTACGTAACACTTTATTTCGAAGATTTAAGGTAACTTTCACAATTCAGTGCTATGAATAAAGATATATGTAGTGCTTGATGTGGGTTCGATTAGTTTCGAAACGTTTTGTTTCTAGATGGAGAAAATTGTAGAAGTTTTTTATGGAATTCATGTTAATACCAATAAACAGAATTTTTTACACATAAGAAAAGTGCTATTATTTTTTTAGGTGGACAAGCTTCTTCATGACTTGGCTCCATTTTTCTATATCACTAAAAGTGTACGTGCAAGCTAAGGTTTTCTATTTCCGGTAGTGTTAAAAATCTACTGGTACAATTAAATATTTTGTATTGCCAGTTTTGTTGCCTTAATATCTTGCTCACAGTTTCACCCGTACCTCTGATGACCAAGTCGGCCTTATGTAATTATATTTTTCCATGTCGCTTTTTGTACTAAACTTTGATATTATTTATTAGAATGATCTACACTTTGTATGCACTGTTTTATATACTTGTGTCAATTGTAAGCAATAAATATGGAATTAAAGTAGTGTGAATATTATTTGACTCCTTTTTTTTCTCATTTTACTCCTAAGGGCACTTGAAAATGGCAATTAACAATTTATAGGTGGAGTATAAAAAAAATAATAATAAATACCCCATCAAGCAGTTGCTTGCCACAGAGGTCTGACAGGAGCCTGTCAGTTTATATGCCATAGTAGAAGGTCTGAGAGGATGGCAGGCCCTCAGCAGAAAAACGACACAAACAGCCATGCCTTACCCGGGGCTCGAACCCAGGTCCCTTAGGTCAGTAGCCAAACGCGCTAACCACTCGGCCATGGGACGGAGTATAGCCTAATAAGAATGTTATACGCTTGCCTTAAAAATTTATAGATGCGTTATTAAAACGATCAATGCAACATGTGGGGCGGGGGTGGCTCAGTCAGTAGCGCGCCAGGCTCGTAAATCTAGCTCCCAGGTTCGAGTCCCAGCTGGGTCAGCGTTGAAATTTATCTCCGCAAAATTCCCTGCCGTTCCACCGTCAGTAGGGGACACCGATGGGCTTGGATTAGGCCACCGTCCGTCGGATGGGACGTTAAGCGTGGCCCCGTGTGCAGGAGAGCTATACACTGTGCACATTAAAGAACGCGATGGATGGCCTTGACGGGAGCCTATCATCTGTTTCCCAACAGCTGTTCCAGTGGGTCCCCTCCCCCAACCTCTGAGCCTTCGGGGTCCATGTGACCTGGCCATTTAGCCCATGGTGTGCAAAATAGTGCCGCTCAGAGGTAAAACAACACAACCAATGTAACATGTGAACTACATATAAGAAAGGGCTCAAATTTTCAAGTCTGGGTTTAAAATACGAGTGGTAGCTCAAGATTTTCTGACCCCGATTGGAGAAAACCTAAAGCAGTAATCCCTCGAAAACCATCGAAGTTGTGTTCGTGATTTAAGCCGCGGTTGGCGAAGGCCTATGTAAAATTCGGCTTACAGAAGCTTTTCTTGAAAGAGGCCTATAATAAATATTTTGATACTAGAAACGAGATCATATGTTTCCAGTAAAAATTTTTATAAATAATTATAAAAATGTTTAACACTGCGATAGAAAACACACCAATCTACACCGAGTTTTGAATTTTACTGTGGTCATGTGTAAAGTAATCGAGCAAAACAGACCACCTGCTTTGGAGGCACGTGTTAGCAGCATGGTAAAGTACCATTCGTAGAAATGTAGGTTTCTTGGTTGCGAGACATCTGCTATTACAAATAATGAATAGATTTCCGAAGGATGAAGAGCAGTAAGTTTCATAAATTCATGAAATATAGTATATTAGGAATATTTTTAAATGCAGGGTTCAATCCGAGGAAATATTTCTACGTAAAAGAAGAAATACGTTCTATTACTAACCGCTGCTAACGGCGCGGCGCACATTTTTCTTACTCATTAGCCTGGCATCAGTAAAAGAACACTCGTATTGTGAAGTGTTATTATTTAATAAAATTATGTGTACAAAATATCAAACGCAAGAATGGGTTGTTTTACTCTGCTAAAATAGCCGTAATCTGTAGTTCCCAGGTTCGAGTACCAGCTGGGTCAGCGTTGAAATTTATCTCCGCAAAATTCCCCGCCCTGCCCACGGTCAGTAGGGGACACCGATGGGCTTGGAAAGGCTGCCGTCCGTCGGATGGGACGTTAAGCTGTGGCCCCGTGTGTGGGAGAGCCACACCTTGCGGACGTTGAAGAACACACTGGATGGCTTTAACGGGAGGCTACCATCTGTCTCTCAACGGCTGTTCCAGTGGGTCCCTTCCCCCAACCTTCTCTGAGCATTTGGGG
This sequence comes from Ryuthela nishihirai, assembly GCA_038380435.1. Classification (NCBI taxonomy): domain Eukaryota; kingdom Metazoa; phylum Arthropoda; class Arachnida; order Araneae; family Heptathelidae; genus Ryuthela; species Ryuthela nishihirai. The sequence goes on along the minus strand of JAWZYU010000023.1, from coordinate 43,982,997 downwards.
TCCATGTGATCGGCCATTTAGCACATGGTGTGCAAAAAAGTGCCGCTCAGAGGTAAAACAACCCAATCCTGCTAAAATTGCCAAGGAAAAAACCAGAAGGGTTGTAACTGAAGAGTTTTAATCCCAGTGAAACCGCCCAGCATGTTCAACGCGCACAGGTATAGTTCTCCATCTGACAAACTACGAACTTTCCGAACCTGCGGTGCCCCATTTCCGGCAGGGTGTGGGTTTGATGGAGATAAAGCTCAGCATTGACCAAGTTGAAATTAAAATTCGGGAAGCATAGATTACGAGAGTATTCTACAGACTGACTGATCAACGTCTGAAATCCCGTTGCATATTCTGTTCAACGATATACATTGGTAGCGTGACGTTCAGTCTCCATAATCGACTCGGCATGTCTGATGCAATATTTGCAAAAGCTGCAGTGATACTTTGCTCCAAATCACGAATTTGTTTTGGAAGAAACGATATTTTTAATGTATCGCCAAAAGCGTTGAATAGTCCAAATTGGTACTTTCAAGAGCCATAAGGTTGACCCACCTCGACCACTCTAGCGATTCGAGATTTAAAATATATGCGGCTTCTCGGAAGGGTGCTTTACCAATTCATCGAGACCATAGGGATTGCAGACCAGGACATTAATTTTTAACTGCTTTTATAAAAGAAAATATCTTGCATAAGAAATAGGAAGGCCATCCTTGAGAATTTGTTTCTGCTAACCTCAATTCTGCCCTTGGTTAGAAAGGAGACATCAGTCATTGGAGGGGCGGGGGTGGCTCAGTCGGTAGCGCGCCAGGCTCGTAATCTGTAGTTCCCAGGTTCGAGTCCCAGCTGGGTCAGCGTTGAGATTTATCTCCGCAAAATTCCCCGCCCTGCCCACGGTCAGTAGGGGACACCGATGGGCTTGGAAAGGTCGCCGTTCGTCGGATGGGACGTTAAGCCGTGGCCCCGTGTGCGGGAGAGCCATACCCTGTGCACGTTAAAGAACACGCTGGATGGCCTTGACGGGAGGCTACCATCTGTCTCCCAACAGCTGTTCCAGTGGGTCCCCTCCCCCAACATTCTCTGAGCCTTCGGGGTCCTTGTGGCCTGGCTATTTAGCCTATGGTGTGCAAAAAAGTGCCGCTCAGAGGTAAAACAACCCAACCCATTCATTGGATGGGACACGACCCATTGTATAGAATCTTGTGAACACATTTCATGGGAAGCTTCTATCACCTATCTAGTTGATGCTCTTGGGGTTCCTTGTGACCTGCCCATTTAGCTTAGTGTATGAAAAAGGTGCTCCTCAGAGATAACCCAACAGAAATATAAAAATGGCGCTGCGTTCATACCGCTTTCATATCCTTGCTAGAGAAGTTTTGTAATAAAAATATTGGGAAAAGAACTTTTATTGAAATTTGTATATTATTAAATAAATATGTATATCAGATTTATATACTGTGCACAGAAATAATTTTATAAATCAGCGATTTTTTTTCATTCGTTGTTGAGTCTAGTAATATAAAATTGAGGTACATTTTTGAAATCTGGGATTGGGTCACTAATCATTTTGGGAAGGTAGGGCAGTCAGAAAACATTTTTTTTTATTTAAGACTTCTTCAGGTTGGGTAATTTAACATAATCGGGTTATAAAACGTTTATACCATCTGTTGCCCGTTCGACTTCCACTATTATAGAAAATTTTGAAATAAAATTCCACGAATTTGTGCATTTTTTTCTCCTAAAATTCTTGCTTAAAAACTTCGGTCGTTTTCCTCAAGTAAAAATTGTTCCATGAGGCGCGGGGGTGGCTCAGTCAGTAATGTGCCACGCTCGTAATCTGCACGTTCGAGTTCCGCCGGGGCCGGCATTGAAATTTATCTCCGCAAAACTCCCTGCCTTCGGTCAGTAGGGGCGGGAGTGGCTCAGTCGGTAGCGCGCCAGGCTCGTAATCTGTAGTTCCCAGGTTCGAGTCCCAGTTGGGTCAGCGTTGAGATTTATCTCCGCAAAATTTCCCGCCCTGCCCACGGTCAGTAGGGGACATCAATGGGCTTGGAAAGGCCGCCGTCCGTCGGATGGGACGTTGAGCCGTGGCGCCGTGTGCGGGAGAGCCATACCCTGTGCACGTTAAAGAACACGCTGGATGGCCTTAACGGGAGGCTACCATCTGTCTCCCAACAGCTGTTCCAGTGGATCCCCTCCCCCAACCTTCTCTGAGCCTTCGGGGTCCATGTGACCTGGCCATTTAGCCCATGGTGTGCAAAAAAGTGCCGCTCAGAGGTAAAACAATCCAACGTTAAAGAACACGCTGGATGGCCTTGACGGGAGGCTACCATCTGTCTCCCAACAGCTGTTCCAGTGGGTCCCCTCCCCCAACCTTCTCTGAGCCTTCGGAGTCCATGTGACCTAGCCATTTAGCCCATGGTGTGCAAAAAAGTGCCGCTCAGAGGTAAAACAACACAACCCAACCTCGGTCAGTAGGGGACACCGATGGACTTGGAAAGGCCACCGTCCATTGGAGAAAGTGGTGAATGGCTAATATCTATCTCCTAATAGTTGTACAGTGGGTCCCCTCCCCCAACCTTTTCTGAGCCTTTAGGGTCTTTGTGACCCAGCCTTATAGCCAGGTCACAAAGACCCCAAAAAGGGAAAAAAGTGCCACTCGGAGGTAAAACAACCGAACCTGTTGCATAATGATTAAACTATGTCTAGCTGGATTTGCCCGGTGTGCTGTATGCTTATCACTCCTGGGTTAATACAACTTTTAAAGCTTTTTAATTATTTGAAAAATTTTAATTACTCAACGCTAAATAGACAGATAAAAATATAATGCAATATTTTTACATTTAATAATTAGCAAAATTTGATATTTCAATTTCAACTCATAGGTAGTGTGAATGTTCGAGTGAATATTTCCACTCTCAGTATGCTCTCATCATCTCACCCAACTATGCTCTTAGTGAGAAAAGACGGGGCGGGGGTGGTTCAGTCGGTAACGCGCCAGGCTCGTAATCTGTAGTTCCCAGGTTCGAGTCCCAGCTGGGTCAGCGTTGAGATTTATCTCCGCAAAACTCCCCGCCTTGCCCACGGTCAATAGGGGACACTGATGGGCTTGGAAAGGCCGCCGTCCGTCGAATGGGACGTTAAGCCGTGGCCCCGTGTGCGGGAGAGACATACCCTGTGCACGTTAAAGAACACGCTGGATGGCCTTGACGGGAGGCTACCATCTGTCTCCCAACAGCTATTCCAGTGGGTCCCCTCCCCCAACATTCTCTGAGCCTTCGGGGTCCATGTGACCTGGCCATTTAGCCCATGGTGTGCAAAAAAGTGCCGCTCAGAGGTAAAACAACCCAAAACAACCCAAATGAGAAAAGACAATAATGGGCTTGAAGAAATTGTACGGAAAGTTAAGCCGTACACTTCTATTAGGATAGCCACATTTTGTACACGTCAAAGAACACACTGTAAGGCATTGACTGCGTCTCTTAACAGTTATCCAGATAATCTCGGCTCTGAGTCTTTTTGTCCTGGCTGTTTAACCGAAGGGCGGGGGTAGCTCAGTCAGTAGCGCGCCAGGCTCGTAATCTGTAGTTCCCAGGTTCGAGTCCCAGCTGGGTCAGCGTTGAGATTTATCTCCTCAAAATTCCCCGCCCTGCCCACGGTCAGTAGGGGACACCGATGGGCTTGGAAAGGCCGCCGTCCGTCGGATGGGACGTTAAGCCGTGGCCCCGTGTGCGAGAGAGTCATACCCTGTGCACGTTAAAGAACATGCTGATGGCCTTGACGGGAGGCTACCATCTGTCTCCCAACAGCTGTTCCAGTGGGTCCCCTCCCCCAACCTTCTCTGAGCCTTCGGGGTCCATGTGACCTGGCCATTTAGCCCATGGTGTGCAAAAAAGTGCCGCTCAGAGGTAAAACAACCCAAAACAACCCAAATGAGAAAAGACAATAATGGGCTTGAAGAAATTGTACGGAAAGTTAAGCCGTACACTTCTATTAGGATAGCCACATTTTGTACACGTCAAAGAACACACTGTAAGGCATTGACTGCGTCTCTTAACAGTTATCCAGATAATCTCGGCTCTGAGTCTTTTTGTCCTGGCTGTTTAACCGAAGAGCGGGGGTAGCTCAGTCAGTAGCGCGCCAGGCTCGTAATCTGTAGTTCCCAGGTTCGAGTCCCAGCTGGGTCAGGGTTGAGATTTATCTCCTCAAAAATCCCTGCCCACGGTCAGTAGGGGACACCGATGGGCTTGGAAAGGCCGCCGTCCGTTGGATGGGGCGTTAAGCCGTGGCCCCGTGTGCGGGAGAACCATACTCTGTGCACGTTAAAGAACAGGCTGGATGGCCTTGACGGGAGGCTACCATCTGTCTCCCAACAGCTGTTCCAGTGGGTCCCCTCCCCCAACCTTCTCTGAGCCTTCGGGGTCCTGTGGCCTGGCCATTTAGCCTATGGTGTGCAAAAAAGTGCCGCTCAGAGTTAAAACAATCCTATCCAATGTTTAACCGAATGTGTGCAATAAAAAAAAACATTTCTCGAAGGCAAAATAACCCAGTCAGCAATCTGGACAGTCAACTCTGAAACAGTGGCATGTTGGGGAAAATTAAACGACGCATATAACGAAACAGTGACGGACCAAAAGGGGCGGGTTCTCCCTTTCAATCGAAGGCTTTGAATAACATTTTCTTAGGCAATGCCGAAATATCAGAGACTTGGGTGTAACAGACCCACTCCCGTGAAACTTCCTGGGCACACCAATGCAACGGAAATAAAAAAGCCTTTCTCACAAAAACATCGCTTATACCAGCATAATTCTCTTCTTCTAGAAAGATATGTATAAAATAAATTGTAGGAAGTGCGAATTCTCATGAAAGTTTAAACCAATATGGAGCGGGGGTGGCTCAGTCGGTAGCGCGCCAGGCTCGTAATCTGTAGTTCCCAGGTTCGAGTCCCAGCTTGGTCAGCGTTGAGATTTATCTCCGTAGAAATTCCTCGCCATGCCCACGGTCAGTAGGGGACACCGATGGGCTTGGAAAGGCCGCCGTCCGTCGGATGGGACGTTAAGCCGTGGCCCCGTGTGCGGGAGAGCCATACCCTGTGCACGTTAAAGAACACGCTGGATGGCCTTGACGGGAGGCTACCATCTGTCTCCCAACAGCTGTTCCAGTGGGTCCCCTCCCCCAACCTTCTCTGAGCCTTCGAGGTCCATGTGACCTGGCCATTTAGCCCATGGTGTGCAAAAAAGTGCCGCTCAGAGGTAAAACAACACAAACCAAATCCACTTCATTGGACCTTCTTATCTTTTATTAGAATTGACTGACAACTCACTAGCGCAACACATTGAATGATTTTTTTTCCATACTGCAAATAAGAAAGCTTTCCATATAGATGGTTGAAATATTATATTCTGTTGCAGGGAGCGATGTCAGTTACAGTTTAACTTCTGGTGTAGATCTCTCACGAAGACGTCAGCCAGCTCTGAAGGCGTGGCACAGGTGCCGAGATCCAGGGACAATTCACTTCGCTTCACTATCCACATCAATCGACAGTCGCAGTGCCAAGGGTTGTCTGAAAGAGAAGAAACGATCATTAGAAGCCTTCGAATGTGATCATGAGAGGAAGATAAACAGATCAGGTATTGCTTTGAAGTCTAATTATTTGACAATCTTCCATTTTGCTTTGGGGCGGGGGTGGCTCAGTCGGTAGCTCTCCAGGCTCGTAATCTGTAGTTCCCGGGTTCGAGTCCCAGCTGGGTCAGCATTGAGATTTATCTCCGCAAAATTCCCCGCCCTGCCCACGGTCAGTAGGGGACACCGATGGGCTTGGAAAGACCGCCGTCCGTCGGATGGGACGTTAAGCCGTTGCTCCGTGTGCGGGTTGGGTTGGGTTGTTTTACCTCTGAGCGGCACTTTTTTGCACACCATGGGCTAAATGGCCAGGCCACAAGGACCCCGAAGGCTCAGAGAAGGTTGGGGGAGGGGACCCACTGGAACAGCTGTTGGATGGAGATGGCTGTTGGATGGAGATGTTGGGAGACGGATGGTAGCCTCCCGTCAAGGCCATCCAGCGTGTTCTTTAACGTGCACAGTGTATGGCTCTCCCGCACATGGGGCCACGGCTTAACGTCCCATCCGACGGACGGCGGCCTTTTCAAGCCCATCGGTGTCCCCTACTGACCGTGGGCAGGGCGGGGAAATTTTGCGGAGATATATCTCAACGCTGACCCAGCTGGGACTCGAACCTGGGAACTACAGATTACGAGCCTGGCGCGCTACCGACTGAGCCCCACCGCCCCCTCCCCCATGTGCGGGAGAGCCATACCCTGTGCTCGTTAAAGAACACGCTGGATGGCCTTGACGGGAGGCTACCATCTCTCTCCCAACAGCTGTTCCAGTGGGTCCCCTCCCCCAACCTTCTCTGAGCCTTCGGGGTCCATGTGACCTGGCCATTTAGCCCATGGTGGGCAAAAAAGTGCCGCTCAGAGGTAAAACATTCCAACGTTGAAGAACACGCTGAATGCTAAGCCCATTGGGTCCCCTGTTGACCGTGGGCAGGGGGTTGTGCTGAGATAAATCTCAATGGCGGCTCATCTGAGACTCATACCTGAGAACTGCAGATTACGAGCCTGGTGTGCTACCAACCGATTTAATCCCACGAGGTATTGGGTAGGTTTAGGTAATTTGGAGTAAAGTATCGTCAAAGATCGTGACCAACAGAATTAGTTGTAAAACATGTGATACAACCAATGGTTGGGTTGGATTGTTTTACCTCTGAGCGGCACTTTTTTGCACACCATGGGCTAAATGGCCAGGTCACATGGACCCCGAAGGCTCAGAGAAGGTTGGGGGAGGGGAACCACTGGAACAGCTGTTGGGAGACAGATGGTAGCCTCCCGTCAAGGCCATCCAGCGTGTTCTTTAACATTGGGTTGTTTTACCTCTGAGCTGCACTTTTTTGCACACCACGGGCTAAATGGCCAGGTCACATGGACCCCGAAGGCTCAGAGAAGGTTCGGGGAAGGAGCCACTGGAACAGCTGTTGGGAGACGGATGGTAGCCTCCCGTCAAGGCCATCCAGCGTGTTCTTTAACATTGGGTTGTTTTACCTCTGAGCGGCACTTTTTTGCACACCACGGGCTAAATGGCCAGGTCACATGGACCCCGAAGGCTCAGAGAAGGTTGGGAGAAGGGACCCACTGGAACAGCTGTTGGGAGACAGATGGTAGCCTCCCGTCAAGGCCATCCAGCGTGTTCTTCAACGTGCACAGGGTATGGCTCTTCCGCACACGGGGCCACGGCTTAACGTCCCATCCGACGGACGGCGGCCTTTCCAAGCCCATCGGTATCCCCTACTGACCGTGGGCAGGGCGGGGAATTTTGCGGAGATAAATCTCAACGCTGACCCAGCTGGGACTCGAATCTGGGAACTACAAATTACGAGCCTGGCGCGCTACCGACTGAGCCACCCCCACCTCCTCACGCACAGTTAACTCTTATTCAAACACAACTAGAACGCAGTAACAATATAATATTTTAAGGCTGGCATGCCAGTAATTGATTGGGCGCGCTCTAATTTCAACTGAAAATAAAAGTGCCATCAAATTCAGTGCTAAGTCTTTGCGAGCATAGTAATTTTGGAAGCCTATTACTAATGAGTTAGCTGAGATTTTATTTCCCATGTGATGGCAGAAATATGTACACAGAACCATAGAAATGGTAAGATCGTTTGGAGATGACAAATCTGCTACAATTACTTGAAGCGGCAAAAAGGAAAGAGATATGTAAATGCAGTTGGTGCAGGTGGGGTGCAGGAGAGATATGTAAATGCAAGTGTGTAGGTGGGGTTGGCTCAGTCTTCGGGGGGGGGGGGGGCTCAGTCGGTAGCGCACCAGGCTCGTAATTTGTAGTTCCCAGGTTCGAGTCCCAGCTGGGTCAGCGTTGAGATTGATTTATCTCCGCAAAATTCCCCACCCTGCCCACGGTCAGTAAGGGACGCCGATGGGCTTGAAAAGGCCGCCGTCCGTCGGATGGGACGTTAAAGCCGTGGGCCCCGTGTGCGGGAGAGCCATACCCTTTGCACGTTAAAGAACACGCTGGATGGCCTTGACGGGAGGCTACCATCTGTTTCCTAACAGCTGTTCCAGTGGGTCCCTTTCCCCAACCTTCCCTGAGCCTTCAGGGTCCTTGTGACCTGGCCATTTAGCCCATGGTGTGGAAAAAAGTGCAGCTCAGAGGTAAAACAACCCAACCCAAACCGAGATTCGAGTCCCACTTTGGCAAGCATTCAGATTGATCTCTGCAAAGCTCTAGGCATATTAGAGAACACGCTGGATCGCTTTAACAGGAGGCTACTATCTGTCTCCTAACAGATATTCAGTGGGTCACCTTCCCTTCCAACCTTCTATGAGCCTTCAGGGTCCTTGTGACCCTGGCTATTTAGCTCGTTTCGTGTAAAAAAAAAGTGCCACTCAGAAGTAAAAACAACCCAAGAACAATCACTTGAAGTGGATA